>JASDFA010000006.1:30977500-33477500 GCA_035772735.1 Datura wrightii
AGCTAAATGATTTGAAATAACATTTTTCAGTTTTGATGGGATTGTACCGCTGATCAACCCTTAACCTATTTTTATTTGTTTCAGTGATGGACATGTTGACGCGACAAATTAAAGGTGGGGTGTCATGATGTATGTTATTTGTAGATGACATGGTTCTGATTGACGAGACTTGTGATGGAGTTAACGCTAAGTTGGAGGTTTGGAGTTAGATCCTGGAGTCTAAAGGGTTCAAGTTGAGTAGGATCAAGAGAGAATACTTGGAGTGTAAGTTCAATGATATAACCATGAGGCGAATTGTGGAAGTGCGGCTTGATACACAAGTCATTCATAAGTGAGAAAGTTTCAAGTATCCTGGGTCTATTATCCAAGAAAATGGGGAGATTGACGAGAATGTCACTCAACGTATAGGTGCAGGGTGGATGAAATGGAGACTCGTATCTGGAGTCTTGTGTGATAATAAGGTGCCATCAAAACTTAATGGTAAATTTTACAGAGTGGTAGTTAGACGAACTATGATGTGTAGGCCGAAGTGTTAGCTAATAAAAAATTCTCACATTCAGAAGTTGAAAGTTGCAAAAATGAGGATATTGCTACGGATGCGTGAGTATACTATGATAGATATGATTGGAAATGAAGATATTAGGTTAATGTGTGTAAAACCTCGTATTGTCGTGCAAAGATTTGAACCATTCTATATATGTATGTGCGTAAAATCAACCCAATTTTCTTTTGATGGATCTTAAGTGTTTGAAAGATTTAATCATGAGTTACAATGTGTTACGGAAGTTAGGAGTTAGTTAGAAATCGAAAAGATTGGTTTTTATGCCTTTCGCCAAGAATAGATAAAAGTATGGACTGTAGAATTAATCTATGAACCCCACAATGGATTGTAAGTGGAGCGGAGATGAAGGAGGAACTGGTTTCCAGTAACGAGCCACATATGGACCATACATGGAATTACGGGCCGTATGTTGGCTGTATGTGAGAAGGGAAGCATGTACGAAGTGAAGTGTAAAGAGTATGTGGAGTTTATGGATTTTAGATGATCATATCTCCCAATCTACAAAGTATTTTTGGGTATTCTACAACTCAAATTAAATCCCTATAAATATAGTTTCCAATGCTTTCAACCATTCGTCAATCAAAATTTGGAGTAAAAAGTAATAGGCATTTTACTGATACACTGTCAAGCAGTTGTGACTGATGACATACAAACCAAAGAATGATTTTGTGGCCCGTAATTGGCGTATTTTGGATGTGAGTCACTAATCAGTGGCTAGATAGCAGAGGGATGACTTAGGTGCTATTTTGCGGTCTGCAACTGACATATGTGGTCCGCATATGGCAATTTTTGTCAGAAAAATGTGATTTTCAGTCTTTTCTAAACGTAATTTTGGGTTCGTTTCCTCATTTCTTCCATCTATATCAAACTCTGAAGCCCCCGAGTGCTCTCCAAAACCCTCCAAGCATGGGTAAACATCTTTAATGGTACTAAAACTTAAACCCATAAATTTTCAAGATTTTGACATCAAATCTTCCTTCTCATTTAGCAAGGTCAAGAACACCTCTAGAAGTTCAAGACTTGAGTTGTGAGTATTCTCTTCCTCCTTTAAGGTATGACTTCTTCATAAACCCTTGCATGAGTATTATTTTCTACTGCTTAGGTATGTTCTGAGGTCGGAACTCATAGGACGGTTGAGAACGCCAAAACTACACCATAAAATGAAGTATAAAATAATGTTCAAATAAAGAATTCAACCACGGTTAGGGTCGATCCCACGAGGAATATGATTAAGATCTCAATTAATACAGTTATTTATACTTTTAGTCAAGTTATTTTTGAGTGGGGAATTTTAAAGGAACAAGTAATCTTGAATAACTCTTAGTATCAAATAGCAATAGTATCAAATCGTGTTGTAATCAATGGATATAAATCACTAGGAGTGTGTTCCCCATGATTTCATAACTACATAGGTTTGTCGTACTAGTGACCTATTCCAATGCTTAGCATGCAGATCGATAAGTTACGCTTACCTAAATGGCTGGTTCGCCCCTATTAGATGACTATCCTCAACTATCGAGACCGATCTCATGTGTTTTGCAGTACTAGTGACCTATTCCAATGCTTAGCATGCAAATCGATAAGTTACGCTCACCTAAATGGCAGGTTCACCCCTATTAGATGACTATCCTCAATTATCGAGACCGATCTCATGTGTTTTGCAATCTAACCCTTATCATTGATTCTATATTATCTTTTCTGAGACTATGGCTTAAGCTATTAAGTGAAAGTTGATAGTTCCAAGTCTCCGTTGTTAATTCCTTTTTCCTAATCTCTACCTCTCTAGGTTCAAGCAAGTAAAGAATACCATCGAGTTCTAACGTTGCGCACCATTAAACAACAATCAAATCTAATGAAATAACACTATAGGCATGCATATTGGTTTAGAATCACTACGTACATAACCCTACTTCGTTACTTCATCATGGTTCTCACAATCCTAGTTGTGAGATTTCGCTACTATGATTGTAAGAACACAACAAGAATTCATAGAAGAAAGAATAATTATGAATTTACAATTAGAATAGAATAAATCCGAATTTGCAATTGTGATTAATCTCCAAAACCCAAGAACAAAATGATATTGATGTTTCTTAGGCCTCATAAAGTCTCTCAAAAATGTAAGAAAACATTCTACGACTGAATAATAATAAATAAAACCTAAGGGAAGTATTTATAGAAACATAAAATCCTATCCTAATTTAACAAGAATTGCAGGTTCGGGTAATCTTACGAGTCGTGGGATGATACTAAGACCCATTGGATGAGGTCTTGGTTCCAAACTCAACATCGAATCTCTCAGGTACGAAGGCATAGGTTAGCTTGTGATATGTTACCATGAGTTGTGACTTCTCATCATGGTTGGCATTCCCCATTGCACCTTCTCAGAATTTTGAACAACGCCTCTTTAGTACGACCCGTCCTTTGCTAGAACAGTTTGTTGTATCTGGCTGTACCTTGAAGTTACCCTTTTGATCATTCTCTGTTTCTCACCATGAGAGCCTGGTACGACTCATAGCAATGCCCAATGAGTCGTGCCACGATTCGTCAGACCCATTTCTTTTTGCCTTTTTTCATTATTTTCTAAATTTTTAACTCCCGAAATATGTTTTTCCTGCAAAATTAACAAAACCCATCATATATGTCACACCTCGCCTTGGGGGGTATGACTGGCACCTGGTGCCCTACTAGGACCTGACCTGCTGGACTGTTAAGCCTGGGCACATCTGGTGCCTGGCTGGCTCTAACTCACATTTCTGGAAACAAAGGGCTATATAACGGCTGTAAACACAGCCTCCGGCCCATTGGCCTATAGCCTCCTGTACCTGTAATAACAACTGACCAGAACAAGCAACTATAGGGAAGCCTATGCGGGCCGACAAGGCCACCCTGCTGTCTAGCTATCTGCATTCAGCGGTAAAATACTAGAAGGCTACGTGACCGGCAAGGTCACCACTACCGTCAAACTTATGGCCCCACACGGCCAACATAAAAGAAGCAAGAGTACTAACAGCTAACAACTGCACGACCTCACACGACCGGCTCAACTGACCACAAGGAAATATACAGACTGCAAGCCTCTAGGAATAGCAATAGAAATGATCGGGACAGGGCCCCGACCTACCCGTACTGTATAACAAAAGAACTGAAATACACCTCTGGAATTCAGTCTCCGGATGACAGGAGCTGAATACTTGATCGCTGACGGGAATCACGTAGTGTCACCTGCTCGTCTATCAGTACCTGCAGGCAAGTAATGCAGTGCCCCACCGGGCGTCAGTACCGCTGGTACTGAGTATGTAAAGCAATAACTGAAAGCAAAGTCTGAATACAATAATATAACTGAAGAAACTGAAGTAGAGAGAATAGACTGACTGTCTGATAATGTAAATCATACCTTCTCTCAATCTTTACTGGAAAGGATAAGAGTCATACCTGGAAACGTATCGTGCTACTGCTGATCTACTTGTATCTAACATAACATGAAATAACGTAACATAGCACACACAAACCTTACCCGGCCCCCATAAGCCGGGAGGTACAACCAGCACAGAATCTATACCCCTACCCCGGTCATCCCATCTCCTACAATGGCTGTAAGCATCCTGCCGGTCCCCTGGGTATGCACTTGGGCTTGCTGAGCCCCTGACTATAACTGTACCTGAGTCTGAAGGACTCCTGAATCAACACCCCGGGCATACCCGCTCGACGGGGGTGTATAAGGGCCGACCAAGGCACAATATGGGGAAACTGGCATCCCATCTTCGTCCCCTTGCGGGACGGCATATCACTCCGTAGAGTGACGTATCCTCATCCTCTGGCAGACGAGTCGATACAACTATTAACCCTGGGGCGGTCATGGATGCTGGGTAATCCAACCCCAAACAATACAACGGTCTCAACTAGTAATGTTGTCTGTGTATCTCACATGCTGAGGCTAATAGGGGTAAAGTGTCATATATATTACATGCTGAGCTAATGATAGTGATATGTACGTATTTAATACGTGCTGAGGCAGGTAAAGATGTATAAATATGAATATAGTCTCCTGCCGGACTGTACTGGGCAAATGCTATATAAGATAATGTTTCTGCTGAAAACTCTGCTGTTTACTAAGTTTCTGTATACACTATATGCTGGACTAGTGATAGAAATATGTACATACTTAATACATGTTGAGGCTGGAAGTACTATATATGTATGTACCAATATAGTCTTTCTGCTGAACTATGCGGTATACTGATTTTCTATAGTAACCTGATTTACTATTCCTGACATGCTTTCTAAACTTCATTTTAGTCTGCTATTCTGTTTCTGAAATGCTTTACGGATACTGTACTACTTCACGGGGTTTCGACTGAACACAACAATATCTTAACATAGCATATCACATCACACACTGAGTATACTAGGCACTCTCCAACACTTGCGTTAGAGTCTATATCATACTAATAGGTTTCATACACATGACAACCCAATGCTTCTCACATTGTACCAATATTCATAATAATGCAATACTCGACTTCTGAACATTCTACTGGTCTGAAAATTGCTATATTATCTCAATATTACTTAACTTGCCGAGGAAACTAACTTTACATACCTTATTCTTGAGCTATCCGTCTGTCGGACGAGGCTCGGCCGGTACTTCAACTGTTTTCTCCCAACTGCATTCATAAATATGTCAATCCATACTAAATACAACTTTATTTCAAAAGGCAACGTCACTTTCGATATAGCTTATAGCCTAAACTTAGGCTTATCGAAAGACGGTCGAAAACTCGCTATTTTTCAGTGGTCCAGAAGGGAGAAATATTCACTTCACAGCTAGGGACACATAGACACTAATTTAGAGCAATTCCACTTACCTTGGCTCGGTGGCTCGACGATTCGCCGGCCGTATTTCGCGAAACTGAATCCGTAGGAATGCTCTCTGTCGCTAAATACCCCCGTATCTGGAGTTAATTTGAGTTTGGGCCGCGTTTAGCAGCGTAATTGAGCGATAATATATATTCCCTCTTCGTCCTCCTCTGTTTTGCTGCGTTCTCTGGAAATTTTATAAAGTTTTTATCATTTAAAACCGAAGTGAGGCTTTATATACTTGGGCCTGGACAAGGCCAACGTGTCACGGAGACATCGCGGAGGCCTCTCCTCCGTGACACGCTGCCATCGCGGAGGGGCTCTGCCTCGGCTCCTTCCGCGATGGTTCGACGGGCTTCTCGTCCGATCTTTTCCCGGGCCTTTCTCCAACACGTATGTCCTTCAAATATGCTTAACCAACGTGGGAATATGTCATCTGAGTGCCGGAAATTCTATGGGGTGTAACAATATACACATAAACGTTCCTAAGGACTAGCATATTTTTTTTTAATTTTTAAAGCATCGAAAGTGCCGTAAAATCACGTCACATCAACACCCTTAACTTAGAACGTTTGCATATCCTCAGGCAAATAAAATGAAACAAAATAAAATGATGCTTAATTAAAGAAACCTAGAAGACTTAAGGCAGTCACATTACCCATTGGCACACATGGTCTTTAAACATTTTCAACCCCCTCCCCCCCCCCCCCGCCCCCCAAGACACAGTCAAAACCAAAACCGTTATGTGTACATAAAACTTCTACCATGACACAAAGGGATTGAAGGATGTCATTACATTATCAACAGATAGCCGAGCATGTACTAATGACACTAACCCAGACAACTAGCAGCTAACAACGCAACCCATGCACCCTCACAACAAAGAAGTCTCATACACTCATAGTACAAATATATATGTCAAAATAGGAACTGAAAATAAAGCATTCACTCTCTCAAAGAAATTCAAACAGTATGTGTAAAATACTATAGACTTACTCTTATTTCTATACCTCGATTTTCAGACGGTCATATTAGGATCACAATATGAATTTTATGGACTTGTAATGTAAGCTTGGGATGGGTATGGTAAATATGGGTAAAGTGACTCAACTCTTACTACACTATTTTTGGCTCCACTTTTAACCTTTTTCTCTTTTTCCTACCTTTTTTTCCCTTTATTCATTTTTAATTTACGGGTGTGGTTTTCACTTTAATTTTCTTTTTCTTCTTCAAGATGCCAATATTCCCTTTATTCTTTTCTTTTACACTTTGCTTTTCTTTTCTTTTTTTTTTATTTGTCAACCACACTTTACTCGTTTTTCAACAATTAGCTTCTTCTTTTCATACTCACCCTACAATAGCCATCTCAACTTAGGTGATTTGCCTGAGTTGAGGTACACGATGTCCAAAGAGGGACCAGGGCCAAACTGGATTTATTATGAAAAAAGTGGAATGGTGAATGGGCTAATCAAAGAAAACATCTATTTTGGGCTCAAAGTTCGAGACCAAGGGATACTTATT
Source organism: Datura wrightii (assembly GCA_035772735.1). NCBI lineage: Eukaryota > Viridiplantae > Streptophyta > Magnoliopsida > Solanales > Solanaceae > Datura > Datura wrightii. Next base: position 30,984,444 of record JASDFA010000006.1, read on the forward strand.
TTATTTGGTAGAATGTTTAAGCTAATAGTGTCACACCCCACCTTGGGGGGTATGACGGGCACCTGGTGCCTACTAGACTCTGGGCTGCTAAACGGTCCAGCCTGAGCACATCTGGTGCTTTGGCTGACTCTGACTCTATTTCAAGAAATGAACCGGCTATATAGCGGCTGTAAATAAAGCCCCCGGCCGATTAGGCCTATAGCCACCTGTACTGCATCATCAGCTAACCAGAATCATCTCATATAAGAAAACCTATGCGGGCCGACAAGGCCACCATGCTGTCTAGTTATCTTTAACACAATATAATAAAATACTAAACGACTACGTGACCGACAAGGTCACCACTACCATCAGACTATGGCCCCACACAACCAACATAATCAACAAAGCTAAGCAACTAAACAAAATGCACGGCCTCACACGACCGGCACAACTAACCACAGGGAAATATATACAGACCGCAAGCCTCTAGGAATACTAATAAGATGGTCGGGACAGGGCCCTGACCTACCCGTACTATACAACAAAAGAAAATGATACACTTCTGAATATCAAGCTCCGGATGACAGGAGTTGATAACTCTGCGCTGGCTAGGATCACGAGGGATCGACTCCTCGTCTATGTGTACCTGCAGGCAAGCAATGCAGCGCCCCCACAGGCGTCAGTACCACAGGTACTGAGCATGTAAAGCAAACTGAAATATACAACTGAAATGAGTAACAACAATAACATGAAATACAAGCAGGGAGTAGCTGAGTCTATCTGGCTGAGGATAACTGGGGAGAGTTTACTTATTCTGTAACTAAAATGAGCGTACTTGACGACGTGTCGTCCTATTATCTTTCAGTATCAAGTAGCACATATAAATATACATATAAATACACACAATACCTGACCGACCCCCATAAGCCGGAAGGTTCCAACCAACAAACAATCTATTTACCCCTACCCAGGTCTAATCCAACCAAAAATAAGTCACTCCACTCATCTGATAATTGTGAGCTCCTCCTACTAGCCCCCTTGGGTACGTAGCTCAGGCCTTGGCCTCTGACAATAAACTGTGTCTGAGTCCGAAGACTCCTGCCTCTGGGTGTAAGTGCACAACAGGGTAATCTGCTGTTGTATCTGTGACTGAAACTGTCCCTGGGTGCAAGCACGTAACAGGGTAATTTTATAAAAATCTGTATCTAAAACTGCACCCAGCCACAAGCGCACACAGAGTAATCTGCCCCTGTAAACAGGGTATATTGGCTCTGCGCAGAGTAAACTGAACTGCCCCTGCAAGCAGGGTAATCTGGACCGTATTATTATGGTGGTCAGCCATCATCGTCCTCTAGGCGGACGGCATCGCCCAGCTGGTGGCGGTATCTGAATCTGGTGTCGACACAGCTATAACCCAGGGGCGGTGGGGATGCTAAAGGGTGCCCACATGCCACAACAAGTCTCAACATGTAAAACACATACACAACAAGCATGCTCAAATGAAAAATACTAATCATATTCTCTTCTTTATTTCAAGGCCAGTCCGTATTAAACAACTGATGCTATATTCTATTCTACACTGTTTCTGATTGCTGGGCTAACTGTTACCTGGCCTTTATCTGTCTAGCTGATTATTGTTATCCGCGATCTGAAGCTATATCAGTTTCTAGAGCCATATCTATTCCAGGAGCTACATTTGTATCTGGAGCTATTTCTATATCTGATTACTGATATGATTACATCTGGATGTAACTCAATAACATAGAACATGCCATCTATAACTGGATATAGCTCAATAACATAAGATGTGCCATCTGTTACCGGATACAGTCTCAACGAACGTAATACATACTGTCTGTAATCTTGCTAATTCATTGTACTACTTTTACAATTTCCATTCTCGGTATTACGTAAGAACATGCTGAGCTACTAGCTGATACCACATTACTATCTAAAATCATCTGACTATCCGTTATTCTGATTATCACATGATATGTAATGATATACTAGAATGCTTGCTGGAAATTGTACTGAAATCGTTCATGTATGCTGGGTATTTGTTAATAGCCTTTATTCTATTTATTTTCTAGACTGTACTTCCTGGCTTGCCGAAAGAATTACTTTACATACTTGGTTTCTGAGTACCCGATTGACCGATGTGATTTCCGTCGGTACTTCTGCTGTTTCTCCCAACTACATTCATATACATATCAATTAGAACTAAATACATTAATATCCGGGAGAAATTATCATTTTTGATATATATTTATTCCAAACTCGACCTTTCGGAAAATGGTTGAAAACTCGTTATTTCTCGATAGTCCAGAAGGGATAAATGCTCACTGCAAGGCTAGGAACACATTGGTACTAATTTAAAGCAATTTTATTTACTTTACCTCGGAAGCACGACGTTTCGCCGGTCAAATTTCACGAAACTAACTCCGTAGGATTGCTCTCTGCAGCTTTATACCTCGGTATTTGAGCCGGAACGGAGTTTAGACCACATTTCGCAGCGTAATTAAAAGAAATTATATATATATATATATAATATGGGTTTGCCTTAATATTGTCTTACCCCTTTGTTTGCTGGAAATTATGCTATATCAAAGAGGAAAACCAACTTTGACTTTCTTTTTTTTTCTTTTTTTTTTCGCTTGCCTTCTAAATCCCTTAACCAACATGCCATTAGACTATTTATTCATTTAAAATTTATGGAGTGTAACAAATAGTGGACTGTTTAAGAATGGCCTATGATTCTTTCCTAACCAACTATCCTACGACCTAGACAAGACTAGCCGAGCAAGTTCTAGATCTCACACGCAAAGCAGAACTAAGTAAACACCTCACACGCACTTGGCACAAGGCTACATTATCAACTATTACCTATACGATTCATGCAAAGGTAAGCTACAGTCATCATGTCCATAATTCTAATTCCATAAAAAGATCCACAATGATTATCGTTAGAAACAAACACACAACACAGTCCAAAAATTTATTTCAGGGGGGTTATCTTTCAAGAACCAAAACTTTTTCACATGTGCCCTTTTTATTCGAGCGCTAAGTTCTCCTATTTTTCTTCTAATTAAACATAACACACAACAAAATCCTAAACATATTGGTTATACTAGATAGAATATTTGAGAGAAAAGAACATGGCAAAAAAAAAACCTCGGGTTCACAAATGACCCCCCAACTATAAGTATACCCCTTCCTTTATCAAATTCACATGTATTATCCCCAATGCATCAAAAAATAAAACAGAGAGTGGGAACATACCTACGGTGCCCTAGGCACTCCGGTCTAATTCTTTAGGGGAAGTGGTGGTGCAACCCCTATGGCAGAACTCGTGGCGCCAGCGGTGACCGGCGCACTCAATGATACAGTGATTGTGGGGCTACATCTGTACCCCCACCTGCCTTAGTAGTAGTAGCAACCTCAGCATCTGTAGGGACTGAATGTGGCTCACCTAAAAGGTTCTCACCTCCAACAATAAAACCAGGTGCAACAGCTGACCGACTCCTCTAGTCATCTCTTACAACTTATCCATATGTAGATCATGGGCTTGCTGAATAGCCATCTCAGTACGTCGCTTCTCCTTTCTCGACCTCCTCGTTTTCGTCTTTGGGGCTAGCTCCTCCTCCGCCTCAACATTCTTTCTTTGTCCTTTTTCTACTGTGGCTGGCTCATGGGACCAAAATAAAACTATCTCCTTGTCCTCTTCAAGCTCCTCCCCAAATAGTGGGATAGTTGGGACCGGCAAAATGGAAGTCTATCGGGAAGACAACTCCGCAACCCCCATTCTGAGCAAGTTCATCTCATCCCTTATACTCTACAAATCTGGTACAAGTACCAATATTTTATTTACACACAACTCGAACCCATCCAATCTCATGTACAAACCTTGAGCAGCCTCTTTGATTCACAGTTTCACTTGCTCTATTAACATATCGACTTTCTATTTTGAAACGATCAACCGCTTGGCCATTTTGTGTAAGTACTCTTGAGTAATCATGATATAACTGGAGGGTGCCTGCCGAGCTACTAATGACGAAGGAAAATATGAAATATTGGGTGTAGCTTTTGTATCACCTGCTTTAGCAGCCGAAATATCACTACTCGGATCAACATGGCAGGGGTATCAACATGATCGCCCCTCCCTGCAGTTCCCTCAACAACTCTGGGTCAGACCTGGCCTTAGAATCCTAGCAATCGGGTTCATGTCATCTCTGGTTAGGGCAATGTTAGTGGTCTTAGTGTCCCTGACCATTCACTTAATATCCAGCTGAAGGTGCACACCAGACTCCCAGTATAACTAAAATATGAGACTCGGGAATAGGATGCTAGTGCTGACCAAAAAGGGCCTGCTCCCAAATCTCCTCGTCTATTATCTGTGGGATATTCAAATCATATTCAGAAATAATTCTAGCCACTAATCCTGCTCGATCTACACTCAACGTATTGTCATTGGTTGTTGGTACCAGTCTATGTCGAACCAGCGTCCAACAAGATTTGGCAATAAAATTTAGTGTGGCCTTTATGATCTGCGAGCCACTCGTTACCCATTCTTCTTCCTCCTTTGCATAATCTATAATATTGTCAAACTATTTGAAATACATTCTTCGATCATCGACACTCAAATGTTTTACCCTTCTTATTACCTCTATTTGATAGTCATATTTATGTGTTGCAGTAGGTGCCTCAAACCCTAAGCCATACAAGAACCATGAGATGATCCTCTTAGAAACACCAACTACTCTCCCCTAAACCATCAAAAATCCTAGTCGAGGTTGATTTTCTGCCCTCTTCCCCTTTGGGGTCTGCCTCTCGATTGTGGCTAGGTGGTTGGCATAAAACTCTCGAATAATTTCGGCACAATATTGTTTCAGAGTCTTTGCCATCCACCCAAACTAATATATGTCAAATATCCTCCTTAGGGCCGGGACTTCATTCAATTCCCTGGTCAATATTTTAGGTTCTTTTGGTATGCTCCACCTTTTGGTTACCCTTTATTGTTAGAGCTAGGCCTTGTTGATAAATTTCATTCAATCCTACCACAGCTTATCAAATTTATTGTCTTATCGAAAGCGAAGTAGCCTCTTCACCAGCTTTGTCGAACACTTCTTCGGACTCTTCATCTCCGGAATCTTCATTATCATTTGAGTCATCTCCAAACTCACTCTGATATTCACTTGCTCCCTCTTTAAACTGGGGAGCTGGTATAGGAGTGGCCACGGGCGCTATTACTTTAGGTTTTACCTTTGCTATAGTAATTCAGGGCTTTTCTTGATCATAGGTGGCAATGTTATAACTTTCCGCCGAACCACTAGACTCATTGGACTCCGTCTCTGACTCTATTGGTTGGTCTTTCAATCCCCGTTTGGAGGTAATCTCCTTTCGGGCCATCTTGTCTTGCTCTTTCTTTTTCCATTGCTATTTTGAGATATGGTACCTGTAGAGTGAAAATTAGTTACAGGAAATGAAAAATTAAAGCATGAAGACTAATCTGCAGTATCAAAGGATGACCCCTCAGGACGATCCGTTACCAGATAGTACGACTCGTGCCTTAGGTCTTGATATCAGTTTCTGCAAGTGGTACTTAGTGTTCTTCAAGATGACCGCATACCATGATTCATGGTGAGATACCACGGGTCATGGTATAGATCGTGATTTCATATCCTACACATGGTCATCTTTGGGCCTATCAGTACAACCGCATACCACGATTCATGGTGGGGTACCAAACTATCAGCCTTGCAACTAGGGTTTACTTGACAGCCCCAATGGGCCATCCTACGGGTCATGGTGCAATACCACAAGCCATAGGCTGGCTCGTGAAGCCTACCCTCACCCAACAGTGTACCTCCAATAATTTTAACACATTTTGGGGTTACTTAGATTTCACCCCCATGAAAGCCATCATTTACACAAGTACCGCTCTTAGTCAACAGTTTACTTCCCTCAAATGCTTAGTTTTAACACATGTTCACACCAATTCCATAGCCAAGGTAACCATTCAATCCATTCACCTTGTTTTTGTCAATTAAGTTGTTTTATTGATCATATTCCTCCATTCATATCAATCAATGTTTGGAGTATCACAATTAAGAACTCAATCAAAATGATAAGCAACATTATAGGCAACAAGTTTTTCAAATCACTTTATTTTTATGTGAATGTTGCCCTTGTTGTCGAGGCTTTGGATGGAAATCCTTGACTTTGTGTTTGATGTGATGGTGATTTTTTGATGCACGATTATTGGGATAAATTATAAAGGGAATATTGTGTGAAATAAGTGGGTTATGAGTCGATTTAGTATGGGAGTATATGTTAAATGGAGTTGGGGCTGTTTTAGACATCCGAGCCGAGTCGGGTCAGGTGGATATTTAAAGTGAGTGTCAAACCAATGACTCCTCCCATGAGTCATGGGTTGCCCTCTAATCATGCCTGAAGAAGTAAGACTTACCTTGGAAGCGAGTCGTGGTATGATACTATGATCCGTCCCTTGGCTCATTGGTGGAATGTCCTGAAAGTTGGCTTTCAAGGGTTTATTAGGACGGTTAGTACCATGAATCGTACCATGAACTTACGATTCGTTATAGCTAACCGTGGAGAAAACTCCTAAAAGTAGTTAGGGACATTTCTTCAGTACAACTGGGACTATAAGCCTCCGTGTCATAGGATGAATCATACCATGGCTCGTAGTCCTTGCCTGTAACCCTCCTTTCCAGATTTTTGCCTTTGTCATTCCTACACACTTTAACGCATATGAGTTCTATTCAAAAATCAAAAATAAAAACACTTAGGATGCCTCTGAAGAAGTGCCTGATTTAATGTCACGGCACAACACGGGTATTTTGACTACTCAGACTTTACCAAAGTACCCCAGGTTTGCCTCCCATGTACCGCCTGATTTAACATTACGGGACGAGGCGGGAATTTTGGCTACTCAGACTTCACCAAAGTACCCCAAGGGTTGCCTTCCATATAGCACCTGATTTAACGTTGCAGCACAATTAGTGTACCTTGATTACTTAGGCTTCATCAAGATAGACCTTCTTTAATACCTTCACCTCCTTATGGTACTACTTCACCCGTTGGCCATTTACTTTGAAGCTTTTGTCTTACCGATTTTCAAGCTCGATAGCACCATAAGGAAATACTTGTACCAATGATATGATCCCATCCATCCAGACTTCAACTTGCCAGGAAATAAGTGAAGTCTAGAATTAAACAATAAGACCAAGTCACTGCATTGAATTCTCTCTTTTTGATCTTTCGGTCATGGTATAATTTCATCCTCTCCTTGTAGAGCGCTGAACTTTCATATTCTCTAAGTCAAAATTCATCCATCTCATTCAACTGCTCCAGTCTCAACTTAGAAGCATCATTTGATTCCAGATTCAACTTCTTGAGTCCACATAATGCCTTATGCTCAAGCTCAATCGGCAAGTGGCAAGCTTTTACGAACACAAGATGATATGGAGAAGTGCCAATAGGAGTTTTAAATACTGTTCGGCATTCCCATAATGCATCATCAAATTTACTAGACCAATTCGTTTGATTCATATTCACCATTTTCGTGAGGATGGTCTTGATCTCCCAATTGGAGACCTCTACTTGTCCACTTAATTAAGGATGGTAAGGTGTTGCTACCTTATATTTCACAACATATTTTTCAAGCAAAGCCTTGAATAGACAATTGCAGAAGTTAGAGCCTCCATTGTTGATAATAGATCTCAGAGTATCGAATCTTGAAAAAATGTTCTTCCTCAAAGATGTTGACACTCTTACCTTTGTTGTTGGAAAGTGCAACAACCTCCAGCTATTTTGATACATAATCAATAGCAAACAATATGTACTTAATCTCAAATGAGCTCATGAAAGGACCCATGAAATCAATACCCCAAACATCAAACAATTCCACCTCAAGGTTCGAAGTCAAGTGTAGATCATGCTTAAGAGAGACGTCCCCTTGTCTTTGGCACTAATCACAAGCTCTTGCAAAGTCTTGAGCATCATGATAAATGATGGACTAGCAATACCTACATTGCACTACAGTCCGAATACCACTATGTTGACCCCCAACTAGGGATGAGTGGCATGCCTCTAATATGCTCATCATCTCAATCTCAGGAAAACACTTGCAATCAGCCCAGCTGTACAAATATGAAACAAATATGGCTCATCCCAATATAATCTCCACACATCAGCCAAAAATTTCCTCCTCTGATGGAAGGTTAAATTTGCGGGAAACACCTCATTCACCAAGTAATTAGTATAATCTACAAACCATGGAATCAAATCTTGGGATGTAGCTAATACCTGTTCATCTGAAAATGCAACATCAATGTCAATTTCATCTTTCAACATTGTTTCTGTGTCACACCCCAAACACGGAGGGGCATGACTAGCACCCTATACCCTACCTGATAAAGCACACCCTGCCACAATTCTAACCACAATAGAGCAGAACCGACAAGGTTCGACATTACAATAATAATAAGATCAGAGTAAGGTGATAGAAACAAAAATTGACTGACAGACCAACCAAAAGATAAATACTATGTCGTCAAGGCCATAAAATAGAAAATAATCTATACAACAAGGACCACCTGGCCTACAACAATGACACTACACCCATGGTAGAGCGTCAATATGGAAATGTATCGAGTATGTAAGACAGAAAAGATAACATGATTCAGAATAAAGATCAATAGACATATCAGATGACAACAAGAAGAGTACCACGAGTCAAGTAAGTAAATAAAACCTACCTGGACCCCATAAGCCTGGCAAGTCCACACAACAAGATAAGTGAATAAATAAACACTCAGCCGATACCTAGCCGCCATAATTCACCTATAACCGCCTGTACCATCCGGAGCCTAATCAAATGTCTTATTTGAGCCAACACTAGGCCTCTCAACAACCTCAACTATCATCAAGTCATAGTATCATCCACAACTATCAGACAAAGATAATACAAGGAAACCACAAAACATAAGCACAACTTCAGCAATAATACCAATCAAGCACTGCCGAAATAACTCTCAGATGCACGTAGTCAATGAAACTCAATCCAACTGGGAGAACTATCACGATCCCAGGGAGGCTCAGACATTTCGGACCAACTCTCGAATCATGTATTGTGTTGGTACTGTGGAGGAACTATTAACTCCACAGACCATATCAACCCTTGGGCTCAAGCCTGAGCCGGAACAACTATCATGCGTCGGGTATCCACAAGCCACAAGGCACCTCGGGCTTGACCCCTAGCCGAAACAACTCTCATGCATCGGGTATCCACAAGCCACAAGGCAACAATCAAAGCATACAATCAAGCCAGGTATACACACAACCAATATCCACACATAAACCACATATTTAGGCAAGGTACAACATTCCAATTCAACTACCACCACAGTGGGATTCATCCTTAAGTTCTATATCTCTTGTCAATCTCAAAGTATTACCTAACAACCGAAGGATCATAGCCTATGAACTCTATCCCCCAAACCTCATATACAACTATAGGATACCACAAATAATACCTATCACCACACATATAAGATTACAACCAACGCCTTTCAACGTTCTACCACATGCGACAACCAACTAAAACTAACGCCCGACTTCACCGCCTCAAATAGTGAGGGAAAGGACACCATCCCACAACCCCCAAACAACAAGTGAACAAAATAACACCAACAACAATGCAAAAAACTTGCACGATAACGACAAGGCTTGATTATAATAGAAATTCAGGCCGAAAAGAGAAAGAGAAAGCCTTAACATATCTTATAGTATCGAGACAAGGTTAGTTGATATCCAAGCCAATAGAACAATTAACTATAGCCCAGAAAGAGTCCACTTAACACCAAAAATACAGCTCTAAGAACACAACATGGAAACGATACGAGATGAGGCTTATTCTACATGGTTTCTACGAATTTAATGGTAGAATACCAAGGTAAAAGCCTACTATTTCTACACACCTATAATCAACTTAATCAACTAAGATACACAAAAATAAAGGGCTTAACAATCTATTTAAGGGAAAACGGCAACCAAACTTGCCGAATACACTATCAAAACATGAGTTATACCGAGATCCTGACTTCCCGACATCAAAAACCACCCTGGAAAATAATCTCTAACTTTATAATCCAAAGGATATGAAGAGGAGATCTTAGGGGAGTTTGGTCACGAAGCTTACTGGAAAAGGATAAAAAATGATCAAGCACCGACCAAATAACTTATATTGGCAGCCACTGCCTCAGTAGAAATATGTCACGCTGCCTAATGCATTGATTTGGTGGTGTGACACGCTACCATCGCGGAGCCTCTCTGTTCCTCATTGATTTCTTACAGTCTCGCAAAAACGCAAATATCTCTCTACTCCAAAGTCGTATTATTGAATGGCTTGATGCGCTGGAAATTAGATTCATAGACCTTTAATTCGATAGGTACACCCCCTAAATCCTAATATATTGGGAGAAAAAATTCAAGACATTTGACCTAAATTTCAAAGAATTTTAAGAAAGAGATTTGTGACAACATTTGTCGACTTTTGTTCTACAACTTAATCGACGCTCAATCTTATCATACGAATATAGAATGACTCAAATACCTCAAAACACTTTCTTGTTAGAATATTACTTACTCTTAGTCCTACCTCGATGTACGAATTTGTTGCTTAAAGTATACGAGATGTTACATTCTATGTCAAGTTTGGACAAGTGGTCAACCACCTAATATTTAGTTCCCTTTCGGTCCTTAACTTTGAATTGAAATATTACAACATCAATACCCATATAATTAGTCATGGGTTAGCTTCCTTCTTTGACATCAAATACGTCGGAGTTGCATGGTCTTTATGAACAATATTCTTAGTTCAAAACAAGTAAGCTGAAAATTTTTCAAATGCAAACACAACTGCCAACAACTCTTTCTCTGTCATGGTATAATTTTTCTTGGTTGCATTCAATTCCATGCTAGCATAGTAAATAGTATGAAAGATCTTTTCTCGCCTTTGACCCAAGACAACACCTAGGGCCACTCCACTAGCATCGCGCATGATTTCAAATAGTAAGGACCAGTCGGGTACAACTATGATGGGAGCGGTAGTCAGTCTCTCTTTCAGACATTAAAACACTTTTAGGCATGACTCATCAAAAACAAACTTCACCCCCTTCTTAAGTCATTTACACAAGGGATGTGCAATTTTTGAGAAATCCTTGATGAACCTCCTGTAGTACTCTTCATGCCCAAAAACTTTGAATTCCTTTAACAGAAACCGGAGATGGAAATCTGGATTACCTCAATCATCACCTTATCCACCTCAATGCCTTTACCTGAAATTTTGTTGCCCAATATAATACCCTCTTTGACCATAAAATGACACTTTTCCTAGTTAAGCACCAAATTAGTCTCTTCACATCTTTACAACACATTACTTAGATGTATCAAACAATCTTCAAAGAAGTCACCCACAACTGAAAAAAATCATCTATAAAAACCTCTATGGTTTTCTCCATCATGTCTGAGAAAATTGACATCATACAACGTTGAAATATTACGGCTACATTACACAACCCAAACGACATTTTTATAAAAGCAAAAGTATCATAAGGGCAAGTAAATATGGTTTTCTTTTGGTCTTCTAGGCTATAGAGATTTGATTATACCCCGAATAATCGTCAAGAAAGCAATACCAACCTCTACCTGCAAGACGATCCAACATTTGATTCATGAATGGCAGAGAGGAAGTAGTCCTTCTACGTAAACTTGTTCAACTTCCCGAGTCCATGTAAACACGCCAGCCTGTGACTGGTCTCAAAGGAGTCCACTAATTTTTCTCATTTGGAATCATAGTAATTCCACCCTTCTTTGATATGCATTGTACTTGACTCACCTATTTACTGTCAACAATTGAATACACAACATCTGCATCTAAATACTTAGTGATCTCTTTCTTTCACCACCTCTTGTCATAGGTAGATTTAACCTCCACTGGTGTTATATACTTGGGATACAATTTAGTTCAAGATGAATCTGATACGAGCATATACCCGGCGGAGTCCCAATGATGTCGCCAATGGTCCACCTAATTGCATTTTTGAATCTCCTTAAGACTAATATAAGAGCCTCAACCTGCCACTCAACAAGATCAACAACAATAATAACAGGTGAGGTACTATTTTCTCCCAAGAATACATATATCAAATATGAAGGAAGAGCCTTGAGTTCTAAAACTGGAGGCTCCTCAATCGAAAGTTTTGCCGGAGGAGTTGCACAATTCCTTAAATTGAGGTCCAACTTTTTTGGCATAAAAATGTAAGATCTCATTTCGATAAGTGCATTAGCCATCTCATCATGCTCTTCGATGTCATCCCCATCAAAGTTCATGATCACCGCTGCTAGTGCCTCTACACTAAAACACTCCTCAATAGGCACTAGTGGCCTTTCTTCTCAGCTGAATCAATCACAAAAGCCACTTTTATGTCATTAGTATGCTTCATTGACCTGCCCACATTGGACAACACTTCATCACTATTTAATTGAAATTTCAATTGTTGGGTCTCCATATCAACTAGTGCTCATCCGGTGGAAAGGAATGGTCACCTCAATATCTATCTCGTAGTCCAGAATGACAAAATCTGCAGGAAGATGAATGCTTCCACTTTCACCAAAACATTGTACAGAATACCCACAGGATTTTTCACTATGCAATCTGCTATAGGAAGCCGCATTGAAGTCCGTGTGGGGGCTCCCAAGCGCAACTATTGATATACTGCTGGTGGTATTAGATTTATACTAGCTCCTAGATCACATAGAGCCTTTTCAAAGTTAAAAGCTCCAATGGTACATGGAATGGTGAAAGCTCCAGGATCCTTCTTTTTCCGCACAAGGGTCTGTGAAGCTATTGCACTATAGTGGTGCAAATTATCAGCGGGCTTGTCACGCCACACCTTGGGAGGAATGACTGGCACCTGATTCCCTACTAGGGCTTGGACCGCTGGACTACTTAGCTTAAGAACTTCTGGTGCCAGGCTGGCTCTAATTCTGGATTTATGAAAATAATGGGCTATATAACGGCTGTAAATACAGCCTCCGGCCGACTAGGCCTATATACACCTTAGGAATATAACAGCTAACCAGAACAACTGAGCATAAGGGAACCTATGCGGGCCGACAAGGCCACCATGCTGACTAGTTATCACTGAAAAGTATAATCAAGTGCTGAATTGATCTGTGACCGACAAGGTCACCAACTGACATCTGAACAAGGCTCCACACAACCATCACATGCAAACTGAAAACATACACACGGCCCCACACGATCGGTACAACTAACCACAGGGAATATACAATCCGCAAGCCTCTAAGAATAATAAGATGGTTGGGACAGGGCCCCGACCTACCCATACTGTACAACAAAAAGGAAAGTCAACCTTTAGCTGTCAAGCTTCGAATGATAGGAGCTGAAGACTCTGTATGCTGGTTGGAAATATGAGGGATCTACTCTTCGTCTATGAGTACCTGCAGGCAAGTAATGCAGCGCCCCAAAACAGGCGTCAGTACCACTGGTACTGAGTATGCAAAACAATAACTGAAAATAACTGAAATCAAACAATAATACTAATAGATACTGAAGTAATAGGAGACGGGCTGAGACTGACTGAAAAGAGCGTAACTTTACTGAAGAGAGTAAGAGTCATACCTGATAACATGGTGGTCTACTTTCTATCTATTAATAACTAACAAAACATAGCATACAAGAACCTTACCAGCCCCCATAAGCCATAAGGTACCAACCAGCACACAATCTATATACCCTTACCCAGGTCATACCATCCACCTAGTAACTATGAGCATCCTGCCGGCCTCTTGGGTATGCAACTTGGGCTCGCTGGGCCCCTGACTATAGCTGTATCTAAGTCCGGAGGACTCCTGAAATCTGAAATCTGAAATATGCACCCCGGGCGCAAGCGCTCGATAGGGAGTGTGGTGTAGTGCTGATCAGCCTGCTATGGGGAATCTGCATCCCATCTTCGTCTGCTGGAGGACGGCATGCCACTCCGTAGAGCGATGTATCCTCACCCTCTGGCGGGCGAGTCGACACAGCTATTAACCCTGGGGAGATCAAGGAAGCTCTACGGGTGCCCAACACAGAACAATCATGTCTCCACAAATAGCAATAGGCACATGTAATATATATACTGGATCTGATATATGTTATGGTATTCTGTTCTGAATTTCATATTGAAATGTACTAAATCTGATACTGAAATATACTGAATTTATAATAATATTTCTGAAATATTTTGCTGGGACTTATACTGTTTTACTGAATTTCATGCTGAACATTGTATTATATATCTAACATGATTACTAAATTTCATACTGAACATAATATACGACTTCTGAAACACTCTACTGAAATTCGTACTATTTTACTATACTAGAACTACTAGCTTGCCGAAAGAAACTGGCTTTACATACCTCAACTGCCGACTTTCTGATTAACTGGCGTAGCTCGGCTAGTATTCAGCTATTTCTCCCAACTGTATTCATATTCATGAAAGAATAGAACTAGTTCTACTATTGTTTTGGAAAGAAACCATACTTATGGATATACCTACTGCCTATTCTTCGACTTATCGAAGAACGACCGAAAACTCGCTATTTCTCGAAAGTCTAGAAGGGAGAAATACTCACTTTAATGCTGGGAGTATATTAACACTAGTTTGGAGCAATTCCACTTACCTTGGCTTGACGTGACGACGATTCGCCGACTGAATTTCACGAAACTAACTCTACAGGAATGCTCCCTGCAGCTTTATACTTCGCTACCGGAAGTTAATTTGAGTTTGGACTGCATTTGATGGGGTAAACGGAAGGAAATTTAATCAAACCCTTCGTTCCCCTCTGTTTTTGTTCGTTTACTGGAAATTATATGAAGGTAAAATGATTTAAAACGAAGTGGGAGCCTTATATACTTGGGGCCATTAAGTCGCATTTGTCGAATGCGATTTATAAGTCGCATTTGTCGAATGCGATTTATAAGTCGCATTTTCCTTGAGACGCTTCGACTTAGCGCTTGTACGGTCTCTCCCCAGGCTCTTTTATCGCACGTATGACATTCTAAAACTCTTAACCAACATGCGAATAGGCCAACTAAGTGTTAAGAACTTACGGGGTGTAACAGGGCTCAAAGCTCACAGTTCTTTTTCTAGTCATCAAATCCTTCATTAGTTTGACATAGCCGAGTATTTTCTCAAGTGCCTAGACTAAGAAAATATTCACATACAGTCGCTTCAGCATAGAAATAAATTTATGAAACTTCCCTTCTTCAGCCTTCTTCTTCAATCTCTGAGGGAAAGGAGGAGGAGGTCGTGGAATGGGCTTCCCAACTTGAGAGACCTCTTTGAACTAATCTTTTTTCAACAACAAGAGACTTTTTCTCCTCCGAGTTTCCTTCAATAACTTGTTCTTTGAATTTAGCAACTTTCTCTACTTTAGTCATCTCCGGCTCAACATCTTCAACTACAATAAGCATAGACGACTCATTCATTGATTTTTCACTCCTAGTAGTTACATCCATGCAATGACTATCATTCTTTGAATTCTTAATCGTATTACTAGATTGTGTACCTTTTTGCCTCTAATTCAGGGATGTAGATATTTGGCCCAACTGCTACTCTATTTGTTTGATTGCAGTGGCATGTGACTCACTTCTGGTTCATTCCAGATATATCTCCATGAATCTCCTTCAAGTTATCATCAGTAGACTTCACCTTTTTCAACACTTCGGCTATCACGTCCTCTAGTTTTGAAGTACGAGACACTGCCTCACAGCTATTTAGAGGGACATATATGCCATTACAATTGTTCTTACATCCATCTTTCTTTCTCCAATCATCGTCCCTATCTCGTCCTCTACTCCTATCCCTGGACCCTGTGCAGTTGTAGTTGTCCTTGTAGTTGTTTCGACTTTGATTTCCTTGACAACCCTTGAGAGTTATACCGAAACCTCACCACCTGATTATCTAAGTAAATTGCCTCCTCCTTAGAATCAGAACTTTCATACCTCGATTCCTTCCCTTAAGCACCAATTTTATTAACCTTTTCTGTTCCATCTCCCATAAGGTGCTTTGTAAGAATGTCATAGAAGTCTTCATATGAGTGATGTCTTTAGTCACCCGATCTAGTATCATTGTTGCTTCTGCCTATGTATGACTCAGCAAAGCTCCTCCAGCTACAATGTCTGCAACAACCTTGTTATTTGTGTTCAAGGACCTATAAAAGATTTTCAACAAACTCTTATTGGGAATTCTATGATTCAGATACTTATTCAGTTTTTTGCTAAACCACAACCATGTCTTGTATAGTGCCTCTTTCTTGAGTTGTCGGAAATTGTAATTCTCGTCCTTGAGTTGTAACATTCTTGAGCAGAAATAACCTCTTTAAGAAGGAATATTTCAACTCCATCCAATTGGTGACATAATCATTTGGTAACTCAAACAAACATAAAGTAGCTTCAACAGTCAGAGAGAATGGCAATAACCGCAATCGAATGGCATCTTGGCTCATTCTGAGTAACCTGTAAGCCTTTCATATCTCCACCAAGTTCATCAAATGTAGATTTGCATCATTAGCCGCATTACCACCAAAAACACCTTTCATGTTTAACAACTATATTATTCTGCTGGTGATATCGAACTTTTCCCCGGCAGGCAGAGGTGGAGGAACTATGGCACCTACTAACCCAGCTTCATCTAAATCAACATCATCGTTGTAATCAAACTAAGGTGCAAATCTGTGGAACTGAGGCTGCTTACTACCTTTATTTCTCTTGTTACGGCCTACATTCATATTTCCCTCCTAATCATCTTTGGCATCATCAAAAGTATCTTGATGAGCTAATTCAACCTGATGAGCCTCATTAGCTTATTGAGCCTCATTATCCATTCGGGCTTCATCTTGCTCTGGAGTTTCAACTGAAGCCATTCTTCTTAATGTACGCTCAAGTTCTTGATTGATTAGAATGGGGTTTACCTTGACTTCGGGTGCTTGGCATTCACCAAATTGTAACCTAACGAAAACAAAAAGAACAGAAAACATAAATGAGAAAATACGGACTAAAAGTTTAGTAATCACAATTAATCTAATCCAAATCCATATTCCCCAGCAAAGATGATATTTTTGATAACGCCAAAACTATACCTCAAATGAAGTATAAAGCGGTCGTTGACAAAATGAATAACCCAATCAGGATTGGGGTTGAACCCATGAGGAATATGGTTAAGATCCCGATTAATATAGTTGTTTATGATTTTAGTCAAGTTATTTTGGGGGTGGGGGGAGGGTTAAAGGAACAAATAATCTTGAATAACTCTTAATATCAAATAGCAACAATGTCAAATTATTTTGTAATCCACGGATGTAAATCACTAAGGTGTATTTCCCATGATTTCGTAACTATGTAGGTTTGTCATACTGGTGATCTATCCCAATGCTTTTAGCATGCAGAATCAATAAGTTAACTTTACCTAAATGGATGGATCGCTCCTATTGGATAACTATCCTCAATTTTCGGGACATATCTCATAAGTTTTGCAATCTAACTCTTATCATTGATTCCGGATTAGCTTTTCCGCAACCACAGCTCAAACTATTAAGTGAAAGTTGATAGTTCCAAGTCTCTATTGTTACTTTCCCTTTTCTAACCTCTACCTCTCTAGGTTCAAACAAGTAAAGAATACAGGCGAGTTCTAATATTGTGCACCATTAAACAACACTTAAAGCAAAGGGAATAACACTGTAGGCATGCATATTGGTTTAGAATCATACGTACATAACCCTACTTCATTACTTCATCATGGTTCTCACAACCCTAGTTGTGAGATTTAACTATGCATGGTTGTAAGAACATAACAAGAATTTATAAAAGAAAGCATAATTATGAACTTACAATTAAATAGAATAAATCCAAATTTGCAATTGTGATTAATCTCCAAAACCCAAGAACAAAATAATATTGATATTTCTCAGGCCTCGAAGGGCGTATCAAGTCTCTTGAAAATGTAATAAAACCTTCTACGACTGAATAATAATAAATAAAATCTAAGAGAAGTATTTATAGAAAGATAAAATTCTATCCTAATTTAAAAAGGATTGCAAGGTTCTGGAGATCCTACAAGTCGTGGAATGATACCACGGCCCGTCGGATGTGGTCTTCGTTCCAAAATCAACATTGGCTCTCTCAAGTATGAAGGCATAGGACGACTTGTGGTATTCTATCACAAGTCGTGACTTCTAACCGTGGTTGGCATTCCCCATTGCACCTTCTCGAACTTTAAACAATGCATCTTCAATATGACCCATCCTTTGCTAGGACGGTTTGTTGTATCTGGTCGTACCTTGAAGGTACCCTTTTGATCATTCTCTATTTCTCACCATGAGAGCCTGGTACGAGTCGTACCAATGACCAACAAGTCGTGCCATGACTTGCCAGACTCATTTTTTCCTTTTTTTCATTCTTGAATTCTAACTCCCAGAACCTATTTTTCCTACAAAATCAAGAAAACCCATCATATCCACATAAACGTGCCTAAGAACTAGCATAATTTCTCTATTTTAAGCGTCAAAAGTGCCTTAAAATCATGGCACAACAACGATGCTAGAAAGTCATGAGTTTAGGTGATGACCAAGGGTTAAGGCTGTTTTAGTATTGAGGATGGATGTGGTTATTTTGGTTGGATTTGATAGAGTTATGAATGTTGTTAGGGATTGTAGAAGGAGGCGGGTGTTAGGATACCCCACCTATATGAGGCTCAGATTTCCTATATCCTCCAGTTGTTCGATGAAATGTCTTTATGACTTGAAATTTATCATTAGACTATGATTGTAGTTTCCACTATTGTAGATTAAGATTATAAAGGGATTGTTATTTCATGGTGATAATGGTGAGATCAAAGATAAAGTATGTAAAGCTATCTCTATGTGTGGGACATCATTGTTCTTCCCCACAACCATTTCTTCAAACTCATGAAATCTTGCATGAATAGTTAGGGCTCATATCGAATATTGATAATTTTTCATGATAAATCATTAATAACATTGAAACTTTATGATTTTCTATGAATTTAGATCATGTCTCATTCTACGAATATTCCATGCTTATCTGTAAAACTTGGTCTAAATTATGATCTTTTTCTTTTTGTTAAAAGTATAAACTTTACACTATGATGAAACATCTTCTATGATTGTACCACATGGTTAAAAATCATGAATTCGCTGGAAACTCCATAGTCTTATCCTATGATTTTTTTTCATGATTCTTCTAGAAAATCTTACTTAAATTACGATTTTGGACTTTCGTAAAGATATAAACTTCACGCTATCATGAATTATTTTCTTTGATCATATACATGATTATGACTTATGGATTTTTTAGACACTTTATAATGTGTCACCCTATAATTTTTTCATGATTTTTCCAACAAATCTTACTTAAAATACGATTGCTCTTTTGGTCAAGATAGGAACCTTATACTATAATGACTTGATTTCTTTCCAAAATCTTATTCCATGAATTATGATTATGACTACTCATGATTTTTGCAACTTAATACACATGAATTAAACTATGTTTTATGTGCTCTCAAGCTAATTATGATTTATGAACTTCTGAGATGAAGCATGACTTATGATTATGAGCCTGAAGGCTAAGTTATGAATACGAACTAAAGGGAATAAAATCGTTAACCGAGAAGGCATAAGTCATGTAGAGGAAGGATGATAGCTTGTTACTCATGTGGAGTCGAGGGTCATAAGATAAGGGATTGTCCTACTCAAGGGTAGAGCAGTATGACATGACTGACGGGGTTGGTAGTAGGGTCGTCTACTCCAGTGGGGCTAGTTGAGCCAGGGTAACTGTCATTTATTGGTCGATGCCACGATAGAGGTACAGTTATTGCTCTAGATTGAGCCAAGCCTCGTATATTTGCTTTAGGAGATCGACAAACTGTAGAGCCTTCAGCAGGAAATGCGTTAGGTATATATTTATTTTGATTTGTGTCGAGTTTAAGTTTATCAGTACCTTGGTAGGTCTAGGGTCATGTCGTGTTGTTTGATATCATTTTTTATTAGACCTATGATTTTTGTGATTGGTGAGCTTAGTTATGTTATGATACTTCATAGAATTAAATCGTGTGTTATCATCAAAATTTGAGGATGAATGTTTCTAAAGGGGAGGATGTAACACCTTATGTGTTAAGATTGGTTTTATTGATAGGTTTCGAACGTACGAGCCTAGTTTTATAACTACGTGTTGTACATTGAGGGAAGGCCGAGAGTCAAGATTGTGTATGGGGGATGGAACATCGAAAAGTAGGAAGAGCCGGGATATTTGGCCTACTGCAATATACCGAGAGATGCTGATCGCGTCGCGGTAGTGATGCCAGCTAGGCCCCTATATATAGATGTGTTTTGTTGTTTGAGCCACATTCTACTTCATTTTACTTGACCCCAAGGTGGTGAAAAATCCTCTCGAACTCATTTATCTCTAGTTCTAAGTGGTTTTGAAGTTATATTGAAGATCCGAACTCATTTCAAAGCTTTGGTCATGAGTATGTCGTGTGTGTTCGTGTTATAGTGGTGTTTTCTCGATTTTCTGGCGGTTCATTTGGGTTACTTGGATTGGTAAGCTCTCTTTTTTTAATTGATTATTAGTTATCTTGATTATAAGTTTGTAGACACTGGTAGTTTGTTGATTTGAAGTTTCTATGACTAAATCCGTAGAAATCTCATTGATTGAGTTTTGTTATGTTGCCTTCTTATTGAACTCTTGTAGCTGTGTTTTGGAGGTGCTGGGGCTGATTTTAGGCAGTATTTTGTGGTGTGGATAGCTCAGGTTTTGGATTAATTTGAGTTGGCATTGTAGAGGTATGTTAAGGCTTTCCTTTTCTCTCTTTCCGGCATGTTTTTCATTGAATCCAAACCTTGTTCTTGTCGTGCAAACTAACTGTCTTGGTGGATGGAAATTATAATGAACTCCTTAAGTTGGGATATTGTTATGGTGCTATCTCATAATTGAATTATAGTTGTGTATTCGTGTGTTAGATTGATCAGTTATGGTGCGACAGTAGGATGATAACATGCGTCGAATTTGACTTGTGTTGTAATCTTGTATGTGAGTTTACTTTACTAGATATGGGCTATGGTTGTTGGTGTTGTGCATCTTAATTATGTGGTTTTTCGTGTGATTTGATTCATCTTGATACTTGATGATACCCATGGCTGTGGAGTTTCTTTAGTATATAGGCCAAGCCCAAGACTTAGCCGACCAAAGTGGCCTGTAAAGTCCGTTCCAGAATGGCCGAGCTTGTCATTTGAATGTGATGTTTGCTCCAGGATGTATTTAAACTAGTGTACGGCTATTAGAGTTGCTCCTGTGTACTAGTAACTATACGATGAGTGTATGGCTATTGGACTTGCTCCAACTCACTTGGCTTGTACGTGTTGTTAGACTTGTAAGACCATGAGGCTGTTTCCTCGGAAAGGTTGGATTATGAACTATTTGTGTTTCTATTGATTTATTTACTTGTTGTATTAATTATGTTGATATTGATCTGGTTAGTTGTGAACAACATACATGAGTTGGTGACGGTCGTGGTTGTTGGGTGATCTGGATAGGTTCAGGTATTGGTTTGTATATTATCGTTCTGACTTGGGATTTTGTTATTCTGTTGTTTCCTCCTTACCTACTTTAATGTTATTTTATTGTTCTGTATACATATACTCTTCTCTTTCTGTCTCCTTTCCTACTTGATATATTTGTATATTATACTGACGAGCTAGTTGGGTCGCTGCATTCATGCCTGCAGGTTAGTTGGGGCACTGCGTTTATTCCTGCAGGTGTTGAATGACAGGCAGATCATGATCCATGCCGCTGATTTGGATTTATGGACTATTGGTAAGCTCCGACTCATTCGGAGTTACCCTTTTTGGATGTCTTTTTTGATTTTGAGTATATAATTGGGTAGGTTGGTGCCTTGTCTCGATCGTTATTAACTTGTTAAACTCTTTAGAGGTTCATAGACCT
The DNA here is from genome assembly GCA_035772735.1 of Datura wrightii. Lineage (NCBI taxonomy): Eukaryota > Viridiplantae > Streptophyta > Magnoliopsida > Solanales > Solanaceae > Datura > Datura wrightii. The sequence goes on from JASDFA010000006.1 coordinate 31,006,540, forward strand.
GTCCTGTTGAGTTTTTTATGGTGGTTGGCCTTGTTGGCCCTTTTGTATAGAACTGTTGAGCAGGTGCGGCCTTGTCGACCATTTATGTCTATGTAATGTTGGCGTGTGAGCCCGTTTCCTTCATTTCCTGTTGTTGCTTTTGTTGGTTTGTATTATTGTGGCGTCGAGCCTCGTCGGCTCTAACTAGTTGTGGGTTGGATTTTTGCAGGGTTCGCTCGGTCAAGTGCAGCACCGGGTGCCGGTCATGCCTCCTTGAGTTGGGGTGTGATACTTTCACTGATTCAAATTAGGTAAGCTCATTGGATGATAGAAAGTCCACCGGTGGTTATGTTATTTTTTCCGAGAATGCGCTTATCTCGTGCTCTCCTAAGAAGCAATATATTGTTGCTCAATTGTCCACAGAGTCTGCATATAAAGCGGTTGCCAATCCTGCTGCTGAAATAACTTAGTTACAATTACTGTCATTTGAGTTTGGCATACCTTTACGCACTTCTCCTGTGCTTTGATGTGACAATTTTGAAGCTGTCTATCTATCTATTAATTCTATCTTTCATGCTAATACCAAGTACGTCGAAATTGATTATCACTTAGCTTGCGACAAGGTTGCTCGCAAGGGTCTCTCTATCCAATTTCAATCAACGAAAGATCAACTTGTTGATGACCTCACCAAACCATGAACTTGCATGGGGAGTATTGGAGCATGTTGTACATCGCTGACTCCCACGTCAATCACGACTTCTAATTTAATTTAACTAGTGATCCCAAGGACGAGGATATATTGCTCTTCAAGTTAAATATAACTTATAATTTGAATTAATATATTGTGTGTGTTATATATATGGCAGTAGCCACATAGAACGAGAAGAGTGAGTAATAGAAATAAAATAGAGTGTTAGCTTTGCTGCAGTTCTCTCCAATATTCACGTTCTGTTAACGCCAATTTCAATACTCATTATAGTTCTATGTAACATCAAATACGGTCCAAAATTAACCCAAAAGACGAAATAGGAAGAACTAAAGTTGAAAATATACTGTCTATTTGATGTCAAATTCATTAAAGAGAATAACATACATTATTTTACTCTCTTAGATATATTATTGAAGATAATAAATATTTGTTGTAAATCCAAAAAACCACTATTAAACATATCTAGAAGGAGCCGAACAAATATTCAAACTTCATGACAAATAAAATGTCACAAACATAAATGTTTTTTGAAAGTAGCGTAGAAAGAAAGAAGAAATTTTTTCTCGGCTAATTCATGCCAAAGATTGTAAAGAATTTATTTTGTTTTCAATGTACCAACAATTATTTTTAAGGCATTTAATAGATCAATCACTTTTTCACCACACAAACTAAATGTTTCATATATTTCTGTTTAAACACAATTTGTTTTTTTCCTTAAAAAAATTTATCATTAATAATTAAATAATTTTTTTTTTATAGCTTTAGATGCTTATGAGTCGCTTTAATCACCTAACCCAAACGAGCTCTGTTATATTCTAGAATATTTCATATTCTAATTTTTCTTCCAAAATATTGGTGATATTCTACAATTAAAAATTTAGTAACTTAGAATGTATTTGTATACATAATATTGTGCCTCAATGTCTGTTTGTATTTGCTACATTTGGAAAATTTCCCTTATAAATTTCTCAAGTCTAAGTATATTTTATAAAAGTAGAAATTTAGAGGTGTTATTATGTCTGGGCTACACTTTTCACCTTTTAAAAAATGACGGAAAAAAAAAAGAAAAAGCAAAGAAGAGAGTGTAATAAATTCCAAGTTTCACTCACTCTTAACCCTCAGTCGGCGCCTCTGCGGCTAAGCTTTGATAAAGAAGGGCAGAAGAAAATAGATGGTTAGCTAAAAAGGTGTGAATGGAATCCAAAGGAGAAGAGGTTGGTTTTGTTGATGTGATTTTGTGGAAGAATCCCATTGGGTGAGCGGGGCAATATTTCTGAAGAAGAAGATGATTGGTGGAATCAGGTTTCCTATTCAGATCAGATCAGATCAGATCCAGAATGAGAGAGAAAAAAAAGGAAGCCAATTCCATCTTTCCCTCCCTTTTGATGTTATCCACAAGCATTCAGGTCTCTTCTCTTTCTTACCTTTAATTTCTTTTATATAATTATTGCTCTTGTTTATCTCTATATTTTAATAAATACCATTTTTTGCATATGTGTTTCTAATTTATTATTAAGTATTTATTTGTGTCTGCCTGCCTGCAATTTACATGCTTCCGCTTCCTTTTCTGTGATCTTTTTGGGTTAAATTCAGTTGATCCATTGGAGTACATAAATTATTACTGATCGACTCTTTTATGATTTCTATATATAAAATTTTAGGAACCAGCAATAGAGTATAGATTTAGACACATTATAAGGCTAACAAACAATTCCTTCGGATAATTTTGATACATATTTCATTTTAATTCTAATTTTTGCTAACACAGATTGATGATTATCTTTTGCTAAAGGAAAGATGGTGATGTTTATCAATCTGGACAAAATATACACTTAGTGACAATATATTTATGAAATTTTAAATAATAAATTTTAATAGAGATAAAAATTTTGATGAAAAAACATGTCTCATAACATTGATAAAATTATGCGCAAACTAACGTAAATATCAAAGTTATAAAAAAACATATGATAAAAGTAAAAAAGATCATTTGTGGATGAAAGAGAAGAAAGGAACTCATATATAGGGCCGCTCAAATTAATTAAATAAATTTGTTATAAACATATTTGTATTATAGTGAATGTCTATAAATGTATTTGTATTGTACTAGGTATATATATTTATATCATTGTGAAAGTCTATCTTTTGGAGAAAAGTTAGGAGAAATTATCCCTATAAATAGAGGGGTTCTCCTTCATTATATTTAATCTCATCAAGAGAAATAAGAACTTCTCTCTTTCTCTATAATATTCTTGTTCTTTCTTTATTATTTCATAACACGTTATCAACACGAGTCTCTGCCTTGAGCACTCACTTTGAAAGATCTGAGGTAAGAAAAATCAAAGTTTTCTTAGAAAGATGAAGGTTAGTATTTCTTGATATTTATGTATTTACTAATAACAATATCGATTTTGTATATGAACTTGACGACTTATTGATTCACTTGGCAATTCATGCCTCATAATTGTTCCAGAAGAACAATATTGTGAAAAATATATTTGTTCCAGAAGAACAATATTGTGAAAAATATATTTGTTCCAGAAGAACAATATTGTGAAAAATATATTTGTTCCAGAAGAACAATATTGTGAAAAATATATTTATTCTAGAAGAACAATATTGTGAAAATATATTTGTTCCAGCAGAACAATATTGTGAAAATATGTAACAGAAATCATCTATGTTATATGCATACCTCGATTTGCTCCCGAAGTAGCAATATCTTAAAAGAGGTTAAGCTATCATACCTTATGTGGTTAAGGCATATTTAGATGATCATGTTCCATTCCTGAAGAATGAGAAATTGAGAACTTTGATAAATGTTACAAATATAGATCTAATACAGATCTAGTCCCTGAAGGGAAATCAAAGCATCAAAAATCCATATGGATGCAATGGGTCTTGGAGACACCATTAAAAGTGAAAACAAAGCATCAAATCAAGATCGTGCTAAGGCTATGATGTGCTTGCGTCATCATCTTGACGAAATTCTTAAAATTAAATATCTCATGATCAAGGATCCACTTGTTTTGTGGAATAGCCTAAAAGAAAGGTATGATCACCTGAAGATGGTCATCCACCCAAAGACACGATATGATTGGATTCATCAAGACTATACGTCTGTTCATGAGTATAGCTCATCAACATTCAAAATTGTTTCAAAATTGAAACTATGTGGAGAAACTATTTTGATATGATTGAATATGTGGTAGTATACAAAATTAATTGAGAGCTCCGGAAGAGCTGATGTATTACTACCTGAAGGAATGAAATTGTTGTATTAAGTCTCAAAAGGAAACTTATAAGTTTCAATGACATTGAAAAAAAAATGAGACTATAAATTATGGGAAGATCTAATATCTTCATGCTACTACAATTGAAGCGGGTTATAAATATTTATGTAAAAGATTACCCGACGGTTTTTTTTATTTGTAGTACATAAATATGGGTATGATGATGAAATCACATACGAAAGTAAATCAGAAGTTTACTGAAATAAGTTGGCATACCGGTTGGCCATCCCGGTTCAAATGTGATGCAAAAATAATTGAGAATTCACGTGGCTATATGTTGAAGAAATAAAAGATTCTTCAAGAATTCTCTTGTGTTGCTTGTTCTCGTGATAGAATGATCTTGATCAGCTAAGATTGGAATTATATTTCCTGAAATTTTGGAACTTATAAAATGGTGAATATGGGCCCATTCACCTACCATGTGAACCGTTTGCTAATAGATGCATCCATTGTATGGTCACATGTGTTTTGATATCAACTTACAATTGATTTTTGTAAGGTTGTTGCTCGAATTATTAAATTAAGAGCATAGTTTCAAATTATAAAATCATGTTGATAATGCTGATTCATATCTATGTTGGTTTAGCGAAAATTGTATGCCTCCAATTAAAGCTAAATCATTGGTTATGAGAATAAAACTCCGAAATAAAATTTGGTATGAGATATGTTTATTTAACATGTAGCAACACTTGAATGCATCAAGCCAACAAGGTTCCCCTATCACAATTGGTTCAGGGTCTGGGACCAAATAATTCCATCTAAAATTTGAATGTGTGATATATGATTGAATTGCCCCACCACAACGCACAAAGATGGGTCCCCAAATGAGCTTGGGGAGTAAATGTTAGTTTTTCTAACATTAGGGGGAGAAGTGATTAGCAACTGAAAATTGAGTGTGGGATGAATTATCTAGATCCTCGGGAAAAAGAAAAGTTGCAAATGCTCCAATGGAAAGTCCTTGAAGGATAGAGTCTATGAGACGCCTGAATCGTGATAGACCAAACGGTTCCAAATATAGAACTTTTTGAAGAAGGAGAGGAGCAAGTGATTAAGATGGTCATAATGATGAGGCAAGTGCTTTGAGAAAGCACCACGACATAACACTTCATAAAACCTTGGCAAAGGTTCAGGTACCTGAAAATGACGAAAAATGAAGAGATCTCAATAAGTTATGTCGCATTGGAACTGATCGTCGACGATATTTTTGATACAATATAGTGCGCAATATGGTAAAAGATTGTGAGGATCTGAATCCTACGTCTATTAAAGCATGTTGATGTAGAAATAATCATCAAGTGAAATGATGCGTATTGATAAGCATAAAGCTTATTGGACCTGTAGTCCAGACACTAGAAGATATCACGCATTTAAATACTAATTAATGTTATCACTTGATAAAATTTGTACGAAAATCATGAAGGATTCGAAATGCCTGAAGCATTTACAAGTTTCTTTAAACTTGTTCATAATTCTTATATGAGGAAATCCTTGGTCCTGAAGTACCATATCTTAGTGTGATTGATGCACTAATATATCTTGCTAATACTACAAGGCATAACATTTGGTTAATTTGTTAGCAAGTCCCGATCTTGTTGGTTATGCTGATGCGGGGTATTTATCTAACCCACACATAAAGCTCGATCTCAAACTGGCTACGTGTTCATATGTGGAGGTACTGCCATATCTTGAAGATCTATAAAGCAGTCTCTGGTAGCTGCTTCATCAAATCATGCTGATATAATAGATATTCATGAAGCAAGCCGAGAATGTGTGTGGTTGAGGTCCATGATACATCTCATTAGAGAAAAATGTGGTTTGAACTGTGACAAAGTACCCACAATTTTGTATGAAGATAATGCTGCATGCATAGCACAACTAAAGGGAGGATTCATAAAAGGAGATAGCACGAAGCACATCTCGCCAAAGTTTTTCTACACACATGAGCTCCAAAAGAATGGTGATATCAATGTGCAACAGATTCGTTCAAGTGATAATGTGACTGATTTATTCACCAAATCTCTACCAACTGCAACTTTCAAGAAGATGGTGCACAAGATCGGAATGCAAACATTCAAGGATGTTCTCATTAGGGGGAGTTAATATGCGTTGTACTCTTTTTCCCTTACGAGGTTTTGTCCCACTGGGTTTTCCTTGTAAGGTTTTTAACGAGGCAGCCAAAATGCGTATTATTAGATATGTGTATTTTTTTTCCTTCACTAGATTTTTTTCCCACTGAGTTTTTTCTAGTAAGGTTTTAATGAGGCACATTATCTATCAAATAGACATTCAAGGGGGAGTGTTATAAACATATTTGTATTATAGTGAATGTCTATAAAGGTATTTGTATTGTACTAGGTATATGTATTTATATCATTGTGAAAGTCTATCTTTTGGAGAAAAGTTAGGAGAAATTATCCCTATAAATAGAGGGGTTCTCCTTCATTATATTTAATCTCATCAAGAGAAATAAGAACTTCTCTCTTTCTCTATAATATTCTTGTTCTTTCTTTATTATTTCATAACAAAATTGATATTTTTTAGAGTTTGATTTAATTTGGTTTAAATTATAAAAAATAGATAATATTTATTTCGATTTTGATTTTAATAAAAAATAAAAAAAAATTTAAATCGAATCGATAACTTATATATACAATTTTTATAATTTTATATTATATACATAATATATTAATTTTTATGAATAATTTTAAGTGTCTTATATATTTTTTCATCAAAGTCTTTTATTTTTAGCTTGTAATTGGGATATCAATTTTTGAGTGAAACATATCTAGTTTGTGTTTAAGTAGATTTGATTCTTTATACTCATAGTTGTTCTAATTTTCTTGAACCTAAGCAAATTCTTATTTACAAGTTTATTCTGGGTCCAACATATCTATGGCTTTTGAAAGTAGATCGAAATTACGATGAAATTCATTAAGTTTAATTATATTTTTTTTCCTTTCATAAGAATTAATCAATCTTTCCTGTGCCATAAGAAAGATACAGTAAAATTTTTAGCTTATAGTATTTTAACTTACACAAAATCATCATATACTTAGTATATTCACATTGGAAACCTCCAATTCTGACGAAGACAGGGCATAATTAAATATATTTGACTTGTCGTGAGTTTATTTTAACGAAATGATGTTATATTTACCTAATAAAGTTTTGCTACTTTATTTATTTGTTTAATGTCAAAAAATAATAGTAGAAAAGGAAGAAAAACATATATATTTATGTATGGTTAAAATTGCACAATCAAACCAAAATTGATAACAAGTAGTAACAATCAAATTAAAAAATATATATTTTGTTTGATTTAATATTAATAATTTAAAATTTTATTAAATTAATATAATTTTAATTTTAATTTTAATTAAAAACTGAACCGTGAACACCCCACTCACATACAATATATTAAAGGATATATGTTAAGTAGCCATCTCTAATGTAAGAACAATAGCAGAAGTTTCAAAGGAGTTATCCATCATCGTAGGGTAAACCAAAAATTGATATTGCTTATTTACCCTAGCTATGGATGAGTTAGCTAAGATAGGGTTTCATGATGTATAGTAGGAGTGTCGAAATGGATGGATTAGTTTAAATTTAAAGGTTTAAAGTAATAAATGAGGGGAGGGGGGTTATTGATTAGCTCAAAAATTACTTAGAGTGAAATAGACTAAAACGCTTATCATAATCTAAATCACTCAACTCTTATTGAGTTTTAATTTTTTTATTTGATCTTTTATAATTTTTTAAACCTAATAAAACTATTTCTCTTTGTTATGCTATATACTATAACATATCAAATATAGAAACAAGCTCAATTTAAACTACATATCAATATAATATTTAATGAATAAAAATGAGTGAATCATTCATTCTAAATTTGAACGGGTCATGATTTAATGAGCTAATTTTACCCCTTTTATAATATTTTGTTGTGTTAATTGATGAAATCAATAACGATGCCTAAACTTTGGTAAGTAAAATTATTTAATAATTGTATTGGTGAGAGATATCAAGGATCCAATAAAATAGATAAAAAGTGTGCAAGCTAAACAAGATAACTATTGTATCTAAATATAAATAATTAAATATCTAGAATTGATGTTGCAGGAAAATAGTAATAATAGGTGAAGATGTTATCTAAAAGTCAAAATAGAAATGATTAAAATGAAAAAGTGGTACCGCAATGTTATGAGATAGAAAAATATCTACAAAAGTTAGAGGCAATTTTTTTTTTATTTTTATTTTTATAAATAAATTGTTCAAATGCTATTGTTTGTGAGCATTCAGGTTGATAAATGTCATTTACTCTGGTTGGTGGTGGAGTCTTATGTTAATTTCCAGACATTCATGTGTGTTTTGCATCTCTCTCTTGCTAATTCCCTTTTGCTAATTTTGTTGTATCAATTAATACAATGTGGCAATGTGTAGAAATCTGTGGGTAAAGTATGGGGTTCGTGTTTTGACAATAAATGCACATTCAATTTGCCTTTTCGAAGTGAAATTTCCTGTATTTTTTGGGGGGCAATTAATTATTTATATATACTATATGGTAGGAAATGCAAAATTATTATTTGGGTTGCAAAAGAGTTCAAAAATATTCTAATCCCCACTCCCTACTTTATTTGGTGATGAAATTAAAGATTGACTTTTTGTTAAGAATTGTTCATAAGTTTGGTAATTTGGTTGGACACGTGAAAAAAGGAACTGAATATCGAAGAGGTAAAATGGTGAAAAGTTGGTTAGAGAACCTTTCTTTTTTTTTTTTTAACAGATTCTAATACTTTCTTCGAGGAAAAATTAATAAAATTATATTAGTTAAATTACCATCCTAACAATTAAAATAAAATAGAGAAAGTAATAAATAGTAAATAAAGATGCGCCTAAATCCAAAAATGAAAAGGTGTAGACTAGTGCAGAAAAATGACTTACAACTTGCTCTTACTGCTTGAAGCTAAGAAATTATGTGTAAATGCAAATAAATTTAGCATTACATTTTGACTTGTGGATCAAACAGAATATTATTTGACTTTTTCCCAAGTAGAAGTGTGAACAGAGACGAACATTTTATAAAACTAGAGGTCCCTTTTTTGTCCTCACGCAAAAAAAAAAAGATAAGGAGAAGAAGAAAACAAAGTTGCTTTCTCAAAGTTCTTTGTTAGTTGGAGGCTTTTACTGTACCTAAGGATGTGGTGTAACAAAATTAAGCTAATGAAAATTTATATTTAATAGAGATAAAAAGTGCTAGATGACTTTTTACTATGGGTAAGCTTTGGCAGACTAAATTACCATTGAACTCTGCTAATTTTAAGCAATAATCAAAATCCTGTCTATATTTCTCTATCTCGAGTGATTCTCTGGTTTTAAGTTATACACTGTAGTGGGCATGATAATAGAGCGGGTGCGAGTTTTGCCTATGTGAGGCGATACAAAGTTTAGCTTTATGTGGTTATTGTGTGATGCGGGATTGGCTGAAACTTTTATTTTTAAAGAAATTTAGTGAGGATTGCGGAAATTTTCCATCTCCCCCTCTCAAAATTTATCTTCTGCGTTTCTTTCATTAGTTTACTAAATGTATAAACATGAATTCTTTTGCTTGACATTCTATGTTTCTGTTTTTTTAATGATCTGTTATGAAATTCAGTTTTACAAAATTTAATGAGTTTTGTTTTCTTTAATCGTTCATTTAGTTCTTAATAGCATATTCTATCAGATTTCAACTACTTAATTAATTTCTAACACTAAGAAGAAATATTTGTAGGTTAGACATTTTGTCATTGTCTTTTCTGATATATTTTTGAAGCCTTATAATTTAGTGGAAAATAATAATTATTTCTTCACTTTTGGCAAAGAAAGTTCAGAAAATAAATGGAAACACAAGCTTCATTCACAGATGACAGATTCACTAACCCCTTATATTAAAACAAGAAATATAACTATATCTCCAATTACATGTTTGAAATAATGCTCTATATTAGTAAAAAAATAGTATCAAAGTCACAAATTTATTTTTATTAATACTATTTAGCAGGAAAATATTTTTTATGAATTTTATTTTAAGTAAAAATTCAGCTAGAAAATAAAAAATAATAAAAATTGTGGCTGAACGAATTAAAAATAAAAATATTGCTATGCAGAACGGGGATAAATTAAAACCTTGACGGATTTATGCGAATTTTTTTAATAATCGTACCCCCCCGCACTGTTTGCTATCCCCATCACTGCACATAGCAGTGTATTTACTTTAGGCCAATTTTAATGCACTATCTGGTCCCCTACATCAAGATAGCACTCTATACCTTTTATTTATAAGAAGATATTTTGTTAGATATTTCTTGAGTTTTAAAGTGTTAATGACGTTCATATTATTAAAATACTAAAGTAATGGCTAAGAAGTTGGAAAAAACATCACATCAAAGATTAAAATTTATTTAGTTTAATGAATCGAAGTGTTTGAAAATTTTAAAAGTTATACCATAGAAATTTAGTGATGCCAAGCATTTTAAATTGGCAAAAGTGAGAAATATTTTTAAAGATGCACAATACTATGGCCATCTCAAAGAAAATTCTTGCCAGCTGTGTTATCCCGATCCTGTTTGATCATAGATTTTGATTTCAAAATTCAAAATAATATTGGGAGATTATTCCCTTAGTTTAGACTTTATAGTCAAATTTGCTAGCTTGTTTTCGTTCATTTCTTGCTTTTAGTTGTTAGTTATTTTAGTGGCTCAAATGAATAATGATAGACTAGGGTCATGTCTTTGTCAGGCCAGGGGTGGTAAGGGGGATAAGAGAGTTTTTAGACTGAAAGTAGGATCTTGGAACATAGGGACATTGACGGAAAGTCCATAGAGTTAGTGAAGATTCTCACGAAGAGGAAGGTTAATATAACTTGTGTCCAGAAGACTAAATGGGCAGGAACTAAGGCTACGGATGTAGACGGATATAAATTATGGTATTCAGAAAGCTCGAGAATGGGAATAAAGTAGGTATTTAGTGGATTGGGATCTAGGGGAGCAAGTAGTAGAGGTTAAAAGGGTTAATGACTTGATGATGACGATCTAATTAGTTGTTGGAGGGATTACTTTGAACATTATTAGTGCTTACGCACTGCAAGCGGGCTCGAACGAAGAGGTCAAGACGCACTTTTAGAAGAATTTAGATGAGGTTGTGAGAGGTATTCTGATTACTGAGAGATCGGGGCAGCTTTAACAGATTATGTCGATGTGCATGAAGGTTTTAATTTTGGGTATAAAAATGATGGAAGTGCCTAGCTAGATTTTGCTAGAGCCTTTGAATTGGTGGTAGTTAACTCAAGTTTCTCTTCAACACTTGGTGACCTTCCGTAGTTTGTTGGTTAAGACTCAGATAGATTACTTACTATGTAGGAAGCATGATAAGGGCCTATGTAAGGACTGCAAAGTTATCTCGAGTAAGAACCTTACATCCCAACTTAAACTCTTAGTGATGAAAATGGAGATTAAGAGAAAGAGGAAGAAAAGGGCGGTGAGTGACCGACTAAAGATCAAATGGGTAACTTGATGACGGTCATAACCCAGGAGATGGGGAAAAAGTTGACGAGATGGAGGCTTGGGGGAGTAATGGGGATGCTAACAATTGTGGAATAAGACATCTAGTTATAGCAGGGAAGCAACACGAGAGGTGCTAGGGGTCTTGAGGGGTAAATTCGGTGGACATCAAGGGGATTGATGTTAGAACGGAGGAGTTCAAGGGAAAGTGAAAGGAAAAAAGGTTGCTTATGAGATAGTAGTGGTGTGCAGGGAGGAGGAGGATAAGCGGGCGAATACGGAATGATATAAGATCACAAAGGAGGCAAAGTTAGTGAGGACAACATTAAAAATGATAGCTTTTGAATGTATGTACACGGAACTAGAATATAAAGGCGAGGATAGGAAGCTATACAGGCTAGCTTAAGGCAAGAGAGAGGAAGACTCGAGACTTATATCAAGTGAAGTACATCAAAAATAAGAAAGATAACGTATTGGCAAAGGAGGTTCTCATTACTTGGAGATGGCGACTACTTCCATAAAATCTTGATCGAAGAGGGGGGCATGGACATTTTGTTGTGTGACTTGGAGCATATTGAGGGTCCTTGAGATTTTGCATATTGTAGGTGTATAAAGCAAGAGGAGGTTATAGGTACTATTCATAGGATGAGCAAGGAAAAGCGATCGGGCCAGACGAGATTCTAGTGAAACTTTGGAAGAGCATAGGCATGATGGGATTGGAGTGGCTAACTAGATTGTTTATGTCATTTTTAAGATAGCAAGAATGCTCGAAAAATGGAGGTGGAGTACAATGATTCTGTTGTATAAGAACAAGAGATATTTTAAATTGCAACAACTATTGGGAGATCAAGAGCTGCTAAGCCACACTATGAAGATTTGAGAGAGAGTAATGGAGAAAAAGGTGAGGAAGGGGGTGTCTATTTTCGAGAATCAGTTTGGTTTCATGCTCGGGTGTTCACTACAAAAGCCATCCATCTTGTAAGAAGATTGGTGGAACAATATAGGCAGAGGAAGAGAGGCTTACATATGGTGTTCATCGACATAGAAAAAGCCTTTGACAAAATTTCAAGGGAGGTTATATAGATATGCTTGGAGGCTAGAGATATACCCACAGTATACATTAAGGGGTTATTTGGTATGAAGACAAATAATATAAGGATTAATAATATAGGAATTAGTAATGTAGAGATTGCTAATACAAAAATTAGTAATGCGGGGATTACTGTTGTCAAGTATTTGGTTCATTATATTAAAAACTAGATATACCATGAATTGTGTTGATTTAAAACTCTATAAAAATCTTCTTTACAATTATACTCTTAAATTTTTGTACAAAGAAATTTAAAAAAAGAGATTGAGGAGTAGTCTAATCATTTATGGGTCTTATCTAGAGATTAACTATCCCTTTATTTTCTTGGTATAAAATAATACACCCTATGGTGTATAAGTAATCCATGTATTAGGTTGAATTGAGTAACCAAACAATGTATTAGCTGGACTAAATTTTAATCCGAGGACTATTCTAATTAATACAGCCTATTAAATGACTCCTAAGTTGGTTAAGGACATGTATGATGGAGCTAAGACTCGAATAAGGATAGTGGGAGGAGACTCGAAAACACTTCTCAGTTGTGCTGGGGTTGCACCAATGATCAACTATTAGTCCATTTCTGTTTGCATTAGTGACGGATAAATTGACGCGGCATATTCAAGGTGAGATGCCTTGGTATATGTTAGTTGCAGACTATATAGTATTGATTGATGAGACTAGTGGCAGAGTTAATACTAGGTTAAAGGTTTAGAGACAGACCCTAGAGGCTAAAGGGTTCGGGTTGATCAGGACGAAAGTCGAGTATTTGGAGTGCAAATTCAGTATGTAATGAATGAGGAAGGCATAGAAGTGAGGCTTGATACTCATATCATCCCCAAGAGAGAAAGTTTCAAGTATATTAACTCTTTAATCAAGAAAATAAGAGATTAGTGATGATGTCACATATCATATTGGTGAAAATGGATGAAATGGAGACTCACATCCATAGTTTTGTGTGATAAGAAAATACCACTAAAACTTAAAGATAAGTTCTATAGAGTGATGGTTAAGCTAATAATGTTGTATGGGGCAGAGTATTCACCAATTAAAACTCTCAGGTCCAAAAGATGGGAGTTGCAAAAATAAACATGCTGAGGTGAATATGTTGGCATACCAGGAGAGATAAAATTAGGAATGAAGGTATCCAGGACAAGGTGGGAGTGACCTCTGTGATGAACAAGATGAGAGAGATAAGACTGAGATGGTTTGGACATATGAAGAAGAGATTCGTAGATGCCCCAAAAAGGAGGTGTGAGAAATTGGCAGAGGTGGGTTTAAATAGGAGTAGGGGTAGAAGAACTAGATTAGACAAGACATGACACAACTTCAACTTACTAAGAATATAACCTTAAATAAGATATGAAGATGATAGAATTAGAATTAGAAAAGATAGTTAGAGTGTTGTTCGCTCTACCACGGAGTAGGCTTGGTGGATAGATAGTATTAGCATTATTTTTGTAGTGTCTTGTTCTTCGATTACTACTACTACTTGTTGCTTCTTGTGGTTCAGTTACTACATTATTTTGCTCTGTATGGTATATTACGCTTTCTCTATTATTTGTTATGTCTTATTTGCTATGTCTTGTTTATCTTTGTATTGTCTTTTTCAAACTGTCTTGTTATGTGTTACTTGAGTTGAGGGTATTTTAGGAACAACCTCTTTATCTCCACGAGATAGAGGTAAGGTCCGTGTACACTCTATTCTTCCCAGGCTTTACCTATAGGAATACACTCAATATGTTGTTATTGTATTGGGAGATTATTTCAAATAATTGTTTGTTTACAATATTTCCTCATTATTTCAATTTCAAGCTTACAATATAGAGTCTGAAGTTTGAAAAATAGATTTGATGAGTTTTTCAAGTTTTCACTTACAAAACTTAATTTTATTTCTATATCCAAACACAAATTCGACTTTCATATATTTTTTTTCTTTCTGATCTCAATCAAATCATGTCTAAACACCTACTATATTTGGGAGAAAACCTAACCTTTTCCTAAAATTGGTATTTTCGGAATAATTGTTGCCATTTGCTAATATTGATTGCCTGACACCATTAACTTGTACAGTTATGTGAAAGGTTGGATACCATTAAGAGCCCTTTTTTCCTCCTGCTGATGATTGGACTGAATGATGGTTGAGCAATAACACAGCTTTCACAGTTATCCTTTACTGGTTTGGATATAGAACAGAAAACATCACACATATATAGCCAAAAGGAAATATTTTTAAACTTTTTTTTTTATGAGGAAAATATTTTTGAACTTTTACCAGCTGGATTTGTAAAAGTTGCTTGTTGGAGTGAACAGGCCTCAGGGTATATTGCAATTAGGAGTGTTGAATTAAACCTCAGAGTTTGATGAAATCTCATGGCTTTATCCCAATATTTGTATGATAGTATATTAGTGTTGCCTATTAATTTCATATTTCTTGGAATGAACTTATTAAGTTTCTGGGACAGATTACTGCATTTGCTTCCTACATACACTACAGTGTCATACTCGTGAAGATGCAGAAGGTGTCGGGTGCAACTCCAAGTAGTTGATTGAGTGTTTTTTTTTCTATAACCAAAAATCCTCGGAGGACAGTCACGATTCGAAACTTAGTAGATAATAGATCCATTCCTTTACTTTTCTCCACTTAAATTTCAATTTTCTGTTTTTGGTACGAATTAAACTCGGGATGAGCGTGTAATCCACATATTAAGTGTGCTCTTACCATTGAATCAAAGCCTGAGGAGTAATTGAACTTATAATTATATAGACAACTTTGGATCAATTTGAAGCTTATAGTTGACTGAAATTACTTTTCTTTTTTTAGATAATCGTGGTGTTTTGACAAGTTTGGCATCTCGACTAATTCCGTGGTATATTGGTCACGTTTCACCACCAGGTAACTCTGTTCATTGAGGTTAGGACTGTTAAGAAGAAATCACCTAGTGTTTTTGTCTTTGTTGGGATTTGAATATGAGATTTCATGATTCTCAACCGACTTCACTGATTATCAAGCCACACCTTTGAATACAGTTGACTGAAATTACTTTATTCAGTGATTATTCTGAATCTATATTGCTCGAACTCTTCAATATTATCAACGAGTGTGCAGGACTGGGCATTGAGCCGAGTGACCCGAGCCCGAGCCCGAGCCGAGCCTTACCGAGCTTTAAATAGTATTGAGCCGAGTTGAGCCGAAGCGAGCTCAACCGAGCTTTAATTATATAATGTTATATGTTAAGTTAAATTTCTAATGTACTTCGTAATTGAGCTTAATGAAAGGATATTATTTCTTAAATCAAGCCAAGCCGAGCCTCAATCGAGCCCAAGCTTTGATCGAGCTTTTATCGAGCCGAGTCGAGGTGAGTCAAAATTTAATTAAAACCAAGCCGAGTCGAGCTAAATACATGCGATCCGAGCCGAGCTCTGAGCTGGCTCGGCTCTTTGCCCAGACCTACGGGTGTGTGTTGAATTCTTCAAAAGTAATGTATTTTTTAAGAATCCAATATAAATATAAATTTTTCTTTTTGGAATCCGACCAATATAGTTCTAAGCTGTAGGAGTGAATAGACATTATAGGATCTAAAGTTTTTTTCGTAATGTTGGTGTCTGAGTAAATTTACGCCACATATGATTAATATCTGCTCTCTCACGCTAATACAATTAGGATCGGTAAAATGGTTTTAAAATTAAATAATCATTCAATCCAATCCATTAGAGGTCGAATAATCATTCTTTTAAAAATAAATCAAATGTGGATATTATTTTTCAAATATGAACATATGGTTGTTGTTTTCATGGTCTAAGCTCATTTTAGCTTTTCATTTATATCACCTAACTATTCGTGAAGCATGGACAATATGGATCTCCGTATTATATGTCAATTAACTTATTTTTTATTCGTATTAAATATGAATGAATTGAATATTTTATCGGTTTTTATTTAACGTATTTTTGACTCGCCCGCTTGCCGCTCCCAAAACACAACTATCAAGGTAATTCTTTATGCAAAGTTTGGGCAAATGGGAGAATTCATCTACCATCGCTTCTAATTGAATTTGAACTATAGTTTGCAAGATTATCATTCCAGTTGTTTGATAGTTAAGTGACCCCTTGGGAGTTGGAGCTGTGTTATTTAATGACTCTCTTTCTGATGTTGGTTCTTTGAATCATGTAATCAATCTACCCTTGGTTATAAGTTAATCCCATTTTACTGTTACTCAGGAGCCATGCCAGGGGCAGGTCCAAGTAGCATTAGAAATTAAATAGAAACTGTTTGGGAGAAAAGCAGCAATATATATAGGAAAGAAAACAGAAAGAAAAGGAGGGAGGAGAGGTATGGAACATTTCTGTCTTTAACAGGCTGTGTGTGTATTTGCCTTTCCTAAAGGTCCAAGTTCTCTGTTTCAAGTAACAGACACTAGTCATATCAACAATTTGAGCAATTTCATTATGCTCACATACAATTGTTTTATGCAAAAAAATGAGGTTACAATAGTATGGAGATTCTCCTGTCAGTTTCTGTAGCCTTCTGCTGACGTTTTAATCCTGGTCCCATGGTACCAACTTACTAGCCTGCTGACAAATTGCTTCAAAACCATCACAAACTTATATGCCTAAAATGCCCTCTTCTTCAATCAATTGAAAGCTGGCACAACTTCTTCCACTACAATCGCATCTAATTTGGTGATCAAGTCGCTCTATTTAAATTCATTTTGGATTAATATTATAAAATAAAATAAAAATACTAAAAGTTTGCTGTATCTTTTAGTGGCATAAAAATTTCTAACACGACCGAAAGACTCCTACAAAGTATTAACATGCTAAAACATATTCCCAACTAATTGGTTTCACAGCCCTATTTATTGCTAGGTTTTGCATGGATTTCAAGATAATTTTTTTCATGTGATTTTGGGTGTACCTTTATTTTCTTTTAATATCTTTCAGTCATCATAATTTCACACTTTTAAAATGGTGCATATATTGATCGATACAAGACATGATTAAACTATTTCAAATGGTCTTTTCTCTTGTATGATTGCACATCCAATTTTTAGTATCCACATCTCTATGACATTCATCCTGTGGATATATTGGACTTGAGCAACTATATTAATTCGCGTATAACATTGATGGTCTTATAATTATTTTATAGTAACTTACCTTCCACGGTAATACTTCTCTATTTCAACTATTCTATTTTGATTTAATATGTAATATCTTAATTTATCACACCAAAATAACACAAATCTTAGCTGCTTAAAATACTTTTTAGGATAAATTTTGTGGTGATACATATGTGATGATAGCAGTAGTGGTTGATCTCTGAAATTGATGACTTAAGAGGTTCAGGGCCATGTCATGAAGTTATCTTTGCCCTTTTGTGCATGAAATAGAATGACTTAATTAGTTTGTAATTGAGGATTATTACATGTATATCTTGTACAAGATATGTAAGAATTTGTAGATCAACTCTGTTTTTCTGCCTTACGTGTATTTTCCTTAATTTTAATTGTTGGAAATGAAAAAAAAAAGAAAATTATTTTGCTATTTTCCTAGTGCTCCAAGGAAACGAAGAGACAAACAACAAGTCACAGTTACAGCTCATTGAGTACCACAAAATTGCACTGTGTCCTGTCTTCACCATTTCTTAGAGAGGTTGTTAAAAAAAGGGTAATTCTGAAAAGTATTTTGTTAACGGTTAGATAAGCATAAGAAGTTGTGATAAAACCAGCTAAGAATTGCCGCTGTTGAGCATTGAAGGGTCTTTCTGCAAGCCTTAATTATGCTGGAGGCTAGTGGACTTCCTTTTTTCTTTTTTTGCTTTGTATGACGGAAAAATCACCCGCGGGAATAATGGATTTGACTTTTTACCTTTCTCCGCTTAAAAATTAGGCTTAGTTTGCATACTATACTGCAAGGGGCTCGAGCCAGTGGCCTAATTTCTCAACCTATGCCACTTGAAACTAAGTTCTGTTGGTTTGGGACTGTCTTTTCCCAATTGTGTTTAAATTTCTTGCTTCTTTAGCCGTTTTATTATTTGAAGACTGCATATACGATGAGACTTTTCTAGCCTAACCAAAAGGTCACATGAACATGCCATAGTGTCATAGACTTAGTTGCAGCACCGAAGTCATCAATGTCCATGAATCCTGTGAAAGTCCATTATTTCACACTTTGGAGTTTCTCTAACCTTGATCTGGCTTAGTGTAATGGACACAAGTCAAATTTTTTTGCTTTGATGATACAAGTTAGTTTGTTCTTTAGTTTGACATATCTTTTTTGGATTACTATGCTTAGAACAAAAGGGTTTTGAAACTTGACTTTGACAACTTAAGTGATAGATGTGGTTGAGCCAAGCCATAGCACCAATTTTGTGTGTTACTTATGGAATGAGATTAATTTATCCAAAAATGAACCGAGGGTTCAAACTATGGAGTCTAGATTTCTAGCTTAAACTAATAATAAAATTCAAACACAATTGTGTTCAATTCTCCAAGTATTGATCTTTATAGTTTTTCTTAATCAATCAATTTATTATGAATTTAATTATTATTAAAGACAGTAGTCACATTATGAAACAATTATTAAAGAACTGACTTGTTCATAACGTGGTTTAATTATACTAAAGAAAAGCTAGATTGGACTTGTTTTAGTACTGCTAAAGCTCGGTTGGGTTCACTTCGGACTCGACTTAACTTAGTTACTATAACAAGTTCGATAGGCTTAGCTCGACTAAACCTGGCTCGGTACTCCAATTTATTTATAGGGTCAATTTTTTTGTATCTGGTTGATATTGTTATAGTGGATCCTCCAACTATGATGGAAGATTATGTCTAGTATCTATTTAAACTTGATTCTATTTTTAAAAAGGAGAAAGTGCTTACACATGTAACTGTCATTTTGTAGAGTAAAATCTGTTATGGAACCCTTTCTAACTACCCATCTTAGACAAGTAACAAAAGAGTAGTAGAAAAATGGGAAAACTCCAAATGTATTTAAAAACCCTAGACTGTCTCCAGCTATTTATAAGCACCCAAGAGAGACCTTCCTAACCTCTGCCTCTCCTCTGCATAGTGTGTACTTTGGCTCTCAGAAAATGAATGACATGTTTCTTTAGACCGACCTTCTTGCTATATTGACCTCTCCATTCCCCATCTAAAAGAAAAAGATCCTAAAAAGAGAGAAAAAAGCAAAGCCATTGAGTATAAGATGAGGGGAAGATCTTCACCAAAGCAAGGAGGAGTTATGGAAGTAGCAAAGGTTGATAAACTAAAACAAGAACCTCAGCTATCTGGTGCCTATATTAGAAGCCTAGTGAAACAGTTAACTTCTTCAAGAACCAAAGATCCCTTGAATCCCAAAGACCATGATGATTCACCAGAAAATTCAACAAAACTTGATGATAGTTTGTGCAGTGATACACAACTGTCACCACAGCCAGCAGCACCACCACAGGTTAAAAAGAAACAAGTGAGGAGGAGACTCCACACTAGTAGGCCTTATCAAGAGAGGCTTCTAAATATGGCCGAGGCGCGGCGAGAGATTGTCACTGCCCTTAAGTTTCATAGAGCCTCTATGAAACAACAACAACAGCAACAGCAACAACAATCTCACACCGAGCCACAGTCGTTGCAGGCTTGGCCTCAATCATCTTCAGGAGAAGAACAAGGGAAGCCAAAATCCCGGAGAAACCCCAGGATTTATGCTTCCAACAACACTATGACCAATAACTTACCAAGCTACAACATGGAGAATTTCTCCAACTCAACCTTCCCTTGTCTTCCCCAATATCCTTATTCTTGCCCTGTTTCATCCTTTGGTTCCCAATTGCCTTTACAAGACCACCTGAATATTCCACTTCCCAACCAGACATTAGGCTTGAATCTGAATTTCCATGATTTCAGCAATTTAGATGCAACCCCTTACTGCAGCAGCAACAACAATTCAGTGTTTTCATCATCATCCCCTTCATCTTCTTCAGATGAATTTCATTATGTGGGATTATCCCAAGGAGGAGGAGGAGGAGGAGGGGCTCCTATAACTCAAATGGTGAATTCAGAAGATTCAGGGTTGCATCCATCAATGGATGACCAGGAAATGGAAGAGATCAGATCAATAGGGGAGCAGCATGAGATGGAGTGGAATGACACCCTCAATTTGGCAACTTCAGCTTGGTGGTTCAAGTTCTTGAAGGCCATGGAAATTGGACCTGATGAGAAGAACATTGCTGGCAATGAGGATTATGGGAGCTATCCATTTGATGAAGTCATGGAATTCCCTGACTGGTTCAATCCAAATGAAAACTGTCTGCAACAACATGTCGATGATACCTATTCTGATCCTACCTTACCATGGTAACAATTTCTTACTCCTTTCATTTCTTTACCTTTTTTTTCTTTTTTTATATATATTTAAATATTAGGAAATGTTTTTTGTTCCTAGGTCTTCTTACTGTACAAGATGCTCTTTGTTTATTTTTATTATCAATCTTTTGTGCAAAATTAATCTCTCACGAAAATATAAGATTGAATTACATATTAAATGTGTAAAGAGTTTTAATTGCATCAAGTTACTTCTTTAACATCATTTTTCTAAGAACAATCCCAGTATATTTTAGTAGTATACAAAGTTGGCTTTAAATTTGCTGGAAAAAAACTGATAAGACAACACCCCACCAACACTAGCATCATGTTTTGTTAGTATTAGTATAGGAAAGTATGGGTCTTTGCTGGGATTGACACGTCAAACGGTGGAAGAAATGAAACAGACAACCCATTGGGCCTACCTTTATGGTTTTTCCTTCGTTTTCTTTCTTTTTGTGGAAATATTCAATTTGTAATTATCTCTTGCGGTTGCGGAGGAATATAACATTTCCTAATATTATATTGTGAGTCCTTCCTCCCTAATTAAATATGTCAATTTATATTTTCTAAAAAAAAAAACTTTTTACAATTTTTGATATATAGAGTTTTATTTTTTAAAATAAATATTTTTGACATAAATTTATATTAAATAAGTTTTAAAATAAATATCAAATAGGTAGATTGTGTTTTTATGTTTCTTTTTTAAAAAAAAAATTATAAGAAGAAAGTTGATGCTATTTTTATTTATTTATTATTTATTCATATTATTCATGTTCGTCATCATTAAATCTTTGACTTTTTTGTTTTTAAAAAAAATAAATATATATTTTCATTGTTCCGTTTTAAGTGCAAATATAAGTATATTTATTGAGAGAATATTTGTTATGAATATGTCACTAAACTACAATGTTCTCCATATTCTTATTTTAAATTCTTGGTGTTACAGTATGGACATTGAAGAAATTGAAGGAATGGATGCGGAGTGGTTAGCTTGAAAGAAGAAGATTGATTGTTTTTTTTTTTTTGAAAATCATAATCAAATCTTTGGCCTTTATATTGAAGCCCCCAATTGCTGCTGCTTTTTTTTTTTTTTTTTTTTTTTTTTTTTTTTTGTGTGTTTGAGGAAGGAGGATTTTTAATTTCTCCATTGCTTTGCTCTTTTTTTTTTTTTCTTCTTTATTTTATTTATTAAAATGAGAAATAAAGGCGTTTGCTACAAATCGTAGGGTCTAGATGAAAATAATAGATGAGGGAGAAATTTATTATATGTATGTCTCCCTTTTCCATCAATTATGAGAGATCTAATATTTAATGGTTCTCATCATTGTATTTAATAATTTATAGGCTACAAAAATTTTGTATTATCTTTGGTTCTGTATCTTCCACAAGAATATTTTATAATTTATTATGGGGCAAAATTATTGCATGTTTTTATTAAGAAAAAAAAAAAAAGTGCGTACTTTTCCTTGGATCTCAAATAGTACTACTATGTTTCTAGTGACGTTACTTATCACATTTTTTATTCATATACTCCTTAAAAGGTTGTGTTTTAATTATTATTTTTTAAATATTTAAAATATTAGTCTCTGAATATTCTCTGTTTAATCTCTTTTTAATAGTTTATTCCCTGATAAAAAGTGAGCATAACATAACATGTTAAAAAGAAATAGAGCAAAACGAAAAGAAATGAAGTTCTTTACACACAATAAGTCTATAACCCCTGTTATAATATGCAAGTTGAAGCTTTCTTTTATCTCTTATTTCCTCAAGTTGGAGAAAACCAAAAAAGGTCAGGGGGCAGAAAGAAAAAAAAAAGATAATGGGCAAGCTAAATGAAAGAATCAAGTTTTAATATAGTGATATCAAAATTCGTATCTATTTCTATTTGTTTAGTGATTAATTCATTAATTTCTTTGATTCTATTTTTTTTCTTTTTTCTTTCAATAATTTGACTTAATTAAAAAAAAATTATCGGCCCACTAATATAATTTCTAAATGTATGATACTACCAACTTTTTCAATAATAAACAAAATCGGGGAAAAAAAAGAAGCGCAATTTGTTATCACATTGACGGTTTGAAGAATTTTTTTTCACTTATTTTATAATGACTTATAATTTAAGAGAATTACAGAAATAATAATATTTTGGGTGAAAATAAATTCAAGTAGCAACATTTTACTTAGTTACATAAAATATAATATTTCATGTGTGATTAAGTAAAAAACATCAAATACAAATATAAAATCTGATTAGGTAAGCGATTTTAGGGATTATGTTTCACATAAATAATCAGTTACTATTATTCACTCAATTGATAATTATTACATTCCTTAAATAAATGGACTCTAAAAACAGATGGAATTCTTATTTTATATTAATATTTTGTAAAGAAAATCTAAAAACGTGATTTATTTCCATAATTAATTAACATTATCCATGCAGTTGATAATTATTACATTCCTTAATTAAATGAACTCTAAAAACAGATGAAATTTTTATTTTATATTAACACCTTGTAAAGCAAATATGAAAAAGTGATTTATTTCCATAATTATATACTTTTCATTTTTCGAATTATAAAAAAAAATGAATAATTGTATCATAAATACAACTAAATATATGTATTTTAACAAATAAATTCTAAAAAAGCATAAAGGTTTGTGTATTTAATTATATCAAAGAGTACTAATATGTATCTATGTTAAAAGAAATCTGTTCCATTGATAAATACATAACAATACAACTTATATATATATGTGTGTGTGTGTGTGTGTGTGTGTGTGTGAGTAGCATAATAGTATGATTATGTTGTAATATAAGTGTTTGCATTGTGTCATAAATACAACTAAATACAAATAGAAGCCCTAAAAATCAAATACATACGGGTGAAAAGATAATTTCGAATACATAGTATACATAACCTATAAAATACGCTAATAAGATTTTCAAAAAAAAAAAAAAATCAGTTACCACAATTAACGGGATTCTATAATCTATTTGAGACTCCAAAAATCATAAAGATTTGATTAGTAAAAATTCAATGAATTACACGGTTGGAGATTTTTGTTTAAAATACAAAGAATATATATCTTAAGTTGAAAATTAAATAAAAATAATGCATGAAACTTACATGAATGAAAATTTCTCCTTCCTCATAAAATAAGATACAAGAAAAACACAAAAATACATCTGATTTTGAAAAAAGTTTCTACCAAAAATACATACAGAAGAAATACTTTTGGGATAAGAAACAGAGGGACATCATCATATCTGCCGCATTGTTCTCCGATCACAATTTTGCATTTTTTATCAGATCTGATCGGCGAATTAGTCATGGACGACTTGAGTTGACTTTTGAGGGAGGTAGGTCGAAAAACTATGATTTTCGAACAAGAACAACCAAAGAGAAAGAGAGAAAAAGGGGATATAGCAAGACGAAAGAGGGATTGTGTTGATCATTTGGTTTGATGATGAACAATGAATGAGAGAGAAGATAGAAGAGTCATTGGGTAGTTATTGGAAGAATTTACGGTGATGAATAAAAGAGAGGTAAATAATAATCAAATACAAAATAAAAAAATAACGAGATGACACATTAAATAAAATAAAGTCATAGAAATATTTTAACACTGTGACCATTATATATAAATACTTTCATAATTGTGCTATATTAGGTAATTTTTTCATATAATTTAGCTTCTTCTTTTCTTTGTTCCTGTCCATGGGTTCAATGCACACAAGATATGACAGACTGACATAAAGGTTGCCTGCAAAATTTATGTGTATAGAATTTATTTGTTTAAGAATAAATATAACTCATTATCAAATGTAAACAGTCTTTATTTTACCTTAAATATAAAATCATGTATTCCCTCCGGTCTATTTTAATTGTTAGGTATATTAAAAATAGTTATTTCAAAATATTTGCTAGTTTTAAAATTCAAGAGATAATTGATCATATCTTTTCAATTCTACCATTAGTAATTAAAGTTATTCTAAAATGTGAAAAGAATTATTATTGTGTTATAAATATATTTTCTATTTATGGTGAATATCTATTTCTTAGAAGGAAAGTTAGAGTTTGTAACTTTGTTACCAAGTAAGTTTTCCCCTATAAATAAAGGGGTTCTCCATTCATTGGAAATCACTCCTTTAACTCCTCAAGAGGATCCCATCAAGAGAAATAAGAACTTCTCTCCTTCTCTCTTTCTCTATAATATTCTTGTTCTTTCTTTATTATTTCATAACACGTTATCAGCACGAGTCTCTGCCTTGAGCACTCACTTTGAAAAATCTGAGGTCAGAAAAATCAACGTTTTCTTAGAAAGATGAAGGTTAGTATTTCTTGATATTTATGTCTTTACTAATAAGAATATCGATTTTGTTTATGGATCTGAGAACGACTTATTGATTCACTTGGCAATTCATGCCTTATAATTGTTCCAGAAGAACAATATTGTGAAAAATATATTTGTTCTAGAAGAATAATATTGTGAAAATATATTTGTTCCAGCAGAACAATATTGTGAAAATATGTAAGAGAAATCATCTATATTATATGCATACCTCGATTTGCTCCCGAAGTAGCAATATCTTAAAAAAGGTTTTAAGCTATCACACCTTATGTGGTTAAGGCATATTTAGATGATCATGAAAGAATCCGCCCGAATCGAATTTTTTGAGGAACGTATCAAGAGAGAATTGGATTTGGTTACAATGTGTGGTTGGTAAACAAGGATGTCCATTCCTGAAGAATGAGAAATTGAGAACTTTTGATAAATGTTACAAATATAGATCTAATACAGATCTAGTCCCTAAAGTGAATGTAACAATACTTAATAAAATCTTGAAATTTACTCCCGAAGTAGTAAATCTGAAATTTACTTCCAAAGCAGTAAATATGAAATTTACTCCTGAAGTAGTAAGAATTTAACAGCTACTCCTGAAGTAGTAAGACTTTTCAAAAGTAAATCTTGCAATTTACTATTGTCTTACAATTTACTCCTGAAGTAGTAAAACCTGCAATCTACTCTCAAAGCAGTAAAAGTTTGAAAGAATAAAGTTTAAAACTCAATATTTACTGTTGATTTCTTGACACCTACAATGTCTGAATTTGTTTTAATGATACCAGAAGTATTTAAGCAATATTAGATAGTGTAAATTAATGATCAAGGTCTGCAAAAGAACGTGATTGTTTGTCAACAAGAATCATAACACCAGTAGTGTCCAAATAATATTATGAAAAATAAATTGAAAGCTCCTGAAGAGTTTATTTATTATTATGTCATTCATCCCATATTGTAGTAAAAAGTTGTTATGATTAAAACACAAATTGTAGTAAACCTGAAGTTTACCAACAATAAAAATGGTTATCATATTGAGACTACAAATGATTGGAAGATTAAATATCTCCAAAGTACCATGGAAAAGTTATCCGATTTGTACTACAAATATACGCATAATGAAATTACATGCTATACTAAACCAGAAGTTTATTGATGTGAAATTCATGACATAGTAAATCTGAAATTTATTAAAATAAATAACACATGTCATGGTAAGCCTGAAGTTTACTAGTACGAATTATTATCAGTTGACATGACCATTTTGATCATCCTGATATGATGTGTTAATTGAGTATTGCAATATATATATTGAAGAACTAGAAGATTCTTCAAGAAATCTTTTATATTGTTTGTTCTCATGACAAGTTGATTATACCAGCTAATGTTGGACTGAATCCCTAAATTCTGAAAAGTGTAAAAAGTGAATATGGGCCCATTCACCAGCCATGTGATGTCTTAAGTAGATGCATCCATAAGATGATCACACGGCACATTCATTGTCAACCTGTAGTTTGACATTGACAAAGATGCTTACTCAACATTAATTGAGTTAAAAGTATAATTTTCAGACTGTGTAGTCAAGACAATTTATCTTGATAATGTTGGTTTATATATAAGCTGGTTTGACATTAAATGCCTCCGATAAATAGTTAAACCATTGCTTATGAGAACAAAACTTAGTGAGTTGGTCTATCATATGATATATTACATATAATAACACTTGTATGCTGACCAATAAATTATGATTAATCCTTCTTCCACTCGATTGGTTCTAGGTCAGGAACCAAATATTTTCATCTAATAACTTTTGATGTGTAATATATGATTAATGAATCTATCATGATACACAGATGAATTCCCTAAAGAAGATCGGGGATGCATGTTAATTTTTCTAACATGAGGGGGAGAAAATAAGCAGCTAAGAAATATGAATTATTATTACTATGATCCTCCTTCAAAATAATTCAAGTCAAAATGCCTGAAGCATTTGCTGACCTAAAATTATTTTTATATTTCAGCTACAAAAGCTCCTATTAAATTTATGTCCCTGAAGGACAGAGTCTACAGTATGCACGAAGCATTGTAGATCAATCAATTTCTTTTGCAATAATCTTTGGAAAAAAAGAATGGAGCAAATAATCATAATAAGGAGGCAATGTGCTCTTGAAGAGCCTACGACATAACACTTTATGAAACCTCATGAGAGGTTTAGGTTCCTAAGAAATACATTGAAAGTGATGAGATCTCAATGAGTTATGTCCAATTGCAAACCGATACAAATGATATACCGTCGACGATATCTTTGATACAATATAGCGCGCAATATTGTAAAAGATTGTGAGGATCTGAATTCTACATCTATTAAAGCATGCTGATGTAGAAATAATTATCAAGTGAAATGATGTGTATTGATAAGCATAAAGCTTATTGGACCTATAGTCCAGACACTAGAAGATGTCACGCATTTAAATACTAATTAATGTTATCACTTGACAAAATTTGTACGAAAATCATGAAGGATTTGAAATGCCTGAAGCATTTACAAGTTTCTTTAAACTTGTTCATAATTCTTATATGAGGAAAATCAAATAAGAAAACAACATCGGAGTTTGTTGTACTTGCTATTTATGCTAATGACATAAACCTCATTGCAACTCTAGCAAAGCTTCAAAAACAATTGATTATATAAAGAAAGAATTTGAGATGAAAGATTTGGGAAAGACAATTTTGTCTTGGTCTGCAAATTGAACATTTAGCAGACGATATCTTTATTCATCAATCCGCTTATACAGAAAAGGTGTTGAAAAGATTTTATATGGATGGCGCACATCCATTAAGTACTCCGATGGTTGTTCGATCACTTGATGTGAATAAGGATTCATTCCGACCTCAAGAAAGGAGTGAAGAAATTCTTGATCCTGAAGTACCATATCTTAGTGCAATTGGTGCACTAATGTATCTTGCTAACACTACAAGGCCTGATATAGCCTTTTCGGTTAATTTGTTAGCAAGGTATAGTTCTGCTCCTACTAGGAGGCATTGAAATGGGATAAAACACATAATGTGGTATCTAAAAGGGACTATCGATATGAGCTTATTTTATTCTACTAATTACAGTCCCGATCTTGTTGGTTATGCTGATGCTGGGTATTTATCTAACCCACACAAAGCTCGATCTCAAACTAGCTAAGTGTTCATATGTGGAGGTACTGCAATATCTTGGAGATCTACAAAGCAGTCTCTCGTAGCTACTTCATCAAATCATGCTGAGATAATAGCTATTCATGAAGCAAGCCGAGAATGTATGTGGTTGAGGTCCATGATACATCTCATTAGAGAAAAATGTGGTTTGAACTGTGACAAAGTACCCACAATTTTATATGAAGATAATGCTGCATGTATAGCACAACTAAAGGGAGGATTCATAAAAGGAGATAGAACGAAGCACATCTCGCCAAAGTTTTTCTACACACATGAGCTCCAAAAGAATGGTGATATCAATGTGCAACAGATTCATTCAAGTGACAATGTGGCTGATTTATTCACCAAATCTCTACCAACTGCAACTTTCAAGAAGATGGTGTACAAGATTGGGATGCAAAGATTCAAGGATATTCTCATTAGGGGGAGTTAATACGCGCTGTACTCTTTTTTCCTTGCGAGGTTTTGTCCCACTGGGTTTTCCTTGTAAGGTCTTTAATGAGGCAGCCAAAATGCGTATTATTAGATATGTGTACTCTTTTTCCTTCACTAGATTTTTTCCCACAAGGTTTTTTCTAGTAAGGTTTTAACGAGGCACATTATCTATCAAATAGACATCCAAGGGGGAGTGTTATAAATATATTTTCTATTTATGTTGAATGTCTATTTCTTAGAAGAAAAGTCAGGGTTTGTAACTTTGTTACCAAGTAAGTTTTTCCCTATAAATAAAGGGGTTCTCCACTCATTGTAAATCACTCCTTTAACTCCTCAAGAGGATCCCATCAAGAGAAATAAGAACTTCTCTCCTTCTCTCTTTCTCTATAATATTCTTGTTCTTTCTTTATTATTTCATAATATATTGTATGTTTTTAAAAAATTAATAGGGTTATAGTAGTCAAAATACCATCCTTATTAATTTTTTCTTAAGGGTAAAAGTCTTTTTCAGCCCCCAACTTTGTTTTAAACATCAAACTGCCCCCTCAACTTTGAATAATAGATATTCTTCTCCAATTATCCTAATTGACTTTTTAAAATATCTATTTTACCCTTGTTATTTTAAATCCTCCATTTATGTAATACCTTTTTATATTATATATAATATTTATTTTTTAACCTAAATATTTATAGCTTCTTATTTAAATTCACTAACATTACAAGGAGAACAATAGTTCTATAAATTTGTCACATAATCTAATGCTATTTAGTATTGTTTATTATTGTTATTAAAATATTATATGCATTAAATGTGCATATATATATATATATATATATATATATATATATATATATGTACATGCATGTGTGCATGTGTATTTATGTTTCTCCTCTTTCTTATCCTGTATTATATATATAAATAAATAAATTTGATTGTTATTAATAGAATATTTCATAAATTATAATTTAAAATTAATTTACATTATAAAAAAATATTTTTCAAATTTATCTTGATTTTATTAATTTTTCTGTATTTCACGCATCGAAATATACTTAAAAAATTATTATTACCTTTTGTTTTCACTTGTATAAATAAATATTGGAGTTTTAATTATTATTAATAAAATTATTTTTTTATTCTGCTACTTTACTTCATTATAGAACGTCATTAACTTACATATTCAATTAGTATTTTTTATTTTATTTTATCACAAAAGTTAATTTTTCTTTTTAACTAAAAGAAATTGTTACATAGATTAAATAGAAGTTATGATTTTAAAGAAGTAAAATGAAGAAGACAAAGTTGATAATGTACGGGTAATACAGATATTTTAAAAAGTCAGTTAAGATAAAGGAGAGAGAGCGGGCGGGTGGGGGGTGGTGGAGGGGGGATGGGAGGAGGGAGGGAGGAGAGGGGAATAATATTTATTATTTAAAATTAAGGAGAGAGTTTAATTTTTAAAGTAAAATTAGAGGTGAAAACGATTTTCGTCTTTTTCTAATAGATGTGCAAATTCCATCAATGCACACTCCTGCTCCCCGAAAAAGGAAGGAGAATTTTTTTTTTAATTGTACATGTGCCATGCCTCTTTCTCCATGTATGCATCTGTTGATAATTCCTGTAACTAAATGACTTAAATGTTAATTTTTCTGCAATTTTTTTTGTTAAAAAATAAAAACTTTAGTATAGGAGTACTTAGGGGTGGACATTCGGTGTTTCGGTTCGATTTTTTCAAATTTCGGTTCGATTTTTTCGGTTTTCGGTTATGCATAGGGGACACCGAATACCGAACCATTTTAGTTTGGTTCGGTTCCATTTTTTTTAATTCGATTCGGTTTATTTATTTCGGTTTTTCGGTTTTTGGGCTTGACTGATGGGCTTTTTTCTGGTTACAAAATGTGCTACTTTTTAAATAAAATATAAATTATTTCAAGCTTTTTAATTCAAAATGATCTATTTTTAACTATTGTGAATTTTGCTTTTATTAATATCAATTATAAATTTATAATAAAAATTAAAATTTCATAAATCGAGTGCCTACCGGTACCCAAAAAGGAGAGAACTGTTTAGCAACAAAAGTTTTGGTAGGCAAAAATAAATTTACACTTCATCTTTCATGACCTACACAGCGTCACAGCCAGTCAGCCGCCCTTAACAATATTATAGGGAATCCCTGTACAACAGAAATCAGAGAGTACCATCTCTCATTTTAACAATACCAAGAAATAAGAATGTTCAAGCAACTTCAGTCCATATTAACCAATAACTACTAAGAGTCCAAGGTTAAGTACCATCTCTAACTAAGTCTAACTGCCAAAATTTCAGAAAAACAAAGCTAGTACCTGTACAACAGTTAGCAACAAAGACTATTTAAAAATCAAAATGACATAACTTACCATCTCAATGACAACCCCATAGGCATCTCCTAACTTAAACAGAATCCCTTGACTAAACATAGCCCAAAACTCAATCAATCACCAGTCTCTCCCCATGATTAAGCAACTGGACATAAAGCATCACTTGATGAGCACCAGGGCATTTCTAAACCCACACAGACATAAAGCATATAAATTACAATACACACACAAAAATCATAATCAGTAGTACCAGCGCCCGCAACCCAGCACACATACTGACAGTCTGGCGCACACAAAGTCACAAACTGCTCTGCTTGGGACTTCAAAGTTAAAATCACAACAAAAACACCAAATTCATTCAACCACTCCATACGATTAAATACGATACGATTCTCTTGATAGAGATTACGCTCAAGACACTTCTCCACATGCTTCTTCAAGTGTGTTGTTCCACACAATTTTGGATCACAATTATAGATCACTCCACATCTCAAGCACTTAGCTTTACTCCCTTCTTCATTGTTTTGAACAATCTCAAAGTATTTCCAAATGGGTGAGCTAAATTTAGGAGGCATGATTGAACTTGAACGTTGAGCCTAATAAATAGTAAGATAAAATAAAAAATTAGAATATAACTTTCAAGATTAAAAAAATAATATTACAAAAAGATATCATCAATGAGACTATGAGAGTATGAGACAATGACCAAACAAATAAAACAGTCAATAATTCAACTCACCGGTCACCGCTCACCACTAGGCACTAGTAGCAAATTGCAATTTACAATCATACATCAACAATGCAAGACTCTCTTTCATTTATTGTCATCTCTAAAGATAATTTAATCAAATATGTCATAAAACACAAATTAGTATATTATTAATTTATTATTGCATTAAAACTTAAAAGTCTAAACAACCAACTAAAAAATATAAAATCTTACCAAGCTCAAGTTTCTCAAGATACTCCAAACTTTCCTCAACACAAATAGGATTAGTCTCTTCTCTAAGCCAATCTTGGACACAAACAAGAGATTGCACACATTTAGGAGTCAATGAACTTCTAAATGGATCAAGAATATGACCACTAGTACTAAATGCACATTCTGATGCCACACTTGAAATTGGAATAGCCAACACATCACGAGCTAACTCTGAAAGAACAGGAAACCTAGGAGAATTAACCCTCCACCAACCTAATATATCAAAATCATCAGAATCAGGCTCTTGTTCTTCACTAATATATCTATCCAACTCTGATTTAGCACCTCCACTTCCACAATCTTCTTTTTGTTTTTTCAGGTAAAGCTTAATTCTCAAGGCTTTTGTTTTCATACTTAGAGAAGCGCCAGAACTAGATGTATCAGATGTGTCTTGAGATGAAGTAGATCTAGTTGGAGATGATTGATTAGATCCTTTTGAATATTGTCTTATATACACTCCAAATAAAGAAATCATATAATCACGCACTCCTTCATTTACTTTCTTTCCTATTTCCTCCCCAAATAGTTCTTCAAGTGCAAAGCTAACATACACAAACTTATTTCGAGGATCCAACGCAGAAGCAATAAAAGTCATTTTGTTCATCTTTTCATGACAACCCCAATATTTCTTAAACTTTTGTTTCATCCGTTCAGCCATGCTACTCAAATTAAGATCTTCACTTGCTAAACACACATTCAAATATGCATCAAGCTCACATATATCCTCAAAATGAACATTAGAAGTAACATAATGTGAACCTAAAACCTTTACAATGAGCTCGTAGAATCTTTTAAGAAACTTCACCACATTCCTCACATTCACACAATCATCACATTCGAGCGGACCTGCAACACTTTCATCTTCACATACATTAGTTGAAAGACAAGTATTAAATTGGTCATCAAAAAGATCAAACCTATCAAAGGCCTTCTCAAACTTTTGTGCCGTATCCAACATCAAATAGGTGAAATTCCACCTAGTAGGAATATCTAGCGACAATGTTTTTATCACATTCTACCCTTTGGACTTCACACCATTTCTTAAAGTTTCTTGTTCTTGCCGGGGATGACTTAACATACTTCACCATTTGTCGAACCCTTTTGACAGAAGGATCAGTTTCGTTCAAACCTTCTTGCACAATCAGATTAAGTATGTGAGCCACACATCTCACATGAAGATGTTTACCTTCCATTATATTAGTTCCCCACATATTCAACTGTTTAGACAATTCTTTAACTAAACATCATTAGAAGACGCATTATCAACAGTTATAGAGAATACCTTGTCTAAGTTTCAATCAAGCAAACAACTACTAATAGCCTCTGCCATTTTCTCACCCTTATGACTAGAGACTGGGCAAAAACTTAATATTCTTTTATGCAACACCTAATTTCTATCAATAAAATGAGCAGTCAAACACATATAATTAATTCTTTGCAATGATGTCCATGTGTCTGTGGTAAGATAAATTTTTGGTTGTACTTCTTTAAAAGACTTCTTCAAATCTTGTCTCAATTCACTATAAACTTCATAACTATCCCTTAACTTCTACGAGAAGGAATTCTAAATAGAGGTTGGGATTTGCTCATAAACTTCTTGAAACCTTCATTCTCTATAAAGCTAAATGGTAGTTCATCGATAATTATCATTTCAACTAAAGCCCTTCTAACTACTTCTTGTTCAAATTTTCAAATCGAGGCATCTTTAGTTTGAAAAGATATTTTCAATTGAGAAGAAGTTTCAACGATAGATTTATATACCTTGTACATATCCAAATGTTGTTTCAAACTCGTTGTTCCATTTTTACTTGAATTGGCAGCATAAGTATTGTTACAATACTTGCACTTCGCTCTACCAATACCATTTTCAACTACCTTATCGAAAAGAGCCCAAACCCCATATCTTGGTTGCATTTCTTTCCTTTTCTTTGTATCCCCAGTTTGAGTATCAAGTGAGTTGTCAGTTGAACCAACATCACTTATTCTACTTTTATCATCCATCTATACAAAATTAAAAAGAATAATCACAAATAATTAACCAACAAATCGACAACCAACAGATGATATATCAAAGACTATTCAAAGAATCAAAGTATTAAGTATGTATAGTGAAAGTGATTCCAAAGACTATTCAAAATAAATAATGTATATATACCTAAAGGCCAGCAGCCAACAAGCAAGATCAGTGTATTATGTATAAATATATAATCTTCAATTCTTCATTGACTTTGTGTATAAAAATATATCCTTGAAATACAAAAATCCAATGGATGAAATAGATGCTTATGAGTTAATAGTTATGATATCCCAATATGCTAAAATGCTCACTCCACAGTCCACATACCACATACCACAGTCCACACTCTAATAGGCATTTCATCAAACAGGTAATAGATGTAAAACATTTACACAAATAATAAGTAATAACACTATAATAGTATAACACCCAACTTCTTTAAACTAGATTTACAACATACATGACGGAAAAAGTGTTTTGAACTCATGAATCATTATTTAAAAATCATAAAACAAGAAATATTATCATACACAATAACACAAGACTTTGACTTACTTGAGGGATGAGGAGAACCGGTGAATAAGCTGCCGAGTGCCGGGGTCACTGACTCACTGGGGTGGCGCCGAGGTTGGCAGCCGGCGGTGTGAGACGAGGTCGCGACTTGCGACTCGCGATGAGGAGGAGGCGACTGGCGAGGTCGACAGGTCGTGACTCACAGAGTCACAGTCTGCAGTCGCACAGAGACAGAGGCACAAAGCTGAGACTTGAGAGTTGAGATGAGATTCGAGAGATTGAGAGGCGAGAGCACAGAGAATGAGAGGAAGAGGAGGCAGACAGAGGAAGAGCCGAAGAGGACAGAGTCTCTAGTACTCTCTAGGGCTTACTGCTTAGTTCTTTTGTATTGTTTATGTTTTAATTTTATTATTTATTATAATTTATAAATATAAATATATAATATATATAATATAATATATTATTCGGTAAATCAGTTAAACCAAAAATTCGGTGTACCATAACTGAATAAAAATCGAAAACCGAATTATGCTATATAAAAAAACTGAAACTGAACCGGAAAACCGAAAAATTGAAACCGAAAAATAGAATTAATTCGGTTCGGTTAGGTTTTTCGATTTTTTTTGGTTTTTATGCCCACCCCTAGGAGTACCGGACACCGGATAATTTTCTAATTTTTTTTCTTTCAAAATTTATTTTACTTTACTTAATTAGTTTGAGAAAATAACTAAATGAGGCTTAACTATGATCAAATTTGCTGTAATCTATCTAAACTTTACGGCCAGCCTCGGTCAAGCCTCAAGAGCCAGCTGGCTGACTTGGACTGGGCTTATAAGTCTAATATAAATGGACTTTAAAAATTTTAAACCAACCCTACCCTAATAGCGGGCTGGCCTCAAGGGCCAAACCCATTTTTGCTGCTCTATATATATAACATAATTTAAAACTTTTTTTTAATTAAATATGAGCTCAAGGCTCCTTACTGATAACTTCTTCCTATAAATTAATGACCTGGAATGAGTCCGTAATAAAATTAAAAAGAAAAGGCAAAACTTCTCCTACCATCACTTCTAATCTATACATACTTACCAAAATCACTTTACTCTATCTATTGAACTCCTGATAATTAGGGTTTCCATCTTCATCTTCTCCCTCGTGGCACCTTTTCTCAGTCTCGAAACTATGCTTCTTCTCCTCTGGGTAATCAATCATCTTCCTCTCTGTCCGTTGGTTGAGCTTTGTGTACATCTCAGAAAGGTAAGTCTTCTATCTCTTCTATCCTTCAATGTCTGGTTCACTATCTCATCTCTTCCTTCTTGTCTGCAGGTTTTAGATCCGGTGAAGATACTCAAATCAATTAGGGATAAATCTTGTTTTACAGTGGTATGTTCTTTGATTAGGTAGACATGGAGAAAACAAGTTGCTTCCAATCTCACTCTTTGAGGTCTCATCTCTGTGGAAGCACTCTCTTGATAAATCTGGCTCCAAGCTCCCGATTTTTGGTGGCCCCTTTTTGAGTGCTTTTACAGTCTAGGTTAGAGATAGTCTCACAGATTTCTAACTTAGTCTTGTTAATCTTGATGTGTAAATAGTCTAGCTGTGAAACATGCATGATGCAAATTATGCTCTACTGATTGACCTTGCTTTGATTCGAATGCTTGGTATTTGTGCTTTATCCGTGTTAAAAACCTTTTTGCACTTTAGTGGAAGCAATTGAAAGTGTATATATGTTCCTTCTCCCTCTTGATTAAATGCACTGTTTTCTAAGCTATATGCCAATTGATTAGCTTCTCTGTAGACATGCCTGACTTCTATTGTTTTATGTGCCATCATCTGCTCTATCTCTATCTCTTCCATTATACTTGCTATATCCCACAGTACCTTCTACTCTTGGATTAACATCTTTTGTAGACTAAGTGAATCAGTATCTAAAATGATATTATTTCTCTAAGTGTTAGTGCAATATCATAGAGCCTTCCATACCGCTATAACCTCTGCCTTCATATTTGTTGTCAGGCCTATTTTCTTTGCTTCTGCATAAACCAGATCTCCATTTGCATCTCGTGCACAAAAACCATAAGTACTATTCCCTGGATTTCCCCTAGATGCCCTATATCAGTATTGCATTTAATCCAACATTCTCTTGGTAGTTCCCATATCACTATTTTGTAGTGAAGCTTAGGTTTGTACTAATGAAGACAGCTCACTATTTCTTCCCACTAGAAAGGAATAGTAATATATGGGTGTTTAAATTTCACAAACTGGTAAACAGTCTGTTGACATGACTTAAACATATGGTCATAACTGACTTCTTTATCATCTTTCTTGCATTTCTTCTCTTTCAAAGTTCCCACATGATGATGGAGGGTTCTATTGTGTATATGCTCTTCAAGTTGGTTGGTACCTTCCTCCTCCACCAATGGATAATGATTTGTTAAAGATGCATATTTTCAATGTTAATACCTGCACAATTAGCAAACTGCTTCCACAACCTATTGGCTATGGGAGCTGTTAGAAATAAATATGTCATTGTTTCCTAAGAATAGCTCTCAGAGCAGTAACACCTTGGATGCCAAATTAATTTTCATTCTCTTCAAATTATCATCTGTGGAAATTCTTCTTTTCCACACCCTCCATATGAAAAAACCTATCTTGAATGGCAAACCCCTTGTTCCAGATGTATGACCACCAGTTTACCTTTTCCTTCTCCTTCTTAGCATGTCATAGGCAGATTTCACAATGAAAGTCCCTTTAGATTTTCTCATCCACCATGCCTTGTCTATTTCACCAACCAAAGTAGGGCTTATGTTCTCCATTATATGATTTGTCATCTCCTCAGATATTCTCCTCCTTAGCAACTGTCTATTCCAGATTCCCTCAGATATGAACTCCTTAACTTCCAATTCCTCTTCATTTATTATGTTTTCCTCTGTGTGAATCAATACTCCTTGTTGTGTCTAGTTATCAAACCAGAACTAGATGTCCCTTCTTTTGTTTGCCATCAGATTTCATGCTCCACTTCCTCTCTAATATGTAACATTCTTCTCCATATATGAGAGACTTCTATGCCTTTAGTTATGGTGGGATGAGCCTTCTTGCAGAATTTATTCCACATTTAAGTGCACCATAAGGAGGATATAGATGTTCTAAATGTCCACCATAACTTGGAACATAGTGCCTTAAAAATATCATGCAATGATTTAAAGCCCAAACCACCCTCCATTTTAGGATAAGACATCTCTTCCCAAGTTACCTAATGCTTTCTGATCACGGGAAAAAATATATGCCTGAGATACTCTTTATTACTTAAATTAGTCTTGTTTATCTAAGTTATTGTATACATTTTCATGTAATTTTATATAATGTGGAGATATGTGCTAACCAACATGATTAGACTTTGTTTTGTAGGTTTTGATGATGTTTGAGTAACTAATCCATGAGTTGGTGAAGTAGAAGCTTGGAAACGGAATTAACACGCGAACGTCGGCAAGGAAGAGGCACAAAACAGCCCACCGGCGCGTCAACAAGGTGCCACGGCAGGCAGGCCGCTCGAAACAGCCCACCTGCGCGTTGGCAACGTGCCACGGCAGGTGGCCTCCGCGACCAAGGGGCTGCAACGCGCTGCCCAGGTAGCGTGACACGCTGCCAACGCGGCAGGGTGCTTCCTGGGCCAATTTCGGGTGATTTTCCAGAGAGCCTCCGCGTTCGTAGCGTGTCACGGAGGCCGTGCTCCGCGATGCACTCCGTGACACATTGCTTGTTAATCCGGGAAAGATTCCTACTAATATAAATAGCACACTTAGGTTTATTTTTCATAATTCAGACTTGGTGGAGCTAGGACGTGGGTTAGTAGCAGTTGAGGGACGAAAAAGCTAAGAGATTTCTTCTCTTCCTTTCTTCTTTCTATGAGTTGTACGTATGATTTACACTCGTTTTAGGATGATCAATCCACAAATGAGTGGCTAATTCTCTTCCTTGCTAAGGTTTTGAACATGTGTAGTGAATTTTGATTGTAAATGATATGGTTTTCTTCTTCTT
Source organism: Datura wrightii (assembly GCA_035772735.1). NCBI lineage: Eukaryota > Viridiplantae > Streptophyta > Magnoliopsida > Solanales > Solanaceae > Datura > Datura wrightii. Next base: position 31,045,400 of record JASDFA010000006.1, read on the forward strand.
CTTTCATGTTGTTCTATTAATTCTTGTTCTTACTGCATTAGTGTGTGGCCAACATTAATGTACATCTAAAAAGTCCAATTTCACTCGAGAGAGCAAGAAATTGGAAAGTTGTGAATTAATAGGGTATTGTTCTTAACTTGATTTGGGAAAATTAGGTTTTGATGTGCTTTCCTGATAGAAATATACTTGAAAGCCGTATTAGTCAACTTAGGAACCGGAATTGTATTGCTAGGTAGTAAATTGCATTTGATCACAGAAATGTAGACGAATGGTTTACGATTCTAAAGTGAAATTAAATACGAGAGTTTTAATTTCTAGGCTACTGTTCTTGGCTTGCAACATGAGGAAGAGATTAACCGGATTATTATTACAATCGAATTCATTACTTGTTCTTAACCTTGGCATGCTCATATCCATAGTTTAAATTCACAAGTAAATAGTTGTTATTAATTGTAGTATATATAGTTTAGAAACAAAAACTCAATTAACTATTGGTTACGTTGTTGTTAGCATAGTTAGAAGTAAAATAAGAATATAGTATACTTAGGCAATCTTTACATACCCTGAGCCTCCTTGGATCGATACTTGGCTTACTTAGCCACTTTATTACTTGTTTGACCACGTGCACTTGCGTGTCGGTTTATAATATATACCGAGCAGACCGTGAACAAGTTTTTGGCGCCGTTGCCGGGGAGGCTAGGCGATTTGTGAAATTGTGTTAAGTGTAAATTTACTGTATTTTTGTTTTATTTTCTTAAGTGTTGACAACGTGATCTTAGTATTTGTTTTAATTCTTTGTTCATTTTAATTTTTCTCTCTTTCGGATACCCTCATTGACATGACATCTTGGAATATAAATGGTGGATACTCATATTTCGGCGAATCTTGCATGAATTGCGGAGGACCCCACTTGTGGCAAAACTGTAACATGTGCAATATATGTGGGTGTCAATATGGCCATTGGGGTGATTGTCCAAAGGCATATTCCCCTCCCCCAAGCCCCTACTATGATCCTTTTGTTGTTTTTGCTGAATATAGGCATGTTGAAAATGAGGACTTGGGACGCCAAGTTCAAATAGAGGACATGATGAAACAACTCCTGGAGCAATCAGAAGAAATGAAGGAGTCGGTGGCAGAATTGATAATTCAGCAAAAGGAGAATGCAGAGGTTGTAAGCAGGATGAGCGTCAAACTCACAGAGATGTGTGCTGAGGCTGAAGCTTGTGATAATTTGCAGGTGACAGTTTTAGCCGATATTCAAGAGGAACTACAAGAGGAATACAAGGGTGAATTATTGGATGAATCCCCACAATTAGAATCTCTTGAGTGTCTCCGTGATCGGCTCATACCTATAGAAATTCCATTCATGGAAGAAGAAAAAGAATATCTCCCATTTGACCTTAATGGAGAAATAGATGTCGATGTTGAAAAGGTGTACACAAGTAAGGAAGTCAAGCACAAAGCAATTTCAGAGTTGAGGTGTATTGGACCACACACTACGCATTTTTCGACATTAAGTTTGGTTGACAACATAGAAATAGAGTCTTCCAAGTTTATAGAGAAATGTCTAGAGGAGGACCAAGCCCCATATATTTTGAAATTTGCTAACTCAGAGAGACAAAATGACTTCGCTTACATAAGGGCCAATAGGTTCAAAAGAAAACATCTACTGCTTGGTCCTTACAATTTTTCACCACCACCCCTAGAGCATAAGAGGAAATTAGAAAAGAAATTAGGGGTGAGATTCATATCCTCAAGGTGGAGGAAAAAGTGGTGAAACTTGGTACGTCGTGCCGCGACGTAAAATTAGGCGCTGCTTGGGAGGCAACCCAAGGGTACCACAGGTACCATTTTAATTTCTTGCAATTGAGTTAATTTTTGTTTATTTTCACCTTGTGTTGTTTTGGTGGAAAGTTAAGCACAGATGGAGGGGAAGTCTGAGTACCCGTGGAGGAGGAAGCTAACAAGCATGGAAAAGAAAAAGTGTGGGGTCGAACACCCACTTGTGCAAAGTTGAAGAAAGGCATGTTGTTGGCTAGGCCTAAAGGCCTCAGGGAGTATTTCTCACCCTTTTTAGATTTTAATTTGATGCTATGAGGACATAGCATGATTTAAGTGTGGGGTGAGGGAAATTTCAAAAATTTTTGTTGTGCTTAACGATTTTTGGTGAATGTAATGCTTGTGAAAAATTTGAAAAATTTGAAATTTTTTTTGTGAATTAAGCATGACTTCATCACCCGTTGGTTTTTCTTTTCGGTTCTTTTTCGACGGGGGGTCTTTGAACCGAAGAATAAAAATTTTCTTTTTATTTCTTTCCGTTGTCTGTATATAGTGTTTTTAGTCATAGTTAGGGACTGTTTCTGACGATGGATGGATGACGACCGTCTTGAGGAAAAATTAGTCGATAGGTTTTGGGTTTTTGAAACCATAACTAATTGGTGCTTGATGTTCTTTTTATGTGCTATACATGGTTGTAAGATGCAAGTATGTTCAGTGGGAAGCATGCAAGTGTATAACTTTGTTCGAGACACTTAGGCTCTTGAATTTGACTCAATATGATGGAAGCTTAATTCTGAATTCTGGTGATTAGCTGAGTAAGAGTCTACTGAGTGTGTCTTGATTTGAGCATGTGCCATGAGTGTAAGGTTTTTGAGTATTCTATGCTATTGTGGAATGTCTAGAACTTGCCTGGTGTGTATATAAAACGAAATGAAGGATGTGAATTGTAGGAGATGATTTAGGCATTTCTTTGAATGAACCAATTTTTATCCCTCATTATACCTACCTTGAAAAATTAATCCTAGTTAACCCCATTGAGCCTTGAGCCTATTCTTTGACAGCTGCAACATAAGCTTAATCCTTTTTCTTTCATTAGCCTTGAATTTGATCCAAAACTCCTAAGCGCTTAAAGGAAAACTCCGAAAGAGTAAAGGAGTGAGAAGGATGAAAAAGAAGGGAAAGTAGCAATTGTAAAAGTGGAGAAAGGGCGAGGGTGCACTTTTTTGAATATGAGTGAGTAGTAGTAGGGAGTAAGAAAACAAATAAATGAAAAGTTACTTATAGAACTCCTTACTAATAAGCTAAAAGTGCCTAAAGAAATGGGGGAACAAAAGAGGAAAAAGAAAGATGAAAAGTGAAAAAGGTGAAGTGAGGGAAGGGAAGTTTGTAATGAAGGCGTGATGTATTAAAAGCGCTTAGGAAAGATAGTCACTATTACTGATCATAATAGTACCTACCCGCACCTGAGTTACATTACAACCTAAAAAGTCCTACTTGATCTTACATTCACACATCCTTAAATTAGTGGAATAAAACACTAAGGGCAAGCTTATGGGTCATTACATAATGCATGTGAATTCTTTGTGAGAGTGAGCGTAATTCTATTCATATACCCACACATGTTGTGATATAAAAATTGTTTTTGCGTGTGAAAATGGGTAACTTTCTTTCCGTGAGGGGCACATGTTTAATGAAGGATAAAATTCATGTGGAATGTCTTAATCAGTTAATTTACATGAGTTTGCTAATATTGAGAGTCGACTCTTGAGGTTAAGAAGTCTTAACATAGTTGTACTTCATTTCAATGATCAAATCAGGCATGCTCTATTTTTAGCTTGTATCTTACGTAATCATTATAGCCGTAACTTGAATTATCTTGCTAAATTAGTTATGTGGGAGTCTCCATATGCATGATATGTAAAAGGTTGTTCGAGGACGAACAAGGCTTTAAGTGTGGGGTTGTGATCACGGGCAAAAATATATGCCCGAGATACTCTTTATTACTTAAATTAGTCTTGTTTATCTAAGTTATTGTATACATTTTCATGTAATTTTATAAAATGTGGAGATATGTGCTAACCAACATGATTAGCCTTTGTTTTGTAGGTTTTGATGATGTTTGAGTAACTAATCCATGAGTTGGTGAAGTAGAAGCTTGGAAACGGAATTAACACGCGAACGTCGGCAAGGAAGAGGCACAAAACAGCCCACCGGCGCGTCGACAAGGTGCCACGGCAGGCAGGCCGCTCGAAACAGCCCACCTGCGCGTTGGCAACGTGCCACGGCAGGTGGCCTCCACGACCAAGGGGCTGCAACGCGCTGCCCAGGTAGCGTGACACGCTGCCAACGCGGCAGGGTGCTGCCTGGGCCAATTTCGGGTGATTTTCCAGAGAGCCTCCGCGTTCGTAGCGTGTCACGGAGGCCGTGCTCCGCGATGCACTCCGTGACACGTTGCTTGTTAATCCGGGAAAGATTCCTACTAATATAAATAGCACACTTAGGTTTATTTTTCATAATTCAGACTTGGTGGAGCTAGGACGTGGGTTAGTAGCAGTTGAGGGACGAAAAAGCTAAGAGATTTCTTCTCTTCCTTTCTTCTTTCTATGAATTGTACGTATGATTTACACTCGTTTTAGGATGATCAATCCACAAATGAGTGGCTAATTCTCTTCCTTGCTAAGGTTTTGAACATGTGTAGTGAATTTTGATTGTAAATGATATGGTTTTCTTCTTCTTCTTTCATGTTGTTCTATTAATTCTTGTTCTTACTGCATTAGTGTGTGGCCAACATTAATGTACATCTAAAAAGTCCAATTTCACTCGAGAGAGCAAGAAATTGGAAAGTTGTGAATTAATAGGGTATTGTTCTTAACTTGATTTGGGAAAATTAGGTTTTGATGTGCTTTCCTGATAGAAATATACTTGAAAGCCGTATTAGTCAACTTAGGAACCGGAATTGTATTGCTAGGTAGTAAATTGCATTTGATCACAGAAATGTAGACGAATGGTTTACGATTCTAAAGTGAAATTAAATACGAGAGTTTTAATTTCTAGGCTACTGTTCTTGGCTTGCAACATGAGGAAGAGATTAACCGGATTATTATTACAATCGAATTCATTACTTGTTCTTAACCTTGGCATGCTCATATCCATAGTTTAAATTCACAAGTAAATAGTTGTTATTAATTGTAGTATATATAGTTTAGAAACAAAAACTCAATTAACTATTGGTTACGTTGTTGTTAGCATAGTTAGAAGTAAAATAAGAATATAGTATACTTAGGCAATCTTTACATACCCTGAGCCTCCTTGGATCGATACTTGGCTTACTTAGCCACTTTATTACTTGTTTGACCACGTGCACTTGCGTGTCGGTTTATAATATATACCGAGCAGACCGTGAACACTTTCCTTCCATTCCTCCTGATTTTCTCCAAAAAAACTTAGCAAAGATATGATGCATCTGGTCTATGATCCCCTTAGGAGGATTCATTACTAATAATAGATATACAAACATAATTTGTAGGATATGAGATAGTAGTATGTATCTTCTCCCAAAAGATAATAATTTATTCTGCCATCCAATAATCCTCCTAGAAATCTTCCTTACCAGTTCTTCAAAATATGCCTTCTTCTTCCTCCTATAAAAGACTAGGCATCCAAGGTATGTGAAGTGGAAAGACCCTTAATTTATACCTCTCCATCTTCTCAGTTTGTGTCCCAAGGCCATTGGGGCTTTCTCATGTAGGTAATAATAACTCTTACTCTTATTTATCAATTGTCTAGAAACCTGTTCGTACCTTATTAACACCTGTACCATTTTCTTGACTGATCTTTTATCACTTGAACAAAATAATATAGTGTCATCAGCATATGATTAATGTTTAATCACTGAACTCCACTTGAGCATACCATAACTTCTGAATTTTAGGTCTTCATGTAACTTGTTTAGTCTTTTGGCCAATACTTCAGCTGCAATTATGAACAAGAGTAGGTGATAATAGATCTCCTCGCTTCAGTCCTATAGATGATTGAAAATAATTATAGGATTGTCCATTGATGTCACGACTCGGATGTAGACCCGGATCGTAACACAGGACAAGAAACCTCGAGAAGCCCCAAGTCGACCCATGACACAAGCATACATCTACTTCATTCATTAAATGAGGAAGATTAAATACAAGACATAGCGGTAACTTAAATCGATCATAGCATAACATAACATTCGAAAGTACTAAAAACATACAAGCTGGGTTCTACATACTGTCTGAATGTCACTATTACATGCGATGAGTTGATGGGACAATACCCCCAACTAACTCGAACAAATACTGAAATATAAAATAGCATATCGTCTGTCAAACGGCCCTTAGAACATGAGGACTCACTAATAAGCTGAAGGCAAACTCTGAGGTTATCTAGATATGAGGATGGGCCTGAGAGTCGGATCTTGTATCATGAAATGATACAACATAGAAAGTATGCGGTCAGTACGTGGAATGTACCGAGTATGCAAGGTAAGTAAAATGGACATTTAAAACATGTAAAAGCTCATAAAACAACATAAAAGTAGGACATAATGCTCATATCATAAATATTATAACATAACATATCATAAGGTTGAAGGTTTATAAAGCATTCGTAATACAATCATAACCATAATCATGAGAGAAAAGCCATAATAAACTTTACTTGAGCCTACATATGTAATCATAAACATGCATAAATTATGATGAACAGTGGGAGATTCTCTTAGCTGACATACCCCATATGAGCACACATGAAGCCCGACTTGTAACCGTAGTCGGAAGGCTGTACGTACCTTGCCAAGGGTACGACCATGAAAGTGTGATATCACCATGAATAAGGCCAATTGGGCCAGGGACAGTCAAAAAGGAGGTCCCAACATACCTATGGTGACACGTAGTTTATGAGATTCGGGACAGAACCTAGGCCCCAAACCTACTCGGTGTTCGATACTACTCCCAAAATATATATAGTGCTCATAGTATAACATGCATGAATTTATGGGCTAGTTAAATCATGATAATAATAAACATTCTTGTACATACGTGAACTAGCCATGAAATAAGGCCCGTGCGTCGGTCAAAACATAATTCATGAATCATAGGTTTCATGCATACTTGTACATTGTACATATAACTTGAAAATCACCAAAACATGGTGGGTAATTGAATAAATTCATATATCAAATCAGAAATCATGCTGGGCTTGTAAGTATTAGCAATTAAAGCGAAGATCATAAATCGATTCATCATAGATCATCCTTAAATAGGCTTATTTTAGTAGAAGTCGAAATCAATAGTTTTATATGCAAGATTAAGTGTAGAGTTTGATCAAAAAATCCATAAAATATGATGTAGATCATAAATCATAAAGCCCATTAGTAAATCATTCGAATTTCACAGAAATTGAATTAAAACCCCATGTGGTTTTTGAATAGATTTTCATAAGTGAAAAGAGGATGGGCATGGGTGTGAATGGAAACACCCATTCGTAACCCTACATACCTGATGGAGGCTAAATCTTACTCTCCCTTGAATGCTCAAAAAGAAATTGAAGAAGAAAACCTTGAATCACCCTTTGATCACCCCTCTATCACTCTTCTATTCTCTTGCATCCGTGGATGAAGACTTAAGATAGTTCCCCCCTTTAAGACCCACCTTTCATAGGCTAAAACGACGTAGTTTAGGATTTAGGAACTTAGGAATTACTAAAAGACTCTTACTAATTCGCATAAAATTAACTGCCAGGTGGTCCTAACGGACGACCTGACGACTCGTTGCTGGAGGCACGACTCGTCACTTTATTCATTAAGTACATTGTATCATTTATCCTCCTGGGCTCGTAACGGGTCACTTCACGACTCATCAGGGGTGACCATGACTCGTGGTCTCCAGTTTTTGAGTACACTGCCCATTTTTCCTTTCCCCACTTATCTGCCCTCCCCACGACTGGGCTAACGACTCGTGGGGCCACTAGTCGTGGTCTCAACCTTAGGGTATCAACCCTTCCAGGACTCCTCTCAAAAACTCAGGTGGATGACTCGTGGGTTGTCCTCATGAGTCGTGAGATGACTCTTCCTAAGACTGCAATAAAAATTTCCACTTTTTTCCTGTTTCAACTCCCGAGTCCGGTCTTTGAGCTCCGGGGGTATAACAATATCTCCCCCTTGGGAACATTCATCCTCAAATGTAGTAAACAAGAAGAAAATAGAAACATGCAATTATCATATTCAAATACTGATCATTTAAATCGAAAATTAACGGAATAACTACCTCTGATTCATATCACACAACTGAACTGATCTCATGCTTCACATACACATCCATACACATAAAAGGAACTTGAAAACACGAACCGAACATGAAAACTAAATAGAGTCATAGATAAAAACTGATACCTCAAGTTGGAACTAATCCTGTAGAGAATAAGTGTGGGTACTTAGCCATCATATCCACTTCGGCTTCCCACGTAGCTCCTTCAACATGCTGATTCCCCCATAATACTTTAACTGAAGCTACTTCCTTGTTCCTTAGCCTCCGAACCTAATGATCCAATATTTCCTCTGGAACTTCCTTATAGCTAAGGCTATCCTTTACACCAACACTCTCCACCGGGACTACTAGAGCTGGATCACCCAAACGTTTCTTCAAAAGCGATACATGAAACACAGGATGGACGAAAGATAACTCTAAGGGCAAGTCAAACTCATACGCTACCTTACCAACTCTTTTCATAATCCGGTAGGGACTAACATAACGAGAACTGAGTTTTCTTTCTTCCCAAACTGCATGACTCCCTTCATGGGATATACCTTCAGAAATACCCAATCGTCCACCTCGAACTCCATCTCTCTCCTCCTCACATCAGCATATGACTTTTGACGACTCTGAGCAATTTTCAGCCTGTCCCTTATCAACTAAACCTTTACCATAGTCTCATGAACTGAATCTGGCCCAATCATAGTTGCTTCACCAACCTCAAACCATCTGATGGGCGATCTACATATCCGTCCATAAAGAGCCTCGAATAGTGCCATCAGAAGGCTGGAGTGATAGCAGTTATTGTAACCGAACTCGATCAGTGGCAAGTGATCATCCGAACTACCTTTAAAGTCCATTACACAAGATCTCAACATGTCTTCGAGAGTTTGAATTGTCCGCTCTGCTTGACCATCCATTTGCGAATCAAAGGCTGTGCGGAGCTTAACCTGAGTCCCAAGCCCCTTCTGAAAAGACCGCCAAAACTGGGAGGTAAACTGAGTACCTCGGTCCGAAATAATGGACAAGGGCACTCCATGTAGTCGAACCAACTCTCAAATATATAATTTGGCATAATCATCCGCTGAGTTTGTGGTTTTCACCGGTAGGAAATGTGCAGCCTTGGTCAATCTATCTACTACCACCCAAATAGAATCATATTGCCGGTGAGTACGAGGTAATCTTGTTATGAAATCCATGTTAATCTTTTCCCATTTCCAAGTAGGAATGCTGATATCCTAAAGTACTCCTCCCAGCCTTTGATGTTCAACCTTTACTTGCTGACAGTTTGGGCACCTGGCTACGAATTATGCAATATTCTTCTTCATGCCATCCCACCAATAGATTTCTCATAAATCACGATACATCTTAGTGGCACCTGGATGGATAGAATACCTAGATCCATGTGACTCATGCAATATCCGGCTCCTCAAATCCTCAACATCTAGAACATATAGGCGACCCTGTACTTAAGCACACCATCTCCCCCTTGGGAGAAGATCTCCACCTTCTGACTTCAAACGACTTCTTTCAGCTTTACCAAAATTGGATCCTCATCTTATCTAGCTTTCACATCAGTCACCAAGGATGATTCTGATCTGTTCTGGAGGACAACACCGTCATCAGTCGAGTCAACCAACCTAACTCCCAACCTTGAGTGTCGATGAACATATTTCACCAGATCCTTCTTCCTCTCATCCACATGAGACACACTCTCCATAGAGAGCCTACTAAGTGCATCTGCTATGACATTAGCCTTATTCGAATGGTAAAGGACACTCATATCGTAGTCCTTGATTAGCTCCAACCACCTCCTTTCCCGAAGATTGAGATCTTTCTGCGTGAACACATATTGTAAGCTCTTGTGGTCCGTAAACACATCTACATGGATTCCATATAAGTAATGTCGCCATATCTTCAATGCGAACACCACCAGGGCCAATTTAAGATCGTGGGTCGGGTAATTCTTCTCATGGACTTTCAATTGTTTTGAGGCATATGCTATCGCCTTCCCTCGCTGCATCAATACATACCCGAGTTCGATTCTCGAAGAATCATAATACACCATAAAACCATTTGTACCCTCAGGTGGGGTCAACACCGGTGCAGTAGTAAGTCGAGTCTTCAAGTCTTGGAAGCTCTTCTCACAAGCCTCCGACCATTGAAACTTTACCTTTTTCTGAGTCAACTTGGTCAAGGGTGCTGCAATTGATAAAAGCTCTCAATAAATCTCCGGAAGTAGCCTTCTAGGCCCAAGAAACTCCGAATACCCGAAGGATTCACCGGTCTAGGCCAATTCTTCACCTCTTTGATTTTTTGAGAATCTACCTTTATACCTTCGCTTGATACCACGTGGCCCAGAAATGCTACCTAGTTCAACCAAAACTCACACTTGCTGGACTTTGCATAAAATTGGCGATCCTTGAGAGTATGCAACACTATTCTCAAATGAGCGGCATGCTCCTCCTCGCTCCGAGAGTATATAAGGATATCATCAATGAACACAATCACGAACGTGTCTAAATATGGCTTGAACACCCTGTTCATTAGGTCCATAAAAGCCGCAGGATCATTTGTTAGTCCAAAAGACATAACTACAAACTCACAATATCCATACTGCGTCCTGAAGGCTGTCTTTGGGATATCACACTCCCGAACCCTGAGCTGATGACACCCGAACTTGAGATCTATCTTTGAATAACACTTGGCACCCTAAAGCCGGTCAAACAGATCATCGATCCTGGGTAAAGGATACCTGTTCTTAACGGTGACCTTGTTCAATTGCCGATAGTCAATGCACATCTGAAGCGAACCTTCTTTATCCTGTACAAATAACACTGGTGCACCCCAAGAAGACTTGCTCGATCTGATAAAGCCCTTATCTAACAGGTCCTTCAACTGATCCTTCAAATCTTTTAGCTCTTAGGCTGTATATCGAGTAGAAGGTCAATACCAAAATAAATCTCCTGCTCGAGAGGAACACCTGGCAAATCATCAGAAAAGACCTCTGGATACTCACGCACCACCAAAACTGACTGGATAGTCGGGGTCTCAGACTCAAACATCCTTAACCCTGACTAGATGATACATGCAATGCTTAAAAATCATCTTCTGGGCCTTAAGATATGAAATAAATTGACCTACTGGCATGACCAAACTACCCTTCCACTCCACACTGATTCACCCGGAAAACAAAATTCCACTGCACGGGTCTACAATTTACAGAAGCATAACATGATACAACCAATCCATGCCAAGAATAATATTAAAGTCAGTCATCGCTAACTCTACAAGGTCTGCGGAGGTGACTTTATGCAATATAGTAATCGGGCATCCTTTATACACCCGCCTAGCTACAACCAAATCACCGACAGGAGTAAAAATCAAAAATGGTTCTGACAGAGTCTTGGGACTAACTCCAAAGCCACTAGAAATGTAAGGAGTCACAAAAGACAAGGTAGCTCCCGGATCTAGCAAAGCATAAACATCAATATGAAAAACACGCAACATACTGGTGACCACATCCGGGGAGACCTCCTACTCCTGACGGGGTACTAAAGCATAAAACATGTTTTGACGTTGACCGCTGGCTGAACTGGCCAAGGCACCTTGCTGAGGGGGACGTGCTGCTGGAGTGGCAAAACTGGCTGCTGGCATACGGGCTCCAACGACCCTTGATCTGGCTGAAGGGCAATCCCTAAGTCTGTGTTCAGGTTTTCCACACCCGAAACAAGCATCTGAGCTGACTAGGCACCTCCCGGAATAATTCCTGCAGCACTTCACACAAGCTGGGAAAGTGCGCTCTATTTGCATGCTACCCTGGCCTCTTGAATCTGGAGCCCTGCTCTTTCAATCCCCTTGGAATCTAGACGGCGTACTGGCCGATGATGGTGCTGGAGCGATAAACCTATGCTGAGACTACTGACGCTGTCCACCCCCTGATCTGACCTGAGAAGTCCCGTAATTGTCCTGGCCCTTTTGGCCTCTCTCTACTTCAATACACCGACTGCATCTGCTGAGCATGCAACACAATACAGGAAAAATTTATATCCCAATGCAACATGTCAATCCTACAATCCTTATCCAAGTAGTCTGCCACCCCGTGCACAAATCGACTCACTCGAGTTCTATGGTCTACCTCCAACTCTGGTGTATATTTAGATAGTCGGTTGAACTCCAATGCGTACTCCTGAACCGACATGTCACCCTACTTCAAGTTAACAAACTCGGCCGCTTTTTGCTCCCTCATCTCCCGAGGGAAGAATCGATCCAAAAATGCTTTGTGGATCTCTTCCCAACCGGTAGGTCCTGCACCCACTGCCCTAGCATCTCTCCATTGTTTGAACCATATATGGGCCAACCCATTTAGCTGATAAGAGGCCAAGTCAACACAATCTGCATTAGTCACCCCTATAGCCTGGGTGATCTTTAGAATCTCCTCGATGAAATCTTGCAGATCCTCATCCACCTTGGACCCAAGAAACTCCAGAGGGTTCATCCTCAAGAAGTCTCTAATCCGGGCCGCTGCCTCATTACCATTTTGGGGGATACGTGCAACAGCCTACTGGTTGACCTGAGCAGTCAAGGCCTGCGCCAACATCTGGATAGCCATCCGAAACTCAGTGTGGGAAACTGGCTCTGGTGTCTGGGAATCCTGAATAGGCGGGGCCTGCTGATGCCCATGATCATTGCCATCTCCGTGACCTTCACCGTTCCCATTTCTCCTTTCATTCTCTCTCCTGGGAGCCATGATTCTGCAATCGCGAATAGCACGAATTAGAAGGATAGAAGGACTTTTCATCGTATGACATAGATCATGAAAGAAGGGAACATTTTCTAAATGTCTCGTAGCCTCTTCGTCATAAGTGTGGCGCACTTCACACCCATGAAAAAGAATCTACTTAATGCGGCTTTCAGACACCCTAGGACACTTCAAAACCTATGGCTCTGATACTAAGTTTGTCATGACTCGGACGTAGACCCGGATCGTAACACGGGACAAGGAACCCCGAGAGGCCCCAAGTCGACCCATAGCACAAGCATACATCTACTTCATTCGTTAAAGGCGGAAGATTAAACATAAGACATAGAGGAAATGTAAATCGATCATAGCATAACATAACATTCGGAAGTACTAGACACATACAAGATGGGTTCTACATACTATCTGAATGCCTCTACTACATACGATGGGTTTATGGGACAACACCCCCAACTAACCCGAACAAATACTGAACCATAAAATAGCATATCGTCTGTCAAACGGCCATTGGAACATAAGGATTCACCAATAAGCTGAAGACAAACTCTGAGATGATCTAGATATGAGGATGGGCCTGAGAGCCGGGTCCTGTATCATGAAATGATACAGCATAGAAAATATGCGGTCAGTACGTGAAATGTACCGAGTATGCAAGATAAGTAAAACGGACATTTAAAACATGTAAAAGCTCATAAAACAGCATAAGAGTAGGACATCATGTTCATATCATAAATATCATAACATAACATATCATAAGGCTCAAGGTTTACAAAGCATTCGTCATACAATCGTAACCATAATCATGAGAGAAAAGCCATAATAAACTTTACTTGAGCTGACATACGTAATCATAAACATGCATAAATCATGAGGAACAATGGGAGATTCTCTTAACTGACATACCCCATATGAGCACACATGAAGCTCGACCTGTAACCCCTAGTCGGAAGGATGTCCGTACCTTGCCAAGGGTAGGACCATGAAAGTGTGATATCACTATGAAAAGGGCCAATTGGGTCGGGGACAGTCACAAAGGAGGTCCCAACATACCTATGGTGACACGTAGTTTTTGAGATCCGGGATAGAATCTAGGCCCCGAACCTACTCGGTGTTCAATACTACTCCCAAAACATATATAGTGCTCATCAGAGGCGAATCCAGGATTTAGAGGTTCCGAGTGCTACTCTGTCGTAAAAGTAAATGTATTGTAATTTACATGGTCCAAACAGAGTAAATATTTGATCAACTTTGAATTGTGATTCGAGTTATTTGTCTTTCCAGTTTACATAGAAAAATAGATAAATATTATTTCAAATATTATGTTGGATAATTCACGCTCAAATCAGTATATCAAGTCAAGCTTACAAGCATAATTTTTATAGCATAAAGAAGATTTATTTTTTAAATCAGCGTGAACTAAGACTTAACCTAATTTTTTTTTGTATTTTGTTAAACAATTTAAACAAATAAATTAAAAAAACATGTAAAATTAGATATAAGAAACAACAACGAAAGAGAAGTCTAGGCAACAATCAAAGATTATTAAAATTTTAACGAAAAGAGAGATTTGGGAGAAGAGAAAGGGTTTGTTGGAAGAAGAAAACTATATACTGATGTTTTATGCTTAAAATAAAAAGGAGAAAAATAATACAAATCCAAAAAAAAATTACGCCTACTGTTTTAATTTGTTTGTCTTCCTTTTCTTTTTAATTTGTTTAAAAGAGAATGTCTCTTTCCTCTTTTGACAACTTTTAATTCTAATTTTTCATATGACATGTTTAAGACCACAAGCTTAAAAAACATCTTTAATTCTAATTTTTCACATGACATGTTTAATACCATAAGCTTAAAAAGATATTTTGATACATTCTTCATATTTCTAGTTTAAGACCATAAAATCAAAAGTTTTTATTTCTTTAAATTTCGTGTGAAGTTAAAATTAAAATAAAGGGAGTAAATAAAGACTTATTCATTTAATTTTTCACTCACCGTGATTGTGCTAGCTTTTTGTCAAGTATAATTACCAAGTATGTGAGAATTAGTTAAGTTAGTGAGTATTTCAAAGATTAAGTTAGGCAACAAACACATTTGAAAAGAAAAACAACAGGAAAAAGGGAAAGGAACACAAAGTGTGGCAGCAAAGATTCGAACTTGCATCCTTGAGGTGGAAAACCTAGGACTTAACCACTGGCACTATGGACCCTCTTGACACTTCAAATGGCATGTTTAAATGTTATAATATTTCATGCATGTTATACACATATATACAAAGTTTTAACCGAGGCTTCGGTATGGCGTGGCACCCCCACGTTCCTATGTAGATCCGCACCTGGTGCTCATAGTATAACATGCATGAATTCATGGGCTAGTTAAATCATGATAATCATAAATATTCTTGTACATACGTGAACTAGCCATGACATAAGGCTCGTGAATCGGCCAAAACATAATTCATGAATCATAAGTTTCATGCATACTTGTAGATCGTATATATAACTTGAAAATCACCAAAACATGGTGGGTAATTGAATAAATTCATATCTCAAATCAGAAATCATGCTGGGCTTGTAAGTATTAGCAATTGAAGTGTAGATCATAAACCAATTCATCATAGATCATGCTTAAATAGGTTTATTTTAGTGGAAATCAAAATCAATAGTTTTATAAGTAAGATTAAGTGTAAAGTCTGATCCAAATCCATAAAATATGATGTAGATCATAAATCATAAAGCCTATTAGCAAATCATTCGAATTTTATAGAAATTGAATTAAAACCCTATGTGATTTTTGAATAGATTTTCATAAGTCAATAGAGGATGAACATGGATGTAAACGGAAACACCCATTCGTAACCCTACATACCTGATGGAGGCTGAATCTTGCTCTTCCTTGAATGCTCAAAAAGAAATTAAAAGAAATTGAAGAAGAAAATCTTGAATCACCCTTTGATCACCCCTCTATCACTCTTCTATTCTCTTGCATGCATGAATGAAGACTTAGGATAGTTTCCCCCTCTAAGACCCACCTTTCATAGGCTAAAACAATGTAGTTTAGGCTTTAGGAACTTAAAAATTACTAAAAAGCCCTTACTAATTTGCAGAAAACTAACTGCCAGGTGGTCCTAACGGATGACCCGACGACTCGTTGCTGGAGGCACGACTCGTCACTCTGCTCGTCAAGTACAATGTATCATTTATCCTCCTAAGGTCATAACGGGTCATTTCACAACTCATCAGGGGTGACCACGACTCGTGGTCTCTAGTTGTTGAGTACACTGCCCATTTTTCCTTTCCCCACTTATCTTCCCTCGCCACGGCTGATCCAACGACTCGTTGGTCTTGGCCACGAGTCGTGGTCTCGTCTATGGGGTCTCAAACCTTTCAGGACTCCTCTCAAAAACTCAGGCCTTCCCCACGAGTCACTTGATGACTCGTGGGCTGTCCTCACGAGTCGTGAGATGACTCGTCCTGAGACTGCAATAAAATTTTTTACTTTTTTCCCATTTCAACTCCCCAGTCTGATTTTTGAGCTCCGAGTATAACAATTGACTAGTACAGAATATCAGTTATTAGACACCAATTTTCATATCATATCAATGATAATTTCTAAGAAGCCAAATCTTCTCAGAACCTCTGTAATGTAAATCCATGAAAGTCTATCATAAGCTTTTGCCATGTCTAGCTTCACCACAATATTATGCCATTTATTCCTTATGTTGATATCCCTGATAATTTCTTGAGCCAACAACACATTTTCAGTTATCTTCTTTCCCTCACAAATCCTGTATAATTTCTTGATATGATGTTTGGCAATACGGTCACCGTTCTATCATGTAGCATTCTAGATATGACCTTATTCACAAAGGTACTTAGTGGGTCTTAAGTCAGTGAAGCTTGTCACGTTCTCCTTCTTAGGTAATAGGATCAAATTAGTGTGAGTGATAAACTTGAGAATTCCAAAACCACAAAAGAAAGCTCTAACCCTCTTGGTAATGTCTTCAGCTATTATCTTCCAGCATGATTGACAAAATACTCCTGAGAAGCCATGTGGTCCACTGACACTGTCTCCATTGAGTTTAAAAATATTCTTTTTAACTTCCTCCATACTTGATAACTTGACCATCTCCTAATTTTGTTCCACTATTATTAGGGTAGAATGCTGTCTAACAGAATAGACTCATTTACCACCCCTTCTGCTCTAAATTTCTCCATGAAAAAGTCCACTACTGGTGCTCCAATGCTCTGATTGTTACTTACTATTTCCCCTTGGGAATTATTTGTTTTTCCAATGTGCAATTTTTTTCTTCTCCCTTTAACATAAGAGTGAAAGAATCCTGTGTTCCTATCCCCATCTTTGAACCACCTCAGCCTGCTTTCTTCTTCAAGTATTCTTCTTCCGTATGAAGATACCTTTTTAGGTTTGCTTCTGCTTTGTTTAACTCCATTTTGTTATTCTGTGATGGCATGATTTCTAATTGCACTTCCTTGACTTTTATAATATCTTCCAATGTGGATATTTGTTGGAATATGTTTCCAAAGGTTTGTTTGCTCCACTCTGTCAAAGCTTTCTTTATCTTTCTTATTTTTTTCCTAAAACTCCATGAATGGTTTGCCCATGAACTCTACTACCCAGTTGGCCTTCACAATCTCCTTAAACTGGTGGTGTTTAACCTAAAAGTTAAGGAATCTGAATGGTTTGATAATAGGTTCTTCCTCTGTGCTACCAGTGATGTGTAAAGAATCATGATCTGACCCCTGCATTATCAAACACTAAACCTCAATAGTGGGTAGAATATCAAAAAGGTCCCGATTACTCAAAGCCCTGTCCAACCTTTTGAATATTCAGTCTTTTCCAATTCTTCCATTTCATCATGTATATTTGCTACCTTTAGTTCTGATCTCCATCAAGGCACAAGTATTGATATATTGTGCAAAATCATTTTCCTCTTGCTACCTGAAAGGTAAGCCTCCCAATTTTTCTTCCTCATTTAGGATGACATTAAAGTCTCCTCCTACTATCTATGGCTCAGTGTTGTTTTCTGCAATTCCTTCTAAATTGTCCCATAACTCCAGCCTCTCCGCTGCATTACATATGACATACACTAATGTATCTTCACAACTTTATTATGCACTCTAAATTTCATGGTGATTTGTTGAACACTATCTAATTCCACCCGCCCTTGCCAGTCATCATCCCACAACACCCAAATCTTTGAGGAATAGTTGGCTATACCATTCTGAAAGCTTAACCTTCTTTTATACTGGTGTAGCTCTTTTGGGTCTTGAAAAGGTTCCATTGGAGCTATATATGAATAATGGTGTCTTCTGTGTAGGTCTATTAATCTTTCAAATAAGCTTTGAGTATTAACAGATCTAATATTCCACAATAAGATTTTACCAATCATTGATCACTATTGGTAGTTCTCTCCCTACTACTCCTTGTCTTGACCTGTAAAGATACATTAGGTTGCCCACATTTACCCTTTTTTATGCCACTTCTTAGGCCCACTATCTATCTTGGAGATAAATCCCCTTTTTGTGCTGCATTGGCTATATTTGGCTCCATGTCTTCATCTTCCTCGCTATTCTGCTTTTGCTACTTTTGTTCCATTGTCAGTTCCTCCAACTTCGGGACCTCTTTTTTATTATTCTCATTTTGGGTATTGCTACTTGACTTGTCTTTCTTCTGTATCTCTTCCTTCTTGTCCTTCTATGCTTTTTCTCTATTATCAAGCTTGCATACTACAATAGCTATCACTGCATTCTCTGTTCCTTTGTCCATTCCACTTGCTTCTCTCCTTCTACTATCTACTTCTTTATTCCTTTCTTTCTTTGTTGTTGATGATTTGTCCCTTTCTTCATTATTGAATTCCATTGCTTTCTTATTTTTTCCTACTTGTTGTGTTGATTGTATTTCCACCTTCTCCTGCTCTTGTGAATTCAATGATTCATACTTGTTTATAGTGTTAACGAGTACTTTTTTAGGAGGTTGTTTCTAATTCCACACATGAGTCTTGTTCAATTTTCCTGTATATCTCCCCTTGTGTAGGAGGTTGAATTTTTTTGTTTCTTTGGACTTGAAATTCCTCGCTATTCCTTCGCTCCTCCTTGATTTTGGAGTTATTCCTAATTATGCCCTCTTGTTGTTAATGCATTTTTTCTCTGTTGACATCTTCCTTATGCTCCTCTTTTTCTACCTCCTTGTTCTTAAGATACGATTCTGGGTGAATGATAAAACATTCTTGTTCATTGTCTCCTTGTATCCTGCAACTCTTGCAATATTTTGGAACATGATCATATTTCATTGTGATCCACTTTTCCATCGCTTCTCCTAATTTCCTTCTCACGCCAATATTGATCTTTTTAGGGAACTCTCCTTATAGATCAATCTCCACTTTGACTCGAGCATAACTAGATCTTGTTTTAATTTTGGTGGCTATATCCACATGTAATGGCTTTCCAACAGTAGTGGCTAGTGAAAATATTGCTTCCTTGACAAAGAAATTTGGGCGTAATGACAGGAAAGAGATCCACGCTATAGCATTTGTTGTCTCCTCATCCGGATCACACAAAGGATCCCATTTGAGTGTTCTCATTGAATGTGTCCATTGTCTATGATTTAAATAGAATGCAGGTTTTGAGAGAAGATTAATATAATCCTCCAAAATCGATGCTCTTATCAAAACATGTCTATTATTAAGTAAGCCAATATTGCATTGCCCTTTTAGATCACATTGTTTGGGGATTATTTTTCTCATATCTTGTATATCCCGACATCCATATGAGAATTTCCCTATGACAGCAAACTGCAGGTTCTCCTTGTAAATCATCTGAGTAACTTCATCTTCGTATCATATTACTCTAGGTTCTCCATGCAAGTATGATATCTGCTTCATAGCAATAGGTTTGGTAATGACTGGTACTGGTTTCAGTTTTGAAGCATAATCTTGAGCGAGGGGTTGATCAGCCTCTGGAGAGGGCTGATTCGATGGCGTGGTGGACATTGCCACCGCCAAATTAACAATGATGGTGTTGGTAGGGTTTGAGCAGCTTTAGCTAGACATAATTTAAAACTATTATTGTAGTTATTTCCTTTTTATTATTCACTTGCATTTTCTTCCTTTATTTTTCAATTCCATTATCCTTTTTATTTTTCGGTGAAAATTCAAAAGTCATATTGGCTTCATGTTTTTTTTTCTTCCCTCTATTTGATTTATTATGTTTTTTTTTTTCTTATATTTTTTTCATTTCTCTATTGTAAGTTGTTGCCTATACTTAGACTGAAGATTAATTTTTTGAAAAAACTTGTATTGGTGGCAGTTTCTTTGGATACAAAGCTGGTGATTTTTATTTGATAATAATTTTAGCGGTGTTTTAAAGATAATTGGTGTTGATGGGTAGCTAAATGGCATGAAAGATGAAAAAAATTTTAGAGAAAGATTTATATATTGTCAGGTCTCCATTAATTCTGATAAAGATGTTTCACTTGACCTTTAAAATGCACATCAAATTGAGTTGTACTTTGTGGGATGATTATATTTCGAAGTGAAAAAGATCTTTAAATCAGTGACAATTTATTTATTCAGAAAATTTATAAAATATCATTTTCTTTTTCGGTGAATTCTTCATTTGTAAATTCAGTCTTTCAAAACCCACTTCATAAACTATTTCTTAAAGTTATTTCAATGTCAGTTTCACTTGATATTTTTGAAATAATACTGTTAATTATTTATAGGTTAAAATAAATTTAACTCAACACTCTTTAAAGCATCCATCTTTAAAAAAATGGATTACTGGTCTATATATCATCGATAGTATCTTCAGTTCAGAGGAAAAAGAAGAAAAGAATAAGAAAAAAAAAAGTATTAAACAAAGATATATTTTATTGAAGAGATGCATAAAATAAATAATTTTTAAAGAAAAAGGTTAAAAATATCTACTATGAAAATTTGAATAAAAATGCTCCCATTACTAATTTAATTAAAACATATTCCTATTGTCAATATTTTAGTTCAAAAATGCCCCTACTATTATTTTTGGGTTAAAAATATTTTTTTTTAATAATCATATTTTTTTTAAACACAATATTTTCTATCAAAATATTATAACCCATCATTAATTTTCATATGTATAAAATCATAATAATTCATTATTAGTTTAGATAACAATAAAAAAGAAATTTCTATTAAAATAGAAAATATTTTTATTTTTTAATCTCTTCTTAATTAAAGAAGGATAAACATTTGCTAATATAATTCTTGATTTTAAAGTTAAGATACAATAATCATAATTTCATAAAACAGGAAAATTTACTACATTGCTTTAAATCACCAAATCTCTTCAAAATTATCGATAGAGTTATTGTTGATTTTCTTTTCATTTTAACTTTAAAATCAAAACATATATTAGTAAATGCTTATCCTACTTCAATTTAAAAAAGATTAAGAAATAAAAATATTTTCTAATTTTATTAGAATTTTTGTTTTACTGTTATTTAAATAAAAATTGATGATGAGGTTACTATGATTTATATTATCAGTTTGAAAAGTACACAAGGTTATTTTGTTTTAGTTGATAAAAAGAGATTAAGAAGAAAAAAATTACTTTTCACTTTTTTATTAGTTAAATAGATTTTAAAAGAAAAAAATAAGAAAAGGATTCTTAAAAATAATGTTTTATTAAAAAAAGAATGTGTTTAAAAAGAAAAGAAACAGTATGTTTATTAAAAAAAGAGTATTTTTGATTCAGAAATAACAATAGGGGTATTTTTGAACCAAACTATTGACAACAAGAACATTTTTGGACTAAATATTAATAACAGAAATATTTTTGGAATAAATGACTAATATAGGATATTTTTGTTCAATTGCATATTTAAGGGCATTTTTGACCATTTTTCCATTTTAATGCTTTTATTTATTTCTTACTCTCTCAAAGAGAGTGAACTACACTCTTCATGCTATCTCACTATCCGAGAAGTTATATATTTTAGCTCAAAATAATATAGGAGATAATAGATACCCCACAAAATTTAGATGTGTTAGAATAGATTCATTCTTAGTTTAAATGTCATTTTAGTCATTTTTTCAATTAGTATCTGTTGGATTATGAGTTGTTGGTTGCTCCATGTGGGTTGGCCCGATCCAATTAGGAGAAGATAAATTGCACTGATAAACAAAGGAGTTATAACCTCCCTCAACTTCTTATATGAGAATGTTATGTAAAAAAGGGAGTGGGGAGTTATGCTCTTTAACCGGCAGAACAGGTAACTTCTTCTTCAGATAACATTCGTAAAATACACAAAAGAAATTCAAGCGTAATTAGGGCATTTAGTTTGTCGAAAGATTTGACTTTGATTCCTAGTAAAATAAAGTTCGGCTTGAAGTTTATTCAACAAAGATCCTGTGAAGTTTCCGCTGCTATTAACAGGTACACAATTCTTGTTCCTGTTATGATTTTTCTAAACAATAGTATCAGAGCCAGGTTTCATATGTGTTGTCATTTGTGATTTTAATTTTTTTGTATGAATTGAAAAGTATGAGAAGAATTTTCGTTCGATAAAAGTAATGTGAATAGAACTAGTTTATTCTTGGTAGCGCAAACTGAATTACAAATTTAATTGGGTTTACATTTATTTGTGAATATGTGTACGAGAGGATTTAGGAAAATTGAAACTTTTTTTTTGTATTGAAAAAGAAATTTTATATGTTTTTCATGCTAAATGATGGTTAAATATTTCAAAGTGGAATTTGATTTGTACACTATAACTATACTTAGTTATAGTAGTAATATTTCTTTGTTGAAAAAAGTTTGTTGGCATTTAAAGGAATACGTTTCCTTCACCAGTAATATTGAGAGTCTTTTTAACTCTCTGATTTTTTTTAAAAAATGGAATATTATCTGAATGTACTTTGAGATCAATGATATTAATTGCTCTAATTGTGAACAAATGAGTCTTTATATTAATATGATATTCTGATGAGAAAAAAATTGACTCTTTTTATGATAATTTTTTTTACAGTTTTTATAAAAGAAAAAACCGCTACTATAAAGTATTTTTTGAAAATTAGTAGTTTATATTTTCGGCATGAAATCTATTTATTCATGATCTACTTGTTTAGAGCTTTCCGTTGATATATTACATGTTTAAAACGGATTTAAAATGAGTAATATGAATTGTTGAAGTTAGCTGAAATTTTTTGATAGTTTATAAAAAAAACTGCTACTGTAATGTATTTTTCAAAAATTAGTAGTTTATATTTTCGGCATGAAATCTATTTGTTCATGATCTACTTGTTTAGGACTTTCTAGTGATATATTACTTATTTAAAACAGATTAAAAATGAGTGAGATATGAATTTTTGAAGTTGGCTGAAATTTCTTTGACCATTTATGCAAAAAGAATCTGTTGTTGTATTTTTATTTTTAAGTCCTGTTAATTTATTTAGTCCTTAAGTTCCTTAAACAATTTTTTTTGTCTTCTACAAGTTGATGTGGAATAAGTTGCACATTGAATGGTATAACCCTTCTTATTATTTTCTTATTCCTATTTCAGACATGATTGAACATGAACAAACTCGAATTACTTCAAGTGGGAGTTTTAGAAGTCGAGCAAAGGAACAATGTAGAAGAGCACGTCGTCGCGGAACATATTTTCGAGAGCGAGAAATCATAAGGGATGATATCCCAAGGGAGACACAAAATCTGTTGAGGAATCAAAATGGATATATGAAGGAAAAAGAGAGAAAAACTTAGAGAGTTGAAATCTTTGAAGATATCTCCTAGTATTTCAGTCGCAGAGTTCATTCATCTTTTTGAATTGAAACGCGTTGAATCGAAAAATTTTGTTGAAATCTCAGATTGGAAAGCTTTAACCATTTTAGCAAATTCTCTTCGAGAATCTTGGGGTGATAAATTACCTAATGTTTATCATGAGGTTTGGCTAAGTCAATATTTAAGGGTGTATATGCGTTGTCTTAAAGTCACGTGGGAGAAATTTTTATCTTTAATTGACTTATACTTGAAGTTATTCATTTATTTATTTTAAATATATAAACTAAGTTATTTGTCTCTCTTTAGTGAGTTCTTTTAAATGTATTGAAGCTTAATTGGGAGTCTTTACTAAAATACTCACTAAGAAATATTTTTTACTTTTGATTAAATATTTAGATTATGGATGATGATTGAAAACTTAGTGACCATTTCGATTCTATACTAAATATGAAATCATTATGAAAATTGATTTGCTTGAGTGAGTATATGAATATCATGCATATATTGATCAAAGTAAATATTGATGAGAATAGCTTGCATAAATTGTCCCTTATTAATAGATATGACATCAAAAAGCATAATTGCTGACTTGAACAAAGGTGAGAAATTGAATGCTAATAATTACGATATCTGGAGTCGTAAAATATGGTATGTACTGAAAGAGCAAAACACTCTTGAAGGTATAAACCATGTTTTAAGTAAATCGGAAGAGGGTAACACTGCAAAACACAGAAGAGACTTTGAAGCTACAAAGCTTGAAAAAAGACTGATTTCACTACACGTGAAATTATTGTAAGTTCTGTTGTTGATGATCTCATTCATGAATATGAGGAATTTCCTATTGCTCATGCCATGTGAGCACACTTGCGAGGAATATATGGGGGTACATTTGTGACCCGCCTTAAAAAGTTGACTATCAAGGTTGCTACTCACAAGAAGCGTCATGATCAAAACATCAAACAACACCTTGGTGATGTCAAACGTGATTGCTAAACTCAAATGTGTTAGTCATGTTCTCTCTAATAAGCAACATGTTCAAGCAGTGATCTAATCTTTTCTCAATAATTGGGAACATTTGAAGGTTATCTTAATCCACAATAATAGCATCAAAATATTTTTTGACATTGCTTATCATGTTGAGCTTGAAGATGAACAATGTGGTGCTGCTAGAGCTGCTTCTAATGTCTTTATGACAGAATCAAGTGGTACGAAGTCTTCAAACTTCAACGCAAGAAGAATTGAAAAAAGAACAGGAAGGGTAAGGGGACCGAAGGACCCTATAAGAAAAAGAATAAGCCAAATTTAAATAAAGAGAAATATTTTTTCAAGAAGAAAGACAAGAGTAAGATGAAGTGCTACAACTTCCATGTTCTAGGGCATTTTGTTCGTGATTGTACCGAGACAAAAAATGTAGCATTTCTAAATGTATCTCTAAGTTCTACATATGTTTCTAATACAACTTTACTAACTAAATCTTATCCTATGTGGATTGTAGACTTAGGAGCCACCGACCATATTAGTCATGATCGAGAAGCATTTGTGGAGTTCAATCGAATTTCACTGGATGAAAATGGATATATGTAAGAAATAATGCAAGACTTGAAGTCAAAGGAATAGGAACTTGCAAAGTGGACTTGAATGGTGACCGATCTTTAATATTACATGACGTTCTATATGCTCCATAGATTTGATGAAACTTAGTATTTATGTCTGTTCTTTTAGATGTTGGTTTCAATTTAAATTTTAGTCGCAAAGGTGTTAGAATTACTCTAGACAGTGTTTTCTATGATTTTGGATATTGTTATGATCGTTTTATCATTTTAGATTGTAATCCTTCAACTTATGAATATTATGTTTACCATTATATAACTATATGTTATTCTAGTAACAATGATATAGATGTTATTACATGGCATATGAGATTGGGTCACATAAGGGTAAACCATATGAACAGGTCGACAAAGGAAGGATGGTCAAGTTCTTTCTCCAAAATTGATATGCTAACATGTGAAAATTATTTTATTGAAATGATTACACATAAATAATTTGGGAAGGCAAAAAGAGCTGAGTTCCTACTGCAATTAATCCATTCTGATATCTATAGTCTAATAATGTGAGAGCAAGGTCTGATGCTGTATATTTCATTACATTTATTGACGATTTCACGCGCTTTAATTATGTCTATTTGATTTCTCATAAATCTAAAACACTTGAATGCTTTATAGGATATATGAATAAAGTTGAGAATCAATTAAATAAAAGTATGAAGACTTTAAGAACAAACAAAGGCCGTAAATATTTGTCAAAATAGTTTGAAGAATTATATACTGAAAAAGGAATTACCAGATAGTTAACTATTCCTTATACACCTCAACAGAATGATGTAGCAGAAGAAGGAATAAAACACTATTAGACATAACAAGGTCCATGATGACACAAATAAATTTACCTATCTCTTTTTGGGGAGATGCGTTATTGACCGTAGCCTATATATTGAATAAAGTACTTTTAAATCAGTACCTTCCACTCCTTATAAACTCTGGACTGATCATAATCAAACCTTAATGATCTACGATCTTGGGGTTGTGCAACATAAGTAAAAAATTATTTTGGTGAGTTCGGTAAACTGAGTCCAATAGAAAAGAAATATATATTTATAAGATACTCAAAACACTCCAAAGAATATGTGTTCATTGGTGAACGAAAGTACTACTGAAATTGAATCACGAGATATCAAAATTTCTAGAAAATATTTTTTTCAAAAAGGGTGAAATAAAGGAGAGTGAGCCTTTTTATGAAATGTTGAATTCAAATGATCAGACAATGTCTTCAGACATGCTTGATAATTCAATAAATCAAGAATTTGTTCGTGATCTAAGTGGGAGTTTTGAATTCAAAATCTTATCAAGGAATCTAAATTTCAATTACGTAAGAGTACCAGAAAAGGTGTACCTAAATGATCTTATGAGATTGAGGATTATGTTTTCTTGGTATCTCCTACAAAATTGGATGAGCCTAATTCTGTCACGACCCGAGTCTACACCCTGGATACGACACAGTGCTTAGAGCCACAAGTGACCCAATCTAATCCATGTCATGGCATAACACTACTATGATCCAAATTTATAAATAAATTGAGCGGAAGCTAAGTGAAATTATGGAACAACTATTTCTAAGTAGTGAAATAATCTGATTTAAGTAAATAAAATATGAAATTTGATATTTAAAACATAAAGCTGACATACTAACTGACTATTTGTCTGAAAGCCTTTATTAACTGATGAGTTGCTGGGACAAATCCCCAGCTAACTCTAAACGACTGAAACTGAAAATAAGACTAAGGAAATATAACATAAACATAACTCCAGCCTTCGAATGACGAGGATTCACCAACTGTGCGCTGATCAGGAACTGGAATGTGTCTAATCGCGGGTTGAGTCTAAGTACCTGAACCTATATCATAAAATGATATCGCACAAGAAGTATGCAGTCAGTACTTTGAATGTACTGAGTATATGAGATATGCAACTGAGATAGATAAAACATGCTGATAATCTAAAAAGTTGTACTGAAATGCATATCTAAATTGAAATACCATGCCCCTTACTAATATACATAAATATTGATATGAAATAGTCTAAAAATATGTAACAAAAATACAAGTAAAACCGATTTAAAGGTCATATACATGTACTAAAAATTGATTCTGTAACTATGACTGAGACTATAATTGTACTGAATGATGGGAGAGTCTATTAACCGACATAAAACCACGTGAGCTAAATGTGTAGTTCGATGTATACACCCCATTGATAGAACCCAATATACCTTGCCAGGATAAAGGCATGGCTGATGTGATCACCAAAACTGATACACATTCGGATTAATAACCTATAGTGACACGTAGTTTTGGAACCTAGGTGCACTAAAACCTGATCCAAATCGATGCTAAGTGCTACTCCGAATTGATAAATTTACTAATAATTTACTGATAGCTCAAAAATTAGTGTTCTTAAGACTAAGTCAGAAACTACTTTATCTGAAAATATTCTGAGAGTCTAAAGAATCTGAAAATACTGATTATGCTGTCAACATCTGTATATTGAAATCATGATAGAATCTTAAAGACTAAAATATTCATGCTAAACTCAATGCCATATAGATACAATATATACACACACACGTGCACACACACACACATACACATACGTATAACTGAACTTGAATCATGTTATAATCTGACATGAAAGTATCATAGGTAATTGAATTGTAAAACCATGAATGTCATATGCTAGGAATCATAGGAGACTTGAGAACATTGAAGCAATAAGGAAACTCAAAAATGGAATGAGAACTCTAAGGCATGATATTTCTATAGGACTAAGATGTCAACATTTTTTGAATACTTTTGGGACACAAGGGTGAAAGGGCAACCCTTGTTGAAATTCCACATACCTTATCCTTGGCCTCACAACTATCAACACGAATCCACAATCTTTTTATTATGTTAATTTGCAATAATTATATGAGTAGGATCTACATTCAATAGCTTAATGATGAAATCCAAGTCACAGAGACATTTCATTGAACACCCAGAGGGTATAGGAAATTCAAGCCTCTTATGAGTTGGATATCCTAACACCCACCTCTTTCTACATCCCCTTAGCAACAAGAATAACATTTACGAGTCCAACCAAGACAACTACATCCATCCTCAATACTACAACAGTCTCATAAACCCTAACCCTAGGTCATCATATGAACTCATGGTTTCCTAGCACCGTTCCATGCGTCTTGACCTTAGAATACGCATGTAAGGTTTTAGGAGAGTTACTTACCTTGGAGGAAAGAGGGGTGCTCAAGCTTTCAAGTTCTAGAACTCAAAGGTTGTTCTTGATCTTGAGAGATGAAATGTTCTCAATGGTTCCTAGGGTTTTGCATCAAGAATCGCCTTAGAACCCATAGCTTAGGGTTAGTAAATCGTTAGTTTAATCTTAGGAATGAAGGAGAAGACTTACCTTGGAGGAACTTGTGATTGGAGATGTTTGGAAAGTTTAGTTCCTCTTCAAAATTATGAAATTTAGGGAGAATATAAGGTCTAGACGTTTGGTTATCATATGGGTAATGTTAGGAATAATTTCCAATTTAAAATGTAAGATATATATAGAAATAGAATCCGGATAGGGCATGGTGCCCGCCCCAGCATAGCCTCGGCCTGATTCTTCTGGAATTCGGCCTTTGGGGTGTCGCGCCTTCCATAGCGCCTTTGAAGAATTTTTTTCATTTGAAGTTTGGTCCCAAGCTCGGGGCGCCTCCCAATGCGCGTACCTTGACAGTGCCTTAGTAAAATGCCTATAACCTTTTAGTCCAAACTCCGATTGATGAACGGTTAAATGCGTTGGAAAGAAAAATCAAAGAGCTTCAATTTTAAGGGTTGAATCACTCAAAAATACTATGTAGATTGGGAGTTATAATATTTTAAAGTTTACCCTTATAAGAACTTACATGAAAACTCAATCGGTAAGAAAGCTCTCAACTCAACTCTATGTTAGAGGTTCCTTATGACCTTAATTCGCATCCAATGTACTTACCAAGCATAAGAATTGATCTTAACACCTAATTTTTATAAATATTTTGTCGGGTTCGGGTCTATCTACATAAGTAGATGGCTTTGAACTTAGCTCAAAAGTCTGAGGCGTTACAATTCTGTGACTGAGGCTTTAACAAGTTCTAGAAAAGATGAATGGATGAAAGTGATGAAAGAAGAATTAGATTCCATGAAAACTAACAAAGTCTGGGATTTAGTTGACCTTCCTCTTGGGCGTAGAGCTATTGGAAATAAATGAATTCTCAGAGTTAAACACAAATCAAATGGATCAATAGATAGACACAAGGCGCGATTGGTCACAAAGGATTTTACTCAAGAAGCTAGAATAGATTATAAGAAAAAAAATTCACTAGTTTTGAAGTTTACCTCTATTGATTCACTTTTGGTTATTATTGCATGTTTGGATTTAGAATTACACCAAATGGATGTGAAGACTGTTTTTCTCAATGGAGAATTAAACGAGAAAATCTACATGGAACAACCTATAGGTTTTTGTTGTTAAAGGCCAAGAAAAGAAAGTTTGCAAATTGAAAAGATCAATTTATGGCTGAAGCAGTCTTCAAGGTAGTGGTACTTGAGATTCACAAGGAGGTGATTTCATTTGATTTCACCGTGATCAATGAAGATTATTGCATCTATATAATGAAGTCCAATGGAACATTTTCAATTCTTTCCCTTTACGTGGATAATATTTTATTAGCCGAAAATAATTTTGAGT
Source organism: Datura wrightii (assembly GCA_035772735.1). Classification (NCBI taxonomy): domain Eukaryota; kingdom Viridiplantae; phylum Streptophyta; class Magnoliopsida; order Solanales; family Solanaceae; genus Datura; species Datura wrightii. The sequence goes on from JASDFA010000006.1 coordinate 31,075,323, forward strand.
ATGTGAAAATTGTTAAGTTATGGCTTTCAAAGTCATTTGACATAAAAGACATGGGTGAAACGGATTATATATTGGGTGTTACGATCCAAAGAGATCGTTCCAAGAAGTTTTTGAGTCTATCTCAAGAAACACATATAAAGAAAATTTTGAAACTCTTTCATATGAATAGTTGCAAATCCATAGATACTCCAATAGCAAGAAGTGAAACTTTAAGCCTTGATATATGTTTAAAGACTGAAAAAGAAAAAACGTGTCTTGAGTTTCATATTCTAGTGCTATCGGGAGTTTGATGTACGCTATGATGTGTACTCGTCCAGACATCTGTTATGCTGTAGGTCTGGTTAGTAGGTGCAATCCAACCCTAGAAGAGATAATCGGAAAACAACGAAGAAAGTTTTTCAATACCTGAAGGAAACTACAGATTGTTCACTATGCGATAGTGGATTTGATATTCATGAGAAGTTATACAGATGCTGATTGAGCTAGTGACCGGAATGATAAAAAATCAACCTCTGGCTATGCTTTATTACATAATGGTGGTGCTATTTTGTGGAAAAGTAAGAAACAAACTTGTACAACCCTTTCAACCATGGAATCTAAATTCGTGGCTTGCAAGAAGCTGTTTGGTTGAAGAGATTCTTTGAGCATTTGAATATTGTAAAGAATTGTCAGGGTCCCATGATTTTATATTGTGATAGTCAAGTGGCTATCGCATACACGAGGGATCCTAAGTATCACAGCAAGACCAAACACATTGATATCAAATATAACTTTGTAAGAAATATAGTAACCAGTGGAGAAATAAATTTACAATACATTCCTACACGAGAAATGATAGTTGACCCCTTTACAAAGGCTATACCTAGAGACTTGTTTGAGAAATATGTAATGGATCTAGCTTTGCGTAGGATATGATAATATTTCTGTATTGTAGAATGACTTGGTTATTATTATATTTTCATCAATGTTTGACTCTTATAATTTATGTTAATATCTCAATGCATGTGATGATGTATTTTATTGATAAAGTATGATGAACAAGTCGCGAAATTGGATCTCTCACACGAGAAATCACCTCTTACGTCTAGTTACGTGAAGAGATGAGTTTCACAATCATCTGTGACTTGTTTTATAAGTCAGATATGAGTCTCTCTAAAGGAAAGAATTTGAGTTTATTGAAGAGAAACTCGGATTAGACATCTAGAGGTAATTTGTATGGTGTTGAATAAATAAAATAAATGAGACACTCTGTTACACCCCGTAAGATGTTAGCGGCTAGTGTGCGTGCGCATGGACTTGTAGTGAGTAATTAGAGCTTGACTCGTATGGGAAGAGCCTTGGAGGTAGGACAAACGAGGACATTATCGAGTGAATTAGCAGGGTTAGGCGAGGCTAGGCTGCGAGGGCCTGCGCGATGGGCAGCGTGGCGCGGCAGCCACCCAGCGCACTGGGCAGCACAACCTGGCAAGCCCCCTGGTGCGATGTCCTGCACAAGGAGCCCCCCTACCACCGCCCTACTACTATATAAATCCCTCTTTGATGATTTTAAATCATTCACTAACATCTTCCTCGACTTAAAAGAGAGAGCAATGTGGTTTTGATTAGTTTTCGTCAAATTAAGCCATCAAACTCCGTCCAAATGCAAATTCACCTCGGATAACAAGTTTTAGGCCTACGGAAAGCATTTATGTGGAGTTATTTTTTAAAAATTCGCTCGGTATACCGAGACCCCGCCGAGTAAAGGTTGCTGGAATTACTCCAAATTGAGTTCTAAATGGCCACAAGCAATAGGTAAGCATTTCTCCCTTCTAAACTGTCGAGAAATTATGAGTTTTCGGCTGAGTTAAACAGAGTTGAATTATAGTTAATATTATTATCGAAAGATATCATTGTTTGGCCAATTTAGTGTTGAAAATAGCCCTATTCGCTCAGTGTAAGGGCTGTAGTTGAGTGGAATCGCCGGTTACAAGTTGAAACTAATCAGTTAAATGAGAATCGGCATTCAAGGTATGTTAAGGATAATTCCTTCGGCAAGTTGTTCCTATCGATAGTAATACGACGTATATCCTAGTAAGAAGGCTAGTATCATGTATGTTGTGATTAGCTGCTACCATTAGTTTGAGATTAGTGCTTAAGATTTTGGTTTGAACTAACCCTACCTTATATATCCTTCCGTCGACCAACCTCAGGGTTACTAGCTGTGTTATCGCCTACGGGGTTATATGGATCGCTCCAAGGAACTATATGTTTTCCAACGGGACTATATTCAGGACCAAGGGCCATGTTACAGTCCATCCACGAATGGGCTTCAATTTTTATGTCGTATCGGCACTGACCCTCCGTATAGCCTTGTGTGCTCAGGGGGCTCATACACAGTTACAGGAACCAGCGGGCTCAGCTGCAGACCCAGAGGCCAAGTAGGTTAGTTATAGTTACCTGTGGACTCATATTGACCATATTAGGGGTATATAGATTAGAGTATGCTCGCTAGGGCTTATAGGGGCCCAGGGCGAGTTATTTTGTGCTGGTTGTACCTTCCAGGCTTATGGGGGTGTGTAAGGTTCTTGTTTGCATTACTTATTATCAGTTATACAACAGGTTGTGAGGCTATTTAGGTTGTACCTCTTATCCTTCCTATTGATCATTTTCATTTTTATTATCAGTATTAATCAGTCAGTTTCATTACTACCTTACATATTCGGTACATATTGTACTAACATCCATCTTTGGGGCACTGCATTACTTGCCTGCAGGCGTGGATAAATGCGGTTCAGGACCTTCCTAGTTTCCAGCTAGAGTTCGCAGTCCCGTCAGCTCCTTTTCCCCAAAGTTGATAGTTAGAGAAGGTTTGTTCTTTTGTTGTACAGCTTTTGTATAGGTCGGGGCCCTTTCCCGACCATTATTCCACTCTTAGAGGCTTGCAGACTACAGTTTCTCAGTTGATGGTTGTTGTTGTTGGCTGTGTGGGGCCTACATATATTTATCTCGCTTGACGGCCATGTGGAGCCTAGTTTAGCTATTAGTTAGCAGCCTTATCAGCCATAGCATAAGTATGACTGCCTGTTTTCTTTCTATTATAACTAGACAACATGGTGGTCTTGTCGGCTCGCATAGGATTCCCCTATTGCCCTGTTGTTGGTGAGTTATTTTCTTTTACAGGTGACTATGTGGCCTTGTCGGTCTGAGGCTGTGTTTACAATCGAGATATAGCTCATCATTTTTTTGATTGAGTTGCAGGCATGCACTAGAAGTGCATAAACCTGGCCAGGTCAGTTTAGATTCCAGTGTGGCATTAGGTGCCAGTCATACCTCCCAAGGTGGGGCGTGACAAACTTGGTATCTGAGCAGGTCATATCCTAGGGAATTTGCAAGCTTTCTCTAGTAGAGTCTTGTCTATGCATGTGTTGTGCACCGCATTCTATAGGCAGGAGGCTAAGAGGCATAATAGCGTGGTCGCCCTCCTTTCTTCTTCAGTCGTGATGTAGAGCTATGTTGTATAGGGTAAATCCCTAGGCTTACACCATTCTGCTTATTTTCATAGGAAATGTCTGACGCACAACAGACCACGACTGATCGGGAGCTAGATGTTGCGGCAGAAGAAGGCACCAGCATGGTACCTCGATCAGAGCCGGACGAATTTGAGGGCATTAGGGAGACTTCATCTCGGTCTCCCCAGCAGTCTCCACCATTCCAAAAGCCCCCTAGGGCAGCAGGCATGTTAGTGCCACCCTCAGCAGTCCTTATATCTATACCATCAGATCAGGAGGTTAGGAGCGTTGTCTATTTGTTTGCTCAGATGATGGACACTCAGCACCAGCTAGTGGTCCCAGTTATTGCTAAATCTATGGGAGGACTTGGAAGTTCGAGGGTCGAGAGTTCCTTGCCCTGAGTCCCCCGCAATTTACGGGGACAGACTGTGGAGAGGATTCTCAGACCAGTTACAGCGGATCTTTAGGGTGATGCATGCTACGCCTGTGGAGTCGGTTGAGTTAATAGTATTTTGATAACGGGACATAGCGGTGTTGTGTTACGAGAGTTGGGAAAGGTCCCAAGGCAGAGACATTCCCCCTCCAACCTAGTCTATCTTTTTAGAGGCCTTCATAGATCATTACTTGCCATGAGAAATTCGACAAGCCCAGGTGGATAAGCTTTTGCACCTAGAACAGTGCTCGATAAGTGTCTGGGAATATGCAATGAGGTTTGTCTCCTTAGCTAGATATATGCCAGCCTTTGTGGATACCATGCCAGCCAGAGTATATCGGTTTATTATGGGGATGATCCCAAAGTATGTGGAAACTTGTGTAACAGCTATCTTACGGGAGGACATGGACATTGTCCGCATTCAGGCTTTCGCTTAAAATATTGAAGGGATCAAGCAGCGACAGCAGGAAGTGGAACGGGCAAATCAAGAGCAGCGCCGGAGGGCCAGGCCCAGTGACACGCAGGCAGAATTTTAGGCCAAACCTAGGCCGTGAATATCAGGCAGGCCATCCAGACCCCCACCTCCATAGTAGCAGGATGGTAGACTAGACGGTCGGGGCAGTCAGGACCCGGCAAAAGCTCACGGGCATCAGGCTCCCAACAGCAAAGGGAATTAGATCATAGCAGGTCCACTGTGCCACATTGTACTATTTGTAGCCGACGTTATTTTGGGACATGTAGGTATGGTTCTACTGCTTTTTATACCTGTGGACAAGTGGGCCATATGATTAGGGATTGTCTAGTTAGAGGTCAGGGTGATCGGGAACGACAGTATAGGTCTTAAGCAGGGTCACACGCCCTTACACCTTCAGCAGGGCGTAGGCCCTCAGCTCCAGCCCGTAGAGGCCGAGGTAGATCAGGGGCATCTAGTTCAAGCAGTAGTTCGGATCGCACTTATGCTTTACTAGGAAGACAGGAGTCAGCGTCGTCACCAGATGTTGTGACAGGTATGCTGGACATTTTCTCTCACTTTGTTTATGCCTTGATAGACCTAGGTTCTGCTCTGTCCTATGTTACTCCATTAGTGGCCTGAAAGTTTGGTATAATGCAAGAATTGCTTTAGCGAACCTTCTCGATGTCTACATCCATCTGTAATTCTATTATTGCTAAAAGGATTTACTGGGGTTGCACAGTAGAGGTTGTCAGTCGCTAGACTTTAGCAGATTTAGTGGAGCTAGAAATGATTGATTTTGATGTAATTATGGGTATGGATTGGCTGGCGCCGTATTATGCCAATGTGGAGTGTTGGACCAAGATTTTCTGATTTCACTTTCCAGGGGAGGTAGTGCGAGAGTGGAAAGGCAATGCAGCTACGCTAAAAGGTTGGTTTATATCCTATCTTCGAGTGAAAAAGTTGATAGCAAAGGGTTGTATCTACCATATTATTAGGGTTCGGGATATACAAGTAAAATCCCCGACTCTTCAGTCCATCCCATGGTTAATGAGTTTCCGGATGTGTTTCCAGATGAACTTCCTGGTATCTCCCCAGAATGTGAAATCAATTTCTCTATCGACTTGCTACCAGGTACTCAGCCTATTTCCATCCCTACGTATCGAATGGCTCCCGTTGAGTTGAAAGAATTGAAAGAATAGTTGAAAGACTTATTATATAAAGGTTTTATCAGGCCTAGTACTTCGCCGTGGGGTGCGCCAGTTCTGTTCGTAAGAAAGAAAAATGGCTCCCTACGCATGTGTATAGATTATCGGCAGTTGAATAAAGTTATCATTAAGAATAAAATACACTCTTCCCAGGATAGATGATTTGTTTTATCAACTGCAAGGGGAAAAATATTTCTCCAAGATCAACTTAAGGTCAGGATATCACCAGGTGTAGGTTTGAGAGAAAGATATCCCGAAAACAGCTTTCAGGCTCAGGTATGGTCATTTTGAATTTTTAGTTATGTCCTTCGGGTTGACAAATGCCCTGGCGGTGTTCATGGATCTGATGAAAAACATCTTCAGGCCATATTTAGATCAGTTTGTAATAGTATTCATCGATGACATTCTGGTGTATTCGTGTTCATAAGCGAAATACATAAATCATTTGTGAATGGTACTCAAGATCCTCAGAAACCGCCAATTATATGCAAAGTTCTCGAAATATGAGTTTTGATTGAATTTTGTAGCTTTCTTGGGCCATATCATATCAGATGCTGGTATTCAGGTTGATTCACAGAAAATTGAAGCAGTCAATACATGGCCTATACCCATAACTCCAACTGAGGTTCACAATTGTATTACAAAAGGTTTGTGGAAGGATTTTAGCCCTATCAGCGCCATTGACCAGATTGACTCAGAAAGCAGCCAAGTTCCCTAGAATGAGGCCTGTGAGTAGAGTTTCCAAGATTTGAAAAATAGATTGACATCAGCACTAGTACTAGCCTTATTGGAAGGATTAGAGGATTATTCTGTATTGTGTGACGTTTCGGGCATTGGATTAGGGTGCATTCTAATGCAACACGGTAAGGTAATTGCTTATGCTTTAAGGCATCTAAGGAAGCATGAAAAGAACTATCCCTTCCATGATTTGGAGTTAGCTGCAGTGGTTCATGCCTTAAAAATATGGAGGCATTACTTGTATGGTGTGCATGTGGATATTTTTACTAATCATAAGAGCCTCCAGTACATCTTCACGCAGAAAGAGTTGAATTTGCGGTAGCGTCGTTGGTTAGAATTGCTAAAATACTATTACATGAACATTTGGTATCACCTAGGGAAGGCTAATATTGTAGCAGATGCCCTTAGCCGCAGATCTATGGGAAGTTTAGCACATCTGAGACCAGAATAGCGGGAAATGGCTCAAGAACTGCACTGGCTAGCCAATTTAGCAATCCGGGTAGTAGATTCAGAGGGTAATAGGGCTGTGATTCAGAATACAATGGTATCATCCCTGGTTTTGGAGATAAACGAACGGTAATATGAGGACCCTAACCTAGTACAGCTCAAAGATAAAGTTCAACAAGGTGAATCAACGGCCTTCGAGTTAACGGAAGATGGGGTCTTGAGATTCAGAGGTCGCCTCTACGTTCCAAATGTAGTAGGGCTCTGCCAGCAGATCATGGCAGAGGTACATTATTCTCGTTACTCTCTTCATCCAGGTTCGATGAAGATGTACCATGACATAAAGGAGTTATATTGGTGGCCTGGAATGAAAAAAGGTATAGCTGAATTTGTAGCATAGTGTCCTAATTGCCAGCACGTAAAGGTTGAACATCAGAAACCTGGCAGATTGACTGAGGAGATAGCGGTGCCTATGTGGAAATAGGAAGCAATTAATATGGACTTTGTGATAGGGTTACCTCGCACCAGGCATAAATATTCTATTTGGGTCATTATCGTCAGACTAACAAAGTCAGCTCGCCAGTTAGGACTACCTTCTCAGCTGAAGACTATGTTGATCTATATATCAAGGAGATAGTTCGACTACATGGTGTTCATGCATCCATTATTTCTGACAGAGGGGCACAATTCACAGCAAGATTCTGGAAGTCATTTCAGAAAAGCTTAGGGACACAGGTTAATCTGAGTACAGTTTTCCACCCTCAGACAGACGGTCAGGCAGCGCGCACCATTCAGATGCTTGAGGACATGCTACGAGCGTGTGTGCTAGACTTTGGAGGAAGTTGGAACGAGCATCTACCATTTATCGAATTTGCATACAATAACAGTTATAATTCTGCAATCCAGATGGCACTGTTATACCCCGTAAGATTTCCGACACCTAGATGGCCTATTCACACGGTGATTAAGCATATTTAAAAGCCATACGTGCTAGAGAAAGGCCCGGAAAAGGATCGGACGGATAGCCTGTCGAACCATCGCGGAAGGAGCCGAGGCAGAGCCCCTCCGCGATGGCAACATGTCACGGAGGTGGAGCCTCCGTGTTGGCTCTGTGACACGTTGGGCCTGTCCAGGCCCAAGTATATAAAGCCCCCACTTCGGTTTGTGAGGTCATATCTCTTATTTAATTTCCAGAAAATGCAGAGAAACAGAGTGAGGCGAGGAGAGGTAATATATTATCGTTCGATTACGCTGTCAAACGTAGTCTAAACTCAAATTAACCTCAGGTACCGAGGTATTTAGTAGCAGGGAGCATTCCTACGGATTTATTTTCGCGAAATTCGGCCGACAAATCGTTGGGCTACCGGACTAAGGTAAGTGGAATTGCTCCAAACTAGTGTCTATGTGTTCCTAGCTGTAAAGTGAATACTTCTCTCTTTTGGACTTCTAAAAAATAGCAAGTTTTCGACCGTCTTTCGATAGGCCTAAGTTTAGGCTATAATTATATCGAAAGTAATGTCGTCCTTCAGAATAAAGTTGTATTTAGTACTGATTGACATATATATGAATGCAGTTGGGAGAAATAGCTGAAAAACTGACCGAGCTACGCCAGTTAGTCGGGAAATCAGAAGCGAAGGTATGTAAAGCTAGTTCCCTCGGTAAGTTAGTAGTCTCGGTATAGTAAAGTAGTTTAAAGGCCAGTAGAATGTTCAGAAGTCGTGTGTTATGTTTATTACGAATGTTGGTACGATATTGGAAGCATCATGTTATGTATAGCATGAAACTTGCTAGCACGATATAAATTCTAACACGAGTGTTAGGAACTGTACAACATGCCCAGTATGTGATTTAGTAAAGAATGTTAGGATATTATCGTACTCAGCTGAAACCTAGTAAAGCAATGTAAATACCTGTAAGGTATCTCAGAAGTAGAATGATAGGTTAAAATGAAGTTTAGAAAGCATGTTAGAAATAGTAAATCATGTTACTATAGAAACTCAGTTATACAACATGGTTTCCAGCAGAAAAACTATATCTTGTTCAACATTAGACTCAGTACAGTATGGCAGAAGATTATATTTATATATATACTATTATCAGTCTCAGCATGTATTAAATACGTACATATCACTATCACTAGTTCAACACACAATATGTACAAATACTTTATTATCATTAGCTTCAGTATGTGGTATATGCAAATAGTATTACTAGTTGAGACCACTGTATTGTCTTGGGGTTGGATTACCTAGCATCCATGACCGCCCCAGGGTTAATAGCTGTATTGACTCGTCCGTCAGAGGACAAGGATACGTCGCTCTATGGAGTGGCATGCCGTCCCATAGGGGACGAAGATGGGATGCCAGTTTTCCCCATATTGTGCCTTGGTCGGCTCTTATACACCCCCGTCGAGCAGATACGCCCGGGGTGTTGATTCAGGAGTCCTCCAGACTCAGGTATAGTTATAGTCAGGGGCTCAGCGAGCCCAAGTGCATACCTAGGGGATCGACAGGATGCTTTTAGTTATTATAGGAGATGGGACGACCGGGGTAGGGGTATAGTTTGCGTGTTGATTGTACCTCCTGGCTTATGGGGGCCGGGTAAGGTTTGTGTGTGCTATGCTATGTTATGTTGTGTTATGCCATGTTACACTAGATACGAGTAGATTGACAGTAAAGCGATACATTTCCAGGTATGACTCTTATTCCTTCCAGCATAGTTGAGAGTAAACATAGCTTTACATTTCCAGCCAGTTAGTCTATTCCTTCCTATTTCAGTTCCATCAGTTGTATTGTTGTTTTCAGATATTTCTTTCAGTTATTGTTTTACATACTCAGTACTAGTGGTACTGACGCCCAGTGGGGCGCTGCATTACTTGCCTGCAGGTACTCATAGACGAGGGGTCTATACCTCGTGATTCTAGCCAGCTCACAGGGTCATCAGCTCCAGTCATCCGGAGCTAGATAGCTAGAGGTTCATCCCTTTCTTTTGTTATACAGCATGGGTAGGCCGGGGCCCTGTCCCGACCATCTTATCCGTATTCTTAGAGGCTTGTAGTCTGTATATATTTCCCTGTGGTCAGTTGAGCCGGTTGTGTGAGGCCGTGCAGTATGTTATAGCTGTTTTGCATTTCAGTTTATGTTAGCCGTGTGAGGCCTTATCCAGTCAGTAGTGGTGACCTTGCCGGTCATGTAGTTATTCAGTATTCCATTGTTGAGTTGCAGATAACTAGACAGCATGGTGGCCTTGTCGGCCCGCATAGGTTCCTTGTTACTAGTGTGTTTCTGGTTAGCTGCTATTACAGGTGCAGGTGGCTATAGGCCTAGTCAGCCGGAGGCTGTATTTACAGCCGTTACATAGCCCGTTGTTTTCCTAAATCTGAGTTAGAGCCAGCCAGACACCAGATGTGCTTAGGCTCAGGAGTCTAGCAGTTCAGGTCCTAGTAGGGCACCAGGTGCCAGTCATACCCCCCAAGGCGGGGTGTGACAGGCACCTTATGAGGCCTTATATGGGCGGAAGTGTAGGTCCCTCATAGGACGGTTTTGAGGTAGGGGAGACAGGATTGATCGGACCTGATATGATCCACCAATAGGAAGAAAAAGTAAAACTCATCAGAGAGCGCTTGCTGACAGCCCAGAGTCATAGAAGTCATATTCCGATATGTGGCATTGAGTCTTGGAATTCAATGTTGATGATTGGGTATTCCTCAAAGTTTCACCGATGAAGGGCGTGATGAGATTTGGAAAGAAGGGAAAGCTTAGCCCTAGGTCCATTGGCCTATATCAGATCCTACAAAGAATAGGGCGAGTGGCATACGAGCTAGAACTGCCTCCAGAGCTAGAATTTGTTCATCTAGTTTTCCATGTGTCAATATTGCGAAAGTGCATAGAGGACCCGTCTCGGGTTGTTCCAGTTGAGGATGTTCAATTTACTGAAGAGTTAGCCTACGAAGAGAGTCCAGTTGCTATACTAGATCGGCAGGTTCGTAGTTAAGGACTAAAGATATAGCCTTTGTTAAAGTTTTGTAGATGAACAGAAATGTAGAAAGATGACTTCGAAAGCTGAGGATGACATGAGGTCTAGATATCCTCAGTTATTCCAAGATTGACCCAGATTATGCAGTTAAGGTGAGGTTGTTATTCAGTTGTTATTTTACTGCTTATAATATTAGTATTGTTTAGTTGTTTACCTCCATATGGTAGAGTAGCTGTTTATAGCGTCCTGTGAGATGCCTATGTTGGGATTTTCTGCGTTTTAAGGTTTCAGATAGTCCATACTATAGGGGAAACTCTGCCAAATGTTTTCTAAAATTGGTTAAAAGAGTTGAGTCTTTTAAGCCTAAAGATTACATTTGAGGACGAATGTGCCTAATGGGGGGGATGATGTTACTCCCCATAAGATGTTAGCGGCTAGTGTGCATGCACATAAGCTTGTAGTGAGAAATTAGAGCTTGACGCATGCGGAAAGAGCCTCAGAGGTAGGATGAGAGAGGACATTGTCGAGTGAATTAGCAGGGTCGGGTGAGGCCAGGCCGCGAGGGCCTGCGGGATGTGCCATCCCTGCTTGCGTGATGGGCAGCGCGGCGCGGCAGCCACCTAGCGCACTGGGCAGCACGATGCGGCAAGCCCCTTGGCACGATGTCCTACACGAGTCGCCCCCTGCCACCGCCCTACTACTATATAAAGCCCTCTTTGATGATTTTATATCATTCACTAACATCTTCCTCGACTTAAAAGAGAGAGAAATGTGGGTTTTGGTTTGTTTTCATCAAATTACGCCATCAAACTCCATCTAAACGCAAATTCACCTCGGATAACAAGTTCTAAGCCTACAGGAAGCATCTCTACGGAGTTATTTTTTGAAAATTCACTCGGTATACTAGAACCCCGTTGAGTAAAGGTTGTCGGAATTACTCCAAATTGAGTTTTAAATGGCCACAAACAATAGGTAAGCATTTCTCCCTTCTAAACTCTCGAGAAATTATGGGTTTTCGGCTGAGTTAAATAGAGTTGAATTATAGTTAATATTATTATCGAACGATATCATTGTTTGCCGAATTTAGTATTGAAAATAGTTCTATTTTCTTAGCGTAAGGGCGCAATTGAGTGAAACCGCTGGTTACAAGTATGTTCAGTTTTAAGAATCGACATTCAGGGTATGTTAAGGCTAATTCCTTCAGAAAGTTTTTCCTGACGCATAGTAATACGATGTATATCCTTTTAAGAAGGACACGGTCATGTATATTGTGATTACCTGCTACCGTTAGTTTGATATTAGTGTTTACGATTTTGGTTGGGACTGAACCTACCTCATATAGCCTTCTGTCGATCAACCTCAGGGTTACTAGCTGTGCCATCGCCTACGGGGCTATATGAATCGCTCGAAGGAGCTATATGTTGTCCGACAGGATTATATTCAAGCCCAAGGGCCATGTTACAGTCCATCCACGAATGGGCTTCTATTTTTATGTCGTATTAGCATTATTGACCCTCTGTCGAGCCTTGTGTGCCCAGGGTGCGGTTACAAGAGCCCATAGGGATCAGATACAGTTACAGGAGCCCAACGGGCTTAGTTGCAGACGCAGAGGCTAAGTAGGTTGACTATAGTTACCCGTGGACTCATATTGATCATACTAGGGGTATATAGATTGGAGTGTGCTCGCTATGGCTTATGGGGGCCCTGGGCGAGTTATTCTGTGTTGGTTGTACCTTCCAGGCTTATGGGGGCCAGGTAAGGTTCTTGTTTTCACTACTTATTGTTAGTTATACAGCATGTTATACCTCTTATCCTTCCTATTGGCCATTCAGTTTTATTATCAGTATTAATCAATCATTTTCATTACTGCCTTACATATTCGATACATATTATACTGATGTTCATATTTGGTGCGCTACATTACTTACCTGTAGGTGAGGATAGATGTGGTTCAGGACCTTTCTAGTTGCCAGCCAGAGTCCACAGTCTCGTCAGCTCCTTTTCCCCGAGTTGATAGTTAGAGAAGGTTTGTTCTATTATTGTACAACTTTTGGGTAGGTTGGGGCTCTTTCCCCATCATTATTCCACTCTTAGAGGCTTGCAGACTACAGTTTCTCAGTTGATGGTTGTTGTTGTTGGCCGTGTGGGGCTTATGTATGTTTATCTCGCGTGACTACCACGTGGGGCCTAGTTTAGCTATTAGTTAGCAGCCTTGTCGGCCATAACATGAGTATGACTGCCTGTTTTCTTTCTGTTATAACTAGACAGCATGGTGGTCTTGTCGGCCCGCATAACATTCCCCTATTTCCCTGTTGTTGGTTAGTTGTTTTCTTTTACAAGTGGCTATGTGTCCTTGTCGACCTGAGACTATGTTTACAACCAAGATATAGCTCGTCGTGTTCTTGATTGAGTTGCAGGCATGCACCAGAAGTGCATCAAGCCGATCAGGTCAGTTCACATTCTAGTGTAGCATTAGGTGCCAGTCATACCTCCCAATGTAGGGTGTGACATACTCACACACCAATATAAGGTGAAAACATCATAGCACATGTTTCATACCATGTGTACTAAGCGATTAATTTGTTAATCAAAGAATAAATTCCTATTTTAATTGGGGGCGACCCCAAAAAATTGTATTAACTTTTCAATGGAATACCCTTCGACCTTTGACTGTTTCTTAAGATTTCAATCAGTGTTGCTACTTTAGCATATCACTAATAGCCATGAATGATACGGCAATGCAGTGCATGTCTAGGAAAACAATTGATCTGAAACTGATAGAGTCGAGTAGAAACGAAAGACAATTAAATAATATTTAACTTGTATACACAGGCCGGCCATTACACTTACCATAAGGGTGTCAAGTGTAATTATGAATATAAAGTTAAATATGAACTCGAGTTCACTTCTTTAGAGTATGAGGGATTGGATAAGTAAGCTACCGAAGTAGCGAATGATGTTTGGGATATTGCAAGTAATAAGATCCTCATGTTAGTAGTGAATTCCTTTCGTAAGTGATTGAATTTCTACGTGGAACTCTGGTACAACCTTAATAGGTTTGAAATTTTATAACTCTTAATGTTCGCAGGTCGCATGAACTATTTGCTTATATGAATTACATATGTTATCAATATGATATTATTTTGGGTCTAGTCCATCATGAGCGAAGTGAAAGATGTTGAATTATGAGTTGTTGGTCGCTCTATGTGGGTTGAACCGGTCCGATTAGGAGAAGATAAGTTACAGCAGTAAACAAAGGAGTTATAACCTCCCTCAACTTCTTCTGTGAGAACGGCACGTAAAAAAGGGGAGCGAGGGAGTTATGCTCTTCAACCGGTTATTGCCCTATATAAAGAAGAGAAAAGAGCAAAATGGGTAACTTCTTCTTCAGATAACATTCTTACAACACACAAAAGAAATTCAAGCATAATTAGGGTATTTAATTTGTGGAAAGATTTGACTTTGCTTCCTAGTGAAACAAAGTTCGACTTGGAACTTTCTTCAACAAAGATCCTGTGAAGTTTCCGATGTTGTTAACAGGTACACAATTCTTGTTCTTGTTATGATTTTCCTAACAGTATCAATGGTCATTGTCACTGAATTATATATTTTTTGGTGTGATTTAATTATGTGACAAATTTAATTTTAAGAAAAAATATACTTAAAATATTAATAGTACATTTGGACAAATTTTTCCATTAGAATCCAATCTAGGGTCATACGCATAAATGTCCTTATTTTGGGGTGATCTTTAATTTTTACCCCTAAATTTTTAATGTTTAATTTATGCCTTTCGACACTTTACGTGACAAAAAAAAGGTCAAAAATAACCTTAACAGAAAAAGAAAAAAGAATCGCAAGGCATAAGTTTTTGCCCAAATTATGCCTTAAAAATATAATTTTATAAGGCAGGAGTTCATAAGACAACATTTCATAAGGCACAGAAAAAAAGATCCCAAGGCATAAATAAGCTTTTGCCCAAGATTATGCCTTAAAGGCATAATTTCATAAGGCATAAGTTCATAAGGTAACATTTCATAAGGCACGAAAAAAAAATTCGCAAGGCATAAGTTCATAAGACAATTTTTCATAAGGCTCAGAAAAATAAAATTACAAGGCATAAGTATTTGTCCAAATTATGCCTTAAAGACATAATTTCATAAGGCATAACATAAATTATGTCTGGTAGGCATGGAGTCATGTTATTGAAGGATAAGTTCATGGAATTGAAATTATTTCTAAATGACATGAAATTTTGTCTCATAGACACAAGTTGAACAACATAAAGTTATGGTTACTAGGCATAAGTTCATTAAGGAACTTGTGCCTATAGGCAGAAGTTCTGCCTACTGAACTTATGTCCTGGGCTGAGGTTCAATAGCATGAACTTATGCCTTCTAGGGATAACTTATGCGTTGTTGAATTTTTTTTTTTTACTTGTAAATTTTTTAAAAATATTAGGGGTATTTTTATTCCCTTTTTATTACTTAAAATATTAGGAAAATAAAAATTAAAGATCACTAATTTAAAGGATAAAAATTAAAAAACACCCCGTAACAGGGGCAATCAGCGCAATTATCCGTCCAACCTAAACCAACCTATATTTGGCCCAACCCATTCCTTTTTATCCTAAAAAGATGCCCAAGCCTTTGTCTTCACATTTCATTCCCTGGTTTATAACATTTCACATATTGAATATTGTTTTGGGTTGGGTTCTAGGTTTATTCAGTTCTTAATTACTTTTGAAAAAAATTAAATTTATTATGTTATTATATATTACTAAAAATTTACAAAATTAGATAAAGATAACGTAATTAAGTAAAATAAAACAATTCTTAAAAGATAAAAAATAATTAATAAGTTTTATTGTCATTTATTGATGATTAATAGCTTGTTTGGCCAACCTTCTTAAATTAGCTTATTTTGAGAAGTACTTTTTTTAAAAGTGCTCATCAAAAAAGTACTTTTGGTGAGAAGCAGTTTGTATTTGACCAATAAATTTAAAAAAAACTTTTGAGTAGCAATTAATGTTTGGCCAAACTTTTGAAAACTGCTTCTAAGTGTATTTTTCAGAAAAGTGTTTTTCAAATAAGTGTTTTTGGAAAGAAGCTACTTTTTTTAGCTTTTGAAAAACAATTTTTGCTACTCCCTAAAAGCACTTATTTTCTTTCAAAAATTTGATCAAACACCTCATTTTTTTAAAATAAGTACTTTTGACCCCTCAAAAGCTTGGCCAAACAGGTTGTAAGTAACCATCGGAACCATCAACAAAAAGAGAAAGTTAAAATCAATACCGTCAAACTGTCAATGCTAGATCCTTGAGTTCCCATTAAACTATAGCAGTAGAGTAGATGAATGGTCTTTTAGCTTTGTGATTTTTTTTTTTAATTTTATGAACTTTTCATAAAAAACTTTTATTTTTATAAATAAGAATTTATCCATTTTACACATAAAAAATGTGAAAAAATAGACTGGATCTTTTAAGAGGATTATATTGTCACACACAATTTTCCAGGCCATTACAATCCATTTTGTCTTGTTCATCACATGTTCCAGAGATTGTTAAATAATTAAATAAGAGATATGATCATCAAGCTCTTCCATGCATATTCCCTATAACACCTTTCACACAACCAAAAAGCTGAGGACTATTTATATATCTTAAGCTTTTGAGCTTAAGGAGTGATCAGTTCATAAACCTTTATACTTATTGGCTGGGAGCGCGTCCTTTTAGATTGGCTTTACTTGACCGCAATTTTAAATTAGTCTGACTAATAAACCACATAACTATGCAAACAGAACTTCATTTTCTTTTTTTATCATTCTTTCAACTGTTGTGATTAAAATAGCATAGCTTCATGCGAAGCTATAATTATAAGTTTTTGTTAGATAACAAAAAAAAAGATATTAAATTTTTTTTTATAATATGTGTTTGATCAGTTGATCTACATATAAAATTATTAATAAAAAAAATATTCTAAAATTATTGAGAGAATAAATCTCTCCCAAAACAAAATTTTTTAATGACTATATTGTGGATGTTATCATGTTTTCGTATGAGAAGAAAAGATCATCTATTTATAGAAGTCTAAATCTTCTCCTCCAAAAAAAAAAAAAAGCTTTAAAAGAATTCTTTTCTACCAAGAAAACCTTTTGTGTCAATAAAACTTTTTTGAAATAAAATACAATTGTGCTAGAATTCAAATAGAAAATTTAGAACAAATCCTAATATTAACTTAGCGAATACCTTGAGCTATGGCGTCGTGTTCTAATACTTTTTCTTTTCAATTTCGCACTTATTTGATTTCCATATTGGACTTCCAATAAGGGAGAAATTGGGCAGCAGAATTGTGAAAACAATGAATAACACTTTGATTTTTCATTTGTGAGTTTTTTCTTTCTTTCTTTTTATTGTGCTGTGATTATTGAGAGTTTGGAAAAAGTAGACAAAAATTTGGATTGAATTTATACTTTTGGAAATTAGAAGGAAACATAGGAATTAAGCAAGAATTCTGAGAAGATAACAAACTTAATTAATGCAAACAAGAATAATACATGAAATATTTATTTACCACAATGTTCACAATACATTTATTTCACAAATTGTCGACAATAACAAAGAACTGCTCTCTGTATTGATAAGGACCCTATAAAAGTTTGTTAATTAAACTTGGAACACTTAATTCAGTGACAACACATGTGATGGATCGATGTCAAGATTCTAATCAAATAAGTACATAGCTTAATTATATAACCAATATTCTTGACTCATCCCATCTTCTAACTCCAAACTTGCGCGCGTTTATTGTGTGAGAGACTGAGGGTATCTATGAACGCAATCGAGCCAAGGATTTGTTGAAGGCTTCTTAACACGGCGAATGGCTTTCCAAACAGCACTGTTGCACTTAAAACCTGATCCAAATGCAATTTGCCACACACGGTCGCCTCTTGTAATTTTCTCCTTCGCCTCCAAATAAGCCAACTCGTACCAAATGCTGCTACTAGACGTGTTACCTATTGAGACATAAATATACATATATAATTAAGTATAGCAATTAATTAAAATTACGTTCCTTCTAATGAGCGTAATTCAACATTACCAAATCGATGGAGCGTGGCGCGAGAAGCTTCCATATTCTCCTCACTCAACTCTAGGTTCCTTTGAAGCTCATCAAGGACAGTTTTACTGGCTGCAAGCACACAGAAGTGCTCAAAGGCAAGTTTGTAGTCTGGAATATAGGGTTTATTATTGGCCAGCTGGGCATTATTGCTGTTATTATTGCCTTTTGCATTTTTGTTGCCAAATAAATGCCTCCAAACTAAGTTTCCAAAGAAGAAGAGCTGTTCTGATAGAGGCAGAACCAAAGGGCCTAATGTGGTAATGTTGGTCTTCAATGCATCTCCACCTACTTCTACTAAATCTTTGCTGATCCTTAGGCCCTTGTAACGTTGGCTATCTTCTTCTTGATAAATGCACCTGACAAATGTATAATTTGTACTTACCTTTAGCAACTTGAGTATATACACTATGTATTGACGGTATAAAAAAGAAAATGATACATTAATCAGATCAGTTTTAAGGTAATTACAGGAAAATTTTTATAGTAATTAT
Organism: Datura wrightii; assembly: GCA_035772735.1. Lineage (NCBI taxonomy): Eukaryota > Viridiplantae > Streptophyta > Magnoliopsida > Solanales > Solanaceae > Datura > Datura wrightii. The sequence goes on from JASDFA010000006.1 coordinate 31,093,672, forward strand.
GATTCTTGAGCCGAGAGTCTATCGGAAACAATATCCCTATCTTCAAGGCAAGGATAACATCCGCATATATTATTCTATTCTTTCTTTGCCCTACTTTATGGGATTAAACTGATTGTGTTATTGGTGTTGATAATTTACACTGTTGAAATGTAACTAACCTTGCTATCAAAGATTAATTAAACTACAATGATGACAAGAGGAGGAAAAGGGTCGGATTAAAACGTGCCAACCTTTTTTTACCTTTTTTTGCCTAAAAATCTCTGCTGCCTATCAAAATCAAAACAATTATAGCGCTGTCCACATAAATGAATATTTAAAACTAATAAATCCATTGTTTGGTTAGCCTAACTGACTGACTAACCTAGACAAGTAAATGGACGGAAGGAGTAATTTATTATGAACAGCTTTATATAATAAAATCTCGACGAAATCTTTAAGAACACAAATGTGAAGATAATCGGTACTAACGTTGGTCCCAGAAATTAATTCCATTTATTAGACAGTTGAGGCATTATCTGGTTGTAATAAATGGCTCAACCATATATTTTGAAATTAAATCTACACCCACCTTCGTGTAGTGTACCAATATTTATCACCTTGCTAGCTAACATTAAATGCACGCAGAAATTATATCTGATTGCATTTACTTTTGTAGGACAAGTCCCTATAAACACTTAATTTTATGAGATTAATACGCTTGTACAATTTGATTACTCTCATTTTAAAATAAATGGTATTTTAATTTTTTTAATTTTATTTTAAAATAAGTGATGTTTTACGTAATCAACAAGACATTAATAATGTTCTTCTAATTTTTTTCATATTTAAGTGGAGAGAGTTTTATATAATCAAGAAAATATTAAAGAGTTATTCAAGATATTTATTAGGGGCAAGTGGATAAAAATATATTTTACTGTCTAGAAATGAGTAATTTTCTTAAGGGGTGTGTCCAAGCTAAAAGCACCACTTATTTTGAAAGTGGAAAAGGTACCAGAGAAATTTTACCTACTATAAAAAGAAAAATTCAAATGCTTAGCTTTTGAAATAGAATCATTCTCGCATGTACAAAAACGTGTTAATAATATGATTAAATAAAGTGTTTGAAATTTTAAATGAAGTGTTTGCAATACAACAATTTTCAAGAGTTAACAAGTACTTACCTGAATGCCCGATCATTGGAAGCTTTATGTGTCCTGACGATGTGCTCGAGGCTGTACTTGGCGCGGTGGTAGTCGCGGCGGCGATTAGAGAGGAGAAGGGCGGAGCAACCCATCCGGAAAAAGCAATTGGGGATAAGCATGGAGCGCTCTTTACCCGGGTACCAATTAAATCCCACCATCTCAGCACTAACCACCACCGCGTAATTATTCGGGTTAGCTCGTAACATGTCACGTGCCAAATCCAACGCTATTATTCCAGCACTGCAACCCATTCCTCCTAGATTAAAACTAAGAATATTGCCCCTCATTTTGTAGTGATTTATTATCATGGCTGAAAGTGAAGGTGTTGGGTTGAAAATGCTGCAATTCACCACCAATACTCCAACGTCTTTCGGCCGAATTTTTGTCTTCTCGAACAGTTCATCGAGTGCTCCGAACATGACCGTTGATGCCTCGGCTCGGCCTTCTTTCATGGTGGCCGTGTTTCCTGACGATCCGATGGATTTCGGGACGTAGGTGTCGTCACCGATTCCAGAAGATTCTAGAATTCTTTTCTGAAATTCGAGACTCGGCTCGTCAAATTTGCCGGAATTTCGTGCTAACTCGATGAATTGTTCCTTTGTTACCTACCCATAGTGACATGACATGCATTAAGAATAAGGTTTAACATTAAGTAATATCCACAAACAGTGTCAAGAAGCTTCGTGTTATGGGAGCTTGTTTAATTACTTTAATTTTTGAGCTATTATAGATCATATTTGTTACAAACAGCTCCTATGATTGCAATTAACTTAATCTTATGATGTAAAAGTATTATATGCTATTAATTCACAAAGCTTATATTTAACCATATAAGTTTACCATGAGCTCCAACGTAAAGTAGATTAATTTAACATTTTTCGAAAAAAACTAGAGAGGAGGACAAAAGGGTCACCTAGTTCCTAGGTACACGAAAATAGAACTTTTAAAAAGTATATTCAACCAAATCTTTTGATATATACAACAATTACCATTTATCTTTCATATAATTTTGGGATATGTAACTCTCAGTTTGTAAAACTAACTAACCAAGTAATCATAATTTTTCTTCATTCGTAATATGGTTAACTAACTCTAAACATAGAAAAATAATATAAAAAGAGAGTTAGTACTATAGTAGATGATTATGCCTAAAAAGAAGTTAGATTAATAAAGGAAAAAGGAAGGTCAGAAAAAATTAACCTTAAGGTCGTCAGTTGGCTTGTAACATGCAAAATCAAGAAGATAAATAGGTCTTGGTTTAGACATGATGTAAAGGGAGAGAGTGAAGACAAAGAGTGCCACAAATGACAAAACCGTAGCCAAATCATAACGAGTTGTGCTATCCCAAACTTTCCTCCACAGCTCCTCTCTACTTAGGCTGCCCACTTCAGCACTGAAAACCAACACCAACACTGGCAGTATGGCCAAATATACCCCATGTTTAATCAAATAATGGTACCCTAACTTCACATATTTTAGGTTCACTGACTGCAAGAAATCCGGCAAACGCCTCCGTACCCTAACCGAGAACGTTTGAGATCCCCCGTCCGATATTCCCCGGTTCACAATCTCCGTCGATAGAAGATGTTCTTCTCGAGCCATAGTTGAAATTGAGACCTAATTGTTTCTTTTTCTTGGGAGAAAACAAAAAAGTGATAGAAATATAGTAATTATGTGTGACTTTCTTTTATAAGATAATGAAAGGAGGAGAAAGTCCAGGAGCATTTATTATGGAATTTAGGGTTGGGAGAATGGAGGGGTAAGGAAGTTAGGTGAAGAGAAAGTTAATGTGGACACTCAATTGGGAGAGATGTAGTTGGGTGCTACTATCAACCACCCATAAATTCCTAGTAACACTTTTATGACAAAGTAGTTCGAAATTATGCAAATGACTTCATTGCTTTGTATGCACACTTGCTATGTTATGCTTACATCTTTGCTGCTATTCCTCTTTAGGCTAATCAAGTAACTACTTTCGTGAAACTTCTTTCTACCACCTCTCCTTTTTCAATACAAATGTAGGGGTTCAAGGTTCGGTTTGATGCAGTTATTCGTCAAAAATTAAAGTTAAATCAAATTAATCAGTTTTCAAATTATTACAATCAAATCAAATATATATTTATTGATTTAGTTGTTGCTGGTTTTGGTTCAGTTATTCTGTAATTTATCATACACCAACATGATAAATAAAGAAACTATATATATTACTAGAATAAGTAGATGAACGAATAACCATAATTTGATATATATATATATATATATATATATATATATATATATATATATATATATATATATAGACCAAATATTACCTGTACATTGCATGAAGAATCAGCAAAACAACACCAATATTAGACATAACATAATACTTCTTGGGATTTGTTGTTTTAACCTTTTCATCACATAAGACAACTCCTCAAAGTTTTATACATCTCGAAACTTTAAAGTATTAAATTAAGTAAATACTTTTTCGAAATAGTAACTTTGAATGCAATGTATTAGTTAGTTTTACTACTTAATTGCAAATATCATGAATTCTGCTTCCTCAATTCAACTTTCCAACACAAAAATAAATAAAATCCATGAAGACAAAAAATAATCATCTTCCTCAATTGAACTTCTTGTCAAAGAAATATCGCTGCACCGTCGTGAATCAAATAACAACTAACCTGCTACACTATTTTTTTAGGTTTTAGTGGAAGTGAAGCAGCTCAACAATGATCTTAATGCTGAAACTTTATTTATTATTTTACTGTGTTTGGACCCAATATGGACCTTCTTATTTTTCTTTTGGTTGTACACTTATAATCTTTTATTTATTCAATAAAATTTGATGAATACAATTAGTAATAAAAAATATATATTATGTGTACATAATTATAATATATATAATTTATCGGTATAGTTCGGTTCAGTTCAGTTATTTTGAAGAAAAAAAACAAAATCAAATTAAATATTATCGATTTTTGAAAATTTAAAATCAAACAATATTAAACCAAACCAAATAAAAACAGGTTTATTTAATCAATTTGATTCGATTTTTACCCAAACCGTGAGCACCCTTAAGTATAAGTATGTTAGGTGTTTCCAGCTCAATTCCAAGGACAAAGAAATTTTTGTCATCGGAAATGGTAAATGAGCGGATTGAGTTATATGTGTATGTGTGTGTGTATTGTAAAAATTAAACTAATTATTTTTTTCTATTCTATTTTTTAATCCGTTAAATTAATTATCCTTATTTATCTATTTAGTCCATTCTATTAGTTGGACTAAAGGTGCTCCACTTTAACAAACTTAAGAGACCAAAGACATTCAGGTTATACTCAAATGACATAAGTAGACCTACTCGCGTAGATAAGGAATAATTTTGGCTAAAAAATCAATATTTTTCTTAATCTATTAGCTTAATTAGGTTCATCCAAATTTAATTACATAATCTCAATCTCTAAATTTAATTTTGTATGTTTGAATTTGGGTTGCATTTTGACCCGATTCTTGTTGGATTTTGGGCTTTTTCCTTTCTATGTGGATTAGAAAAACATAATTCTTTGAACCAAGCGCATTTCTACTTGTCCCATATATCAAAAGACCTCAAATTAGGTCTGCCTGGAGGATCAAATATAGAGAGATGAACAAGAATCAAATTGTTATTCTTGTTGCCATTGTTACTTTTTATTTGGCAATGATAATGTGGCGAGGACTTTAACGATCAGTTCAAGATCTAAATGGTAAAAGTTGCGTTTAAAAATTTGAAAACGGTCACTCATTTGAATAATGTACCAAATTAGGAACTTTCCACGACCAGTTTGAAAGTCCATTTAGACAAAATGACGTTAATTCTATTGTTTTGGGCTTGTGGAGGCTTGATTAATTAGGCCCGTTAGAAACCCTAATAACCCTAATCTATTTCTATAAATAGATAGCTTGTACTTGTAATCTATACACCACAAGAGAGAGAGTAATAAAATTCCTCCTAGTTGCAGTTGTGGACTAGGTCGTGAGACCGAACCACGTAAATTCTTGTGTGTCGTTTGTGTTCCGCTTTTCTCTATTTTCTCGCAGTTAATTTATGTGTGTGTGTGTTTATTGTTGTTATTCCGTTGTCCCAACAATTGGTATCAGAGCGAGGTTATACACACGAAGAAAAAAAAATTAGCGAGAGTCACCTAAAAATTTTCGGAGAAGAACTAAAAGCTGCCGACCGGAGCAGCAGCCGCGAAGCCCCGGAGAAAGAGAAAGAAAGCAGCAGATCGTGCAGCAACAGAGCAGCAGTGCTGCCGACTGGAGAAGACCAAATTTTTTTGGAGAAGGGTCGCCGTCGAGCAGCAACCAGTAGCTGCTCAGATCGAGCAGCAGGCTCACCCAGATCGCGCCGACCGCAGAAAGCAAGCAGGAGCAGCCGCCGCAGCTGTCGCAGTCGCGAGCGCCGTTGCGCAGGTCATCCGGATCCGGCGCCGTTCAGTCGCTGCTGCCTCCGTCAAGCAGCCCAAGCTCGTCGCTGCCGCTGTCGTGAACCACCACCTGTACCGATCTGTGAACGTCATCGCAGTCGCCGGCAGGTACTGTTCACCGGCAGAAAGTTTTTTAATTTTTTTTTTGTTGTTGTTGGTGCGTATTGGTTTTGTCATTGAATTTCTGACGAAGTTACCAAGATCTGAGATCAGTTGTACCGGGTACCTCATCTAGTCGCTTGAGATGGCAGAAGATGGGAAGTATCGAGTTGAAAAGTTTGATGGTGCAGATTTCAGTTGGTGGAAAATGCAAATTGAGGATTTGCTGGTTCAGAAGGAGTTAGACATGGTATTGGGTGACAAGCCAGAAAAGATGTCTGATGCAGAGTGGGCAGGTTTGGATCGGAAAGCCATGGCGGTTATCCGACTCTCATTGACCAAGAATGTTGCGTTTAACATTCTGAAGGAGAAGACAACGAAAGGTGTCATGGAAGCACTGTCTAACATGTACGAGAAGCCATCTGCAGCAAACAAGGTCTTTCTGATTAGAGAATTGGTGAACACAAAAATGAAGGAAGGCAGTTTAGTTACTGAGCACATAAATACAATGAATTCAATCTTAGCCAGACTTACGTCAGTGGGCATTAAGTTCGATGATGAAGTTCAAGCCTTACTACTGCTATCGTCATTACCTGACAGTTGGTCCGGAACGGTTACAGCAGTTACCAGTTCAGCGGGACCCGATGGATTCACTTTTGAGAAGATTCGTGATCTCATTCTAGGCGAGGATGTTAGAAGAAGGAGTTCTAGGGAATCATCGAGTGAATTGCTAAATGTCAGCAAAGGAAGGAGAAATAGCAGAGGTAGTGGGAGCAGGAACAGAAGAAGGAGTCAGTCGAAGACTTAGGATCGCTCAGATGTAACGTGTTGGACGTGCAAGGAGGTGGGGCATTTCAGGAATCAATGCCCGAATAATAAACAAGTTAACATTGCAGGAGACTATGCTCATAATGATCTCTTGATATGTAGCGTGGAGAGCAGTGTGGATTCCTGGGTCATGGATTCTGGTGCTTCATTTCATGCTACCCACAGCAGTGAAGCATTGCAAAATCTGAAAGAAGGGGATTTTGGAAAGGTAAGACTAGCAAACAATAAAGTTCTTGATGTAACGGGCATGGGTGACATGATTTTGAAAACTTCAGTCGGTTCGTGGACTTTAAAGGATGTCCAAGTGATTCCAAGCTTGAAGAAACGGTTGATTTCTATTGGGCAGTTGGATGATGAGGGACACGATGTTAAGTTCGGAAACGGGCAGTGGAAGGTGATGAAGGGGAACTTGGTCACAGCTCGAGGAAAGAAACGGAGTTCGCTGTATATGGTCTATTTACCATCTGAGGGAGTGACTGTCCCAGATCAGAAGAGAAACAAAATCCGGTTCATAGAGTCTCGTGGGCATAAGAAGGTTCGTTTTGCAGGAGATAAACCCAGAGCCATAGGTCAGATTCAGGTTGAACGTGCTTGGAAAGGTTCAGGTAAACCAGTCAGGGGTTCTCGTGGCAGTGGGAGCATCAGCAGTCAGCCAGTTAAAACTTCAGCCAGAGTTACCAGACAGTGGGTTAAGAGAACCAGTGTTCCAGCTGTCAAAGTCTCTCCGGATGATTACCTGCTAACTATGGAGAGTGTTGTTTGTTCTCAGAGTATCCCAGGATTCGGCAGTTCGTGCAAGTGGGAGTCGGTAGGGACAGAGGACGAGTCAGGGGCAGTTTTAGCCATGACTGATGTTGGAGCTTGGGGAAGCTTCAACGGGCCTTCAGGTTAACTGATGAAAAGGCCGCTGCAACCAGGAAGATGAGGAGGAGATTACTAGACGTACAAGTGCTCACAGTGGATGGCAGTTGAAGATTATCATGCCTCCAAGTGGGAGATTGTTGGGCTTGTGGAGGCCTGATTAATTAGGCCCGTTAGAAACCCTAATAACCCTAATCTATTTCTATAAATAGATAGCTTGTACTTGTAATCTATACACCACAAGAGAGAGAGTAATAAAATTCCTCCTAGTTGCAGTTGTGGACTAGGTCGTGAGACCGAACCACGTAAATTCTTGTGTGTCGTTTGTGTTCCGCTTTTCTCTATTTTCTCGCAGTTAATTTGTGTGTGTGTGTTTATTGTTGTTATTCCGTTGTCCCAACACATTTCTACTTGTCCCATATATCAAAAGACCTCAAATTAGGTCTGCCTGGAGGATCAAATATAGAGAGATGAACAAGAATCAAATTGTTATTCTTGTTGCCATTGTTACTTTTTATTTGGCAATGATAATGTGGCGAGGACTTTAACGATCAGTTCAAGATCTAAATGGTAAAAGTTGCGTTTAAAAATTTGAAAACGGTCACTCATTTGAATAATGTACCAAATTAGGCACTTTCCACGACCAGTTTGAAAGTCCATTTAGACAAAACGACGTTAATTCTATTGTTCGATCATGATAAACACCACAACCCACTGTATTATATTTGCCATTTGAATCGTAGATAGCACCAAATTTTCCTTCTGAGTCGTCGTGGTATCCACGACCCACCATATTTTCTTTTTGAAAAAAAATTTCCATGTTGATTGTTGCACTAATGACCATTGGAACTTTTGGAGCAATTGGAGAAGAATTAACCCAACCTTTGATGACAGTCATTTTTGGCCAAATTGTTAATTCTTTGGGTGCTATTTCTTCTTCTGATGAGATTTTTCCTCAAGTCTATAATTATTTATAGTGGTCTAATATGATAATCTAGAAAGTGCGGTAAATAATATGTTATAATCAATTAAAATGTATATTGATAATATAAATTTTTTAGAAAATTTTAAAAATTAATATCAACAGGCAATTTGTTGAATTATAAAAAATATAAGTGAGAAGGTTAGACTTTAATTTACTAAAATATTATAGTGAAAAAGGTGGTGTACACCATCCTTGAAGGATTATTTACCACCATTTTATTTACTAAAAATTTACACGTGAGAACGCTATAATTTTTTTTAAAAAATTTTAAAGTTATATTTTAAAAATTTTCTAGAAGTTATATGTTTTTAGTAAAATTTTGTAAAAGTATTTTTTTAGTGAGATTTTCTAAAAGTTATATTTTTAAAATTTTCTAAAAGTTTATATTATCAATATATATATTAATTGATTATAATATATTATTTACCACACTTTCTAGGTTATCATATTAGACCACCATAAATAATCATAAGCTAGATACTTTGGAGACTTGAGGAAAAATCTCATCAGAAGAAGAAGCAGCACCAAAAGAATTAACAGTTTGGCCAAAAGTGGTTGTCATCAAAGGTTGAGTTAATCCTCTTCCCATGGCTCCAAAAGTTCCACTGGTCATTAGTGCAACAATCAACACGGAAATTCTTTCTTTTTAAAATATGGTGGGTCGAGGATAACACCATGATCCACAAGGAAAATTTGGCAAAATTAATATTGTGTGTTATGGTGCTATCTACGACCCAAATGGAAAAGATAATATTGTGGATTGTGGTGCTTACCACAACAGAATAGTAGAATTGACGTCATTTTGCTTAAATGAATTTTCAAGCTGGCTGTTTTGAAATTTTTGAAGGTAACTTTTATTGTTTAGCTCTTGAACTCCTTTTACAACATACTCTCTTATTGATATAGTGAAACTTTTGTAGATTGGCGGTCCCATAATTTTTACTCTAGATATTGAAATAGTTTTTCACGTGAAATTTGAATGTCTTTTGTGTTTGATTTATTTCACCCAAGAAATTATATGCTTAGGAATAATGTATAGTACTATATTTGATGATGCTAAACTATACATAAGCATGTCTACTTATACAGGAGTTTTGTCCTATAATTTAGCTATACAAGTCATGGTAGAACTCTCCTAGTAATTAGCTTATATAAGAGTGTCAATCCTAGTACAATTAAACTAGATAATAGAGTCGTTATCAGGACTATTTCTTTGATCTTTATCTTTAACATTTTCATTCAAGCTAGTGGGAGGTGACTACATTATACCTAGCCTGTCTCAAAAAAGTTTGAACAGAACCTTTCCAAGAGCTTCGGCGTGAATGTCTGCCAGTTGATCCCTCGGCCTAACAAATTAAGTAACCAGTTGTCCTTCGAGATACCTTTTCCTTGATAAAGTGATAATCTAGTTCTACATGGTTAGTTCTAGCATGCATTACTGGATTTATGGTCATGTACAGGGCACTCAAGTTGTCACAGAATAAAATAGGAGCAATCTTGACATATACTCCAATATCTTGTTAAACATAGCTTATCCATGTGAGTTCAACTACATTTGTTGTACTTAGTTCACCTCTCATTTTTGAAAGTCGTTTCAGAAGGGATTTGGCACTCAGGTGAAGCTTAGTATTGCTTTTCACCCGCAGGCAGATGATCAGCCGAGCAGACTTGAGGACATGTTGGGAATGTGTGTGATTGATTTCAAGGGTAGTTGGGATGATCACTTGCCTCTCATCGAGTTTGCCTATAATAACACCTATCTCTTTAGCATTCAGATGGCTCTGTTTGAGGCTCTTTATAGGTGGAGGTATAGATCATCTATTGGATGGTTCGAGGTAGGTGAAGCTACGTTGATAGGACTAAATTCAGTTTATGAGGCAATGGAGGAAGTTCATCTTATTAGGGAAAGGCTGAAAACAACTTCGAGCCATCAAAAATCTTATGCGGATGTTAGGAGAATAGAGCTTGAGTTTGAAGTTGATGATTGGGCGTTTCTAAAAGTGTCTCCCATGAAGGGAGTTATGATATTTGGTAAGAAAGGAAAGCTTAGTCCTCGATATGTTGCTCCTTATAGGGTTCTGAGGTGATTCAGAAAGGTGGCATATGAGTTGGAGCTACCAACAGAGTTAGCTTTGGTGCATTCAATTTTCCATGTGTCCCTGTTAAAGAAGTGCATTGGTGACCCAGCCTTAGTTCTTTTGATAGAAAGCTTTGGTTAAAGGATGGCCTTACCTATGAAGAGGTTCCAGTTGAGATCCTCGATCATCAAGTTTGGAAGTTTAGGAACAAGGAAGTAGCTCCAGTGAAGGTTTTGTGGAGAAATCAGCTTGTTGAGGAAGCTACATAGGAGGCCGAAACAGATATGATGGCTAAATACCCGTATCTTTTTTTTTCCTTCAGGCTGAGTTCAAGCATGAGGTACCAATTTCCTCCTTAGTACTCTATTCAGCTTCATGTCAAGATCATGTCTCTAAGTTTCTTTCATGTCATAGCATGCATGTATGTTTCATGAATTCAGTTCAGTGATGTATTTCAATCCGGAGTCAGTCGCTCCAGCAGTTTTGTAATACCTCAAAAGTTTCTAAGAAATAGATGGGGTTAGAAATGAGTTTTGCAGAAAAATCTGAATTTTTGCACCACCATGAGTCATGATAGGAAGTGACGGATCGTGGTCTCAGTCATAGTGGAGTTCTGAAGTTGAGGTCTAGACCACGAGTCACACCAGCCGTGATGTGTAGGTATGACTTATGGTTAGGAGTCGTGATGAATTTCATTGTGGTGCCAGGGTATGATGTTGTTATACCCCATAGAATTTCCGGCACGTAGATGACCTATTCCCACGTTGGTCAAGCATATTTGAAGGCCATACGTGTTGGATAAAGGCCCGGGAAAAGATCAGACGAGAAGCCCGTCGAACCATCGCGGAAGGAGCCGAGGCAGAGCCCCTCCGTGATGGCAGCGTGTCACGGAGGAGAGGCCTCCGCGATGGCTCCGTGACACGTTGGCCTTGTCCAGGCCCAAGTATATAAAGCCCCCCTTCGGTTTAAACTCATTTATCACTTAATAAATTTCCAGAAAACGCAGTGAACAGAGGGAAAATGAAGGAAAATTATAAATTATCGTCCGATTACGCTGCCAAACGCTGCCCGAACTCAAATTAATCCTAGATACCAAGGTATTTAGCAGCAGAGAGCATTTCTACGGAATTAGTTTTGTGAAATACGGCCGACGAATCGGCGAGCCACCGAACTAAAGTAAGTAGAATTGCTCTAAATTAATGTCTATGTGTTCCTAGCTGAGAAGTGAATACTTCTCCCTTCTGGGCCGCTGAAAAATAGCGAGTTTTCGACCGTCTTTCGATAAGCCTAAGTTTAGGCTATAAACTATATCGAAAGTAACATCGCTCTTTACAATAAAGTTGTATTTAGTATTGATTGACGTATTTATGAATGCAGTTGGGAGAAAATAGTTGAAGTACCGGCCGAGCCTCGTCCGACGGACGAATAATTCAAAGATAAGGTATGTAAAGTTAAGTTTCCTCGGCAAGTTGAGTAACATTGAAGCAGTATAGTAATTTACAGACCAGTAGAATGTTCAGAAATCGATTATTGTGTTATTTTAAAGATTGGTGCAATATGAGAAGTTTTGGGTTGTAACGTATACGATACCTATCCGTATGATATAGATTCGGACGTAAGTGATTAAGATTGCCCAGTATATTCAGTATATGATGTAATATGCCATGTTAAGATATGGTTGTGTTTAGCTGAAGCCTCGTGAAGTAGTACAGTATCCGTAAAGCATCCCAGACATAGGATAGTAACTAAATAAAGTTTATAAAGCATGTTAGAAATAGGAAATCATGTTAATACAGAAACTCAGTAAACAGCATAGCTTTCAGCAGAAACACCCTCTTGTATAGCCTTTGCTCCAGTACAGTTTGACAGGAGACTATATTCATATTTATACTTACCTGTCTCAGCATGTATCAGACACCTACAAATTACTATTATTAGCTCAGCATGTGATTTATATGATACCTTACCCCTGTTAGCCTTAGCTTGTGAGATACACAGACAGCATGACTAGTTGAGACCGTTGTATTGATTGGGGTTGGATTACCTAGCATCCCTGACCGCACAGGGTTAATAGCTGTATCGACTCGTCCGCCAGAGGACGGGGATATGTCACTCTATGGAGTGATATGCCGTCCCGCAAGGGGACGAAGATGGGATGCCAGTTTCCCCATATTGTGCCTTGGTCGGCCCTTATACACCCCCGTCGAGCGGGTACGCCCGGGGTGTTGATTTTAGAGTCCTCCGGACTCAGGTACAGTTATAGTCAGGGGCTCAGCAGGATGCTTATAGCCACTATAGGAGATGGGATGACCGGGGTAGGGGTATAGATTCTGTGTTGATTGTACCTCCCGGCTTATGGGGGCCGGGCAAGGTTGTGTATGCCATGTTATGTTATGTATGTCATGTTATGTTACATTAGACATGAGTAGATTAGTAGTAGAATGATACGTCTCCAGACACGACACCTACTCCTCCCAGTATGATTGAGAACAGGTACGACTTACATCTTCAGACAGATCATCTAGTTCTTCCTGTTTCAGTTTCGTCAGTTATATTATTGATACATATATCTTTTTCAGTTGTTGCTTTACATACTCAGTACCAGCGGTACTGACGCCCGGTGGGGCGTTGCATTACTTGCCTGCAGGTACTCTTAGACGAGCAGGCGATTCTATGTGACTCCCTGTCAGCGGTTGAGTATTCAGCTCCAGTCATCCGGAGGCTGAATTTCAGAGGTGTAGTTCAGTTCTTTTTGTTGTATATTATGGGTAGGTCAGGGCCCTGTCCCGATCAGTTCTATTACTATTCCTAGAGGCTTGCAGTCTGTATGTATTCCCTGTGGTCAGATGAGCCGGTCGTGTGGGGCCGTGCAGTTGTATAGTTGCCTTTACTCTTTCTTTCTTATGTTGGCCGTGTGGGGCCATAGTTTATCAGTAGTGGTGACCTTGCCGGTCACGTAGTTTTTTTAGTATGTTATGTTTGAGTTGCGGATAACTAGACAGCATGGTGGCCTTGTCGGCCCGCATAGGTTCCCCGGAATTACTATGTTTCTGGTCAGCTGCTAGTGCAGGTACAGAAGGCTATAGGCCAATAGGCCGGGGGCTGTATTTACAGCCGTTATATAGCCCTTTGTTTCCAGAAATGTGAGTTAGAGCCAGCCAGGCACCAGATGTGCCCAGGCTTCACAGTCCAGCAGGTCAGGTCCTAGTAGGGCACCAGGTGCCAGTCATACCCCCAAGGCGGGGTCTGACAAACTTGGTATCAGAGCAGGTCGTATCCCAGGGAGTCTGCAAGCCGTGCTAAGTAGAGTCCTGTTCATGGATGTGTTGTGCACCACATACTATGGATAGGAGGCTGCGAGGCATGATAGGATGGTTGTCTTTTATTCTTATTCAGTCATGCTATAGAGCGGTACAGTATAGGGTTGAGTCCCCAAAAGCTTACCATATTCTTTGGTTACAGATAATGTCAGACCAGCAACATCCTACCACAGGTCGGAGCTTAGACATCGCAGCAGGGGAGGGCACCAGCAGGATGCCTCCCCCTCATTTGGAGACAGCCCGATTAGAGGGCCCTACAGAGGCTTCATCCCAGCATCCTCAGCAGTCTCCACCATGTCAGGAGCCAATTGGAGCGACAGTACCTTCAGCAGTCCCTATACCGACACCTTCCGACCAGGAGGTTAGGAGTGCTGTAGTTATGTTAGCACAGATGATGGCTGCTCAGCGTCAGCAAATGCCATCCACAGTTGCAGAGTCGTCAGGAGGGCCCGGTAGTTCGAGGGTCCGAGAGTTCTTAGCCCTGAATCCCCCACAGTTCACAGGCACGGACTGAACAGAGGACCCTCAGGATTTTCTGGATCAAATGCAGAGAATCTTCAGGGTTATGCATGCTACGCCTACTGAATCAGTTGAATTGGCCGCATTCCGGTTACGAGATATTGCGGTATTATGGTATGAAAGCTGGGAGAGGTCCCGAGGGAGAGATGTTTCCCCTCCCACCTGGTCCAGCTTTTCAGGAGCCTTTCTAGACCACTATTTGCCGCGGGAGATCCGACAGGCCCGGGTAGATCAGTTCCTACATCTAGAGCAGGGGGCCATGAGTGTTCGGGAATATTCCTTGCGGTTTGACTCCTTGGCTCGATATGCACCGGCCTTTGTGGATACCATGGCATCCAGAGTGCACCGTTTTATTATGGGGTTGAACCCAGAATATGTCGAGACTTGTATCACGGCCACACTGCGAGAGGACATGGATATTTCCCGAATCCAGGCATTTGCCCAGAATATTGAGGGAATCAGACAGTGGCATCGGGAGATCAGAAGGGTCAATCAGGAGCAGCGTCGCCGGGATAGGCTAGCTGAGTTACAGAGAGAAGCCCGGGGAGGACCCAGGCCACGATTGTCAGACAGGCCGCCCAGGCCCCCGCCTCCGCCACAATCAAAGGGAGGTAGATTCATCCGCAAGGGGCAGTCAGAGGCTGGTAGAGGTTCGCAGACGGCAGACTCACCGTCACAGAGGAGGGCGGAGCAGAGTAGGTATACCCTACCACTTTGCCCTATATGCAGTCGACGTCATTCTGGAGCGTGCAGGTATGGTTCCACCGCATGCTATATTTGTGGCCAAGAAGGCCATTTGATGAGAGATTGCCCAGCCAGAGGTCGTGAGGACCGAGACAGACAGGATAGGGCATCAACAGGATCATGAGCTACAGCATCCTCGACTGGGCGCAGGCCCTCAGTTTCAGCAGGCAGGGGTCGGGGCAGATCAGGGGACTCCAGTACAGGTGTGGGTCAGAGCCGCACATATGCCTTACCAGGGAGGCAAGATTCAGAGGCATCGCCTGATGTTGTGACAGGTATGCTAACTATCTGCTCACACCCTGCTTATGTGCTATTTGATCCAGGGTCTACCTTGTCCTATATTACTCCATTTGTGGCACGGAAGTTTAGTATTGTACCAGAATCATTACAGCAGCCCTTCTTAGTATCTACGCCCATCGGTGACTCTATCACAGCTAGCCGAATTTACCGCGGGTGTACAGTAGAGGTTGCTGATTGTCAGACCACAGTAGATCTGGTCGAGTTAGAAATGATAGACTTCGATGCCATAATGGGTATGGATTGGTTAGTACCATGTTTTGCTAATGTTGAATGTTGGACCAAAACGGTCCGATTCCACTTCCCGGGGGAGGCAGTACGGGAGTGGAAGGGCAGCACCGCAACACCAAAAGGTAGGTTTATTTCCTACCTTCAGGCGAGAAAGTTGATATCTAAGGGGTGTATTTATCATCTGGTCAGAGTTCAGGATGTCCAAGCAGAATCTTCGACACTCCAGTCTGTCCCGGTGGTAAATGAATTCCCAGATGTATTTCCTGATGAGTTACCTGGTATTCCCCCAGAAAGGGAAATAGACTTTGCTATTGACTTGCTACCAGGCACTCAGCCAATATCAATACCTCCTTATCGTATGGCTCCTGCAGAACTCAGAGAATTAAAGGAGCAGTTGAAAGACTTGTTAGATAAAGGTTTTATCAGGCCGAGTACTTCCCCGTGGGGTGCGCCAGTCTTGTTTGTGAGAAAGAAAGATGGCTCGCTCCGAATGTGCATAGATTACCGGCAGCTAAACAAAGTTACAGTAAAGAACAAGTATCCGCTCCCCAGAATTGATGACTTATTTGATCAGCTACAGGGAGCCAGATACTTTTCTAAGATTGACTTGCGGTCCGGATATCACTAGGTCTGAGTACGTGAGAGGGATATTCCTAAGACAGCATTTAGGACCCGATATGGGCATTTTGAATTTCTGGTTATGTCCTTCGGGCTAACGAATGCCCCAGCAGTCTTCATGGACCTAATGAACAGTATTTTCATACCTTTCTTGGACTTGTTCGTGATAGTATTCATTGATGATATTCTGGTGTATTCTCGCTATGAGGCAGATCACCAGACTCATTTGCGGACAGTGCTCCAGATTCTCAGGGACCGCCAGTTGTATGCTAAGTTTTCGAAATGTGAATTCTGGCTTAACTCAGTAGCCTTTTTAGGGCATATTGTCTCAGACGCTGGTATACAGGTAGACAAGCAGAAGATAGAAGAAGTTAAGTCATGGCCTAGGCCTACCACCCCGACTGAAGTTCGTAGCTTTCTGGGGTTGGCAGGATACTATCGGAGGTTCGTTGACGGATTCTCAACTATTGCAGCACCTTTAACTAAATTAACACAGAAAGCAGCAAAGTTTCAGTGGACGGAGGCATGCGAGCAGAGTTTCCAGGAACTAAAAGACAGATTGACCGCCGCTCCAGTATTAGCATTGCCGGAAGGCACAGAAGGGTATTCAGTTTATTGTGACGCGTCAGGTATTGTGTGTTGATGCAGCATGGTAGAGTAATTGCATATGCTTGTGAAGAAGCACAAAAAGAATTACCCCACCCATGATCTAGAATTGGCCGCAGTCATTCATGCCTTGAAGATGTGGAGGCATTACCTGTACAGCGTCCATGTTGATATTTACACAGATCATAAGAGCTTACAGTACATTTTTACTCAGAGGGAGTTGAATCTGCGGCAACGTCGCTGGTTAGAATTGTTGAAGGATTATGATGTAAACATCCTGTACCATCCAGGAAAAGCCAACGTTGTAGCAGACGCCCTGAGTCGTAAGTCAATGGGGAGTTTGGCATATTTGCGACCCGAGAAACAGAAATTAGCTAAAGAAATTCATCAGTTAGCTGGGCTAGCCGTTCGAGTAATGGAAACAGAAAATAATGGGGCCGTAATTCAGAATTCTGCAGTTTCAGCGTTGGTTACAGAGGTAAAAGAACGACAGTACGAGTATCCCGATTTAGTCCAGTTCAGAGATAGAGTTCAGAAGGGTAAGGAGCCAGATTTTCAGATAACCGAGAATGGTGTGCTACGCTGTAAGGGCCGCCTTTGTGTCCCGAACGCCTCAGGCCTTCGTGGGCAGATTATGCACGAGGTACATTACGCTCGCTATTCCCTTCATCCAGGGGCGACGAAAATGTACCACGACATCAGAGACATCTACTGGTGGCCAGGTATGAAAACTGAGGTAGCTGAATTTGTATCTAGGTGTGCTAATTGTCAGCAGGTGAAAGCAGAGCACCAGAAACCGGGTGGTTTGACGCAAGAGATAATGATACCTACATGGAAATGGGAAGCAATAAACATGGATTTTGTAACAGGGTTACCCCGTACTAGACGCAGAAATGATTCCATTTGGGTAATAGTTGATAGGTTGACAAAATCAGCTCATTTCGTGCCAGTAAGGGCTACTTTCTCAGCTGAGGATTATGCCGAATTGTATATCAAAGAAATAGTTAGATTGCATGGAGTGCCGGCATCTATCATTTCAGACAGAGGGGCACAGTTTACAGCTAGGTTCTGGCAGTCATTTCAGAAAGGTCTGGGGACGCAGATTAATTTGAGCACAGCATTCCATCCTCAGACAGACGGGCAGGCTAAACATACAATTCAGATGCTCGAAGACATGCTACGAGCGTGTGTGTTAGATTTTGGGGGTAGCTGGGATGAACATCTTTTGTTCATCGAATTTGCTTATAATAACAGCTACCATTCAGCTATTCAGATGGCGCCTTTCGAGGCATTGTACGGGTGGAAATGTAGATCGCCAGTAGGCTGGTTTGAAATAGGAGAATCAGCATTACTTGGCCCAGACATTGTTCGGCAGTCCGAGGAAAAGATAAAGCTTATCCGAGAACGTTTACTGACCGCTCAGAGCTGCCAGAAGTCATACGCAGATAGGCGGCGCAGAAATCTAGAATTTTCGGTAAACGACTGGGTATATCTGAAAGTATCCCCGATGAAAGGGGTAATGAGGTTTGGCAAGAAAGGCAAGCTTAGCCCAAGATTCATTGGGCCGTATCAGATTCGGCAGAGAATAGGTCGCGTGGCATACGAGCTGAACTTGCCTCCAGAGTTAGCGTCGGTTCACCCAGTATTCCATGTTTCTATGTTAAGAAAGTTCGTAGGGGACCCTTCTACAGTAGTTCCAGTCCAGGATGTTCAGGTCACAGAGGAGTTAGCCTATGAAGAGGTTCCCGTAGCTATCTTAGACAGACAGATTCGCAGGCTGAGAACTAAAGATGTTGCATCTGTCAAATTATTGTGGCGTAACAGAAATCGGGAGGAAATGACATGGGAGGCTGAAGAAGATATGAAAACCAGATACCCTCACCTATTTCAGGCCTAGTCAGACGACAGGTAAGTCCGTATCATTACTTAGACAGTATCTTACGATTGTATGTTTGTAAATGATAAAGAAGAAGTGATATTTAGTTGTCCAGTGAATCTTAGAATATTGTGTGCAGTGCCTGTGTTGGACTTTTCTGCATTTCAGGTTTTTTTGCGATAGTCCATATCACAGGGGAAACTCTGCCAAAATTTTTCTAGAAAAGTAAATCAAGCAGTCCTCTAGATAACAGTGTACATTCGAGGACGAATGTTCTTAAGAGGGGGAGAATGTTATACCCCAAAGAATTCCCGGCACGTAGATGACCTATTCCCACATTGGTCAAGCATATTTGAAGGCCATACGTGTTGGATAAAGGCCCGGGAAAAGATCAGACGAGAAGCCCGTCGAACCATCGCGGAAGGAGCCGAAGTAGAGCCCCTCCGCGATGGCAGCGTGTCACGGAGGAGAGGCCTCCGCAATGGCTCCGTGACACGTTGGCCTTGTCCAGGCCCAAGTATATAAAGCCCCCACTTCGGTTTAAACTCATTTATCACTTAATAAATTTCCAGAAAACGCAGTGAACAGAAGGAAAACGAAGGAAAATTATAAATTATCGTCCGATTACGCTGCCAAACGCTGCCCGAACTCAAATTAATCCTAGATACCAAGGTATTTAGCAGCAGAGAGCATTTCTACGGAATTAGTTTCGCGAAATACGGCCGACGAATCGGCGAGCCACCGAACTAAAGTAAGTAGAATTGCTCTAAATTAATGTCTATGTGTTCCTAGCTGAGAAGTGAATACTTCTCCCTTCTGGGCTGCTGAAAAATAGCGAGTTTTCGACCGTCTTTCGATAAGCCTAAGTTTAGGCTATAAACTATATCGAAAGTAACATCGCTCTTTACAATAAAGTTGTATTTAGTATTGATTGACGTATTTATGAATGCAGTTGGGAGAAAATAGTTGAAGTACCGGCCGAGCCTCGTCCGACGGACGAATAATTCAAAGATAAGGTATGTAAAGTTAAGTTTCCTCGGCAAGTTGAGTAACATTGAAGCAGTATAGTAATTTACAGACCAGTAGAATGTTCAGAAATCGATTATTGTGTTATTTTAAAGATTGGTGCAATATGAGAAGTTTTGGGTTGTAACGTATACGATACCTATCCGTATGATATAGATTCGGACGTAAGTGATTAAGATTGCCCAGTATATTCAGTAGATGATGTAATATGCCATGTTAAGATATGGTTGTGTTTAGCTGAAGCCTCGTGAAGTAGTACAGTATCCGTAAAGCATCCCAGACATAGGATAGTAACTAAATAAAGTTTAGAAAGCATGTTAGAAATAGGAAATCATGTTAATATAGAAACTCAGTAAACAGCATAGCTTTCAGCAGAAACACCCTCTTGTATAGCCTTTGCTCCAGTACAGTTTGACAGGAGACTATATTCATATTTATACTTACCTGTCTCAGCATGTATCAGACACCTACAGATTACTATTATTAGCTCAGCATGTGATTTATATGATACCTTACCCCTGTTAGCCTTAGCTTGTGAGATACACAGACAGCATGACTAGTTGAGACCGTTGTATTGATTGGGGTTGGATTACCTAGCATCCCTGACCGCCCAGGGTTAATAGCTGTATCGACTCGTCCGCCAGAGGATAAGGATACGTCACTCTACGGAGTGATATGATGTCCCGCAAGGGGACGAAGATGGGATGCCAGTTTCCCCATATTGTGCCTTGGTCGGCCCTTATACACCCCCGTCGAGCGGGTACGCCCGGGGTGTTGATTTTAGAGTCCTTCGGACTCAGGTACAGTTATAGTCAGGGGCTCAGCGAGCCCAAGTGCATACCCAGGGACCGGCAGGATGCTTACAGCCACTATAGGAGATGGGATGACCGGGGTAGGGGTATAGATTCTGTGTTGATTGTACCTCCCTGCTTATGGGGGCCGGGCAAGGTTGTGTATGCCATGTTATGTTATGTATGTCATGTTATGTTACATTAGACATGAGTAGATTAGTAATAGAATGATACGTCTCCAGACACGACACCTACTCCTCCCAGTATGATTGAGAACAGGTACGACTTACATCTTCAGACAGATCATCTAGTTCTTCCTGTTTCAGTTTCGTCAGTTATATTATTGATACAGATATCTTTTTCAGTTGTTGCTTTACATACTCAGTACCAGCGGTACTGACGCCTGGTGGGGCACTGCATTACTTGCCTGCAGGTACTCTTAGATGAGCAGGCGATTCTACGTGACTCCCTGTCAGCGGTTGAGTATTCAGCTCCAGTCATCCGGAGGCTGAATTTCAGAGGTGTAGTTCAGTTCTTTTTATTGTATATTATGGGTAGGTCGGGGCCCTGTCCCGATCAGTTCTATTACTATTCCTAGAGGCTTGTAGTCTGTATGTATTCCCTGTGGTCAAATGAGCCGGTCGTGTGGGGCCGTGCAGTTGTATAGTTGCCTTTACTCTTTCTTTCTTATGTTGGTCGTGTGGGGCCATAGTTTATCAGTAGTGGTGACCTTGCCGGTCACGTAGTTTTTTTAGTATGTTATGTTTGAGTTGCGGATAACTAGACAGCATGGTGGCCTTGTCGGCCCGCATAGGTTCCCCGGAATTACTATGTTTCTGGCAGCCGCTAGTGCAAGTACAGAAGGCTATAGGCCAATAGGCTGGGGGCTGTATTTACAGCCGTTATATAGCCCTTTGTTTCCAGAAATGTGAGTTAGAGCCAGCCAGGCACCAGATGTGCCCAGGCTTCGCAGTTCAGCAGGTCAGGTCCTAGTAGGGCACCAGGTGCCAGTCATACCCCCAAGGCGGGGTGTGACAGATGTCATGGATCATAGTACGACTCGTAGTAGGTAACAACGAGTCGTGGTTAGGATTTGGCAAGTGAAGGAGATAATGTCACGACTGACAGTACAACTCGTGGTAGGATACCACGAGTCGTGATATGTAATCATGTAAGATTCAGAGATGCTACAGGGAGGAGCAGTGGTGACCACGAGAGGTAATCACGAGTCGTTATTTCATGGTACAACTCGTTGTGAGAGTCTTGATGACTGGTAGTCCCCATTTTTCAAATTTTTTATTAAGGATATTTTCGTAATCCTAAGCTCCTAAGTCCTAAACTACGTCGTTTTAAACTCTGTTACGAGAATTTTAAAAGAGTTTAGCCTATCCTAATTCATTCAACTCCCATGCATGCAAGAGTAGAGGTTTCTATTTGAAGATCCAGCTTGAAACCCTTTAATTCTCCTCCAATTCCCTTGGGCTTTCAAGGAAGAGTATGGAATTAGATTTTTCAAGTATGTAGGGCTATGAATGAGAGTTCCTTTTACTCTCATGCTCAAAATTCTCTTCAATTTCATGAATTTAAGTTGTAAATCAAGTTCATGATCTTATGGGGCTTATTCCTAATTTTATGAAATCCTCCATGATTTATCTATGGGTCAATTTCCTTCATGTATCAAATCATGTTTTAAGACCTATGGGCAAATTTTATACTTATTTTGGTTATTAATTCATGGTTACAAATTTTAATCAATTTATACCCAATTATGCAAGTTTCCTCAGGATGAAACCCCTTGAGTTTCTTTGGTCAAGAGTGCACGAGGACCCACGTGAGTTGATTGAGGAGATTCAGAAGATCACTCAGATTATTGGAGTGATGGGGGAGGAGTGTGCAAATCTACCCTCTTATCAGTTGAAAGGGGTTGCTATATTTGGTATAAATAGTGGAAGGATGGTCGGGGAGTCAGAGCAGGTCTCATTGATTGGGATGAGTTTCTCACCCTGTTCGTGGATTGATTCTTTCCCCAAGAGATGAGGAAAGTCAAGGCAGTAGAGTTTGTGAACTTGAGATAGAACAACATGACTGTTCAAGAGTATGCTCTAGAGTTCACCTATTTGTCCAAGTACACACCGGAGATGGTGGCCAATCAGAGAGCTTGGGTGAGCGAATTTGTAAAAAATGGGTTAGCAGACTATTTGATCAAGGATTGCAGGACTATGCTACATCAGGACAATGACTTCTCCCCTAGTTCTGTATGCCCAGCAGATGGAGGCAGTGCATATGAGGGATGGAGAGAGAGAGGCCAAGAGGGCCAGTACAGATAGTTTTGGATTCTCCTAACAGAGGTCAGGCGGTGGAAATTGTCAGCAGCCCCATCAGAGGTCATCGGACCCAGTACCATCATCAGCCATTTTTCCATCCAGATCTCGGGGTGATCAGAGGAGTAGGGCATCAGGTTCGAGGGGACAGAGGAACACACTGGCAAAGCGCACCTTTCCAGTTTGCGTAAAATGTGGCAAGAACCACATAAGAGAGTGCTTTCTTGGATCAGATATTTGCTTCGAGTGTGGAAACCCTGGCACATGCACCAAAAGTGTCCTTTGGCTAGGCAGTGGTCGTACTCAGGCTACCAATTCAGTAGCAGCTCCAACGGCATCTCTTCCTCGACAGGGTGCATCTACTAGTGCAGGTGGTGGTCCGCGCTAGAATAGGTTTTATGCCCTAGCGTCTAGTCAGGAGTAGGAGGTCTCTCCAGATATAGTCACTGGTATGTTACGAATATTCCATCTTGATGTTCATGCATTGTTAGATCTAGGGGATACTTTATCATTTGTGACGCCCTATGTTGCTAGTAGTTTCAGAGTCAGTCCTAAAATCCTATTAGAATCCTTCTCAATCTCTACAACAGTCGGTGACTCAGTTATAGCTCGATGTGTATACAGAAACTGCCTATCACAGTCCTTCAGAGAAACTCACCTCAACAAATTTAATAGAGTTAGACATGACAGACTTTTATTTTATCTTTGGCATGTATTAGTTGCATGCATGTTATGCCTTAGTAAATTGTAGAACCCGTGCGGTAGAGTTCCGATTTCTGGGTGAGTCAGTCCTAGAGTGGAAGGGTAGTTTAGTTGTACCTATAGTTCGTTGTATTTCCTACCTTAAGGCCAGGAAGATAATTTCTAAAGGTTGCGTCTACCATCTAGTTCGGGTAAAGGATGCTACATCTGAGACCCCTACTCTCCAGTCAGTTCCTGTAGTGTGTGAGTATCCAGAGGTGTTTCTAGATGATTTACTCGGAGTTTCTCCCAAGCGAGAGATTGACTTTGGTATTGACCTTCTTCCCAATATGCATCCCATATCTATTCCTCTTTACAGAATGGCTCCAACTGAGCTAAAGAAGTTGAAAGAGCAGTTGAAAGATCTGTTGGACAAGGGTTTCATCAGACTTAGCAAATCCCCGTGGGGTGCACCAATTCTCTTTGTTCAGAAGAAGTATGGTTCTCTTCGTATGTGCATTGACTATCGGCAGTTGAATAAAGTTACCATCAAGAACAAGTATCCTCTTCCCAAGATTTGTGTTTGTTTGACCAACTTCAGGGTGCTAAGTGCTTCTCAAAGATAGATTTCAGGTTCGGTTATCACCAGCTCAGAGTTAGGGAGAGTAACATCCCGAAGATAGCCTTCAAGACTCGGTATGGTCACTATGAGTTTGTAGTTATGTATTTTGGACTAATGAATGCTCCTGCATCTTTTATGATTTTGATGAAAAGGGTATTCATGCCATATTTGGACATGTTCATTATTGTGCTTATAGATGACATTCTCATATACTCTAGAAGCGAGGAGGAGAATGCCGCATATTTGAGGATTGTACTACAAACTCTCAAAGATCGCCAGTTGTTTGCTAAATTCAGCAAGTGTGAGTTTTGGTTGGACTCAGTAGCATTTTTGGGTCATATGGTGTCAAGTGAGGGCATACAGGTGGACTCTTAGAAGATAGAAGCGGTGAAGAATTAGCCGAGACTGGTTAATCCTTCGCATATCAGGAGTTTCTTGGGTTTGGCTGGTTACTAGAAGAGGTTTGTTGAGGGATTTTCTTCCATTGCGGTACCATTAACTAAGTTGACCTAGAAGAAAGTCAAGTTTTAGTGGTTAGATACATGTGAGAGAAGTTTTCATGAGATAAAGATTTGACTTACTTCAGCCCAGTATTGGCCCTACCCGAGGGCACAGATGGATTTGTGGTGTATTGTGATGTCTCTAGGGTTGGACTTGGTCGTATGTTGATGTAGCAGAGCAAAGTAATTGCGTATGCCTCTAGACAGCTTAAGACTCATGAGAAGAATTACCCTACGCATGACCTAGAATCGGCAGCAGTGGTATTTGCATTGAAGATTTGGAGGCATTATTTGTATGGAGTCCATGTGGATGTGTTTATGGACCACAAGAGTCTTCAGTACGTGTTTACCCAGAAGGATCTGAATTTGTGACAAAGGAGGTGGTTAGAGCTTCTCAAGGACTATGACATGAGTGTCCTTTACCATCCATGCAAGGCCAATGTAGTAGCGGATGCTCTTAGAAGGTTATCCATGGAGAGTGTGTCTCATGTGGAGAAGGGAAGGAAAGAGTTGGTGAAGGATGTGCATCGGCTTGCACGGTTAGGAGTTCGTCTTATTGATTCTTCAGATGGTTTTGTCCTTGTTTAGAATGGTTCAAAATCCTCTTTTGTGACTGAAGTCAAGTCTAGACAAGATGAGAATTCAATCTTGGTAAAGTTAAAGGAAGCGGTTCATAATTAGAAGGCAGAGGTCTTCTCCCAATGGGGAGATGGTGTGATACGATATCAGGGTCATTTGTGTGTCGTAGATGTTGATGACTTGAGGGATCAGATATTGCATGAGGCTCATGGTTCCCGATATTCTATCCATTCAGGTGCCATCAGGATGTACCGTAATCTACAGGAAGTCTATTGGTGGAACGACATAAAGAAGGACATTCCGGAGTTTGTCAGCAAGTGAAGGTTGAGCATCAAAGACCTGGAGGTGTGCTTCAAGACATTAGTATCCCTACACGGAAATGGGAGGCAATCAATATGGACTTCATCACAGGATTGCCTCGTACACGTCGATAGTATGACTCGATTTGGGTGATTATGGACAGATAGACTAAAGCAGCTCATTTTCTACTGGTCAAAACTACCGACTCAGCAGAGGACTATGCCAAGTTGTACATTTTGGAGTTATTTTGGTTGTATGGGATTCCCTTGTCCATCATATCAGATAGAGGTACTCAGTTTACCTCGCAATTTTGGAAGTCGTTTCAGAAGGGACTTGGTACTCAGGTCAAGCTTAGCATAACTTTTCACCCATAGATGGATGGTTAGGCCGAGTGGACCATTTAAACTCTTGAGTATATGTTGATAGCATGTGTGATTGACTTTAAGTGAGTTGGGATGACCATTTACCTCTTATCGAGTTTGCATATAACAACAGTTACCACTCTAGCATTCAGATGGCACCGTTTGAGGCTCTTTATGAGTGGATATATAGATCATCTATTGGTTGGTTTGAGGTAGGTGAAGCTACATTGATAGGGCCAGATTCAGTTCATGAGGCTATGGAGAAAGTCCAACTTATAAGTGAAAGGCTGAAAACAACTCAAAGTCGTCAAAAGTCCTATGCGGATGTGAGAAGGATAGAACTTGAGTTTGAAGTTGAGGATTGGGTGTTTCTAAAGGCATCTCCTATGAAAGGAGTAATGAGATTCGGGAAGAAAGGGAAGCTTAGTCCTCAATATGTTGGCCCGTACAGAATTATGAGACGCATTGGCTAGGTGGCCTATGAATTGGAATTGCCCTCAGTGTTGACTTCAGTATATCCAGTTTTCCAAGTTTCACTCTCAAAGAAGTGCATTGGTGACCCGACTTTGGTTGTTCCAGTGGAGAGCATAGGAAGGATAGCCTTAACTATGAGGAGGTACCAGTTGAAATCCTTGATCATCACGTTCGGAAGTTGAGGAACAAAGAGGTGGCTTCCGTAAAGATTTTGTGGAGGAATCAGCATGTTGAGGGAGCTACATGGTAAATCGAAGCAGATATGATGGGTAAATACCCCATCTTTTCCCTTTCGGCTCAGTTCCAGCTTGAGATATCAATTTTCTCCCTAGTTCTCTATTCAGTTTCATGTCTTGTTCATGTATCCTAGTTTCTTTCATGTCAATGCATATATGTATGATTCATAAATTCAGTTCAGTCAAGTGTTTCAATCCGGAGTCAGTCACTCCGTCAATTTTCAACTTCAGGTGTTCAGTCTCTGGGGTGCCATATCCATTCCTCAGTTATTCAGAGTGTTTACCCACATTCAAGGATGAGTGTTCCCAAGGGCAAGATATTGTAATACCCTAAAAGTTTCTAAGAAATAGACAAGGGAATTAGAAATGAGTTCTATATAAAAATATGAATTTTTGCACCAGAACGACTCGTGGTACGAGTCGTGATAGGAAGTGACTGGTCTTGGTCTCAGTCGTAGTGGAGTTCTGAAGTTGCGGTCCAGACAACGAGTCACACTACGAGTCATGAGGTGTAGATACGACTCATGGTTAGGAGTCATGATGAGTTTCCTTGTGGTGCCAAAGTACAATGTCACGGATCATGGTACGACTCATAGTAGGTAACAACAAGTCGTGATGGGAGTCGTGGTTAGGATTTGAAAGGTGAAGGGGATGATGTCACGACTGGCAGTACGACTCATGGCAGGACACCACGAGTCGTGATATGTAATCGTGGTAAGATTCAGAGATGTTGCGGGGAGGAGCAGTGGTGGTCACGAAAGGTAAACCACGAGTCGCTACTTCATGGTACGACTCATGATGAGAGTCGTGATGACCGACAGTCCCCATTTTCTAGATTTTTCAATAAGGGAATTTTCATAATTCCTAAGCTCCTAAGTCCTAAATTACAACGTTTTAAGCTTTGTTAGGAGTATTTTTTTTGAGAGTTTAGCTTATCTTAATTCATTCAACTCCTATGCATGCAAGAGTAGAGGTTTCTCTTTGAAGATCAAGCTTGAAACCCTCCAATTCCCTTGGGCTTTCAAGGAAGAGTGTGGAATTAGATTTTCCAGGTATGTAGGACTATGAATCAGAGTTTCTTTTACTCTCATGCTCAAAATTCTCTTCAATTCCATGAATTTAAGTTCAAGATCTTATGGTCTTATTCCTAATTTTATGAAATCCTCCATGATTTATCTATGGATCAATTCCCTTCATGTATCAAATCATGTTTTAAGATCTATGAGCAAATTTTTTACCTATTTTGATTATCAATTCATGATTTTAAATTTTAATCAACTTATGCCCAATTGTGCAAGTTTCATGAAAAGTCAAGTTTATGATTCTTTTATGATTTTGATCTTTCTAAGCCTTAAATTATGATTTATGATTTATAATATAATTTTCTTCAAGTACTCTTCATGAATTTATGAATTTAA
This sequence comes from Datura wrightii, assembly GCA_035772735.1. Taxonomy (NCBI): domain Eukaryota; kingdom Viridiplantae; phylum Streptophyta; class Magnoliopsida; order Solanales; family Solanaceae; genus Datura; species Datura wrightii. The sequence continues at coordinate 31,121,676 of JASDFA010000006.1, forward strand.
AGTATAGTGATTTTTTACAAGCAAGTATATTTTTCATGATTTATGAGTTTAGGATTTTGGCCGACTCATGGTCCCTAATTCATGGATAGTCATGTATTTCAAGTATGATAAAGTATGTTGTGATTTATCTAGCCATGAATTTCATGTATGACTTCACGATTACTATATAAGCCTTCATGTTTGTGTTTTTAGGATCCGTATCTAGCACCTGGTAGAACCCGCATTCAGGTAAACCCCATGATCTTAGAACTACGTGTCAACGTAGGTTTATGTTTATGGACTCTAGGTGGGTCGCTATTGGTGATATCTGATGTGCTACGGATTTACAGCACTTTCGACTCTCAAAACTAAGAAAATAGTATGGACTTAGGTGTATTTATGTGGATATAAGGCACATTACCTTTGATTACAGGATAAATTGGTGTTGGAGCTAAAAAATGCAAAAGAAAGCCTGAAGTGTGCAAAATAGGCTCAAATTGCAGTCCACAGTACGAGCTGTTGGAAGGTCCTATGAGTCGTATTGGTGGCCATAAAAAGTTGCAGAAGACTAATGTTGAATAGATGCAATATACGAGTCTCAGAACGAGTCGTGGTGATGAAGTCTTTAAAAGATTCAGAAGATTTGCATAAGAGGCTGACTCCTGCTACGGAAAGAAAGTATGAACCATGGGATGCAGATACGAATCGTACCATGGCGGTCGTGATGAACTTCAAAAATATTTCAAAGTCTCAGAGTTAAGCCACGGGAGCTCAGTACGGATCGTAAGATGGAGGTACAAGTCATACCAGGATCCAACACTTAGCCAAAATCCAGCCAGCCATGCAATGTATGAAAGGATGCTACGAACCATAGGATTTTGTTACGGATCGTAGGTTGACTCGTGATGTGGGCGGAACGAGATATGGAAATTCACCCTATTAGCCTAGGAAAAGGATTCTTGTGTCTGTATAAATATGTTTTATATTTTATTTTCAGGAGATTTTAATCAGAGAAGAGATTTTTATGAGAGACATTATTGGAGACGACATTAAACAATTGAGAGAAAGAGAGAATTGAGTTGATTTGACTTGTGATCAACTTTTTCTTGAATTCTTCTTGCTATTTTTTCTTCAAGATTTTGCTGATTAATTAAAAGAAGTGTTTTTCTCATTCATGCTTGTAAGTATTGATTTATGTTTTTAATCATGAATGCAATTCACAACCTTCAACTATGAGAGGCTAAAACCGCCATAGCTAGGGTTGTGGGAACCATGGAGGATTAACAAGCTAGGGTTGCAAAAAGTGATTCTAAAACTAATACAAACACTTATATTGTATTATCTTCATGCTTAAACATTTCTTAACAGTGTGCACCATTAGGATATGCCCGAATTCTTTACTTGCTTAGGTCTAAGAGGTAGAGATTAGGAAAAGTGAATTACAACAGAGCCTTGATCTTGATGATCATTGTATTAACTTGAGTTATGATCGCAGGATAGTTAAATCTGGAACTTAGTGATAACGGATAGCTTGAAACCGCTCATGAGACTTTCTCGAGTAATTGAGTATATTCATTCAATAGGGACTGGTGGGTCGTTTAAATGAACCTAAGTTATCAGTTCTATAAGTAAGTGTTGGTGATGATCACGAGTGTATACCCAAAGCAGTTATGAACCCATGGGGAACACAAACCCTAGTTATCCTTTAATATTGATTCAAAACCGGATTTTTGATAATTGTTTTTATTATTGATTTTCTTTAGAACCCCCCAACTTTGAAGTAACTACCTCACAAGTTCACTTACCGGCTATAATTTAGCTCTTCCATATTCTCTGTGGGATCGACCCCAACCTCTAGTTGGGTTCTTTATTGAAAATGTCTGCTTTATACTTCAGTAAGAGGTGTGGTTTGAGCGTTATCAAAAAAGTGGCGTCGTTGTCAGGGAATATGGCTAAGACTAGGTTATTTTCTTGTATTTGACTTGTTGGTAGTTATTTCCTTAATTACATTTATTTTTGCAATTGTCAGGGGAGACTCAAAATGGAGAACAGAGCGGCAGTGAAGAATTAGAGGAGGAGGCTCCTGATGTTGCATAAGAACAGACCCCACCCAGGAAAAGTCATACAATTCGATGGAGAGTGCCGAGAGCTAAAGAATAAACCAATGAGAAGCATCCAAGAAGAGCCGCGGATCCTCACAAACTCACTGAATGAAGCTGAGGAGATGAAGCGGATTTTTAGTTTCTATGGTTTTGAATGGATGGCCAAGACTCCAGCACAGTATACAGAAGAAATAGTTTGGGAGTTCTATGCCAACTATTTGACTACCATGGAGGTAAAGGCAAAGGAAGGGCAGAAGATAAAAGACCAGCCTCGTCTTGAGAGTTTTATGGTCTGAGGTCGAGAGGTTGATATATCTATGCGGACTATCGCTCGAATGTTGTATGGACCACAGTTCCTGCCTACAAGGATGATGCCAGAGTACGATCACAGGGTGGAGGCAATGAAGCAGATTAGACAACTGAGTGTGCAGAAGCGACAGAGGCAGCTGCAATGGCTAGCAGGGGTGATTGTTGAGAACAAGGAAGAAGCTGAGTGGGTTATAGGTGGAAAGCAGGTGACAAAGAACTCATTAAATTTCATAGCAAAAGCCTATTGGACACTAGTGCGTCATCGGTTAGCACCTACGGTCAACGACAACGCATTGAGTGCTGATAGGGAAGCTTTGGTGGCAGGCCTCATGTCTCGTTACCCCATCAATATCCCGAGGATCATAGCAGATGAGATACGAGACCGGGCGGTGGGAGTGAGCACTACTATCCCATTCTCGAGTCTTGTATTCAGGCTATGTATGGAGGCAGAAGTTCCACAAGGTGATGAGCGTTTGATTAGAGGCCAGAGGATTACAGGCATAGGCCTTATTCGGGATAAGATGAACTCGGTAAGCAAATACAGGATTCCCAGAGCAATTCCAGTAGCCCATCTAGCAGGGAATGCACAAGTGAATGTCCCCATTACACAGGAGTAGAGCGAGACACCGGCTACATACACCGGTCATTCAGAGTCAGCTCCTAGCGCCTTAGTTGCACAACTGCCCAGCTTGCAGAGTCAGACACCTGCAAGGTATATTTTGGTACCACAAGACTTCCTCCAGAAGTTGGACAAACCATAGGTCAAGTCAGAGAAAGAGGCAGCAGCTTAAGCTCTACATGCTCGCCTAGATAGTTTTGAGAGCCGATTCAATGTGAGGATGATAGAGCATACAGATACCAGCAGTCTCCATGCGGATTTGGGGGCTCTTCGAAGCCAAGTAGTTGAGTTGTCATCACGAAAACCAACAGTTATAGCAGCCCCCACTCTTTCGGACCTAAATGCCAAGCCTGACGAGGAGATCGATTTGGCAGCATATTGGGAGCCGACTACAACTGTTGAGAAGGGTAAGAAAGGAGCTGCTGAGGATGTTAGAGAGGAGAGTCTTAAAAAGAGGAGGAAGAAGGAGAGGAAAGAGCACAAGCGTGCCAAAGTAGAGAGCATGCGGACTCATGACACACATATGTTTGAGCTGCATGAGAGAGCTAGAGGAGCAGGTAGCTCCACCATAGCTTAGCTCGAGCTTACCAGTGGTCGTGACCCTTCAGGTGAGCCACATTCAGACCCGATATTTACAAAGGTCGTCGAAGCAGCCATGATTACTGGGGGGACCAATCCCCCTATTGACACACCATTAAGTGCGTTGGCCACTGCTAGAGCCACTATTACAGTGGAGATACCACCTCCGCAAGATGACAGGATCGCCTAGTGCACCACAGGTATGTTCTCTTCCCTATGTTCTTATAGTTTATGCTTCGGGGAAGAAGCTTACGTTTGAAAAAAGGGAGGGGTGTACTTGTGATTTTAGAGATTTTTGAATCATCTGAGGGTTTTTCTTGCCGTGTTTCTTTTCTCTTAGGCATGCTATCTAGTAGAACCGACATGTGTAGGATTTATATTTTTAGATTGTAATTTTGTTTAATTAGAAAGTAACTTAGGAGTATTCAACCAATAAAAATGCACTAGTTTTGGTTTTTGAAAATATTGACCCTATTCAAAAAAAAAATTGATGCATTAGCTATGTATTTGTGACAACATGCATGATTTATGTGGATCTTTTGATGTCATTTAGTTTATTAATATGAGTAGTCTTGTTAAGCCATGTATAAACCAGACAGGCGAGGTGAAAATAGTTCATGTACCATGTGTGAGTGAGGTATAGTATTTAGTTCGGTATTGTGTTGAAGATCTAGAACTTGTCTGGTTGGTCTTTGCATAGGCTAAGGATGGTTGGTTAGGATATGAACATAGGCCATTTTTGTTTAGATCACCTTTAGCCTATACTACCCTACCAAAGTTGCATGAATCCCTTGATCCCAAGTTTGAGCCTTAATAGACCATGCTTCTTTGATTTACCAATTAACCATACCCATTTATTTACAATGAATCTGTTTTGGCCCTGGTCCTTCCTTGGATATTGTGAACCTCAACATAAGCAAAATGCTTAAGTTGAGGGTGGCTAGAGAGGGGTGTTTAAATGGTAGGAATGGAAGAAAGGAAAAGAAAAGAGAAAAGAAATGGTGAAAAAATGAAGTGTGGTGAGATGAAAAGAAAAGAGATGAAAATGTTTAGAATCTTGAAAAAGAAAACTCAAAAGAAAATAAAAATGCTAAAAAAAATTGAAAACTCACCACATCCATGCAAATGTGTATAAAAAGGAGTGAAAAGGGAATGAAAGAATAAAGGGTGAAATAGGTGAATGGTGTAGCCAATGTATGTAGTGCCAAGGAAGGGATAGTCACTTATAAAATCTTCCATCTTTATCATGTCCAGCCTTAAGCCTACATTACAAGCCATACCCAAGTCCTATAGTGATCCTAACTCAACCATCTAATAAATCAAAGAAGAGAAAATAAGGTCAAGCCTATGGTATTTGACACATAATACTTGTAACTTCTTTGCGAGAGTGAGCATCTTACTTGTTTAGTTCCATGCTATGCTTGACATTTCATATCTGAGTTAGGACTTCATTTGTCTGAGGGTACATGGATTATATTTGCTTTTACCATTGGTCTGTGTGAACAATATTGGTGATGACTTGATTGCCTGTTGATAGCTAGATAAAATGTCTTGATCCCTATTTATGATGTTTTGAGGGTGCTTGTAATGTATTAACTGATGTTGTTCCATGAGAAAGGGTCAGTAGAGTTTGTATAGAAAGTATAAGTTTTGTTTAAGTATTAGTTGTAGTATCTTAAGTATATTTTATAGTTGAGCATCGTGTTTAGTTTTTCTTTTCTTTGCCTGAGGACATGCAAAAGTCTTAAGTTGAGGGTGTTGATGTGTTGTGGATTTACAGCACTTTCGACGTTCAAAACTAAGAAAATAGCATGGACTGAGGTGTATTTATATGGATATAAGGCAGTTTTCCTTTGGTTACAGGATAAATTGGTGTTGGAGCTAAAAAAATGCAAAAGAAATCCTGAAGTGTGCAAAATAGACTCAAATTGCAGTCCACAGTACGAGTCGTTTGAAGGTCTTGCGAGTCGTACTGGTGGCCTTGAAAAGTTTCAGAAGGCTAATATTGAATAGATGCAATATATGAGTCTCAGTACGAGTCATACCAAGCTTGTATGAGTCGTGGTGATAAAGTTGTGAAAAGATTCAGAAGATTTGCATAAGAGGCTGACTCTTGCTACGGAAAGGAAGTACGAACCGTGGAATGAAGATACGAGTCGTACCATGGAGGTCGTGATGAACTTAAAAAATACTTCAAAGTCTCAAAGTTAAGCCACGGGAGCTCAGTATGGATGGTAAGATGGAGGTACGAATCGTACCAGGACTCAACACTTAGACAAAATTCAACCAATCGTGCAATGTACAAAAGGATGTTATGGACCGTAGGATCGTGCTACGGATTGTAGGTTGACTCATGACGTGGGCGGAACCAGATATGGAAATTCACCCTGTTAACCTAGGAAAAGGATTCTTATGTCTGTATAATACGTTTTATGTTTTATTTTCAGGAGATTTTAATCAGAGAAGAGATTTTTGTGAGAGACATTATTGGAGACAACATTAGACAATTGAGAGAAAGAGAGAATTGAGTTGATTTGACTTGTGATCAACGTTTTCTTGAATTCTTCTTGCCATTTGTTCTTCAAGATTTTTCTGATTAATTAAAGAAAGTGTTTTTCTCATTCATACTTGTAAGTATTGATTTATGTTTTTAATCATGAATGAAATTCACAACCTTACAACTATGAGAGGCTGAAATCTCCATATCTAGGGTTGGGGGAACCATGGTGGATTAACAAGCTAGGGTTGCACAAAGTGATTACACACACTTATATTGTATTCTCTTCATTCTTAAACATTTTTTAACGGTGCGCAACACTAGGACATGCCCGAATTCTTTACTTGCTTAGGTCTAAGAGGTAGAGATTAGGAAAAAAGTATTACAACGGAGCCTTGATCTTGATGATCAATCTATTAACTTGAGTTGTGGTTGCAGGATAGTTAAATCTAGAACTTAGTGATAATGGATAGCTTGAAACCGCTCATGAGACTTGGTCGAGTAATTGAGTATAGTCATTCAATAGGGACTGGTCGGTCGTTTGAATAAACCTAAGTTATCAGCTCTATAAGTAAGTGTTGGTGATGATCACGAGTGTATACCCAAAGCATTTATGAACCCATGGGGAACACAAACCCTATTTATCCTTTAATATTGATTCAAAATTAGATTTTTGATAAATTTTTTATTATTGATTTCTTTAGTACCCCCCAATTTTAAAGTAACTACCTTAAAAGTTCACTTACCGGCTGCAATCTAGCTCTTCCATATTCTCTGTGGGATCGACCCCAACCTCTAGTTGGGTTCTTTATTGAAAACGTCTACTTCATTGTCACGCCCCGCCTCAGGGGGTATGACTGGCACCTGGTGCCCTATTAGGACCTGAACTGCTAGACTACTGAGCCTGAGCACATCTGGTGCCTAGCTCGCTCTAACTCATATTCAAGGAATCAACGGGCTATATAACGGCTGTAAATACAGCCTCCGGCCGACTAGGCCTATAGCCACCTGTACTATAATGACAGCTAACCAGAATCATGTCAATATAAGGGAGCCTATGCGGGCCGACAAGGCCACCATGCTGTCTAGTTGAGTCTAAACCAGTATAACAAATGTTGAACAGCTACGTGACCGACAAGGTCACCACTACTGACTGGATAAGGCCTCACACGATCAATATAAACAACTAAACATACGCACGGCCCCACACGACCGGCACAACTAACCACAGGGAAATATATACAATCTGCAAGCCTCTAGAGTAACAATAGAAATGATTGGGACAGGGCCCCGACCTACCCATACTGTACAATAAAAGGAAATGATATAAACCTCTGAAATATCAAGCTCCGGATGACAGGAGCCGATGAGTCTACGCTGGCTAGGATCACGAGGGATCGCCTCCTCGTCTATGAGTACCTGCAGGCAAGTAATGCAGCGCCCCAAACGGGCGTCAGTACCGCTGGTACCGAGTATGAAAAGCAACTGAACATAACTGAATACAAATAACAGAACTAGAAATTCTAAATAGCAGGAGATAACTGAATATGAAGAGTTGATAGGAACTAGATCAAACCTTTCTGCACTGATAGGCGGGAGCGTGTCTGTAGTCACGGCGGCCTGCTGACTATTAACTAACATATGTAAAGCACATAAATACATATACATTTAGCAAGCAAGAGCCAATACCAACCCCCATAAGCCGGATGGCGCCAAGCAAGCAAACAATCTATATACCCCTACCCCGGTCAAAACCAACCAAAAAAAAGTCACTCCACTCATCTGCTCACTCAGAGCTCCTCTACCGACCCCCTGAGTCTCCGGCTCGGGCCATAGCCTCCGATATAAATAACCGTGTCTGAGTCCGGAGGACTCCTATACTGTATCTGTAACTGTGACTGTATCTGAATCTATTCCCTGGGCACTTGCGCACAATAGGGCTATCTGTACTGTAATGCTGATCAGCCTGATATGGGGAAAGCTTCATCCCATCTTCGTCCAAACTGGGGACGGCATGCCACTCCTTGGAGTGATGTAAACCCACCCGCCCAGTGGGCGACACGATTACCAACTCAGGGGTGGTGAGGACGCTTAATAAGGTGCCCTCACGCCATATCAAGTCTAAACAAACAAATAGCACATATAAATAGCAAGCAAGTATAACTGAAAAGACTATCTGAAATCTAACTTCTTATTCTGATCTATTTCTATACTGAACTGATTCTTTACTGATTATACTGATTCTGAAATCCTTCTTTAACTGTTGGCTAATCTGTAGCCAATATTCCATCTGTCTGAATGGCTAGTCTGTAGCCATAAAACTGTCTGTCTATCTTATTTTACTTTATTAGCTTTTATTCTGAAAATCTGTCTCTTTTTATTCTACAACATGCTTGCTAATCATACAATAAGCTATATTGAATCTGGAATGCTAACTCTCCCTTTGGCGCATGCTTTACTAACTTTCGGACTGAATACGGTACGGCAACACAACTCAGAATCCATTAGGCTTACTTAATTCTCAACATTCAACTCCGAGGGTTTCAAATACAGAGCTTACTAGGATTTACCAAGCTAAGGCTTACTAACTTGCCGAAGAACAACTTCACATACCTTAACCTCAAGTTATCCGACTGTCGGACGAGGCTCAGTCAGTATTCCAGCTATTTCTCCCAACTGCATTCATATACACGTTAATTAGTGCTAAATACAAATTTATTCTGAAGGACGACATCACTTTTGATATAATTATAGCCTAAACTTAGGCTTATCCAAAGACGGTCGAAAACTTGCTATTCAGAAGTTCAGAAGGGAGAAGTATTCACTTCGCAGCTAGGAGCACATATACACTAGTTTGGAGCAATTCCACTTACCTTAGTCTGGTAGCTTGACGATTCGTCGGCCGTATTTCGTGAAACTAAATCCGTAGGAATGCTCCCTGCTGCTAAATACCTCGGTACCTGAGATTAATTTGAGTTTGGACTACGTTTGGCAGCGTAATCGGACGATAATATCTTCACCCTCTTCGTCTCTCTCTGTTTGCTGCGAATTCTCTGGAAATTATAATGAATAAACTGATTTAAAACCGAAGTGGGGCTTTATATACTTGGGCCTAGACAGGCGCAATATGTCACGGAGCCAACGCGGTGGCCTCGCCTCCGTGACACGCTGCCATCTCGGAGGGGCTCTGCCCCGGCTCCTTCCACGATGGTTCGACAGGCTACTCGTCCGATCCTTTCTCGGACCTTTCTCTAGCACGTATGGCTTTCAAATATGCTTAACCAACGCGCAAATAGGTCATCTAGGTGCCGGAAATCTCACGGGGTGTAACATTCTCCCCCCCTTAAGAACATTCGTCCTCGAATGAAACTGCTATTTAGAGGACTATTCAATTATCTCAACTTGTTCCTAAGAAAATTTCGGCAGATGCTCATCCCAGCTACCCCCAAAATCTAGTACACACGCTCGTAGCATATCTTCGAGCATTTGAATAGTGCGTTCACCCTATCCATCTGTCTGAGGGGGGAATACTGTGCTCAAATTAATCTGCGTTCCTAGACCTTTCTGAAATGACTGCCAAAATCTAGCTATAAATTGTTCTCCTTTGTCAGAGATAATGGATACTGGAACACCGTGTAATCTAACTATTCCTCTGATATACAGTTCGGCATAATCTTCGGTAGAGAAAGTAGCTTTCATTGGCAGGAAATGGGCTGATTTCGTTAGTCTATCAACTATTACCCAAATGGAATCATGTCTATGCCTGGTATGGGGTAATCCTGCTACAAAGTCCATGTTTATTTCTCCCTATTTCCAGAGAGGCACAACTATGTCCTGAGTCAATCCGCCCGGCCTTTGGTGTTCCTCTTTTACTTGTTGGCAGTTAGGACACTGGGCTACAAATTCTGTTATCCCCTTTTTCGTTCCTGGCCATCAATAGATTTCTTCCAAATCATGGTACATATCTGTTGAATTGAGATGAGAAGAATAATGGGCATAATATACCTCGCCCAATCTGCTGGCGAAGCCCTTCAACGCCTGGAACACAAGGCGGCCTTTACGTCGCAACACTTCATCCCCGGTTATCTAGAAATCTGACACTTTTCCTTGCTGAACTCTGTCTTTTGACCGAACCAGGTCGAGATCTTTATAATGTCGTCCCTTTACTTCCACAACTAACGACGACACTGCGCTGTTTGAAATTACCGTTCCATTGTCCTCTGTTTCTGCCACACGAACGGCTAAACTGGCTTATTATGCCGGAGAACCCGACAGGTGATCTACCGGTATAGCTAGAGCTTATCTGGCCTTCTAGCCGCATGCTAAGGCTACTTGTTGCTGAGATAACCTGAACAACTATCTGCACACCATGTGCCCGTATCTGATCAGAGGATCCTGACAATGTCATGATCTCTAATAGTCTGGCTGAATAACCTTGACTAACTAAATGGCTGGGTTGAATGACCCGAATGCTGCAGTAGTCTAACGATGCTCTACATGTCCTACTCGGGCATCTGTAGCTCATGCATAACTGCGGAGTTGGTCCTCCTAATTGAACAATTGTAGTGTTGTACTTAGTCCAACTTACTCTCAAGCGATCCGTCCCTGGATCTTCATAGGGAACCCACCGATCTCCTTGTCTTAGTAAACACTGTGCTAGTAGAGCACTACCAATTTCTTACGCCTTATTCGTACCCCCTTAGATTTATATTACTGTTCTTGGAAATTCTCGGTCTTATGAGCCATTCTGTAAAGACTGGCCTTCTGTTAGGGCTCTGTATCTGAATACCTTATGAGAACCAGCTGAAGTACTAGTCCGTCACTGACTACTGATATGGACTCTTTCTTGGGGTACCCACAGGTTTGTCTGACTGAGACGGTTGGCTGACTTACGGGGTGTTCCACATAATGGCTGCTAGGTTGACTAAGGCCGACTCTCACCTACAAGGCTAGGAAAACGATGTATGAACACTTAACATACTGGAAAAATTCTGATATTGCTAACCTCTGAAGTATACCTATTCGGCCTCTATTTCTGGTTCTGGCACATGCGATAATGTTACTGATCTTTAGGGATGCTTCCCTGCTAATACAGGCGCCAGCTGGTCGTTAGACCATCTAACTGTGCCCGTATCATCAACCACGTGACTCAGGCTACTAACTCCTGTGAGCTTCTTAAGTCTAGGTCTGGCAACAAGCATATAAGTCCGTTAACTCAATAAACTGAGAACCGAGAAAGTTTCTATGGCTTCATACGTGAATCACACTTAACATGCCCCCTCTTTTGGTGAGGGGTCCTACAGTACGATCTGTATATATTTCCTAGCAGCTAACCAAAATCTGTGTGACTGTAACACCTATAGCCAACTACTCACATCATATCTATTATCTATACATATATATATATCAACAACTATGTACAATACATACTGAATTTTGTGGTGATACGTAATCTCTGACATGCTTTACTGAATTTCATACTGCACATGATATACCGCTCCTACGGTCTAATGATATCTCATATCCTCTCGTATCATTTCATTGGATTTTTTTTTCATCCCATTCTGGAAGCAACACACACATGCACTTTAGCTATGATCCGCTATTTGAAATTTCACCACTCTTACAATGTGGGGTCAACATCCGAACCTTATGGCCTTACTTGGCATTATATTAAGGCCCGTGACTGTCTGTTGGACCTTGTCTCTGGGCCACACTAGATTGGAGTCTCTGGATCGGTACCCTCTTACCTTCTCCTTAGGCGGACGTACCGCAACATTCTAAACTATTATCTTACTGTCTCTTAGCTGTTCGTCTGAGGTTCAGTCCTTAATACACAATGTTCTATTAATCTGGAGGTGATTCTGGTTTCCCCTCAAAATCTAGTATTCATGCTCTTCACCCTCATCTTCCTTAAACTGAGCTATGGGGTTCAAGGTACCTGCCTTACATTGTCAATAAGGTTGCCAGTCAAGTTCCAACCTATACCTCTTCTGACTTGCAGTCGGACCCATCTTATTCATATAATCTCCCTGTCTTTTGATATCACAGCTAAGATTATAACTATTATTCTGCAGACATACCCTGCCGTCGTTAGCATGCAACGGCGGATTCCACCTTTCACTTACTGCCTACTTTGGGCAACATCGTCTCAATCCTTATGCCCTTTGCTATACTGGGATCAAAACTAAGGGGTAGGAATGACTTTTTCTTACTGCAACGAAACGAAGACATGGAACTGTACCACACCTGAAAGGATGGAGGTGGGAATCCTACATTTCCCTCTCTTTCTCACACTTATCTGATAATCTAATATTGTCTATTATCTTAATCAGATCATATATATCTAACAAATAAATTGACTCATTTATACGTTATACTTATAACTTCCTATTCTGAAGTTATCGACATATACTGGGGATGGTACCGATAAAAGTATAACATTGGGAGGTCCCTGTTACCTCCTCCTGCTGCTGTAGTTGTCGTGCCCCATTTTTCCCTCATGGAAAAATGGGATACAACATGTGACAACTCTTAAGGGTTTATGAGTTTGAAGAGTCGCCACCTAACGAGTTTAAGGTGCGTTAGGGCACCGTTCTAAGCTGAGTTTTATTTCCTAGATAACCAGAGTTGGGTAAGGGCTTTAATTACCTCGAAAGGAAGGTGTTAGGCACCTTGCGAGGTCCACAAAAGTGGTTCCCGACCGTACTCATTAAAATGGGAATTTTTAGCTAAGCGATCAAATAAAGTTGTTTTAAAACCTATATTATTTATACTAAAAATGATTTGATAAAAAAAAGTCGATAATAAAAGATTAATTGTTATTGAGACGAGTGACAAGAAGGAATTTGGGCAAAAATGAAATTCAAGAAAGTTTTAACTTATTATATGCAAAAATTTGTGGCACAATAATACAAACAGAAATTAAAAATAGACGAACAACAAATAAATAAATATTTTATTTAATTATGGGGTCGAGCCTCGATGAGGCGCCTACGTATCCCTTAAGGGAATCAAGCCAAACGTAGTTCTACATTCGAGAATTGTTTGACCTAATGGGATCATCCCATGCAACTTAAATAATACTTCGCAATCTTTTGAATTGCTCGTATTATTCAGTGAGTACAGACTATCATTTCCCATCTACCCCTAATTGATTATTAACCTAAAACGTTCTATGTGATGGACTATCATCCTAATATTTGCTACCCGTCCCGATTTTAAAGTCCAAGAGGCATTGAACAACTATTTTGGATTTTGGAGTTAGAATTCTTAAGGCTAAAAAAAATGACAAACAAAACAATAATTCTCACAACGAGCATATAAAGGTTTCGAATAAGCCTCTTTGTTTAAACTTATGAGCATAATTTTTAAGCGAGTGCATACCTATGAACATGATTTCTAAGTGAACGTAAATAAGGATAGATTTAGAGAAAGCAAACTCGACATAGATGAGCATTGTATAATGATTAAAAGTATGATTTAAGCAAGTAAACACCTTATCCTATAGGGATGATCTCTAGGTTGAACAGTAAGAAGAGTTGTACACCTTATTTAACTTCTATACTTTATGATAAGGCAAATAGGTCTGTTTTAGGAAACTGCAGTAATAGTGCATAAATTTAAACATGAAACATACTTCAGCTTATTTAAGGACCCTAAAGCATGCATTCTAAAGATTTTCAAGCAAATATACATAAAATCTGGCTTCTAAAGGTAGACCTATGAAAAAAATTAAATTTGTATTCTATAATAATTTAAACACAGCTTCTGATTATTAGATTAAACACATTAATGCAAAGCAGACAGACAAAGTGGAAGAACAGGATTATCATGCACAAGTTTCAAATAAGCGTACGTCAATTCTTATAGGTATGATTTTTATGACTTAAGTATGCAGCCAAACAAAAATACCTATAATAAAATTCATACCTAATGGACATTATGGTCTAAATCAAAGTAGTATTGCTTGGTGTTGTATAATTTTTATAGGCGGACTTATTAATGGTCAGGATTTAAACATGCTGAAAGCAAATAATTTAACATTTTTTTGCATAGGAACTAATATATAAACAAGTTGTATAATGACCGAAAATCTAGGCATGTTAAATGATGATAGAACCAGTAACTAAACTCTCAACTTATGAATGTCGAAGTAATCAAGTAGGTTTGTTAGCCAGTAGATTAACATCAGATAAGCACCAAAACCCATTATGATCAAATAAAACATGCTTGCATACATACACGCATCAAATTTCTATAAGGCTGTCTTTTAAACATTAATATAGGCATGAACTTTTCAGGTTAAGAAGAACGTACATTAATGAATCAATCTCCTATAGGCGTGGTCTCTAATAATGTGAATAGACTAAGGACAACATAGATAACCTAAACATGTTTTGACGCATTAAACGACATAGATATGACATATGAATCTAGCTCAAACATGTGGGATATCTAGATATATTTTAACTTTTATTTAATCATTCTTATGGCTTTTCCTGTTAATGTATAACAATCAGGCAGGCAAAAGTAATACTCAAACGAATAAATGGCATTGACAATGATTTAACAAAATTTATTTTGCATACAAGTTCAATTAAAGTCTAACAGATGTGAATCCTAATTATAACAGTTAAAGAATTCTTTCAGGACATGGCTTAATAAATTATTCTAAAAAAACGTCGACATAGACAGTCAAAGTTTATTATTACGCGTCTTAAGAAAAATTAAACCTAAACCCTTTGAATATTCCGTAGGCATGATTTTTTAGGTCGCACATAGTTAATTAATTTAAACGAGATTGATTTGTATGGGTTATAAGAATCCTAGAGGCATGCTTTCTAGGAGGTTTTCCAACAATTGAGAAAGATGCAACCCCCCGCCCCCATAAAAAAAACCCCTTTTTACTATATATTAATGTTTTACAACTATTACAAGATTGAAGAAATAATGAATTAATACAAAACAGAAATTAAATTATAAAATGAAACTCCGTAGTCCATCCTTCCCCGGGTGACTCTTCATCCCAAAAGAAAGACCTGTTTGACAATTGATATAATACATAGGCACATACAAATACGTATTCGGGATTTCATACATTATTAATTAGTTAATGGACTACGCAATGAAGTGCAAACATATTATAACAGTAAGGAATCTATAAAGGATATATTCGACACTACGTGTAATTCTCAATCATCTTCAAACAAGTAGAAAATTCAAGCATTGTTGTCAAAAGTAACATAAAGGCATAAAACTAACCGATTAATAATGAGAACAGAATCGCAATTCCAACGAGCACGGAGTAAAATGACTACGGCTTTAAAAGAGACCTTAAAAATTAGCCCGAAATCTCAACACGTCAAGATCACAGGAATATCACGGATTCCGAGCAATGCTCGTGTTGAGAAGGGAAAGAGAGATGAAGGAAGAAAAGAAAATTTTTAACTAAAGCCAATTTTGTTTTTTCGATCAATTCCCTTGATGATCACAAAAGAGACGAGAGGGTCCCTTTTATAGTCAAAACAGGAGGATTTAAGGAAAGGTAATTAATCAGCATATTTAAATAAATAAAATCACTCCTTAAACATATGGACGAGGTCAATTAATTCACAATTTTCCAAAAATACACAAGCAATGCAATTATTATAAATCAGTATAAGGAAAGGCGGTGGGTAAATAAATATACATTTCCATTCAGGGTGTCAATCAAAAGAAAATAATTTCTCTTAAATAAAATTACATTCAAATATACCATAAATAGTCTAAGACCAAATTGTCACATATCTTAGAAGACGGGAAGGAAAGCAAATCAATTAGCTTAGGGTGTAATACAACCGTACGTAATCAATCGCGGACAAGACTAAAAGGAAACACGAATCATACAAAGTTTTGCTTAATTGAATAGGTAGGGTCAATTTGAGCAGAAACTATATCAAATCTGACCAAAAATATTTAAGTACTCAGCTGTCATATATTAAGTTACTATATTTAACTAAATGGGAAAGACAGTCACAAAATAATATTAATAAGAATCAAATATCATGGGAATCATAATAAGATAAATGTGTTCCTTATGAAATGTTAAACAGAGGACAATATGGAATCAACCAAACAGCGATTATATATATATATAGATGTACCTAGGCATGTACGTACTGATTAACATCGAACAAATAACCTGTTTTTAAAGAGTTTTTAATAAGCAAAAGAAAATGATATACCCAGTAACATGTAGAATCAAATAAGCCAATGATTTTCACAAGAACATTCGGTTGAATTAAGGGGTTACAAGAACAAAATTCATGAACAAGC
Source organism: Datura wrightii (assembly GCA_035772735.1). NCBI lineage: Eukaryota > Viridiplantae > Streptophyta > Magnoliopsida > Solanales > Solanaceae > Datura > Datura wrightii. Next base: position 31,138,078 of record JASDFA010000006.1, read on the forward strand.
ATATTAATCAACTGTGCATGATTAAATAATTAGCAGATACTGATTATATGTATAAATGAAATAGAAAGCAGAATCATATATTATATATATATATATATACTATATATTATTATATATAAATGAAAAACAGAAAGGAAAACAATATATATTATTTATATATATATTATACTATATATATTTATATATACATCTCTATTATATATTATTATATATACATAATCGTCATATCTATATATATATACACATTATCTATTATTATATATATAAATGAAACAGTATATTATATATATATATATATATATATATATATATATATATATATATATGTATCCTATATATATTTATCATACATTATTATTATACATATATATACTTATTATATATTTATTATATACATATATATACATAAATAAAACAACAGAGAAGAATAAAAATAAATGAAAATCAAATAAAAATAAAAATAAATTTACTCGGCCGGGGGGGGAATATGGTGAGTTTTCCGGTGGCCGGGTTTGGTTTTGGAGGTTCGCCGGTAGTGGTGTGTTTCGGCGAGAGGAGAAGATGACGGCGAGGTAGGTTGCCGGAGGTGAGGAGGGCGACTGGTGGTTATCGGTGTTTCTGGCGTTCATGCAGTGGTTGGTGGTTGTGCAACGGGAAGAGGGTGGTGTCGACGTTCACCGGAAGTTATGGAGGTTTGGCGATGGTTTTGATGTCGTCCGAAAGGACATCGACGAAGGAGATGAGGTGTGCGAAAATGGAAAAGGGGAAGCCGGTTTCGCCGGATTTTTGACGGAGAAGATGAGAAGCAGCCACTTTGGTGGTTTTTCGGTTCTGTTCTGCCCGGAAAACGTGAGGTTGGTGTTCCGACGGCTGGCAGATCGGAGAAGGTGAGGGAGAGAGGGTGCGGCGGTTGGGTCTGTTATGGAGGTTGTTTTCCGGCCAGCAGTGGCCAAAAATGATGGTGTTTTTGGTGGTATTCGGAGAGAGATGAGAAAAGAAGAAGACGATGGTGGTTATGGCGGAGAGGAAGAGAACTGTGGAGGGAGAGAAAAGGTGAATGTGTTGTTTTTTCCGGCGAGAAGAGGCCGGCCGGAGAGGAGAAAGAGAGAAGAGGGAGAGGCGGCGGTTAGGTTAGTGGGAAGGGGAAGAATGAAAGAATGTTTAGGGTTTGGGTAGGTAGAAGTATTAAAGGAAATAAAATAGGTTTTTCATCTTAGCCGTCGGATCAAAATGAATAGACGGCTGAGATTAACTTTTAAAGGAAGATGGGCGGTTTATGGATCGGGTTCGGGTAGTATCCGTGGGTCGCGGGTAGGATCAATGGGTAGGTTTAAATTGAAATTGAATTGGATAAAATTGAATTTAAATAATAGCCAAAATTGATCAAAGTGGCTAAAATTGACATAAATTGAATAGAAAGTGGCCAGATTTGAAATAAATTGAAATGAAATTTAATAGAAAATGGCTATAATTTAAATAAATTGAATGAAATTGGATTTAGCTGCTATTAAATTAATAAATATACTACATTTGTAGATAAATAAATAATAAATAATAAAAATAGTTTAAATTATAGAAAATCATTTAAATATTATTATTAATAAATAAAATCATAACTCTTAGTATAGTTATGTAAAATATCATATAATTAAATTATTATATTTAAAAATAATTTAATGACTAAAATATAAAATCAAGTTATCAAGTATTATAAAAATCATATTATTAACATAAATAATTTATAAATTTGAGTAATAATATTAGTCAAATAATTTTGTAAAATTTAGTAAGACTGTGTAAATTGTTTATTATATAAATATATATTTCAAGATAAGAGTGCATATTAATACAAAATATATTATATATGATATAATTATTTAATATCAAAATTTAAAATTAATATGAGTCATATATATGTAACTTGAAATAATTTTCACAAGATTATGATAATAAATTATTTATAAATATAAAAGTAAGTCGAATATTTGCATTAAAATAAATAAATAAATATATACATATATAAGCAGCATATTAAGGCGTAGGTAGGTCAAAATTGGGTGTCAACAGTAGTTACCTTGTAACTGGCTGATGTTCTCTCCTGTTGCTATATCTGATCTTCTGCCTGGAATAGGATTTCGCTGGTCTGACTTGTATCTGTATTCAAAGAATATGATAAGTTTTTAAAAGGTCCAACCCTATACTGTACTGTGCTATGGCACGAGTGAGTATGAAAGAAGGGTAACCATCCTATTATGCCTCGCAGCCTCCTGCCTATAGTATGTGGTGCACAACACATCCATAGACAAGACTCTACTTAGCACGGCTTGTAGACTCCCGGGGACACAACCTGCTCTGATACCAAGTTTGTCACGCCCCGCCTCAGGGGGTATGACTAGCACCTGGTGCCCTATTAGGACCTGAACTGCTAGACTACTGAGCCTGAGCACATCTGGTGCCTGGCTGGCTCTAACTCAGATTCAAGGAATCAACGGGCTATATAACGGCTGTAAATACAGCCTCCGGCTGACTAGGCCTATAGCCACTTGTACTATAATGACAGCTAACCAGAATCATGTCAATATAAGGGAGCCTATGCGGGCCGACAAGGCCACCATGCTGTCTAGTTGAGTCTAAACCAGTATAACAAATGCTGAACAGCTACGTGACCGGCAAGGTCACCACTACTAACTGGATAAGGCCTCACACGGCCAATATAAACAACTAAACATACGCACGGCCCCACACGACCGGCACAACTAACCACAGGAAATATATACAATCTGCAAGCCTCTAAGAGTAACAATAGAAATGATCGGGACAGGGCCCCGACCTACCCATACTGTACAACAAAAAGAAATGATATAAACCTATGAAATATCAAGCTCCAGATGACAGGAGCCGATGACTCTGCGCTGGCTAGGATCACGAAGGATCGCCTCCTCGTCTATGAGTACCTGCAGGCAAGTAATGCAGCGCCCCAAACGGGCGTCAGTACCGCTAGTACCGAGTATGAAAAGCAACTGAACATAACTGAATACAAATAACAGAACTAGAAATTCTAAATAGCAGGAGATAACTGAATCTGAAGAGCTGATAGGAACTAGATCAAACCTTTCTGCACTGATAGGCAGGAGCGTGTCTGTAGTCACGGCGGCCTGCTGACTATTAACTAATATATATAAAGCACATAAATACATATACATTTAGCAAGCAAGAGCCAATACCAACCCCCATAAGCCGGATGGCGCCAAGCAAGCAAACAATCTATATACCCCTACCCCGGTCAAAACCAGCCAAAAATAAATCACTCCACTCATCTGCTCACTCGGAGCTCCTCTACCGGCCCCCTGGGTCTCCGGCTCGAGCCATAGCCTCCGATATAAATAACCGTGTCTGAGTCCGGAGGACTCCTATACTATATTTGTAACTGTGACTGTATCTGAATCTGTTCCCTGGGCACTTGCGCACAACAGGGCTATTTGTACTGTAATGCTGATCAGCCTGATATGGGGAAAGCTTCATCCCATCTTCGTCCAAACTGGGGACGGCATGCCACTCCTTGGAGTGACGTAAACCCACCCGCTCAGTGGGTGACACGATTACCAACCCAGGGGCGGCGAGGACGCTCAATAAGGTGCCCTCACGCCATATCAAGTCTCAACAAACAAATAGCACATATAAATAGCAAGCATGTATAACTGAAAAGACTATCTGAAATCTAACTTCTTATTCTGATCTATTTCTATACTGAACTGATTCTTTACTGATTATACTAATTCTGAAATCCTTCTTTAACTGTTGGCTAATCTGTAGCCAATATTCCATCTGTCTGAATGGCTAGTCTGTAGCCATAAAACTGTTTGTCTATCTTATTTTTACTTTATTAGCTTTTATTCTGAAAATCTGTCTCTTTTTATTCTACAACATACTTGCTAATCATACAATAAGCTATACTGAATCTGGAATGCTAACTCGCCCTTTGGCGCATGCTTTACTAACTTTCGGACTGAATACGATACGACAACACAACTCAGAATCTATTAGGCTTACTTAATTCTCAACATTCAACTCTGAGGGTTTCAAATACGGAGTTTACTAGGATTTACCAAGCTAAGGCTTACTAACTTGTTGAAGAACAACTTCACATACCTTAACCTCGAGTTATCCGACTGTCGAATGATGCTCGGTCAGTATTTCAGCTATTTCTCCCAACTGCATTCATATACATGTTAATTAGTGCTAAATACAACTTTATTCTGAAGGACGACATCACTTTCGATATAATTATAGCCTAAACTTAGGCTTATCCAAAGACGGTCGAAAACTTGCTATTTTTCATAAGTCCAGAAGGGAGAAGTATTCACTTCACAGCTAGGAGCACATAGACACTAGTTTGGAGCAATTCCACTTACCTTAGTCCGGTAGCTCGACGATTCGTCGGCCGTATTTCGCGAAACTAAATCCGTAGGAATGCTCCCTGGTGCTAAATACCTCGGTACCTGAGATTAATTTGAGTTTGGACTACGTTTGGCAGCGTAATCGGATGATAATATCTTCACCCTCTTCGTCTCTCTCTGTTTGCTACGAATTCTCTGGAAATTATAATGAATGAACTGATTTAAAACCGAAGTGGGGCTTTATATACTTGGGCCTGGACAGGCCCAATGTGTCACGGAGCCAACGCGGTGGGCCCGCCTCCGTGACACGCTGCCATCGCGGAGGGGCTCTGCCCCGGCTCCTTCCGCGATGGTTCGATAGGCTACCCGTCCGATCCTTTCCCGGATCTTTCTCTAGCACGTATGGCTTTCAAATATGCTTAACCAACGCGCGAATAGGCCATCTAGGTGCCGGGAATCTCACGGGGTGTAACATTCATATTTCAGTAAGAGGTATGATTTGAGCGTTATCAATATCACACCATGTATATCCCTTGCATGGCAAGCCTTGGATGGCTCTGCCCACTTGAGCGAGATAGTTGGGACATCATGTAAGCTCTATGATGATGGTGTCGATTTAGATGAGTCCTCCCATTGTTTCTCATGATTTATGCATTGTCATGTTTAGGATACTTTGTCTCAAGTTATGTTTTTACAAGGTTTCTATTATGATTATTAATATTATGACTAGATTATGAATGGTTCTGAAAACCTTGAGCCTCATGTTTATGTTATTACTATGATTGCATGTTGTGTACTGTCCTATTCTTATGAACTCTTATATATTTTGATTAGTCCATTTTATTTACCTTGCATACTCAGTACATTTCAAGTACTAACCGCATATTTTATGCTGTATTGTTTCATGTTACGGGCTCAAATGTTCAGGGTCAGTCTCTCCGCTAGCCGATCTTTCAAGTTTAGTTCAGCCAGCTATTGGTCAGTCCTCATCCTACGAGGACCTTCAGTTAGTTGCATTGTTGCTATTTTCAGTTTCATACTGTTAGTGAGCTAGTTGGGGGTCTTGTCCCATCATCCCATTAGTATGTTGAGGCTTTTCAGACATAGTTTGTATTCTCGGCTTTGGATTCAATGTTGTGATATTTTCATTGGATAAACGTTTAGTTATTCAGACTTTCTCTATTTCAGAAATTAGTTATCAACTTTGATTGTGTTAATCTTTATCTATCATGCTCATGTCATGGGTCGACTTGGATCCATTTATGGTTCTAGGTTCTGTGTCTCGATCTGAACCTATGTTTGGGTTATGATAAATTTTCAACTATGGTTGTTCAGTTTTGAGAATGCAGTTCCATCCCTAGACCTCCAGTATGCTTAATTCAACATTCGAGGACGAATATTCCTAAGGGGGAGATATTGTAACACATCGAATCTCAAAATAGCTCCTTAAAGGAAAAAATTGAAATTTACAGATTTACTGTAGGTGTGACGGTGGGACTGATGGCCTGTCATCCTAGCGACGGACCATCGCCTGTGGCATTGCGGCTTTGACAGTGAGGATGACATTTGTTTGCCTTGTGACGGACCATCGCATGTTTCATCGCGATCGGGTCTCGGTGTTCTAGGTGTGATTGCAAATTCAATGGACCATTGATGGAGTGATGGCCTGTCAATTCTTTCATAGAAAAGAAGGGATTCTGGACCCTACTAGTTAGGGATGATGGTATGGGTGACGGACCGTCAGGCATGTGATGGCCCATCACTGCCACCGTTGAGCCGTTCAGTGACTTAGTCCAGTCAATTTTCCAGGGTTATTTTTGTAATTTTCTAAGCTCCTAACCCCTAGGTGATGTCATTTTGGGCTTCTTAAAAAGTGTATTAAGAGGTTTAACCTATCTTAAGTCCTCATTCTTTTAAAACAACAATGGAATGAAGATCCTCTCTCAAGACCATGGCTAGGGTTCTTCATCAAATCTTTCTTGGGTTTCTAAGACAAGTCTAGGAGTCACTTACCGAGGTATGCAGGGTTGTGAATGGGGGAAATTCTTCAACCCTCATGCCCAATTTCATTCTCAATCTATGATTTTAAGTTGCCAATTGTGTTATGTTGAAATTCTAGGGTGAACCCAATTACATGCAATTATCTATTATCTTTATGGGTTCAATTCTCTCATGTTCAAATTGATGAAATATAGTTATTGGGGAAACTTCTACTCTCAAATTCCTCATGAATTGATGATTTCAAGCTTATGATAATCATGTCCTATTGTGCATGATTTATGAGTTTCAAACTTATGAGCCTATGATTTCAAGTATGATAAATTGTCCAAGTATACATGAATGATATGAATTCTTAAACTTATGATTCCATGATTTCGAATTATGAAGCTGATTTCAAGTATTTATAATTTCATGATTTAGGCAAACCCATGTAAAGTCAAGTATGATTTATCATGATTTTATCCAAGGGTTACAAGATCAGTTTTGCATAAATGTTTCAAGTCAAGGAGTAGGATGGCTTTCCTCCACGTGGGCAAGACGTGGGATCATCATGCACTCATACGTGATGGTTGTTGGTTATGAGGAGTCTCCCATTATTCCTTAGTTTTTATATATCATTATGTTTATATTTTGTGATGTTATGACTTATGGTAGTTTGGCTTAAAACATGATCTATGAGGTTTTTACTTAGAAACAGACATATTCAACTTTATGTTACAGTTCTGGAAGCTTTGAGCCCTCGTGTTTACTTTATGATCAGGATCTCATGTTTTATACGATTTTACACTCATGACCTCTCTTATACTATTTTTACTAGCATATTTTAATTACTATACATACTTAGTACATTCAAAGTACTGACTGCATTATTTATGCTATATCATTTTATGATATAGGTTCAGGTGGTCGGTATCGGTCTCGTCATTAGCTCGCTCCCGCTTAGTCCAGCTTTATCCAGTTTTGTTGTGTCCTCATGATCCGAGGACATAAGTTTTGGTTATATCTCTTTTGTTTATGTCTTTTAGTTTCAAATTTAGCAAGCTAGTTAGGGGTGTTGTCCCATCAACTTATCAGATGTTTAGAGGCTTTCAGATAGCTATGTATAGATGGTTCAGCGATATTCTCTTGTGCTTATGTTCATGTCGTTATGTCATGTAGATTTCCTCTTATATTATGTTAATGCTTTAATTTCTCTTAGCTATGCTCTTAATCATGTCATGTATGTGCCATGGGTTAGCTCGGGGCCATTCGTGGTTTTAGATCCCGTGTCTCATCTGGGGTCTAGCTTGGGTTGTGAAAAACTTGGTATCAAAGCAAAGGTTTAGGAGTATCTTAGAGTGTATAAAATTCACATTAAGTAGAGTCTTTTCCATGGGTGTGAAGTGTGTCACACTTATGGGAAAGAGGCTACAAGAGTTTTAGGAAACCTCCCTTCTTTCATGATTTATGTCGCGCGATGAAGTACCTCTTTCTACTCCTCTAACTCGTACTATACGCATTTGCAGAAACATGCCTCCCTGCCGAGTCAATGAAAGAAGAAACGGCAACGAAAATGGTCATGGCAATGGTAATGGAGATGGACATCAGCCAGCCCCACCAGCTCCAGCTGATCCCTTGCTAGAGTAGGTTACTCATGCAGAGTTTAGAGCTGCATTTCAAATGTTGGCATAGGCCATGACCACCCAGGTCAACCAACAAGTTGTGGCTCATGTGAAACAAACTAGCAGTGCGGCGATGGCTAGGGTGTGAGACTTCATCAGGATGAACCTACCTAAATTTCATGGGTCAAAGGTGGATTAGGACCCACAGGAACTTATGGAGGAGGTGCAGAAGATTACCCAGGTTATGGGTGACTCAGGAGAGGATAGTGCATACTTATCCTACTATCAGCTCAAGGGGGTCGCTCATATATGGTTTCAGCAGTGGAAGAAGAACAGGGGAGCTGGTGCAGTTCTCATTGGCTGGGACGAGTTTGTTGCGACTTTTTTGGACAGATTCTTTCCCCAAGAGTTGAGAGAAGAAAAGGCAGCCAAGTTCATTAATCTGAAGTAGAATGATATGACTGTTCAGGAGTATGCCCTGAAGTTAATCCAACTATCTGTCATGACCCGAACATAGGTCCGGACTGAGACATGAGACTTAGAACCACGAATGACTCTAAGATGACCCATGGCATGAACATAGAGGCTAAAGATCATAAATTAATAGAAACTGATAAACTAAACATGAATAGGCAAAAGTCTGTATACATATATCATAAGGGCATGAGAAGAGTGAACGTTCAACAAGACTGAACATCCAGATAAATGTCTTATAAGCCTCTAAATTATTTGATGAGTTGATGGAACAACAACCCCAACTAGCTCTAGAGTCTGGGATTAAGTAACAACGCAACAAACTAAACTGAATGTCCTCGAAAGATGAGGACTCACCAACACTGGCTAAACTAGACTGGTACAGAAGCAGGACTATGGCGGGGCTGAGTGTGATCGCTCGGACCTGTATCAAAAAATAATATAGCATAGAGTATAAGATCAGTATGTGAAATATACTGAGAATGTAAGGTAAGTAGAACAGGCTAACTATGTATAATTGAAAACATGTACATAAATATAAATAGTAAGATCATGAGAGTAGGGACTACATGTTGATAGCTGAAAACATGTATAATCATAACTGAATCTCATATTTGAATAGAACGACCCAAAGCTAGGAATAAAATTATATGGTTTGCCATACCTAAAATCATACGTAAAAGCTTATAAACTTATCATTGGGTCAACATATTAAAAATATAATATCATAAGTCATAAACATGTAAAGCTGGAATCATGAGGAACAATAGGAGAACTCGTCTTAACCGACACCACTATGATAGAGCTTACATGATGCCCCAACTATCTCGCTCAAGTGGGCAGAGCAGTCCCAAGCTTGCCAAGGCAAGGAATGATACTTGGCGTTATATCACTAATAAGGACCCCATAGGGTAAACCATGAATATATACCTATGGTGGCACGAAGTTTTAAGACCTTGGAGTTTACCTGAATGTCGGGCCTACTTGGTGCTAGACACTACTCTCAAAAACATGCACATGAGGGCTCATATAATTATCGCGAAATAATACATGAAGTTCATGGTCTAATTAAATCATAACATACTTAATCATACTTGAAATACATGACTAGCCATGAAATAAGGGACCGTGAGTCAGCCAAAATCATAAACTTATAAATCATGAAGAACATACATGCTTGAGAAAATCACCATACTTGAAATTCATAAATTGAAGAGTGATTTTAAGAAATCATATCATAAATCATAAACCATAATTTAGAGCTTGGAGAATCGGAAATTAATAGAATCATAGACTTGATTTTTCATGAAACTTGCATAATTGGGCATAATATTCTAAAATCTTGAAAACATAAATTTATAATAAATTAGTATATAAAAATCTGCCCATAAATCTTAAAACATGCTTCGAGACTTGAAGGTAATTGACCCATAAATAAATCATATAGAATTTCATAAAATTAGGATAAAACCCCATATGATTCATAAATTTTATTTAAGACTTGAATTCATGAACTTGAGGAGAAATATAGGCATGAGAGTGAAATAAAACTCTCATTCATAGCCAAACATACCTAGGTAAACTGATTCTCAACTTGTCTTTGAAAGCCCAAGAGATTTGGAGAGGAATTGGGGAAATTCAAGCTTGATCTTCAAAGGAAATTTTCTAATATTGTATGCATGGGAGGTGAATGATTTAGAATAGATTAAACTATCTCAACACACTTCTTTCAGTGCTTAAAGCATAGTATAAGAGTTCAAATCACGGGAGATTACAAAATCTCCCTTGAGAATCGGGCAGAATTTTCACAACTTGGCAACCCGACGGTACCCGTGATGGGCCGTCACGCTCCCGATAGTCCATCATTCATTTTGTCGCCTTAAAATAGTGACGTCGACCAAAATCTCTTTCTGACGGTACAAATGACGAGCCATCACTACTTCGATGGTTCGTCAGGCCAGCCGCCACCCTCGAGTCCGAAAGATTTTCCTTCGACGGTCCATTGTTGGTCTGACGACCATCACTAGAACCGTCAAGTCCGTGATAGGCCGTCATCCATGTCATCAAACCTGAACATCACCAGTGATGGTCCATCGCCTTCCTAACAACCGTCACTTGAGCCGTCAGGGGTGTGACGGTCCGTCAGTCACGCCGTCACTCCCTGTACCAAACCTACAATTTTAGTTATTTTCCTTCATCAAGCTATTTCGACGTCCGAGGTGTTACATTGTCTAAGTATGCTCCGGAGATGGTTGCTGATCCGAGGGCTCGTATGAGCAAGTTCGTGAATGGAGTGGAAGATTCATTGGTCAAGGAATGCAGGACTGCCATGCTGATTAATGATATAGATATCTCTTGACTGATAATATATGCCTAGAAAATAGAGGCAGAGCAAATAAAAGAAAAGGAGAGAGAGGTCAAGAGGGCTAGGACAGGGAGTTATCAGAAGTTTCAGCAGAGGTCTGGTGGCGGACATCGCCCTCAGTCCCACCAGAGGTCGTCAGTCTCAGCTCCCTCATCAGCCAGCATACCATTCAGACCTTGAGGATATTAGAGATAGAGTGTTAGGCTCTAAGGGTCAGAGGAGCATGACAGAGGAGCACACTTCTCCAGCTTGTAGGAAGTGTGTTAGGAGGCACCCCGAAGAGTGTCTAGTTGGCACTGATGGTTGTTTTGGGTATGGGAAGCCCGGACATATGCTCAGAGATTGTTCTTCATCTAAATAGGGTAGTAATAGAGATTGTGCCCAACCACCACTTCAGCAGCTCCAGCAGCTTGCCCATCTCAGCAGGGCGCCTCTTCTAGTGTAGTGGGCGGACAACACCAGAACAGGTTCTATGCACTTTCATCTCGTTAGGAGCAGGAGTGCTCACCTGATGTAGTAAATTGAAAGTCATTTCAGAAGGGACTTGGCACTTGGGTGAAGCTTAATACCTCTTTTCACCCGCAGATAAATGGTCAAGATGAGCGAACTACCCAGACTCTTGAGGACATGTTGAGAGCATGTATCATTGATTTCAAGGGTAGTTGGGATGATCACTTTCCTCTCATCAAGTTTTCCTATAAATAACAGCTATTACTCTAGCATTCAGATGGCTCCATTTGAGACTCTTTACAAGCGGAGGTGTACATCACCTATTGGATGGTTCAAGGTAGGTAAGGTTACATTGATAGGAACAAATTCAAAATCATGAGGCTATGGAGAAATTTTAGCTTATTAGGGAAAGGCTGAAAATAGCTCAAAGTCATCAGAAATCTTATACGGATGTTAGGATAAGAGAGCTTGAGTTTGAAGTTGATGATTGGGTGTTTCTGAAGGTGTCTCCCATGAAGGGAGTTATGAGATTCGGTAAGAAAGGGAAGCTTAGTCCCCGATATGTTGGTCCTTATAAGGTTTTGAGGCGAGTCAAAAAGACGGCATATGAGTTGGAGCTACCATCGGAGTTAGCTTTGGTGCCTCCAATTTTCCATGTGTCCCTTTTGAAGAAGTGCATTGGCGATCCAACCTTAATTGCTCTGGTAGAAAGCTTTGGGGTAAGGGATAGTCTTACCTATGAAGAGGTTCCGGATGAGATCCTCGATCATAAGATTTGGAAGTTGAGGAGCAAGGAAATAGCTTCAATGAAGGTTTTGTGGAGAAATCGGCTTGTTGAGGGAGCTACATGGGAAGCCAAAGCAGATATGATGGCTAAATACCCACATTTTTTCCCTTCTGGCTCAATTCCAGCATGAGCTACCAGTTTCCTCCTTAGTACTCTATTTAGCTTCATGTCAAGATCATGTCTCTAAGTTTCTTTCATGTAATAGCATGCAAATATGTTTCATGAATTCAATTCAGTCATGTATTTCAATTCGGAGTCGGTCACTCTGTCAGTTTTCAGCTATGGTTGTTCAGTTTTGAGATTGCAATTCCTTTCCTAACCCTCCAGTATGCTTAAGTCAAAATTCGAGGATGAATGTTCACAAGGAGGAGATATTGTAACACCTGGCGTCTCGAAATGGCTCCTTGAAAGGAAAAAGAACTGAAATTTGCAGATCTGGTACAGGTGTGACAGTAGGACCGATGGCCTATCAGCCTAGCAATAGATCGTCACATGTTCGTTGCGATTGGGCCTCGGTGTTCCATGTTTGACGGAATATTCAACGTACCATCGAGGGAGTGATGGCCCGTCACTTCTAGTATAGAAAAGAGGGGAGTTTGGACCCTACTGGTTAGGGACGACGGTATGGGTAATGGATCGTCAGGAGTGTGACAGCCCGTCGCTGCCACTATCGAGCCATTCAGTGACTCAGTCCAGGTGATTTGCCTAGGGTCATTTTTGTAATTTTATAAACTCTTAACCCCTAAGTAACATTATTTTGGGCTTCGTAAAGAATATATTAAGAGGTTTAACCTAGCCTAAGTCCTCATTCTTTCTAAACAACAGTGGATTGAAGATCCCCTCTCATGATCAAGGCTAGAATTTTCATTGAATCTTTTCAAATCTTTTTTGGATTTTCAAGACAAGTCTAGAAGTCAATTACTCAGGTATGTAGGGTTGTGAATAGGGGAAATTCTTTCACCCTTATACCCAATATCATCCCCAATCTATGATTTTAAGTCTCCAATTCTGTTATGTTGAAATTTTAGGGTTAACCCAATTTCATGCAATTATCTATGCTATTTATATGGGTTCAATTCTCTCATGTTTAAATTGATGAAATATAGTTATTATGCAGCTTTTACTCTCAAATTCCTCATAAATTGATTATTTCAAGCTTATGAAAATTATGCCCTGTTGTGTATGATTTATGAATTTCAAACTTATGAGCCCGTGAGTTTTAGTACGATGAATTGTCAAAGTATGCATGAATGATATGACTCAAACTTATGATTTCATGATTTTGAATTATTAAAATTATTTCAAGTATGTATGATTTCATGATCTGGGCAAGCCCATGTAAAGTCAAGTATGTTTTACTATGATTTTAGTCAAGGCTTACAAAATCACTTTGACATAAATGTTTGGAATCAAGACTCCTAAGAAACAGATTTTAGCTATGTTTTGATAATATAATTATGATCTATATACATGTTTTTGAAGTAGTCTTTAGCACCGAGCAAGCCAGAGATTCCAAGGACCCCGATATAAGAACTACGCGCCACCGTAGGTATATATTTATATTGGGACTTCTCAATAGAGTGTTCGCTCGCCCGAGGGCACACCATGATATCACACCTTATTTGTCTGTTGCCCTGGCGAGTCTTACTATGGCTCTCCTCCATGTAGGAAAGATGTGAGACCACATGCGCTCATACGTGATGGTTGTCAGTTACGACAAGTCCTCCATTGTTCCTTAGTTTCTATATATTATTATGCTCATCTCTTGTGATATTATGACTTATGGTATTTTGGCTCAAATCATGATTTAAGAGGTTTTACTTATGAAAGAGTCATATTTAGTTTTATGTTACAATTTTGGAAGCTTTGAGTCATCATGTTTAGTTTATGATCAAGATCTCATGTTTTCTATGATTTTACACTCATGACCTCTCTTATACTATTTTTACTAGCATTTTTTGCTTACTCTATATACTCAGTACATTCAAAATACTGATCGCATACTCTATGCTATAACATTTCATGATATAGGTTCGGGTGACCAGTCTCAGTCTCATCATTAGCTCGCTCCCTCTTTGTCTAGCTTTGTCCTAGTTTTGGTGAGTCCTCGTTATCCAAGGATGTTAGTTTTGGTTATATCTCTTTTTTTTGTATTTTAGTTTCATACTTAGCGAGCTAGTTGGTGGTGTTGTTCCATCATCTCATCAGAAGTTTAAAGGCTTTTCGGACAGCTATGTATAGATGGTTCAGCAATGTGGACTTGTGCTTACGTTCATATGGTTATGTCATACAGATTCCCGCTTATATTATGTTCATGCTTTAATTTCTCTTAGCTATGCTCTTAATCATGTTATGTATATTCCATGGATTAGCTTGGAATCGTTCATGGTTCTAGGTCCTGTGTTTCAATTCGAGGTCCAGCTCGGGTCGTGAAAATTTCAGTACCCAAGAAGTAACTAAGGATCCAAGATCTTTCATAGAAAATTCATTTTTCAACTTCTTCACTACTTCCCTTATATGCCTTGAGTTGCTCCCTGCTACAATTTTATCATCTACATACAACAGAATTACTATAGCTCCTTCACAAATGTGAAGAGTAAATAAGGAAGAGTCTTCCCTACTACATTTGAACCCCAAATGATCCAAAAATAGGTTAAACCTATCAAACCATGCTATGGGAGCTTGCTTGAGTCCATAAAGGACCTTCTTTATGAAACAACATGACTGGATATTTTGGAGCAGCGAATTCTGGTGATTGACTCATGTGGACTTCTTCTTGTAAATGGCCATGCAAAAAGGTAACAATAATAGACAAGATGAACCCTATGATTGTAGCTTTTACTACTGGGCTGAGCGTTTTTTAAAATCAATTCCTTCAAGTTGTGAATATCCTTTAGCAATTAGTCTTGCTTTGTGCCTCTCAATCGATCCATCTAGTTTTAGTTTATCTTAAAACATCCACTTAAATCCTACTACATTTATTTTTGAAGTTCTATGAACTAAGGTTCATGTCTCATTCTAATGTAAAGCTTTTAGTTCTTGCATTCAGTGACTTAGGTTCTTTAGCATCTGTTTTTATGGTAGCCAATGAGGTTGAGTAATAGGGAGTGACTTTGTTTTGAGTCTGGTAACCATGTGATGATTCTGAGTGGTAGTTGTAGGTGCTTCCTAAGCAGTAGTGTCTTGTTCTACTGAGGTCGGTTTATCCTGAGTATTAAAAAAGTTTAAGAAGTCTACCTCAAGTTGTAAGACTCTTGAATTCTCTATACTGAACCGCTATAGATGTTAATCAGGAGTAGGATGTGTTTGCACCAATACAAGAGTTTGTGGTAACTCTTGTACTCCATTTGAGTCTGAGTCCTTTGACTACAACTCATCTAAAACTGAATGCTCCTCTTAATGACCCTGTGTATAAAATTTAATTATTGAAGGTGGATCATTAGTTATAGATACAGCACCACACAATTAGTCCCTTTGTAAGTGAATCTTCTGTTCCAATGACTTCAGTTGGCTCAGCACTGCTATTTGTATTATCAATAATATTATCATGGTCAACGTCTACTGCTTCCCTTATAGGTTTATAGTCTGATGAACCAGAAACATCTTATGATTATGAGAAAAACTCAAAGAATATGGCCATATGACTAGAATCTGCAAGTATATTGCTAGTCTCTATTTCTAAGAAATATAAGAGACAGTTAGTTCATCAAAAATAATATGTCTTGATACAAAAAACTTCCTTGTGGACGGATGATAACAAATGTCCTTTATCCAAGCCACAATGGCCGATAAACAAACATGGATATGATTGGAGAGAATTTGCATTTTCTTTTTAGATAGGGAAAACACCTGCTTCCAGACATTTTTAAGTTGTTGTAGTCATGGTGTGATCCATGTAGTTTATGAAATGGTGTATCCTGTTTAAGTACAGAGGACGACAATCTATTTATCAAGAAAATAACTATTTGAAATGCTTCAGTCCATAGATATAGAGGCACTATATGTCTGTGTTTCCTTTATGCGTTTCCATTTTGCTCAATAGTATGCGGAAAAAAGATGTGCCTTACAATGCCATAAGTTTTTAAGTATTTTATAAATTCTAAACTTAAAAATTCCCCACCACCATCACGCTGAAAAATCTTGATACACTTTGAAAATTATTTCTCAATCATTTTCTGGAATTTACAAATGTTTCAAAGAAATCAGATTTCCTTTTTAATGGATAAATTATGTGTATCTACTGTGATTATTAACAAATAGTGCACAATACCTCATATATTAGGAGGATTCAATAGAGACAGGTCCCCATACGTCACAGTTGAATTTTCAATAAAGTTTCATTCTCAACTTTATTTCTTTAAATAGTAGTTTACAACCTTTTCCCATTTGACAACTAACACAAACCATAGGAGTTCTATTTCAATATGTGATATTAATAAACTTATTATTTTCAAGTATTTCTAAAGACCTAGAACTTGAATACCCAAGTTTGGCATGTCAAACATCACTAGAGCTCCTTCTTGTATGTGTAGCATTCAAAGCAAGAAGGTTGTCAACTTTCAAAGAATATATTCCTCCTTTTCTAGCACCCTTGGTCATCTATTTTCCTATCCTATTGTCCTTTACAATGAGAGATGATTCAAAAAACTCAATAATGCAACAATTATCTTTAGCAATCTTACTCACCGATAACAGATTCTTTTTAAGTTTTGGAACTACAAGAACCTCAGTTCTCATTCTCAAGCCAGGGGTAGTTATTTTCCAACATGAGTGATTTCTAGTTCATGTCATTTCCTACTAAAATTTTGTCACTTCCATTTTAAGGTTTAATGTTGGAAAGATTCTTGTGGTATTTGTCATGTGTTTACTTGCTACTAAGTCTATATAGTGAGTATGGTTTTCACTATTTTGACTATGTAAATTGAGTGTAGCAAGTGCTTGAGGCAGATCTTCTTGTGCCTAAGAAGAGAAGTCCCATTTAAAGAAGCATTTCAGGGCAGTATGATTATTTCTACCACAAATTTGACATGTTGATATCCCTGAGCTTTCCTACCCTTTAGGGACATTCCCAGATCACTGTACCCTTGGGTAGTCTGGTTGTTACTTTAACAGGTCTGAAACCTCTTCCCCTAGAGCTATAGTTACCTCTCCTTTTTGAGAAGTTTCCTCTACCTCTATTGTTGTATGTTATTTGTGTTGCAAAGACTATATTATGATTAACTTGTTGTGAATCATCTCCTTCATCCTCCCTGAGATCAATGCCTCTTAAGATAGTAATCAACTAACTTAGTGTTGGATAAGGTGTCTTACCAAGAAACACAATCTTAAAGGTTTTATATTTAGGACCCAATCCTCTAGCAAAGTTTATTACTTTACTATCATCATCCAAAGGCTTGTGTACGGTAGCCAAGATATCACATATGATCTTAAATTTTTTCAAGTATTCATCAATAGTTCTACTACCAAGGTTGATAGTTTGAAGTTGTTGCTATAATTGAAATTTGTTACCTTCTGTTGCTTGTAGATACATGTCCTCCAAACATTCCAACATCTATTTGGCAGTTGTGCATCTCTTAATGAGATACATTTTCTTTTCTGACATTGTTCAAGATATCCAACTCCTCAGCAAAACATCTTTTTCTGTCTATTTATCTACAGATTCACTCTTCTTATCACTAGTTTTATCATTGTTTTTTCACTACTTTCATTGGTCACCTCAACAATAATGATTTCTGGCTTACCCTCAATGAGATATGTTTGTCTCATCACCTTGATAAGCTGCATAATCAGGTTTCTTCATATCAGGTAGCTAGAGGGCTTCAACTTCGCAGGACATGAGGCAATGAGGTGATAAACAGAGGCTATTGAAAAGAATTAAAAGAAATATGTGCAGGATTGTTTGTGTATAGAAAAATCAGAATTTGGTAACGGAAATAACTTCAAAGAAGCTCTAATAGCGTGAGAAATTATACACTTAGAAACAATGTAGAGTATTGTATTTGATGATATACTAGAAGACTAATTTTGATATTAGCAAGTAGGACCTCGTTTAATGATAAATTATCAAAAAAGTCTATTAAATTATTAGTTATTTAGAAATAAATTAATGATGAATCTCATATCTAACCGTCTCCAAAAGAATAAAACTTACATTAAAAATAAAAGTTATTGGCATAACTTCTATAGCCAAATTGTAAAAATTCATCACTAATTTTATTTAATATTAAATTATTTTTAAAATATAATAACACTATTTAAGCCAGTTGCCTGTATGCCAGATCTTCATTTCTTTCATCGAAATCGACACTAGTCAAATAAGGAGATCTTTTTTTTTTCAAACAAACTAATAAAAATATAGCGTCATATAGATTGTAACGATTGGAGGAAATATTTATCTTATTAATTCATAAGACTTAAATAATTATTTTTTGCATGTTAGAAAAACTCTTTTTTCTAAGTACCCAAACATAATATTATTAGCATTGTAAATGGAAGAGTTTCTTTACACACAAAAAAATATATATTAATAAGCAATAGTAGAAAGTGAAAACAATGCATATCCAAATAAAATCAAATTTTATTACATGATAAGCTAAATGAAGTAATATTCCTACAAATGAAAATTACTTGAAAATTGCATAAACTAAACTAACTACTCTAAAACTATGAATCTTAAAGATATTAATTATCCTAAAGATCACAAGTATGTGGTCATCAGTTAAGATATTAATGCATTACATCATTAATGAATATTTTTAATTCTCTCCTTTATATGGAGATGGAACTGTGGATGCATGAATGACCATGGATAATAAGAAAACTCAAGATGAAAACCGCCAGCTGGCATTGAAGGATGAACAAATGGCTATAGATGAGGATGGAAACCACCGACAGGTATTATAGGATGAACAAATGGCCATGGGCGTAGCCATGGATGAGGATGAAATCATGAATACCTCCAATCTAGTCCCTTATCTTGTGTAGTAGCACTTTCTTCTGAGGACATAGAATCAGAATTCTCACTTTAACACATAAGTTGATAAAAGGTTGCTTGCTAACTCTCAGCCACTTGTTAGAAGGAAGTGCAGCTTGATTGTCGGGGGATCAACGGGAAGGAAAAAAGAAGGTAGATTATTCTATTCTATTTCCTCCTTTGGTAAGGATTGGCTTTAGAAAAATCCAAATGATAAGACTAATAAGATAATTTTTCTTGGCCATGGTTAATAGTAGTGAAGAATAATTTTTTGATACCCTTAAGATGAAATATGATGTTTGGTGTAGTAGAGTTTTTATATGGTTAAATTCATTTGTTTTAAGAGAGTTTTTTAGTTTATCAACTACATATTTAATTTTTTTAATTCATGTTAATCATAAGTAAAATTTGTGTATAATAGAATTCTTAAAATAAATATAAAGATCAAAAGATTTTATATAGAGAGAGAGACTAATAAGATAATTTTTCTTGGCCATGGTTAATAGTAGTGAAAAATAATTTTTTGGTACCCTTAAGATGAAATATGATGTTTGGTGTAGTAGAGTTTTTATATGGTTAAATTCATTTGTTTTAAGAGAGTTTTTTAGTTTATCAACTACATATTTAATTTTTTTAATTCATGTTAATCATAAGTAAAATTTGTGTATAATAGAATTCTTAAAATAAATATAAACATCAAAAGATTTATATATATATATATATATATATATATATATATATATATATATATATATATATATATATATATATATAATGGATGAAGATAAACATGTTAGTTAAAATTTTAACAGAAACTAAATAATTATTTGAAATATGAAATTAGGAGAGTATTTTGAGGTAACAACTTAATTAGTATGTTGTTATGTAGCTCCATTAAATTTTCTTTTAAAATGAATATAACAAATAATACTAATTTCCACGTGAAATTAACCAACGAGTATCCAATGATTTTCTTTTTAAAAAATAATTTCTTTTTTTTAATAGTTTTTGCGTAATTCTGCGTGAAAAGTAACCGTTCGTTCGAAATACGCCAATTTTATTTGTTTTAAAATTGATAAATTTTTATCTTTTTCTATTTAAAAAATTCATTGAAAAAATTAATGGAGTCCCTAAATTTTAGTTCGACTATTTTTAACATTTTTTTGTAGTTGTTAATATAATTTTAGAATTATTTTAACACAATTTATTTTCAATAAAGGATAAATATATATATATTGACTAATCGAAGAAAATATATGTTCAATTAAATATTACAAGAACTAAAATTAAATTTTATAAATAATTAAATATCAAAAGTTCTACTTTTCCATCTTGAAATTGGGTAATTAAAAGGATGGAACTTTATCTAGATGCAGATTTAGAGAATTAACTAAGGATTCACACAATTTCAATAGCTTTACTAGGTATTTATAATCATTTAATCATAAGTTTAATTATTATAATATTAATTAAATGTTGTTATAGATATTCATAAATTTTAAATCTAAATCTGTTTCTAAATTTACATGTCTATTGAATTGAAGTGATTACTAAATATTATTTTCTTTGATGAAACTAATATTCTTTTAAAAAAGGAAACCTATTCTTTTGATTTTCATCTATACAGTCATCTTTTAGGAAGGATTCTGTTTAAGTTAAGTTTCTAAGTAGCTAATTGTAATTATCATACTAATATTTGTATGCACTTATAGAGTTTTTCTCTAAGTCTCATACAATTTGATCAAAAATTCTCTCTGAAATTGACAATAATGTTTGTCAGTCCATAATTTTCAGATCAATATCGCTATTAGTATTGCATATCTCATTGTATGATTCTTTTTCTTGAGTGGTTGATTTTGGTTGGTTAAAATTTTTTCTATTTGCATTGATTCAATCTCTGAATAAGACAGAATCTCTAAGTTATCCTCTGCTAATGCATGTTTGTGCTCTCTGATTTGAATAAGACGGAATCTCTAAATGTCCTCTGCAATGCATGTTTGTGGTTTTTGATTTGGTATCTTATTGCTCTAAAAACGCTTTCTGAAGCTATTGTTGATGCTTGAATAGCTAGCATATCTCGAGTCATTCTTGAAAGTAATGAAAATGTCTTGACACACTCTCTCTCCATCATGATAAAAGTTATTCTTTGGCTTCTTCTTTTTTAATAGATTTCAAGATAAGAATCAAGGTCATTTTAATTACTACAACAATCAACACCAATGTACTCCTCCATACTTTTAAAAATTTTATCTTCTAATATTGCCTTAGGATAAGAAATTACCTTATTATTTCTTTACATAATTTAATACTTGTCAAATATTATTTTAGCATGAACATATATGTTATTTTGACATTCTGAAATAATTGGGCTTTCATTTCCAGCAATTTTTAAATTCTCATAAATTTAGCAACAAATCTTTTTGTATCTCGTAATTTTAAAGATGAATTAAGTATAGTAGCAATTAAATAAAATTGAGAAATATAAAAAAATATTTTTCAATCATTTATGTAATAGCAGCCTTACATGTTTTTATTTTTTTATACCTAGCAAATTGTGCTGAAATTCCACAAATATACCATAATATTTGTGAAATAGTAGAATAATAAATTTCATAAAATTATTTTGTAGCAACATAAAAAAAAATTAAGAAAATTTAGTAACTTCTGCAACTTCATTCCAATCAATATCGATAATTATAAACAGGCTCAACATTATGTGCATTAAATATTATTTGTATAGGCTTTTGATAGTTTAGAGCAACGATTAGCATTTCATTAAAAGAATTACATTAATACAAACTCTTTTGAAACTTTTCTAAATAAAAGTTCATGGGTAATATAATGCTTTTTAAATTTACGAATTTTACTATTTTTATTAGCTTTAAAAATGTAGCCACAAGCATATTATATTTTAGTACAACCAACAGCAAATAAATCTGTACTACCAACTTTTACAATTAAATTAAAAACATGGCTTGCATACCTAATATGAAAAATTCCGTCAATATGATTACATGTTCTAGCTTTTAAGTAACTAACAACTTTGGTATTATCAAACATTATCTAACGTAACAGTTTTAACTTTATCAACAAGACCAAATAATTCCAAAATTTCTAGAATATTTGAAGATATATAAGAAGCGGTGTTTTTTTAATCAATATATTTATAATCAATAATATGTTTTTGCAAATTTCAGTTATAATCAATTCAATGAGTTATAACATTGTATTATTGTACTCCTGTTATTTTTTTTTACTTGATAGAATAAAGTTTACACATATTTTAAGAAAAAAAAATAATAGAAATTAAAATTTGATTAATATAACTCTATTAAGTGTATTACTTGATAGAATAAGGTTTACACACCTTTTAAGAAAATAATCAATTATTTCTTGAGTTGTTATATTAACAACTATTTTGAAATAATTTTTTTTTAATATATGTAACGGAAAACGGAGTATATTATTGTTGGAAGAATAGAGAGATGCAAAAGGCATTTGACTTTTAACTTATAAACAAATCATGAAGAGTTTCACACACAGCAACAGAACAGAAGGCAGTTGAATGTATAATTCCAACTTGGAGAGGAAAGGGATAATATCAGCAATAGTTTTTTGGTTGAGAAAACAGGACATATGTCATGCAAGTTGAGACGACGATTCTACCATTGACCAGCCTCCTCCTGCCTTCACTTAATGAATATGGTTGTAATAGTGTATTATTGTGTTCTCACTTCTGAGAATTCAGATATGTAGATGATTTTTAATGCCCTAGTTAACGAGATGAACTTCAGCACAACATATACAACTACTAATGAATTATTTTAAATATTGTTACAATATTATTATTGAGTGCTCTATCCATAATGGGTGCCCATCAGTTGGATTTCACCTAATTCATACCCCTGAAAATAAGTGATATTTCTATTATTTTTTTTATTTTATTTTAAAATAAATATCTTATTCTTTTAAAATTACCCTTATTTACCTAATCAACAACCATTAATTTACTTTTCTTTTCAAGACTTTTAATCATAATAAGCACAATATTTTATATCAAAGGAGTATTATTCATATTTCATACGTACTTATGTACTATGCCAGCATAATTATTTGCTATTTTTTGTATTTATAAAGGTTGAAATTAGTATTCACATAACTCTATAAAGTAAATATTGAAAAGTTATTTGAAATAATTCATGGACATGAAAGTTGAAGATGTTACACCCCGCGTGAGGCGCCTCCGTGGTGCACAGTCCTCCTATATAAAGCCCCCCTTTATCATTTTAAGTTCATTTCCAAATCAACCCATGGCCAGAGAGCGAAAGGTACGAGGGAATCAATAAATTTTCATTCGTTTACGCTGCAAAACGCCGCCTGAATTTAAATTAACTTCGGGTATTGAAGTTTAAGGCTGCAGGGAGCATTGCTACAGAGTTATTTTCATGAAATTCGCCCGACAAATCGTAACCCTGCCGAGCCAAAGTCGTTGGAATTGCTCCAAACTAATTTCTATATGATCACGCTTCAAGTAAGCATTTCTCCCTTCTGGACTTTCGAGAAATTACGAGTTTTCGACTGTGTTCCGTTAAGTTGAAATGTAGTTAATATTATATATAAAGTTATCGTTTTTGCCAAATTTAGTACTGAAACTAGTCATATTCCCCCAATAATACGATTGCAGTTGACAAGAGCAGTTGAATACGAACTGAAACTCGCCAGTTAATTAGTAATTGGCGAACGGGGTATGTTAAGGCAGTTTCCTTCGGCAAGTTAGTTTCTTTAGCGTGATAACTCAGTTTGAATCCCAGTAAGAATACCAGAAGCATGTTTATTGTGATTAGTTATTGTTATTAGCTGAAACCCGTATTTCATGTTTAGTTTGGGATGGATTATGCCTGTATAGCCTTCATGATCGACCTCAGGGTTATTAGCTGTGTCGACGTCCACCAAGAGCGAGATGACGTCGCTCTATGGAGCAGTATGCCATCCGCGAGGGACGAAGATGGGGTCCCAGGTCATCATATAGTCCATTCCGTAGGTGGGCTATTATATGTCGTGGTTGGCTCTACACA
The DNA here is from genome assembly GCA_035772735.1 of Datura wrightii. Lineage (NCBI taxonomy): Eukaryota > Viridiplantae > Streptophyta > Magnoliopsida > Solanales > Solanaceae > Datura > Datura wrightii. The sequence continues at coordinate 31,162,201 of JASDFA010000006.1, forward strand.
TCCTCGTCGAACCTGGTACCCGGGGTGTAGATATCAAGAGTCCACTAGACTCAGACACAGTTACAGTCAGGGGCCGAGCGGGCTCAGTTGGAGATCTAGGGGACTGGTAGGACGGCTATAGCTATTAGTTAACCCAGTGCAACCTTGATAGGGGTATATAGACTGAAGTGTACTCACCAGGGCTTATAGGGTCCCCAAGTGGGTTATTCTATGTTGGTTGTACCTTCCGACTTATGAGGGTCAGGTAAGGTTTTTGTTTGCTTTAGTTAGTAATAAATTAGATAGTAAGTAGTTCTATTACTCAGGTATGATCTCTATCCCTTCATTTCAATTATTCTCAGTTTTATTTCTTTTATTTAGTTATTTACGATCATCGTTTTACATATTCGGTACATATTATACTGACGCCCTTTCTGGGGCGCTGCATTACTTGCCTGCAGGTGCGGATAGACGAGGAGCTGCTCCCTCTTAGCCTTCATCCAGGACTGTTAGAAAGGTCGGCTCCTTTCCTCCGGAGCTTGTAGATGGAAGGTTTATTTCTTTTGCTTGTACAGTTTTAGGCAGGCTAGGGCCCTATCCCGACCATTATATTACTCCTAGAGGCTTGTAGATTATTTTTATTTCCCTGTGGTTAGCTATTGGTGGTCGTGTGAGGCCCATATGTGTTTTAGTTTATGTGTTGGTCATGTGGAGCCTTGTTTAGTTGTCAGTTAGCGGCCTTGTCGACCATAGTTTAGCTTAGCACTGGATTTACTTTACAGTCATAACTAGACATCATGGTGGTCTTGTCAGGCCACATAGGATTCCCTGTTATTGCCTGTTTCTGGTTAGTTATTTTCTTTTACATGTGGCTATAAGACCTTGTCGGCCGGAGGTTGTATTTACAACCGAGATATAGCCCATTGTTTTCTTGATTTGGGAAGTAAGTCTGCACCAGGAGTGCACAGGCCTAGTTAAGTCAGTTCAAATCCTAGTAGGGCACCAAGTGCCAATCATGCCTCCCGAGGTGGGTGTGACAGAAGAATCACTTGAAATTGTTCGAGAATCTATGGATAGTACTCAATTGTATATCATCTTCTTCACTAGGAATACTACTGAGGTCAGAAATTATGTATGTATCCACATTAAAATTAAGTTGTTCCCCACCAACATGCACACTCTCGGATTCAAAAGAAATATTAAGATCAATTTGAAGTGAAGATCTTTGGTGATTTTCTGTTGTAGCCATATTTATTTCAGCAATTAGTTTCAATTTCAAGTGATGAAAATTAAATCTTCTTTTATAAGATAATCTTGATGGAAAACATTTATAAAATTGACTTCAATTAAATTTTCCATTTAGATATACAATTGAAAATTCTAGTTGAATCTTGTGATTTTTGTTCTAAAAATTTATTAGGTTGGATACGAAACTCTAAAAAACACATTGAAGTGTAATGCCTCGCTAAATATTTCAGGTTGAAGTTTAATAAATAATTCCTCGTTAAATGTTTGTTAGAAACAGGTTTTTGATGATTTAACAAACCCGCTGGAGAACCAGGTCACTGGTTGCATCTCTGCTGACATCACTCAAGAAATGTCAACCTAGTACCTGCTCTGCTGCGGTAACACAGTGGCAGGTCTGCGGCAGTGCTTCCTATTATCCATTGGACAAAGACCACCATTTGAAATATATTCTTTGTCAACAACTTTGAAACACACTTTTTGCACATAACACAAGTTGGACACTTCCAAACTTGCAGAGAGGCGGAAGACAAAACATCAACATTGAAGGACTGCAGCTGATCAAAGTGTATCATCTTCTCTAAGTCTAGAGTGTTGAGTTTTTGTCTATTTGAGCTTGTGTTTGTAAGCCCGCTTTATGTTTAACAGTGGGCATCGTGGGTAACATTTTGTGTTGTATTTTGTGTAAGTATTTGGCTAGAGTCAGCCTTTGGTTTCTTTGTAATAGAGTTATTGCAAAGGCTTACAGTAGAGGTATTGTAAGGGGAAGGGATTAATAGGTTAATTCCTAGGTTACATGAGTTTGTAATCTGAACTTGCCCGGCTGTTTTAGTGGAGTTTGAAAAATCCTATCAGTGTAGGTCGTGGTTTTACTCTCTTGGGAAAAGAGATTTCCACGTAAATATCGTGTGCACTTTACTTTCTGTCTTTACTCACTAAACCCAATAAAGGACCTGGTTCTACTCTGTTGTGGTGGACTCGTGTAAACTATCAGTTGGTATCAGAGCAGGTTCTTTCTAATCGCTTAACACCGAGAAAGTACCGACTCAATGGCTGCTCCACCAAATCTTGAAGAAGGACAATCAACTACTCGACCTCCCAGGTTTAACGGTCAGTACTATGGCTGGTGGAAGACGAGGATACATGATTTCATAATGGCCGAAGACTCAGAGCTTTGGGATGTTATTTGCGATGGACCATTTGTTCCTATGAAGACTCTGGAAGATGGAACAAAAGTTCCAAAGACCAGAAAGGAGTATAGTGATGTTGATCGCAAGGCCGTGGAGAAGAATTTTAAGGCAAAGAAATTCTTGGTGTGTGGAATCGGTCCAGATGAATACAATCGTATCTCATCATGTGAAACAGCAAAGCAGATCTGGGAGGCATTGCAAACAGCGCATGAAGGAACCAGTCAGGTAAAACAGTCAAAGATTGACATGCTTACCACTCAATATGAGCTGTTCAAAATGAAGGAAGGTGAAACCATCCAGGAGATGCATACCAGGTTCACCTCTATCATCAATGAGCTACACTGCCTAGGTGAAATCATCAAAACAAATAAGCTAGTCAGGAAGATCCTTAGACTTCCAAGTTCATGGGAAAGCAAGGTGAATGCAATCACGGAAGCCAAGGACCTTGAAAAATTAAGTATGGACGAACTGATCGGGAACCTGAAGACATATGAGCTCAAGAAACAGCAAGATCTTGAGAGGAGAGACTCTAAGAAAGAAAAGAACCTGGCCCTGAAGTCAGCAAAAAGTGACTCAAGTGGAGATGAACTTGGCATGGCTTATCTGACACGTCGATTCCAAAAGATGGTTAGAAAAAGTGGAGGCTTCGCAAAAAGAGGAAGTGCTAGCAAGTTTCAAAAGGCTAATGACCTATGTCACAAGTGTGGGAAGCCTGGGCACTTTATTAAAGACTGTCCCATGCACAAGCATGATCAATTCAAGGCCAATGCTGAGAAGGCACAGAGGAGGAACCAGATGCAGGACAAGTATAAAAGAAGAGAAGCAGCCGACATGGTGGTAAGGCAAGCCATGGCAGCCTGGGGAGACACATCCAGTGAGTCTGATCAGGGTGGAGAAGCACCTGCTGACACATCAATGTATGCTCATGAAGACGGACCCTCTAAATTTGATTCAATTTTTGCTCTCATGGCACAGTCTGACGTCGACGAAAATGATGAGGTAAGCTTTCGTGACCTACAAAAGGATCTCAAAACTCTCTCTAAAAGAGAGTTGAGAGCTCTTGCTGATGTTTTGATAGATGCATATTATGGTGTAGTTAATGAGAAAAACACTCTAAGTACTGAGCTGGAATCATCAGAGGAAACTGGAAAGTTACTAGGCTTGGAAATCACTAGACTCAGTGAAGAAATAAGGGAACTGATTAAGGATAAAGCAACCATAGAAGATAGTCTCAAAAATTGCATTGAAAATGAACTTAATGGGGAAAGCTCTCTTGCTCAAGCTAAAATTCAATTGGAATGTGAACTTGAAAGGGCTAAATTAAGTTTGGTGGCACAATCTGAGAAGAATATAGCTCTTCATGAGGAATTGATGAAAGTAAAAAATGATCTTGAAAAATCTCTTAGATGGACCAGGTCCTCCAAGGCTCTTGCTACTGCCAATTCTAGATGGATGCAAACCAGGGACGGTATTGGGTTTAGACGATCGAGGGCACCTTATGACCCTCATAGCAAATATGTGTCTAATCCTGATAATTGGTTATGCACACATTGTGGAGAGAATGGTCATTACAAAGATGCATGTGCAGCACGTTTAGCTGCTATAGAGAAAAACTTGAAGCTTGCAAAGGGAATTTCTGAGAGAAAAGGAATTGATGGTGTAAGAAGAAAAATCAGTTTACCTGCATGGACTAAAAGAAATCTTATTCATCCCTTTTATAATTCTAAGGGACCCAAATTGATATGGGTTCCAAAAATTGATCTCTAAAATTGCTTGCAGGGAGAGAGAGGAGCAGATGGTCAAAAATGGTTCATTGACAGTGGCTGCTCAAGACATATGACGAGAAAAATTGGAGAATTTCTCTCTCTCAAAGCTCTCCAAGGAGGCAGTGTGTCCTTCGGTGACGGAAAGAATGGTTACATCCTAGGTGTGGGGAAGGTTGGAACGAGTGCCGCTCATGCCATTGAGGATGTCTTCTATGTAGAAGGGTTAAAGTACAGTTTGCTAAGCGTCTCTCAAATTTGTGATAGAGGAAATGAAGTAAAATTTACCTCCTCAAATTGCACAGTCACTAACATCGAATCACATGAAGTGGTTCTTGAAGCCAAAAGATGGAAGAACATTTATGTAGCTAAGCTGGGGATGATTGGTTACAACGATATTAGGTGTCTAAGCACCATGGAGGATAACAGTGAGTTGTGGCACAGACGACTTGGACATGTGAGCTTTTCAATGCTCAACAAATTGGTAACAAAGGACCTGGTCCGCGGTCTGCGCAAATTAAATTTTTCCGACCAAAAGATGTGCAGTGCATGTGTCAAAGGAAAACAGGTTAGGTCATCTTTTAAGTCCAAGAAAGAGGTAAGTACTTCTGCACCTCTTGAGTTGCTTCATATGGACTTGTGTGGACCAATGAGATGCGCCAGCAGAGGAGGAAAATGGTACATATTTGTCATTGTGGATGATTACTCCAGATTCACCTGGACACTGTTCTTAAAATCCAAGGATGAAACTTTTGAAGTTCTTAAAATCCAAGGATGAAACTTTTGAAGTATTTGTGGTATTCTCAAAGCAGGTGGAACTCAAGTATGGAGGTAAAATTGTGAGCATCAGGTCGGATCATGGAACCGAGTTTGACAATGCCCTGTTTGACGGATTCTGTGCAGAAAATGGAATCTCTCATAATTTCTCGGCACCAAGGACTCCTCAACAGAATGGTGTTGTGGAAAGGAAGAATAGATCACTGGAGGACGTGGCCAGAACGATGTTGATTGCAAGTGGTATATCCAAAACTTTCTGGGTTGAAGCTATAAATACTGCATGCTATGTGATCAATAGGTGCCTGATTAGGCCCCTGTTGGAAAGAACCCCATATGAACTGCTGAACGGAAGGAAACCCAAGCTGTCGTATCTAAGAGCATTCGGATGTAAATGTTTTATCCTAAATAATGGGAGGGAGGCTCTTGGAAAATTTGACGCCAGAAGTGATGAAGGAATATTTGTAGGATATTCGTCACAGAGCAAAGCTTATCGAGTTTTCAATAAGCGAACTCAGTGTGTGGAAGAAAGCATTCATGTGGTGTTTGATGAATCAAACCTACTGAACAATGGAACAGATCATGCTGATGATCTGGAAACTGGAGAGCTACTGAAGATGCAGGCTGGAACTGGTGAAGGATCGGGTTCGCAAGGAACATCAAGTGACCAAAAGGATGAACATGGAGAGAATGGCTCAAAGCTGAATGAACAACTGCAAAATATTCATTCTTCTCCACTGAGCAATGCCTCTCATAAAGAATTGGGAACTGAAAGCACTGATCATTTACTAAGGGAAAACTCAAACAATGGAACTGAAGAGATACTTGATTCTGCACCTCTTGGACAGCAGGAACACGATGTTTTTACTCCTAGAGTCTCAAACTGGAAGCACAGAGCATCACACCCCCTAGACAATATTATATCCTCTTTTGACCAAGGGGTCACTACACGCTCTCAAGTTCATAACATGATAGCTTACTTAGCGTTCTTATCTCAGATAGAACCCAAAAGCATCAAAGAAGCCTTACAGGATTCAGATTGGATAAATGCAATGCAGGATGAGTTAGAACAGTTTGAAAGAAGTCGGGTATGGCACCTGGTTCCCATGCCAGCTGACAGAACCATAATAGGAACCAGGTGGGTGTACAGGAACAAACTTGATGAAATGGGAAACACAATCAGGAACAAAGCAAGGCTGGTGGTTCAAGGATACAACCAAGAAGAAGGAATAGACTACGAGGAGACTTTTGCCCCTGTTGCACGCATAGAGGCCATCAGAATACTCATTGCATTTGCTTCTTATATGAGATTCAAACTGTTTCAAATGGATATGAAAAGTGCCTTTCTGAATGGACACTTGAAGGAGGAAGTATATGTAAAACAATCGCCTGGGTTTGAGGATCACAAATTTCCTCATCATATCTACAAATTGGATAAGGCTCTCTATGGGTTGAAGCAGGCTCCACGTGCTTGGTACGAAAGGTTGTCAAAATTTCTCCTTAGCAATGGCTTCAAAAGGGGGAAGATTGACAACACATTATTTTTGAAGAAGAAGGAGAAAAATCTGCTTGTTGTGCAGATCTATGTGGATGACATCATTTTTGGATCAACTTCAACCTCCCTGTGTGAAGATTTTGGAAAGCTTATGAGCAGCGAATTTGAAATGAGCATGATGGGTGAATTAAATTTCTTTCTTGGGCTGCAGATCAAGCAACAGCTGAATGGAATCACTATAAGTCAAAAGAAGTATATTGCTGAACTTCTCAAGAAATTCGACATGGAGCTGGCCAAGCCCATTGACACCCCCCTGGGTACCTCAACTCGATTGGACAATGATGAACCTGGTTCTCTGGTAAATCCATCTATGTACAGAGGAATCATTGGGTCCCTGCTATATCTAACAGCCAGCAGACCAGATATAGTATTCAGTGTAGGAATGTGTGCTCGATTTCAGTCCAATCCAAAGGAATCTCATTTAAAGACCGCGAAAGGGATCTTAAGATATCTTAAGGGAACTTCAGACCTGGTACTCTTCTATCCTTCTGATGAAAATTTCACCTTAGTTGGATATGCTGATGCCGATTATGCTGGCTTCTTGGTTGATCGAAAGAGCACGTCAGGAATGGCACACTTCCTTGGCTCATCTTTAATCTCATGGGGGACCCGAAAGCAGAACTCTGTCGCTCTCTCTACTGCTGAAGCAGAATATGTCTCGGCAGCCTCTTGCTGTGCGCAATTACTTTGGATCAGACAGCAACTTGAAGACTATGGGATTAGTGTAGATTGTGTGCCACTCATGTGCGACAACACCAGTGCCCTGAATATGGCAAAGAACCCGGTCCATCACAAAAGAACCAAGCACATTGATGTACGCCATCATTTCCTCAGAGATAATGTAGAAAAAGGACTCATATGCATGCAGTTTTGCCACACAGAGGACCAGGTGGCAGACATCTTCACAAAGGCTCTGGGAAGGGAGCATTTTGAGTGAAACCGCCTGAAGCTGGGATTAGTTAGATCCTGTGTGTAGTATCGATTGTTGTACCTTTTTCTCCTTTCTATGGCTAGATCTGGGATGCAGGTATATGGTACAAATTTGGCTAATGGAGTTTGTCTAACTTAGTTCTATACTGTTACAGGTATGCATGCATGGTGAGGAAGCAAGGTGTAAGGATGTAACCAGAATACTCATTCATCAGAAACTTGAAGTTCTGAGGGATCTCTCAAGGGACCAAGTCCTCGAACAGGTCAGCCTCTTAGTCACACTCTAAGCTATTTTTAAAATCAATATTATAGTGTGCCACGTCACTCAGTTTCCCTCCATACTGACACCGTTTCAACTTCTCTACCTAGTCACATCAGTCAGTTTTGCTATCACACCAGTTCCCCCATAAATGTTTTGCCTTCTCTACTTCTCACTTTATTTCATCTCTCTCTCTCTCGTTCAAACACTTGCTCATTACACCCTCTCTCTTTTTTTTCTCTTCTGTCATTCTTGCTCTTCCAGTATCCTCCATGGCAGGTTCCACTTCCTATCCTTCCTCTATTGACGGACACCCTCTTCCGGATGATCTCATTTTAGACGCCCCCATTTCTTCAAATCCTTCATCTTCTCCGGGGGCTGCCGATACTTACGTCTCTACAAGTTCTAAAATTTCCTCTTCCTCAGCCATCCCTGTTCCCCTTGCTCGCCTCTCCCCTGCTAAGAATAACACTGTAGAACCACCTACTGTTAGTCCGGCGGTACCCAAAGACGGGTCAGACTTCTCTTCTGAAACCATATTCGACGGGGCCCTGACGGCCTCCAAAGAGGGTACATCCAACATTCTACAAAGTGAGACGGAAATCATTGAGGGTTTCATCTCAGCCCTAGGGGCTCGGGAAAAGGACGTCGGAGGGGAGTCACCATCTGCGGAGGTGGCTCGACCAGGTTCTGTGGGTGGTTATCTGTTCACTCATCCTAGCAAGGAACCCTCTTCTCAAGAGGTCCCTTCAACAGTTTCTTCACCAAAATGGGATGGTACGCCTCCTCCACCAGCCGCAGGCCTTCAGGTTTCTCCGGTTCCCTTAGCGACTGTTGTGGAAGTTTCCTCGCCCCCTGACGAGGATGAAGTTCAGATTCATCTAGTATTTAAGCGAAGGCCACACTCTGTTTCACATCCCCCTGTTCCGCGGCCCGAGGGAACTTCTAGAGGACCGACTACCAGAAGAACATTCAACAGAGCCTTGGACCAAATTTTAGCGGAGAGTCGTCAGAACACCTTGAAAAGACGATGAGTTACAAGACAAACAGTGCTTGAAGAGGAATCTTTGTCTTCTACTGTTGTTGATTTAGAGGGTAGGACCTCATCTCAGTCAATAGAGTATGGGTCTAAAGTTGTAAAGAAGGGTCCTGTTGATGGTGAGCGCTCTAAGAAAGGGAAGAGGAAAGCAAAGAAACTTGATACCATTGGGAAGGTTGGTGAGGGACCTGGTGCCTCTGTGGTAAGGCATAAACGAAAGCACATCATAGCCAAAACCTCTAAAGGTAAACGTCCTATGACTGCCCCAGCTGCTGATGATGATGGTGTCGCACGGGTTGCAAACATCCGAAAACAGAAGGTCTTAGGCGGTCGCATCTTTGATCCAGACATTGCTGAAATGCAGGGTATGCAGGAACTTGTAGAGATTGTTGCGTATCAGGGATGGGAGCATTTGTTTACTCTTCCCCTGCCTAGCATGTACGAGAGCGAAGTCGCTGAGTTCTATGCCTCTCTGCGTTTCACCGATAATCATGACTTGATTCTTGCCACTGTTGGAGGTGTTGAACTGGAATTTGATTCAGTCTCTCTAGGAAAGATTTTGAATGTGCACACTGCGGGGGAAACTACTGTGAAGGATAAGCATGCCACAAGGGACTTCCAAAAATTGATTGGGAAACTTCACGGGAATATGAACAGTGACCGACTGCTCAAAAAGCAAATGAAGCCTATCTATCAACTGTTATTCGAATTTGTGAACAAAGTTGTGCTGCCACGAGCTGAGCGTCGTTCTGTTGCCGCCCTGCCTGATATGTTCCTTATGGAGGCCCTGAGCTCTTTTCAGCCTATAAGTCTACCGGCCATTATGATCGAACATATGATCAAAATCGTCAATTCCAAGGATGGGCGGCATGGGTTGGCTTATGGATATCTGCTCACTCGTGTGTTCAAACATTTTGGGGTTCCTCTTGGTCATGGTACAATGGCCACCCGTAAGCAAATGTTCACAATCGGTACCCTTGAGGAGTGCGAGTGTGTGGCCAGACAAGGTGGTGTTGGTGGGCATTCTACTGTTTCAAGTCTTATCGAGGCTCAACGATGAGGTACAGAGGAAATAGAGCGCCTCACCATGTTGGTTACCCAGAAAGATGCTGAAATTGCAGTTCTCAAGGCTTCTTAGTCCTGTATGGGACCTGGTACGCTGTCGGATCTTCAGTTGGAACATGATCGTTTGAAGGATGAAAATGCCTCTCTTAAGCGCCAGGTGTAGGAACTGACCCGTCAGCTGATTAATGATCAACGGGCAGCAAATGAGCGTATTGATAAACTCCTAGCCAAGCTGTGATCCTATCCCTCTCCTAACACTGTTCCCTTTTGGTCCTTTCCTCTGTTCTAATCCTATGGCGTGATGCTATTAATATTGTTTTTGTTTCTAGCTTGTTGTTTGACTTAGAATGTTGCTTGGGTCTCTCTCATGTACTATTATAGTTTTCTGGTTTGAATGAATATCTGTTTACTTCTTGCACTTCCTTGCTCGTGTTATGTTGCCCCAGTGGCCATAAGTTAACAGACTTCCGTCCATTTTTGCTTACTGTTTTACTGTGTTTCTTTTTTATGATGCCAAAAGGGGGAAGATTACAGGGGGACAAAGAAAAAGGGGGGAAGTGACTGTGACAGGAGGAAAGCACCGGTTCTTGGTGTGAGGGGGAATAAACCCGGAAGGCTTGAGGGTAACAGGTTCCTGGAGTAAGGGGGAAAAGCATGGGGGTTTGTCATCATCAAAAAGGGGGAAATTGTTAGAAACGGGTTTTGATGATTTAACAAACCCGCTGGAGAACCAGGTCACTGGTTGCATCTCTGCTGACATCACTCAAGAAATGTCAACCTAGTACTGCTAACAAAAGGCTGTTTGCAGACCTGCTCTGCTGCGGTAACACATTGGCAGGTCTGCGGCAGTGCTTCCTATTATCCATTGGACAAAGACCACCATTTGAAATATATTCTTTGTCAACAACTTTGAAACACACTTTTTGCACATAACACAAGTTGGACACTTCCAAACTTGCAGAGAGGCGGAAGACAAAACATCAACATTGAAGGACTGCAGCTGATCAAAGTGTATCATCTTCTCTAAGTCTAGAGTGTTGAGTTTTTGTCTATTTGAGCTTGTGTTTGTAAGCCCGCTTTATGTTTAACAGTGGGCATCGTGGGTAACATTTTGTGCTGTATTTTGTGTAAGTATTTGGCTAGAGTCAGCCTTTGGTTTCTTTGTAATAGAGTTATTGCAAAGGCTTACAGTAGAGGTATTGTAAGGGGAAGGGATTAATAGGTTAATTCCTAGGTTACATGAGTTTGTAATCTGAACTTGCCCGGCTGTTTTAGTGGAGTTTGAAAAATCCTACCAGTGTAGGTCGTGGTTTTACTCTCTTGGGCAAAGAGGTTTCCACGTAAATATCGTGTGCACTTTACTTTCTGTCTTTACTCACTAAACCCGATAAAGGATCTGGTTCTACTCTGTTGTGGTGGACTCGTGTAAACTATCAATGTTGTTAAAGAGTAATCACCTACTATTTCAATACTCAATGTTAATTTAGAATGAGAAAAGTTGACTAGAAGTAGATAAAAATACTTCTTATTATTTAAAAATAACTAGTTCTCTTAAAAATGTGTCCAAACTAAATATATCGTTTATTTTGAGATTATCTATGAATACACCATTAGATACATAGGAAATTACATTTTTGAGCATTTCTGGTGGGAAACAAAAGGCAAATTAAATATATGAAATTCAAGGACTTGAAAGAAACCCACAAATACACATGAAGAATGACAAAGTGACAAGGATAGGAAGGATGAGACGCACAAGAAAAACAAAGACACGAAATCAAATATTTAAGCTGGGTTTGGCATAGGAGCTACTGCAAGTTTAGCTGGGTTCAGAGTCCACCTACTTAATGAATCGTTTGTTTTCATTAAAATTAAGATATCTGAATTTGAATGCACATTTTAAAGATTAAAATGTTAGCTCTATATCTGAGCACTGAATGATTAAAACCGTTTGTTTTTAACATCTAAATGTGTATACTTTATTTATTCTAAACAAATTAATATAAAATTCAAATAAAAAATAATTAAATATCATAAAAATATAAACTTAATAAAATAAATTATTATTTGATTAAAAAAATAAAATATTTATGTTTACTAGTGATGGTGGTGGTAATAATTGGTATTACTGGCTAGCAAATGTGGTGATGCTAGTAATTGTGGTGATGATAGTTGTGATGATGGAGGTGATTGGTGTTGTAGTGATTGGCGTGATGATAGTGGCGATAGTTGTGATGATGGAGATGATTGGTGTTGTAGTGGCTGGCGTGATGGGGCAATAGTTGTGATGATAGAGATGATTGGTGTTGTAGTGGTTGGCGTGATGGTGGCGGTTAGTAGTGATGGTTGTGATGGTGAACGTAGTTGACGTTAGTAGTTGGCGGTGTTGATAGTGGTGGCCAAAAAATGTGTGGTGGTATAGTTGGTGGTAGTGCTAATTGTGATGGTAGAGGTGGTTAGTAGTAGGGATGACCACAATGGTGGTAGTGACTCTAGGTGTGGTAGAGGTGGCAGCGGGAACAGTGAATGTAATTATAATGATAGAGGTGGTATGTGTGGTAATGGTTGACACTAGTGGTGGTTGACAATGGTGGCAGAGGTTGGTGATGGTGGTTGGTGGTTGGCGACGGTAATGTTGGTGATGGTTGTGATGACACGGATGGTTTGAACATAGTGGTGGTGAAAATTATCTACACAAGCAAACCTCTTAATGATATTAAAACTCTATTCCAGATCTTAATGACTAAAGACCTATTCAGACTAAATAAGTGCTGAAATCTTAATAAAAACAAATATACTTAATGGTCTAAGGTCTGAATCATTCAGATTCAAACCTTCATTAAGTGCAAACAAATGAGGCCTTAGTCAGCTATGCCTCCTTTGGAAGTGGCTAAGGAATTTCCAAACATAACGTAAGCAAAGCAGAGTCAAAGTCAAAATTTGAACTTTAAGTTTAATGAACACATTTTATTTGATTTATTAGGTTTGAAATCTATTATTAATACTTGTTTAGTGTAGTCTTTTCAACTCATAAACAAGTTTTGAGCCAAAAACTAATAAGTTCATATGAACCCATAACATATGCACTACATTCGCCCTGCAGGTAAGAAATTGCCCCATGGCTGCTCTGATGTAGTATAATTGCTTTCTGAGACAAGGTGCATGATATGAGGTTTATGTGTATGCCTCCACTCCAGTGAAACAGCCTGCAAAAGGAGTTACAAGTACTTTTCTTCTCGTGTTCTTTTGCATTTCTATGCACCCTTGAACTGAATACACTACTTATTATTGCATCACGTAAAGAATACACATTTTTGGAACAAAACATCAGCAGTTACATTACCAAAGCTACAACAGGCCAACCACACAATGGTAAAAACATGGAAAACTAAATCACCAAGCACCGAATGCAATCTCAACTTACAAAACAAGGCAAGATGCAAAGAATTACTGATATTTGGTGTCGAATAGATCAGTCCAAGAGGCGTGAGACCATTGCGCTGCTGGATTCAGGTCCATGATTGTTTACACTAGGGATGATGTTAACAGGAGATACAAACTTAACAAACTCCTTGAGTTCTGAAAAGCTGCTGTGTTCGCTGTATGGTACTTCATACCTGAGACCAAAACAAATCATGTTTTCACCAAATCAGATGTGTTGCTAAATCAGAAATGTGTGTTGGTTCAGGAGTTCATCAATTGATCTAGTACCTTGAGTCGGTTATAATCACATATGTAGCTAGTTTGACTCATAAACAAAGTTAAAAAGTAGATAATGACCTGATGATAGTACCCTGCTGCCACCTGCTTCCAGTTGACTTTTTCTTTCCTTTACCAAATGACCAACCAGTTGGAGAGAAAGCAACTATAAGACTGTACCGACCCTGAAGTGGTTACAAACTGTTAGATACCACTCAAATTTGGATGAATAAACAAAAGCTTTTGTATATGTTAGTGCAAAAACCTATTGGTTGGAGAGTTCCAAGTAAGATGTAATTGGATAAGGCACATTCTCCTGGGCTCAATGACAAAGCCAGAGCAGCCAGGAAATATTCAATTTTGGTAAATAAGCAATGCACGTACACAAATTTTCCCAAGAAACACACCCATCTTAATGTTGTGTCCAATTCTCAGGAAAAGAATAAAGATCTAGAGAAATGCTAAATCAATAAATTATACTCCTTTCTATTTACTTTATAGGATGGAGCCTAAGATTTTAATCGACTTGTATAATATATTAGTAATGATGAACGAGAATATTAAATAGTGCTTGAAAAGAAAGCAAACACAACATCGCAGTTAAGAGTGTGTAGTTTAATAAATTCATATTCTTGAAAGTCGTATAAGTTGTCTAGAAATAGAATTTTTTAAACGGAAAGAGCGTCGTATAAATTAAAACAGAGGTGGAGTAACTATAAAGGAAAATCATATATGTAATTTACTTGCGTGCACTGCAAAAGAAAAACATATATGTAATATAGTTAGGTGCAAGGGATGACGGGATAGAGGAATGAGGAGACGAAGTTAAACACATGCTGAAAAATATAGAGAATGGCTGAAGGGTTTGAATGAGCCCAATCAAAACGCATAGTCATGTGCCAACAAAAGAATTTAGCTCTAGATCTTGTGCAAGCTTTTGGCTAGATAAATCACTTAGGTCTTGCGAGAAAACCCAACAACACCGAGAAAGCACCTAATTGATGTCAACAAACCTGACATATTTGTAGTCTAGTACAATGAGTATGTTGGACTAAAGAAAACTTCCAAGCCCTCCAATCAGTATAAGATGATGATATTTCAATAGTCCGAGTTCTGTTATTTTCAATCAAAATAATTACTAATTAACTATGGACAAATCAACACCAACTTTTTTCTGATCTCCAAGTTACTTAACAATCAGACTGAAGCTGCATTAGAGTTTAAATCATCACAAAACACTTAGACATCAAAAAACTTACCGCATACTGATTAGAAACATACTTCAACCTTTTGAAACTAGCCAGTGTCCACATAGGCACAACATGAATTTGGCTTTCCTGCTCATTTAACGTGAAAAACTGCATTTCTTCTCGAGTAAAACCCAGACACTCCAAAATGCTTAACTTTGATGCAGTGATATAGACTTTCTTCTGCAGAGCACGAGCAACCTCTACAAACAACCTCTCTTTTCCTGAATCAATAAGGGCAGAAACCATGAGAAGTTGCCTTCTGATGAAAGCACTAAGCATAAGATACTAGGTACCTTTTGAGCTTTTGGTAACAATATTACCAAGCAACATAAAAAGTCAGAGATGAAGTCTACCTATAGTATAGCTACCAATGAGAAACAAGGTCTTCGAGTTGAAAGTTTCAGCTTGTATTGATTCAATAACAAATTGAATAACAGCCTCCTGTTTCGGAAAGTCATACTGCAAGGCAAGCAAACTCTTACAGCATCTGAGGTATTAATGGAAACAGATGATGACACACTGAGATGTATTTAACTGTATGTACAAGACTTATGCTATTTTGTTTGTTACAATTGTAAGGATTAGACTTGTATGTTTCTTGTCTTTTTGAATGTATTGAATAAATAAATTGTATTTGCCACTTCCTACAATTGATGTATAACGAAGTCAAATATTGTTTGCTGTCTCTCTGTGTGTGTGTGTGTGTGTATTATTTCTTGTTATGTCAGATGCAAGGAAAAAATCTCAATATTAACTAACATACATGTGAAATAAATCATATTAGAGCATTTCCTCAAAGTACTTTCTTATGGCCAGGCATGACTTCCAAAATATATGAAAATATACCTAAAATATAAACCAAGCACATAATTGTTGGTAGGTTATTGACTTTATGGTCAAGAATGAATTAACAATCTAAATACCTGAGGGTCACAGTATGTAGTATCTAGGATGAGAGTGTGAACACCACAAGTTTGCAAGATTGAATTCCTTGTCATTTCTTCACAAAATCGAAAATCCCCCGTGTGCAGGACAGCCTATTGCATAACACAAACAAGGCATCCATCACAAGAGCAATCAAACTAGAACTCAGAAAAAGCATAGGGCAAACCAATTTGTACCACACCTTACCATTGGGTGGCTCAAAAAGGATTATTAGGGAACCCGGGCAATGGTTTGCATCAAAGCATGTGACATCAATCCCTGCAATGTTGATCTTCTGGTTGATGGGTAAAACTTGTATCATGTCCCATGGGATTCCAATCTTCAGATTAACCAGCTTTGCCGTAATTGAGGAACAATAAATTTTTCCATGACAGAAGGACTTAGTAAGGCCTTGATAATCTACAGAGATATAAGATAACAAAATTCAAAGCTGGACTGATAAGTTAATTATTGATCACATAATCATCAAACTAGAATATCATATACACCTATAAGGATGCATCTAATAGTTCTCAATGAACGCCATGCCAGCAACCAATCAAGTAGGAGTAGGACTTGAGGCTGATTAATATCTACATGATGACATTTACATTACAAATATGTAACATCCTTAAAATCTCTTCTTACCAAAAGTTATCAATTGATTTTCATGAAAATGGAGGACATCCTATGCAAAAAGGAGAGTACAAAAAGTAATTCAGTTTTCTAAAGAAATATAAATTTATGTGGTGAGCATTGAGAAAATCAGCAAATAGTTTAATTCAGCATGTCCTACAACATGAACATGGAGAAAAAGCTTAAACCGAAATGAAGATAACGCAACCTTGACAGCTTCAATTTATTGGTAAGCACTTGAAAGTAAATGTGCTTCTTTGTAATTGTTAAACATGTAATTAGTCAATCGACTGAGTGTACTTCAAAACATCTGCAAGAAAATAGATGAAAGCTCTAAATCTCATTAGAGGGTAAAAGTCAAACCAATTCCTGCCTCCATCTCATTTTTATTATAGTTTGACCTAACATGGCTATCGAGAGAAGAGTCAAAAATGTTAATTATTTAGCATCTGTTGCAAGAAGGGAAAAGAAAGGACTTTTCAGTATTTGGAGTGTGGAGAAGTTTTATCATAGAGAATCAAAAGAAGGTTCCACAACTTTGTTGAACAAATACAAAATGTATTTATGTTTTCTTTTAAAGTGAACATAATTTTGGAAATGCCCCTACAAGCAGAGTTAAAGGAATTGCCTTGCCAGCTGATGCTATTTTCTCTGTTTCTATTTGTGCTGATTCATCTATAAACATTTGAAAATATGGTTATTGGAAGACTTACGATCCAAATGGAAGTGGCTGAGGAACCAATGAGAACAATCTCTTCTCAAATACTTGAAAGCATCCTGCAATGATGTAAAGAAAACATTCTTTGCAATTTATATCAAAAGAGAGTTATAAAGAATAACAAGTTTATATCTTAGCAGTTGGAAAAAAGCCTGATACTTTTTGTCAGAGTGCAAAAATGTTTGTTAGCAAATAACCAATTTCAACAAGCATTAAGATGCAAGAAATCATACAACTAGTTAAACCACTAATACAGTATAAAATACACATAGGCATTGCTTTGAACCAGTACCTGTAGTCTCCATTGTGGGAAATCCAACAAATGTGTATATAAAATGGAGTTCCATGTAATATATGTACATTTTGACAACCAACTTAAATGTGGTAAAAAAAGATTCTGTTGATTTGTAAATTATGCAACTTTTCCAAGAACTGAGATGACACAAAAGCCCGTGTAAATAGGTTAGGTATTTGGGGTATTTACCACTCGGAATGGTGTTCCTGGTATAGAACACCACACAGGAATATCTTTTGATTTTGTACTCTTGGCTAGATTTCTCTTCTGATTTCTCTTACAGGGAGCATTTGAACAACTTCTTCCGGCATCCATTTGTGCCCTATCAGTAGCACAAACTTTTTTTCTTTCCGAAACAGGACAAATAAAATAATCTGTTATCAACTTGCTTGGTTTAGTACCAGCATCAACAGATACAATTTTTTTAACATCTTGTCGAGCTACTTTTTCCTCGGCAGTTTCCTTTCTTAGCTCCAAAATAGAGTTAAGAATCTTTTTCCTAGGACCAAGAGCAGTGACACCAATGCTAAATAAATCCTGCAACGGAACTTGAAATAGTGAAATTAGTTGGGCAGAGATACAACCAACAGGACAACCAACTTAAGCCTAGTAGTTTGAGCACCAACTGAAATAAACAGCTTTAATAGTTTGTCACCAAATCACATAAATAAGATAGCAGTGGAAATAACAAGCACAACTCAGCAAAGTCTCCCTATACAAGTCCAACTTGGAAAGGATTGAGTTTGAGGGAAGGTAAAATGGGCTAAAACTTCTGCAGAGAAAATCACCATGAGAAGTATATTCAATGAATACATGGTAGAAAAACAAGTCTTACTTTATAGGGTATGTGCATTTGCCAGGTTCATTTCCCTCTAAGGAAGAAAATTTCAAGTCTTACCTTTACCATGATCTTCTTGGCTTGAACGTAAAGTAAATTCTATTTGGGCACAAGAATTTAAAGAGAAGCTCAAGCAGTACTCAAACAATAATAACCGGAGAATTGTCAACTTAGTTATTATTTGAATGATTCTTCAAGAATACTCTTGTTTCCAGTTCTCACTGCTGAAATCTTGTTCTGAACCCCCAACGGCCAAATCCAAATAAGAATTTGTAGTTCAAAACTTGTAATGTAGGACCTCCAACAAAATAAGTAATGAGAAGAAACAAAAAATGACATTGATGGTGAGGTTATAGATTTTTTTGAGTCTGAGGGGTGCACTCAATGGAGGGAACAACACACCATTTTCTAGAAAGGAAAACATAAGAAGGAGAATCCTAGAGGCCATGGCCTCACCCTGCCCTTGAAGATCCCGCCTTTGGTGCCATATGGTCAATTAGAGAAATAATGGCCCTTCACATATTGCTAGGGACATAGATGCATCAGATTGGTTCAAGTTTTAATATGCTCTAATGCATTTCAACCAGCTCAATTTCGAGTTTAAAGCATTATGCTTACAACAGAAATCTTTAAAGATAACCATGAATAATAGCCTCTTAAATCCTAAAAAAGCAAAACCTTTCATTAGAGGTGCATTTGTGCATAAAAGCTGGACGTATCACTCTCACAGGAACAAGCACATTTCCGGAAGCAAAGAATTTTCACAAGCAACAGCAAGAGAAAACATAAAACTTAGACTTCCTTCTATGTTTGGTTTCATTACCAGAAATCTCCAAGGAGGATATCGACAAAAGTAGACTAGAAAATTGTTAGTTTTATGTGCACAAAGATATTAGCAATGAAGAACAATAAGCAAACCTCTTCTGTCAAGGATTTTAAAGTGTCCCAATCAACCTCCTCCCGAACAAAGATTTCTTCATATTTGGCAAGTCCAAGATTTCGTAACCATTCAACAACAGGTGACACGAGGACAACGTCTTTAGGAGATTGACATGGGGAATCATTGAGCACTTGTCCAGGACACTGAAAAGATACATCATTATTGGCAGTAATCACCTGCAAGATGATCAACAAATTCGAACTGAGTTAAACCAAATTTACCTTCCTATATCTTATTTAAAAAATCAGGAAAGTAACTTCTCTGATGAACTAAAAAAGCAGCAGTTTCTCCAAGCACACTTGAATTATAAACATAATAACGGGAAATGCAACTGAAACCATGAAATGGAAATACATTATATTTTAAGGTGATGAACTAGGCCCAAAATTTATGGAAAGTATTACCTTTCAATAACAAAGACCATGTCTATCTATTTCTTCCGTGTAAATGTTCTGGCGGTTATGTTTGACTTGGAAACTCAGGTTTATTACCATTAGTCCTAAAGGTTTGATTGAACAAAGTTCTGCTAATTTGGGCATACCCAACTTGTGGAGTCCTACAAAGGTCCAACTCAAGAAGACATGCGGCTGACAACTGAGGGTGACCGAACACAATACAATTTCTGAAGCATTTCCAAGAAAACAAAAATTTAATACCGCCATTTACAAAAGAGCATTTTAAAGCTCATCTCAGAGGATGGAGCAGCATAATACACATACAGACATGCAGCAGGGAACGCTTGCAGACTTGGAATTGCAATCATGTGGCCATTAAAAATTACACATTCATTTTCCATTCCATAATTATGATTATTCCTTATATGGTATAGCTATAACATTTTTGCTCAAAGCAACTCAAAGAATTCTATGTTATTTTACTTTTCAATAGTATCCATCCAAAGCCACAAAAAGTAGAACAGATGTTTGCAATTTGCTAGATATATGTTTAACAGTATAAAAGTACTTTAACAGTTGCAATTCCAACTGTATCAAAAAGGAACAATAGTGTGAATTTGATGGTAAAATGAATCTTAACTGAGACCATGGTGACATACTGGCATTGCACAGCATAACCCTTTGCTTAGTATTAACTTCAAATGCTTCTTTGACATTTTTCTTTTTTCCTTCTTTACTTTCTATATTAGTATTTGTTGCTTTGAAATAAAAATACCAATGCAGCATGGTAAAACTGTCAAAGAAAAAAGCAGAGGGACAAGAAAGAAAATCAAAAGACTAGCTAGGGTTATGAAGAACAACAGAATCAGTCCCCAGGGCTTTGGTCTAGTGGTAGGAGCACAACAAGTGATGTGTGGGTTACTCGCACATCACGAGTTGGCAGGCCATTATCCACTGATTTTCAAATAGTGTGCAACCTGACCCCCAGGGATTTCTCAGTTATCAAAAAGTAAAGATAAAAACAGAGTCAGTTCATCAGATCCTTAATTAGAGACCTTCCAAACTAAACGATGTATATTTTAAAGACGGGAATGAACACTCCCCCTTAAAGGTTGATTTATCTATTTTTCAAAAGCTGTCAATCACACAACGCAGAGTTGCATTTCAAACTCTGTTCCAGCCACCTTTAGGTTGAAAGATAGTGACTACATGCTGATAAACATTCCTCAAAGGAACGAGGCATCTTTTAACCATATATCACCAATCTCCATTTGATGGTGCATCCTCTTACTTGATTACTTAGTCGATGAATTTTCATAGCTCTTGACAGCAATGTACCATGTTCACATCATCCAGAGATGCACCATAACTATACACCAGTCATACCTTTTTAAGATGCATCTCTTACCATACTTTTCTTCCACCAAGGGTTGGATCTATCTGAATCTACATTTACCTTAGGCACCCATGGGATCATGTTGGAGCTAAAGGAGATACCTATGACAAAAGGATGCATTGCATTTCCTTCTAGTCAAGGCATATCTAGCTGAAACTACTTAGACATTGGTGTTCTTTTCTACTATGCAACAAACATTTTTATCTTATAGGCGTGGGCCACAGGTCGCACATAAGCCGCCGGGTCACACGACAGAAGAACACCCAACATAAAGATGCACACTCCATGTGAAATATTCATCTTCATAGGAGCTTTTTGATAGTAGTCGTGACCAACAGCCATCAGCTCTCGGCTTGTTGGTAAGGTGAGAGCTTCAAGCCCGATATCTGTGGTACCTTTGCTCAAAACCTAACTCTGAGTTGTACGACTATAGCACACTGCTTAAGCCATTCACTGTTCTGCAACTTCCATAATCTTAATTCATTAAGGAACTTCTGGATTGAGACCAACCAAATATAAAAGTAATATCTTACAACTTTTAGTAGTAGTCAATTCAAAATTTTTAACTATGTCCCAAAGAAACAAACTGAAATGTTCAAGATATATATACACACATTATATGCATATACATATTGTTATATATATATATACATATACATACATATATGTGTGTGTGTGTGTGTGTGTGTGTGTGTGTATTGTCATGGTCAAAAGTTTTATCCAATAAATGCCTTTTAACCAATATCACAGAGACACTAGTTGGCAAGCACTTGAGCTTACTAGAAAGAAATATGTTCATTTGTGATCTTTAACCCACATATGAATAATACTATCTTTCACTCAAATTCTTTTGTTACATTCAATATGTGGTGAACCCAATTTATCTTGGTATGCACTCTTACTTATACTCTAAGGGATGGTTTGGTTCACATATTAGTTATGGGGAAATTATAGTGCACGGATTATTTATGCTGTGATGAATAATAAGGGGAATATTATACGGTGATTTATAACCAAGAGATTGTTATACATGAATTTCGTACTCTAAAAGAAATTTTTGTCTTTAAATGGCCTAATCCTTCCATTGCTAATATACATATTCTTATTCCACATTTTACCATGCATAAAATAAACATAGATTCTCGTATAATTTAATGTTGGTAGATCTAATATCGTCAACCAGACACTATATTGGTTATGCAACGATTATTTTATCTTATGCAGCCAACCAACCATTGTATTGTGTTATAGGGGATTTATGCTAGAATTACTTATTCCTATTCCATCAACCAATGGACCATTCATAGTAAGATTATGTGTTTCACTGTTATTCTCCTCCATGTTTGTGATAGTACTTCCATTTTCATCAATCAAAATTAGCTGACTAACTATTTCAAGGTTCAAAATAGCAATCTGGTAATTCAAACTATAGAAGCAGAGTTGAGAAACAATATCACCATTCAACATGCCTACTTCCTGGGTCCACAAGTTGGGCACAAACATTTCCTTTATTATCGCCTCAATGGGGGAGCTGAAGTGGTCCTTAAAGTCAGTATCTCATATAATATTGGTAACGTTATAGTGATTTAAAGGCGCTCATGTCAACAGAAGCATTTGGAAAAAGCTTCCAAGACTCTATAAAACGATGTGATACCTAAACCATAACAGGAATCAATTTCACGCTGTCATACAGATGTTTCTTAGGTATATGTTGCTACATTCCATACTATAGGCAAGAGCATCTTACATCAGTTGGAATCTCCTCTTTGTCAAGGCACTCATTGGTGTGAACCTGTCGCATCTCACCACTCAAATCTGAAATATCTGCTCCACAAAGCGGACAACAAATGAGGCCATATTCATTGTCTAAGCCCAAACACTCTTCTTGGCTATGCGAATCAGCTGTCAAAGAATCAACATCTACTTCATCCTCCTCACCACATAACTTGAGCAGCAAATCAAGCTCAGAACACTGCTCCGGTTCCTCCTCCTTCCTCTCTTCGAACCCGCCATTTGAATTGAGCAACCTTGCCTCTATCGACTTAAACAAGTAACCCCTCTTTAATTCTTCCTGATTGGTCGTTCTTTGGGCCCCAGAACAACAATCTATAGTTGATTCTATGCTATCCAATCCATGACACAAATCCAAGTCCTCAAAATCAGTCTCCGAGATCTGTTGAATAGAAGTAAGGCTTTTTCCAGTTTCATCAGATTTTTCAACAACAACAGAGGCAAGACAGTCCTTTTCGGCACTTACTGGCTGCTGTTTCGGTTTCTTGGTAGGACGAGAACTATCCAATCCATGACCGAAATCCAAATCCTCAGTACATTTTCCAGCAACATCTAAGTTCTCCTTGCCGCCATATGGTGAATGCTGTTTTGGCTTCTTGGAAGTACGAGGAGAGGCACTATTATAAGGTCCGAAAGGCTTGGAAGATGCAATTTTTGAGGTGGGTTTTGGCAAACGGGGCTGAGAAGGAGATGGATCTTGAAAATCGTCGTCGTTGGTGAGAGCTGAGGAAAAGCTGGAGGGGGATTTGGATTTAAAATGTGACTGTGAAGGAAGAAGAAGAAGGGCTTTGTTTAGGGTTTTGGGGTTGGAAGGGCCGGCCATTGATCGGAGGAAGAGATTGAGGAGTGAGGCAGCAAGGTGAGTGGCGCATTCAAATTTGGATGAAGACGGGCAGACAACAAATGGAGGGAACCGCCAAATTTAATCTGTGCGGGCGTAATTTTGATTGTTTAGATGACAAAATAGGAGATAACACATTAGACCTTATTCTTAAAAAAGACACTTTCATTTTACCAGACCATAGTACTCTTCAATTAATTCAAAATAAAATTAATATCAGTTTTAAATAAAGGTCTATATATTATCGTTAAATCTATCTACAGTGGTAATATTTATTTGAAAATTTCATGATTGTTATACACTCTACAGTGGTAATATTTATTTGAAAATTCCATGATTGTTATACATAAGGTGTTGTTATATATGTATACCAGTAAAAGTACCTGTGTTTCACGCGGTCATTTAAATCCACTGACTTTATGAAATAATACTTCTATGAATTTAATCAAAGTAAAACAAATGGATTAAACAATAAATATACATGCAAAAAAACTTTATAAATTAAATAAATTATAAATATAAATTTATCTTTTTTCAATTAGAACCAACACTTTCTCTTTTTATAGTATCAAGTCATAAAAATATGGCATCTACAATATGAAAAAAAATTATTAGCCGTTAAAACTAAAATGATATATACCTTACATATTAAACTACATTGTAACAAACGTTAATTTTGAAAAAAAAATAGTAATAACATATTATCATTCATCCTTGAATCGATCATCTTTGATTTTATTTTATAATTTAGCCTTTCGCTTTCGGGAAATATTACCATTGAAAATTTTAGAAGAACCAAATAAATGTCAACGTGAATTATTAATTTTTTTAATAAATAAATAATTATTGATAAAAGGAATAATAGAAAGATGGGGAAAAGGTGAATAGATATTCTAGTTTTAACTTAATATTTTCTTGTAAAAAGTTAATCGCTCTCTTTTGTATTACATATATCATTTAAATGTTCCCCCATTTAAAATGCTCAAAAGAAATTGTTAAAATGAAAAATAAAAGGGAATATGTGTCATGATTGTACAAAAAATCAACTAATTATATATATTTGAAGAGGAAAAATATTTAAATAAACTAATAAGATCCTAAGGTGCTTTATAACAAAATCATGATACCAAAGTAATAGGGTTCAATTTGAAACAACACTTTTATTTCAATGTCAGTCCAGAAATGCACATTTATTACTTGAAGAAGTATTTACAACTTGCATTTTAACTTGAAAATCTATTCACACTTCTCTGCTAAATGTGAGCAAATAATTTATTGTATAGTAATCTATGTCTTGGGATTACAGAAGTTTCATTCCAGTTATGTTCCTCAATGGGTCGTCCGACACAATATCCTTGAAACCATATCAAATTTTGTTACTTGTCATCTTCTTGTCATGGTTCATGAAGCACATCAAGAGCTGAAGGTTTTTAAGGTCTTTATATTTTTACCATAGGTATACCAAATTTGAATTTCTCTTCAAGAGATGCCAGTATAGATCTTTAAAGGAAATCCTAATTGTACCTTCACCAATTTCAGTAGCAAAAACATAGCGCAAATACTCAATTAGCAAACATCAGTTATCAGTTTAGAGGTCTAATAAATAATGTTGATCTTCAATGTATATCTTACCACCCCTACACCAAAAAAAATATAATATAAATTATTATAGAGAAAAATTAGATAACCCAGAAAGTGTAGACTAATGCATGCAATAATGCAAGTATACATAGAATTAGAGGAGGAACGTTCACTATTCCAAAATAAGAAGAAAAAATCGTTTCATTGTGTTTTTTCTAATTGAAACTTAGCTATTCATGTTTTGTGTTATCCTATTTAATGAGGAATATTGGCTTCTAATATTCATGTCTGTGCTAAATATAGTAATAGATACAATCTCATATTATACTATTAACAGATTTCTTATTATTCAAAAGTTGATGTAAATAATTGCTAGCTACATTAATAGAAATGTGACTCCTGCAAACTGCAGTAGCGAAGTCATATAGATGATTAGAAATATCTGACCTTTAAAAAGAATTAGATCAATCTCTACCAGGAAAAAAAACTCAACAAAATTAACAAAAGCAAGTATACAGAGAGGTTAGATCTTTAAAAAATTAGAAATTTATAAAACTCACTAGCTCATCAACTAAAGGTTCAAAATATTAGCTCAATGAAAAAAATTCTTAAAATCGCCAAAATAGACGGATAAAGGACAGAGAATTTTTACAAGTTAGGTTGCAGAAGCTAAAAGGGAGGGGATAATCAAACCTCGAATAAAAGCCTTTGAAAGTCATCATAGCTTTCTTCCTCTTCCTTTTTTCTTGTATTTTATGGAATCTTCTAGATTGACATATAGAAATACAACGGATATCTCATCTCCATGAACTTAATTTTACTAACAACATTTATTTTCTTATAGGGATAAAAAAACATAGAAAATACGCCACATGCAATTTTTAATTTGTTAGAAGATTAAAAGAAGAATTCTATAACTTCTCCATTTGGAAAAGTTATAGAAAATTCAAGATTCACTCAAGTTTCAGGTAATGAACTGGTAAGTGCTATTAATCATAACTCAGGAGAACAACTTCATTGCTGAAGACTAATTTTGGTTGGACATTTAGAACCTCTCAAAATGAGAAGCAACATAACAATTCGGTGACATATTCATTTCAAGGGTAAAGCATGTTATTGATATATAAAAAAAAATTCCCCACACAAATGTCAGCATCAAATTATCTTGAATCCACACATCAATAAGCAAACAAAAATTGAACTGCTCGTAATGTATAAGAGGAACTTGATGACTAATGATATAAAAAAATATCAAGCGTTCACTCCAGATAATATTTTCAATAAAAATATTAGCATGTATAATTCATGTGACTCCTTTATTTCTCACCAAATATAATTTATTTTTATTATAAAGTAAGGTTAGAACTTCTTTGTTGTATGTATGTGTTATTCAACCTCAAAGTTTAAGGACATGACATCTCACATCAAAATAACTTCGGTGAAAAGATTCACACAAAATTATTATTCTTTTCCTTCTTTGGTAAGTCCAATTTGAAGACCAAGTACACAAAAACATAAAGAGTTATATAGAGTATTTGGTATTTTGAAATAAATAAGTTTGCCAGAAATTAGAACAAGAGACGCAATTTTTAGGATGAGTAAAAGTGATTTTTTATTATTTTAAATAGAATAGTCAGGAAAAAAATGACTTCGTTTATTCTTGTTGTTTGTCTAATAAGAGGAGGAAAAGAAATTTCTCTCGTATAATAATGAGTGATAGGTCTAATATAATACAATAAGTATTTGATTTCACGGTTTATTTCAGTTTGTGCAACTGATCAAGAAAAAAAGAGATGCAAGCGTAGAGAATATTATAAATTTTTATCATCTCATTAATGTATTAAATGGGATAAAACTATGAAATTATCTATTCTTAGTCTTTTTTATTCATCTTGAAAATAAAGGAAGCTCAAAGTTGTAACCAAAAGCTTTACTTGCTTATATAAATTATTGGTGTTCTTGAAATTCAAATTTTCATTTTGATTTTTAAATTGAAGCCAACATCTTGTGTAACTATAAAAGTTATCGTCGTATGACCAGATTACAAGTTCAATTTATGAAACAGCATCTTGCAATAATGCAAGGTAATATTGCATAAATAAGACCCAATTTAATCTGACCCTTCCACTGAACACACTCATAGAGGGATCTCAAATGCACTGGCCTGTTCTTTTCAAAGTTAAATCAAAAGTCACATGCTATATAATTACAAACAAAAAATTATGTGAAATTAGATTGATAATCAAGTTTGAATATCTTTCCAATGATAGACAATAAAAATAATTATTATATTTATTATGAAAGTGGTTGGTAAGTAGTGGTCGGTACGTTATATCTGATTAATTTTTAAGGGAGAGATTCATGTTGTTACCCTTAAAAGAAAGTGTAGAACTTATCACGAAACTGTTTTAAGCATCTAATTATTCTAATTCTAAGTACCTTGACAAAACAAAAAAAAACACTCCTTATTCTTTAATAAATAATTATCGTTAGGACTGTTCAAACTCCTAAAGGACTCCAACTCATTGTGTGGCTGCAGTCTAGTTGAAACAGAACAATGGAAGAACCTGAAACTTTTATATGTCAAAATTTTGCGTCTTATTTTCCTAAATTCTAGCAAAACAGTTGTTACGAAAATCCTTCAGGAATATGAGAATATAAATTTAAAGATACATGAAACATCAACTAAACATAAAAGAAAAACTAAAAATCGCAAAAAGAGGAAAGTGATGATTTACCTTAGTGGCGAGGAGTAAATTTGAGCAAAATTTCTAATAGAGAAGAATAATCCTTGTCCCTTATCCTCTATTGAGGTAGTAATTCCTAAAAAAAATTTAATGTTACAGCCAAGTTTCATTTCAACTTCTTTCTACTGCACTATATATTCCTCCATTGATGTAAAAGGGATTGGAAGAAGATACATGAAACATCAACTAAAAATGTAAAGAAAACTAAAAATCGCAAAAAGAGAAAGGAGAAGATTTACCTTGGTGGAGAAGAGTAAATTAAATTTGAAAAAAAAATTTAATCGAGAAGAATAATCCTTGTCCCTTATCCTTTGTTGAGGTTGTAATCCCTTAAACTAAATTCAATGTTACAGCCAAGTTTTTTCAACTTCTTCCTATGGGAAATAAAAAAATTTTTTGATCAACAATTACCAAGAATTTGATGTATCAACTTATGTCTAACTCTTTTTAAGATAAGATAGAGAAAGGCACGGAAGAAGATGCAGAGAGGGAGGAAAAGGAAGAAGGGGAGGAAGGGAGCAGTTTTGGCAGAAATTATTAGAGGAAGAGACACCAATTATCAGGATGAATAAACATGATTGTTGGGTTTTCTTTTTTTTTTTTTAAATAAACAAAGTGCAAAAAAAGGAGAAAATATAAGAAAAAAGATAAATGAGATTCATAGACCGTGAGATATGACACGTAGGCGAGCCTAAGTCCCTCCTTTATATAGATATGATGTATCAACTCATCTCTAACTCTTTCTAAGATAAGATAGAGAAAGGCGCGGAAGAAGATGCAGAGAGGGAGGAAAAGGAAGAGGGGGAGGAAGGGAGTAGTTTTGGCAGAAATTATTAGAGAAGAGACACCAATTATCAGAATGAATAAACATGACTGTTGGGTTTTCTTCCTCTTTTTTTTTAAAATGAACAGACTGGGAAAAAAAGGAGAAAATATAAGAAAAAAGATAAATGAGATTCCAAGACTGTGAGATATGACACGTAGGCGAGCCTAAGTCCCTCCTTTATATAGATATATAGATTGACATTTAGCGTTATAAATCTCATTTAGTTGTTATAAACAGAAGTATGCAAATATCTACTTTAATGATGTACCAAAAAATTAGAAAGAGTATGAATGTAAATAAAAAATTATAAAAAAATAAAAAACATCAGTAATCTTTTCTCATAAAGTTACGATCATAACTGGTGGATATTATTTTAATATAATATTTTTCTTTTAGATATTCATATTTAAAATTTACTATGTATTTTTAATGATGATTAACATAAATATTTTAATATTTATTTACCCATAATATATTTCTTACAGAATATTATTGCAATATTTGAGAATGACGTTTATAGGGGTAATTTTACAAAGAGGGTACCACTATAATGAACGACACTGCTGTTATAAATAGAATGTTGTTATAGAGAAGTAAAATATAACATGAAAAATCAATTCTGAAAAAAATCAGGCCGTTATAGTGAAATGCTATTATAATGAATGACTGTTATAAAGAGGTTTGACTGTATATATCAATTTTATTTTGACATGTCATTTTTCTATTTTAAACTATCTTTACATTTTTTTCCTTATTTCTATTTTTGTAACTTCTTTTTTCCTTATTTGCATTTTTTCAGAAGTTCAGGGATTTCATATCTCCTTCATCACTTCTCCCACATCATTCTTTCATTTTTCCTTTTATGTTTTATTGAAGAATTAATTAATGAAATTGATAAGTGAAGGAGAGAAAATGGCAATGAAATAAGTTTGAAGGCGCAAATTTTATTTATTTGCCTAAAAGTTTATTCATCGAAAAGTTTATTCGCTGGCGTCATTCATTTTATTGGAAGAAGTGGTTATAGTCTAAACACTTGCTCAAATCTTTCCTTTGTAAATTCAAACTCAATATCTAATAAAACAATAATAACATTCTATCTTTATTAAAAATTTGACTTTTAAGAAACTTTTTTGGTCGGAATGCTTTTTTCATCGCTGGAGAGAACAAAAAAAAAATCTTGTACGAGTAATGAGATGATGAATTTAGTTAAACATATTAGTAGCACAATATTTAAAAGAGTACATATTTTATTGTATGAGATGGCAATATGTTTATCACACTCCGAGCGTACACTCTGGGCATGGTCGACACTCACGCCACTAATGGTCTAAGCGAACCCTTGGTCTGACTTACAACTAACTGAGATAACTGTTAGAACATGCGCAGCGGAAGCAAGCATAAATTGGATCAACTATCTTACATGAATCACTAGATAAAAACAACGAATTAGATTGCGAAATACTAACCTCTTGAAGCTTTCACACAAAGTGTCCAACTCGCTCTATAAGTCTGCAGTCTTCTGCTATAGCTTCAACAATCTCCGAGTAGGGAATACTTGTGTGGGCAAGTACTGCTTCTCAGAAAAGATGAATCCTTCAAGGAGGAAAAAACCCTATTTATAATCATGTTTTAGGGTATAAAACCCTAATCCCAAAACATATGAGATTCCTTTTTTCCTTGTATATTCACATGTTTTTAAGGGCATGAAACCTAAAACGTGTACTACTTATCTTTTCTGAATTTGTCCAAAATCTTGTAGGATTTTACTACTACAAGAAAATAGGTTTCTTTCTTTTTCAAGTTCTTTAATTAATCAGGCATAGCAGGGACCACAGATTTAATTAGTGAGGCTTCCAATTATGGTATTAATTTAAAATAATGAATGAAGTAAGCTACCATAATAAATTACAGATTATTCCACAAAAAATTCGTAATTGCGCTCCTTGGTATAATTTCAATATCAATCATTAAATTCTTATTTAACTCCCATGTTAAGATTACATATATCAACTAATCAAATTAAATATAATTCATTGATTAATTTAATCCTTTATTCAAACGCTTAACTTATTTTATGTGACAGATACAGAATCCACCTGTAGGGTTTTCACATGAAACCTTATAAGCAATCATAAAGGGGTATCATCAATCTCAAGGTCGAGACATGGATCCATCAACTAACTATTATTTCACAAATATCATTTATCATCATCCAACCTATCGGGAATATTTTAACTCGCGAAAGAGTTTCATCCTTTGATAGATCAAAACAACAAGCAAATGACATTAATCATAATAATTATATCAAGGTTAAGAGTATAAGTACATTTAATGATCTAGAGAATTTATTTTACTAAGTCAGACAAAATATTTTTCTCTAATGTACTAGCACAAGAAGTTGGAATAACATCATTCCCATAATCAAGATAAATTACATTTAATCCTGTGCTATAATCATACGGATGAATTCGTCCAATTTTCATCTTAGATTGTGAACATATATAAACTTTATACTTATAAGAACTGATGATTTAATCTTTTGTGTATAAGCTAAACTCTATACACCAAATCATCTACTATATAAGTAAAGGACGCGCATGCAAAAATAATCTATTTAAAACAAGACTTTATTAATCCGATAAATAAACTAAAAGTCTTACACAAAACTGAAACATAATACTATACTAAAACCACATGGTTAATAGTATATTCTAACAATCTCCCACTTAGGCTTATAACCATGCAACTACAACTTTAACGTCCATTCCTTCTATATGCTTATCAAAAGGCTTTTGTAACAAGCTCTTTGTAAACGGGTCTGCCAAATTGTTCTGCGATGCAATCTTCAAAACCTTTATATCTCCTCTCTGAGTTATGTCCTGGATTAAGTGATATTTTCTCTATTACATCCGTAAGTTTCTAGCGAGTAGTTGGCCTATTCGTACGTTGGTTAAGAGTTTTAGGGTACAACACGTACGAGAAAGGGGCTTGGAGAAAGGTCGAACGAGCATGGAGTCGGGACCGCGCGGGAGAAGGTCGGACTAGCTGGCCAAAGGGGCAACGTGGCACGGACCCTCCCTGGCGCGTTGGGCTCCATGGCACAGCCTAGGATTTGCGCGTTGGGGTCTGTGCCACGTTGCCCCTTGTCCACTACCCAAGCTATATATAAGTTCAAATGTTTTTCATTGTTCATTTCAGAAAATAAGATTCGCGACCAGAGAAGGGGAGAACGCCATTTACAGTTAAATTCCCCCGTTTACACTATGAAATGCTGCCCGAATTCAAATTAACTTCGAGTATTGAAGTTTAAGGCTGCAGGGAGCATTGCTACGGAGCTAGTCTCGAAAAATTCGCCCGGCAAATCGTCGCCCTGCCGAGCTAAAGTTGTTGGAATTGCTCCAAACTACTGTTAATACGATTACAAGTTTAAAGTAAGCATTCTCCCTTCTGGACTTAAGAGAAATTACGAGTTTTCAACCGTGTTTCATTAAGTTGAAATATAGTTAATATTTATATATAAAATTTTTCTTTTTGCCGAATTCAGTATTAAAACTTGTCCTATTCTCCCAGTAACACGTTCTTAGTTGGGAAGAATTGTTGAATAGGATTGGAACTTACCAACTAATCAGACACCGGCGATTGAGGTATGTTAAGGCCAATCCTTTCGGCAAGTTAGTTCCTATAGCATTGTAACTCAGTTTGAATCCCAGTAAGAGAATCAGAAGTACGTTAATCATGAATAGTTGTTGTTATTAGCTGAGACTAGTACTCTATGCTTTGTTTGGGGTTTGATTTGCCTATATAGCCCTTCATGACCAACCTTAGGGTTATTAGCTGTGACGACGCCCGCCAGGGGAGAGATGACGTCGCTCCAGAAAGAGCGGTATGCCATCCGCGAGGGACGAAGATGGAGTCCCAGGTCCCCATAGAGTCCATTCCATGGTTGGACTATTATACATACGCCATTTTGACACCACACCCTCGACGAGCCTGGTGCTCGGTGTGCAGATATCAAGAGTCTACTAAACTCAGACACAACTATAGTCAGGAGCCGAGCGGGCTCAATTGCAGACCCAAGGGACTGGTAGGACGGCTATAGTTACCAGTTGACCCATTATGACCTTGTTAGGGGTATATAGATTGAAGTGTACTCGCCGGGGCTTATGGGGGCCCCAAGTGAGTTGTTCTGTGCTGGTTATACCTTCCGGCTTATAGGGGCTAAGAAGGTTCTTATTTGCTTTTGCTATTGATAGACTAGATAATAGAGAATCCAGCTACTCAGGTATGACTCCTATCCTTTTATTTCAGTCCTTTTTCAGTTCTATCTTTTATATTCAGTTATTTACAGTTATGGTCTTACATACTCGGTACATGTCATACTGACGCCCTTTTGGGGTGTTGCATTACTTGCCTGTAGGTACGGATAGACGAGGAGCAGATCCCTCTTAGCTTCCGGCCAGGATTAGTAGAAGAGTCGGCTCCTTTCCTCCAGAGCTTATAAATAGAAGGTTTACTCTTTTGATTGTACATTTTATGGGTAGGTCGGGGCCCTGTCTCGATCATCGTATTACTCTTAGAGGCTTGTAGATTGTTTCTATTTTCTTGTGGTTAGTTGTTGTTGGCCGTGTGGGGCCCGTATGTGTTTTATCTCATGTGTTGGCCACGTGGGGTCCTGTTTAGCTGATTCTTAGCTTCCTTGTCGGCTATAGCTTAGTTTAGCAACGGATTTAAGTTTCAGTCATAACTAGACATTATGGTGGCCTTGTAGGCCCGCATAGGACTCTCTGTTGCCATGTGTTTCTGGTTAGCTGTTCTCTTGTGACAAATGGCTATAAGGTCTTGTCGGTCGGGGGCTGTGTTTATAGCCGATATATAACCCGTTATTTTCTTGATTCTAGAGTTAGTATTAGCCCTGCACCAGGAGTGGTTAGGCTCAATCAGCTCAGTCAGATCTCAGTAGGGCACCAGGTGCCAATCATGCCTCCCAAGGTGGGGCGTGACAAACTTGGTATCAGAGCAGGTCATATCCCAGGGAGTCTGCAAGCCGTGCTAAGCAGAGTCGTGTTTATGGATGTGTTGCGCACCATATATTATAGGCAGGAGGCTGCAAGGCATGATAGGATGGTTACTCTTCTTTCTTATCTAGTCGTGCTATAGAGTTGTACAGTATAGGGTTGAATCCCTAAGCTTACCGTATTCTTTTTGTCTACAGAGAAATGTCAGACCCGTGACACCCCACGACTGGCAGGAGATTGGATGTGGCAGCAGGAGAGGGCACTAGCTGGGTGCCCCAGTCAGAGTCAGCCCGATCTGAAGGTGACAGGGAGGTTTCATATCAATCTCCCCAGCATTCTCCACCACGCTAGGAGCCGCTCGGAGCGAAAATATGTCGGCACCCCCTCCAGCAGTACCTATACCAATATCGTCCGATCAGGAGGTTAGGAGTATTGTTGTTATGCTAGCTCAGATGATGGCCGCACAACATCAGCCCGTGGTACCGCTGGTTGCAGAATCTTCAGGAAGGCCTGGTAGCTCGAGGGTCCGAGAGTTCTTTGCACTGAGTCCCCCGTAATTCACAGGGGCATATCGGGATGAGGACCCTTAGGATTTCCTGACCATTTGCAGCGAATTTTCAGAGTAACGCATGCCACCCCTAAAGAATAAGTGGAGTTAGCAGTGTTTTAGTTACGGGACATTGCAGTACTATGGTACGAGAGTTGGGAAAGGTCCCGAGGCAGAGATATTCCTCCTCCAACTTGGCCCAGCTTCTCAGAGGCTTTCTTAGATCATTATTTACCACGGGAGATCCTCTAGGTTAGGGTAGATCAATTTTTGCATTTGGAGGGTTCGATAAATGTTCGAGAATATGCTATGAGATTTGATTTCTTAGCCCGATATGCACCGGCCTTTGTAGATACTATGCCAGCCAAGGTGCACCGGTTCAATATGGGGATGAATCCAGAATACATGGAGACCTGTATCACAGCTACCTTGCGAGAGGACATGGATATTGCTCGTGTCCAGGCATTTGCCCAGAATATTGAAGGGATCCGGTAGTGGCAGCGAGGGATAGAGAGGGCAAGTCAGGAGCAGCACCACAGGACTAGACCTAGTGATATGCAGACAGACTCCCAGGGTGGACCCAGACCACGATTATCAGACAGGCCACCCAGACCCCCACCTCCACAACAACACCAGCGGAGCAGGCTTGGTCGTCGGGGACAACCAGGGCCCGACGAGAGCCCACGACCAACAGGATTACAACAGTAGAGGGGGTCAAAGCAGAGCAGACTTACTGTACCACCTTGCCCTATTTGCAGCCGACGTCATTCTAGGGCATGCAGGTATGGTTCCATGACATGTTATGTATGTGGACAAGAGAGTCATCAGATGAGGGACTGTTCGGCTAGAGGGTAGGGTGATCGGGATCGACATGATAGGTCTTCAGTGGGGTCACACGCCCCAGCCCCTTCAGCAGAGCGCAGGCCTCTAGTTCTAGCCAGCAGAGGCCGAGGCAGATCAGAGGCCTCTAGTTCAGGTATCGCACATACGCTTTACCAGGGCGACAGGAGTCAGAGTTGTTGCCGGATGTTGTGACAGGTATGCTAGACATTTGCTCCCATTCCGCATATGTTATGATAGACCCAGGCTCTACTTTATCTTATGTTACACCGTTAGTGGCGCGGAAGTTCGGTATCACACCGGAATTACTTTGGTGACATTTTTCAGTGTCTACCCCCATCGGTGATTCCCTTATAGCTAAGAGGGTCTACTGAGGGTGCACAATAGAGGTTGTTGATTGCCATACTTTAGCATATTTGGTAGAATTAGAGATGATTGATTTTGATGCAATTATGGGTATGGATTGGCTAGCTCCATGTTATGCCAATGTAGAATGCTGGACCAGGATTGTCGGATTCCACTTTCCTAGGGAGGCAGTACGGGAGTGGAAAAGTAGTGCGGCTACATCGAAAGGTAGATTTATTTCCTATCTTCGGGCGAGAAAATTGATAGCAAAGGGATGTATTTATCATATTGTCAGGGTTCAGAATGTCCAAGAAAAATCTTCGACTCTTCAGTCTATTCCAGTGGTCAATGAATTTCCAAATGTATTCACAGATGAACTTCCGGGTATTCCCCAGAACGGGAAATCGACTTTGCAATTGACTTATTACCGGGTACACAACCTATATCTAATCCTCCGTACCGGATGGCTCCTGCTGAGCTCAGAGAATTAAAGGAGCAGTTGAAAGATCTGCTAGATAAGGGCTTTATCAGGCCAAGTACTTCACTGTGGGGTGCGCTAGTTTTGTTTGTGAGAAAGAAAGATGGCTCCCTCCTCATGTGTATAGATTATCGGCAGCTGAATAAAGTCACTACCAAAAATAAGTACCCGCTTCCCAGAATAGATGATTTGTTTGATCAGTTATAGGGGGCGAAGTGTTTTTCCAAGATTGACTTAAGATTGGGGTACCATCAGATTCGAGTTAGGAGAGAGATATTCCAAAAACCGCTTTCAGGACCAAATATGGCCACTTTGAATTTCTAGTCATGTCCTTCGAGTTGACGAATGCTCCAGTGGTGTTCATGGACTTGATGAACAGTATCTTTAGACCGTATTTGGACCTATTTGTGATAGTATTTATTGATGATATTCTGGTGTATTCCCGCTCAGAAGCAGAACATCGGGATCATTTATGGACAGTGCTCCAGATTCTCAGAAATCGTCAGTTATATGCAAATTTTCCAAGTGTGAGTTTTGGCTGAAATCAGTGGCCTTTCTGGGTCATGTTGTGTTAGAAGCCGGTATCCAGGTAGACTCCCAGAAGATTGAGGCGGTAAAAACATGGCCTAGGCCGACAACTCCAACCGAGGTACGCAGTTTCTTGGGATTAGCCGATTACTACAGGAGGTTCGTAGAAGGGTTTTCTACTCTATCAGCACCCTTGACCAAGTTAACTCAAAAAGCAGCCAAATTTCACTGGACTGAAGCATGTGAACAGAGTTTCTAGGAGTTGAAAAATAGAAGGACATCAGCACCCGTATTAGCTTTGCCAGATGGGTCAAAAGGGTATCAGTGTATTGTGATGCTTCAGGTGTCAGGTTAGGATGTGTCCTAATGCAACATGGTAAGGTAATTGTTTACGCTTCGAGACAGCTAAGGAAACATGAACAGAACTACCCCGCCCATGATCTGGAATTGGTCGCGGTCATCCATGCCTTAAAAGTATGAAAGCACTATTTATACGGTGTTCATGTAGATATTTTTACTAACCACAAGAGCCTCCAGTATATCTTCACACAGAAAGAGTTGAATCTGCGGCAATACCGCTGGTTAGAATTATTGAAATACTATGATGTAAATATTTTGTATCATCCAGGAAAAGCCAATGTTGTAGCAGATGTCCTCAGTCGAAAATCTATGGGGAGTTTAGCATACTTGAGGCCATAATAGTAGGAACTAGCTCGATAATTACATCAGTTAGCCAATCTGGCCATTCGTATAGTAGATTTAGGAGACAATGGGGCGGTGATCTAGAATACTGCAGTTTCATCATTGGTTGTAGAAGTGAAAGAGCGGCAGTGTGAAGATCCTAACCTAGTTCAACTCAGGAGTAAATCTCAGCGAGGGGAAGTAGCAGATTTCAGGGTAACTGGAGATGGAGTTTTGAGGTATAGGGGCCGCCTTTGTGTGCCGGATGCAGCAGGACTTTGTTAGCAGATTATGAGCGAGGTACATTATTCCTGTTATTCTCTTCATCCAGGTTCAACAAAGACGTACTATGATATAGAAGAAATTTATTGGTGGCCGGGAATGAAAAAGGAGATAGTAGAGTTTGTAGCTTAGTGTCCTAATTGCCAGCAGATGAAAGCCGAACATCAGAAACCCAGCAGACTGACACAGGAGATAGCGGTGCCTATGTGGAAGTCGGAGGCAATTATATGGATTTCGTGATAGGATTACCTCGTAACAGGCGTAAATTTGGTTCCATCTGGGTGATTGTTGATAGTTTGACAAAATCAGCTCACTTTCTGCTAGTCAGGGCTACCTTCTCAGCTGAGAACTACCCTGAATTGTATATCAGAGAAATAGTACGATTGCATGGTGTTCCGGTATCAATCATTTCCGACAGAGGGGCATACTTCATAGCAAAATTTTGGCAATCCTTCCAGAAAGGTCTGGGGACGCAGGTTAATCTGAGTACGGCCTTCCATCCTCAAACAGACGGGCAGGCGAAACATACAATTGAGACGCTCGAGGATATGTTATGAGCGCGTGTGCTGGATTTTAGAGGCAGCTGGGATGAACACTTACCACTTATTGAGTTTGCTTGCAATAACAGTTATCACTCGGCAATCCAAATGGCACCTTATGAGGCCTTATATGGGCGAAAATGCAGGTCCCCAGTTGGCTGGTTCGAGGTTGGAGAATTAGGGTTAGTAGGGCCAGATATAATTCATCAGTCAGAAGAGAAAGTAAAGCTTATCAAAGAACGTCTGTTAACAGCCTAGAGCCGCTAGAAATCTTACGCGGATATACGACGTAGAAACCTGGAGTTTAGTGTAGGTGACTGGGTATTTCTGAAGGTCTTGCCGATGAAAGGCGTGATGAGGTTTGGCAAAAAGGGTAAGCTCAACCCGAGGTTTATTGGGTCGTATCGAATACTCTGGAGAATAGGCCAGGTGGCATACGAGCTAGATTTGCCTTCAGAATTGGAATCCGTCCATCCGGTCTTTCATGTGTCGATGCTACGAAAGTGTATAGGGGATCTGTCCCAAATTTTGCCAGTTGAGGATGTCCAAGTTACTGAGGAATTAGCCTATGAAGAGGTTCCAGTAGCTATATTGGATTGACAGGTTGGCAGGCTGAGAACAAAGGATGTCGCTTCAGTTAAAGTACTATGGAGAAACAAGAATAGAGAGAAAATGACTTGGGAAGCTGAGGACAACATGAAATCCAGATATCCTCATCTGTTCCAAGTTTATCCTAGATTATGCAGTCAAGGTAAGTTATTGACTCAGTCATTTTCATGATTTGTGTTATATATATTGCTCAGTGAACTCCAGCCTTATTGTGAAATAGTTTTGATAGTATTATGTGAAGTGCTTGTATTGGACTTTTTTGCGTTTCAGGATTTTCGGATAGTCCATATTACAGGGGAGACTCTGCCGAAATTTTTCCAGAACAAATAGTTAAAAGAGTTAAGAGGTTCCTATAAGTTGAAGTTAACATTCGAGGACGAATGTTCCTAAGGGGGGGAAGATGTTACACCCCGTAAGTTTCTAGCAAGTAGTCAGCCTGTTCATACGTTGATTAAGAGTTTTAGGGTACAACACGTACGAGAAAGGGTCCCGGGGCACAGAGTCGGGACAGCGCGGGAGAAGGCCGGACTAGCTGCCTAAAGGGGAAACGTGGCACGAACCCTCCCTGGCGCGTTGGGCTCCGTGGCATGGCCCAGGATTGGCGCGTTGGGGTCCGTTCCACATTGCCCCATGTCCACCACCCAAGTTATATATAAGTTCAAATATTTTTCATTGTTCATTTCAGAAAATAAGATCTGCGACCAGAGAAGGGAAGAATGCCATTTCCAATTTAAATTCCTCCGTTTAGACTATGAAACGCTACCTGAATTCAAATTAACTTCGGGTATTGAAGTTTAAAGCTGCAGGGAGCATTGCTACGGAGCTAGTTTTGCGAAATTCGCCCGGCGAATCATCGCCCCGCCGAGCTAAAGTTGTTGGAATTGCTCCAAACTAGTGTTAATACGATCACAAGCTTAAAGTAAGCATTTCTCCCTTTTGGGCTTCAGAGAAATTATGAGTTTTCAACCGTGTTTAGTTAACTTGAAATATAGTTAATATTTATATATAAAGTTTTCCTTTTCACCGAATTCAGTATTAAGACTAGTCCTGTTCTCCCAGTAACACGTTCTCAGTTAGGAAGAGTTGTTGAATACGGATTAGAACTTACCAGCTAATCAGAAATCAGCGATTGAGGTATGTTAAGGCAAATCCTTTCGGCAAGTTAGTTCCTATAGCATTGTAACTCAGTTTGAATAATAGTAAGAGAATCAGAAGTACGTTAATCATGAATAGTTGTTATTAGCTGAAATTAGTACTCTACGCTTTGTTTGGCGTTTGATTTGCCTATATAGCCCTCCATAACCAACCCCAGGGTTATTAGCTATGTCGACTCCCGCTAGGCGCAAGATGACGTCACTCTAGAAAGAGTGGCATACCATCCGCGAGGGACGAAGATGGGGTCCCAGGTCCCCATAGAGTCCATTCCATGGTTGGACTATTATACATACGCCATTTTGACACCACACCCTCGACGAGCCTGGTGCTCGGTGTGCAGATATCAGGAGTCCACTAAACTCAGACACAACTATAGTCAGGAGCCGAGCGGGCTCAATTGCAGACCCAAGGGACTGGTAGGACGGCTATAGTTACCAGTTGACCCATTATGACCTTGTTAGGGGTATATAGATTGAAGTGTACTCGCCGGGGAATATGGGGGCCCCAAGTGAGTTGTTATGTGCTGGTTGTACCTTCCGACTTATGGGGGCCAAGTAAGGTTCTTGTTTGCTTTAGCTATTGATAGACTAGATAATAGAGAATCCAGCTACTCAGGTATGACTCCTATCCCTTTTCTTTCAGTCCTTTTTCAGTTCTATCTTTTATATTCAGTTATTTACAGTTATGGTCATACATACTCGGTACATGTCGTGGTGACACCCTTTTAGGGCACTGCATTACTTGCCTGCAGGTACGGATAGACAAGGAGCAGATCCCTCTTAGCTTCTAGCCAGGATTAGCAGAAGAGTCGGCTCCTTTCCTCCAGAGCTTATAAATAGAAGGTTTACTCTTTTGATTGTACATTTTATGGGTAGGTCGGGGCCCTGTCCCGATCATCGTATTACTCTTAGAGGCTTGTTTCTATTTTCTTATGGTTAGTTGTTGTTGGCCGTGTGGGGCCCGTATGTGTTTTATCTCATGTGTTGGCCGCGTGGGGTCCTGTTTAGCTGATTCTTAGCTGCCTTGTCGGCTATAGCTTAATTTAGCGCCGGATTTAAGTTTCAGTCATAACTAGACATCATGGTGACCTTGTCAGCCTGCATAGGACTCCATGTTACCATATGTTTCTGGTTCGCTGTTTTCCTGTGACAGGTGGCTATAAAGCCTTGTCGGTCGGGGACTGTGTTTACAACCGAGATATAGCCCATTATTTTCTTAATTCCAAAGTTAGTATTTTCCCTGCACCAGGAGTGCTTAGGCTCAATCAGCTCAGTCAGATCTCAGTAGGGCACCAGGTGCCAATCATGCCTCCCAAGGTGGGGCGTGACATTCTCTCAATGTATTTGCTTCTTTTGTGACTTAGTGGTTCCTTTGAGTTTGCAACCGCACCACTATTATCACAATAAAGTGTAATTGGTGCTTCAATCAAAGGAATCACTCCAAGTTCTTTTAGGAAGTTCCAAAGCCAAACAACCTCCTTAGCCCCCTTGGAGGCAGCTACATACTCGACTTCCATGGTGGAATCAGCAACACATGATTGCTTGATACTCCTCTAACTTATGGCTCCACTTCCTAAAGTAAACACATATCCTGAGGTAAATTTTCTAGAATCTCTATCAGACTGAAAATCTGAATCTGTATACCCAACGGGTACCAGATCTCCCGAGTGAAAAACCAACATATAATCCCTAGTCCTTTTTAGATACTTGATTATATGTTTAACTGCAGTCCAATGTTCATTCCTAGAATTAGACTGATATCTACTAACAATGCCAACAACAAAGCAAATGTCAGGTCAAGTACATAGTATAGCATACACGAGACTCCCAACAGCAGAAGCATAAGGGATCAGCCTCATCCTCTCTATCTCATCAGTCGTTTTGGGAGACTAGTCCTTCGATAGAGAAAGTCCATGCCTAAAAGGAAGAAATTCTTTTTTGGAATTTTTCATGCTAAACCTGGTAAGAATCGTATCAATATAAAGTGCTTGAGACAAACTTAATATCCTTTACTTGCGATCTCGCATGAGCTTGATCCCAAGGATATGAGTCGTTTCACCCAAGTATTTTCATATCAAAATGCGAGGACAGCCACTCTTTGATCGATTTCAGCATGCTCATATTATTTTCTATGAGCAAAATGTCATCCACATACAGAATCAAAAATGGTACTTTATCTTCCTCCCACTTTTTATATATGCATGACTCGTTCTCACATTGATCAAAATCAAAAGTCTTAATCAAATTGTCAAAATAAGTGTTCCATGCCCTAGATGCCTGTTTCAACCCATAAATGGATCTTTTTAGCTTACACAACATGTGCTCATTGCCACTTTCCATGAAACCCTTTGGTTGTGCCATATATATGCACCCATCAAGACTTCCATTAAGAAAAGCCATCTTGACATACATCTGTCAAATCTCATAATCATAATGAGCAGAAATGGATAAGAGAATTCTGATGGATTTAAGCATGGCTACCGGTGAAAAGGTTTCCTCATAATCAATTCCTTCTTTTTCAGTACACCCTTTTGCAACAAGCCTAGCTTTAAAAACTGCACTTTTCCATCCACCCCTTTCTTTTTCTTATATATCCATCTACAGCCAATGGGTTTGACTTCTGCATGTGGTTCTACAAGATCCCAGACTTGATTGGAATACATATACTCCATTTCAGATTTCATAGCGACTACTCATTTTTCAGGGGTATATTAGGCTCTGAGGGGTTCTATATTAGGCTCTTCAGGGATTCAATCATAAGATTCTCCCAAGAGCGCAAACTAAATGGATTTTCTGATCAATCTCCCACTACGACGACTCAATATAAGATCATTAATCTAATCTTGTGATGGAACCAAAACATCACTTTCGGGAACTAAATCCTGATTATCACGAACTTCTTCCCCAAGCACAGGTTGCTTGACAAGAGCAGGCTAGTCAACATTGCTCCCACTATCTTGAGGTAGCGAGATGTCCGACTTTTGCACTTGCGCCTCCCGTTTCCTATTGACATCTCTCCCACTATGGTAATGGAGTGGTATGTCAGTACTTTCTTGTGGAATTTGTTCTTGAGATACATCATCTGTTATTTCATTGTTCAATTCTTGTAAAATGAGTTTACTTCTTGGAACATGGTTCATTAAATAGTCCTCTTCCAGAAACTTGGTATT
This sequence comes from Datura wrightii, assembly GCA_035772735.1. Lineage (NCBI taxonomy): Eukaryota > Viridiplantae > Streptophyta > Magnoliopsida > Solanales > Solanaceae > Datura > Datura wrightii. The sequence goes on from JASDFA010000006.1 coordinate 31,205,065, forward strand.
TGTTGTAGTAATGACCTTCTTTTCTTTAGGAAAATAAAACAAACCACATTTTATCCCTTTTGGATATCCAACGAAGACACTTACTTATGTCCTTGATTCGAACTTATCAATTTTTTCCTTTAGCGCGTGCACTGGACCAACCCATACCCGAACTTGTCTTAGACTAGGATTTCGTCCAGTTTACAATTCTATTGGAGTTAAAGGTACTGATTTGGAAGGAACCAAGTTCAATAGGTAGTTTTCCGTGTCTAATGCATATCCCCAAAAGGAAGAAGGCAAATCCGAATAACTCAACATTGATCTTACCATTTCTAAACGTGTTTTGTTTCTTCTCTCTACCACACCATTGTGTTGTGGTGTTCCTGGAGGGAATAATTGAGATAAAATTCCATAATCTGATAAGTATTTAATGAATTCAGCAGAAAGGTATTCACCACCACGATCAGATCATAATGATTTAATATGTTTATCAAGTCGCTTTTCTGTTTCTGCCTTAAATTCTTTAAACTTGTCAAAGCATTCAGATTTATGGCGCAACAGATAAACATATCCATATTTAGAGTAGTCATCTATGAAGGTCACAAAATACTCAAAATCACCTCTTGCTTGTATATTCATAGGACCACACAAAATGAGAGTGAATTAATTCCAACTTACCTTTAGCTCTATTTCCTTTAGAAGGAAAATGTCTTTTAGTCATTTTTCCTTCTAAACAGGATTCACAAGATGGTAGTGCCTCCACTTTCAATGAACTCAAAGGTCCATCAGAGACCAACCTTGAAATTCTATTAGTTTTATATGACCTAGATGCAAGTGCCATAAGTAAGTTTGGCTCAATTCAGAAACACGTTTTCTATTATTGGACAGATTAATGTTATTTAGTTCCTTTGGTTGTGAAAAATTAGGAGGTGTTTCAAGCACAAATAGATCAAGTACTTTAGCAGAAGTATAGATAAAATGCTTGTTAAATTTGATAACAACAGAATTATTACCAAAATATATATTATAACCAGCATCCATCAATTTTGAAACTGAAAGCAAATTCCTTCTAATAGAAGGTACATAGAGAACATTTTTTAAATCTAAAACTCTAGAACTACTAAAAAATACTAATATCTCCTAAAGCTAAAGCTGGTGCTGGCTCTCCATTGGCTTAAAATGCAAACTTCATTCTCACTTAGCTTTCGTGTTTTTTGAAATCCCTTCAAAGAAGTGCAGACATGATTAGTGGCTCCTGAATCTGCAATCCATAGCATCGTAGAAATAGCCGCTAAACAAGTTTCAACAAAATTTAAGTAAAAAGAATTACCTTGCTAATTCAATTTAGCCAGGTAGTCAGAACATTACTTCTTGTGATGCCCAGGCTTCTTGCAATGATAGCACTTGCCTTTCGGCTTAGCCACACCACCATTTGAGACTCCAGATGCCTTGCGAGGTCTCTTCTTTTTCTGTCCGCCTTTCAGCATAGAAGAAGAAGGAGCTCTCTCAACATTCAATGCCACAACAGGAGCTTGTTGTTTAATAATGGACTCAGTCGCTTGCAGCTCATTCAATAATTTCGCTAGAGATAGATCCATTTTGTTCATGTTATAGTTCAAGCGGAATTGTTAAAAACTGTCCGGCAAAGTCTGCAGGATCATCTCAATTTGAGATTCCTTATCAATTTTAGCTCCAAGGATTTCTAGTTCATTAAGAAGACCAATCATTTTAAGAATATAATCCCTTACGGATGAACCTTCAACCATTTTTGTGTTCAAAAGGGCTTCCATGGTTGCTTGTGTTCTACCAAGATTTGCATTTGAACCAGTAACATGAGGATTTCCAAAATGATTATGCTCACCGAACATCTCTTTGAGACTTTCAATCATATCATAAGCAGATTCCACAGACTGATGTTAATGTTGCATAACATTCGATATTGAGGCAAGAATATAACATCGTGTTATCTCATCGGCCTTAACCCATTTTTCATAGACTTTGATTTGGTCCATGGTGGCATTCTTAGATTTTTCATGGCATTCCTCAACCAATACAAAATTATACCCTTCAACATGCACAGCGGAAGTAAGCATTAACTGGATCAATGAGCTTACATGAATCACTAAATAACAATAACGAATTAGATTACGAAATACTAACCTCTTGAAGTTTTCACACAAAGTATCTAATTCGCTCTCCAAGTCTGCAGTCTTCTGCTATAGCCTCAATAATCTCCGAGTAGGGAATAATTGTGTGGGCAAGTACTACTTCTCAGAAAAGATGAATCTTTTAAGGAGAAAAAAAATTCTATTTATAATTATGTTTCAGGGTATAAAACCCTAATCCCAAAACGTATGTGATTCCTTCTTTCCTTATATATTCACACATTTTTGAAGGGTATGAAATCCAAAACATGTACTACTTGCCTTTTCTGAAGTTATCTAAAATCTTGTAGGATTTTACTACTTCAAGAAAATAGGTTTCTTCCTTTTCCAAATTCTTTAATTAATCAGGCATAGCAGGGACCACAAATTTAATTAGTGAGACTTTTAATTATGGTATTAATTCAAAATAACGAATGAATTAACCTACCATAATAAATTACAGATTATTCCACTAAAAATCTGTAATTGCACTCCTTGGTGTAATTTCAAAATCAATCATTAAATTCTTATTTAACTCCACATGTTAAGATTATAAATTCCAACCAATCGAATTAAATTTCTGATTATTCAATTCATTGATTAATTTAATCTTTTATTCAAACGCTTAACTTATTTCATGTGACGGATGCAAAATCCGCCAGTAGGGTTTTTCACATGAAACCTTATAAGCAATCATAAAGGGGTATCATCAATCTCAAGGTCGAGACATGGATTCGATCAACTAATTATTATTTCACAAATATCATTTATCATCATCCAACCTATCGGGAACATTTTAACTCGCGAAAGAGTTTCACCCCTTGATAGATCAAAACAGCAAGTAAATGACATTGATCATAATAATTATATCAAGATTAAGAGCATAAGTACATTTAATGATCTACAGAATTTATTTTACTAAGTCAGACAAAATATTTTTCTCTACTTGATCCGTTCAATACATACAAAATATACTAACACAAGAAGTTGGAATAATATCATTCCCATAATTAAGATAAATTATATTTAATCCTGTGCTACTATCATACGAATGAATTCGTCCAATTTTCATCTTAGATTGTGAACATATATAAACTTTATACTTATAAAAACTGATAATTTAGTCTTCTGTATATAAGCTAAACTCTGTACACCAAATCATCTACTATATAAGTAAAGGACGCGCATGCAAAAATAATCTATTTAAAGCAAGACTTTATTAATCCAATGAATAAAATAAAAGTCTTACACAAAACTGAAACATAATACTATACTAAAAACGCATGGTTAATAGTATATCCTAACAATAACAATACTGTGGAAGCTATAATAGTAATGGATCAGCAAGCTCTTCATGAAAAAGATAATTCCAGTAGCTGAAACTGAATATATATGTTAATCAACAACATCAACTTCTTTCTAGTCTATGAAGCCTCTAATTACTGAAGAATGGGTGTCGGGATAAGATTCCTACTGCTACCTTAAAGATCTACTAATACTACTAAATAAGCAAGAGAAAATCGGAGTCCTCGGAAGGTAGGAGATCTCACCAATGCTGAATGGAGAAGATCCTACTGATGTGTTTGTTGCCGATTAGGTATACCTGAATTTGCATCATACAAAGATGCGGCACCAAATGGTTAGTGTCAGTACGTGTGAATATACGAATTTAGCCGAATGAAACAACATGCTTAAATCGAACACTGACTGAGTGAGTAAACTGAATACAAATTGAATGCTCTAAATGATGCAATAAAACACAAGTATAAATATTGTGTAAAATAGTTATACAACTGAAAACTATACATCAAGATAAGTTTCTGAAAATACTTTATTTTTATTGGGCGTTTCTCTTAAAAAAATACACCATGAATGAGCGCATGATGTCCAACCTCTAGCCCGGTTGGGAGAGCTGTCCAAAGCCTTACTAGGATAGAGGACGAAACTAAACTATGGATCCATACTAAGCCCTTACCAGGGACTGTCTGAGAAGTCGCCCGAACCAACGGTATGATTCTATCCTACGTTTTCTACGTAGTTTTGGAGTTTCAATCTGAACCCTTCACCTATCTCAGAGAGAAAAAAAAACCTCAAAAAAAGTGTGGTCAAAGAAAACTGCCTATCTGAGGTAATTGAAATATCTCTGTGGAGCTTTTCTAGCCCAAAATCAAGTAGATGTAATAATATTGGTGAGCCTTTATGCTCAAAACTAAACTCTGATGGTGAGCCTCTATGCTCAAAAGTCAAAACTGTGTTTCAAAAATATACTTTTACTGTCTTTCAGAAAATCATGCAATGAAATAAAAAGTGATTAAACTGAAATTCTTTTCAGAAATACTCTCTAAAACTGAGCTCTATTTTCTTTCTGAAAAATCATGTATTTAAAGTTAGGTATTCTTATATGAACTTTCTCTCAAGATGCTTTTCATAAAACTTGAAAGCTACATTTTCTCATGAAAACAAAGCGCATAAATAATATGATTATATTTTCATGTTGTTTTAGCTAAAAAGGTTCATGTGGTAGAACAAGCACGAACCATCAATCAACTATATGAATTATAATAATCTCAGTAGTAGAAACAACAATAATCAATTTAAGATATAGAGAATTTAAAATAGGAGAATTTGGGTAAGAACTCTAGCTTTGATCTTACTAAAATTGAAACTTTGAGATTGGGCATGAAGAAGGACAGGGTTCCTCACTTATGATAGCTTTACATACCTTAAAAACTTCAATATTCAATAGAGAATCTGGAAAACTATCTCTGATACCTTACAAATTAGTTTTCTCAATGATTCCTAGGATTTTGCATCAAGAACCGCATTAAAACCCATAGTTTAGGTTAGGAATCGCTAACTTAGCCTTAGGAATGAAGGAAAAGACTTACCTTGGAGGAATTTTTGATTGGAGATGTTTGGAGGGTTTAATCTTCTTCAAAACCATGAAACTTAAGGAGCAAATAGAGTTTGGGCAGTTGGCTATCGCAAGGGTAATGTTTGGAATAATTTCTAACACAAAACATACTAGTGCGCGCGCGCGCACGCACACACACATACATATAGAGGTAAGTTCCTGCAAGGGGTTAGGTGCACCACGTCTACCATAGCGCCCAACTTGCCAAAAATTTTATCTGAAGTTTCATCCCAGGCACGACACGCCTCCCAAAGTTTCTATCTGATGAATTTTATTCGTCTGAAGTTTTGTTCCGGGCTCAGAGATCCTCCTAAAGAGGCTATATAATTAATTTTATTTGTCTGAAGTTTAGGGTCGGACTCGAAACTCCTCTCAATGCAGCTACCTTGGCAGTACCTTAGTAAAATACCCATAACATTTTTCTTCGAACTCCGATTGACGAATGATTGGATGCATTGAAAGAAGGATCAAAGACATTTAATTTGGTAGGTCATGGGACAAATAACTCTTCATATAATGGGAGGAATGGTCGTTTGAATTTGATCCTCATAAGATTTATATGAAAACCCAATCAGTAGAAGGACTCTCAACTCAACTTTATGCTAGAGGTTCCTTAGGACCTGCATTCGTATTCAATACACTTCCCACACTTAAGTATTTATCTTAACACCTAGTTTCAATAAAAGTTCATCAGGTTCAGGTCCATCTACATACCTAGAATGATTTCATACTTAACCCGAAAGTCTAAGGCGTTATACTCAAATAATTATTATTCTGATATTTAGGACTTTAAAATTAATTAGAATTATATTTATAGATTTTTACTTATTTGTATTACATATAATTTTATTTAATAATTTTTTTAATGTTTAAAACTTTACAATTAGTTAAAATTTTAGCTATTAAAATTTTCTCTTAGGAATTTAAATCACTTAAGATTTTACTTATACAAATTCCTTTCATACGCTTTATTATTTTAACATGAAATAATTTAAGCAATGATTAATTAAAAAAGGTTTATTACTTATGTAAGCTTATAAACGTTCTTATCAGATTATTTTTCTTGAACTTTTTATTGAATGTGATTCATTAATATTTTTTTGCTTTTTCATGTCTTTAAACTTCTGACTTTTTAATTCTTTGTATGTTAAGTTATTTGTCGTATAATAGTGATCCAATATAAGTTACTTTTAGATTTATATATTTTTAGGCGTTGCAAGATCATATTCATTTTACCACGTGCTTAGTCAGATTTTCAAAATTTACTTACTTTTAAGTATTTATTACTAAAAAATATTTTAAAATATACTATTGGAGAATAGCAATTTATGTTTGATTAATTAATTTAAAAAAAATATTTTATCAATATTGGAGTAGCAATTTATACTTAGATGTTACACCCCCGTAAGTTGCCATTGATTAGCGGACGTGTGCATGCGCTTGTGATAGTGTCGGGAGTGGCACGTGTGGGAAAAGGCCCAAAGAGGGGAGTGAACGAGTACATCATCGAGGAGCAGGAGGCTGAAGCCAGATGCAGGGCACAAGGAGCGCCGCATCACGCCCCCATCCCCGGTGCCTTGAGCGGTGCAACGCGCCCATCTGCCAGTGCGTTGGGCGCCGCGTTGAGCCTTATGGCCACCGCCTCCCTGTATATATGTTAAGTGAGGGAAAGCTTGTTTCATTTATTATTTCCCCCAACAGAGGACTCGGGTGAGGCGAAGAGGGCACGAGGTTTTGTACTTTTAGAAGCCACATTATGTTGCTAAATCACCTCCAAACGTCAATTCTTCTCAGGTAATGATTCCTAGGCCTATGAAGAACGTATCTACGGAGTTATTTCTTCGAAATTGGCGCGGTTCAACAGAGTCCCGTTGAGTAGAAGTTGTGTAAATCACTTCTAATTAAGTCCTAAGCGTCTACAAGTGATAAGTAAGTATTTCTACCTTCTGAATTCTTAGGAATTCCTGAGTTTTGGTTGAATTTGAGCAGATAATAAATTATTGTCGTTATGGATATTATTGAATGTTGCTAGCTATTTTCATGGATTAAGAACAGAATTACTACATCAGCGTAAAGGCTATGAGTTGGAGCAATTGTTGGTTCTAAGTTGGAACATAATTGGGCGAGTAGAAATCGGTAATTGAGGTATGTTAAGGCTAACCTTCTTCGGCAAGTTATTCTCTTTGTATAGTTAATATGACCTATACCTTTGTAAGTAAGTTGAACGTACGTATGTCGTGATTAGCTGCTACCAGTAGATAATGGTTATATATGTTATGGTTAGTTGCTGCAAGACGAATTAAGATTGCACCGTAGCATCTCTCGACGGGAAAGAGTATATTAAGTGTGACTAACGCTAGGAGAGTCGTAAAGATTTCCCTGCTCACCTGTCCACCATTTAGAGGGATTCTGATATCTTGTTGTCATACCAAGATCTTAGAATCTTGTAGTTAGCTGTTGGGCGTAACTTGGTAAGGTTGGACAACATAAGGCGCAATTGGGCGATAGAATTTTCTGTTTGACGCCTATCTAGACAGTAAAGCTCACCCACAGGCCGTTGGAGTACCTTGATGACTCTAAGCTAGGATCTTGATAGAGTGGCCTTACCTTCGGTTCAATGGCACCGGGGTTGCCTAAGGAACTGAGCGACAACTTATCATATGATTGGCTACTGTCAGTGACCGCTAGCTTCAGCCGACTTACTGCTTGTCGTATAGGTCGCTCAGTAAGCCCCCCCAGTTGTTAGAAATCTGATAGACTAAGTAATGTCCTAAGGGGTGAAACTTGTCAAGGATTAAACATGGGGCCAATGTGTTATACTCCGTAAGTTTCTATCATTTAACCGATGCATGCGTACGTATGTTGAGAGTTTTTTGGAGTACGACACATGTGAGGAAGGGCTCGGGGAACGAGCATACGAGCACGTTGTCGAGCGAGTACGAGGTCGGGGCCGGAGGCAGGGCGCATTGGGCGCCGCGCCGCTCCCGTATTCTAGCGCTGTGGCCAGCGGCCCCCCCACCCCCCTCCCCCCCCCCCACCGCCACAGCCTCAAATTATATAAACCTTTTCAAGTCTTAAATTAATCATTCAAAACATTTCCCCTAAACAGACCCTCGGCCATACGGCATTTCCTTTCAACTTTTCATCCTATTTTCACCGAATAACACAGTTAAACTCTGTTCAAACGCAAATTCATCTTGGATAACAAGTTTCAGGCCTACGAGAAACGTTTCTACGGAGTTATTTCTTAAAATTTCGCTCGGATTGTTGGAGCCCCGCCGAGTAGAAGTTGTATAAATCACTTCTAATTGAGTCCTAAGTGGCTACAAGTGATAAGTAAGTATTTCTACCTTCTAAACTCTCGGACATTTGTAAGCTCTTGACTGAATTGAATAGAGTTTGAGTAGAAGCTGTAGAAATTACTTCTGATTGAGTCCTAAGCAGCTACAAGTGATAAGTAAGTATTTCTACCTTCTAAACTTTTGCGAATTTGTAAGCTTTTGGCTGAATTGAATAGAGTTTGAATTATAGTTAATATGCTTAAAGGATATTGTTATTAGTCATTTCCTAGTATTGAAAATAACTTATTCCCTCAGCGTAAAGGCTGCAATTTGGAGAAATCACCGGCTTTAGGTTGGAACTATTTGAGTGAACGAAAATTGGCAATTGAGGTATGTTAAGGTTATTCTCTCTCGGCAAGTATTCTCGTTGTATAGTTAATACGACTTGTATCATTATAGTAGATTCTGATTATATATGCTGTGGTTAACTACTACGAGATGACGTGGGGTTATAATATAGCATCCTTTGTCGGGAAAGCCTACATTCAATGTGATAAATGCTAGGAGCATCATAAGGATTTTTCCTGTTCATTTGTTTATTGTCTAGAGGGATTATGACATCTCATTGTCGTACCAGGGCCTTAGAAACTTGTGGGTAGTTGTTGGGCCTAACTTGGTAAAGTTGGATAGCATAGGGTGCAACTGGGCGATATAACTTTCTGTTTGATGCCTATATAGACAGTAAAGCTCGCCCATAGGCCGTTGGCGCACCACGACGCCTCCAGGGCCAGAGTCTTGATAGAATGGTATTACCTTTGAGTCGATGGCACCAGGTTCCCTAATGAACTGAGTGATATCCTGCCATATGATTGGCTACTATCAATGACCGTTAGCTTCAGTTGGTTTACTGCTTGTTGTATAGGTCATTCAGGAAACCACCCAGGTTGTTAGAAATCTGATAGACTAAGTAACGTCTTAGGGGGGAAAACATGTTAAGGATTAGACGTGGGGCTAATGCCCCGGGCTGATCTTGCATACGCCCACATACATGTTGTCGCGAAGGGCTAAATCCAGATATACTTGCCTATGGGGCTATAATTGCTCAAGGGAGCTATATGTTGTCTGGACAAGCAAGGTTAACGTTTAGGGGACTAGAACCATAGCATCACAGTATTACTTTCATGCTAAGAATTATAGTAAGCTATCTGTGGGAAGTTAGGGCGACCGCTTAGGAGCATGTCCGATTAGTAGCAGCCCTACAGTCGTTCTAAGTGAAGGAACTAAATAGGTGGTCACCTGCGACCTTGATATTCGCTTATGAGCTATCATTGTCCTAGGATGACCTTCGGAGTATCGCTTAGGTCACCCCGAACCCTGCCCTAGTCTGTCTAAACTGATAGAGATTGTAGTCACTGCCAAGATCCATTGGTCGGGTATAGGCATATGGGGTGAACTTGTGGAAGCTATATATATTGTTTTAGGGGCGAGTAGCGGTTGTATTAAGCCTAAAAATGTAGGTACACCTATTGAGTGACTATATTGAGGCTATAACATTGTACCCCTGTAGGGGTTGACCCACCTTAGTTGGTTTCCCGTCAAACGACCTCAAGATTGCTAACTGTATCATTGCCTACGGGGCTACGGATTGCTCAGAGGAGCTATGTAGCGTATGAAAAGACTATATTCAGGCCTACAAGGCCGTATCAAAATCCATTTGCATATGGATTTCCTTTATGCCATAATGGCATTACTGACCCTCAATGGAGCCTTGCGAGTCCAGGGTGCACTCACAGAAGCCTAGAGGGCTCAAATACAGTTACAGGAGCCCATAGACTCAGTTGCAGTCCTAGAGGCCGGATAGGTTTGGTTATAGTTACTTGTGACACCATAGTGACCTGGTTAGGGGTATATAGATTGTGTTGTACTTGTCAAGATTTATGAGGGCCCAGGTAGGTTATTCTATGTTGATTGTACCTTCCAGTATTATGGGGGCCAGGCTAGGTTTTTGTTTGTATACCTGCTGCTAGATGTGGCTTATGAATGTATAATCGTACAGCTTAAGCTCTCATTTGTATAGTTGTCTACTAGGTGCAAGCTATAGTTATGAAAGCATATAGGTTAACTTCTGCCCCTGTTCGCTGATTACTTTCAGTTCTTTATCAGCTTCTATTCAACTTTTATTACTGCCTTACATATTTGGTAAATATTGACTGACACTCACGCTTGGGGTGCTGCATACTTGCCTGCAGGTTCATACAGACAGGTTTTGGGACCTCCTAGCAGCTATTCAGAGTCAGCAGATTGGTCAGCTCCTCTCATTCGGAGTTGCCAGATTGTAGAGGTTTGCCTGTCTTTTGTTGTATAATTTTGGGTAGCCCGGGGCCCTGTCCCGACCAATAATTTTTCACTCTTAGAGGCTTGCAGACCACAGTCTTTAGTTCCTAGCTAGTTGTGCGATGTTGGCTGTGGTAGGCCTATATATGTTATGTTTTGTGTATTGGCCGTGTAGAGCCTAGTTTATCTATCTGTTAGCAGCCTTGTCGGTTGTAGTTTATATATAATTGTCTATCTTTCTTTTGTTATGACTTAGACAACATGGTGGTCTTGTCGGCCTGCATAGGATCCTTTTATTATAGTGATTGCTGGGTTAGCTGTTTCTTTACAGGTTTGCTATGTGGCCTAGTCAGCCCGAGGCTATGTTCACAACTGAGATATAACTATTTATTTTCTTTATTTTGAGTTACTGGCAGGCACTAGAGGTGCATATGCCCAGCTAGGTCAGCCCAGATCCCAGTGTGGCACTAGGTGCCAATTGCGAGTCCCAAGGTGGGGCGAGACACAATGCCCTGGAATACTCTTGTAGACGCCCACGTATATGTTGTTGCGAAGGGCTAAATCCAAATGTACCTATCTACGGGGCTATGAATTTCTCAAGGGAGCTATATGTTATCTGGATAGACCAGGTTGACGTCTAGGGGATTAGAACCAAAGTATTATAGCATTACCTTCAAGCTAAGAATTATAGTAAGCGGCCTGTAGGAAGTTAGGGTTGGCTGCTAGGGAGCATGTCCGATTAGTAACAGCTCTACAGTTGTTCTAAGAGAAGAAACTAAATAGTTGGTTGCCTACGACTTTGCTGTTCGCTTATGAACTATCACCGTCCTAGTATGACCTTCAGAGTATTGCTTAGGTTACCTCGGAACTCGCCCTATTCTGTCTAAAACTAACAAAGGTTGTAACCGCTGCTAGGACCCACTGGTCAGGTATAGGCACACGAGGTGTGCCTGTGGGCAGCTATATAGACTGTTTTAAGGGCGAGTGATGATTGTGCCAGGCCTAAAGAGTTAGGTACGCCTATTGAATGATTACATTGAGGCTATAGCATCGTACCCCTATAGGGATTGACCCACCTTGGTCTCCTATCAAATGACCTCAAGATGGCTAACCGTATCATTGCCTACGGGACTACGAATTGCTCAGAGGAGCTATGTGACGTCTAAAAGGACTATATTCAGGCCTACAAGGCTGTATCGAAGTCCATTTGCATATGGCTTTCCTTTATGCCATAAAGGTATTACTGACCCTCAGTGAAGCCTTGCGAGCCTAGGGTGCAGTTACAGAAGCCCAGAGGGCTTAGATACAGTTACAGGAGCCCATGGGCTCAATTGTAGTTTTAGAGGCCGCATAGGTTTGGTTATAGTTACTTGTGAAACCATAGTGACATGGTTAGGGATATATAGATTGATATGTGCTTTCCAAGGCTTATGAGGGCCCAGACAGGTTATCTCTGTGTTGTTTGCACCTTCCCGGCTTATGGGGGCCATGTTAAGTTCTTGTTTGTATACTTACTTATTAGATATAACTTATGAATATATAATCGTATAGTTTGTGTTCCTGGTTGCATAGTTATCTACTAGATGCAGGTTGTGGTTATGAATGCATATAGGTTAACTTCTACCCCTTTTTGCTGATTATTTTCAGTTCTTTATCAGCTTCTATTTAGCTTTTATTATTGCCTTACATACTCGATACATATTGTACTAATGCCCCTACATGGGGCGCTGCATACTTGCCTGCAGGTTTAGACAGATAGGTTTCAGGACCTCCTTTAGCAGTTATTTAGAGTCAGCAGACTGGTCAGCTCCTTTCATTCGGAGTTGCCAGATAGTAGAGGTTTGCCCCTCCCTTATTATATAGTTTTTGGGTAGGTCTGGAGCCCTGTTCTGATCAATATTTCACTCTTAGAGGCTTGCAGACTACAATCTATAGTTCCTAGCTAATTGTTCATTGTTGGCCGTGCAGGGCCTATGTATGTTATGTTTTGTATGTTGGTCGTGTGGGGCCTAGCTTAGTTATCGGTTGGCAGCCTTGTCAGCTATAGTGTATATAACTGTCTGTCTTCCTTTTGTTATGACTTCGACAGCATGGTGGTCTTGTCAGCCCGCATAGGTTTCCTGGATTATTGTAATTACTGAGTTAGCTGTTTTTACATAGGTTTATTATGCGGCCATGTCGGTCCGAGACTGTGTTTACAACCGAGATATAACTATTTGTTTTCTTGACTTTAAGTTGCTGGCAAGCACCAGAGGTGCATATGCCCGGCTAGGTCAGCCCAGGTTCCGGTGTGGTACTAGGTGTCATTCACGCCTCCTAAGGTGGGGTGTGACATTAGACCTCATTTATTTTCATTAGGATTAAGTTGTTTGAGAACGCATATATGAATAACTAAGATGTTGTCTCTATATCTGAACATTGAATGATTAAAACTATTTATTTTTCAACATCATATATATAATTTATTTATTTATAAATATAATAAATATGTAATATAAAAAAAATTATATGTTAGAAAATATATAAATTTATAAATAAAATTACTATTTGATAAAAACTAAAATATTTATAATTACTAGCAATGATGGAGATGGTTTGTAATAGTAGTGGTGGTAGTGATTGGTGTTAGTGGCTAATAATAGTGGTAGTAATGACTGGTGTTAGTGGCTAATGGTGGTGGTGGAGGTGTTTGGTGTTGTAGTGACTGATGTAACGATGACGGTTGATAGTGGTGGTGACCGAAGAATATGTGGTGGTTGACAATATGTTGGTGATAGTTGGCGGTGATGCTAATTGTGATGATGAAAATGATTTATAGTAGAGATTATACGCAATAATAACAGTGATGATAGTGATGATGAAGGTTACGACGACAGTAATCTCATTGATTTTAAAAATCAAAAGCAAGATAAATTCAGATTGTTACGGAGCAAAATGACATATATCTTCCTCGGAATACCAATTAAACTAGTGTATCCATCAATTAGGGGAGTAAAAACTATTACGAATTGAATTTACTGTTCACTTGATTTATTTATACAATTTGCAAATTAAGTAAAAAAAGGTAATAACTTTGCTACAGAGCTAGTGAATTGGGGTAAACTAATATTTCAAATGTGCCAATCACGACAAGAATCATCACTGAAAATACAAACCCAAAGTTGAAAAATATCAATAACATAAATATAATTGCATCGTTTTTTTGTAAAAAAAAGGTGTTGCTTGATTCTTGAAGAAAGATTTGGGTGCTTTGAAATCATACGAGTAGGGGTATGTAAAAATTGATTTAATCAATAGATCGAACTGATAAAAATATTATTAATTTATCGATATCGAATTATTGGGTTAATGATTTTTTAAATGGTTTTGTAAATTTTTTTGTTGGGCCATTGGTTCGATTTCTGATTTTAAGTTTTAATTAATGTTAAACCGATAATCTATTAAGATTACATTAAAATTATCTTTTCATCCCTAATTATTTTATAATGACTTTAATTTTAAATACAAACTTTATTTTCTTTTGCATTTTATGGTTATTGGTCTTAGTGACACTATATTCTTTTTGAAGTAGTTGGCTTGATGGAGTTCTACCATTAGTATTGAGTGACCTTGTTTTTTTAGAGAGTGCTACCATACTACTACATCCAAGTTTGTTACTTAACTAGAAAGAAACCAATTTTATTTTAGCAATAACTTATGTTAATTTGTTTCTGCTTGTAATTCGTGTAGACTTTTATGCACGAAAGTAGTGTATATATGAACAAATGAAAATAAGAGAAAGCAAAAACGAAAAAATTGGAGGAGCATTTTCTTATTGGTTAAACCGATAACTGAACCATTAAAGATCAAAACCGATTAACCGAAAATCGATAAGGAATACCTTATTGGTTTGGTTATCGGTTTAGCATATTTACAAATCGAAAATCGATAAACTGAACCGATAATACACATAATCGAACCGAACCGACCAATAAGCACCCCTACATAGGAAAAGATATGGTGGGATTGATAGGTGGAGAAAGAGGCGTGAAGTTATTTTGCAAGAAAAAATTTAGTGAAACTTTTGCAACAAGGCATCATATCCTTTGTATGGATGGTGGTTAACCATGGTATAGTATGGTATCGTTATTAAGAGTACCATATTTATTTTGGAGAGAATACATAAAAGACCCTCTGAACTAAGATCTTAATTTTAAAAAGACACTTAAATTTTGTGGAGGTCCTATTACCTCTCTAAATAATTTTGAACAGATATTAATACATTCTTTTTTTGTCACCTGACATAAAGAGTGCATATACTCTCTTAAAGAGCGTGAAAAACCTCAAAAAATGATTAAAATTTTAATTTGTATAAATTTTTTCTTTATAAAATGTATTTTTCAATTATTCTTGTTATTTTAATTCTTTTTTTCTTTTCTTTCTTCCACTATTTTTGCTACAACTCTATCCACTTTCTTTTACTACTATCACTTTAATTTTTTTCTTCTAATCCAAAATCATTTACCAAAATATTTTCTTACATTCGAATAGTTTTACAAAATTATTAAATTTTAAGATCAATGGAGGTAGACTTTAATTTTTTTTATTTTTTTGATCTTCAACCCAATACTTTATGAATCATGAAAATTTTATTTTTTTAAACTTTTATTTTTAATTAGGTTGAACTTATTTAAAAAGAAAAAACTAATTAATGATATCCTCAAGTTTTGAATTTGCTCAGAAAAAGAAAAAATCACTAATGAAGAAGAAAAAAATTAAAAAATATGGAGGGAGGAGTTAGTGAAGAAGAAAAAATGCAGCTGGGAGTGGGTTGATTGGGGAAGAAAAAAAGTGCGAGGGGTGGGGGTTTGTTGGGAAAGAAGAAGAAGCGTGGGTTGGGGGTTTAGCTGGGGAAGAAGAGGGGGGGGAGGGGGGGAGGAGAGGGGGTAGCTGGGGAAGAAGAAGAAGAGCTGGGCGGGGATGGTGGTGGTGGTGGGGATGAAAAAATTATTTAGGATAAGTAAAAATAAGATAAAAAATATATATATTTTTTAGTTAAATAACACGTGTCAAGCAAGCATTGGGGTGTAATTTACACTTTCTTTTTAGAATTAGGATTGGTCAAAAAGGAGGTAATAATATTAGTTAAAAATTATTTAGGGGGTAGTAGGACCCCCGCAAAGTTTAAGTGTCTTCTTAAAATTAAGGTATTAGTTCAGAGAGGTTTTTATGTATTCTCTCTTCGTTTGATGGTTACTTAAAATATATGGTATGATATAGTTTAATTCCATGGTTAGATATCCACGAAAAGTCTCTCTTTATTAAACCATCAATTTGGTGTAATCCCATTGTTTTCTAATTTTTCTTTTCAGTTATACCCTTACTTAATATCACATAATCCTATTTTACCCTTTTATCGAATATTATTAAACTCCACCCAAAAAATTTAGTTTTCTAGGTTCAGTTCTGTTTTGCATTCAGTCTTCTTTTTTTCTAGGTTTGATTTCTTAAACTTCTTACAAGTCTGCTTGCTTTTTTATTGAAATCCGTGTATATTTATTTTTACCTATTTGTTTATATTAATTTTGTATGAATTTGCATGAATTTAATAAGTAATATATTTATAAGACATAAGTTGTGTTAAATTAACAGAAAAAATTAGCTTAAATTATTTTATTAGTAATTATTGATGAATTTAACATATATAATAATTTAGGGCATTTTAGTAAACTTACCAGTCATGATACAATACGATACAGTCAAACAAACAATAAAAATGTTATTAAATAACAACAAACGATACAGTCTATCTAAACATTGTATTTATATTACAATACAGTATAATACCATACAATACAGTACCATATATTATGAAATCATAAGTAATCACAATCCAAACAAAGTGTTAATGGACTCTTAACTGATTCATTGAGATACATCCACACGTATTAAGAAATTTTTAAAAGAAAAAAAAATACACTTAATGGGTTTAGATTTTAATCACTTAAATTCATATCTTCATTAAATGCAAATAAAGGCTTAAGCCAAAGTATCAAAAGTGTTATAGGTACAATTTTATTCAACGACAATTATTATTCTTAAAAGGTAAATTTTAATTTCTTTTAAATTTTTAAATATTAAAATTTTATATATATTTCAAATGTGGATGGATTTAATACATAAAAATTAGTTAATATTAGAAAAATAATTAAATGACTACTTTGTCAAGTATGAACTCTATTTTAAAATGATAAAAAGGTGACAACATTTTTCTATGGGTTTCATACTTTAAATATTTAGTAATAATTTAATTTTAAACTTTTCATTCGACCTTTTATGATATGATTTCAACTCAAATTGTTTTTATTTTTTCTTCATATGTATCTAGTTAGACACCTTCACACAAATAAAACAAAAAATTAGTTTAAATTTAATTAAAGTGAGCGCATAGTAAAAACACTTGATTAATTGAAATAACTTAAAGTATGTTGTATTTCTCTCTCTCTATATATATATAGATACACACACAAAAAAAAAATTTTATTAGAAGCCAAATGAAAATGAAGCCACACTACTTAATTTATTTTTTTGTACCGTGCGGGAAAAATTTATGATATAGAATTAGTTAGTTTTAATAAATAAATTATTGATATAAGTTGATAAAATTGTAATTGATTTTAAAGTCTTAAATATTAGGACTTTTAATATAGTTCAAATAAGGAAAAATTTAAGAAGCAAAATTTTAGTCAATTTTTAAAGACTAAATATTAGAGTTCTTGCATTTATAAATAAGTAAAGATCTAATAACTATAACTCTAATTATTTTTAAAGTCCTAAATATTAAAATAATAATTAAATAATAATTATTTGAGTGTAACGCCTCGAACTTTGGACTAAGTTTGAAAGAGTTCTAGGTATGTAGATAGACACGAACCCGATGAATTTTTATTTAAACTAGGTGTTAAGATTATTTCTTAAGTGTGGGAAGTGCATTGGATATGAACTAAGATCATAACGCTACTAGAAAAGTACAAATTACATGAGAATTTATATGCAGATTATATATAAAAATTCGCAGGTAATATAGTTTCCTGCGGATTTCCTTACTAAAAAATATCCGATGGTAAAACCTTCATAGGTAATTATTACCTGTAGATTTTTAAGATCCCCAAATAAATTACATAGGGATTTTAAAATATATACAATTTTCCACGAATTTTCTTGTAAAAATATTAAAAATTCGCAAGAAAAAATTGGTAAAATTTCATGAAAAAGGGGATATTTCTTGCAGATTTTCATAGGAAAAAATCCACAAGTAAATTCCTAATGATTTTTTGGCAAAAAAGGTATGTGAAAAATAGGAGTTAATATTTTTTTCATTCACTTTTCTCATATTTATTTTTTAAGACTACAATAATTCAGTCATATATACTTTATTACCACCCCATTAATGATTAATTCGTTCTTCATATACATATACATTTCAAACACACTCTTGCAAAGACTTAAACTCACAACTCATGCTTTATTTTAAAAGCTCTTAACCACAGCTCTACAACCCTTGCTTGTGTTAAGTAGGTCCAGTTTTTTTATTATTAAAGAACTTCAAATTTTTATGATGAAAATCACATATAAAAAATATTTTTTCGATAAAGCAGGTTCAACTGGACCCCCTTCCCATAAGGTGGGTCTGCCCCTGCAAACATGTTATACCCCGTAGAATTCCCGGCACCTAGATGACCTATTCGCACGTTGGTTAAGCATATTTGAAGGCTATACGTGCTAGAGAAAGGCCCGGGAAAAAAAAAGATCGGACGAGAAACCTATCGAACCATCGCGGAAGGAGCCGAGGCAGAGCCCCTCCGCGATGGCAGCGTGTCACGGAGGTGAAGCCTCCGCGTTGGCTCCGTGACACATTGGCCTTGTCCAGGCCCAAGTATATAAGGCCCCACTTCGGTTTTAAATCATTTTAAACTTATAATTTTCAGTGAAATAGAGAGGAAACAGCAGAGAAGAGAAAAGAACGAAGGGGGGTAATATAATTTTCACCCGGTTACGCTGCTAAACATTGTCCAAACTCAAATTAAACCCAGATACTGAGGTATTTAGCAGCAGAGAGAATTCCTACGAATTTAGTTTCGTGAAATACGACCGACGAATCGTCGAGCCACCGAGCTAAGGTAAGTAGAATTGCTCCAAACTAGTGTCTATGTGTTCCTAGCTGAGAAGTGAATAGTTCTCCCTTCTGGACCTCTGAAAAATAGCGAGTTTTCGATCGTCTTTCGATAAGCCTAAGTTTAGGCTATAAATTATATCGAAAGTGACGTTGCTCTTTAAAATAAAGCTGTATTTAGTATTAATTGACATATTCATGAATGCAGTTGGGAGAAAATAGTTGAAGTACTGGCCGAGCCTCGTCCGACAGACGGATAGTTCGAGGATAAGGTATGTAAAGTTAGTTTTCCTCGGTAAGTTAGTAAACTCGGTACAGTACAGTAATTTAAAAGCCGGTAGAATATTCAAGAAGTCATGTGTTATATTTATTACGAATGTTGGTACGATATTAGAAGCGTCAAGTTATAACTTGCGCGAAATTTGCTAGCACGATATAGTTTCTAATACAAGTGTTAGGAACTGCACAGCATGCTCAGTATGTAATGTAGTACAGGATGTTAGGATATTATCATGATCAGTTGAAACCCGGTAAAGCAATGTAATATCCGTAAGGCATCTCAGAAGTAGAATGATAGGTTAAAATGAAGTTTAGAAAGCATGTTAGAAATAGTAAATCATGCTACTATAGAAACTCAGTATACAACATAGTTTTCAGCAGAAAGACTATATCTTGTTCAGCATTAGACTCAGTACAGTCTGGCAGAAGATTATATTTACACATATATACTATTATCAGCCTTAGAATGTATTAAGTACGTATGCATTACTACTACTAGCTCAGCATATAGTATGTACAAATACCTTACTACCATTAGCTTCAGTATATGGGATATGCAGATAGTATTACTAGTTGAGACCACTATATTGTCTCGGGGTTGGATTACCTAGCATCCATGACCGCCCCAGGGTTGATAGCTGTATTGACTCGTCCGCCAGAGGACGAGGATACGTCGCTCTACGGAGTGGCATGCCGTCCCACAGGGGATGAAGATGGGATGCCAGTTTTCCCCATATTGTGCCTTGGTCGGCCCTTATACACCCCTGTCGAGCGGATACGCCCGGGTGTTGATTCAGGAGTCCTCCGGACTCAGATGCAGTTATAGTCAGGGGCTCAGCGAGCCCAAGTGCATACCCAGGGGACCGGCGGGATGCTTATAGTTATTACAGGAGATGGGATGACCGGGGTAGGGGTATAGATTCTGTGCTGGTTGTACCTCCCGACTTATGGGGGCCGGGTAAGGTTTGTGTGTGCTATGTTATGTTATTTTATGTCATGCCATGTTACATTAGTTATGAGTAGATCGGCAGTAGAACGACACGTCTTCAGGTATGACTCCTACTCCTTTCAGTATGATTAAGAGTAGGCATAGTTTTACATTATCAGGCAGTTAATCTTTCCCCTTCCTATTTTAGTTTCATCAGTTGTATTGTTGTCCTCAGATGTTCCTTTCAGTTATTGCTTTACATACTCAGTACCAGCGGTACCGACGCCCGGTGGGGCGCTGCATTACTTGCCTGCAGGTACTCACAACCGAGGAGGCGATCCCTCGTGATTCCTGTCAGCGATCGAGTATTTAGCTCCTGTCATCCGGAGACTGAATTCCAGAGGTGTATTTCGTTTTTTTTTGTTGTACAGTATGGGTAGGTCGGGGCCCTGTCTCGATCGTTTCTATTGTTATTCCTAGAGGCTTGCAGTTGTATATATTTCCCTGTGGTCAGCTGAGCCGGTCGTGTGAGGCCGTGCAATTGTATAGCCGTTAGTACTTTTACCTTTTTTTTATGTTGGCCGTGTGGGGCCATAACTCGACAGTAGTGGTGACCTTGTCGGTCACGTAGCCTTCTAGTATTTTATTGTTGAGTTGCAGATAAATAGACAGCATGGTGTCCTTGTCGGCCCGCATAGGTTTCCCTATAGTTGCATGTTTCTGGTTAGCTGTTATTACAGGTACAGGAGGCTATAGGCCAATGGGCAGGGGGCTGTGTTTACAGCCGTTATATAGCCCTTTGTTTCCAGAAATGTCAGTTAGAGCTAGCCAGGCACCAGATGTGCCCAGGCTCAGCAGTCTAGCAGTTCAGGTCCTAGTAGAGCACCAGGTGCCAGTCATACCCCCAAGGCGGGGTGTGACAAAGCAAATACACCAACAACAAATAAATGCACAATACACGGCTATATGCATATGAAAATTTTTCAATGTAACACTCAATATATTGTTATCGGTATCTGATGTGGTACAAAGTAGTTAGAATTCTTTCTCCCAATTTTTAGTTCACTAAATTAAAGTATAAAAAATATCTATTTTCTATCCTTTTTTATTTGAAAAAAAAAATAGTCAGTACGGGTCTGAATTCTACTAACAGTCAGCTTTAAATAAATTAATAAATATTCATCGCATTACTATCAATAAGTAAATGAGTGCAAATTATTTATATCACTCAACTTTATTTTAAAAATAAAACTTCTCCTTATTTATTTTTAATAATAGATATTGTTTGCTCCTATCTAATGCAATATCTATTTTATTATTGATATTTTTAATTCTTTTCTATATAATAACTTTCTATATTTATGTATAATATTTTATTGCTAACCTAGGTTTTTTGTATAGTTTAAATAATTTCATATATTATTATAAAATTTATTTAAGTTTAAAATTAATATTATAAATAGAATAATTCTTTTATGAAGTTGTTTAAGATCTAATGCTATTTTTTATTACTTTTATTTTTATAATAAATGCATTAAATATGTATGTATTCGTGTGTGTATATATTTATGTTTCATTTATCCTGTATTATTTATATAAGTAAATAATTTTTGACCGTCATTAATGAATATTTTCTAAATTAGATTTTAATTTATTTATAATACAAATAGATCATAATATTTTAGAAAATTATATAAATTTATCATTATTTTTATTAAGTATTTTTTTTACTGCATTAAAATATGTTTATAAAACTATCAATATATATTACTATAGTAAATAAATATTAAAATTTTAAATATTAATAAAATTAAACTTTATTATTCTGTTCATATTTATATACTCATTTTTTTAATCTTGAAAATATTATTTATTTTTATAAGTAAAAGCTGTTGGATAATTTTTTTAAAAATAATATCATGATTTTTAAAAAGTAATAAATAAATAAATTTTATAAGATAAGATTAAATAAGTATTAAATAAATTTAATTAACATATGAAGAGAATAAAGTCTACTATTTAAAATTATGAAAGAAATTTAATTTTTTAAACCAAATTTTAAAATATGAATGATTTTCACCTTGTATAAATTTAACAGCATGATAATATTATTAAAAATTATCTCTAAATTATTATCTTAAATCTTTTCTTTTCAAGACCTTATTAGAGTGAGAAAACTGCATAAATATTACTTTCAATTTTTTCTAAAACCTAGTTAGTAAATAGAAACTATTAATATTTTTTAAAATAACTTCAAAAGTTTATAAAACTTTTTAAATCCATATAAAAAAATCTATAAATAATTTTCTAGTAATAAAATTCATAAATAAATTTTCTAAAATTAATTACTAAGTTAAATATCTAGAATTAAAATTTTCAAGTGTTTTTCTAGATAATAAAATTCTTATATAAATTCTCAAGAATTTTTTTTAGCTAAGTTTGCAACAAAAAGAATTTCAAAGTAATTTCATATTTAATAAAATTCTCAAGTAAATCTCTATGAAAAGGCTCCTAGCTACATTCACAATAAAAGAATTCTCAAGTAATTTTTCAGGTAATATAATCCACAGATAAATTTCTAAAAAAAAATTTCTAGCAAAATTCGCAGAATCAAAATCCTTAGATACATCCCCAGGTAAAGAGATTCTTAAGTAAATCCTCAGATAACTATCTCTAACTAAATTTGTAGGTAGCTTTACTCGAGAATTTTCCTATAAATTAATAAAGAAATTTATTTTATCCATTTACTTGCGGATT
Source organism: Datura wrightii (assembly GCA_035772735.1). NCBI lineage: Eukaryota > Viridiplantae > Streptophyta > Magnoliopsida > Solanales > Solanaceae > Datura > Datura wrightii. The sequence continues at coordinate 31,227,833 of JASDFA010000006.1, forward strand.
TATCTATGAAATAATTTTTGCCGATTAATTTTCCACATAATTCCCTAACTAATATTTTTACACAAAATGACGTCAAATTTACCTGCGGATTTTCTTACCAAAATAATTTTCACAGGTAAAATATACTAAAATGTAGGAATTTCAAAATTTTCATAAAAATTCATAGGAAAAATCTATAAATAAAATCCTCAACTAAAATCCTTAGGTAATTCACAGTTTTCTTGTAGTGTAAGGAACCTTTATGTTACACCCCGTAAGTTTCTAATGTTTAATCGGCCTATTCGTACGTTGGTTGAGAGTTTTAGAGTGTCATACGTACGAGGAAAGGGTCTAGGGAAAGGCCGAACGAATGCAAAGTCGAGATTTCACGGGAGGAGGCCGAACCAAGTTGCCCAGAGGGGCAAAGTGGCACGGAGCAGCCCCCTCCGCGTTACCCAACGTGGCACGCCCGTAAATTGGCGCGTTGAGGTTCGTGCCACGTTGCCTTGTCCATCGCCTCAAGTATATATAAGTTTCCCCCTTTGATTCTATTTCATTTCCAACTTATACATTCGGCCAGCATGGGAAAGCTACAAAGGGAATCAATAATTTTCTTCCGTTTATATTATAAAACGCCATCCAAATCTGAATTAACTTCGGGTATCGAAGTATAAGGCTACAGGGAGCATTTCTACAGAGATAGTTTCGTGAAATTCGCCCGACAAATCGTCGTCCCACCGAGCCAACGTTGTTAAAATTAACTCCAAACTAGTGTCAATACGATCACAGGCTTAAAGTAAGCATTTCTCCCTTCTAGACTTTCGAGAAATAACGAGTTTTTAATCGTGTTCCGTAAAGTTGAAATATAGTTAAGATTTATATATAAAGTTTTTCTTTTTGCCGAATTTAGTGTTAAAACTAGTCCTATATTTCCAGTAACATGATTTCAGTTGGGAAGAGTTGTTGAATACGAATTAGAACTTATCAGTTAATCAAAAACCGGCAACCGAGGTATATTAAGGCAGCTTCCTTCGGCAAGTTAGTTTCTACAGCATTATAACTCAATCTAAATTCCAATAAGAGAATCAGAAGTACGTAATCATGAATAGTTGTTGTTATTAGCTGAGACTAGTATTCTACGTTGTGTTGGGATTTGACTGCCTATATAACCCTCCATGACCAACCCCAAGGTTACTAGCTGTGTCGACACCTGCTAGGGGCGAGATGACGTCGCTCCAGAAAGAGCGGCATGCCGTTTGCGAAGGACGAAGATGGGGTCCCAGGTCCTCCTAGAGTCCATTCCATGGCTGGACTATTATACATACGCCGTATCGGCACCACACCCCGACGAGCCTGGTGCCCGGGGTGCAGATATCAGGACTCCACTGGACTCAGACGCAGCTATAGTCAGGAGCCGAAAGGGCTCAGTTGCAGACCTAGGGGACTGGCAGGACGACTATAGCTACCAGTATGACCCGTTATGACCTTGATAGGGGTATATAGATTTTCGTGCACTTACCAGGGCTTATAGGGGCCCCAGGTGGGTTGTTTTGTGTTGGTTGTACCTTCCGCCTTATGGGGGCCATCTAAGGTTCTTGTTTGCTTTAGTTATTGGTAGACTAGATAATAGAAACCCAATTATTCAGGTATGACTTTTGTCCCCTTTCTTTCAGCCATTTCAGTTTTATCTTTACTACTCAGTTTTCTACAGTTATCGCCTTAAATATTCAGTACCTATTGTACAGACGCCCTTTCTGGGGTGCTGCATTACTTGCCTGCAGTTATGGATAAACGAGGAGCAGGTCCCTCGTAGCTTTCAGCCCGCATCGTCAGAACAGTTAGCTCCTTTCTTCCGGCGCCTATAGATAAAAGGTTTACGCCTTTTGACTATACAGTTTATGGGTAGGTCGGGCCCCTGTCCCGACAATCGTATTACTCCTAAAAGCTTGCAGATTGTATCTATTTCCCTGTGGTTAGCTGTTATTGGCTGTGTGGGGCTTACATGCGCTTCAGTTTATGTGTTGGCTGGTGTGCCTGCAAGTGTACGGGTCGTACAAGTAATATAGTGGCCCTTTTTAAGAGCCGAATGTCGAACCCACAGGGACTGGACCAATTCAGCTAACTATCAAGTTCAAGTGTGATATTAAATGCCGCAAGTGTTGATTATAGAAGTTTTCGATAGAGTTAATTAAGTCTAGGGGCGGTCAACGAAATACTCTGAATTAATTCAAGGAGCAACTAGAGTTAAAGCCGGATAATCATGCGATACTATGATTTGCAATGGTTTAAGTATGAAACTATCAATTGTCGTCTCACATAATTAGAATCGCATGTTCATGGTCTTTCGAACCTCTAAACACGACCAACTAGCCTCACTACTACATTGTTGAGAGAGGATGTTATTTCTAGTTCGTGGGCAATTCATTTACGTGGATGTGGTTTACGGGGTTTATGCTCTTGATTAGAGACTTTCATACCTCTAATCATTTAACTCAACTTAGCCTCACAACTACTTCTTCGAGTGGTGATGTGATAATTCTAAGTTGGTGTCTAGCTCATCCCATTTTATCAACCAAGCAAGGTATTAGGTATATTTCTATCCTAACACAAATCATATCGTGAGATACAATCTAGCTCCCTACATTCTCTTGTTCTTGCCTAGGTTATCTTTCTCAAGCATGTACCTAAGCTTAACCCACTTGTTTTCATGGTGATCAGTCATAAAAACAACCATAATTCAGAATGCAAGACAAAACAACAATCAATAACTTAAAACCAAAATAAAATCGCAAAATCACAATCATATCTTGTGGCTTCAACCCTAGAGGGAGAGTTCTAGCCACTCATGTTCGTATAATTACAAGAAAACATAATTAAAGTAACCTACTTACAAGAATTGGTAGAAGAGAAGATGAAATTGATGAACCCTAGGTGAGTTCTCCCACTTCTCCCTCACTCCTTGGCAATTTTTCAGAAATAAATCGTGTCTTCTCGTTTTTAGGAGCTAAGGGACCTATTTATAGTAGATGAGAATTGTGCAAAATTATGCCTGTCGTGGAATGGCTCCGTGGCACGGAGTGTATCGCGGAGCACTGTCTCCGTGACACGGAGTGTATCGCGGAGCACTGCCTCCATGACACAGAGGTATCGCGGAATCCATCTGGAAATCGCCCAATTTATTCCAACTTTGGTGTTTCGCTCCCGATATCATTCCTCCACTTCACCAAATCATAGATTGGGTCCTCCAATGCATTATTTCCTTCAAAAACAAGGATTAATCATGTTGGTTAGTATATATTCACATTTACATAAAATCACATGAAAATGTATATAAATAAGTAGATAAACAAGACTAAATTGAGTTATAAAGTAGCACTTGGGCATGCAATTATGCCCAAGATCATTGGCCGTGTGGGGCCTTGTTCAGCTGATAGATTAGCGGCCTTGTCGGCCATAGTTTGGTGTAGCTCTGGATTTACTTTACAGTCATAACTAGACATCATGGTGGTCTTATTGGCCCGCATAGGATTCCCTGTTACTGCTTGTTCTGGTTAGCTGTTTTCTTTCACAGATGGCTATAAGGCCTTGTCGGCCGGAGGTTGTGTTTACAGCCGAGATATAGCCCGTTGTTTTCTTGATTTAAGAGTTAGTGTTAGCCCTGCACTAGAAGTTCTTAGGCTCAGTCAGCTCAGTCAGTTCAGATCCTAGTAGGGCACCAGGTGCCAGTCATGCCTTCCAAGGTGGGGCGTGACACTCTAGTACAAAGTTAAGTTGAGAGCCTTCCTACCGATTGAGTTTTCATATATATTCTTATAAGGTTCAACTTCAAACAATCATTCCTCCCACTATATGAAGAGTTATGTGGTTCGTGAGCAATCATATTAAAGTTTTTAAGTCTTCTTTCCAACTCCATCGACTGTTTGTTAATCCGAATCAGGAGTAAAATGTTATGGGCATTTTAGTGAAGCACTGTCAGGTTTCGATGGGCAAAACAATGACACGTGAAACAGAAGACGGTTCATCCTTTGGCCCATCAAAAATGACCAGAAACTGCGAATTTTGACCTAAATTTGATGGACTAAGTCCACAGCCCGTCCTTTGAGGATTTCAGAGCTTTTAAAAGCCACGTTGAATAATTTTTTTTTTTAATTTTTCGCCTCCAAATCAATTCTATTAGTTCCCAAAACTCTCTTTATCCCTCCTAAGGCTAGGTAAGTATTCTCCATGATCTCACAATACAAATCCATGAGCGTTTTCATGATTCTAACATCAAAATCATCTTTCTATCTCTAGCAAGAATCAAGAACTCACTTCTAGGGTTCAAGATTTGATCATTAGCAAGACCTACCAGCTATGAAATATACCTCCTTAAACATCAAGATAATCATACTCTCATGATATTTAAGTGATTCTAACAATTGATTATTTATCCTAAGTAAGAATTTACGATCAGAACTTAGGGCTTTTAAAGATAACTCATCCAAGGTTCAAGAAAGGTTCTTGTGATCCTTCGACCACGTGCACTTGCGTGTTGTTTTGTATACCCACAAACAGACCCGAACACCTTACATCTCCAGTTTCAGTTTTGAAAGAAGTTAAGAGCTAGGGTTTTGCCTAATTCCATGAGTTTGGTATTTTTTTCATATAATCTGAGTTATATATTATTGTTCCATTATTACACATATTGATATACCCATCTCTTATTATTATTATTATTTATTTTTGGTTCATGTCATTCTATCCCTTGAACTCTTTTTTTTAAAGTGATATTTTTTGAAAGTTTTGTGATGTTAGGATCGTGCTATTAGTTCAGGCGACTCCTTAAATAGCCCCTGGTAAGGGCTCGGTATGGATCCACAGTTCAGTTTTGTTCTCTGCCCTGGCCTTTGGACAACTCTCCCAACTGAGCCAGAGGTTGGACATCATGCGCTCGCATGGTATATATCGGTTATAAGAAACTCTCAAAATTAGAAATATCAGTTATTTTGACTAAATATTTGTTTATGATATTTTGCATGTGATTTTCTTACTGCAGCTATTGCAGTTACTCAATTTAGTGCATGACTCAGATAATCAGACACTTAGTCTTATTGCATGTTTTCAACAGCTCAGTTATTCAGTAGTTCGGTTGCATGTTTTCACTTTGTTTTCAATAAGAGTTTTAAAGTAATATTTATGACACCAGAAGTCGGCGGATTTTCCTCTTACTATAAATTTCATTGTAGTTTTCAAAGCATATTTTCTTATAATCACTTGTGTACAACTGCCTTAATGCTTAGTTTCAGAAGCTCAGTCATATAGTCTTAGTTATTCAGTTAATTTATGACCCTGATTTCGTATCATATTCATGCCTTAGTTGTGCAGCTTGTCAATTATTAGTATTGTTTTATTCAACTTTATTACATACCATATATTCCATGTATTGATGTCATTTGGCGCTGCATCATTTCATGATGCACGTCCAAGTATTCAGATCCATCAGCAGGTGCTCCATTAAGATATCACCTCCAGGGGCAAACCTAGGTCGGTGCTAGGGGGTTCACCTAAACCCCCTCGACAAAAAATTACATTGTATATATAGGGTAGATTTTCTTTATTTCTGTATATATATAATTTTGAACCTCCTAGACCAAAGATGAGAAATAGCCTAGTGGTATTGCGCTGTGCTTCTTGGGCCGCACCACTGAGCCCCACTTCTTAGGTTCAAATCCAGCTGGGCACGGCTACTTAATTCTTTTTTTAAGATTTACCGCCGCTACTATGGGAATCGCTTTTGCTTTCTTTTCCTCTGGCTACTAAGATGTTTCAGTTTGCCAGGTTGTCTCTTGCCTGCCCATGGATTCAGCAGCAGTTCGAAAGGTTGCCCTATTCGGAAATCTCCGGATCTATACTTATTTTCAACTCCCCGCCTTGAATGCTATTAATAGATTCTACAGCAATAGTCCCTCGGACTCGGAAAGTAATAACATAAATAGCTAATCCAATAACAGATTCCGCAGCTGCCACCAGCCCCTCTGGGATATAAAATATATCTCTTCTCACGTTGGCTCGGCCAAACGGAATCACCGATCTAGATAGAAAGGTCGTTCACTCCCTATTCTTTGAGAGGTTGCTTGCGACGGTAGCATTAGCTACACAATCAACGCAGGTCGAACAAAGTCAGTCCTAGGGTAAAGATCATCGGATGAAAAAATGGATTGAGCTGGCTAATTAGCCGTGTGGAACATGGATTAGCATTATGTCATTCCTACAAGTGATGACCCACCCAGGATTGCTATGTACGGACTTAGAGGTCAAATATAATATGTTTCTTTCCATTCGTCGTGAGCCACTTATTTCTCCTAAATAAGAGATTAAAGTCATCTTCCTCCTTTTTCTCAAGAAGCTGGAGAATTGGATATCAAAATGGAAGGGGCTCCGCAATGAGATATGGTTCTCGAATAGGAAGACGGGAGGTTTGGTATTTTTAGGCTGCATAGGATTAGGGTTTTGAGGTCTAAAAACGCATGTGCAAGATCCGCGCAAAAGGCTATTAAAGGGGCGACGAATGCTGGAAAAGCTAAAGCGAACCAGAAAGGATTTTTTTGGCTTACCAAAAAAGTTGACTGAAGGAACTGACCTAAGGATAACTCTCTACAAATGTCAAGAAAAGAATTCCTTGGATAAGTGGGAAAATGCTAAAAAAAATCTTTCATTTCTCTTTGAAGGCCTTCAAGGCATGATTAATGCGCCTTAAACCTCTTTTGAAAAAGAGCATTTTTTAGTGGAGCCTTAGCACGTGAACCCCTAGGAACAGGGCCCTTCTTCTTTGCGAAAAAGCTTCTGAATTATCATCACATTAGTAGGTGCAGAAAGCCATGATATACCTGATTCATGCATAATATCAGGAAAACTTAATCCTCTGATCTATGTACAGAAGTCAACAACTATTTTATTTTTTAAGAAAACGTTGATATAAGTAAAACCCTTTTTTTTCTTTTTCCCGAATTTAAAAAACCTAAATCCCAAAAAAAGAACAACAACTATTTTCTTTTTTTCCAAAATTAAAAAACCTAAATCTCAAAAAAGGAACACCAACTATTTAAAAAATGCTAGAGTAAGTTAAAACCCTTTTTCCTTCTTCTCAAATTTAAAAACCTAAATCTCAAATTGAAAAAGAAGCTTTGATTAGGGATTTGGGAATTCCCAAATCTAAATCCCAGAAAAGAAAATGCTAGAATAAGTTAAAACCCGCTTCCCTTCTTTTTTTTCTTCTTCCAATTTTCTTGAAAATAAAGTCAATCTTGTAGTTATCAGTGATTCTTTTTATTTAAGAGTCAATGAAGAGGTATTTTTCTGAAATATCAAATTTAAGTTCTATTGCTCATAGTCAACCTAATCGGAAAGAAAATGTGAATCAGTTAGGAGTACCATCACATTCTTCTAAAGAATTTGCTTTAAGCTCTTTAAAGGCTGATCTGGGTGAAAGAACTCCAGTTTTTGAATTTCTTCCAAATGGTCATGATGCAATTAGAAGAGCTTTATCTACAGAAAAAACTTTGTAAACCTCAAGTACAAGAATTCCCTCAAATTGAGATTTCTGGAGATATGCGTCGTTTTAATCGTGAATGGTATGAAGAATTTCCTTACTGTTAGAGTATAGTGAAAGTAAAGATGCAGCTTATTGTTTGTATTGTTATTTATTCAAGGTAAATAACAATCATCAAGGTGGAGGTGAAGTATTTTCGAGTATGAATTTTAGAATAGGAACAAAAAGGCTAGTTCTGAATCACATGTTGGTGGAATTAATAACATTCATCTTAAAAGAAAATGTGAGGATCTAATGCAACAACAACAATTAATTCATGCTTCATCTGAGAAACAATCTAACAAAAATAAGCATGAATATCGAATTCTATTAGCAGCTTCGATTGATGTAGTAAGGCATCTTGTGAAATAAGGATTGACATTTGGGGGTCATGATGAGTCTGAGACATCGCTTAACAGAGGTAATTTTCTTAAAATTCTTTCATTTTATACTCAAAAGTATGATGAAATTCGTAGTTTTGTGTGGTAAAAGGCTCCTAAAAATGATCAAATGGCTTGTCCAAGAATTCAAAAAGAAATTATGATTGCTTGCAAGATTGAAATAATTAAGGGTACCATAAAGGAACTAAATAGAGATTACTTTTCCTTATTGGTTGATGAATCTTTTGATGTTTCATGCAAGGAGCAAATAGTAGTTGTTTTACATTATGTTGATGGAAGAGGATTTGTGATGGAGAGACATCTTGATATTGTTCATGTAAAAAATACTAGTGTTTTATCTCTAAAAAATGCAATTATCAATTTACTTCACAAAATTCCTTGAGGTTATCTTATATGCATGGACGATGCTATGATAGAACAAGTAATATGTAAGGTGATATCAACGGTCTTAGATGTTGATTAAGAAAGAAAGTAGAAAAGCTTATTTTGTTCATTATTTTACTCATCAACTTCAATCAACTCTTGTTGGTATTTCTAAAAGATGTTTCAAGTGGGAGAACTTGTGCACTTGGTTTCATATATTTTTAATGTGTTTGGAGCTTCTTATAAACGTATGAATGAATATAGAGAATCTCAAAAAATAAAAATTCAAGAGGCTTTTGATATTGGTGAGCTTAAAACTGGTAGGGACTTGCATTAAAAACTTGATATTTCTAGAGATTATGATACTCGTTGGGAATCTCACTTCACATATTTTAATTATTTTATTCTTAAGTTTGATACAATTATAGATATACTTGATAATACTGTTGAAACTGCATATTCTTTGAATGAAAGATCCAAGGCTATAAGATATATTAGAGTTGCTCAAACGTATGAGGTTGCATTCATATTGCATTTGATGAAAGAAATTTTAAGAATTTCAAATGATCTGAGAACATGATTACAAAAAAAAGAGTAAGATATTGCAATTGCCATGCTACTTATTGAAGTAGTCAAGAGAGGGTTGTAAGAGTTGATGGAAGATTTAAAAAAAAAAAGATTTATTTGTTTCTGAGATGTCTACTCTTTGTGTCAAACATATCATTTTGATACCTAATTTTGATGAGTTGTATGTTATTCTGGAATATCATGGCATAAGCCTACTGATTATACTGTCTTTCATCATTATCGTGTTGAAGTATTTTGCAAAATAATTGATTGACAATTGCTAGAACTTAATGATCGTTTTGATGAGGTGACAAATGAATTGTTTTATGGTATTGCTTGTTTGAATCCAACAAACTCATTTCAAGTTTTGACGTCTAGAAAATAACGAGAATGACTAAATTATATCCTGATGAATTTGATGAACTTAGTATTTATGCACTTGAGAATCAACTTGTGAATTATATTATTGATGTTTGTGACATTGATAAAAGGTTCTCTAATTTAAATGGGCTTTCTGATCTTTCAAAAAGATTGGTTGAGTCAAAAAAACATTCATATTATCCTCTTGTATTTCGTTGGTGAAATTTATTTTGCTTCTGTCAGTTGCCACTACATCTGTTGAAAGAGATTTATTAAGAATAAGTTGCGGGTAGAATGAATGATCACTTCTGAGAGGTTGCATTGTTCCTTTTATGAAAAAAGATGTGTTTAATGATATTTCAACTGATGATATTATTTTGTCTTTTTAAGCAATGAAACCTCGTCAGGTGGTATTGTAAATGTGCTTGAGAAGTATTTCATAACTTATTTATTCGGCAATTGCCCAATCAATTAATTATGAAATATCATTAGCTCTATTTGTGTTATCAATATCCAACTCTAAGAATGAGTTGCAGAGTAGAATGAATGATGACTTCTTGAGCGATTGCATGGTTCCTTTTATGAAAAAAGATGTGGTTAATGATGTTTCAACTGATGATATTATTTTGTCTTTTTAAACAATGAAACCTCGTCAAGTGGTATTGTAAATGTTCTTGAGAAGTACTAATGGTGATTTGTTTTTGGAATTTGTACTTTGCACTCTAGTTCTAGATTGAAACATTGTGTAGAGCCAATTGTTTCAGCTACTTAACACCCTAATTCTAGCTGACACATTGTAAAGGGCTAACTTTTTGCTTTACTATAATTACTCATGTTTAATTTTAAGTATTTTATATCTATAGACTATATACTATTGTATCACTGGAATTATATTTTGTTGGCTTATTGCACATTTTATATTTTTATTTTTCAAACCCTCCGAGTGAAAATCCTGAATCTACCACTGACCACCTCCTCAACTTCTGTGAGTCCTCCTGGCATTCAGGGGACTTAGCTAATTCTAGTTCAGTTTAACAGACTAGTTATTAAATAAAGATAGACCGGGGGCCTTATCCCGATAAACAATACTCAGTATGTTAGTAGAGGCTTCATAATCAGTTAGTCAGTAGTTGTATCAGTTTTCAAATGACTTTATGTTTTAGTTTAATGAAAGTTCATTTTATTATTTTATAAGAGTTCAGTTCATGCTTTAACTTTCGCAGTGTCTTTCGTATATTTTTTAGTAGTATGCCAGGTCAAGGGTTCGCTCGGGCCACTTGTGGTTCCGGATGCTAGTTGCACCCAAGGTGTAGGCTCGGGGCATAACATTGAAGAAAATAGTAAATAACAATTTTGTATAGTGTAGAGTCTTTTAATAAAGGGCAAAAAGTTCAATCAACATTTCTAAGGACCTTCATGTTTTAATATAATACTAGTAGAATACGTGCTTCACACGTGTTCGTCATACTAATAAAAATAAAATTTTAAAGTAGCATAAATAATATTTTAAAGATATATTTGTGTAACAATATAAAAATTTAGAAAGAAAACTAAAATTTCAAATTGATAAATGATTATGTTTAAGAATTTGATCTGATCCAACAGTTCTTTCTTCAGTTTGTTCTAATACTTGTTTCAATGAACAAAATTGAAAGGTAAAAAAATTGTTCACTTAAATACATGCATTATATGTATATTTCACGTTAATTATTACAAAATTTATATTATGCACTATTAACATATTAACATTTAATATAAATATTAGCATTAGGAAGACGCATTGTAATATAAAGTTGTATATAAGAATAAAACATAAAGTATAAGTTATTAGTTTAAACAAATAGCACTTATGGAATCGTATTATGAGTTATTACTGACTTGTTTTGGCACTAAAAAATTGATATCATATCACAAACACATTTATTTATTTGCAATTAATTGCATAAACTAAGAAAGACTCATTAAAATCAATAAAAACGACCACTAGTGCTTGCATTAGGGTAAAATATCTATATCACACTCCTTGAAATGTGACTCTTATTCGGACCCTGGTAACACAGGATGCTTTGGTAAGCTCCATGTCTTCCGAAGTTACCCGTTGCTTTTATTTTTGCTACATATAACTTTGACGAGTAGGTTGGGGCCCTATCCCGATTGTATAACTGTTATCACATTCTTAGAGGCTCGTACACTTATGTTGTAGATATGATGCCTGATAACGGCCTTGTCGGCCCTATCTTGTAGTCGGCCCTATCTTGTATAGTTGTAGTCTAGATTTCGACCTTGTCGGCCTGATGTGTATATATATATGTTTGGATTGTGGGCCAACTTTCGATCTGCTTAGTGTATATAAACTTTATTGGTTAGCTGTTTGCTTTTTTTTATAATTGTGGGTTGGATTGTGAAGCCGAGCCCCGTTGGCCTAGGCCTATTGGGTTGGTTGTATGGTTAGATTGTTGGAGGGTTCGCTTGGTGATCAAGTAAGGAATCGGGTGCCGTCGCATCTCCCTAGATTTTGGGATGTGACATGGGCCACTTGCAAAACGCCCTGAGACTTAAATGTGGAGTTTAGTTTTGTGAGATTTACGTCTAAGTATCTGATTGTGTGTCCTAAATACTCCTAACAATCAAAGCTGAAAACTAGCTCAACAATTTCTATCAAAATTATGTGTCAAATTCTCTAACTAGCATTGTTGACCAGAGTCCTTTAACAAATAAATAATAAAAACTTAATTTGTCTTTAAAATAAAGAGAGTAGCCCAAATAATGAAATGTAACATTGCATAATTACAAATTGAGAACGCCGTGAGAATGAATATCATAAGAACATCCTTCCCTGCAAATAGTTAGACAACTGAAATTTATATATTCACTTTCTATTGATTTTCATATCTTAGTTTTATATGTCTCAAATTATGACACTTCTATTATTTTATTATTTGAAAGTAAATTTGTATTATTCATTCATGAAAGAGAAATCCTTTCAATTATAGTACTGACAATATTTATTGATTATTTACTTTATGAAAATAACATATAAAATTTGATAATATTTTTAAAGAAAATATAGTTTTTTAATTATTTCAAAGTTATACATATAATTAATTTGTATCTTATGAACTTTAATAACATTAAATTATTTACACAATATGATAGATATTTTATTTTCTATGAATTTCTCTAATTTTCTTAATTTTTTTAGGTGCTCTCTGCTACTTCCTTTTTTATTTTTTTACTAGATGAAAAGGCCAATGCAAACACGGGTCCAACAATTTGTATAATTATATATTTTATTTTGATATATATAATTTGTTACTGTAATATATAATATTCAATTAAAGAATATATTAGGATATGTGCTATTAATTATGTGTTTATATGTATTATTTATTATAAAATAATTATTTAAAAAAATAAAGTAACTCATATATTTATTTGTGTATGTTCTTTACTTATATAATAGATGATTTAGTGTATAAAGTTTAGTTTATATAAAGAAGATTAAATTATCGATTTTTATAAGTTGTAAAGATTATGTTCACAATCTAAGATGAGACCGAATAAGTCTCCGGAATGATTATAGTACATGGTTAGATATAATTTATCTTGATTGTGAGAGTGGTATAATTTTAATTTTTTGTGCTAGTACATCCTGTATATATACAATGCACCAAGTAGAGATAAATATTTTATATTAACTTGATAAAATAATTTTCTAGTCCATTAAATATACTTATACTCTTAATTCAGATATAATTATTATTGCGTATATTATTTTTCATTTTGATATATTAAAATAATAAATTCTTGTGTGGGTCCATATGACTGAAAAATTGGATGATAGCAGTATACATTGCCGTAGTAATAATTAATTGTTGAAGTTCATATCTTAGTCTAGAGATTGATCATACACCTTTATGAAAGCTTATAAGTTTCGCGTGTAAATTCTACATGTGAACTTTATATTCCGCATATAAAATAAGCTAAATAAAAATATTTAAAAAATAATTAATAAAATAAACTATCAATAAGTTAGTTTGATTAATTAATATCTAAATCATAAAATGGAAAGTTCAATAAGGTTTGGTGAAAGAATTGCAAAATTGAATTGAGTAGTGCAATTACGAATTTTTAATAGAATACTTTGTTACTATTGTAGAATTAATTCTAATAGATTGAATTAATTCCATAATAGAAAGCTTTATTAATTAAATTATGTGGTATTTGTTGTGCTTGAATAATTAAGAATCAAATGAAATTCGATTTATTGGTGAAAAAGAAAGACCCAACAAGTTTAGAAAAAATTATAAACCTTAAAACATGTGGCAATATAAATGGTATTATTCCTTAAGGAGATTATGACCATGATATGCTTTCTACATATTCTTACATATAAAGTTGTCCCACAAATTTAGTAAATTTCAATAATACTTGTGTCACGCAACAACAAAAAAATCGTGTAATTAGTGATGATCACGATATGGTGGTGATTTTTCTAAAATTGAATGTCAATTGTATTGATCAGTTTTGTTCACTTCAAAAGGAAATCTGTTTATCTCTATATGTATTCATTATCTATATTACGAAAAAATTTATCCATATAAATAAAATATATTGTATTTACAAATTCAATTTACTACATATGAGGAGTCTCAATATATTTAATGGAAGCATTAACTAAATTATTTTCTCTAAGTGCGAATGTAAACACATTAGTCATTTTCAATTTAGTTCAATTTCATCATAATTTTTTATTTTATTATTAATTTTTAAATTAAATATAATCAACAATTTAAAGTCATATTTTAAAATTTTAAACTAAATTCACTAATAATCATATTTTACATAATGCACTAAATTTCAAATAAGAAATAAATTTTTGTATAATATAATTGTCATATATGATTTAAATATTAATTTTAATGCATTTTATATGTTTGTTAGTATAAGTTTATTTATAATAATTTTTGGATTAAGATAAAATTTTAGAAGTTTTGAATTTTAGAAATATATTTAGAGAACTTCAAAAGCACGATTGATATTTAAAAGTATTGTATTTTTATTAAATGCATCATTTTATCAATAATAAATATTTAGCGAAATAAAAAAAAATTAAAAAAAACATGAATAAAAATTGATAATGATTAAATATTTTAAATTTTATGGAATTGAACAAGTCGTTACAACAAAAAAATTCCACTTATAATAGCTATATGATATAAAAAGAATGGGCCCAACAAAAATATAATTACTAACCATTTATATTACACATGTTTAGAGATAATTGGTGAGAAAATAAGATAAAGACCAAATACATGGTACAGTATAATTTGAATTGCTCTTTGTACAACTTTTCATAGCCATGGTCATCCATGTTATGACTTTTTTGTGGATTCCAATAATAATCGTGTTACGCAAAAAAAATTATGGAACCGATGGTGATCTTGAATTTTTCTAAAAATTCTTGGTAAATTGTATTGATCAGTTATGTTCACACTTCAAAAAAAAATTGTATTTATCTCTGTATGTATTCTTTATCCATATTACGTAAGAAATACAAAATAAACAAACTGTATTTGCAAATCTAACTTACGGTCGATGAGAGGTTTAAGTATATCTGATTCAAATACTAATTAAATTATTTTTTCTAAGTATGAATATAAGTATATCATTTTTTTTCATTATAGTTCAATTCCATCATAATCTTTTATTTTATTATAAATTTTAATTTAAATATAATCACAATTTAAGTCCTATTTTAAAATTTTAAACTTAACTCATTAATAATTATATTTTATATAGTGCACTAAATTTCAAATAAAGAATCAAATTTCGTATAATATAATATTCGTATATGACATATAGATTAATTTTAATGCATTTTATATGTTTGTTAGTACAAGTTTATAACAATAATTTCTGGACTAAAATATAATTTTAGAAGCTTTAAATTTTGAAAATAAATTTAGAGAAAATTCATAGGCCGAATTAATGTTGAAAGGTGTTATATTTTTGTTATATGCATATTCTATTAACAATAAGTAACCAGTGAAATAAAATTTCTTTAAAAAAGTGAAGAAAAAAATAAAATATGAACAAAAGTTGATAATAGTTGAAGATGTTAAATTTTATGGGATTGAATAAGCCTATATAAAAAAAGTTCTTGATTATGATAGCTTGATTATGAGAGCTACATGATTTAAAAAGAATAGGTCCAACAAAAATATAATTATCAATCACTTATATTATACATATTTAAGATAATTGGTGAAAAAATAAGACGAAGACCAAATATATCATACAATGTAATTTGAATTGTTCTTTGTACAACTCTTTATAGCCAGGTCATTCATGTTATTGTCACGCCCCACCTTGAGAGGCATGACTGGCACATGATGTCATACTGGGATATGAGCTGACCTGGTTGGGCTCATGCATCTCTGGTGCTTACCAGCGATTCAAATCAAGAAAACAACGAGTTATATCTAGGCTGTAAATACAGCCTCAGGCCACCTGCACAGGAAGACAGCTAACCAATCTCAAGGCAATAAAGGGATCCTATACGGGCTGAAAAGACCACCATGTTGTCTAGTTATAGCAGAAACAAAATGGTGGTCACAATCATGCTATAGACGATAAGGCTGCTAACTAATAGCTAAACTAGGCCCCACACGGCTAACATGCAGAATAAAATATACATAGGCCCCACATGGCCAACAACAACTAACGATAGAGAAACTGTAGCCTGCAAGCCTCTAAGAGTGGAATAATGGTCGGGACAGGGCCCCGACCTACCCAAAAGTTGTACAACAAAAGAACAAACCTTCTCTAACTATCAACTCCGGAGAAAAGGAGTTGACGGGACTACGGACTCTGGCTGGCAACTAGGAAGGTCCTGAACCGCGTCTATCCGCACCTGCAGGCAAGTAATACAAGCGCCCCAAAGATGGGCGTCAGTACAATATGTACCGAATATGTAAGGCAGTAATGAAAATGAATGGATAATACTGATAATAAAATTGAAAACTTTCAATAGAAAGGATAAGAGGTATAACCTGAATAGCCTCACAACCTGTTGTATAACTAACAATAAGTAATGCAAACAAGAACCTTACCTGGCCCCCCTAAGCCTGGAAGGTACAACCAACATAGAATAACCCGCTCGGGCCCCTATAAGTCCTGGCTAGCACACTCCAATCTATATACCCCTAGCATGGTCAATATGAGTCAACAAACAACTATAGCCAGCCTACCTGGCATCTGGGTCTGCAACTGAGCCCACTGGGCTCCTGTAGCTGTGTCTGAGCTCGATGGGCTCCTGCAACTGCAACCTAGGCATACAAGGCTCGATGGAGTGTCAGTGATACCGATAAGGCATAAAAATAAAAGCTCATTCGTGGATGGACTGTAATATGGCCCTTCGGCCTGAATATAGTCCCGTTGGACAACATATAGCTCCTCGAAGCGATCCATATAGCCCCATAGGCGATGACACAGCTAGTAACCCTGAGGTTGATCGACGAAAAGCTATATAAGGTAGGGTCAATCCCAACTGAAATCATAAATACTAATCTCAAACTAACGGTAGCAGCTAAGCACAACATACATGCCACTGGCCTTCTTACAAGGATATAAGTTGTTACTATACGACAAAAATAACTTGCCAAAGGAATTAGCCTTAACATACCTCGAATACCGATTCTCGTTTAATTGATTAGTTTCAACCTATAGCCGGCAGTTCCACTCAACTGCAGCCCTTGCGCTGAGAGAATAGGATTATTTTCAATATTAAACTCGGTAAATAGCGATATCTTTCAATAATTATATTAACAATAATTCAACTTTGTTTAACTCGGCCAAAATGTCACAATTTCTCTAGAGTTTAGAAGGAAGAAATGCTTACATATTGCCTTTGGCCGTTTAGGATCCAATTTGGAGTATTCCAACAACCTTTACTCGGCGGGGATCCGGTACACCAAGCGAATTTTCAAGAAATAACTCCGTAAGATGCTTCTTGCAGGCCTAGAACTTGTTATCCAAGGTGAATTTGCATTTGAATGGAGTTTACCGGCGTAATTTGACGAAAATTAGATGAAAACCCATGTTGCTCTCTCTTTTGATTGAGGAAATTTCTTTGGAATGATTTAAAAATCATCAAGGATGGGCTTATGTATTAATAAGGTGGTGGAAAGGGGGCGCAACGCATAGGCCATCGCGCCTGGGGGCTGCCGCATCGCGCAAGCCTAGCTGCCTAGCCTCGCATGGCCCTTCTAACCCATTTGATAATGTCCTCGCTCACCCTACCTTCGAGGCTTATTCTGCTTGCGTCATGCTCTTATTGCTCACCGCAAGCCCACGCGCACGCACACTAGCCGCTAACATCTTATGGGGTGTAAAATTATTCCCCCCTTCGGAATATTCGTCCTCGAATGTAATCTAAAGGCTTAAAAGACTTAGCTCTTTTAACTAATGCTAGAAAAATTTTGGCAGAGTCTCCCCTATAATATGGACTATTCGAAAATCTGAACACAGAAAAGCCCAACATAGGCGTCTCACAGGATGATATAAACAACTACTCTACCACATAGAAGTAAACAACTAAACAGTACTAATAATATAAGCGACGAGTAACATCCGAACAACAATCTCAACCCAATTGTCAGGTCTAGAATAAGTGAGGATATTTAGACCTCATGTCGTCCTCAGCTTTCCAAATCATCTCATCTACATTTATGTTCCTCCACAGGACTTTAACGGAGGCTACATCTTTAGTCCTTAACTTACGAACCTGCCAATCTAGTATAGCAATTGGAGTCTCTTCATAGGCTAACTCTTCAATAGCTTGAACATCCTCAACTGGAACAACCCGAGACGGGTACACTATGCACTTTTGCAATATTGACATGTGGAAGACTGGATGAATGGATTCTAGTTCTGGAGGCAGTTCTAGCTCATATGCCACTTGGCCTGTCCTTCGGAGAATCTGATACGGGCCAATGAACCTAGGGCTGATTTTGCCCTTCTTGCCAAATCTCGTCACGCCCTTCATCGATGATACTTTGAGAAATATCCAATCATCAACATTAAATTCCAAGTCTCTGCACTGCACATCGGAATATGACTTCTGACAACTTTGGGCTGTCAGCAAGCATTCTCTGATGAGTTTTACTTTCTCTTCTGACTGGTGGATCATATCAGGTCCGATTAACCTTGATTCCCCTACTTTGAACCATCCTATAGGGGACCTACATTTTCGCCCATATAAGGCCTCATAAGGCGCCATCTGGATTTTAGAATGATAACTGTTGTTGTATGCAAATTCGATAAGGGTATATGCTCTTCCCAACTTCCTCCAAAGTCTACCACACATGCTCGTAACATATCCCCGTGCATCTGAATGGTACGCTCTGCCTGACTGTCTGTCTGAGAATGGAAAGCTGTACTCAGATTAAACTGTGTCCCCAAGCCTTTCTGAAATGACTGCCAGAATCTAGCTATGAATTAAGCCCCTCGGTCAGAAATAATGGATGTAGGATAGTCGAACTATCTCCGTGATATACAACTCAGCATAGTCTTCAGCCAAAAAGATAGTCCCGAGTGGTAAGAAATGGGCTGACTTCGTTAGTCTGTCGACAATGACCCAAATAGAGTGGAATTTACGCCTGGTGCGAGGTAACCATGTCATGAAGTCCATATTAATTGCTTCCCATTTCCACATAGGCACCACTATCTCTTGAGTTAATTCTCCAGGTTTCTGACATTCATCCTTTACCTACTGGCAATTGGGATACTGTGCTACAAATTCAGCTACATCTTTTTTCATTCCAGGCCACTAGTATATCTCTTTTATGTCATGGTACATCTTCATCGATCCTGTATGAAGAAGTAACGAGAATAATATACCTATGCTATAATCTGCCGGTGGAGTCCTGCTACATCTGGAACACAGAGGCGACCTCTGAATCTCAAGACCCCATCTTCTATTAACTCGAAGGCCATTAATTCACCTTGCTGAACCTTATCTCTGAGTTGTACTAGGTTGGGCTCCTCATACTGTAGTTTCTTTGCCTCTAGAACTAGGAATGATACTACTGTATTCTGAATCACAACCCTATTATCCTCTAAATCTACTACCCGGACTGCTAAACTGGCTAATCGGTGCAGTTCTCGAGCCATTTCTCGTTGTTTTGGCCTCATATATGCTAAACTTCCCATAGATCTGTGGCTAAGGGCATCTGCTACAATATTAGCCTTTCCTGGGTAATACAAAATATTCATGTCGTAGTCTTTTAGCAATTTTGACCGACGATCCTGCCGCAAATTCAACTCTTTCTACGTGAAGATATACTGGAGTCTATTATGATCAGTAAAAATATCCATATGCACACCATATAAGTAATGCCTTCAGATTTTCGAGGCATGAACCGCTGCAGCTAACTCCAAATCATGGGTGGGATAGTTCCTTTCATGCTTCCTTAGTTTCCTCGAAGTATAAGCAATTACCTTACCGTGTTACATCATAACACACCCTAACCCAATGCCTGAAGCGTCACAATATACAACATAACCCTCTGAATTGTCCGGCAAGGCTAACACTGGTGCTGATGTCAATCTATTTTTCAACTCTTGAAAACTCTGCTCACAGGCCTCGTTCCAATGGAACTTGGCTGCTTTCTGAGTCAATCTGGTCAATGGCGCTGATAGGGCAGAAAATCCTTCCACGAACCTTCTGTAATACCCGCTAACCCTAGAAAGCTATGAACTTCAGTTGGAGTTGTAGGTTTAAGCCATGTCTTTACTGCCTCAATTTACTATGAGTCAACATGAATACCAGTATTTGATACAATATGGCCCAAGAAAGCTATGAAATTCAGTCAAAACTTACATTTAGAGAATTTAGTATATAACTGGCAATCTCTGAGGATCTGGAGTACTATTTGCAAATGATCTCTGTGTTCAACTTCTGAGAGGGAATACACCAGAATGTCATCAATGAACACTATCACAAACAGATCTAAATATGGCCTGAAGATGCTATTCATCAGATCCACGAATACTGTTGGGGAATTCGTCAATCCAAAGGACATAACTAAAAATTCAAAATGACCATACCTGGTCCTGAAAGCTGTCTTTGGGATATCTTTCTCCCGAACCCGCACCTGATGATACCCTGACCTTAAGTCGATCTTGGAGAAATATTTCGCCCCTTGCAGCTGATCAAATAAATCGTCTATCCTAGGAAGAAGGTATTATTCTTAATGGTAACCTTATTCAACTACCCATAATCTATACATGCGTAGGGAACCATCTTTCTTTCTTATGAATAGAACTGGCGCACCCCACGGTGAAGTATTAGGCCTGATAAAACCTTTATCTAACAAGTCTTGCAATTGTTCTTTCAATTCTTTCAATTCAGCAGGAGCCATTCGATATAGAGGGATGGATATAGGCTGAGTACCTGGTAGCAAGTCGATAGAGAAATCAATTTCACATTCTTGGGGGATACCAGGAAGTTCAACTGGGAACACATCTGGAAACTCATAAACCACTGGGATGGACTAAAGAGTCGGGGATTCTGCTTGCATATCCCAAACCCTAAAAATATGGTAAATACAACCCTTCGCTATCAACTTTTTCACTCGAAGGTAGGATATGAACCTACGTTTTGGCGTAGCTGTATTGCCTTTTCATTCTCGCACTACCTCCCTTGGAAAGTAAAAATCGGACAGTCTTGGTCCAACACTCCACATTGGCATAACATAGAGCTAACCAATCCATACCCATAATTACATCAAAATCAATCATTTCTAGCTCCACTAAATCTGCTAAAGTCTGGCGATCGACAACCGCTACTGTACAACCTCGGTAAATCCTTTTAGCAATAATAGAATCACCAACGTGTGTAGACACCGAGAAGGGTCGCTGAAGAAATTCCGGCATTATACCAAAATTTCAGGCCACTAATGGAGTAACATAGGACAAAAGTTAAACCTGGGTCTATCAAAGCATAAATTGAGTGAAAGCAAATGTCTAGCATATCTGTCACAATATCTGGTGATGACTCTGACTCCTGTTGTCCTGGTAAGGCATAAGTGCGATCCGGACCACTACCAGAACTAGATGCCCCTGATCTACCTCAGCCTTTGCCGGCTAAAGCTGAGGGCCTATGCCTTACTGATGGTGCTGGGGCATGTGACCTTGCCGAAGATCTATCCTGCCAATCCCAATCACCCTGACCTCTAGATGGACAATCCCTCATCATATGACCCTCTTGTCCACAAGTATAACAAGCAGTAGAACCGTACCTGCACGTCCCAAAATGACGTCGGCTGCAAATAGTACAACGTGGCACAGCGGACCTGCTCTGGTCTGATCCCCTCTGCTACTGGGAGCCTGATGCTTGCGAGCTCTCGCCGGGTCCTGACTGCCCCCGACGGCCTGGTCCTGACTGCCCCCGACGGCCTGGTCTACCACCCTGCTGCTGCTAAGGTGGGGGTCTGGGTAACCTACCTAATATTTGCAGCCTAGGTCCGCCCTGGAATTCTGCCTGCGTGTCACTGTGCCTGGCCCTCCGGTGCTGCTCTTGATTTGCCCTTTCCATTTCCCATTGTCGCTGCCTGATCTTTTTAATATTCTGAGCGAAAGCCTAAATGCAAGCAATGTCCATGTCCTCCCATAAGGTAGTTGTAACACAAGTTTCCACATACTCTGAGAGCAGCCCCGTGATAAACCGATATACTCTGGCTGGCATGGTATCCACAAAGGCTGGCGCATATCTGGATAGGGAGCCAAACCTCATTGCATATTCCCAGACATTCATCGTGTCACGCGCCGCCTTGGGGGGTATGACTGGCACCTGGTGCCCTGCTAGGACCTAAACTGCTAGACTACTGAGCCTAAGCACGTCTGGTGCCTGGCTGGCTCTAACTCAGATTCATGGAATCAACGGGCTATATAACGGCTGTAAACACAGCCTCCGACCAACCAGGCCTATAGCCACCTGTACTGCAATATCAGCTAACCAGAATCATACTCATATAGGGAAACCTATGCGGGCCGACAAGGCCACCACGCTGTCTAGTTATCTCTAACTCAATATAACAAATGTTGAACATCTACGTGACCGGCAAGGTCACCACTACTAACTAGATACAACCCCACACGGCCAACATAAACAACCATACTAAATAGCTAAGCATACGCACGGCCCCACACGACCGGCACAACTAACCACAAGGAGATATATACACCATCTGCAAGTCTCTAAGAATACTGATAAGATGGTCAAGACAGGGCCCCGACCTACCCGTACTGTACAACAAAAGAAAATGATATAAACCTCTGAAATATCAAGCTCCGGATGACAGGAGCTGATGACTTTGCGCTGGCTAGAATCACGAGGGATCGGCTCCTCGTGTACGAGTACCTGCAGGCAAGTAATGCAGCGCCCCAAACGGGCGTCAGTACCACTGGTACCGAGTATGCAAAGCAAACTGAACATTACTGAATATAAACAATGATGCTAGTAAATTCTGAATAGCAAGAAGTATCTAAAACTGTCTGAACTAGTAGGATCTGGAATAGGCTTATCTGTACTAAAGGTAAGGTAGAATCATACCTGTCGTCATGGCGACCTGCTGTATATCAACTAATAGATATCATGTATATACATATATATATATATATATATATATATATATAACACAAGAACCTATACCAGCCCCTATAAGCCGGAAGGTGCCAACCAACACACAATCTATATACCCCTACCCGGGTCAAACCATCCAAAAATAAATCATTCCACTCGTCTATTAACTACGAGCACCTCTACCGGCCCCCTGGGTCTCCAACTCGGGCTATGGCCTCCGATATAAATAATTGTGTCTGAGCCCGAAGGACTCCTGTACTGTAAACTATAATCGGTATTTGTATCTGTATTTGTAATATGCCCCCTGGGTGCAAGCGCACAACAGGGTAAACTATACTGTTATGCTGATCAGCCTGATATGGGGAATGCTCCATCCCATCTTCGTCCTACTGCAGACGGCATACCACTCCTTGGAGTGGCGTATCCCCACCCTCACGGTGGGTCGACACAGTTACCAACCCAAGGGCGGCGAGGACGCTCAAAGGGTGCCCTCATAACACAAACAGGTCTCAACAAACAATAATCACATATAACAAGCATGTTTAAACTGAAAATACTATCTGTACTCTGATTTCTCATTTTGAACTCTTTTCTGTGTTATACTGATTCTCATACTGACTATACTGTATCTGAGATATTATCTGACTGTCTGATATTGCTTTACTAACCTTTACTCTGAATATATATATCATATTATCACAAAACATGCTTGCTAAATTCAAACTGGACTCAATTCTAGACTTTTGAGTTCTTTCTTCTATACATCACGCTATCTACCGTACTGGATTACTAACTTGCCGAAGGAATTAGCGTTACATACCTTCGCTTCGGAGTTCCCGACTAACTGGCATAGTTCAGTCAGTATTTCTGTTATTTCTCCCAACTGCATTCATATACATATCAATTAGAGCTAAATACGTTAATATTCGGGAAGAAAACATCACTTTCAATATATATATAGCCCAAACTTTGGCTTATCGAAAAATGATCAAAAACTTACTATTTCTCGAGAGTCCAGAAGGGAGAAATACTCACTTTAGGGATAGGAGTATATTGACACTAATTTGGAGCAATTCCACTTACCTTAGTTCGGTAGCACGAAGATTCATTGGCCGAATTTCATGAAACTAAATCTGTAGGAATGCTCCCCACTGCTTAATACCTCGGTATCTGGAATTAATTTGAGTTTGGACTGCGTTTGACGGCGTAATCGGACGAAAATTATCAAAGAACCTTCGCCCCCTCTGTTTTCTCTCGTCTTTTCTGGAAAATTTAAGAAATATAACTTTAAAACCGAAGTTGGAGGCTTATATACTTGGGCCTGGACAGGGCCTCCGTGATACGGAGCCAACACGAAGGCCCTCCCTCCGTGGCACGTTGCCATCGCGGAGGGGTTCTGCCCCGGCTCCTCCCGCGATGGTTCGACGGATTTCTTAACCGGTCTTTCCCCGGGCCTTTTTCCTAGCATGTATGGCATTCAAAAACTCTTAACCAACATGTGAATAGGCCATCTACATGTCGAGAATTTACGGGGTGTAACACATCGAACCCTGTTCCAGGTGCAAAAACTTATCCACCCAGCCTATCGTATTTATCGTGGCAAGTAATGATCTATGAAGGTCTCTGAAAAGCTAGACCATGTCAGAGGGGGTACGTCTCTGCCTCGGGACCTTTCCCAACTCTCATACCATAACACCGCTATGTCCGATAACCTAAATACTGCTAACTCGATCAACTCTGCGGGTGTGGCATGCATTATCCTAAAGATACGATGTAACTAGTCCAGAAAGTCCTAAAGGTCCTCTCCACGATCTATCCTCATGAATTGCGGGGGACTCAGGGAAAGGAACTCTCGGACCCTTGAACTTCCAGGTCCTCCAGTAGATTCAACAACAATTGCTATCATCGACTGGCGTTGAGCCGCCATCATCTGAGCCATCATATAGACAGTGCTCCTAACCTCCTAATTTGATGGTATAGGTATAGGAACCGCTGGGGGTGGTTCTGACATACCTGCTGCTCTGGGGGGCTCCTGGCGTGGCGGAGACTAGGAGAAGTCTCTCTATCGCCCTCAGATCGGGCCGGCTTTGACTGTGGCACTCTGCTAGTGCCCTCTCCTGCCATGACGTCCAGCTCCTGACCAGTCATGGTCTGTCGTGCATCAGAAATTTTCTATAAAAATAAGCAGAATGATGTAAGCTTAGGGAGTTACCCTATACAACATAGCTTTATAGCACGACTGGAAAAGAAATGAGGGTAACCACGCTATTATGCCTCGTAGCCTCCAGCCTATAGAATGTGGTGCACAACACACCCATAGACAAGACTTTACTAGAAACGGCTTGCAGATTCCCTAGGATACGACCTGCTCTGATACCAAGTTTGTTACGCCCCACCTTGGGAGGCATGACTGGCATCTGATGCTATACTAGGACCTGAGCTGACCTGGCTGGGCTCATGCACCTCTAGTGCTTACCAACAATTCAAATCAAGAAAACAACGAGCTATATCTAGGCTATAAACACAGCCTCAGAACGACAAGGCCACCTGCACAGGAAGACAGCTAACCAATCTCAAGGCAATAAAGGGATCCTATGCGGGCTGACAAGATCACCATGTTGTCTAGTAATAGCAGAAACAAAACGGCGATCACAATCATGTTATAGCCGATAAGGCTTCTAACTAATAACTAAATTAGGCCCCACACGGCCAACACGCAAAATAAAATATACATAGGCCCCACACGGCCAACAGCAACCAACGACAGAGAAATTGTAGCCTGCAAGCCTCTAAGAATGGAATAATGATCGGGATAGGGCCCTGACATACCCAAAAGCTGTACAACAAAAAAACAAACCTTCTCTAATTATCAACTTCGGAGAAAAGGAGCTGACAGGACTGTGGACTCTGGATGGCAACTAGGAAGGTCTTGAACCGCGTCTATCCGCACCTGTAGGCAAGTAATGCAGTGCCCCGAAGATAGACATCAGTACAATATGTACCGAATATGTAAAGCAATAATGAAAATGACTGGATAATACTGATAATAGAACTAAATAAACGATCAATAGAAAGGATAAGAGGTATAACCTGAATAGCCTCACAACCTGTTGTATAACTAACAATAAGTAATCAACAAGAACCTTACCTGGCCCCCATAAGCCTAGAAGGTACAACCAGTACAGAATAACCTGCCCGGAGCCCCCATAAGCCCTGACGAGCACACTTCAATCTATATACCCATAGCATGGTCAATATGAGTCAACAGGTAACTATAGCCAACCTACCTGGACTCTAGATCCGCAACTGAGCCCGTTGGGCTCCTGTAACTGCACTCTGCATACACAAGGCTCGACGGAGGGTTAATGATACCGATACGACATAAAATAGAAGCCCATTTATGGATGGACTGTAATATGGCCCTTGGGCCTGAATATAGTCCCGTCGGACAATATATAGCTCCTCGGAGTGATCCATATAGCCCCGTAGGCGATGACATAGCTAGTAACTCTGAGGTTGGTTGATGGAAGGCTATATAAGGTAGGGTCAGTTCCAACCGAAATCGTTAACACTAATCTCAAACTAACGGTAGCAGCTAATCACAAAATACATGCCACTGGCCTTCTTACAAGGATATAAATCATATTACTATGTGACAGAAATAACTTGCCGAAGGAATTAGTCTTAACATACCTCGAATGTCGATTCTCATTTAATTGATTAGTTTCAACCTGTAGTCGGCGGTTCCACTCAACTGCAGCCCTTACGCTGAGAGAATAGGGCTATTTTTAATATTAAACTCGGCAAATAACGATATCTTTCAATAATAATATTAATTATAATTCAAATTTGTTTAACTCGAAAAAAACTCACAATTTCTCGAGATTTTAGAAGGGAGAAATGTTTACCTATTGCTTGTGGCCGTTTAGGACTCAATTTGAAATAGTTTCGACAATCTTTACTCGATGGGGTTATGGTACACCGAGTGAATTTTCAAGAAATAAACTCCGCATAAATGTTTTTCGTAGGCCTAGAAATTGTTATCCAAGGTGAATTTGCATTTGGACGAGGTTTAGAGGAGTAATTTAACGAAAATTGGATGAAAACCCACATTGCTCTCTCTTTTGGTCGAGGAAATTTCTTTGGAATGATTTAAAATCATCAAGGAGGGGCTTTATATATTAATAGGGTGGTGGCGGGGGGGCGCCACGCGCAGGCCATCACGCCAGGGGCCTGCCGCGCCGTGCTGCCTACTGCGCTAGGTGGCTGCCGCGTCGTGCAGAAGGGTTTCCGCCTCGCGCAGCCCCTCACGGCCTAGCCTCGCGCAGCCCTGCTAACCTATTCGATGATGTCCTCACTCACCCTGCCTCCGAGGCTTCTTCCGCATGCATCATGCTCTCATTGCTCACCACAAGCCCACACGCACTAGCCGCTAACATCTTACGGGGTGTAACAGTTATGAAAAAATATCTAGTCACAATTAATGAAAAAAAGAAAGATGGATGAAGAATTGAATTTACAACAAAGTTAAGGAAAAAATAAAGTAGTAGTAAATAATTCAATGGAGAAAGAGAAGAAAAAAATCAAGAGAAATGAAACATTCTAGTATTGTGTATTGTTGAAAATGAAAGAATCTTAATTTTAAGTTTTAACACAAATTCTTGAAACATTTATGAGTTAGATGTGAAATTACAATATTATCATTGATCGTCCTTAGCTTCACTCTTTTATCTAACAAAAATAAAAATAGGAATATAATATATAATATATTATCCTGCATCTTTTTTTTTTTCAATTTAAAGAAGAGAAAGAGAAATGATCATTCTAGAGGCTTTAACCAATTTTTTTAAACACCGATAAGATAACTACTATTTTGCTCTTACATGAAGCTAATTGAAAGGATTCTTTTTAAATTTTTAACCAATCATTTTAAATACTAATAAAATATGTACTATTTTATTCTTACATAAAGCTAATTTTATAAAACTGTCCTTAATCGTCTATTTAAGTCTCTTCTGTATAATAGAAATTTTCCTCTAGTTGAAGAGACTTCATAAGATAATGACAACTCTTTTATCCTTTATCCTAAATTTGACAGATTCGTTGATTCTAACGCTGTCGTTTGGGGATCCTCTTGAGACGACAAAAGTTAATACAACGAGATAAGAGAAGCAATGGTATTTACACATCTAGATTTCTAAGAGCATATCTCTCTCTCTCCGACATACTGTTAAAAAATAATAAATAAAATAATTATTTTATTTTATTATTTTCTTAAAAATATAAATTTAATATTTTAAAACATATATTTAAATAATTAATAATAAAAATAAATTAAAAAGTAAGCGATAAATTATTTTTTAATTTTTAAAATTTAATAAATAAAAATAAATATCTATTTTAAATATAATAATAAAAAAAAAATGAACAAAGAGATGAATACTTTTATCCACCCAAGCAGTAAACTCTCGTCTCAACAAAATTTTCTCTAAAAAAACTGAATTAATTTTTTTAATAAAAATATAAAAAATAAATTTCACAAATACTAACATTTCACATTAATTATTTATTTCCCGCCCACACACTCAACCCCCACCCCTAATAGCTCCACAGCCTTACTCCACTCAATTTTTCTCTTTTTGGTTACCTTTAGATCTTTACCAAATGCCAATGGTCAAAATGGTCCAAATTAAAGTGATTGATTTTGGTAGGCGTGGTCTTCTATCGATGAAAACCTAAGAAAGTAAAAACTTGTCCCTCTGATGTAATAAAAGTCCAAAGGCACCCAATTCAACACTTTTTTGCATTGGATTGTCAAATCTAGATTGTACTAAATGGATATTGATGTAGGATGGAGTTGATTTCAATAATTTTAATATTCCCCGGAGAAAATTATTTACGGTTGATGTATATTAACATTATTTATATATTTTTAGTTCAAGAGTGCTTTCAATTTATTTAAGTGTTAGATATCGGAATTAATAAAATATATCATATCTTGACATATTAGTGGTCATAAAATGAAGAAAATGAATATTATTTTTTGGTGTAACTTATATAAACACTAATCTCATAATCCTCTCATATTATTACTCCACTTTCTTCCGATTCACTGCAATAAAGAATTATTCACCTATAAATAATGGTGGTATATCTTATGTTGTATAAGAAGAAAAATATGAGAAGTGTTTATATATTGAGGTTAGTGTAGCGAAAGGGAGTTGAGACAAAGAAAATATTCTAAATCTTCAACTAATTCACTATACGAAATAGAGTAATTTTATGTTGAAGGAAGGTATTCTTTTGGTGGAGTTTTGAACTCTTCAACAAATTCAGAATTGTTTGATTCATACGACGTTATTGGACTGTTATATTCTGGAGGGGACAAGTTAAGAGAATTATTGTTGGATCGGTAAAAAATTAAAAATTATACCACAGTGAACTTAAATCTCCTTAAAAAGAGCAAGACATCGGTGCCTCATTCTAGATATTTATTTATTTATTTTATTTTTAACTCTAATTTAAAATATATTCACCACTATTATCTATATTGAAACTTATTGTACAAGTTAAAAGGATGTTTGGTTTGTATTTTCAATTCTCAATATGATGTTGTGCAACTCTTCAAATATTTGGTTGCTGAAAAAGGATCGTGTTGACCAACTCATCATGAATTTGATTGTAAAACTTGAAACAAGTTTCTCTCAATTAAACATCGTATTAATTACTACATGTTAGTTTTACAAGTTCATAACACAAATAGGGGATCCAACTTAATATAAGTACTATTGTATAATTGGAGGTTAATCAAATAAGTTAATTAATTAACCATGTTAGTTATTCCTTTTTGGTATTTCGAATGCATTTAATCTACAAGTAATACAACTTCATGGGGTATTATAGATTCATGAGAGACCGTTATGGTGTAGCAAAAGGCTAGCAAATAGTAATGTAAAAAGTTCTCAATTGTTAGCTTTGACTAATTATCTTCATGATAAAAATAATAATGATAATAAAATAGAGTTGATCCACCATCGTCTAGTGAGAGAGTTGTATTTATATTTTTATATTAATATTAAGAGAGTATAATTGCATGGCATGCAATCAAGAGTGACAACAGCTAGCTAGTTGTTTAAAAAAAAAAAATTATGATTAAGTCAACTATTCTGAAAGGGAGGAGGGAAAGTGGGAGGATCCATGTTTCAATAGGCCAATGTAAATGAATAAACTAGTGCTAAATATTTCTTATGAATATTGAGTAAATCTAAATTAGTTATACTTTTCAATTTCGAATATCAAATAATTATATAATTGACTTGCAGAAACTTTATAATTCTTGAAACATTAGTATTCCCTCCATTTCATATTATTTGATTCTCATACTAAAAAGAATTAAAAAACATATATATATATATATAGATATAGATATTTTACTAGTTCATTTTAATAAATCTTCAGAAAATTATCATTTTATTTCAATACTATTCTTAGGGGTATTTATCAGTTGGTTCAGTCTAATTTTATGTATTACAGATTCGGTTTATCAGTTTTGATTTATAAACATGTTAAATCGATAATCAAATCAATGAAATATTCATTATCGATTTCTGGTCCTTAATGGTACGTTTTTCGATTTAATCGATAAGAAAATGCTCCTCTAAATTATTTTTTTTGTTGCTTTCTCTTATTTTCATTTGTTCATATATGGACTACATTTATGCATAAAAGTCTATATAAATTACAAGTAGGAGCAAATTAAAATAAGTTATTGTTAAATTAATTTTTTTCCCTACCTAGTAGAAAACTTGAATTACAAGGTCAGTTCATAGTTAAAAGAAAACAAGATTTGTATTTAAAATCTAAACACTATTATATAATTAGAAATAAAAAGATAATTTTAGCGTAATCTTATTGAGTTATCGATTTAACCATTCACTAAATTCGAAAATCAAACTGATAGCCCCCAAAAAAAAATTACAAAATTGTTAACACAATAACTTGATACCGATAAATCAATAATATCTTTTTTCAATTCAATTTACTGATTAAATCAATATTTGCACACTCCTAACTACTCTTATCATTAAATGACTATATAAAATACTAAATCAAATTAAAATTTTCAATACATAATTTAAAATTTTAATAAATAAAATATATGTCTACTTAATATTTTTTAAAGAAATATGCTAATTAAATCAATCGGGCCAATATAAAACAGTATTAATACACAGCTCAACCATGTGATGTTTAGCTTGATTCCACGATTGAATGCACTCAAACCTAAGAGTAAATATCTTTCTTTTCTCATTCTTGTACTAATTCCAATGTCCCTTTAATTACTCTCTTCATCTCATATATTATAAATTTTTAATGAAACTTTTTCATTTAATTTGTTAATCATGGTATTGACAGATAAGGTACATAAATAGAGTGTATTAGAAAGAGTAGGATAATTTTTTTCTTCCCAAAAACCACCAATGGTGTGTTTGGGGTTCAAGAGGGAGCCCCAATATTTCTATTATAAAAAATGAGAAGTACACGAAGGACGACATAAATCTTCGAAGAAAGATGAAGAATAATGTTGATCATTCTTATATACAGCAGTGGTAGAGGAATCCAACCATAATGCAAGACGTTTTCCTAGTATCGGAGATGAATAGAGAGATTAGGAGCAACAATTTTAAAAAGAATGTGATATACACAGATCAAGTTCCAGACTTATCTGTTGCTAACATCATTAAGGACAAAATGACACCTCCTCACTTTGAATTTGAAGTTGGGAACACCTTCTCTTTCGAGCTTTAGAGTGTTCTCCTAGTATTCTCTTCCTAGTATTCACTTTGAATACTAGTCAAAGGATAAACTAGTATTCCTTTCCTTCATTTTTACTTTTGTCCAGTATTTTAAAAATAAATTTTGATAGCCCTGACAGTGCTCCATTGGTCCATTTAATGGATCCTCCCCTCAAAAACAAGATCATATCGAGTAGTAACTTCGATAAAGATAGCATTGGGACATGCTATGACCTATGTATGGTGACGGGTGTCATGCCAGAGTCTGTCCGGGTGGGCTCAAGCTAAAGCAGGAGAAGAGAGTTGAACACACACTAGATCAGAGCAAGTTTAGCCTCGTATAGGGAAGGTGGAATAAATTAAGTCTCTCTCTTTTTTTCTTTTTTTTTTTTGTGTGTGTGTGGGGTGGGGGGGGGGTGGGGGGGGGGGGAGGGGAGGAGCAGTCAAAGAATGAACCAAACCAAATGCAAAAGCATGTAATTCTCCCCACCGCAAGTGATCTGCGCGATTGTTGTCATAGTTAACAAGGTTGAAACTTCCAGGAAAAAATTTTGAATTGGGAGGGCGATCCTCCCGGTGAACTGATCATACCCCAAACCGACACTATTTTGATATTAAGAGATTTAATATAGATCAAATTCGTGGAAGCGAAACTTTGATTTCCTTGGACCATGTAAGAATTCGTTGTCCGATTGAATATGTTTTTTCGTGGATGCTCTATAGGAATCCATCGCTATTCCTTTCCTCCATCGATAAAGGTTCATCCCGAGTCACAAGAGCAATCTCTTTTTTTTTCTGAATTCTTTTTTCTTTTCATTATGGTAATACAATGCAAGAGGTCGGAAATCTGATTGTTTCTGATGATGAAGTTGCCCTCTCACGGTTGAAAGTGAAAAAGAATTTCTTTTGTTCAGCAACAGTCTTATAAGGATGATGCTTCCCCTGTGCCTTATCAATAATTAATATGGAAGACTGGGCTAAAGGTAACTACTTTTTGCTCACCCAGTGAAAGGCATAGTAGGTAAAAAGGCTATTGGTTGTTTTACTTCCTTACCTCGAGTAGGTTGAAAAAGCTGCTAAGAAGAATAGTTTTCTTTTCTCTTGAGACCTTCCACGCCAAGGAGGGTTGAAGGGATCGTTCCCAATAGCCTTTCACGAAGGGGAAAGACCTCATCTCGATAAGAAGACTAGACTCCGCTGGAGTATGGCAGCTGATAGCTAGCTTTGGCTTCTCGGCTAGTCTCCCCTGCATTGATCCATTGTGTTAGCCAACAAGAGTAGGCAACCCTTATAGCAATAGCAAACGGCCTACTTATAGCCTATCAACAGGTCAGTCAATATCAGTAGGGGTCCTCTTGCCTAATGGAGTCAGCCGAACATGGACAATGATAGGTAGACCAAAGATTTTCTACTTGTCAATTTTTACATATCAAGAAAAAATAATTTTTAAAAATTTTACTCTCAACATTAATTACTTATTCTCCAAATTATTTCTCAAGACTTGTGACTATACAACAATTAATATGAGTATTATGATAAAATATTCATATTAATTATTATGTTTTAAAGGGCATGCAAAATTTAAAGTGAACAGAAAAAGTAAAAAAAAAAAAAAGGATGAATAATACACTATCTACATAAAATTTCGAAATCCTCTCACTTTGCCCTACCAAATTTTCTACTAACAACACAAGGACATCCTTTTACCGTAATAACTATGGGGTGTTCGTGATTCGATTTGAATTAATTTTTTTAATTAAAATTAAAATTAAATTAATTTAGTGGATTTTTAAAATTTTAAATTAAATTAAATTAAATAAAAAAATTATCGATTTAGTTTTTATCAGTTTAGTTCGGTTTGATTCGATTTTTTGGTTTAAAACTAGCTAATGATAAATTGATAATAATAAAATAATAGAAATACGAGACAACTATTTCAAGTGAACATTAAAAACAGAAAATTTCTTTCTTCTATCAAAATATGAATATATCTTCATCTTCTATTATTTTTTAATACTATTTCAAAACTTTAACATTTTTAAATTGCATAACTGTAGAAGTTCTTCTGACTTCGTACGTCAAACATCCCCACAGAATTGTGGTGCATGTGATGAACATGCTTCTTCGCTTTAATTAGAGGTTTCCAAATAAATTGCTGAATAATTTATTCTTTTGATTATCCTCAATGGAATGTTCAATTTTGAATTCATTTTGATTATCTTAAATGGAAAACTTCTTTGATTAGGGCGGCAGTATAAAAATTCTTTGCATCATACATTTATACATATATAAAAATTAATCTCTGGTTTAAACGAGCTAACTCATTTCTCCGTTGGTGTTTCCCAAGGAATTATAATTTGATTTAGATAAATTATGTAAGGATTAATAATATAAAAATGATTTATGCAGTAATAATTAGTAATGCAGTAACTGTATACAATAAATGCACTATCATTATATAAAATTTCCGACTAATTAGGTTGGAATAAATTTTTTGGAATCTTCTCCTTTTTAAACTATAAACGCAAGAATTGTTAAAAATAGCTCTTTTATTTAAATACCACATTGCAAATGCATAATATTTTTTATTATATATTTCATCTTATATAAAATAATATATCAATTCTTAAAAGAGTATTATTTATAAAAAGATATACAGTTCCAATCAAACAATATAGTATAAATTATGCTACACTTGGTGAGGAGATTAATTCTCCTGGTTCAAGCAATCAAACAATGTATTTGACTGAGTTGAATTTGACGAGAAGACAAAGTTTCCAATTAAAAACTTATATAGTAACTAGTCTAAGTGTACGTATTTCGCGCGTGTTTTTATATTAATAAAAATTAATTCATAAAAATAACATGAATAATTAAAATGATGTATTTGTGTAGCAATATAAGAAATTTAGAAAGAAAATTATGAATTTCTAATTAATAAATGATTGTATTTAATAGTTTGATTAATCTAATAGTTTTTCTTCAGTTTTTCCTAATACTTGTTTCAATTAACAAAAATGTCTTAGAAATAGCGTTTGATTTAAAGGTAAAAAAAATTATTCGATTTTATGTAAGCACTTAAATGTATGAATTATATGTATATATAAATATTAATATTTTCTACATATTTTAAATAGGAAAGAATTTAATGCATAAATTTTAGTTAAT
Organism: Datura wrightii; assembly: GCA_035772735.1. NCBI lineage: Eukaryota > Viridiplantae > Streptophyta > Magnoliopsida > Solanales > Solanaceae > Datura > Datura wrightii. Next base: position 31,262,681 of record JASDFA010000006.1, read on the forward strand.
TTTAAAATCTCAAATATTAAAAAAATAATTAGATAACTATTTTGTCTAGTGTGAATTCTATTTTTAAAAGGGTAAAAAAAAATAAATGATTTTTTCCTACAAAACTTCACACTTTAAATATTTAGTGATAACTTAATTTTAAACTTTTCATTTTACCCTTTATAAGATGATTTCAACTCAATTTTGTTCTCTCTCTCTTAAATATGTGTCTAGCCAAACTCCTTCATATAAATTCAAACGAAAAAAACAATGTAGATTTAACTAAAGCGAGTGAATAGCAAGAACACTCGATTAATTAAAACAACTTAAAGTATTTGTGTTTCTGTATTTTTTTAAAAATTAAAAAGGAGGATGAGGACAAATTCAACGTATTAATACATCATGAAATTACGTTCTTTAATTTATTTTTTCAAACCGTGAATTGAAATATTGTGATGAATAATTAGTTAATTTAATAAATAAAGAATTGATATAAATTTAAAATTGTAATTGATTTTAAAGTCTTAAATATTAGACTTTTAATATAATTCAAATGAGGAAAGATTTAAGAAACAAAATTTTAGTCAATTTTAAAATACTAAATATTAGGAGTTTCTTAACTTTTACATATTGGTAAAAATTTGATAGTTATAACTTTAATTAATTTCAAAGTCCTAAATAATATGATAATAATTAAATAACAATTATTTTTAAAAAATAGTAAATGACAATTTTGTCAATTATAGAGTCTTTTAATGAAGCGTAAAAAATTCAATCAATATTTCTAAGGTATTGTATTATATTAAGTAAATGGGAAAAAGGTTAAAAATATCCCTCTATTTTTGTCTATTAGCTAACTTTGTTCCTCGTTATACTATAGGGCCAAATTTGCCCTCGCCGCTAATAAAGTTTGCTCAAATATCTATTTTTTAATGGTTTTCCACCGTGTCAATTTTATATCTATGTGGTCTGACATTTAGATGAGGTGGATGCCACGTGACGGGCCACGGCCACCTCAACACCAAATTTTTATTTATTTTTCATTTCAAATTTTATTCTTTATCCTTTTTTCCTTTAAACTTTTTTCTTTTTCTTTCATATGACTATTTCAATACATAATCTATTCCTTAAACCACCCCCACCACCTCTGCATAACATATCCTTCACCGTCACTATTTCCGGTTTTCTCTCAAAATCTCATGATCTTCTTCCACAACTTCATACCCACTTCTCAAAATCTCACCATCTTCCTCAACAACTTCATACCCACATCTCAAAATTCATTATTTAGTCCTTATGAATCTTTATTTTTTAATTGTCTTTTGTATTCTTGTGTTTTTGGACTCATTGAAAAATTAAAAAATAAGTGAACAAAGAAATCAAGAAATCAACTTTTGAGACTACTTAAGACAGAGACAACTCAAGAGGTTGTCGTCTCTAATGTCCTATGTTGGAAAAAAAATCCACTGCTCAACGTGAATCGGTATCTGTCGCCGGAAAAATCTGTTACTTCAGCGCCGGAGAAACTGAAGATGAAAATAAGAAAAAAAATTATGTTACTGAATCTGCTTCGTTTAAGGATGAGAGAAACAAAGATGAAGAACTCCCAAATCTTGAGCAAAAAGCTTTATCGGAGTTCTCTGATCTGTTGTCATCCCGCCGATCAAGGAGGTGGAGAAGAAAAACTCTGAAATGAACAGAGTTTTCTGAAGAAAAAACTAAGAAAAAAAAGAGGAAAAAGTACAATAGTCAAATCTTTTATTTATTAAGAAGGAAAGTTAGAAAGAGAGAGAAAAAAAATAAAAAAAGAAAAGGATAAAGAATAAAATTTTGAAATGAAAAAGAAATAAAAATCTGGTGCTGAGGTGGATGCCACGTGGCATCCACCTCATCTAAATGTCAGGCCATGTAGATATAAAATTGCCACGGTGGAAAATCATTAAAAAAATGAATATTTGAGCAAACTTTATTAACGACGAGCAAATTTGGCCCTATAGTATAACGAGAGACAAAAAGATATTACCAAAGATTGTTCCGTCAGAAGATTTTATTGCATCTTTAAACGAAACAAAATTATTTGAAAAAGTAACAGTAGAAAAATGACTATTGCATTCTTGAACTATAATTTTATCATTGAATCCAACTTATTAAAAAAGAATTATTACCTCTTCGACCCGGACGTTTTCGGGGTGCCGCTAATAACCAACGAATGGCAAGTTATAATCATTCGAGTGCCTTCTTTTATTCCCTTTTTATACTCTTTTACTAATTCAACTCCAATTACTAAGACTTTATTATCCAATCAAAATCATATCGCCTTAAATTATTAATTAGTACAATTTCGTTCACGAAATCTTTTTCAGATTCCTTTGCAAGATTATCTAAAATAAATTGTGCATAAGAGTTATAATTATATATAAAAAATTATTTTATGAGATGAAGAGATTACGTTACCTGAATAAATAAAACTTGTGAATGTATGAGTAAATGAAGAATGCCCCTTATAAATCACACAATATCAATATAAGACAATTAAAGTAGATAATATAGTATCAATATTAGACTCGACTAAAAGAGACAATCTAAGTTAAGTTATTTTTAATATAAATGACATGAACTGATATAACAATTAGTATTGTCTTTTTTTGAATGCACATTAAAAAAATCACAATATGAAAAAAGGAAGAAGAAGAAAGATTAACATGAAAACATACAAGGTTAGAGATTGAATCAAAAGTGTTGATATAGAAGAGTTGATAAATTAAATTATATAATTATAAATTCTTTTATAGAAATAGAAGAATTTATAAATTAAAAAGGATTTAAAAATATAAGTATATTAGGATATTATTATAAAAAAAGAAAAAAAATTAACAAAAAGGAAAAAAAGAAAAAAAAACTTTAAGTGATTATTTAAAAGAATTTATTGATTAACTATTTAAAGGGATCTCCTCCTCTCTTTATTGGTCATTCGAACATTGTCAAAAGATCATTAAATTACTTTATTCTTAACATGCTCCGCTCCTTACTCTATTTTTATATTTCTCTTAACCCGCCTCGACACAAGCACTGCTCGAAACTCTCGAGGTTCTCATGATCTTGATGTGTTGAGGTTTGGGGCTTGAATTGTGGAAAGGTCTTTCGAATCTTTGATATTCACTGTTTGCCAGAATTGTTATTAACCGATCAGTTTCATCTAAAACCTTGTTTGAATTTCATTAATGTTACTCTATGATAGTTGATTTTCTTTACTTCATCATGCATGTGTCTGAAATTTTATTTAATGTGTTTAAAAAATTAAATGTATATGCTTGTACAAGTATAGCTACGATATTATTTGTTTAACAGGTTATTCTTGAATTGGAAGGAAGAGTTACCGGCTTCAGAAGGGCTATAAACTTAGTTACTTCACCTTTATTTTTAGATGCTGTGATGTAAGGAAAAATGGGGTTTTCCAAATTTTAAAAAAAAAATTGATAGAATGTTTTCTTTTTTAAAAAATATTTTAAGGTTTATACTATAAATAGAGTTATGCAATAATTAAAAAATTAATATAATAAAATAATAAAAAAATTCAATAAGAAACTTTTTATTTTCTTTTTAGTTTACAGCATAAATAGAGTTATCCACCAATAGAAAATCTAATATGATAAAATAAGGTGATGAAATAATTAAAAATAATAATTATGTAAAAATAGTAAATGACAATTTTATCTATTGAAGAGTCTTTTAATGAAGGACAAATAATTCAATCAACATTTCTAAAAAACTTCACATTTTTAATATAATATAAATGCAAAACAAAAATTATTAATCAGAATTTAAAGTCTAAAAATTTGATATTTTTAAAAGTTATTAACTATTAAATCTATATATATTCACTAAACTTTTTAAGAATAAAAATAACGAAAAGGGTATATATAGGATAAGGAAAGTAATAAGGGAGAAGAAATGTTGTACAGTATTTTCTATAATTAACAAAATTTTGAAATATGTTGCAATTCTTGTGCCGACTGTCAACGATATGCAAGGCAGCTTGCTGAATGTCCGTTTGAACTTCAAAAAAAAAAAAAAAAAAAAAAAAAAGAGAAGGCCCCCCCCCCCCCCCCCCCCGCGTCCTTTCTCTTCCTTCCTTCTTTCCCCCTCACACTTCTGAAACCCTCAAAAAAGCAAAAGTTAGAATCAGAACAAACCACCATTTTTGAATAAAGTTAAAATTCTTGAGATTCTTATATTTCAGACTGCCACCACTTTCAACTTTCAAATCCTTCATTCACTCTCTTTTATTAAATTTAAAATTACAGTTTTTATGTATACTCCAAATACACATCATTACGAAGACCCTTTTCCTCACTTCCCGATGACACAAAGAATGTGATACTAAAGAAAAGGCTCCAAATGTTCGATTTGTCTCTTCAGTCTTATACCTATTGACCCCAAATCTTCCTTCACTTTATTTTCTTCTCTTTTTACCCCATTTCCTTGTACTAGTATATTCTAATCCAATTCAATCTTTTCCCTTTTCTTTCAACAATCAGAACAGAAGAAAAGAGGACAAAATCCCACTTGTAGTTTTTAATTTCCCCTCTTTGAACCAGATTTTTGTGCTGTTTTGATGTTTGATTGAAATGGGCGGGGGAGGAAGAGTGGAGGTGGTAAGCAGCAAGGGATGTTCAAAGCTGTTAGTGGACTTGTCCTCTTCATTCAGAGGGATTCCATCCTATTCATTGGAACCCTACATGTCTCCTGCTTCCTCTTCCTCTGTTATGTCTGAATCAATACTCACCACTCCATCCAACAGTCCATTTTCCGGACTTGTTATATGCGTCACAGGACTTTCGAAAGGTTTTTGATGCATTCTTCATACTATGATTCTGGAATATTTGAGCTAAAACTGCTGTAAATTGAATGAGGAGATGAGATATTGTATTTTTTTTAAATAAAAAAATGAAGTTGATATTGGTGTGTCATGATATGTTCTGTTGCTTCTACTTTTAAGTTTTTCTATTATTTCTTCTGGTGGTTAGGTTTCTCTTCTTATTCTTCTTGTTTCTTCAATATGTTATTCCAGAAGCTAGGAAGCAAGTGATGGAAGCAACAGAGAGATTAGGCGGTAAATACAGTCCGCATTTGCATCCTCAATGTACCCATCTGGTGGTTCAGATATCCTTTTGTTTCTGCATTTTCTTTTTCCTTGATCATTATTTTTCCATACCCACTTTTTATTCCAACCCTGGTCAAAATATACTTTTTTGTATTTCTCCAGTTGACCACTTATCTTTTCCACACTTAAACAAAACGGAGAATTGAAAATCCGATATGTGGATCTAGTTAAATTATAAGATACTCTTTAGATCCAGTTATGAGGCGATTCAGGTCTAATGGTTGTAGTTTTTGGTTAAAATTTGTTGCTTGTATTTGTATTCCTTAAGTGTCTGCTACAGTTTTTCTGGCCGAAAGTTTGAGCATGCCTCGAAACATGGTTTAAAAAATGGTCTCCTTGTTGTTTCATTGGCATGGTTTGTGGATAGCGTGAGAAGGAAGGGTAAGAAACCTTCTGTTTGTATTTTTATTAGGGATACTGCAGTAAGCTTCATTACTTGCTTTCTGTATTACTCTTGTATTGCAGGTTTGTGTTCTTCTTCAATTGATTAATTTTTTTATTTCTTTTTCCTTTAAGTGGACTACTGAACGTGCTGATCCTTCATTTGTTTTTGGCAACCTTTTTTTCTTTCAATTTGAATAACTAGTCAATTGTGGTTCATAATAGATTCTTTTCAGCAAAGGCAGATACAAGATTCTGCACCCACTTCTCTTTTATGACAAGGGATGTGAATGTAGTATAAAATATATATTATGGAAAAATTTCCAATTACTTATACGTTGTTTAAGCAGAAGTAGTATATGGGCTTGCTTGAATTACCTAAACTTAATGCGTGTGGCCATTTGATGTTAAAATGGTTGAGATACTTAGCATTATCCTTCATGTTTTTATTTAGAGAGAAATAAGCTGCTGCTTTAACTTCATGAAATTGAATTGTCATTCTTCTGTTTAAGATGTATCTACTCTATTGAAAGAGTTCCAAAATTGATGGTTAACTAGAATTAGTTTCCTTCTGTAATAAATAAACCTTTTACTTGCAATTGTTATCAAGGCGCAACCCATATTTCTGCAGTTTCTTTTACAAAAGTTTAGGGAACTTATGCTTTTTTATTTTCTTATTTTTCTTTGACTAAGACGTTATTGCGTATGTTTGCTCCAGTGAGGCTGAGTGAATCCCTTTATAGTGTTAAAGGTGCTGGAAAAGGTGGCTTCTCTGTAGATGATATTGACGGACTTGTTCAGAAAGCCAGCAGGCAGCATTCATGTCTTCCTGTTGCATTGCCTGAACAAAGCAAACCACCTGACGTGATTGAAGAGCCGCTAAAGCATGCTGAAAGAGAACCTAAGCGAAGGACTCTGTTTGGTCATACCTTTTATGTTGATGCAAATGTTTCTGATGAGCTGCGTAGTAAGGTAGATTGAGGTTGTTTAAAAAGTTCTCAAAATTGAATATTTTATTCAACATATACAGGATTGTTTTGCTGTCGTATTGCTTATCTAAGTCTTATATGTTTATGCCTTTTGTTTCACTGAAAACTGGTGCTACGCCACTTAGCATTTTTCTTTGTTTGTTACAACAATTTGAATCCCTATATAGAATCATATTCTGAAGCGTATGCCATCTGAATCAATTCAAATTATTAAATTTGACTGTTTTCTCTGACTTCTTGTTGTAAAATTTAGGTCATCGAGTCTGTAGCAGCAGAAGGTGCTAGTTTGGTCAATCAGTGGTTTGTTGGTTGCAGTGCTAGTCATGTAGTCTGCGAAGGAAACTCAATTCAGAAATACCTTGGCCATTCCTCTAACATTGTTACAGTAAGTGTTACTTCATCTATTTAGTGAGTATGCCTGAATGCTTTCTCATGTTTGCAACTTAATCGAAAGTGAAAATTTAAGTTCCATGAATTACGTTTTTCTGATCCCACTTTATTTTGTCTTGGTCAAGAACTTTATATAAGTCCTTCTATTAGTATCTCCTCGAGTATTGTTGTATCATTCCGCTGATCCATTTCTTCATTAGAATTGCTTTTACAAACAATAAAGCTTTTTGTCAGCCACTCTGGGTTCTGAAGAGTGCGAAGGAGAAGCGCCTGCAAAGGCTTGTTCATATGTCTGCTGATTTGGCTAGGCAAACTGGAATATTACTTGATAGCATTCAGAATCTAATTTATAGCAAGGTATGTATTCAGGTTCCTTCTGTTTAACATCTTCTCTCCTCTTTCACTATCCCATCTTCTAATGGTTATTGATGAACTTTCCAAGGTGCTTTCTCTATCATCTTAAAGATTGTTTTAGAATATTTTCAAATTGTTTAAATCCAAGGATATTAGCTTTGTGGTCTCTATGACAGTGGGCGGGTTGGGCTTAATTTGGGCGGGTCAAAATAGGTGTAGTTCATAAATGGGCAGATTATTGACCCGTCCAAAAATTACTTAGGCTGAAATGGGTTAAAATGCGGGTCATAACCCAATCACCCAATTCTTACTAAGTAGGTGTTTGGACATGCGATTTCATCTCATGATTTCAGCGTTTGGACAAATCATGAGATGAAATCCCAAATTCTCAAAAAACCTTGATTTGGGATTCCAAATCATGAGATGGATTTTTTCAAATATAAAATTTGACCCACAAGTTTATATTTCATTGAAAAAACCATCATTTTATATTTACCAACCATTTATTTCATATGTAAATAAAATATGTTGTTGGTATTATTACTCTTATCAACCTTTGCTAATCAATTATATATCGGATATAAGTATGCCAACTATGTGAGAGGATTATATTAAAGAGTAGTACGCTAGAACTCATGTTTAATTTTACTTTTTATTGAACTAAAGTTCGATTAATAAATATTATATTTTTTTTAGAATGGCTTTCTGACACATTGTATTATATTATTGGGTAAGGTTGTATAAGAATTGGAGAAATTTTGATAGTTTTCACAATTCATAGGTTTTTATGTTCATGAGAGAAAAATACAACTTCATCTCATATGGTTGCATATCATGATTTCATCTTACATATTTAAACAGGCCCTAAGTTTTAATTGATTTATTTGTTCTTTCATAATTTTTTAGTTTTCAATAATTTTTTTCCTTTATTATGGCTATATATAACATATCAAATAAAAAAATGTCTTCTTAAAAATATTTTGAAGAAATTTCTCATGAGTCAATTTTGTGCTACTTATCAATCCAATTTTTAATGGACTGAAATGTGTTGGGCTGAAATGAGCTAAGTCAATAACCTGCCCAAACTTATGCGGGTTGGGTTTGATTTTGCCACCCCTAAAATCATCAAACAAATAGACAAAGAGTATTTGTCTGTTTCTTTCTCGTACAAGGACACCATACAAATTGAGGGGTTTGGTTAATCTTTCTTTTAAGGTGGGTTCCACGGTGCAGTATATTCTCTGTAGTAGACTTTGGTGCTGGATCTATGAGTACACATGGATGTACGTGCCTCAAGGATTTTTAGCAATGTATAGATGTGAAGTGATAAAATTCCCTCATTTTGGCAGTAAATTTATGCATTGTCTTTATTGAAAGCTTATAGGTGTCCCATATGATCTTGTACTAGTAGGCCCTTGATCCTAGATAAGTAGCAGATATGCCTATGACCGGAATCATGTTTGTCACATCTTTTGCATAAGGCCCACTGTCTTATCTTTAATTGGGTCGGTGATCTAGAGAAAACTAGTCTAACATTGGTTCAAGGATCCTGGCCTAGGATTTTGTAATTTGGACCATATGCTAGGGGTTTAAACTGTTTAGAAGTAATACAACGTTTTTCTAGTTTCCCGACAAATCTTAAAGAAAAATACATACCATGAGGGGCCGTTTGGTTGCAGGTTAAAGTTATGCAGGTATTAGTAATACATGAATTATTTATAAGGAAATCTATGTATTATTTTATGCAGGGATTAGTTATACATGTATTAGTTATGTAGGTATTAGTTATGCAGATATTAATTATGTAGGGTTTAGTTATGTAGATATTACAATATATGAATTATTGATTATTGATTATTTAATTTGTTGTAAATTACTCCCTCCATTTCAAAAATAAGTGGTGTTTTGGTCTTTTGATTTTGTTTCAAAATAAATGGTGTTTTACTTTAATCAAAAAGACAATAATGTTATTCTTCCAATTTTGCCCTTATTTAAGTGGAGAGAGTTTTACACAATCAAGAAAATATTAAAGAGTTACATCTTTTTCAAGATATTTATTAGGGGTAAGTGGGTAAAATTACATTTTCCTGTCTAGGAATGAGGAGTTTTCTTAAGGGGTATGCTCAAGCTGAAAGCACCACTTATTTTGAAACGGAAGGAGTAATATATATTATTTACAAATAAATAAGTAAACAAATAGTATAAAATTATTGTATAATTGATTTTTTTTAAAGAAGAAAATGGAGGTGTAAATATATACCGAACAAAAACAAGTGGATCAATAATGGTTTAATTATATATATATATATAAAAAAAAATACACCAAACAAAAAAAAGTAAGAACTAATTCTGGGTAAATATGCACAAAAGAAAGTACAATTTTGAAAGAAGTACTGAATTGAAAAAGATTTTAAAAGTAAATTGATGGGGGAAAATGTGTAAATTTATTATTTTAATCCATGTATAACTAATACCCACATAACTTATTCCACCTTCTACACCACATAAAATTATAAATAGATTTCCTCATATGTTATGTAAGTTTTAATTATGTAGAATTACTAAAAACACAACCAATTAATTCATGAATAACTTTTATACAACATTTGAAACCTACCAACCAAATATTGTATAAAATTAATACATGAATAACTTTTATCCTATTTGCTAACCAAACAATGCATAAAATTAATACATGAATAACCAAGTTATTCATGTATTATTTTGACCCTTATCCAGTAATCAAGCGGTCCCTAAGGGTATTTTGGTAATTTCATCCAATGTCTTAAGGGTTGTCTTTTGCTGAACCTAAGAACTTCAGATAGACCATGTATTTTTGGTTTATGTACCTGTATAGGGTTTCCCATTGATGTAGCTCTATATCCTTGCCCTTGACTATTAAGCTTGGACTCGGGGTAGTTACAGAATTTTGCAATTGGATCTGAGCTAAACTCGGTGAGGTATTCCAAGGGGACCAAACATTGAAACACAAGTTATTTACTCTTGCAACAACAACAATTATGCCGATGTCCCAAACAAGTTGGGGTTGGCTATATGAATCCTCATTTCTTTCATTAACCCAAAAATAGAAGTAATAGGAAGTAATCTTTTTTGTTAGCTCAAAAATGATTACCACTATCCATAAAGGAAACCCCCTTTTTTACTCTTTTCAACATAACTTTTCCTCTATACTCTTATCCAAAAAAAAATAAATTTGTTATCTTGTGACGTCACATGTTTAATCAACTAATGTTGGTAATTCTCTATTTCAAACATTTTCTTGATAGTTGTACTAAGGCAAAGGTGGACTATAATAACGGATGAACAAAACAATTTGTATTTAGAGAGAGTGATTTTTGTGTCTTGTGGCTATTGTAAGTTTCTATGGTCTTCCGTTGATTGGTGGATATTAGTGAGGATGTTGGTTGTTGTTCAACACCTCGATTACCTCTCTTAACCTAAACAACAAACATCATAGGTGAATGCCAAACAGGCGTAGGGCGCTGAATGGATACCATATAGGCATTGCCTGGGTTTGTCATCATTTACCTTTTCTAAACTTCAAGATGTTTATATCCCGTTTCTCTACTAAAATACATATGTAAAGATATAATACTTGGGCCTAACTCAGCCCCAAAAGCTAGCTCATGACAGGAGAATTGCCAAATTCATATAACTAAACCATCAGTCCAATCCTTAACAAATGTGAGACTCTAACTTATTCTAACACCCACCTTCACGCTCAGGCCCAACTAGAGCGTGGATCGGGAGCCCAAATGGGGATGGACCTGGCTCTGATACCATGTAAAGATATGACACTTAGGCCTAACTCAACCCCAAAAGCTAGCTCATGAGGGGTGAATTGCCCAAGTTTATATAAGCAAACCACTACTCTATTCCCCAACCAATGTGGGACTCTAAGCCGCTCTAACAAAGTGCTAAGGGATTGTTTGGTTCATGGGATAAGGCGGGATATCCCAAGATTAAGTTTGGAATAAAATATATATTGTCTTATTGAAACAGGATAAATTTATACCTTCAACCAAACAAAGTATAAATTTAATCCCAAACTTAATCTTGAGATATCCCACCCTATCCCATCAGACTTGGTCTTATTTAATCCCACCTCTCAAGTGAGATAAATTAGTCCAAGGATTATAAACATGACTAAAATTCTAGGATAACTTAGTCAACGAACCAAACAACCCCTAAATAAACGGTATTATAATCTTGAATTGGATTATAATCAACTTTACATGAAACTTTTAACCCGCAATTCCGTAATGCGAATATTGTGTCTAGTTGAAAGGTGCCACATCTAGACAATGCTTGATATTTTGCAAGGAATTGGTAGCTTTACCTGTTGAAAGCTGTCTAGTTTTTTCTGGGACCTTCTGCAAAATAGATTTTACCATTAAAAAAATTCTCTGACAGTGTATCAAGTGATTAGTTAGATAGGATGGCCTCCAGTGGCTGACCTCAAATTGGTCATGCACAGATAAACATATTGACAAGTTTGAGTTTTCGATTTATATATTTTCCTGAATGTTTTGCATTGTAGCACCATCTTTTAATGATTTTCTTACTACAGTTCAATTAAATTCTTTTTTAATGAATATAGGAAGTCAATGCTGGCGCTTCTCTTCGAGATGTAACAAGTTCTACACCTGGAGTGAGCCAGGAAGAAAGGCAAAATGTTGCCCATGTGGCCAAAGAGGGAGTTAGGAAGCGTCGTGGTTGGCGCATGCAGGTAATAGCACTTCAATTTTTGTGATACAGCTTATTTCTTTTGTTTCAATGATGCCACCAAATACAAATAGATGCATGGATGGTCTAGGCTTATAATACTGTTTTCTGTTATGGCTAATATGTCACTTGGCAATATAGTTTAACTATCTGTTGTGACATGGAATAACTCTCATTTTAGATTTAACTCTTAATTCAAGTTGCATTGTCATGAATTTCATGTTTAGTCTTCTCAATTGAGTGGTTAGGCCCAAGATTGAGGCACTTGGTGTTAATCCCAATCTGCCATTCTGAAATACTTTAGAGGGGAACAGGAATCATGTACTTTAATTCTTGAAGTCTTGGCCTGATTTTGGTTTATTTAAGAAATTATAGTTCACTGGTAGATTGCTTGTTCTTAATGCTATACCAAAATGGCAAATTAAGCACTGCCAGGAGTTATGGAGGCTTTAACTTATTTAATTCTTTTCATTCCTGTTCTTCCCTTGTTTGTGTGTAGCGCTCAACCAACTATCAATTATGATCTCATAAGTATATTACTATTTTCAATGAAAAATTTAATTGTACTTGCCCATTTGATTTGCAGACATGTCAAACCCCTCTACGTCACCTATCTCCAAGCAGCCTTCTAGATTCCATCTGCTGGTCGATATCTGATCCAACTTTGACTGCTTCTATTTACATGGACTCTTCTAGTGTTGAAGATACAAACCAACAGAACACATCTGTGTTTTTTGACGCAAAGGAGGATCACAAAGCATCTGAAGCTTCATTTGTGAATCTATCCCGACTGCTTTCAGAAAGGTTTGTCAGTCTCTTATTTGAGCCACTGTTACAGTTTCAACCAGCAGACTTTAAAACATTTGAAATATAGCATTTCTTTCACCTTGACAAAAAGCATGCCACTGCCATGATATCTTGTAATATATCTTTTAGCTGTGTAAAATAGGAGCTTGATATTTGTATGCACATTATTGTGTATATCATTGTTTTGCTGAGATAGCATGTTGGATCTTACTGTGCGCAATGAACGAGCAATCTTTTTCGGAAATGGCAATTGATGAAAATCATGCGTTGGTGACATGCTAATGGTACTTGTTAGAATTTAGTATAGAACAATTCAAAGACCAATATCAAACTATTAGGTTACTATTTGCAGAACTGGTACACTAGGGCCAGAATTGCGACTTAGCTCAATTATAGAGTATAGCTGTGATTCACTCTTGTTTTCGCTTTTTAGTTTATCTGGTATTATGTAAAGCACTTGTAATGATCTTCCTTTCATTGCTTTTTTGTGTGTGTTTGATTGCAGTGAGAAATCTGAGCTGATATTGAAAACCAACTTTCTTACCATACTGTTTCCAGTTGATCGATTTTCTGAAATGGGTCCATGTTCCAGGACGTTTTTTAGTGAAAAAGGGTTCACGTGTTTACAGGTGTTGGATTACATATATGCATTTTATCAGGTATTGGATTTATCCTTTGCTAGATTCGCCTGCTTTTATATTTTTGCTGGTGATTTTAGTGGATTTCGGGTTTAATTCAAGAATGGATTAACAGAAAGATTTCATTTCTTTAAATGAATTGGATCAGTTTTCACACTTTAGTTTTACTCGGGCGAGTTTAAAATGCTCTCTAATTGGATTCTTATTCCAAAAACATTACTTTTTTGATATTTATAGGAAGACATGTCCAGTGGAGAGATAGAGGTAGCGATTCACACAGATTCAAGGAATGCTGACCGACTAAGATCAGTTTATTGCAGTAAAGAGACTAGCGAGCGTGGTTGTGTAGAATTCAAGCGAATAGAATTTCTTGGTAGCCGTAAAAGTTTTGAAATGTTGAAGCGTGTCTCTGGTGATAATAACTGTAACGTCTATGAGTTATTGATCAGAGCATAAGTTCATAGGAGGAAACAGAGCTGGTTTAGATTTGGCTGGTAGCGTACAACTGGCCTTCCAAGTGCAGACTTGGGTGAAGAAGAAGGTAAGTGTGAAGACTGTAGAAGAACTGTACATATTCATCATCAAAAATCATTTTTGCAAGGTGATGTTTTGTATATTTGTAAAGAGAAAAGGTATACTAACCGGATGTATTTTGATCCTTAGTTGTGTCTTCTTTTAATTTGTTATTATTTCGGGTTCCATTGACCTGACTGTGCTCCAATTTCTGTTGATAATGGAACAGTAATATTCCTAATCACAGTGAGTTATGGGATATACCTTCCGAATCCCTTTAATAGGAGTATATGGCTTTTGTAAGTTGTGTTTTTATGATGGAAGATGAATAAGAAAAGACATTTTATGGTTAAGTTTGAGGTACTGGATCCGAAAATTGAGGGGTGAATAGGGATTCTTTTGGATGACTAAGAACACTTCAGCAAACGCAGTTAAGTGACTTATTTCGTCTTGGTGACCCAAATATTGGATGAGGATGTTTAATGTTTTTATGATTAATCAAAGAGGAAATTAGTTCAGAATAGGGAATTTTAGTGTGAACAAACAAAGGCATGCACTTTATAAGATGACTAGTTGCAACTTGCAAGCACAAAATTCACAATTAGAGCCTCAAGTTTATGAATTCCTATGATAATTTTAAATTAATATATAATCATAATTAATTCATGATCAAATATTTAATAAATTTTCTAATACATATATATGAAGTCCCGACAAAAGCCTCTAGCTTCATATGAAATCATACGTCCAGATCAACCTCTGTTCACAACATTCCCCGCCCCAACCTTTTGGTCTTTTTCATATATCATAATACTCATCTTGTCACATCATTTTTTTATTTTGACACGCTAAAACAATATTATTAGTAGTATTAATCATACGAGATATTTAACTATACTATCCCGATTTGTTCTTTAATGATCAATTAATAATTATATGCCTGGAGTATTAATCAAGAAATCGAAAGTAGGGATAAAGTTAATTATTTTTTTGCTCATCCGATGAAGTAAAAAGGCTATTGCTGCTTGTTGTCGGAAAATTCTCTCTGGCAGTGGCTCATTTGAAACTCCATGGACAGATAAGGAAGAAAGAAGAAGATGGAGTCACCTAAGTCATGATGAAGGAAGTAATGACAACTGTCCTCTCCTATATTTGTTGAGCACGTGACTACACAAAGCAAATGGACAAGTGTATATACTTCTAGAACAGCATAAAAGGAGTATTTTAGTATAATACCATGTAAATACATTTTCTTTTATTCCAATTTGTTAGGAGTTTGTTATGGGGGATAAGAATTTTTTCTCACTTGTATATATATATATAGGGGGTATACTGTACAGGCATTCAACTTTTATGGAATACAAGAAAAAATTCCTAAATTCCTCTCTTAAAAATTTCACTCTCTTCTTCTTCTTCAACATAAGAAATGACAGAAACAGTCATTGCTAACAAAATTAATACGTCACATCCCTAATTTCTTTCTCCATCTGATTCGCCTGGAGCGACACTTATCAACACCATCTTTGATGGAACCAATTATGAAAACTGGAAAGGGGAGTTCTGATCTTCTTATCAGCCAAAAACAAATTGGGCTTTGTCAATGGAACCTGCAATCCACCAACAAAAAATTCAACTCTCTTTATACAGTGGACACATTGTAATGACATGGTACTTTCATGACTATTGAATTCTCTAAGCAGGAAAATAACTGAAAGTGTCATCTACTCATTGACTCCTACAGATCTATGGAATGAGCTTGAAGAGAGATATGGACAAGCAGATGGGACACGACTATTTCAACTTCAAAGGGAGCTAAACATGATAGATCAGGGATCTAATGATGTAGCATTCTATTTTACCAAGTTGAAGAGGATCTGGGATCAGCTGAAAGAACTGGATACATTAATGACCTGCTCTTGCGATTGCACTTGTGGGGCAAAAGAGCACAATCATTAAATGGTTGAGGATCAAAAAGCTAATTCAATTTCTGATGTGGCTCAATGAAGCATACAATGCAGTAAGAAGAAATATTCTCATGATGAAGCCCTTACCAAGTGCTGCACAAGCTTACTCCATTATATTGCATCAGGAAACACACAGAGAGGTACATTCTTCACATAATATAACTACTAAATCTGATGCTTTCATGGCTGGATATAGATGGAATTCTCAGAGAAAGCAAAGAAAAAACAACTATCCAAGCCAGGCAAACAACTATCCAAATCAGGGAAATAATTATCAGAATCCGAGAAGGAAGTCTGATGTAATAACCTAAATTTCATTAAGGGTTATTTTATAATTTAAGCCTCAAAATAAATAAAGGGATTAAGGGTTACAAAAAAAATAAAAAAGAAGCGGATGTTTTAAAATAAAAGGCCTTGGCTCGTTGCTCAGGCTAGGAACGTAATCGGCAAAAGCAGAAAGAAAGAAAATCGGTTGAAGGAAAGAAAAGAAAGGGAGAAAAAGAGAAGAGAAAGATAGAAATTTTCTATCTAAATTATCAAGGTAATGATCATAATCTTTTGCTTGAGTTTATTATATGATTATAAGAAAGTTTTCAGGGTAGAAACATGAAATTTTTTTGAATAATTAAGAAAGTTTAGCCCTAGGGTTCTTCAACCCAAATCATCAATTTGAAAGGATAAACGTTATCAAAATTTGATTTTGATTAATGTTCTAGAATTCTCTCTTCGAGGAGAATCTGCTGATGGTCATAGTTCAGAAATTCTGCTCCGTTGACCAGAGTTGACTTTTTCGGTCAAACTTTGTCAGCGAATTTGACTTTTGTTAAAAAAAATTAAGAAAATGTCTACAAGGGTTTTTGACAATTCTAAACCTATTTTTGTGTAGTTTGAGGTGATCCATAGACCCGAGAGCAAAATTCTGAATTATTAAAAAGTGTGCTTGAGCTGTGAATTCGAGGTAAGTGAGACTTTAAGCTTTGAATGCTTGCTTTTTAAATCTGTTTTTGAAATATTTTTTTATCTGCCTGGTCCATATGTTGGGACGAGCGTGTGCTTGGAAGAATCAGTGATCTTCGAGGCCAATCGCGTATATCTTATATTTAAGCATACCAAGACTCTCTTTATTATAATTATTTCGTGGAGTGATACGGCTGTGAGCCATGAGGTTGGGCCATTGTATATATTCCTAGATATCACCGGGCATTGTGTATGCTTCTTGACAGTGTTGGGTATTGTGTATGCTTCTTGACAATTGTGTATGTTGTTGTGGAATCGTGGTGTTGAGTAATTTGCTTATATGTCATTCGTGACAAGTCCTCAGTGTAAATTGTGTTGAAATATATAGTATTATTGATAGTTTTTTGTATGAATCTTGTTGAAGATTATATTATTATATAATTCTCGTGCTTGTGGTGAGTTTGTATATATATATTTTTAACACTTATTCCAAGGGTATTTAAAGTGGTAGGTCAAGGATCCTACTAAGTTATATTTATATGTAGCTCACTCCTTACTTGCATGTCTATGCATAAACCATTATGGAGCCTAAGACTAGTGGCCGACAAGTCCGTTCGCGTAGTTTCTGTTGCTTAGGTGAACCTTTGCATTGATTCGTGGAGGCTGTCATTTCAACTTTATCTATTTTATAGCCTATATTTTCTTTCTTGAGGTTTTCATGCCTAACAGTTAGACTCATGTAACTCTATTAGATGTTCCATAGTCTTTTGTTGAATTTGGGCTAGATACTTAGTATTTTAATGATTATTGAATTTCATAAATTGATTTTGGATTCCGTTGAATCACTAATTTCTATCTAATTATTAGTAATGTGTTTAGACTTGCATGTATTTTTCCTTAGTGCTTATATAAAAGAGCAAGTGAAATGAATAAATTGGTTCACCCGATGGGTGATGTTAGCAGGTGCCAGTCACGTCTATGGGATATTTTGATATATGACAGAGTTGGTATCAGAGCTTAGGCTTTAAGTCCCGGGTCATGGAGCAATATTTAGTAGAGTCTTGTTCATGGGTATGTAGGTGCCCATAGTTATGACCTCGAGTCTAGTGAACATTTAGGATATTTTTCTTTTTTCATTCTTTATTCGTGCGTTGAATTGATTCAAGCTTAATCTTGAAATATTTGTTTCACAGATAGCTAAGAAACGTGTGTCTTCATATGCTAGTCGATCAAAGGCACCAATTGGATGAGGTACAGGACATGGTACTACCCCTGGTGGTAGTCAAGCTGGGACCCATCAAACAAGGGCTCAGACTAGAGGACAGGTCAATCCTCAGCCTGAAGTTGTGAATGAAGGTCAGCCCCGAATTGCTGCTCCGGACCGAGTACAGGAACAAATTGTTCAGGATGCTCCATCTACAGTGCCAGCTGTTGTACTTATTGTTGCCTTGCCTACAAATGTAATGATGAGATTGTTGAATGTGTTAGAGGCATTGATGCCTAATCATGGTGGACTTCAGTTCCTCAAACTACTTCGCTAGCGCAAACACAAGTTCAGTTGAATGTTTTAGCTACACAGGCATCTTAGTTGACCCCTCAGCCAGTTGTTCATTTAGTTACAACTATTGGGCAATCCGTTGATCTTAAGAATTTCGTTGATCTTAAGAAACTAGAGTTCGATGGAACACTAATTTCTATTGAGCCTCAGAAGTTCATTGACTGCTGTGAAAAGATTGGGATTAAAGGAGACTTGTGGTGTGCAATTACTACTTTTATATTCTCAAGGTCTGTAAAGGCAGAGTGGACTTCAATTTAGAAAGGTAGACAAGCGGGATTACTACCTATCACTTGGTTAGAGTTCTCCTTAATGTTTAAGGACAGGTTCATTCAATTGAGAAAACAAGATGACATGAGACGTCAGTTCAATAACCTGCATCAGGGCTCCATGACAGTTACAGAGTATGAGGCCAAGTTCACTGATTTATCTAGGTATATTCCATTTTTAGTTGAAGACCCGAGGGAGAAGGTGAGACGTCTTGTTGGTGGACTTAAATATCGTTATCGTGGCCCTATGATACAAGATATATGAGGTGGTATCTGTTCAGATATGACTGGCATTGCTCTCAGTTTTGAGTCTTATTTAGAAATGGAAAGAGCTGAGAGAGAAAGCAAAAAGACGAGTAATACAGAAGTTTCTAGTGGTGCTCCATCTGGGGGAAAGAGCGGTTTCCATCGGGGGCAATCCACACTTACTCAGTCAGAGTCGGTGGTGCAGTCTTCCAGGAGTGGTTATCTAGCTACACAGGGTCAGCAACAGATGCAAAGGAAGGGTAACAGTTCCTTTCAGTCCGGACAATATCTGAATGTTCTAATCTGGTAGATTTCGTAATGGTCATTGCTTTGGACCAGACAGGGCTTGTTTTACTTGTGGTAAACAAGGGCACATTGCTAAATATTATCCTAGGGGGAATTCTGGTACTAGTCAGGCTACGACACAGTTGTGAACTGCTACAGGTACACAAACTCAGGCTCAGCCAGCTAGGGCTGCTCAGTAGGGTGCTCGTGGATACGGTCGACAAGGTGCACAGGTTGCACAGGGAGCGGGTGGACCGCCGAGATTCTTTTCTACGGCCATACAAGATATCGAGGCATCTAATGCAGTAGTCACATATATTATTATTGTCAACTCTCATGGGGCATATGCTCTTATTGATCCTGGTTCTACGTATTTGTATGTATATCCATCTTTTGCTATATTCTTAGAACGAAGAGTTGAGTCTCTTATTGTGCCATACGTGGTTATAACCCCAGTGGGGGAGACTTTGGTAGTGGATAGAGTTTACAGAGACTGTGTAATATCTGTTCAGGACAGGGACACCATAATTGAGCCACTAGAGTTAACTATATCTGACTTTGATGTAATTATGGGTATGGATTAGTTGTCATCATGTTATGCTTTGGTTGATTGCTATTATGAGCTTATACATTTTAATTTTCCTGGAGAGACACCTTTAGTGTGGAAAGGCATGACTCTTGTGACCCAAGGAAAGATAATATCTTATGTAAAGGCATGTCGAATGATTAATCATGGGTGTTTGGATTTTATTGCTACCGTTCATGATACTCGAGCAAAAAATGTTACTATTGACAGTGTTCCTATTGTCCGAGAATTTGTTGATGTGTTTCCATAAGAATTGCCTGGACTATCCCAAATAAGAAGAATTGAGTTCAACATTGATTTAGTCCCAGGGGCTCATCCTATTTCTATTCCTCCATATTGTATGGCTCCAGCTAAGTTGAGAGAACTGAAGGTTCAACTCCAAGAGCTACTTGATAAGAGGGTCATTAGGCCTAGTGTATCACCTTGGGGTGCACCTGTGTTGTTTTTGAAAAAGAAAGATGGTACAATTAGATTGTGCATTGACTACTAACAACTGAATAAGGCGACGATCAAGAATAAATATTCGTTGCCTCGTATTAATGATTTATTCGATCAGCTATAGGGTGCTACTCACTTCTTCAAATTGACTTGAGATCAGGTTACCATCAACTGAGAATCAAGATCGAGGATATCTCTAAGAAAATTTTTCGGACCAGATATGGGCACTTTGAATTTTTGGTGATATCCTTCGGGTTGACTAATGCCCCTGAAGCATTTATGGACCTTATGAATAGGGTATTCAAGCCATACTTAGACCATTTTGTGATTGTATTCATTGATGACATCCTGGTCTACTCTCAGAGTGAGGCAGAACATGAACAACACCTGAGAGCTATGCTATAAACACTTAGAGAACGAAAGCTTTATGCCAAGTTCTCGAAATGTGAGTTTTGGTTGGGCACAGTTTCCTTTTTGGGACACGTAGTGTCACAGGATGGAATCCAAGTTGATCCAAGGAAGATTGAAGTGGTTTGAGATTGGCCTCAACCTAGTACTCCTACAGAGATACGCAACTTCTTAGGATTAGTTGGATATTATAGAAGGTCTGTGCAGGGATTCTCAAAGATAGTCACTTCATTGACATGTTTAACTTAGAAGGGTGTAGTATTCCAGTGATCTGAAGGATGTGAAGAAAACTTTCAGAAATTAAAGACTGCATTGACTACAACTCTGATTTTGACCTTACCTACTATGGAGGGTGGTTTTACCATTTATTATGATGCATTTCGAGTTGGATTGGGTTGTTTCTTAATGCAGAATGGTAAAGTTGTGGCAAATGCATCTCGACAACTAAAGATTCATGAGAAGAATTATCCGACTTATGACTTGAAATTGGCCGCAGTTGTATTTGCACTGAAAATTTGGCGTCACTATCTTTATGGTGAGCCATGCAAAATTTATACTGATCATAAGAGTCTATAATACATATTCAAGCAAAAAGATCTGAATCTGAGACAAAAACGGTAGTTAGAGTTACTAAAATATTATGATCTTACCATTCTGTATCAACCTGGGAAGGTGAATGTGGTGGAGGATGCCTTGAGTAGAAAGTCTAAGGGTAGTCTGGCCCGGTTCACTGTTGAAAAGTGATCTATGGTTATGCATATTCAGGCATTGGCCAATCGAGGAGTTCAAATTGATCATACAGTGCCGAACAGGTTACTTGCAGGTATGGTGGTACAATAGTCCTTAACTGGACAAGTCAAAACTTGCCAATATGAAGATCCCTATCTTGCTAGACTATGAGATCGAGTGCGGAATGTCGGCGCCAACTCATTCTCTATTGATGGTGAAGGCGTGCTTCGTCGACATGGTAGGCTGCGTATTCCAATTGCGAGTGATGTGAAACAACTAATTCTTGAAAAGGCTCATAGCTCGCGATACTCCATCCACCCGGGTGCTACTAAAATGTATCAAGACTTACATGGATTGTACTTGTGGAAGGGTATGAAGGCTGATAGCTTGAAGTACATGACTAGCTGCTTAAACTATCAACAAGTCAAGTATGAACATCAAAAACTCGGGGGGAGTAATACAAAACTTAATTATCTTAGAGTGGAAGTGGGAGAGGATTACTATTGATTTTGTTGCTGGGCTATCAAGTACTTTCAAAAAACACGACTCAGTTTGGGTGATTGTGGACAGACTCATAAAGTTAGCATATTTCATACCAGTTTGGGTTACTAATATCGCAAATCAGTTAGAAGATATTTACCTTCGTGAGATAGTTCGGCTTCATGGTGTTCCTATTTCAATAACATCTGATCGAGGTGCACAATTCACTGCTGAGTTTTGGAAATCTTTTCAGAAATCATTGGTTCACAAGTCGAGCTGAGTACAACTTTTCATCTGCAAATTGATGGACAGTCTGAACGGGTTATTCAGATCTTGGAGGACATGCTTAGAGCTTGTACAATTGATTTTGGTGGCCATTGGGATGATCAGTTGCCTTTGGCGGAGTTTGCTTATAATAATAGCTACCAATCAAGTATACAAATGGCGTTGTTTGAGGCTCTATATGGTCACAGGTGTCGTTCACCAGTTAGATGGTTTGAACCCGACGAAGCATAATTATTAGATATAGATTTAGTTCAGCAAGCTTTGGAGAAATTTGCATTGATACTGGAACGATTTAAGACAACACAAAGTAGACAAAAGTCTTATGTAGATAAGAAAGTCCGTGATATGGAGTTCATTAAAGGTGAAAAGTCTTTCTAAAAGTTTTCCCTCTGAAAGGAGTTATTAGATTTGGTCGGAAAGGTAAGTTAAGTCCTAGATACATTGACCCTTATGAGATTTTGGATCGGATTGGATTGGTGACATATAGACTTGCTTTACCTCCAAGATTGTTCGCTGTTCATTCCGTGTTTCACGGGTCTATGCTTAGACGATATATTCAGGATGATAGTCATAACATCCAGTCAGAGGATGTGGAACTTGATGAGAATTTGACTTATGAGGAAGACCCAATATCTATTATTGATAGGCAAGTGTGACAATTAAGGTCCAAGAAGGTGGCTTCCGTCAAAGTGTTATGGCGCAATCATCCAACCGAAGAGGCAACTTGGGGGGTCCGAGGAAGACATGTGAGCTAGATATCCTCACCTATTTGACTCTACGGGTATGATACTAGACCCATTTGAGGATGAACGCTATTTTAAGAAGGGAAGAATGTAATAACCTAAATTTTCATTAAGGGTTATTTTATCATTTAAACCTAAAAATAAATAAATAAAGGGATTAAGGGTTACAAAAGAAATAAAAAAGAAGCAGATGTTTTAAAATAAAAGGCCTTGGCACGCTGCTCAGGCCAGGAACGTAATCGGCAAAAGAAGAAAGAAAGAAAATCTGTTGAAAGAAAGAAAATAAAGGGAGAAAAAGAGAAGAGAAAGGTAGAATTTTCTACCCAAATCATCAAGGGAGTGATCCTAATCTTTTGGTTGAATTTATTATATGATTATAAGAAAGTTTTCAGTGTAGAAAGATGGGAAAATTTTGAATAATTGAGAAAGTTTAGCCTAGGATTCTTCAACCCAAATCGTCAATTTGAAAGGGAAACCATTATCAAACTCTTCAAGGAGAATATGTTACTAGTCATACTTCGGGAATTCTACCCCATTGAACAGAGTTGACTTTTTGGTCAAATCTTTGACCGCGAAATTGATTTTTGTTAAAAAAATTAGAAAACATTTACGAAGGATTTTTGACCATTCTCAACCCATTTTTGTGTAGTTTGAGGTGATTAGGAGACCCGAGAGCAAAATTTTGAATTATTAAAAAGTTGCTTGAGTTGTGAATTCGAGGTAAGTGAGACTTTAAGCTTTGAATGCTTGCTTTTTAAATTTATTTTAAAAATATTTTTTAATCTGCTTGGTCCATGTGTTGGGGAGAGCATGTGCTTGGCACAATTGGTGGTCTTCGAGGCCAGCCGCTTATATCTTATATTTAAGCACACCAAAACTCTCTTTATTATAATTATTTCGTGGAGTGATACAGATGTGAGCCATGAGGTTGGGGCATGACAACAACAATTGAATTCATTAGCACTGGGAAAGAAGGAAATGCAGCATCAAGTTCAAACACAAATCAGTGTTTCTCAAAGGATCAGTGTGAACAGATAATACAATTTTTTAAATACATGCAGGGAGGTAGTCCCAGTACTTTAAATTCTGAACTCGATACAATGACTAATATGACTGGTATGGAGACTGCTTTTCAAATCTTTTCCCCTTTTCCTTCTAAGTCTCTTGACAATTCTTGGATCATTGATTCAGGAGCAACTCAATATATGACTTTTGATGAATCTTTACTGCATGATGTTATAGTCCTTAACTCACCTATAATGGTGAACTTACGAAACCTCATAAAGTTCCTGTCACATGTATAGGAATGCAGTTAGCACCTCATATTATTCTTCATAATGTTCTTCTTATTCCTTCATTCACACACAACTTACTCTCTGTTAAGAAAATATGTGAGCAATTTGATTATAGTATGACTTTTACCAAAATTGGATGTACTCTACAGGTCCCTTTCCAGAGGAAGAGTCAAGTTTTTGGCGATGCTTCGACTGGTCTTTATATGCTGCAAGAATCTTCACCTTCACTGGATGACACTTCTGCAAAGTCTATGGCTTCTATGTTTATTTCAAAGCATTTAGTTCAGTCTAGTAGTTTAGGTTATATCTTTCTAGTTTCAGTTTTTTCAAGAGCTTCATGCTCTAGTCTTCAGAGTCCTGTTTGTTTTGAAAATTTTAGAATTAATTAAAAAAAAATCAATTTGCAATATTACTCTTTTGGAGAAATTATGGCACAATAAATTGAGACATTTACCTTTCCAAGCTATGAAACATATTAAATGATTGCTCATCAATATCACAGGCAGTAAAAATTTTTCCTATACTATTTGCCCTTTGGCAAGATAAACCAAGCTTTCCTTCCCCTTTAGTTCTATTACCTCTACTTACTATTTTTAGCTAATACTTATTGACACTTGGAGATCTTGCAAAACACCTACATACAGAAGGAAAAAAAATACTTTCTAACCATAGTTGATGACTACTCAAGAAGTATTTGGACCTTTCTTCTTAGCACCAAGTTAAGTGCATTTCCTACACCAAAGTCTTTTTTGGCCTTTGTGGAAAGATAATTTTCTGCAAAAGTTAAGGTTATAAGATTAGAAAATGCATTTAAGTTAGGTTTACGGAGTGCACCAAAGAAATATTTTTCTTCCCAAGGAATAGTTCACAAAACTACTTGTATGGCAAACCCACAACAAAATGGGGTTGTAGAGCGCAAACATAGACATCTTTTGAAGATATGTAGATTCCTATTATGCTAATCTCATGTTCCTAAAAAATATTAGGCTGATTCTATCTTAACAGCCACACATTTGATAAACAGATTTCCCACCAAAGTTCTACAAAATAAGTCTGTGTATCAAGTTTTTTTGGGAAGGAACCAAACTATTCCTTACTTAGGAATTTTGGGTGCTTATGCTTCATCTCTACACTAGCCAGAAACAGGGGATAATTAGATTCAAGGGCAGTCCCTGGCATCTTTCTTGGGTATTCTTTTGGTAAAAAAGGTTACACCATTTTGAATTTCATGACTAAACAACCTTTTGTGGCTAGAGATGTTAGGTTTGTTGAGGATATTTTTCCTTTTGCTTATCCTACACAATCATCTAAGTTTTTTCCTAATAACGTTTCCACTAATGGCTCACTGTGCCTTGCACATCTTTATTCTGAAATATCTAGTCCTACACCTGCTTATCCCTCATCCTCTTCTACTACATAACCTTCATCTCCTACATTCACTTCTGAAATTTTGTCCTCAACAGAACCTTCCTATTCTCCAGCTCCAGTCAGTCAATCGCCCATCCGCTCTAACCCCACAATTCAACCTTTGTATCTGATTCCACGTGTAGGTGAAGACTCAGTTACTAGACCAGCCTTGAGGCAGTCACAAAGAGAGCATCGAAAGCCAAAATTTCTATCAAACTACATTTTCAATGCTTCATTTTCTGATTTTTCTCCTAATCTTCCTTTCTATCTTTGAGATAGGACAATTAGAAATTAGTCCATTCCATTTTTCAAATTATAAAACCATCTTCTTACCTTCAAGCAGTTCAACATCCAAGCTGGGTAGCTACTATGAAATAAGAATTTGAGGCATTAGATGCTAACCGTACATGGGATGTTGTTCCTTGCCTGTAGGCAAGAAAGCCTTAGCCTGTAAATAGATATATAAAGTCAAATTACAGTCCGTTGGCTAATTAGAAAGATAAAAGGCAAGATAAGTTATTCAGGGTGATACACAACGAGAAGCTTTAGATTATACTGAAACATTTTCACCTGTTGTTAAATATACTAAAATCATATGTATTTTAGCCATTGCAGTCAAGAGGAATTGGAATTTGTATCGTCTCGACGTGAACAACGCTTTCTTACATGGAGAATTGGATGAAGAGGTGTATATGCATTTTCCCCAGGCATGACTGCTCCGTCGCCTTCTTTTGTTTGTCGTCTTCGCAAGTTATTATATGGGCTCAAGCAGACCTCTCATTAATGGTACTCCTTCCTCCCTTCTGCCTTGGGTACAAGAGGATTTACCTACTCTCTCAATGATTACTCCTTATTTTCTAAGTCCACTGCTTCTCTGATCATTATAATTGTTGTTTATGTCGATGGCATTCTCATTACTAGCAATAATGAATCTAAAATTTCTTAGATCAAAGCTTTTCTTCATGATGAGTTCAAGGTAAAGGATTTGGGTTTGGATCAATATTTCTTGGGTCTGGAACTTCTTCGAGAAGAAGGGTGAATGATTGTTACACAACACAAATTTTTTCTAGATCTTTTGACTGAGTTTGGTTGTTTGAATTTCAGATATCTTTCATCTCCTTGGATCTTGTGCTTAAACTCACTTCTGATTGTGGATCTTTGTTGCCTGATCCCTTGATCAACAAATGCCTAGTCGGAAAGCTCAATTTTGGACCTTTCTTTTACAGTTCAATTTTTAAGTCAATACATGCAAAATCCCTGCACTGAGCATTATCAGGCTGCCTTGCATACTCTTCATACATTAGCACAGATCTCAGTCTTGGATTATATATGTCTCTAGATCCTTCTTTCCAGTTGCTATCTTATTGCGATCTAGACTGAGCCATTTGTTCTAATTTCAGACGGTCTGTGAGTGAATTTTTTCTTAGTTTGGGTGGTTCACCAATTTTTTGAAATTCCAAGAAACATCCTGTTGTTGCCCTTTCCTATACAGAAGCGGAATATAAGTTCATGCGCAGCTTGGTTGCAGAGATTACTTAGATAGTGCGTCTGCTTACTGATCTCTCTGCTGCTCGTTCTCTCCTAATTCCCCTTCACTGTGACAATCAATCTGCCATCCACATTGCTAAAAATCCGGTCTTTCATGAATGCACTAAACATATAGAATTGGATTGTCATTTTGTCCGCGAAAAACTTCTTGATGGCTCAATCTCTCTTTCTTTTGTCCCTTCATCCTCTTGAATTGCCGATATTTTTACCAAAGCTCTTTCCGGCCTTTTCAATCGCTCATTATTGGGTAAGTTGGGAGTTCGCTCAGAGACCTCCAACTTTAGGGGGGTTTTGCTGGAAAATTCTCTCCGACAGTGGCTCATTTAAAACTCCATGGACAGATAAGGAAGAATGAAGTAGATAGAGTCACCTAAGTGATGATGAAGGAAGTAATGACAGTTGTTCTCTCATATATTTGCTGAGCACTTGACTACACAAAGCAAATGGATAACTGTATATACTTCTAGAATAGCATAGAAGAGGTAGTTTAGTATAATACCATGTAAATACATTTTCTTTTATTCCAATTTGTTAGGAGTTTGTTACGGGGAACAAGAACTTTTTGATAAAAGACATCTTCTCACTTATATATATATATATATATATATATATATATATGGGAGATAGACTATACAGACATTCAATTTTTATAGAATACAAGAAAAATTGCCTAAATTCCTCTCTTAGATTTTTCCGTTGTTCACTTAATTTTAATGTTTTCTTAACAGATAAAAAAGATGGAGTATGATTTTTCAATCCGTTCCACTATTTTGCCAATTGAACATTTTTAAATACACTAATCTATATTTTTTAATATATTTATCCCAGCATGCATAAAAATATTATCACTGGCACTGTTTTTCATTAAATTAAAGAAAGTTTATATTCTTTCAAAATTTAACTTTCGCTACACTTTTGGAAAAGTCCATCTCCTAATAATAATAATTTGAACGTTTTTCACTAAGAACTCAACCCTAAAGATGAACAATGCCTTGTAATTTGAATAATTGTTTGACACTGTTTATACCGAAGTATCTTCATTGGAAAATGAAAATTAACTTCCTTTTTATTTTCCTCCATATGTAGTTATAATATTTTAGGGCTTATTATAGAAATTCGACATACATAGACCTTACACAACTCTATTAGTATTTGCCTAACACTGAATAATATATGTGTATATTAGAAATCTAATCTCTATTTATTGAAGTGCTAAGGTACTATGGAGACATTAAACTTCACTGTATGACCTCACAACTTTCCCTAGAGTTACACTAAAAGTAGTTACTATATGAAGTACGTATGTGTTGTTACATAGTAAATTTTGACTTATTAAATAGTATGCAATGGAACGATTGTAATTATTTATTTTAAATGATACACTTGCGTAATTGACGAGCACAAAACACAATAAGATATTCAAATACTTCACTAGTCAAAGATGGTATAGAATAATTTTTATCTCCATAGAAAGTGGTGCAAATAATACCTCAAACAAAACTTGTTCAATATTATTTAGAAAAATAATATCTTCAGATTCGCATGGTGATAAACCATGAGTAATCGACCAAAATTGTAAATACATAAAATTGAACACGAGAATACTAAGAGTTGAGCAACAAAAGTTAGTTATCAAAGGGAGAAGTAAGAACAATTGACAAGACAAGTGCAAGATAGTTATCTGGATCTAACTCTATTCAAGATTCACTTCTAAGGTTCTGTTGATTCTCACAAAATTCAACTATTGATTAGATAGATTCGCTTCTAAGATTCTATTGATTCTCATGAGTTCAACAATTAATTAGATTATTCTTGATGTTAATATTCTTCTTTTGAATGAACTCCTCTAGACCCCATAGCCATCAACTTGTCCCCCAACTTCTGGGCCTTGTCCTTAGTCAAGGCTCTCCACTTGATCTTAGGTTGATCATACAATGTCCTCTTTCTACTCTTCTTCTTAATCTATAAGTCCATCACCAAGAGCTTGTGTTGGATTGTGGGATTGTCACTCGGGATAATCTTATAAACAATGCATAAACCTCTGTCACATTTCTTGAGGAATAGATAGTCAATTTGGATCTTGGCCACGGTACTCTGAAAGGAAATCAAGTGTTCCTCCTTTTCTGGGAAACTTGAGTTAGCTATCACCAAATCGAAAGCTTTAGAGAGAATTGAAAAACCGATTGAAGAATTTTCTAGATAAAGAATATGTTCGACCGAGTACTTCACCTTGGGGGTGCTCTGGTTCTATTTGTCTGAAAGAAGGATGGAACACTGCGAATGTGTGTTGATTCTAGCCAAGGATTGATGACTTGTTAGATCAGCTTAGGGAGCTAGTTTCTTTCTAAAGATCGACCTATAATTAGGGTACATCATCTGAATATAAAAGAGAAAGACAGTCTAAAAATAGCTTTTCATACTCTTTATGGCCATTTTGAATTTTTGTTGATGTCTTTTCTTCTAACTAATTCACCAAATGTGTTTATGTATTTGATGAATCATATTTTCAAGTCATTTCTTGATCCTTTCATTATCTTCTTTATTGATGACATTCTGATATATGCAAAAAATCACGAGGACCATGTAGATAATTTGAGAATAGTCTTATAGACACTTAAGGAGAATGAACTTTACACAAAGTTCTCCAAGTGTGAGTTTTGGATTAATTATATGGCATTCTTGAGTCACATGGTATCTAGTGATGGGATTAAAGTTGATCCTCAGAAGGTTGAAGTAGTTGAGAACTGAATTTCGTAACTTCTTGGGATTAACTGGTTACTATTGGAAATTTGTGAAAGTATTTTTGTCTATAGCTGCACCACTTACGACATTGACCCAAAACATTGCTAAATTTCAGCGGTTCGAGACATGTGAAAAAGGTTTGTAGGAGTTAAAGGTAAAGCTGAATTCAGCCCCATCTTGGCTCTACCTTCAAGATCTAGTGGTTTTGTGGTGTATTGTGATATTGGGTGAAAACTGCTCTTTCCTAATGAGAAAAGATATTTATTGTGATATATTCAAACAAATTACTATTATGAAGGATATACTTAGAATTAAAAAAGGAGCTATTTGAATAATTTCCTACTAAACTCAATAAAATCATATTGCAGCATGCTCAGGAAGAGATGAAATAATATTCACATTATGAAAAGAAATTTTGAAGATAGAAAGCAAGTATTACTTGATTCTTAGAGTGAGATTGAAATATTATATTTTCCACAATCTGATGAATAACAGGAGGAAAAGGTTGCAACTTCAGAGAATTCAAAATTCACAAGGAGAGTCTAAAAGGAATAGACCAATTGGTTGTTGAAGCAATCTCATTTATTACAAGAAATACTCAAAAAATGAAGATACGGTGAACTTCACTTTTTCTCAGTCATATCCCAATAATGGTGTAATGCCCCGAAAACTCAAAATCAATATCCGGGACTTAAATCTGAAAATCTGAAAAACCGCAGAAATGTTGCAGGGCGGCCCACCTGACGAGTTGTTAGGTAACCTCACGACTCATTAGGTGAGCCGTGAGGAGGAGGATGGATAATGTAAAAGAGGGAGGCAGTGTACCTAACGAGGGACTTCACGAGTCGTGGTCACTGACCACAACCCGTTAGGTCACTCGTGGTCATACCTGAGTTGAGAAAATATTGTGTTGTCCAGTGTACTTGACGAATAGGGGCAATGAGTCTTGATCCCCAGTAATGACTTGTTATATCCCCCGTTACCAGCCTCAGTTAATTTTAGCCAGTGTACCTGGCGGGCGTGACCACGATCGTTAGGTCACCCGTTAGGGTCACTTGACAGTTTTTTTCAGCGATTTTCTAAGGGCTATCTAGTAATTTCCTACCATCTCAAGCTTTAAACTATGTCGTTTTAGTATTAATTTCAGACGTTTTAGTGGGGGTAACGGGTTCTCTTCCTCATTCCCCACTTAAACACTCTAGAAACAGAATGTAGAGTTCTCTCTCAGAGTATTTCAGAGCAAGAGCTAGGACAGATCTTTCCTCTTCGATTCTCAAGCGTTTTCTCTAGGTTTCTTCATCAGGTATGTGGAAATTTAATAAGGGAACTGTCCTTCCCTTGTGTCCCCAAATTTTCTCCCATAATTTCCCTATCAGTTTAGCCTTGAGATTTTCGAATAAGTAGAGAATTTCATATGGGTTTTCGTTAATTTCAATTGGGTTATTACCCATGTTTATTATTCACATGATTTTCGTCAATTTGTAGATAAATTGTTGTTATTCTGGCCAAGATGATTTGCAGCCTTAAATTTTCGAGTATGGATTATTGCGTATTAAATTCTGTCTATTTTTGCAAAGTATATTTGGGATGATTTTCCTAGAAATTTCTGTTGTAAATATTTGTTGTGTAATTATTCCCCTAATGAGAATGATTTAGCTATAATATGAAATTTTCTATGTTGTCGGAATGAATGAGCTCTCTATTAGCTGCTTAGTAGTCTAGTCAGTTAGAACACAGAACTTTCTCTTTTAGAACTATTCAGAAGATGTCAACTGATCAGTTTGATACAGTCTTTTCTCGAGGTGTCAGTAGTACCTCTTAGTTATCAGAACCAGACTCAGATTATAGTTATTTGGTCCATTAGGCGGTCATGAAATTTTAGATTTATAGCTCTGACCATCCCCAGGACCCCAGTTCAGTTACAATTTGTTC
Organism: Datura wrightii; assembly: GCA_035772735.1. Taxonomy (NCBI): domain Eukaryota; kingdom Viridiplantae; phylum Streptophyta; class Magnoliopsida; order Solanales; family Solanaceae; genus Datura; species Datura wrightii. Next base: position 31,294,511 of record JASDFA010000006.1, read on the forward strand.
TTAGATGGTTACGACACTTTCAGATAAGCAGCTCTAACCAGTCTAGAACCTAGTTTCAGACTCCAGTCCGATAAGACTCTCAGGGTACTTTCAGTTATATGTCCCTAACTAGTCTTGGACCCCAGTTTTGAGCTATCAGCCTAGCAGTTAAGTATAGGTTTTCAGTGGGAGTAGGACTTAGCACCGAGCAGGCTGGGGTTCCAGCGCACCCAGATTCCTAGAACTACGTTGCTAGCGTAGGTTACAGTATTACTTGGCCTGATTTGCCCCAGACTTTCGTGATCACTTAGTTCATGCCTTTATACCCTGGCAAGGTATATTGGGTCCTACTGGTGGGGTGTATACATCGGACTCCACGTCTAGCTCATGTGGTTAAATGTCAGTTATAGATTCTCCCACTAGTCAGTTAGTTCACTCTCAGATTTCTTAGTTCAGATCAGTTCAGTGCAGTATCTTAGACTCAATATCTCAGACTTAGGACATGTTATGATCATCAGTCAGGGTCATTCTTGACTATATTAGTTCTACATTAGTTGTATCAGTTTTCAGCCTATCAGTTGGTCATTTCAGATCGTATCAGTTCAGGTACTAGTTCTGTGATATTATTCATGTTTCTCTCACTTACTTAGGACATTCGAAGTACTGACGCATACTTTTATGCTGTATCGTTTCATGATACAACTGCAGGTTCTTAGACTTAGCACCGCTAGCCACCGCAGTTCAGATTCTCCACCTCAGCAGTGAAGTGTGAGTCCTCATCATCCGAGGGCATTATTTCTTTCTTTTAGTCATTTATTAGTTTCAGTTAGACTTTGAATTAGCTGGGGGCTTGTCCCAGCAGCTCCTCAGTTAGATGGCTTTTAGACAAACATGACTTTCAGATTCATCAGCAGTATTCAAATGTTTTGAACTTTATACTTTCAGACTTGTCTTTCACAAATGTTTTATGATATTATTTTAAATTTCCGCCATGTATGATTACTCATATTACTAGTGCATGATAGATCAGGGGTTGAATTGGGGTCACTTGTGGCTTCATATATCGTGTTACGTCCAGGGTGTAGGCTCGGGGCGTGGCAAACTTGTTATCAGAGCCCTAGGTTCAGAGTATCCTCAGAAAGTATGAAAGCCGCATCGAGTAGAGTCCTTTTCATAGGTGTGAAGCCCGCCACACTTATTATGAGGAGGCTACGAGATGTTATTAGGAAAACTCTTTTTTGTTCATACTCTTTATCGTGCATTAAAGTTCAATTCCAGAAATTCCCTTCGAATTCGTGATCTATTTTATTTTAGTGAACCATGCATCCAAGACGTGGTAATGAAAGAAGGTCCGATAATGCCAACAGATCGGCCCCACCAGCCCCAACAGTTTCTCAAGATGATTCTGTTTCTACCGCAGAGTTTAGAGCGACCATTCAGTTACTGGCCCAAATTATAACCAATCAGGTGAATCAGCAGGTTGTGCCAGTGGATACGAATGGTTCTGCGGCAGCTTCAAGGGTGCGGGACTTTACCCTTATGAACCCTCCATCGTTTCAGGGATCTAAAGTGAGGGAGGACCCCCAAGAGTTTGTGGATGAGGTCAGGAAGATTACCCGTATTATGGGTGTTAGCTCCTCCGAGAGTGCTGACCTGGCTACCTACCAGCTGAAAGGGGTAGCCTAGGTGTGGTATGAGTAGTGGATGGAGCGACGACCAGCAAAAGCAGGCCCGGTGGAGTGGGAGGAGTTCCACACAGCTTTTCTGGACAGATTTTTCCCTCGGGAGCTGAGGGAGGCAAAGATGGCGGAGTTTATGAACTTGAGACAAGGCAACAGAACTGTGGAGGAGTATGCTCTGGAGTTTACTAGGCTGTCAAAGTATGCTCCGGAGATGGTAGCCGAGCCAAGGGCTCGCATGCTGAAGTTCGTAAATCGAGTATCTAATCTGGTCCTCAAGGAATGCAAGATGGCAATTCTAATCAAGGATATGGATCTCTCTAGCTTAATTGTGTATGCCCAGTAGATTGAGGCTGAAAAGCTGAAAGATATGGAGTGTAAGAACAAACGAGCACGAACTGGCCTGTCAGATTTCGGCCATTAGAGGTCTAGCGGTAGTAGCCGCCCACAGCAGGAACAACAACAGAGAGTCCCAACACCTAGTTCAGCCAGTGCTCTAACCTTTTAGTCGCCAGGATCGGAGGAGTGAGTCATCTGGCACTCAGTCTTAGGCCCACAATACCAGAAACAAGTATCCAGCTTGTTCCAAGTATGGTAGGAACCACCCGGGCGAGTGCCTTCAAGGACAAGAGGGCTGTTTTGGTTGTGGATAGCTCGGACATCGGCTCAGGGAGTGCCCATTAGCCGGGCGAGGGAGACCACAATCCACCACATCATCAGTTCCAGTAGGCTGATCAGCTCAACAGTCCAACACATCAGGTATAGATGGTGGTCAGCGCCAAAATTGCTTCTATGCTCTATCTTCCCATCAGGATTAGGAAAGTTCACCCAACATAGTTATTGGTATGTTACGTCTCTTCCATCTAGACGTGTATTCCCTCTTAGATCCAGGAGCCACTCTTTCCTTCGTGACTCCCTATGTAGTAGTCCAATTCAACATTAGTCCAGAGGTCCTCTCAGAACCATTCTCAGTCTCCACCCCAGTGGCGAGTCAGTTAGAGCCAGCCGGGTGTATAGGAACTACCCAATCTCAGTCCTGAGTAAAGTTATTCCAGCCGATCTTGTAGAGTTAGACATGATCGACTTTGTCCTTGTTCTTGGCATAGATTGGTTATACTCCTGCTATGCCTCAGTCGATTGCAGAACTAGAGTTGTCAAGTTTCAGTTTCCCAACAAACCAGTGTTAGAATGGATGGTCAGCAGTTCAGCGCCTATGGGTAGGTTTATTTCCTACCTTAAGGCCCAGAAACTCATCTCCAAAGGATTTTTATATCATCTAGTTCGGGTCAAGGATTCCACCTCTGAGACCCCAACCATCCAGTCAGTTCTAGTAGTCAGTGAGTTCCCAAATGTTTTTCTTGAGGATCTTCCCGGAGTTCCCCCTGAACGGGAATTAGACTTCGGAATAGATCTCCTCTTAGATACTCAGCCTATTTCCATCCCTCCTTATAGAATGGCTCCAGTTGAGCTTAAGGAGTTGAAGGAGCATCTAAAAGATCTTCTTGACAAGGGTTTTATCAAACCCAACATCTCTCCTTGGGGTGCTCCAGTTCTATTTGTGCGAAAGAAAGACGATACCCTCAGAATGTGCATAGATTACTGTCAGCTGAACAAAGTCATAGTCAAGAATAGATATCCCCTACCTAGAATTGATGACCTGTTCGACCAACTTCAGGGAGCCAGTTGTTTCTCCAAGATCGATCTCAGATCAGGATACCACCAATTAAGGGTCAGAGAGTGTGATATACTGAAAACAACATTCAAAACTTGGTATGGCCACTACGAGTTTGTGGTGATGTCCTTTGGACTCACAAATGCCCCTGTAGCCTTTATGGACCTGATGAACAGAGTCTTCAAGCAGTATCTGGATATGTTCGTCATTGTATTTATCGATGACATTCTGGTATACTCCAGAAATGAGGAAGAGCATGCAGATCACCTGAGGATAGCACTACAGACACTTAGAGACCACCAGTTATTCGCCAAGTTCAGCAAGTGGGAATTTTGGTTAAAATCCGTGACTTTCTTAGGTCATGTGGTCTCCAGTGAAGGGATACAAGTAGATCCTCATAAGATAGTAGCAGTGAAGGATTGGCCCAGACTTACCTCTCCTACTAAAATCAGGAGTTTTCTGGGCTTAGCGGTTTATTACCGATGATTTGTGGAAGGTTTTTCCTCCATAGCATCTCCTATGACCAAGTTAACCCAGAAGAAGGTGAAATTCCAATGGTCGGAAGAGTGTGAGAAGAGTTTCAAGGAGTTGAAGACTTGACTCACTACCGCTCTTGTGTTAACCCTTCCAGAAGGATCAGATGGGTTGGTTGTTTATTGTGACACTTCCAGAGTTGGACTCAGTTGTGTTATGATGCAACGGGGCGAAGAGATAGCCTACGCCTCCAGGCATCTTAAAGTTCATAAGAAGAATTATCCAACTAATGACTTGGAGTTGGCAACGGTGGTGTTTGCGCTAAAAATATAGAGACATTACTTATATAGAGATCACGGAGATGTATTCATAGATAACAAGAGCCTTCAGTATGTGTTCAGCCAAAAGGACCTAAACCCGCGTCAGAGACGGTGGTTGGAGCTGCTAAAGGATTATGACATGAGTGTGTTGTATCACCCTTGTAAGGCCAATGTGGTGGCTGACGCCCTAGGCAGACAGTCTATGGAAAGTGTGGCTCACATTGAGGAAGACAAGAAGGAGTTAGCGAAAGAAGTTCACAGGCTAGCCCGGTTAGGGGTGCAGTTGATGGATTCAGCTGAAGGTGGCGTGGTAATGCAAAGCGGGTTAGATTCATCCTTGGTAGTTGAATTCAAATCCATATAGGATGAGGATCCCATTTTACTTAAACTTAAAGAAGCAGTTCTCAGAAAGGAGGTTGAGTGTCACACCCCGCCTTGGGGGGTATGACTGGCACCTGGTGCCCTATCAGGACCTGGCCTGCTGGACTGTTAAGCCTGGGCACATCTGGTGCCTGTCTGGCTCTAACTCACATTTCTGGAAACAAAGGGCTATATAACGGCTGTAAACACAGCCCCCGGCCCACTAGCCTATAGCCTTCTGTACCTGTACTAACAGCTGACCAGAAACATATCAATTCAGGGGAACCTATGCGGGCCGACAAGGCCACCATGCTGTCTAGTTATCTGCAACTCAATCATAAAGCACTAAAAAGCTACGTGACCGACAAGGTCACAACTACTGGCAAACTATGGCCCCACACGACCATCATACTAGAAAGAAGGAGTACTAACAGCTATACAACTACACGGCCTCACACGACTGGCTCATCTGACCACAAGGAATATATACAGACTGCAAGCCTCTAGGAATAGCAATAGAAATGATCGGGACAGGGCCCCGACCTACCTGTACTATACCAAAAAAAAGAAATGAAATACACCTCTGAAATTCAGTCTCCGGATGACAGGAGCTGAATACTCGATCGCTGACAGGAATCACGCAGTATCGCCTGCTCGTCTATGAGTACGTGCAGGCAAGTAATGCAGCGCCCCACCGGGCGTCAGTACCGCTGGTACTGAGTATGTAAAGCAATAACTGAAACAATAATGCAACTGATAAAACTGAAGTGGGAAGAAACAGATTAACTGCCTGATAATGTAAGTCATAACTTTTCTCTTTTACACTGGAAAGAAGTAGAAGTCATACCTGGAGACATATCCCTCTACTGCTGATCTACTCGTGTCTAACATAACATGGCATAACATGAAATAGCATAACATGGCACACACAAACCTTACCCGGCCCCCATAAGCCGGGAGGTACAACCAACACAGAATCTACACCCCTACCCCGGTCATCCCATCTCCTATAATGGCTGTAAGCATCCCGCCGGTCCCCTGGGTATGTACTTGGGCTCGCTGAGCCCCTGACTATAACTGTACCTGAGTCTGAAGGACTCCTGAATCAACACCCGGGCGTATCCGCTCGACGGGGGTGTATAAAAGCCGACCAAGGCAAAATATGGGGAAAATGGCATCCCATCTTCGTCCCCTTGGGGGACGGCATACCACTCCGTAGAGTGACGTATCCTCGTCCTCTGGCGGACGAGTCGATACAGCTATTAACCCTGGGGCGGTCGTGGATGCTAGGTAGTCCAACCCCAAACAATACAACGGTCTCAACTAGTAATGCTGTCTGTGTATCTCACATGCTGAGGCCAACAGGGGTAAGGTATCGTATATATTACAAGCTGAGCTAATAATAATAATCTGTACGTATTTGATACGTGCTGAGGCTGGTAAATATATATATATGAATATAGTCTCCTGCTAAACTGTACTGGGGCAAAGACCGTACAAGATAGTGTTTCTGCTGAAAACTATGCTGTTTACTGAGTTTCTGTATTAACATGATCTCCTATTCCTAACATGCATTCTAAACTTTATTTTAACCTGCCATTCCATTTCTGAAGTGTTTTACGGATATTACATCACCTCACGGGGTTTCAACTAAATACAAAGATATCTTAACATGTCATATTACATCACATACTGAGCATACTGAGCAATCTCTAACACTTGTGTTAGAATCTATGTTGTACTAGTAGGTTCCATACACGTTACAACCCAATGCTTCTCATATCGTATCAATATTCATAATAAATGTAACATTTGACTCCTGAACGTTCTACTGGCCTGTAAATCACTATACTGTACCGATATTACTTAACTTGCCGAGGGAACTAGCTTTACATACCTTATCCTTGAACTATTCGTCCGTCGGACGAAGCTCAGCCGGTACTTCAGCTATTTTCTCCCAACTGCATTCATAAATATGCCAATTAATACTAAATACAGCTTTACTGTAAAGAGCAACGTCACTTTCGATATAGTTTATAGCCTAAACTTAGGCTTATCAAAAGACGGTCGAAAACTCGCTATTTTTCGGCGGTCCAGAAGGGAGAAATATTCACTTCTCAGCTAGGAACACATAGACATTAATTTAGAGCAATTCTACTTACCTTAGTTCGGTGGCTCGCCGATTCGTCGGCCGTATTTCACGAAACTAATTCCGCAGGAATGCTCTCTGCTGCTAAATACTTCGGTATCTGAGATTAATTTGAGTTTGGGCAGCGTTTAGCAGCGTAATCGGACGAAAATTATTTAATTTCTTCGATCCTTTTCCCTTCACTGCGTTTTCTCTCTGTTTCTGGAATTTCCTAAGTGTTTAAATGAAATTAAACCGAAGTGGGGCTTATATACTTGAGCCTGAACCTGGGCAACATGTCACGGAGCCATCGCGGAGGCGTCACCTCCGTGACACGCTGCCATCGCGGAGGGGCTCTGCCTCGGCTCCTCCCGCGATGGTTCGACGGGTTTCTCGTCCGATCTTTTTCCCGGCCTTTCTCTAGCACGTATGGCCTTCAAATATACTTAACCAACGTGCGAATAGGTCGTCTATGTGCCGGGAATTCTACGGGGTATAACATTGAGGCTTTCTCCAAAAGGGGAGATGGTGTACTCCGTTATCAGGGAAGATTGTGTGTACCGAATGTGGGTGAGTTGAGACAATAGATACTAGCTGAGGCACACAGCTCGAGATACACCATTCACTCCGGTGCTACCAAAATGTACCACAATTTGCGGGATATTTTGCTGGTAGAACGACATGAAAAGAGACATTTCTGAATTCTTAGCCAAGTGCCCGAACTACCAGCAAGTCAAGGTAGAGCATTAAAGGCCAGGAGGCATGACCCAAGATATCAGTATACCCATGTGGAAGTGGGAAGAAGTGAATATGGATTTCATTAGGGGTATACCTCAGACTCGCCGACAGCATGACTAAATATGGGTGGTAGTAGATCAGATGACTAAGTCAGCTCATTTCCTCCCTGTTAAAACCACAGACTAAGTTGAGGACTATGCCAAAATTTACATCCAAGAGTTAGTTAGACTTCATGGGGTGCCTTTGGCTATCATTTCAGATAGGGGAACACAGTTCACCTCACACTTCTAGAAATCCTTTCAAAAGGGACTAGGTACTCAGATCAAACTCAACACAACTTTCCACCCATAGACCGATGGGCAAGCTTAGCGGACTATTCAGACTCTAGAAGATATGCTGAGAGCGTGTGCGATAGATTTCAAGGGGAATTGGGATGACCATTTGCCTCTTATCGAGTTTGCATACAACAGTTATCACTCTAGCATCCAGATGGACCCATTTGAAGAATTATATGGTAGAAGGTGTTAGATCTCCTGTAGGGTGGTTTGAAGTTGGTGAAGCTACCTTGATAAGTCCAGACTCGGTTCATGAGGCAATGCAGAAAGTTCATCTCATCCGAGAAAGGTTGAAAACATCTCAGTGTCACTAGAAATCTTATGCCGATGTGCGGAGAAGAGAGTTAGAGTTTGCAGTTAATGACTGGGTATACCTAAAAATTTTGCCCATGAAAGGGGTGATGAGGTTTGGAAAGAAGGGGAAGCTCAGTCCGAGGTATGTGGGACCTTATAAAATTTTGAGGCGTATCGACAATGTTGCCTATGAGCTAGAGTTACCTTCAGAACTAGCATCTATACATCCATTTTTCCATGTGTCACTTCTGAAGAAGTGCATCGGAGATCCAACCTCAGTCGTGCCATTGGACAGCGTGGGAATAAAGGATAATCTCTCATATGAGGAGGTACCAGTCCAGATTCTTGACCGTCAGGTTTGTAAGCTAAGAAACAAGGAGATAGCTTCAGTCAAGGTTTTATGAAAAAATCAACAGGTTGAAGGAGCTACGTGGGAGGCCGAAGCAGATATGATGGCCAAATACCCGCATTTGTTCTCTACCGGCTCTAGCACAGTTTGAGATATTAGTTTCGACCCTAGAACTCAATTTTGTTTTCATGACTCAGTTCAGTCTCTTTTATGCTTTTGAATGTATGTATGAAAAGAGAATTTAGTTCAGTTATGTATTCTGAAACGGATGTAGTTGTTCCATCAGTTTTGGAGTTAAATGAATAGTATCTGGAACTTTAATTGTTATTCTTTTCTTTCCTGCGTGTTTTCTAACATTTAAGGATGAATGTTTTCAAGGGGGAGATATTGTAATGCATCGGAAACTCAAAATCAATATCCGGGACTTAAATCAAAAAATCTAAAAAACTGCAGAAATATTACAGGATGGCCCACCTGATGAGTCGTTAGGCAACCTCACGACTCGTTAGGTGAGCCGTGAGGAGGAGGCTGGATAATGTAAAGGAGGGCGACGGTGTACCTAACGAGGGACTTCACGAGTTGTGGTCACTGACCACGACCCGTTAGGTCACTCGTGGTCAGACCTAAGTTGAGAAAATATTGTGTTGTCCAGTGTACTTGACGAATGGGGGCAACGAGTCGTGGTCCCCAGTAACGACTCGTTATGTCCCCCATCACCATCCTTAGCTAATTTAGCTAGTGCACCTGACGGGCGTGACCATGAGTCGTGGTCAGTCACCACAACCCGTTAGGGTCACCTGACAGTTTTTCCCAGCGATTTTCTAAGAGCTATTTAGTAATTTCCTACCCTCCCAAGCTTTAAACTATGCCGTTTTAGCATTAATTTCAGACGTTTTAGTGGGGGTAACAACTTCTCTTCCTCATTCCCCACTCAAACCCTCTAGAAACAGAACGTAGAGTTCTCTCTCAGAGTATTTCAGAGCAAGAGCTAGGGCAGATCTTTCCTCTTTGATTCTCAAGTGATTTCTCCAGTTTTCTTCGTCAAGTATGTGGGATTTAATGAGGAAATTGTCCTTCCCTTGTGTCCCCCAATTTCCTCCCGTAATTTCCCTATCAGTTTAGCCCTGAGATTTTTGAATAAGTAGAAAACTTCATATGGGTTTTCGTTAATTTCAATTGGGTTATTACCCATGTTTATTGTTCACATAATTTTTGTCAATTTGTAGATAATTGTTGTTGTTCTGGCCAAGATGATTTGCAGCCTTAAATTTTTGAGTATGGATTATTGCGTATTAAATTCCGTCTATTTTTGCAAAGTATATTGTGGGTTGATTTTCCTAGAAATTTCTATTGTAAATATTTGTTGAGTAATTATTCCCCTAATGAGAATGATTTAGCCCTGCTAGATGAGATTTCTTTAATTCTTGAAACTTCACTATAATATGAAATTGTCTGTGTTGTCGGATTGAATGAGCTCTCTATGAACTGCTTAGTAGTCTAGTCAGTTAGAACACGGAACTTTATCTTTTATAACTATTCAGAAGGTGTCAACTGATCAGTTTGACTACAGTCTATTCCTAAGGTGTCAGTGGTGCCTCTCAGTTATCAGAACTAGACTCAGATTATAGTTATTTGGTCCATTAGGCGGTCATGACATTTTACATTTATAGCTCTGACCAGCCTCAAGACCCCAGTTCAGTTACAGTTTGTTCTTAGACGGTTACGACGCTTCCAGATAAGCAGCTCTAACTAGTCTACAATCCAGTTTCAGACTCCGGTCTGATAAGACTCTCAGGGTACTTTCTGTTATATGTCCCTGACTAGTCTTGGATCCCAGTTTCGAGCTATCATCCTAGCAGTTAAGTATAGGTTTCTAGTGGGAGTAGGACTTAGCACCGAGCGGGTCGGGGTTCTAGTGCACCCGGTTCCTACAACTACGTTGCCAGCGTAGGTTACAATAGTACTTGGCTTGATTGGCCCCTGACTTTTGTGATCACCTAGTTCATGCTTTTATACCCTGGCAAGGTATATTGGGTCCTACCGATTGGGTGTATACATCAGACTCCATATCTAGCTCACATGGTTAAATGTTGATTATAGACTCTCCCACTAGTAAGTTAGTCCACTCTCAGATTTCTCAGTTCAGATCAGTTCAGTGCAGTATCTTAACTTAGTATCTCAAACTTAGGACATGTTTATGACCATCAGTTAGGGTCATTTTTGACCATATCAGTTCTACATTAGTTGTATTAGTTTTCAGCCTATCAGTTGGTCATTTCAGGTCGTATCAGTTCAGTTACTAGTTCTGTCATATTATTCATGTTTCTCTCACTTACTTAGTACATTCAAAGTACTGACACATACTTTTATGCTGTATCATTTCATGATACAGCTGCAGGTTCTCAGATTCAGCACCGCTAGCCACCGCAATTTAGATTCTCCACCTCAGTAGTGAAGTGTGAGTCCTCATCATCCGAGGCATTATTTCTTTTTTTCAGTCATTTATTAGTTTCAGTTAGACTTTGAGTTAGCTTGGGGGTTTGTCCCAGCAACTCCTCAGTTAGATGGCTTTTATACAGACATGACTTTCAGATTTATCAGTATTATTCAAATGTTTTAAGCTTTATACTTTCAGACTTTTCTTTCACAAATGTTTTATGATATTATTTTAAATTTCGGCTATGTATGATTACTCAGAATACTATGTAGCATTCAGACCGAATGACTCCATGAAATTACGTCGATACTTCCACATATTATGGGTAACATAGGAGACATCTCTATTTTTCCCCGACATGATATACCAGGGGTTGACTTGGTTTCACTTGTGGTTTCAAGTACCGTGTTACGTCCAGAGTGTAGGCTCCGGGCATGACAAATGGTATCATAAGATGTTAAAGTTTCCTCAACTGTCTTCTTTATATGGAAGATGTCAAGAAAGAAATTTTTACTAGATGTGATAGTTCAAATGGCCCTGATGGTTTGATAAGTTGTTTCTATTAGACATGTTATGATATAGTAGGAGGAGATGTGTATAATGTTGTGAAGACCTTCTACAAGGGACATACATTTTCAAAATCCATCGCCCATGCTATCATTATTCTCTTACCAAAGATGAAATAGTACAGAACTTTTCAGAGATAAGACTGATTAGTCCCAACAATTTCTTGAATAAGGTGATTCCTAGAGTATTGCATGACAAACTTGAAGCAATACTCCCATCACTGATTTCAACTAACTAAATTGATTTTGTAAATTTTTTTTATAGAAAATGTATTGCTGGGTCAAGAGATTGTTACTGATATTAGAAAGAGGGATAAATATGCAAATGTTGTCATCAAATTGGACATGAAAAAAATTAAGACAGAGTGTCTTGGTTGTTTCTCAGCAAAGTATTAAGAGAAATAGGATTCTTTGAGTTGTTCATTGGCAAGATATGGAGGCTTTTGGAAAATATCTACTCCCTCCATTTTAATTTATGTGATATACTTTGTGTTATACCCCTGGAACCCAAGGATCAGACCGCAGAGTCAAAATGGAGAAAAATTGGAAGTCCGCACCAGGTCACAAGACAGTTCGTGAGGTGGCTCGTTAGGTCGGACCATGAGTCGTGAAGTGACTCGTGGTAAGGCTGGGCTTGGCAGATTATTGGGAGGCCACGGGGGTGACCATGAGTCATGGTCAGACCTCACGACTCGTGAGGTCACCCATGGCGAGGATGGGATGCATGGGTAGGGATTTGAGGCAGTAGGGACCACGGGTGGTGACCACGAGTGGTGACCACGAGTCGTGGTCAACCACCATGATTCATGGGGTCCCCTGAGCTTGTTTGGGCAGTAGACATCACGGGTCCCAGCCACGAGTCGTGCCCCATGGTAATGACTCATGAGGTCCCTCGTGGGGACTGACAATTAGTAATTTCTGCGTTTTTAGTAAGGGTATTTTCATAATTTCTAAATTTCTAAGGTCTAAACTATGTTGTTTTAAGGTCTGAATGGGGTCTTTTAAGGGGTTTAAGTTCATGTTAAGCCTCGTTCATGCATGCAAGAGTATCGAGAGGAGAATAGAAGGTGATTCAAAGTGTTCTTCCTCAATTCCTCTAAATTCCATCTTGGGATAGCAAGGGAAGTTAAGAACCAAATAATCCAAGGTATGTAAGGTCATCAATGGGCGAATCCTTCCACACCCATGCTCCTACTTTACGATTTTTACTTAAAATTTATCAAAAACTCATGGAGTTTTGTATTTGATTTAGATAAAATCTAATGATTTAATTATGGGTTTTGTAATTTTGAAATATTATCATAATATATGGATTTTTGATCATCTTTTGAGATTTAAATTGATTATAATATTGTTGATTTTGATTTCTAAGCAACTAAGCTTAATTATGCATGCCCATGATGAATTGATTTATGATCTACTATTTCCATGGTTGATATTTAAAAGCCCAGCAGGATTTATGATTTGAAATATGAATTTATTCAAATACCCATTATGATTTGATGATTTTCAAGTTATATGTATGATCTACAATTATGCATGAAACCTATGATTTATGAATTATGTTTCGCCGACTCACGGGCCTTATGTCATGGCTAGCTCACGTATGTTCAATTATGTTTACGATTATCATGATTTAACTAGCCCATGAATTCATGTATATTATACTATGGGCACTATATATGTTTTGGGAGTAGTATCGAACACCGAGTAGGTTCGGGGCTCAGGTTAAGCCCTGGATCTCATGAACTACGAGCCACCGCAGGTATGTTGGGACCCCTTTAATGTTAGTCCCTGGCCCAAATGGCCATTTTCATGGTGATATCACACTTTCTTGGTTCTACCCTTGGCAAGGTACGAACACCCTCCTAACTAGGGTTACAAGTCGGGCTTCACGTTTGCTCATATGGGGTATGTCGGTTAAGAGAATCTCCCACTGTTCCTTATGATTAATGCATGTTATGATTATGTATGTTGGCTCAAGTAATGTTAAGTAAATCTCTTCTATTGTGATTATGATTATGTTACGTTACGAATGTTTTGAAAACCTTGAGCCATATGATATGTCATCATGATTTATGATACGAGCATGCTGTCCTATTCTCATGATCATTTATGAATTTCATACATGTTTTAAATGTCCGTTTTACTTACCTTGCATACTCAGTAAATTTTACGTACTGACCGCATACTTTCTATGTTGTATCGTCTCATGATACAGGTCCTAGTTCTCAAGCTCGTCCTCACCTGTAGATAGTTTTAGATTCGCTCTCAGCGCTCTTGGTGAGTCCTCATGTTTCGAGGGCTGTATGTTCCTCCCTTATGTCATTTCTTTTAGCTTATAGATGTTGGATTAATTGGGGAGCTGTCCCATCAATCCGCGCTTCATGTTTAGAGGCTTATCAGACTACAAGTTGTATTCCGCCGTATTGTATAAGTCTTGTTCTAATTTTCCCTTTTGTTATGTTATGATTACGTTCTTTATGTTAAGTCTTCTACTCATGCGATTGAATTAGATGTATGCTCATGCCATGGGTCGATTGAGGGTCTCTCGGGGCTCCTTTTCCCGTGTCTACGATCCGGGTGTACGTTTGAGTCGTGAAAAACTAGGTATCAGAGCCAAACCTAGGGAGTCTGAAAGGCACGTTAAGTAGATTCTTTGTCATAGGTGTGAAGCGCGCCACACTTATGATGAAGATGCTACTAGACGTTTAGGAAATGTTCCCTTCTTTCATGATCTATGTCGTGCGATGAAGTCCTTTACTCTCCTAATTCGTGCTATTTGCGTTTGCAGAATCATGCCTCCACGTCGAGTAAACGCCAGGAGAAATGGTAATTGAAATGATCATGAGGGTGCCCATGATGGTGAGCATCAGCCAGCTCCACCCATTCATGAGGAGCACATACCAGAGCCAACTGCCTACGCCGAGTTTCGGACGGCCATTCAGATGCTGGCACAGGCCATGACTGCCCATGTCCAGAATCAGACAGTGGCGCATTTCCCTTAGAATGGGAATGCAGTGGCAGCTAGAGTGAGGGATTTCTTGAGGATGAGCCCTCCGGAGTTCAGGGGGTCAAAGGTGGATGAGGATCCACATGATTTTATAGAGGAGATTCTAAAAATCACCCAGGTTATGAGGGTGAACAATGGGGAATGCGTTGACTTGACCTCCTAATAGCTAAAGGGGGTAGCACATATATGGTTTAAGCAATGGAGGGATGCCAGGGCGGCGGGTGCCGGCCTGATAGGTTGGGATGAGTTTTACACCGCATTCATCGATCGATGCTTCCCTCGGGAGATGAGGGAGCTCAAGGCTGCCGAGTTTATGAATTTGAAGCAGGGTAACATGTCTATCTAGGAGTATGCATTGGAATTCACCCGGTTATCGAAATATGCTATGGAGTTGGTGGTGGATCAGCAGGCTCGGGTGAGCTGTTTTGTGCATGGAGTAGCAGATTACTTCGACAAGGATTGCCGGATCGCCATGCTTCATCGGGACATTGATTTTCCCCGTATTTTATTGCATGCGCAATAGATGGAGTCAACCTATAGGAGGCAGAGAGAGGCCAAGAGGGACAGGACCGACAGCTACGGGGTTTCTCAGGCTAGGAACTTTCCTAAACAAGCAAGAAAGGCTCTTTCTATCTTATTGGTCAAGCGCTAACGAGCAAGAAAAGGGATTCGCTAAGAAGCAACGGGTTAGGAGGTAGACCACGTCAGCATACCCAGCACAGGTCCCTCACTCCAACTCTATCATCGGCCAACATGCCATCCAGGTTCATGGGAGATTAGTGGAGCAGGGCTACAGGCTCGAGGGATCGTGGTAGCATGCAGTTGGAGCGCACTTTTCCAGTTTGTGCGAAGTGCGGCAAGAATCATCTCGAGAGGTTCCTGGTCGACTCGGATGCTTGTTTTGGGTGTGGCAAACCCGAACACAGGATCAGAGATTTCCCTGCAGCCAGTTCTACCACTCCAGTAGCACGACCCCCTCAGCAGGGTGCCTCCACTAGTTCAGCAGATGGTCAACGCCAAAACAGATTTTATGCCCTGCTGCCTCGCTAGGAGCAGGAGGCTTCTCCAAATATGGTCACGGGTGTGTTTCAAGTCTTCCATATTGATGCTTATGCTTTGTTAGATCTAGGAGCTACTTTGTCTTTTGTGACCCCTTACATTGCTAGTAGGTTTAGAGTTAGTCTTGAGATTTTGTCAGAACCGTTCTCCATATCTACTCCAGTCGGTGAACCAGTGGTAGCTAGGGGGGTATTTAGAGGGTGTTCTATCACAGTGTTGTATAAGGTTACCTCCGTAGACTTAGTCGAGTTGGCCATGACGGACTTTGATATCATCTTGGGTATAGATTGGTTGTTTGCATGATATGCTTCAATTAATTATAGGACCCGTGCGGTGGAATTTTGATTTTCAGGTGAGTTAGTTTTGGAATGGAAGGGTAATTCAGTTGTACCAGTCGGTCGCTTTATTTCCTACCTTAAGGCCAAGAAAATAATCTCTAAGGGTTGCATGTACAACCTAGTTAGGGTTAAGGATGTAGAGTCCGAGACCCCGACTATTCAGTCAGTTGCAGTGGTGTGTGAGTATCTGGAGGTTTTCCCCGATGATTTGCCAGGTGTTCCTCCGGAGAGGGAAATTGATTTCGGTATTGATCTATTACCCGATACGAAGCCTATCTCCATTCCTCCTTACAGGATGGCTCCAACCGAGCTAAAAGAGTTAAAAGAATAGTTAAAGGACTTGTTGGATAAGGGTTTCATTAGACCGAGAAAGTCTCCATGGGGTGCACTGGTTCTCTTTGTTCAAAAGAAGGATGGATCACTTTGGATGTGTATTGATTACCGGCAGTTGAATAAGGTCACTGTCAAGAATAGGTACCCCTTGCCCAGGATTGATGATTTATTTGACCAGCTCCAGGGTGTCAGGTGTTTCTTGAAGATAGATCTCAGGTCCGGATACCATCAACTTAGAGTTCGGGAGTGTGATATCCCAAAGACAACCTTCAGAACCCAGTATGACCATTATGAGTTTGTAGTTATGTCATTTGGACTAACCAATGCTCCTGCAAATTTTATGGACCCGATGAATAGGATGTTCAAGTGATATCTGGACATGTTCATGATCGTTTTCATCGATGATATTCTTATATACTCCCGGAGCGAGGAGGAGCATGCCGCTCATCTGAGGATAGTGCTGTAGACTCTCAAGGATCGTCAGTTGTATGCAAAGTTTAGCAAATGTGAGTTTTGGTTGGCCTAGATGGAATTTCTAGGCCATGTGGTATCAAGTGAGAGCATAAAAGTAGATTCTCAAAAAATCGAGGCAGTAAAGAATTGGCCTAGACCCGTGAGTCCTTCAGAAATTTGGAGTTTCTTGGGCCTAGCAGGTTACTATCGGAGATCTGTGGAGGGTTTTTCATCTATTTCCGCACCATTTACTAAGTTGAATAAGAAAAATATAAAGTTCCAATGGTCGGAGGCTTGTGAGAAAGCTTTCAGGAATTGAAGACCCGACTCACTCAGCACCAGTGTTGACTTTACCCGAGGGTACAGATGGCTTTGTGGGGTATTGTGATGCTTCATGAGTTGGACTGGGATGCGTGATGATGCTGCATGGGAAAGTAATAGCATATGCCTCTCGACAGTTAAAGGTTCACGAAAAGATTTACCCGACTCATGATCTTGAGTTGTCCGCGGTGGTGTTTTCATTGAAGATATGGAGGCATTACTTGTATGGGGTCCATGTGGACGTGTTCACGGATCACAAGAGCTTGCAATATATGTTCATGCAGAAGGATCTTAATCTTCGGTAAATGAGGTGGTTGGAGTTACTAAAGGACTATAATATGAGTGTTCTTTACCACCCGGGCAAGGCTAATGTGGTTGCGGATGCACCTAGTAGGCTCTCCATGGAGAGTGTGTCCCACGTGGATAAGGGAAAGAAGGAGTTGGTAAAGGATGTCCACGGGCTTGCAAGATTGGGAGTTAGATTGATTGACTTGACAGATGGCGACGTTATTGTGCAGAATGGGTCAGAATCGTCCTTGGTGGTCGATGTCAAATCTAAGCAAGATGAGGATTCGATTTTGAGGAAGCTGAAGGAAGCAGTATGGAGTCAAAAGGTGGAGGTTTTCTCCCAAGGCGGAGATGATATGCTACGATGCCAGGGTCAACTATGTGTCCCGGACATTGATAATTTGAGAGTTCAGATATTGCATGAGGCACATGGTACCAGGTACTCTATCCATCCGAGTTTCACAAAGATGTATCGAGACTTGCGAGAAATCTATTGGTGGAATGGTATGAAGAAGGATATTGCAGAGTTTGTAGCCAAATGTCCAAACTGTCAGCAAGTGAAGGTTGAGCATCAGAGGCCGGGAGGCGTACTTCAGGATATTAGGATTCTCACATGGTAGTGAGAAGAGATTAACATGGATCTCATTACAGGTCTACCTCGTACTCGATGACACTATGATTCCATTTGGGTAGTGGTAGACAGGTTAACCAAGGTTGCACACTTTCTACCGATGAAGACCACGGATTCAGCAAATGATTATGTCAAGTTGTATATTTGGGAGTTGGTTTGACTTCATGGAGTGCCCTTGTTTATTATTTCATACCGAGGTTCTCAGTTTACCTCCCAGTTCTGGCGGTCTTTTAAGAAGGGACTTGGGACTCAAGTCAAGCTCAGCACGACCTTTCATCCGCAAACGGATGGCCAAGCCGAACGAACAATCCAGACTCTTGAGGACATGTTGAGGGCATGTGTTATGGATTTCAAAGGTAGTTGGGATAGCCATTTGCCCTTAATCGAGTTTGCTTATAATAATAGCTATCACTCTAGTATCCAGATGGCGCCGTTCGAGGCTCTTTATGGGCGAAGGTGTAGATCACCTATCGAATGGTTTGAGGTTGGTGAGGCAGCCATGATAGGACCTGATTCGGTTCATGAGGCCATTGTAAAGGTCCAGTTGATAAGGGACCGATTAAAAATCGCGCAGAGTCGTTAGAAATTGTATACTGATGTGAGGAGAAGGGATCTAGAGTTTGATGTGAATGACTGGGTATTTCTAAAGGTATCTCCCATGAAGGGAGTGATGCGGTTTAGAAAGAAAGGGAAATTCAATCCCCGATATGTTGGTCCTTACAGGGTTATGAGAAGAGTTGGTAAGGCAGTGTATGAGTTGGACCTACCATCGGAGTTATCTTTTGTGCATCTCGTGCTTCATGTGTGCTCTTGAAAAAGTTCTTGGGTGATCCAGCTTTAGTAGTCCCTGTAAACGGCGTTGGTGTAAAGGATAGCCTTAGCTATGAAGAAATTCCGATGGAAATCTTGGATCGTCAGGTTCGGAGGCTGAGGAACAAAGAATTAGCTTCAGTTAAAGTATTATGGAGAAATCAGCATGTTGAAGGAGCTACGAGGAAAGCCGAAACAGATATGATGGCTAGATAGCCACACTTGTTCTCTACTAGCTCAGTTTCAGTTTGAGGTATCAGTTTTTGCCCTAAACCTCTAATTAGTTTTCATGTTCAGTTCATGCATACAAGTTTGTTTTATGATATCGTATATGTATGTGGTGTCTGAATTCAATTCAGCTATGTAGTTCTTTTCGGAGGTAGTCATTCCGTCAGTTTTCAGCTTAAATGATCAGTATTTGTATATGGTGATAGCTGGTTTTTGAGTTTTATGCATGTTTCTAACATTCGAGGACAAATGTTCCCAAGGGGGAGATATTGTTATACCCCGGGAACCTAAGGATCAGACCACAGAGTCAAAACTGAGAAAAACTGAAAATTCACACCAGGTCACAAGAAGGTTCGTGAGGTGGCTCGTTAGGTGAGACCACGAGTCGTGAAGTGACTTGTGGTCAAGTTGGGCTTGGCAGAGTATTATGAGGCCACGGGGGTGACCACGAGTCATGGTCAGACCTCACGACTCGTGAGGTTACCCGTGTTAAGGATGGAATGCATGGCTAGGGATTTGAGGCAGTAGGAACCACGGGTGATGACCATGAGTCGTGGTCAGCCACCACGATTCATGGGGTCCCCCAAGCTTGTTTGGGCAGTAGACATCACGGATCCTAGCCACGAGTTGTGCCCTATGGCAACGACTCGTGAGGTTCCTCGTGGGGACTGGCAATAAGAAATTTCTGCGTTTTTAGTAAGGGTATTTTCGTAATTTTTAAATTTCTAAGGCCTAAACTACGTCATTTTAAGGTCTGAATGGGGTCTTTTAAGGGGTTTAAGTTCATGTTAAGCCTCATCCATGCATGCAAGAGTATAGGAAGGAGAATAGAAGGTGATTTAAGGTGTTCTTCCTCAATTCCTCTAAATTTCATCTTGGGCTAGCAAGGAAAGTTAAGAACCAGATAATTCCAGGTATGTAAGGTCATCAATCAGTGAATCCTTCCACACCCATGCTCCTACTCTATGATTTTTACTTAAAATTTATCAAAAACTCATGGGTTTTGTATTTGATTTAAATAAAATCTAATGATTTAATTATGGGTTTTGTGAATTTAAAATATTATCATAATCTATGGATTTTGATCATCTTTTGAGATTTAAATTGATTTATTATTGATTTTGATTTCTAAGAGACTAAGCTTAATTATGCATGCCCATGATGAATCGATTTATGATCTACTATTTCCATGATTGATATTTAAAAGCTCAGTATGATTTATGATTCGAAATATGAATTTATTCAAATACCCATTATGATTTGATGATTTTCAAGTTATATGTATGATTTACAAGTATGCATGAAACCTATGATTTATCAATTATGTTTGGCCGACTCACGGGCCTTATGTCATGGCTAGCTCACGTATGTTCAATTATATTTATGATTATCATGATTTAACTAGCCCATGAATTCATGCATATTATACTATGAACATTATATATGTTATGTTGGGACCCCTTTCATGTTAGTCCCTGGCCCAAATGACCCTTTTCATGGTGATATCACACTTTCTTGGTTCTACCCTTGGCAAGGTACGAATACCCTCCCGACTAGGGTTACAAGTCGAGCTTCATGTGTGCTCATATGGGTTATGTCGGTTAAGAGAATCTCCCGCTGTTCCTTATGATTAATGCATGTTATGATTATGTATGTTGTCTCAAGTAATGTTAATTAAATCTCTTCTACTATGATTATGATTATGTTACGTTACGAATATTTTGAAAACCTTGAGCCATATGATATGTCATCATGATTTACGATATGAGCATGCTGTCCTATTCTTATGATCATTTATGAATTTTATACATGTTTTAAATGTCCGTTTTACTTACCTTGCATACTCAGTAAATTTCACGTACTGACCGCATTCTTTCTATGTTGTATCGTCTCATGATACAGGTCCCAGTTCTCAGGCTCGCCCTCACCCGTAGATAGTTTCAGATTCGCTCTTAGCGCCCTTGGTGAGTCCTCATGTTTCGAGGGCTGTATGTTCCTCCCTTATTTCGTTTCTTTTAGTTTCTGGATGTTGGATTAGTTGGGGAGTTGTCCCATCAATCCGCCCTTTATGTTTAGAGGCTTATCAGATTACAAGTTTTATTCTATCGTATTGTATAACTCTTGTACTGATTTTCCCTTATGTTATATTATGATTACATTCTTTATGTTAAATCTTCCGCTCATGTGATTGAATTAGATGTATGCTCATACCATGGATCGACTTGGAGTCTCTTGGAGCTCCTTGTCCCATGTCTACGATTAGGGTATACGTTTGGGTCATGACACTTTGACTAGGCACGAAGTTTAAGCAATATGAGAAGTCTTTTGAAACTTGGTCTAAAGTTAGTCATAAATGTTTGTGTGGCTATAAATCATCTCACTAAAGCTGAAATGATATTTTAATACTAAATTATTACTAAATATAGAAATATGTCATTCTTTTTTATATTAATTAAAAAGAAAAGTATGTCACATAAATTGGGACAGAGGGAGTAGTATTTTATAAATGGAAAGACTCATGACTTCTTCTATTTTTGTTATTATTTTTTAAGTTTTTTCATTACTTTTTAAATATAAAAATAAATATAGTATTTAACTATCTTTATACTAATAAAATATAGAAAAATTAAATAATTTGACTACATCAAAAAATAATTTACAAAAATTACTAATATTACTAGCTTATTTATTGAAACCGAAATTAATTAAAAGTATATTTTATAAATTTTTGTTCATCTATTTTTTTCAAATTATTATTCTTTATTTTTTCATCATAATCTGATTTCATGCTCAATTTTGGCTCATTTATTTTCTTGATTTTTTTTAAAAATTTTCTCCTTGTTATTTTAAATTTTTTTTTGTACTCTTTTTATTTTTTCTCGTTCTTTCTTTATTTTTTTTATTCTATCTTCTTTTTTCTTCATTTTTTTAAATCATATTATTCTTTATTTTTTCACCATAATCTAATTCGTACTCAATTTTTTCTCCTTTATAAAAAAATTATGCTTTCTTTTCCTTTTTTATTTTATTTATTGTTTATTTTTTCTAATTTTATTTAATTTTTTTAATTTAATTTTTTTCTCCATAATTTTTTTTTTCATTATTTTTGCTCTTTTTATGTATTTTTCTTTTTTAATTTCTGATGATTTTCACTGAGATCTGTTTCAACCCTTCAATAACATATTCTTCATTCCTCAATGATACCATCACAGTATATTTATATACTATCATGATATCATTAAGGTCTGCTTCAGTCTTTCAGTGAGAAACTTCTTGGTTTTCAATGATACCATCACAATATATCTATACACTATCATGGTATCATTGGGGTTTGCTTTAGTGCTTTAATGAGATACTCCTCAGTCCTTTATGATACCATCACAGTATATTTATATACTGGATGGTATCATTGAGGTTTGCTTCAGTCCTTCAGTGAGACTCCTCGGTCCTCTATGGTACTATCACAATATCTCTATATATTGTCATGGTATCATTGAGGTCTCCTTTAGTTCTTCAGTGAGACATGCCTCAGTCTTAATGATACCATCATAGTATATTTATATACTAGCATGATATTATTAAGGTCTGTTTCGGTCTTTTAGTAAGAAACTTCTTAATCTTCAATGATACCATCAAGGTGGTAGACCAAGGGTAGAAAAGTAATTTCAAATCTATTAAATAAGCAAATTGGCCAATAATTATTGAATTTCTTTTCATGGACCCACTTCTTATTCAATTTTTTTTAAATACACTACTTTCCACCTTTGCTATGTAATTAAAAAAAATCTCAAGTAAGTTGCTTTATGTAGTGCTTTAACTATAAACTATATTTTTGATAATTTTATAATTAGAATGTATAACAAAATATGATATTTATACATAACCAAAAAAAAATATTTCTTTAAGAGAAATTATTTCATTTGTATTTTTCATTGAGTTTTTAATTATAAAAAATATTTCTTTGGTAATTATATAACTCAAATGTTTATTTTTATTTAGTAAAATACTAAAATATGATATTTGTATATAATAATTTTATTATTTCATTTGTATTTTTTATTTTCTATATTACGTAAAGAAGGAAAAAGAATTTTCTTAAAAAGAAGCTCACGATAAATATAATTTGTATAGATTTACAATTAAATATTTATTATATTCTTACAAATTAATATCCTTATACAAGTTTTGTAATTTCAATTGCTGCATTGAGGTAGTATGGTGGATACTTGTTTGTTGTATTTTTACTGAATGCACCATTCTATTAATAGTAAATAATGAGTGAAATAATCTTTTTAGAAAATGTGAAAAAATATAACATGAATGAAAGTTGATAATGGTTAACATTTAAAATTTTATGAGGTTGAATAAGTTTATATAAAAAAAGTACCAAGCTACTATAATTACATAATATAAAAAGAATGAGCTCATCAAAAGATGCAATTAGCCTCATATATATTACATGTGTTTAGAGACTATTGGTGAGAAAATAAAATAAAGCTAAGTACATAATACAATATATATTGCTTCATGTACAATTTTTTATAGTCATGGTTGTTCTTCCATGTCTTTTCTATATAACAGAAACTATCATGGTATCAATGAGGTTTGCTTCAGTTCTTCATGAGACACTCCTCAATCATCTATGATACCATCATAGTATATCTATATATTGGATAGTATCATTGAGGTTTGCTTCAGTCATTCAGTGAGACTCCTCAGTCCTCCATGATACTATCACAATATATCTATATACTGTCATGGTATCATTAAGGTCTCCTTTAGTACTTTAGCGAGACGTTCATCAGTTTCAATAATACCATCATAGTATATTTATATACTAGCATGATATCATTAATATCTGCTTCAGTCTTTCAGTGAGAAACTTTTTAGTCTTCAATGATACAATCACAGTATATCTATATATTATCATGGTAACATTGAGGTTTGCTTTAGTCTTTCATGAGACACTCCCCAATCCTATATGATATCATCATAGTATATTTATGTACTAGTATGGTATCATTGATGTTTGCTTTAATCTTTAAAGAGACTACTCAGTCCTTCATGATACCATCACAATATATCTATATACATCGTGGTATCATTAAGGTCTGCTTTAGTTCTTAAGTGAGACACTCATCAGTCCTCTATGATACCATCATAATGTATCAATATACTGTTGTGGTATCATTGAGGTATGCTTCCGTTCTTAAGTGAGACACTCCTTAGTTCTTCTATGATACCATCACAATATATCTATATACTGTCGTCGTATCTTTGAGGTCAGCTTCAATTCTTCACAGAGACACTCCTCAGTCTTCCATGATACAATTATAATATATTTATATAATGTCATGGTATCATTGAGATCTGTTTCAATAAGACACTTTTCAGTCTCCTCTATGATACTCATATGATATATATTATATACTGACATAGTATCATAAAAATAAAAAAAATAAAAAGATAAAACAAAAAAAGGTAACAAGAGAAAAACAAAAATAAAAAAGGAGTCAACATGAGAAAAATAAAGCAAAAGAAAAAAGAAAAAAAAGGAGAATATGAAACTTTAAAAAAAAAAGAACAATAGGAGAATAACATTAATTGTTGGGAAGAAAGTAACAATGTAATGTGCTAAAAGAAAAAAGAGACATTATGGATAAATACTATGACAAAAGTGAATATTTTGTCATACCCCACCTTGGGAGGCATGACTGACACCTAATGCCATACTGGGATCTAAACTGATCTGGCTGGGCTTATGCACCTTTGGTGCATACCGGCAATTCAAATCAAGAAAAAAACGAGCTATATCTCAACTGTAAACACAGCCTCAGGCCAACAAGACCACCTGCAAAAGAGACCAGCTAACCAACAACAAGGCAATAAAGGGATCCTATATGGGTTGACAAGACCACCGTGCTGTTTAGTTATAGCAAAATGAAAACAGGCGATCATATTCACACTAATACCAACAAGGCTGCTAACTAATTAGCTAAACTAGGCTCCACACGGCCAACATACACAAAATAAGATATACATAGGCCCCACACAGCCAACAACAACCAACAACAGAGAAACTGTAGCCTGCAAGCCTCTAAGAGTGGAATAATGGTTGGGACAGGGCCCTGACCTACCCAAAAGCTATACAACAAAAGAACAAACCTTCTCTAACTATTAACTCTAAAGAAAAGGAGCTGACTGGACTACTGAATCTGGCTGGCAACTAGGAAGGTCCTGAACCACGTCTATCCGCACCTGCAGGCAAGTAATGTAGCGCCCCAAAGATGGGCACGGGTACAATATATACCGAATATGTAAGGCAGTAATGAAAATGACTGAATAATAATGATAATATAACTGAAAATGATCAATAAAAATGATAAGAGTTATAACCTGAATAGCCCCACAACCTGCCATATAACTAATAAGTAAGTAACACAAACAAGAATCTTATCTAGTCCCCATAAGCCTAAAAGGTACAACCAGCGCCGAATAACCAGCCCGGGGCCCCTATAAGACCTAGAGAGTACACTTCAATCTATATACCCCTAGCATGATCGATAAGAGTCAACGAGTAACAATAGCAAACCTACTTGGGCTCCGGGTCTGCAACTGAGCCCGCTTGGTTCCTGTAGCTGTGTCTGAGCCCTCTAGGCTCCTATGACAGCATCCTGAGCACCCAAGGCTCGACGAAGGGTTAGTGATGCCGATACGATATAAAAATAGAAGCTCATTCGTGGATGGACTGTAATATGGCACTTGGGCCTGAATATAGTCCCGTTAGACAACATATAGCTTCTCTGAGCAATCTATATAGCCCCGTAGGAGATGAAACAACTAGTAACCCTGGGGTTGGTCGACGAAAGGATATATAGGGTAGGGTCAGTCCCAACCGCAATAATAAACAATAATCTTAACCAATGGTAGCAGCTAATTACAACATACATGCTTATGACTTTCTTACTGGGACATAAGTCGTATTATTATACGACAGGAATAACTTGCCAAAGGGATTAGCTTTAACATACCTCAAATGCCGATTCTTGTCTATCCAATTAGTTCCAACTTGTAGGCGGTGATTTCAGCCCTTACACTGAGAGGATAGGGCTATTTTCAATACTAAGACTCAGCAAATAACGATATCTTTCGATAATAATATTAACTACTATTCTAGTCTATTTAACTCGGCTGAAAACTCACAATTCCTCGATAGTTTAGAAGCAAGAAATGCTTACCTATTGCTTGTGGCCGTTTAGGACTCAATTTGGAGTACTTTCAACAAGCTTTACTCTGCGGGGTTCCGGTACATCGAGTGAATTTTTAAGAAATAACTCCGCAGAGATGCTTCTCATAGGTCTAGAACTCGTTATCCAAGGTGAATTTGCATTTGGACGGAGTTTAGCAGCATAATTTAACGAAAAATGAAAGAAAAGTAGAGGAAACCCTTTGTGCTCTTCAAAAAATAGGGAAAATATAGATATGATTTAACTTGAATTTAAGTTTTATATATAGGTGGGGGGTCGAGGGAAGGGGGGCAAGCCGCATGGGCCATCGCGCCATAGGGCTGTCGCGCCGCGCTGCCTACTGCGCTGAGTGGCTGCTGCATCACGCAGGCCATCGCGGCCTGGCCTCGCCCCGCCCTGTTAACCCACTTGATGATGTCCTCGCTCGTCCTGACGTCGAGGCTTCTCCCGCACGCGTCATGCTCTCACTGCTCACCGCAAGCCCACGTGCACGCACACTAGCCGCTAACATCTTACGGGGTGTAACATCATTCCTCCTTAGGAACATTCGTCCTCGAATGAAATATTTAAATTTAAAAGACTCAACTACTTTGATGGTTGTTTAGAAAAATTTCGATAGAGTCTCCTTTGTAATATGGACTATTTAGCCACCTGAAACGCAGAAAAGTCAAACATAGGCATCTTACAGGACTCTATAAACAACTATTCCACAACATAGAAGTGAACAACTAGACAATATTAGTAATATAAGCAATAAAGTAATATCTGAACAACACTCTCATCTCAACTATATAATCTTGGTCAGGTCTGGAATAAGTGAGGATATTTAGACCTCATGCCGTCCTCCACTTCCCAAGTCATCTCTTCTATATTATTTTTTCATCTCTTCTATATTATTTTTTCTCCACAATACTTTAATAGAAGCTACATCTTTAGTACGCAGTCTACCGACCTGCCAATCTAGTATAGCAACTGGAGTCTCTTCGTAGGCTAACTCTTCAGTAACTTGAACATCTTCGACTGAAACAACCCGAGACGAGTCCCGTATGCACTTCCGTAGCATTGACACGTGGAAGACTGAATGAACAGATTCTAGCTCTGAAGGCAGTTCTAGCTCGTATGCCACGCGGGCTATCTTTTGGAGGATCCGATACGGGCTAATGAACCTAGGTATAAGTTTGCCCTTCTTTCCAAATCTCATCACGACCTTTATTGGTGAAACTTTGAGAAATACCCAATCATCAAAATTAAATTTCAAGTCTCTACGTCATACATCAGAATAGGACTTCTGATGACTCTGGGCTGTCAGCAAGCATTCTCTGATGAGCTTCACTTTTTCTTTTGATTGATGGATCATATCCGGTCCGAGAAATCCTACCTCTCCTAGTTCAAACCATCCTATAGGGGACCTATATTTCCGCTCATATAAAGCTTCATAAGGGGCCATTTGAATAGCAGAATGATAACTGTTATTGTAGGCAAATTCAATAAGGGTAGATGCTCATCCCAACTCCCTCCAAAGTCTAGGACACATGCTCGTAGCATATCCTCGAGCATCTGAATAGTATGATCTGCCTAACCGTATGTATGGAGATGGAAAGCTGTACTCAGATTAATCTAGTTGTGAATTGTTCCCCTATGTAAAAATAATGGATGTTGGAACACCATGTAGTCGGACTATCTCCTTAATATATAACTCAGCGTAGTCTTCGGCTGAAAAGGTAGTCCTGACTGGCAATAAATGGGCTGACTTTGTCAGTCTATCGACAATGACCCAAATGGAGTCGAATTTACACCTAGTTTGAGGTAACCCTATCATAAAGTCCATATTAATTTCTTCCCATTTCCACATAGGCACCGCTATCTCCTGAGTCAGTCTGACGGGTTTCTAATGTTCAGCCTTTACCTGCTGGCACTTAAGACACTGTGCTACAAATTCAGCTACACCTTTCTTTATTCCAGGCCACCAGAATATTTCATTTATATCATGGTACATTTTCATTGAACCTGGATGAAAAGAGTAACGGGAGTAATGTACCTCTGCCATGATCTGCTGGTGGAGCCCTGTTGCGTCTGGAACACAGAGTCGACTCCTGTATCGCAAGACCCCATCTTCGATTAACTCGAAGGCAGATAATTCACCCTGCTGAACCTTGTCTCTGAGATGTACTAGATTAGGGTCCTATACTGCTGCTCCTTTACCTCTACAACCAGGGATGATACTGTTGTATTTTGAATCACAACCCTATTATCCTCTGAATCTACTACCTGGACTACTAAACTGGCTAACGGTGTAGCTCTCATGCCATATCCTGTTGTTCTGGCCTCAAATGTACTAAACTTCTCATAGATCTACGGCTAAGAGAATCCTCTATAATATTAGCCTTCCCTGGGTGATACAAAAAATGTTCACGTTGTATTCTTTCAGCAATTTTAACCAATGACGCTGTTGTAAATTCAACTTTTTCTCCGTGACGATGTACTGGAGGCTTTTATGATCAGTAAAAATATCCACATGCACACCATACAAGTAATGCCTCCATATTTTTAGCGCATAAACTACTGCTAATTCTAAATCATAGGTGCGGTAGTTCTTTTCATGCTTTCTTAGCTGCCTCGAAGCATAAGCAATCACCTTTCCGTGTTGCATCAGAACATACCCTAACCCAATGCCTGAAGCATCAAAGTATACAACATAACCCTCTGATCCTTCCGGCAAGGCTAACAGTGGTGCAGATATCAATCTATTTTTCAACTCTTGGAAACTCTGCTCACAGGCCTCGGTCTAGTGGAACTTAGCTGCTTTCTGAATCAATTTAGTCAAGGGTGTTGATCAGGTAGAAAATCCTTCTACAAACCTTCTTTAATATCTAGCTAACCCTAGAAAACTGTGAACCTCAATTGGAGTTGTAGGTCTAGGCCATGTCTTTACTGCCTCAATTTTTTGTGAGTCAACCTAAATACCAGCATCAGAGACAATATGGCCCAAGAAAGCTATGGAATTCAGCCATAACTCACATTTGGAGAATTTTGCATATAACTGGTGGTCTATGAGGATCTAGAATACTGCTCACAAATGATCTCTGTGTTCATCTTCTGAGCGGGAGTATACCAAGATGTCATTAATGAAAACTATCACAAACATATCTAAATACGGTCTGAATATGCTATTCATCAAATCCATAACCACTGTTGGTGCATTCATCAATCCTAAGGACATAACTAAAAATTCAAAATGACCATATCTAGTCCTGAAGGCTGTTTTCGAAATATTTTTCTCCTGAACTCGCACTTGATGGTACCCGGACCTTAAGTCAATCTTGGAAAAATATTTCGCTCCCTGCAACTGATCAAACAAATCATCTATCCTTGGAAGGGGATATTTATTCTTAATAGTAACTTTATTCAACTACTGATAATCTATACACATGCATAGGGAGCCATCTTTCTTTCTTACAAACAGAATTGGCGCACCCTACGGTGAAGTACCGGACCTGATAAAACCTTTATCTAACAAGTCTTTCAACTGTTCTTTCAATTCTTTCAATTCAGCAGGAGCCATTTGATACGTAGGAATGGATATAGGCTGAGTACCTGGTAGCAAGTCGATGGAGAAATCGATTTCACGCTCTGGGGGAATACCAGAAAGTTTATCGGGAAACACATCTGGAAATTCATTAACCACTGGGATGGACTGAAGAGTCGAGAATTCTACTTGCATATCCCAAACCCTAACAATATGGTAAATACAACCCTTCTCTATCAACTTTCTCGCCCGAAGATAGGATATGAACCTACCTCTTGGCGTAGCTGCATTGCCTTTCCACTCTTGCACTACCTCCCCTGAAAAGTGAAATCGGACAGTCTTGGTCCAATATTCCACATTGGCATTGACGCTAGTCAATCCATACCCATAATTACATCAAAATCAATCATTTTTAGTAACACTAAGTCTGCTGAAGTCGGGCGATCGACAATATCCACCGTGCAACCCCGATAAATTTTCTTAGCAAAAATAGAGTCACCGACGTGTGCAGACACCGAGAAGGGTCGCTGGAGTAATTTTGGTGTTATACTAAACTTTTGGGCCACTAATGGAGTAACATAGGATAAAGTGGAACCTGGGTCTCTCAAAGCATAAACTGAGCGAGAGCAAACGTCCAGCATACCTGTCACAACATGTGGTGATGACTCTGACTCCTGTCGTCCTAGTAAATCATAAGTACGATTCTGACCACTTCCAGAACTAGATGCCCTTGATCTACCTCAGCCTCTGCCGGTTGGAGATGAGGTCCTACACCCCGCTGAAGGTGCTGGGGCATGTGACCCTGCTGAAAACCTATCTGTTTACGCCCAGCACACTCGCAAGCGTACGTGGTCATACAAGTAATACAGTGGCCCTTTTTTAGAGGGGGATGTCGAACCTATAAGGACTGGACCAATTCAGCGATTATTCAAGTTCAAGTGTTGAAATTAACCTTCACAAGTATTGATTATAGAAATTTTTGATAAATTCTAATTAAGTCTAGGGGTGATCACAAAATAATCGAGAAACAATACAAGAAGAAACTAGAGTTAAGGCCTAATAATCATGCAATGCTACAATTCACAATAATTCGAGTGTGAAAACTTCAGTTGTTGTCTCACATAATTAAAATTCTATGTTCATGGTATTTCGAGCCTCTAAACATGACAAATTAGTCTCATACCTACATCGTTGAGCGAGGATGTGACGTCCTAATTCTTGAGCAATTTAACTATGTGGATGTGGTTTACGGAGTTTGTGCCCTTGATTATGGACTTTCGTACCTCTAATTATTTAACAAGACTTAGTTTCACAACTACTTCTACGAGCGGTGATGTGACAATTCTAAGTCAGTATCTAGATCATCCCGTTTTAATAACCATGCAAGGCAAATTAGGTATAATTTCTATCCTAACCGCGAATCCAATCGTAAAGATAAGAACTTGCACCCTATATTCTTATGTTCTAGCCTAGGGTTACTTTCTCGAGCTTTTCCCTAAGCTTAAAGAGTTTGTTTTCATGGTGATCAAGCACAAAAACAATAATGATAAAGAATGTAAGACAAAACAATAACTAAAACTCAACCCAATGAAGAATTCATGCAATTACAATCATATTGTGTAGCCTCAATCCTAGAGGAAGGGTTTTAGCCACTCATGTTCGTACAAATACTCAAAAACATGATTCAAGCAAAGTACTTACAAGAATAGTTAAAAGAGAATGCAAAACAATGAACCCTAGGTAGAGTTATTCGCTTCTCCCTTCGCTTCTTTACGGTTTCTCAGAAATATTTCGTGATCCAATAATTTTAGGAGCTAAGGTTTTAATTTATACTAAGTAGGAAACTTTTAATTTTGGCCGGCCATGGAGCAGCCTCGTGCCACACTGCCATCGCAGCAGCAACTCCGTGGCACGGACTAGTTGCACAGGTGCACTGGAAACCTCAGCAGTGGCATGTCATAGGTGCAGGCTGTGCACGATGCCTGGCGTGGCACGGACCTTCTCTCACGTGACGCCCAGTGTGACACGGAAGTTGGCGCGCAACAGTGCCTAACGTGGCACGATGCCAACGCGCAGGGACATTGGATTGCCTCTTCTCCCACACATGGCATGAGCATGGCACAGCGCTGGGCGCGACACACTGCCTGGTGCGGCCAGCCTTTCCATGGCATGTACACTTGAAATCTTTTGCAATCTGATCCAAACTCCATTCCTTCGCTTCAACCATCATTATCTAGTCCCTCATATGAATTTTACACCTACAAAACAAGGATTAATCATGTTGATTAGTGAATACACTAAAATATTCAAAATCACATGAGAATGTAATTAATTAAATTAACAAACTCGACTAAGTTAAGTTATAAAAATAGCACTTGGGCACGTAATTATGCCCAAGATCACTACCCCACACTTAAAGCTTTGTTCGTCCTCGAATAACTCTTTTACATCTCATGCACCCTAAGACTCACACATAGCTAATTGAAGCAATACAATTCAAGCTAAGGCTACAACGATTGTTTGAGATGGCAAGTTAACAATAGAGCATGTAAGATTTAATCATTAAAATCAAATATAACTACGTAAAGACTTCCTATACTCAAGAATCGACTCTCAATCTCAACAAATGCATGTAAATTAACCAATTAAGAAATTCGACATGAATTTTATCCTTCATCAAACATGTGCCCTCACACAAGAGAGTTACCCATTTTCTCTCATATGATTTCAAATTATAACATGCATGGGTATATGAATAAGAAATGCTCTCACTCTTAAAAAGAATTCACATGCTACATGTATTGACCCATAAGATATCCTGCAGTGTTTTACTCCACTAATTTAGGAATGTTTGCATGTAAGATCAAGTAGGACTTAGTGAATTGTAATGTAAGCTAAGAGATGGGTAGCTACTATTATGGCCAGTAATAGTGACTATCTTCCCTAAGCACTTTAAATCCATCACACTTTCATTAGGAATTTCCATCCTCTTACTTCACCTTATTCTTTTCTCTCCCATTTTTTCTTTTGTTTCCTATCTCATTAGGCACATGTAAGATGTTAGTAAGGAGTACTTAAGCAATTTTCTTTTTCTCTTTTTTCTTTTTTTACTTCCTACTAACTCCTATTCATTTTTAAACAAGTGCACCTCTAGTCTTTTCTTTAACTCCCGCAACTACTCTTTTCTTCCTTCTTCCCACTCCTCACTCCTTAACTCTCTTTTTCATTTTCACTTATGCGCTTAGGAGTTTTGGATCAAATTCAAGGCCATTAAAAAGAAGGATTAAGCTCATTTTTTGGCTAGAAAAGAATAGGTTAAAGGCTCAATGGGGCTAACTAGGATCAGACATTCAAGGTAGGTAAAATAAGGGATAAAAATTAAGCTCATTCAAAGAAATGCCTAAATCATCTCCTACAATCTACATCTCTCATTTTGTCCTGTATACACACCAGGCAAGTTCTAGACACTACACAATAGCATGGAATATTCAAAATCCTTACACTCATAGTACATGCTCAATTCTAAACAAATTCAGCAGACTCTTAACTCAGCTAATCACAAGAATGCAAAATTCAGCTTTAAGCACATCGAGTCACATTCAAGAGCCTAGGTGTCTCAAACAAAGTTATACATCTGCTAACATGCTTCAAAATTAACAACACTTGCATATTACAATCATATATAGCACATAACAAGAACATCAAGCCATCAATCAGCTAAGGGTTCAAAAAAAAAACCTATTGACTAATTTTCCCTCAAGACGGTCGTCATCCATCCATCGTCAGAAAAAGTCCCTAACTATGACTAAAAACAACTATCTCCAGACAATTAAAAATTTTGTTCATCGGTTCAAAGTGCCCCCCATCGGAAAAGAACCGAAAATAAAACCTAATAGGTGGGTGAATTATGCTCAACTCAATTTTTTAATCAAATAATACCATACAAAGCACTAATTTCACCTGAATTCATTAAGCACAAAATTTTAAAATTTCTCTCACCCCATACTTAAAATATGCTATGTCCGCAAAGCATCAAATTAGAATACAAAAAGAGTGAGAAATACTCCCTGAGGCCTCTAGGCCTAGCTAACAACATATTTTCTTTTGTTTTTGCACAAGTGGGTTATCGACCCCAAACTCATCTTCTTCCAAGATCTTTAGCTTCCTCTTCGAAGGGTACTTAGACTTCCCCTCACTTTGTACTTAATTCATCACCAAAAACACAACAAAGTGAAAATTAACAAAATCAAAACAAAAAAGAAAATAAAATTGTACCTGTGGCACCCTTAGGTTGCCTCCCAAGCAGCGCCTGATTTTACGTCGCGGCACGATGTGGACTATCCATCTTAGGACATCCTTAAACCAGTGTTCCCTTTCGAGAACCATCTTCTTCTCTTTTTATTTTTCGAGGGAACAACCTCCACACTATCCCTCTCCTTTTCTAACTTCTTCTCTAACTTAAGCCCTCCATCAGATTCGAGCTGAAATGTGATCATCTCCTGCGGCTGTGGACCTATGGAATCTGCCACCCCACACTTAGCCTCTGACAACACACTGACCTTACAAAGGTCTCTGTAGTATTTGGGTGGGTTGATCTTTTGGTAAACTCGGAAGAGCTCTTCTTTATCATCGACCCTCATTTTAAGGGTCTCTGCTCTTATATTTATAATTGCTCCTCCAGTAGCCAAGAATGGTCGTTCCAAGATCAGAGGTACCTTATCATCAACTTTAAAATCAAGTATGATGAAATCAGCGGGTATAATGAACTTACCCACTTTGATGAGAAGATCCTCAATTATTTCATCTGGTGCCACTTGGGACTTGTCTGCCAGCTACAGAATCACTCTAGTTGGCCTCAGCTGATCCAACCCCAAGGTGTTAATCAAAGATAGGGGCATTATATTTATTGTTGCCCCTAAGTCACATAGAGCTCTTAGCACTTCAACTTTACCAATTTGTATGGAGAGGGTAAAATTTCCTGGGTCTTTGAGCTTTTTCGGTATCTTGCTTATTACCCTGTAGCTGCACACCTCAGTCAGTGCCACAGTTTGAACATCCACCAATCTGACTTTGTTGGCCACCACATCTTTCAAGTACTTAGCATACGTGGGCATTCCCTGCAAAACATCAAGTAAGGGCAAATTTATGTGAAGTTCTTTGAAAATATAAAAGAATTTTTTAAAGCATTCTTCCTCCTTGCTCTTCTTAAGTCTTTGCGGGAATGGTGGGGGTGGTCTCTGTGCTGGCTGTAATAATGATTGTGCATTGTATTTCACATGACTCTGATTATCTTCCTTGTCAGTAGATGGACCCTGTCTGACCAGCTCCGGCTACACCTCATTCCTCTTTTCCTTTGGTGGTGCATCAGCCAATTTCTTGCCACTCCTTAGACTGATGGCATTGACCTGTCGGGGGTTTGTATATGTGTCTCTGGGCAACCCTCCCTGAGGTCTGGTGTGCTGAGAAGTTGCTAATTGACCCATCTGCTTCTCTAGATTGTGGGTGGCCAACTGCTGATTTTTCAAATCTGAAGCCATCCGTGCCTGATTCTCTACCAATTGGGTTTGAGTCGCCATAATCTTTTGCAACATCTCCTCAATGTTGCTGCTACTCAACAGACTATGTTCTGCCTTTTCTTATACTGATACTACTATTTCTAAGGCTGCTAGTAGCTTTGACTCTAATTTCCGCCCCAAGAGAAATTTGGGTAGCTCTGCCAATTCTTATTGTAGGTGTTCCCATAGGTCTGATTATTTCTTTGAACATTTCCTACAAAATTCACCGATTCAGGATTGGCCCCATAAGATTCTGCATTGTGTCTATTATTGCCACATATTTCACACTAACTAGGAGCCTTCTGAATTGCATTCACCTATCCCTGCGGTTGGTTCATACTCAATTTGTTGAATTGAGTCATCATCTGATGCTGAAATGATGCTAGATGTGTCGCCAAGGCATTGACTCTATCCACCTCTATCATCCCTGCTGCTCTCTTACCTGTCCCACTCGATGATTCATTGTGCCACTCTAGATTTCCTTGAGCAATCCTATTCAACAAAGCATACAACTTATCATATGTCTTTTTCAGTACTTGCCCACCCGATGCAGAGTCTAGTAAGATTTTGGTGTGTGGGTCTAGACTTTCCACAAAGGTATGGGCTAACATTTCATTGGACTGCTGGTGATGGGGGCAGTCTCTCAACAATGACTTGAATCTTTCCCAAGCCAAGTATAAGTTCTCCTCCAGCCTCTGCTTAAAGCTTAATATCTCACTTCCGAGCTTGGCAGTCTTGCCTGAAGGGAAAAATCTGATGAGGAACTTCCTTGCTAAGTCGTCCCAAGAAATTATGGAATTATGTGGCTCAGCCTTCAACCACCTCTTTGCCTCTCCCAACAATGAAAATGGAAAGAGTGCGAGTCAGACATAATCAGTTGACACTCCGGTGGGGACGAAAGTGTCACTGATCTCCAAAAAATTCTGTAAGTGTTGTTGTGGGTCCTCATGAGTCATCCCAGTGAACTGACCACTCAAATCTAACAGCTACACCATGTTTTGTTTAAGCTTAAAGTTCCCTCCGGGCTCCGGTTTTTGAATATTAGAGGTCACATTCGTCGCTAGTGGGATTGCCACTTTGCGAACTGGTCGAGCTGCCATTTGATCAAGTAACAACTCTGCTTGCCCAACTAGTGGATGTTGTTGCAACTGCTCTTGCAATGTTTTCAACTTTTGCTCTGAGCTTCCCTCCTGAGCAAATGTAGTTGGCGTTCAGGTTCCACCAATGGTTCCACCAGCTCCTTATTCCTTGCCAGTTCTGGAAGGACAACCTGTTACCTGCAATATAGCAGACTAAGACCAAGTTTTTCAACACTTAAGGAAATTAAAAATCACAACAATAGAAAAATTCACTAAACTTCGCCAGTCCCCAATAATGGCGCCAAAAACTTATTTGCACCTGGCGCACTCACAAGCGTACGCAGTCGTACAAGTAATATAATGGCCCTTTTTCAGAGTGGAATGTTGAACCCTCAGGGATTAGACCAATTCAACGATTATTCAAGTTCAAGTATTAAAATTAGCCTTCACAAGTGTTGATTATAGAACTTTTCGGTAAATTCTAATTAAGTCTAGGGGTGATCACAAAATAATCAAGAAACAATACAAGAAGCAACTAGAGTTAAGGCCCAATAATCATGCAATGCTAGAATTCACAATGGTTCGAGTGTGAAAACTTTAGTTGTTCTCTCATATAATTAAAATGCTATGTTCATGGTCTTTCGAGTCTCTAAACACGACAAATTAGTCTCACACCTACATCGTTGAGAGGGGATGTGACGTCCTAATTCGTGAGTAATTTAACTACGTGGATGTTGTTTATGGAGTTTGTGCCCTTGATTATGGACTTTCATACCTCTAATCATTTAACCGGACTTAGTTTTAAACTACTTCTACGAGCGGTGATGTGATAATTCTAAGTCGGTGTCTAGCTCATCCCATTTTAATAACCAAGAAAGGCAAATTAGGTATAATTTCTATCCTAACCGCGAATTCTACCATAAAGATAAGAACTTGCTCCCTACATTCTTATGTTCTAGTCTAAGGTTACTTTTTCAAACTTTTACCTAAGCTTAACGAGTTTGTTTTCATAGTGATCAAGCACAAAAATAATAATAATAAAGAATGTAAGACAAAACAACAACTAAAAACTCAACCCAATAAAGAATTCATGCAATTACAATCATATTACGTAGCCTCAACCTTGAGGAAG
Source organism: Datura wrightii (assembly GCA_035772735.1). Classification (NCBI taxonomy): domain Eukaryota; kingdom Viridiplantae; phylum Streptophyta; class Magnoliopsida; order Solanales; family Solanaceae; genus Datura; species Datura wrightii. The sequence goes on from JASDFA010000006.1 coordinate 31,331,855, forward strand.
GGTTTTAGCCACTCATGTTCGTACAAATACTCAAAAACATGATTCAAGCAAAGTACTTAAAAGAATAGTTAAAAGAGAATGCAAAACAATGAACCCTCGGTAGAGTTATTCACTTCTCCCTTCGCTTCTTTACGGTTTCTCAGAAATATTTTATGATCCAATAATTTCAGGAGCAAAGGTTTTAATTTATACTAAGTAGGAAAATTTCAATTTTGGCCGGCCATGGACCAGCCCTGTGCCATGTTTCCCATCTCACAACAACAGCTCCGTGGCACGGACTGGTTGTACAGGTGCACTGGAAACCTCGGCAGTGGCATGTCATAGGCGCTGGTTGTGCGCGATGCCCCGCGTGGCACGACCCTTCTCTCGCGCGACGCCCAGCGTGACATGGAAGCTGGCATCGCGCCAACGCGCTGGCACACTGGATTCACTCTTCTCCCATGCATGGCATGAGCGTGGCACAGCATTGGGCGCGGCACAGGCACAGCGTGGCATGCTTCCTTCCGCGGCCAGCCTTGCCATGGCATGTAAACTTGCAATCTTTTGCAATCCGATCCAAAATCCATTCCTTCACTTCAACCATCAATATTTAGTCCCTCATATGAATTTTACACCTACAAAACAAGGACTAATCATGTTGGTTAGTGCATACACTAAAATATTCAAAATCACATGAGAATGTAATTAATTAAATTGACAAACTCAACTAAATTAAGTTATAAAAATAACACTTGGGCACGTAATTATGTCCAAGATCACTGTCCTGCCAGTCCCGATTACCCTGACGTCTGGCTGGACAATCTCTCATCATATGACCCTCTTGTCCACAGGTATAACAAGCAGTAGAACCGTACCTGCACGTCCCAAAATGACATCGATTGCAAATGGTACAACGTGGTACAGTGGACCTACTCTGATTTGATCCCTTTTGCAACTGGGAGCCTGATGCTCACGAGCTCTTTCCAGGTCCTGACTGTCCCCGACGGTATGATCTACCACCCTGCTGCTGCGGAGGTGGGGGTCTACATGGCCTGCCTGATATTCGCGGCCTAGGTCCGCCCTTGAATTCTTTCTGCATGTCAGTGGGTCTGGCCCTCTGACACTGCTCCTGATTTGCCCTTTCTATTTCTCGTTGTCGTTGCCTAATCCCTTCAATATTCTGAGCAAAAGCCTAAATACGGGCAATGTCCATATCCTCCCATAAGGTAGCTGTAATGCAAGTTTCCACATACTCTAGGAGCAGCCCCATACTAAACCGATGTACCATAGGTGGCATGGTATCCACAAAGGCTGGCGTATATCTGGCTAAAGAGTTAAACCTCATTGCATACTCCCGAACACTCATCGAACCCTGTTTTAGGTGCAAAAACTGATCCACCCGGGACTTTCAAATTTCTCGCGGCAAGTAATGATCTATGAAGACCTCTGAAAAACTAGACCAAGTTAGAGGGGGTACGACTCTGCCTCGGTACCTTTCCCAATTTTCATACCACAACACCGCTATGTCCCATAACCGAAATACTGCTAACTCGACTAACTCTGCGGACATAGCATGCATCACTCTAAAGATCCACTGTAACTAATCTAGAAAGTCCTGAGGGTCCTCTCCATGGTCCGTCCCCATGAATTGCAGAGAGATCAGGGCAAGAAACTCTTGGACTCTCGAACTTCTAGGTCCTCCAGTAGATTCAGGGGCAATTGGTACCACTGGCTGGCGCTGAGCGACCATTATCTGAGTCAACATGTAAACAACACTCCTGACCTCTTGATCCATGGTATCGGTATAGGGACTGCTGGGGGTGGTGCTGACATGTCTGCTGCTCTAGGGGGCTCCTGGCGTGGCGGAGAATGTTGGGAAATCTGGGATAAAGTCTCCCTATCACCCTCAGATCGGGTCGGCTCTGTAGCACTCTGCTAGTGCCTTCTCCTGCCACGACATCCAGCTCCCGACCAGTCGTGATCTATCGTGCGTCAGACATATCCTATGAAAATAAGCAGAATGATGTAAGCTTAGGGAGTTACCATATACAACATAGCTTTATACCATGACTGGAGAAGAAAGGAGGGTAGCCACGTTATTATGCCTCGTAGCTTTCTGCTTATAGAATGTGGTGCACAACATACCCATAGGCAAGACTCTACTTGACTCGACCTGCAGACTCCCTGGAATAGGACCTGCTCTAATACCAAGTTTTTAATGCCCCACCTTAGGAGGCATGACTGGCACCTAATGTCATACTGGGATCTGAACTGACCTTGCTGGGCTTATGCACCTCTAGTGCATACCAACAATTCAAATCAAGAAAACAACGAGCTATATCTCAACTGTAAACACAGCCTCAAGACGACAAGGCCGCCTGCAAAATAGAACAATAAAGCAACAACATGGATAATAAAGAGATCCTATACGGGCTGACAAGACTACCGTGCTGTCTAGTTACAGCAAAATGAAAACATGCGATCATATTCACACTAATACCAATAAGGCTGCTAACTAATTAGCTAAACTAGGTCCCACATGACCAATATACACAAAATAAGACATACATAGGCCCCACGCAGTCAACAACAACCAACAACAGAGAAACTGTAGCCTGCAAACCTATAGGAGTGGAATAATGGTCGGGACAGGACCCCGACCTACCCAAAAGTTGTACAATAAAAGAATAAACCTTCTCTAACTATTAACTCCGAAGAAAAGGAGCTGGCTGGACTGCTGACTCTAGCTGGCAGCTAGGAAGGTCCTGAAACACGTCTATCCGCACCTACAGGCAAGTAATTAAAATGACTGAATAATAATGATAATAGAACTGAAAATGATCAATAGAAATGATAAGAGTTATAACCTGAATAGCCCCACAACCTGTCGTATAACTAACAAGTAAGTAACACAAACAAGAATCTTATCTAGCCCCCATAAGCCTGGAAGGTACAACCAAAGCCGAATAACCCGTTCGGGGCCCCTATAAGCCCTGGAGAGTACACTTCAATCTATATACCTTTAGCATGGTCAATAAGAGTCAACATGTAACAAATAGCAAACCTACTTGGGCTCCGGGTCTGCAACTGAGCCCGCTGGGTTCCTGTAGCTGTGTTTGGCCCTATGGGCTCCTGTAACTGCACCCTGGGCACCCAAGGCTCGATGGAGGGTTAGTGATTCCGATACGATATAAAAATAGAAGCTCATTTGTGGATGGACTGTAATATGGCACTTGGGCCTGAATATAGTCCCATCGTACAACATATAACTTCTTTGAGAGATCTATATAGTGCCATAGACGATGAAACAACTAGTAACCCTGGGGTTGGTCGACAGAAGGATATATAGGGTAGGGTCAGTCCCAACCTCAATAATAAACACTAATATCAACCAATGGTAGCAGCTAATTATAACATACATTCTTATGACTTTCTTACTGGGACGTAAGTCGTATTATTATATGACAGGAATAACTTGCCGAAGGGATTAGCTTTAACATACCTCAAATGTCGATTCTTGTCTATCCGATTAGTTCCAACTTTTAGGTGGCGATTTCACTCGATTACAACCCATACACTGAGAGGATAGGGCTATTTTCAATACTAAGACTTGGCAAATAACGATATCTTTCGATAATAATATTAACTAATATTCAACTCTATTTAACTCAGCCAAAAACTCATAATTCCTTGAGAGTTTAGAAGGGAGAAATGCTTATCTATTGTCTGTGGTCATTTAAGACTCAATTTGGAGTAATTCTGATAACCTTTACTCGGAGGGGTTCCGGTACACCGAGCGAATTTTCAAGAAATAACTCCGCAGAGATGCTTCTCCTAGGTCTACAACTTTTTATCCAAGGTGAATTTGCGTTTAGATGGAGTTTAGCAGCATAATTTAACGAAAAATGAAAGAAAAGTAGAGGAAACCCTTCGTGCTCTTCGAGTTCTGACTTGGGGAAATATTGATATGATTTAACTTGAACTTAAATTGTATATATAGGTGAGGGGTCGGGGGGGCGCCGCATGGGCCATCGCGCCATAGGGCTGCCGCGTTGCGCTGCCCACTGCGCTTAGTGGCTGCCGCGTCGCGCAGGCCATCGCGCAGCAGGGCTTCCACGTCTCACAAGCCCTCGCGGCCTGGCCTCGTCCGACCATGCTAACCCACTCGATGATGTCGTCGCTCGTCCTGCTACTGAGGCTTCTCCCGCGTGCTTCATGCTCTCACTGCTCACCGCAAGCTCACGCGCGCGCACACTAGCCGCTAACATCTTACGGGGTGTAACATATTTAATCAAATTAGTTAGAAAAAGGGGAAAATTAGGGTCATTAATTTTCTTTATGAAGGCATTTTATATAGTTTTTCCTTTTTTAAATTGTTCATTTGATGTTCAATATTTGTAGGGTCCATTTAAGAAGAAATGATATGAGGTTAAAATATATATTTTAATGATTATTTATTTTATATTTTAATTCTTAATTATATTTTAAGTATTAATTGTATTATTTTAATTCAAAATATTATATTTTATTATGTAAAAATAAGACCCGATGAATATAAAGAAATTTAAAGCAAAAACAAATAAAGAATGAAAAATGTATTTAAAAAAATTAAACGGACAGCTCAATTAAAAAATATATAGTAATACACATAAACACACAGAGTGGCGTAGCCAGAAATTTCACGAAGTATGTTCAAATTTTGAATAATAAATAAAATATTTTTTTTTTGATAATTAGGTGCAGCAAAATCAAACTAACCAATATTTAACTAAATTATAATTTTTTTAATAGAATGAATAATTATATAATTTAAAATTAACATAAAGAAGACAAAAAAAGAAACATTGAAATCATAATTCAAATATACTATTAAAATTGTACTTGACGAGGTTTTATGTCTCAAATTATTTTTTATAATAGATTTATCAAAAATAGTACGAAATACTTTTTTTCTACATAAGGCACTATGCAACCGTCTAAAAATTCATTATCTATTCGATCACAAGTCATTTTTTATATACTTCATTGAGCTCTTTAACAATTTCAGTAGCAATCTTATTCCACAAGAAAATTATATTAAATCTTAAGGAAAAAATTCAATCTTTTTTCTTTTAAAAAATTTATCCTAGACCTAATCATAAAAGGCAAGTCACAAGAAAATTATATTAAATCTTAAGGAAAAAATTCAATCTTTTTTCTTTTAAAAAATTTATCCTAGACCTAATCATAAAAGGCAAGTCACAAAATAGTAAAACAAATATGTGGACATGGAGTATTGAACTTGGGCATTGAAATTGAAATTGCTTAGTGCAAGCTTTTACCACTAAACTATTGTTTTTGGTTGTGGCAAATATCTACCTTTTTCGTATTTTGATTTGAGAAGCTTATAGGTTGTCCAAAAAATGATAAAATAAATGTGTTGGCGTGAGGAATAAAACCTGAAAACACTATTTTTTTTATTACAGGACCTTAGGGGCAGGCCACAAAATAAAAAAATAAATATGTTGCCATGAGAAATCAAACTCGAAACACCGAGCAACTTTGTTCACACCCTTACAACTGAGACAAGTTCCCCATTTTGTTGAAGGGTGTTCAAATTACTATATACAAAAATATAAAGTAATATTTTATCTATATATACAATGTAATTTTCCGGCGAAGGGTGTTCGACTGACCATCCTGGTACAATCGTAGCTCCGCCCCCATATATATATTCTCCTATATAATAAAGGGCAATAAGCACACAGGAGGTCAATTTAGTTTTTTTTCAAGGCCGCAACGTGGATTAAACTTTGAGGGTTTATTAGACCACCTCTTCATTATTCTTATCAGTCTATCTAGCTTCTCTGCTTTCTCCGCTTAATTTTTGTCGGATCTAAAGATTACTTTTAAGGTATGCCTCTTCTTTGTTTTAAATTTTGCCTTTTGCTTCCTTAAGTTTCTTCTGTTTCTTATTTTCATCTGTGTGCTTTGGCTTTTGGGTGATGTATTCACTGCTTCTTCGCCTTTTTATCTCTTGATTTCTCTATGCAAGTGGAGGACAATTGTCTATCTGGATTTCCTCGTGTAGTTCGTCCACGTGCCTGCTTTCTAGCAGGTTAATTTGATAATTTTATGAGCTTCTTTATGGGGGCTATTTGATTAAAAAAAAACCAGTTTAAAAAAAGAGATGAAAATGTAAATTAGAGGTATTGATGAGAAAAGAAGAATCGACAGGTTGGGGGGTGGGGGGTGGGGGGGGGGGGGAGCTTTGGATTCAAGAAATAGTTGAAAGATATAGTTTCTGTGTTGGTGCTCATTTTTTGAAATAAATTAAATGGCGGAACATATGAAAATTAATGAATAGAGAAACACTATGAAAAATTTCAAGCACCAAGGTATTGAACACAATACTGCTATTAATACTTATACTAAAAGAATTGTGTTATTGTGTATGTGCATATAGCCTTTTCATGTTAACTTGGACATTTCACAATGACTTTTCGCTACTTTTCTCCAAATATTTTCATGAACAATTTTGGGTGTAAACATCTACAAGTATAAACTTATTTAAGAATCTTCTATGCCTTCTAGATTTGTTATATAGGTGAATTTTAATTTTTCAAGCTCCAAGGTATTAAATAGTCGAACTAAAGACAGTCGTTAGCTCTTAATTATTTTTCCGATAAGGGAGTTGACTAGAGACGCTGTTAAAGAATTGGTATCAGTGGCTGGGCCGAGACCCGGTATATAACTTGGGTATTGATGTAATGATGAAGCAGTTTGAAAAGCTTTCTAGGTCTCAAGTATCTTGTCTTTATGTTTCTTCAATGTTAATGGTGTGTGGTTTTACTGATTTTAGTTCTTTTCTTATATGTTTGAACATAAAAACTACAAAGCATGTCTCTTTATGAAGATCTATAGTTGCAATTTCCTTTGTCAGGACTTTACAAGGAGGTTAAGGCATTTCATTATTTTAAAAAAATAAGGAGGTTATGGCATTTCATTTCCTGCGGTGGATTTTTTTTGTTAATGTTTTCTTTATCTCTTTATTTAGTTTCACTAGAGTGAATTTGGGTTGTTGTGGTGGTATAGTTAAACTGTTAGAGAAATTATTTTGCTTTATTTTTATTGTTCTTTTTATAACAATAGTGTACGGTTATGCATACTTCGGCTAATTTCACGGGATACTTGCCACCTCCTGCCAGCAATAGGCACCACGTAACTCTGTCAACCAATGTTAGAACAAATGAGAAGAAATCACGTCATGTCTTTGCTCTACTAGGATTGAACTTGATACCTCATGGTTTTCAACCCACTTCATTAGGCCACTTCATTGTCTTTCTTGTTGAGCATATTTGACTTTTCTTTTGTGGCTAACAAATGATTGCTTTGGTGCATCAAAGTTTTGTGCAGTGGATTAGTATGAATTTGTCGGTGTTACACTGCAGTGTTAAACTTTCTAGCTATTCTCAAAAGTTGTGTGCTGTATTCAGTTGTCCAGCATCATGTTTTCAACAATATAAACACTACTTAAAAGCAAAACTAATTGCATTTACCGATCTCCGGATTAAGAGAGCTTGATTAGAACTTTTTACTATCTCTACGAAAACTGAAAAGTCAATTGATTGCAGGTTACAATTCAGGATTGACTTTTATAACTTTTACTCTCTTTTAAATATATATCATTACAGCTCATTATGCAATCCCCTTATAGGCTAATGCAAGTATTGTCTCACAATTATTGCAACCTTCAAATAGAACGTTGATGACAAATGATACTAATGACACAAATCCTGAAGATGTTGTTCCATGTTTCGCACTCTCAAAGAATGAGTCCTCATGCCAGATTCTAGAGGGAAACTGACCTCCTTTTTTAAAAATATTTTGATTATAGGGCTAATTAAGAAGAGTGCTGATTCTGAGCTATCCACAAGTAATTTGATTGCATATGGGATGAAAGAGAAAGAAACTTTGACCAACTTGCACTCTAACTTTAGCCTAGCAGTCTAGCTGAGAAGTTATAAATCAAGAATTAGTTGCATGAAGTTATTAATAGAGGAATGAAATTAGTTCACATTCTAGGAATGAAATGAATCTTCTTCAAGTATTTTCTTTTCTGATTAACTCTTCATCTTCTTTCTCTATATCCTTTTTTTTATTATTTTATTTTATTTTGCTTTCCACTTAATCTTTATATTGTTTCTTTTGCAAATGTAGACTACGACAATATTTATGCATGCTCCTCCTGCAGCAACCTTTGTGGCATTTCATCCTCAAGATAATAATGTTATTTCCATAAGCATGGATGAAACGTGTTATAGTGTAAAATTCAATATAGTTTATATATCAAAAGAGTGAAAAGTAAAAACAGACCTGAAATATGACGATTTCTTACGTTCTCAATTTGAATTATAACATCCGTGTATATTATTATATTTATCAAAATACATCATGTTGGACCCGTGCTCGCCCCCTATCTAGTATATATATATATATATAGATAGATAGATGAGCATGCAGCACAGTATAAAGGAAAAGAAAGAAACTGACTTACCTGCGACGTCAGCAAAAGAGCAAGCAAGGCAGCAGCACTTCAAAGCCTCGCGGCGCCAGGCAAGAATGCCAGATTTTAAATATTTTTAATTTATTTTGAACTTGATTTATTTTAACTAAGATTTTTTATATTTATAAATAATTTTTAAAAATATTTTCAAATATAATTTTTGACCGGAAAGAGTTAGAAGCTGCCGTGAAGACTAGAGAATTTTGATTTTATCTTTTCTTTTCTATAATATTTATTTTTATGTTTTTCTTTGGGATGATTTTTTGTATTTATTCCATGTCTATGTGGAGTTAAACTTCTAATTCTAGAATTATGGTAGCGGCATAATTATTGTACTATGTGTAGGAAAAAAATACTACAATATTGATGTAGAACATGAATTAATACAACGGTAAACAACTTATACAAACACTGTGTTGTGGCAAGCTACTGTCTTGAAAGAGATTTCGGACCAAACGGAATGTAAATCGTTGTAGCCGGTTGCTCCCTAAAGTTTCACAGTTACTCCCAAACACGTGCACTCGTGGCTGAAAGTTTAGAGATTGCTCAAAATAATTGCTCAGAAAATAACTTGAGAAGAAGAATAAAAGAAGATATTTTTCTTTTTTTGGTGTATTTTATGTTTACCAAGGGAATAACTTATATAGGAGGTTGTAAAAGTTGTTCCAAACAAGAGAATTAATGAAGTTTAATAAAGATTATTAAATATTAAAATAACTATTAAACCAAACGTATGTTAAAGATTTTATTTCTTTTTTGCATATCTTCATCACCTTTATAATGTATCCGTTTTTTGCATTACACAAAATGATAAAAAGGTAGAATTAATTCCAACAATTCCCCACTAATGCAAAGTTAAGAAGTAAGAATAAATTATGTGCAAAAGGAAGGAACATGTACTTAAGTGTCAATATTTTTTGATTTGAATTAGCACATAGTGAAATGAGGCAACAAATAATATCCACAAAGTGAAGTACTCTTGAACTGAATAGATATAAGTTGAGACCCCCACAACACATATCATATCTGTAATTTTAGGAAACCTCCGCGATACTAACAAAGTGTTTTTATGTCATGCACACACCTTGGGTCTCATGAGTGCTCTAGAAAGACGTCCCAAGTCTTTCATAAAGCGCAACCATGCCTTTACACTCACGTAGGTGATTCCATCAAGTCTATCCTAAATAGACTACCTTAAGGCTATGAAATCATTAAGAGCAAAATAAGTTCAACCTTATTAAACACTACCTTATGCAATAGGGTTAGGAAATGTAGTGTATATTGAGGGCTTATATGGCTTCGTTTGACCACAAATGGGTATCCGCCATACTACCTCAATTCATGGGCTTTAGTCCCATCTCTCTCGACGTTTGAAGGATCATTTTCCTTATCAAACCCTTGGTTAAAGGCTTCACCAAATTTCTTTCAGACCTTACATATTCCAAGAAAATAACACCATGTTTTAACAACTGTTTAATCGCATCATGTCTGATGCGAATGTGTCTCTTTTTTTTAATTGTACACACTATTTTTGGCAATACCAATTGCTGCCTGTGAGTCACAATGAAGAGAGACTGGTGAAACTTGTCTTCCTCATAATGGCACATCTGCCAGAAGGTTTCTCAACCACTCAGCTTCTTGCCCTTCAAATTCCAGAGCAATAAATTCAGATTCCATGGTAGACCGTACTATACAAGTCTATTTAGAAGACTCCCATGAAATAGCACTTGCACCCAAAGTAAACACATAGCACTGGTGGAGCTAACTTCATCATTGTCAGTTACCCGATTTGCATCACAAAAATCTTCTACAACAGCAAAAAATTTATTAAAATGAAAACACCAATTCATAGTACCTCTCAAATACCTTAGCAAATAATGAAGAGCATTCTAGTGTTCATTACTGGGATTATGTGTATATCTACTCAATCTTCTAACATCATAAGCTATATCAGGTCGAGATATAATTCATGAAAAACATTACACTTTCAATTATTTTAGTATATTCAGTTTGAGAAATACTATATTCTTTATTTTTTCTCAAGTGTATGCTAGGATCATAAGGAGTCCTCATTGGAACTAAATTAAAATAACCATACTTTTTCAACATCTTCTCAATATAATGACACTTACACAAAGAGAAGCCATTATCAGTTCTTTTGCTTTTAATACCTAAAATCACATCTGTTTCTCCAAGGTCTTTCATTTCAAATTTTGAAGATAAAAAATTCTTAGTCTCATTAACAACATTCATATTAGGGCCAAAATTAACATGTCATCCATATACAAGTATATAATCACACAATCTGATCCTATTATTTTGAAATAAACACATGTATCAGATGAATTTACGACAAAATCATCATCCACTAATATGACATTAAACTTTTCATACCACTGCTTAGGTGTCTGCTTCAGGCCATACAAGGAATTTCTCAATTTGCATACTTTATCTTCCTGTCCTAGGATCACAAAACCCTTATGTTGAATCATGTAGATCTTTTCCTCTAAATCATCATTTAGAAATGCCGTTTTGACATCCATTTGATGTACCACTAAACTATGAATAGCGGCTAAAACAATAAGAGTCCTAATGGTCGTTGTTTTAGTTACAGGAGAATAAGTATCAAAGTAATCAACACCTTTCTTTTGATTAAAGCACTTAATCACAAGTCTGGACTTATATTTATCAACTGTATCATCATGTCTCAATTTCTTCTTAAATATCCACTTTCTACTTATGGGTTTACAACCTTTAGGCAAATCATACAAGTCCCAAGTGCGATTAGAAACTATGGAGTCTAACTCACTTTTAATGGCCTCTTTTCAAAACATAGCATTTATTGGTCTAATTGTTTCATCATAAGTCTTAGGATCTTCTTCTATTAAGTAGATAAATATTAATTCATCATTTAAAGTATCAATATTAAAATTCTTAATCAAGAAGGTAGTGATAAAATAAAGGTCAAAACTCGTCTCAGTTCTATGTCTTTTACTCCTTCTAAGTTCATTTTTATGCTCATTAGCAATAATATCAAAAAAAAAACACAATATCAGAATTAATAAATATAGATGTAGAAGCATTATTTTGCACATCACTAGGCACATCATTTTTCAAAGGAAAAATATGCTCAAAAAATTCTGCATCTCTAGATTCACAAAAAAAAAATGATCATTTAAAGACATAAATCTATATGCAACACTATTTTGAGTATAACCAATAAAGACAGTGTCAAAAGTCTTAGAACCTACATTTACCCATTTAAAATCAGGTGGACCAACCTTAGCCAAATACCCACACACTTTCAGAAATTTCAAGTTAGGGGCAAACCCTTTCCACAACTCATATGGGGTTTTGTCCAATTTCTTACGAGGGACTCTATTAAGAATATAGCATACAAAAAAAAATAACTTTCCCCCACATGTTATCAGATAGACTCGAGCTTAAAAGCGTAGAGTTCATCTTTTCCTTAAGGGTTCGATTTTTGTGTTCAGCTATGCCATTTCTATTGGGGAGTATAGGGAGCGCTAACCTCATGTATGATACCATTTTTCTCACAAAAAGCCTCTAGAGTTTTAGTACTGTATTTACCACCACTATCAAATCTAAGTCTCTTGATTTTCCTATCTAATTGATTTTCCACTTCTGCTTTGAATTTCAAAAACATGCTTTCATCCTCATCTTTAGACTTAAGAAGATATACTTTCGTGTATCTACAAAAGTCATCAACAAAAGTAATGAATACTTTTTCCACCTTTGCTAACAATATTTTTTAAATTTGCTAAGTGTGAATGTACTAGTTTAAGTAATTCGATCTTTCTACTAGTAACAGATTTGAAAGGTTTCTTGGCATGCTTTGCTTCTACACACAGAGGACACTTAGAAAAATTATTATTATTTATCACAGAGATAAATTTCATTTTTTAAAGTCTTTTAATAGAAGCAAAATTAATATGACCTATTCTACCATGCCACAGGTTAATAAACTCAGCAATATAAGTAGAATTAGAAATACTTGCACTATTGACAATCTCTTGAATAATATTCAGTACAAATAAACTCCCACTAAGATATCTCTTCCCAACAAAGTCTCCTCCACGAGAAATAATTATTTTATCAGATTCAAAAATAAGTTTCAGGCCTGCTTTATTGAGAAGTGCTCTAGAAACTAAGTTTCTACGGAGGGAGGGAGCACACAGAACATTGTTTAAGGATAAAGTTTTTCCAAAAGTTAATTTACGTAAAAAATTTCCTTTACCCATAACTCCAGCAGTAGTGGAGGTACCCATGTAGACACATTCGCCATTAGTAGACTCCTCAAACTCATGGAACAACTTCTTGTTGGCGCAGAAATGCCTTAAAGCCCCTGTGTTTAACACTCAGTCAGTTTGTTGACCACCAGATTCGCCTCTACTACTGCAACAACAATCATTTCAATACCCTCAGTAAGATGAGCTTGGACATCACCTTGTTTTCCCTGCTTCGAGTTTTGACCTTTTCAATGATAGCACTGGGCAGTCCTGTGACCAAGTTTCCCACAGACAAAACAAGGTCCCTTTAATTTTTTTATTTGACTCTCCGACTTGTTGAAGTGATTTTTTTTCTTCACATGTCCCTGTTTCGGAACTTTCTTCTGTTTTCTTTTGAACTTGTCTGTCACAATAGTACCAGAAGATTCTACAAGGTTAGCTTTAGAAGAATTAAGAGATAGAGCTTCTATCTTATCTTTGAGACGGTTTGCCTCTTCAGTCCTCATGTAACTGATTAGTTCCTGGAGAGTCAAAAAAAATTTCTTATGCTTCAATTGATTTCTGTGATCACTCCAAGATGGTGTTAATCTTTCAAGTAGAACATTAGCCTGAAAAATCTCACACATCTTCATTTTCTCATTGAGAACATCAGCAATCAAGTTCTCATATTCATGAACTTGTTCCATGATTGGCTTATTATCAACCATCTGGAACTTAATCCACTGTCCGATATTATATTTTTTCTTTCCTGCATCATTCGCACCATATTTTTTTTTTCAAATTGTCCCATATTTCCTTCATAGAGTTATAAGTAACAAATAAAGCAAACAAAGGATTAGTCATATGGTTCAACAAATATCCTCTAACAGTTTTGTTATCCTTTTCAATTTTTTTTTTTACTAGTATCATCAACAATCACAATAGGGATAGAACCAGTAGTAGTGTTAGAACCATCAGTAGGAGGTTCATTAAACACAACATAATCAACTTCTAATTGTTCAAAGAAAATGAAAAGTTTATGTGACCAACGTCTAAAATTATTTCTATCCAAAGGTTCAAGCTTTGACAGATCAGGAAAAGTTTTTTTTGAAGGAAATAGTCATTTATTAATATTGTATTCGAAAATCGCTTTCAAAGCTGTAGGAAAAAATACTACAATATGGATATAGAACAGGAATTAATACAAGGGTAAACAACTTATACAAACACTGTGTCATGGCAAGCCATTGCCTCGAAAGCAATTTCGGCCCGACAGGGATGCAAATCGTTGTAGCCGGTCGCTCCCCAAGGTTCCACAGTTACTTCCAAACACGTGCACTCGTGGCTGAAAGTTTGGAGATTTCCCAAAATAATTTCTCAGAAAATCACCTGAGAAGAAGAAAGAAAGAAGATATTTTTTTTTCTTTTATTGTATTTTATGTTTACCAAGGAAACAACTTATATAGGAGGTTATAAAAGCTGTTTCAAACAAGAGAATTAATGAAGTTTAATAAAGATTAGCAAATATTAAAATAATTATTAAACCAAATGCATGTTACAATTTTATTTTTTTGTTTGCATATATTGATCACTTTTGTAACGTATATGTTCTTTGCACAAAATGATAAAAAGGTAGAATTAATTCCAACACTATGTACTTAAGTTAAATTACATAATTATTGTATGAGTTGTTTATTTGATCTTGAGCTTACTATTTTACTGCTTTGTGAACTGTAGCATAAATCTAGATTCTTTAACGGAACTCGAAAGAGAAAAGTTAAGATAGAACGAATGTTAAGTAGAGTAGGATCCACCTCGAGAGAGTGGATTTGCATCTAGGATAGAGATATATCTAGTATGCTCTATTAGATTTAATAACGGGTATTACAAAAACGTTTTTGTGCAGGGGGGAAGCTACGGTAGGGTAAGAATGATCAGACTCTTCGTCAAAAAATTACACTATACATATAGGTTAAATATTACTTTATATTCATGTGTATAATATATATTTTAAAAACTTTTTAACATATTAAAGAATTGTAGCTTAATGACAAGAGTGTGCAAAAGTTGTAGGATCTCTTAGTTTCAATTCCTCACATCAACATTATTTACCTTACTATTTTGTGGCCTGCCCCTGCCTTCTGAAATCAAACTTAAAAAAACACAAACATTTGGCACACCAGAGAGCCATATCTCAGCTGTAAGAACGTACACCATAGACACCCAAGTTCCATTCCCCATGTCCCCCCGTGCCTTTTCTGATTTTTTTTGTCTTTCTTTTATGTTAGTTTTAAACTATATAATTGTTAATTCTATTAAAAGTAAAATTATAATTTAGTTAAATATTGCATCGTTTAAATTTAAATTTTTTTTTGCATCCAATCATTGAGAAAAATTACTAAATTATTTACTATTTAAAGTCTAAACATCCTTTGTGAAATTTCTGGCTATGCCGCTATTTGTGTGATTATCATGAAAATATAGACGTGAAACGAACAAAAATAGACGAAAAAAGGCTCGAGAGACCATTATCATAATATTAATCCCATAAATCAGTAACTCGATAATTATTGCAAGATAATGAAGGTGAATTTGCAACTTGATTGTTAGCAAAGTCATAGCCCTAGAATGATTCATCTTATTGATCACGTAGCAATCTGCTCTTCGTTCGGTTAATTGTTCATTAGTATTTTCTTTTATTTTTAGTTTAGATAATTATAAATATATCTTTAGATTTTATCGCTTGAATAAATAATTTAATATTAGTTTAATTTAGTAAACAATTAATCGACAAGTTCCTGTGTGGGTGATATCTAAACTTAAAATCATATATTACTTGTACGATTATTTGCATTTGCTATACGTTTAAACGAAAAAAAAAACCATTTCTTAATATTATTTTTTAAAATTTTCATCCGTTATCTAATATCTCTACGATCCATTTAAGGTTCAACCTTCAAGGGTTCTTCCAAGTCAGCCTCCCACTCAAACAAATAACTCACAATCATATTTCAATAATCAGTAATTGTACGAGTAATATGTCAAATTTCAGATCAAATTATCAATATCCAAATGTGACTTTTTGGCAAATTAACCGCATATATTTGATAATTTAAAGTGGCTAAGTTCAGGAAAATTTACAAAATTTCGATTAAGGATTTCAAAATCAACTATGTAATTCAAATCTAAAATTTTGTATTAGATTTAGCTTATAATAATATTGGGAAAAAATTGACAATTAACCACCGGGACTGGTGCCTTGGGGGCCGAGACCCAAGTTAGCACCTGGGCTGATCTACCAGGCCCAATGCCTTGTTCGACCCAGGCCCCCTCCCCAGCCAGTAACTCCCCAACTCAGCTCCCCTCGGGCACAATCGGACCATTCTGGTCTGGGCTTTAACCAGACCGGGCGTGAGCTGATCCAACTGATTTAATAGGTAAGGTCCCAATCAACAAAAAGAGTGAAGGCTATGAACAACAAGGGCCTTTCCAAATTGATTCATGCGTCGAATGAATCGTCAATTCAACTAGTCGCTTTTAAAGAAAATTATACACAGAGAACAAGTCCCAAATGAAAATAGAAGTCTTGTTATTAGAGTTGATCCTATTGTTTTACTCCCTTTTTCTTAATTTGCATGACATTTTATTTTTTATTTTTTACATTAGTAACATTTAACCTTAAACTTTTCATTTTACTTTTAATAAAATTATTTATAGTCAAACATGTATTAATTACTTATATTAAATTACTTTTTTTAAAAAAAATCCTTCAATTCTTAGACTTCACGGTCAGTCAAACACCTTCAGATAATACTTTTTTCCGTGTCAATTTCATCAATCATATTAGCTTGGAAAAGAACAGCTTGTTGTTGCATAAGTTATTATTTCCTCAGTTCCTAACTTTTGTTGCATTGTTTGACTGGAACATATGAGCAAACTTGTAAATATAATTTAAGAAATTAATTATTATTTTTTTTTTAAAATCTTGTGATCTAAAACGAATCTTTTAGTAATTTCTGTGGTTATTAATCTTCTCATCAAGAATAAAATAGAAATTTTAATGTTAAAGTATTTTTAAATATAGCAAAATGACACATAAATTTGGTGGTATATATGATGAAAATGGTAAATGTAAAATCTTAATTTATATATGCATTTTGCTTTGTATGGAAAGTGAATACTACGGTTCGTGGACCTTGGACTTAATTTTATAATCTAAAAAAATGGCTCATGCATATGACATGATGATTTATTCGAAATACAAGGAGATAATAACTCATACTCTCGAATAATATGACACTTCAATTAGCACACTTCTCATGCACTTAGACAAGAAAGTACAATTGCAATAATACATAAATAGAGAAATAATAAGGCAAAATAAATTAATCGACCAATTTCTACTTGGCTTATGAACAATTAGTACAATTAATGGCCATTCTTTTGCTTCTTTTGCGAAGCATGATGGTCAATACAGATTGCTTAATTAAAATTTAATAAATCAATGAAACAAAGATCCTATATTATGTAAACTATCAGTTGGGTCATTTTAAGAGTACTCTTGGAAGGTAATATCATTTGTAGGTATATAGTGGCAAGTATGATGCATTGCTTATTTATTATTTTAGTAGGAGTCAAGATATGAACACGCCTTCTATCTATTGTACTAATACGGTAAATATTAGTCTGCGTGACTTATATATCTTCAATGGGTAGCCATGCTAACTGCTACTGAGATCTTATGTTGTGGATACTCATTATCGAAAGAGGGAACCGGAGGAGGACAAGCAACTTTCTTACGGCCTGCAAAGTTTCTTTCTGATATCTGGTTTGTCGCATCTGTAAAGGAATTGGTACCGGAATTTGATCTGGGAGGATGAACTGGACGCCATTGAAAAGATGGTAACAGAAGATATTGTCCATTTCCCTTCCAAACAGCTTCTTCTTGATCTTCTTTATGTTCAAGAAATCTTGCTGCTTCACTTGTATCCATGCTTAGAAACAAAAGAGGAAGCAAGATTAATATACAACAAGAAGTTGCATAAAAAATGTTATAAATTTGTGCTGCCATATTTGGTGGAAAATTAAGATGGGAATGTAAGAAATATATTTGATTTTGGTGAATTTGGTAATGAGATTGTGATGGAGATTTAGTGTATTTATACACTTATTATACGTGTTGCTACGACTTATTAATTTGATCTTTTCGCAGATCGCTAATTTCAATTTCATGGTATGAGGATTTTGACTGTTGACTGCTTGACGTCAAAAAGAAAATTCACAAAAATTTGAACTAGTCATATTTGAAAGCAGAGCTAAAAACTCCAATAAAAATAAAAAATAAAATCTCATAAATATTTATCACAGAGTATAAAACAAACTAAAAATGTTTACTAACAAATAGTTAACTCATATATCTTCTTGATTAAGCACCTAGCTACTATTGCACCGGTACCCATGTCGAATAAATCATTCGAACCAAGATTTATATAAATGTGATGAAATTTATGATGATGCACTATTTTTAAATTATTTTGCGCACATCTTGATAAATTTATCAGTGATCTACTATTTTATAATTTTTAAATACCAATATCAATACCACGTGGATGTTTCGACCAAAATTTAAAGAAATTGATCACCTATATATAGTATTTTTTATAGATATCTGGAATAAATATTTTCTCCACCATCTCTGCAATGGCATGTAAAAATATTAATTTTCCTTTTAGAAAAATACTGTAGTATATAAATTAAAGAAAATACCTAAAAATTGTCAGCAGATACAATAAAATCTATGTTTGTAATTGCTGTTTTTTCGTAGTCATTTCAGTAAGGAAGATCTAATTAACAGAGTTAGTAAAGTGATTATATATTTTGAATGTTCATCTTATTTTCTGAACAAACATGTCCATTTAAATTCAGATTTTAAATAAAACGTAAAATTACAACACCTTTAATATATTAAACCTTCAAATTCATTTCGCTCAATTCCACTTCATATATATTAGTTTATATGGGCATGATCAGGGGCGGGATTTCCCTCTTCAATGGTACGGTACCAACACGGTTTTGTACACGGATTTGAGGGCATTTAGCTACGCGCTTCGCGCATGTTTCTCATATTAATAAAAATAAAGTTATAAAAATGACATAAATAATATTTTAAGAATATATTTATATAACAATATAAGAATTTAGATAGAAAATTATGAATTTTAAATTGATAAATAATTGTGATTAATAGTTTGATCCAATCTAGTAATTCTTTCTTCAGTATGTTCTAATACTTGTTTCAATGGACAAAAACTTCATAGAAATAACAAGTAAAAAAATCATTTATTTTTATATGAGCACTTAAATGCATGCATTATATATATATATATTTCAAATAAAGAAGAATTTAAAACATAAAACATAAAACTTAGTTAATTTTAAAATCCTAAATATTAAAAAAATAATTAAATAACTATTTTGTCAGGTGTAAAAGCTCTTTTTAAAAGGGTAAAAATGTGAATTATATTTTGCTATGAGGCTTTGTACTTTAAATATTTAATAATAATTTAATTTTAAACTTTTATTTTTACCCTTTATGAGATAATTTTAGCTCAATTTTCTTTCTCTTAATCTATATATTTAATCAAACACTTACACATAAATTGAAACGAAAAAGAACAGTATAGATTTAACTAAAGAGGGTGAATAACAAGAGTACTCAATTAATTGAAACAACTTAAAGTATGTTGTATTTTTATATTATTATTGAGGAGGAGGAACTCACATTACAACTCTTTAATTTATTTTTTTCGTATTGAAATATTGTGATTGAATGGGTTGATATATAAGTTAACAAAATTGTAATTGCTTTTAAAGTATTAAATGTTAGGACTTTTAATATAGTTCAAATAAGAAAAAATTTAAGAAGCAGGATTTTGCACAATTTCATTCATGAAATTCTTTTCAGATTTCATTGCAAGATTATCTAAAACAAATTGTGCACAAGAGTTATAATTATAATAATTTATAATTTTATTTAAAAAAAATTATTTCATGAGATGAAAAAATTATTTTACCTGAATAGATGAAAGTTGTGAATGTATGAGTAGATGGAGAATCTCAGTTACAAATAACACAAAATTTATATCACATATAATAACAATATAAGACTCAATTAAAGGAGATAACATAATATTAATATTAGACTGAATAAAGAAGGCAATCTAAATTAAATTATTCTTCAAATATGAACAACTTGAGTTGACATAGAATCCACAACATAAAATAGAAAAACTCATAACATGAAAAGAAAAGAAGAAGAAGATAGATTTACACGAAAACACACAAGGTTAAAGGTTGAATCAAGTATTGATGTAGAAAAATTGATAAATTAAATTATGTAATTATAAATCTTTCTACAGAAGTTGAAGGATTTATAAATCAAAAAAAAATTTAAAATATAAAAATATTAGGACAATATTATTAAAAAAATATCAAAAAAGGAAAAAAAATACGTTAGTATGCAAAAGGGAACAAAATCAAAAAGGAAAAAAGAAAAAGTAAAAGAACTAAAAATTATTTCCAAATTTAAAAGGAAAAAAGAACTTTCGTGCAAGATTTTTAAAATATTTTTTATATTTTAGTTTTTTAAAGTTTACACTATAAATAGAGTTATGTCAGAAAATTTAATATAATAAAATAAGATAGAAAAATTCGTGACTATCAAAAAGGAAAAAAATGGATGTAAATTTTTATTTTTTTAGGTTTACACTACAAATAGAGTGTATATATATATGACATTCATATTATCCCAAAAAAATTTAAAAAATATATATCAAATAAAAAAAATTAATTAATTCTATGTGTGTGTGTGTATAACATTCATATTATCCCCAAAAAATAAAAGAAATACACCAAATAAAAAAAGTAATAACTAATTATGAGTAAATATGCATAGAAGAAAGTATAATTTCTTAAAAAAGTACCGAATTAAAAAAAAATTTAAATTTAAATTGATAGGGGTAAATATATAATTTTATAATTTTAATCCATGTATAACTAATATCCACATAACTTTTTCTACTTTCTACCCGCCATAAAATTATACATTAATTTCTTCATAAGCTATGTAAGTTTTAATTATGTAGAATCACTAAAAATACAACCAAACACTGTATAACATTAATACATGAATAACTTTTATACAACATTTGAAACCTACCAACCAAACATTGTATAAAATTAATGTAAGAATAATTTTTATCTTATTTATTAACCAAATAGTGCATAAAATTAATACATGAATAATCAAATTATTCATGTATTATTTTGTCCCTTATCCAGTAACCAAACGACCCCTAAATTATTGCTTGTTTCATGATGAAAAAGATGCTCTCGTGGTCTGATTTTCTATTTCACAGGTGTTGTGAGATAAAAAGAGCTATTCCTAACTAAAAAGAGACCAAAAAGCAAGCCAAGAAGATAAAACACACAAAGAGCTAAAAAAAAGTGAAAAGTAAGGAAGTGTGGGCTGCGTATCCAAGGCGCGGACAGCGTATTCATCACGTATCAAGCCAGAAGTCCACCTCTCAGCCATACCAAACGCAACTAAAACATGAAAAGCGAATACAAGGCATTTCAGAATAGAAGTACAATCTAAAACAAAGCCATTGCGGCCAAGACGTGGACCACGTTTTACAAAACATGAAAGAAGAATGCACAGAGGATGTTGTAACGGTGGCAATTTTATAAATACTTAGTGCACAAATTAGTTGCCTTTTTAAAAGATTTTGCAGGGTTATTTTGAAATGGGAGTTTTTGGAAAAGGGAGTATTGTGACTCTTGATCGAGAATGATGGATACGAAGCAAAAATAAAACTTAATTGCTTTGGTGAATATTGAATAAAAGTCCAAAAAGAGGTTTCTCTTACAATCTTTATAAGTTGATATTCAAGACTTGTTACTTATTTCTTATTGTAAGATTCAGCAGCATGAGCAGCTAAATCCCATAGCTAGGGTTGTGGGAACCTAATGGAATAATGAATGTAGGTTAATGAAAATAGTGATTCTTAAATGGTGATTATGTATGTATTGTTTTTCTCTTTGCTTTGATTGCTTTTTAGCGGTTGAAAATATTAGAACCCGCCTTAAACCTTAGTTTGCTTGAACAAAGAGGTATAGGTTAGGAAAAGATATTATTAATGAAGATTTGAGGCTACTAACCTTCATCTAATGACTTGAGCTCTAACGAGAAAAGTAAATCTAAAACAAATGACGAAGTTAACATGTGAACACCTAAAGTTCAAAATGATTTAGAGTGTAATTCATCTAAGAGGGTCGAAAGACGTTAGATGAATCTTAATCTTCAGTTTTGCATGAATATAACGGAGATAGATCACTAATACAATAAATCTGCTAAGTTATGAAATCACGGGGAGCACAGTCCTAGTTTATTCTCATTTATTGAATACAATCAACAAATCCTCAAGCATCATAGTTTGAATTCTTTCATTTTCTTTATTATAAAACCCTCTTGAAATAACGAATACCGATTGAATACTCACTATTGACATTTATTTCTCGCCATATTCCCTGTGAAATTCGACCTCAACCTAGTTGGGTTGCTATATTTGACAATGATCGCTATATATTTTGAGTCACTAACACAAACATTCAATAACAGTACCATATCAAGTGATAAGTGGGGGTGTAGAAGACCTTATCCCTACCTTATGTGAGGTCGAAAGGTTATTTTCGATTGATCCTCGACTTAAGAAAAGTGCAATAATACAAACATTCCCCCAATAAAATATCAAGACTTCAAAGATTTTAATTAACTAGAGATTTACTATGCGATTTTTTCTAAGGTAAGGTCGAAACTCGAAAGTTATAAATAAAACATTGGTTCAAAGATAAATTCACAAAAGTTGGGTCAAAAACTAAAAATGTAAAAGAAAATTATTACAAGTTCGAGCTTGGGGGAGGATCGAAACTCATGTTGGGAGTGCTTAGTCCTTTAATGAGCCCTATACACTCATCACAAATACGAATTTATGGATAAGTATGTCTCAAATATAGGATGTTTAAGCAAAAAAACAACAAGAAGAAGGTGTTATTAACGAAATAAACATTCACCCATAAAAAAGGAAGCATCTTGGAATGTTAGGAAGGACAAAGAGATAGTAAAACGGATTTCAAATACGTGGGTTAAAACTAATTAAATGATAAAAATAACCCCTCATTAGTAACACATTGTATTTTGTTAAGTAAATTACACACGTATAGTAATTTTTGATACAATAAAATCAAATATCATCCAACAATAAATAATTCCTACGTTATAATGTATGTATTATAATTGAGTTCGAAGTCAAATCGGTAAAAAATATAAAGAAAATTGATAAAAGGGCAATTAATTTGAGGCTTGTATCAAAATGGGTAAGGCATGGAAAGCCCCATTGTTATTATTATTATTATTGTTTTCCTTAGTACCCATTGTCTTTTTTTTTTTGGTTGGCTTATTTAATCTTACCCATTGTTATTTCTTTTTTCCTTGGTTGGTCACGACCCAAAATAAAAATTAATTTTCATTTTGCGCGTAAAACCTTCCACGACCCATTCTTATTTTTTTACCTATCTTTATTTATTTTTTTTTCTTTGACCGATGTTGAACAAATAAAAACGTTTATTAATATTTGAATAGAGTTATATAAATATCTTAATTGTGTCAATATAAATGTGTCTTGCCGTCGAGAAACCGCCATTGCCCCGTCTAATGAAAAATAAAGTTCAATGAGGATTTTTCATTTATAAGTTTTAGTGCTTTTTTATTCAGTTATCGAGAAGCAGACGTCAACCGCTAATTAAAAAAAATTGAATTCACATAAATATAATTTATAAATGTACAATTATATTTTTAGAATTATATTTCATTTTATTTTCTTTTTCAACTTTTCATTCATCTCACATTGTAATTTATCACTTAATCAATTACATTTATGTGAAGTTATTTTTTCTTATTTTTTTATTAGAGATTGACGTCTGCTTCTCGATAACTAAATAAAAAAGCACTAAAATTTATAAATGGAAAAAAATGACTATTGCTGGATGGCGAGACACATTTATATCGGCACAATTAAGATATTTATATAACCCTATTCAAATATTAGTAAACATTTTCATTTGTTCTGCAGCGACTAAACAAAAAATAAATTAATAAAGATGGGTCGTGGGAGATTTCACACCCAAAATGAAAATTAATTTTTATTTTGCGTAAAACTCCTAGTCACCAATCAAGAAAAACAAATAAATAAATAACAATGGGAACCAAGAAGTCCAAATAAAAAAAAAGGACAAGGGGTCGGGCAACTGCCATGGCCCAGAAGAACAAGCAAAACAAAAAAAAATGGGTGAAGACCAAACAAAAATAAATAAATAAAAAGTAAACGACAATGGGGTCATGGCAGACCAAATAAAAATGGGGCATTGAGCTTTCCACGCCTTACTCATTTTGGTATATGCTCCAAACTAATTGACCCTTTTGGCATTCTATTATCGATTTGGCTACGAATTCTATTACAATCTCTACATTATTAATATCTATATTACGATTCATGCATTATTACTCTCTGTATAATTACTAATTATCTCCATATAACTTGCTTTTAAATCAAACTAACGACTCCCTAATTACTCATGCATGTTAGATATAGTTTAATATGTATTCCCCCTATCCCAATTTATATTATATGGTGTTTATGCTTCTCGAAATTCAAAAGATGTGAACTTTAGAAAATATCTTAAATTTATTTGTTATCATACTAACATGAGAAGAATTATATTGTACATTAGTGTACTTATCGTATGATTTTTTATCTAATTCCAATTTAACTTAATTAATCTATAGTCAAATTTCGAGAAGTAAAAAGTGTCACATAAACTGAGACGAAGAAGAGGAAAAAACGTATACATACAATACATACATACATACGTACACACACACACACACACACCCCTCTAGGAGAAGATCCTGTAAGCCGCTTATAACCTCTAGGAGAAGATCTTGTTCTTTTGAGAAAACATTGACTTCAGGTTGGCTATTTTGTTCTTCTTGGTCAGACTGGGAAAATTCTAAGTCATCATTTTCGATTTGGTTAAGATCCTGTTCGAACTCATCATCAGCACTATCAGAGTCCTCTTGTAGTAAGAGATGTTGTATCTGGTTGAAGACTGATTCATCCAGATTGAGATTTCTAACTCTTTCGGCGAACTTGCAGTATTTGGCGATATGACCAGGTTTGCCGCACCTCTCTCTCTCTATATATATTAAATTATTATTGAACCACTATTTTTTTATTCGGTATACAATTACACCTCAATTTTCTTTTTTTAAAAAAAAATTAATTATACAATAATTTTATACTATTTGTTTACTTACTTATTTGTAAATAATATATATTAATATACAACAAGTTAAATATTCAATAATCAATAATTCATGTATTGTAATCTTTATATAACTAAACTCTATATAACTAATACCTACATAATTAATACTTGCATAACTAATACCTACATAATTAATACATGAATAACTAAAACTTGTATAACTAATTTCTGCATAAAATAATACATATATTTTCTCATAACTAATTCATATATTACTAATATGTGAATAACTCTAACCCGTAACTAAACAACCTCTTAAGGTTTAAGCAAAAAATAAGTGGGGACAATACCCACTTATCACTTCACTAATATTCAATTTCTAGAGGATAAAGTGAAGGCTTGTGGAGACATTCATTTCTTCCAAAATCAACAAGACAGTCTTGAGCTTCATAAAATTAAGGCAAAATTAATTATTCAACACAATATGGTGAATAACTTTTGCAGGCAAAAAAGCTCACCTTAAATGGAGCCTCATTAAGGTGAAAATACTAAATATTTTTACAGCGTTGTCAGAGGAAGAAGGAAATGGCTTCACATACATAGAATCCAGAAAGATGATCAGTACCTCGAAGGAGATGACTATATAGTTTCTCATGCTATTGATTTTTATCATAACTTGTTCAACAATGATTCTCGGAATTTTGATCTTCATATTCTTCAGCATATCCCCAGATTGATTGATAATGAGGACAATGAATCTCTTATGAAATGTCCTACTATGGATGAGGTTAATGAAATTATTTTCAACTTTGACTCAAATAACACTTCAGGTCCTAATGATTTTTAATGACATGTTTTTCTTTTTCCAGAAAGCATGGAATATCGTCCAAGAAGAACTGGTGGAATTAGTAAGAGCAGTGCTCAATGGTTTTCAAATGCCTAAATTTTTTACTAGCGCCTTCTTTAGTATATATTTATTTCCAAAACAGAGGCTCCTCAATCTTTTTCTAATTTCAGACCCATCAGTCCGAGTAATTTGACTCAGAAAATTGTTTCTGAGATTATTTATTTTAAATCAAAGTGATTTCATAAAAGACAGGGCTATTGGTGAAAATGTCCTACTTGCTCGGGAGATCATATATAGGTGGAATCAAAACTCCTAATAAAAGAGAAAATGTAACCATTAAAATTAATATGAATAAAGAGTACAACATATAATGTCTTGGAAATTTATTTGTGTAGTGATGAGGAAAATGAGCTTATGTGAATATTAGATTATAATCATTGTGAATATCTCTAATATCTCGAAAGTGTATAAGATAAGACTCGGGATTTGAAATGAAAAATAGCAGAAATACGAGATTTCTTCTCAGAACGAGTCACTGTACGGGTCGTTGGTGAGACTAACAACCTGTTAGATGGGCCCGTGGTGAGAATCTGCAAAGTAGGCTAGGAATTAACGGGTCTCAGGACGACCTGTTGGTTGGAGTAACGAGTCGTGGGTCAGAGTCGTTGCTTGGTTCTGGGATTGACAGGAGGAGAGGTACGACTCATGGGACGACCCGTGGTGGGTGACGATAGTCGTTACTTCCACCCATAGGATGGAGCAGGGATTTTCTCCTAGTCATGGTGACGGAAGGATTTGACGATCCGTTGAAAGATGGTACGAGTAGTGGTATGGTTTGTGGGAACTTCAGAATTTAGAGGTGAGCAGTGGCTCTGACGACAGGAAACCACGATCCATAGGATCAAGGACGATCCGTCGGGTCGGTCGTGGTTACTAGCAGTGCAAAATTTTCAGATTTTTCATTAAGGGCATTTTCATCATTCCTAATCCCTGAGTCCTAAACTATATTGTTTTAAGCTCTGAATAGTGTGTTTTATGGGGTTAAGTTCATTCTAAGTATCCCCACTCCATGCATGCAACCTAGAGCCTTCCTTGAATTGGATTTTCAAGTAGGTTTGTGAATTTGATTTACCCAGGTATGGGAGGCTATGAATGAGATTTTATTTCGCTCTCATGCCCTAAATTCTTCTCAATTCTATGAATTTCAAGTCTAGATTCAAGTTTCACGATCTATGGGATTTATTCCAATTCTTGTGAAATTCTCTATGATCTATCTATGGGTCAATTCCTTTCACATATTAAATCATGTTTTATGATCTATAGTCAGATTTTATAACTATTTTGAATATAAATTTATAGATTTGGATTTAAATCAATTTATGCCCAATTATGCATGTTTTTATGAAAAGTCAAGTGATGATTTCATTATGATCTTGATCCTCTTTAGTCAACTATGATTTATGCTTTATGATATAATTTCTCTCAAGTACTTATTATGGATTTATGAAATATCAAGTATATACATGTTTTACAAGTATGCATTAATCTCATGATTTAAGGATTTATGATGATGGCCGACTCACGGGCCTTATTATATGGCTAGTTCACGTATCTCAAGCATGCTTATGATTATTATGAGTTAAACTAGCCCATGAACCTCATGTATGTATTCTCTACTATATTATGAGCACTATATATATTTTGGGAGTAGTATTTAACACCGAGTAGATTCGGGGTCCAAGCATACCCCGAGTCTTAAAACTATGTGCCAACGTAGCCATGATGGGAACTCTATCGGTATTGTTCCCTTTTGCCCGTATGAGCCTTTCATGAGTGATATCACACCTCTTTTCATGGTTCTACCCTTGGCAAGTTACCAACACCCTCCCGACTAGGGGTTTACAGGTCAGGCTCCATATGTGCTCATGTGGGGTATGTCGGTTATAAGAATCTCCTATTATTCCTCATGATTTATGCATGGTTATGTTTATGTCTCTTTGGCTCAAGACATATTTAAATGGAGATTTCACCTATGATTATGATTATGATTGATTTATGAATGTTTTGAAAACCTTGAGCCTTATGTTTACATTATGATATTTATGTTATGATCATGTTGTCCCACTCATATGAACTCTTATGTATTTAAATTGTCCATCTTACTTACCTTGCATACTCAATACATTCCAAGTACTGACCGCATACTCTGTATCATTTCATGATACAGATCTGAGAGATCAGTCTCAGCCACACCATTAATCTTTCTTTTCTCTCAGACTTGTGTTAGCCGGGCTTTGGTGAGTCCTCATCCTCTGAGGATATTCAGTTATTTTTAGTTTGATATGTTTCTTTCAGTTTCAGACTATGTCGAGCTAGTTGGGGTGCTGTCCCATCAGCTCATCAGTTATGTTAGAGCCTTTTCGGATATTATGTAGAAAATTAGCTTGTCATTGTTGACCATGTTTTATTTTGATATGTATGTAGACCTCCACTTAAACATGTTTTATTATATCAGTACCTGCTTATAGTTTACCCTTAGTTGTTATGTTCATGCCATGGGTCGACTTAGAGCCTCTCAGGGTTTCTTGTCCCGTGTCTCTATTCGGGCATATGTTCGAATCGTGACAAACTTGGTATCAGAGTATTAGGTTTTGAAGTGTCTTAGGGTGTTTGAAAGCCGTGTTAAGTAGAGTCTTTTTTCATGGGTGTGAAGCGTGCCACGCTTAGGATGAAGAGGCTACAAAACGTTTTAGAAAATTTCTCTTCTTTCATGATCTATGTCGTGCGATGAAATGTTTCTCTATCCTTCTAACTCGAGCTATACGCATTTGCAGAATCATGCCTCCTCGCTGAGTTAACGGAAGAAAAAACGGGAATGGAAATAGCCACGAGCACGGCAATGGAGATGGGCACCAGCAGGCCCTACCAGCCCATGAGGAGGCATGTACCGGAGGCGGTTGCCCACGCTGAGTTCAGGGCAGCCATTCAAATGCTAATACGTGCCTTGACCTCCCAGTTCAACCAACAGGTGGTGGCGTATGTCCCTCAGAACGGGAATGCGGTGGCAGCACAAGTTAGAGATTTTCTGAGGATGCACCCTCCGGAGTTTCTTGGGTCAAAAGTAGACGAGGATCCACATAATTTTATTGATGAGATTCTGAAGATCACCCAGATCATGGGGGTGATCTGTCACACCCCACCTTGGGGGTATGACTGGCACCTGGTGCCCTACTAGGACCTGAACTGCTGGACTGCTAAGCCTGGGCACATCTGGTGCCTGGCTGGCTCTAGCTCACATTTCTGGAAACGAAGGGCTATATAACGGCTGTAAACACAGCCCCCGACCCATTGGCCTATAGCCTCCTGTACCTGTACTAACAGCTAACCAGAAACATGTCAATATAGGGAAACCTATGCGGGCCGACAAGGCCACCATGCTGTCTAGTTATCTATAATTCAATCATGAAGTACTAGAAAGCTACGTGACCGGCAAGGTCACCACTACTGGCAAACTATGGCCCCATACGACCAACATAAAAGAAAGAAAGAGTACTAACAGCTATACAACTGCACGGCCTCACACGACCGGCTCGTCTGACCACAGGGAAATATATACAGACTGCAAGCCTCTAGGAATAGCAATAGAAATGATCGGGACAGGGCCCCGACCTACCCGTACTATACAACAAAAGAACTGAAATACACCTCTGGAATTCAGTCTCCGGATGACAGGAGCTGAATACTCGATCGCTGACAGGAATCACGTAGTATCGCCTGCTCGTCTATGAGTACCTGCAGGCAAGTAATGCAGCGCCCCACCGGGCGTCAATAACGCTGGTACTGAGTATATAAAGCAGTAACTAAAAGCAAAATCTTGAAAACAACAATGTAACTGATGAAACTGAAGTAAGAAGAATTAGATTAACT
The DNA here is from genome assembly GCA_035772735.1 of Datura wrightii. Taxonomy (NCBI): domain Eukaryota; kingdom Viridiplantae; phylum Streptophyta; class Magnoliopsida; order Solanales; family Solanaceae; genus Datura; species Datura wrightii. Next base: position 31,361,766 of record JASDFA010000006.1, read on the forward strand.
GTCTGATAATGTAAGTCATACCTTCTCTCATTTATACGGAAAGGAAATAGGGGTCGTACCTGGAGACGTATCACTCAACTGCTGATCTACTCGTATCTAACGTGACATGGCATAACATAACATAACATAACATAGCACACACAAACCTTACCCGGCCCCCATAAGCCGGGAGGTACAACCAGCACGGAATCTACACCCCTACCCCGGTCATCCCATCTCCTATAAACCCTGTAAGCATCCTGCCGGTTCCCTGGGTATGCACTTGGGCTCACTGAGCCCCTGACTATAACTGTACCTGAGTTCGAAGGACTCCTGAATCAACACCCGGGCGTATCCGCTCGACAGGGGTGTATCAAAGCCGACCAAGGCATAATATGGGGAAAACTGGTATCCCATCTTCGTCCCCTGTGGGACGGCATGCCACTCCGTAGAGCGACGTATCCTCGTCCTCTGGCGGACGAGTCGATACAGCTATCATGTTATACCCCGTAGAATTCCCGGCACTTAGATGACCTATTCCCACGTTGGTTAAGCATATTTGAAGGCCATACGTGTGGGAGAAAGGCCCGGGAAAAGATCAGACGAGAAGCCTGTCGAACCATCGCGGAAGGAGCCGAGGCAGAGCCCTTCCGCGATGGCAGCGTGTCACGGAGGAGGAGCCTCCGCGTTGGCTCCATGACACATTGGCCTTGTCCAGGCCCAAGTATATAAAGCCCCACTTTGGTTTTAATTGATAAAATCTTAAATAAATTTCAGAGAAACAGAGGCAAACGCAGAGAACAGAGAGGGACGAAGGAAATTAATTAATTTCCATCCGATTATGCTGCCAAACGCTGCCCAAACTCAAATTAATCCCAGATACCGAAGTATTTAGCAGCAGAGAGCATTCCTACGGATTCAGTTTCGTAAAATACGGCCGACGAATCATCGAGCCACCGAGCCAAGGTAAGTGGAATTGCTCTAAATTAGTGTCTATGTGTTCCTAGCTGTGAAGTGAATATTTCTCCCTTCTGGGCCGCTGAAAAATAGTGAGTTTTCGACCGACTTTCGATAAGCCTAAGTTTAGGCTATAAGCTATATCGAAAGTGACGTTGCCTTTTGAAATAAAGTTGTATTTAGTATTGATTGACATATTTATGAATGCAGTTGGGAGAAAACAGTTGAAGAACCAGCCGAGCCTCGTCCGACAGACGGATAGCTCAGAGATAAGGTATGTAAAGTTAGTTTCCTCGGCAAGTTAAGTAATATTGAGACAGTATAGCATTTTACAGACCAGTAGAATGTTCAGAAGTCGAGTATTGCATTATTATGAATATTGGTACAATGTAAGAAGCTTTGGGTTGTAACGTGTACGAGACCTATCAGTATGATATAGATTCGAACGTAAGTGATTAAGATTGCCCAGTATATTCAGTATGTGATGTAATATGCCATGTTAAGATATTGTTGTGTTTAGCTGAAGCCCCGCGAAGTAGTATAGTATCTGTAAAGCATTTCAGACATAGAATAGCAAGTAAATAAAGTTTAGAAAGCATGTCAGAAATAGGAAATTATGTTAATACAGAAACTCAGTAAACAGCATAGCCTTCAGCAGAAACACCCTCTTGTATAGCCTTTGCTCCAGTACAGTTTGACGGGAGACTATATTTATATTTATACTCACCTGTCTCAGCATGTGTCAGACACTTACAGATTACTATTATTAGTTCAGCATGTGACTTACATGATACCTTACCCCTGTTAGCCTTAGCATGTGAGATACACAGACAGCATGACTAGTTGAGACCGTTGTATTGATTGGGGTTGGATTACCTAGCATCCATGACCGCCCAGGGTTAATAGCTGTATCGACTCGTCCGCCAGAGGACGAGGATACGTCACTCTATGGAGTGATATGCCGTCCCGCAAGGGGACGAAGATGGGATGCCAGTTTCCCCATATTGTGCCTTGGTCGGCCCTTATACACCCCCGTCGAGCGGGTACGCCCGGGGTGTTGATTTTGGAGTCCTTCGGACTCAGGTATAGTTATAGTCAGGGGCTCAGCGAGCCCAAGTGCATACCCAGGGATCGGCTGGATGCTTACAGCCATTGTAGGAGATGGGATGACCGGGGTAGGGGTATAGATTCTGTGCTGGTTGTACCTCCCGGCTTATGGGGGCCGGGTAAGGTTTGTGTGTGCTATGTTATGTTATTTCATGTTATGCCATGTTATGTTAGATACAAGTAGATCAGCAGTAGCACAATACGTTTCCAGATATGACTCTTATCCTTCCCAGTAAAGATTGAGAGAAGGTATGATTTACATTATCAGACAGTTTGTCTATTCTCTCTACTTCAGTTTCTTCAGTTATATTATTGTATTCAGATTTTGCTTCAGTTATTGCTTTACATACTCAGTACCAGCGGTACTGATGCCCGGTGGGGCGCTGCATTACTTGCCTGCAGGTACTTATAGACGAGCAGGTGACACTACGTGATCCCTGTCAGCGATCGAGTATTCAGCTCCTGTCATCCGGAGACTGAATTCCAGAGGTGTATTTCAGTTCTTTTGTTATATAGTACGGGTAGGTCGGGGCCCTGTCCCGATCAGTTCTATTACCATTCCTAGAGGCTTGCAGTCTGTATATATTCCCTGTGATCAGATGAGCCGGTCGTGTGGGGCCGTGCAGTTATATAGTTGCCTTTACTCTTTCTTCCTTTTATGATGGTCGTGTGGGGCCATAGTTTGCCAGTAGTGGTGACCTTGCCGGTCACGTAGTTCTATTTATGCTTTATGATTGAGTTGCAGATAACTAGACAGGATGGTGGCCTTGTCGGCCCGCATAGGTTCCCCTGAATTAGTATGTTTCTGGTCAGCTGCTAGCACAGGTACAAAAGGCTATAGGCCAACGGGCCGGGGGCTGTATTTACAGCCGTTATATAGCCCTTTGTTTCCAGAAATATGAGTTAGAGCCAGCCAGGCACCAGATGTGCCTAGGCTTAACAGTCCAGCAGGTCAGGTCCTAGTAGGGCACCAGGTGCCAGTCATACCCCCCAAGGCGGGGTGTGACAAACTTGGTATTAGAGCAGGTCGTATCCCAGAGAGTCTGCAAGCCGTGCTAAGTAGAGGCTTGTCTATGGATGTGTTGTGCACCACATACTATAGGCAGGAGGCTGCGAGGCATAATACGATGGTTACCCTTCTTTCTCAGTCAATCGTGCTTTAGAGCGGTACAGTATAGGGTTGAGTCTCTAAAAACTTACCATATTCTTTGATTACAGATACAAAGGCAGATCAACATTTCCTTATCACAGGCAAAAGATCAAAGATAGCAACAGAAGAGAACATCAGTCAGTTACGTGATAACTACAGCAGCAGGAGGGGGTATCAGAGACCTCCCAGCGTGATACCTTTATTGGCATTATTCCTAGTATACGTTGATAACGTCAGAATAGGAAGTCAGAAGTATAATGTACATATGAGTTGATTTACTTATTAGTTATATAAGATTTGATTATGATTACAGATAAGGTCAGATCACCAGGTAGGTATGAAAAAAGAGAGGGAAATGCAGGAATCCCAAATACCCCTTTTTGGGTATGGTACAGTTAAACGTTTTTATTTGTTGCAACAAGAAAAGGGCTATCCCTACCTCCTGATTTTGATGCCAGTATAGTAAAGGGGCATAAGACTTGAGATGGGGTTGCCAGATCAAGCAGTAAGTAAAGATGGGTTGATTGATCCTAGTAAGTAGTAGAAAATATAGAGAGCCCTTATGATTACGTAAGTTGCGCAGACCCTTATGATAACAAGCCAATAAAGACAGTAAGACTGATGCTTACCCGAAGTAGGGGTAACAGACCTGCTAGTGATGAATGCCTAATAATAGTCAAGTTGAGTCAGAAAAAGGCCAAGCCCGCCATATATGCTAACAGATAGCAAGACATACCTGTAAGATTATAGTTATGATCTAGTTGTGACCTCGAAAGATATAGAGGTCATGTGAATCAGATGGGCTTGAATATACGCCAGAAGAAGTATAGGCCGAGACTTGATCAGTAATCTCATTAGCAATGAAAGGCAGGTACCTTGAACCCTAGAGTTCAGTTTAAGCAAGATGAGAGGAAGAAGCAAGAATGTCAGATCTTGTGGGGAAATTAGAACTACCCCGGATTGATAAAGTATTGTATTAAGGATTAAGCTTCGCGCTGACAGTAAGATCGCGGTTCAGAATACCGCAGTATGTCCGCTATGGAAAAGTTAAGAAGTTACCGATATAGCAATTCTAATCTAGTGTGGCCTAGAGATAAGGCCCAGCAGATAGACATGGGCTCTCAGTATATGCCTAGTAAGGCTACAGGATTCGAACGTCGACCCCCACATCGCAAGAGTGGCGAAATTTTAAACAGCAGACAATAACTAGAATGTTTATGTTTGTTACTTTCAGAATGGGGTGGCAATGCAATGAAATGATAAGTCAGGGAAAGAGATGGTATTAGGCCGTAGAAGCAATGTATCATGTACGATGTGAGACTCAGCAGAACCTGTCAGAGATTATGAACTACCGCAGAAATCAGTATATATTGTACATAGCTAGTGATATATATGTATACAGATCATAGATATGTTGTGAGTGGCTGCCTATAAGGGCCACAATCACAGATGCTGATTAGTAATAGAAAGCCTATACAGATTGTATTACAGGACACCCCCCCCCCCCCCCGCCAAAAAAAAAAGAGAGAAGAAAGAAAAGAAGAAGAGAAAGGGCGGATTAAGTGTGAGTTATGTATGAAGTCATAGAAACTATCTCAGTTCTCAGTTATTAAGTTAATAGATTCATGTGTTGTTGTCGGATCTAGGCTCTAGGAGCTTACCAGAATTAATGGCCTAAAACAGATGGCTAGATAATAAGGGCGCAGTTAGACAGTTTATCGACCAGCTGGCCCCTGTATTAGCAGGGAGGCATCCCCGAAGATCGGTAACAGTAGCGCATGTGCTAGAACCAGGATTAGAGGCCGAATGGGCAAATTTCAGAGGTTAGCAATATCAGAATTGTTCTAGCATGTTAAGTGGTCATACGTCGTTTTCCCAGCCTTATAGGCAACAATCGGCCATAGCCAACCTAGCAGTTATTATGCGAAACACCCCATAAGTCAGCGGGCCGCCCCAGTCAGAATACCCGTGGGTATTCTAAGGAAGGGTCCACATCAGTAGTCTGTGACAAACTAGTACTTCAGCTGGGTTTCGTAAGATATTCAGATACAGGGCCCTAGCGGAAGGCCAGTAGTTACAGAATAGCCTATAAGATCAAGAATTCCCCAGAACAGCAGTATAGATCCAAGTGGATACACATAAGGCGTAAGAAATTGATAGTGCCCTGCTAGCACAGTGTTTATTAAGACCAGGGGGTCAGTAGACTCTCCGTGAAGATCCAGAGAATGATCGCCTGGGAGTAAGATTAAGCCCAGTCTTACAGTGGTTCAAGTAAAATAACAGAGCAATTAGATGCTCACAAGTCTGCGGTTACGCACGAACTATAAGCATCCAAGTAGGACAGTTAGAGCATTGCTAGACTACTGCCACATTCGGGTCATTTGACTATTCAGTTACTTAAGGTTATGCAGCCAGATCATTAGAGGTCATGATCAATATCAGGACCCCCTGATCAGATGCGGGCACATGGTGTACAGATAGTTGTTCAAGATTACCTTAGCAACCAGTAGCCTTAGCATGCGGTCAGAAGGCCAGATAAAGCTTTAGTTATACCGGTAGATTACTTGTCAGATTCTCCAGTATAATAAACCAGTATGATTATTAGTTATATGTTAATTTTTGAAAATGTGAATCTTAGTTGAGTTTAGTAGCCTTTTGGTCACATTGTGTCGGAGGCTGGTGTACAGATAGATACCCAGAAAAATCAAAACAGTGAAGACATAGCCTAAACCTACCACCCTGATCAAAGTACGCAGTCCCTGCGGTTAGCCGGGCACTGCAGAGGGTCTGTGGAAGGATTTTCCACCTTAGCAGCACCTTTGACTAAATTGACACAGAAGGCAGCAAAGTTTCAATAGACTGAGGTGTGTGAGCAGAACTTCCAAGAGTTAAAAGCCAGGTTAACATCAGCTCCAGTGTTAGTATCGCCAGAAGATACAGAGGGTTGAGGCAGCATGGTAAAGTAATAGCTTATGCTTTCAGGCAGTTGAAGAAACCTGAAGAGAATTACCTTACTCTCTGATCTGGAGTTAGCGGCAGTAGTTTATGCTTTAAAAAAAAAAAGGAAGATTTTGTATCACCCAGGAAGGGTTTACGTGGCGGCAGATGCCCTTAGCCTGAACTGCCTGAACAGCGAGGATAGACTCAAGGGTTACACCAGTTAGCTAGATAACCAGTCATATAGCAGAAATAAAAGATAACAGAGCGATAATACAGAATGTTTCAGTGTTGTCGTTAGCGGTGGAAGTAAAGGAACGACAGTATGAAAACCCTAGCCAGGATCAACTTGAACACAAGGTTCAGTAAGGAGAAGTGACATATTTTCAGATAACCGGAGATGAAGGGTGGCGATATAAAGGGCCGCATTTGTGCTCCAGATATTTTGGGGCATCGCCAGCAGTTTATGAGCGAGGCACATTACGCCCGCTATTCTCTTCATCCCGATACGACAAAGAGGTACCATGACATTAAGGAGAACTACTGGTAGCCCAGTATTCTAACTACCAACAGGCGAAAGCAGAACATCAGAAACCAGGTGGGTTTGACCCAGGACACAGCTATGCCTCTCCGAAAATGAGAAGCGGTGGATATGAATTTTGTAACAAGATTATCCCGTATTAAACACAGACACGACTCTATATGGGTAATAAATGACAGATTGGCAAAATCAGCTCATTCTTGCCAGTAAGTTGTATATCAGAAAGGTAGTCAGATTATATGGAATACCAGTATCCGTTATTTCAGACAGAGGAGCACAACTTACAGTTAGATTCTGGCAATCATTTCAGAAAGGTTTGGGCACGCAGATTAATTTAAGCACAGCGTTCTACCCTCAGACAGATGAGTAGGCTGAGCGAACAATTCAGACGCTCGAAGACATGTTGCGAGCGTGTGTGCTAGATTTCAGTAATAGTCAAAATGAGCAGTATATCCAGGTTACGAAGAAGCTGGCCTATGAAGAGGTCCCAGTAACTATCCTAGACAGATAGATTCGCAGACTACGCACTAAAGATATTACGTCTATCAAGATATGAGGATCAGACATCCTCGCTTATTACAAGCCTAGTCAGGTGATAGGTATGTCCGAATTATTACCTATGCAGTATCTTGTGGTTGTATGTCGGTAAATGATAAAGAAGAAGTGATATTTAGTTGTTCAGTGAATCTTAGAATAGTGTGTGCAGTGCCTGTATTGGACTTTTCGGCATTTCAGGTTTTTGCTATAGTCCATGTAATAGGGGAAACTCTGCCAAAGTTTTTCCAGAAAGTAAATTTTTTTTTCCATATTCCAGAGGATCCGGAAAGTCCTCTAGATAACAGTGTACATTCGAGGACGAATGTTCTTAAGGGGGGGAGAATGTTATACCCCGTAGAATTTCCGGCACTTAGATGACCTATTCCCACGTTGGTTAAGCATATTTGAAGGCCATACGTGTGGGAGAAAGGCCCGGGAAAAGATCGGACGAGAAGCCTGTCGAACCATCGCGGAAGGAGCCGAGGCAGAGCCCCTCCGCGATGGCAGCGTGTCACGGAGGAGGAGCCTCCGCGTTGGCTCCGTGACACATTGGCCTTGTCCAGGCCCAAGTATATAAAGCCCCACTTCGGTTTTAATTGATAAAATATTAAATAAATTTCAGAGAAACAGAGGCAAACGCAGAGAACAGAGAGGGACGAAGGAAATTAATTAATTTCCGTCTGATTACGCTGCCAAACGCTGCCCAAACTCAAATTAATCCCAGATACCGAAGTATTTAGCAGCAGAGAGCATTCCTACGGATTCAGTTTCGTAAAATACGGCCGACGAATCGTCGAGCCACCGAGCCAAGGTAAGTGGAATTGCTCTAAATTAGTGTCTATGTGTTCCTAGCTGTGAAGTGAATATTTCTCCCTTCTGGGCCGCTGAAAAATAGCGAGTTTTCGACCGACTTTCGATAAGCCTACGTTTAGGCTATAAGCTATATCGAAAGTGACGTTGCCTTTTGAAATAAAGTTGTATTTAGTATTGATTGACATATTTATGAATGCAGTTGGGAGAAAACAGTTGAAGAACCAGCCGAGCCTCGTCCGACAGACGGATAGCTCAGAGATAAGGTATGTAAAGTTAGTTTCCTTGGCAAGTTAAGTAATATTGAGACAGTATAGCATTTTACAGACCAGTAGAATGTTTAGAAGTCGAGTATTGCATTATTATGAATATTGGTACAATGTAAGAAGCTTTGGGTTGTAACGTGTACGAGACCTATCAGTATGATATAGATTCGAACGTAAGTGATTAAGATTGCCCAGTATATTCAGTATGTGATGTAATATGCCATGTTAAGATATTGTTGTGTTTAGCTGAAGCCCCGCGAAGTAGTATAGTATCTGTAAAGCATTTCAGACATAGAATAGCAACTGAATAAAGTTTAGAAAGCATGTCAGAAATAGGAAATTATGTTAATACAGAAACTCAGTAAACAGCATAGCCTTCAGCAGAAACACCCTCTTGTATAGCCTTTGCTCCAGTACAGTTTAACGGGAGACTATATTTATATTTATACTCACCTGTCTCAGCATGTGTCAGACACTTACAGATTACTATTATTAGTTCAGCATGTGACTTACATGATACCTTACCCCTGTTAGCCTTAGCATGTGAGATACACAGACAGCATGACTAGTTGAGACCGTTGTATTGATTGGGGTTGGATTACCTAGCATCCATGACCGCCCAGGGTTAATAGCTGTATCGACTCGTCCGCCAGAGGACGAGGATACGTCACTCTACGGAGTGATATGCCGTCCCGCAAGGGGACGAAGATGGGATGCCAGTTTCCCCATATTGTGCCTTGGTCGGCCCTTATACACCCCCGTCAAGCGGGTACGCCCGGGGTGTTGATTTTGGAGTCCTTCGGACTCAGGTACAGTTATAGTCAGGGGCTCAGCGAGCCCAAGTGCATACCCAGGAATCGGTTGGATGCATACAGCCATTGTAGGAGATGGGATGACCAGGGTAGGGGTATAGATTCTGTGCTGGTTGTACCTCCCGGCTTATGGGGGCCGGGTAAGGTTTGTGTGTGCTATGTTATGTTATTTCATGTTATGCCATGTTATGTTAGATACAAGTAGATTAGCAGTAGCACGATACGTTTCCAGATATGACTCTTATCCTTCCCAGTAAAGATTGAGAGAAGGTATGATTTACATTATCAGACAGTTTGTCTATTCTCTCTACTTCAGTTTCTTCAGTTATATTATTGTATTCAGATTTTCCTTCAGTTATTGCTTTACATACTCAGTACCAGCGGTACTGACGCTCGGTGGGGCGCTGCATTACTTTCCTGCATGTACTTATAGACGAGCAGGTGACACTACGTGATCCCTGTCAGCGATCGAGTATTCAGCTCCTGTCATCCGGAGACTGAATTCCAGAGGTGTATTTCAGTTCTTTTGTTATATAGTACAGGTAGGTCGGGGCCCTGTCCTGATCAGTTCTATTACCATTCCTAGAGGCTTGCAGTCTGTATATATTCCCTGTGGTCAGATGAGCCGGTCGTGTGGGGCCGTGCAGTTATATAGTTGCCTTTACTCTTTCTTCCTTTTATGATGGCCGTGTGGGGCCATAGTTTGCCAGTAGTGGTGACCTTGCCGGTCACGTAGTTCTTTTTATGCTTTATGATTGAGTTGCAGATAACTAGACAGCATGGTGGCCTTGTCGGCCCGCATAGGTTCCCCTGAATTAGTATGTTTCTGGTCAGCTGCTAGCACAGGTACAGAAGGCTATAGGCCAACGGGCCGGGGGCTGTATTTACAGCCGTTATATAGTCCTTTGTTTCCAGAAATATGAGTTAGAGCCAGCCAGGCACCAGATGTGCCCAGGCTTAACAGTCCAGCAGGTCAGGTCCTAGTAGGGCACCAGGTGCCAGTCATACCCCCCAAGGCGGGGTGTGACATATCAACCCTGGGGCGGTCATGGATGCTAGGTAGTCCAACCCCAAACAATACAACGGTCTCAACTAGCAATACTGTCTGCATATCTCACATGCTGAGGCTAATAGGGGTAAAGTATCGTATATATTACATGCTGAACTAGTAATAGTAATCTGTACGTATTTAATACGTGCTGAGGCTGGTAAATATATACATATGAATATCATCTCCTGCCAGACTGTTCTGGGGCTAATACTGAACAGGATATAGTATTTCTGTTGGAAACCATGTTGTTTACTGAGTTTCTATAGTAACATGATTTACTAGTTCTAACATGCTTTCTAGCTTTACTTTAACTTGTCGTTCTATCTCTGAGATGTCTTACAGATATTACAGTGCTTTACTGGGCTTTAACTGAATACAATGATACCCTAACATTCCGCATTATATCACATACTGAGCATGCTATGCAGATTCTAACACTTGTATTAGGATCTATATCGGGCTAGCCAGTTTTGCGCAAATTATAATTCGATACTTCTAATACCGTACCAACATTCATAATAAGCATAACACATGACTTCTGAACATTCTACTGACCTTTAAATTACTGTACTGTACCAAGATTACTAACTTGCCGAGGAAACTAGCTTTACATACCTTATCCTTGAACTATTCATCTGTCGAACGAGGCTCGGCCGGTACTTCAGCTATTTTCTCCCAACTGCATTCATAAATATGTCAATTAATATTAAATACAGCTTTACTTTAAAAGGCAACGTCACTTTCGATATAGTTTATAGCCTAAACTTAGGCTTATCGAAAGACGGCCAAACACTCGCTATTTCTCAGTGGTCCAGGAGGGAGAAATATTCACTTCACAGCTAGGAACACATAGACACTAATTTAGAGCAATTCCACTTACCTTAGCTCGGTGGCTCGACGATTCGTCGGCCGTATTTCACGAAACTGAATCCGTAGGAATGCTCTCTGCTGCTAAATACCTCAGTATCTGGAGTTAATTGGAATTTGGACAATGTTTAGCAGCGTAAACGGTCGAAAATTATATTATCTCCTTCATTCCTTTTCTCCCTCTGCTGGTTTGCTCTGTTCTCTGGAAGTTTAAAATATGTTTTTATCATTTAAAACCGAAGTGGGGCTTTATATACTTGGGCCTGGACAAGGCCAACGTGTCACAGAGCCAACGCGGAGGCCTCTCCTCCGTGACACGCTGCCATCGCTGAGGGGTTTTGCCTCGGCTCCTTCCGCGATGGTTCGACAGGTTTCTCGTCCGATCTTTTCCCGGGCCTTTCTCCATCACGTATGGCCTTCAAATATGCTTAACCAACGTGCAAATAGGTCATTTATGTGCTGGGAATTCTACGGGGTATAACATTCTCCCCCCCTTAAGAACATTCGTCCTCGAATGTACACTGTGATCTAGAGGACTACTTACTTACTTTCTAGAAAAATTTCGGCAGAGTTTCCCCTGTAATATGGACTATAGCAAAAACCTGAAATGCAGAAAAGTCCAACACAGGCACTGCACGTAATATTTTAAGATCCACTGGACAACTAAGTATCAATCTTTCTCATTCACACACATACAACTACAAGGTACTGCATAAGTGATAATACGGACATACCTGTCGCCTGACTAGGCCTGAAATAGGTGAGGGTATCTGGCTTTCATATCTTCTTCAGCTTCCCACGTCATTTCCTCACGGTTCCTGTTACGCCACAATACCTTGACAGATGCAACATCTTTAGTCCTCAACCTGCGAATCTGTCTGTCTAAGATAGTTACGGGAACCTCTTCATATGCTAACTCTTCTGTGACCTGGACATCCTGAACTGGAACTACTGTGGAAGGGTCTCCTACGAACTTCCTTAACATAGATACATGGAATACTGGGTGAACAGATGCTAACTCCGGAGGCAAGTTCAATTCGTATGCAACTAAGCCCATTCTTCACCGAATCTGATATGGCCCAATGAACCTCGGGCTAAGCTTGCCTTTCTTGCCGAATCTCATTACCCCTTTCATCGGAGATACTTTCAGATATACCCAGTCATTTACCGCAAATTCTAGATTTATGCGTCGCATATCTGCATAAGACTTCTGCGGCTCTGAGCAGTCAGTAAATGTTCTCGGATAAGCTTTACCTTTTCCTCCGACTGCCGAACAATGTCTGGGCCAACCAATGCCGATTCTCCTATTTCAAACCAACCAATCGGCGATCTACATTTCCGTCCATATACTGCTTCAAAGGGCCCCATCTGAATGGCTGAATGGTAGTTGTTATTATACGCAAATTCAATTAACGAAAGATGCTCATCCCAGCTACCCCCAAAATCTAGCACACACGCTCGTAGCATATCTTCGAGCGTCTGAATTGTACGTTCAGCCTGCCCATCTGTCTGAGGATGGAATGCTGTGCTCAAGTTAATCTGCATTCCCAAACCTTTCTGAAACGACTGCCAGAATCTAGCTGTGAACTGTGCTCCCCTATCTGAAATGATGGATACCGGCACTCCATGTAATCTAACTATTTCTCTAATATATAATTCGGCATAATCCTCAGCTGAGAAGGTAGCCCTCACTGGCAGGAAATGAGCTGATTTTGTGAGCCTGTCAACTATTACCCAAATGGAATCATTTCTGCGTCTAGTACGGGGTAACCCTGTTACAAAATCCATGTTTATCGCTTTCCATTTCCACATAGGCACCGTTATATCTTGCATCAAACCGCCCGGTTTCTGGTGCTCCGCTTTCACCTGCTGACAGTTAGAACATCTAGATACAAATTCGGCTATCTCAGCTTTCATACCTGGCCACCAGTAGATGTCTCTGATGTCGTGGTACATTTTGGTCGCTCCTGGATGGAGGGAATAGCGAGCGTAATGTACCTCATGCATGATCCGCCTGCGAAGCCCTGAAACATTCGGGACACAGAGGCGGCCCTTACAGCGTAGCACATCATCCTCAGTTATCTGAAAATCTGACTCCTTACCTCTTTGAATTCTATCTCTGAGTTGGACTAAATTAGGATCCTCGTACTGTCGTTCTTTTACCTCTGTAACTAATGATGACACAGCAGAATTCTGAATTACTGCTCTATTATTTTCCGTTTCCATTACTCGAACGGCTAAACCAGCTAACTGATGAATTTCTTTGGCTAACTTCCGCTTCTCAGGTCGCAAATACGCCAAACTTTCCATTGACTTACGGCTCAGGGCATCTGCTACGACATTAGCTTTTCCGGGGTGGTATAGAATATTCACATCATAATCTTTTAACAGCTCCAACCAGCGGCGTTGCCGTAGATTCAACTCCCTCTGAGTGAAAATGTACTGTAAGCTCTTATGATCTGTGTAAATATCAACATGGACGCCGTACAAGTAATGCCTCCACATTTTTAAGGCGTGAATTACTGCGGCCAATTCCAGGTCGTGGGTAGGATAATTCTTTTCGTGTTTCCTCAGCTGTCTGGAAGCATATGCAATCACTCTACCATGATACATCAACACACAACCTAACTCGACGCCTGACGCGTCGCAATAGACTGAATAACCTTCTGTGCCTTCCGGCAATGCTAACACTGGGGCGGAGGTTAATCTATCCTTCAGTTCCTGGAAGCTCTGCTCGCATGCCTCTGTCCATTGAAACTTTACTGCTTTCTGTGTCAATCTGGTCAGAGGTGCCGCAATGGTCGAGAACCCTCCAACGAACCTCCTGTAATATCCTGCCAACCCCAGAAAGCTACGAACTTCAGTCGGAGTGGTAGGCCTAGGCCATGACTTAACTGCTTCTATTTTCTGCTTGTCTACCTGTATACCAGCATCTGAGACGATATGCCCTAAGAAGGACACTGAGTTAAGCCAAAATTCACACTTAGAAAATTTGGCATACAACTGACGGTCCCTGAGAGTCTGGAGCACTGTCCGCAAATGAGTCCGGTGATCTGCTTCAGAGCGAGAATACACCAGAATGTCATCAATGAACACTATCACGAACAAGTCCAGGAAAGGTCTGAAAATACTGTTCATCAGGTCCATGAAGACTGCTGGGGCATTCGTTAACGGACATAACTAGAAATTCAAAATGTCCATATCGGGTCCTGAACGTTGTCTTAGGAATATCTCTCTCACGTACTCGGACCTGGTGGTATCCGGACCGCAAGTCAATTTTAGAAAAGTATCTGGATCCCTGTAACTGATCAAATAAGTCATCAATTCTGGGGAGCGGGTACTTGTTCTTTACTGTAACTTTATTTAGTTGCCGGTAATCTATACACATTCGGAGCGAGCAATCTTTCTTCCTCACAAACAAGACTGGCGTACCCCACGGTGAAGTACTCGGCCTGATGAAACCTTTATCCAACAAATCTTTTAACTGTTCCTTTAATTCTCTGAGTTTTGCAGGAGCCATACGATATGGAGGAATCGATATCGGTTGGGTGCCTGGTAATAAATCAATAGCAAAGTCTATTTTCCTTTCTGGGGGAATACCAGGTAACTCGTCTGGAAACATGTCAGGGAATTCATTTACCACTGGAACAGACTGGAGTGTCGGAGATTCTGCTTGGACATCTTGAACTCTGACCAGATGGTAAATACACCCCTTAGATATCAACTTTCTCGCCTGAAGGTAGGAAATAAACCTACCTTTTGGCGTAGCGGTGCTGCCCTTCCACTCCCGCACTACTTCTCCTGGGAAGTGGAATCGGACTATCTTGGTCCAACATTCAACGTTGGCAAAACACGGTACTAACCAATCCATACCCATTATGGCATCGAAATCTATCATTTCTAACTCGACCAGATCTACTGTGGTCTGACGGTCAGCAACTTCTACTGTACATCCGCGGTAGATTCGGCTAGCTGTGATAGAGTCACCGACGGGCGTGGATACTAAAAAGGGCTGCTGCAACAATTCTGGTGCAATACTAAACTTTCGTGCCACAAATGGAGTAATATAGGACAAAGTAGACCCTGGATCAATCAACACATAAGCAGGATGCGAGCAGATAGTTAACATACCTGTCACAACATCAGGCGACGCTTCTGAATCTTGCCTCCCTGGTAAGGCATATGTGCGGCTTGGACCCGCACCTGCACTGGAGGCCCCTGATCTGCCCCAACCCCTGCCTGCTGAAACTGAGGGCCTGCGCCTAGTCGAGGATGCTGTAGCTCGTGACCCTGCAGATGCCCTATCCTGTCTATCTTGGTCCTCTCGGCCTCTGGCTGGGCAATCTTTCATCAAATGGCCTTCTTGGCCACAAATATAACATGCAGTGGAACCATACCTGCATGCTCCAGGATGGCGTCGACTGCATATAGGGAAAAGTGGTGGGGTATACCTACTCTGCTCCGCCCTCCTCTGTACTGGTGAATCTGCCATCTGCGAGCCTCTACCAGTCTCTGACTGCCCCCTGCGGCTGAATCTACCCCCCTGCGACTGCGGCGGAGGCGGGGGCCTGGGCGGCCTATCTAACAATCGTGGCCTGGGTCCTCCCCGGGCCTCCCTCTGTAACTCAACTGGCCTGTCCCGGCGACGCTGTTCCTGATTGACCCTTCTGATCTCCCGTTGTCGCTGTCTGATGCCCTCAATATTTTGGGCAAATGCCTGAACTCGAGCAATGTCCATGTCCTCTCGCAGTGTGTCTATAATACAAGTCTCAACATATTCTGGATTCAACCCCATGATGAAGCGGTGTACTCTGGATGTCATGGTATCAACAAAGGCCGATGCATACCGGGCTAAGGAATTAAACCGCAAGGAATATTCCCGGACACTTATGGCCCCCTGCTCCAGATGTAGGAACTGGTCTACCCGGGCCTGTCGAATCTCCCGCGGCAGATAATGATCCAGAAAGGCTCCTGAAAAGTTGGACCAGGTGGGAGGGGAAACATCTCTCCCTCAGGACCTTTCCCAGCTTTCATACCATAACACAGCGATATCCCGTAACCGGAATGCTGCCAACTCAACTGATTCGGTAGGCGTGGCATGCATAACCTTGAAGATCCTCTGCATTTGATCCAGAAAATCCTGAGGGTCCTCTGTCCGATCCGTACCTGTAAACTGTGGGGGATTCAGGGCTAAGAACTCTCGGACAATCGAACTACCGGGCCCTCCTAATAACTCTGCAACTGTAGACGGCAGTGGCTGACGCTGAGCAGCCATCATCTGTGCTAACATAACTATAGCACTCCTAACCTCCTGGTCAGAAGGTGTCGATACAGGGACTGCTGAAGGTAATGTCGCCCCAAGTGGCTCCTGACGTGGTGGAGACTGCTAAGGAGGCTGGGACGATGCCTCTGTAGTGCCCTCTGATCGGGCTGTTTCTAAACGAGGGGGGGCATCCTGCTGGTGCCTTCCCCTGCTGCAACATCTAAGCTCCGACCTGTGATAGGATGGCGCTGGTCTGACATTATCTGTAACCAAAGAATATGGTAAGCTTTTAGGGACTCAACCCTATACTGTATCGCTCTACAGCACGACTGAATAAGAATAAAAGACAACCATCCTATCATGCCTTGCAGCCTCCTACCCATAGTATGTGGTGCACAACACATCCATGGACAGGACTCTACTTAGCACGGCTTGCAGACTCCTTGGGATACGACCTGCTCTGATACCAAGTTTGTCACACCCCACCTTGGGGGGTATGACTGGCACCTGGTGCCCTACTAGGACCTGAACTGCTGGACTACTAAGCCTGGGCACATCTGGTGCCTGGCTGGCTCTAGCTCACATTTCTGGAAATGAAGGGCTATATAACGGCTGTAAACACAGCCCCCGGCCCATTGGCCTATAGCCTCCTGTACCTGTACTAACAGTTAACCAGAAACATGTCAATATAGGGAAACCTATGCGGGCCGACAAGGCCACCATGCTGTCTAGTTATCTATAACTCAATCATGAAGTACTAGAAAGCTACGTGACCGGCAAGGTCACCACTACTGGCAAACTATGGCCCCATACGGCCAACATAAAAGAAAGAAAGAGTACTAACAGCTATACAACTGCACGACCTCACACGACCGGCTCGTCTGACCACAGGGAAATATATACAGACTGCAAGCCTCTAGGAATAGCAATAGAAATGATCGGGACAGGGCCCCGACCTACCCATACTATACAACAAAAGAACTGAAATACACCTCTGGAATTCAGTCTCTGGATGACAGGAGCTGAATACTCGATCGCTGACAGGAATCACGTAGTATCGCCTGCTCGTCTATGAGTACCTACAAGCAAGTAATGCAGCGCCCCACCGGGCGTCAATACCGCTGGTACTGAGTATGTAAAGCAGTAACTGAAAGCAAAATCTTGAAAACAACAATGTAACTGATGAAACTGAAGTAAGAAGAATTAGATTAACTGTCTGATAATGTAAGTCATACCTTCTCTCATTTATACGGAAAGGAAATAGGGGTCGTACCTGGAGACGTATCACTCAACTGCTGATCTACTTGTATCTAACGTGACATGGCATAACATAACATAACATAACATAGCACACACAAACCTTACCCGGCCCCCATAAGCCGGGAGGTACAACCAGCACGGAATCTACACCCCTACCCCGGTCATCCCATCTCCTATAAACCCTGTAAGCATCCTGCCGGTTCCCTGGGTATGCACTTGGGCTCGCTGAGCCCCTGACTATAACTGTACCTGAGTCCGAAGGACTCCTGAATCAACACCCGGGCGTATCCGCTCGACAGGGGTGTATCAAAGCCGACCAAGGCATAATATGGGGAAAACTGGCATCCCATCTTCGTCCCCTGTGGGACGGCATGCCACTCCGTAGAGCGACGTATCCTCGTCCTCTGGCAGACGAGTCGATACAGCTATCAACTCTAGGGCAGTCATGGATGCTAGGTAGTCCAACCCCAAACAATACAACGGTCTCAACTAGCAATACTGTCTGCATATCTCACATGCTGAGGCTAATAGGGGTAAAGTATCGTATATATTACATGCTGAACTAGTAATAGTAATCTGTACGTATTTAATACGTGCTGAGGCTGGTAAATATATACATATGAATATAGTCTCCTGCCAGACTGTTCTGGGGCTAATACTGAACATGATATAGTATTTCTGCTGGAAACCATGTTGTTTACTGAGTTTCTATAGTAACATGATTTACTAGTTCTAACATGCTTTCTAGCTTTACTTTAACTTGTCGTTCTATCTCTGAGATGTCTTACAGATATTACATTGCTTTACTGGGCTTTAACTGAATACAATGATACCCTAACATTCCACATTATATCACATATTGAGCATGCTGTGCAGATTCTAACACTTATATTAGGATCTATATCGGGCTAGCCAGTTTTGCGCAAATTATAACTCGATACTTCTAATACTGTACCAACATTCATAATAAGTATAACACATGACTTCTGAACATTCTACTGACCTTTAAATTACTGTACTGTACCAAGATTACTAACTTGCCGAGGAAACTAGCTTTACATACCTTATCCTTGAACTATTCGTCTGTCGAACGAGGCTCGGCCGGTACTTCAGCTATTTTCTCTCAACTGCATTCATAAATATGTCAATTAATATTAAATACAGCTTTACTTTAAAAGGCAACATCACTTTCGATATAGTTTGTAGCCTAAACTTAGGCTTATCGAAAGACGGCCAAAAACTCGCTATTTCTCAGCGGTCCAGGAGGGAGAAATATTCACTTCACAGCTAGGAACACATAGACACTAATTTAGAGCAATTCCACTTACCTTAGCTCGGTGGCTCGACGATTCGTCGGCCGTATTTCACGAAACTGAATCCGTAGGAATGCTCTCTGCTGCTAAATACCTCAGTATCTGGAGTTAATTTGAATTTGGACAACGTTTAGCAGCGTAAACGATCGAAAATTATATTATCTCCTTCGTTCCTTTTCTCCCTCTGCTGGTTTGCTCTGTTCTTTGGAAGTTTAAAATATGGTTTTATCATTTAAAATCGAAGTGGGGCTTTATATACTTGGGCCTGGACAAGGCCAACGTGTCACGGAGCCAACGCGGAGGCCTCTCCTCCGTGACACGCTGCCATCGCGGAGGGGTTCTGCCTCGGCTCCTTCCGCGATGGTTCGACAGGTTTCTCGTCCGATCTTTTCCCGGGCCTTTCTCCAGCACGTATGACCTTCAAATATGCTTAACCAATGTGCGAATAGGTCATTTAGGTGCTGGGAATTCTACGGGGTATAACATGATCGGAGAGGAGCGAGTCGATCTATCCTCGTATCAGTTGAAAGGGGTGATGTATATCTGGTTCAATCTATGGGAGGATAGTAGGGCAGTTGGTGCAGGCCCTATTAGTTAGGAGGAGTTTCATGTCGTATTTTTGGATCGATTCTTCCCTCGGGAGATGAGGGAGATTAAAACAGCGGAGTTTGTGAACTTGAAGCAGAGTAGCATGACAGTCTAGGAGTATGCTTTGGAGTTCACTCGCTTGTCCAAGTACGCACCAGAGCTAGTGGCTGATCAGAGAGCTCTGGTGAGTAGGTTTGTACATGGAGTGGTGGACTACCTGGACAAGGATTGTAGGATCGCCATGTTTCATCAGAATCTTGATTTTCCCCGGATGGTTTTGCACGCCCAGCAGATGGAGGCGGTGCATCTGAGAGAGAGAGAGAGGCCAAAAGGGTCAGGACAGACAGTATGGGGTTCACTCAGTAGAGATCCAGTGGTAGCCACCGCCCTCAGTTACAGCAAAGGTCGTCACCCCCCTCATCATCATCATCCAGTGTCCCATCCAGACTCAGACGTGATCAGAGAGGTAGAGCGTCAGACTCGAGGGGCCAAGGAAGGACTGCGGGAGGTCGCACTTTCCCATCTTGTACAAAGTGTGGCAAGAATCACCTAGGGAGGTGTTTAGCTGGCTCAGACGCTTGTTTTGGGTATGGCAAATCCAGACACAGACTTAGGAATTGTCCTTCAACCTGGCTAGGTGATGGTGGAGCCCGTATCCTAGCCTCTGTTTCAGTAGCTCCGGTAGCATGGCCCTTCTACCAGGGTGCTTCTACTAGTTCAATTGGCGGTCAGCGCCAGAACAGGTTTTATGCACTCTCATCATGACAGGAGCAGAAAACTTTGCCCGATGTGGTGACTAATATGTTATGAGTATTCCACCTTGATGTATATGCATTGTTAGATCCAGGGGATACTTTGTCTTTTGTGATGCCCTATGTTGCTAGTAGTTTCAGAGTCAGTCCCGAAATCCTATCAGAACCCTTCTCAGTCTCTACTCTAGTCGGTAATTCAGTTATAGCTAGAAGAGTATATAGAAATTACCCTCTCATAATTCTTTCAGTTTCATACTATGTCGAGCTAGTTGGGGTGCTGTCCCATCAGCTCATCAGTTATGTTAGAGCCTTTTCGGATATTATGTATAAAATTAGCTTGTCATTGTTGACCATGTTTTAGTTTGATATATATGCAGACTTCCGCTTAAACATGTTTTATTATATCAGTACCTGCCTATAGTTTACCTTTAGTTGTTATGTATATGCCATGGGTCGACTTGAAGCCTCTCGGGGTTTCTTGTCCTGTGTCTCTATCCGGGCCTATGTTCGGATCGTGACAATATTCTCACCAACATGTGGTGCAATATTATTATAAAATGGAAGAGATATGATTTCTTCAAATCTCATGGGCGTAAAATAGGGAGATCCTATATCTCCTTCTTTATTTATTATTGTTGCTAAAGTTTTATCTAAAAATCTAAATGCTTGGTTTCTAAATCCTGAATTTACATGTTTCAAGATGCACCCCTAAGGTTCTAAAATCAATCATCTCTCTTATGAAGATATTGATGTTATCATCTTTTCTTGAGAAAAATTTTATTCTTTGAATCTTATTAAAAATACCATTAGCAGATATGGGGAAGCTTTAGGACGGACTATCAACACTCATAAAAGTTATTTCCCGGTAGTTTCAGAATATACCTAGGAAAAGAATCATCATTGTGAGCAGCTGCCTTGAATTCCCTCTTACATATTTGGGATGTTCACTCTATAATATAGTGGTTGTAATAGAAAAAAAAAATTCTTTTGGTATATATGACCAGCAAAATTGTCCAAAAGCACAGCCAGATGCTCTTAGCTGGTGATAAAATTATTTTGATTAAATATATTTTTGTGTGCTATTCCTGTATATTTATTATCCATTTGTCAACCTCCAAAAATAATTTTACAAATACAGATTGAAGGATTATTTGCTAATCTTTTGAGGGGTAATTTTGAAGGTAAACAGAAGCATCATTAATTAGTGTATTTGAAAGAAAACGTGTTTCCCCACTAATGAAGGAAGAATCGGCTTTCATTCAAATGTTGTTGTTGCACTAATCCTAAGTTGAAATAAGAAGATCATCTTTTTCAGGAATGACATTAGCAAGATTGTGAGACAATCGTTTAATTAGTGTTTGGATATTCAATAAATTAATAGGTTAACCAAAAAAAAAATACGTTTACAATAAATTAAACGTATTAATAAGATTATAATATTGAATGCGACCCCACTAATTACTGCATGGCTAGCTACTGAGCTATTGAAAAATTAGTACATTGGCCATTCTTATTTCTCTCCATCTGCTTCTTAATTTTGTGAAGCATGGTGGTCGATACATATTAATGGAAAAAAATAAAATCCTACGTTGTATAATATTGTCCGTTAATGTTAATTATATCAAGAGTCTTGGAATATATTTTCTCTTAACGATGTGTCTGTGACATTTTGTGTGAGTTTTTTGGCTATTCCACCGGCTACCTACTATCTTCAACTAGTATAAATATCGGAGAACTTTATCCACTAATATTCTGATAGATGGAAAATGATCACCTAGCGGTTTTTATCTCTGGTTGGAATACTCGTTATTGGAAGGAGGAACTGGAGGAGGACGAGCAACTTCCTTACGACCTGCAAAGTTTTTTTCTGATATCTGACTTGTCGCATCTGCAAAGGAATTGGTACCAAGATTTGATCTAGGAGGACGAACTGGACACCATTGAAGAGATGGTAACAAAAGATATTGTCCATTTCCCTTCCAAACACCTTCTTCCTGATCTTCGTTATGTTCAAAAAATCTTGCTGCTTCACTCGTATCCATGCTTAGAAACAAAAAAAGAAGCAAGATTAATATACAACAAGAAGTTGCATAAAAATTGTTATAACTTTGTGCTGCCATGTTAATTTAATTTGTTGGAAATGAAGGAGTTTTATTTTGATGAATTAATTTGGTAATGAGATTTTGATGGAGTTTGAGTGTATTTATTCACCTTTCATAAGGTGTTGTTGCTACGACTTTGATTCTTTCTAAAATCTCTATTTTCAACTTTTCAATGGTGGGATTTTGACTGTTGACTGTTGGGCCGGGTCACAAAGAAATTCATTTGTTGTATTGAACTAGTCGTATATATGTAAAAGAATTAATGCGTAGATCTGTATAAAAAATAAATTATATTATTAATCACAAAGTACAACATCTACTTTTCACTTCTATTTAATTAATAAATTAAACAAGAGAATAGAGAAATGAAAGGGAGCACAAAAGAAAAAAAGGAGCAGAAAAATGTGGCAATTTTGACGGAATTCATCGGTCACCTCTTTATATGGCATCAACTTTTATTTATACACACTCGCTTTTGTTTTAAACAAACACTTATAAGTAAAAATTTACTGTGTTATTTTAATATTTTTATAATAATCTGTAAAAATAATAAAAATATAATACATTCGCTAATGACATAATATAATTGCTAATTAATAAATTACATATGGCATTTTGAATCCAAAATCTAAATTAAGAAATTATGAAGAAAAAATATTTTTTTAGAAAATTTAATTTCTAAACCCTAACTCCGCACCCTCAACCCTCCCTCCTTTTTTTAATGCCGTCGTTGGCCGCCATCCACCTAGAGCTAACTTTTTTTTTTTTTTTTTGATTATCTGCTTCATTTTTTTTTATTCTTAGATCTGTATTTTTCTATTTTGGTTCTAAATAAAATTTAATTTGTTAGAAGAGAGGGACGGAGAGAGAAAGAGAGTGACGGTGGTGATGGGTCTCTATCTTTTTCGGCGAATAAGGTGATAATGATGCTGTCCAGATTTAAAAAAGATAAGAAGATCGTGATTAAAAAGATGTATTTAATTCATAATTTATTTTTATGTAAAAGATTAAAAGAAAAGAAAAACTCAAAAGAAAAAATAAGAAGAAAAGATCGAAGCGAAGTTAGAATCGGAGAAGATGATTGTTGATAGGGTCTTCCAATTTTTTTAAAAAATTTGATTAGAGTCAACTTTAGGTGTTTAAGCCTTTCAGGGTAAAAAAAAAAATAGCATTTTCATATACCTATTTGGTGTGTAAATCATGTAGGTTGCCAAGTAAAAGTGTCAAAATGACACACTTGGGCCCTACAACAGGTATTTAAAATGAACAAGGCTTAGTTATGGTGTTTAAGTAAAAGTTGATGCCAATATAAGGAAGTCACGAATGGGTTCTGCCTATTTGTTTAAATATCTCAGCAAAATAAACTTGTGTTTCACTCTTGGCCTTGGTTTAACATGTGATATGAAATTATGATTTTAAATCAGTATTTGAACATAGAATTTTGAATCATAATTTTAAATCCCAAATTCTGTAAAAAAAAACATGATTTGAGATTTCAAATTATGATTTTCAATTTTTTTTAAAATGTAAAACTTGACGCCATAAGTTTATATTTTGTTGAAAAAAGAACTCATCATTTAATTTTTTTTTTTAAAAAGATACTCATGTTCAGCGTGAAGAGGCTGTTCATACCACGTGAATGAATTATATTAAAGAATAACTAGTTATTATTATTGTTGAGTGTGGATCTTTATAAAATTATGTGTATTTGAAAGTTTGTACTCACAAATATTTATTTATAAAAAGAACATGGAGATATGCAATTTATCAATGCGGCGCCGTAGGATATATATTCTGATATCTTGTTTATGATTTATAATTTGCTCATTTGGTAAGATTGTATAAGAATTGAGAAAATTTTGATAGTTTTCGAAACTTATGGAGTTTTC
Organism: Datura wrightii; assembly: GCA_035772735.1. NCBI lineage: Eukaryota > Viridiplantae > Streptophyta > Magnoliopsida > Solanales > Solanaceae > Datura > Datura wrightii. Next base: position 31,385,947 of record JASDFA010000006.1, read on the forward strand.
ATGTTTAAGAGAAAAATTACAATTTAAGAAATTTAAATTGCATGTCCAAACAAACTTCAACTTCATATTAATCTGATTTCATATTATAATTCCAAATATCACATATCCAAACGGACCCCTAATAAGCTCCAAATAAAACATTGTACGTGGGCTTTAATTTAACTTGACTAGGCACTCTTTTATTTTGATATAGTACTCTAAACATTAAACATTACTGCTGTCGATAAATATCGAACATCTAGGAGATAAACCTAGAGTTCCTTAGGGCTAACACCTTTGGAACTGACCACAAATTTTGATTCAAATCCAACTAATGGTAGCCACTGAATGGGAAGCAAATATGCAACTAACTGATCATTCTGCAAGCACCCAAAGGCAAAACACAAAGTGCCCAACTGTTCAAAATGGTATATACTGAATATATATGTTCACTGTCTTGGGTTTAGAGAAATATGACCACTTTTGAAAAGGAAGTGGCATATACTTCTTGTGTTAGAGCTCCACCTAAGCTAAAAGTCATATGTTGCAGAATTTTACATTCTAATTAGCTTAAGAGCTTATTTGTGTCCTCTTTGATTATTTATTTGGATAGCTTGCCAGGGTCATGTAACGTTTTGCATCCATGATTAATGAAACTGTTAGTTATTTAAGAAAAGAAAAAAGATAAATGTCGTTCGAGTCTCAATTAATCCGGATTATATTGTATTAGTCTATTTAAAGAGGAAAGTGGTTTAATTTCTATCAGAAAATTAATTTATACTTCAGACTAGAATTTGAAACCTCTGATTTAAGGTGGAGAGATCTTATTGATCTCATCACTATCTTAGATGAAAATAAAATTCTGAACTTTTTACCAAAGTCAGCTCAAATTATTTGATATTTCAATGTATTTTCCTTCGGGATATTATTATTTAAGTACGACCAAATAACTACCGACAATAGTAATAGTTCTTCCTAGAACATTCTTTTGGATTATCTATATATCTATCTATTATCGTAAATCATCACACTTAATTTAGAGTTCCCTAATACTATAATTTTTTATTTTAATGTGTCCTACCCGTAGATTAGAATCCAAAAGTAAAATAGATGGAGGAGGGAAACATGATATGTTACCTCCTCATATCCTAATATAGAATTGGACAACTCCAATTCTTTACAAGTTGTAGTCTAATTGAATATGGTGCCGTCTCCGAATAGACTGATCGACTCCAATTAGTTAGAAGGTATGCACTTTGATTTTCCTCCCTCACTGAAACTCTAGCGTCGCCACATGGTAAGGAACCATTTCCGTTGATAAAATGGGATTTGGGCATAGGGAATGATGTGTGGGGTTTAATTTGATGACCCACGCCAAATCAGGCTTATAAAATTGGAGATGTGTGGGCAGTTAGTGAATAATAGCATGAATGGGTCAAATGTGGCATTTTTATACCCCACTATTCACAAGCAACATGAATCCTGATAGTTTCATGATATTTTTCTTTTTATAAATAGTGTGTTGTTATAAAGATTGAATTTGTTATCGTAGGTTAAAAGATATGCTAATGGTTATAGATGGATACATAATATAATGTCACTTAGAGCATTCATAGAGTAGAGATGAGTATTGATATTACACACCAAGTTCTTTTGAAAGCACAAAATAAATATTACTACTAATAGGTGTTTGATTAATAGGTAGATTTTGGAGGTTTTGATTTAGAACCTCTCCTGCAAATTAGGCTGCATTGGCTGCACTCGGAAGGCAAAAGGCATCTGATGATTTTGGTACACATGATTCTCCCTTTGCTGAAACACTTCCCCTATTTCTCCCATATTCCTATTCATGCTTGCTATCTCTAGTTGCCGCTGTCATTTGTCACCAAAAACAAATTAAATTTTTTTTTTTTTGAAATTATAGACGTTAGAAATTTTAAAATGGGGATGAAAGGGGTAGTTTGTTTGATGGTCAGGAAGTGAACTATATTCATGTATTAAAATCATAACAACTAGTATCATGTTTAGTTATAACATTTTAGATGCTATGTGTAAAATTATACACTTGGGTTACAAGTTTACAATCCCACATTATTAATATATGTATAAATTATGAGAAAATCAGTGTAATATTATTTTATGTAGAGTACAAATTGAAATAACTAATATATAAATAATTAAATCCTGACATTATTAATATTTATATAACTGTAACCAACAACCAAACAAATGACCTGGAGCCTTACCACTCCGGGGAACGTTCAATCTCAAAATGTCATGGAACATCTCTAAATAAACGAAGTAGGGCTTCCATCACTTCATTCAAAATCGTTGAAGATTTTGAGAAATCTTGACCATACATATCTAAATTTTTTTGAGTCATAAGTTGATTAGGTATTCTTGAAAGAAGACATTTAACATGCTTTAAAATTTTATAAATTACAAAAAAAAAAAACATTAATATTAACCATCGACTTTTTGCTAGAAATGTTAATTTACCACTAATATTCACAAAGCTTTCACACCTAAGTATAATGCATAAAGTTGAATTTATAATTTTAATAATACAATATGTTCTACACAAAGAATTTCAAAAATTAGACCTATCAAGTTTAAATTTTGAATTTGTGTTTTGATATGCACATGTATTATATTTTGACGAGACATTTAGCGTGTTAAAATTGTGAAAAAGGAAAAAAAAAAAAGAGCAAATATATATACGTTAATTAAGTTAATGTGGTAACTACAAACCATACCAGTTGGCAATTAAGTTGTTCTTGCTCCTCCTCCATACTTTGAGTCTGAGTAATCTCCATTCAAACACCACAGTAGGTCAACAAAAAAAAAAGAAAGAAAATATAGAACACATATAATTGAACATCACAGTAAAGTTAATTACAACAATATTCTTTATTAAATAAGAAAAAAACAAGAGGACACTCCATCTGTCGAAAGAAAAGGTTATTTCATTAATTCTTAATAAACTTAGTTACTTAAAAAAAAAAATATTTACAAATATAAAAAGAGTTGATGCATAAAAATCCTAAACTTGAAACATCCACCTAATAATATAAGCATGAATACAGGAAAACAGTAATATAGTTTAGGGGAAATTTTATGTATTAACTCATTTAAAAACTATAAATTACTTCAAAATGCTTTGACTATCAAAAAAATAAAAGTGGATCATCCTACAACAGGCACATGAGTGTTGGACATACCTTTTTCCTCATCATCCTTAGAAACTCATTCTACAACACAAAGGTGATAAAAATACATATGTAAGAACACACACATTAATTGGACATTAAAAAAATATATATGTAAGAACACACACATTAAAGGGAAATTCTATATATGTAGGTACCTGTTTGTTACGGATGCTAATGAGTCCATTTTCAAGAGCATCTTCCAATATCATGAGCTCTCTATAGTTCAAAGATGATATGTCTTCACCCTTTAGGTGCCTGAATTTAAACATGTTAACTCAACATGGATAAACATTAAGCCGCTAGAATTTTCTTTTATCTTTAACTTAAAATTATAAGATCTAAAAAAAAATTATTTTCTTAAGCTTCCTACCAAGTCTTAACAAGACCACTACTAAAATAATTACTATATTCCTATTGAAAATTTCCACCTGACTATTCCCATAAATATTTTGACTGAATTGATGGGAAATGGAAAATAATAGTATTTTTACATGGAAAAATCATGAAACTTCACACTATATCATTGAAAATTTATTTTTCTAGTGAACTGATTTGATGATAAAATTTTATTTTATAACACAAAATTTTTATTAATTTAATTTGAGGCGGGAAAAATCTCTATTAAACAAATTGTAACATAGGGGAGTAATAAATTTACCTGAGTTCTATTTGCATGTTGTCATTGTCCTTCTTGACTTTGTTGATCTCATTATCCAAGTTCTGTTTCCATTCCAGTCAAACTAATTTTAGAGACTTCAAACTAAAATAAAGAAAACATTGAAAACTAGGCTATAAAAATTAAAAAAAAAAAAGAGGGAGCAAATTAATCAATCAATCAATCAAAATTGATGTTCAACTTCAACCATGTAGGTAGCTAGGTTTTCACTTTTTGGGTGCTAAATAAAATGAAAAGACTTGCAAAGGAAAAGGGGGAATTAAGATTTCATTTCCTTTACCAGATCTGTTTCTTGACTAGAAGAATATAACCCTCACTCCTCCTGTTAACAATTTGCCTACTAGCTAGGAAGTACATCTCTATGCTATGCTATTTTTAGATCTGTTCATAGAATTCATGTTTCAATTTCTACCAACAAAATCATCCCCTTTTTCCCAAAAGGGGCTGACTCAAAAACCAGTTAAAGGAGAGATCTTTCATGTCAAAGGGGAAAACCCTAAAAAAATTCTCAAAAGAGATGCCCAAAACAAATGAAGTGAAAACTGCTTGCTTTTTCTAGATCTGTTCAAAACTTTCATGTTTCAAGTGAACTTAACATTGTTTTAGCAAAAAAACACATGCTTCTTTGATGTTATTTCCCCCCTTTTTCAAGAATAGGCACCTAAATGAAAGTACGGAAAATGATCCAAGGGTTTCTTTGATATTATTTCCTCCTTTTTAAAGAATAGGCAAAAGAAAAGATCGAATTTGATCCAAGGGTTTCTTTGATCTTCTTACCTGTTTTCAAGAATAGGTAAAAGAAAAGATGGAGTTTAATTTGATCTAAAGGGTTTTTAGTTTACCTCATGCTTAGAATCCCACAATCTTCTCCCAGTAAGCTTGTGGTATTGATCCAATATATCAACCAAACTTCAAAATAATCAAACCAAATCTTTTAGACCTAAAAAAAAATGGTTGAATATGATGATGAAAAGATAATAAATAAAGAAACATACGAAGTAGAGGAGAACTCATGCATCTTTCCAGAAGTAGCAAAAATGATGACAGAAACACGAGCATCACAAAGAACACTGATTTCCTTTGCTTTTTTCAAGATCCCATTTCTTCTCTTTGAGTAAGTTACTTGCCTGTTGCTAGAGTTCTCTATTCTCTTTATCTCTATCTTTCCTCTCCCCATTTCTTTTCTTCTTCTTTTTTCTCACTGTATTATTTATTTTCCTTCAGATGAATACTGAAGTAAGTATATAAGAAGAAGGAATGAATGGGACTATCTATTAAGGGTTTGACAGACAATCAACTTTCTTAAGTTTCAGAAAAAGTTTGTATTTTTTAAGGCATTTGACAATGCCAATCCATCTGTATCTTTACTTGCAACTTAGCACTTCTCTTAACCCTTACTTGCACCTTCTTATCCTTTGGTTTTTCTCCATCTTTCACCTCTCCCTTGTCGAGAATTGTGTGATTAACAAGTTAAAATTAAAGTAAAAGTTTATTTTGATAGTTGATAGTGGTGAGAATCTAAATTCAAGATGTAAGCTAGCTTTGATACCGTGTTAAAGCCAATGATCATTTCTTCTAAATGTTTATATTTACCTTTTATACTTTTTAAAATTTTGGAGATTCAATCTCAACATAAATTGATACAATCAACTTATCACGAGAACCAGCAACATAAAATATTTTTTAAAAAATCTTCTAATTTTTCAATATATTTTGAATACTCAATTAATACATCATATCAAGATGACCAAAATGGTCATGTCAACTAATAAAATTATTTATACTAGCAAACTTCAGATTTAACATAATATGTGTTATTTATTTTAGTAAACTTCATGTTTACTATGTTATGACTTTTACATTAATAAACTTCTTATTTACTATAGCATGTAATTTCAATCATCATACTTATATTTTGTAGTATAAATCGCGTAACCTTTCATATACATATTTCTTACTCAGAGTAATTTGGATATATATAATCTTCTGATCCCTTGTAGTCTTAACTATTTTATTTGTAAACTTCAGATTAACTACAATATGTATTTTGATCATAATAGCTTTATATATTATAATATAGGATGAATGACATCATAATAAATAAACTCTTCGGGAGTTCTTAATTCATTTTCATAATAAAATATTACTTGGACATTACTGGTGTCATGATTCTTATAGACAAACGATTAGACTCTTCTGAAATTCTTGATCATTGATTATCAAATATTTCTTAGATACTTCTGGTATCATGAAAGCAAATTTAGACACTACTAGTGTCACAATTTTTTTTTTTAAAAAGTAAGTGAATATTTAAAACAATTGTACATTTATAAATAATGAAAGTAGACATAAAGTTCTAAACTTCAGTATTTAAAACATCTAATTCAAGAGGTTATTAACATCTGAATATTTTATATCAACGTGACAATCAACTAGTAATTACATCCTCCAAAAAAAGATACGTGAATTGTTATTTTCTTCGAGAAAATCTACAACAACAACAACACATCCTGGTGTAATCCCACAAAGTGGGGTTTGGAGAGGATAGAATGTATGCAGACCTTATCTCTATCTCAGAGATAGAGAGGGTATTACCGATAGACCCTCGGCTTAAAAAAAATTGCACATGACACTACATTAATCAAGATATGATAAACAATAGATAGTAACAGACATCGGAGGACCAACAATTACATAATCAATACTATACCTACTAATTAGAACGAAAAAATCAAGGCAACATACTGCTACCTACTATTCTGCTACCCTAATCTGTATTTTCCACACCTTCCTATCTAAGGCCAAGTCATCAGTAATCTACAACTATGCCATATCCTATCTAATCATCTCTCCTCAGTATTTCTTCAGACTACCTCTACCTCTTCTAAAATCATATCCATAGCCAACTTCTCACACCTCCGCACTAGACATTCGTGCATCTCCTCATCACATGCCTGAACTACCTCAATCTCGCCTCACACATCTTTCCTCCACCATAGTCACTTCCACCTTCGATCGTATATCATTATTTTTAATCCTCTCCCTCCTGGTATGCCCACACATCTACCATAATATCCTTATTTCTGCAATCTTTATTTTCTGACATAGGAGTTCGTGACTAGCCAGCACTCTGCCCCATACAACATAGTGGGTCTTACCACTACTCTATAAAACTTGCCTTTAAGTTTTTTGGAAATCTTCTTATCACATAAGACTCTAGATGCTAGCCTCTATTTCATCCAACTTGCACCAATATAATGAGCAATATTCTCGTCGATCTCTCCATTCTCTTGGATAATAGACCCATGGTACTTGAAACAGTGTCTCTTCTGGATAACCTGTGTGTCCAGCATCATTCCCTCATCGCCCTCATGCATCACATTACTAAAATTTGTACTATAAATATTCTGTCTTGGTCTTGCTTAACCTAAACTCTTTAACCTCCAAGGTTTGTCTCCAAACCTGCAACTTAGGGTTTATGCCCCGCCACAAGTCTCATCAAGTAAAATCATATCATCTACAAATAACATACACCATGGTACCTTACATTGAATTTCTCGCATCAATATATCCATCACCAGGGTAAATAAAAAGGGCTAAGTGTCAATCCCTGGTGCAACCCCATCAAAACTGAAAAGTACTCCGAGTTTTCTTCCACTGTCATTACCTGAGTCTTGACTCCATAATACATGTCCTTGACCTCCTTAATGTATACTACGGGTACACCTATAGCCTCCAAACAAATTCAAAGAACCTCTCTCGGAACCTTATCATAAGCCTTTTCTAGGTCGATGAACACTATGTGTAGATCCTTCTTCCTCTCCCTATATTACTCCACTAATCTTCTTACGAGATGAACGACTTCTATCATCGAGCGTCCTTGCATGAATCCGAACTGGTTCTTACAAATTGCCACACCCTTCCTCGCCCTGCTCTCCAACACTCCATCCTAAACCTTCATAGTGTGGCTTAGTAACTTGATACCCCTATAGTTGTTGCAATTCTGAATGTTGCCCTTGTTCTTTTACAAAGGAATCATTGTACTTCATCTTCATTCCTCGGGTATCTTCACTGTCTATAAAACAATATTAAATAACCTGGTCAGCCACTTCATACCTACACTGTCTGCACTCTTTCAAAATTTCATTGGGATCTCATCTAGACCGGTCGCTCTACTCCTATACATCCTAAGAATAGCACCCTTAACTTCCTCAACTATTATATGCCTACAATACCTACAATCATGTCGCTTCTCTGAGTGCTCCAACTCTTCCATCACAATGCCTTTGTCCCCTTTCATTTGAGAGTTTATGGAAGTATACCTGTCACTTCCTCTAAATAAGTGCATCTTCTACCAACACCTTGCCATCCTCATCCTTGAAAAACTTCACTTGATCCAGATCAGGATTAACCCTCATCTCTTTCGCCCTGGCCAGCTTGTAGAACTTCTCATCCCCTCCCTTTTCCTCTAATTCAACATGCAAGTGTTCAAAAGTTGTCATTTTCGCTATCGTAATTGCTAACTTCGCCTTCTTTTCGTTGTCTTATACCTTTCCCTATTCGTCCTCTTTTCGTCATTTAATAAGATCTGTTATATTTTCTTCAGAATGATACTTTATATATTTATTCAAAATATTTCTACGTACGAAAGATATGTATTACAATGGCCTTCATACTACAAAAATAATATTTATATTCTTTGTTATTTTATTCTTCAGGAGGTAAATTGTGGTATTTTTTCATTCATTTTAGGGAATAAAACCTGATTATTTGAATGTGTTTGAAATACAATATTTATCAATAGCTCATTATTTTGGTCATGCACAAGAAGACATTACTTTAGATTTCTCATATATTTTTTAAATTATTTCTGCTTCAGAAGAAAATTTTAGAGTTTTACCATTTAAGGTGTAAAGTTTCGGCGTCATACTACTTCAGGAGTAGATGTCAAATTCTTTCGACTTTGAAAATTTTAATTTACTATTTAGGAAGTAAATTAGAGTATTTACTGTTTCGAAAGTAAATCTTATAGTATTACTACTTCGGGAGTATATATCAAGATTTTACTAAATATTGTCACATTCACTTCAGGGACTGGATCTGTATTAGATCTATATTTGTAACATTTATCAAAAGTTTGCATTCTTCGAGAATGGAACATAATCATCTAAACGTGTATTAATCATATTAAATTATGATAACTAAAAACCTCTTTTAATATATTGTTACTTTGGGAGCAAATCGAGGGATACATATAACATAGAGAATTTATTTAACATATTTTCAGCTGTAATTGTAACAAACCTATAAAAATATTATCACTTCTAGTGATCATATATTTCTTGCAAATTCTCATTCTTATTCGTTAATGAATATAAAATTAATATCATTATATATATTTACAATACTGTTCTACTGAAATAAATATATTTTCACAATATTGTGTTGCTGGAACCAATATTTTAAAAGGTGAGGGCGCGAGGCAAGACATTTTACGTAGCACGTGGCGAGGCGTAAGCCCTGAGACACAGAGCATAAGTCCCATGGATTTACATGTATATCTCATGTATTTTCAATTTTGTAATTTTATTAAATAATATTTTTAATAATTCTACAAATAAATTCAAACAAAATCTCAATATTATAGGAAAAATATTATAATTATTATTAAAGAAAGATAACAACAAAAATGATAATAGCCGAGATAATCATTAAAATAAAATCACCATCTACTTCATCATCCATCTCCTGTTGTTCTTCTCACTTTTAACTAATATGCACACTGACTGTTTATATATATATATATATATATATATATATATATATATATATATATATATATATATTTCAAAGAAGGATAAGGATAAATATTGTAAAAGTTATATAAAAATATTGATAAAGTTTCTCAGGAGTATATGAAATCTTTATCCTATCATTTTTAGGCTAATCAATAAGAAAAACTATTTATAACGTCATTTTCTATGATAGTTGTTTTTATTATTGATATATTTTAGAAAAAGGACTACAATATGAAAACATGATAGCATAAAGATTAAATATCATTATACTAGTAATAAAAATATTATTTATAAAAAATATTTTTAAAATAATAAAAATCAAATTTAACGCCCAAAACTTACGTTTTATGCCCGGGATTTATGCCCCAAATTCCGGGGCTTACGCTTTATGGATCTACGCCTTTTATTTGCGCCCTGGTGCAATTTTGGTATGCCCGCCCCGGGACTCGCCCCGAAAATGCCTTTGAAAACACTGGTCGGAGTATACATATTTTCACAATATTATTTTTCTGAAAAAAATATATTTATACAATATTGTTCTTCTAGAACAAATATATTTTCACAACTTAATTTTATGGGACAAATATGAGACATGATTTTCCAAGTGAATCAATAATTCGTTCATATCCATAAACAAAATCAATATCGTTATTTGCAAAAACATAAAATATCAAGAATTACTAACATTTTATCTCATGGAATCATATTCACTTCATTCTTATTTTACGTATATTAAGAGAAAGTGAGTGTTCAAAGCAGAGACTCATACGGATAACACGTTATGAGATAATAATACAGAAGAAGAATATCATAGAGAAAGAAAGAAAACTTGTTATTTCTCTTGAGGAATGAAATACAATGAATAAAAATTGAAAAAATTAATCTTAACTTTTCTCAAAAAAACAAAATAGGCATTTACTATCGTACGAATACATTCGTAACAAAAATAATTTTGGGGGATTGACATAAAAGTATAGGTTTAAGATAGAGTTGACATTTTTATAACCCAAAAAATATTAGTAAAATCCTAGCCTCTAAATATTGGCAATTTCTAGACAAAAATAACTAAACGACGCCTCAATATTAAAAAAAATATTGTGGCTTTTTCATAGGCATAAATTTAGGGATTTAATAACTGTATACATAAGAATTTTAACTATAATTTTTTTGCTTAAAAAAAAGAATAGTTGCCTACAAAATTGCATAAGCAGTTTTTTTTTATTCTGCCACATTAACTGATGATGCAAAACAGATCCCAACATTAACGTTTCATTCAAGAAAACTTTCACATATATTCATAAATTTTACTTAATCAGTTATATATTTTATACGAATGAAAAATATTTAGTAACTAATATATTATAATATTTACCTTTACATCTGTTTGATGTATATATTTATAAATTTTACATTCTAACAATTATTGAATGTATATGTCAATATTTATTGAATGTATATATATTCTGAAATTGTTTCAAAAAAATTATTCAGATTTGTATTCGCGGAATCTTTTTAAAATTTATCTTGAATATTGCTTGTTTTATTTTGTTATCGCCATATATTTTTATGTATAATAATTGATGTATATATGTATACGTCATTATAGTATATATAATTAGATTTGTATTCAAAAATTTATTTGGATTTGCACTCATGGAACTTTTTTTAAAATTATCTTAAAAATTGTGTGTTTATTTCTTTCTCACCATGCACTTTTACATATAAAATTTGATGTATATATGTATACGTCATTATACTATACATCGATTGTATTCATAATTGTATCCAAAAAATTATTCAAATTTGTATTCATGAAATTTTTTTCTTTATCGCCTTGTACTTTTTACACATAATAATTGATGTCTATATGCATACGTTATTATAGTATACATCGACTATAATCAGATTTGTATTCAAAAATTTATTCAAGTTTGTATCCATGAAACTTTTTTTTAAAATTATCTTGAATATTGCATGTTTATTTCTTTCTCGTCATGTACTTTTATATATAAAATTTGATGTATATATGTATACATTATTATAGTCAATTCCCATAAAAAAATAAATCATGTATAATTTTAAAATATAATTGGTCATGCAATATAATAAATAAATAAATAAATAAACAAACAAACAAAAACCATCACGTTTCCATAACAACGTAAAGTCAATTACATTCAATATTAAATTTAAAAAACAACACTTTCAAATTCCCAATAAAGTGAAATACTTTACCTTTTTAAAGATAATCGTGCTTATTTAAAATAGATTTGCTATAAAAAAATTTTTAAAATAAAATAAATTTGTCATTCTCAATAAAAACTAAATAAAAAATCTGTCAAGTTCCCATAAAAAAGTGAAAAACTTTCAAGTTTCTTCTAGTAAACTGTTTATTCATAATTAAAAAAATTGCCATATAATATTAAATAAGGGTTAAAAAAATAATGTCAATTTTCTGCTAAATAATGAAAAGATTATAAGTGAACGTGTATTTTTAAATAAAAACTTGGCCAAATAATATTTAAAAATATATAAATACAAGTTGTCCCATAAAAAGTGAAACTTCAATCAAACAAAAATTTAAATCTCTATTAAATATAACTATTGTAATAATTTTTTTTTAAAAAAAAATTATCAATTTCAATATAAATAAAAAACTTCACAATTTTTTTAAAAAAACCGCCCATTTTTTTCTCAACTTTTAGGGACATTATAAATAAATAATTTTAACTCAATAATAATTTTTTATATCAATTTAAAAGGAAAGTGGACATAGTGTACCAATTTTTCAATAATTTTTTTTTCAAGCAATTGACGGCCTGTCCGTCAGATTTTTTAGCGTCAAACTGTTGTAAATGTTTTTACTATATAAATGGGGAAAAACAAATGGGACGGGATAATACATGCTGCCAATTTTTTTTGTTAGTCGGTTATAAAATATAATATATAACATAAATTAATTATCTAATGCAACAATTACAGAAATGAAGTATTACGAATGCTTTTAGGATGAAACATGCACATTATTTGTAATATAATTTAATTTTAAATTAATTTGGATCCGTACATTAAATTAAGTACAATAAAGTAACTTAAATACTATATTAATATACAAGAGTCTGTAGCTAACAATTTAACTCATAAATGAAGTAATAAAGTAACTAATACATAAAAAAAAAATCTAGAATGTATAATAAAAATAAAAATAAAATAAAATACATATATTATTCTTTAAATTTGTCTTGAGAAATCAATTACACACCTAAATTTTACGGACGACTAATTACCCTTTATTCTTGTTCGAATGGTAACTAACACTACCTCAGAAATGCAAAATCAATCATTTTTATTTTATTACTGTACGATCATTTATTCTTTTATAATTTATGAAAAAGGATTAAAAATATTTCTAACGTATTAGAAATAGTTTAAAAATATCCTTCTTTTACACTATTAAAAAATTATCATTTTTCCACTGATTTCCCATTGAAAAATATTAAATGATTATTCCCACCAATTGTCGGTGGGAAAAGAAAAAAAAATAATAGTGTTTTCATTTGAAAAAGTCATGAATTTCCCATTATTTCAGTAGAAAACTGTTTCCCACCATGTATTTTCCCAGTGAATAAGTTCGGTAGGAAATGAGTGGGAAAATCATGTCTTATAACATAAATTTTTTCATTAATTTGCGGCGGAAAAAATCTCTATTTCCAATAGTGTCATATAGTGGATCAAATTTGTTTTTTCTTCTACCTATTGGATCAAAAATGCCTTCAACGTAATAGAAATAGGTTACAAACGCCCTCTTCCATCCATTATTATATTTACACTCAAATTAGAGATTTTTTTATACAGTACTTCTATTAATTAATGTTATTTACATCATTATATTACTTTTTATTTTTCTTAAACCTAGAAGATTTTTTAACACACCTTTTGCCGATTATTTGTTTAATGAAAGCAGGTTAAAAGAATTAAAATTAAACTATAGGATCAACTTTATGAAACAAAATTTGCAAAAGCCAAAACACCCACGGTTGGGATTAAATTAACGAAAATTCAACCATTCTATTTATATACCAATTAATAATATCAAAATACTAGTAATATAATGTGAATACACTAAAATATATATTAGATACATTGAATATGCCATTAGATGATTCATATAAATTTTCTCTTATGACGATAAAAAGAACAATCATGTTTGTTCGTCCAAAAATGTTAGATTAGTTATGGGTTAATTTAATTTTTAAACCCGTTTCCATTAAATAAATAATCTACAAAAAAATCGAAAAAAATAAAATTGCTAGTTTCAAAAGAAAAATGAGAATGAAAAGTAATATATATAATTATGTGAATAATATTAAATAAATGAAGTACTACATAAAATAATTTCTAATTTGGGGTAAATATAATTTAATAGATGGAAGAGGACATTTTTAACTTATTTCTATTACATTGAGAACATTTTTGATCTAATAGATAGAAAAAAGGGCAAGTTTGATCCAATAGATATAAGGAGAACATTTTTTAACCATTTCTAATATATTAAAGGGTATTTTAAACCCTTTTCCGATAACTTTTTTTGTTGGTCCTATTGTCATTTAATTTTATATTTTTTTCTTTTAGTTTTGATCCCGATAATGTATCCACACTAAAAAGAAGGTCAATTTTATAATAATTCGTTGCTAACTAGTTCATTACTAAACAAAACTAGAAATAAATTTTATTATTTAGTTAAAAAATTTTTCAATCCATTCATGTTTTTAAAGTAGTGTCAGTTATAGCATGAATTGAGAAAGCTCTTCTATTTGAATTGATTAGATTTTGTTTTATGGAGAAGAGAATGGAAAGGGGAAGCTTGGTGGTATAATGAAGAAATTAGGTTAATAATTATTAAACGTGCTTGAAAAAGCAGTGAGAATACTCTTTTTGTCAAGATATGAATCGAGACTTTTTTTAATTATAGTTCAAACAAGAATAAGAGGTATTAAATTGCCTATAAACTTTAGATTACAAACTAGTTTTTCGAGATAAGTTTAGTGTGCAATATATGTAATTTCCCCTGAAAAATATTCTAATCGTCAAGGAATGAGAGAGAAATTTGTGCAAATGGATTTATTACACTTATCCAATATTACTTTTTTTTCATTTTAAAGTGAAAGAACAAAATTGGAAATCTTTGTGTAAATTGCAAGTGCAGAATATTATTGAAATCAAATGATGAGTTTGCAACAATATTAAAGAATCGAATTACCAATAAGATCGTAATTTAAAAGTTGTTTACTCGTGTTTGAGGTTTATTTGTTTGTTGGAAGACAATTATTGAATATTTTTGTTTTGTAATATTGTTTTAGTTTGGCTATAGTAGCTTAATTGTTCTTGCTTTTATAATATTTTGACCTTTGGTTAATTTCTTTTCTTCTTGTTGATGGCTAATATCTCTAAATTGAGGCTTGAGATTGTGGTTTTGTGTGATTGAGGTGTAGGCCCAAGTGGCATATTATCTAACACTATTTGCTTTATTTATGTTGTTATATCAATTCTGGATAATGCCTAAAGGGGTAAAAAGGGCAGCGTGTTTATGAATGTTGAAACCTAAATAATATAACATCATACGTATGAGTTAATAATTGTAAACTTTTAACGATGATAAATCAAAAACAAAGAGAACTGTATTTAAATATGCATAATAAATTTAATATATATGATTTGATCAATTAGTCTACATATAAGAAAACTAAAGTTTAAAAAAAAAAAACAATAACAACAACAACATTAAAACTATTGAAAGAATAATTCTTCGTAAATGAGACCCTTTTAATGACTGATTATGAATGTTATTGTATTATTGTGTGAGAAGGAATGATTTTCAGTTGACAGAGAAGTCTGAAAATTTTCCTCCTAAAAAGGATTACTCAAATATGAAAAAGATATTTTCCACCATAAAAATATTTTTGAAATAAAACATATGATATAATTCAAAAAAAATAGAAATTTAGGGCAAATCCTATCAGTAAGGAACCAATTTCTGTCATAACTAGCTAAACTCTTATATATTGAGTCGTGTTTTACACTTTGAGAAAGAGGCGATTTGCCTTGTTTGATTTTATAACTAGTACTTTTGATAATAAAATCGTTTATTTACTAAAAAAAATATTCTACCATTACTTGTCAACGTGTGCTTGTGAGAAACCAGTGTCTAACCATTACATAAGTTTGTTCTTTGGTGGGTCTCACATTTTTCTTAATAGCTCCCAATCAGGTTGGATGATTTATTTATTAAGTAACAACATTACATCAGTGGGGCAATGCCATTACACACAGAAGAGGCTTCCATAACTTATGGCCTTGAGCCCATAAAAACTTAACTGACAAAAAAATTAGTTTTGTCATACCTAATCCTAATTCTAGGTATTTGTATATTATTTATATGGTAGGCACCAATAGCTATATTTGGCATATCCCTCCAATGATAGAATACTAGACTCATTCTAAAGAGCATTATGCTTAGTCAAACCATCTGCAACTTAATTAGCTTTTCGGTAGCAGTGAGATATATCACAACTAAGGTGACATAGGATGCCAAAGATGTCATCAGTGACTTGTCTGAGGTTTAGGTTGGAAGTGTGACTATTTTAGAATATTCACAATAGCCATCGAGTTCATCTCTAACACGCAGTTTTTAATACCTTGTTTCAAGCACCAGTTGGTACAAAATTTGGCAGATAAAGCTTCAGCGAGGTTGTTACTGGAGCATACTAGAGGTATTGAAAAGGCCATCAACAGCCTGCCAGTGTGGTCCCTAACTATTCCCCCTATCCCAGCCTTGCCTGGGGAGGAACTTCCATCCGTATTTACTTTAACTATCTGATTACGAGGCATCCTCGATTAGATAATATTCCATCTAGGGATAGGCTTCAATCTTTTCGCCATGTAGCATATTTCAGCCTATGAGTTTCCCAGATTACATTGAGGGAAGGTGATTTGGTTTGCCATTTCAATCTTCTACCAAATGTGATTGTCCAGAACTCTCCACCTCATGCTCTTTTGCTCTCCATATTTTCAAGAGCACATATGTTGTCATACCTCCCACCAAATAGTCGTGGGAGTAATTTGGATGACCATCTTATGTACAGTGTTCTTGGTTTTGGAATTCCACCGCTCTGTCAGTAGTCTAATGATGGATGAATTGTTGATTTTGATTTCTATATGGCCGCCAAAGTAATTCCACAAGTGACAAGCAGTTTCACTTTGATGAATAAATGTTGAATAGTTTTTCTTTGCCTGTTCCTGCAACAAAAACAATCTGAGTCAATATCAATTCCAAAGTTGCTAACAGTATTAGCAAAAGAAAACTTATTTTTAATCAATCTTCAAGATAGGAAAGATAATTTAAAATGCAAACCATTGTGCCAAATTTTCTTAAGAAAACAGTCAGTTTGTCTCTGTTGCCTGATTAAGTTGTGGCTAGTCTTGGTAGAGAAGTGTCCATCCTCATTAAGGATCCAAATAGCATAGTCATCCTATTCTCCATTGCTAATAGGGATGCTGGTGAACAATTCTTGCCAGTGCTCATTAACTGAGGTAGCAAGCCTTTCTCTGTTCTATCTTCCATCAATAATGTAGTTCCCCACCTTGTCTTTGCTATACCCATGAAGATAATTAGTCAAAGCTCCAATAGCACTCCCACCACTCCAATTATCCCACCAAAAGCTGTTACTCCCTTTCTGAATTTTCTAGATGATATATTTCTAAGCCTTTCCTTTTTATCTTCATCAATTTTCCCCATGCATGAGATTGTTTGCCTTTGATAGCTTTAGCCCCTGGATGGATTCTAGAATAGTATTTGGCCTTCAGGAAGGAGGCCCATAGAGATTTCTGTGTTGTAAAATTCCACAATATTTTGAGAGTAAAGGAGTCACTGATGTCTTTCAACTGCTCAACTCCAATACCACCCTCCTCTTTCGGGAAGCATAGGTTTTTTCATGAGCTCTAGTGGTGCTTTTGCTTATCCCTAGTAGCTCCCCAAAATAACCTATCCAGGTTTTTTTGTTAATGAGCTTGAAGGTACTTTTTGGAGGACACATGACTACCAAAGTGTAAGTATGTACTGCCTGCAAAATATGTTGAATGAGAGTGAGTTTTCCTCCATAGGACAGAAGTTTATTTTGCCATCCAGAAATTTTTTGAATGATCTTAGTGAGTAGATCATCAAAGTACGCCACCTTCTTTCTGCCTATATACAAAAGGCACCCTAGATAAGTAATAGGAGAATATTTATTTCTATAACTAGTATAGTCAATCATCTTATTAATTCTAAATATGAAAGTTTTAGAGGAAGTACAGTAAAAGCTCTTTTCATCATTAACTCTCTGGCCAGAGCTGGATTTATACAACTTAATTTATTTCATCACCAGCTTAACAAACTTTTTTTGCTACCACAAAAGATGACGATGTCATCTACATAGGCTAGGAGGTTCACCTCAGTGCTGTTACTGTTCATACTAAAGGAAATGAATCTATGATCATTATAGAGATTATTCAAGAGTCTGGAGAGGACTTCAGAACTAATAATAAACAGAGAAGGCGAGAGGGGTTCTCCTTATTTTAAACCTTGAGAAGAGAGAAAAATCCTTGTCCACTCCCATTAATGAGAATAGAATACCAAACCTCAGAGATAAGCCTCTGAATAGTATTAATCCACCAATTAGAGAAGCCAAAATTTTTTAAGACAAAAGTAAGAAAATTCCAGGCTAGTTATTGCCCAAGTTATGCTTTGAGATACCATGGATAATTTCCTACGCAAGTAAAATGTTGTTAGTAATAAGCCTACCTTTAACAAAACCACTCTAGTCCTCAGAGATAAGTTTGGGCAATAAGGAGTTAAGCCTTCTAGCAACAATTTTAGAAATGATTTCAGCAGAGAAATTGCTCAAACTAATAGGCTTCAAGTCACCAAAGGGTGAGGGAGATCTTACCTTTGGGATGAGAACTAAACAAGTATGAGAATAATATCTAATTAACTCGGACCCACTGAAAAATCTAACCACAAAGTTTATGACATCATCTTTAATGATGTCCCAACATTTTTGATAGAAGGATCCATTGAAACCATCTGGTCCTGTTGCACTAAAAGGGTTCATATTGAATGTTGCAACTTTAATCTCCTCCTTAGTAGGCATCTGTGAGAGAAAAAGATTATCTTCATTAGTAATTTTTTTAGGAATACAATTAATAGTATTGAGATTCACAATAGTGGGAGATTAGTTAATCAACTCCTCAAAGTGTTTAATTGCAGCCTTGGAGATCTCATCATTCTCGCGAATCTATCTGCCTATATGATCTTTAATCCTATGAAGTTGAAGTCTTCTTCTCCTGTTCTTTATCGAGTTGTGGAAATAGTTGCTATTGTAGTCGCTCCTCAAACCATTTAGCATGTGATTTCTGCCTATTTAAGAATTCTTGCATAGTCATCTATCTAATATATTCAACCTAAGCTTTGTTAAGATCTTATTTGGACTGGTTGGAGTTCAAAGCTACATCCACCTCTTCCAATCTTTTCACCTCCCTTTCCCATTCTTCCACCTTCTGATAGACATTAGCAATATCCTTTTTTTTACCATTTATCCAACCTTTGACTCAAGGCCTTTAACTTTTGTTGTAACTTCCACATGGGATTACCATCCACTTGAATGTTCCATACTTCTTTAACAATTTCATAGAAGCCAGGTTGATCCATCCAAAAATTAAGAAACCCAAAATATTCAATCACATCCTACTGACTTGGCTTGTGTTGTAAAAATAGTGTCCTGTGATCTGACCATGCTTGGCTCAGGTGAGTAACCACTGTATTATAAAAATTATTGATCCAAGAATCATTAGTCAATACTCTGTTCAGCCTCTTCCAGATTCTTTTAGTAGGACACCAGTTGCTGCACTATGTATATGTGGAGCCAACATATTCTGCATCAGTAACCCCACAACTATCCATACAAGCATTGAAGTCAAAACTTTTATAAGCTCTATAGGATTTAACCTTAATTTTCAGCAGAGTTTAAGATTACATTAAAATCTCCCCCCCCCCCCCCCCACCATTCACCATGGGCCATTGACAGCGGGTGCCATGTTAGTCAAACCACCCAACAATTTCTTTCTTTCAATAAAGGTACATTTAGCATAAGCTGCATTAATATAGATATCATATATATCAAAGTTAGCTTTTACCTGAAAAGTGACCTGTTGATCCCCTATGCTATGCACATTTACGTTAAGGATATCATTCCGAAAACACCAAATTTTCCCACACCATTGGAGAGGCATTGATCTAACCCCAGATATCTTATGTAAATATCAATTTTTCTTTTATGAAAGGCTCAACTACTGCAACAAATTGAGCCTTATGCTTCTTTACTAAGTTTTTAAGCCTATGATTGGCTGTCGTTGATCTCTTACTCATAATATTCCAGAAAATAAACAAATTAGCGTTGTTGTTTTTGTGTCCTTTCTTTGGCAGAGATGGATTTATTTTTATCTCTTCTTCAATGTTTCCTTATTTTTCTTTTGCCTCTATGCTCAGGAGATAGTCCCTTTATGTTGATCACCTTTTTCAAATGGGCTTGTTGCGGATCATCATGATCACTATCCATTTTCTCCTTAATAGAACATGATAAATTTGTACTATCCTCGACCTCCTCTTTAGAATTTGAGTACATTGATGCCCCTGTTTGTTTGATACTTTTGTCACTTTCAATATATTCAACCATGCCATATTGCCCAAAATCAGCAAATATATCAACTCCTTTTTGGTTTCTGATCTCAGTTCCAATGCTGGAAGATTCAATAATGGATTCCTCTATCCTTTTGACACAGTTTCCCAATTGAGCTCTGTCATGGTTTTGTGGCGAAAGAAATTGCTCGTTTTTGGTATTCACCTTTATATTATGTAAGGTGCCAGCTTGGCCAGTCCTAGTATCCTTCCCCACTTGAGACTCTTTACTGGTGTCTTCTTCTCTAACTGTTCTGCTTTTTGTGTAAGAGCTGATCCCTAATTTGAAAATGTCACAACCCGAGCAAAGACCCCGGATTATAACAAGGGACCTAGAACCAGATTATAACATGGGACCTATAACCACGAAAGACTCCAAGCTAACCCATGACACATGCATGATATCATTAAGAGAATAAACTGAGCGAAAATCCAACATATTATAAAGCATAAGCGGAAGTCTAGAATATCATAAATCATATAAAGAGGGAAAATAAGTCAAAACCGCTGAAACATCTAACATCAAGTCTGAAAGCCTCTACTCATACGATGTGTTGATGGGACAACACCCCTAACTAGCCGTACTAAAGTCTAAAACTGATGACATAAAGAGAGACATGCATCACAACTGTCATCCTCAGATGATGAGGACTCACCAAAACTGTTGGGGCTGAAGCCGGAAAGGATCTAATGACGAGGCTAAGATGGGTTACCTGAATCTATATCATGAGATGATATGGCTCAAAAATATGCGATCAGTACTTGAAAAGTACTGAGTAAGTAGGATAAGTAAAACATGAGGCTCACAACATGCTAAAATTATGATCGTGAGATATTCATAAACATGAGTTATGCATCATAAACTGAAGCATAATGACCCAAGGTTTTGAAAGTAAAATCATATATTTTAACATGCTTAAAGTCATAAGTAAGAGATTATAAACTAATCAATGGGTCAAATACACTATAAAACATGATATCATAAATTTTGAACATGAAAAACTTAAAACATGAGGAACAATTGGAGATTCTCATAACCAACACTATCATGAGTGAGCACATGATGCCCAACTATCTCACTCAAGTTGGCAGAGTTGTCCTAAGCCTTGCTAGGATAAAGAACGATAAAGGCGTGATATCACTCATGAGCCTATTCGGACAGGGAAAACACTATCTGGCGAGGACCCCTATCATAATCATACCTACGGTGGCACGTAGTTTTGAAACCTGGGTATGCGGAACTCTGACCTACTCAGTGCTAAATACTACTCTCAAAACATGCATATTGCTCATCTTCATAATCTTGAAACATACTTGATTTTGCATGGGCTAGTTATTCATAAATATACTTGACATACGTGAACTAGCCATGAAAATAATATCGGAGACCGGCTATGATACATAAGGTTAAGATTCATGAAATTTATGCATCATTGTGTAAGTCATCATAACTTGAAATCATATATTCATAAGAGAATTTAATATAAAACATATAATCATAGTCATAAATCATGAATTGAAACATAAGAGAATTGAATTCGTAGAAGATCATTATCAAAGTTGGGTCTAACCCTAGAATTTTCATAAATCCTAATTGGAGACTTTAATTCATGAAATTGATTTAAAATCGAGCATGAGAGTGGAAGAAATTTCCCATTCATGACCTTATATACCTGGGCTTGAAGAGATCTTGCTAGGGTTTAAAACACAAGAGAATTGGAGAAGAAGGAGAACCTTGATTGCTTGAGGGTTTCAGAGGATTGGATCTTCAACTTCAGATTTTAGGAATGGACTGAGGATTAGGAATGAATAAAACCCCTTAGTATACCCTTTTTTAGAAGTTCAAAATGACTTAGTTTAGGAGTAAAAACCTAAGAAATTCTAAAAATACCCTTAATGACTTGGCTTGAAAACTCCCCCGGCAGACCCAATGAATCACCTTACGATTCGTTAGGTGACTTGATGGGTCGTCACCCTCCATCCGTCATCACTAGACAAAAATCAAGTTTATCTGATGCTCACTTAATGCCTTCTCTTAACGATTTCTCATCACACTTAACAAATAACTTCCTCAATGTCAAGACTCTAAATTTCAACTTTTCTCCAACTCTCATCAACTAATGACTCACTTGACGGCTCGTTCTAATGTATGCTATAATTTTTGTTCTATTTCATATCTCGAGTCTTTTCTTAGGGACTTTTGGGGTGTTACATTATCTCCCCCTTGGGAACATTCATCCTCGGCGAAACTGATAGGCTATACAAAGAAAACTGATGGAGTGACTGACTCCGAACTGAGATATATGACTAAACTAAATTCATCAAACATGCATGCATACTAAGACATGAAAGGAACCGAGAGACATGAACTTGACATGAAACTAAATAGAGTACTAAGGAGGAAACGAGTACCTCATTCTGGAGCTAAGCTGGAAGGGAAGAGATATAGGTATCTAGCCATCATATCTGCTTTGGCTTCCCAAGTATCTCCTTAACTAGTTGATTTCTCAACAAAACATGAAAGCTACCTCTTTGTTCCTCAGTTTGCCAACCTAATGATCAAGGATCTCAATTAGAACCTCCTCATAGGTAAGGCTATCCTTCACCCTAACGCTCTCCACCGGTACAACCAACGCCGAATCACCAAGGAACTTCTTCATAGTAACTCCAACTCATAAGCCACCTTGCCAACTCGCCTCAAAATCCTATGAGGACCAACATACCGACGACTAAGTTTTTCCTTCTTTCCAAACCTCATAATTCCCTTCATGGGTGACACCTTCAGAAACACCTAATTATCGGCCTCAAACTCAAGCTCTCTCCTCCTAGCATCCGCATATGATTTCTGATGATTTTGAGTAGTCTTCAACCACTCTCAGATAAGATGAAATTTCTCCATAGCCTCATGAACTGAATCAGGTCCTATTAATATAGCCTTACCTACCTCGAACCATCCAATAGATAATCTATATCTCCACCCATAAAAAGCCTCAAATAGAGTCATCTGAATACTAGAGTGGTAACTATTATTGTAGGCAAACTCAATGAGAGGTAAGTGGTCATCCCATCTACCTTTGAAATCAATCGCACAAGCTCTCAACATGTCCTCAAGAGTATGAA
Source organism: Datura wrightii (assembly GCA_035772735.1). Lineage (NCBI taxonomy): Eukaryota > Viridiplantae > Streptophyta > Magnoliopsida > Solanales > Solanaceae > Datura > Datura wrightii. Next base: position 31,409,503 of record JASDFA010000006.1, read on the forward strand.
TGGTCCACTCAGCTTGATTATCCATTTGTAGGTGAAAAGTTATGCTAAGCTTGACCTGAGTACTGAGACCCCTCTGAAACGACTTCCAGAACTTAGAAGTGAACTGAGTACCCCTATCTAAGATTATAGACAATGGAACTCTATCTAATCGAACTAACTATTAAATGTAAAGTCTAGTATAATCCTTAGCTGAATCTGTAGTCTTAACTGGTAAGAAATATGTTGAATTGGTCATCTGGTCCACAACTACCCATATAGAATCATGTTGTAGGCATGTTCGTGGAAGTCCTATAATGAAATCCGTAGTGATATCTTCCCACTTCCAAGTAGGAATATTATATCCTAAGCATACCTCCCGGCCTCTAATGCTCAACCTTCATCTGTTGGCAATTCGGACACTTAGCCACAAACTCTGCAACTTCCTTCTTCATGCCATTCCACCAATAGAATTCTTGTAAATCACGGTACATCTTGGTGGAACCTGGATGGATAGAATATCGAGAGCTATGAATTCTCTAAACATTTGCTCTCTCAAGTCACCTACCTCCGGAACACATAGTCAGCCCTGATATCGAAGTACACCATCTCCCCCTTGGGAGAAAACCTCTATCTCTGATTCTACATCACTTCCTTTAGTTTCACCAAAATGGATCCTCATCTTTCCTTGCCTTAACTTACGATACCAAAGAAGACTCTACACCAGTCTGCACGATCCACCATCCGTTGAATCGGAAAGGAGAACCCCCAAGCGAGTAAGCCTATAGACATCTTTCACCAATTTCTTCCTCCCATCCTACACATGGGATAACTCTCCATGGAAAACCTACTAAGAGCGCCAACCACTACATTGGCCTTGCCCGGGTGGTAAAGGACACTCATGTCATAGTCTTTAAGAAGCTAAAGCCATCTCCTTTGCTGCAAATTCAAGCCCTTCTGAGTAAACACATACTGAAGGCTCTTATGATCCGTGAACACTACCACATGCACCCCATACAAATAGTTCCTCCAAATCTTCAAGGAAAACATCACCGGTGCTAACTCAAGGTCATGTGTCGAGTAATTCTTCTCATGAGTCTTAAGCTGTCTTGAGGCATAAGCAATCACCTTCAATGCTACATCAACACATATCCAAGGACAATCTTAGAAGCATCACAATACACCACATATCCATCTGTACCCTTTGGAAGAGTCAAGATCTGGGTGGAAATGAGTCGAGCATTTAACTCCTAAAAGCTTCTCTCACAAGCATTGGACCACTGAAATTTGACCTTCTTCTGAGTCAACGTAGTCAAAAATGTAACAATGGATGAAAATCCCTCTACGAACCTCCTATAGTAGCCAGCTAAACCCAAAAAGCTCCTGATATTAGTAGGGTTGACAGGTCTAGGCCAGTTCTTCACCACCTCAATCTTCTAAGAGTCTAATTGCACATCCTTACTAGACACCACATGGCCAAGAAACCCAACTGACTGCAACCAAAACTCGCGCTTTCGAAACTTAGCAAATAGCTGACGATCTTTAAGTGTCTGCAACACAATGCTCAAATGAGCCGCATTCTCCTCCTTTCTTTGAGAATACACAAGGATGTCATATATGAAGACAATGATGAACATATCCAAATACTTCTTGAAACATCATGTTCATCAAATCCATGAAATCTGCAGGGGAATACATTAGTCCAAAAGACATAACTACAAACTCATAGTGACTATATCGAGTCTTGAAGGTCATCTTCGGAATGTCACTCTCCATAACCCTGAGTTGGTGATAGCTGGATCTAAGGTCTATCTTTGAGAAGAACTTGGCACCCTGAAGCTGGTCAAACAAGTCATCGATCCTGGGGAGGGGATACTTATTCGAGTGTGACTTTGTTCAACTGACGATAGTCAATGCACATTCTGAGAGAACCATCTTTCATCTGTACGAAAAGGATTGGAGCACTCCATGGGGACTTACTGGGCCTGATGAAACCCTTATCCAAGAGATTTTTCAACTGTTCCTTCAACTCCTTTAGCTTGGCTGGAGCCATTCTATAAGGAGGAACAGATATGGGTTGTGTATCAGGGAGAAGATCAATACCAAAGTCAATCTCCTGCTCAGTAAGGACTCCTGTATATTAGAAAACACTTTTGGATACTCACATACAATAGAAAATGATTGGAAAGTCGGAATTTCAGACTTATAATTGGTAACCCAAACTAAATAGTATACATAACCCTTGGAGATCATCTTCCTAGCCTTAAGGCAAAAGACAAAGCGACCTACAGGCACTGCTAAACTACCCTTCCATTCTAGGACTAGCTCACCCAAAAATTGAAACTCTAATGACCGGGTTCTACAAATAGTTAAAGCATAACATCCATACAACCAATCCATACCGAAAATAATATCAGAGTTTGTCATGTATAAATCTACTAAGTCTGTTGAGGTGTCTTTCTAAAGAACGGTGACAGGGCAATTTTTGTATATTTGTCGAGCTCTAACCGACTCACCGACAGAAGTAGAGACTGAGAAGGATTGATAGGATTCCGAGGCTGACACCAAAACTGATAGAAAAATAGGGAGTAGCATGACAATGACCACCTCTAGTGAACTCTTCTACTCCTAGGGAGATGATAGTGCATAGAACCGGTTCTGGCGCTACTCCCCATCGATACTAGAAGATGCGCCCTGCTGAGGTGGGCGAACTGATGGGGCTACTGAAGTGGTGGCTAGGTCATGGCCTCTACCGTTACCCTGTCTAGTAGGACAATTCCTATGTATGTGTTTGGGCTTCCCACACCTAAAGAAAACATCTGATCCAACCAAGCACTCTCCGAGGTAGTTCTTACCACACTTCCTACAAGCTGAAAAAGTGCGCTCCCTCTGACATGCTCCTCTGACCTTTAGAGCCTGATGCTCTACCTCTCTAATCACCTTTGGACCTACATAGAACACTAGCTAATGATGGAGATAGGGTTGATGATCTCTGTTGAGACTGCGATCAGCATCTACCATCGATCCTCTGCTGGGAGTACTCAAAGTGTACGGTCCTAGCTGATTTAATGTGGGTTTACAACACTTTCGACCTTTAAAACTGAGAAATATGCATGGTATTAGGCATGTTTATACATATATGATGCGCTTTTATTGTGTTTTCAGGGAAATCATATGTTGGAGTCGAATTCTATAAAAGAAGTGAAAGGAGTGTAGAAAATAATGAAGTTGCAAGCCTCAATATGAGTCATACCATCCTAGTACAAGTTGTACTATTAATTCATGATAAGATCCAGAGGAACTGCACAAGGTGATGGCCAAATTTGACTCTTGGTACGAGCCGTACTAGAGCAGTCGTGGTAAATTACAGAAGTATGCACTTGCCTAGTTTTCTAGTACGGGTGGCAGTTAGGATTCGTGATGACCACATTCGACTCGTATCAAGAAGCCGTGGTGAACTTCATAGAAAAGGTTGATTGGCAGATCTTAAGGTACGGGAGGATACCACGAGTCATGAGATCAAGGTACAAGTCATACCAAAGCACTCGTGGAAATATTCAGAGGATGCCAAATTTCACAGTATCAGACCATGACAGGAATGTACGACTTGTAATAGCATTGTATGATTTGTACCAGATCCTGGGACTTAACCAACTTCAAAGCTACCTAGCATTGTATGATTGGAAGGTACGACTCATTGGATCTGGCGACGACAGTTATAGTAGTTTTACTCTTAATTTAGGGAAGGTTTCTGATTATTTGTATAAATAGTTTTCTAGGTTATTTTTGTTAGGGGACACTTTGAGACTGACTTTTTGATAGAGAACGAATACTTTGGAGATTCTTCTTGAGTTTTCCAATATTCTTGGAGATTTATTCATTGTTCTTGAATTGCTAGAAGTTGAATTGTGCAATAATCAATTGGGTTTTGATTTCAATCATTACTGTAAGTCTCTAATTATGATTTATTTAATGAGTTTTAATTTGTTTCTTACAAACATGAGAGACTAAAACCTCCACAATTAGGATTGTGGGAACCATGGTGGAATAATTAACTAGGGTTTGCACATTGTGATTCAAAATCAATACTCATGTTTGTATTATTTTCTCTTCATCTTTAAACATTTATTAACTCAGTGCGATGTTAGGACTTGCACAAATTCTCTACTTACTTGAACCTAGAGAAGTAAAAATTAGGAAAATAGAAGAATAACAAAGCCTTGATCTTTATGTCTCATTGAATAACTTGAGCTGCGGTCACAGAACAGTTAATTTGGAACAAATTAATAACGGTTAATGTGAAAACACTCAAGAGACCTAATCCTGTGATTGGGTATAGTCATCTAATAGGGACGAATCAGCTGTTTGGATGAACCTATGTTATCAGTTCTACAGGCTAAGTATTGAGATAGATCACTAGTGCATTCATCTGAAGTTGTTATGAATCCATGGGGATTACTTCCATAGTTAACTGCATAAACTTGACAACAACATTGATATATAACACTGTTACTTGATTACTTCTTTGAAACCCTCCATTAGGAAATAATTGTACTAAAAGCATAAATACTAGCATTATTTTACATCCTAACTATATTTCCTGTGAGATCGACCCCAACCTGATTGGGTTCTTTATTGACAAAGCCCGCATTATACTTTTACAAGGGTGTGATTTGAGCATTATCACTAGCCCTCTTGACCTCTCTCTCCTTTTCCTTCAACTTCTCCTCATCGATCTGCTGGGCATGAATCATGAGTCGAGACATTCCATGTCACTGATGAGCATAGCGATTCTACACTCCTTGACCACTAAATCTGAGACCCCTAAAAACAAACTTACTCATTTAAGCCCTTGGCTTTTCAACATCTCTGGAATGTACTTCGATAATTGAGTGAACTTTAAAGCATACTCCTAAACTGACATATTGTTTTGCTTCAGATTGATAAACTCAGCGACCTTGGCTTTCCTCATCTCCTGGGGAAAAAAACCTACCCAAGAAGGCTATCACAAACTCAACCCAATCGAAAGAAATTGCACCTGCCCTACGACCTACCTTCCACTACCACAACCAAATATGAGCCACCCCCTTCAGCTGATAGGAGGCCAAATCTTCACTCTCCTCTCTTGTAACCCCCATAGTTTGGGTAATCTTTTGGATCTCCTTAATAAACTCTTATGGATCCTCGTCCACTTTGGAACCATGAAACTCTTGCGGGTTTATTCTGGTAAAGTCTCGTTGCTACAGCAACCCCATTAGGGTTCACCGGTGCAACTGCCTGCCGGTTAACCTGTGCCATCTTAGCCTGGGACAACATCTGAAAAGCAGCACTAGCATGAGTCACCTACTCATGCAAAGGATCTGTTGGAGCTGGTGAGGCTGGCTGATGCCAATCTCCAATGCCATTTTCGTGGCCATTGCTGTTTTTATTCCTTTTTCCATTAAATTGGTAGGGTGATCTATTTCTGCAAACGTGTATAGCACGAGTTAGAAATGAATAGAGAGGGTTGGAATTCATCGCACAACTTAAATAATGAAAGAAGGGAAGTTTCCTAAAATATCTTGTAGCCTCTTTGCCATAAGTGCCATGCCCCACCTTGGGAGGCATGATTGACACCTAGTGACACACTGGGATCGGGACTACCCTGACTGACCCAGTGCACTGCTGGTGCACGCTTGCAGCCCGTTTCAAGAAAACGATGAGCTATATCTTGGCTGTAAATACAGCTTATGGCCGACAAGGCCACCTGCAAAGGAAGACAACTAACCAACAACAACATAATAATATGGATTTTATGTGGGCCGACAAGACCACTATGCTATCTAGTTATAACTGATATGAAATCAGGCAACTAAGGTACGCTATGGCCAACAAGGCTACTAACTGACAGCTAAACGAGGCACCACACGACCATTACATGAAATAAAACATACATAGGCCTCCCACAACCAACAACAAAAGCTAACTACTAGAAATCTGTAGCTTGCAAGCCACTAAGAGTGGAATAATGGTCGAGACAGGGCCCCAACCTACCCATAAAATGTACAACAAAAGGACAAACATCTTCTAACTATCAACCCCGGAGGAAAGGAGCTGAATGAACTGCTAACTCCAGCTGATGGCTAGGAATGACCTGAACCGCATCTATCCGCACCTGCAGGCAAGTAATGCAGCTCCCAAGGATGGGCATTAGTACAATATGTGCCGAATATGTAAGGTAGTAAGATAATAACTAACTGAAAACTGGTAAAACTGAAATAATCAAGAAGGAGGGTAAGAATTTAACTTGAGTAACCTTACCATATGAAATATCTAACCAATAAGTTTATAAATACAAACAAGAACCTAACTGGGCTCCCATAAGCCTGGAAGGTACAAATAATACTGAATAACCTACCTGGGCCCCCATAAGCTCCGATAAGTACAAAAAAATATACACTTCTACTATCTTACGACTAAAGGTTCATAAACACACTATAACTCAGGAATGTTTGTTCTATGAAACTGTATCTGAGCTTGCTTTAACTAGACACCGAGCCTCAGCTCGACTATGGGTCATAATGTAATCTTTGATAAATGAACCCTGGGCCTTGGACTGACTATGGCTCATAAGGTAATCTATGTAACTGGATCCCGAGCCTTGTCTCGACTATGGATCATATTATAGCTGTTGTAACTGGGCCCCAAGCCTTGGCTCGACTATGGGCCATAATGTAACTGCTATAACTGGACCCCGAGCCTTGGCTCAACTATAGGTCATAATGGAAGCGCTGAAAACTGGATACAACCCTCACGACCTCAATCTAGTCCCTCTGGACATCATACTGCTCTTGCGAGCATAACCCTATAGGCAACAACATCCAAACCCCAAATATCGTGTACAACATTCAAGATGACTAGGATTAACTTTGACGAGGGTTACTATATCATAGTTATCATCTCATTTAATCCATAACAGTTGAACATAATAGGTTTACTCTGAAGTACTATAGATACACAAGTCGTACTAACTTTATGACGAACGTAACTTGCTGAAAGGGATAGCCTTACATACCTCAAGTGATGACTTTCCATTTAACTGGCGAGTTTCAACTTGTGTCCAATGGTCCTATCCAGCTGCAGCCCTTATACTGAGAGAATAGGGCTAATTTCAATACTAAACTTGGCAAATAACGATAATTTTCAATATTAATATCAACTATAGTTCAACTCTGAATAACTCAGTGAAAGTCCATAATTTCTCGAGAGTTCAGAAGGGAAAAATGCTTACCTAATACCTGTGGCCGTTTAGGAATCAATTTGGGTTTCGACAACTTTTACTCGGTGGAGTTCCGGTTTGCCAAGCGAATTTTCGAAAAATAACTCTGTAGAAATGCTCCTCGCAGGCTTAAGACTTATTACCTAAGGTTAATTTGCGTTTGGACGATGTTTAGAAGCGTAATTTGACAAAAAAATTAGTGAAAGTTGTGTCTTTTTCTCTTCACTGGCTGAGGGTCATTTATCATATAATGAAACAATTGAACAAGGTGCTGTATATATCTATTATGGGCTGTGGCCAGCGCGCCCATCACAGCCTGCCTCCGGCCCTCTCCCTCCTGCTAACTCGATACCTTGCTCATGCTTCCTTTCCCTGATCCCTTTTTCGTATGCATCATACTCTAAAATTCTCGACTTACGTATGAACGCACCAATTAATAATAGAAACTTACGGGGTGTAACATCATTGCCCCTTAGGAACATTTGTCCTCGAATGTCAACTTTAGGACTTGGAGAAGTTACCCCTTTAATTACTTTAGAAAAATTTCGACAGAGTCTCCTCTGTAATATGGACTATCTGAGAACCTGTAACGCAGAAAAACCCAACATAGGCGTTTCACAAGACGCTACAATTAACTATTCCTATAGTAAAGAAGTAGATAACTGAACAATACTAGTAACATAAGCAGTAAAATAATAACTGTACAACAACCTCACCTAACTGCATAATCTAGGTCAATCCTAGAACAAGTGAGGATATCTAGATCTCATGTCTTTCTCACCTTCCCAGGTTATTTATTCTTTATATCTGTTCCTCTATAGTACTTTAACGGAGGCTACGTCTTTAGTTCTCAGTCTTTGAACTTGTCTATCTAATATTGCAACTGGCACCTCTTCTTAAGCTAACTCTTCGGTAACTTGATATCCTCAACTGGCACCACCCGAGATGGGTCCCCTATACATTTCCACAACATGGACAGATGAAAGATTGGGTGAACAGATTCTAACTCTAAAGGCAACTCTAACTCATATGCCACTTGGCCTATCCTTCGGAGGATCCGATATGGCCCAATGAACCTTGGGCTAAGATTGCCTTTCTTACCAAACCTCATCACACCCTTCATCGGCGACACTTTAAGGAATTCCCAATCGTTAACATTAAACTCCAAGTTTCATATCAGAGTAGGACTTTTGACGACTCTAGACTGTCAGTAACTGCTCTCTGATAAGTTTTACTTTTTCTTCTGACTGGTGAATTATATCCGGTCTGACCAACTCTGTCTCTCCTGCCTAAAACCATCCAATGGGAGACATGCATTTTCCGGGCATATAATGCCTCATAGGGCACCATCTGAATTATAGAATGATAACTGTTATTATATGCAAATTCTATAAGAGGTAAATGCTCATCCCAGCTTCCTCCAAAATATAGCACACACGCCCGTAACATATCCTCGAGCATCTGAATGGTGCACTCTGCCTGGCCGTCTGTCTGGGGTGGAAGGCTGTACTCAAATTAACTTGTGTCCCCAAATCTTTCTAAATAATTGCCAAAATCTAGCTGTAAATAGTGCCCCTCTGTCTGAAATGATAGATGCTGGGACACCATGCAATCGGACTATCTCTTTAATATATATCTCGACATAATCTTCAGTTGAGAACGTAGTCCGAATGGGTAGAAAGTGAGATGATTTTTGCAATCTGTCGACAATCACCTAAATAGAATCAAATCTGCGTCTGCTACGGGGTAGTCCTGTCACAAAATTCATATTGAATGTCTCCCTTTTCCAGATAGGTATAGCCATCTCCTGAGTTAGGCCTCCAAGTTTCTGATGTCAAGCTTTTACCTGTTGGTAATTGGCACATTAAGCTACAAATTTGGCCACACCTTTCTTCATTCCAGGCCACCAGTATATCTATTTTATGTTGTGGTACATCTTCGTCGAACCTGAATAAAGACAGTAACGAGAGTAGTGTACCTCTTCCATAATTTTCCGGCGGAGCCCTGCTACATCTGAAATGCAAAAGCGACCTCTGTACCTCAAAACCCCGTCTCCAGTTACCTCAAAAGCTGATAATTCACCTTGCTGAACCTTATTTCTGAGCTATGATAAATGAGAATCCTCATACGACCACTCTTTTACCTCTACCACCAGGGATGATATGGATGTATTCTGAATTATAGCCCCATTATCCTCTGTGTCCACTACCCGAATTACCAAGATGGCTAGCCGGTGCAATTCTCGGGCCATTTCCTCCTGCTGTGGTCTCAGATATGCTAAACTTCCCATGGATCTGCGGCTAAGGGCGTCATCTACGATATTGGCCTTCTCTGGGTGATATAAAATATTTACATCATAGTCTTTCAACAATTCTAGCCAATGGCGCTGCCGCAAATTCAGCTCTTTCTGCGTGAAAATATACTGGAGGCTTTTATGATCAGTAAAAATATCTACATGCAACCCATACAAGTAATGCCTCCATATCTTAAGGCGTGAACCACTGCGGCTAACTCCAGACCGTGGATGCGATAATTCTTTTCATGTTTCCTCAATTTCCTTGAAGCATACGCAATTACTTTCCTGTGCTGTATCAAAACACACCCTATGTCACAACCCAAACAGAGGCCCAGATCATAGACATGGGACAAGGGACCCCGAGAGACCCCAAGTCGACCCATGGAATAAGCATACATCTAACTCACTTGATAAACTGAAGAAAACATCAACATAATCTCAGCGGAAGTCTAATTCAACATCATATCAGAATAACATTCGAAGCTAACACATACATAAGTCTGAAAAGCCTCTAATCTGGACGAGTTGATGGGACAAGACCCCAACTAACTCAACAATACTGAAACTGGAAATATATAAAGGAAAAATGATAGTCTAGTCCTCGAAGGATGAGGACTCACCAATCCTGAGCAGATACAAACTGCGGAAAGATGACTAAGAACGGGGCTAAAGCTGCGAGCGGGTCCTGTATCATGAATCGATACAACATAGAAAGTATACAGTCAGTACGTGGAATGTACCGAGTATGCAAGGTAAGTGAAACTGCTTAAGTAAAATAAAACATTTAAAACATTTCATAACATATCATAAGCTTTCAAATCTGAGTGGAAAGAGTTACATGCACTCATTCTAAATCATAATATTTTCATAGTATGACCATGCATAGTTTCGTAATATCATAACTGACTCGGATGACTCAAAGTTGAAATATGACATTTATAGAAAAGCTAGACAATGAGTCAAACCTTACTCTTAGAACATGCATGCTTGAAGTAATAATCATGAGTAATGAATATGCAAATCTGAAACATGTAGACAATGGGAGACTCGTCACTTAATCGACATACCACAATAGAGCTTACGTGGTCTTGACTATCACACTCAAGTGGGCAGAGCCGTCCATAACCTTGTCAGCGCTAAGGACGCTACCATGATATCGATATCAAGCTTATGGGCTATTTGGGCCGGGGATAGCTCACAAGGGAGATCCCAATAATATATTAATATCAACCTACGTTGGCACGTAATTCTGGGGCATAGGGTGATCGACCCTTAGCCCGCTCGGTGCTAGACTCTTCTTCCCCAAAAAACATGCAATGCTCTACATCATATATAATGAAGCTCAACATCGTCTATTGACAAAACTCAAGATGCAATCATGCTTAACTCAACATCGTATGAAACGAAGCTCAACATTGTCCTTTGACAAAGCTAAATAATGAAATCATGCAATCATCATATGCAAACACTGATCATTTAAATTGAAAACTGGCGGAATGACTACCTCCGAAAAGAACTACATAGTTGAACTGAATTCAGACGTCACATACATCTATCATAACATAATTCAAACTTGCGCACATGAACTGAACATGGAAACTGATTAGAGGATTAGGACAAAAAATGATACCTCAAACTGAAATTGAGCCGGTAAGGAATAGGTGGGGGTATTTAGCCATCATAGCCGCCACGGCTTCCCACGTAGCTCCCTCAACATGCTGATTTCTCCATAACACCTTCACCGGAGCTACTTCTTTGTTCCTCAGCCTCCGAACCTGACGATCCAAGATTAAAATTGGAATTTGCTCATAACTAAGGCTATCTCTGACACCAACACTTTCCACCAAGACAACTAAAGATGGATCACCCAAGCACTTTTTCAAGAGCGATACATGAAAGACGATATGAACTGAATATAATTCTGATGGAAATTCCAACTCATACGCTACCTTACCAACTCTTTTCATAACCCGGTAGGGACCAACATAGAGGGGACTGAGTTTTCCTTTCTTTCCAAATCGCATGACTCCCTTCATGGGAGACACCTGCAGAAGTACCCAATCGTCCACCTCGAACTCCAACTCTCTCCTCCTCACATTAGCATATGACTTTTGATGACTTTGAGCAGTTTTCAACCTGTCCCTTATCAACTGAACTTTCACCATAGCCTCATGAACTGAATTAGGTCCTATCATAGCTGCCTCACCAACTTCAAACCATCCGATGGTAGATCTACACCTCTGCCTATAAAGAGCCTCGAACGGTGCCATCTGGATGCTAGAGTGATAGCTGTTATTATAAGAAAACTTGATCAAGGGAAAATGTTCATCCTAGATACCTTTGAAATCCATCACGCATGCTCTCAACATATCCTCAAGGGTCTGGATTGTTCTCTCCGCCTAACCATTCGTTTGCGGATGAAATGTTGTGCTGAGTTTAACCTGAGTCCCAAGCCCTTTTTGGAAAGACCGCCAAAACTGAGAGGTAAACTGAGTACCTCGGTCTGAAATAATAAACAAGGGCACTACATGTAATCACACCAACTCTCGAATATACATTTTGGCATAATCATCCGCTGAATCTGTGGTTTTGATCGGTACAAAGTGTGAAGCCTTGGTCAACTTATCTACCACCACCTAGATAGAATCATAGTGTCGGCGAGTAGAAGGTAGGTCTGTAATGAAATCCATATTAATATCTTCCCACTTCCTAGTGGGAATGCTAATATCCTAAAGTACGCCTCCCGATCTTTGATGCTCGACTTTCACTCATTAACAGTTCGGGCGCTTGGCTACGAATTCTACAATATCCTTCTTCATGCCGTTCCACCAATATATTTCCCGCAAGTCATGATACATATTGGTGGCACCCAGATGGATAGAATACCGGGATCCATGTGCCTCATACAGTATCCGTTCCCTCAAATTATCAATATATGGAACACATAGACGGCCTTGGTACTGCAGCACCCCATATCCCCCTTGGGAGAAGACCTCCACCTTGTGACTTCCAACAACTTCCTTTAGTTTTATCAAAATAAAATCCTTATCTTGTATGGCTTTCACATCCGTCACCAAGGACGATTCTGATCCATTTTGCACAACAACACCGCCATCGATCGAGTTGACCAATCTAACTCCCAACCTCGCAAGTCGATGGACATCTTTCACCAACTCCTTCTTTCCCTCATCCACGTGGGACACACTCTCCATAGAGAGCCTACTAAGTGCGTTCGCTACCACATTAGCCTTATCCGGGTGGTAAAGGACATTCATGTCGTAGTCCTTTAATAGCTCCAACCACCTCCTTTGCCAAAGATTGAGATCCTTCTGTGTGAAACACATATTACAAGCTCTTGTGATCCGTGAATACATCCACGTGGACCCCATACAAGTAATGCCGCCATATCTTCAATGCAAACACCACCGCGACCAACTCAAGATCATGGTTTGGGTAATTCTTCTCGTGGACTTTCAACTGTCTTGAGGCATATGCTATCACTTTCCTATGCTGCATCAACATACACCCAAGTCCGATTCTCGAAGCATCACAATATACCACAAAACCATCGGTACCCTTAGGTAGGGTCAACACTGGTGCTGAAGTGAGTCGAGTCTTCAACTCTTGGAAGCTTTTCTCACAAGCCTCCGACCATTGGAACTTTACCTTATTCTGATTCAACTTGGTCAAAGGTGCCGCAATAGATGAAAAGCCCTCAACAAATCTCCGATAGTAACCTGCTAAGCCCAAAAAGCTCCTAATATCTGATGGGTTCAACTGTCTGGGCCAATTCTTCACCACCTCGGTTTTATGAGAATCCACCCTTATGCCCTCACTCGATACCACATGGACCAAAAATGCCACGGAGTCCAACCAAAATTTACACTTGCTGAACTTTGCATACAACTGACGATCCTTGAGGGTCTGAAGCACTACTCTCAAGTGAGCGACATGCTCCTCCTTGCTCCGAGGGTATATAAGGATGTCATCAATGAACACAATTACGAACATGTCCAAATATTCCTTGAACACCCTATTCATTAGATCCATAAAAGCGCAGGGGCATTGGTTTGATCAAAAGACATAATGACAAATTCGTAGTGATCATACCGAGTCCTGAAAATGATTTTCGGGATGTCACTCTCCCGAACCTTGAGCTGGTGATACCCGGACCTGAGATCAATCTTGGAGAAACACTTGGCACCCTGAAGCTGGTCAAACAAATCATTGATCCTGGGTAACAGATACCTGTTCTTAATGGTGACCTTGTTCAACTGCCTATAATCAATACACATCCGAAGAGAACCATTTCTCTTTCAAACGAATAGGACTGGTGCACCCCATGGAGACTTACTCGACCTAATAGAGCCGTTATCTAACAGGTCCGTCAACTGATCCTTCAACTCTTTTAGCTCGGCTGGAGCCATTCTGTAGGGCAGAATAGATATAGGTTACGTGTCAGGAAGAAGATCTATACCGAAATCAATCTCCTGCTCGGGAGGGACACCTGGTGAACATCAAGAAAGACCTCTTGATACTCACGTACAACTGGAATTGACTGAATAGTCGGGGTTTCAGACTCGACATCCTTAACCCTAACTAGATGGTACTTGCAACTCTTAGAAATTATCTTTCTAGCCTTAAGTTAGGAAATGAATCGACCTACAAGCACAACTGAACTACCCTTCCATTCTAAGGTTGACTCACCTGGAAATCTAAACTCTACGGTCCGGGTTCTACAATTAACTGATGCATAGCATGCAAATAGCCAATCCATGCCGAGACTAACATCAAAATCGGTCATGGCTAACTCTATCAAGTCTGCTGAGGTGACCTTATGAAGGACTGAGACTGGGAAACCTCTAGACACCCGTCTAGATATAACTGAGTCACTTACTAGAGTGAAAACTAAGCAGGGTTCTGACAAAACATTGGGACTGACTCCGAAGCTACTGGCCACGTATGGTGTCATAAAAGACAAGGTAGCCCCCGATCTAACAAAGCATATACATAAATATGGAAGACTCGCAACATACCCGTGACCACATCCAGGGAGACCTTCTACTCCTAACGTGTTATACCCCTAGAATTCAAGAATCAGACCCAAAAGTGAATCGAATAAAAACTGGAAAATGTTGTAGCGGTTGCAGAATGAGTCACTGAACGACTCGTGAGGAGGCCCCATGAGTCTTCAGGTGACTCGTGGGAAGGCCTAGAAGGATGAGGGACTCGAGGTCCCCATGGGTGATGTAACTACTCGTGGTCAGACACCACGAGTCATCATGTCAATCGTGGGGTGGTTCTAGAGGAAGATTAAAGAATTGATTCAGTGCACTTGACGGGAGGTGGCAATGAGTCGTGGCTATTGGGGACGAGTCGTCATGTCACTCGTTAGGAACCCCAGCAGACCATTTATCCAGTGAACCTGAAGAGCGAACCAACAGATCGTGAGCCCTGGTGACGAGTCATCGGGTCGTTCGTTAGGACCCCCTGACAGTTAGTTTCAGCAATTTCAATAAGGGTTTTTCCATAATTCCTAAGTTCTAAGGGCCTATACTACGTCGTTTTAAGCTCATAATAGAGGGTTTTTAGCAGGGAGAAACCTATCTTAGGCCATTACTTCATGCATGCAGGGTTGGGGGTTTGAGGAGAAGAATCAAGGTGAATTCTCAAGGTTTTCAAAGGGAAATCTCAACTGGGCAATTAGGAAGAGTTAGGATTCTTCAATCCCAAGTATGTAAGGCTATGAGTGGTGCTCCCTTCCACACCCGTGCCCATTCCCTATCAATTTGTGACTGATTCGTAGTGATCAAGTATGGGGTTTCATTCAATTGCATGATTCTTACATCTCTATTCATGGGTATGATTAAATTGAGTTTGTATTGATGATTTTACCAAGCTTGGGCGGATTCTAACTTAATTTATTTTACAAAAATTCTTTTTCTAAAAATTGAATCTAAAATGCCCATGTGTGGATAGTTCATAGTAGAATGTGATGATGATAGAATAGATGATGAAAAACATGTTTCCAACCTTACCCGTGATTTTGATGATGTTTTCAAAGAAGGTTAAATAGACCCAAGTATGATAGAGCTTTCGGTGATGCCTATATGATGATTTCAAATAGTGATTTTCCTTGACATGAGCTTACCACATGGTTGAGATGAAATTTTCCTTTAACACTTATTATGAATTCTAGCTTGTGGTATGTTTCAAAGTAAAGTCTTCTCTATGCGTAAATCCTTAATTGATATGTATATTATTTTCGAGCTTTGTCAAGGACAATGTTAAGCTTCATTTCACATGATGTTGAGTCTAATTATGATTTCATAATGATCTTTGTCAATAAACAATGTTAAGCTTCATTTCGTACGATGTTGAGTTTATGCATTATTTCATAATGAGCTCCGTCACTAGACGATGTTGAGCTTCGTATTTATATGATGTAGAGCATTGCATATTTTGGGAGAAGAGTCTAGCACTGAGCGGGCTAAGGGTTGACTACTATATGCCCTAAAACTACGCACCAATGTAGGTTGATACTATTATATTATTGGGACCTGCCTTGTGAGCTATCCCCAACCCGGTTGGCCTTTCAGCTTGATATCGATATCATGGTATCGTCCATTGCCCTGGCAAGGTTATGGATGGCTCTACTCACTTGAGTGTGATAGTTGGGACCACGTAAGCTCTATCGTGGTATGTCGGTTAAGCAACGAGTCTCCCACTGTCTATATCATTCAAATTTGCATACTCTTTACTGAGAATGATTACTTATGCATGTGTGTTCATAAAGTAAGGTTTGACTCATTATTCAATTTTTAATATAAATGTGTCACACCCCAGAACTGGGGTAGGGCGCAACTGGCACTCGATTCATGATTGATCGAGAAACCGGCTATATGACATCTGTAACTATAACACTTAGGCCATCCAGGCCACCTGTCATAATCAACTGAAGAATAAACTGGACCCATAATGTCTCAACAATACAGGGTAAACAACTGAAATGCAAACAAGGCTATGAGTATGCTAAACTAAACAATAAAAAGCCGACAAGGCCACAAACTGAATACCGTTGTACCACCTAAGTCCACAAAGCCTCTAAAGAGTAAACTGACTGATGGTCGGAACAAGGATCCGACCTACCCATAACTGTATCTCAAAACTCAAGCATAAATAACTAGGCCCTAGCTCCAAGAAGAAAGGACCTTACCAACCATTTGTTGATCTCACGAACTGCTACTCAAATGGCCATCCTGACCTCTACCTGCACCTGCGGCATGAACGCAGGTCCCCAAGCAAGGGGACGTCAGTACGAATGAAATGTACTAGTATATAAGGCTGAAATTGTAACCATGAGATAACAATCCTGTAATAACTAACTTAACACATAAACATGTAAAGGATAAATATAACCTGGAACTCTGCAACCTGTAATTGATATCAACTTACTATAACATAACTCAACTCAAGATAATTGAACCAGGAATAAGGAATGGTAACAACCTGGAATCCTGGAAACTAAAACCTGATAATAACTCTATAATGAGATGAAAATGCAATTAAGAAATGCACAAGAAAGAAACTATAACTGTAATGCCAGCGACCAACCAACCGTAAATCCATATATAAAATTCGTCCAGCGAGTGTACCACACTGGGGTAAAATAAAAATATCTCCAACCGATGTACCACACCGGGGTAAAATAAAAAGATCTCCAGCCGATGTGCCATATCGGGGTAAAATAAAAATATCTCCAGCCGGTGTGCAACACCGGGGTAAAATAAAAACATCTCCAGCCGGTGTGCAATACCGGGGTAAAATAAAAACATCTCCAGCTGGTGCAATACCGGGCTAAAATAAAAATATCTCCAGCCGATGTGCATTACCAGGGTAAAATAAAAACATCTCCAGCCAGTGCAATACTGGGGTAAAATAAAAACATCTCCAGCCGATGCATACTGGGGTAAAATAAAAACATCGCCAGCCGGTGCAATACTGGGGTAAAATAAAAATATTCTCAATCATAATCATTAATGGAGCCGATAAAGCTTATACTGAGTCAATTTAACACATGTAGCCTTCAAATGACAAATGCTTAATCTGTGGTCGTAATCGGTCTCTTTCATAACATATAAATACAAGTGAGCACATATACCATGTAAAATTAGAAAATGTGCACATATATCATGTAAAGCTGTCAAATTATATACAAACATGTCAACTCAGTGACTCGACGAACCTTCAGGAGGTTTAGCCAACATAAGAATTTAGAAGACTTACAAGCAATGTCCTATAGATAGTCTTACCAATTTAACGTATCGCTTGAATAGAAGCACGTAGATTCCTATTTCTATACAATCCTTCGATATCTGGGAACTACATACATATATATATACTGCCCACAGGGTGGTTCCTTTACATGTATCGACAACTATATATTGGAACTTCATTGCCAAACTTATCACGTCGATGAGCACATGCAGTTCTCAATTCATTTGCCTTATTTGCAGGAAAACATGGGACTTATAACTTGAAGCATGGAGTTATTGTCATAACGCTTAACATATACGTAGAGTTGAGAGCTGAATTACAGACATACAATGTATGAGACTTGTTTATAACGTATAAACTCATATTTAGTTAGCTGAGTGACCTCCAGGTGACTTCCTGGGATTAGAAGTTCTAAGCTTAACTGATCATTATCATATCCTACACTTATACTTACTTAGACATTAGGAACATTGGTACCTGGGAGAATCTGAATTTAGGAAATTCAACTGATCTCTCAACAAGAGCTAAACATAAAGATGCATGACTTGAATATAACTGAAAGAATTCAACTGTATGTTATAACATGAAAATCGTACACATTAAGACTTCTTACTGGGAAAACATATAAAGACTTAAGTTCTTAGGCTGGTAAGCAACTTCAAATACTTGATCGATACATTAGCATGATTCTTGAAATTTGATCTCTTGAAAACTTCTTAGCATAATACACTTCAACATAACTTAGGGACTGGAAGACATTACTTAAGAATATGAGATTTGGATTTGTTCAACTTGAGAATTCATAAGCAACTCTCCAAGTGCTACCTTATAGGCAAATAAAGACTTATAATCATAATTCGGATGACGCTGGATTGACTTTCACAACTTTGTAATTAACCGAGGAGCTTACGAAAGCTTACATCATTATAAATGGATTAGAAGCTCCTAGGATCACCCTTTTCAGTCATGGAAGACAATTTCAACACTTAGAATCGATAACTTAACATAAACGTTTAGGGGTATAGCAGAGAGCTTCTCTTTAACTTAAGTTACTATTTTACAAATGTTCAACTCTAGCTGATTTATACAAGGTGGTCACCTAATACTCATTATATCATTACCACATAACGTATTTATATCACTTATTTAACTTAATGCCTTGTCGACTCTCAGGAGGTTCAGATAGCACAAGAGTTACAATAAATTTACGGCGGCACTCTAAAGACAATTCTTCTTACCCTAGCGTGTAACTTGAACATAGGAATAAGCATAAATATATACTTTTTTTCGTATAACCTTCTAACATTAATAAACTGTGTATAACCTTCCCAAAAACATTGTTTCATAGAAATATCATTAATTAACACATTCGAGTTCTATCTTTTAAGTTCAACGTATCGGTTTGTTCGAAAACTCGTTAACTAGTCAGTTAGACAAAGGGAGAGAAATCAAGGAATCTACCATTGGCCTTATATACCTTAGAACATGTTCATAAGAGGGTGGATAACTATTGTAAGGAATTTTCATTTCGTTGTTCTCATTTGCCCTTATTTAGCTTAAAATTGTTTTCTAGCGTTAAGTTCGTTTGCATGTCGTCTTTCTTGCCTTTTTACAAATTTCAAATAGCAACTAAAATTTTGAACACATTTGATATCACATTCATAAAATAATATAAAGGACCAGCTCACGGTGCCCACGCTGAGGGGACTTCAGACTCGATTTACAACTACAACCATAATCGTAAACAATACGCCTTCCACTTCACATCCGTTCACTGCAAGCATATTTAACTCTTCACGCCTTCTATGAAGTATTTCTAATACTTTGGACAAAATCATGTATACCTCAATAGGAATAAAAAACATAGGAGCATTGACCCGATCAAAAACAAGATTTCGTGCTTGGAAAATAAGAATAGGGACGCCTTTGCATACCTTGGAACGTCGACTCTAATTTTGCCAAAAATCTTCCTTTCAAGCTTACTCCTTAAGGATCCTTCCAAATCCAATTTACAAACCCAACAAGCAGCAACTTCACTTACTACAGTTCATTTCTTAGAGATGTTATCAGCTAAAGTAGGAGTAAACTCCTACTGTTTCCTCTGCCTAGAATCATTTGGGATATCTTTTCACCATTGGATAGAGCTCTTAATTCTGCGAATTTTGAAAAAACAATGAGGTGAAATGGAGTAGAAATGAGCTTTTTAGCTCAAAATTACTTCATATAGGCAAGCTAGACGGTGCCCGCATGTGGCGCCTGTGCGACGTGCCCTCGCGCGCGCGCTCGTGCCTGTTGCCTGCCTGTCTCAGCGTCCGCGCGCATGGGCGCCTTTCTAGCCGACGGTGCTGTCTTCAAACGAACATAACTTTTTACTTCAAACTCCGATTGATGAGCGGTTTTATTAATGTAAACTAGACTCAAATATCTTTCATTTGATAGGTATAGGACCTCTGAATCATTATATATATGGAGATATGTCTATTTAAAGTTGATCCTATTTACAAACTTCACATACTCTTTGCTTTTCCCTTTGCGCATGTTTCCCTCCTCACCTACGGACAACATACGACCCATAATTCCCTTAATATGACTTATAACCATCAAATAATCATCAAAAAAAATTTTGGGGTGTAACAAAATGTTATGTTTTAGCTTTGAGTCATTCGAGTCACTCATGATGTTCTAAAGCTATGCATGGTCATGTTATGATAAGAGTACGATCACAAAATGATTGCATGTAGCCTTCTATTTTCACTCAAAAGCTTATGACATGTCATGGAATGTTTTAAATGATTTATTTACTTAAGTGGTTCTACTTACCTTGCATACTCGATACATTCCATGTACTGACCACATACTTTCTATGCTGCATCTTTTTATGATGCAGGATCCGGTTCTCAGGTTCAGCCTCGTTCGTAGTTGCTTATTAGAGTCAGTACCTGCTTGGTTGGTGAGTCATCATCCTTCGAGGACTAGACTTTCAGTTATCCTAGTTGACTTTCAGTTTAAGTATTGTTGAGCTAGTTGGGGGCATTGCCCCATCAGCTAGTCTAGATTAGAGGCTTATCAGACTTAGACATGTATTTAGCTTTAGATGTTCATTATGTTGTTATGCTAAGTTAGACTTCTGCTGAGTTTATAACTATGTTTTCTTCATGTTTATTGAATGAGTTAGTGAATGCTTATGCCATGGGTTAACCTAGGGTCTCTCAAGGTCCCTTGTCACGTTTCTACGATCCGAGTCTACGCTCGAGTCGTGACATGACGGGAAGCTAAAGCATATAATCTATTTTGGCGCTGACCGCCAGATGTGCTAGTAGATGCCCCCTGATGTGCTGAGCGTGGGGGAGGGGCTGCTGAACTAGAAGCTGGGCCTCAGCCCCCAACCTAATCCTGTCTCACAACTAGACAATCTCGAAGCATGTGCCCGGGCAGCCCATACCCAAAACAAGCACCTGAACCTGCCAAGCATTGGCCTGTGTGCCTCGACCACATCTGTGACAAGATGGGATGCTGGAATCTGCGGGTCTGCTGCTCTGATCCCTCGAGCCTGACGCTCACACTCTGTTATCATGTCTGGGCTTGGATGGCACACTAAATGTCGAAGATGCCAGGGCTGATGATCTCTGGTGAGTCTTCTGTCTGTGCCCACCACCGGACCTATGTTGAAAGAATTTGTGATCCTCGGTCTTGGCCCTCTTGGCCTCCCTTTCCCTCGAATGTGTCGCCTCCATCTGCTGGGCATACAACACTATGCGAGGGAAGTCCATATCCTGGTGAAGCATGGCAATCCAGCACCCCTTGTCCAAATACCCTATTATACCATGCACAAATCTGCTCACTCGCGCCCTTTGGTCGGTCACTAATCCGGGGCATATTTTGATAAGCGCGTGAACTCAAGGGAATACTCTTGCACTGTCATCCTCCCCTGCTTCAAGTTCACAAACTCAGCTGCCTTCAGCTCCCTCATTTCCCGTGGGAAGAATTGATCTAGGAATGCAACTTGAAACTCCTCCCATATGATCGGACCTACTCTTGTGACCCTACTATCCTTCCATTGGCGAAACCAGATATGCACAACCCCCTTCAACTGGTAGGAGGCGACCTCTGCACACTCAACACTACTCACCCCCTTGACTTGGGTGATCTTGACAATCTCATCAATGAAATGATGTGGGTCCTCATCTACCTTTGACCCTAGGAACTCCGGCAGGTTCATTCTCAAGAAGTCTATGACTCTGGACACTACTGCATTGCCATTTTGCGGAAAATGTGTAATGGCCTACTAATTGACCTGAGCAGTCTAGGCCTACGCAAGCATCTGAATAGCGGCCCGGAACTCAGCATGAGCGGCTGGCTCCGGTGCTTGAGGCTCCTGAACTGGTGGGGTTGGCTGATGCCTATAAGCATTTCCATTCTCATGGCCCTCACCACCTCTATTCCTCCTTCCGTTCATTTTTCGAGGAGCCATGATTCTATAATCGCGATTAGCACGAATTAGAA
Source organism: Datura wrightii (assembly GCA_035772735.1). NCBI lineage: Eukaryota > Viridiplantae > Streptophyta > Magnoliopsida > Solanales > Solanaceae > Datura > Datura wrightii. The sequence goes on from JASDFA010000006.1 coordinate 31,431,813, forward strand.
GGATAGAAAGACTTTTCGTCACCCGACATAGATCATGAAAGAATAAAACATTTCCTAAACATCTAGTAGCCTCTTCGTCATAAGTGTGGCGCGTTTCACACCCATAAAAAAGACTCTACTTAACGCGGCTTTCAGACTCCCTAGGACACCTCAAACCTATGGCTCTGATACCAAGTTTGTCACGACCCAAACGGAGGCCCAGATCATAGACACGAGACAAGGGACCCCGAGACACCCCAAGTCAACCCATGGCATAAGCATACATCTAATTCATTCAATAAACTGAAGAAAACATCAACATAATCTCAGTGGAAGTCTAATTCAACATCACATCAGAATAGCATCCGAAGCTAACACATACATAAGTCTGAAAAGCCTCTAATCTGGACGAGTTGATGGGATAGGACCCCAACTAACTCAACAATACTGAAATTGGAAATACATAAAGGAAAAATGATAGTATAGTCCTCAAAGGATGAGGATTCACCAATCCTGAGAAGATACAAACTCCGGAAAGCTGACTAAGAACGGGGATGAAGCTGCGAGCCGGGTCCTGTATCATGAAACGATACAACATAAAAAGTATGCGGTCAGTACATGGAATGTACCAAGTATACAAGGTAAGTAAAACCGCTTAAGTAAAATAGAACATTTAAAACATTTCATAATATATCATAATCTTTCAAATTTGAGAGGAAAGAGTTACATGCACTCATTCTGAAATTGTAATCTTTTCATAGTATGACCATGCATAGTTTCGTAACATCATAACTGACTCGAATGACTCATAGCTGAAATATGACATTTAAAGAAAAGCTGGACAATAAGTCAAAACTTACTCTTAGAACATGCATGCTTGAAGTAATAAACACGAGTAATGAATATGCAAATCTGAAACATGTAGACAATGAGAGACTCGTCACTTAACCGACATACCACGATAGAACTTACGTGGGCAGAGCCGTCCAGAACCTTGCCAGGGCTAAGGACGCTACCATGATATCGATATCAAGCTCTGGGTTATTTGGGTTGGGGATAGCTCATAAAGGAGGTCCCAATAATATATTAATATCAACTTACGTTGGCGGTAGTTTTGAGGCATAGGGAGATCGACCCTTAGCCTGCTCGGTGCTAGACTCTTCTCCCAAAAGAAAACATGCAATGCTCTACATCGTATATAACGAAGCTCAACATCGTCTATTGATGAAGCTCGAGATGAAATAATTCTTAACTCAACATTGTATGAAACGAAGCTCAACATTGTCCTTTGACAAAGCTCAATAATGAAATCATGCATAGACTCGACATCATATGAAAATGAAGATAAACATTGTCCTTTCTCAAAGCTCAATAATGACATACATCTCAATTATGAACTTATGCATATGAGAAGCTTCAATTTGAAACATACCACAAGCTAATAATGTGAAATTTGGGAGACTTCGCTCCAAACAATGTGGTAAGCTTATTTTGGGAAAAAATCATCATTTTAAATCAACATGTGGGAATTTCCCAAAGCTTTACCATACTTGGATCTATTCAATTTATTTGAAAACAATATCATAATCATGGGTATCTTTAGAAACATGTTTTTCATCATCAAATCTCATCATCATCATACATTCATCATCATTCTCTTCTTTCATGAACTTCTCATCCTTGGGCATTTAATTTCATAATTTAGAAAACATAATCTGGATTGAAAAAAATTTAAAATCTGCCCAAGCTTCACAATTCATCAAATAAATATAATCTAATTATACCCATATATAGAGATTGAAGAATTATGCAATTGGGTAAAAACCCCATACTTGATCATAGGTAATTTTCATGATTTGATAGAAACTGGGCATGGGTGTGGAAGAAGACACCCACTCATAACCTTACATACTTGGGAGGGATGATTTTACCACTTCTCTAATTTCCCAAAGTGAGATTCCAATGGAAACCTTCAAAACTTGCTTTTAATCCTCTCTTCAAACTCTCAAGTTTGCATGCATGGAATGAACTAGCATAGAATAGGTTTTCTCATCCTTAAATCCACTGAAACAAGCCTTACACAATGTAGTGTAGGCCCCTAGAACTTAGGAATGACAGAAAATCCCTTACTAAAATTGCAGAGATTTACCGACTGCCGGTCCCCACGAGGGATTGGATAACTCATGACCAGGGCCAATGACTCGTGGCCTAGAGTCGTGGAGTCTACTGCCAATTCACTCAGGGAACCCCACGAATTGTGGTGGCTGACCATGATTCATGGTCACCACTCGTGATCCCCTCTGCCTAAAAACCTTAGCCAACCTCTCAACCCATGCCACGGATAACCTCACGAGTCGTGAGGTCTGACCACGACTCGTGGTCATGCACGTTGTCTCACCCAACACCTTGCGAGGCCCTTCTTGACCACGAGTCACCTCACGACTCGTGGTCACTTCTCACGAGCCATTTCATTGATCGTTCTGTGACCTGGTGTGAAATTTTAGTTTTTTCACCGCTTTGATCCCTGGTCTGATCCTTGGGTTCCAGGGGTATAACACCCTAGCCCAACACCTGAAGAATCACAATATACAACATAAACCTCTAAACCTTCCGTCAAAGCTAATACTGGTGTTGATATCAATCTGTTTTTCAATTCCTGGAAACTCTGCTCATAGGCCTTGTTCCACTGAAATTTGGCTGCTTTCTGAGTCAATTTGGTCAAAGGTGCTGACCAGGTAGAAAATACTTCCATAAACCTTCTATAATACCCAGCTAACCCAGGAAACTGCGAACCTCTATTGGAGTTGCCATGTCTTTACTACCTCTATTTTCTGTGAATCAACCTGAATACCAGCCTCTGATTTCAATGTTGCCCAAGAAAGCTATTGAATTTAACCAAAACTAACATTTAGAAAACTTTTCATATAGTTGGCGGTCTTTGAGGATCTGAAGTACTGTTCGCAAATGATCTCTGTGTTACACTTCTGAGCGGGAATATACCAGAATATCATTGATGAATACTATCACAAACAGATCTAAATAAGGCCTGAAGATACTATTTATTAGGTCCATGAACACTGTTGGTGCATTTGTCAACCCGAAGGACATAACTAGGAACTCAAAATGACCATACTTGTTCCTAAAAGCCGTCTTCGGGATATATTTCTTTGACATAACTAGGAACTCAAAATGACCATACCTGGTCCTGAAAGTCGTCCTAGGGATATCTTTCCCCCGAACCCGAACCTGGTGGTACCCAGATCTCAAGTCAATTTTAGAAAAGTATTTCGCGCCTTAGAGCCGATCAAACAAATCATCTATTCTTGGAAGATGATATTTATTCTTAATAGTAACTTTATTCAACTGCCGCTAATTTATACATATGTGTAGGGATCCATTTTTCTTTCTTACAAACAGAACTAGAGCACCCCACAGTGACGTACTCAGCCTAATAAAACTCTTATCTAACAAACCTTTCAACTGTTCTTTCACTTTTTTTAATTCATCAGGGTCCATTCAATATGGGGGAATGGATATAGGCTGAATATCTGGTAACAAGTCTATAGAGAAATCTATTTCCCGCTCTGGGGGAATACTGTTCGGTTGTTTGCTATGGGTATAAAACTACACGCAAGTGCACGTGGTCGAACAAGTAGTAAAGTGGCTTAAGTAAGCCAAGTATCGATCCCACAGGGACTGGGATGAAGTGCAATCTGTTCAAGTGTGCTATGTTTCAATTCTAAAAATGCAGACAACAGTGTAACCAAGAGTTTGATATTTTGTTTTATAATTTTTATGCTAAAGCTAAAACAATTATCTAATGTGAGTCTGAACTATGAATGAGAGCATGCTGAGGCTAAACGAACATGTAATGAAATTAATTATCGACATAATTTGGTTAGTCTTTTCCTCCGGTTGCTAGTCAAGAACTATTGCCAAGGGATTAAAACTCTCGTATTTAACCCCACTTAAGAATCATGAACCATCCACCTATATTTATGTGATTAAATGCAATTCATGTTCTAGCCATACAAACCCGGTTCCTAAATTGACTAATACGACTTTCAGGTATATTTCTATCCTGAAGGTAAATCAATTCTCAATTTTTTCAAACTAAGAAAAGATCATATCCTATTAATTCACAACTTTCCAATTTCTTGCTCTCTCGAGTGAAACCGGACTTTTTAGATATACATTAACGTAGGCCACACATTAATGCAGTAAGAACAAGAATTAATAGAACAACCATGGAAGAAAAGATGAAAAACCAATATGATCAACAATTACATTTCACTACAATTGTTCATAACCTCAGCAAGAAGATGAATTAGCCACTCATTTGTGGATTAAACATCGTTAAATGAGTGTTAAACATACAAGCAATTGAATACAAGGAGAAGGAAAGAGAGAAAAACCCTGATAATTTCGTCCCCTCAACTGCCTGTAACCCACGTTCTTGCTCCACCAAGTCAGAATATTGAAAAATGAACCTAAGTGTTCTATTTATACTAGTGGGAATTTTTCCCGGAATAACAAGCAACGTGTCACAGAGTGCATCGCGGAGCACTGCCTCCGTGACATGCTACGGACGTGGACCTTCACTGGAACTGGGGGTCCAGGAAATAAAAGCCCAATGTGGCACGGCGTGCAACGCGGAGCCAAGCCACCGTTCCACGGACCCATCGCAAACCCACACTGGAATTTGGCTGAAAATTTCCATCCAGGCAGAAGGCCTCCGCGATGGCAGCGTGACACGGCTCCATCGCGGAGCCCCTTTATTTTGTGCTTTCCAATGCCTTGTCCCGTGCTCACTTTCGAGTTCAACCCCGATCTCTTCCAACATGCATTTAAGCTTCCCAAAATTACATTTTACCTGAAAAACAATGCTAATCATGTTGGTTAGTATAAATTCACATTTTATTACCAATTACATGAGAATGTATACACATTGATAGATAAACAAGGCTAAAATGACACTTTTGAGTATCACTTGGGCATATAAATTTGCCCAAGATCACTTACCCCACACTTAAATCCTTGTTCGTCCTCGAACAACAATCCCACACCTCATGCAATTTACATCCCAACCTCGCTACTTTGGTGTGACAATTTAGGCTACGGTCATACCGATTATTCAATACAGCAAATCATCAAGAAAACATGCATGGTCCTATCAATGCAATGACCTTCAATACATCAAGACCTCCTAGACTTAAGAATCGACTCTCGATATTGGCAAACTCATGCAAATCAGCTAATCAAGATATCCGACACAAAAATTAATCTCTCATCAAGCATGTGCCCTCACAACAGAAGAGAGTCTTCCCCTTTTTGCTCATATGAACTCACAAAATTTCAGGCAGGGGCATGTAAACACAATTTCGCTCTCTCTCCCAAAAGAATTCACATGCATCATGTCATGACCCATAAGCTTGCCCTTAGTGTATCACTCCACTAATATAAAGAAGTGCGATGTAAGATCACGTAGGACTTTAACTGGTTGTAATGAAAGCTACGAAACTAGTAAATATTGGGTTGGCCAATAATAGCCACTAGCATCCTTTAAGCGCCTTTTCAACACATCCCATCAACTCATGAACATTGTTTCTTTTTTTTTCTTTTTCATCCTCCCATTCTTGAAGTTTTTCTTTAGTTTAGCCCATCTTATTAAGCACACTTGACACAACAACAAAGATTATTCATGCACCTTCATTATAGTTTATTTATAACAAGTGCACCTTCAACCTTTTCTTTTCTTCTATCACTCTGCTTTTCTTTTCTTTTCACCACTCTCACTCTTTTGACACTTTGGGAAAATTATTTTCTCTTCTTAAGCGCTTAAGAGTTTTGTATCGACTTTACGGCTAATGAAAAGAAGGGATTAAGCTCGGTTTACACTTTTTGACAAAAGAAAAAAATAATAGGCTAAAGGCTCAACGGGCTGACTAGGGTAGACAATCAAGGTGGGTACGATAATGAAAAATAGAAACTTTCGGTTAAAACAAAGAAATGCCTACATCCTTTCCTACAATACACCTCCTTCATTTCGTTTTGTACACACACCAGGCAAGTTCTAGACACTTCACAATAGCACGGAATAACAAAACCTCACTTCACACTTATTGCACATGCTCAATTCAAGATGTATTCACAGACTCTTCAATCAGCTAATTACAGGAATTCACAGCTAACTAAGACTTCGGTTCAATGGGACCATTCTCGGTAAAAGAATCGAAAACAAATGCCGAGAAACCCAAGAAGTAAAAAAAATTTGAAAATATCGATCATTTCGATAGACAAAAATATGTACAAAATCAGCTAGCAACATTCAACAACACACATCAGTTTCACATACATTTACAATACAGAACAACAACTTAACAATTCACAAATCACAGGGAACAACAAAATTTCACAGGCACGACAACAGATTAGAATATATACATAACCACACAGCTAGCACCTAACTACTCCCACCCCACACTTAACTCGAACACTGTCCCCAGTGTTCACAAAAATTAAAATAGCACAAAAATTGGGTGGTGGAACTCCCTGATCAATCAAAGTACTCCACTTCTTCATCAGGTGCTACTGCTTCATCTCCCATGTCTGAATCACCCCCGTCGTCCTCATCGGACTCCACATCGAAATCCTCCCAATGTGTCTCCTCGTCTGTGGGGACATCATCATCCGTGGGCTCTACAAATGCTGGCCCCACTCGGCATAGAGCCCTAGTATTCTCGTTGAAAGGGTAGTCTAGCTTGAGCTGCCATAACTCCTCCTCTGTCACCGGCCTCCCGCCTATCCTCAGCTGGAGCATCTGCATCCCGTACATGCGAGCCATGTACTGATCATCCCGAGCATGCCGCTCGGCAAGTGTAAGAACCGGCCCGTGGGTGGTGTCGGGTGCCTTAGTTTTAGTAACATCTAAGGCCCGCCGCTCCATCTGCGGGATTTGTTCAAGGGCCTCTTCCTCGACATCTAGGCCCCTGAGGAAGGTGGTGAGTAGTCCACCAAAGCCGTACCTGTGCCCCTGATGCAACCGGGCTCTCTTCATGGTGGATATAATCACCGCCCCCACGTTGATCTCCAGCCCTTTCATCAGGGCGTACACCAAGCATACACGATCCCGGGTTACATTTGTCATATGTACCCCCGGGATTAGGCAGGAATAGATGATCTTTAGCCATATTCTGGCTTCCCTGTTCATCTGTGAATAGGGCAAAGTCTGATGGTAGCCCCTCTCTTTGTGTCTGCTCCATCTAGCTGTCGATCAGGTCCCACACAATGTGCGTCTGATGTCCGCATACGGTGGGGTAATGTTCAGCTGTCGGAGCACGTGGGCGTCTGTGTGCCGCGCCCCTATGATAGCATTGAGGTGGTGGGGCTCAAATGTGACTATTTGCCCTCTGATTTTTATGGTGTGACTTCTGAGCGTCGGGTTCCAATTGGCATAAAATTCCCGAATCAGGTGCAGGTTGCATTCCTTAGGCTCTTCAAAGATGAACTTGAGCCCGACTGCCTCGATCCGGTGTACAATCCTAGGGAACTCCTGTGCCAATGGTTCCCGTGCTATATGCTCCTCGGGGAAGTACTTGTTTTCTTTGTGCTTTGCGTACCACTTCTTCCCCTCATCCGTCACCCATCTGGTTCTGTATTGGCAGAGTTGGCCGTGTGGAACTGCTGGTGCTGCTGGGACTGTTGTGCCCAGTCTGATTCGCTTCCTTCCGGCGCCAGATGTTGATGTGCCTTTCCCTTTTTCTTGCCTGCTCGTCATTTTACCTGTCAACCCAAGTAGACAAGATCAATGTTAAGCCAATGAGTATTAACTTCGGCTAAAGTCGGGTTAAACTAAGCTACCCCACACTTAGTCCTTAGCTACAGTTACAACATACCGGCAAGATCATGCTTATTTGCATAAATCAACAACCAACTATACAAACATGCTTAGTGCATACGACGAATTCGATGGTATATATACACTATGTACTACTCAGACTTCGTACAGCTAACTACAATCATTACCATCGATAACCTTTTAATCCACAGCACTTAGCAAGGAAAAACAAAGAAACGAAAACAAAAACAAGAATTTATCTACACGAACCTATACAACCAACCCAATTCTTGCAAATTTCAATATTCCCCTAACCCGAGAATCCGTCGGTCTTTTAACATGATAAAAACTAGCCCATCGACTCATCTCACTCAACATGTACATCCCGGAATTAATTTCACAAGTTCACTACATTTTTCGCTTCAAATTCAAAAACAAGCCCTAGAAATGATGATATCAAGAAAATTTGATTAAATTATGCAATTAACGAGTTCAAGCAATCATAATGACATTTCGAACATTCATCAACAACAATTCAATTGAATTCATGATTAATTTATACTTAGGGCAAACTTATCTCACCTCACATGCTCAATATTGAAGAAAATCGACAAGAAATGAGATGAAATCGAAGAACATACCTTGAAGTTGAAGAATTGAAGCAAACTCAACGATTTTCTTGGCCTACTCCGTGTCACGTTGAAGGGGGATGGGTTTTGGGGAGTTTGATCGCGGAGTGAGTGAAAAATAAGGAAAAGGGAGGGGGTTTTGGGGTTAAAAAGTAGAAAAATCGTGCGGGTCACCCGGCGACCCGGTGTGACCCGTTGCGATATACACGACAACGTGTCACGGAGTGCATCGCGGTGCACTGCCTCCGTGACACGGAGCTGTCGCGAGCCTATTCTGGAAATTTTTAAAAATTCTGACTTATACCTCAATGTGTCACGGAGGGTAACGCGGAGGTCCACCTCCGTGACACGAAGCTATCGCCCTAGCTCACTGTTTTTCCACTTTTTGTTAATTTTCATACCTCAAATTTTCCCTTGCGATTCCGTGCATATTTTCCTCCGTTTGACCTGAAATTCATCTCACTATACAAAATTGGTTAGAATTATAGGTTTCACTCTAAATAAAAATAAAAACTAAAACTAAAACGAAAAATTTTGTTGATAATCAAGAAAAAGAAAAAGAAAAATCTATTCACAATTTAAAAAGAGAGAGAAAAAAAAAATTCACGGGTTGCCTCCCGTGCAGCGCCTGGTTTACCGTCGCGGCTCGACGTCTTTAAGCTCAGTTGTCCTCTAGGGTGATGGACGATTTCTCTCGATCACCGTCCTCCCCCAGTAGTGCTTACTCCTCTGGCCATTTACTAAGAACGTGGCACTCCGATCTTCTTGCCACAACTCTACTGCCCCGTGCGGGGGTCATTCTCACCACTTCAAATGGTCCCAACCATTTAGACCTCAGCTTTCCTGGAAACAACTTCCATCTTGAATTGAAGAGCAAGACTTTCTGTCCTGGCTCGAAAATGCGATGCACCACATGCTTGTCATGCCATCTTTTCGTTCTTTCCTTGTAGTACTTGGCACTCTCATAGGCGTGCCAGCGGAACTCTTCAAGTTCACTGAGCTGCATTAGTCTCTTCTTGCCCGCCAGCTCTAAGTCCATGTTTAGCTTCCTCACAGCCCAAAAGGCTCGGTGCTCTAACTCCACCGGAAGATGACACGCTTTACCATAGACCAGTCGGTATGGTGAGGCTCCAATCGGTGTCTTGTAAGCAGTTCTGTACGCCCACAACGCATTGTCAAGTTTACTTGACCAATCATTTCGTTGTGTATTTACCATTTTCTGGAGAATCTGCTTCACTTCTCTATATGACACCTCTACTTTCCCACTAGTTTGGGGGTGGTATGCTGTCGCCACTTTATGGCGCACCCCATACTTGGCTAGTAATTTCTTGAAACTTGCATTGACAAAATGAGCCCCTCCATCGCTGATAATGGCTCGGGGTGTCCCGAACCTGGTGAGGATGTGTTTTTTCACAAGCTTCGTTACTACCTTGTTGTCATTCCTGGGACAAGCTATTGCTTCCACCCATTTTGATACATAATCTACGGCCACCAAGATGTAACGATTACCAAATGACGGTGGGAATGGGCCCATGAAATCAATGCCCCATACATCAAAGGGCTCAACTTCCAGTATATTCTGCAGCGACATCTCTTGTCTTCTGCCAATTGCTCCTGTACGCTGACATCTATGGCACATTTGGACGTATGCCATAGAGTCTCTGAACAATGTCGGCCAAAAGAAACCCGACTGTAGAACCTTGTGTGCTATTCGCTCGCCTCCATGATGACCCCCATACAATGAAGAATGACAGCCCCTCAACACCTCTGCAATCTGACTCTCTGGGATGCATCTTCTCATTAGCTGATCTGGTCCTTGTTTAAATAAGTATGGTTCATCCCAAACAAAGTGCCGGCAATCATGCCTCAATTTCCTTCTCTGCTGGTCTGTTGCCTCAGGTGGGTAGACTCCGCTCACTAGCAAGTTGACTATGTCTGCATACCAGGGAACTTCAGCTTCCCCAACTGCCAAGAGTTGCTCATCTGGGAACTCTTCATTTATGTTATCACTTTCCATCACATGCGACCGGCTTTCCAATCGTGATAGGTGATCTGCTACCTGATTCTCGCTCCCCTTTCTATCTTTGATGTCAAGGTCGAACTCCTGCAACAACAAGATCCATCTGATCAACCTGGGCTTAGCATCCTTCTTGTTGAATAGGCACCGAATCGCTGCATGGTTGGTGTACACCACAACTTTCGAACCCACCAAATAGGACCTGAATTTGTCAAATGCAAACACCAATGCTAGCATTTCCTTCTCTGTGACTGTGTAATTGCTTTGGGCCTTATTCAGCGTTTTGCTTGCATAATGAATAGAATGAAAGATTCTATTTGTTCTTTGCCCCAAGACGGCTCCCGCAGCCACATCACTAGCATCACACATCAGCTCAAATGGTTGTTCCCAATCCAGAGAAGTAAGGATAGGTGCTTCTATCAATTTCTACTTCAACTCTTCGAATGCTTTGACACACTCATCATTCAACTCAAACTTTACCTCTTTTTCTAGCAATCTGCATAGTGGTCTAGAAATTTTGGAAAAGTTTTTGATGAATCGTCTGTAGAATCCTGCATGCCCAAGGAAACTGTGCACACCTTTCACTGACATAGGTGGTGGCAACTTTTCAATAACCTCGATCTTAGCATGATCGACTTCCAACCCTTTTCGAGACACTTTGTGTCCAAGGACAATACCCTCCTTCACTAGGAAGTGGCATTTCTCCCAGTTTAGTACAAGGTTGGATTCCTCACAGCGAGCCAGCACCCTGTCAAGATTCTGCAAACAAGTAGCAAATGAATTATCGAAAACAGAAAAATCATCCATAAATACCTCAACAAAATCCTCCACCATGTCATGGAAAATAGCCATCATGCATCTCTGGAATGTGGCGGGTGCATTGCATAACCCAAATGACATTCGCCTGAAAGCATATGTCCCATAAGGACAGGTAAAAGTAGTCTTCTCTTGATCCTCCGGAGCTATGGCTATTTGGTTATAACCAGAGTACCCATCAAGGAAACAATAATATTCCTGTCCAGCCAACCTATCCAATATTTGATCAATAAACGGGATGGGGTAATGATCTTTCCTCATGGCTTCATTAAGCTTCCTGTAATCCATGCAAATCCGCCATCCTGTGACGGTTTGGGTAGGAATCAACTCATTTTTCTCATTGGTGACCACAGTCATCCCCCCTTTCTTTGGAACACACTGAACTGGGCTGACCCATTCACTGTTTGAAATCGGGTAGACCACACCTGCATCAAGCCACTTGATTATTTCTTTCCTCACCACATCCTTCATTGTTGGATTTAGTCTCCGTTGCGACTGAACGGTTCGTTTGGCTCCTGTCTCCATGAATATCCTGTGTGTGCAAAAAGATGGATTCATACCCTGAATGTCTGACATTTGCCAACCCATTGCTTTCTTCCTTTTTCTGAGGACACCCAATGCTTCCTTCTCCTGTGCCTCCGTCAAGTCTGTAGAGATGATGACTGGTAACGTCTCATCCTCCCCCAAAAAGATATATTTTAAATGGGGAGGCAATTCTTTCAGCTCCAGCTTCGGTGCCTCCTCAACGGATGGTTTCGGCAAAGGTTCTAGAGACCTCATCAATGAGTGAAATTCCTGTCTCCTCGGAAGATTTTGTGCTTCATTCAACATTTGGACCATTCCATACGCCTCTCTATCTCCAAAATGATCAGAGTGCATCAACACTCTTTCCAATGGGTCTTGAGATTCAACAATCTGACGAATTTCTTCATGTTCGACCACACTGATTGCTGAAAGCTCCTCATGTATAGCTGAAAGCTTCATGGCTTTAAACACATCAAATACCTCTATTTTGTCGTATGCTCGCATTGTTAGCTTCCCCGCAGCTACGTCAATTAGTGCTTTCCCGGTCGCCAAGAAAGGACGTCCCAAAACAAATGGGACTTCCGCGTCTGGTTCAAAATCCAGCACGACAAAATCTACCGGGTAAATCAGGGAGCCAACTTGCACCAGAACGTCCTCCACAATGCCATTAGGTCTGGCTAAGGACCGATCTGCCAATTGCAAGATTACTGTTGTGGGTCTAGGACTCTCTAGACCCAGCGTTTTGAATACCGATGACGGCATCAAATTTATGCTCGCTCCCAAATCACACAATCCACGAGCTCGGATGCTCTGCCCAATAGTAATCTGTATAGTAAAGCTCCCAGGGTCTTTGAGCTTTGTGGGCAGTCTGTTTTGAATCCGAGAAGTGCACTCCTCCATTAGAGCCACCGTAGCATACTCAGTCAACCGACTTTTATTTGCCACGATGTCCTTTATATACTTGGCATATTTCGGCACTCCCTACAAAACATCAACAAGAGGTAAGTTAATATGTACCTGTTCCAGCACCTCCATGAATTTCTTGAAACACGCCTCCTCTTTGTGTTTCTTTAGTCGTTGAGGGAACGGGGGTGGAGGTCTTTCTGATTCAGCTTCCTTGGTTTTCCCCCTCTCAGAACTGTGCTCCCTCTCAACTTCTGTTGCTCCCAACTGTTGAGGTGGTCTTTCTGGTTCCACCTCTTTCAACTGCAAACCACTCCTTGTGGTCACTGCATTTACCTACTTGGGATTGGGATCCGTGTCGCTTGGCAGTCCTCCTCTAGGCCTTGTGTTTTGGGCACTAGCAAATTGCCCAAATTGATATTCAAGTGCCTTGGTAGCTAACTAGATGTTTTTCACTTCGGCTGCCAATTTCACATAGTCGGCCTGCAATTAAGCTTGGTTAGCTATCATGGTCTTGAACATCTCCTCAATGCTGGGTGATGGTGGTGGAGGAGGTGCATTGTTGTTTCTGAATTGTGCTTGATAATTCTGCTGCCCTTCTTGGTTCCTTTGCACACCCTGACCCGAACTTTGCCCCTGATGGTTGTTGCTACCCTAGGAGAAATTCGGGTGATTCCTCCAATTGGAATTGTAGCTATTACCATACTGTTGGTGGTTTTTCCTTTGCACATTTCCCACAAAGTTTATCGAGTCAGGATTTGCTCCACAACACTCAGCTGAGTGCTCACTGCTTCCGCACACTTCACACCAAATCTGCTGCACTGCATTCACTGGGGCTTGAGGCTGGCTCATTGTCATGTTGCTGAAGTGGGTGTGAAGTTGATTTTGTAATGCAGCTATCTGTGCAGCAATAACTGTAAACCCATCCACTTCAAGCACTCCTGCTGCTTTCCTTGTCCCGCCTCTTGACGAATCAACATTCCATTCCGGATTGCCCTGCGAAATACGGTTCAACAAGGTATACAGCTCCTCATAAGTTTTCTCCAGCGCTTGTCCTCCAGCTGCTGAGTCTAGCAATATTTTTGTGTGGGGTTCCAAACCCTCTATAAAAGTGTGCACTAGCACATCATTGGACTGATGATGATGAGGACAATCCCGCAACATGGACTTGAATCTCTCCCAGGCCTGATATAGATTCTCTCCCTCTCTCTGTTTGAAACTTAGAATCTGACTTCTAAGTCTTGCTGTTTTATCGGAGGGAAAAAACCGTATCAAAAATTTCCTTGCAAGATCATCCCACGTAGAAATAGAATTCGGTGGCTCAGCTTTCAACCACCTATTGGCTTCTCCCAATAGTGAAAATGGGAACAATGTAAGCCGGACATAATCTAATGACACTCCAGCGGGGATATAAGTGTCACTTATCTCCAAAAAATTTTGGAGATGCTGCTGTGGATCTTCATGAGGGAGACCTGTAAACTGCCCGCTGGTCTGCAGCAATTGCACCATATTCTGATTAAGTTCGAACCTCCCTCCTGGCTCAGGTTTGCGGATGCTAGATGTGACATTATTAGCATGTGGGATTGCCACCTCACGAACCGGCCGAGCTGCTACTTCTTCGAGCACTAACACTGCCCGTACTACCGGTGGATTCTGTTGTTGCTCCATGATCGTCTGTCTGAGCAACTGCAGCTTTCTTTCTAGAGCTTCTCTCCGCTTACTATGAAATATTCTTTCTGGCTCTAAATACTAGTCCACCAGCTCCTTGTCTCTTGCCAGCGTTCAACAGAGATTAAATCTGCAAAATACAGGCTAAGACCAAGTTGTCAACACTAGGAGAATAAAAATACAGTAAATTAACACTTAAGACAAATTCACCAATTGCCAGTCCCCGGCAACGGTGCCAAAAACTTGTTCGGTTGTTTGCTATGGGTATAAAACTACACGCAAGTGCACGTGGTCGAACAAGTAGTAAAGTGGCTTAAGTAAGCCAAGTATCGATCCCACAGGGACTGGGATGAAGTGCAATCTGCTCAAGTGTGCTATGTTTCAATTCTAAAAATGCAGACAACAGTGTAACCAAGAGTTTGATATTTTGTTTTATAATTTTTATGCTAAAGCTAAAACAATTATCTAATGTGAGTCTGAACTATGAATGAGAGCATGCTGAGGCTAAACGAACATGTAATGAAATTAATTATCGACATAATTTGGTTAGTCTTTTCCTCCGGTTGCTAGTCAAGAACTATTGCCAAGGGATTAAAACTCTCGTATTTAACCCCACTTAAGAATCATGAACCATCCACCTACATTTCTGTGATTAAATGCAATTCATGTTCTAGCCATACAAACCCGGTTCCTAAATTGACTAATACGACTTTCAGGTATATTTCTATCCTGAAGGTAAATTAATTCTCAATTTTCCCAAACTAAGAAAAGATCATATCCTATTAATTCACAACTTTCCAATTTCTTGCTCTCTGGAGTGAAACCGGACTTTTTAGATATACATTAACGTAGGCAACACATTAATGCAGTAAGAACAAGAATTAATAGAACAACCATGGAAGAAAAGATGAAAAACCAATATGATCAACAATTACATTTCACTACAATTGTTCATAACCTCAGCAAGAAGATGAATTAGCCACTCATTTATGGATTAAACATCGTTAAATGAGTGTTAAACATACAAGCAATTGAATACAAGGAGAAGGAAAGAGAGAAAAACCCTGATAATTTCGTCCCCTCAACTGCCTGTAACCCACGTTCTTGCTCCACCAAGTCAGAATATTGAAAAATGAACCTAAGTGTTCTATTTATACTAGTGAAATTTTTTCCTGGAATAACAAGCAACGTGTCACGGAGTGCATCGCGGAGCACTGCCTCCGTGACACGCTACGGACGCGGACCTTCACTGGAACTGGGGGTCCAGGAAATAAAAGCCCAACGTGGCACGGCATGCAACGCGGAGCCAAGCCACCGTGCCATGGACCCATCGCGAACCCACACTGGAATTTGGCTGAAAATTTCCATCCAGGCAGAAGGCCTCCGCGATGGCAGCGTGACACGGCTCCATCGCGGAGCCCCTTTATTTTGTGCTTTCCAATGCCTTGTCCCGTGCTCACTTCCGAGTTCAACCCCGATCTCTTCCAACATGCATTTAAGCTTTCCAAAATTACATTTTACCTGCAAAATAATGCTAATCATGTTGGTTAGTATAAATTCACATTTTATTATCAATTACATGAGAATGTATACACATTGATAGATAAACAAGGCTAAAATGACACTTTTGTGTATCACTTGGGCATATGAATTTGCCCAAGATCAAATACTAGGAAGTTCGTTTAGGAACTCATTAACCACAAGAATGGACTGGAGAGTTGGGGATTCTGCTTGCATATCCCGGACCCTAACAATATGGTAGATACAACCTTTTGCTATCAACTTCTTCACCGGAAGATAAGATATAAACTTACCTTTTGGCGTGGCTGTATTACCTCTCCATTCTTGTGCTAACTCTCCCAGAAAATAAAATCAAACAATTTTGGTCCAACATTCTACAGTGGAATAACATGGTGACAACCAATCCATACCCATAATTACATCAAAATCAATCATCTCTAATTCTACTAGATCTTCTAAAATCTGGCAACCAACAATCTCTATTGTACAACCTCGACAAATTCTTTAGCAATAACAAAGTCACCAACGGGTGTAGATACTGAGAAGGGTAGCTGAAGCAATTCTGGCACTATATCAAACTTTCAGGCCACTAATGGAGTAACGTACGACAAAGTGGAGCCCGGATCTATCAAGGCATAAACTGAGTGAGAGAAAACATCTAATATACTTGTCACAACATCTGGCGATGAGTCTAACTCCTGTTGTCCTGATAGTGCATATGTCCAATCCTGACCTCTACCTGAACTGGATGCCCCTGATCTACCTCGGCCTTTTCCTGCTGGAGCTGGGGGCTTGCACCCTGTATAAGGTGTTACGTCATATGAACCTACTGAGGATCTATTCTATTGGTCCTGGCTGCCCTGGCATTTAGTCGGGTAATCTCTCATTATATGTCCCTCCTGTCCACAAGAATAACAAGCGGTGGAACCATACCTGCATCTCCCCAAATGCAGCCTATGACAAGTACTGCATCGTGGTACTCCATCTGTCCCTATAAACTACGGGGGACTCAAGGCCAGGAACTCATGAACTCTCAAACTACCAGGCCCCTCAGTGGGCTCAACGGCAGCTGGTACTATTGGCTAAGGCTGACACTGGGCAGCCATCATCTGGACCAACATATAGAATGCACCCATGAGCTCCTGATCTTATGGAACAGGAATGGCTGGGGTGGTACTGCTATATCTGCTGCTCTAGCAGGCTCTGAGTGTGGAGGTGAGTGCTGGGGAGATCTAGGTGGTGTCTCCCTGTCGCCCTCAGATCGGGCTGACTTTGCCTGGGGCGCACTACTAGTGCCCTCTCCTGCTGCCATATCTATTTCTCAACCAGTCGCAGTCCGTCGTGCGTCAGACATTTTTCTGTAAATAAGTAAAATAAAATTTGTATAGGGAGTTACCCTATACATCATAGCTCTATAGCATGACTGGAGGAGAAAGAAGAGTAACCACACAATAATTCCCCATAGCCCCCTATCTATAGAATGTAGTGCACAACACATCCACAGACAAGACTCTACTTGACACGCCTTGCAGACTCCCTAGGATACGACTTGCTCTGATACAAAGTTTGTCACACCCACCTTAGGAGGCATGACTTGCACCTAGTGCCACATTGGGATCGGGACTACCCTGACTTACCCGGTGCACTGCTGGTGCACGCCTGCAGCTCATTTCAAGAAAATGAAGAGCTATAACTCGACTATAAATACAACCTCTGGCCGATAATGCCACCTGCAAAGGAAGATAGCTAACCAACAATAACAGGAATTCTATGCGGGCCGACAAGACTACCATGCTATCTAGTTATAACTAATATGAAATCAGGGAATTAAACTATGCGATGGCCGATAAGGATACGACCTAACAGCTAAATGCACCACACGGCCATCACATGAAATAAAACATACATAGGCCCCACTCGGCCAACAACAAAAGCTAACTACTAAAATTCTCTAGCCTGCAAGCCTCTAAGAGTGGAATAACAGGGCCCCGACCTACCCATAAACTATACAACAAAAGAATAAACCTCTTCTAACTATCAACTCTGGAAGAAAGGAGTTGAATGAACTGCTAACTCCAGCTGACGGCTAGGAATGACCTGAACTGCATCTATCCGTACCTGCAGGCAAGTAATTCAGCACCCCAAGAATGGGCGTTGGCAAAATATGTACCGAATATGTAAGGCAGTAGATAATAACTGACTGAAAACTGGTAAAACTGAAATAATCAAGCAGGAGAGTAAGAATTAAACCTGAGTAACCTTACCGTCAGAAATATCTAACCAACAAGTTTATAAATAAAAAAAAGAACCTAACCGCGCCCCCGTAAGCCTGGAAGGTACAAACGATACAGAATAACCTACTTGGGCCCCCATAAGCCCCGACAAGTACAAACAATATACATTTCTACTATCTAATGACTAAAGGTTCATAAACACACTGGTAACTCAAGAATGTTCATTCTCTGAAACTATATCTAAGACTGATAGGCTCCTTTAGTTGTGTCTGTGCCTGAGCTATCTGAGTTGTTTAACTAGGCCCTGAGCCTTGGCTCGACTATGGGTCATAATGTAATCTTTGATAATTGGACCCTAGGCCTTGTCCCGACTATGGGTCATAAGGTAATCTCTGTAATTGGATCCCGAGTCTTAGCTCGACTATGGATCATACTATAGCTGCTGTAACTAGGCCCCGATCCTTGGTTCGACTATGGGCCATAATATAACTGCTATAACTGGACCCCAAGCCTAGGATCAACTGTGGGTCATAAGGATGCGCTGAAAACTGGATACGGCCCTCATGGTCTCAATCTGGTCCCTCCGAATATCATACTGCTCCTGTGAGCATAACCCTATAGGCAACAACGTCCAAACACCAAATATCATGTACAATATTCAAGTTGACTAGGATTAACTATGAAGAGGGTAATTATATCATCGCTATCATCTCAATTCAATTCATAACAGCTTACCACAATAGGTTTACTCTAAAGTACTATAGATACACAAGTCGTACTAACTTTACGACGAACATAACTTGCCGAAAGGGATAACTTTACATACCTCAAGTGCTGACTTTCCATTTAACTAACGAGTTTCAACTTGTATCCGACATTTTATCCAGTTGCAGCCCTTATACTGAGAGAATAGGGATAATTTCAATATTAAAATTGGCAAATAATAATAAATTTTGATATTAATATCAACTATAATTCAACTCTGAATAACTTGGTGAAAGTCCGAAATTTCTCGAGAGTTTAGAATTAAGAAATGCTTACCTAATGCCTGTAGCTGTTTAGGAATCAATTTGGAATAATTCTGACAACTTTTGCTTGGCGGAGTTCCAATTTTCCAAGTGAATTTTCAAAAAATAACTCCGTAGAAATGCTCCCCGCAGGCTTAAGACTTATTACCTGAAGTTAATTCGCGTTTGGACGGTGTTTAGTAGCGTAATTTGACAAAAAAATAGTGAATATTGTGTCTTTCTCTCTTCACTGGCCGAGGGTCATTTATCATATAATGAAACAATTGAACAAGGTGCTATATATATCTATTATGGGCGGTGGCCAGGGGGGTCCGTGGCACGGCCCCCATCACACGGATTTATGGGCATGACACGCCGCCTATCGTGGAGGAGGGGGGTCTGTGACACGGTGCCGATCGCGGCCTGCCTCCGGCCCTCTCCCTTATACTAACTTGATAGCGTGCTTATGCATCCTTTCCCTGAGCCCTCTTTCGTATGCGTCGTACTTCAAAACTCTCGACTAACGTACAAATGCACCTATTAACAATAGTAACTTACGGGGTGTAACAATAAGTGTCGCGCATTTCACACCCATGAAACAGACTCTACTTAACGCAAATTTCAAGCACCCTAGGACACACCTAAACTTGTTGCTCTGATATCATGTTTGTTATTACTCGAGCATAGACTCAGATTATAACACGGGACTTAGAACCACGAACAGTCCAAGATAACTCATAGCATATGCATGTAATCATTAAGTGTAACACCCCAAGAGTTTCCCGGATCAGACCTTAGAGTTGGATGAAGTTCAGCAGGAAACTAGTAGAAAATTCTCACTGAATGACTCATCTAACAGGTCATTGGTCGTTCAAACGACATATTATATGGAGCTGTTGTGATCTAGTAGACCAGAATTCCCACAAAACAACGATCCAAGAGACATCCCGTTATTAGTTGTGATAGGTCATGCTGAGTGGCCGTTGGTTGGATTTTAGAAAAAGGTTCGACTAAGTGGTTCGGTGACAACGGACGGTACCACAAACCGTTAGGTGAAGTAACGACCCATCGTGACGGGCCTTAGAATGAACTCAAGGGTTAGACTAATGGTGACGACGGGAGGTATTGACGAGTCGTTGGATCAAGTAACGACTCATCCTATCGGTCGTTGGTTGAAGAAGTAAAATTTGGAAAAAAAGGGCCCCAGTAGTAACGGACGGTCACCACGAGCTGTGGTAAGGAACAACTGCTCGTGGTGTGGGTCGTGGTCACTGGACAGGCAGATTTTCAATCTTAATCCCAAGGGTATGTTAGTAAATTTCTACATTCCCAGTTCCTAAATGACTTCATTTTGGGTATTGTAAGGATTGAATGAAAGGGGTTTTCACTAGAATAAACCCCTCATTATCCAAAACTATCCGTAGAGTTTTTCTTCTTCTTCTTCTCTCAAGCTTAAGAGCACCTAGGTTTCTCTTCAAGGGCTACAAGCTCTAAGATCAGTAAGGGAGTCTTCTAATTAGGTATGTGGGACTTCAACAAGGATCTCCTTTCATCCTTGTGTCTCAATTTTTATACTAAGACCCTAATCCTTGATTTCTAGAAAAGCATGTTCTAGGGTTTCGATTTATGCATGAATTCTCATATTTCTATGGATTCTAAGAGCCATCATGATTAATAGCCATGTATGCTTACAAAATTACTTCCAAGTTCTCGAATTATGTTCATGATATGAAAATAGCATTATTATAGAATTTTCACCATGATTTAGTGTAAATTTCAAAATAGGGTTTAATTAAATATTCACATGCTCTCACCATAAATTCATTATATATGTTTAAAGCATGAGTCAATCATACGGGCATCCATGAATCTAGAATATATGAATTAGTATATGTGTTGAAGCATGATTATAACTTATGGGTTGAAGAATGTACATGTTTTCACTATGATTTCGGTGTGTATGTTTAAAGTACGACTTGAAGCTATGGATCTTTCATGAATCAAGAACATATGGCTTATACTATGATTTCGGGATTTAAATGTTATGAATTTTGAGGACAAAGAATGAGAGTCCCTGACTGAGCTATGGGAAACATTCTCTGCTATTGAGAGTCCCAGACTGACTAAGGGAAACATACATGAAGCTTTTATTTGAAAGCATTTAATGAAGTATAATCAAGCTGATGCATAAGGGTCATATACTGTACATATACTGAGAACTGAAGCTGTAACTGATATCATACACTGTACTAACTATCTATTGCTAACTGAGACTGAATTATGCTCTTACTGATTTAAACTGTAGTCTGAAACTATACAGAGCTGAGCTGAACTGATATCGTAAACCTAGGGAGAGGTAGCGGCGGCTAGGGTAAGAGACTTCCTCAGGATGAACCCTCTCGAATTCTTGGGGTCAAAGGTGGATGAGAACCCATATGAGTTCTTAGAGGAAATCCAGAAGATCACTCGAAGTATTGCAATGATGGGAATCAAGAGCATAGACTTAGCCTCCTACCAGTTGAAAGGAGTCGCTCACATATGGTTTTGCATGTGGAATGATAGTCAGGGAGTTGGAGCAGTCGCCGTGAGTTGGGATGAATTTATGACTGCCTTTTTGGACAGGTATTTCCCTAGAGAATTGAGGGAGGCAAAGGCGGTAGAGTTCATAAACTTGAGGCAAAACAACATGACTATCCAGGAGTATGCGTTGGAGTTTACCAGGTTGTCCAAGTATGCACCGAAGATGGTAGCCAACCAGAGGGCTCGTGTGAGCAGGTTCTTGAACGAAGTGGCAAAATCCTTGGTCAGAGAGTGAAGGACTTCCATGTTGCACAAGGACATAGACTTTTCACATTTGGTGATACGCCCAACAAATAGAGGCGGGTTAGGTGAAAGAAAAAGAGAGAGATTAAGAGGGCTAGAACAAGAGATTCAGAGTTCTCCCATTATAAATCAAGTAGTGGACACCACTCACGCTCCCAGCAAAGATCATCAGCCCCAGTACCTTCGATACCTAGTGTCCCATACAGACCTAGGGTAAGGGAGATTACCTATTCAACTTGTAAGAACTATGGGAAGAACCATTTGGGAGAATGCATGGGTGGCTCAGATGCTTGTTTTTGGTATGGAAAGTTGGGTCATAAGCACAGAGATGCCACCCCTTCAGCAGCTCCGAGTGCCCACCCCGTTCAGCAGGGTGCATCGTCTAGTGCAGGTGGCGGACAACGTCAAAATCGCTCCTATGCTTTGTCAGCTCATCAGGATTATGGTAAATTGCCAGAAGTAGTCACAAGTATGTTGTAAATTTCTCGTGCTACTCTTTCCTTGTTGCTATCCCAGAACCCAAGAACCCCAATATTGAATAGAAACTCTTGTGATGTTTCTTAGGAAGAGCTTGTCGATGTATAGTGTGAAATAGCTGTGAGTATTAGGTTGCAGTGAATGTTA
Source organism: Datura wrightii (assembly GCA_035772735.1). Classification (NCBI taxonomy): domain Eukaryota; kingdom Viridiplantae; phylum Streptophyta; class Magnoliopsida; order Solanales; family Solanaceae; genus Datura; species Datura wrightii. Next base: position 31,454,396 of record JASDFA010000006.1, read on the forward strand.
GAGGTGGAGGATAAGTCGAGAGTTAGTGGTGTAGCCCCAACCTTAAGAAAGATTCAGGATCCTTAGAATGATAGCTTTAAGCAAAGGGGGAGATGGTAAGTCTGTGAGACAAGTCGAATCTTGAGTATGCTAGTAGGGGAGTTCCAGCCCTAACAACCATGGTATGCCAATCCCTACGGATTCAGATAATCTCTCTTATGTTTCAATTGAAGCTCCGCTTTATCCATTCCCATGTTCAAACTTCCAAAATTTATAGATAACCGCTTCAGACAGCGATGCCAGTCTTACTCTATGAATCCTTAAGGCTTATCTTCATGTTATAGACTAGCTATATTTGTTAACTCAGGTCTCCCAGTATGTTCAGCTCAAACTCAGTGTTTAGAAGTTGCTTTAGTAGCTCAGTAAATAAGGTTACCTCGTGTATATGTTCAGTTCTAGATGTCATGAATGACTCGTGCTCATGAGTCCCTTACTTTCAGTTAGACCAGATATCATGAATTTTAGTTCTGTATCAGAAAGCAATTCGAGGTTGATGACTCAGTCCGTACCTGCTCAGTGTCAGCTAGAGGGAAAGAATCCTTCTCAGTGCTCCATCTAGTTCCATGTCAGTTTCATGTCTTTTGGTCCCTCTCACATCTTAGTATGCATGTACGACTTGGATATTCAGATCAGATATGTATATCAGCTCGGAGTTAGATACTCCATCAGTTCCAATTATAATTGCTCAGTATTTGGGGTACCAGTTCCTTCCTCAGCTTTTTAGTATGTTTAGCCAACATTTGAGGATGAATGTTCCTAAGGGGTAAATATTGTAACACCCCAAGAGTTTCCGGGATTAGATCTTAGAGTTGGATGAAGTTCAGCAGTAAACCAACAGAAAATTTTTACCAAATGACTCGTCCAATGGGTCATTGATCGTTCAGATGGCCTGTTAGATAGAGCCGTTATGAGCTAGCAGACCAGACTTCCTAGAAACAATGAGCCAAGATATGGCACGTTGTTAGCTGTGACAGGTCATACTAAGTGGTCGTTGGTTGGATTTTAGAAAAAGGTTTGACTAATTGGTTCAGTGACAGCGGACGGTACCACGAACTGTTAGGTAAAGTAACGATTCGTCGTGATGGTGGTTGGAAGAAACACAAGGGTTAGACCAATGGTGACGATAGGAGGTATTGACGAATCGTTGGATCAAGTAACGACTCATCCTATCGGTCATTGGTCGAAGAAGAAAAATCTGGAAAAAAAGGCCCAGTAGTAACCAACGGCCACCACGAGCCGTGGTAAGGACCAACGACTCGTGGTGTGGGTTGTGGTCATTGGATGGGAAGATTTTTAATCTTAGTCCCAGGGGCATTTTAGTAAAGTCCTACTCTCCCAGTTCCTAAATGACTTTATTTTGGGTATTGTAAGGGTTGAACTAAAGGGGTTTTCACTAGACTAAGCCCCTCATTCTCTAAAACCATCCGTAGAGTTTTTCTTCTTTCTCTTCTCTCAAGCTCAAGAGCACCTAGGGTTTCTCTTCAAAGGCTGCAAGCTCCAAGATTAGTAAGCGAGTCTTCTAATCAGGTATGTGGGACTTCAACAAGGATCTCCTTTCGTCCTTCTGTCCTAATTTTTATACTAAGACCCTAATCCCTTGATTTCTAAAAAAGAATGTTCTAGGGTTTCTATTTATGCATGAATTCTCATATGTATCCTATGGTTTCTAAGACCCATCATGATTAATAGTTGTGTATGCTTACGAAATTACTTCCAAGTTCTCGAATTTTGTTCATCATATGGAAATGGCATGATTAAAGAATTTTCACCATGATTTAGTTTAAATTTTGAAATAGGGTTTCATTAAATATTCACATGCTCTCACCATGAACTTGTTATATATGTGTAAATCATGAGTCAATAATATGGACATCCGTAAATCTAGAATATATGAATTAGTATATGTGTTGAAGCATGATTAAAACTTATGGGTTTTGGTGAATATGAAGAATGTACATGTTTTCACTATGATTTCAGTGTGTATGTTTAAAGTACGACTTGAACCTGTGGATCTTCCATGAATCTAGAACATATGGCTTATACTATGATTTCGGGATTTAAATGTTATGAATTTTGAGGACAAAGCATGATAATGTTCTTTCATACTTTTGGGATTGTTGATAGTAGAAAGTAGCCTTGATCAGACTTTAATAAATTCAATATGATGTAATTAGTTGAACACTCATGTCTGGTTAGCTGAAGTAGTATAGATTGGATGAATGATGTCAGATTGGTACCTTCCTTGTTAAAGTATAATCGGGATTCTCAATAGCAGAGAATGTTTCCCTTAGTTAGTCTGGTACTCTCAATACCAGAGAATGTTTCCCTTAGCTCAATCAGGGACTCTCAATAGCCGAGAATATTTTCCTTAGCCAGTCAGGGATTTTCAATAGCGGAGAATGCTTCCCTTAGTTCAATTAGGGACTCTCAATAGCCGAGAATATTTTCCTCAGTCATTCAGGGACTCTCAATAATAGAGAATGTATCCCTTGGTTTATGATATCAGTGCAACTCAGCTCCATATAGTTTCAGACTACAGTTTAAATCAGTCTTAGCAAAATTCAATCTCAGTTATCAGCAGATAATCAGTACAGTGTATGATATCAGTTACAACTTTATTTCTCAGTATATGTACAGTACATGACCCTTATGCATCAGTTTGATTATACTTCATTAAATGTTTTCAAATAAAAGCTTAATGTCAATATTTATGTATCTCAGACAGGGTTATTGTATTTCAGTTCAATTATATGTTCAGTGATGTACTCAGTTTACTCCTTCCAGCATACTTGCATGTTTTAGTTTCTTTACATTTCTCCCATACTCGGTACATTTCAGGTACTGTTCACATACTTTATGTCTATATCGTCTCATGATATAGATTCAGGTTTCTAGACTCAGCCCCACAGTTAGACACGCTCCATTTCTATCTTAGCTGATTGTGGTGAGTCCTCATCTCTCAAGGACGAGATCTATATTTTCCTATTTTAGTTATATTTCAATTTCAGGCCTTAAACGTTAGCTGGGGGATTGTCCCAGCAACTCATCAGTGTAGTAGATGCTTTCAGACTTGGGTAAACAGATTCAACGTATGTATCATAGTTTTATTAGATTATATCTTATGCTTTTGATTAGATTATTTTAGTTAGCTTTCGCTCAATTACGATTCTGTTAGTTGTTTTCTTGCTAGTGTTATGTTATGATTAATCCATGGGTTAACTTGGAGCCTCTCAGGGTTCTTTGTCCCGTGTCTTGATCCAGGCCCATGTTCGGGTCGCGAAAAACTTGGTATCAGAGCAAAGGTTTAAGGTGTCCTAGGGTGTCTGAAAGTCGTATTAAGTAGAGTCCTTTTATGGGTGTGATGCGCGCCACACTTATGACGAAGAGGATACGAGATATCTTTTAGGAATTTCCCTTTTGTTCATGATTCTTATCGTGCATAGAGTATGAAACTCTAATAGTTCCTCTCCTGACTCATTCTTTACGCGCTCACAGATAATTCCTCCCAGACGAGCAAATGGAAGAAGAAATGGTAATGGGCGCCAGCAGGCCCCACCAGCCCATGGGGAACATGTACCCGAGTAGGTTGCTCATGTCAAATTCAAGGTAGCCTTTCACATGCTGGCGCAAGCCATGACCGCCCAGATTAATCAGCAGGCGATGGCTCACGTTCCCCAGAATGGGAACATAGTGGCGACTAGGGTAAGAGATTTTCTCAAGATGAACCCACCCAAATTCTTAGGGTCAAAGGTGGATGAGGGCCCGTACAAATTCTTAGAGGAAATCAAGAAGATCACCCGAATTAATGGGGTGACAGAAATGGAGAGCGCAGACTTAGCTCCCTACCAACTGAAAGGGCTCACATATGGTTTTGTCAATGGAAGGAAAGTTGGGGAGTTGGATCAGTCCCCGTGGGTTGGGATGAATTTATGACTGCCTTTTTGGAAAAGTTTTTCCCTAGAGAATTGAGGGAGGCAAAGGCGGCAGAGCTTATCAACTTGAGGCGAACTAGCATAAATGTCCACGAGTATGTGCTGGAGTTTACCCGGTTGTCCAAGTATGCACCGGAGATGGTAGCCGACCAGAGAGCTTGTGTGAGCAGGTTCGTGAATAGAATGACAAACTCCTTGGTTAGAGAGTGCAGGACGACCATGTTGACCAAGGACATAGACTTTTTTGGTGATATAAGCCCAACAAAATAGAGGCAGAAAAAGTGAAAGAAAAGGAGAGAGAGGCCAAGAGGGCTAGAACAAGAGATTCAGAGTTCTCCCATGAGAGATCGAGTGGTGGACATCGCTCACGCTCCTAGAAGAGACATCAGCCCCATCACCTTCAACAGTAAGTGTCTTGTACAAACCTAGCGTAAAGGAGTTTACCTATCCAACTTGTAAAAACTGTGGGAAGAACCATTTAGGAGAATGCATGCCTGGCTCAAACGCTTATTTTTGGTGCAACAAGTTGGGTCATAAGCACAGACGTTGCGCAACAGCTAAGCAGGGTGAGAGTAGGGCCCCAGCCACCTCTTCAGCAGCTTCGAGTTCCCGTCCAGTTCAGCAGGGTACATCATCTAGCGCAGGGACAACATCAAAATCGCTCTTATGCTTTGCCAGCTCATCAAGATAAGGGTAAATTGCCAGAAATAGTCACAGGTATGTTAAAATTTCTCGTGCTACTCTTTGCTTGTTGCTAGCCCCAGAACCCCAGTATTGAATAGAAACTCTTGTGATGTTTCTTAGGAAAAGATTCTCAATGTATAGAGTGAAATAGCTGTGAGTATGAGGTTGTAGTAATGTTAGAGGTGGAGGATAAGTTGAGAGTTAGTGGTGTATCCCCAACCTTAAGAAAGATTCAGGACCCTTATAATGATGGATTTAAGCAAAAGGGAAGAAGGTAAGTCTGTGAGACAAGTATAATCGTAAGTATGCTAGTAGGGGAGTTCCAGCCCTAACAACCATGGTATGCCAATCCCTACGGATTCAGATAATCTCTCTTATGTTTCAGTTGAAGCTTCGCTTTATCCATTCCCATGTTCAAAGTTTCAGAACTTATAGATAACCGCTTCAGGAAGTGATGCCGGTCTTACTCTATGAATCCTTAAGGCTTATCTTCATGTTATAGACTAGCTATGTGTGTTAACTCTGGTCTTCCAGTATGTTCATCTCGAACTCAGTCTTTAGAAGTTGCTTTAGTAGCTCAATAGATAAGGTTACCTCATGTATGTGTTCAGTTCTAGATGCCATGAATGAATCATGCTCATAAGTCCATTACTTTCAGTTAGACCGGATATCAGGAATTCTAGTTCGGTATCAGAAAGCAATTCGAGAGTGATAACTCAGTCCGTACCATCTCAGTGCCATCTAGAGGGAAAGAATCCTTCTCAGTGCTCTATCTAGTTCCATGTCAGTTTCATGTCTTTCTGTCCCTCTCACGTCTTAGTATGCATGTGCGACTCGGATATTCAGATCAGATATGTATATTTTCCCAGAGTTAGATACTCCATTAGTTCTAGTTGTAATTATTCAGTATTTGGAGTACCAGTTACTTCCTCAACTTTTTAGTATGTTTAGCCTACATTCGAGGATGAATGTTCCCAGAGGGGAGATATTGTAACACCCCAAGAGTTTCCTGGATCAGACCTCAGAGTTGGATGAAGTTCAACAAGAAACCCGCAAAAAATATTCGCCGAACGACTCATCCAACGGGTGGTTAGTGTTACACCCCGTAAATTTTAAATGAATAAATAGCCTAATGGCATGTTGGTTAAGGGATTTAGGAAAAAAAAGGATAAAAAGTCGGTTTGCATTATTTTCAATAATGCAACCAGAAAACAGAGGGTATAGCCAAGTTAAGGCAAAACCCACGACATTTTTTATATATTTCCTTCCGATTACGCTACGAAACGCGGTCTAAACTCCATTTCGGCTTAGATACCGAGGTATAAAGCTACAGAGAGCAATCCTACGGAGTTGGTTTCGTGAAATTTGGCCGGCGAAATGTCGTGCTACCGAGGTAAAGTAAATAGAATTGCTTTAAATTAGTACCAATGTGTTCCTAGACTTGCAGTGAGCACTTATCCCTTCTGGACTATCGAGAAATAACGAGTTTTCGATCGTTTTTCGATAAGTCGAAGTTTGGGATAAATATATATCAAAAGTGATAATTTCTCCCGGATATTAATGTATTTAGTTCTAATTGACATGTATATGAATGTAGTTGGGACAAACAATAGAAGTATCGACGAAAATCACATCGGCCAGTCGGATACTCAGAAACCAGGTATGTAAAGCTATTCTTTCGGCAAGCCAGGAAGTACAGTCTAGAAAATAAATAGAATAAAGGCTATTAATAGATACCCAGCGTACAGGAACAATTTTAGTACAATTTCCAGCAAGCATGCTAATATATCATTATGTATCATGCGATAATCAGAATAACGGATAGTCAGATAATTTCAGATAGTTATATGGTATCCGCTAATAGCTCAGCATGTTCTTACGTAATACCCAAAATGAAAGTTGTAAAAGTAGTATAACGAATTAGCATGATTACTGATTGTATGTATTACATTATCGAGCTATACCCAGACACAGATAGCACATTTAACGCTACTGAGCTCTATCCAGATTACAGATAGTACGTATTACATTTGTTGAGCTGTATCCGGTAATAGATGGCACATTTTATATCATTGAGCTATATCCAGTTATAGATGGCATGTTCTACGTTATTGAGTTATATCCAGATATAACCAGATCAGTAATTAGATATAAAATAACTCCAGACACTGATATAGCTCCAGATACAGATATAGCTCCAGAAATAGATATGGCTCTAGAAACTGATATAGCTTCAGATCACGGATAACAGTAATCAGATAAATAGATAAAGGCCAGGTAAAAGTTAGCCCAGCAATCAGAAACAGTGTAAAACAGAATATAGCATTAGTTGTTTAATACGGACTAGCCTTGAAATAAAAGAAGAGAATATGATTAGTATTTTTCTTTTGAGCATGCTTGCTGTGTATGTGTTTTGCATGTTGAGACTTGTTATGGCATGTGGGCATCCTTTAGCATCCCCGCCGCCCTTGGGTTGGTAATTGTGTCGCACACTGAGCGGGTGGGTAAATGTCACTCCAAGGAGTAGCATGTCGTCCGTAGTAGGACGAAGATGGGATGAATCTTTCCCCATATCAGGCTGATCAGCATTACAGTATAGTTTACCCTGTTGTGCGCAGGCACCCGGAAACAGATTTCAGATACAGTTACAATTACAAATACAGTACAGGAGTCCTCCGGACTCAGACACAGTTATTTATATCGAAGGCCATAGCCCGAGCCAGAGACCCAGGGGGCCAGTAGAGGTGCTCGTAGTCAGTAGATGAGTGGAGTGACTTATTTTTGGTTGGTTTTGACCCGGGTAGGGGTAAATAGATTGTTCTGTTGGTTGGCACCTTCCGGCTTATGGGGGTCGGTCAAGTATTGTGTGTATTTATATGTATATCTATATGTGCTATTAGATACTGATAGACAGTAGGACGACACGTCGTCAGGTACGCCCAGTTTAGTTACAGAACAGGTAAACTCTCCCCAGTTATCCTCAGCCAGATAGACTCAGCTACTTCCTGCTTATATGTCATGTTATTGTTGTTACACATTTTAGTTGTATATTTCAGTTTGCTTTACATGCTTAGTACCTGTGGTACTAACGCCTGTGGGGGCGTTGCATTGCTTGCCTGCAGGTACACATAGACGAGGAGTCGATCCCTCGTGATCCAGTCAGCAGAGTTATCAGCTCCTATCCTCTGGAGCTAGACAGTCGGAGGTTGTTCCTATTTCCTTTTTTATTACAGTTTGGGTAGGTCGGGGCCCTGTCCCCACCATTCTATTATTACTACCTAGAGGCTTGCAGTCTGATGTTTCCCTGTGGTGGTGGAGCCGGTCGTGTGGGGTCGTGCATGTATATATGTGTTTAGTTGTTGATATTGGCCGCGTGGGGCCTTCTTATGGTTATAGTTAGTGACCTTGTCGGTCACAAATGTGAATAGCAGTTGCTTCGGATTATAGTGTCATCGTTCTGGTTAGCTATGGTGCATTGCAGGTGGCTATAGGCCTAATCAGCCGGGGGCTATATTTACAGCCGCTATATAGCCGGTTCATTTCTTGAAATAGGGGGCCAGAGTCTAGCAGGCACCAGGTGCCCGTCATATCCCCAAGGTAGGGTGTGACAGTTAGTCATTCAAACGGCTTGTTAGATAGAGTTGTTATAAGCTAGCAGACCAGACTTCCCAGAAACCACGAGCCAAGAGACGGCCCGTTGTTTGCTGTGACGAGTCATACTGAGTGGCCATTGGTTGTATCTCAGAAAAGGGTTCGACTAAGTTGTTCGGTTACAACAAACGGTACCACAATCTATTAGGTGAAGCAATGACCCATCGTGACGGTCGTTGGAAGAAACTCAAGGGTTGGCCCAGTGGTGACGACGGGTGGTATTGTGGAGTCGTTGGATCAAGTAATGACTCATCCTGTTGGTCGTTGGTCGAATAAGTAAAATCTTGAAAAAAAATGGCCCTATTTGTAATGGACGGTCACCATGAGTTGTGGTTAGGACCAACAACTCGTGGTGTGGGTCGTGGTCACTCGACGGGTAGAGTTTTAAAATCTTAGTCCCAGGGGAGTCCTACGCTCCCAGTTCCTAAATGACATTGTTTTGGGTATTGCAAGGGATGAATTAAAGGGGTTTTCACTAGACTAAGCCCCTCATTCTCCAAAACCATTCGTAGAGTTTTTCTTCTTCTTCTTCTCTCAAGCTCAAGAGCACCTAGGGTTTCTCTTCAAGGGCTGCAAGCTCCAAGATCAGTAAGGGAGTCTTCTAATCAGGCATGTGGGACTTCAACAAGGATCTCCTTTCTTCCTTACGTCTCAATTTTTATACTAAGACCCTAATCCCTTGATTTCTAGAAAAACACGTTCTAGGGTTTCGATTTATGCATGAATTCTCATATGTCTTCTATGGATTCTAATACCTATCATGATTAATAGTCGTGTATGCTTACGAAATTACTTTCAAGTTCTCAAATTATGTTCATGTTATGGAAATAGCATGATTATAGAATTTTCACCATGATTAGTGTAAAATTTCGAAATAGGTTTTCATTAAATATTCACATGCTCTCACCATGAACTCGTTATATATGTTTAAAACATGAGTCAATCATATGGGCATCCGTAAATCTAGAATATATGAATTAGTATACGTGTGGAAGCGTGATTAGAACTTATGGGTTTTGGAGAATATGAAGAATGTACATCTTTTCACTATGATTTCGGTGTGTATGTTTAAAGTACAACTTGAATATATGGATCTTCCATGAATATAGAACATATGGATTATACTATGATTTCGAGATTTAAATGTTATGAATTTTGAGGACAAATCATGATAATGATCTTTCAGACTTTCGGGTTTGTTGATAGTAGAAAGTAGCCTTGATCAGACTTTAATAAATTTAATATGATGTAATTAGTTGAACACTCAGGTCTCTAGTTAGCTGAAGTAGTATAGATTGGACAAATGATGTCAGATTGGTACCTTCCTTGTTAAAGTATAATCAGGATTCTCAATAGCAGAGAATGTTTCCCTTAGTCAGTCTAGGACTCTCAATACCAGAGAATGTTTCCGTTAGCTCAGTCAGGGAATCTCAATAGTCGAGAATGTTCTCCTTATCTAGTCAGGGAATCTCAATAGCAGAGAATGCTTCCTTTAGTTCAATCGGGGACTCTCAATAGCCGAGAATGTTTCCCTCAGTCAGTCACGGACTCTCAATAGTGGAGAATGTTTCCCCTTGTTTACGATATCAGTTCAACTCAGCTCCGTATAGTTTCAGACTACAGTTTAAATTAGTCTTAGAAGAATTAAGTCTCAGTTATCAGCAAATAGTCAGTACACTGTATGATATCAGTTACAGCTTCAGTTCTCATTATATGTACAGTACATGACCCTTATGCATCAACTTGATTATACTTTATTAGATGTTTTCAAATAAAATCTTCATGTCAACATTTATGTATCTCAGACAGGGTTATTGTATTTTAATTTAGTTAAATGTTCAGTGATGTACTCAGTTTACTTCCTTCCAGCATACTTGTATGTTTTAATTTCTTTACATTTCCCGCATACTCAGTACATTCCAAGTACTGACCGCATACTTTATGTGCTATATCGTCTCATGATATAGATTCAGGTTTCTAGACTCAGCCCCGCGGTTAGACACGCTCCATTTCTATCTTAGCTGATTGTGGTGAGTCCTCATCTCTCAAGGACGAGATCTATATTTTCCTATTTCAGTTATATTTCAATTTCAGGCCTTAGACGTTAGATGGGGGCTTGTCCCAGCAACTCATCAGTGTAGTAGAGGCTTTCAGACTTGGGTAAACAGATTCAGCTTATGTATCATAGTTTTATTAGATTATGTCTTATGATTTTGATTAGATTCTTTCGGTTAGCTTCCACTCGATTACGATTATGTTAGTTGTTTTCTTGCTAGTGTTATGCTATGATTATGTCATGGGTCGACTTGGAGCCTCTAGGGGTTCTTTGTCCCGTGTCTTTATTCGGGCCTATGTTCGGGTCGCAACAAACTTGGTATCAGAGCAAAGGTTTAAGGTGACCTAGGGTGTCTGAAAATAGCGTTAAGTAGAGTCTTTTTATATGTGTGAAGCATGCCACACTTACGATGAAGAGGCTACGAGATGTATTTTAGATCCTTACTCGTGCTTTATGTGCTCGCAGATAATGCCTCCTCGACGTGCGTATGGAAGAAGAAATGGCAATGGGTGCTAGCAGGCCCTACCAGCCTATGGGGATCATGTACCTGAGCAAGTTGTTCATGCCAAGTTCAGGGTAGCCTTTAATATGCTGGCGCAGGCCATGACCGCCCAGATTAATCAGCAGGCAATGGCTCATGTTTTCCAAAATGGGAACATAGCGGCAGCTAGGGTAAGAGACTTCTCAGGATAAATGCACCCGAATTCTTAGGGTGAAAAGTGGACAAGGACCCGTACGAGTTCTTTAAGAAAGTATAAAAGATCACCCGAATTATGGAGGTGATGAGAATGGAGAGCACAAACGTAGCCTCCTACCAGCTGAAATGAGTCGCTCACATATGGTTTTGTAAATGGATGGATAAGCAGGGAGTTGGAGCAGTCCCCGTGAGTTGGGATGAATTTATGACTGCCTTTTTGGACAGGTTTTTCCATAAAGAATTGAGGGAGGCAAACGCGAAAAAGTTCATCAACTTGAGGCAAAATAGCATGACTATCCAGGAGTATGAGTTGAAGAAGTTTACCCAGTTGTCCAAGTATGCACCGGAGATGGTAGCCGACCAAAGGGCTCGTGTGAGCAAGTTCGTGAACGAAGTGGCAGACTCCTTGGTCAGAGAGTGCAGGACCTCCATGTTGAAACAATGATATATACTTTTCACGTTTGGTGATATACACCCAACAAATAGAGGCAGAACAAGTGAAAGAAAAGGAGAGAGAGGCCAAGAAGCCTAGAATAGGAGATTCAGAGTTCTCCTATCAGAGATCAAGTGGTGGACACCGCTCATGCTCCCAGCAGAGATCATCAACCCAGCACCTTCAACATCCAGTGTCCCGTACAAACCTAGGATAAGGGAGATTACCTATCCAGCTTGTAAGAACTGTGGGAAGAACCATTTGGGAGAATGCATGGGTGGCTCAGATGCTTGTTTTTTGTGTGGCAAGTTGGGTAATAAGCACAGAGATTGCACAGCAACTAAGCAGGGTGAGAGTAGGGGCCCAGCCGCCTCTTCAGCAGCTCCGAGTGTCCGCCCAGTTCAGCAGGGGGCATCATCTAGTGTAGGTGGCGGACAGTGTGAAAATATCTCCTATGCTTTTCCAGCTCATAAGGATAAGGGTAAATCGCCAGAAGTAGTCACAGGTAGGTTAAAAATTTATGTTCTATCTTTGCTTGTTGCTAGCCCCAGAACCCTAGTATTGAATAGAAACTCTTGTGATGTTTCTTGGGAAGAGATTGTCAATGTATAGAGTGAAATAGCTGTGAGTATGAGGTTGTAGTGAATGTTACTGGTGGAGGAGAAGTCGAGAGTTAGTGGTGTAGCCCCAACCTTAAGAAAGATTCAGGAGCCTTAGAATGATGGCTTTAAACAAAGGGGGAGATGGTAAGTCTATAAGACAAGTCGAATCTTGGCTATGCTAGTAGGAAAGTTCTAGCCCTAAAAACCATGGTATGCCAATCCCTACGGATTCAAATAATCTCTCTTACATTTTAGTTGAAGCTCTGCTTTATCCATTCCCATGTTCAGAGTTCCAGATTTATAGATAACCACTTCGGATAGTAATGCCGGTCTTACTCTATGAATCCTTAAGGCTTATCTTCATGTTATAGACTAGCTATGTGTGTTAACTCAATTATTCCAGTATGTTCATCTCGAACTCAGTATTTAGAAGTTTCTTTAGTAGCTCAGTAGATAAGGTTACCCCATGTATGTGTTCAGTTCTAGATGCCATGAATGACTCATGCTCATGAGTCCCTTACTTTCAGTTAGACCGGATATCATGAATTCTAGTTCGGTATCAGAAAGCAATTTGAGGGTGATAACTCATTCCGTACCAACTTAATGCCAGCTAGAGGGAAAGAATCCTTATCAGTGCTCCATCTAGTTCCATGTCAGTTTCATGTCTTTTGGTCCGTCTCACGTGTTAGTATGCATGTGCGACTCGGATATTCAGATCAGATATGTATATCGGCCCGGAGTTAGATACTCCATCAGTTCCAGTTGTAATTTTTCAGTATTTGGGGTACCAATTCCTTCCTCATCTTTTCAGTATGTTTAACCTACATTCGAGGATGATATTAGTTCAACTCAGCTTCGTATAGTTTCAGACTACAGTTTAAATCAGTCTTAGTAGAATTCCATCTCAGTTATCGTAGATAATTAGTGTAGTGTATGATATCAGTTACAGCTTCAGTTCTCAATATATGTACAGTACATAACCCTTATGTATCAGCTTGATTATACTTCATTAAATGTTTTCAGTAATGTACTCAGTTTACTTCCTTCCAACATACTTGCATGTTTTAGTTTCTTTACATTTCCCGCATACTCGGTATACTTCAAATACTGACCGCATACTTTATGTGCTATATCATCTCATGATATAGATTCAGGTTTTCAAACTCAGCCCCGAGGTTAGACACGCTCCATTTCTATCTCAGCTGATTGTGGTGAGTCCTCATCTCTCGAGGATGAGATCTATTTTTTCCTATTTCAGTCATATTTCAGTTTTTAGACTTTAAGAGTTAGCTGGGGGCTTGTCCCAGCAACTCATTAGAGTAATAGAGGCTTTCAGACTTGTGTAAATAGATTCAACTTATGTAGCCGAGTTTTATTAGATTATATCTTATGGTTTTGGTTAGAATCTTTCAGTTAGCTTCCACTCAGTTATGATTTTGTTAGTTGTTTTCTTCGTAGTGTTATGCTATAATTATGCCATGGGTCGACTTAGAGCCTCTCGGGTTCTTTGTACCGTGTCTCGATCTGACCTATGTTCAAGTCGTGACATTAAGAGCATAAACTGAGCAGAAATCCAACATATTATAAAGTATAAGCAGAATTCTAGAATACCATAATCGTATGAAGAGGGATAACAAGTCAAAATTGTTGAAATGTCTAACATCAAGTTTGAAAACCTCTACTCATACGATGAGATGATGGGACAACACCCCCAACTAGCCCTACTAAAGTCTAAAACTGAAAGACATAAAGAGATACATGCATCACAACTGTCGTCCTCGGATGATGAGGACTCACCAAAACTACAGGGCTAGAGCCGAAAAGGATTTAACGATGAGGCTGACACGAGTCACCTAAACCTGTATCATGAGATGATATAGCGCAAAAATATGTGATCAGTATATGGAATGTACTAAGTAAGTAGGATAAGTAAAACATGAGAGTAAGAACAACATGCTAAAATCATGGTCATGAGATTGTCATAAACATGATTTATGCATCATAAACTGAAGCATAATGACCCAAGATTTTGAAAGTAAAATCATATAGTTTAACATATTTAAAATTGTAAGTAAGAGCTCATAAACTAATCAATGGGTCAAATACACTATAACACATGATATTGTAAATCCTAAACATAAACAACTTAAAATATGAGGAACAATGGGAGGTTCTCATAACCGACACTATCATGAATGAGCACATGATGCCCAACTATTTTGCTCAAATTGGTAGAGCCGTGTCACAAACCCGAACATAGGCCCAGATCGAGACACGGGATAAAAAACCTCGAGAGGCTCCAAGTCGACCTATGGCATGAACATATCATCTAACTCAAACATAATAAAGAGGGAAATCAACATAATTATCATAGCAGAAGTCTGATAATCTCATAACATGGAAATACATAACTCAAATCGAAGTTGATTACATTCTATTTCTGAAAAGCCTCTACTACTGACGAGTTGATGGGATAAGACCCTAACTAACTAACTAAAATCTAAAACTGAAAGTACTAGATACAACTAAAAAGAAGGGCCCTCGAAAGATGAGGACTCACCAACTCTGGCTGATAAGTGCTAATACTACAGATCTAGCTAATGACGACACTAAGCCTGAATATCCGAGCTTGTATCATGAAACGATACAATATAGAGTATGCAGTCAGTACGTGGAATATACTGAGTATGAAAGGTAAGTAATATCGCTAAGTAAGTAAAATCATAAATCATGCATATCGTAAAACATAGTCAAGATAAGATTCTGAGAGTATGGCTTGCAAGCTATTTTTCCGAAATCATGATCTGAACATAACTGAATTGAATGATCCAAAGCTGAAAACTGAATATCATAAGTAAAACTGAACATTGGATCAAACCTGCTGAAAACATAATATCATGACTGATGAACATACATAACTGAAATCATGAGGAACAATGGGAGACTCATCATATAACCAACATTACCACGATAGAGCTTACGTGGTTTCGACTATCACACTCAAGTGGGCAGAGCTGTCCAAGGCCTTATCAGGGCTAAGGACGCTACCATGATATCGATATCAAGATGAAGGCCCCTTAGGGGCAGGGGAAGCTCACAAGGGAGGTCCTAAATAATCTGAACATACCTACATTGGCGCGTAGTTCTGAGGCATTGGGTTGACTGACCCTTAGCCTACTCGATGCTAGACACCACTCCAAAAATATGCATATGCTCTCTATCATTTTTCAACGAAGTTGAACCATCATCTAGTGACGAAGCTAACTCATAACATACATACATAAATCTAAAATCATAACATGAGGAGCCTTGGCTCAAACCATATCACAAGCTAAAAATAGTGGGAGTCTAGACTCCAAAATCCATGTGGTAAGCTAATACATAAAGTTTAGATAAATTTATGAAACATACTTGATCATATGGGCTTGCCCAATACTTAAACATGCTTAACATAGACTTGATCATTTGAAAACATGAACATAGGCATGGGTAATTCGAAATCATACTTTCTTCATAAACATCTCATCATGCTTGAATACATATTTCATAGATCTCAACTTTCATGAACTTTCATGGATGGGCATCATAATTTTAAAAACTTGAAAACATAATTTATAATTTAAAATATTGTAGAATCTGCCCCTTAATCATAATTCAATATTGGAAACATGCTTAGATCATACCCACAATTGATATTTAGGAAATTCACATGTTGGGATTCATCACTAGAATTTTCATGAATTAAGAGGGGGTTGGGCATGGGTGTGGACAATTGCACCCATTCATAATCCTAATACTTGAAGAAATCTGATTTCACAACTTTCTTGATTTTCCAATGAGAGTTTGAGGATGAACTTGAGGAATTTAGGCTTGATCACCCTTAGGAACTTCTAGACTTGCATGCATGGAAGTGAATAATCCTAGAATGAAGTTACCCCTCTTAAAACACTCTATTTTGAGATTAAAACAATGTAGTTTAGGCCTTAGGAACTTAGAAATTACGAAAAAATCCTTAATAAATTGTTAGAAAATTGTACATTGCCAGTCCCTACGAGGGACTGGACGATTCGTGCTTTGGACCACGACTTGTGGTCACCCTCTCATTGCTTACATCGGTATTCTGCCTTCTGAGGGACACCACCACTCGTGTGGTGTACCCAATGACTCGTGGTGACCAAGTCATCGTCCACACTGCCAACCTCCTTCATCCTTCAACCATACTTGCCCACGGTTGATCAAACGAATCGTGATGCTGACAATGACTCGTGGTCACACCCGTGGTCATTCCAAAACTAAAAATTTAAACCATGGCCAAACCCTACCCCATGAGTCACTCCATGACTCATGGTGCACCCCATGGGTCACTAGTTGACTCGTCCTATGACCTGATATAGAAAATTCTATTTTTTTCCATTTCAACTTTCGAGTTTGGTCTTAGAATTTTCTGGGTATTACAAACCATTCTAAGCCTTGCCAAGGAAAAGAATGATAAAGGCGTGATATCATTCGTGATTCTATTCGGACGGGGGAAGCACTCTCTAGGGAGGACCCCTATCATAATCATACCTACAGTGACACGTAGTTCTAAGTCCTGGATGCGCTGAACCCCGACATACTCAGTGCTAAATACTACTCCTAAAATGTGCATATTGCTCATAGTCCTAATCATGAAACATACTTGGTTTTGCACGGGCTAGTTGGAAATCATAAAATTTATAAATATACTTGACATATGTGAACTAGCTAAAAAACAATGCTGGAGACCGTCCCTGATACATAAAGTTGAGATTCATGAAATTTATGCATCATTGAGTAAGCCATCATAACTTGAAATCATAGATTCATAAGAGAATTTGATATACATATGTAATCATAGTCATAAATCATGAATTAAATCATAAGAGAATTGAATTCGTAGAAGATCATAAGAGATTTCAACAAAATTGGGTCTAACACTAGAATTTTTATAAATCCTAATTGGATATTTGAATTAACAAAATTGATTTAAAATTGGTCATGAGGATGGAAGAAATCCCAATTCATAACCCTATATACCTGGGCTTGAAGATATCTTGCTAGGGTTTGAAACTCAAGAAAATTAGAGAGGGAGAACCTTTGATTGCTTGAGGACTTCAGAGAATTGGATCTTTCATCTCAGATTTTAGGAGTAGAATGAGGGTTAGAAATGAATAAAACCCCTTAATACACCATTGCAGGAGTGCAAAACAACTTAGTTTAGGAGTAGAAACCTAAGAAATTTCGAAAATACCCTTAATGACTTGGCTGAAAAATTCCCTCGACAAACCGAATGGATCACCTAACGATTCGTAGGTGACTTGATAGGTCTTCATTCTCCATCCATCATCACTGGACAAAATCCAGTTTCATTGATGCTCACTTAATTCCTCCTCTTAACGATTCGTCATCACACTTAACAGTAACTACCCCAGTCGTCCAAACTCTCTGAATCCCAACTTTTCTCCTACTCCCATCAACTAAAGATTCACTTGAAGATTCATCAAGTGTACTAACGAGTCACTTGATAACTCGATCTGATGTCTACGTCAATTTCTATTGTTTTCTCCATTTTATGTCTTGAGTTTGATCTTAGGGACTTTTAGAGTGTTACAGAAAGTAACCTTTGGTTTTCTTTTCATCTTTTTCTCGTTATCTTTGGACTTTTTCCTCATTTTTTAAGGATTTGTTCTGGTCTGGATGCCCATTTCACTATTCATTCCCAGCAATTTTCCCCCAACTTCATACTTTTGAGATTGTTTATTTTCCATCTTATTCTGATCTGTTAGAGCCTGGTGGTTAGTAGTTCCTGCATCAGTGCCCATAGGGGCTTCTTGTCCTTGAGTTCTTTCGAGTTGCATCTTTTTCGCCTGTTTCTTCCTCTCCAATACTCTACACTCCATTAATAAATGCCCCGACTTTTCACAATGTCTGCAAAATTTTGGGTTGTTTTCATATTCAAGTTATTGTTCATATCCATTGAGAGGAGAGTCATCATCTTCAGAGCCTACCCAGACACTGTGAATCAATGGTGTGAGTAAATCCATCTCAACTCGAATTTTGGCCATACTTGGCCTAATTCTTCCATGAGTCACAGCATCCATTTTCAAAGGTCTTCTAATCTCACCAGCAATTTGTTTAATGTAATGCCAAGAATACATGTGAAAAGAAAGTCGAGGTCAGAGAACCCATACCGGAGCAACAGGGAGATCTTCCTCGGGTTTGAAATTTGGTGTCCATTTTTGCAGCCACATTTAGACATCTTCAATTTCTATGACCTTTTTAAACCATGTCGAGTTGAAATCTTCATCATCGGTGAAGTGCATGAAGACATTGAAGTTATCTTGGACCCCTATTTTAACCGATCCTTTCAAGGAAAATTTCTCTGAGAATCTAGATGTAATTTTTCAATTTGGGGCCTCACTTTGATGAATATTCCCACAATCGTTCTTCGACATTCTTCTGCCATCATGCCATAGTAATCCCTTGTTTTAAAGATTATAGCTGGTAGATCATTGTGAGTGGTTCTTCTTTCTTTGACATCCTCCTTTCCTTGGCAGGTTGGGTTTTTGATTTTGAGAGGGGGATGGGGCTTTTGAATGGCCACAACATATGATTTCTCATATATTCCTTCTTGAATATTATTTGCAACACACTTGTGGTCATCTTGAGCTACCATTAGCACCTTATTATCACCATCCAACAGCTCCATTGAGCCAGAAAGACAAAGCAAAGCAAACCTTTGTAAGTACAAGAGCCGTTAGAGAGCTAATTTCTAGAGAAAGAAATTTTTAAGAAACTTAAGGAGTGACACAAGTGGGTTTCACATTATTTTCATATTTGAATTTTACCTGTAATACAAGAATATTTATTTGTCATCATGAAAAAGAAAAAATATTATTAATTCATAAAATGTTTATCTTTTTGATAATTAAGATACAAAATATAAGCTTGTAGGATAAGTGATTGTGTGTAGGTCCAAAATGATTCTTATTGAGCTAGTAGAATAATTTGAGTTGTTTTTGACAAGAACCGGGTACTTAGAGAAGTGTTTTGTTCATAGAAGAAAAAAGTTGAGAAACTTTCATAAATAACTACAGTTTGGAGCATAATTATCATTAGTAACTATAGTTTATTTATCTACTACTTGTAGCTAGAATTTTAATTTAGCTATTGTATCAATTTTCTTACATGCATATTGTATCAGTTCGTTTACAGATTGTATCAATTCGCTAATAGGTTGTATCAATTCACCAATAACATGTATCTATTTTCTATGTATAAGTGATATAACTTTCTGAAAAAATCACTTGTATCAATTGTTACCATCTTTGTATCACTGTTATTCATTCACTCTAATTTCACTTATATTTATACATCTATAGTCTAACTACAACTTCGAAAATCAATTGTATCAATTATTACCGGCTTGTATTCATTCTCTCTAATTTCACTTGTAACTACTCACTCTATTTTTATTTGTATTCATTCACTCTAATATATTAATTGTTAATAACTTGTATCACTTGTCATTCGCTTTAATGATTGTATCAACATATATATTCTCTAATTTCACTTGTAACTACTCACTCTATTTTTATTTTTATTCATTCACTCTAATATATTAATTGTTACTAACTTGTATCACTTGTCATTCGCTCTAATGGTTGTATCAACATATACATTCTCTATGGATACAGTCACTATAGGTTATATTCTTTCACTTATTTTGGTTGTATCAACACATGCAGTCACGATAGACTGTATGTGCTCGCTCAACAAAATATATTCTCTCTCTCTCTCTCTCTTTCTCTTATATAATGAAATACAATGGAGATGATCCAGATCTATACATATATACAACATATACTTGTCCATATACAATATACAATTAAATAAACGATGACATTGAAGATGCACTAAATAGAGTGAAGACACATATTTATACACACATCTATACACATATGTCATTGTATTTTAATATATCAAACTTATATTTTATGAGACACTTGTATCCATCAATAAAAACCACCTCAATCATCACCAGATTATATGTCACTATATTTCAATTTATGAGATACATTGTATCCCATAACCCCAATATCATACACTGTGTTTATCATTTGGAAAGTCGATCATATTTGAGAATAAGATTTCTAGGCATCGTGTCACTGAAGATGAATGAAAATTCGACCAAATTTGAGATCACATTGTGTTAAAAATCTTTCTTTATGAGATAAGGGTGTAGTAGTAAAATCAAAGAAGAAGGGAACAACAATAGCAATAGAGAAAAGATGGAGAAGACAATGAAAGTGCTGAAATATCTATTATGATAGATGAAGAAAAACAGATGTCATGTTGTAATACCCCGGAAGTGCCTAAGACTAGACTCGGGATTTGAAATGTGAACAATAGAAAATGCTTGAAAAAGGCTCAGGATGACTCATGGTATGAGTCGTGGGAAGGAAGAACTAATTGTAGAAGGATTCGTGAAGAAGACCTGGAGTCAAGGGTCCAGACCATGAGTCACAGCACGATTCGTGGTATGTGGGTACGACTCATGGTCAGGGCCGTGAGGGAGATGAAGTCACGAGTGATGTTACGACTCGTGGTAGGGAACCACGAGTCATGGGATAAAGCTGTTGTGAAAATCTAGTACATTTCCAGGTGTCCAGTGGTGATCACGAGTGGCGACCATGAGTCGTTACTTCATGGTACAACTCGTGTTAAGGCCCGTGATGACTGACAGTGTTCAATTTCTAGATTTATGATTAAGGATACTTTCATAAACCTAAGCTCTAAGGTCCTAAACTACGTCATTTTAAGCTAAGTTAGGAGGTTTTTAAGGGTGCTTAACCTATTCTAACCCATTACCTCCCCATGCATGCAAATTAGAGGATTTCCAAGGGAACATCAAGCCTAGAACTCTCCAATTCCTTTGGGCTTTCCAGGGAGAGTGTAAGATCAGATTACCCAGGTATGTAGGATTGTGAATGAGAGTCCCTCTTCACTCTCATGCCCTAATTTCCTTCTATGTTTATGAATTCAAGTATTAAAGTAATTTGATGATCCTATGGGGTTTTAAGCCCAAATTCATGGAATTCTCCTTGATTTGATTATGGGTCAATTCCTTAAAGTTCTAAATGTTGTTTTAAGATATATGGAAAGATTTATATTTAAATTGATTATTTATTTTATGGTTTCAAATCTCAATCAATCTATGCCTAAATATGTAAAGCTTCATGAAAAGTCAAGTCATCATTCTATTATGATTTGATCTTCCTAACCCTAAATTATGAAATTTTGATTTATGATTGATTTCTCTTCAAGAACTCTTCATGAATTTATAAATGTCAAGTATATGAACTTTTTTTACAAGTATGTATGTTTTTCATGATCTATGAATTTATGACTTTTGACCTACTCATAGGCCCTTATTCATGGCTAATTATATATTTCAAATATTATAAAGTATGTTATAATTTATTTGGCCATGAAATTCATGAATGATTTCACGATTACGATATGAGCCTCATGTGCATGTTTTTGGAAGCAGTGTCAAGCATCAAGTAGACTCGACGTTTAGGTAAACTCCGTGATCTCAAAACTACGTACCACCATAGGTATATATATATATATATATATATATATATATATATATTTGGATCCCTTATGATATCACATCATGCACGTCCCTTTCCTGGCAAGCCTGGGATGGCTCTGCCCACTTGAACGAGATAGTTGGGGCATTATGTAAGCTCTATCATGATGGTGTCGGTTAAGACGAGTTCTCCCATTGTTTCTTATGATTTATGCATTGTTATGTTTATGTTACTTTGGATCAAGTTGTTTTTTTATAAGGTATCTCTTATGACTATGATTATGACTAGATTATAAATGGTTTGAAAACCTTGAGCCCTCATGTTTATATTATGACATTTATTCATGTTCATGTTGTTCTACTCCTATGAACTCTTATGTATTTTAACTTTCCATTTTTACTTACCTTGCATGCTCAGTACATTCCAAGTATCGACCGAATACTCTATGATGTATCGTTTCATGATACAGGTCTGAGTTATCAGTCTCAGCCGCATCATTAGTCCTGCTTTCCCCTCATGCCTGTTTAGTCAGTGTTGGTGAGTCCTCATCCTTCTAGGACATTCATTTATCCATTGATATGTTATTTTAGTTTCAGACTTTTGTCGAGCTAGTTGGGGATATTGTCCCATCAGCTCATCAGTTATGTTAGAGGCTTTTCAGACAATAAGTAGAAAATCATCTTGTCAGTGTTGATTCTGTTTTAGATTGATATGTATGCAGACTTCCACTTAAGCATGTTTTATTTTATCAGTTTTTGCTTGTTGTATGCTCTTACCCATTATGTTCATGCCATGATCGACTTGGAGCCTCTCGGGGTTCCTTGTCCCATGCCTCTATCCGGGCCTATGTTCAGGTTGTGACAAACTTGATATTAGAGCATTAGGTTTTGAAGTGTCCTAGGGTGTTTGAAATCCGCATTAAGTAGAATATTTTTCAAGGGTGTGAACTGCGCCACACTTATGATGGAGAGGCTACGAAATATTTTAGAAAAACTTTCCTTCTTTCATGATCTATGTCATGCGATGAAATATCTCTCCATCCATCTAACTCATGTTATACGCATTTGCAAAATCATGCCTCCTCGCCGATTTAATCAAAAAAGAAATAGAAATGAAAATGGCCATGAGAATGGCAATAGAGATGAGCACCAGCAGGCCCCACCAACCCTCGAGGATCATGTGCCCGAGCAGGTTGCCCCATGGAGTTTAGGGCAGCCATCATGATGTTGGCACAAGCATTAACCACCCAAGTCAATCAGCAGGCGATAGAGCATGTTCTTCAGAATGGGAAAGCAGAAGCGGCAAGAGTCAGGTAATTTCTTAGGATGAATCCTCAGGAGTTCCTCGGATCGAATGTGGACGAGGATCCACACGATTTTATTGATAAAATCTGGAAGATCACCTAGATTATGGGGGTGACAGGTGAGCAGTGTGCAGACCTAGCCTCTTATCAGTTGAAAGGGGTTGCACATATTTGGTTCAGACAGTAGAAAGATAGCAGAGCAGTTGGAGCGGGTCCCATTGGTTGGAATGAGTTCCTCACCGAATTCTTGGATCGATTTTTTCCCTTTGAGATGAGGGAGATCAAGGCAGCTGAGTTTATGAACCTGAAGTATAATAATATGACAGTCCAGGAGTATTCTTTAGAGTTCATCTTTATCCAAATATGCACCACATATAGTAGTTGATCAGAGAGCTCGGGTAAGCAGGTTTGTGCACAGAGTAGCGGATTACCTGATCAAGGATTATAGGACCTCTATGCTTTATCAGGACATAAAATTTCCTCGATTGGTTTTGTATGCCCAGAAGATGGAGGCATCGCATTTGAGGGAGAGGGAGGCCAAGAGCGCCAGGACAAATAGCTTTGGGTTCTCCCGGCAGAGATCAGGAGGCGAACATCATCAGCAGTCCCATCAGAGGTCATTAGCTCCAACGCCATCATCGACCAGTGCTCTATCTAGATCTCAGGGTGAACAAAGGAGCAAAGCATCAGGCTCGAGGGGACAGAGAAGCATGGGGGTAGAGCATACCTTTTCGACCTATGGGAAGTGAGGCAAGAATCACATAGGGGAGTGCTTGATTGGATCAAATATCTTCTTTGGGTGTGGTAGATCTAGGCAACAATGTCTTTGTCATTTGATCTAATAGCGTTCCGTTAGATAGGAACAGATTTGATAAATACTGATTAAGGCAAGTTCTAACATTTGCAACCGTTAAAAATCAATTAAAACGAAGGAAGAAACAATACACGCATAAAATCCATTCAAGAATCACTAAGTATTTTACCTATGTGTATTAATTTGTCATGGTTCCCACAATCCTAGTTGTGGTGGTTTTAGCTTAACAAGCACCAGGAGTGTGTGTTGTCCAGACAGGGTGATGATGGGGGTTGTGCTCAGGCTACCAATTCAGCACCAGCACCAGTACACTCAGCTTAGCAGGGTGCATTCACCAATGTAGGTAGTGGTCAGCGCCAAAACAGGTTTTATGCCCTCGCAACTTGTCAGGAGCAAGAGACTTCACCAGATGTGGTCACTGGTATGTTGCGAGTATTCCTCCTTGATGTATATGGATTATTAGACCTAAGGAATACTTTATATTTTATAACGCCCTATGTTGCCAGAAGTTTCGGAGTCAGTCCCCAAATCCTATTCAGAACCCTTCTCAATCTCTACTCCAGTCGGTGATTCAGTTATAGCCCGATGGGTATACAAAAATTGTACTATCACAGTTCTTCAAAAAGTCACCTCAGCAAATTTAGTAGAGCTATCCATGATAGATTTTGATGTTATCTTTGGCGTGGATTGGCTACATGCATGTTATGCCTCAGTGAATTATAGAACCCATGCGATAGAGTTTCAATTTTCGGGTGAGCCATTCCTAGAGTGGAAGGGGTAGTACGGTTGTGCCTATAGGTCATTTCATCTCCTACCTTAAGGCTAGAAAGATAATCTCTAAAGGTTGCGTTTACCATCTAGTTAGGGTTAAGGATGCTACCTCTGAAACCCCGACTATCCAGTCAGTTCCTGTAGTGTACAAATATTCTGAGGTGTTTCCAAATGATATCGGAAATTTCTCCCGAGCGAGAGATCAATTTTGGTATTGATCTTCTTCCCAATGCACAGTCTATATCTATTCCCCTTACAGAATGGCTCCGGCCGAGTTAAAGGAGTTGAAGGAGCAATTGAAGGATCTCTTAGACAAGGGTTTCATCAGACCTAGCAAATCTCCATAGGGTGCACCAACACTCTTTGTTCGAAAGAAGGATGGTTCCCTTCGAATGTGCATTGGCTATCGGCAATTGAACAAGGTCACTGTCAAGAACAGGTATCCCCTCCCTTGAATTGATGACTTATTTGACCAACTTCAAGGTTCTAAGTATTTTTCAAAGATAGACCTCAGATCCGGATATCATCATCTCAGGGTTAGAGAGAGTGACATCCCGAAAATAGCCTTCAGGACTCGGTATGGTCACTATCATTTTGTAGTTATGTCTTTTGGACTAATGAATGCATCTGCGGCTTTTATGAATTTTATGAACAGGGTGTTCAAGTCGTATTTGGACATGTTCATGATTGTGTTCATAGATGACATTCTCATATACTCTCGGAGCGAGGAGGAGCATGCCGCTCAATTGAGGGTGGTGCTACAGACTCTTAGGGATCACCAAATGTATGCTAAATTTAGCAAGTGTGAGTTTTGACTAAACTCAGAAGCATTTTTGGGTCATGTGGTGTCAAGTGAGGGTGTACAAGTGGACTCTCAAAAAATAGAAGCTGTGAAGAATTGGCCTAGACCAGTGAGACCTTCGGATATCAAGAGCTTCTTGGGCTTGGCTGGTTACTATAGGAGGTTTGTGGAAGGATTTTCATCCATTGCAGCACCATTGACTAAGTTGAACTAGAAAAAAGTAAAGTTTCAATGGTCGGAGACCTGTAAGAAGAGCTTTCAAGAGTTAAATACTTGACTTATCTCAGCACCAGTGTTGACTCTACCTGAGGGTACCGTTGGGTTTGTGGTTTATTGTGACGCCTCAAGGATCGATCTTGGTTGTGTATTAATGCAGCATGGTAAGGTTATATGCTTCCAAGCAGCTAAAAGTCCATGAAATGAATTATCCCATTTACGACCTTGAGTTGGCAGCGGTAGTATTTGCCTTAAAGATTTGGAGACACTATCTACACGGGGTCCCTGTGTATGTTTTTACGAACCACAAAAGCCTACAATACGTGTATACCTAGAAGGATCTAAATCTACGTCAAAGAAGGTGGTTGGAGCTTCTTAAGAATTATGATATGAGTGTCCTTTATCATCTAGGCAAGGCCAATATGGTGGCAGACGCTCTTAACAAGCTTTCTATGGAGAGTATGTCCCATGTAGATGAGGAGAGGAAAGAGTTAGTGAAGGATGTGCATCGGCTTGCACGATGAGGAGTTCATCTTGATGACTCGACAGATGGTAGTGTCATTGTTCAAAATGGATCAAAATCTTCCTTGGTGACCTAAGTCAAGGCTAGGAAAGACGAGGATCCTATTTTTGTAAAGCTGAAGAAGGCGGTTCAGAACCAAAAGGTGGAGGTTTTCTCCCAAGGGGGAGATGGTGTACTATGATATAAGGATCATTTGTGTGTATCGAGTGTTGATGACTTGAGGGAGCAGATGTTGCATGAGGCTCATGGTTCCAGATATTCTATACATCCAGGTTCCATCAAGATGTACCG
The DNA here is from genome assembly GCA_035772735.1 of Datura wrightii. NCBI lineage: Eukaryota > Viridiplantae > Streptophyta > Magnoliopsida > Solanales > Solanaceae > Datura > Datura wrightii. The sequence goes on from JASDFA010000006.1 coordinate 31,480,827, forward strand.
TGACCTACAAGAAGTTTATTGGTGTAATGGCATGAAGAAGAACATAGCAAAGTTTATGGCACAGTGTCCAAATTGTCAACAGGTGAAAGTTGAGCATCAAAGACCTAGAGGAATGCTCCAAGACATTAGTATCCCTACTTGGAAGTGGGATGAAATAAATATGGACTTCATTACAGGGTTGCACTCGTCGACAGTATGACTCCATATGGGTGATTTGGATAGGTGGACTAAGGTAGCTCATTTTCTATCGGTCAAAACTACCGACTCAGCAGAGGATTACACTAAATTGTATATTCGGGAGTTAGTTTGGTTGCATGGAGTACCCTTGTCCATCATATTAGATAGAGGTACTCAGTTTACCTCTCAGTTCTGGAGATCGGTTCAGAAGGGACTTGGTACTCAAGTCAAGCTTAGCACAACTTTTCACCCGCAAACAGACAGTCAGGCTGAACGGACCATTTAGACTCTTGAGTATATATTGAGAGTGTGTGTTATTGATTTCAAGGGCAGTTGGGATGATCATTTACCTCTTATTGAATTTTCATATAACAACAATTAATATTTCAGCATTCAGATGGCTTCGTTTGAGAATCTTTATAGGCGGAGATATAGATCACCTATTGGTTGGTTCGAAGTCGGTGAAGCTATGTTGATAGGACCAGATTCAGTTCATGAGTCTATGGAGAAAGTTCAGCTTATAAGAGAAAGGTTGAAAACATATCAGAGTTGCCAAAAGTCCTACGAGATGTGAGGAGGAGAGAACTTGAGTTTAAAGTGGATAATTGGGTGTTTCTGAAGGTATCTCCTATGAAGGGAGTGATGAGGTTCGAAAAGAAAGGAAAACTCAGTCCTCGTTATGTTCGCCCATTTTAAGCTCAGTTAGGAGGGTTTTAATGGTGCTTAACCTATTCTAACCCATTCCCTCTCCATGAATGCAAACTAGAGGATTTCCAAGGGAAGATTAAGCTCAAAACTCTCCAATTTCTTTGGGCTTTCAAGGGAGAGTGTAAGATCAGATTACCTAGGTATATAGGGTTATGAATGAGAGTCCCTCTTCACTCTCATGCCCCAATTTCCTTCTATGTTTATGAACTTAAGTATTAAAGTAATTTGATGACCCTATGGGGTTTAAAGCCCAAATTCATGGAATTCTCCTTGATTTGATTATGGATCAATTCCTTTCATGTTCTAAATATTGTTTTAAGATCTATGGGTGGATTTCATATTTAAATTGATTATTTATTTTATGATGTCAAATCTCAATCAATCTATGCCCAATTATGCAAAGCTTCATGAAAAGTCAAGTCATGATTCTATTATGATTTTGATCTTCCTAACCCTAAATTATGAAATTTTGATTTATGATATGATTTCTCTTCAAGTACTCTTTATGGATTTATAAATGTCAAGTATATGAATTTTCTACAAGTATGCATGTTCTTCATGATTTATGAATTTATGACTTTTGGCCGACTCACGGGCCCTTATTCATGGCTAATCATGTATTTCAAGTATGATCAAGTATGTTATGATTTATTTAGCCATGAAATTCATGAATTATTTCATGATTATGATATGAGTCTCATGTGCATGTTTTTGGGAGCAGTGTCTAGCACCGGGTAGACCTGGCGCTCAAGTAAACCCCGTGGTCTCAGAACTACATGCCACCGTAGATATATACATATTTTTGGATCCCCTGTGATATCACATCATGCACGTCCCTTTCCTAGAGAGCCTGGGACAGCTCTGCGCACTTGAGTGAGATAGTTGGGGCATTATGTAAGCTCTATCATGATGGTGTCGGTTAAGAAGAGTTCTCCCATTGTTCCTCATGATTTATGCATTGTTATGTTTATGTTACTTTGGCTCAAGTTATGTTTTTATAAGGTATCTCTTATGACTATGATTATGAATAGATTATGAATGGTTTGAAAACCTTGAGCCCTCATGTTTATATTATGATATTTACTTCATGTTCATGTTGTCCTACTCCTATGAACTCTTATGTATTTTTACTGTTTGTTTTCACTTACCTTGCATACTCAGTACATTCCAAGTCTAACCGCATACTCTATGTTATATCGTTTCATGATACAGGTCCGAGGGATCAGTCTCAACCGCATCATTAGTCCAGCTTTCCCCTCAGGCCTGTTTATCAATGTTGGTGAGTCCTCATTCTTCAAGGACATTCAGTTATCCATTGATATGTTATTTCAGTTTCAGACTTTTGTCAAGCTAATTGGGGATGCTGTCCCATCAGCTCATCAGTTATATTAGAGGCTTTTCAGAAAATATGTAGAAAATCAACTTGTCAGTGTTGATTCTGTTTTAGATTGATATGTATGCAGACTTCCGCTTAATCATGTTTTATTTTATCAGTTTCCGCTTGTTGTATGCTCTTAGCCGTTATATTTATGCCATTGGTCGACTTGGCTCCTCTCGGGGTTCCTTGTCCCGTGTCTATCCGAGCCTATGTTCAGGTCGTGACATATGCATCGCGGATAAGTATAGAAGAGAGTTGCAGCGCACAATGGAGGTGGTAGCAATGGCTGGAAAGAGAGATTAAAGATGTGACTATGGAATAAAGGAGGATTTGTTGAGCACAACAGAGAGTGATTTTCTCAAAGAGAGAAGAGTACTAAGCAAAGAAGAAGACAGCTGAAGCAGAGTAATAGAACTGGGATTTTGCTAATAAAATTAAAAGTGTAGCTAAGATATGTAATTATTTTAACATATAGTTATGTATGATAAATATAGGATACATGTTAGTTACGCCATATAATTTTTTCAAAAAAGTTTAACTTTGTGGACTTGTGAACACGTGAGCTTGTAAATAGGAAAGAATCTTTGTATGTATGAACAATAACAATATCCAGTATAGTCCTACAAAGTATGATTGGGGAGGGTAGAGTGCAATAGACCTTATCTCTATCTCAGATGTAGAAAGATTATTTTCAATAGACCCTCGGCACAAGAAAAGACAAATCAAAGTAATCCAAAGAAGTAATGTATGTGAAAGCATAACAAAGCATGGTAACTAAAGCAATGTAATATGATGATCAAAGTACAAGAAATAATAGATAGTGATAAAAATCTAAGGACAAGACACTACAGGAGTAATACTACGACTATTGTCTACTAGTATGAATGGATTAGCTAAACAATGCTCTACTACTTGTTAACTTGTTATCCTAATTCATGTCTCCATAATCTCCTATCTAAGGTTATATTTGGATAAGTTGAAACTGTGTCATGTCATTTCTATTCATCTCTCTTCAATATTTCTTCGATTTACCTCTATCTCTCATGAAATCATCCATCACCAATCTCTCACACCTCTGTATTGGAGAGTCTGGATATCTCCTTTTAACATGTATGAATTATCTTAATCTCGCTTCCCGCTTCTTGTCCTCCACCGAAGACACTCCCACCTTGTTCCTAATATTTTCATTTTTAATCCTATATCTCCTAGTTAGTCCACACATCCATTACAACATCCTCATTTTCACAACTTTCAACTTCTGAACATGAGAGTTCTTGACCGGCCAATAATTTACCCCATACAACATAGTTGGTCTAATTACCACTTTGTAGAACATGCCTTTAAATTTGGTGGCACCTTCTTATCACGCAGGACTGCGATACGAGCCTTCATTTTGATCCACCTTGTACTAATATGGTGAGTGACACCCTCGTCAATCTCCCCATTTTCTTGAATTATATTATTCAAGATACTTGAAACTTCCTCTCTTTTTGATGGAATGTGTATCAAGTCTCACTTCTGCGTCAGCCACATGCCTCGCGTCATTGAACTCGTACTCCAAATATTCAGTCTTGGTCCGACTCAACTTGAACCGTTAGACTCAAAGGTCCATTTTCACACCTTCAATGCAGAATTAACTCCTTCACAAGTTTCATCAATAAAAACTATGTCATCCGCAAATAACATACGTCATGGTACCTCTTCCTAGATTTTCCACATTAATTCATCCAATACTAAGGCAAATAAAAATGGGCTAAGGATTAATACCTGGTGCAACCCGATCAATATCCAAAAGTGCTCTGAGTCTTCTCGCACTATCCTTACATAGATCTTAGCTCCATCATATATGTCCTTGTTGGACCTAGTGTACGCCAAGGTACACCTTTAGCCTCCAAGCATCTCCAAAAAACTTCCTTGGGAAACTGTCGTGAACCTTTTTGGATCGGTGAACATCATGTGTAAGTCCTTCTTCCTCTCTCTGTACTGCTCCACCAGTCTCCTTATAAGATGAATAGTTTCTGTAGTCGAGCGCCCCGCCATGAATCCGAATTGATTCTCAAAAATATGCACGCACTTCCTCACCCCTCAGCTCCACCACTCTTTTGCAAATCTTCATAATATGGCTTAGCAACTTTTGATACCCCTATAGTTGTAGAAATTTTAAATGTCACCCTTGTTCTTGTACAACAAAATTATTGTACTCCATCTCTATGTCTTGAGCATCTTCGTTGTCTTGAAAACAGTATTAAACAGCTTAGTCAGTCACTCCATACATGTGTTGTCTGCGTTCTTCCAAAATTCTATCGAAATCTTGTCTGGCCCGGTCGCACTTTTTCTGCGTATCCTATGAACAACACCTGAAGCTCCTCAACCCTTATATGCCTATAATACCCACAATCACATCACCTCTCTGTATGTTCCAAATTTCCCAGCATAATATCTTTGTCCCCCTCTTCATTCAAGAGTTTATGTAAGTATGACTGTTATCACCGTCTAATAGTGCCTCTTCCGTCATTATTTTGTCGTTCTCATCTTTGATGCACTTCACTTGGTCTAGGTTATGTGTCCTCCTCTCATTCTCCTTGGCTAACCTATACAACTTCTTATCCCCATCCTTATCCTCTAAATCTAAATACAGGCGTTCAAAACTTGCATCGCCGTAACCGCTAATCATGGTTTGACTATATTAGGTTTTGAGTTGTAACCAAAATGCCTACTTAAAAGCACTATATGTTACAATTCAAATTTTCATTTTCATTTGTTTTAGTAAAGTTTGAAGTTGAATTCGATAGGAATAGATCGTGGCTTTTAAATCGTGAAGAATAAGAACTGAAAATTGGCAATTTTATGAGATCGTGAAAATTTAGCACAACATAATTTACCCTCCCGAGTTGTATATGTGCATAAAATAAAACTCCTGCTATTTCGATACCAACTTAGTTACTGTAAACGAATCAGCTAGGGTGAAAACTGCAGCAGATACATCTGAAATTATGATGAGAGTTGTATTTTGTTTTATGTGTCAAAAAATGACACAATTTTTAGACTAGCAGAGTCCACAGTCTTTAAGAAAATACAATTAAAATTTATAACTAGGTTAATTTGATATTTATGCAACAATTATATACTCTTCAGTTTTCTTTTTAAATAAAAATCTAACATATCTATCAAGAACAAATATTATATAATTCGAATCAGTTCTTCCTTAACTCATGCGAGACAACTAAAGTAAGAACTAAAGATTATATAAACAAGTTAAGCCCTGTGAAGACAATTGTTGGGTTGCAATTAGACTGTTCCCAGGGATGATTTTAACAAATTAAACCTTCAAGGGCTGCTAATTAGAATTTAACAAACTTTGGCAAAATAATTGGAAAAAAAAAAAAGACACAACTTAAGAGGTGTCAACAAGTGAAATGTAGAACTGCAAGAATCCAACTTCAGGACAATGTAAGAACTGAACTTCAAACAGTGTCCTATAGTACACTGTACAGGTTTTGAACTCTAGGACACGATCCTGAAGTTTCACTTGTAACAAAAGTGTTGCACATGAAAAAGGAAGTCCCAATAGATTTGTGAAATCAAGGATTGAATAGGGGGCGGCCATAAAAGCGATCCATCTAACACACTTTCAGCAAGTTCATCCCTGTTTTCAATTGGATTTCCAATAATGGCGGGAAAAGAAACTATGCCCTCCTGATATGCAAGACTTAAGATTGTTACTACTTCTCAATGCAAATATACACGGCACATTCTGGCTTTCCTTACCTAAGAGGTAGACCTAAAATGCTAACTGCAAAAAATCTACATGTTAGTGCAAGAATGTGAGAATTTACACTAACGACAATTCATTAATTTCCAATGACTATTTTTCCCTGTCGTTCTAGCTCATACAACATGAGAAGTGCAGCTGAATCAAGTGAGCTTTTCTTATCAGCTCTTTCATCCCCAGTAAGCTCTATCAAACCATAGTCAGGTATTGTCAACGAGATTTGAGATGCAAAACTGTTGTAAACCTTCCTTTTATCAGAGCCTTCACCACATTCAATAAGTGATCTGGCCAGAATTTACACTCAATAAGCAACAATTCAGGAAACAGTTCGACAAAAACAAGAAGGAAAGAACTGGCTAGCAGATAAACTGGTTTCACTTACTTGGATTTACGCTCTATTGACTCAAAACTAGGCATTGGCCACTGCAGTTTCTTGCATAGTTCATAAAGTGATATACGAGGTCCACCCCTTTTCATGTTGATTGGACCAATTACTGCCAAGTAAAAGAGAGAAGATCATTAAATCCAAAAGTTCAAGGTGATGCACATCAGTAGACCTTCCGGGAACTAACTTTTCTTTAATTATCTAACTTTGTTATATATATTCTGTCAAATCAAAGGACAGGGAATGGTTACAATGGTTTAGAAACACATTTGTGAGTTTTCAAGTTCAGAGAGCTGTATGCATTGTTAACAAGGAGTAAGATTCAGGAGCTGAAACTCTGGTCATTCCAGATCCCACTTTCCTTTTGTAGGAAATAGAATTGAGGTAAAGCAATGTGGATATTCAAAGGTTAAGAGACTCAGAAGCCCCCATTACTGAAACTAGGTATTCCAGTTTCTTCGAATTTTTTCTACTTCGAGGACTTATTTCCCCTCATTATGCAACACTTCACTGGTGAGGGACTGATTATTTTACCGAAAGAGTGAATAAAACACAGAAAAGAAGGAAATAATACAACCATAATAAAGTTTGGTTTGAAAACAAGTTATGTTGGGATTAGTTATGTTGGTATTATTTCTTATCGACTGTTTGGTATGTTGTTTTAAAAATAATATGCATTGCATAATTTCTAAGAACAATTTGTTTGTTTAAAAAATACCCTCCACCTTATTTAGCTTTTTATACTTTCTTTTTAGGATCTCAAGGCTATTTTTGTCAATCTCACTATTTTATCTTGGGATTATTATTCCACCCTCTGGCAGGTATAAGTTATCCCGGTACTATTTTTAATCCTGGGATAACTAAACCCAAGATTAGTAGCCAAAAAAAGGATATGGGGTACTAAATATTTACACCAGGACTAATTTTGCTTATCCAATCATACCAAACGAGCCTTAAAAATTTAAATCTCTAAGATAGATAACCATTATTTTTACACGAGGGATGTTTAAGATTCTGGAACCTGCCTTGACAAAAATTTCAATCCAAGTGCTGTAACTTTTGTTGGATTCACAAGGAGACAGGTGCAAGATTCACCAAGAAGACAGGTGGATGCTGGGACTTTTCACTTTGTAACGAAGGAATTGATATATTGCTGACAAATAGGCAGCTCTACAGAGGCTTAAGGGAAAGACTTTAAGCCCTATTGCTTCATGATTCTGCTGCTCAGAGGAGCAAATGGACATTGGTACCTATACCATGTGCCTCAGATTGTGATACTTTGGGAAGGAGCGCTCATTGGACAAATCTGATGAAGAAGACAGATTTGAGATATAAGAGGGAGCAACGTGTTCGCAAGGATAAAATACTTTGAGAAAATGATGAGGAAGCTGGGAACAGGAGGACCAAGGCAAGTATAGAAATAAGAGGTAAAAATGATCCTGGGAAGCAGATATTGACCCATGACTAATGAGCTGACTTTTTGATATCCATGCAAAATGAAGAACATCAAGGGAGATGAGCGAGGGTATTGAGGGGAGAGACAAGATGGAGGGGGAATTGGAATGTCAGGAAAAGGGTATTAGAAAATGGTTTGAAGCTCTTACGGCAGTCTAGTTATGCAGATGTTTGGTAACCTTTGCAGAGAATCGGGTACATATATTCTCTACTTCGGTATGGATCCTTTATGCCGGAAGTTCTCTTTTCAATCAATAAGTTCTATTACCTTACAAGTAAAAGCAATGCATAAGTAGCAACTTAGCATATTCAGAGGAAGTCACCTTTCAGCATATAATGAGTTGAACAGAAATGTAGCAAAAATAGAAGTAAAGGAATTATCGCTAAACTTCTATTGACGATGTTATAAATCCTCAACATTTAATATATATTCAGTTGTGACTTGTGACACAATGGAAAAGAAAGCATGATCACTCTCCACAGAATGCTTTCTCTACTATGCACCCAAAAAAGGTTTTCTTTGTTAAATTCATGTCATATCACCTTTTCTGGGTATTGTCTGAACAGTGGAAGGTGAACAAGAGGGGACGACCTTGGGTAGGATTTACACAGAACTCATATATATATAGGGAAGATCTGCAACAATTAGGCTGCAACTTCAATACAATGCATCATATTTAATTTCAAATCTGATGGACTTTTTCAAGGATATCGATTGATGTTTGTGAAGTATCATCTTGCCACCATATTAGAATGGTAGTTTATTCCCCTTCCAAACGAGATAATAAGTGTAATGTAATTCGCCATCCTAAAATATTTGACTTAATTACATATGGCCCTTTCCAAAATGTTTGGCCCCTTCTCTTCAAATAGAAACCTTCAGAAACTAAGTGTACTTCAGTAATTCAATCTCAATGAGACATTCTTTCAAGTAACTACATTATTAAAATTTGACTGTTACCTGAAAAACTTCTCTATCTTGTTCCAGTTAACAATGTATGCAATTCTCCTTTAATCTTGCTGAGTCAAACAAAGTCATCTATATATAAAATGATATATATCTAACTAACCATAAGATAAAAGTAATATTTATTCTAATTGAGTTCCAGATTCCTGAATGCTAAATCCTAAACATATATGCGCTACAAAACCAAATGAAGTAATAAATGTTGGACAGGTATGTTGGTGCTGGTAGTAGATGGCCATTTCTTGATACGTTTATTTTTCTTAAAACTTGTATCCTGAAAAGCTTCCCAAGGCTTGGGGTGATTCAATATTCATAGAAGAAATAAGAATTTTCCTTTTGCTACAGTAACTTTGAGTGCATACCTTGGATATCCTTATTTGAATAACAAGCACTGGTGGAGCAGTCACTCTGAACAGATAGAGCTTCATCCGGCTTTAAATTCAAACATATTGTCTTTTGCTTTTCGCATAAAGCCATATCAGGACAAGTAGTATTTGCTTGGCTGCAGATGTCACCATCAAAGCCAAAAGATTGTGGCACATCAACAAGGCTGGTCCCTTCTTTTTTCTTCTTGGATGAAATTCCTTTTTTCTGTTGTTAGAATACAAGGATCAAACAATGTGAGAGGTAACTCAATCCAAAGCTTGGATAACCGGCAATACATAATTTAAGAATTCACTCGGCCAAGTCTAGATGAGAACTTCCATCTAGTTCAACATTAATTGTAATGATAATAGCAGAGAATAAAGTCATCTTATCAAGCAAGCGAGGTTTTTCTTCCAACTTATTACACCATGTAATACATATCTATGGTGAGTTAGTCACTGATCTTTCAACAATGTATATGCATGCAAGAACATAAATATATTATCAACAAAACTTGATAGCATCTTCAGTGGTTTCATTAAAATCAGAAAGTTCTCTTTCCAAATTCTGAACAACCGCAAAGAATTACTAACACAAGCTAATTCTGATTAAAAAAAAATAAACACCTAGTTATTACCGCATCTCTTTCTAGTTATAGTACTTCGATAGACATCATACGACTTGGAAAGCAACCAACTCATCAGTCTCCACTTGAACACAGAAAAGAAAAATCAATTTCAGAAACAAAAGGAAAAAACAAAAAAGAATGGCTTGCTGACAAGAAAGTTGAACACTGAAACATCGGTAGTTGCAATGGTGACTTTCATGAACAAAAGTACCACAATGCCCAGCATGATTTTCTTCCTTTTTTTTTTATAACCGTGGTGTCCAGCCAGCATACGTGCAGAGGCGAATCTAGGATTTTTAGAACATAGGTGCACCACTAACAAAAAAGAAAAAAAAATGTGGTAAGTGGGAATTGATCCCAAGTATTCAAAGTAAATAACTTAACCTTCAATCAAGTGCACCATTTAGCCGTCTTGTAGCATGGGTGCCAATATAGAATATTATATCAATTCTAAAAAATATATAGATAAAATATCTAGTTTTACGGAGAGACCCCAGGTTCACGTGCCTCAAAAATTACACATAAATTTGCCCCTGCAATTACGCGCACCTCGACTAATTCCATGGGATACCTGCCACCTCCCACCAGCAACAGGTACCAAGTAACTCTGTCCGCCAAGACTAAGACAGGGCAGATGAGAAAAAAATCACCTAGAGTTTTTTATCTCTGCTGAGGTTTGAACCTGAGATCTCATGGTTCTCACCCACTTCATTGACCACTAGGCCACATCTTAGGTGCCCCTGCATGATTTTCTTTCTTCTCATCTTACTTTTCCATATTACCTAAGGATGTTCCTATCACGCGAGTTATGGCCCATCTAATCGCAGAAAAAGGACCAAACATAGGATGAGAATCATCTTCCTGGAAATATACCTCTAAGTCCTTCAGTAACTTCAGAGCTGCTTGCGCCTTTGCATTCTTTCTAGTTTGTCCAGATCCCTCAGCGACCAGCAGTTCATCTTTCAGCTGTAACCTAAGCTCTGCATGCACAGTATCCCCCTTCACCATGCAATGGTCTTTCAAGAAGTAGCCAAGTGAGTCACATAATTCTATGAGCTCACGCAACGGAGGTAATTCAAGCTTATCAGGAGTCACGATGGGAGACAATAGTGGCTTGAAGATCTTCCAAACCTCATCCAGGTTAAGCTTAGTATCAATAAGTACTGCTCCAGCAATACTCTCCACCAAGTCTCCAAGTACCTATGACAAATTAATATCCCATGAATACAAGAAGCCTGCTTCTAAATATTTGATAGATAATAGTGGATTAATGTGGCATATTCTCTACAATGTTGTATCCTAGGGGGGACATTCAAGACTACAGTTGGCATTGAGATCAATAACAAATGATTACAGTGACATGTCAGTGGAGCAACAGTAATAGAACCTTTGGGGCTTTGATTCCTTGAAGTGAACAAGAATTAGAGACTGACTTCACGAATGATGATATTTCACTTTCAAGATATCCAGAATGATGTTGAAGGTGAACATGAAGCTTCCTTCTCACAGCAGCATAAGCGAAATTATCATTATTGACAGAAGCAGAACGCAGATCTGTCAGTTCCCCAGGATCAATATCTTTATGCTTCTGGTAAAGGTACCAGGTAATGAGAATGTCCAGTACTGAGTCGCCAAGAAATTCAAGCCTCTGTCACAGATTTGACAAAAAAATAAGAATCTAAGCTGACAACAATGCGATATCCTAAGAAAAAACATGTTTAATATGATGTATAATCAGTATTAAATGATATTTATATCTAAATTAGGGACTACTCTTTAACCAACCTGATAACTGTAACCAACGTCTAGCTCTTGCACAGTAGCATGTGTTATAGCTTCTAGTAGCAATCCCTTAACAGAAAAATTATAGGCAAGCTTTAACTCAAGGTCTTCAATATCTTTAGCTTTAGGGGTATAAGAATACAAAGATGCAGTATTGATTGCATCCTCTACTAATGAAGTTTCAAGCATAGCTTTAACACCAAGCCATTTCATTAATTTGAGGGCAGCAACAAACCCACCACCAACATAATATGCACCTATCAGCGCTTCAACACAGTCAGATATTGTTTTTGAACCCATCCATCTGTGTCCTCTATCACAGTGCTTCCCAACTACAACTTTGGGATCTTCAGTCAGAAATTTCTTGTCCAAAGGCACTTCTGAGGTTTCAACCCCATGGTCACAAGGACAAAGCCGTAGGGAAAGCTGTCCAGGAGCAGTCCATCGACGTGGATCAAATGCCCCATCCCGTATATAACCCTGTAATTAGACATGTAAAGCATGACTAAAAGCAGAAGAGTGTAAAAGCTAAGCTTCAGTCAGGTGTAAAGGATAGAATATCCATGTTTCTTTGAAGAATTAACAAAACAAGAAGGATTCCACTAACGCAAACAAAAAGATGTTTCTGTTGAAGACTATCCACGTCTGCAAGAATGAAATGTCTCCATCCATCCACATTGAACCAACAACAACATACCTATTGTAGTCCCACAAGTAGGGTCTGGGGAGGATAGTGTCTACGGAGACCTTACCCCTACCTTGGGAGGTGGAGAGGTTGTTTCCGATAGACCCTAGGCTCAAGAAAATAATAGGAGAGAAGAAACCAAGACAAAATAACACAAGGCAGGACAAAGCATACCAGAAAAGGAACAGTAACTACAACAAAATAATATGATAAACGAATTACAAGGATCCACATTGAACTGAAAAAAAAACATCTCAAACAAACTTGATTTTCAGTAAGTTTGTTTGCAGTACCAGACAATATTGTCATTCTCATTTCCTACAACAATATCTTATCCTCATACCATACAGCAGTGACCATTTTAGCTGGAGAAGGAAATATAAGACAACTAGTTTCATTTTTACCTTAAGAATAATTTACAAATGAACTGGTTAAGATATATATATATATATTTACATTCTTGACTGGATTCAAGAAATGGTCTTCAAGTAGTTCCTTTTTTTCCTGAAGTACGGAGACAAAGCTTTACATACCTGCAAATGTTGATTAGTTCCCAATTTATGGAGGGCTGAGTTACTAACAGCCTGAGAACGCTGACCAGTTAGCTGCCCTTCATGCTTCTTGGGATATTTAAGAAAGAGGTGACAACTAACAGCATACTTCAGAACTGAGTCTCCAAGCAACTCCAGTCGTTCCATGGAGAAACTCTCATTGCATCTTAGAGTTGTCAGAGCTTCCAGAATCTGACCTTGAAAGACATTTAGTTAGATAAATGTCAAGTGTAATTCATCGAATTTAGCTGAGCAGATAATAGGACGAACCAATGAGCTTGATATATGTAAGAAGCCTGAATGACTTGTTATCTCTTTCCTCAACTGGCTAGCCAACATCAGGGACTCCAGGCGGTGCATTAATGACGGTAGCAAGTAGAAGGATTTCAAGATGTCTATCCGAATGTCAATACAGACCAGAAGTTCTGGTGGCATGTGAACATTATTCAGTGGCTTTTGAGCCACCATTGTACTATCTTTTGATATCATTCCACATGAAATGCCTGTTTAATTTATCTCATAACATCAGATTTATGTAATCTTAAACACTTAGCCCATTGCACCTAGTGGGTAGCAGTGGCTATTAGAGTATGTCCAATATAAATGACCTCCATGACTCCATCATTTAAAGGATAGACTAACTCACATCCACATATGAGAGATCGATTCTTATGTACTTCATTCAACATATCAAGAGACATAAATATTAAAATGTAGGTTGTAAGAGTAACCAAATTCCAGATTACTGGCTAGTATCTCAGCTTCTCCCCATCTTTGATGATACTGTTTCACTGTTTAACTTTCACTAACTATTTCCACATGAAATGCCTGTTTAATTTATCTCCTAACCTCAGATTTATGTAATCTTAAACACTTAGCCCATTGCACCTACTGGGTAGCAGTGACAAGTTCAATGTAGATCAATTCTTTCCAGAGAACTCAGGTAGTAGTACTCTATCAAGTTGAACTTGAAAGATGATCTTCAAGTGGTCAACCTTTACTCCCAATTTAAAATGTAAAATGGTATGATTATAGAGATGTTTCCACAACAAGTTCTGTAGCAGATGTTTGCAGAATTACTAATCACGCTGAACTCTTCAGTAGAAAGTCCATAGTTGCCAAAAGTAAATTCAATTGGATATACTACAAGAACTATTTTAATTCAAATGATTAAAGCTTTACTTATGACAATGGTAAAAGAATAGCAATAGTTAATATACTGAAAGAGATTATGAAGGATGCATGCTAATGTCTTTTTGCAGTTGCTGACTTCAATTAGCCTATTTGCAGATAAAGTGTGAGTGGGGTAAAATGTGCTCCATAGACCATCCTATGATCCTCTCATTCGGACATGCGACAACTGCTATCTGATACATCCAGAGAATACATCTACTTATGCCTAAAGGCACTATGCATTTCTCAAACAATATCATTTGTTCCAAAAAAGTTGACACAAATACCAGTACACATGCTTTTTCACTGGACGTATATAGAACAACTTTGTCGACTAATTTCCATACTCTCTAACCTATCTCAAACTTCTTTAGAACCTAATTAGGGGTAAGGATGTGGATCGCTCCATTATAAATGGGGATGTATAGAGAACATATTTTAAGAACTAAAAACTATAGCACATAAAAAAACTTAAATGGCACGTTAAAGCTAATATATTACAATTCTGTTTGCTATTTCCTTTCGTTGTTTACAACAACAAAACCACCTAAAGGTTTGTAATTGTTAAGTTTAACACATGCTAGTGTGTCTTAAACTTCTAAAATGATACAAATTTCCAAAAGAGATGGCATATTGGAAAACACTTAGACTAAGAATCAGCAATAACTTGACAAACCTTCCTTTTTAAAATCCACAAGTAGATTGTATGCGTTATGGCTTTGCTTCAGTAGCAACAATGGCTGTCCAGGATACACTAAAACAATCCCATACCTAATAAACAGAAAAGACATTAACAATTTAACTCATGTGGGACTTTTCAAACATTAAATAAGAAATAGTAATTTAGGTAAAAATTTCCCACTTTTTATGGAAGTAGTCAGCAAATGATGAAAAGGGTGATACAGTAGCTTCTGAATCTACTTGGAAAGGGCTCTCTGCGGAAGTATTGGCAACAGCGGCCTGAACAGAATATATTCTTCCAGTATGAATGGCCACAACAACCATGTCCTTAAGCTTGCTTCTCGAGATTGATATATTGGCAAAGTGAATCAAATCTGTTTGATCAAGATCTTCCATAAATGATGCAGTCCTATCAACTAAGGAGTTCTTCCGTTTAGCTTCAGCTTTCTCAGAGCTTAACCACGCATTTTTTTTCAAAAATTCCACAACTGAAACGGAAGATTCAATTCCTCCCCAATCAACTCTATAGGGTTCACAACTTGAATCTGAAGGTTCCAGCGGTAGAAGCAAGTACATGTTTGATGGCTCCCACAAAGATTGTTCTGTCTCGAGCAGAAATTTCCTTCCATCCGATGATTTAATAAACAATTTACCAAACAACCCATTAAAGAATAGCTCTTGGAATATTTTTGCTTTAGCCACCTGACAATGAGAATATTTTACTGCTTATCAGATATTAAATGCAAATGCTAACATGATTGAATTATGAAAAAACTCAAAAATAGTTTGACGAGGTTCCAACCTGTTGGGCATCCAGATGTACTGTCCCACAATGCGACACAGAGGATTCGACAAACTTGGAAACTAAGAAGAGCTCCACTTCCACATTTCCCACATCATCATCTAGTTCTGATTGAAGCAAAAGGATAAAACTGGAGTATTTCACTTCCTTGATGTTGCAAGCGAAGTTCATTTTATACACCTGATATACTTCTCCATTAGGATTATCTCCCCACGTCCCAGACAATGCACCAATACAAGCTGTCCCATGTAATTCTTTCAACTTTGTTGTTCCTAAAAACATAATAAGAAAATAATTCTTCAATCACAATAAGTTAAAAAAACCACATTAAGCATCTACCAGGCATGACAACAGGTGCAGCTTAGCGGTGGTCTAAATTTTAGAGTTTCCTTAAGGGTAAAAACTTACTTTCTTGTTCTTGTTCCTACACTTCTTCCATGATTGCCTACTTTTCTTTTGAATTGGTAACAGTGTATGTATTTCAACCTCATCAAAACAGTACATAGGTTGTACTGAAACCATATTTACAAAGATTACTACAAAATCCTACTATTCTATCCTAAATTGAATCTAAAACATCAATTATTGAGATAGTATCATTTGCATATAACATATTACACAAAAAACATAATACCAAAAGGCAATTCAATTTGACCTTCTGCATACTATTCTCTATACTTTCAAAGCACCTAAAGTTTCTTTCCTTCCAAATTGTCCACCAAATGCTAGCAGAGACAATTCTCCATTTATCTCTGTTTTTTGACTGCTTGCCTGCTTCTTCCCAGTTTTGGATTGCTTCAGTAATCTTGCCAATCATGGTCTAGGAAATGCCCTTGAGATATAAGAACAAACTCCATAGTTGTCCCGTAATTTTGCAGTGAAGAAATAGATGGTTTACTGTCTCAGCAATCTCACCACAAAAGAAACATCCAGAGCATAGTGGTGTCCCTCTCCTCATCAAATTATCTTGAGTCAGTACTGCTTCCTTGTTAACAACCATACAAAACAGGCCACTTTGTATGGAATTTTAGTTTCCCATATACCTTTCCATGGAAAATAATGCAGGCTCTGAGTGGAGTGATTCATCCATTTGTAAGCATTATTCACCTTGAAAAGACCCTTCTTGCTTCTATGCCACCATTATTTATCTTGTGCTGTCTCCAAGCCTTTGAAATGCTCTATGGTGCTGAAGATGTCTGTCACTCTTTGGATCTCCCAATCATTTAACTGTCTTCTGAAGATAAAATTCCATCCTTGAGGTGTCCAATGCTCTTCAATGGTCTTCTGCCGGTGAATTACTAAGGAGTGTATGTCAGGGAAAAGAGATCTCAGATTGCCTGCTCATGCCACATCCTTCCAGAAGTCAATTTTCTCCCCATTACCCAATTTGATCTTAGTGTTGGCCTTGAATTAATTCCACAATATTTTGATAGACCTCCATAAGGTGTGGTCACCTCTTTAGTCATCCAGTTGCCTTCTTCTTCATACTTTGCTCTGATGACATCCTTCCAAAACTGTCGGTTCTCATTACTGAACTTCGATAACCATTTCATTCTAAGAGCCTTACTTTATACTTTCAAGTTCTTGATTCCCAATCCCCCATGTCTCTTCCCAGTGATCATTATTTTCCACTTTACTAGATGGTATCCCTTCCTTTCATTATTTCCTTGCCATAGGAAGTTTCTCCTGATTTATCCAACCTGTTAATGACCCCTATAGGAATAGGAAACATAGACATCATATATGTTGAAAGTGCATCAAGGACTGCATTAATGAGTCATCTTCCACACAAACAGATATTGGGTCTTCTATCTAGCCAATTTCTTTTCACATATTTCAATCACACTGCTCCATATTTCTGAAGACTATGATTTAGCTCCCAAGGGCATTCCCGTAAATGGTTGGTAGAACACCTATTTCACCACCTAGGATTGCATTCAGTATCTCCATATTCTGCACATTGTTGATGGGATATAAGAAAGCTTTTCCTCCAGTTAATATCAAGTCTAGAAATCCCTTCAAATAGCATCAATATCACCCTCAAAAATTTGAGTTGCTCTTCATCAACATCACAGAAAATAAGTGTATCGTTTGCATATTGTAGATGAGTTATCTCCATTCTATCTTTTCCTTCTCTTCCTTCTCTGGCAACATCAAACCTCTAATCCAACCATACAGAGTAGATGTTTTGAAATACAGGAAAGAAATACCATTCAGGTAAGATTTCCAAAGGGGTTGCAAATGGATCTGTCGATTCACCAATCATTGATGGTTCTAAAATGGCTAAGCCTACATTACATGCAATAGTACCTGGAATTACTACTGGAAAAATATATAAAAGATCATTAGGCCATGCGGGCTCTCCATAATAATTATGGCCCATACCTTTAGCCAATTTAGCTCTTAATACAGGATCATTCAAGTCAGGTTTTTTTGTTATTGGAATAGGTGAATTCTTATAGATCCATCCCCCGAGGGAACAAGACATGATAATTTTTAATCATCCAGCTCGAGCAAGAATAAAAAGAACCAAATGAATCCATATATCCATATAAAATATATATATGGTACCTGTATTTACACATAAACATAAATGATATAGGAATGGTTCAATGTAAGAAAAATTTGACGGAATTCTTTTTTATGGAGTTGCAACTAGCCATTACAAAAAAAAGAATTTCATTCTTACAAGTAAATATTCAAGACCCAAGTAGGCTTATAAATCAGATCATGATATGATCACGTGCTTTCTGGGTCGTCTCAGACCTTCTAATTGGTATTTATCTCCAAAATGTTTGTAGATACACATACAAGGTTTGCTTGTTACTAATATAGTCTAGCCTCTCTTCTTCTTTAGATCCCTTGTTTCACTCCAATAGTAGTATTGATCGTGTCAATGCAAATGCAGAGGAAATGAATACATTTACATACTATTAATCTTATAAGTGAACTAGATAAAACGGAAGTGCCTCCATGGCAATTAAGAATAGGAAAGGAGACAAAAGATCTCCTTTGTCTTAAGCCCCTTTGTGCATAGAAAAGCCTGTTGGTGAGCCATTGATAAGCACTGAAAAGCTGACAGTTGACATGCGGTATTTGATCCATGGATCCATTTCTGCCCAAAACCCATTCTCTTTGGTAGACCTAAGTTGCTCGGACTCTTCACTTTCGATGCTGTACCCATGTCCACACGACGGGGGTATGGGTGTGAGTGTGGAATCTGTACCCGATCTGGTCAATCGATTCTGGATACTTTGACCAAAATCGACCGAGAAATTTCGAACAGATTCAATGATTTTTGTAATCAAAACAAAAGCTAAGGTTTTATAACTCAAGTTTTCCACATAATATCTCATAATTACGGTTTTATAACTCTATTTTTAGATATTTGAATTATTTTTAGTCGAATCCCCGCACCCGTGTCCATACTTGGATCTGTACCCCCAAAACTTAAAATTTAGACCATGAAGGATCTGGCCTCTAGATCCGCACCCATATCGGACACCCGCACACGAGTCCAAGCGACTTAGCGGTAGACTTAAGAGGTATCCCCAGTTAATATGGTCATATGCTTTTTTCATGTCTAACTTACACATGATTCCAAGTTTTTTCTGCTTCAATTTGGAGTCCACTGCTTCATTAGCTACTAAAACAACATCCATGATCTGTTTGCTTCTGATGAATGCCATTTGTTGTGAATCCACCAATTTTTCATCGCTCCTTTCCACCATTCTATAAGCACTTTCTAAAACAGTTTGTAAATGTTGCCTATTAGGCTAATTGGCCTCAAATCTCTCAAACTCTTTGGCACCTTTCTTCTTTGGAACGAGGGTTATGAATGTAGCATTAAGACTTCTTTCAAACATCTCTTGATCATAGAAGTTCTGGAAAGCCTTCATAATGTCCTACTTTACCACCTCCCAACATTTTACAAAAAAATCCCATAGTGTAATGATCAGGGCCAGGTGCCTTGTCAATTGCACACAGCTTTAAACACCTCAATACTTCATTTTCCTCATATCTTCCTTGTAAGTATTCCTTTTCTTCCTCAATTATTCTTGGATATTTTGTGAAGTGACAAACAGGTCTCCGTCCTATTGTTTTTTAATATAACTTCTTATAATAGTCAACTATTTCCCCTCAATTCTAACTGGAATCAGAAACAGCTCTCCCCGAATTGGCAGTTGATCTATATTGTTGCATCTCTTGTGTGCATTTGCCATTTTGTGAAAGAATTTAGTGTTTCTGTCACCCTCTTTCTGCCACAAGGATCTTGACCTCTGTCACCAGGAAATTTCTTCATTTTTTAGCAGTTCCTCATATTCCATTAGAGTTGATGACTCTCTTCTTCAGTCAACCTCATTTCTTCTTGGGCACGGTCAAAATCTGACGGCTTTTTGAGTAAATCTTTCCTTTTTGCTCCTAAATTTCCACGCTCACTTCTGCTCCATTCATTAAGCTTGTTTTTTAAAGCTTTAAGTTTGGATGCAAGAATGAAATCAAGTCTTCCAGAGAAGTTGAAAGAGCTCCACCACACCTTGATTCTGTCGTTGAAACCTTCCTAACCACCAGTTTTCAAATTTAAAATAATTTTTCTTGTTCCAAGATCCCCCTTGTAAAGCTAGAAGTGGTGTGATTTGATGTAAGCCACCGAAGAGGAATCTGTTTTAGGTTACTGAAGTTGTCATCCCACTCTTCTGATATCAATATTCTGTCAATTCTAGAAGCCATCTCTTGATTATCCCCTCTAAACCAAGTATAAGTATTGTCTTCTAGATGGAGATCAATTAGCTCCATGTCTTCAATAAAGCCAGAAAATTCCTTAGTACCTCAGGTTCTCAAACAGTTTCTTTTCTCTGATATGAATCTAACCACATTAAAGTCTCCACATATCACCAAGGTCCTTCTATTATTCTCCTTAATGAGCCAATCTCCTCCCACACCAACCTTCTTTCTATGTAGCAGCTGGGAGTATACACCCCTCTAATGTGACAAAGAAAGTGTTATAACTAAGTCTCAAATTTGCATGTTAGAGTATAAGCACCTATTTCCAAAGTCTCTCCCTTCCATATCCTACTGTCCCAAAGCAGCATTATACCCCCCTCTAATTTCACTAGCCTCCAGACAAGCATACCTGACCCATCTACCTCACCAAATTTGTTTCACCTCCTCTTCTAAGTCCCCACCAGTTTAGTTTCTTGTACACATATAATATCTGCATTCCACTCTACCAATAGACTCTTGACAAGTCTTCTTTTGTCCTTGTTGTTCAGACCCCTTACATTCCATGATACTAGTTTGAATTTCATCAGCTAATAATTAAATGACTCCTTCCCTTGCTCTTGTTCCCACTATCTTTGAATTTAACATCAAAATTCACAAGCCTTTTCAGCTCTTGAGAGCCTTTGAACCTTGTCCTTTTACACAAAACCTTCGTCTCCATTCTTCTTGCTTTTTTGGATCTATGTACTTGTAATGATAATTCAAAAGCCTCTTCTTCGTGACCCTGGAAGTCTGCCCCCAGTATTTTGCCCAATTTGATCATATTCTGTTGAACCCAGGTTGATGTCTCCTCTCCTTATTCATTATTGTGTGTTGTTGTTGGATTGAAAGTAGTTTTGCCTCCTGATCTCCCGTTCACTTGCTATTGTGATTGAATTTTGGTCCCCTACCTTAGGCGAACTTACTTGCCCTCTGTCAGTTTCCGTATCTCCCATTTCCCGACCTTCTTTCTTTATTGTTTGTTGTATAGAGTCTTCTATCATTTCTCCTGTCATGTTCGTTGTCACCTTCTCCTCTAATGATAATTATTTTAAAAACTTGCATGTCTGTTTGCAGAGGTTCTTGGAGTAGAAGAGTTTCTAGAGTATCAAGAGAGATCTCTAAATTGAACCTGCAGATCACCCGCCAATTAAGTCATTAAATGACTTGTGCTTATATTGTTTGGAGAATGGACTGGCGGTTTACTTATATGGACTTGGGCAATCCTCCCCTCATGAGCTAGTTTTTGGGGTTGAGTTAGGCCTAGGTGCCATATCTTTACATGGTATCAGAGCCAGGTCCATTCCCGTTTGAGCTTCCGGTCCACGCTCCAGTTAGCCCTGGAGCGTGAAGGGGGATCTTAGAGTGGGTTAGAATCCCACATTGGTTGGGGAATGTACTGGTGGTTTATTTATATGGACTTGGGCAATGAGCTAGCTTTTGGGGTTGAGTTAGGTCCAGGTGTCATATCTTTACAACTTGCAAAGTCTGGCGCAGTTTTCTTACTTGTAATGGGCTTCTGGAAATGGCCCATACCTAGGGTCTCAGTAAAAACCCCATATGCCTCACACATGTTGCTATTCCATTCCTTTTGACAGATGTCGAAATATCCCCATCAACGGGGGCTCTGTCGTAGGGCTGTGCAAATTAACGATTAAACTAATAACCCGAACCGATAATTTGGTTATTGAATTAATAATTTAGGTTATTGGTTTAACGATTTAATTATTTGTTTACTGTCCCAAGTTATTGGGTTATTGGTTCGGTTATCGATTTGACCACTTTTTTTAACGGGTGAACCGATAACCCGATAATAATATATTAAATTATAATTTTAGTCTTTAATATATAAAGTATTCTAGCAAGATGAATTGGGTGTCAATGACAAGTGAAGGTGATATTATTCAAATTTAAATTAAAATTGATTGCTTTAGTTGAGCTAATAATATATGTTCTTTCTCTTTTTACCCACTTTTTTCTAGCAAAACATACTGATGACTTATGAAAATTTTCGTGTGAGATCTTAACGGTTAACCCGATAACGATCAATAACCGATTAACCGATATCTTAACGGCTCTTTAATGGTTTAGCGTGTCTACAAACCGATAGCCGATAAGTTAAACCGATAACCTTCAAAACCGAACCGAACCGACCGATACACACCCCTACTCCGTCATCTAAATCGCTATGTATAAGGGATTTTTGTACTTTGTGACAGTGCGTACATGCCTTTATCCTTTGGTTAATAGGATGAATTGGATCTGACCCTGTCTTCTCTTCGTCGGTTACTCTAATGTCAGTTTCCAACAATGGTTCAAATCTGACTTGTCTCTCGACCCGTATCAAAAAATGGTATTAATACCATTCCTAACGATTGACACTTCGGTTGGTATGTTTCTCCCATCGCTTGAAACCAAGATTCTTGCCCACTTCATGTGATATTTTAGTTTTGTTTCTTCTTCGGTGGTCATCCCTCCACCACATAAGTTTCCAATTTCTTGGAAAACTCTACGTGACCACAAGTTCAAAGGGATTCCGACTGCTCTGACATAGGTTTATTTCACCACCCTGTTGTTAGGTATACACCCCCTCGTTGGACTCCACCACTCCAGGCTGAATCTACATATTTTCCAATTCCATTTCCCTTGTTATGTTTGGTCAGCCATATGTTTGTTGGGAAATTCAAACAGGAACATGTCTTCATACATCTCGTATATGTTCACTCCAAATGCCCTCTTCCACACTGATGTGGACCATCTTCTGATATCCGTCAGCATGGGCTTTTCCTTTGTTTCCCTTCCAAGTATCCTACCAGGCACCTCTTCAAAAGCCCATCATCCTGACTTCCAAAATGTGTCATGACATCAATAATCCCCTCCTTGTTATTTACTTCTGCTTATCGTAGGTTCTTAGATTGCCATTTACTGTCACTCCACTGCCTTAACAAATGGATAGTTGGCCTCAGTAATTGTCGATGGTACTACCCTATCTAGCCTTTTAGGGCATTTAATGAAGTCCTCAATTTTAAGAGCTATGTCACACCAACCAGCACTTATTGCTAGTTTTGGGACAATAAGGACTGATCTACCCTATTATTTAATGTTAAGATACTTATAAATCCCCCATATTCGTTGTATTTCCTAGAACAAAAGTGTTTTGCCTCTCTCTCTCTCTCTCAGATTCTCCATCTTCTTACCACCTTCTTCCTTCTTTTGGTTACTGGAGGCTTCTACCAACGTAGAGACGATCCACTCCATTATTTTGTTGCTCATGGATGATCTTCTCATTGACTTACGACTCCTTTCCACACATTCAAACCACACAGATTTGTCTGAATTCCATCTTGTAATGTCGAATGATTTGAAACCGGCATTGAAATATATTCTATTCTCTCCCATTGTCGGGCCACTAATGTTGGACACCAGAGAAAGGGATGATGAAAGAAATCATAAATTATCACGTAAGGTGCTAGCTCAGATGGAAGGGGAGAGAAAGAAATAGGAGACGAGGTGATATTTCGGTAGAGAACCTACCGAAAGGGTTGAGACCCCTTCCTAAGAAGTAGGAGAGAATTTTTGGGGGCTTGTGCCTGGGAACACAAAAGTGCTATAGAAAATTCACCCAACAATCTTTCATGCGTTCTAGCAATTAAAATTCTCATATCACTGGGTACTTCATTATGAATTCTTGGTGAAATTATTTGATTTTCTTCTTTTTTATGAATAAGTAGGCCATCATGGAACTCATTTTGCAATTGCACATTTTTTGGTCATCGTCTTGTTTTGCCTAAATATGGTTGGATTTCAGCTTTGATTACACGATTAGTTTCATCTCGTCATTTGTGACTTGTAGGAACTGTTCTTGTCGAATTCCGACTTGTATTGAAGATTTTAGGTACGTTCGAGGACCAACGTCTTTCTAAGTGGTGGATAATGTGATGACTCAATAGTTTTTTATTTTAGAATCCCGAACCATGTTTCGAGATTTTTGGTAGCTCGGGATAGCTATTTGGGAATTGGGACTTGATAGCAAAATTTGGTTATTGGTTAGATTCCGAGGTGGTTCCGGCAAGTTTGGAACGCACTTCACATAAATAGCATTTCTAGAAGAAAAAAATAAGGAAACCGACCCCTCATTTTGTGTATATGTGGGGCAAATGGTAATTTTACCACATGGTTAGGTATGTATCATTATTTGGGACTCGTAGAAACTAGTTTCATCCAATTTTGAATCCGTTAGATATGCCTCAAAACAATTAAAAGTGAAATAATTAAGTGCTGATTTTTCTAATGCAACAATTATTAAAATACCAGACTCATCCCAGATGTGTTATACAAGAAAATCTGGTGCAAACTCTTAATTATTTGTGGAGATTTGGAGAGCATAGCTTGTGGGTAAAAGGTGAAAAACATTCGGGATCAAGCAAGAACATAGAGGTTCGCTTCCACACCTTCTTTGATCATTATAACATGTTTTGATGGTGAATCTAACACCAAAATCATGGGATTTTAAAGGGTTTTTTGCCTTGGGGCTAAATTTGGGTAAATGGTCAATTGACCATCGATTCCAATCAAAAAAAGATTTTGATTATGGATTTGGAATCCTTGAGTCGTGGGCTTCGTGGGAATATAATATTTACTCCCTCCTTTTTAAAATAAATGGTGTTTTTAGCTTGGACATACCACTTAAGAAAACAATTCATTTCTAGAAAATAAAATGTACTTTTACCCACTTACCCTTAATAAATATCTTGAAAAAGATGCAAATCTTTCGTATTTTCTTGGTTATGTAAAAATAAGGGTAAATTTTGAAACAGAGGGAGTATTAAATTTTGAACCTGCTAATCGAATGGCGATTTTACCCGACATTAAAAAATGAGTCAAACCTCCGTATACGTATTGTTTCTCGTCAAGATTAGGCGATGGGGGAGCTAGCCGCTTTAGCGGTTGCTCAAGAGACTAGTTGGAGGCAAAATCGACGGCGTTGTGGTTAAAAGAGGGAGATTCTAATTCAAAACAAAAAAAAAATCATAGGGCTACAGTAGCAAATAGGAGGAGGAATTTCATTGAGTCCTTAGAAGTGAATGGAGAGGTATTTGAGGCAGAGGATGAAGTGGAGGGGGTTATTGTGGGGTTCTATGAACATTTGTTCAAGGAAGATGCTACTTGGGGGCCAAAAATGGGAGGGTTGGAATTTCGTCAAATAGGGGAGGGGATGAGGGAGTGATTGGAAAACGTAATAGAAGAAGAAAATGTGGGGGAAGCAGCAGTGAGTTGTGTGGGAGACAAGGCTCCAGGGCTAGATAGATTCGCTTTAGCTTTCTTCCAACATTGTTGGAGAATAGTTAGAGGTGAGTTATTAAAAACTATTGCGAAATTCCAAGAAACTAGGGAGTTCGAGAGAAGTGTTAATGCATCTTTTGTTACCATTACACCAAAGAAGGAAGGAGCGACAAGGATTCTGGATTATAGGCCTATTAATCTGGTAGGAAGAATCTATAAGATTATTTTTAAGGTGCTTTCTAACAGATGGAAGAAAGTTGAAGAAGGTTTTGGATGAGACAGTTTTCACTTCCCAAAATGCTTTCATGGAAGGAAGACAAATATTAGATGCAGCATTTGTGGCGATCAAGTGGTCGATTTCCATAAAGAAGAAAGGGGAGCCCGGGATTTTATCTAAGCTAGACTTTGAGAAAGCTTATGATCATGTGAATTGGGATTTTTTGGATTTCATTATGTTTAAGATGGGTTTCAGGGACAAATGGAAAAGGTGGATCAAGTTTTGCACTCCAATGCATCTCTATTTTGATGAATAAGAGTCCATGTGGCTTCTTTAGGAGTCCGAGGGGCTTGAGAAAGGGAGATCCTTTATCTCCTATGTTATTCATCTTGATGATGGAATCTTTGAGGAAAATGATGGATAGGGTGGTCCATGGAGGTCTATTGAAGAGTTTTGATGCTTCGTTCAAGGGGCATTGTAATGTGACAGTCACTCATTTCTTATTTGCAGATGATATCTAGGTCTTTTATGATGCAGAGGTGACTCAACTAAATAATTTAAGACAGATTCTTATCTGGTTCCAGATTGTGTCAGGCCTTAAGATAAATCTCACAAAATTGTAAAATCAAACAGGTGGGAGAAGTGGATATATTGAAGAGATTGCGCAGGTGTTGAACTGCAAGGTGGGTACTTTACCGACTACTTATTTGGGGTTACCATTAGGTGCTTCAACCAAAGATCTTGCAGTGTGGATTTTTTTTTTTATAACTGTGGTGTCCGGGCCAACTTACGTGCACCTCGACTAATTCCACGGGATACCTGCACTTCCCACCAGCAACAGGTACCAGGTAACTCCGTCCACCAAGGCTAGAACAGATGGGAAGAAATCACCTAGTGTTTTGTCTTTGCTAAAATTTGACCTAAGACTTCATGGTTTTCACCCACCTCATTGACCACTAGACCACACCCTTGGGTGCCAGTAACTGAGAGAGAACAAAGCGGCTAGTGGGATGGCAAATGAGGAACTTGTCAGAATGGGGGAAGGAAGTATTGATCAAAAGCACGCTTTATAGTAAACCTACAAAATTCATGCCACATTTGCAAGCTCGTAAAGTGATTGAAAGGACTCCAGAGGAACTTTTCAGGGGACACAACGGATGGTGCTAGAAAGTTTCTTCTTGTGAATTGGAGAGTTGAATGGGGGGACTCGGAGTGAAAGATCTTAAGATGTTTAATAAAGTTTTGCTAGAGAAGTGGATATGGAGATTTGGGGTGGAGGAGAATGTTTTTTTTTTTTGGGGGGGGGAGGGGACCCCCTTTGGATGTGACTTAAGGAGAAGTATTATGAAAGGGTGGGATGACTTCAGCGGACATATCTTTTAAGGTTAGTGATGGAAGCAAAATTATCCTTTGGGCGCACAAGTGGTGCGGAGAGAACGAGTTGAAAGAAGCCTTTCCAAACATATCAGCATCTTACCAGAGAGAAATAACAATCCAACAAACTTGTAGGTCACATGAAGGGGTGATTCACTGGGATTTAGGATTCAAAAGAAACCTGCAGGATTGGGAAATGGAAGAATTTCACAAGTTGATAGAGACATTATATGGTCTGGACACACCGAACAACACTAGGGATGTATAGAGGTGGCGGTAAAGTGTAAATGGTTTCTCTACTGTCAGTTCTTTTACAAGAGCTTATTGGTGTGAGCGGAACTTGTTTTTCCTCATGATGCTATTTGGATCCCTAGAACACCGAGAAAGGTGTGTTTCTTTGTGTGGTTAGCGGCAAGGAGTGTGATATTGACGGGGGAAAATTTGAGGTAGAGGAGGATCATCTGTGTCAGTTGGTGTTTTATGTGCAAAAGCTTGGTGAGGATGTAGACCATCTTCTATTACATTGTAAAGCGGTTAAACGGTTATGGCAGGTGATCCTTAAACTGTTTGGAAAATAACGAGTGATACCAAACACAGACAAGGAGGCATTACAAAACTGGACTCAAATGAGGGAGAGAAGTCCAAGGGCATGGAGTAGGGCTCCTTTAAAATCATGTGGGTTATCTGGAAAGAGAAATACGAGGGCTATTGAACAGGTGGAACAAGACTTGGTAAAATTACAAAGTAGTATGATGTTTCTAATTTCTTTTTGGTGTACTTATGAGGTCCCTATTTGTAAAGAGGATAAGATCTCTTGTTGAGAACCACATTTTGATGTAGGTTATCTTCTCTTGGTTTACGGCTTGTACACAGGGTTTTCCCAATTGTTAATATATTTTACCTTATCAAAAAGATTAGACTTGGAGCATATATTTGGACTCCTCTAGGTGAGGACTATCTGTTGGAGTGTGCTTGGCAAGATACAGAGTGAGTTGATCAGAAGTTGACCTGAGCGGTCAAAGTTTGACTGAAATTTCGAAAATCTAAAAATAGCTATTATGAGGTATTTGATCGTTCTGAGCATGATTGTTTTTAGATTGATGGAGGCCTTTGAAGATCATTTGGAGCAGTTTGGGCATTTCAAGTGAAGTAAAGGTTGTCATTATCGAGGCAAGTGAGACTTTAAGTCTTAGTTTGTTTACTTTTCCTTGAAAGCATGATACAATGTGTTGTTTGTATGCATTCAAACCATTTAGTTCGTGTGAATGGACAAGCATGAACTAGGTTAGCTAGTTTCAAAGTATCTAGAGTTGACCATGAGGGTCCAAATATATATTGTCACATGATTTCATACATCTAGCAAATTCAGAGATATGATATGATATTTTTTAGTTGTTTAGCATACCTTATCGTTCTTTCAATTTATTGAATCTTGATATGATATTGTTTAACTGTTTAGCTTGCCTTATCATTCATTCAGCTCTCAGAAGTTATATTGTAACTCTATTTGGTAATTGCTTAGCTGTTTAGCATGCCTTATCACTATGTCAATAGCACACACACTGCCAGGGCATGATGATGCCAACAACATCATAGTTGTCAGTATTACGGAGACTCGAGCAAGATGAGTAGTCCATGGACCGCGATAGGCGGGTATCCATGTGACTAACACTCCCAAAGACGAGGTAAGACATGATAACAGATATTCCATGGACAGTGAGCAGTTATCAGTTTTCACTGTTAGCGTGCTTTACATGTTATGTGCATCCATGATCTCAGATTCAGTTGCTTACTTATATGCTATTTTTCTATACTTGTTTTTTTCATGATGTGCATTTATGTACAACTAGTGGTTTCTAAAGACTTGTACCAAGTGTAGGCTAGGAAAGCGAGTCCATAATCTTGATGAGTCTTAAGGCTCACAGTTATTGTGGTGAGTCTACTGTGTGTGCGCACATGCAGTGTAGTAGGCAGACATCCCATTGCTGATCAGTGACTCCAGCTTGCAACTAATTCTATCCAGTTAAGGTGAGCCACCACTAGACCATGGAGGCGGCTTCAGATCATATCATTTACTTTCAGTCTATTTCATTTCTTCTATAGAGCTGTGTCTCAAGCCAGTTGTACTCAAATTCTAGTGCTCCATGACTTAGACTAGTGGGGTTTATGGGTTGACTTCTATACTTGTATTTTGCTTCCGCGTCAATTTATGATAAGACAACTTTACTAGTAGTTCTCTCTTATCTTTTGTACGTTATCCGCATGATTTAAGCTTAGATGTTTCGCCTAGTGGGTAGTGGCTCATCAGGTGTCCTGTCACGGCCGAGGTGCCAGATTTGGGTCATGAGTAGAAAATGAAAGTAACAACGAGAGATAGACGAATTGAGATAAATAAAGCAATTGACCGTCAAGGGTTTTAATGTGAGGGAAGGGTATTTTGGGATTTATAAGAAAATATAGGGGATAAAAACGCAAACTACCTGGTCAAACCCCAAGGGCTTCAAAGCCAAAAAGCCATAGACCAACTTATGACTTTTGGCTTGTTTTAGCTTTTTTCGGCTTAAAAGCACTTTGCTTCAAAGCACTTTTTGAGTTTTCCAAACACTAAACCAAGCCAAAAAGTGCTTTTAAGCTTCTTGACAAGATTTTAAGCCCATCCAAACATACAATTGGACAAATATCTGTCTATGTTTTTCACACCTACAAAAAGCGTGTCTTGTATTCTGTTATCGTCAAGTCATTAATACATATCCCTTTTTTACAAGTACTATAAGAAGCCACGAGCTGTCGTCACTAAAAATGTTGTTCTAAGATTGGCGGAAGTTCACCCACGTTTCAACAAGGAATAGATTTGCCAACTTATGTTTAACAACTTGATAAGTAAGAATTGATAAAAGCACCATGTCAGGTGCATTTCAGATAGCCCCTAGTCCCGTTAAGTGCTGCTACAGTTTAATGTGATGAACTCAAAAGCAGAGAAGAGAAAGGTCAAAAGTTAAAAGCTTGTTCCAGTTTACCTGCCCCCAACTTTCTGTCCTGCACATCAGAATCACTTTGGGGAGGCTTTTCATTGAAAGGAAGAAGATGATCGTTGAGAGCGCCTATCTGGTGCAGCTTCTTACATGCATCCAAGCATACAAGCTGTCTTGATAATTGAGCACTCCTGCATTCTGGACCAACAATTGTTTGGAAAGTAGCATTCGGAGGTAATGTCAAAATACACTGGTACAACTCTCCAGACAAAATGTACTGAAACATTGGCTTTGGAGAGAAGAACCTGTCGAGGAAAACAATTATCATATTTAGACTAGAAACAGATATACCATCCTTTCGTTTTATGTATAGCCTTAAACTGGAAGGAAAGAAAAAAGGGGACGTGGTAAAGTATCAAATTTGTTAAATGTAAGAGAAATTAAAGCCAAGAGCAACATTTTTCACACAGCACGGAGCATTTAAACCTGATGCCTCCCATGAAACAATCATTACTGAAAGCATGGATTGCCCCTTGTACAGTCAAATATGAAACAAATTTGTGCTGTATGCTTAATTCAGAGAGCAACTATGCCAACCCATTATCTGAAAATATAACACCTTGTTGATGAAGAAGAGTCTACATAATGTAAACCCATAAATTTATTTGGAGAGGATCCAGTAATTGAAGCTTCAAGTGGTAAGGGAAAAAAATTCAGCACAGCAGAGAGGGGGAGACAGACACTGGAAGTTGGTGAATTTGTACTAGACTTTTGTTTTCGTTTTGTATATGGATATGACTAAAGGTGTATGATTCAACTTGACCCTTAAGTTCAAAATGTGGACACCACCAAATGGTAGGAATATGACATGGAAATCTCATAATAACTTAGTACATCAAATCTAAGGATCAAAATTCATATTGTGGTTAAACGTAAGTGGTAGTACATCATTAGTACTAACTCTCTTTTTCATTATCACACACCCAAAGATTTACTGTTATAATTTTCTTTTAACTTATTTTCTTGTTTCTTTTTTCCTTTTTCAGATTAGTAATACGCATCCTAAAGAAGCCTATTGGTTGTAGATTATGATAAGCAAAAAACTTGTTTTTTGCACACAAACTGTATATTTCATTGTGTAATTGTCACTGATTTACTCTGAATTATTTTTCAGTTCATTTTCTCCAGCTATTTTCTTGTTTCATTTTTTGTTGTCTTCTTTTATGGGTTAGTTATACGAATTCGGGAAGTCTTGTAACAAATGAAAACACTAATATCACCGGATGATGGTCTAATATGAGATGTAAATAGACTATATCCAACCTAAGCCCCATACACAAACCTCTTATGCTCCGTGTGCCACTTCACTGGCTAAGTTGATAGGACTTTGTATATGACAGGTCTATGCATAACTTACTGTGCTTAGGGTTCATGTGTGAGGCAGAAAGCACTGGGCCAGATATTGGAAGCTAACAGCTATCTAAGACAAAATTTTGAAGCAAACAATGACTGAGGAAATTGAAGGTTGGCAGTGATTGATGATAATAGACTAGTAGTGTTTCAGTCTAGGTCCTGCTTGCACTCAAGTAGACCAAAACAATCACATCATGTAATCCCATCTGTTCCAGGATTAATTTCTATATCCTTCCAAAACGATTCTTTCATTTCCAAACGGCTCTGACCAGGTAACACAACAAAACTCGTTTTAATCTAATAGGGGATCCTTGAATCCAGCGTTAACCATAACTTGGTTTGTATACATTAAAAAAAAATGCACTAGTGAAGACATTATTTAAGTTGAAGACATGAGAATCCATACTTATCTCCAGGAAGCATTTCACAGTATTTAGTCAAGAGACTGACACTAGAATCTGCAGTTACTGATGCTCCGGTTGCCTCCACATAATATGCATTAGTTTCCTTCACTAGACACGGCTTCACCACACAATCATCAGGGTCTCTCTTTATAGCTGTATCCGTCATAGAATATTCACTCCTAATGATATCAAACATCTGTTCCCTCTGCTTCTTGTTTCCTCTGAAATCAATATGAAGGTTAGATACTTGAAATAAATAGATTTATGAAAGCCAAAAGCGAGTCAGATATGCTGGTTGCTTCACCTCTCAAGCATTAGTATATACTGAGACTCAGTCTGACGAGCTCGTCCCCTCGATTGGACATAACTACGGACTGTTTTTGGTAAATCAAATCGTATTACAGAGGAACAGTGAGGCACATCAATTCCCTCCTCAACTACATCAGTCGCAAATAATAAATTGACCTGTGATGATAAAGGAATAGGGGAAAAATATAAAATTAAGATCCAACTAGTTAAAGGGACTCACAAGAAAGTATTTGTGTCAAATATAATGAGATGAATACATGTAAGTACCTTTCCAGAGAGAAAAGATTCCAAAGTTTCTTTTTGCACTTTTGGTGTCAGTGCATCGACAGACGTGTTTGTTCCAGTCAAATATGCTATTGTGAAATGTGAAAACCAGGTCATTTTCTTCATAACTCTTTCAATTACTTTAGCTGTTATAATTCTTTCAACAAAAATGAGACAGCGTACTTGTTTAGCTTTCCTGTATCAATGAATCAGAACCTTAAGTTTTTGCAAAGAGAATACAAAGAAGATGCATCTAACAACAGTTATAAGATTGGTAATAGAATCAGATGTCGAGTTCATTACCCAAGGGATTTAAAAATTTCAAGAAGCGCGTGCAGTTTTGAAGATATATGGCCCATTGACGGAGTTGCTGACGAGCCATATCCAGCATCTGAAAAACTCTCACAGTCTGAGGAAAGGAGAATAAATCAACACTTGAAAGGAACTCAAAAGTTGGAACTCTTAGTCTGTTAATATGGTAAAAGTCAATTCAGCAGGATTGACAGGAAAATTCAATTATTATCTACTGCATAACAGAAAAGAACTAAAAAGTTTGATCAGAAGCCATTCTAGCAGTGCTAACGCTAATTGCGCCATAAATAAGCATAACCAATCAACAGAAAATCACACATCACAGAAAACCGACCTAGTTACAATTTTGTCATAGCTGAGAATAAATTGTAACATAATGATACTTAAACAGGA
The DNA here is from genome assembly GCA_035772735.1 of Datura wrightii. Classification (NCBI taxonomy): domain Eukaryota; kingdom Viridiplantae; phylum Streptophyta; class Magnoliopsida; order Solanales; family Solanaceae; genus Datura; species Datura wrightii. The sequence continues at coordinate 31,514,039 of JASDFA010000006.1, forward strand.
AAGTATTTAAGTTTTAACTACTTTTTTTCAGGAAGGAATAGGGACAAATCGATATCAAAAGAATGAATATAGCAGATATAGCTGTCCTAGCTTGATGGATTATTTAATAAAGGAGAAGCTTCTACGGAAAACATAATGATCTTGATCCAATGATGTCCACAGTATAGAGAAAAGAAGTAGCATATAGTGATAAAAGATCTGCAGGTAACCAGAAAGAAATATGAAGTTATGGCATAGTAAAATAGAGAGAGCAAGAGATGATCTCATAAAAGGTGGTCTATTCGAAAAAGAGAAAAAGAAAAAGAAAGAGAACAATTACGATACAGTAATTTGAAGAACCTTATGAGCTCCGGATACTAAAACATAATGTGTAACAGTTGCAAGGCAAACTGAGGAAACAAGAAGGAGCTGAATGAATACTCTCACTACAAAAACAACAACACGTCCAGTGTAATCCCACAAATGGGGTCTCGGGAGGGTGTTGTATAAGCAGACCTTACCTCTATCTTGTGAAGGCAAAGAGGCTGATTCTGAGAGACCCTTGGCTCAAGTAAAACAATTCAAAGCAGGTTTGAAAAGGAAATACAGTAGTGAAGAAGCCACATTGAAAATAATAGAGAAAAGAACAATGTAAACAGCAAATAATACAACAATCGAAGCTAAAGGAAACAAGCCGTAATAAATCGCACAGATAATAGAAGAATAGTAATAATACAAGTGCTGAGGAAAACTAGCCAAAGCTTGACTGCCTACTAACCTTCTACCCTAATCCCCCACCACCATACCCTCCTATCTAGAGCCATGTCCTTGGCAAGCAGATTTCAATTAAAACGAAAAAAATTCTTGATGAGAAGTATGGCAATCCCTCACTCTCCGCGACAAACCTTACACCAAAAAGAATGGTAACTCAAGTTCCGTTAGCAGGATGATCAAATATGCGTGTTTGAAATTGAAGAACCCAAAAGAGAAACGTCGAAATAAAAGTGATAAAGATAACAACAAACAGGTCAGCAATGGCCACATATGCAAGCAATAGATAGAACAAACTCAGGTACCTTGTGGCATTGATTCCTGGATAATTGACAATGCCTCCTCCAAAAAGTATCTATGTTGGCGAGAACTTTTCCTAAGAATCTCATTTTCATCTTTGTCATCAGGCACATTTTCCAAGCAGATTTTAACAGCCTATAATATGAGGAAAAAAACAGCCTGAATTAAGAAATTCCAACACAATATCAGATAGATCTAAAAAGAGTGCCAGACATGAGATGCAGAACTCTTGAAGAAAACATAGAAACTGGTGGAGATACCCACAGCTTAGAATATAAAGTCCCAATACTCCAGAATAGACCAAGCTTAGAACCAATTAAATGTGCCATATGTAGCCACAAAATGCAGGGATGCTGAGTTCATCAATTGAATAGAGGCCAAGCAAGCACATTCATGCAACAGTGAAAAAGATCTCAAGTACACTAATCAGAGAAAACGAAAACCTTCCATATGGTCCCACATTACAATTCATTCAGTGAGGACTAAAGTCTTTTAGGCTTTCCTAATTACTTACTTTGATTTGCTACTTGGGAGAATAAAACGTCTAATAGGTTTCATAAACTTTCTAGGAAGAGAACTCCATTTCTGCTTTTGGACAGAAGAAGATATTTTATTAGCGATAGATGATGGTGAGAGAACAAGGATGCTCATTATAAGTCAAGATGAAAAAATCAAAAGCACCAGCTTCTGTTTTTTTAATTAGTAAATCAAAGGCAGATTTTTAGCTGAGATTCCATGAATTAACTCTTTGCAGCAACCATACCCCAGACTTACAGGCATAAAGTGATTTTCACGCAAACAAGAAAAGATATAAAAAGGGAAATCAAGCACAATTTGAAAATAAAAAGTCCTTTCTTTTTGAAATAAAAGTTATGTTTTTAGCCATAAAAAGGAATTCTTTCTTTTTTAATAAGTAAATTTTGGTCACCAATGAGCACTAAACTAGTGCTGCATATATGCACAAGTGGCTATGCCTCCAAGGACCTCAGAATATATGAAGCTACCTACTCCTTTGATATTCACATAGTTACACCAAAATTCAAACAGCAAATCCCTCAAAACATCTAGTAATTTGCTTCATCCATAAGGTCGATGAAATGCAAAGTGGTGTCCGCTGCCAAGATCTTCTTCTTTTTTTTTTTTGAGGAAGGTAACATTTATTATAAACATAGGAATACACCAAAAAGTGTAAACCAGTATTAATTACAACCAGATTTCAGAGTAGCACTATCAGCCATTTGAAATATCATAAGTAATCTTAAATGCTAGGAATATCCTCTTCTTCTAGAGGGTATTCATGTTTACACCAAAAATAGAAAAGCATCAGACAGTTCATCTTCAAGTTCTGGAGGGAGCAAATCTTGTCTGCTGCCAAGATCTTTACTCTCTTCTAACAGGTACCTTTTTCAAATACAAAGGACCTCCATAATTGATCTTCACATGACGCATCAAAGAGAGACAAGAAAATTATGATTAATACCAGTGGTCAATGCCACAAGTCTTGCAAAGTCAACTGAAACAAAAGGCTAGGTCAACTGAATTAATCGCAGTCTGTGTGAAGACCTTGATCTTTAAGACATCTCTTACATTATACTAGACAGAAACCCTTTTTTGGCTCATTGCCTGATTTAAATAGGTAAAATAGAACACCCTTACTTACGTTTCACGTAGCTTGAATTAGAACTAAAAATAAATTGATCTTAGGAATGCCTTCTATCTTGCATCACCTTCCCACACTAACTGCACGGTAGGCGGACCTCTAATGGAAGTCCATTAATAGAGAGATATTGTATATTGTAATTACGTAGCCTTGCTTTCTTCCCTAGTTTAGAATAGGTGCATGTACTACTTAACACCCAATAGCATAGGAGAATAATCAACTGAATACATTCTTTCATTTCTCTCGTGTTCTATTTCGCACATGGTATCAGAGTAAAGTTAGCAATAGTCGTGCAATTACCAGGGACTCCCGGAAGAGAGAAAGATCATCATCATGCAATTTTTCAATGACCAAGGACTGTTCAGTTGTCCCATTTTTCATGAGTATTTTGCATTAACTGGAACCACCATCAGGTCAGGCACCTTCCAGCAACCAAAACACAACGAGCCCCGCCGAAGAAGGTGCCTCACGTGCTCTGACGCGCCAGTCAAAAGAGAGAAACTCCGGCAAATGCGTCACTTTCCAGCTAGTTTAGACTTGGTCTTGGGGTCACTCAGTCAGTTTGAAGCCACCCATACCATTTTCCGGCAAGCTCTAAACGAGTTCCTTTGGCCCTTGGGGTCGCCCAATCAGTTCAAAGCCACCCACAACATTTTCTACACATTCCAAACATTGATCTACGATTCCGATGATTCAGGGTGTTTTTCTGGCCAAATCTCCCAATAGTAGTGTTATTTCAGCAATTTTTCTATATACTGTGGGAGTTGGCTAGAGCTGCTACACCTCTTCTTTAACCTTTCGGAATTTTTCAGTGACTCTCAACTATTTTCTGATGATATTTCTGGACAGCTGAATAACCGGGTGACATTTTGGACCTTTTTCGAGATTATCTCATGTTTTATTTGCTGAAATTTAGTTTTTCCACAGTTGAATATATTTTTCATCGACATTTGAGCTTTTCTTGTAGGATATTTGACTATTATGATTGGAAGTATTGACCATAAAAAAAAAAAGGTTATGGTGATTCAAGTAGCCAAATGGTCTCTTTATCTGATTATAACGAGTTTCTTAAGCATAAGGAGGCACGTAAGTAGGCATCTTCGCAAATCACATTAGTTATTTAAATTCGTAACCATGCAGCTTATGTTTCTCAACTTTCCAACCTTGGACTTTGGGTCATTGACTCAGGAGCCTCATATTTCTGGTAACAAATCTCTTCTTTTATATATCATATTCTCAGTCTCTCTCCACCGTCACATTGGCCAATGACTTACAAACCCGGGCAACAGGAGTAAGCCAAGAGATCCTATTCCCTCTCTGACTTTAAACCCAATTCTTTATCATATCCATTAGTCGCTTGTCTCAATTACTTAATTGCACAGTAACCTTTCTCTATAAGTCTGTTGTTATATAAGATCATAGTACAGGACTTATCATTGGTAATGGCCTCGAATAAAATGGATTTTACTACCTTAACCCTTTAAGGTCATCCACAGCCTGTCCTATTAGTGATTCTCTAGAGTTACTTCAGTGATGGTTGGGACATCCCAACCTGTCTAAGCTTCAGAAAATAGTGTCTGGCTTATCTCACATGTCTACTTTAGACTCTGAGTCATGTCAACTCGATAAGCATACTCATTCTTCCTTCCCCTATCGTCCGGATATTCGAGCAGAATCTCATTTCACTTTAGTCCATTCAGATATTTTGGGTTCTAGCCAAGTCAGTTCTACTCTTCAATTTCATTAATTTGTTAGCTTAATCAATGATTGTTCAAGGTACACTCGGATTTTCTTAATAAAAAGTCATTCTTTTGTTTCCCATCTTTTAGACATTTTGTGATGAAGTACAAACTCAGTTTGGTTACCACTCGCATTTTTCGTAGCGATAATACACCAGAATACTTATCCTGTCAGTTTCAGAAATTTATGCAGTCTGGTGAGATTATTTATCAAACATCTTGTCCTTATTTTTTATTTTATTTTTTTATCAAGTAAAAGATTCCATTAATAATAACAAGGCCAACTTGGTCGGATACAAGTGGTATACCAAAAGAGGAGAAACCTACAACATATGATTTTCTCCAAAAGACACTCAATCCTCTATACAAACAGGAACTACATGGGTGCACGAAAAGAAAAAAGGAATCGGAGACTCGCCCTCAATTGAGCAAAGCTCATCTCCATCCCTTCAAAAGCTCTCCTATTTCTCTCTTACTAAATGGCCCACGTTAAAGCAAGAGGAGTAACATTCCTAGTCTTGTGCCTTCTTTCTTAGCTCCACTCTTCCAGCTACTCTTCCAGTTGAACATCAACTCCTTCACTGGTCTTGGCATTACCCAAAAACACCAAACCATCTAAAAATATCCTCCCATAATCTCTTGGCTAATTTGTAATGAATAGAATATGGTCCACGTCCTCACCCACCTTTTTTACCTAGGAAACACCAGCTCATGCAAATAATCTTTCGTTTCCTCAGATTCTCCGCAATCAAACTCACCCCTCTGGTAGCTAACAACGTGAAGAAGCACACCTTCCTCGGTGCCTTACGAATCCATACCGAAACATATGGGAAACTATCCTTTGCCCTAATAAGAGGAGGATTGTCCAACACCAAATAAGGACACCAAACACCCATCCACAACCGATGTGGGAGAATCAACAATTTTTCTTTTGAGAAGGTAACATATTTGTGTGTGAATATATATATAAAGACTACACAAACTGTGTAGTTCCGAATCTAACTCCATTTTTTTATCAGCAAACCAACTTTGTTCAAGAGCAAATTGGCCTTCTTCGTTTTCGGCATTTCTATATTCTAAAATAGTTCGTCAATTCAATGCTTTATTTGTCGAGTCAATCTTCCAGGAGAAGACTTGAAAAGGATTTCCCAAGCATGGTTGAAATCAATGTGAAAATAAGAATGTCGAATCCACATTCTTTGGAAACGAAAGACCCCAGGACTACAAGTATTATAATCTTCTAAGAAGATTACCCCTTAATTACAGCTTACAAAAGTATAAAGCATTTGATCCCGCATCGTCTCACAAGGATTCTAATACTTCAAAGATTGATTCATGATCTTCTGAACCTATTCCTTTACACCAAAAATACAACAGCCCTAAGCACTTCATCTTAATCTTCTGGAGATGGTTGGCTTTATCTTCAAAACATCTTTGGTTTCTCTCTTCCCAAACAGTCATCTTTGGTTTCTCTCTTCCCAAACAGTCCTCCATATGCAAGCTGGAATAATCTTCCATCTCATTTCTGAATTGCATTACTGCCTTCCTGTTCCAGCATGCTAGCACATCAACTATCTTCCTTGGCATAGTCCAGAGAGTCCCCCTGAAGTTGAGGAACATCCTCCATAGTTGTTCAGTCAGTTTAAAGTGTAAGAACAAATGATTAATTGTCTCAGCTTTCTCCTCACTTAAAAAACATCTGGAACATAAATTATGACCTCTCTTATTAAGATCGTCCTGTGTCAGAGCTTTTCCTCTAGCTAGTAGCCAAGTAAAACAAGATGCTTTATAGGGAATTTTGACTTTCCATATCATCTTCCAAGGCCAACACCCAATCTGATTGTTGGAGAGATTGAATTCTTTGTAGGCTGATCTGACTGAGAATTTTCCTTGATTATTTCCTTGCCACTTGATGCTATCTTCGAAAGTTGTGATTCCAGTAAATAGCTCTAGAGTTTTGAGGAACTCTGTCAACCTCTCAATTTCCCAATCATTCAAGCGTCTTTTAAAGACCAAATTCCATTCTTGGTTGCTCCATACCCACCCAATTATTGCCTATTGTTGCTGAGATTAAATATGAAGATTTGGAAAGAGTTGTTTCAGCGCTCCTTGACCAGCCATTTATCCTCACAAAAGGATAACTTCATGCCATATCCAACTTTAAAGCTTACCCCTACTCATGAGCTTAGGCCACAAGTTCATGATTGACTTTCATAGACTAACCCCATAAGGACCCTCCATAGTCTTGGTTGTCCATTTACCCTCCATGTCATATTTTTCCTTAATCACCTCTTTCCATAATGATTGTTCATCACTAGCAAATCTCCATAGCCACTTCAACATCAAACTTTGATTTTGGGATTTTAAATTTTTGATGCCTAATCCCCCTACCTTCTTGCTGACTATGATGGATCTCCATTTAACCAGGTGATACTTCTTTTTATCACTGTTTCCTTCCCACAAGAAATTTCTTCATAGGACATCTATCCTACTCCAGACATTTGTAGGGATTGGAAATAATGACATCATATATGTAGGCAGAGCATCAAGAACTGAATTGATCAAAATTAGTCTACCACCCATTGAGAGATATTGACTCTTTCATCTTGTTAGTTTCTTTTCAATTTTCTCCAGGACCCCATTCCATATTCCTATTGACTTACTTTTGGCCCCCAAAGGCATTCCTAAATATATTGATGGTAACTCTCCTATTCTACCTCCAAGAATATCAGCTAAGGATTGAATCTAGTTTCCCTTATTAACTGGATAAATAAAGCTTTTGGTCCAGTTAATATGTAAACCAAAAATAGCTTCAAACAAAATAAAGATTACCCTCAATATAGTCACCTGTTCAAAATTGGCCTCACAAAATACAACAGTATCATCAGCATATTGTAGATGTCAAATCTCTAACTCGTTGTCAGTACTTGACTTCATCTTGAATCCCCTTATCAATCTGTTTGTCTGAGCAGTCTTCAGCAGGCCATGTAACCCCTCCATGGCAATGATAAAAAGGAAAGGAGATAGAGGATCTCCTTGTCTCAAGCCCCTCTGAGATTGAAAAAATCCAGTTGGTGAACCATTGATCATATTGAGAATTTTACTGTGCTGATGCAAAACGTAATCCAGCTGACCCATCTACCACCAAATCCCAAATTCCTCAAAGTTTCCAGTAAGTAATTCCAGTTTAAGTGATCATATGCCTTTTCTACATCAATTTTACACACAATTCTAGGTTCTTGGCTTTTAAATCTTGCATCTACACATTCATTTACAACAAAAATTGCATCCATAATTTGTCTACCTTTGATGAAGGGCATTTGTTGGGTACCCACCAATTTGTTCATCACTCTCTTGAGTCTTTCAGTCAGTATTTTGGCAATAATCTTGTAGATACTACCTATTAAACTTATAGGCCTGAAATCTTTCAACTCTTTTGCTCCCACTTTCTTAGGAATCAAAGCCACAAAAGTGGCATTAAAGCTTTTCTCAAAAACACCTTGTTCATAAAAGTGTTGTATTGCTGCAACCACTTCTGTTTTTAACACCTCCTAACATTGAATAAAAATGCCATGGAAAAACCATCAGGTCTTGGAGATTTATCACCTGCACGAGACTTCACACTTTCCCAAATTTCCTGTTCACCAAAAGGGCTTTGTAACATATGGTTCTCCTCTAGAGTAATCCTAGGGCAGTTATCAAGATTACCTAGAGGTCTCCAATTCTCTGTCTCGGTGTAAAGCTTTTGATAAAAAGAAACAATCACCCTCTTAATAGCAGCTGGATTGTCCACAGTATCCCCCTCAATTATTAGGTTGTCAATGTTGTTATATTTCCAGTGAGCATTTGCAGTCCTATGCTAGAATTTTGTGTTTTTATCCCCTTGTTTCAACCAAAGAGCCCTAGATCTTTATCTCCAGGCCACCTCCTCGTGTTTTGCAATCTCCTCAAATTCAAGTTTCCAAGTACCCGGATCGATCAAAAGTTCAATTCTATCCGAACTAGGTTGTTTTTGCATACAACTCTTCCTTAGTTAAGCTCCTTTGATCATGAATCTTTTCCAAATCTACAAGTTGATTGAGTATGCTAGTCTTTTGTAGTACCAAGTTTCCTTGAAGAGTTTTGCTCCACTCCTTATGCTTGTCCTTTAAAGCTTTTAATTTAAAAGCCAGAATAAAATCAGGCCTCCCTTCACACACAAATGAGACCCACCACCCTTTGACCCTATCATGGAAGCCCTCAGTCTGCAGCCACCAGTTCTCGAACTTGAAATAGGATTTGACGGGATCCCAATTTCCACATTGCAACATCATAGGGAAATTATCATAAGTGATTTTGTGCAATGTTGATTGTTTTATATTTCTAAAGCCATCATTCCAATCCATAGAAACCAGGAATCTGTCCAGTCTGGCTGTTGTTTCTTGCCTATCGCCCTTTCTCCAAGTGTATTTTCCATCTAATAGGGGTGAGTCTATCAGAACCATATCTTCAATAAACTTAGAAAAGTCCTTCTTTGCCTTAGTGATTCTATTACAGTTTTTCTTCTCTAATGGGAATCTGACAGTATTATAATCCCCAGACACCGCCCATGGACCGGTAGATAGTCCTCTAGCACTTGCTAATTCCCACCAAACTTCTTCCCTTTATGTCGTATCCTTTGAAGCATATATACTGGACAAGTGCCAGTTGAGTTCTCGAGTCTTGCTCGAGAATTTGCAAGTTATGGAATATGAACCCAAGCTACTAATCTCACCTTCCCATATCCAGCTATCCCATAATATAACAATGCCCCCTCTAGTCCCACTAGCCTCCAATTGTACATACATTTCCCATCTATTAGGCCATAATTCTTTGATAATACCGCTAATAACCCCTTCAATTTTTGATTCCTGAAACAAAATTCATAAGCCTTCCACATGCGAATTAAATTTTTAATCAACATCCTTTTTGTTTGTTGATTCAACCCCCTAACATTCCATGATATAATGTTCACTTTTATTGATCTTGGTTAATGATGCGCCCCCCCTCCCCCCTTACTTCTTGTTCCATTGCTCACAAAACTGCCCCCCCCCCCTCCTCCAGGCTCTTCAATTCTTTGATTCCTTACTTTTTTGGAGTGCGGGTTCTTGTGTTATAGACATTCCTATGTTTCCATGTCTCTTGTTATCAATATTCATGAAAAGCTCCAGAGTTTCCTTCTCATATCCCCTGAATACCATCCCAAACTTCTTAGCCATTCCGATTATAATTTGGTGAACCCTAATTGTTGCATCAAATTCGACATCTCTGTCCACTAATAGTGGGTGCAGGGTAAGGCTGTGTACAATAGACCCTTGTGATCCGACCCTTCCCCGGACCCCATGCATAGCGAGCTTAGTGCATTGAGCTGCCTCTTTTTGGTCACTAGTCTTAATTTAGTAAGTTTTAGTACATCCAAATACTTAAGGGGATAAACTAGGTATGCTAGATTCACACATAATACCTAAAGTCTAACACTCAAACACCTTGAGGTTCAATATCTGATTCTTGAGGGTAACTATATTTGTTATGATCACTTTACACTTAAAAGGTGTAATTTGAGTGTATCACCTTACACCTCTCAACAAAATGGAGTACCAAAGAAGAAGAATAGGTATCTTATTAAGACAACTCGCACCCTGCCTATACAATCACATGTTCCATTAAGAGTTTCGGGCAATGCGGTTCTCATAGCATGTCATTTGATTAATTATATGCCTTCCTCTATTATCCAAAAATCAAGTCCCACACATGGTTTTATTCTCACATTTACCTATGTACTTTCTTCCTCTTGTAACTGAAAGCACATGTTTTATTCATATCTTATCCTAGGGAAAGATAAATTAGCTCCTTACACTCTCAAATGTGTGTTCCTTGGTTATTCACGGTCAGAAAGGATATCATTGTTACTCACTTGACTTGCATTGTTATTTTATGTCAATTGATGTTAGCTTCTTTGAGAATCAACCTTATCTCAGATCTTCTTTTTTTTTTGAAATCTGGTAATTTGTATTCCTCAGCTTTAAGGCCAAGCTGGCAACCTCCCAAAAAGTATCACAACACCCTATACATCAAGACTAGTTACAGAGAACCTAAAAAATCTACTAGTTGGATATCATCTTCTACATTTGCTAGTTTACACCAAAAATGAAGATTTACAATGCAGTTCCACTTAATCTTCTGCATAGTATTACACGCCCTCAAAACATCTTCCATTCATTTCCTTCCAGATTGTCCACCAAATACATGGTGGGATAGCTCTCCATCTCTTCTGGGACTTGTTTCCCCCTCTTCTGATCCAACAACTTAGGAGATCTGTTCTGTGTTCTAGCATGTTCCAGTTGTTGCCTATGAGGCTGAGTACCATTTGACCATAACTGCGCTGTCACTTTGCAGTGTAAAAACAGGTGGTTATTTGTTTCTGCATTCTCATTGCACAAAAAACATCTGGAGACAAGAGGTATTCCCCTTTTCTGTAGCACTTCATGTGTGAGACATGCTCTTCTGACCACTAGCCAGGAGAAACATCTAATTTTGGTTGGGACCAAGCTTTTCCACACTTTTGACCAAGGTCCTGCTCTACCTCCTGGTTGTCTTGCAGCTTCCCATCTATACATTCTTTTGACTGAAAATCTTCCATCTCCGTTGTGTCTCCAGCAAATTGCGTCTGAGGTTGTTGAGGTGCCCTCAAATTTCAATTGCCTTTTGATGACCAGCCACCCTATCAATCTCCCAATCGTTTAGATTCCTTCTAAAGAGGATATTCCATCCTTGAGGAGTCCAAAAGTCTGCCACTGTGGCTTCAGGGTTGGTGCATATACAGAATAACCATCTTAACATTCTCAAGCCTTTACCCGAATCTCCTTTTGAAGACCCTACATGCAACCCTTCTTCTACCCATTTCTCCAAATCCATCATCTCCTCCCACTCCACATCTCTAGACTTATCATTGTCTCAAGCTCTCTACATTGGGTTTGAAAGATTCAACCCCTGCATTAGATCTTTTGCCTGCTACAAACTTGTTTTTTCCTAGCCCTCCATTGCATTTCGAAAAGGTATTCTCTCCACTACTAATCCTAATCCCAATTATGTCTACTTGAGCTACCATCACATCATTATGCCTCTTTTTTTTAGAAGGTAACATGTTGTATGTATTAAACACAAAACAGTACCTGGGTTGTAGTGAAACCACAGATACAAGTGAGCAAAAAAGAGCAACTAACAAGAACCTAATATGTCTAGGATAGATATAGTATCCCCGGGGTAGATTTGGTTGCACCAAAAAGAAAAGAGCTTAATACAGTTAATTTTGATCTTTGCATTGTGTGTGTTGTTCTCAAAGCATCTAAAGTTCTTTTCTTTCCAAATAGTCCACCAAATAAAAACAGGGGTCATCCTCCGTCTGTTTCTGTCAACTGCTTCAGCTCCAGCTATTTCCCAACTAAAGAGAGCTTCAGTAACCTTTCTAGGCATTGTCCAGGCTAATGCCTCTGAGATTAATGAAGATCTTCCATAACTAATCAGTTATCCTACAGTGCAAGAATAGGTGTCCCACTGTCTCCACCTCCTTTTCACAAATAAAACATCTTGAGTAGAGCGTCCACTTCCTCTTGTTTAAATTTTCATGTGTGAGCACAGCTTCCTTTGCTAGTAACCATGAGAAGCAAGTAACTTTTTATGGTATCTTAGTACCAGGGCCAATTGTTGGTACTTTGTAGGTTGCATTAACATTGAGTTTTCCACTGTGATTGTCCCTGCCATCTCAGAGTATCATCTCAATTCTAAGTTCCTGTAAAATTATCCAGTTGTTTGTAGAATTCAATCATTCTATTCATCTCCTAATCATTCAAGTCTCTTCTGAGTATCATATCCCAACATTGAGGTGACCACATTTCAGCTATGGATCTTTGTTGGTAATGAGCTAGAGCACATCATTATGCCTTTGTGCCATCCTTATCCACTGTTTATATTCCTAAGACTATAAGTGAAGCTCTCCCTCATCTAGGATGGCAAAGCAACAAACTATTATAGAGGAGATATCTACTTTACACTCAAGTGGTGCTTGAGAGCTTGTTCATCTACCTCTAGGCAAATCTTCTATTTATTGAGAGTGGGTGTATGCAGTCAAAGTTGGTCGGATGGCAAAATTGATATAAGGCACGTCTAGTGGCCAACGGTTATACTCAAACTTTTTGGCTTGATTACAGTGATACATTCTTTCCCGTGGCTAAAATTGCATTTGTCTGCCTTTTTCTATCCATGGTTGTTCGCCGTTGGCCTTTTTATCAGTTGGACATCAAAATGTTTTTCTCCGCTACGATCTTGAGGATGACATATATACAGAGCAACGACCTGATTTTGAGTTGTTTCTCAGGGAGCGTTCAGTGGTCTTGTAAGATGATTATGTTGGTCTTTATATGGTCCAAAACAGTTTCCTTGAGCATGGTTTGGTAAGTCCAACATGGTTGTTCAGGAAATTGGTATGACTCCAAGTGAGGCTGATCATTTGGTATTCTATCGACACACTGCTCCAAATTTGTGATCTATTTGTTGGTTATCAAAAAATAATATAATGGACAATGATCAGGCTAGTAAAGTTAAGTTGAAGCAACATCTCTTTCAATACTTCCAAACTAAGGTTTTAGGCATATTGGAGTAATTTCGAGGCGTTGCGGTAGCCAAGTCTAATTCAAAATTGTCATCTCACAACGTAAGTATGCTCTAAACATTCGTGAGGAGCCACCCATTACTATTCCCATGGATCCAAATGCTTCAGGGGGAGCCTCATGGTTGGTAAGTTAAATTACCTACAGTGACTCGACCTGATATTGCTTATATTGCTTTTCTGGTGAGTGTTGTAAGCCAGTTTATGAACTCCCAATGTGATAGGCATTAGGATGCAGTAGTAAGTACTCTTAGATATATAAAATTAGCCCCATGGAAGGGATTACTGTTCGAGGATCAAAGCGATGAGCAAAATATTGGATACACAGGTGAAGATTAGAATGGATCACCTTTTGATAGATGGTCTACTTCTGGATATTGTATTCTCGTTGGAGGTAATCTGGTGTATTGGTAACACAAGAAACAAAATGTTGTTGCACATTCTAGTGCAAAAGCAAAATATCGAACGATGGATGTGACAACTCGCGAACTAGTTTGGATCAAACAATGCTTAAAGAATTGAAGTTTGGACAAATTAACGAGACTAAACTTGTGTGTGATAATCAAGTTGCTCTTCATATTGCACCGGATGCGTGTTTCAAGAGAAATCTAAACATACGGATCGATTGTCACTTTGTAAGAGCAAAGATACTCTCCGGAGACATTGTCACAAAATTTTTGAAGTCAAATGATCAGTTTGCAAGATATTTTCACCATAACCCTTACTGGTTCTCGAATTAATTAAATTTGTAATAAGCTTGGTGCATACGACTTGTATGCACCATCTTGAGAGGGGGTTGCTAAGGATATTGTATATGTAGTTTGAATTAATTATGGAGATATTGGGAATTGAAATTTATGTAGCCTTGACTATATACAAGTTCTATTTCTCAAAGTGTCCAGTAAAGTAGTAGGTAGTAAGGTCATATTTTAGGAAATGGACATCCTTGCTTAGGTTAGGTAGAGAAGATGATCGATTGGACAAAGACCAATCCAATCTGAAAGTTCAAGCTTCAAAATAGATGGAACCAGCTAACCAAAAGTACAGCCTGTTCTTTAGTTCTAAATAATGCAATTCAAAGCGCCACGTAGATAGTCGGATTCACACCCTTACTAATAAAGTGTTTCTCATCGTTTCATGTAAGAGAGGCCTAAGCATCTATTACTCTAACAGAAAGGTAAGAATTATTAATGCATATATATTTGTGCGTATGATGAATGTGTATGCTTCAATAAATAGAAATAGAAGATGAAAGTAATCCCAACATAGGTTTAACTAGTTGCACGCCTTCCATTCCATTAATTTGTATATATTACCAAGAAATGAAAACAAATAACAGATTATGAAACTTTAATCATACCTCATAAGCACAAATGATGCCTAGATTTTCAAGGCAACACAATATCTTTGCATAACAATTGGACAATCTCTTCTGAAGCTTCTTATACATATCATCTGTATCTTTGTACTGACTTGGCAGTGACAATTTCAAGTCAGCTAATGCAGCATCAAACTGTTCATGAAAATGTGGTGAATTCAGTATAAGGGCTTAAGTTTTGAGAAACAATTTATCAGGTCAAATTCCAAAGAAGCATATTATTCATTTAAGGAACTTTGTCAACAAGTACTACATAATCAACATCCAGAAAAGCACTAAAGACTACTAAGTAAGCAATCTTTCCCAATATCCAAGTACATAAGCAAGGGCATGGCTACATCCACACTGGTAAATGAGAAGAGAAAGAGAGAGACAGAAATTTGAAGTTTATGGACCTGAGCTTAACATTCCTGGAGCTCAGCAAAACAAGATTCACTTAAGTTTTGAAAACACCACCATCAAAACCTACTGAAAGCATAGAGAGAACTGTGCAAGGAACACATGAAAACTTTAAGATATTGAGGACCCTTATCCTTCAGTAAACTTCAAGCACTCAAAACGATCTAGTAGGTCTGCAATAAGACCCCAGCAGGGAAGTCAAGATAAAAGCTACAGGCACCTTCCCAAAAATGAAACCCAACACGTAAGACTTTATGTTTTTTTTGTTTTATTTCCTTTTGCACCATAACATGTCAAGTAAATTGTCACAATGCTTCCTACTGTTTGTTATTGTCGAGTCCCACATCAGTGGGATGAGGATAATTTGGTCTTTTTATATGGTCTTGGGCGATCCCCACCTCTTGAACTAGCTTTTGGGTTGAACTAGGTCAAAGATCCATAACATGGTATCAGAACATTGGTGAGAAACATCCGGGAAAGAAAATTCAGTCAAGACAGTCGCCGTGCGTCAAATTCCGGCAACTTTCTAGGACAGTTTTGCGTCAACTCCGTGTCCATCAGTATTGTGCGAAAACCAACACCGCCACGGGGTCCCCCACCTTCCCACGACAATAACCCACAAAAGCCTGCTGGCAGAAACCCATGCACGCGCTCGCACGCACCGGCAGAAGCAGTCTTCTCCAGTGAGATCTACACCATGCGCAGGCGCGTGAGCCAGTTTCATGCCACCATTTTGATCAATCCTTTTTCATGTCAGGGTCGCCGGGAGATTCCGAACACCCATATAATTTTCTTCAAGTACCAATAACATTCAATTTTTTGGCGAGTTCCAACAGTTTTTACAGCTCTGTTCCAGCTTGCGTGTCCTTCCTTTGAGACAGAAGCTGGGTGTTTCCTTTTTGGTCAAATTTTCTTGAAGCCGTGCTTCATGTTGCATTGATCTTGTTTTTTATGAGAGTACCAAACACATCGAAATTGACTATTATTTTACCGAAGAAAAATTACTTTCATGAAACACTATCACTAAGTTTGCCAAGTCAAATGACAAACTTGCAAAATATTCACCAAGCTCCTTGCTGGTCCATGAACTAATTATATATAACAAGTCAGGTACTATATGCACCAACTTGAGAAGAGCAGTTAGCTATGAAGAATGTACATATGTAATAGCGCATTAAGCCTCCTATTGGATGTATATATTGTAAAATGTGCATATAAATGCTTTTAGATGTAGGAGAGTTGTCTTTACGCATTCTCTCAAATTTCTTTCCCGTTTCTGTCATTTCTCACAATTCTAAACGTTCATTTCTCCCTCAAAACAATCTTAGTGAACAACGGGAAGAGGTCACCCTTGATTTCAAAATCTAAAGAATTGGGGACATGAAAGAAAGAAATAAGCATCAAGAACTAAATGGAGATAGATTAAATGTAAGGGCCAATAGGTTGTTTCACAGTAATATCGTACACAATCCTATTTTACATGATATCTGCATATGGGCATTTACCTTTGACCATGAGAATTCCAATTTTGCCTTTAATTCTGCTGTATCTGAAGAGACTGTTGGATCATAGAATTTACAAGTCTCTTTTGCGGAGGGAACAAATTCATCCAGCTCCACCCTGTTCTCCAGTGTATATATCTATACAAGAAGAAACCATATACTCATGCATTAGGAACCATTACTCTAACAAGGGTTAAGAAAACCATTCACGAGCTGCAAAAATGTTATAGGGTTTACCAGAAGATTACCTGGGAATCAAGAAGACTTTCAAGTTCTGATATTTGCTCCTCGCAATCTGTTGAAGATGAAACACCTGATCGAGAGGGTATACAAAGTAAATCCACACAAGATCTAAACACATATGTATCACATTTGAATAAACAAAGACAACTGAAATTAAAAGAATTAGCATATATCCATAACAAAATTGGAAGGATGACTAACCAAAGCTTAGGGATAGTCCAACTGAAAAGACAGTGGGTAGAAAAAATATGTTGAGAAAGAAAAAAGTCAATACAGACACTCTAAAATGGGTATAAGAAACTCTTGAACCCGTTAAATGACAATGAGTCCCAGATAGTCTTTTCAAAATCATTTTGTCTCTATTTTTTATGAAAGATAACTCTATATAAATCTTCAGTGCAGAAGCCATATTTATAAGTTCAAAACAAGCAAAAGCATACATCCTTCTTGTTTTAACAAGGACTCAATAATGTCTAACAGCGAATCTACATCTTCTAAGAATTCTTCTTACGCCAAAAATGAAAAGTGAAAAAGCAGTTTATCTTAATTTTACGGATAGAACTACTTCCTGATTTGAAACATGTCAAGTTCCTTTTCTTCCATATCATCCACCATATACATACAGGAATTACTTTCCACCATCTTTTCTGCCTCAAAATCCCTCCCATGTTTTTCCAATATTTTAATAGTTCTCCAGTAGCCGTTGGCATGATCCATTTGATCTCTTTCATGTTTAAAAATAATTGTCACGGCTGATCTGAACTTCAGAGTATAGAATAAATGGTTAATACTTTATGAATCCTTCCCACATAGATAACATCTTGAGCATAGACGCATTCCCTCATTCTTTTTAATATATCACAGCCGCATTCCCCCCTTTTTAATATATCATAGCCACATTCCCCTTCTCCTCAAGTTGACATGTGTCAGACATACATTCTTAAAAATTAGCCATGTAAAGCAAGACACCTTGAATGGTATTTTTACTTTTCAGATAATGCTTCCAAGGCCAGATTTGTATGCTTTCCAGTGTCATTGAAAGTAATGTAGCTGACATTTTTTTTATAAGGTAAATAATTTTATTAACAATTGGGGAAACCCGAATACAAGCTATACCCAAAAAAAGAGAACCTACACCAAAATATGGTTCTCACAAAAAAGATCCAATCCTCTATACAAGTAGAGACCTCATAAGTACACCAAAAGAAAACTAGAGACAAAACACTACTTTGTAATTTTACATAATCTAGTTCCTCCCCTTCAAAAGCCCTCCTGTTCCTCTCTACCCAAATTATGCACCCTCGAACTCCCCCCCCCTCCCCCTCCCCCACACACACACCTCCCATGAGTCCAACTATGCAAAGCTTCATTCTTTGTACCCGGCATCATCTTTTGCATCCTAAACAAATTAATGACCACTCTCCTGTACTCTTGCACATAAAACACTAGCGGACATAGGTGATCCTCTTCTTTCTCAGATTCTATAAGATCGCGCCCCTTGCCGCCAACCATATAAAGATACATATTTTTTTCGGTGCTCTAGGGATCCAAATGGAGTCATGGAGAAGGTACATTCCTCTCACGAGTAGCCTCTTATAATAAGAGTTAAAGTGAATAAGCAGTCTCCATTCACCCGTCATTTCCAAACATTCAATAAATTGTTAGAAACGTCTAGCTCATACAAAAACTCAACCAAACTATGAAACTCCTCAATCTCCCCATCTTGAAGGTTCCTTTGAACATGAAATGATATGGAGATTTGGGGTGAAGAATGTTTTTTTGGAGGGGGTGTGCAGAAAAGTATGGTTGAATGGAAGGACGGAGGACTAGTAACATTATAACACCGGTTTGGATGTGGTCTGTGGACGAGTTTTGTGAAGGAGTGGGAAGAGTATATGGACATTTATCCTTTAAGGTTGGGGATAGCAGGATTAGTTTTTTGGCTCATAAATGGTGTGGAGAGAATGTGTTGAAGGAAGCCTTCCCTAATTTATATTGTGTTTCCGACCAAAGAGAGATGATTGTTCAACAAATGTGTAGATCTCACACGGGGGTCTTTCTTGGGGTTTAAGATTCAGAAGAACCTTCAGGACCGGGAGATGGAAGAGATTCACAATTTGATTGAGTTCTTGTAGGGGCTAGACTCACCTAACAAATTGTCGGATGTATGGAGATGATGGCAGGAGAGCGGTGATGCGTTATTCAAGGTTAGCTCTTTCAATAAGAAACTACTAGTGAAAGAGGAATGTACATTCCCCCATGACTTTGTATGGATTCCTAAAGCACCGAGTAAGGTGGTTGGCGACTAAGGGTGTGATCTTAACAGCAAAAAATCTAAGCAAGAGGAGGATCAACTATGTTAGCAGGTACTTTATGTGTAAGAGTGCAGGTGAGAGTGTTGATCCTCTTCTTTTGCACTGTAAGGTGGCTTATTAGTTAGGGAGGGTGGCCCCCGATTTGTTTCGGATTAAGTGGGTGATATTGGGCTCAGTAAAGGAGACTTTGCGAAGTTGGACTAATAGGAAGGGAAAGAGAAGCCTGAGAGCCTGGAGTGTTGCCCCCTAAGATATCATGTGGGTCATTTGGAGTGAAGAGAAATAGGAGGGCATTTGATGGAGTGGAACAAGACTTTGTAAAATTACATAGTAGTGTTTTGTCCTTAGTAACTTTTTGGTGTACTTTCGAGGTCCCCATATGTATAGAGGATTGAATCTCTTTTGTTGAGAACCACATGTTGTTGTAGGTTCTCTTCTTTTGGTATATGGCTTGCATACGGGGGTTCCTCACTTGTTAATAAAATTATTTATCTTATCCAAAAAAAATTATGATCCGTTATGCCTTGAACTTCAAACGAATTCCACCCGTTTTCACCAAATTATTTTTTCACTCTCTCTGTTCCTATTCCAATTAAACTAACGTTTGATAAAGGAGCATGTGGCATTTACCTACTTCACAAAATATTTTACTACTAGTGTAATTATGGTATGACATAATGTATTTTACATCGTTTCTTTTACTAATATATATGACATACAAGTTTAGTATATATCTTTACATGTTTATATTAGTTTATCCAAAAAAAAAAAAAACTCCCTCCATCTCAATTTATGTGGCACGGTTTGACTTTGCACAAATTTTAAGAAAGGAAGACTTTTGAAATTTGTGGTCTAAAAGAAACCTTAGATATTTGTATTGCTATAAATTATTTCATTAAGGGTGAAAGAGAAATTTTAAAGTTAAGTTATTTCAATTATAGAAAGGTGACATACTTTTTGGGACGGACTGTAAAGGAAAGTGTGTCACATAAATTGGAACTAAGGGAGTATATTTTTATAGGTATCATGCAAGCACATCATACACTTTGATAAATGGGAATCAAGAAGAAGTATATAGACAATCAACAACAATCATATATCTATGAAGCAAACATATCACATCAATCCATGCAAGTAAATAAGACCTTTTATTATTTAAGACCTTTTATACACACTAATCACAAGCTTTGGATGAAACGTTAGGAGTCCAATCCTTTGGATGAAACGTTAGGAGTCCAAGCTAAGAGATTATCTAAGTGGTAGTCGAAGACTCCGGTATATATGCCAAATGATTCGAGGGTTTCTTTTATTAGCTTTAATAATAAGAATTTTTTAAATTTAATATAAATATAACAACTAGAAGTAACCACCAACAAGATCTTCGGTCAGGTCCTCAATAAGATTGAGAAATAATTACATCCCACTACTAGGTGTATGCAAAGTATGTGCACGTGCAGGCATGTGTATATTTTCAGTACGTAATTTTCTTTTCATTTTAGAAAAAACAAAATAAGAGAATAAATATAATGGATTACTAAACAAGAATATAATCAACAGATGGCAGGGGAAAGGCAACAAATTCTTCTATAATAAAAGATACAATAAAGCCGCAAAAACTAATGGGAAAGTGAAGAGGGAATAGACAGCAAAGTAGCAAAGCTATGGCATGTAAGAAGTGGTTAAGAACAGCAAAACTCTTCCACTCTACTGCACTTGCACCCAAAAAACAAACAAAGAAACAGGGATTTCAAGCATCTAATTTCACTTCTGCAACATTCATTTGATACACATAAGAAAAATTGTATCAAACTAGAAAATGGTGTGTAACGGAAGAACAAAGATCTCTTCTATATTTTTTCAGCTAACACCGGTCACCAGAAACGTAAATATTTGTCACTAGAGTCATCATGTGACACATTGATAATTAAAGAAAACAGTGAATTCCGCAGGTCTAGATCACAGGAAAGAAGAAAAGATTGGGGGAAAGGAGAGGGGGGAGGGTTATTGTACCCTTTTCGTCATATGCGATTGTAGAATTTATTTTGCCTTAAAACCCCTTTATCCATGTTTTAGTTATTTATTTATTCATGTGTGGGTGATGTGGACAAAGAGAAGTAAGCAGAACATGAGAAAGGCCAAATGTTACCTTTTCTAATCACAGGGGAAGCGGTCATCCCAAAAACCTTCGATCTTTTCCTAGATTGATGATAGAATTCCTTCGTTGGTTATAGAGAGTGCGTGAGAGCATGTCCAACAGGATAACGAGAATATGAGAAAAGTTTAAGAAGGGAATTAAGGAAAAGTCACATGAAAGAAGTGAGGCTTACCTTCATAATCCTAGCATAGGGATGGTTACCACTGGCACGATGGCACTCATCTAGTATCAGAAAGCACACTCTATCAAATTTTATATAACCCTTTCTCAGTGCATCCAAGAAAATTTGGGGTGTCATAACCAAAACCTATAGAGTAAATGCATATCAATTAATACTTAAAAAGCCCATCCATAAATGGAGAAATTTTAAAGATTTCTACAATTTTAAACTCTTCAGGAAAGTTACTTAAAAAAGCATGTGGTAGCATTTCCCAAGAAGAAGTCAACATAAAGAAAAAGATTGCAGAGGTTGCAAGTAGTATGACTGAGTCCAATGTTGAATCTGATAAGAGTCTACAAGTTTCTGGTTGGATCTAGACTTAGAAATAGAATCACTCTCACCCCAAAGGTATCTCCTCCAAACACATTAAAAATCTTGTTTTATTCTAACGCGACCCACTTAGGAGCCCTACAAAGTCATTTTTATGGATAATAAGAGAAGGAATGTGTGACAAACTCATACAAATTATCTAAATGAGAGGAAACAAAAGGATTGCATAATCTCATACAAATTATCTAAACGAGAGGAAACAAAAGGATTGCATAATCTTGTACAGTAATGCATGCACATTTTTGCTAATTACAAGTGACTACTAAACAAATATCTAATTTCTGGTAGCCAAGATAGATCACAAGAGCATTTTTCTCATTGATCTGCAAAGAAATTGGTCAGACTAGTCTGGAAATTATATGGGGCTCAGACCTGATCAGCGAATTTGGCTTAAATAGACTTTCCATCAGACTAAGATCACAAGTAGCATGCAGAGAGCATTGAGTGTGGCACTAAGTTTACAACACTAATCATAGATATCAGATTCTACAACCAAAAAGCGGCATGCTAAGCATAGAGTGTTCGAGTTTAAAATATGTGCTTGTGTACACCTAGAAATTTAAGCACTACAATCATAAAATCAAAAAGGCTGATCATTTGACAATTTTTTTCTTCATTCATCAACATGTTAGTGCAGTGTCCATAACCTCAGTAAGAGAAATAAAAGAACTTTTACATATAAATCTATGAATCAACTCAGTCCTTGATGCCCTCCCCACCTACATATGGGTTTGTTCCCCGTCCCCAAAAGTGTGGAGGACAGATTAGACAAACTGAGGAGAGATTTTTTGTTGCAAGGAAACAAGGACAAAAGAAGCATGAATCTATTAAAATGGGAAGTTTTAACTCTCAGAAAGAAGCAAGGAGGTCTGGGTATCAGGAATCTCAGTTTCCACAATCAGAGTTCACTTCAAAAATGGCTATGGAGATCTAATTTTGAAGACACTACATTATGGAGAAGATTCATTGCTCATAAATAAGGTTTGTTAAACCAATGGAGAACAAATGTAGACACATCCACTTATGGGACCAGTACTTGGAGAACCATCAGGAACTACTGGCCAAATTTCAACAGCAACATTTGCATCGAAATTGAAAATGGTCTGAAAGCAGTTTTCTGGGATGATACCGGACATGTTAGAAATCTTTGAAGACCCTCCCTAATCCCTACTCCATCAGCCTTCAACAACAAACCAAGATCAACCAGGTATGGGGCCATCAAGGATGGAATATGCTGTTCAGGAGAACACTAAATGATTGGGAGATTGACAGAGTAGCCGAGATATTGCAAACTTTAGAACCTTTCAAAATCACTCCAAATATACCAGACAAACCAAAATAAATGTTTAATAGTAAGGGCTTTTTCACTGTTAAGTCTGCCTACTAGAATTATAATCATAGAACCTCCATCACAGTGGTGTGGCCTTGGAAAATCAAGATCCCCTAAAGGTCTCCTGATTGCTTGGTTAGTGGTTAGGAAAGCGTGCCTACACATGAAAGGCTATAAAGAAGAGGTTTTCAGATTTGCTCAAGATGTCTACTTTGCAGATTAGATGTGGAAACAAATGAACACCTTTTCATTCATTGCAACACAACTGCAAATCTGTGGTACATGTTCTTTTGTATTCTTGGTGTTAGCTAGGTCATGCCCAAAACTACTTTTGAACTACTCAACAGTTGGCAAGGCATTAGGCAACAGAAATGGATAAGATAACTGGTGGCAGCTAATCCCTTACATTTGGTGGATAGCTTGGAAAGAGAGAAACTTAAGACTTTTTGAAGACAAAAGCAACTCCGGATGAATTGCCGTAGTCTCTTATATTTTTGGTGTAATCAGGATTTACTGGGAGATATATGGGATTTGACAGATTTTATAGGCAAACCGTAAAGATACAGACGGCTAGTTTTAGACTGGCTTTTGACAGTTTCACCATGGCTCTTTTTATGAGCTTGTAATTACCCTTCAGCACTCTCCTGGTGCTGCTTTTGATATGAATACAAGATGTTACCTTTATCAATATACATATACATATATACACACACACACACACATATATATATACACACACACACACATATATATATACATACATATATATATATATATATATATGTATGTATGTATGTATGTATCTTTATGCATAGTGTAACTTGATCGGTTTAAGGGATTTACCAATTATCAAGGGAAGCTCTTTGATTTTACATATGACTATTTATCAAGTGATAATATATTGACTACAGAACCAAAGTTAAGCTGTCATCTTGAGATGGGAAAAATAAACTTTGCTTGGCACATATTGTATTACCCTAGATGTCAGGTTTACCGATTATCATACAATTATTTCATCACAAACACCATTAGTACAGAACCAAGAAAAGGGAACCACTTACATCATTATCATCAGTTTCTTTTTTCCAGGATTCTGCATTCCATTCATCAACTCCTTTGGCCCCATAGTATTCTTGAACAGCAAGATGTGTATGATGTTGTATAACCTCATATTGCTACAATAATGTTGTAAACAAGGGTTAGCATCATCAACAATTGACACATTCCGAAGTAACAAATTGATAAAGCTCAAACTCAAACTCTTAAGATGATGCAAATCATTTAGTGCTCGAACCAACTCTAACAGTTATAATTTTGGGCAAAAGCATGCTCGTTCAGGAGTTTAATGAATACAGCACAGAGGAAGCTCTAAAAGTTTGAGTTCTTGAATGGAAGCAAGCAAATTGTTTGTTCCAAGCTTACTCGCAAACTGGATATGGGTCAGACAAATCAGGGTAACCTACAGTAACATCCTGGCCTTGTTCGGAATCAAATACTTTTCCTTGGAAGACAAATTTGATTACTATTTTCTTTTTCTCTCCTTTCATATCTTTTAGAGGCTTCTATTGTATAAGTCTGTAGGAACTAGGAATACATCTATCCCACTGCTTCGTGATTGGGCTTGTCACCTCAATAAATTTCTGAAAAAGAATATATCTCTCTTCTTCAGTAATATTCCTTCTTTTAGTCAATGTACCATACTTCAATACGATGAACATGGTTTAATGAAGTCATTTCTGAGATAAAGAGATAAACACAACAGAGGGGCAGGCACATTATCCGCCGAGTTTTGCACTGTGAGCCACTAGCCCTCGAGGATTTCCCAGTTATCAGAAAAACAAAAATTAATAACAATAACAATAATAATGATAATGACATAAAGACAGTGAAGGGTCATTATCTGGAGACATTTTAGCGAAGTAGATATCAAAGTGATTGCATTTGTTCCATGGCTAGCATGTTTTGTTCCCAAGTACAACTTATTCGATGTAAGTTAGCTGACAGTGAGTCAATGCCAACATGCAGATTGTCAATATCAAAATAAAGTCTTACACTATTAGCTGATAAAATTGGAGAAAATTCATTACTAATTGTACATTTTAGATTAGCCATTAATAAAGCAATTGTTTTAGATATTTCACGATACAAGTTCAAGAAAAGGAAAATAAAGAAAAGAAGGAAAAATCAAAGGTCCAAGGCAAAACTGGTCAACATTTAAAAGAACTCCATTGAGAGACATGCTCGCTAAGAAGAATAAACACAATCATTATTTTTACTCTTTTTTGGAAATCCACTCCTCAATTCTTAGCCGGAATCCTCAAGCTCAGGAGTGAAAATACATAGCAGTAACAAAATGTTACCAAAAGCAAACAACTTTTTGATGATTCTAGGCAGAAATCAAAGTAACTTCCATTAGATAATAGAAGTAAAAGAGAACTTCTACAACAACAACAGAGACTGTCTGAAATAGAAATGCACATTAATTGTACAGTGTAAGTGAAAGGAAATGCTTGAAAAACACCTATGAGATTGAGTATTGCGTGACGAAAAGAAAAATATTTGAGTATTCCAGTTTACTCCTTTTGACAAGCTTTATTTTTAGGTGCTGATTTATTTATGTTTTTTGAAACCATTAAGATTGAGGAAGTATAACATATAGCAGGAGAACAGAAAGTTGGTCAAACTTAATAGGACATCCTTTTTTTTCCCAAGAACGGTGGTGCTTTTATAACAAAAGGGGGAAAATGTACTCAGTACATATACCAGCCCTCTATAATCAAGTGTTTACAACAACATACCCAGTGTCATCCTACAAGAGATTCTGAACCACATTCTCTTATTCAACCAAAATTCTGAAAAAAAGAATATGAAAAAGAGAAAGAAAAGAAAAAAGACATGCCTGATGAACAAGATGTACAGTGGGCGCCAAGAATACAATTAAGTTCTTCTCATCAGCATTCCTCAATGTTTTCCCAATTTCTCTGATCATCATCACTGCTATATTTGTCTTCCCAGCCCCTGTATCCAGCACAGCAATAGTGTTCCTCCTCATTGCCACTTCAAACACCTTCAACTGGTACCTGAAAATCCCCCAACATGCAATTTCATCAAATTTCAACTACTTGTTTTAAAATTAAATTAAATTAAGAACCCAAAAGTTTTGCATACACTCTGGGAATAAACTCATCTGTCTTCTTCTTCTCTACATCCATTAGTTCAGCTTCACTACTGAAATCTTCAAAGTTTCTCTTCAAAGGGTTTTCTTGCTTCTCCTCCATTTTGTCTTTCTCCTCAAAGAGAAACCGGAAAGTCTCAAACAAACAATGCCGAGGGCGTGAAGAGCTAAATGGGTACTGAGATTCTCTTCTACATATATTAGCATACTGTTTTTTTGGGCCCAATAAAACCACTTTTTTTGAGTTTAGTAAATACAGCAATTAATTTCCTTTATTATAATACTCTTGGCAATCTATTAATTTTATCCTATCACCCTTAATTATTATAATTCAGGAGATAAACTCAAAATAATTAAAGCACTAATAATGAAGATAAAATAAATTTAAAATAATAAATTATTTTTAAATTTTCAGAAAATAAATATACAATAATGAATTATTTTTAATACAGTGAACGGATAAAAATAAACGGCCGAAAACAATATATTTTCTATGTCAATCCAAAATATTGATAGATTGAATTTTATTATACACAAAATTAAAAAATATTATTAGTTTAAATTATATATTATTGAGAAAAAGTAATTTAATTTTGTATCTCTCGAAATTACTTCATCTTATTTGTTAAGATCAAGTGTTTACCATTATATCAAAAGTTATAATTGATAGTAAGGCAACTTTATTGCTTAGCTAAGTCCATCAAATAAGCGTCATGTTCAATCGTGATCCGATCCGAACCCCACATCCTCGTGAACCTTGTCATAGGCAGAATGTTGACTTATCCAATATAATTATTTACTGTGTTTTGAGACTACAAAACTCTTTATTATTAACAAGATATCTCGCATTTAGTTTAAGTATTTGTCAATTATTATTGTCATTAATGAAACTCCACTCTAATATACATTTTTTTAAAATGGTAATATAAATTTGGATAATGTATTAAACAATTGTTAATTCTACTAGAATATTGTGGATGTCAAAAAAAATTGAAAATTTTCACATTATAGAGTGAAAATTTTGGTTAACATACACTTCAAGTTCTGAAGACAGAGATCCTTCGCTTTGCGGATAAATAACTTCACTCGAGTAAAGAGAGTGGGACACACCGTTCAATAGATAACTGCCATGTAAGTGAGAACTATTTTCCTTCTTTCTTTTTTTTTCCCCTTTTTGTGCTACTGTCTTAAAGTACAATGCTTGTGAGAAGATAATTTTAGTCGGTAGATATTCGTGTTTTATTATAAACTAGTACTAGTATTAGTATCGCCGCGATGTGCAAATAATAATTAAGAAAAAATTATTAAAAATTAATTTAAATTTACAAATTTATCAAATGAATAAATAATTATAAAAAAAAATTACTTGACCAACAAGTAAACCAACAAATACTAATAAAATAAATGTCAATATCTCTTTTGACTTATGTTTCCTTTAATAACCCATAAAAATTAGTCCATTATAAATCATTTGCTAGCTAAAACTAAATAAAACAACACAATAACTATAAATTTTGACACAATTACTGAATTTGACACTTCAACCTTTTTTAACAACTAAGAGACTTCAAAAAAATGAAATGAAAAGAAACTAAAATAAATTATTGGACTTTTAAGAAAAAATATAAAGAGTCATATTTAAATTAGTTTGTAAGGACAGTCATTAAGAATCAGATTAGCACTCGAACTATTTAATCCAAAGGTAATCATTCAGACAATATCTAATAGATATATGATACACAACCAAATAAAAAGCCAAATGTTTATAATTACATTGTGCCAAAAGAACATAACTAAGAAATTTGTGAATTTTTCAATAAGAACTATAAACTTAAATAAAGCAAAAAAATAAGTATAAACTTCACCGCACTTTTCGTGGTGCCGTTTATATTCTTAGGCATCACCATTGCATGTCGAAAAAAAGTTCAAGATCGGATACAATACTGGGCATCTGAATGGCAATGCAAAATCTTATATCTACAGTTCTCATCACATCTTTAACTAACATAATATTTATTGTAATATTAAAGTCACTTTTCTGTAAGTTGTCACAATTGATTTGTTCTCCTCTGTCAGATTCATTCACATATAGTTAGTAATTGAAGATTTCTCAAGTTTCTGCAAGAACGTTCAACCTGTGAAGTACATTAAGACAAAAAATACAAGAGAATAATAATAGATAATAATTAGTGATAAATTTATTTAATAACATATCAAATTAATTTACAAAAAACTTCGATGTACACTACATTTCTAGCTTCATTCGTTATTTGTCCATCATCATTATAAACTAAAGTTTTCCTGAAACATGTGAATAACATACTATGGCTTTTACCTCTGAACATGTGGATAACGTAACTATTCACAGTTGCGTGGTTACGATCTTCCCATAAAAAATTAATATTTATATTATATCCATAAGAGGGTAGTCAACATATGCATTTATAAATGACAATAAGATGATACAAATACCTTTTCATCCTTCAGTAACATTTCTATTGAAATTAAATTATCTGTCTTTTCGCGATCAGGAACAATCCATAATCGCATGACACGAACTTTCAAAAACTATTGCATTTTTTTTTTCCGGATGTCTCACTAATAAAGTCAAATTTAGTACATATTTTATTTGAAGATGTTCTTGAATATTTATAATGATTTCAAGGCAGTTTTTTTTATATTGTATATTATGAACGGTTCATATTTATGTTGAACGAATCCTTTCGAAATATATATAATATTTTGTAGAGATCTTTCCTATTATAATAATTGTAATTATGGCGTAATTTTTTTCATATAAATAAATATAATTGCTATTAAATAATGATGTGCTGCTATGTCTCTGGTTTAAATTCAAATTATAGTAGCATCTGATTTAAATTCAAATAAATCACGTCGTAATTAGCTCTATGGCATAACAAATTTTCACAATCTTTTCTTGTACAATAATACCGATTAAATAATTTAAATTATAAATATATAGAATATGTCATAGAAATATTTTCTATCAGACTCTAATTATGACATATTTTTTTCCTCATATATCATATAATTGTCAATCAAATAATTATATATTGTTATGTTTTCAATTATAGAAAATAATCTAATCAATATTATTTCTTGCACTATTTAATTTAAATATAAATATATCACGTCAAAAATTAGTCCCAAGCAATAAATTTCCGCAATTTTTAATTGTATAGTAATACCAATTAAATAATTTAAGTTATAAATATATAGAATATGATATAGGAATATTTTCTATTAGAATGACTCTAACTATGGTGTAATTTTTTCCCCATATATATAAGATATTTGTCAATCAAATAATTCTATATTGCTATATTTCTGGTTTAAATTTAAATTATAGCAGTATCTGATTTAAATTTAAATAAATCACGTCATAATTAGTTCTATGTATTAATAAATTTTCACAATCTTTCCTTGTACAGCAATACTAATTAAATAATTTAAATTATAAATACATAAAATATTTCGTAAAAATATTTTCTATTAGAATGACTCTAATTATGGTGTGATTTTTCAGACACACACATATCATATAATTGCCAATCCAATAATTATATACTCTTATGTCTCTAATTATAGGAAATAATCTAATCAATATTATTTCTGCAGTATTTGGTACAAATATATCATGCCACAATTAGTTCTAAGCAATAAACTTTTTCACAATCTTTAATTGTATAATTTAAGTTAAAAATATATTGAGTATGTCGTAGTTATATTTTCTATTAGAAAGCCTCTAACCATGATTTGATTTTTTTCCATATATATCATATAATTGTCAATCAAATAATGATATACTATTATGGATGTATTATAGGAAGGGAAAAAGGTTAAATTTTACCCCTCTACTTTTGAAAATTGGTTAAATTTACCCTTTATCATACTATTGGATCATATTTACCCCTGTCGTTGTGAAAGTTTTCATCTATACCCTTCATTTTAACCAAAAAATCCAAATCAACTTAAATGACTCATTTTTTAAAAATAATCTTCCATCTCATTTCTGAATTGCATTACTGCCTTCCTGTTCCAGCATGCTAGCACATCAACTATCTTCCTTGGCATAGTCCAGAGAGTCCCCCTGAAGTTGAGGAACATCCTCCATAGTTGTTCAGTCAGTTTAAAGTGTAAGAACAAATGATTAATTGTCTCAGCTTTCTCCTCACTTAAAAAACATCTGGAACATAAATTATGACCTCTCTTATTAAGATCGTCCTGTGTCAGAGCTTTTCCTCTAGCTAGTAGCCAAGTAAAACAAGATGCTTTATAGGGAATTTTGACTTTCCATATCATCTTCCAAGGCCAACACCCAATCTGATTGTTGGAGAGATTGAATTCTTTGTAGGCTGATCTGACTGAGAATTTTCCTTGATTATTTCCTTGCCACTTGATGCTATCTTCGAAAGTTGTGATTCCAGTAAATAGCTCTAGAGTTTTGAGGAACTCTGTCAACCTCTCAATTTCCCAATCATTCAAGCGTCTTTTAAAGACCAAATTCCATTCTTGGTTGCTCCATACCCACCCAATTATTGCCTATTGTTGCTGAGATTAAATATGAAGATTTGGAAAGAGTTGTTTCAGCGCTCCTTGACCAGCCATTTATCCTCACAAAAGGATAACTTCATGCCATATCCAACTTTAAAGCTTACCCCTACTCATGAGCTTAGGCCACAAGTTCATGATTGACTTTCATAGACTAACCCCATAAGGACCCTCCATAGTCTTGGTTGTCCATTTACCCTCCATGTCATATTTTTCCTTAATCACCTCTTTCCATAATGATTGTTCATCACTAGCAAATCTCCATAGCCACTTCAACATCAAACTTTGATTTTGGGATTTTAAATTTTTGATGCCTAATCCCCCTACCTTCTTGCTGACTATGATGGATCTCCATTTAACCAGGTGATACTTCTTTTTATCACTGTTTCCTTCCCACAAGAAATTTCTTCATAGGACATCTATCCTACTCCAGACATTTGTAGGGATTGGAAATAATGACATCATATATGTAGGCAGAGCATCAAGAACTGAATTGATCAAAATTAGTCTACCACCCATTGAGAGATATTGACTCTTTCATCTTGTTAGTTTCTTTTCAATTTTCTCCAGGACCCCATTCCATATTCCTATTGACTTACTTTTGGCCCCCAAAGGCATTCCTAAATATATTGATGGTAACTCTCCTATTCTACCTCCAAGAATATCAGCTAAGGATTGAATCTAGTTTCCCTTATTAACTGGATAAATAAAGCTTTTGGTCCAGTTAATATGTAAACCAAAAATAGCTTCAAACAAAATAAAGATTACCCTCAATATAGTCACCTGTTCAAAATTGGCCTCACAAAATACAACAGTATCATCAGCATATTGTAGATGTCAAATCTCTAACTCGTTGTCAGTACTTGACTTCATCTTGAATCCCCTTATCAATCTGTTTGTCTGAGCAGTCTTCAGCAGGCCATGTAACCCCTCCATGGCAATGATAAAAAGGAAAGGAGATAGAGGATCTCCTTGTCTCAAGCCCCTCTGAGATTGAAAAAATCCAGTTGGTGAACCATTGATCATATTGAGAATTTTACTGTGCTGATGCAAAACGTAATCCAGCTGACCCATCTACCACCAAATCCCAAATTCCTCAAAGTTTCCAGTAAGTAATTCCAGTTTAAGTGATCATATGCCTTTTCTACATCAATTTTACACACAATTCTAGGTTCTTGGCTTTTAAATCTTGCATCTACACATTCATTTACAACAAAAATTGCATCCATAATTTGTCTACCTTTGATGAAGGGCATTTGTTGGGTACCCACCAATTTGTTCATCACTCTCTTGAGTCTTTCAGTCAGTATTTTGGCAATAATCTTGTAGATACTACCTATTAAACTTATAGGCCTGAAATCTTTCAACTCTTTTGCTCCCACTTTCTTAGGAATCAAAGCCACAAAAGTGGCATTAAAGCTTTTCTCAAAAACACCTTGTTCATAAAAGTGTTGTATTGCTGCAACCACTTCTGTTTTTAACACCTCCTAACATTGAATAAAAATGCCATGGAAAAACCATCAGGTCTTGGAGATTTATCACCTGCACGAGACTTCACACTTTCCCAAATTTCCTGTTCACCAAAAGGGCTTTGTAACATCTGGTTCTCCTCTAGAGTAATCCTAGGGCAGTTATCAAGATTACCTAGAGGTCTCCAATTCTCTGTCTCGGTGTAAAGCTTTTGATAAAAAGAAACAATCACCCTCTTAATAGCAGCTGGATTGTCCACAGTATCCCCCTCAATTATTAGGTTGTCAATGTTGTTATATTTCCAGTGAGCATTTGCAGTCCTATGCTAGAATTTTGTGTTTTTATCCCCTTGTTTCAACCAAAGAGCCCTAGATCTTTATCTCCAGGCCACCTCCTCGTGTTTTGCAATCTCCTCAAATTCAAGTTTCCAAGTACCCGGATCGATCAAAAGTTCAATTCTATCCGAACTAGGTTGTTTTTGCATACAACTCTTCCTTAGTTAAGCTCCTTTGATCATGAATCTTTTCCAAATCTACAAGTTGATTGAGTATGCTAGTCTTTTGTAGTACCAAGTTTCCTTGAAGAGTTTTGCTCCACTCCTTATGCTTGTCCTTTAAAGCTTTTAATTTAAAAGCAAGAATAAAATCAGGCCTCCCTTCACACACAAATGAGACCCACCACCCTTTGACCCTATCATGGAAGCCCTCAGTCTGCAGCCACCAGTTCTCGAACTTGAAATAGGATTTGACGGGATCCCAATTTCCACATTGCAACATCATAGGGAAATTATCATAAGTGATTTTGTGCAATGTTGATTGTTTTATATTTCTAAAGCCATCATTCCAATCCATAGAAACCAGGAATCTGTCCAGTCTGGCTGTTGTTTCTTGCCTATTGCCCTTTCTCCAAGTGTATTTTCCATCTAATAGGGGTGAGTCTATCAGAACCATATCTTCAATAAACTTAGAAAAGTCCTTCTTTGCCTTAGTGATTCTATTACAGTTTTTCTTCTCTAATGGGAATCTGACAGTATTATAATCCCCAGACACCGCCCATGGACCGGTAGATAGTCCTCTAGCACTTGCTAATTCCCACCAAACTTCTTCCCTTTATGTCGTATCCTTTGAAGCA
This sequence comes from Datura wrightii, assembly GCA_035772735.1. Lineage (NCBI taxonomy): Eukaryota > Viridiplantae > Streptophyta > Magnoliopsida > Solanales > Solanaceae > Datura > Datura wrightii. The sequence continues at coordinate 31,547,391 of JASDFA010000006.1, forward strand.
TATATACTGGACAAGTGCCAGTTGAGTTCTCGAGTCTTGCTCGAGAATTTGCAAGTTATGGAATATGAACCCAAGCTACTAATCTCACCTTCCCATATCCAGCTATCCCATAATATAACAATGCCCCCTCTAGTCCCACTAGCCTCCAATTGTACATACATTTCCCATCTATTAGGCCATAATTCTTTGATAATACCGCTAATAACCCCTTCAATTTTTGATTCCTGAAACAAAATTCATAAGCCTTCCACATGCGAATTAAATTTTTAATCAACATCCTTTTTGTTTGTTGATTCAACCCCCTAACATTCCATGATATAATGTTCACTTTTATTGATCTTGGTTAATGATGCGCCCCCCCTCCCCCCTTACTTCTTGTTCCATTGCTCACAAAACTGCCCCCCCCCCCTCCTCCAGGCTCTTCAATTCTTTGATTCCTTACTTTTTTGGAGTGCGGGTTCTTGTGTTATAGACATTCCTATGTTTCCATGTCTCTTGTTATCAATATTCATGAAAAGCTCCAGAGTTTCCTTCTCATATCCCCTGAATACCATCCCAAACTTCTTAGCCATTCCGATTATAATTTGGTGAACCCTAATTGTTGCATCAAATTCGACATCTCTGTCCACTAATAGTGGGTGCAGGGTAAGGCTGTGTACAATAGACCCTTGTGATCCGACCCTTCCCCGGACCCCATGCATAGCGAGCTTAGTGCATTGAGCTGCCTCTTTTTGGTCACTAGTCTTAATTTAGTAAGTTTTAGTACATCCAAATACTTAAGGGGATAAACTAGGTATGCTAGATTCACACATAATACCTAAAGTCTAACACTCAAACACCTTGAGGTTCAATATCTGATTCTTGAGGGTAACTATATTTGTTATGATCACTTTACACTTAAAAGGTGTAATTTGAGTGTATCACCTTACACCTCTCAACAAAATGGAGTACCAAAGAAGAAGAATAGGTATCTTATTAAGACAACTCGCACCCTGCCTATACAATCACATGTTCCATTAAGAGTTTCGGGCAATGCGGTTCTCATAGCATGTCATTTGATTAATTATATGCCTTCCTCTATTATCCAAAAATCAAGTCCCACACATGGTTTTATTCTCACATTTACCTATGTACTTTCTTCCTCTTGTAACTGAAAGCACATGTTTTATTCATATCTTATCCTAGGGAAAGATAAATTAGCTCCTTACACTCTCAAATGTGTGTTCCTTGGTTATTCACGGTCAGAAAGGATATCATTGTTACTCACTTGACTTGCATTGTTATTTTATGTCAATTGATGTTAGCTTCTTTGAGAATCAACCTTATCTCAGATCTTCTTTTTTTTTTGAAATCTGGTAATTTGTATTCCTCAGCTTTAAGGCCAAGCTGGCAACCTCCCAAAAAGTATCACAACACCCTATACATCAAGACTAGTTACAGAGAACCTAAAAAATCTACTAGTTGGATATCATCTTCTACATTTGCTAGTTTACACCAAAAATGAAGATTTACAATGCAGTTCCACTTAATCTTCTGCATAGTATTACACGCCCTCAAAACATCTTCCATTCATTTCCTTCCAGATTGTCCACCAAATACATGGTGGGATAGCTCTCCATCTCTTCTGGGACTTGTTTCCCCCTCTTCTGATCCAACAACTTAGGAGATCTGTTCTGTGTTCTAGCATGTTCCAGTTGTTGCCTATGAGGCTGAGTACCATTTGACCATAACTGCGCTGTCACTTTGCAGTGTAAAAACAGGTGGTTATTTGTTTCTGCATTCTCATTGCACAAAAAACATCTGGAGACAAGAGGTATTCCCCTTTTCTGTAGCACTTCATGTGTGAGACATGCTCTTCTGACCACTAGCCAGGAGAAACATCTAATTTTGGTTGGGACCAAGCTTTTCCACACTTTTGACCAAGGTCCTGCTCTACCTCCTGGTTGTCTTGCAGCTTCCCATCTATACATTCTTTTGACTGAAAATCTTCCATCTCCGTTGTGTCTCCAGCAAATTGCGTCTGAGGTTGTTGAGGTGCCCTCAAATTTCAATTGCCTTTTGATGACCAGCCACCCTATCAATCTCCCAATCGTTTAGATTCCTTCTAAAGAGGATATTCCATCCTTGAGGAGTCCAAAAGTCTGCCACTGTGGCTTCAGGGTTGGTGCATATACAGAATAACCATCTTAACATTCTCAAGCCTTTACCCGAATCTCCTTTTGAAGACCCTACATGCAACCCTTCTTCTACCCATTTCTCCAAATCCATCATCTCCTCCCACTCCACATCTCTAGACTTATCATTGTCTCAAGCTCTCTACATTGGGTTTGAAAGATTCAACCCCTGCATTAGATCTTTTGCCTGCTACAAACTTGTTTTTTCCTAGCCCTCCATTGCATTTCGAAAAGGTATTCTCTCCACTACTAATCCTAATCCCAATTATGTCTACTTGAGCTACCATCACATCATTATGCCTCTTTTTTTTAGAAGGTAACATGTTGTATGTATTAAACACAAAACAGTACCTGGGTTGTAGTGAAACCACAGATACAAGTGAGCAAAAAAGAGCAACTAACAAGAACCTAATATGTCTAGGATAGATATAGTATCCCCGGGGTAGATTTGGTTGCACCAAAAAGAAAAGAGCTTAATACAGTTAATTTTGATCTTTGCATTGTGTGTGTTGTTCTCAAAGCATCTAAAGTTCTTTTCTTTCCAAATAGTCCACCAAATAAAAACAGGGGTCATCCTCCGTCTGTTTCTGTCAACTGCTTCAGCTCCAGCTATTTCCCAACTAAAGAGAGCTTCAGTAACCTTTCTAGGCATTGTCCAGGCTAATGCCTCTGAGATTAATGAAGATCTTCCATAACTAATCAGTTATCCTACAGTGCAAGAATAGGTGTCCCACTGTCTCCACCTCCTTTTCACAAATAAAACATCTTGAGTAGAGCGTCCACTTCCTCTTGTTTAAATTTTCATGTGTGAGCACAGCTTCCTTTGCTAGTAACCATGAGAAGCAAGTAACTTTTTATGGTATCTTAGTACCAGGGCCAATTGTTGGTACTTTGTAGGTTGCATTAACATTGAGTTTTCCACTGTGATTGTCCCTGCCATCTCAGAGTATCATCTCAATTCTAAGTTCCTGTAAAATTATCCAGTTGTTTGTAGAATTCAATCATTCTATTCATCTCCTAATCATTCAAGTCTCTTCTGAGTATCATATCCCAACATTGAGGTGACCACATTTCAGCTATGGATCTTTGTTGGTAATGAGCTAGAGCACATCATTATGCCTTTGTGCCATCCTTATCCACTGTTTATATTCCTAAGACTATAAGTGAAGCTCTCCCTCATCTAGGATGGCAAAGCAACAAACTATTATAGAGGAGATATCTACTTTACACTCAAGTGGTGCTTGAGAGCTTGTTCATCTACCTCTAGGCAAATCTTCTATTTATTGAGAGTGGGTGTATGCAGTCAAAGTTGGTCGGATGGCAAAATTGATATAAGGCACGTCTAGTGGCCAACGGTTATACTCAAACTTTTTGGCTTGATTACAGTGATACATTCTTTCCCGTGGCTAAAATTGCATTTGTCTGCCTTTTTCTATCCATGGTTGTTCGCCGTTGGCCTTTTTATCAGTTGGACATCAAAATGTTTTTCTCCGCTACGATCTTGAGGATGACATATATACAGAGCAACGACCTGATTTTGAGTTGTTTCTCAGGGAGCGTTCAGTGGTCTTGTAAGATGATTATGTTGGTCTTTATATGGTCCAAAACAGTTTCCTTGAGCATGGTTTGGTAAGTCCAACATGGTTGTTCAGGAAATTGGTATGACTCCAAGTGAGGCTGATCATTTGGTATTCTATCGACACACTGCTCCAAATTTGTGATCTATTTGTTGGTTATCAAAAAATAATATAATGGACAATGATCAGGCTAGTAAAGTTAAGTTGAAGCAACATCTCTTTCAATACTTCCAAACTAAGGTTTTAGGCATATTGGAGTAATTTCGAGGCGTTGCGGTAGCCAAGTCTAATTCAAAATTGTCATCTCACAACGTAAGTATGCTCTAAACATTCGTGAGGAGCCACCCATTACTATTCCCATGGATCCAAATGCTTCAGGGGGAGCCTCATGGTTGGTAAGTTAAATTACCTACAGTGACTCGACCTGATATTGCTTATATTGCTTTTCTGGTGAGTGTTGTAAGCCAGTTTATGAACTCCCAATGTGATAGGCATTAGGATGCAGTAGTAAGTACTCTTAGATATATAAAATTAGCCCCATGGAAGGGATTACTGTTCGAGGATCAAAGCGATGAGCAAAATATTGGATACACAGGTGAAGATTAGAATGGATCACCTTTTGATAGATGGTCTACTTCTGGATATTGTATTCTCGTTGGAGGTAATCTGGTGTATTGGTAACACAAGAAACAAAATGTTGTTGCACATTCTAGTGCAAAAGCAAAATATCGAACGATGGATGTGACAACTCGCGAACTAGTTTGGATCAAACAATGCTTAAAGAATTGAAGTTTGGACAAATTAACGAGACTAAACTTGTGTGTGATAATCAAGTTGCTCTTCATATTGCACCGGATGCGTGTTTCAAGAGAAATCTAAACATACGGATCGATTGTCACTTTGTAAGAGCAAAGATACTCTCCGGAGACATTGTCACAAAATTTTTGAAGTCAAATGATCAGTTTGCAAGATATTTTCACCATAACCCTTACTGGTTCTCGAATTAATTAAATTTGTAATAAGCTTGGTGCATACGACTTGTATGCACCATCTTGAGAGGGGGTTGCTAAGGATATTGTATATGTAGTTTGAATTAATTATGGAGATATTGGGAATTGAAATTTATGTAGCCTTGACTATATACAAGTTCTATTTCTCAAAGTGTCCAGTAAAGTAGTAGGTAGTAAGGTCATATTTTAGGAAATGGACATCCTTGCTTAGGTTAGGTAGAGAAGATGATCGATTGGACAAAGACCAATCCAATCTGAAAGTTCAAGCTTCAAAATAGATGGAACCAGCTAACCAAAAGTACAGCCTGTTCTTTAGTTCTAAATAATGCAATTCAAAGCGCCACGTAGATAGTCGGATTCACACCCTTACTAATAAAGTGTTTCTCATCGTTTCATGTAAGAGAGGCCTAAGCATCTATTACTCTAACAGAAAGGTAAGAATTATTAATGCATATATATTTGTGCGTATGATGAATGTGTATGCTTCAATAAATAGAAATAGAAGATGAAAGTAATCCCAACATAGGTTTAACTAGTTGCACGCCTTCCATTCCATTAATTTGTATATATTACCAAGAAATGAAAACAAATAACAGATTATGAAACTTTAATCATACCTCATAAGCACAAATGATGCCTAGATTTTCAAGGCAACACAATATCTTTGCATAACAATTGGACAATCTCTTCTGAAGCTTCTTATACATATCATCTGTATCTTTGTACTGACTTGGCAGTGACAATTTCAAGTCAGCTAATGCAGCATCAAACTGTTCATGAAAATGTGGTGAATTCAGTATAAGGGCTTAAGTTTTGAGAAACAATTTATCAGGTCAAATTCCAAAGAAGCATATTATTCATTTAAGGAACTTTGTCAACAAGTACTACATAATCAACATCCAGAAAAGCACTAAAGACTACTAAGTAAGCAATCTTTCCCAATATCCAAGTACATAAGCAAGGGCATGGCTACATCCACACTGGTAAATGAGAAGAGAAAGAGAGAGACAGAAATTTGAAGTTTATGGACCTGAGCTTAACATTCCTGGAGCTCAGCAAAACAAGATTCACTTAAGTTTTGAAAACACCACCATCAAAACCTACTGAAAGCATAGAGAGAACTGTGCAAGGAACACATGAAAACTTTAAGATATTGAGGACCCTTATCCTTCAGTAAACTTCAAGCACTCAAAACGATCTAGTAGGTCTGCAATAAGACCCCAGCAGGGAAGTCAAGATAAAAGCTACAGGCACCTTCCCAAAAATGAAACCCAACACGTAAGACTTTATGTTTTTTTTTGTTTTATTTCCTTTTGCACCATAACATGTCAAGTAAATTGTCACAATGCTTCCTACTGTTTGTTATTGTCGAGTCCCACATCAGTGGGATGAGGATAATTTGGTCTTTTTATATGGTCTTGGGCGATCCCCACCTCTTGAACTAGCTTTTGGGTTGAACTAGGTCAAAGATCCATAACATGGTATCAGAACATTGGTGAGAAACATCCGGGAAAGAAAATTCAGTCAAGACAGTCGCCGTGCGTCAAATTCCGGCAACTTTCTAGGACAGTTTTGCGTCAACTCCGTGTCCATCAGTATTGTGCGAAAACCAACACCGCCACGGGGTCCCCCACCTTCCCACGACAATAACCCACAAAAGCCTGCTGGCAGAAACCCATGCACGCGCTCGCACGCACCGGCAGAAGCAGTCTTCTCCAGTGAGATCTACACCATGCGCAGGCGCGTGAGCCAGTTTCATGCCACCATTTTGATCAATCCTTTTTCATGTCAGGGTCGCCGGGAGATTCCGAACACCCATATAATTTTCTTCAAGTACCAATAACATTCAATTTTTTGGCGAGTTCCAACAGTTTTTACAGCTCTGTTCCAGCTTGCGTGTCCTTCCTTTGAGACAGAAGCTGGGTGTTTCCTTTTTGGTCAAATTTTCTTGAAGCCGTGCTTCATGTTGCATTGATCTTGTTTTTTATGAGAGTACCAAACACATCGAAATTGACTATTATTTTACCGAAGAAAAATTACTTTCATGAAACACTATCACTAAGTTTGCCAAGTCAAATGACAAACTTGCAAAATATTCACCAAGCTCCTTGCTGGTCCATGAACTAATTATATATAACAAGTCAGGTACTATATGCACCAACTTGAGAAGAGCAGTTAGCTATGAAGAATGTACATATGTAATAGCGCATTAAGCCTCCTATTGGATGTATATATTGTAAAATGTGCATATAAATGCTTTTAGATGTAGGAGAGTTGTCTTTACGCATTCTCTCAAATTTCTTTCCCGTTTCTGTCATTTCTCACAATTCTAAACGTTCATTTCTCCCTCAAAACAATCTTAGTGAACAACGGGAAGAGGTCACCCTTGATTTCAAAATCTAAAGAATTGGGGACATGAAAGAAAGAAATAAGCATCAAGAACTAAATGGAGATAGATTAAATGTAAGGGCCAATAGGTTGTTTCACAGTAATATCGTACACAATCCTATTTTACATGATATCTGCATATGGGCATTTACCTTTGACCATGAGAATTCCAATTTTGCCTTTAATTCTGCTGTATCTGAAGAGACTGTTGGATCATAGAATTTACAAGTCTCTTTTGCGGAGGGAACAAATTCATCCAGCTCCACCCTGTTCTCCAGTGTATATATCTATACAAGAAGAAACCATATACTCATGCATTAGGAACCATTACTCTAACAAGGGTTAAGAAAACCATTCACGAGCTGCAAAAATGTTATAGGGTTTACCAGAAGATTACCTGGGAATCAAGAAGACTTTCAAGTTCTGATATTTGCTCCTCGCAATCTGTTGAAGATGAAACACCTGATCGAGAGGGTATACAAAGTAAATCCACACAAGATCTAAACACATATGTATCACATTTGAATAAACAAAGACAACTGAAATTAAAAGAATTAGCATATATCCATAACAAAATTGGAAGGATGACTAACCAAAGCTTAGGGATAGTCCAACTGAAAAGACAGTGGGTAGAAAAAATATGTTGAGAAAGAAAAAAGTCAATACAGACACTCTAAAATGGGTATAAGAAACTCTTGAACCCGTTAAATGACAATGAGTCCCAGATAGTCTTTTCAAAATCATTTTGTCTCTATTTTTTATGAAAGATAACTCTATATAAATCTTCAGTGCAGAAGCCATATTTATAAGTTCAAAACAAGCAAAAGCATACATCCTTCTTGTTTTAACAAGGACTCAATAATGTCTAACAGCGAATCTACATCTTCTAAGAATTCTTCTTACGCCAAAAATGAAAAGTGAAAAAGCAGTTTATCTTAATTTTACGGATAGAACTACTTCCTGATTTGAAACATGTCAAGTTCCTTTTCTTCCATATCATCCACCATATACATACAGGAATTACTTTCCACCATCTTTTCTGCCTCAAAATCCCTCCCATGTTTTTCCAATATTTTAATAGTTCTCCAGTAGCCGTTGGCATGATCCATTTGATCTCTTTCATGTTTAAAAATAATTGTCACGGCTGATCTGAACTTCAGAGTATAGAATAAATGGTTAATACTTTATGAATCCTTCCCACATAGATAACATCTTGAGCATAGACGCATTCCCTCATTCTTTTTAATATATCACAGCCGCATTCCCCCCTTTTTAATATATCATAGCCACATTCCCCTTCTCCTCAAGTTGACATGTGTCAGACATACATTCTTAAAAATTAGCCATGTAAAGCAAGACACCTTGAATGGTATTTTTACTTTTCAGATAATGCTTCCAAGGCCAGATTTGTATGCTTTCCAGTGTCATTGAAAGTAATGTAGCTGACATTTTTTTTATAAGGTAAATAATTTTATTAACAATTGGGGAAACCCGAATACAAGCTATACCCAAAAAAAGAGAACCTACACCAAAATATGGTTCTCACAAAAAAGATCCAATCCTCTATACAAGTAGAGACCTCATAAGTACACCAAAAGAAAACTAGAGACAAAACACTACTTTGTAATTTTACATAATCTAGTTCCTCCCCTTCAAAAGCCCTCCTGTTCCTCTCTACCCAAATTATGCACCCTCGAACTCCCCCCCCTCCCCCTCCCCCACACACACACCTCCCATGAGTCCAACTATGCAAAGCTTCATTCTTTGTACCCGGCATCATCTTTTGCATCCTAAACAAATTAATGACCACTCTCCTGTACTCTTGCACATAAAACACTAGCGGACATAGGTGATCCTCTTCTTTCTCAGATTCTATAAGATCGCGCCCCTTGCCGCCAACCATATAAAGATACATATTTTTTTCGGTGCTCTAGGGATCCAAATGGAGTCATGGAGAAGGTACATTCCTCTCACGAGTAGCCTCTTATAATAAGAGTTAAAGTGAATAAGCAGTCTCCATTCACCCGTCATTTCCAAACATTCAATAAATTGTTAGAAACGTCTAGCTCATACAAAAACTCAACCAAACTATGAAACTCCTCAATCTCCCCATCTTGAAGGTTCCTTTGAACATGAAATGATATGGAGATTTGGGGTGAAGAATGTTTTTTTGGAGGGGGTGTGCAGAAAAGTATGGTTGAATGGAAGGACGGAGGACTAGTAACATTATAACACCGGTTTGGATGTGGTCTGTGGACGAGTTTTGTGAAGGAGTGGGAAGAGTATATGGACATTTATCCTTTAAGGTTGGGGATAGCAGGATTAGTTTTTTGGCTCATAAATGGTGTGGAGAGAATGTGTTGAAGGAAGCCTTCCCTAATTTATATTGTGTTTCCGACCAAAGAGAGATGATTGTTCAACAAATGTGTAGATCTCACACGGGGGTCTTTCTTGGGGTTTAAGATTCAGAAGAACCTTCAGGACCGGGAGATGGAAGAGATTCACAATTTGATTGAGTTCTTGTAGGGGCTAGACTCACCTAACAAATTGTCGGATGTATGGAGATGATGGCAGGAGAGCGGTGATGCGTTATTCAAGGTTAGCTCTTTCAATAAGAAACTACTAGTGAAAGAGGAATGTACATTCCCCCATGACTTTGTATGGATTCCTAAAGCACCGAGTAAGGTGGTTGGCGACTAAGGGTGTGATCTTAACAGCAAAAAATCTAAGCAAGAGGAGGATCAACTATGTTAGCAGGTACTTTATGTGTAAGAGTGCAGGTGAGAGTGTTGATCCTCTTCTTTTGCACTGTAAGGTGGCTTATTAGTTAGGGAGGGTGGCCCCCGATTTGTTTCGGATTAAGTGGGTGATATTGGGCTCAGTAAAGGAGACTTTGCGAAGTTGGACTAATAGGAAGGGAAAGAGAAGCCTGAGAGCCTGGAGTGTTGCCCCCTAAGATATCATGTGGGTCATTTGGAGTGAAGAGAAATAGGAGGGCATTTGATGGAGTGGAACAAGACTTTGTAAAATTACATAGTAGTGTTTTGTCCTTAGTAACTTTTTGGTGTACTTTCGAGGTCCCCATATGTATAGAGGATTGAATCTCTTTTGTTGAGAACCACATGTTGTTGTAGGTTCTCTTCTTTTGGTATATGGCTTGCATACGGGGGTTCCTCACTTGTTAATAAAATTATTTATCTTATCCAAAAAAAATTATGATCCGTTATGCCTTGAACTTCAAACGAATTCCACCCGTTTTCACCAAATTATTTTTTCACTCTCTCTGTTCCTATTCCAATTAAACTAACGTTTGATAAAGGAGCATGTGGCATTTACCTACTTCACAAAATATTTTACTACTAGTGTAATTATGGTATGACATAATGTATTTTACATCGTTTCTTTTACTAATATATATGACATACAAGTTTAGTATATATCTTTACATGTTTATATTAGTTTATCCAAAAAAAAAAAAAACTCCCTCCATCTCAATTTATGTGGCACGGTTTGACTTTGCACAAATTTTAAGAAAGGAAGACTTTTGAAATTTGTGGTCTAAAAGAAACCTTAGATATTTGTATTGCTATAAATTATTTCATTAAGGGTGAAAGAGAAATTTTAAAGTTAAGTTATTTCAATTATAGAAAGGTGACATACTTTTTGGGACGGACTGTAAAGGAAAGTGTGTCACATAAATTGGAACTAAGGGAGTATATTTTTATAGGTATCATGCAAGCACATCATACACTTTGATAAATGGGAATCAAGAAGAAGTATATAGACAATCAACAACAATCATATATCTATGAAGCAAACATATCACATCAATCCATGCAAGTAAATAAGACCTTTTATTATTTAAGACCTTTTATACACACTAATCACAAGCTTTGGATGAAACGTTAGGAGTCCAATCCTTTGGATGAAACGTTAGGAGTCCAAGCTAAGAGATTATCTAAGTGGTAGTCGAAGACTCCGGTATATATGCCAAATGATTCGAGGGTTTCTTTTATTAGCTTTAATAATAAGAATTTTTTAAATTTAATATAAATATAACAACTAGAAGTAACCACCAACAAGATCTTCGGTCAGGTCCTCAATAAGATTGAGAAATAATTACATCCCACTACTAGGTGTATGCAAAGTATGTGCACGTGCAGGCATGTGTATATTTTCAGTACGTAATTTTCTTTTCATTTTAGAAAAAACAAAATAAGAGAATAAATATAATGGATTACTAAACAAGAATATAATCAACAGATGGCAGGGGAAAGGCAACAAATTCTTCTATAATAAAAGATACAATAAAGCCGCAAAAACTAATGGGAAAGTGAAGAGGGAATAGACAGCAAAGTAGCAAAGCTATGGCATGTAAGAAGTGGTTAAGAACAGCAAAACTCTTCCACTCTACTGCACTTGCACCCAAAAAACAAACAAAGAAACAGGGATTTCAAGCATCTAATTTCACTTCTGCAACATTCATTTGATACACATAAGAAAAATTGTATCAAACTAGAAAATGGTGTGTAACGGAAGAACAAAGATCTCTTCTATATTTTTTCAGCTAACACCGGTCACCAGAAACGTAAATATTTGTCACTAGAGTCATCATGTGACACATTGATAATTAAAGAAAACAGTGAATTCCGCAGGTCTAGATCACAGGAAAGAAGAAAAGATTGGGGGAAAGGAGAGGGGGGAGGGTTATTGTACCCTTTTCGTCATATGCGATTGTAGAATTTATTTTGCCTTAAAACCCCTTTATCCATGTTTTAGTTATTTATTTATTCATGTGTGGGTGATGTGGACAAAGAGAAGTAAGCAGAACATGAGAAAGGCCAAATGTTACCTTTTCTAATCACAGGGGAAGCGGTCATCCCAAAAACCTTCGATCTTTTCCTAGATTGATGATAGAATTCCTTCGTTGGTTATAGAGAGTGCGTGAGAGCATGTCCAACAGGATAACGAGAATATGAGAAAAGTTTAAGAAGGGAATTAAGGAAAAGTCACATGAAAGAAGTGAGGCTTACCTTCATAATCCTAGCATAGGGATGGTTACCACTGGCACGATGGCACTCATCTAGTATCAGAAAGCACACTCTATCAAATTTTATATAACCCTTTCTCAGTGCATCCAAGAAAATTTGGGGTGTCATAACCAAAACCTATAGAGTAAATGCATATCAATTAATACTTAAAAAGCCCATCCATAAATGGAGAAATTTTAAAGATTTCTACAATTTTAAACTCTTCAGGAAAGTTACTTAAAAAAGCATGTGGTAGCATTTCCCAAGAAGAAGTCAACATAAAGAAAAAGATTGCAGAGGTTGCAAGTAGTATGACTGAGTCCAATGTTGAATCTGATAAGAGTCTACAAGTTTCTGGTTGGATCTAGACTTAGAAATAGAATCACTCTCACCCCAAAGGTATCTCCTCCAAACACATTAAAAATCTTGTTTTATTCTAACGCGACCCACTTAGGAGCCCTACAAAGTCATTTTTATGGATAATAAGAGAAGGAATGTGTGACAAACTCATACAAATTATCTAAATGAGAGGAAACAAAAGGATTGCATAATCTCATACAAATTATCTAAACGAGAGGAAACAAAAGGATTGCATAATCTTGTACAGTAATGCATGCACATTTTTGCTAATTACAAGTGACTACTAAACAAATATCTAATTTCTGGTAGCCAAGATAGATCACAAGAGCATTTTTCTCATTGATCTGCAAAGAAATTGGTCAGACTAGTCTGGAAATTATATGGGGCTCAGACCTGATCAGCGAATTTGGCTTAAATAGACTTTCCATCAGACTAAGATCACAAGTAGCATGCAGAGAGCATTGAGTGTGGCACTAAGTTTACAACACTAATCATAGATATCAGATTCTACAACCAAAAAGCGGCATGCTAAGCATAGAGTGTTCGAGTTTAAAATATGTGCTTGTGTACACCTAGAAATTTAAGCACTACAATCATAAAATCAAAAAGGCTGATCATTTGACAATTTTTTTCTTCATTCATCAACATGTTAGTGCAGTGTCCATAACCTCAGTAAGAGAAATAAAAGAACTTTTACATATAAATCTATGAATCAACTCAGTCCTTGATGCCCTCCCCACCTACATATGGGTTTGTTCCCCGTCCCCAAAAGTGTGGAGGACAGATTAGACAAACTGAGGAGAGATTTTTTGTTGCAAGGAAACAAGGACAAAAGAAGCATGAATCTATTAAAATGGGAAGTTTTAACTCTCAGAAAGAAGCAAGGAGGTCTGGGTATCAGGAATCTCAGTTTCCACAATCAGAGTTCACTTCAAAAATGGCTATGGAGATCTAATTTTGAAGACACTACATTATGGAGAAGATTCATTGCTCATAAATAAGGTTTGTTAAACCAATGGAGAACAAATGTAGACACATCCACTTATGGGACCAGTACTTGGAGAACCATCAGGAACTACTGGCCAAATTTCAACAGCAACATTTGCATCGAAATTGAAAATGGTCTGAAAGCAGTTTTCTGGGATGATACCGGACATGTTAGAAATCTTTGAAGACCCTCCCTAATCCCTACTCCATCAGCCTTCAACAACAAACCAAGATCAACCAGGTATGGGGCCATCAAGGATGGAATATGCTGTTCAGGAGAACACTAAATGATTGGGAGATTGACAGAGTAGCCGAGATATTGCAAACTTTAGAACCTTTCAAAATCACTCCAAATATACCAGACAAACCAAAATAAATGTTTAATAGTAAGGGCTTTTTCACTGTTAAGTCTGCCTACTAGAATTATAATCATAGAACCTCCATCACAGTGGTGTGGCCTTGGAAAATCAAGATCCCCTAAAGGTCTCCTGATTGCTTGGTTAGTGGTTAGGAAAGCGTGCCTACACATGAAAGGCTATAAAGAAGAGGTTTTCAGATTTGCTCAAGATGTCTACTTTGCAGATTAGATGTGGAAACAAATGAACACCTTTTCATTCATTGCAACACAACTGCAAATCTGTGGTACATGTTCTTTTGTATTCTTGGTGTTAGCTAGGTCATGCCCAAAACTACTTTTGAACTACTCAACAGTTGGCAAGGCATTAGGCAACAGAAATGGATAAGATAACTGGTGGCAGCTAATCCCTTACATTTGGTGGATAGCTTGGAAAGAGAGAAACTTAAGACTTTTTGAAGACAAAAGCAACTCCGGATGAATTGCCGTAGTCTCTTATATTTTTGGTGTAATCAGGATTTACTGGGAGATATATGGGATTTGACAGATTTTATAGGCAAACCGTAAAGATACAGACGGCTAGTTTTAGACTGGCTTTTGACAGTTTCACCATGGCTCTTTTTATGAGCTTGTAATTACCCTTCAGCACTCTCCTGGTGCTGCTTTTGATATGAATACAAGATGTTACCTTTATCAATATACATATACATATATACACACACACACACACATATATATATACACACACACACACATATATATATACATACATATATATATATATATATATATATGTATGTATGTATGTATGTATCTTTATGCATAGTGTAACTTGATCGGTTTAAGGGATTTACCAATTATCAAGGGAAGCTCTTTGATTTTACATATGACTATTTATCAAGTGATAATATATTGACTACAGAACCAAAGTTAAGCTGTCATCTTGAGATGGGAAAAATAAACTTTGCTTGGCACATATTGTATTACCCTAGATGTCAGGTTTACCGATTATCATACAATTATTTCATCACAAACACCATTAGTACAGAACCAAGAAAAGGGAACCACTTACATCATTATCATCAGTTTCTTTTTTCCAGGATTCTGCATTCCATTCATCAACTCCTTTGGCCCCATAGTATTCTTGAACAGCAAGATGTGTATGATGTTGTATAACCTCATATTGCTACAATAATGTTGTAAACAAGGGTTAGCATCATCAACAATTGACACATTCCGAAGTAACAAATTGATAAAGCTCAAACTCAAACTCTTAAGATGATGCAAATCATTTAGTGCTCGAACCAACTCTAACAGTTATAATTTTGGGCAAAAGCATGCTCGTTCAGGAGTTTAATGAATACAGCACAGAGGAAGCTCTAAAAGTTTGAGTTCTTGAATGGAAGCAAGCAAATTGTTTGTTCCAAGCTTACTCGCAAACTGGATATGGGTCAGACAAATCAGGGTAACCTACAGTAACATCCTGGCCTTGTTCGGAATCAAATACTTTTCCTTGGAAGACAAATTTGATTACTATTTTCTTTTTCTCTCCTTTCATATCTTTTAGAGGCTTCTATTGTATAAGTCTGTAGGAACTAGGAATACATCTATCCCACTGCTTCGTGATTGGGCTTGTCACCTCAATAAATTTCTGAAAAAGAATATATCTCTCTTCTTCAGTAATATTCCTTCTTTTAGTCAATGTACCATACTTCAATACGATGAACATGGTTTAATGAAGTCATTTCTGAGATAAAGAGATAAACACAACAGAGGGGCAGGCACATTATCCGCCGAGTTTTGCACTGTGAGCCACTAGCCCTCGAGGATTTCCCAGTTATCAGAAAAACAAAAATTAATAACAATAACAATAATAATGATAATGACATAAAGACAGTGAAGGGTCATTATCTGGAGACATTTTAGCGAAGTAGATATCAAAGTGATTGCATTTGTTCCATGGCTAGCATGTTTTGTTCCCAAGTACAACTTATTCGATGTAAGTTAGCTGACAGTGAGTCAATGCCAACATGCAGATTGTCAATATCAAAATAAAGTCTTACACTATTAGCTGATAAAATTGGAGAAAATTCATTACTAATTGTACATTTTAGATTAGCCATTAATAAAGCAATTGTTTTAGATATTTCACGATACAAGTTCAAGAAAAGGAAAATAAAGAAAAGAAGGAAAAATCAAAGGTCCAAGGCAAAACTGGTCAACATTTAAAAGAACTCCATTGAGAGACATGCTCGCTAAGAAGAATAAACACAATCATTATTTTTACTCTTTTTTGGAAATCCACTCCTCAATTCTTAGCCGGAATCCTCAAGCTCAGGAGTGAAAATACATAGCAGTAACAAAATGTTACCAAAAGCAAACAACTTTTTGATGATTCTAGGCAGAAATCAAAGTAACTTCCATTAGATAATAGAAGTAAAAGAGAACTTCTACAACAACAACAGAGACTGTCTGAAATAGAAATGCACATTAATTGTACAGTGTAAGTGAAAGGAAATGCTTGAAAAACACCTATGAGATTGAGTATTGCGTGACGAAAAGAAAAATATTTGAGTATTCCAGTTTACTCCTTTTGACAAGCTTTATTTTTAGGTGCTGATTTATTTATGTTTTTTGAAACCATTAAGATTGAGGAAGTATAACATATAGCAGGAGAACAGAAAGTTGGTCAAACTTAATAGGACATCCTTTTTTTTCCCAAGAACGGTGGTGCTTTTATAACAAAAGGGGGAAAATGTACTCAGTACATATACCAGCCCTCTATAATCAAGTGTTTACAACAACATACCCAGTGTCATCCTACAAGAGATTCTGAACCACATTCTCTTATTCAACCAAAATTCTGAAAAAAAGAATATGAAAAAGAGAAAGAAAAGAAAAAAGACATGCCTGATGAACAAGATGTACAGTGGGCGCCAAGAATACAATTAAGTTCTTCTCATCAGCATTCCTCAATGTTTTCCCAATTTCTCTGATCATCATCACTGCTATATTTGTCTTCCCAGCCCCTGTATCCAGCACAGCAATAGTGTTCCTCCTCATTGCCACTTCAAACACCTTCAACTGGTACCTGAAAATCCCCCAACATGCAATTTCATCAAATTTCAACTACTTGTTTTAAAATTAAATTAAATTAAGAACCCAAAAGTTTTGCATACACTCTGGGAATAAACTCATCTGTCTTCTTCTTCTCTACATCCATTAGTTCAGCTTCACTACTGAAATCTTCAAAGTTTCTCTTCAAAGGGTTTTCTTGCTTCTCCTCCATTTTGTCTTTCTCCTCAAAGAGAAACCGGAAAGTCTCAAACAAACAATGCCGAGGGCGTGAAGAGCTAAATGGGTACTGAGATTCTCTTCTACATATATTAGCATACTGTTTTTTTGGGCCCAATAAAACCACTTTTTTTGAGTTTAGTAAATACAGCAATTAATTTCCTTTATTATAATACTCTTGGCAATCTATTAATTTTATCCTATCACCCTTAATTATTATAATTCAGGAGATAAACTCAAAATAATTAAAGCACTAATAATGAAGATAAAATAAATTTAAAATAATAAATTATTTTTAAATTTTCAGAAAATAAATATACAATAATGAATTATTTTTAATACAGTGAACGGATAAAAATAAACGGCCGAAAACAATATATTTTCTATGTCAATCCAAAATATTGATCGATTGAATTTTATTATACACAAAATTAAAAAATATTATTAGTTTAAATTATATATTATTGAGAAAAAGTAATTTAATTTTGTATCTCTCGAAATTACTTCATCTTATTTGTTAAGATCAAGTGTTTACCATTATATCAAAAGTTATAATTGATAGTAAGGCAACTTTATTGCTTAGCTAAGTCCATCAAATAAGCGTCATGTTCAATCGTGATCCGATCCGAACCCCACATCCTCGTGAACCTTGTCATAGGCAGAATGTTGACTTATCCAATATAATTATTTACTGTGTTTTGAGACTACAAAACTCTTTATTATTAACAAGATATCTCGCATTTAGTTTAAGTATTTGTCAATTATTATTGTCATTAATGAAACTCCACTCTAATATACATTTTTTTAAAATGGTAATATAAATTTGGATAATGTATTAAACAATTGTTAATTCTACTAGAATATTGTGGATGTCAAAAAAAATTGAAAATTTTCACATTATAGAGTGAAAATTTTGGTTAACATACACTTCAAGTTCTGAAGACAGAGATCCTTCGCTTTGCGGATAAATAACTTCACTCGAGTAAAGAGAGTGGGACACACCGTTCAATAGATAACTGCCATGTAAGTGAGAACTATTTTCCTTCTTTCTTTTTTTTTCCCCTTTTTGTGCTACTGTCTTAAAGTACAATGCTTGTGAGAAGATAATTTTAGTCGGTAGATATTCGTGTTTTATTATAAACTAGTACTAGTATTAGTATCGCCGCGATGTGCAAATAATAATTAAGAAAAAATTATTAAAAATTAATTTAAATTTACAAATTTATCAAATGAATAAATAATTATAAAAAAAAATTACTTGACCAACAAGTAAACCAACAAATACTAATAAAATAAATGTCAATATCTCTTTTGACTTATGTTTCCTTTAATAACCCATAAAAATTAGTCCATTATAAATCATTTGCTAGCTAAAACTAAATAAAACAACACAATAACTATAAATTTTGACACAATTACTGAATTTGACACTTCAACCTTTTTTAACAACTAAGAGACTTCAAAAAAATGAAATGAAAAGAAACTAAAATAAATTATTGGACTTTTAAGAAAAAATATAAAGAGTCATATTTAAATTAGTTTGTAAGGACAGTCATTAAGAATCAGATTAGCACTCGAACTATTTAATCCAAAGGTAATCATTCAGACAATATCTAATAGATATATGATACACAACCAAATAAAAAGCCAAATGTTTATAATTACATTGTGCCAAAAGAACATAACTAAGAAATTTGTGAATTTTTCAATAAGAACTATAAACTTAAATAAAGCAAAAAAATAAGTATAAACTTCACCGCACTTTTCGTGGTGCCGTTTATATTCTTAGGCATCACCATTGCATGTCGAAAAAAAGTTCAAGATCGGATACAATACTGGGCATCTGAATGGCAATGCAAAATCTTATATCTACAGTTCTCATCACATCTTTAACTAACATAATATTTATTGTAATATTAAAGTCACTTTTCTGTAAGTTGTCACAATTGATTTGTTCTCCTCTGTCAGATTCATTCACATATAGTTAGTAATTGAAGATTTCTCAAGTTTCTGCAAGAACGTTCAACCTGTGAAGTACATTAAGACAAAAAATACAAGAGAATAATAATAGATAATAATTAGTGATAAATTTATTTAATAACATATCAAATTAATTTACAAAAAACTTCGATGTACACTACATTTCTAGCTTCATTCGTTATTTGTCCATCATCATTATAAACTAAAGTTTTCCTGAAACATGTGAATAACATACTATGGCTTTTACCTCTGAACATGTGGATAACGTAACTATTCACAGTTGCGTGGTTACGATCTTCCCATAAAAAATTAATATTTATATTATATCCATAAGAGGGTAGTCAACATATGCATTTATAAATGACAATAAGATGATACAAATACCTTTTCATCCTTCAGTAACATTTCTATTGAAATTAAATTATCTGTCTTTTCGCGATCAGGAACAATCCATAATCGCATGACACGAACTTTCAAAAACTATTGCATTTTTTTTTTCCGGATGTCTCACTAATAAAGTCAAATTTAGTACATATTTTATTTGAAGATGTTCTTGAATATTTATAATGATTTCAAGGCAGTTTTTTTTATATTGTATATTATGAACGGTTCATATTTATGTTGAACGAATCCTTTCGAAATATATATAATATTTTGTAGAGATCTTTCCTATTATAATAATTGTAATTATGGCGTAATTTTTTTCATATAAATAAATATAATTGCTATTAAATAATGATGTGCTGCTATGTCTCTGGTTTAAATTCAAATTATAGTAGCATCTGATTTAAATTCAAATAAATCACGTCGTAATTAGCTCTATGGCATAACAAATTTTCACAATCTTTTCTTGTACAATAATACCGATTAAATAATTTAAATTATAAATATATAGAATATGTCATAGAAATATTTTCTATCAGACTCTAATTATGACATATTTTTTTCCTCATATATCATATAATTGTCAATCAAATAATTATATATTGTTATGTTTTCAATTATAGAAAATAATCTAATCAATATTATTTCTTGCACTATTTAATTTAAATATAAATATATCACGTCAAAAATTAGTCCCAAGCAATAAATTTCCGCAATTTTTAATTGTATAGTAATACCAATTAAATAATTTAAGTTATAAATATATAGAATATGATATAGGAATATTTTCTATTAGAATGACTCTAACTATGGTGTAATTTTTTCCCCATATATATCAGATATTTGTCAATCAAATAATTCTATATTGCTATATTTCTGGTTTAAATTTAAATTATAGCAGTATCTGATTTAAATTTAAATAAATCACGTCATAATTAGTTCTATGTATTAATAAATTTTCACAATCTTTCCTTGTACAGCAATACTAATTAAATAATTTAAATTATAAATACATAAAATATTTCGTAAAAATATTTTCTATTAGAATGACTCTAATTATGGTGTGATTTTTCAGACACACACATATCATATAATTGCCAATCCAATAATTATATACTCTTATGTCTCTAATTATAGGAAATAATCTAATCAATATTATTTCTGCAGTATTTGGTACAAATATATCATGCCACAATTAGTTCTAAGCAATAAACTTTTTCACAATCTTTAATTGTATAATTTAAGTTAAAAATATATTGAGTATGTCGTAGTTATATTTTCTATTAGAAAGCCTCTAACCATGATTTGATTTTTTTCCATATATATCATATAATTGTCAATCAAATAATGATATACTATTATGGATGTATTATAGGAAGGGAAAAAGGTTAAATTTTACCCCTCTACTTTTGAAAATTGGTTAAATTTACCCTTTATCATACTATTGGATCATATTTACCCCTGTCGTTGTGAAAGTTTTCATCTATACCCTTCATTTTAACCAAAAAATCCAAATCAACTTAAATGACTCATTTTTTAAAAATAAAACTCATATCCTAATCTAACCCGCCCCGCCCCGCCCCGTCTTTAACATAATAACACTCAAACAAATATCCTTCTTCTTCTTTTTCTTGGCCTCCCCGTTAAAAAATCTTGAAAATTCTTTCGACCTTAATAAGTAAAGTGTTACACACCGTAAATTCTCGACATGTAGATGGCCTATTCGCTTGTTGGTTAAGAGTTTTTGAATGCCATACATGCTAGGAAAAGGCCCGGGGAAAGACCGGATAAGGGACACGTCGAACCATCACAAAAGAAGGCTGGCAGAACCCCTCCGCAATGGCCAAAGTGTCACAGAGGCTCACCTCCACGATACACAGCGTGTCACGGAGGCTAGGCTCCGTGATACACAGCGTGTCACGGAGGTGAGGTGCAGCCCCAAGTATAAAAGCCTCCAAACTTCGGTTTTTGCTTTAATTAACTTATAATTTTTAGTAAGAACAGAGAGTAAACCAAAGAGGAGGAGGAACGAACAATCCTATCCATTGCTCATCCGATTACGCCGCCAAACGCGGTCCAAACTCAAATTAACTCCAGATACCGAGGTATTAAGCAACAAGGAGCATTCCTACGGATTTAGTTTCGTGAAATTTGGCCGGCGAATCGTCGTGCTACCGAGCTAAGGTAAGTGGAATTGCTCCAAATTAGTGTCAATACACTCCTAGCCCTAAAGTGAGTATTTCTCCCTTCTGGACTTCCGAGAAATAACGAGTTTTCCACCGTCTTTCGATAAGTCAAAGTTTGGGCTATATATATATCAAAAGTGTTATCTTTTTCCAGGATATTAATGTATTTAGCCCTAATCGATATATATATATATGAATACAGTTGGAAGGAATAGTTGAATATTGGTGGAGCTACGCCAGTTAGCCGGAAGACGACAACTGAGGTATGTAAAGCTAGTTTCCTCAGCAAGTTAGTAGTCTCGGTATAGTAAATTAGTTCAAAGGACAGTAGAATGTTTCAGAAGTCGCGTGTTATGTTTAGTATGAATATTAGTACGATATTGGAAGCATCATGTTATGTATAGCGTGAAACTTGCTAGCACGATATAAATTCTAATACAAAGTGTTAAGAACTGTACAACATGCGCAGTATGTGATTTAGTAAAGTATGTTAGGATATTATCATGTTGAGTTGAAACTTAGTAAAGTAATATAAGTATCTGTAAGGTATCTCAGAAGTAGAATGGTAGATTAAAATGAAGTTTAGAAAGCATGTTAGAAATAGTAAATCATGTTACTATAAAACTCAGTTATACAACATGATTCCCAGCAGAAAAACTATATCTTGTTCAACATTAGACTCAGCACAGTATGACAGAAGATTATATATATATATACCATTATCAGTCTCAGCATGTATTAAATACATACATATCACTATCACTAGTTCAGCATATAGTATGTACAGATACATTATCATCACTAGCTTCAGCATGTGGTATACACAGTTAGTATTACTAGTTGAGACCACTGTATTGTCTTGGGGTTGGATTACCTAGCATTCATGACTGCCCCAGGTTTAATAGCTGTATCGACTCGTCCGCCAGAGGGCGAGGATACGTCACTCTACGGAGTGGCATGCTGTCCCACAGGGACGAAGATGGGATGCCGGTTTTCCCATATTTTGCCTTGGTCGGCTTTTATACACCCCCGTCTAGCGGGTACACCCGGGGTGTTGATTCAGGAGTCCTCCAGACTCAGGTACAGTTATAGTCAGGGGCTCAGCGAGCCCAAGTGCATACCCAGGGGATCGGCAGGATACTTATAGTTATTATAGAAGATGGGATGACCGGGGTAAGGGTATAGATTGCGTGTTGATTGTACCTCCCAGCTTATGGGGGCAGGGTAAGGTTTGTGTGTGTGCTATGCTATGTCATGCTATGTTATGTTATACCACGTTACGCTAGATACGAGTAGATCGACAATAAAGCGTTACATTTCCAGGTATGACTCCTACTCTTTCCAGTATAGTTGAGAACAGGCTTAGCTTTACATTTTCAATCAGTTCCAGTCTATTTCTTTCTATTTTAGTTCCATCGGTTGTATTTTTATTTTCAGATATTTTTCAGTTGTTGCTTTACATACTTAGTACCAGCGGTACTGACGCCCGTTTGGGGCGCTGCATTACTTGCCTACAGGTACTCATAGACGAGGAGCCGATACCTCATGATTCCAGCCATCTCACAGGGTCATCAGCTCCAGTCATCCGGAGCTAGATAGCTAGAGGTTCATCCCTTTTCTTTTGTTGTATAGTATGGGTAGGTAGGGGCCTTGTCCCGACCATCTTATCAGTATTCTTAGAGGCTTGCAGTCTGTATATATTTCCCTGTGGTTAGTTGTGCCGGTAGTGTGGGGTCGTGTGATTATTTAGTTGTTTATATTGGCCATGTGAGGCCTTATTCAGTTAGTAGTGGTGACCTTGTCAGTCACGTAGCTGTTTAGCATCTGTTATATTGATTCAGAAGTAACTAGTCAGCATGGTGGCCTTGTCAGCCCTCTTAGGTTTCCTTATATGTATGTAATTCTGGTTAGCTAATGTTATAGTACAGGTGGCTATAGGACTAGTCGGCCGGAGGCTGTATTTACAGCCGTTATATAGCCCGTCGTTTCCTTGAATCCAGAGTTAGAGCCAGCCAGGCACCAGAAGTGCTTAGGCTCAACAGTCTAGCAGTTCAGGTCCCAGTAGGGCACCAAGTGCCAGTCATACCCCCAAGGCGGTGTGTGACAAACTTGGTATTAGAGCAGGTCAAATCCAGGGAGTCTGCAAGCCGTGCTAAGTAGAGTCTTGCCTATGGATGTGTTATGCACCACATACTATGGGTAGGAGGCTGCAAGGCATGATAGGATGGTTGCCTTTTATTCTTATTCAGTCGTGTTGTAGAGCGGTACAGTATAGGGTTAAGTCCCTAGAGCTTACTGTATTCTTTGGTTACAGATAATGTCAGACCAACGACATCCTATCACAGGTCGGATCTTGGATATTGCAGCAGGGGAAGGCACCAGCAGGATGCCTCACCCTCGTTTAGAAATAACCCGATCAGAGGGCAATACAGAGGCATCATCCCAACCTTCTTAGCAGTCTCCACCACATCATGAGCCACTTGGGGCGACACCACCTCCAAGAGTCCCTATACCGATACCTTCCGACCAGGAGGTTAGGAGTGCGGTAGTCATGTTCGCACAGATGATGGCTGCTCAGCGTCAGCCTATGCCGTCTACAGTTGCGGAGTCGTCAGGAGGGCCCAGAAGTTTGAGGGTCCGAGTGTTCTTGGCTCTGAATCCCCCACAGTTTACAGGTACGGACCGGACAGAGGACCCTCAAGATTTTCTAGATCAGATGTAGAGAATTTTCAGGGTTATGCATGCCACGCCTACGGAATCAGTTGAGTTGGCAGCATTCCGATTGTGGGACATCGTCGTGTTGTGGTATGAAAGTTGGGAAAGGTCCCAAGGGAGAGATGTTTCCCCTCCGACCTAGTCCAGCTTCTCAGGAGCTTTTCTGGATCACTATTTATCACGGGAGATTCGACAGGCCCGGGTGGACCAGTTTTTACATTTAGAGTAGGGGCCATGAGTGTTCGGGAATACACCTTGCGGTTTGATTCTTTGGCCCGGTACGCACCAACCTTTGTTAATACCATGGCATCCAGAGTACACCGCTTTATCATGGGGTTGAATCCAGAATATGTTGAGACTTGTATTATGGCCACACTGCAAGAGGACATGGATATCGCCCGAGTTCAGGCATTTGCCCAAAATATTGAGGGCATCAGGCAGCGACATTGGGAGATCAGGAGGACCAATCAGGAATAGCGCCGCAGGGATAGACCAGTTGAGTTACAGAGGGAGGCTCGGGGAGGACCTAGGCCACGATTGTTAGATAGGTCGCCCAGACCCCCGCCTCCACCACAGCCGCAGAGGGGCATATTTAGCCACAGGGGGCAGTCAGAGACCAACAGAGGCTCGCAGATTGCAGATTCACCATTGCAGAGGAGGGCAGAGCAAAGTAGGTATACCCTACCACTTTGCCCTATATGCAGCCGACGCCATTCTAGAGCATGCAGGTATGGCTCCACCAGATGTTATATTTGTGGCCAAGAGGGCCATCTGATGAGAGATTGCCCAGCCAGAGGTCAGGAGGATCGGGATAGATAGGACAGGGCATCCGCAGGGTCACGATCTTCAGCATCCTCGACAGGGCGCAGGCCCTCAGTTTCAGCAGGCAGGGGTCGGGGCAGATCAGGGGCCTCCAGTGTAGGTGCGGGTCCAAGCCGCACATATGCTTTACCAGGGAGGCAAGATTCAAAAGTGTCACCTGATGTTGTGACAAGTATGATGACTTTCTGCTCACACCCTGCTTATGTATTGATTGATCCAGGATCTACTTTGTCCTACATTACTCCATTTGTGGCTCGAAAGTTTAGTGCAACACCAGAGTTGCTTCAGCAACCCTTTTCAGTATCCACCCCCATTGGTGACTCCATGTAGCTAGAAGGGTCTATCGCGGGTGTATAGTAGAGGTTGTTGATCGTCAAACCACAGTAGATCTGGCAGAATTAGAAATGGTCGATTTTGACGCCATTATGGGTATGGATTGGTTGGCTCCGTGCTATGCAAATGTAGAATGCTGTACCAAGACAGTCCGATTTCACTTTCCAGGAGAGGCAGTACAAGAGTGGAAGGGCAGCATAGCTACGCCAAGAGGTAGGTTTATTTCCTACCTTCAGGCGAGGAAGTTGATAGCCAAGGGATGTATTTACTATCTAGTCAGAGTTCAGGATGTTCGGGTAGGGCCCCCGACTCTCCAGTTTGTTCCAGTGGTGAACAAATTCCCTGATGTATTTTCAGATGAACTACCTAGTATTCCTCCAGAAAGGGAAATAGATTTTGCAATTGATTTATTACCCGGGACTCAGGCCATATCAATTCCTCCGTATCGTATGGCTCCTGCTGAACTCAGAGAGTTAAAGGAGCAGCTGAATGATCTGTTAGACAAGGGCTTTATCAGGTCGAGTACTTCACCGTGGGGTGCGCCAGTTCTATTTGTAAGAAAGAAGGATGGCTCGCTCCGCATGTGTATAGATTACCGGCAGTTGAATAAGGTTACAGTTAAGAATAAGTATCCGCTTCCCAGAATAGATGATTTGTTGAACCAGTTACAGGGGTCCAAATATTTCTCCAAGATTGATTTACGGTTCGGATACCATCAGGTTCGAGTCCGTGAAAGAGACATTCCCAAGACAGCCTTCAGGACTAGATGCTGCCACTTTGAATATCTAGTTATGTCCTTTGGGCTGACGAATGCCCCAGCAGTATTTATGGACCTGATGAATAGTATCTTCAGACCATACCTGGACCTGTTCGTGATAGTTTTTATCGACGACATTCTGGTGTATTCTCGCTCAGAGACAGACCACCAGAATCATTTACGGACAGTGCTCCAGATTCTCTGGGACCGTCACTTGTACGCCAAGTTCTCCAAATATGAATTCTGGCTGAACTCAGTAGCTTTCTTGGGGCATATTGTGTCGGATGCTGGTATACAGGTAGATACACAGAAAATAGAAGCAGTCAAAACATAGCCCAGACCTACCACTCCGACTGAAGTCAGCAGCTTTTGGGGATTAGCAGGATACTATAGAAGGTTTGTTGAGGGATTCTCCACCATAGTGGCACCTTTGACTAAGCTAACGCAGAAAGCAGTAAAGTTCCAGTGGACAGAGGCATGTGAGCAGAGTTTCCAAGAATTGAAAGACAAGTTGACCTCCGCCCCAGTATTAGCGTTGCCAGAAGGTACAGAGGGTTATTCAGTGTATTGTGATGCATCAGGTATTGGGTTGGGATGTGTGTTGATGCAGCACGGTAAAGTGATTGCTTATGCTTCCAGACAGCTGAGGAAACACGAAAAGAATTTTCCTACCCATGACCTGGAGTTAGCCGCAGTGATCCACACCTTAAAGATATGGAGACATTACTTGTATGGTGTCCATGTGGATATTTTCACAGATCATAAGAGCCTACAGTATATCTTCACTCAGAGGGAGTTGAATTTGCGACAGCGTCGCTGGTTGGAGTTATTGAAAGATTATGATGTGGACATTCTGTATCATCCGGGGAAAGCCAATGTAGTAGCAGATGCTCTCAACAGTAAATCGATGGAGAGTTTGGCGTATTTGCAGCCCGAGTAGCGGGATTTGGTCAGAGAAATACATCAATTAGCCAGCCTAGCCATTCGTGTAGTAGAGATAGAGGACAACAGAGCGGTAATTCAGAACACCGCAATGTTGTCATTAGTTGAAGAGGTAAAAGAACGGCAGTATGAAGATCCTGACCTGGTCCAGCTTAAGGACAGAATTCAGCAAGGGAAAGCGCCAGATTTTCAGGTAACTGAGGATGAAGTGCTGAGATGTAAGGGCCGCCTTTGGGTTCTGGACATTTCAGGACTTCGCCAGCAGATCATGAGCGAGGCGCATTACGCTTGCTATTCTCTCCACCCAGGTACAACGGAAATATACCATGATATCAAAGAAATTTACTGGTGGCCAGGTATGAAGAGGGAAATAGCAGAATTTGTAGCCCAGTGTCCTAACTGTCAGCAAGTAAAAGTGGAACACCAGAAACCAGGTGGGTTGACTTAGGACATAGCTGTGCCTCTTTGGAAGTGGGAAGCAGTAAACATGGACTTTGTAGCGGGACTACCTCATACCAGGCATAGATATGATTCAATTTGGGTAATTGTTGACAGACTGACGAAATCAGCCCATTTCCTGCCAGTAAAAGCCACTTTCACTGCCGAAGATTATGTCGAACTGTATATCAAGAAATAGTTAGATTACACGGTGTTCCAGTATCTATTATATCTGACAGAGGAGCACAATTTATAGCTAGATTTTGGCAGTCATTTCAGAGAGGTCTGGGAATGAAGATTAATTTGAGCATAGCATTCCACCCTCAGATAGATGGGCAGGCTGAACGCACTATTCAGATGCTCGAGGATATGTTACGGGCGTGTGTGCTAGACTTTGGAGGTAGCTGGGATGAGCATTTGCCGCTAATTGAATTTGCTTATAATAATAGTTATGACTCAGCTATCCACATGGCGCCCTTTGAGGTATTATACGGGCGAAAATATAGGTCGCCAGTCGGCTGGTTTGAAGTGGGAGAGTCAGCGCTGATTGGGCCAGATATTATTAAACAGTCAGAGGAGAAGGTAAATCTTATCAGAGAATGCCTACTGACTGCACAGCGCCGCCAGAAATCGTATGTTGATGTGCGGCGCAGAGACCTAGAATTTGATGTGAATGACTGGGTATTTCTGAAAGTATCTCCGATGAAAGGGGTAATGAGATTCGGTAAGAGAGGTAAGCTAAGTCCGAGATTCGTTGGGCCTTATCAGATTCGTCGAAGAATAGGCCAAGTGGCATATGAGTTGAACTTGCCTCCAGAATTAGAATCCGTTCATTCAGTTTTCCACGTATCTATGCTAAGAAAGTACATAGGAGACCCATCCAGAGTAGTCCCAGTCCAGGATGTCCAGGTTACGGAGGAGCTGGCCTATGAAGAGGTTCCAGTAGCTATCTTAGACAGACAGATTCGTAGATTGAGAACTAAAGATATTGCGTCTGTCAAGGTACTGTGGCATAACAGGAATCGAGAGGAGATGACTTGGGAGGGAGAGGAAGATATGAAAATCAAATATCCTCACTTGTTTCAAGCCTAGTCAGTCAAGAGGTATGTTAGTATTGTTATTTTATATAGTGCCTTATAGTATATGTATAAATGAGGTAGTCGACTCTAGTCTTTTATGAGATGAATACTATAGTATTGTGTGGAGTACCTATATTGGACTTTTCTGCATTTCAGATTTTTGAGATAATCCATATTACAGGGGAAACTCTGCCAAAATTTTTCTAGAAATACGTTGAGTAAGTTGAGAATTCCTATAAATAGAAGTTTACATTCGAGGACGAATGTTCTTAAGGGGGGAGAATGTTACACCCCGTAAATTCTCGATATGTAGATGGCCTATTCACTTGTTGGTTAAGAGTTTTTGAATGCCATACATGCTAGAAAAAGGCCCGGGGAAAGACCGGATAAGTGACACGTCGAACCATCGCAAGAGAAGGCTGGCAGACCCCTCCGCGATGGCCAGAGTGTCATGGAGGCTCACCTCCACGATACACAACGTGTCACGGAGGCTAGGCTCCGCGATACACAGCGTGTCACGGAGGTGAGGTGTAGCCCCAAGTATAAAAGCCTCCAAACTTCGGTTTTTGCTTTAATTAACTTATAATTTTTAGTAAGAACAGAGAGTAAACTAGAGAGGAGGAGGAACGAACAATCCTATCCATTTCTCATCCGATTACGCCTCCAAACACGATCCAAACTCAAATTAACTCCGGATACCGAGGTATTAAGCAGCAAGGAGCATTCCTACGGATTTAGTTTCGTGAAATTTGGCCGGTGAATCGTCGTGCTACCGAGCTAAGGTAAGTGGAATTGCTCCAAATTAGTGTCAATACACTCCTAGCCCTAAAGTGAGTATTTCTCCCTTCTGGACTTCCGAGAAATAGCGAGTTTTCGATCGTCTTTTGATAAGCTAAAGTTTGGGCTATATATATATCAAAAGTGTTATCTTTTTCCAGGATATTAATGTATTTAGCCCTAATCGATATATATATGAATACAGTTGGAAGGAATAACTGAATATTGGTCGAGCTACGCCAGTTAGCCGGAAGACGACAACTGAGGTATGTAAAGCTAGTTTCCTCAGCAAGTTAGTAGTCTCGGTATAGTAAAATAGTTCAAAGGACAGTAGAATATTTCAGAAGTCGTGTGTTATGTTTAGTATGAATATTAGTACGATATTGGAAGCATCATGTTATGTATAGCGTGAAACTTGCTAGCACGATATAAATTCTAATACAAAGTGTTAGGAACTGTACAACATGCACAGTATGTGATTTAGTAAAGTATGTTAGGATATTATCGTGTTGAGTTGAAACTTAGTAAAGCAATATAAGTATCTGTAAGGTATCTCAGAAGTAGAATGGTAGATTAAAATGAAGTTTAGAAAGCATGTTAGAAATAGTAAATCATGTTACTATGAAACTCAGTTATACAACATGATTCCCAGCAGAAAAACTATATCTTGTTCAACATTAGACTCAGCACAGTATGACAGAAGATTATATATATATACTATTATCAGTCTCAGCATGTATTAAATACATACATATCACTATCACTAGTTCAGCATATAGTATGTACAGATACATTATCATCACTAGCTTCAGCATGTGGTATACACAGTTAGTATTACTAGTTGAGACCACTGTATTGTCTTGGGGTTGGATTACCTAGCATTCATGACTGCCCTAGGGTTAATAGCTGTATCGACTGATCCGCCAGAGGGCGAGGATACGTCACTCTACGGAGTGGCATGCTGTCCCACAGGGGCGAAGATGGGATGCCGGTTTTCCCATATTTTGCCTTGGTCAGCTTTTATACACCCCCGTCTAGCGGGTACACCCGGGGTGTTGATTCAAGAGTCCTCCAGACTCAGGTACAGTTATAGTCAGGGGCTCAGCGAACCCAAGTGCATACCTAGGGGATCGGCAGGATACTTACAGTTATTATAGGAGATGGGATGACCGGGGTAAGGGTATAGATTGTGTGTTGATTGTACCTCCCAGCTTATGGGGGACGGGTAAGGTTTGTGTGTGTGCTATGCTATGTCATGCTATGTTATATTATACCACGTTACGCCAGACATGAGTAGATCAATAGTAAAGCGTTACATTTCCAGTCAGTTCCAGTCTATTTCTTTCTGTTTCAGTTCCATCGGTTGTATTTTTGTTTTTAGATATTTTTCAGTTGTTGCTTTACATACTCAGTACTAGCGGTACTGACGCCTGTTTGGGGCGTTGCATTACTTGCCTGCAGGTACTTATAGAGGAGGAGCCAATACCTCGTGATTCCAGCCAGCTCACAAGGTCATCATCTCCAGTCGTCCGGAGATAGATAGCTAGAGGTTCATCCCTTTTCTTTTGTTGTACAATATGGGTAGGTTGGGGCCCTGTCCCGACCATCTTATCAGTATTCTTAGAGGCTTGCAGTCTGTATATATTTTCCTGTGGTTAGTTGTGCCGGTCGTGTGGGGCCGTGCAATTATTTAGTTATTTATATTGGCCGTGTGAGGCCTTATTCAGTTAGTAGTGGTGACCTTGTCGGTCACGTAGCTGTTTAGCATCTGTTATATTTATTCAGAAGTAACTAGTCAGCATGGTGGCCTTGTCGACCCGCTTAGGTTCCCCTATATGTATGTGATTCTGGTTAGCTGATGTTATAGTACTGGTAGCTATAGGCCTTGTCGGATGGAGACTGTATTTACAACCGTTACATGGCCCGTCGTTTCCTTGAATCCAGAGTTAGAGCCTGCCAGGCACCAGAAGTGCTTAGGCTCAGCAGTCTAGCAGTTCAGGTCCCAGTAGGGCACCAGGTGCCAGTCATACCCCCCAAGGCGGGGCGTGACATAAAGGGTGCAAATTTTCATATTTTTTTCTTTATTTAATTTCTTGTTTTGCCATAACCGCGTATTTCTTCACTTCATACACCTATAAAAGTTTGGACTTGAAAGTCTTTGTTTCAAGTCTTACTCTTGTAAATAATTAAAGATTAAGAATTTTTTTCTTGTTTTTAGGAATTCCTTTTCACCAAAATGCAAATCTTGTTTTGTTTTCTTTTCTTTTCATATAATTGGGGTTAGTTTTTTTTTTTAATTGTTTGTTGTTTAGTTTAATAATTGGGTTACTATGTCGAAGAACATACCTATGACAGGGGGAGCAGGGTATATTAATGAGTCACAAAGTGCTGCAATTTCTACTGCTTGATGTCTATAAGACTATGGTAATTGATAATTTGGATAATTCTTCTGAAATTGCTAAAAAAGGGTTAAGAAAATTGCTGGTGAATTAGATCAATTTCATTGATAAAATCACCATAGCCATGGACAGATTGAAACATGAGGGAAATCCCCATTAACAAGAGCCTAAAGGAGCCATATATTGAAAAATTTTCATAAATGGGCAACAATTTGAAAGAAAATAGGTTTAAGTAGCAACATTTACTTATTTACATAAAATGATAATATTTTATGTGCCATGTGTTGTATTTAATATAGGTAAAATATAACAAAATACAAATACAAAATCTGAAATTTGAATGATTTTAGGGATTATAACTCAAATAAAAATTCAGTTATGATAAATCACTCAAGTGATAATTATTACGTTCTATTAATAATAGGATTCTAATAAAGCACATAATTTTTATTTACCATAACAACTTGTGAAATAAAAAAAGAAAAAATTTAACAAAATATTTATTTCCTGTTACAAAAAAGCAAAATAAGAAAAAATAAATAATAAATGAATAATTTGTATCATAAAATACATACAGAATTATGTATTTGAATGTATGAAAATAGAACTAATATATATTTCTGCTAAAATAAATATTTTAATAAAGATAAATATATAACCATTCCAACAAATACGTATCTGAAATATTTAAATGCATATGTATTTGAATGTATGAAAAATAGAACTAATATATATTTCTGCTAAAATAAATATTTTGTAAAGATAAATATATAATCATTCCAACAAATACATATCTGAAATATTTAAATGTATATGTATAACATAATAGCATTATCGTGTTGTAATATATGATTTCGTTTTATTCCATAAATACAATTAAATACATTTATATGTTTTATGAATATACACTTCTTGTTAATCGTTTTGGGTGTTGTATTTTCCGCCATTGATGAAGCTTTGAATACTCAAAATATAAAATTCTAAAATTTTAAAATATACACGGTTACAAAACTAAATATCTAAATACAATAATACATAAATTATAAAATGTACAAATATGATTTTCAAAATCAAAAAATATATCAACTTGAGATTTCAAAATATCATAAAGATTTGAATTTAAAAAAAAATTAGCGAATTAAAGAAAAAATTATATATATTTAAAATTTAAAAAAATAGAAATCAGGAATGGAACTTATTCGATTTAACAAGATTATGTAATAATTGCGGTGGATTTTGCAAGATTTGTGGGCAGTTAAAACACGAAAATATGGGATTGGAGATGAAGACGATGGAGAGAGAGGAGAAGAAATGGGTTGCGTGGGGAGTTACCGCAGTAAATTAAGGAACATGGTAAAAAAGTAAAAATACAAAGTAAAAGAATAAAAATGGCACATTAAATGAAATAAAACCATTATATGTAATTTTTTAAAACTATGGCCATTATATGTAAATAATTTCTTAAATGTGCTATGATATGTAATTTTTTCTTTTTTTAAACCTATAGGGGAGGGAATGATAGTTTAGTGCTAATGAAATTAGAGTTGTACTAATATACTGCTAGAAAAATTGAAGAGAATTGAAACCTTGAATGAGGGATATTTGTTTGGGACTTATTATCTTAAGACGGGTCGGGCGGGGCGGATTAGATTAGGATATGAGTTTTATTTTTAAAAAATGGGTCATTTAAGTTGAATTGGTTTTTTTTAATTAAAATGAAGGGTATAGATGAAAACTTCCATAACGGCAGGGGTAAATATGATCCAATAGTATGACGAAGGGTAAATTTAACTAATTTTCGAAAATAGAGGGGTAAATTTGACTCTTTTCCCTTATAAAAAATATTTTAATCTATATAGTATATTAATTTTTTTCATAACAGTATCTGATTTAAATTCAAATATACCATATCACAATTAGTGAATAACTTTTCACAATCTTTTTTTCCTAACAATACTAATTAATTAATTATAATTAATTAAATATGAATATTATGTCTTTAATTTGTGTGTAATTTTAGAACCATATAAAATATAAAGGATTTAAAAGATATTTGAACAAATATATATGTATAATATTTCGTAGGAATTTTTCCTATTAGAATTATGGCATGATTTTTTTTCATATACATCATATAATTGGTAATCAAATAATGATCTACAATTATATGGTGTCTCTAATTATAGAAAATATTTTAATCTTCTATATTTTAAATAAGTCAAATATATCACGTCATAATTAGTGACTTTGTAATAAATGTTCACAATCTTTTCATTATTAGTAATACTCATTTTAAATAAATTTATTAAATCTAAAAAAAAAATATTGTAAAAGTGTCAAGTGGCGAGTTCTCAATATGCTACTTATCTTAATCTCATGTTTCACTACCCTCCTTTTAATAATAATATAGATTTATTAAATCTAAAATATTTTTTATTGTAAAAGTGCCAAGTGGCGAGTTCTCAATACGCCACTTATCTTAATCTCATGTTTCACTATCCTCCTTTTAATAATATATAGAAGATTTATTAAATCTAAAATATTTTTTATTGTAAAAGTGTCAAGTGACGAGTTCTCAATACGCCACTTGTCTTAATCTCATGTTTCACTATATTCCTTTTAATATTATATAAATAGATATAGATTAGAATGACTCTAATTATGGCGTGATTTCTTTTCATATGTATCATATAATTGCCAATCAAATAGTTATATATTTTTATGTCTCTAATCATGGAAAATAATCCAGTCAATATTATTTTTGCAGTAGTTGATTTAAATATAAATATATCACGCCACAATTAGTTCTAAGCAATAAAATTTCACAATCTTTAATTGTATAATTTTGAGTTATAAATATATAGAATATATCGTAGTTATCCTTTCTTTTAGAATGACTCTAACTATGACGTAATTTTTTTCTATATATATCATATAATTGTCAATCAAATAATTGTATACTGTTATGGATGTATTATAGGAAATATTTTTATCTATACAGTATATTAATTTTTTATAATAATATTTTTATATCATTATCATAATTAGTGAATAATTTTTCACAATTTTTCCTTGTCTAACAATACTAATTAATTGATTATAGTTAATTAAATATGAATATTACGTTTTAAATTTTTGTGTAATTTTAGGACTATATAAAATATAAATGATTTAAAAGATTTGTATAATATTTGAATGAATCTATAACTATATAATATTTCATAAGAATTTTTTTTTATTAGAATGACTATAAAATGACGTGGATTTTTTTCATATGCATCATATAATTGCTAATCAAATAATGATCTGTAATTATATGGTTGTTATACCCCGTAAGATTTTCGACACCTAGATGGCCTATTCGCACGGTGATTAAGCATATTTGTAAGCCATGCGTGCTAGAGGAAGGCCCGAAAAAGGATCGGACGGATAGCCTGTCGAACCATCGCGGAAGGAGCCGAGGCAGAGCCCCTCTGCGATGGCAACGTGTCACGGAGGTGGAGCCTCCGCGTTGGCTCCGTGACACGTTGGCCCTGTCCAGGCTCAAGTATATAAAGCCCCACTTCGATTTTAATTCATTTAAAACTTATAAAATTTCCAGAAAACGCAGAGGAACAAAGGAGAACGAAGAAGGTAAATATATTTTCCTCCGATTACGCTGCTAAACATAGTCCAAACCCAAATTAACCTCAGATACCGAGGTATTTAGCAGCATAGAGCATTCCTACGGATTTAGTTTCGCGAAATACGGCCGACGAATCGTCGAGCTACCGGGCCAAGGTAAGTGGAATTGCTCCAAACTAGTGTCTATGTGTTCCTAGCTGTGAAGTGAATATTTCTCCCTTCTGGACTTCTGGAAAATAGCGAGTTTTCAACCGTCTTTCGATAGGCCTAAGTTTAGGCTATAATTATATCGAAAGTGATGTCGTTCTTCAGAATAAAGTTGTATTTAGTACTGATTGATATATATATGAATGCAGTTGGGAGGAATAGCTGAAATACTGACCAAGCTACGCCAGTTAGTCGGAAAATCAGAAGCGAAGGTATGTAAAGCTAGTTTCCTCGGCAAGTTAGTAATCTCGGTATAGTAAAGTAATATAAAGGCCAGTAGAATGTTCAGAAGTCATGTGTTATGTTTATTACGAATGTTGGTACGATATTAGAAGCATCATGTTATATTTAGCGCGAAACTTGCTAGCACAATATAGATTCTAATACAAGTATTAGGAACTGCACAACATGCTCAGTATGTGATGTAGTACAGAATGTTGGGATATTATCGTATTCAGTTAAAACCCAGTAAAGCAATGTAATATCTGTAAGGTATCTCAGACTGACATAGTTAAAATGAAGTTTAGGAAGCATGTCAGAAATAGTAAGTCATGTTACTATAGAAACTCAGTATACAATATGGTTTTCAGCAGAAAAACTATACCTTGTTCAGCATTAGACTCAGGACAGTATGGCAGGAGATTATATTTATACATATATACTATTATCAGTCTCAGCATGTATTAAGTACGTACATATTACTATCACTAGTTCAGCACATTGTATGTACAAATACTTTACTACTATTAGCTTCAGTATGTGGGATATGCAGATAGTATTACTAGTTGAGACCGTTGTATTGTTTTGGGGTTGGATTACCTAGCATCCATGACCGCCCCAGGGTTGATAGCTGTATCGACTCGTCCGCCAGAGGACGAGGATACGTCGCTCAACAGAGTGGCATGCCGTCCCACAGGGGACGAAGATGGGATGCCAGTTTTCCCCATATTGTGCCTTGGTCGGCCCTTACACACCCCTGTCGAGCGGATACGCCCGGGTGTTGATTCTGGAGTCCTCCGGACTCAGTTACGGTTATAGTCAGGGGCTCAGCGAGCCCAAGTGCATACCCAAGGGACCGGCAGGATGCTTATAGTTATTATAGGAGATGGGACGACCGGGGTAGGGGTATAGATTGCGTGCTGTTTGTACCTCCTGGCTTATGGGGGCCGGGTAAGGTTGTGTGTGCTATGTTATGTTCTGTTCTGTTATGCCATGTGATACGAGACACGAGTAGATCGACAGTAGAATGATATATCTTCAGGTATGACTCCTACTCTCTCCAGTACAGTTAAGAATATGCATAGTTTTACATTTCCAGTCAGTTAGTCTATTCCTTCCTATTTCAGTTGCATCAGTTGTGTTGTTGCTTTCAGATATTTCTTTCAATTATTGTTTTACATACTCAGTACCAGCGGTACTGACGCCCGGTGGGGCGCTGCATTACTTGCCTGCAGGTACTCATAGACGAGGGGCCGATACCTCGTGATTCAAATCAGCTCACAGGGTCATCAGCTCCAGTCATCCAGAGCTAGATAGCTAGGGGTTTTTCCCTTTTCTTTTGTTGTACAGCATGGGTAGGTCGGGACCCTGTATCGACCATCTTATCAGTATTCTTAGAGGCTTGCAGTCTATATATATTTTCCCGTGGTCAGACGAGCCGGTCGTGTGGGGCCGTCCAGTTGTATAGCTGTTAGTACTTCTGTCTCCTTTATGTTGGTCGTGTGAGGCCATAGCTTGACAGTAGTGGTGACCTTGCCGGTCACGTAGCTATCCAGTATTTCTTTGTTGAGTTACAGATAACTAGACAGCATGGTGGCCTTGTCGGCCCGCATAGGTTTCCCTACATTGAATATGTTCTGGTTAGCTGATAGTACAGGTACAGGTGGTTATAGGCCAGTTGGCCGGAGGCTGTGTTTACAACCGTTATATAACCCGTTGTTTCCCTGAATCTGAGTTAGAGCCAGCCAGACACCAAGTGTGCTCAGGCTCAGTAGTCTAGCAGTTCAGGTCCTAGTAGGGCACCAGGTGCCAGTCATACCCCCAAGGCGGGGTGTGACAATGGTGTCTCTAATTATAGAAAATATTTTAATCTTCTATATTTTAAACAAGTCAAATATATCACGCCATAGTTAGTGACTTTGTAATAAATGTTCACAATCTTTTCATTATTAGTAATACTCATTTTAAATAAATTTATTAAATCTAAAATATTTATGATTGTAAAAATATCAAGTGGCGAGTTTTCAATACGCCACTTGGCTTAATCTCATGCTTCACTATCCTCCTTTAATGATATATAGATATAGATTCTACGCATTTTCCTCTACTTCTCAAATTATACTGCGGACCCTTGAAGTTGAACGTCTCTCTAAAACATTGTGAATTTTTTTTTAAAAAAAATTATTTTTTATAAAATAAATAAAAATAAGAATATTTTAGATCTATGTATAAAAATAAAAAATATTATATTTAAAAATAAACGAATTTTATTAAAAAAATTATAAAATTAAAAAGAAGTTATAATTTACATATAAAATCAATTCTCCCATCTGCTAGTA
Source organism: Datura wrightii (assembly GCA_035772735.1). NCBI lineage: Eukaryota > Viridiplantae > Streptophyta > Magnoliopsida > Solanales > Solanaceae > Datura > Datura wrightii. The sequence goes on from JASDFA010000006.1 coordinate 31,585,767, forward strand.
CTATAAAAATAGTCTCATACTTTCCGTAATTTATACCTACTTCTTCACCTTCATCAAGTAATCAAGCAGGTGTCTTCTCGCAACGAAAGTAATTAAAAATGTTGATTCAATTTTTTATTTTTTATTAAAATTTTTTATAATAGCTAAAATTATTAATTACTATTTTTCTTCAATAATTATTATCATAATATATAAAAATTTAAAATTAATTAAAGTTATAACTATTAAATTTTTATTTATTTGTAAAAGTAAGAATTTCTAATATTTAGTATTTTAAAATTGGCTAAAAAAAATTTTCTTAAATTTTTCTTATTTGAACTATATTAAAAGTCCTAATATTTAAAACTTTAAAATCAATTACAATTCTTTTAACTTATATTAATTCATCACAATTTTTCAACTCACGATACAAGAAAATAAATTAAAGAGTGTAATTTTATTATGTATTAATTAGGGTTGTACAAATTAATGGTTAAATCAATAACCCGCACCGATAATTATGCTATTGGATTAGTAATTCGGATTATTAATTTAATGGTTTGATTATAGGTTTACTGTCCCGAGTTATTGGGTTATTGATTTCGGTTGTCGGTTTGACCACTTTCTTTAACGAGTGAACCAATAATCCGATAATAATTTATTAAATTATAATTTAAACCTTCAATATATAAAGTAGCCCAACAAGAAGATAAATTGGGAGTCGATGACAAGTAAATGTGATGTTATTCAAATCTAAATTAAAGTTGATTATTTTAGTTGGGCTAGTTCTATATGTTGTTTCTCATTTCACCCACTTTTTTCTAGCTAAACATACTTACAACTTATCAAATTTTTTGTGTGAGATCTTAACGGTTAACCCGATAACTAAACCGATAAGGATCAATAACCGATTAACCATTAACTGATATCTTAACGGTTCTTTAATGGTTTAGCATGTTAACAAACGGGTACCAATAAGTAAATCGATAACTTTCAAAATCAAATCGAACCGACCAATATACAGCCCTAGCATTAATACTTTTGAATTCCTTCTTCTTCTTTTTTTTTTTAAAAAAATTCTATAATCGAAAAAAAGTAGAAAAAACAGAAACACAATATACTTTAAGTTGTTTCAATTAATCAAGTGCTCTTGTTATTCATTCTCTTTAGTTAAATTACACTATTTCTTTCATTTCGATTTATGTGAAAATATTGACTAGACACATAAATTAAGAGAGAGAGATAGAACAATTGAGCTGAATCATCTCATAAAGGGTAAAATAAAATGTTTAAAGTTAAATTATTACTAAATATTCAAAGTATGAAGCCTCATAGCAAAATATCATTCACATTTTTACCCTTTTAAAAATAGAATCTATACATGACAAAATAGTTATTTAATTATTTTTTAATATCTAGAATTTAAATTAACTAAATTTTATGTATTAAATCCTTCTTTCTTTGAAATACATAGTAAATATTAATATTTAAAAATTTAAAAATAATTAAATTTTTATATTTTTAAGAAATAATTATACATTGAATAAAACTATATTTATAAGGTTAATCAATCTTATGTTTAAGACTTTTGAAAATACAATTTGAAACCAATGCACAAAGCATCCCGCATTAATAGGGTCCAAAGAAGGATCCCACCCCAAAGTGTGTGATATAGACAATCTACTATAATACAAACATTAGTTGTTGTTTCCACTAATTTTGATGAGTCTTTCTTAGTCTGAATGATCAATTATAAATAAATAAATGTGTTTGCGATATGATATCAATTTATTAGTGTCAAAACAAGCCAGTAATAACTCGCAATACGATTTTGTATATGCTAATTATTTAAACTAAGAACTTATACTATTTGTTATGTTCTATATACAACTTTGTATTACAATATATCTTCATGATGGTAATATTTATATTAAATGTTAATCTGTCAATAGTGCAGCAATAAAAGTTTTATGATAATTAACATGAAATTACATATAATGCATGCATTAAGTACTCATGTAAAAGCAAATGATTTTTTTAACTTTTAATCAAACATTATTTTTATGACGTTTTTGTTCTTGAAACAAGTATTAGAACAAACTAAAGAAAGAACTACTTGATTAGATCAAACTCTTTTACATAATCATTTATCAATTTGAAATTCATAATTTTTTTTCTAAATTCTTATATTGTTACACAAACACGTCTTTTAAATATTATTTATGTTATTTTTAAAAATATATGTATACTATATTAAAAGTGTGAAGGCCCTTAGAAATGTTGATTGAACTTTTTTGCCCTTGATTAAAAGACTTCGCAATAGATAAAATTGTTATTTACTATTTATTTAAAAAAGTAATTCTTATTCAATTATTATCTTAATATTTAGGATTTTGAAATTAATTAAAGTTATATCTATTGAAATTTTTACTTATTTGGAAAAGGTAAGAACTCCTAATATTTAGTATTTTAAAGTTGACTAAAATTTTGCTTCTTAAATCTCTCCTTATTTGAACTATATTAAAAGTCCTAACATTTGGACTTTAAAATTAATTAAAATTTTATTAACTTAAATCAATATTTTATTTATTAAATTAACTAATTATCCATCAAAAATTTTCAACTCACAATACAATTAAAAAAATTAAAGAGTGTAATTTTATTATGCATTAATACGTTGAATTTCTTCTTTTTTTAAAAATAAAATAAAATAATATATATAGAAAGACACATACTTTAAGTTGTTTCAATTAATCGAGTAATCTTGTTATTCACTCTCTTAAGTTAAATCAATATTTTTTTTATTTTAATTTATGTGAAGGTGTTTGACTAAAACATAGATTAAGAGGGGGAGATAAAATTGAACTGAAATCATCTTATAATGGGTAAAATGAAGTTATTACCAAATATTTAAAGTATGAAGTGTCATAGCAAAATATCATTCACCTTTTATCTTTTAAAATAGAGTTCACACTTGATCAAATTGTTATTTAATTTTTTTAATATTTTAAAGTTTTAAATTTAATTAAATTTTATGTATTAAATCTTTCTTTTTAAAATATATAAAAAAATATTAATATCTAGAAATTTAAAAGAGATTAAGATTTCATCTTTTAAGACATAATTACACGTTGAATAAAATTGTACTTATAATGCAAATCAATCTTATGTTTAGGACTTTCGAAAATATAATTTGAAAAAGAGAAGTTCGGTGCACAAAGCATCTCGCGTTAACAAGGTCCGGAGAAGGATCTCACCCAAAGTAGGTGTGATATAGACAGTCTATTCTGATGCAAGCATTAGTGGTTGTTGCCACTACTTTTGATGAGTCTTTCTTAGTTTGGACAGCCAATTACAAATAAATAGATCCATTTGTGATATGCTATCAATTTATTAGTTTCAAACAAGCCAATAATAACTCACAATACAATTTTGTAAGTGCTAATTATTTAAAATAATAATTCATATTATATGTTCTATTCAACTTTGTATTATAATGTATATTTGTAATGCTAATATTTAGATTAAATGTTAATATGTTAATAGTATATTAAACAAATTTTGTAATAACTACAATGAAATATACATATAATGGATACATTTAAGTACTAGTGTAAAAGTGAATAATTTTTTTACATTTTAATCCAACACTATTTCTACGATATTTTTGATCATTGAAACAAGTATTTAAACAAACAGAAGAAAGAACTACTAGATTGAATCAATGTAATGACCTGCCCGACCATCAATTTATCCGGTAAACTACTAGGGGCTCATGTAGCCTATGCTGGATTAATCGTATTCTGGGTCGGAGGAATGAACCTGTGATAGCATCCAACACCATAAAAATGGAGTGAATTAAATTTTTTAGAAATTCGCGATAAATCCCCAATAAAATAAGGGCACATGGAGAATAAAATCGAACGGGCATAGTCGAGATTGGGTGGACCAAAGCGGGTGTCCGCCGCGGCGGAACGTTTTTCGCCGCAGCGGAAGGAATGACCGCTGCAACGGATGACACGGATCAGAAGTCCGCAATCCCTTTCTGATTTGGATATTAATTAACTAGTCCTTGAGGAGGACTTATTAAAAACGTCTAAAAACAGAAAATAGACTCTTTGGAGGAAAACAAGAGAATCCGCGGGGGAGGGGGGGGGAGGGGGGGAGGGGGGAGTGGGGAGAGGGGAGGGGGGGATTTGACATCCATGGCTAGGAACTTTCACGAGGGAATCAGGAATGACATAGCTGCATCGGAGACGTTCAGGACGATAGCTTGGCGCCTAGGTAGGCTATGGTTTACTCGCTTTTGCGTTAGACTTTGGTTAGCTAAACATATACGTATGTTTGATTTATATGCTTTCGATGAATGAGATTGTACTTTTAACTATGTTATAGTCTATTAATTAGAACCCCTAAAAATCTAAGAACGAGTGTATTAAAAAAGGATGACGAAAACTTGCAATGAGGTAAAACCCTTGGGGATATACTTAGACAGATAAATGAATACTTATTCTAGGTTGTACTTTGAGTCAAACTTTGTTGAGGAGATTAACTTTCGGGTGTAGTCGACAGAGTATTTTTGGGTATAAGTATGGACTTCTTCCTTCTTGGAATCGAAACCCTAGACGTGTAAAATCACATAGACTCTATGTAGAGGATGCGATTAAAGGACTGATTAATAAGTTATAATTATGTTTGAGCGTGAGATGAAGCGAGTGGCATAGGATAGTAATCCCTTACACGATGACTTGAATGTGTTGTGGTTGGTGTTGTATTTTTCAAATTGATGATGATTATTTATATTAATGATGACACTGTGGTAAGATAATTATTGATGTAAGCTTGTTATGACAATGTTTCATTATGGTGGGTACACAGAGGCCAAAACTTGGGAGAACCGGAAATGGAGACTAGTCGCAGAACTGCCAATAGTACCGCTTTAGTGGGTGGTATACCGCTGCAGCGAGACCGTTGTAACGGTAATAATGCCGCTACAATGGAGCCCAAACCACTGAGCGGGCCGAGTCGGAAATCTTATGACTTTACTGGATTAAATGTTATTAAATTTGTTCGGACACGAGGTTGATTTAATTTCATGTTATTGTATTGGTTGTGTGACCAAGTAATTCTTGCCGAGTGATAATCTGTTATGTGATGTTTTGCATTATACGTCCTGCGACTGAGAGATGAATTGGCATTAAATGAATGTGTGACAGAGATGATGGATAATATGGAAGAAAGGTTATCGATACTATAGTAAATGAGGGGCGTAAGACCGAAGTTAAGAAACTCCGATAAAAAGATTATTACAGTCAGATTTTTGGATAAGGATTGGATACACGAGTGGCTCGTGTCCGAGGTGAGCATCCATGCGAGCGGTATGAAAGAGTACACAGACAAGTACGGCTAAAGGACCATGCGGTTGGGTGTAAGAGTGAGTACACAGACAGGAATGATGAATGTTCATATGGCTGGGTGTACAGTACATGAATTTCTAGAGTCCCTAGAGGTCATGATTGGAAGGGTAAGTATAAGACCCTCTGACATATCTATATAGTGATATGACGGAGACGTGTACCCCGGCATATCACCGATGGTATGATTGAGAGATAGAAAATTTGCGAGTATGGTTGATATACATACGGCTGCAGAGGTGGAACGGTAACTGATATACCGTGTGATACAGTTTATACTGACATGAATTCGAATTTTGAGGTGAGGAACATGTATGACATATTGTATAGGGTGACTCAGTCCAGGTATGACATCTTATGACATTTCATGGTATGAGGTCAGGTATGTGCATGTACTATACTGCCGGGGGAATTGACTCCCTTATGTTGTTTGATGATTTTTTTTGTGTGAACATGGGATAATACATTTGTAATTGCATTTGATTATTTGTTTTAATTTGATTTTGGTGGGTTAGGGATGATTGTATGACGGGTTTGATTGAAAGATAGTGTAGTGCCATGAGATAGCAACTTGACACGTTTATTTGATGCACTTCTAAGAAGAACGAGAAATCTTATAGATAACTAAAGAGGTTAATAAAGGGTATAAACGAACTTGGTCATTCATAGTGACACGGTAAGAAGGGTACGATGTTGAAATATTATATGACGAAATAAAATAGAGCTAATTTAGGTAAAAATTAATTGCTAGCTGGATAGGTAGCACTGCAGCGGATACATCGCCGCAACAGCGGAACCGCCATAGCGGCTTGACCCTTCGCTGCAGCGGAAATAGAGGAAGGTAGACTAATATGATAATTAATGACTAGAAGCGTAGGATAATTATGTGAACCTGGATGAGTCATACAAACTATATTATAGTGAATAAACCTGGTGGGATGTGGCCTAAGTGAATTAATTGCTAAATTTAGTAATGTTGATTGTACATAGTGTCGCGCCCTATTTTTCCTTCGCGGAAAGCGGGACCCGATATTGATGTCTCTTAAGGGTGAAAAGGAAGAGTCGCCACCTAACGAATTTAAGGTGCGTTAGGGCACCGTTCTAAACTTTTGTTTCCTAAGTAACCAGAGTCGGGTAAGGGCTTTAATTACCTCGAAAGGAAGGTGTTAGGCACCTTTCGAGGTCCACAAAAGTGGTTCCCAGCCGTACTCATTAAATGGGGAAGATTATCTAAGTGATCAAATAAGGTCGGTGAATTATTAAGCCTAAATAGAATGCTAACACAAATACTAAATTAACAAATTATAAAGCTAAAATTAAAAGTGGGATCAGGTTTTGACAAGGCTGAAAATGGGCCCAATGCGATATTACTCCCATCAATTCTATTTTTTTTTATTAAGATAGTATCAAAAGAATAATATATATATATGTGTATTTTTAACATTTTTTTTAATTTTTTATTTTAATGAAAGTATGTCAATATTTCATAAGAAGAGAATTTTAAAATATTTAAAAGTTTCTTAAAAAAAAAATGAAATTAGAAAAGATGGGAGTAATAGGTTGCTTTGTATTTACAAAGCAGATATAAGCTTCATACGAGAAGTCAACAATAGCCTGTCTGTTTCATCATCTCCCATCTACCCACCTAATTATTTTAATTGTTATTAAGCCTAAGTAGTCTAAATGGAAAAGACTAACGCCCTAACAAGTGCTTACCCGTCCCAATCCTAATGTTCAAGAGGCGATGGACTACTAAATGGGATTTTAGGGTCTAAAATTCCTAAGGCTTTAATAAAGGCACGAAAACGTTAAGCAAACAAATAATAATCAACTAGCAAATCAAAGTTTCAATTATGCCTCCATCCTATTAACATGATTTCTAGGTATGGGAATAAATTCTGCATATATGATTTCTAATGGAAAAGGGGACGAGATTTATGTATACAACACATTATAAACTTGTTAGTCACAATATATAATTTAAATAACTCAATAGGGGACTCTGTTGGCGCGGAATTTACACTACCAGATAAACACATTTCATGTCAAAAGAGGTAACAATTATGCTTAATATTTTATTTACATGATCAAACCAATTGATGCGGATAGCATGAACTTATGAATATAATTAACGATTAACTATAAACAGTGCTCGATTCGTAGGGCGAGTTTTAACACACATCACAAGCAGTCCCTATAGGCAGATTCGATAAAATTAAAACTAAGTCGTGCTTTGAATCAAATTGTTTTACTTTCTATGAACATGATTTCTAGTAGTGAAAATTAATCTCACATTAACCATATAGGATGATATCTACATTACAAACATTATTTAACACTAGAATTAATCTCACATTAACCATATAGGATGATATCTACATTACAGACATTATTTAATTTGTATAGGCATGACTTCTAATATTATATTATTTTTTGAGGGCAAAGTTACTAAAATATTAAACATAAACACTCAATTAAATTTGAATTATTTAAGACCTATAGGCATGATTTCTATGTGCATCAAATCAAATTATTTTAATTCCTCTAGGCATGATTTCTAATAAAACAAATAAGACGATAAAAATAAATGCCCCGCCCCCACAGCCCCTTTTTACTATCACAAGTTTATTACAATTATTACAAACTAAAATAAAAATAAATAAATACAGCGCATGAAAAATAAATAATGTTAGAATAACTTCGTTAGCCCTGTTCCGTCCGGCGACTCTTCCAATGAATTTCGGAATAAAGTAGTACATGCTTAAAGGTTAGTACATAGATGCAACAATAATCTGAAACTTTAAAAATAATGTTGAAGAATATGTTAACTCATAGTCATGATGATAGATGAGATTAGGAGAATAAATAATAAGATGTAACAAATAAATAAATTATTAGACTAAATAAACTAACCGATAAATGAAAAAGCAAAAGGAAATTAAACTTCATGGATACCACGAGTTATCCACACTCAATACGTCAAGATCACGAGAATCTCGGGGATTCCGAGCAGTGCTCGTATTGAGGTGGAGGAAGAATAAAGAATTTTAAGGAGCAGAGCAATATTATTAAAAGTAAATAAATAAATTGTTCTCTCTCCGTCCGTGTTCTTCCCCCAAAAAAATGAAAAGAAAAGGGGGCTATTATAGGAGACAAACTAACAATCCAATAAGAGTAAATGGAAGGAGAATAATTAAATGATTAATTAAGAGACATTTCCTTAGTTAAAAATAAATCACCACATAATTAAATCAATTTAAAATGCACCATTATACGAATATCAATATTGGTTAAGGAAGGGGAACAATTAGTTACATGGTAGTTAGAAGATTTTCCTTAATTAACAAAGCTAATTAAAATAAATCAAATCAAATCAGGAACAAAGATCCATCCTCAAAATCAGATTAAACCTTACCACAAATATATACTTACACACTAAATCAATTAAGGAAGGAGCATAACTAGTCGAGTAGGTTTTCCTTAATCAGAAAGGTAAAATCAATCTCAATAGACACAGGCTCAAATTACGGGAAGGAGTAATTGGAAAAGTCAAACAAACATTTTGGAATTAATCAGTTACAATAGGAAAAATGTTAAATTATAATAACTGGCCTGCTAAATATGATCATTCAATATTTGAGAGAAAATAAATCACTAAATTACCAAGATAAATAATCATAAATTAGTCCTTAAAGTTGCACAATCATGTTAGAGCTTTTAATTAACAGTTATATGTTTACCATAATATGCACATAATTTCCCATGCATCTATCTTATTTAATTAGATGTTAAATAATCTCATCAATATTTAACCAAAGCAGTGATACATAAGCGTGCAATGATAAATAAGATTACTTATTCTATTAAAATTATTTGGCCAGCTTAAAGTGAGACAAGAACAAAATTCATAAACAAGTATATTAATCAAACAGGTAGGATTAATTAACAGATACCTATTAATATATAAATGAAATAAAAAGCAGAACCATATATATTATTTATATATATATATATATATATATATTATTATATATTAATATACATAAATAAAAACGGAAAGGAAAACAATATATATTAATTATATACATATTATACTATATAAATATTATACTATATATATATATATATACATACATAAATAAACAAAGAAAAAAATAAATAAATAAATAAAAATAAACAGTAAAAAAAAAAATTACGGACAGATCGCAGATCTGTCCGGATCCATCAGCTGGGAGGTGTTTCCGGCGATTGAGTTTAGAGGTGAAGGAGGGCGGCGCCGCTGCTGGAAGTTATGGAGGTTTGGTTGTTCGCCGGAGTTCGTGCGGCGACTGTAGGGCGACGATGAGAGAGACGACAGGGAGAGGGCTGCTGTTTTTGTAGTGGTGGTGGCGACGGGCTGTTGTTTGGCCGGAGGTGGCCGGCGATGGGAAGAGGGAAGTCGGCTGGACGACAAAGAGAAAAGAGAGAGGAGGTTGGTGGCTGTTGTGTTGTTTTTCCGGCGAGAAGAGGCCGGTCGGAGAGGAGAAAGAGAGAAGAGGGAGAGAGGCGTCGGTGGATCTGGGTGCGTAGGTGATGGCATGGTGGTTTGTGAAGGTTTTCCGGCGGTCATGCAGTGGTTTCTGGTCGGGAGAGGGAAGAGAGGTCCGGCGATATTGTTGTTCATGGTGGGAGTGTAGTTATGGATGGAGTTTCGCCGGTTGGGCAGAGGCGAAGGGAAAAGGGTGGTTTCCGGCCGGCAGCTTTTGTTGGTTGCCGGAGACGAAGCAGAGAAGGGAAAAGGAGGGTGCGGCGGCTGTGATGTGAGGGGAGACGAGGAACTATGGCCGGTGGTTGTTGGTCGCAAGGGGGAAAGTTTTCCGGCCAAACAGTGGCCGGATTTGGTGGTGAGGGTGAGAGGAAGGTAGGGAGGTGAGGTCGGCGGCTAGGGTTTGTTGGAGAGGAGGAAGAATGGGGTAAAACGTTCAGGTTTTGGGGTGGTCAGTAATTAAATATAGAAAGATCGTAGAAATTAATCTTGACCGTAGGATCAAAGTGATGAACGGATGAGATTAAATGAAGAGTTTGGGTCGGGTTCCGGATTTAAGTGGGTCACCCGAATTAAACAAATGGTTTACTTAAATTAAAATTGAATTGGGTTAAGTTTGTAGACCAAAATTGACATGATTGAATAGAAAGTGGCTAGATTTGAAATAAATTGAATGAATTGAATAGCAAGTGGCTAGAATATGACTAGAATTTAAATAAATTGAATGAAATTGAATTTAACTGCCATTAAATTAATAAATATACTAAATTTGTAGATAAATAAATAATAAATAATAAAAATAATTTAAATTATAGAAAAGTCATATAAATATTATTATTAATAAATAAAATCATAAATATTAGCATACTTACGTAAATATCATATAACTAAATTATTATATTTATAAACAATTTAATGACTAAAATATAAAATTAAGTTATCAAACATTATAGAAATCATATTATTAACAGAAATAATTTATAAATTAGAGTAATATTATTAGTCAAATAGATTTGTAAAACTTAGTAAAATTAGGTAAATAATTTATTAAGTAAAGAATATATTTCAAAATAAAGGCGCATATTAAAACGAAATACATTATGTATGATGTAATTATTTAATATCAAAACTTAAAATTAATATAAATCATATATATATAACTTGAAATAATTTTCGCAATATTATGATAATAAATTATTTTATAAATACAAAAAAAAAATAAGTTGAATTTTTGCGTTAAATAAATAAATACATATATAAGCAGCATATTAAGGCGCAGGTCGGTCAAAATTGGGTGTCAACACATAGATTTTTATGTTGTTGTATTAACTAACCCTAGTCAGTCGATGATGCCTACCACTATGTGTGGTATACTGATACTATCTTGCTACACATTTTTTTTTTGGTGCAGGATGTGGCAGGTTGAAGTTTTCTTGATTGGCATGGAGTACTCAACACTAACTTCAATGTTCCTCTTCTGAAAGAAGCTGGGTCATTTTGTTTGTCAAGTATCAATAGAGCTCTTGTACATGTCTAAACTAGATCTTGTGAGAGTCATGTTAGAGGGATTTTGTAAATGTTATGTTGAGAATTTTTAGCAGATAATAAATAGTAAATCGAATGCTTAAAGTTATTTTCTGGCCTAATCGATAGAAATGTTGTGAGGGTTCTCCTATCGAGCAGAGTCGATGTAGGTGCCCGCACGACCTGTCTAGTTGGGTCATGACAATCAAACTCTTAAATATAATCATTTATCAATTTGAAATTCATAATTTTTATCTAAATTCTTATGTTGTTACACAAACAAATCTTTTAAATGTTATTTATGCTATTTTTAATTTTTTTAAATTAATATGAGGGATATGCGCGAGACGCATACGTTAAGACTAGTTTTTAATAATACGAGGGACACACATGAGGCGCATATGCTAAAACTAATTTTGTCAAATTTATATTCTACTAATTTTATATTGTATAATCAAAATTAGACTTTTTAAAACCATCCTATTATTTTGGTACCGATACGATTCAATTTATTTTTGATATATAGAAATAATGTCACATGAAAGTTTACAAGTAGAAGTAGAACACAAGATCATGCATATTCGTATAGTATTTTTAGCAAAAAATCTCTAAATATATTTATTGTATAAAAGATGATGAACTAGAGAACATGAATGGACGAAAAGAATAGTGATTCATCTCATTTTTTATAATAGCGTAAAAGAAAGTTAAGCAAAGATAAAAAATTTAGATCACACGAGCGGTTGATGTGCTGTGAGTTTACATCACTTTTGACGCTTAAAACTGAAAAAGTAGCATGGACTTAGATATGTTTATATGGATATGAGGTATTTTTACTTTGTTTTCAGACAAAAATAAGTGTTGGAGTAAAGTTGTGCAAAAAATGCATAAAAGTGCAGAAAATCAGCTAAATACAAGTCTCAGTACGAGCCGTACCTTGATTGTACGAGTCGTACTGAGAATCATGGTGAAAATCAGAAGGCTATAATAAGAGGAAGGCAAAGTATGACTCTTAGTATGAGCCCTACCAAGATGGTATGATCCATAACTGGAGTCGTGAAAATCTTCAGAGAAATTTGCACAAGGAAGTCTCTTGGTACGGGTGGAACCCACGGATCGTAATAATCACTTACGACTCGTACCATGAGCCGTGGTGAGCTTCAATGATTCTTAAAGATTTGGCAGAACTTCAGATACAACAAGCAGTACGAGTCGTAGGAGGAAGGTACGAGTCGTAGGAGGAAGGTACGAGGTGTACCACAACACTCGTGGAAAACTTCAGAAGATGTCAAAGTTCTTAGGGCCAAGCCACAAATGGATTGTACTACTCGTTGGACCATGGTACGAGTCATAGCAACTGCCAACACTTAGACAAATCTGCAGCATCCAAGGATATACGAGAGGCAGGTATGACCATACAATCCTATTACGGGTCGTAGGATCAGTCGTGAGACAAGCCGGCGCCAGATATGAAAAATTCTCTGTTAGCTTAGGAAAAGGTTTCTAATATCTATATAAATTCTTTTTATATTTTATTTTAGTAGGAGAATCAAGGAAGAAGGTAGTAGAGACGTGTGAAAAGTAATATTTGTGAATTTTTATCAAGTTTTGGAGAGCAATTCTTAGGATCAACACTTGATTTTATCAATTGTTCTTGAGATTGTTCGTTGATATTCAAAACAAGTTTTCTTTCAAATATTTTTGTAAGTATTTAATTATGTGTTTGTCTATGAATGCAAAATATAATCTTACAATCATAAGAGGCTAAAACCTCCACAATAAGGGTTGTGAGAACCACGGTGGATTAACGAAATAGGGTTACACAAAAGTGATTCAAAACTAATGCTAAACGCTTGCATTGTGTTTTCTTCATCTTTAAATATTTCTTAACGGTGTACAACATTAAGACTTGCCCGAATTATTTACTTGCTTGAACCTAGAGAAGTAGAGATTAGAAAAAGAAAATTTCAATAAAGCCTTGATCTTTATGATCATCGTATCAACTTGAGTTGTAGTCACATGATAGTTAAATTTAGGATAAATTGATAACGGTTAGAAAGAAATCGCTCATGAGACCTAACCCAATAATTGAGTATAGTCATCCAATAGGGACGAACCAGTTTTTTGGATGAACCCTAGTTATCAGTTCTACAAGTAAGCATTGAGATTGATCACGTGTGTATACCCGAAGTAGTTATGAACCATGGGGAATACTTACCCTAGTTATCTGCAAATCTCGATAACAACCACAATTATAATCTTGCTTTAATATTGTTTTTCTTCGAAACCCCCTAATTTGGAGATAACTTACCAACAAGCTTAAGTACCGGCATTAGTCTAGATCTTATCCTATTCTCTGTGGGTTCGACCCCAACCTCTTTGTTGGGTTCGACCCCATGTCCGCTTCATACTTTGCCAGAAAGTATGAGTTTGAGCATTATCAACGACAAGAAATCAATCAAGACGAGAGTCAAGAACATAGTTAGTAAAATTAAGTATCCACTAACAGAAATTTAAATCATACATGAGGAAAGATATCTAATACCTTGTAGCTTGCTACTCAAAATCGTTGGAATATATTATAGCTTACTAGTTACTACTCAAGATGCTGGAACTAAATTAGTTTCAATAGAAGTAGTATAATAGATTTCAAAGTTAAGACTTTGGGTGTTAACTAACTATTGACCATTTCCATCAACCCAGACCCAAGGTAAAAAAAATTAATGTTTAATATTGTTAAACTTAATATATGAAATAGTTACACATATAAATTTATTTGGTATGGTGTGATAATTCTTTTGATTTATTTTTATAAAATTTAAGATCTACCTAATTATCGATACAATTATTTTATATAAAAAACTACAATTTTATTAAAAACATAATAATTAGTTCAGTCAATTAAATCTATTTTTAGAAAATTATTGACACTCCTAGTTAGAAGCGAAAAATAGGGGACATATTGGGTGTGTTCGGTGTAGAGCAAAATCATTTTTTTTTAAATTTTGCATGTTTAGTTGTTCAAAAATTTTTAAAAATATTTTTTTTAGAAAAATAAGTTTTTAAAAAATGAGAAAAATGACATTCTTAGTGAAAGTAGAGAAACAAGTTGCACACATGTGACATTCTATATTCACGGTATCTTTTCCGCTCTCCAATACACGTCATCTTCACCCTTTCCCCATCCCCATAACTCCCCATCCCCACAAACCGAGACCCCGCCTCCTCCCCACCTCCCATTGTATTTGTCCAGATTATATACTGTTGAAAATAGCTATTGGATCAGGTCCACCCATATGATTTGCACATTTAGTTTGTCTCCATATAAACCCTATCTATAATGTACAAATAAACAATTATGGATGTACAAAAAAACTGATATTTTCATAGTAACACGACAATTGGGGTTAGCTTTGCGAAGAAAAACATTCTCTGTCTTTTGAAGATATCTAGATTCTGGACAAAGAAAATTCATCTACTTTGTGAGGATCCTCGATAATCGGCGACACATGTCATGGTTGTTGCAAATCCTCTTTCTCTATGGAACAACATTGATATCAGAGCTTTAAGCTAGTGTTTCGATTGTTTACGTGATTTATATGCAATACATGAAAATCGGAGTATTATATATGTAATTCCAAATTAATTGCAATATTTCATGTTTGAATATGCATAAAACTTTAAGGCTTTTAAAGATCTCGTTGAGAGCTTTTCGGCGATATGTAGATCATAATATTTAACCTTATAGTCTATGAATAATTAATTTTTTATGATCATAGATCTTATTATCACGAATTTAACCCAAAAATTGAATATTTTCAGTTTCATGCAATTTTGTGCAAATTGAGTTGAGTAATATGTCATCTATATAATTTTTTTTAACAAAAATTACATAACGATTCAAAAATTTGAATCGAATTTTAACGAAAATTTGTTAGGATTTATTTAAAAAAAAAACCCATTAATTTTTATGATAGGAATAACTTTTGAATGGTTGTCTTGGAATTGATTATTCAAACAAAGTCCCAAAACAAGTTTCCGACTTTAATCAATGTATTAAATAAATTATTTGCACTGAAAAATACTATTTTTGGCCGAAAAATCAACGTACACATTAGCGAAAAGGTCACAATTTTATTGATTTTAACATGTTTTTAATGATGTTTTGAAACATTAATACTTGAAATCAATTCTAAAACACGTTTAGGACAAAATTTAATGTTTTGATTGAATTAAAATAGCCAAAAAGTAAAGAGAATCAAATGAAAAAGCCAAAATTTCATTACTAAAAATTGGGTCATGGGTAGACCAAATTCCATAGAGAAGAAGGTTGGTTAGTTGATCTGAACAAAGACTTCTCTGGGCTGAAACACGTTTTGTGAAGAGTGCGACTCATTTCGATTCTCCATTTCAGTGATTCTCTTGTTGTTATGCTCAAAATTAAATTATGTTTTTTATATTATTTTATTATGAAAAATATTTTTCTGCAATTAATACCATTTAAAATATATTAATTATTTTTGTGATATTTTTGAAAAATTAAAAAATATTAGAAAATTAATATTTGATCTAGAGAACGTTATTATGTGACTCAATCTCCCTATATATCTTTGAAAAATAAAATTTATATTTTCCATATAAAAGTATGCATATATATAACTTATTTCCTTGATTTGTCTTTGGTAAAAGATGAAAATCGACTTTTCAGATCAAATTAATATTTTATATTGATTTGCAAGTGTATCTGGAATGAGATCTAATTATTTTCTAATTAGTATGTATATTTGTTAGTATATATCACTTGTTTAATTGGGAAATTTTAAAATATTTGTTAAAATATTTTTTATTTGTAATTTAGCTAGACTTGATTTGATTAATTTACATTTAACATTTATCCTTAAACGTTAATTGAAAACATAGTGAACTTTTAACTTTAAGAATTTTATTTCTATTTATTGGCCTTGTCAATTTGCTAGAGTGTATGCAAAACATTAAACACGCATATTCTTAGTCCAATTGTGAACTCTGTGTTTTACAAGTGTGTAAAATTTTTATGTTCAACAAATACCATGTCTACAGCTTTAGAAAATATTGTTGTAGAGCTTACCAAAAGTGCAAAGTTCATTGGTAATAACTATAAAACTTTAAAACATTAAATTGTAATATGTGTTGGCAGATTTTTTTTTAAAATTATAAATAATTTCATGGATAAAGCCTATTATGCTTGAAAATTTTTTCTAAACACAACAGTGAATATGTCATACAAAATTTTAACAAAATTATCAAAAATCAGTGGAATGCTCTAAAAACTAAATAAGGTAGCACTACGATTACTAACTTAGGGTCATAAGTTGAGGAATGAGCAACAAGTTTAAACTATAGTCTGTTTCATGCCTTAAAGTTAGGAGTTTATGAAGATGAATCTGACTTATACTTAAGTGTAGAAGTGAACAAAACGACTTCTAACTCAATAAATGATTTTAAACATAAAATCAGAGAAAAATTAAAAAGAAAGAATCTTTCAAATAAAAATTCCAAAAAAATAGCAATATAGAGTGTGAAAAAAAACTTGTGACTAAAATAAAGTATTTCAATTGTGATTTTTTTTTAAAAAAAGGATACTTTGTGTTCCTTATAATTAAACATTATATGTATGGCTAGCTCTATTTTTTTCTATGATTTCTAGACTAATACTTTGCGGATAGTGACTTGGGAGATATGGACCATATATTGATGGGATCGTAAAGTCTTTGTGGACTTTCAATGAACCTCACATGTATAATGTGGATATATTTAAGAAACAACACTAAGGTAAAAGAATCTTATCATATAAATTAATTTTATATAAATATCAAGACTTTATCCTGCATAAAATTTTCTTAGTTCCTTAGATATGAAGAATATAGTTTCTATGTTGACTTCATTGTACGTGGTCATCAAAAATTTTATGACAGTAAGGCATAGGAACAACTTATTTTTTATTCTAATTTTATATAATTTTTTTTAATCTTTAATAGATTTGAATGTTAATTTTTTGAATTAATCCAACTATTAGCTTTCATGGCTGCATTGTCACATAATCATAAAGATAATGTAAAATTTGATATACTAAACTTGATCAGATGGGTCTATGACATGTGGATAAGTCCACATATGAACATTATTTAGTCGAAAAAAGGCTAGCTCAGAAAATTATTTTATAACTAAGATAGACCAAATTTCATTGCAATTGATTCCGAGGTAGCTTGAGCGGGTTTTGTATTCATTCACATCAAGTAGCATATTTTTCTAAAAAGTAAAGAATGCGGCTCCTTATTTTGTGCATACATGATCTAAATCATAATTTGACCACTTGACTAGGTACATACTATTATTTGTGAATTGTGACTAGTAGAACTAGCATTGTTCAACTTCGAGTCATAAAACTAGACTCATACATCTGAAATATAATGATGAAATCGCTCTAAACGTACATGGTGTTACACCCAAGGCCGCACGTGCGACTGCGCCAAACTTCAGCTGAGCACTAAAAATCCTCAACAACCCACTTAATAAAATTATCTCTCGAAACTCACTCGAATCACTCAGGATGCAAACTAAATAAGTTAACCACTCCTAAAAATACACTACCAAATCTATTGGAGTACTCAAAACCACCAATTTGGGACCGTCTCGACACATTATTGATCGTGGTCAAATCGGTCAAATCTAAACTTTCAATTTTATTATTAAGCAACTCAAGCGTCCGAACAACTTTCGAGCCCCTCGAGACCTGTGAAAATTATCCTATTAAGTCATAAATCACCCTTCTGACCTCTTGAAACTTTTGAATCTCGATTCCTAGTTTGTTTACCCAATTTATTGACTCTGGTCAAACCTTAAGTTTTCAAATTCCTAATTATATATTTTCTTCTCCCATATACATTCGATTGCCATAGAAACTGTGCCACTCGTTCAAATAACATTTTAAGTCTACAAGAAGTATCTTTTAGGAGAAAGGTGTCATATTACTCAAAACAATTGAATGGGTCGTTACATCTTCCCCACTTAAAGTTCATCCTCAAACAGGTAAAGAAAATATACCTGAGCTGTCAAAAAGCTGCAGATATCTACTCCACATGTCTTATTCAGTCTCTTGAGTAGCCTCCTTAAATGTACAATGTTTTTACTGCACCTTCACTGAAGCTATCTCCTTTGACCTTCCTGTAATACCCCGAAATCCCTAAGATCAGACCCGAGGGTTTAAGCAGAGAAAGATAAAAAATATTACACCAGGTCACAGGACAACTCGTCCAGTGACCCGTGAAGTCACTCCACCAGTCGTGGAGTGGCTCGTGAGGAGGGATGCTAGGCTAGTGAGGAGTCGTAGTTAGAGGGTGACCACGGGTGCAGCCACGAGTCGTGAAGTCACTTCATGACTCGTGAAGTAAGTCGTGGTTAGAAGGTGGAGTTGAGGTTCGAATTTCCAGTAGAGGTCACGATAGAGGGCCAGGAGTCGTGACTCACCTAGCGACTCGTAGAGTCCCTCGTGAGGACTGGCAGAATAATTTTTACTACGAAATTAGTAAGAGCATTTTCGTAATTCCTAAACTCCTAAGTACTAAACTACGTTGTTTTATGCTCTGATAGGAAGCTTTAAGAAGGTTTAGCTTATTCTAAATCATTCTCTCCCATGCATGCAAGTTTAGAGGGTTCTATTGAAGATCAAGTCTAAGAATTCTCCAAGTTCTTCTCCAAATCTCTTGGGCTTTCAAGGAAGGGTGTAGAATCAGCTTACCCAGGTATGCAGGGTCATGAATGAGAGTTTCCCTTCACTCTCATGCCCAAATCCCTTCTCAAGTTCATGAATTCAAGTGTATGATCTTATGGGGTTTTAACCCAACTTATAAAGTTCTCTATGTTTAATTCATGGGTAAATTCCCTTCATGTTTCAAATGATGTTTTAATATTCATGGGAAGTTTTTATGTGCAAATTGATTATAAATTCATGATTTTAAGTTTTAAAAAAATTATGCCCAATTATGCAAGTTTCATGAAAAGTCGAGTTTATGATCTATGTTTTCAAGTATGATGAGATATCTAACATGAAAGAATATTTATGATCTATGATTTTGAATATCAAGTCTATTTCGAGTATGTTAAAGTTTGGGCAAGCCTATATAATTTAAGCATGTTTTCATGATTCAGTTCAGTTTTATAATATCAGCTTACCAAATAGTTTTGGAGTCGATACTCCCACTTTCAACTTGTGGTATGTTTTGAGCCAAGGCTCCCCATATTCAGATTTTAGACTATGCATGTTATTACATTATTAGCTTCGCTGAAAAATGATGGATTCAGCTTTGTTGAAAAATGATGGAGAGCATTTGCATATTTTTGAGAGTAGTGTGCAGCACCTAGTAGGCAAGGGGTTCAGAAAAACCCTGAGTCTTAGAATTACGTGCCAACATAGGATTATTCAGTTACTTTGGGACCTCCCTTGTGAGCTTCCCCTGCCCCGAATGGGCCTTCAGCTTGATATCGATATTATGATAGCATTCTTAGCCCTGGCAAGGCTTTGGATGGCTCTGCCCACTTGAGTGTAATAGTTGGGATCACGTAAGCTCTATCGTGATAGTGTCAGTTATATGACGAGTCTCCCATTGTTCCTCATGATTCAGTTATGTATGTTCATTAGTTATGATGTTATGTTTTAAGCAAGTTTGACCCAATGATCAGTCTATCAATTTTACTTATGAATATCAGTTTCAGCTTTGGGTCATTCGATTCAATTATGAAATTCAGTTTATGTCTAATCATGTTTTCAGATGTCAGCATGCAGTCCTTACTCTCAAAATCTCATGATGTTATGATTTATATTATGCATGATTTCAGTTTATATTTATACAGTTTGTTTTACTTACCTTGTATACACAGTACATTTCAAGTACTGACCGCATACTCTATGCTGTATCATTTCATGATACAAGTTTAGACGCTCAGACTCAGTCCCGTCGTTAGCCAATCTCCAGAGTTTATCCTAGACAGCTTGTTGGTGAGTCCTCATCCTTCAGGACCGTCAGTTAGTCGAGTATTGTTGTTTTTAGTTTCAGAATTCTAGTGAGCTAGTTGGGGTGTTGTCCCATCAACTCGTTAGTATGTTAGAGGCTTTTTCAGATATAGGGTTGTATATTCAGCTTCAGATTCAGTGTTTTGATATTTGTGATGGTTAGATGTTTATTATTTAGACTTTCGCTATTTCAGAATTCACTTTTTTTGCTTTGATTATGTTGAGTTTAGTTATCTATTCATGCCATGGGTCGACTTGAAGCCATTTATGGTTCTAGGTTCCGGGTCTATGTCAGATTGTGACACTTCCTGGCTATCCGAAATTGCTACTTGCTCTTCCTCAAATGTCAGATTCTGGTCAAGCCGCATTGAATCATATCAGAACTATGCGAATGATATTTCTTTGCATTGACACTTGAAATACTGGATGAACACTCGATAAGCCTAGTGACAAGGCCAATTCATAAGTCAAATCATCAATGTATTGTAGAATCTCAGACTCAGATGGACCAATATACCTCAGGCTTATCTTGCCGTTCTTTCGAGACCTCATCACACTCTTCATGGACTAAACTTCAAATTGAATTTAAAATTTTCATGATTAAATATTAATTTACAAATAAAATAAAATTTAATTCAGAAATAATTAAATAATTTTTGTGGCCCTACCCATTTTACTCAAAGAGGTTTAGTTGAGTTTAAGCTCTGCACACGTGGAAGATGAGGGAACTTTGTAGAATATACATTAAGCATGTTTGTTTTGAAATGATGAAATTTGATGTGTCATTATTAATAGAGTACATCATTCTTCTTTTTCAAAGAATACTAGCATATACATTTGAAAGATGAACTTTTACATGGATGAGTATTTTTTTAGTTAACTAGTTTAGTGTACGTGTATTGCATGTGTGTCTTATGTCAATATGTTAAATTTAACATATCAAAAAAAGTAAAATTATTAAAAAATAATAATTGATGTCAAGATAAATATGGCATTTGTTTAAATAACTAGATGAGTTTAGGCCTGCGTTTGCAGGTCCAATAATTTAAAATTTAATATAATTTTACTTTAAATTACATGTATGTAATTAATAATTAACAAAAAGTTTAATGAGATATATAGCTAAAGTAATTCTACATCAAAATAAAAATATCAGATTAGAAATAAAAATATTACGATGAGAAATATGCACTTAGGTTGATATTCAAGTTATAAAAAAATAATCTTCTACCTTACAAAATAACGCAACATAACTGTGTTGGCCAGGAACTTAATTAAAGAAAAGAGTGATCATCACCTTCAATCTTATTTTGCAACTGGATGTAGCCAAGACAATATATTTTGTCCTATAAATTTTTAGAGTGCCCTATTTTTTTTTTGTACATGTATAGCTACTAAAACTAACTTTTTTCCCTTGTTGGCATGACTTATGGCTAGAAAATCAAACATCGCGATATTTTCACAATCCCACCCTTAACTCGGCTTGTATTTCTAACTCATTGATCTTAACAATATATATCATTTCTTTGAATCTTTCAACTACTTTCAAGCTTGATAAAATACATAATGAAAATATTGGCTTCAATAAGAGCCTTGAACTATTTTAATCAAAATAATTTATCAATGTGACAATTCTGAAAGATTAGAACTTTAAGAGACAGAAATTTTAACTTTTGTTACAAAGGTGATTACAATATTAAATTGTATTTACAGGTGTTTAATTATTTTTTTAAAAATAAATTAATCATAATTATTTTTAGCTAATCACGATTGAGAATGATAATAGAATTACGCTTAATAACAAATTATTTTTTATTTTTATAGAATCAAATAATAACATTTAACTTATTTGTCACAAATAATGTCCTATTTGTTTTAACATTATGTCAAATAAATATATTGTATCAAATAATTAATTAATATCAATGATATCTTTTTAACACTATATTTAAAAATTTACAAAAGATTAAAATTATATGTCTTATTTACATTAACAAACTTCATTGAGTTAGATGAAGCGAAAAGTATTTCAATCTATCATTAAACTGATTTTGAATACATATAAATTCATTTTGCAAGTATTGCTTACTTGATGAAAATTAAAATGTACCACATTATTCTTTACAACATGATAAAACATGAGAAAAATATATAAATTTAATTCAAATGATCTTATATACGATAAAATCAAGAGAAAAAATTTAGTACAATAAGCAAAGAGAGCTTTCAAAGGATTTTACATGCATGGTGAGATAATGTACCATCTCAAATAAAGAGAATCCCAAAAATACTAAAAATGATTAATGTAATACAAGTGGTAGTAATTTAATGAGGTAGCTAAAATTATATTTTATATAACTCATTTTAAATGACATCACTTGGTGATAAAATAATAAAAATGTGCAAATAATTTCATACATAATATGTATTTTTATTCTTTTCAATAAAAAAGTTATAGTCTTCTTTAACTAATTTAATAGATAACAAGTAAATAAAATAGTGTATGGTAAAGAGATAAAAATTATTTTTTATTTTATAAATATGTCATATATTAATTTTCATAATGAAATAACATAAAATTATAAAATATAAATTTTAAGACAATTTATTAATAGTTGAAAATCATTAATGGATCACCAATGAATAAGTGTTGTGGATGAGACTGCTCTCCTAAAAATCTCGATTTCAAGTTCTAGATATAGAAAAATCTGTGGTAGAGACCGCTTTCTCCAGATGAACTCTACGCGACGCGTATTCAGATTAATCGGGCTCTATTAAAGATACGATACATCAAATGAAAAATCAAATAAGAAATGACTCATGAAAGAAGTGAATATATGTCATATATAATATTAGTGTAAAAAAATTGCATTGTTATGTTTATTTCTGTGGTAGAGACCGCTTTCCCCAGATAAAGTATATGCAACACGTATTTGGATTAACTAGGCTCTAATACAGATACTATATATTGAATGAAAAATCAAATAGGAAATTACTCATGAAAAAACTGAATATATGTCATATATAATATTAGCTTAAAAAGTTACATTATTAAAATTATTTATTTTGTTACAATATGTAATTTATTTTATTTTAAAATTATAAATTTCTTTTTATGAAAAAAATTACCAGAAATATCTTTAGACCTAATAGTAAAAAATTTATTATTTTATAGAGTATATTATTTAAATTAACTTATTCAATCATTTAAGAATACAAAATTTAATATCCTAATACAATATAAATTAAATAAAAAATTACTTAAATTAATTTTTGAGTTTTAACAAATCGTACTTTAAAATTATTTTTAAACATATGAAATTTAATAATTTATAATTGTTGTCAAATAATGTGGATAAATGAGTATCTTTTAAATTTTTTAAAAAATATTTTATTATATTTATTTATTTCGCAAAATAATTGAATATGTTAATAAAACTTAATTAAATTTATATTTTAGTAGATAGTTAATATTTCACTCCATAAAAAACTGTGGTAAAAAAATATGGGGTCCACATGAGATGTCCTATTGTTAGGGATACACTTGGCATTTAGAAAGTTGCTTGGTTATTTTATTATTAGAAATTTGTAGATAATAATAAATAAATAAATAATAAATAATCTATAGATAAAGTAGCTATAATGCCCTTGGTCATCCTCCTCTTCACATTTCTATATAATAAATATTGTATCTCCAATATATTATTGTTTATTGTTTCTCACCTGACAGTTCTTTACAAGCTATTGTCAGGTTTCATTTATTTTCATTAAGATTAAGACGTTTGAATCTAAATGCATATATGAATGATTAAGATGTTGTCTGTAGATATGAACACTAAATGATTAAGACTGTTTGTTTTTCATCATCTGAATGTGCATAATTTATTTAGTTGTAAACATAATAAATATATAACTTTAATTAAACATAATTAAATATTAGAAATATATAAATTTAATAAAATAAAATTATTATTTAATTAAACAATAAAATATTTATGTTCTTTCGTGATGGTGAAGATGGTTGATAGTGGTGGTGGTGATAACTGTGACGGTGGAGGTGGTTGGTGTTGTAGTGAATGGCGTGATGGTGACAGTTGATAGTGGTGGTAAAGTTGATTGATGTTAGTAATTGGCGGTATTGATGGTGGTGGTTGAAGAATGTGTGGTGGTAGTTGACTGCGATGCTAGTTGTGATGGTGGGGTTGATTGGTAGTAGAGATTGATCGCAATGATGGTAGTGGCTGATAATGACGGTGAGAGTGACAGTGGCAACAACGACGATAGCGGTAGCAACTGAAGAATGCTGGATGGTTGATGGTGTGTTGGTGGTAGTTGACGATGGTTCTAGTCATGATGGAGAGGTGATTGATAATAGAAATTGACCGCAATGGTGATTGTAGTGGCGGTGGCATGTGGTGCTAGTGGCGGCAGTGACACTGGATATAATTATACTGATAGAGGTGATAGGTGTGATTGCAACTGACAGTAGTGGTGGGCAATGGTGGTGGTTGTTATATGACGGTGGTTGTGATGAAAGAGGTGGTTAGTGGTGGTGATTAATGATTGTGGATAGAGTGGTGATGAAAATTATCCATACAAAAATACCTCTTAATTATATTAAAATTTTATTCAAGACCTATTCAGACAAAATTAAGTGTAAAAATCTTAATAAAAAGAATGCACTTAGTTATTGTCCTAAGGTCTTAACCATTCAGATTCAAATCTTCATAAATGCATTTATTTCTATTCTCTTTTGCTGTTTTGACTGTTTTATCGTGACACAAAAATTATCGTCTCTATAAGTATATATTACATATACATCATATCATCATATCATATTATTATATAAGTGAAAAGTCAAAAAGTGAAAAATTAAATTACAATTTTACCCCTCCACTAAATAAAAATTTACTTAAATACATAATTAAATATTAATATTTTATCATATCATATCATATTTATATATTTATTACTATATAAGTGAAAATCCAAAAAACGAAAAGCTAAAATAAATAAATACATAAAAATAAAAATAAAAAATAAAAATAATACATATAAATAATAAATAATGAATAACAATAGCAACAACAAATCTATCATATTATTATATCATATTAAATATTAATATTTTATCATATCATATCATATTTATATACTTATTACTGTATAAGTAGCCAAAAAGTGAGAAGTTTAAATAAATAAATAAAAATATAAATAATAAATAACAAATAAATATAAATAAAAATAATAACAATAACAACAACAACAACAATTATATCATATCATATCATATCATATTATTATATAAGTGGGAAGCCCCTGAGTTGAAAGTTAGATTACCATTTTTCCCTTTCACTAAATTAAAATTTAATTAATACAAAATTAAATATTAATATCTTATCATATCATATCATATTTATATATTTATTACTATATAAATGGGGATCCAAAAAGTGAAAAGCTAAAATAAATAAATAAATAATAATAATGATAATAAATAAATATAAATAACTAAATAACAATAATAATAACGATAAATAATAATAATAATTATATTATATTATATGAAAAGTAAAAAGCCCTTATCTTAAAAATTGAATTACCATTTTGCCCCTGTAGTAAATTAAAATATAATAAAATATCTAATTAAATAGTAATATTTTACCATCAGATATCTATAATATATATATATATATATATATATATATATATATATATATATATATATATATATATATATAAAGAAATGAATAAAGTCCTGATTTACCTTCTTGTTTTATTGTTGTTGGCATTTTGAGTTTGTACGAAATTTTCATAAACTTGATAGAAGCAGTCTCAAACATGCAGATTAAATTTACTCTTGGCACGTGCGTGACTTATATTTATGTCAATCATAGTAACTTGTATTTTATATAATTCTTGCACTTTTCTGCATAAATATTTAAAAAATAATAATTAATTTTTCATTTTATTTAGGTGATCTTGTCACGCTTTATACTTAATCGTCATCAAAGCATGATTTGTAAACTAAGGTAACCAAAACACCAGTTTAATCACTTTGAATTTACTCTTTTGCAACTTTATATTTAATTATTTAATATGGATATACAAGTGGGAAGACCTTAAGTTAGAAGCTAGATTATGAAAATGTCCTTCGTTAAGAAAAAAAATATTTATTAAAAGATAATTTTAGTATATTAAATCATATACACATAATTAAGATGCTCTAAGCTTTAATTGTCGCACAGTTTCAACTTCCACACCAAATATCCATATTTTCATCATGATATTTTTTTATGAATTAAATATATGAATAAAAGGCAGTATAATTTACACTTTAAAAAATAAATTTAATCCATATTATCAAATTAATTCTACCTATTCAAATTTCTCATATTACTAATAAAAAAAGGACTTAATATAACAACCTATGACTTTTTCTTGCAAAACTAAAGAACTTTTGGTATTTTTCAGCTACCTTATTTAATTAATAATGAATTATTCTATCTATTCTATTAAATTCTATTCAATAGGTTATATGGATATATAAATCTAGAATATGTTTATCACTTACTGTTAGAATAAACCCTAAAGGAAAACTGCAAATTTATCATGTAAGTTCACTTTTATTAAAACTATTTTTTCATATATGAATATTCATAAAAATATAACTTTTTAGAAAGTTAGATTTTACTGAAAAGCTTGATATTGTGAAAATATTCATATATATATATATATATATATATTTTTTTTTAAATATTATTTTTTTGAGTTTAAATTTTATACGTTATTTTTTCATTACCGGTTGATCAAGAATACCTACAAATAAATCTTTTAAAACGTAAGATTTGAAATCTTAAAATAAGACATTCCAACAAGTGAAGATAATATGAAGGTGTAAAATTATTTACACTAACGAGTCACCCTGTATCAAGCACCACAATAACTATTTTGCCAAAAATAAATGGACACAAAATTTAAAAACTCTTGCTTTCCTTCTACAATAGAGACAATGAGATTTGGCCACACCTAAATTATTTTTATAATAATTATTAATACAAGCACACAGTTCAAAGTTCAAATTAAACTATGTATTTATAAAGAAGTATGATATATTAACTTTTAATCCTCTTATATATCATGCCTCATCATTTTGCTTGATTCTTTGCTTGAAGTTATTCAAAATGTTAATTTTTGATGTCTTGAATTTATTGAAGTTGGTAAGAGCAATGAATAAATGAAAAAAATAATATAAGTATTCATATATTATATTCTAGTGATTGTGCTAATGTTTTTTTTGATTATAGTATTATAAGTAGTGGATATATAAAACAAGCAGTTGAAGACATAACCAAACATCAAAGTGAATATACAATAAGGATGTTTATAAAAATGTATCAAGTAACATATCAATATTTTACATGTTTGCACCTAATAACATTAAAATATAATTGATTGTACATTTTACCAATATAACTAAATTTAGTTGTTCAATTTTACAAGTTCAGATAATATTTAATCATCTGTGGTTCAATAAAAAAGTTATTCGAACAAGTTAATTATTCATCTATTTCAACTTGTACCTTTTCACTTTAAATTTTATGTTATCCATTATACTATAGTCTTGATATAATACATATCATATGTACAATTTGCATGGGACACACGTGCAATGCACGTGTCCAAAACTAGTTGTTATATAAGTGGAAAGACCCTAAGTCAAAGGTTGAATTACCAGATTATCCTTTAAAAATTTGATATTAGTAATTCTAAATTCTAATTACAATTAATTGAAAATTAAAGAATTTTCCATCTGCTTAGCTCACTTTTTTTTTTACTACTTTTAGCTTCCAACAATTCTAAAAACTTTTCATTTTCTTTGGCAGATTCTATAAAATGCAATATGAAATGATCACCTCTATGTCAAATCATTTTCTTTTTTCCTCTTAAGAATTTAGTTACTTGGTGTGTGCTCTTCTTCTCTGCTACAAAGATATAACACATTTCTTTATAATTGATGAGGAAATATTATTTAATTTTATAGACTTTTAATTCTTATGTTTATATGTTTTTTTATTTTTCTTGTTAGAACTTTTCAAAAATTACTTTAGTTTGAGTTTAGTTTTTGAGCAACAAAAAGAACTGCTTGTTCATTTTTTTAAAAAAAATTCTCTTCTGCAAGTTATGACTTAAATCGTTTAAATAACATTTTCTGTTTATATTCCTACTCATGAATTTCATGAAGATAAAAACAAGTTTCATTTTTATTAATTCAATTGATATATATGGCTTGAATATTTAAATCTACTAAAATAACTGACATGATAATTCATGATTATTTATTATTAAGTTATTTGACAAATATTTCATATATAATTATAGATACTTTTAATACGATTTAAAATTATCTAAAAAAATTCTAACTGATGGTTATTCTTATTGATGGACAAAGTATATCTTTTATCCTTCATTTTTCAAAAGGTGTTCAAGAAATTATCAATTTTGATTATTTTCATACAATAAATTACACATCTTCTCAACACCATCTATAAAAAGACATGCAATTTATTTTTTTTTAATATTAATTGGCTTTTTCATGAGAAGTTTGGTTTTGTTTCTCAACAATTCGTAAAATACATGCTTATAAAATACTATGTGAACTGTAGTAAGTTTGACATATATGTGACTGAGTAGAGAATAATTTATATGATAATTGACTTGCATTTAAGCAATAGATAATTTCACTCGGATATATCAGAACAAAATTCAATTTTAGAGTTAGAAATATAGTAACCTTTTTCTTTTTCCAAGGCAAGTAAAATGAGAGTGTCATAAAAAAAAAAGTACAAGGACAGACACAAATCATATTATATTTCATAATATAATTATATTTAGATAATTTAATTAATAATTTTTTGTCAAATTCACAAACGAGCAAGCACTTATAATTTTGAATCATATAATTATATTTGCATGTGCAACTATAATTTATACACATCAATTAGATTTTTATACGCCAATAACCATCAAAGATTTTCATCATAAATAACTACTACTTTTTTACACTAGACTTCCTAAGGAAGAGATATATATCAATCGAATTTATACAATTTTTATAAAATGCTAAATATTATTTTATGCATATCGGTTGAATAGACTCATTATTCATCAATTTGAGCTTGCAAATTTCTCTTCAAATTTGTAACTCATTATATATATGCTAATATTATTTATTTATTTTGTAATATTTTTATTATCAATAATATGAAAATACACGTTTTTATTATCAATAATATGAAAATACATGTGCAACGCACGTGTATAGGCACTAGTTATTATATAAGTGAGAAGCCTCCTTTTGAAAAGTTGAATTACAAAAATGTCTATCAAATATTAATAGACCGTTTTATCCTTTCAATTAATTACTATTCCTATAATAATTTTGTACAAAAATATAAATATATATTTAAATAAATTTATTAAGTCGTTGAATATCTTTTTATGTATATAATGGATATTAGTTTATGGACACGTGCTTCGCACGTATATATTCATATTAAATAATTAAATATAAAATTAAGATAATTATAAATTCAAAATGATTGAACCGGTGTTTTGGTTATCTTAGTTTGTTAATTATGCTTTGATGATGATTAAGTATAAAAAGTGACAAGATCACCTAAATAAAATTAATTTTTTTTCCAACATTTATGCATAAAAGTGCAAGAATTACATAAAATACAAATTACCATGATGGACATAAATATAAGCCCCGTGCCAAGAGTAAAATTTTATCTGAAGGTTTGAGGCTACTTCTATCAAATTTATGAACATTTCATACAAATCCAAAATGCCAACAACAACCAAACAAGAAGGTAAATCAGAAAATATATGAAAAACTATAAAAAAAAAAAAGAAGAAAAATGCAACAACTTGTTATTACCTATTAAAAAATGTAGAGTATGATCATGATACAAAGACATATATTTTTCATATTGAGTTGCTTAATGGTTTAGATCTTCATTAGAGGATTGTGTATAAATATTATTGTAATTGGTAGAAGCTTAGAAAATGAAATAATTAGAAGGTGACAAGGTAGTATATGAAATAATAATTAAAAAATATATAAAAGTGTAACATACAATAATTACTGGTAGGTGAAATAATCCTCCTCACTTATTCGGTTTAATGAAATATATATATACATATATATTTAATGGTAAAATATTACTATTTAATTAGATATTTTATTATATTTTAATTTACTACAGGGGCAAAATGGTAATCCAATTTTTAGGATAAGGGCTTCCCACTTTTATTATTATTATTATTATTATTATTATTATTATTATTATTATTATTATTATTATTATTATTATTATTATTATTATTATTATTATTATTATTATTATTATTATTATTATTGTTATTGTTATTATTATTATTATTGTTGTTGTTATTGTTGTTGTTGTTGTTGTTATTATTATTATTATTAGTTATATTTATTATTATTCTTATTTATTATTTATATTTATTTATTATTATTTATTTTATTTTTTTCACATTTTAAATTTTCACTTATATAGTAATATATATATATGATAAAATATTAATATTTAATTATGTATTAATTAAATTTTAATTTAGTAGAGGGACAAAATGGTAATCTAACTTTCAACTTATGGGCTTCCCACTTATATAATAATATGACGCGCACACACATACACACACATATATATTATTTATTTTATTTAGTAGAGGAATAAAATGATTATTTTTTTTATTTTATTTAGTGGAGGAATAAAATGACAATCCAACTTTGAAGTTAGAACTTAGGAGCAAGGCGAATTCAGAATTTAAAATGTATGAGTTCAAACTTTTAAGATATTAGGATTGAACTCATTATATTTTTAAAGTTATGGTTTCATGTATATTATTTATTATAATTTAAATAAAATTTTCACGTAAATTTATACTCCGCTGTAAAAGTTATGGGTTCAATTGAACCCATAACAAATATGTTACATTTGCCTCTACTTAGGAGCCTCCCACTTTTAGTATAATATGATATATGATATATGATTATAATAAAATATTATAAAATTATTTTAGATTGGAGGATAAAATGACCGCTTAATATTTGATGGACAAATTTTTCCTTTTAATTTTGAGTTTTTAACTTTTAGAATAGGATGATATAATAAATAAAATAGAATTATTATATATAAAATTTAGTTTTAGGATGAGCAGTAATTTTGTTGATTAATATTATTTAAAGGGTATTTTCGTAATCTAACTTTTAACTTAGAGTCTTCCCACTTATATAATAATATGATATGATGAATCTATATATATATATCCTCCATAATTAATTATATTAAATTAAACAATTAATACATATTAATAACTATTTTTTTTTCATCTTCTCATGTTTTCAACAGATTTTGCCCATTTTTTCATTCATGTGTCAATAATCATTTTAATCCCCAATTAAATTAAATAATTAATACATATTAGCCTTTTTATCAGCAATATATATTTAAAGGGTATTTTCATAATCTAACTTTTAATTTAGAGTCTTCCCACTTATATAATAATATGATATGATGAATCTACATATATATATCCTCCATAATTAATTATATTAAATTAAACAATTAATACATATTAATAAGTATTTTTTTTTTCATCTTCTCATGTTTTCAACAGATTTTGCCCATTTTTTCATTCATGTGTCAACAATCATTTTAATCCCCAATTAAATTGAATAATTAATACATATTAGCCTTTTTATCAGCAATATATATATATTGAATGAAAAAAGTGATTTGACATATCTAATTGAGCAAGAAAAATTTATGAAGTTATGAATGGAAGATGTAATTTGTCATATCTTATTGAGCAAGTTAGGTTTTTATCTTTTATTTTTTTTTAAAAATTATTATTTGCTTTTTTCTTTCATTTTTTATTTTATCTTTTTCTTTCATTATAAATAATAATTAAAAACTCTTTGTATCATAAATGTTAATGATTGTCTTTTGTCTTTCACACATCAATAATTATCCTTTTTACTAATATATTTTCATTTAACAGACAAAAGAAAATTAAATGTGATAAAATAACATTTAATCGGATACTGTCATTTCTATATTATTTTTATTACTTCCGTTTCTCATTCATTCTCCAATTTAATCCTCACATACTGTGATAAATATTTAATCATTCATAATTAAAGATTATTATTGTCACTTTTATGAATGACAAAGATTTGCATCTTGCTACCAACAACTTAAAATTTTATTTATTTTTTTGTAATTAAATGCTTTTTATCTTTTGAATTTGACTTTGAAAAGTTAATATCTGTTATTTGTTTTCATAGAGGACGAGAAGACGTATATGCAAGATTTAATAGGAAGTCATGGAAGTTAGAAAATGAATTATTCTTCCCTTCGAAATCATTCAAATATTGCTTTGTTATTTTTTAAAATAATAAATTGAATTAGGTTCATTTAAATTTGTGCTTGTCATATAATACTAAAATTTAGACCCTTAATATTGCTTCATATTAATTATTTGTTTGGTCCTTTTAATTTTTAATCATCAAATTCTTATTTGTTTGTTTGCTTATGTAAGAAAATCTTTTTTCTTCCTTTGCTTTCTTATGTTTTAATTTGTCAAATTATTATTGATCTTCTTTCTGCCTCTACACTGTTGTGGGGTGTGTATGTTACAACTATTATTTTGTTACTTTTATTCCACTACTTTTGTTTTCTACTCTTTATCATGCTATTCATTATGTGTCAATTTAGATATCAAACTTTTCAAAGTAGAACATTGACAAATAAATTTACTCTTGATAGGTAAAATATGCTCTGCCAGACGTTTGCCCCTAAAAACACAAAAAAATAAACTCTTTGTTATTATGCGAGCCTAATTAAATTTAACGATTTTAATTTTTAAATTTAGATGACTCAACTCATCAAACAACATATCGATAATAACTCATGAAATACCTAGACTATTCTACAAAATGAACTTGCAATTTTGTAGTTATATTTCTATTACTCACTAGACGAATGTGTTGCATAAAATGTGTGTGTGTGTGTGTGTATATAAGTATCATTTGAATGAGTCAATATAAATTGTCTAAAACTAGAATTATATTATAAGTGGGAAACCCCTATCTTAAAAGTTGAATTTTTATTTTGCCCCTGCAGTAAACTAAAATATAATAAAATATCTAATTAAATAGTAATATTTTACCATTTATTGAATCAAAATAAGATTAAATATCTAATTAAATAATAATATTTATCATTCATTGAATCAAAATTAAATTATATATTTAATTAAATAATAATATTTAAATTATATTAAAACATAATAAAATATCTAATTAAATAATAATATTTTATCATGCATTAAATTAAAACTAAATTAAATAATAATATTTTTTTTCATTGAATCAAAACTAAATTAAATATCTAATAAATATTAATATTTAAATCATATCATATCATATTATACTAAAAGCAGGAAGCCCCTATCTTAAAAGTTAGATTATTATTTTTTTCTGTAATAAATTAAAATATAATAAAATATCTAATTAAATAGTAATATTTTATCATCCATTGAATCAAAACTAAATTAAATATATAATTAAATAATAATATTTTATCATTCATTAAATCAAAATTAAATTAAATATCTAATTTTAAATAATAATATTTAAATCATATCATATCATCAATATCTATATCTATACTATTTTAAAAATGGGAAGACACTTAAGTCAAAAATTGAATTATTACAATGTCCATCAAAAGTTGATCGATCATTTCAATCTTCATCCAAAAATATAATAATATTTATATCCTTAATTAAGTTTCTCTTTATTAATCTAAAAAATTGCAGAATTTGAGAAGTTACAACAAATTGTTTAGTATGCCTAATTAACAACCCTTATTTATCTTCATAAATTTTATTAGTTTATCATTTACGTGGTTGTCTATTCATTGAATAAATAATTAGTAGAAAAAAAAAGAGTTTACTTGAGCAATTAAGTGTAGATTAATTATAGCTTATTTGCTCCAAACTAGTGTCTATGTACTCCTAGCCGTAAAGTGAATACTTCTCTCTTCTGGACTTCTGAAAATTAACAAGTTTTCGACCGTCTTTCGATAGGCCTAAGTTTAGGCTATAATTATATTGAAAGTGACGTCGTCTTTCATAATAGTGCTGTATTTAGTGCTAATTGACAAATTTATGAATGCAGTTGGGAGAAATAGCGAAAATACTGACCGAGCTACGCCAGTTAGTCAGGAAATCAGAAGCGAAGGTATGTAAAGCTAGTTTCCTGGACAAGTTAGTAGTCTCGGTATAGTAAAATAGTTTAAAGGCCAGTAGAATATTCAGAAGTTGTGTGTTATGTTTAGTATGAATATTAGTACGATATTGGGAGCATCATGTTATGTATAGAGTGAAACTTGCTAGCATGATATAAATTCTAATACAAAGTGTTAGGAACTGTACAACATGCCCAGTATGTGATTTAGTAAAGTATGTTAGGAGATTATTGTGTTCAGTTGAAACTTAGTAAAGCAATATAAGTGTCTGTAAGGTGTCTCAGAAGTAGAATGGTAGATTAGAATGAAGTTTAGGAAGCATGTTAGAAATAGTAAATCATATTACTATAAAAACTCAGTTATACAACATGATTTCCGGCAGAAAAACTATATCTTGTTCAACATTAGACTCAACACAGTATGACAGAAGATTATATATATATATATATACCATTATCAGTCTCAGCATATATTGAACACATACATATCACTATCACTAGTCAGCATATAGTATGTACAGATACATTATCATCACTAGCTTCAGCATGTGGTATACGCAGTTAGTATTACTAGTTGAGACCACTGTATTATCTTGGGGTGGATTACCTAGCATTCATGACCACCCCAGGGTTAATAACTGTATCGACTCGTCCGCCAGAGGGCGAGGATACATCGCTCTACGGAGTGGCATACCGTCCCACAGGGGACGAAGATGGGATGCCGGTTTCCCCATATTGTGCCTTGGTCGGCCTTTATACACCCCCGTCGAGCGGGTATGCCCGGGGTGTTGATTCAGGAGTCCTCCAGACTCAGGTACAGTTATAGTCAGGGGCTCAGCGAACCCAAGTGCATACCCAGGGGATCGGCAGGATGCTTATAGTTATTATAGGAGATGGGACAACCGGGGTAGGGGTATAGATTGCGTGTTGATTGTACCTCCCGGCTTATGGGGGCCGGGTAAGGTTTGTGTGTGCTATGCTATGTTATATTATGTTATGCCATGTTACACTAGATACGAGTAGATCGACAATGGAGCGATACATTTCCAGGTATGACTCCTACTCCTTCCAGCATAGTTGAGAGTAGGCATAGCTGTACATTTTCAGTCAGTTTAGTCTATTCCTTTCTGTTTCAGTTCCTTCAGTTGTATTGTTGTTTTCAGATATCTTTCAGTTGTTGTTTTATATACTCAGTACCAGTGGTATTGAAGCCCCTTGGGGACGCTGCATTACTTGCCTGCAGGTACTCATAGACGAGGAGGCGATCCCTCGTGATCCTAGCCAGCGCAGAGTCATCAGCTCCTGTCATCCGAAGCTTGATATTTCAGAGGTTTACATCATTTCCTTTTGTTGTATAGTACGGGTAGGTCGGGGCCCTGTCCCGACCATCTTGTCAGTATTTTTAGAGGCTTGCAGTATATATTTTCCTTTGGTCAGTTGAGCCGATCGTGTGAGGCCGTGCAGTTTGTTATAGCTGTTTAGCATTTCAGTTTATGTTGGCCGTGCGAGGCCTTAGTTTGACAGTAGTGGTGACCTTGGCGGTCACGTAGTTACTCAGCATTTTATTGTTAAGTTACAGATAACTAGACAGCATGGTGGCCTTGTCGGCCCGCATAGGTTTCCCCCTTGTAAGTATGTTTCTGGTTAGCTGAAGTTTCATGCAGGTGGCTATAGGCCTAGTCGGCCGGAGGCTGTTTTTACAGTCGTCATATAGCCCGTTGATTTCAGGAATCTGAGTTAGAGCCAGCCAGGCACCAGATGTGCTTAGGCTCACTAGTTAGCAATCTAGATCCTACTAGGGCACCAGGTGCCAGTCATATCCCTCAAGGTGGGGTGTGACAGACACAACATAAAGTATGCGGTCAGTACATAGAATGTACCGAGTATGTAAGGTATGTAAAACCGCTAAGTAAAATTAAGAGTCTGAGAGTAGGGCTTGCATGCTATTATCTGAAAACATGATTTGAATATAATTGAATATCATAACTGAATCGAATGACCCAAAACTGAAAACTGATAATCATAAGTAAAGCTGGACATTGGGTCAAACCTGTTGAAAATATAATATCATGACTGATGAACATGCATAACTGAACTCACGAGGAACAATAG
This sequence comes from Datura wrightii, assembly GCA_035772735.1. NCBI lineage: Eukaryota > Viridiplantae > Streptophyta > Magnoliopsida > Solanales > Solanaceae > Datura > Datura wrightii. The sequence continues at coordinate 31,622,714 of JASDFA010000006.1, forward strand.
GAGACTCGTCATATAATTGATATTACCACGATAGAGCTTATGTGGTCCCGAATATTACACTCAAGTGGGCAGAGCCGTCCAAATACTTGCCAGGACTAAGGATACTACCATGATATCAATATCAAGCTGAAGGCCCCTTGGGGGCAGGGGAAGCTCACAAGGGAGGTCCCAATAATCTGAAAACATACCTATGTTGACACGTAGTTCTGAGGCATAGTGTTGATTGATCCTTAGCCTACTTGGTGCTATATATTACTCCCAAAAACATGCATATGCTCTACATCATTTTTTAATGAAGCTGAACCATCGTTTAGTGACGAAACTGACTCATAACATACATGGATAATCTAAAATGATAACATGAGGAACCTTGGGTTCAAACAATACCACAAGTTGAAAATAGTAGGAGTCTAGACTCCAAAATTCATGTGGTAAGCTAATACATGAAGTTTAGATAAATCATGAAACATACTTGATCATATGGGCTTTCCCAATACTTAAACATATTTGACATAGACTTAATCATTCGAAAACATGAACATGGACATGGGTAATTCGAAATCATATTTTCATCATATACATCTCATCATATTTGAATACATATCTCGTAAATCTCAACTTTCATGAACTTTCATGGGTGGACATCAAAATTTATAAAAACTTAAAAACATAATTTGTAATAAAAGATATTGTAAAATATGCCCATAAATCATAATTCAACATTAGAAACATGTATAGATCATACCCATGATTGATACTTAGAGAATTCACATGTTGAGTTAAAATCCCATAAATTTATCAACTAGAATTTTCATGAAACTGAAGAGGGATTGGGCATGGGTGTGGATGAATATACCCATTCATAATCCTACATACCTGGAGAAATCTGATTTCACAAACCCTCTTAAAAGCTTTGATGAATCCTAAGCTTGATCACCCTTAAAAACCACTAAGTTTACATGCATAGAAGAGAATGGGTTAGAATGAGCTTAACCGTCTTAAAATATCCTTTTCTGAGCTTAAAACAACATCGTATAGGTCTTAGGAACTTATGAATTACGAAAAAGTCCTTAATAAATTCGCAGAGAAATACTCACTGCCAGTCCCAACAAGGGACTGGACGAATCGTGGTCTGGGGGGATGACTCGTCATCTGCCTATCATTGCCATCACTGGAATTCCTCTTTTACTGTCACCACGACTCGTGGTGCACCCGACGATTCGTGGTGACTAGTCGTTGGGAGCACTGCCAATTTCTCAACACGCAGATCAAACTCTTAACTACGGACCACTTGACGACTCGTGGTCTCACAAGTGGTCAACCTCAAGTCCAAAATTTCAAATAAGTCCACCCTCCTCCCCAAAAGTCACTTAACGACTCGCGGTGCACCTCACGGTTCACTGGACTACTCGTCCTATGACCTGATGCGAGAAAATCTTATTTCCTCCCTTTCAACCCTCGGGTCTGATCTTAGGATTTTCGAGGTACTACAATATCTCCCCCTTGGGAACATTTATCCTCGAATGTGGGTAAACATACAGAAAACTGAGAAATGCAATTGCCATATCAATTTTGAACATTTAAAGCTGAAAACTGACGGAGTGACTGACTCCGGACTGAACCACATGACTAAACTGAATTCATGAATTATACATACATACATTAACATGAAAACTGAATATAGTACTAGGGAGGAAGCTGATACCTCAAGCTGAAACTGAGCCGGAAGGGAACAGATGTGGGTATTTAGCTATCATATCTGCTTCGGCTTCCCACATAGCTCCCTCAACATGCTTGTTCCTCCACAAAACAATGACTGAGGCTACTTCTTTGTTTCTTAGCTTTCGAACCCGACGACCAAGTATTTCCACCGGAACTTCCTCATAGCTAAGACTATCCTTCACACTTACGCTCTCCACCGGGACAACCAGAGATGGATCACCCAAATACTTCTTTAAGAGCAATACACAGAAAACTGGATGAACTGAAGCTGATTCTGAGGGAAACTCCAACTTATTTTCTACCTTGCAAACCCGTTTCATAATTCGGTACGGACCAACATAATGGGGACTGAGTTTTTCTTTCTTTCTGAATCTCATCACTCCTGTCATGGAAGATACATTCAAAAGCACCCAATCATCAACTTCAAACTCAAGCTCCCTCCTCCTCACATCCGCATAGGACTTTTAGCGACTCTGAGCTATTTTCGACCTGTCCCTTATAAGCTAAACTTTCTCCATAACCTCATGGACTGAAGCTGGTCCTATCATTGCAACTTCACTGACTTCGAATCAACCAATAGGCGACCTACATCTCTGCCCATAGAGATCCTCAAACGAAGCCATCTGAATGCTGGAATGGTAGCTCTTGTTATATGCAAACTCAATGAGAGGCAAATGATCATCCCAACTGATGTGCCGTGATTTTACGACACTTTCGACGCTTAAAACCAAGAAATTACGCACATTCCAGGTATGTTTATATAGGTATAAGGTATTTTGTGCTTAATGTGCAGGAAAACAGGTTTGGAAGTGAATTTAAACATATTAATACTGAAAATAACTGAAAGGTGACTGTTAGACACTTAACGAGTCATTGGAAGGAGGCGCGACCCGTTACTTGAGGTGTGGGCAAAAGATGAAGATTGGAAGATACAAAACAGTGTACTTGAAAAGTTGGAGGAAAGACTCATTACACCTGGTAACAAGTTGTGAGGTCAATAGTTAGGATTCAAAGAGAAAAGTTTAACCAAGTGGCCAGTAAAGTTGACGAGAGACATCACGAGTCGTCAGATTAAGGAATGACTCGTTGGCAGGCCACTGGAACCATCTGTGAAGTGCACTGGACTTTTTGAGGAATTAGACCACGAGGGACCTAACGACTCGTGCTAAGGCACGACAAGTCGTTAGGTGACCCGTTGCCAAGCATGGGTATGTTGTTGAGGATGACTGTTTTAAGCAAGGAACGACTCGTCAGAAGGCCTAACGACCTATCACCTAGCCCCTTGCCACTGCCGACCTGGTTTCCAGTTTTATTTAGAAAAAAGATTTCTTTGAACTATAAATACCCAATTTAGGTTTATTTTTAATAGAGGATTTTGAGAGAGGATCTGGAGCGATTTTTGAGATTATTCTTGGGAGAATTTTTCGTACAATTGTTCTTGATTCAAGAAACGAAAGCAACATTGAAATTTTATTCAATCTACTTGGTTTTTATTTTACAATAATTTATAAATTGCAATTATGATTTCTTTAATATTTTGTGATTGCGATAACACAAATATGAGTAGCTAAACCCATAAACTAGGTTTGCGGAAACCAAGATGAATTAACACACATAGGTAAAATTACTTAGTGATTCTTGAACCGGGGTTTATGCATGTATTATTTTTTCCTTCGTTTTGATTGATTCTTGACGGTTGTAAATATTAGGATTTGCCTTATTCTTACTTACCAGATCTAGGAGGTAAAGAATGGAAAAAGGGATTAACAACGGAGATTTGAGGCTATCATCCCTAATCTAATAGCTTAAACTTATCCGGGGATAGCTAATCCAATATTAAGGGTAAGGGTCAAGTAAAGTACACCCGTATACGGACCAAGTTGCGTGATGAAAATCATCTTGATAGGAGACCAACCATTTAGGTGAACCTAATTTACCAATATTGCATGTTAAACATTGGAATAGATCACTAGTGTATAAGCCTTGTGGTTATGAAATCTTGGGGAACACAATCCTAGTCTAGTCGTAAATTGAATACAAATCAAATTTGATACAAGCATTCATTAATTTTACTTTTGTTTATTATTATGTATTTTTTCCCTTTTGAAAATAAGTAAATCAATAGTAATAGTTATTCACATTAACCTAAGTTCTTACCATATTCCCTGTGGGATTAACCTTAACCTTTGTTGGGTTCTATATTTGACAATCAACCGCTTATATCTCAATGGAGACGTGTAATTTGGGCGACATCACCAACTACCCTTGAAATCAATCACATATGCTCTCAAAATATCCTCAAGAGTCTGAATGGTCCAACCGCCTGACCATCCATTTGCGGTTGAAATGTTGTGCTAAGTTTGACCTGAGTACCAAGTCCCTTCTGAAATTATCTCCAAAATTGGAAGGTAAACTGAGTACCTCTATATGATATAATGGAAAATGGAACTCCATGCAACCGAACTAACTCCCAAATGTATAACTTAGCATAATCCTCTGCTGAATCGGTAGGTTTGACCGGTAGAAAATGGGCTGTCTTAGTTAATGTGTCTACAACCACCCAAATAGAGTCATGCTGTCGATGAGTGCGAGGCCAACCTGTAATGAAGTCCATATTTATTCCCTTCCATTTCCAAGTTAGGATACTAATGTCTTGATGCACACCCCTAGGTCTTTGATGCTCAACCTTCACTTGTTGACAATTCAAACACTTAGCCACAAACTCTGTTATGTCCTTCTTCATGCCATTCCACCAATAGACTTTCCATAGGTCACAGTACATCCTGGTGCCACCTGGATATATAGAATATCTGAAACCATGAGTCTCATGCAATATCTGCTTCCTTAGGTCATCAACACCCGATACACACAGACGACCCTGATATCGTAGCACACCATCTCCCTCTTGGGAGAAGACCTCCACTTTCTAATTCTGAATGGCTTCCTTCAACTTTACCAAAATCGGATCCTCATCTTGTCTAGATTTAACCTCGGTCACCAAGGAAGATTCTGATCTATTCTGAACAACAACAACTCCTAGTCGTGTAAGCCGATGCACATCCTTCACTAATTCTTTCCTTTCCTCATCTACATGGGACACACTCTCATAGAAAGCTCTTAATAAATACGCAGGAAAAGACTCACTGCCAGTCCCAGCGAGGGATTTGACGAATCGTGGTCTGGGGGGATGAATTGTCGTCTGCATATCATTGCCATCACTAGAATTCCACCTCTACTGATCACCACGACTCGTGATGGCTAGTCGTTGGGAACACTGCCAACTTCTCAACACCCAGATCAAACTCCTGACCACAGACCACTTGATGACTCGTGGTGATGATCATGACTCGTGGTCTCACCCGTGGTCAACCTCAAGCCCAAAATTCCAACTAAGTCCACCCCCCTCCCCACTAGTCACTTAACGACTCGTGACGCACCTCATGGGTCACTGGATGACTTATCATGTGACCTGCTGTAGAAAATTCTGTTTTCTCCGTTTCAACCCTCGGGTATGATCTTAGGGCTTTCGGAATTCAGGATATTATAATACCTCATCATTTTACATGCAACAATCGAGTTCGATGAAATAGATTCATTCTTCATATAAATTTGAGCTTTTATTTTTTTTAAGCCCATTAGATGTTAGTAGTATATACTACATCTATCTCAATAAAAAAGTTTGATTTGCTTAATATGGGATACACGTTATAAACACGTGTTTGAATACTAGTAGTAAGATAAACCTCTAGATACTTAAATTTTTTTGTTCTATATTTCAACAATAAGTTGGGAGGATTTTGAAAATTATTACTCGTAATTTGAAATTTAAAAAAATCATTAACATTCTATTAAAGAAAATATACCCAAAATAGATAGATAAAATTCGACAAAATAAGTAAGTTTTTCATTTTTTTATTGATCATTATAAAACTACACAATAATCGTGAGTAAGATTACGATATATTTTACTTACTTCAAATAACATCCAACAACTTACTTAAACATTGTGACTGCACACCACTATAATCATTTTCCTTTAACAAATTATTTTTATTTTTGTGTGTATTGATTTATTTATGTTGAAAATAACATTTGATTCTAACCCATACTAAAAATAAACAAAACAAATGTTTAGAAATATGTAATTGTTCTTAATTAAATATTAAAAATATGTATTTTATCTAAACAATTTCTAACTCAAACATTATGATTGTGTGCTAATATTAGCTTTATATACAATTTGAAATTCAAAATTTATTTTTTTAAATTAATGAGAAAAATACCAGCAAAATAGACAGATCAGGTTCGATAAAGTAGGTGAATATAGTGATTCACTTACAGATTCACATGAACTCAATAGTTTTTATTTTGATTTTATATATTTATAAAAAAAATTTACTAAATATGTATAAATATTTGACTCTGAAATTAATTATTATTGTAGTATTAATTTGAGGTCGTTGTACGAACCCATAAACTTCAAATCATGAATCTGTCTTTGAGTCACGGAGAAATCAATTGTTATTTGATAGCCACGTAATTTTATAACCTTTTTTTCTTATTGATCAATATATAACTACATAAAAACAAGATCTACAAGTAAGATTGTAATATATTTTGTAACGACCCGCATGTCGCTACGAAGGGGGATAGAGTTAAAACACTCGAAAAGCAACAATCTGTAGAAGACAGTGATGAAAACAGCTAAGTATTAAAAGATGATTTTTTGGGGAGCCATTGGTTTCGGGAGACCACTACAACAGTAGGATATCCGCTGCAGCGAGACCGCGGTGACGATCGGAGTTTTGCCATAAGAGATCGAAAAATTAACTGCCGGATCCACCGTAGCGATTTTTGACCACTGTAGCGAGTCTGCTACAACAGAAATGTGACCGCTGCAGTGGATGATGGGAATCAAAAAGTGGGGTTAAGTGAGATTTTTGGGGTTATACCCCATTATTTCGAAAAGCACGATCAGAAGGGTTAGAAGATGATTTTTTCCTCTAGAGTAGTGAATTCCTCTCCCAAGGTTAGTTTCTCAAATCCCTATCCTTATGATGGATTGTATTAACTTCGGGATTCATATAGAATCTTTAATAGTGGAATTTTATGTTGGAAAATCCTAGGTTGATAGACCAAGGCTGGATCATAGGGGAGTTAATGAGGTGATGTGATTAGAAGTTTTCAGGGGTAATGATTATTCCCCGAAGGTTACTTGCTAGAGGACGTGGGTTATGTGGAAATTGAAACCTAGAACTAAGTGGAATTGAGATTTTTTCCTTTAAGAATGAACTGAAGGGAAAGGTTTGAGCTTATAATGACCTCTTTTTTGAAGAGTAAAGTATAACATTTCTCTATATTGTTATTGTAGATTTCAAACTTTCTGAGGCGTGGAGAAAGGGCAAGACTCCTGTGGTGTAGCTGACTTTCTTATTCAAAAATTAAGGTAGGCTACGGTTTAAGGGAAATAGACCCTATTCAATGGCATATATGTTTTGTGCAATGATGACATGTGGTTGGTCTGCGGACATTACCTGTTATGAAACTTTACTATTGAATGAACTATAGAAGTAATCTGTTTATGATGTGGTCTGTGAACTGTTATGAAATCATGTTAAATGATTAGGTAAATTTCCTTTGCATTGCTCTTGAGATGTTTTATGGTTTGTATGTATGTTAGCGAGGGAGTAGATTGTAAACTCCTAAGTGTTCAAAGAATTCACCATGTATATTTAATTGAATAAGAATGGTTAAGGATAGTAATTATATCCTAAGATGAGAGGCTCGTGCCCGAGGGGAGCATCCGGACGAATAATATTGATTGAGTGGCTCGTGTTTGATGGGAGCATCCGAACGAGAAATATTGGTTGAGTAGCTCGTGTCCGAAGGGAGTATCCGAATTAGCATATGAGTGAGAGCGGGTACCACGCCAGTATAGTATATGGATTTTTAGAGTCCCCTGCACGTCATGATTGGAAGGGCATAATTAAGACCCTCTAACATGTGTGTACACTGTTATTGATAACAGAGTGTTTATGGGGACATGGCGGAGGCATGAGCCCGACATGTCACCCTTTATTCTATTTTGTGATATTTTGTAGCTTATTAATAATTTGGAATGTATGTGTTAAGTGGTAGATTTGAGTTTGTGAATCCTATACTTGTAACCTGAATTGAGGATGGTAGAAAAAGGCTAATTATGAATTGATTAACAATTATTGATATTGATGTTGTTATCCTTGTGATGATGAGTAGATGTGAATTGGTGTCAAAAGCTTGTGTGTCATTTGATTGAATATCTGAATGTGTGAATTGTTGAAAACTAGTGAATTGATGAAAGGTGTGAATAGTGTGGGTATCAATCACGATCATTTGGATCGTGACATATTTACGTTCTCCAATAATCTCTAACAACTTATTCAAATATTATGATTGCGCCAACATATCTTTATTCTAAATTTAAAATTTATTCTTTAAACTATTGAAAAAATAAAATCAAAATAGGGAGATTGAATTCGCCAAAGCAACCAATTGTTATAGTAGCAAATCTACTAACCTTGTTTTTTTTTGGTCATTATATAATAATTTCATAAGACGAAATCTGCAATTGAGATCGTTATATATTTATTTATTTTAAAATACTTTCTCATAACTTACTCAAACTTGATAATTGTGCACCAATATTATCTTTATTCAAAATTTGAAATGCAAAACTTATTTTCTAAACTATTGAGAAAGTACATTAAAAAATAGATAGATCGGGTTCAATAATTGATGTTTATTAATTATATACCTTGCTAATTTATTTTTCATTTTGGACATAAGACAACTCCATAAAACGAGATGTATGAGTAGGATCAGGGTATATTTATTTTCCTAAACAATCGCTAACAACTTACTCAACCATTATGATTATGTGCCAATATCTTTATTCAAAACTTATTTCTTAATTTGAAAATAAATATAACCAAAAAATAGATAGATCTAATTCAATAATGCAAGCAATTGATAGTTATCACCTACGTTATTGTCTAATTAGTTTTCTTTTGGGGCATAAACAATTTTATAAAACGTGATACGTAAGTAGGTCACGATATTTCACCTTTCCTAAATAATTTCTAACAACTTACTCGAATATTATAATTTTGAGCCATCAATAATTTTATTCAAAATTTGTGTTCTAAACTGTTGAAAAAATATAATCAAACTAGACAAGTCGGATTCGACAAAGCAACCAATTGTTATTAGTAGTAAACCTACTAATTTTTTTGGTTATTATATAATTCTATAAGATGGGATCTGCAAGTAAGATCATGATATATTTATTTTTTTCAAACAATTCAAAACAACTTATCGAAACATGATGACTGCGCACCAACATTATCTTTATTTATAGTTTGAAATTCAAAACTTATTTTCTAAACTATTTAAAAAGTATAACAAAAAATAGATAGATCAGATTCAACAATTGATGTTTATCAATATCAACTACATATTTTGCTAGTTTATTCTCATTTTAGACATAAGACAACTCTATAAAACGAGAATGTGAGTAGGATCACGTTGTATTTATTTTTCTTAAACAATATCGAACAACTAACTCAAACATTATGATTGCGTGCCAACATTATTTTTATTCAAAATTTATTTTTTAAGCTATTGAAAAATAAATACAATAAAAAATAGATAGATTGGATTCGACAAAGCAACCAATTTGATAGTTATCATCTGCATTATTTGCTAACTTATTTTATTTTTGGGGACAACTTATAAAACGTGATATGTGAGTAGGATCACGATATATTTTTTTTTCTAAATAATCTCTAACAACTTAATCAAATATTATAATTCCACGCTACCAATATTTTTACTTAAAATTTAAATTTTAAAATTTATTTTCTAAACTATTGAAAAATACAATCAAAATAGATAGATCGGATTCCAAAAAGCAACCAATTGTATTTTCATGCCTACATAATTTTTTTTGGTCGTTATATAACTTCATAAAACGAGATTTACAGGTAAGATCACGATATTTTTACTTTTTTCGAATAATTTTTGACAACTGATTCAAATATTTTGATTGATTGTGCGCTAATATTATATTTTTTAAAATTTAAAATTTTATTTTCTAAACTATTTACAAGAATATTACCAAAAACAGATCGAATTTCGCAAAGCAACCGATTGTCACTTAGCTACATAGTTAACTAAATCTCTTTTTCTTTTTTTGCCATAACAACACATAATTCCATAAAGCGAGATCAATGAATTAGAGCGCAATATTTTTATTTTTCTAAGATAACCTCAAACATTAAAATTGTGCATAATATTCTCATCTTTTTTTCCAATAAATTTTTTTCTCCATATTTTTCTTTTTCCTTCCTTTTCCAAATATTGAAAATGATGTTGGTTTTTATCCATATATAATATACTAAAAATAAATTTAAAAAATTGAAACTATTATATAATATATATCATAATATTAAAATTAGAGCAATAAACACTACTAGTATATACATATAATGTTCATGAGAGAAACAATGTTGCAATATATACAAGTCAATTTATGTTGTAATTTATTATTATCATTGCAAATCATAAATATATTGAAATAAATAAATAACTCTTCTAAATTATGATTCGAAATCGATTTTCACTTTTACGTATAATCATAAAAAATCAAATTTTAATCTGTCAAGTTCTAATATATATATTTTACATATAAAAATGAAATTAAGTGTTTGACCCCAAATAGACGGATCGTGTGGGCACCTACACCGATTCTACTCGATAGGAGAACCCTTGCGAAACATTACATAAAATATCCAAGTTTCTCATTAATTTACACTAATCAACAATAATTCGAAATAATAACACAAGTTTCATAAGAACCATGACTCTCCCAAGATGTAGTCTAGGCAGGTATAAGAGCTTTAATAGATTACATGACAAGACAATTGACACAATTTCTTCTGAGAAAAAGAATACGGAAGCTGATGCTGATTACTCCATGTCAATTAAAGATCTTCAAACCTATCACAACCTACACCAAAAAGGTGTAGCAATGTAGTATCTGCACAGCACGCCGGTAGGCATCATTGGCCGACTAAGGTTAGTTAACATAACAACATAATAATCAACATACAATCAACGTTAATAAATTCAACAATATACTTCACTTATGAAACCACCCACTAAGTTCATTAACTACATTATCATCTCTTATGGCTCATCAAGGTTCATGCAGTTCCCCTACAATTCTAGACGTTAATTAACCTATCAATCTACCTCTCTCTATTTCCGCTGTAGCGAGTACTTGGAACGCTACGGCGGTACCGCGACTGCGGTGAATTGCCTGCTGCAATGATATCCCAAACAGTTAGTAATCAATTTTCCTGATACAGTTCTTTTTTATTCCGCCATGTAACATTATAGCACGACTACCTCTCTTATCATTTCACTATCATCGACCAAGTCTGTTTCTACCATTTGTTGACCTATTTCATCACTTATCGGATTTTCTGATCCTCCTTAATTTAGTAAATTAGATAATAAAGTCTACTCGTTATTCCCCGGTGATTCACTACCATAGATTAAACTCATCATGCTACCTTTCATAACCCCTATAAACCAATTAAATCAAATATTCAATCACAAATACAATTATCTAATTCAAGTACACACCAGAAATCATCAAAACATACCGAAGGAGTAAATATCCCAAAATTAACATACATGCACATACCTCTCTCCATACCCTGAATATGCCATATATTATCATAGTTGAACCGTATCGTCATATAATGTATTCCAACCATGTTTCTCACCTCAAACCCAAATCACATCGGTATATCTTGTATCATACTTGTATTCTTGTACCTTTTTGTCATTGCAACTGTATGTATATCAAACCATACCTGCACAATCTCTGTCTCACAATCATACCATCAGTGATATGCCGGGAACACGTCTCTGTCACATCACTATTGTTACACTCCATAAATTTTTGTTGTACGATCATCTTGTGCCCATATATATTGAGAATTTTAGCATATAACACACCCAGGAGAAGGCTCGGGGGTGAACACACGAGCGCGTTGTTGAACGGATGAGAGGTCTGGCATGCTGGGTGTTGCGTCGCACAACCTCCCCCTGTGCATGGGCTGGCATGCTGCGCCCTTGGTCCTGTGCGATGGGGGGCGCGCCGCACACCCCCCTTCCACCACCCTACTTATATATATATCCCTCCTTGGTTGCATTAAGTCATTTATAAACATTTACCCCGACCAGGAAAATATAGCACATGGAAATTCCATTTAATTTTTGTCGAATTATGTCGTCAGACTCCGTCTAAATGCAAATTCATCTTGGATAGCAAGTTTTAGGCCTAGAGAAATATCTCTACGGAGTTATTTCTTGAAAATTCGCTCGGTATACCAGAACCCCTCCGAGTAAAGGTTACCGAATTTACTTTAAATTGAGTCCTGAGCGGCTACAGGTAATAGCTAAGCAGTTCTACCTTCTAAATTCTCGATAATTGGCTAGTTTTCGGCTAAATTAATTGAAGTTAAAGTTATAGTCAATCCTATTGAAAGATATTGCTATTTGTCGATTGTTAGTATTGGAACAACCTTATTTTCTCAACATGGGGGTTGCGAATTGGTGGAATTACTGGCATCGGGTTGGAATTACTCGAGTGCATAGAAATCATTGATTAAAGTATGTTAAGGCTATTCCTCTCGGCAAGTTACTTCTGTTGTTTAGCTGATACAGTCAATACTTGTAATAGCCCATGCCTATTAGTATTGTGGTTAGCTGTTGCAGAACGAAACAAGGGTATAGTATAATATTCCTCGGTGGAAGGTTTAAATCCAGTTTTTGGCGGTCGCTAGAAGCAACATAGGAGCTTCATGTTCATTCGTTTGCTGATCAGAAGGATTAGTAGGCGTCTTGTTACCACCTCGAGGCCTGAGGGTGGCTGTTAGCCTATATTACTAAACTAAGAAGCGCAAGGAGTAGTTGGCGACACAGTATATAGCTCCACTCAGATACAGTTACAGGAGCCCAGATGGCTCAAACATAGTTACAGGAGCCCAGATGGCTCAGATATAGCTACAGGAGCCCAAACGGCTCAGACACAGCTACAGGAGCCCAGATGGATCAGACCCAGTTGCAGGAGCCTAGAAGGCTCAGATACAGCTTTAGAGGACGGGTATTCCTGACTTATAGCATGCCTACGAACCTGTGGTAGTCCAAATAAGAGGGGTGTGCATTATTTGTACTTGTCGGGGCTTATGGGGGCCCAGTTAGGTTAGTCTGTGTTGATTGTAATAGTCTGTGTTGATTGTACCTTTCAAACTTATAGGGGCTCGGTAGATTTTTGTTTCTGCATATACTTGCTAGTTATATTTCAGATTGTGAGGTTATCCAGGTTAAATTCCTATCCTCCTTATCGATTACTTTTAGTTCTTCTATTGACTTCATTCATCTTTCATCACAGCCTTACGTATTCGACACATATCGTATTGATTTCCATCTCTGGGGTGCTGCATTACTTGCCTGCAGGTGCGGATAGACGTGGTTTAGGACATTCCTAGCAGCTAGTCAGAGGCGAATGTTCAGTCAGCTCCTTTCCTCCGGAGTTGATAGTAGAGAAGGTTTGTTCTTTTGTTGTACAACTTTTGGGTAGGTAGGGATCCTATCCCAACCATTATTCCACTCCTAGAGGCTTGCAGGCTATAATTTCTCAATTGTTAGTTGTTGTTGGCCGTGTGGGACCTATGTATATTATGTTTTGCGTGTTAGCCGTGTAGGGCCTAGTGTAGCTGGTTACTTAGCGGCCTTGTCAGCCGTAGTATGAGTGTGGTTGCTCATTTTTTATTCTGCTATAACTAGACAACATGGTGGTCTTGTCGGCCTGTATAGGATCCCTTCTATAGTCTTGTTGTTGGATTAGTTGTTTTCTTTTATTGGTGTAGCGCGACTTTGTCGGCCCAATGCTGTGTTTACAGCAGAGATATAGCTCATTGTTTCCCTGACTTTAAGTTACTAGCAAGCACTAGAGGTGCCTATGCCAAGCCAGTCAGCTCAGGTCCCAATTTGGCACTAGGTGCAGGTCATGCCTCCCAAGGTGGGGCGTGACAACTGTATACACATGCCAGAGAGTCTTATGCTTGCCCTTCTAGTCATGACCTGTAGTGGACTCTAGAAACACATATACTATACACCCAACCAAATGAGACCTTTATCATACTTGTCTATGTACTCATATTCGTACACCCAGTCATATGCTGTTTTAGCCATATCTGTTTGTGTACTCCCTCATACTACTCGCCTGGATGCTCACCTCGGGCACAAGCCACTCATGTCTTCAACCCTTATTTCGAGTCTGGTCATACTAGTCTACTCATTCAAGTTCTCTCCCCTCGACCTCAGGCCTCATATTCATAATCACTTCAATGATTTACCTTTCCAAATCACACAATATCCCAGGAAAGCATTTGATCACTACCAACTCGCCCCTCAATCTCGAAGAATATATCACAACACAATAAACAATAAATCGCATACGACAAGAGTTATATACATATCAACGATTATAATCAAATACGTAGTTTCGGACCAAATTTCATACCCAAATATTTATAATATCAATTATATCCATAGCATCACAAAGAAATGCAACCTGGCTCACTCGCGAGATTGGGCTATGCTGCAGCGGAATTACTACTGCCACAGCGGTCTCGCTGCAGCAGTTCCATCTCCGCTGCAGCGGTACTATTCGGCAGTACTTCGACCAGTTTTTCTTTTTCCAATTTCTCCCATGGATCGTTCTTTACAACTTCTAAACTCATCACTAGCTCGCCCACCACCTTGGAGGCAACACCATAACAAGTTTTATTCCATAGTTAAATTTTAACAAGGCAATCATCCTAACAAATAATATCCACACACCTAAAATAATACATTATCATTCACAGAACATACAGGTCATTGTGTACAGTCTAACTCTTCTAATTCACGAGTTTTACATCGCGTCTTGCAATAATCATAGTCTACCTTTAAACATTCAGTTACCGCATCCTATAAACATGATTTATATGACTAACCATTCAAAATTACAATTCAGGAAGAAAGACTATATACATACATATATATATATATATATATTCGACAGCCCTACCCGAAGATTGTTCCGCATACAATCAATTTGCTCTCACACCCACCCTCACAAAGACTATTTTTATTGAAATCATAATTTATGGGTTTTCACATCACGAGGATATCACCACCCCTTTTTTAAATTCCTTTTATCCTCAGAATCTTACCGATTTTAAATATTCAATAACAATTTATTCAAGTTTTGATCCTATCCATCAAAAATACATCAGCCATACGCACATATATGTTTAGCTAATCAAAGTCTAACACAAACGTGAGTAAATCATGGCCTACCTGGGCGCTAAGCCATCATCGAGACGTTTTCAGTTGCATGCTTGCACAATCCCCGAGTTCTTGCGGAGAATCCTAGCTATGGAGGATGAATCCCTACCACCTAACTCCTCTTCTTGTTCAAAAAGACTATTTCCTGTTTTGGGCGTTTTTATTGAGTCACTTTTTAGAGAATAGGTTTTTAAAATCCTAACCAGAACAGGATTGTCGAATTCTAGTCCACTTCACCGCTGCAACGAGACCAATTACCGCTGCAGCGGTTCCACTATACTGGAGAGAAACTGACCATGGTGGACGCATGCCTGGGCCCACCGATTGTGACTTAGCTCATTCAAACTTGTTCATCTTACGCCCCTTGTTTTTCGGGAACTTCGTTTCCAATTTCAAAAAAAAAAATCTGTATACTCTTAGATTGTTAGGGTGCTATAACAGTCGGGCGGGTCATTATATTAAGCTACTTAACTTTCACGTAAAAGTCTTATAAGAAGAGATTGGTGAAAATTAAAAACATACTACTATTTTTTCTTGTTCTACAGTCAATTCCTTATTTAATTTTTTGACATTTCTAGACTCAATTTCAATATGGTGATAAATTTTATTTTTATGATTTTGTCTAATATAAAATCTAGTATTAAATAATAAAAAATTCTATCAATATTTAAAATGAGGCTTTATTTATAATACCAAATACTCATTCATAGCTCAATTAAAGAAAGATAAAATAAAAGAAGTATAAATTAATCTTATAATTTTGTATTAATAAAAATAACATGAAAAATATTATAGTTACTATATTGAGTTCAAATATTATTTTTCATAAAAGTAAAATATTAATTGATTTTAAAATCTTAAAATGCAAATTCCCTACATAATTTTTTAAAAAATAAAAAATTTAATTGATTTACAGGTTCTAAATATTACATAATAATTAATAAAAGATTTACCAAATATATATATATTTTAAATGAATTTATTTAATTAATTAAATATGAATACTAAAGTACATAAAAGTGAAATATTAAACATTTATGATTGTTGTGCTTCTTAAATTTAATTTAATTTGTTTCAATATACTATTTTAGTGTCATAACCCAAATAAGTGATCATGCAGGCACCTACATTATAGCTACTCAATAGGAGAACCGTCGCAGAACATTGCAATCAATACCCAAGAATTTCCATTAACTGATGCAATTCAATAATAACTCACAATAAAAATAAAATACAAACTTCTCAAAACCAT
The DNA here is from genome assembly GCA_035772735.1 of Datura wrightii. NCBI lineage: Eukaryota > Viridiplantae > Streptophyta > Magnoliopsida > Solanales > Solanaceae > Datura > Datura wrightii. Next base: position 31,639,134 of record JASDFA010000006.1, read on the forward strand.
GACTCTCCCAAGATCTAGTCTAGATAGGTACAAAAGCTCTAATTCAATACATGACAAGACTAAAAAGACACAGCTTCGTCTGAGAAGAAGAACATAGAAGCTGATGTTGAGTACTCCACGCCAATCAAGGAACTTCAAACCTCCCACAACCTCTACCAAAAAGGTGTAGCAAGGTAGTACTACATCACACATATCGGTAGGCATCATCGAACGACAAAGGTTAGTTAACACAATAACATAATAATCAAAATACAATCACTATTACTAAATTCAATAATAATTCCACTTATACAACCACTCAATAACTTTAATAGCTACATTATCTTTCCTTAAGTCCAATCAAGGTTCATGAAATTACCCTACCGTTCTGGCCATCGGCTTATCTCAAATCTGCCTATCTCTATTTCCGCTGCAGCGAAGACCCAGACCGCTACAGCGATCCCGCTGCTGTGGTAATGTACCCGCTCCAGCACTATTGCGATCAACCAGTAGCCGATTTTTTCCAATCCAGTTTCATTCTATCCCGCCATATAGTTTTGTAACACATCTACCTCTTTTATCATTTCCCTATGATCGACTAAGTCCGTCCATTACCACTTATTAACCTACTAAATTACTTATAGCATTTTTAGACCTTTCCAAATCTAGTACCTTAATTAACAAGGTCTCGCCGTCTCCCGATAATTCGCTACCTTATGTTAAACCCATCATGTTGCCTTCCGTAACCCACAAAATCAATTAAAACAACATTCAAGTACAAATAATGGTTAACTAATTCAAGTACACACAAGAAATTATCAACACATGTCGAGGGAGTCAACTTTCCAAATACTAAAGTACATGCACATACCTGTATTCATACCACAAAAATTCCATAAGCTATCATACCTGGACCAAATAACCATATATGGTATTACAAATATGTTTCTCACCTTAAACCCGAATCATGTCAGTATATTCTATATCACACTTTATACTTGTACCTTTCTGTCTCTATAGCTATATGTATAATTAAATTATACTCGCACAATCTTTATCACATAATCATCCATTTGGTGATATGTCAGGTGCACGCCTCCATCACATACTGTACACACATGCCAGAGGGTCTAATGCTTGTCCTTCCAGTCATGACCTGCAGGGAACTCTTGAAATTCATGTACTGTACACCCAGCTGGATAAATCATTTATCATACATGTCTGTGTACTCATATCCATACACCCAGCCACATGGTCTTTTAGCTATACCTGTCTGTGTACTCACTCATACCGCTCGGTCGGATGCTCACTTCGAGCACGAGCCACTAAAGTATTTAATCCCCATTTAGAGTCTGATCATACTAACCTGTTCATCCTAGTTCTTTACCTTTGGTCCCAGGCCTACATTCACCATTATATCACGGATTTACCTTCACTATCTTCCATTATCTTAGACACACGTTTATTTGACACCAACTCTCCCCTCAATCTCGGGACACACATCATAGCACAATACACAATAGATCGCACATGACAAGAGTTACATATACATATCAACGAGTACAATCACATGTGTAATACTGAACCTAATCTCATACCCAAATAGTAATAATATAAGTTACATTACTACTTTACGAGGAATTACAGCTTGGCACGCTCACTGTTTTGGTGTAATACCCTGAAAGTGCCTAAGGCTAGACCGAGATTTAAAAATGGAAGTTGGTAGAAATCTGGGAAATTTCCACAGAACGTGTCATGTAACGGATCGTTGTTCCTACCAATGATCCATGGGAAGTGTTCGTGGTGAGGTTCAGTCGGGTTGTAGTTGGAAGTAACGAGTCAAGGAACAACTCGTGGTTTGATACCACGAGTCATTGTTTGAGGAGGAAGTAACAGGTCGTAGTACGACCATTGTAAGAAGTAAAGGATCGTGGTGAGCAACTGTGGGAAAGAGTAGAAAAGTTCCCAGTCGAAGTAATGGAAGGAAACCATGACTCGTTGAAAGAAGGCACGAGTCGTGGTGTGGCTCGTGGGAAGGCCCAAGTGCAGGTCGTCAGGGGAAACAGTGGACAATGCAATGGACCGTCGTCTGATGCAATGACTCGTCCTGTCGAGTCGTGGGATTGAATCTGAGAAAGTGAAGTTTGGGCAGTGCATGCAACGGACGGATACCATTAGTCGTGGTATCCAGGCATGAGCCATTAGATCGGTTGTTATCACTACTAGTGTTGAATTTTCAGAAAATTCATTAAGGATATTTTCATTATTTTTAAGTCCTAGGGTCCTAAACTACGTGGTTTAAGACTTGAAATGCAGTGTTTTATAAGGGGAAAATCTATCCTAGGTCCACTCATACTCATGCATGCATATTGAAGGGGTTTAGGAGGTGATCAAGTGAGAGTTCTTCAAGTTTTCCTTCAATCCTTCATTGGGCTTTCAAGGAGTGATAAAATCTGATCTTCCCCAGGTATGTAGGGTTGTGAATGGGTGAATCCGTTCACACCCATGCCCAATCTCCCTCTAAATCATGAAATTCCTATATTGATTCAATGGGGTTTTAACCCAATGTATGAAATTCTTAATTCTCTACATGGGTATGATTTAAATGTATTTCTGCTATTGAATTATGGATTATGGGCAAGTTTTACATTGTTTTTCATTAAGATCATATTTTAAGCTTTTTAAATTTAAATGCCCATTTATGAGAAGTTCATGAAAGTTGAGATTTATAATGAATGTTCATGTATGATGAAGTGTTAATGATGAAAATTATGTTTTCAATTTACCCATGTTTATAATCATGTTTTCAAGTGAATTGAGTAATTTTTAAGCATGTTAAAGTCTTGGGCAATGCCCACATGTTCAAGAATGATTTACAATTTATGATATGGGTTTCATGATTAATCGATTTATGATGTTGGCCGATTAATGGGCCCTTGATTCATGGCAAAAATGTATGTAAATGGGGATCAGCGATGTTAATGTTTATTTGACCATGAATCTCATGAATGATGTTTATGATCTATATAGAAGCCTAATGTGCATGTTTTTGGGAGCAGTGTCTAGCACCGAGTAGCCCGGCGTTTAAAGGACTACATCGATGTCTCATAACTACGTGTCATTGTAGGTTCATGTTGATACATTACAATGTTAATGGATCCCCTCTTTCGTGATATCACATAATGCACGTCCCTTGTCTGGCAAGCCAGGATGGCTCTGCCCACTTGAGTGAGATAGTTGGGGCACCATGTAAGACTCTACCATGATAGTGTCGGTTATGACGAGTCCTCCCATTGTTTCGTATTTTTTAATGCATTGTTACGTTTATGATATTTTGGCTCAAGATATGATTTATAAAGTTTCTCTTATGACTATGATAATTAATGAATTACAAATGTTTTGAAAATCTTGAGCTTTATGTTGCACTATGATATTTATGTTATGAGCATGTTGTCCTGCTCTTATGATCACTTATGAACTTTTATATATTTTAAATGTCCGTTTTACTTAGCTTGCATATTCAGTACATTCCATGTACTGACCGCATACTCTATGTTGTATCATTTCATGATATAGGCTCTGATCTTCAGACTCAGCACCGTCATTAGCCCATTCTCGGAGTTTGCATCCAGCTCATTGGTGAGTCCTCATTCTTCGAGGACCAGTTTGATATCAGTTATCTATTTATGTTGAGTTTTCTAGACTTGTCGGGTTAGTTGGGGGTGTTTTCCCGTCAACCCATCAGATATGTTAGAGGCTTTCAAACTAAGTGTAGCATTTAGCTGTTATGTATGAAGTGCGTGTCGCTCTCTATGTTATGTCTTGGTTATGCTTTCGCTATGTTATTATGTTGAGTATTCTGCTTTATTGATATTGAGTTATATGTATGCTCGCGCCATGGGTCGACTTGGAGTCTCTCGGGGCTCCTTGTCCCGTTATGCGATCTGGGTCTATGTTTGGCTCATGACAAACTTAGTATTAGAGCAATAGATTTGAAGTGTCCTAGGGATTCCGAAAGCCGCGTTAAGTAGAGTCTTTTCAAGGGTGTGAAGCACGACACACTTATGACGAAGAGGCTACGAAACGTTTAGGAAATGTTCCCTTCTTTCATGACCTATGTCCTGCGATGAAATGTCTCCCTATCCTTATAACTCGTGTTATTCACGATTGCAGAATCATGGCTCCCCGCAGAGTAAATGGTAGGAGGTATGGAAATGGAAACAGACATGAGGATGGCAACGGAGAGGGGCACCAACAAGCCCCACCAGTCAAGGAGCACCATGCATCGAAGCCGGTTTCCTATGCTGAATTTCGGGCAGCTATTCAGATGTTAGCGTAGGCCTTGACTGCTCAAGTCAACCAGCAGGAAATGGCATATATTCCACAAAATGGAAATGCAACGGCAGCTCGAGTCAGATATTTCTTGAGAGTGAACTCGCTAGAGTTCCTCGGGTCAAAATTAGATGAGGACCCACATGAGTTCATCGATGAGATTGTGAAGATCACCCAAGTCATGGGGGTGAATGGTTTGAGTGTATTGAGTTGTCCTCATATCAGTTGAAAGGGGCCACAGACATTTGCTTTCGACAATGGAAAGATAGTAGGGCCGCCAGAGCTGGCCCTGTCACTTGGGAGGAGTTCCATGTTGCGTTCCTAGATCGGTTCTTCCCTCATGAGATGAGGGAGTTAAAGGCAACCGAGTTCTTGAATCTTAAAAAGGGGAGGATGAAAGTACAAAAGTATGCATTTGAGTTCACTCGCTTATCAAAATAAGCCCCAGAATTAGTGGTTGATCAGAGGGCGCGAGTGAGCAGGTTTGTTCATGGGGTGCCGAGCTATTTGGACAAAGATTGCAGGAGTGCTATGCAGCACCAAGATATGGATTTCCCTTGTATAGTCTTGTATGCCCAGCAGATAGAGGCAACACATGTGAGGGAGAGAGAGGCCAAAAGGGCCCGGACAGATTACTATGGGTTCACTCAGCAGAGATCTGGCAGTGGTCACCGCCTTCAGATTCAGCAAAGGTCACTAGCTCCAACACCATCATCAGCTAATGTTCCATCCAAACCCAAGGGGGATCAGAGGAGTAGGGTAATCTTGGGCAGATTTATATGCCTAAGTGATACTCAAACGTATCATTTTCGCCTTGTTTATCGTGCAATGTGTATACATTTTCATGTAATTGGTAATAAAATGTGAATTTATACTAACCAACATGATTAGCATTGTTTTGTAGGTAAAATGTGATTTTGAAGAGCTAAAATGCATGTTGGAACAATATCGGAGTTGGACTTGGATTCGAGCACGAAAAAGGCATTGGACTGCACCAATTAAAGGGGCTCTGCGATGGAGCCGTGCCACGCTACCATCGTGAAGGCACTCTGCCTGGAGGGTGAATAATTATTCAAATTCCAGTGGAGCCACGCGACAGCTCCGTGGCACGGAGGCAAGCCTCCGCGTTGCATGTCGTGCCACGTTGAGGCTATATACCCGGACCCTAAATTTCCTGTGAGGGTCCGCGTCCACGCCGTGTCACGGAGGCAAGCCTCCGCGTTACCCTCCGTGACACGTTGCTTGTTATTCCGAGAAAAATTTCCATTAGTATAAATAAAACACTTAGGCTTATTTTTAATTAATTCAGACTTGGTGGAGCAAGGAAGTGGGTTACAGGCAGTTGAGGGACGAAAAAGCTCAGGGTTTTTCTCTCTCTCTTTCTTCTTTCAATCAATTGTTTGTATGATTAACACTTGTTTTAGGATGATTAATCCACAAATGAGTGGCTAATTCCCTTCCTTGCTGAGGTTATGAACATTTGTGATGAATTTTGATTATTGAATTATATGGTTTTTCATCTTCTTCTTCCATGTTGTTCTATTAATTCTTGTTTCTACTGCATTGGTGTGTGGCCGGCATTAATGTACATCTAAAAAGTCCGATTTCACTCGAGAGAGCACGAAATTGGAAAGTTGTGAATTAATAGGGTATTGTTCTTAACTTGATTTGGGAAAATTGGGTTTTGATGTGCTTTCCTGATAGAAATATACTTGAAAGCCGTATTAGTCAATTTAGGAACTGGAATTGTATTGCTAGGTCATAAATTGCATTTGATCACAGAAATGTAGACGGATGGTTTATGATTCATAAGTGAGATTAAATACGAGAGTTTTAATCTCTAGGCTAATGTTCTTGGCTAGCAACAGGAAGAGAAGATTAACCAAATTATGATTATAATCAAGTTCATTACTTGTTCTTAACCTTGGCATGCTCATATCCATAGTTTCAATTCAAAGTAGATATTTGTTAATAGTTTTAGTATATAATTTATAAACAAATTAATTAACTTTTGGTTACTTTGTTGTCAGCATCTTTAGACGTAAGATAGAATATAGTATACTTAAGCAATTTTTACTTATCCAGAGTCTCCTTGGATCGATACTTGGCTTACTTAAGCCACTTACTACTTGTTTGACCACGTGCACTTGCGTTTCGGTATATAACCCATATAGAAAACACCCGAACATAGGGCCTCAGGTTCGAGGGACCAGAGGAGCATGCAGGTAAAGCACACCTTTCCAGCCTGCGGAAAGTGTGGCAAGAGTCATGCAGGGGAGTGCTTGCTCGGCTCAGATATCTGTTATAGAGACGGTAGATCCGGCCACATGCGTCGAGCGTGTCCATTTGCTTAACAGGATGATGATAGAGGTCATGCACAAACTACCAGGTCAGCAGCAGCTCCAACAGGCTCAGCTCCGCGGGTGGCATCCACTAGTGGGGATGGAAGACAGCACCAAAACAAATTATATGCCCTTGCCTCGCGTCAGGAGCAGCAGAGTTCACCAGATGTGGTTACTGGTATGTTACGAGTGTTTCACCTTGATGCTTATGCTTTGTTAGATCCAACAGCTACGTTGTCTTTTGTGACACCTTATATTGCTAGTAGCTTTGGAATCAGACCCAAAATTATGTCAGAACCATTCTCAATCTCTACTTCCGTTGGTGATTCAGTTATAGCTAGGTGGGTGTATAGAAGTTTCCTGATCACAGTATTGTAGAAAGTCACCTCCACAGATCTAGTAGAGTTAGCCATGACTGACTTTGATATTATTCTCGGCATGGATTGGTTGTATGCATGTTATGCTTCTATTAATTGTAGAACCCGTGCAATGGAGTTCGGCTTTCCGGGTGAGCTAGTTTTAGAGTGGAAGGGTAGTACAGTCGTGCCTGTAGATCGCTTTATTTCCTATCTTAAGGCCGAGAAGATGATTTTCAAAGGTTGTGTGTACCATATAGTTAGGGTTAAGGATGTTGAGTCCGAGACCCCGACTATCCAGTCAGTTCCGGTAGTATGTGAGTATCCAGAAGTGTTCCTTGATGATTTACCTGGTGTTCCTCCTGAGAGGGAAATTGATTTTGGTATTGACCTTTTTCCCGACACATAACCTATACCTATTCCTCCCTACAGAATGGCTCCAGCCGAACTAAAATAGTTGAAGAAGCAGTTGAAGGATCTTTTGGATTAGGGTTTCATTAGACCAAGAAAGTGCCCGTGGGGTGTACCAGTTCTATTTGTCTGAAAGAAAGAAGGCTCTCTTCGTATGTGTATTGATTATCGGTAATTGAACAATGTCACTGTCAAGAACAGATATCCTCTACCCAGGATTGATGATATATTTGACCAGCTCTAGGGTTCCAAGTATTTTTCTAAGATGGATCTTATATCCGAATACCATCAGCTCAGAGTTTGGCAGAGTGACATCCCAAAGATAGCTTTCAAGACACGGTATGTTCATTATGAGTTTGTAGTTATGTCTTTTGGACTAACGAATGCTCCTTCAGCTTTTATGGACTTGATGAATAGGGTGTTCAATCCATATTTGGTTATGTTCTTGATTGTGTTTATTGATGACTTCCTGATATACTCTCAAAGCGAGAAGGAGCATGAAGCTCATTTAAAGGTGGTGCTACAACTCTCAAGTATCGCCAGCTATATGCTAAATTCAGCAAGTGCGAGTTTTGGTTGAACTCAGTGGCATTTCTAGGCCATGTGGTATCAAGTGAGGGCATACAAGTGGACTCTCAAAAAATAGAAGCGGTGAAGAATTGACCTAAGATTGGTGAATCCTTCCGATATCCGGAGCTTTTTGGGCTTAGCAGGCTACTATAGGAGATTTGTTGAAGGTATCTCATCTATTGCAGCACCCTTGACCAAACTGACCCAAAAGAAGGTGAAATTCCAATGGTCGGAGACTTGTGAGAAAAGCTTTCAAGAGTTGAAGACTCGACTCACCTCAGCACCGGTGTTGACTCTACCCGAGGGCACCGATGGGTATGTGGTGTATTGTGATGCTTCAAGGATCAGACTTGGGTGTGTATTGATGCAGCACGGTAAAGTTATAGCATATGCCTTCAGACAGCTAAAAGTTCATGAGAAGAATTACCCGAGCTATGATCTTAATTGGCGCGGTGGTATTCGCCTTGAACATATGGCAACATTATTTGTACGGGGTCCACGCGGATGTATTTATGGACCAGTTTACAACATGTGTTTGCCCAAAAGGATCTCAATCTTAGGTCGTTGAAGTACTATAATGGCCGGGCGGATTGCTACATCATATATCAATTAAAGATCTGTTTGTCCCCGAACGGCACTACGATATAGAGGCAAGGGTTTATAACCACCCTAGGTGATTCTAACATGGTTGTATATTTCCTAACTTCTAACCGACACCGGTGACTATTGATTCTGTGTCTTGGTCTCGTAACTTATTGTTGCAGGATCCCTGTATCGCCCCTTACTATAATATTTTTCCATGTAGGTTTGATAATTTCTAGCGGAGCTATAAATCTTCGTCTGGGGTTGACCAAGACTCAAGCGCTAATTTACGCAATTACCCCTCCTTTGGGTGTTTCGGATTCTTATTCCTAATTTGGGTGTCGTAGGCATTCCTGATTTTGTCGGACTTCTCAGACTGGCTGGTTTGAAATGGTAGGGGTCTACGATGGAATTCCAACCGTCATTTTTTTTGGCCTTCCGCTGCAGCGAGTGGATGTTGCTACAGCAGAAAACAAGGTCAGTAAAAGGGCATATTGCACGGTTTTGAGTTCATTCTAACTTCACCTCACTCAAAATTGTGCAAATCCTCTCAATCTCCTCAGCAAGTCTCCCCATTTCTCAGGTAGTTACCTCACCTATGGCTCCTTTACTTCATTTGCTAGGGTGTACCTGCAATACATTGTCTATTTGCTTGCGTTTTTGGTTAGTTATAGGGTGATATGTGTAGGTTCTCTTGTTTTAATTTCATGGCTAGATTTTCGTAGCATGCTACTTGTATTTACATTCTTGAATAATCTCCACCGTTCTCTGCGTGTTTCGGATCGGTTTCATGGGGTTGCAAATAATGGAGTTTGGGTGGGGTGGTGGTTTGACTTCCTTGAAGCAATCAGGCTATAATTCGTACCTTATCTGGTTGAGTAATAGTTGCTAAGGCTTGGGCAAGTCTTCCCCTTGCTCGATTTGTAGTTAATTTGAAAAAATACGCAGGTTGAAAATTCAACTTCCATTGATGGGGTTCAGAGGTTTGGGGAAGGTGATGTCCTAAGCAGCAGGCCCATGCTCGCTGCAGTGGTATCGTGACAGCGGACCTCCCTCCGTTGTGGCAAACTCACTGCGACGGACACACATCCGCTGTAGTGGTCCGCCTGGGTAGTGGTCCTTCCTCAAATCCTAGTTTTTCTTTTCTCTCATACTTGTTTCCTAGTCATTCGATACCTTTTCTAATACTTTTTATCAATGCAGGCTTATCAACATGGCCGCCTTTAGCAGCAACATTCATACCGAGGACTATATCTGCTTCGTCAACGATCAATGTCAGTTCCGACAAATGAACAGGCCATAAAGGACTTGTTACATGCGAGTGAGTTTATCATGCAGGATATATAGGAGAAAGCATCGGGGTTCTATGCCCTCCTCCACGAGATCGGCTGGGGCCTATTGGCGGAGGACCCGAATAAGGCTATTGAGGTCTGGGTGAGGGAGTTTTACGCTAACCTTCCAATGGTGGCCTGGAGCCGGGACGAGCCGGTTGCTTACGTCAGGAGTATGCAGATCACTTTGACCCCCGGTACCATAAATGACGCTTTGGGTCTTCCAAACCCTCCTGAGGCTGCTGAAGACACGGGATGTAGATGGAAATGGGCAATGGCTGGTGGATACGCTGGTGGTGGAGGAGCAGAGGGCCTCGACCAACTGGGGCATCACCCCGACAGGTATTCAGAGTACTCACTTCACTGTGGAGGCCAAGAGGTGGATCTACTTGGTGTCCTAGAGGATTCGTCCGTCCTCCAATGTCATGGACATGACCTATCCTCGGGCCCTGGTGGTGGCCTATGTTTTGAGGGGGTGAGGGTGAACGTGGGGGCTCAGATCATTGAGTAGTGGAGGTATTTCTCTGCGAAGCCCATCACCAGCCTGCCCTTTCCTACTCTTATTACTAGGCTTTGTAAGCGGGCCGGAGTTTATCAGGAGTCCCAGAATGTTATTATGGATTGCGACATGCCCTTCAATCCCTTGAGGGTGAAGGGGGCTCCAGGGAGAGGCCAAAAGAAGAGGAAGACCGCGTTGGTTGAGGGAGATGGTGGATCCAGCACCTCCAAACCTATCGGGTCATTTGATAGGATCAAGGCTGAGATGGCAACTGTGCGGGAGCTTTTTGGAGGGTTGCCCAGACCTCCCTCCCCTACCAGGCCCTTCACTAGCAGACCCTCCACTAGCCGGGCCTCCGGTGCAGCAGTTTCTGACTTAAGAGAGATGCAGAGGGCAATTGATGCTCTAGCCTAGACTCATGTTGAGCTCCGTGAGGACTTGGAGCGGGATATGAGGAGGCAGCGTTCTCGAGAAAATATGCTAATCAAGATGTGGAAGGGGATTAAGAAGATCCTGAAGAATCTCTTTTCTGTTTCCAGGATACCCCAGGCCATCGGGTAGGATCGTCCGAAGTTCTCATTTCTCAACGGGTTCGAGGAGAGAGCGGACGAGGACGCAGGAAGTGGTAGTGATGAGGCCTCCATCTAGATGGGTTGCAGTATTCCCCCTATTTTCAGCTTTTATAACTGTTTGTTGGAAAGCCCCCTTTTGGGGCTTTTCGACAATGCTTTTTTCTTTTTCTGTGTCTGCTTTTGGATATTGGTACTGGTTTCTACAAATGCCCGTTTGGCATTTACCAACATTGGTCGTGTTTTTGGCCCCCTTTATGATATCATAGTAGTTTCCCTATATTCGCCTTGCTTGTCCATTTTCACTATGTTCTATCTGTTTTCTGATGTTCGTAACAGGGGATTTTGAAACTCTGGAACCTGACATTCTGCCTGACCGTGTCCACTGCGGCAATTAATTTACCGCGACAGCGGACCCATTACGACGGGGATTCATCACTGTAGCGAGTCCGCTGCAGCAAAAACTCACTAAGCCAAATATAATGGGGTCATCATCTCCCCCAAGTCACACAAGCCAACCCCGCCCACCAGTTTATCTCGTATCCTCAATACTCATACATGGTCAGATACAACACAAGCCTGTAGAGATACCAATTGGACATATTCGGATCGCACAATGGGAAAGAAATAAAGTGAAATCTTCCTAAATGCCTTAAAGTTTCCTGAAGATTAGATGTGGACATCTATACACCAATCCCTAGAAGTCTACTCTACATTGCTCTTATACTTGTGACATTAGTAACCTATATTCTCTGATACAAGCTTGTCACGACCCAAATAAGTGGTTGTGCGGGTACCTACACCGACGCTACTCGTTAGGAGAACCCTTGCGGAACATTACAATCAATATCCAAGAATTTCCATTAACTAACGCAATTCAATAATAACTCACAATAAAAATAAACTACAAACTTTCCAAAACCATGACCCTTCCAAGATCTAGTCTAGACAGGTACAAGAGCTCTAATTGAATACATGACAAGACCAAAAAGACACAGCTTCGTCTGAGAAGAAGAACACGGAAGCTGATGTTGAGTACTCCACGTCAATCAAGGAACTTCAAACCTGCCACAACCTACACCAAAAAAGTGTAGCAAGATAGTATTAATACTCCACATGTACCGGTAGGCATCATCGGCCAATTAAGGTTAGTTAACACAACAGCATAATAATCAACACATAATTAATGTTACTAAATTTAATAATTATTCCACTTATCCAAAACTCAATAACTTTAATAGCTATATTATCTTTCCTTAAGTCCAATCAAGGTTCGTGGAATCACCCTATAGTTCTAGTCATTGGCTTATCTCAAATTTGCCTCTTTGTATTTCCGCTACAGCAAAGACTCAGGCCGCTACAGTGATCCCGTTGCCGTGACAATGTACCTGCCACATTGCTATTGTAATCAGTCAGTAGCCAATTTTTTTCAGATCTAGTTCTGTTCTATCCCGCCTTATAATTTTGTAACACATCTACCTCTTTTATCACTTCCCTATGATCGGCTAAGTCCATCCATTACCACTTATTGACCTACTCAATTACTTACAACATTTTCAAACTTTTCCAAATTTAGTACTTTAACTAACAAGGTCTACTCGCCTACCTTATGTTAAACCCATCATGTTACCTTTTGTAACCCACAAAATCAGTTAAAACAACATTCAATCATAAATACAGGTTAACTAACTCAAGTACACACAAGAAATCACCAACAACGTGTCGAGGGAGTCAACTTTCCAAATCCTAAAGTATATGCACATACCTGTCTCCATACCACGAAAATACCATAAGATATCATACCTGGACCATATAGCCATATATAGTATTACAAACGTGTTTCTTACGTCAAACCCAAATCATGTCAGTATATTCCCTATGACACTTGTATACTTATATGTGTATCTATAGCCGTATGTATAATAAATCATACCCACACAATCTCCATCACATAATCATCCATTCAGTGATATACCGGACATACGCCTCTGTTACATCACTGTACACACATGCCAGAGGGTATTATGTTTCCCTTTCAGTCATGACTTGCAGGGGACTCTAGAAATCCATGTATTGTATACCCAGTCGTAAGAGTGTTTTATCATACCTGTCTGTGTACTCATATCCATACACCCAATCACATGGTATTTTAACCATACCTGTCTATGCAGTCTCTCATCCTGCTCGACCGGATGCTCACCTCGGGCACGAGCCATTCAAGTACCCAATCCTCATCCAAAGTCTAATCGTACTAACATGTTCATCCTAATTCTTTACCTTTGGCCCCAGGCTTCACATTCACCATTATATCACGGATTTACCTTCTGTATCTTTTATTATCTCAGTCATATGTTCGTTCGATACCAACTATCCCCTCAATCTCAGGACACACATCATAACACAACAAACAATAGATCACACATGACAAGAGTTACATATACATATTAACAAGCATAATCACATGCGTAATATTGAACCCAATCTCATACTCAAATAGTAATAATATCAATTACAGTAATACATTAAAAGAAATTACAACTTGGCCCGTTCACTGCTTTGGGATCCGCCATAGCAACATTTCTGCCGCTGCATCGGTACGATAACCGCTGCATCGGTACTGTTGATAGTACTACGTCCAGTCTTCTAGTGTCTCATTCTCTATCATGCCCGCCAAAATAAAAGCAACATCTTATCAAGCTTATTCCAACCATTAACTTTTCACGGTACAATTATCAACACGAACAATACTCACCAATCCAAATAATACAATATTAACCGCATCACATTTAGGTCATTACGTAAAGTATAACTACCCTAATTCACAAACTTCAACTCACATTATATAATAATTATAACCTATTGATCATTCATTTATTTCAAATTCTAAACATGATTTACCTAATTAATCATCAAAGATTTCAAATCCAAAAGACCTATAATTCTATACACAACAAAATACATTGATAGAACGTCGGAAGGTCAATTTACCTACACTTGATTCGGTTTCACATACACCGTTAAATATAGACTAATAATGATTTCACTCTTGTTACACCCCATAAGTTTCTATTGTTTAAGTCAGCATATTCGTACGTTAGTCAAAAGGTTTAGAGTACGACGCGTACGAGAAAGGGCCTGGGAAAAAGACGAACGAGCACAAAATCGAGGTTGCAAGGGAGAAGGCCGGACAAGCTGCCAAAAGGGGCAGCGTGTCACGGACCCTCCCCGTGCGTGTTGGGCTCCGTGACGCGCCCGTAATACGGCACGATGGGGTCCATGTAACAGACCCCCTATCCACCGCCCAGGTATATATATAAAGTCCCTTTATGTGTTGAATCATTTCATATATCAACATTCTCATCCAACAAGTGAAAGGTATGTAATTTTTAAGTTATTTTCCTCGAATTACGCTGCCAAACACCGTAAAAACTCAAATTAATTTCAGGTATTGGGTTATAAGCCTGAAGGTAGCATTACTACGGAGTTATTTTCTGGAAATTCGCCCGGCAAATCGTAATCCTGCTGAGTAGAAGCTGTCAGAATTGCTCCAAACTTATTTCTATACGATCACAAGATTCAAGTAAGCATTTATCCCTTCTGAACTCTCGTGAAAGTATACGTTTTCGGCCATATTTCGTTAAGTTGAAATATAGTTAATATTAGTATTGTAAGTTATCGTTTCTACCGAATTTAATACTGAAACTAGTCTCATTCTCCTAGTAATGTGATTAAAATTGGGAAGAGCTATTGAATACAGATTGGAACTCGCCAGTTAGTCAGGAATTAGCGATCCAGGTATGTTAAGGCAAATCCATTCGACAAGTTAGTTCTTTTAGTATTACAACTCAGTTTGAATCCCGGTAAGAGAGCCAAAAGTATATCTATTGTGATGACCTGTTGTTATTAGCTGAGACCAACACTCTATATTTAGTTTGGGATTGACCTTGCCCTGTATAACCTTCCATAACCAACCTCAGGGTTACTAACTGTGTCGACGCCCGCCAGGAGTGAGATGACGTCGCTCCAAGGAGCGGTATGCCGTACGCGAGGGACGAAGATGAGGTCCCAGGTCCTCATACAGTCTATTCCATGGTTGTACTATTATATGTCGTATTGGCACCACACCCTCTTCGAGCATGGTGCCCCGGGTGAAAATATCAGGAGTCAACTAGGCTCAGACCCAGCTACAGATCAGGGGCCGAGCAAGATTAGTTGCAGACCCAGGGGACTGGTAGGACGACTATAGCTATTAGTTGACTTAGTGTGACCTTGTAGGGGTATACAGATTCAAGTGTACTCGTTAGGGCTTGGGGGGGCCTGGGTGGATTATTCTGTGCTGATTGTACCTTCTAGCTTATGGGGGCCAGGTAAGGTTCTTATTTGCATTAGTTACTGATAGATTACAAACCGGAAGTTCAACTATTCATGTAGTATTTCTACCCTTTTCTTTCCGTTACTTTCGGTTTCATTTCAATTCATTCAGTTATTTACAGTTACTGCCTTACATATTCTGTACATATTGTACTGACGCCCTTCCTAGGGCGTTGCATTACTTGCCTGCAGGTGTCGATAGATGTGGACCAGGATCTTCTTAGCTTTCACCGGAGCTAACAGTTAGAAGGTTTACTCTTTTTGTTTGTACAGTTTATGGGTAGGTCAGGGCCCTGTCTCGACCATTTTATCACTCCTAGAGGCTTGCAGATTGTTTCAGATCCTTGTGGTTAGTTGTTGTTGGTCGTGTGGGGCTCGTGTATACTTTATCTTACGTGTTGGCTCTGTGGGGCCTTGTTTAACTGTTAGTTAGCAGCCTTGTTGGCCATAGCTTAGTTTAGTGCTGGATTTGTTTTACAGTTATAACTAGACATCATGAAGGTCTTGTCGACCCGCATAGGATTCCCTACTATAACCTATTTCTGGTTAGCTATTTTCTTTTACAGGTGGCTATGAGGCCTTGTTGACCGGGGTTTGTGTTTACAGCCGAGATATAGCCCGTTGTTTTCTTGATCTAAAGATTAGGCATGCACCAGAAGTGCATAAGCTCAGTCAGGTCTATTCAGATCCTAGTAGGGCACCAGGTGCTAGTCATGCCTCCCAAGATGGGGCATGACAAACTTGGTATCAGAGCAGGTTGTATCCCAGAGAGTATGCAACCCGTGCTAAGTAGAGTCTTGTCTATGAATGTGTTGTGCACCACATTCTATAGGCAGGAGGCTATGAAGCATGATAGGATGGTTACTCTTCTTTCTCTTTCGGTCGTGCTATAGAGTTGTACAGTATAGGGTTGAGTCCCTAAGCTTACCATATTCTGCTTGTCTATAGAGAAATGTCAAATGTACGACAGACCACGACTGGCAGAAAGTTGGACGTCGCAGCAGGAGAGGGCACTAGTTGGGTACTCCAGTCAAAATCAACCCGATCTGAGGGCGACAGGGATACTCAATATCGATCTCCCCAACAGTCTTCACCTCGTCAGGAGCCGTCTAGAGTGGTAGATGCGTCGGCACCACCTCCAACAGTTTCTATACCGACACCATCAGATCAGGAGGTTAGGAGTGTTGTTATTATGACAACTCAAATAATGGCTGCACAGCATCAGCCAGTGGCACCCGTAGCTGCAGAGTCTTCGAGAGGACCTGGTAGTTTAAGGGACGAGTGGGGACTGAGTCCCTCGCAGTTCACAGGGACGGGCTGAAATATGGACCCTCAAGACTTTTTGGACTAACTGCAATGGATCTTCAGGGTAATGCATGCCACACCTATAGAGTCGATTGAGTTGGCGGTATTTCGACTGTGAGACATAACAGTATTATGATACGAAAGTTAAGAAAAGTCCCGAGGCAGAGATGTTCCTCCTCTGACTTGGTCCAAATTTTTAGAGGCCTTCCTGGACCACTATATGCCGCGAGAAATCCGACAGGCCCCGGTAGATCAGTTTCTACATCTAGAATAGGGTTCGATGAGTTTTCGGGAGTGCATTATGAGATTTGACTCCTTGGCCCGATATGCACCAGCTTTCATTGATACTATGCCAGCCAGCGTGCACCGGTTTATTATAGGGTTGCTTCTAAAATACGTAGAGACTTGTATTACAGCCACTCTGCGAGAGGACATAGATATTGTCCGTGTCCAGGCATTTGATCAAAATATTGAGGGGATCAGGTAGCAACAGCGGGAGATAGAAAAGGCAAATCAGGAGCAGCGCCGCAAGGCTAAACCTAGTGATGCGCAGGCAGAGTTCCATGGCAAACCTAGGTCGTGACTATTAGGCAGACCACCTATACCCCCACCTCCACAGCAGCAACAAGGTGGTAGACTAGACCGTCAGGGGCAGTCGGGACTCGATGAGAGCTCACAGCCATCGGGTTCACAACAGCAGGGAGGGTCAGAGTAGAGTAGATTCACTGTGCCACTTTGCGCTATCTGTAGTCGACGTCATCCTAGGGCATGCAAGTATGGTTCTTCGGCGTGTTATACTTGTGGACAAGAAGGTCACCTGATAAGAGACTGTCCATCTAGGGGTCACTGTAATCGGGACTGATAGGACAGATTTTAGTAGGGTCACGTGCCCCAGCATCTCCAGTAGGGCATAGGCCCTCAGCTCCAGTCGGCAGAGGCCGAGGTAGGTCAGGGGCATCTAGCTCAAGCACTGGTCCAGATCACACTTATGCTTTACCGAGGCGACAAGAGTCAGAGTAAGAGTCGGATGTAGTGACAGGTATGTTGGACATTTGTTCTCATTCTAATTATGCTTTGATGGACCCAGTTTCAGCTTTGTCTTATGTGACGCCATTAGTAGCCCAAAAATTTGGTATCACTCTAGAATTGCTTCAGTGGCCCGTTTTAGTGTCCACACCCGTCGGTGATTCTATTATAGCTAAAAGGATCTATTGGGGTTGCACAATAGAGGTTATTAGTCGCCAGACTTTAATAGATTTGGTAGGATTAGAAATGATTGATTTTGATGCAATTATGGGTATGGATTGGCTAGCACCTTTTTATGCCAATGTAGAATATTGGACCAAGACCATCCGGTTCCACTTTCCAGGGGAGGTAGTATGAGAGCGGAAAGATAATGCAGCTACGCCAGAAGGTAGGTTTATATCCTATCTTCAGGCAAGGAAGTTGATAGCAAAGGGCTATATTTATCATATTGTCCGGCTTCAGGATGTCCAGACAGAATCCCCGACTCTTCAGTCTATTCCTGTAGTCAATGAATTTCCAGATATATTCCCAGATGAACTTCCTAGTATTCCCCTAGAATGGGAAATTGATTTCGCTATCGACCTACTACCAGGTACTCAGCTTATCTCCATCCCTCCGAACCAAATGGCTCCTATTGAGCTCAGGGAATTAAAGGAAAGCTAAAAGATCTGTTAGATAAGAGCTTCATCGGGTTGAGTACTTCACCGTGGGATGCGCCAGTTCTATTTGTAATAAAGAAGGATGGCTCCCTCCACATGTGTATAGACTACCGATAGTTGAATAAAGTCACCACCAAGAACAAATACCCACTTTCTAGGATAGACGACTGTTTTGATCAGTTACAAGGGGTGAAGTATTTCTCTAAGATCGATTTAAGATCTGGGTATCACCAGGAACGGGTTCGGGAGAGAGAGATATCCCAAAGATGGTCTTCATGACCAGGTATGGCCACTTTGAATTCTTAGTCATGTCCTTCGGATTGACGAATGCTCCTGCAATATTCATGGATCTGATGAATAGCATCTTCAGGCCGTATCTAGATTTCTTTGTGATAGTATTTATTGATGATATTCTGTTGTATACCCATTCAGAAGCAGAACATCGAGATCACTTACGAACAGTACTCTAGATTCTCATAGATCGCCAGTTGTATGCAAAATTTTCTAAATGTGAGTTTTGGCTGAATTCTGTAGCCTTTTTAGGCCATATTGTGTCATAGGCTGGTATTCAGGTAGATTCACAGAAGATTGAGGCAGTAAAGACATGTCCTAGACCTACAACTTCGACTTAGGTACGCAGTTTCTTGGGGTTAGCTGGGAAATACAGGAGATCTGTAAAGGGTTTTTCTACTTTATCAACACCTTTAACCAAGTTAACTCAGAAAGCAGCTAAATTTTACTAGACTGAAGCATGTGAACAGAGTTTCCAGGAGTTGAAAAACAGGTTAACATCAACACCAGTACTAGCGTTGCCAGAAGGATCAGAAGGTTATGCAGTGTATTGTGATACTTCAGGTGTTGGGTTAGGGTGTGTTCTGATGCAGCGCAGTAAGGTAATTGCTTATGCTTCGAGGAAGCTGGGAAAACATGAAAAGAACTACCCCACCCACGATCTAAAGCTAGCCGCGTAATTCATGCCCTGAAAATATGGAGGCACTATCTGTATGGTGTCTATGTAGATATTTTCACTAATCATAAGAGCCTCCAGTATATCTTCACTCAGAAAGAGTTAAATCTACGATAGTGTCGCTGGTTAGAACTGTTGAAAGACTACAACATGAACATTTAGTATCATCCAAGAAAGGCCAACATTGCAGCAGATGCCCTTAGTCGTAGATCTATGGGGAGCCTAGCATATTTAAAACCTGAACAGCGGGAACTGGCCTGAGAATTACATTAGTTAGCCAGCTTAGCAGTCCGAATAGTGTACTCGGGAGACAATGGGGTTATAACTCAGAATACCGCAGTATCGTCCCTGGTAGTGGAGGTAAAAGAATGACAGTATGAAGATCCTCATTTAGCACAACTTAGGAGATAAGGTGCTACAGGGGAAAGTATCAGTTTTCGAGGTAACCGAAGATGGGATCTTGAGATATAGGGGTCGTTTTTGCGTTCTAGATGTGGCAGAACTTTGCCAGCAGATCATGGCAGTGTTACATTATTCCCGTTATTCTCTTCACCCAGGTTCAACAAAAATGTATCATAACATAGAAAAGATTTACTGGTGGCCGGGAATGAAAAAGGAGGTATCATAATTTGTAGCATAGTGCCCTAACTGCCAGTACGTGAAGGCTGAACATCAAAAACCCAGCGGACTAATGCAGGAGATAGCAGTGCCTACGTGGAAATGGGAGGCAATCAATATGGACTTTGTGACAGGATTACCCCGTACCAGACGCAGAATTGATTCTATCTGGGTGATAGTTGATAGGTTGACGAAGTCAGCTCATTTTCTGCCAGTCAGGACCGCTTTCTCAGCTGAGGACTATGTCAAGTTATACATCAGGGAAATAGTTAGACTACATGGTGTCCCAGTATCTATCATTTCTGACAGAGGAGCACAATTCACAGCTAGATTCTGGCAGTCATTTCAGAGAGGCCTGGGAACGCAAGTTAATCTGAGTACAATTTTCCATCCTCAAACAAACGGGTAGGCGGACGTACAATTCAGATGCTCTAGGATATGTTACGGGCGTGCGTGCTAGACTTTGAGGGCAGTTAGGATGAACATTTACCCCTTATTGAGTTTGTTTATAATAACAGTTATCATTCAGCAATCCAGATGGCGCCTTATGAGGCCTTATATGGGTGAAAATGCAGGTCCCTAGTTGGTTGGTTCGAGGTCTAAGAATTAGGGTTAATTGGACCAGACATAATCCATCAGTCAGAGGAGAAAGTGAAACTTATCAAAGAATGCTTATTGACAGCTCAAAGCCACCAAAAATCTTACGTTGATGTATGGCGTAGGAACCTGGAATTCAATGTAAATGACTGGGTATTTCTGAAAGTCTCACCAATGAAGGGCGTGATGAGGTTTGGTAAAAATGAAAAGCTTAGCCCGAGGTTTATTAGGTCGTATCAAATCCTCCGGAGAATAAGCCAGGTGGCATACGAATTAGATTTGCCTTCAGAATTAGAATCCGTTCACCTGGGTCTTTCATGTGTCGATGTTACAAAAATGCATAGGGGATCCGTCCCAAGTTATGCTAGATGAGGATGTCTAGATTACTGAGGAGTTGACCTACGAAGAAGTTCCAGTGGCCATGTTAGATCAGCAAGTTCGTAGGTTGAGGACTAAAGATGTCGCCTTTGTTAAGGTACTGTGGAGGAATAAGAATAAAGAAGAGATGACTTGCGAAGCTGAGGATGATATGAAGTCTAGATATCCTCACCTATTCCAGGGTTAGTCTGGACTATGCAGTTAAGTAAAATTGTTGTTCAACTGTTACTTTATGATTTATGATGTTTATAATATTCAGTTGACTATAATCTTGTTGTGAAAAGTTGTTATAGTGTTACATGAAGTGCTTGCACTGGACTTTTCTACATTTCAGGGTTTTCAGATAGTCTGTATTGTAGGGTAGACTCTGCCAAAATTTTTCCAGAATAGTGGTTGAAAGAGTTAAACTCCTATAGGTTATAGTTGATATTCGAGGATGAATGTTCCTAAGAGGGGGAGGATGTTACACCCTGTAAGTTTCTATCATTTAAGTCGGCATATTCGTATGTTAATTAAGAGGTTTAGAGTACGACGCGTATGAGAAAGGGCCCAGAGAAAGATCGAACGAGCACGGGATTAAGGTTGCAAGGGAGAAGGTCGGACAAGCTGCCAAAAGGGGCAACGTGTCACGGACTCTCCCCCTACGCGTTGGGCTCCGTGACACGCCCATAATACGGCGCGATGGGGTCCGTGTCACGGACCCCTGTCCACCGCCCAAGTATATATATAAAGTTCCTTTATGTGTTGAATCATTTCATATATCAACATTCTCGTCCAGCAAGTGAAAGGTACATAATTTTTAAGTTATTTTCCTCCGATTACACTGCCAAACACCGTCCAAACTCAAATTAACTTCATGTATCGGGTTATAATCCTGCATGGAGTATTACTATGGAGTTATTTTCTTGAAATTCACCCGTCAAATCGTAACCCGCCGAGTAGAAGCTGTCAGAATTGCTCCAAACTGATTTTTATACGATCACAGGATTCAAGTAAGTATTTCTCCCTTCTGAACTCTCGAGAAATTATACGTTTTCGGTCGTACTTCGTTAAGTTGAAATATAGTTAATATTAGTATTATAAGTTATCGTTTCTACTGAATTTAGTACTGAAACTAGTCTCATTCTCCTAGTAATGCGATTACAATTGGGAAGAGCTATTGAATACAAATTGGAACTCGCTAGTTAGTCAGGAATCGGCGATCCATGTATGTTAAGGCAAATCCAGTCGGCAAGTTAGTTCTTTTAGTATTACAACTCAGTTTGAATCCCGGTAAGAGAGCCAAAAGTATATCTATTGTGATGACCTATTGTTATTAGCTGAGACCAGTACTCTATATTTAGTTTGGGATTGACCTTGCCCTATATAGCCTTCCATAATCAACCTCAGGGTTACTAGCTGTGTCGACGCCCACTAGGAGCGAGATGACGTCGCTCCAAGGAGTGGTATGCCGTACATGAGGGACGAAGATGAGGTCCCGGGTCCTCATATAGTGCATTCCATGGCTGTACTATTATATGTCGTATCAGCACCACACCCCCGTTGAGCCTGGTGCCCGGGGTGCAAATATTAGGAGTCAATTGGGCTCAGACACAACTACAGATCAAGGGCCGAGCGAGCTCAGTTGCAGATCCCAGGGGACTGGTAAGACAGCTATAGCTGTTAGTTGACTCAGTGTGACCTTGTAGGGGTATACAGATTCAAGTGTACTCGCCAGGGCTTGTGGGGCCCCGGGTGGGTTATTCTGTACTGGTTGTACCTTTCAGCTTATGGGGGCCAGGTAAGGTTCTTATTTGCATTAGTTACTGATAGATTAGACAGCAGGAAGTTCATCTATTCATGTAGTATTTCTACCCCTTTCTTTTCGTTACTTTTGGTTTCATTTCAGTTCATTCAGTTATTTACAATTACTGCCTTACATATTCTGTACATATTGTATTGACGCCCTTCTTAGGACGTTGCATTACTTGCCTGCAGGTGCCGATAGATGTGGACCAGGATCTTCTTAGCTTTCAGTCAGGGTTAGCAAAGCAGTCAGCTCCTCTTCTCCGGAGCTAACAGCTAGAAGGTTTACTCTTTTTGTTTGTACAGTTTATGGGTAGGTCGGTGCCCTGTATCGATCATTATATCACTCCTAGAGGCTTGCAGCTTGTTTCAGATCCCTGTGGTTAGTTGTTGTTGGCTGTGTGGGGCCCGTGTATGCTTTATCTTATGTGTTGACCCTGTGGGGCCTTGTTTAGCTGTTAGTTAGCGGCCTTGTTGGCCATAGCTTAGTTTAGTGTTGGACTTACTTTACAATTATAACTGACATCATGGTGGTTTTGTCGGCCCACATAGGATCCCCTGCTATTACCTGTTTCTGGTTAACTGTTTTCTTTTACAGGTGGCTATGAGGCCTTGTCGGCTGGGAACTTTGTTTAAAGCCGAGATATAGCCCGTTGTTTTCTTGATCTAAAGATTAGGCATGCACCAGAAGTGCATAAGCTCATTCAGGTCAGTTCAGATCCTAGTAAGGCACCAGATACCAGTCATGCCACCCAAGATGGGGCGTGACAACTCTCTCCTCTAGGGATTTTTTTATTACGGGGATATCACTCCCTTTTTCTAATTCATTCATCATCAGAATTACAACGATTTAAATTAATCGACAGCAAGTTATCTAAGTTTCGATCCTACCCATCAAAAGCATATCAACCATCCACACATATATTTTTAGTTAGTCAAAGTCTAACACATGAGTGAGTATACCATAGCCTACCTAAGTGCCAAGCTATCATCAAAACGTTTTCAACTGCATGTTTGCATTGATTTCTTAAGTTCTTGCTGGAGTTCCTAGCTATGGAGGTTGAGTCTTTTCCTTTTAGCCCTTCTTATTTTTCCCAAAAGTTTGTTCTCTATTTTTGGGCGTTTCTATTAAGTCATTTTTAGAGACAAGATTTTTAAAATCCTAATTGGAATGGGATTGCGGAATTCTGATCTGTGTCACCCGCCGCAGTGAGTTCATATACCGCCGCAGCGGTTCCGCTATGGTGGGAAGCGTCCCACCATGGCGGACACATGCCTGGGTCCACCCGATCGTGATGCAACTCATTCAACTTGTTCATCTCGCGCCTTCTGTTTCTCAGAGATTTTGTTTCTCTTAGGTGATCGGGGTGCTATAACGGTCGGACAGGTTGTTACATTTAGACTGTTGTCCTACAAATGAATATGAATTTGAGTTAGAAAATATATGTTGTCTTTATAATTTTTTGCACATATTGTATGTTGATTTTGAACGATTCTATATGAAATTTTTTCATATAATTTTGTTAGGAAAGTGACATAAAATGTTTATTATTATGTACATATAAGAAAAAAGAATTATTAAATGTAAAATTCTAATTGAATTTAAAGTCCTTTATATTAGAATTCTAACTAGGGAACATGGCCGCACTTCGCCGGAGCGTTTAAGTATATGTATTTTAGTTTTAAAACAATGTATGATTAAGCTTTTGGGGGAAGAGAGGGATTAATAGGTTCCTCAATTCTGATTTGAAACTCAGCATGTTATTCCACTTTAGGGAAGATGCAACAAGTTCTTGTCCATTAAATACAATTCATTTATACATAATTGCTCAAGAAAAAACAAAGCAGAAGTACGCATCCCTTCTCTCTGTTCTCTTTTCAATCTCTCTGTTCTCTTTTCAATTAATATAATTAGTGGATATATAGAGAAAAGACATCCTCATGGAAATCATGGGGATGATAATGAAAAAAAGTAATTTTTGGTGGCTATGTCCGCATGACTGCAGTTTGCAAGTCATGAAGATCGATATGCTTATTGTTCATCATCATAAATAATCATCTCGAAACCCCTTAGCTTTTGCTGCTCAAAGATTGTCTCCATAACAATCATACAAAATTCAATTTCTATAGTTTGTCCAATAGTCGGTTTAATTCTTTAAAACTCACTCCCTACCTCCACTGTGATATATTTGTTTATTATTTTACAATCACTTCATTCTACAAAATATTTATTACACTTCCATGGGAAAAAGTACACCAAAATATATGTTGTAGTTTAAAGGTACGACCTTCATTTGTATCCCAAAAAAAACTCACGTGCCCATCAAATTATATTGTTAAATACCTGTTTAGTATAATAAAAATGAAATAAAATTTTTATTAAAGAATATTTTCAAACTTATTTATTCGGAATATACTATCCATTAATTAATAGATGCTAAACTTGATAACCTTCTTTATTTTTCATCACTAAGATCTTAATACAATGAAAACAAGAGATAATGATATGAAAGGATAATATACCAAATGCATAATTGATCGGGAAAAAATTGCTTCAAACACATATACTTAAGTGCTCGCGCGAAGCGCGGCCACGTTTCCTATTTTGATGATATAAATAACATAAATCATAAAGAAGTTGCACGTAAAAAAAAACTCAGATTAATACAAACACATATTAATAATAAATTTTCAACCTACCATTTTGAAGTATCAATATTTTATTTTCACTATTTGATGACAACTTTGTATTTAATCCTTCAATTTTGTGGCTGTGGATTCAAATTTTTAATTGTCGGGTGGTGTAAAACTTTATTTTGTGCTATATGATATCCTCCTCAATAACTAATGAGGTGATGATGTTATGGACTTGAAAAGGTTGATAAGCAATATTGATTAACTATTCACACTCTATAGTGATCGATAAAATAATTTTTTGCATTAATAAGAAATATAAATGGTTAAAGTGTAATAATCGAAACTTTTAGCTGAGTCATGATCAGACGCATATGCTCTGTAAAATCATAAACTAAAGTTAATTGACAATATCAAACTTGAGTCTGTAAAAAAAATATCCAGCAATCTTAAAGCACATGTGTAAAAGAGAAAACGAACCCAAGTGCAAATGGGAAAGAAACCAAGAAAATACATTTATTTAAATATTTTGTTTGCTCATCACGGTGAGATCTCAAAGTTATATGAATCTCTTATCATTTCATATGTTTTGTACAAATTTTGGATAATTTTATCACTAATTTTGAATATTTTTATTATAAATGAAAGTTTAAAGACCACCTTAAACTTGATGTGGTTTCTTCAAATTCCCCAATAATTCATTATTTTTAGCAAATTGATTATTAATTGTTACCTAAAAAATAGAGTTCTAGTAAATTATGTCCAACTTTTTAAGGGTATTTTCGTGATTTAACTTTAAATTTTGGAGCTTTCCACTTCTAGTATAACAAAGAAAATAAAATAATAAAAAGAATCGGTAATTCTAAAATACCAAAAATATGCGAAAAAGAGAAAAACTTACTGATATTCAAAAATCCAATAACGTCACTGTGAAGGTGTAACATTTTGCCTATATATAATTTATAGATCAAATTTCAACCTACATCTTAACTTTGTATTATATATAAGCAGAAATAACATCATATAATCTAAATAATTGAAAAAGTAAATAACATAATAAAGCTATTCATAATACTTTAAAACTCAATTGAAAGAAAACATGAGAAAGATAATATTTTTCTCGAGCAAAATTTATTTTTCCCGATAATAGAGAATGACTAACAAAAATGTTCATATATACATTAAAAATGTGACCATTGAGTTCTCTTTGGCAAGAAATAATAGTTAGTTTAATACTAATAACAATTGTGGCCATTGAATTCTTTTGAGCAGAAGCGTTTGTGGTAATTTAAAAGTAATAGCTCTTTAACTTTTTTTTTGGTGTGATGTAACTTTTGTATAAAAATGAAAAATGAAAGAAAAATAATTAATGAAAGAAAGTTTTTAAAAAATAAATAAATCTGTTAATTATTTAAAATAAAGAAAAATTCTCAAAAAATAAGAAAAATGTTATGAAATAATAAAGAAAGAACAAGAATATTGTATAGAGGAAGAGAGAAAGAGAGAAGGAGAGAAGTTCTTATTTCTCTTGATGGGATTAAATACAATGAAGGAGAACCCCTCTATTTATAGGGATAATTTCTCCTAACTTTTCTCCAAAAGATAGACTTTCACAATGATATAAACACATATATCTAGTACAATACAAATACCTTTATAGACATTCACTACAACACAAATATGTTTTATAACACTCCCCCTTGAATGTCTATTTGATAGATAATGTGCCTCGTTAAAACCTTACTAGAAAAAACCCAGTGGGAAAAAAATCTAGTGAAGGAAAAAGAGTACACATATCTAATAATACACATTTTGGCTGCCTCGTTAAAAACCTTACAAGGAAAACCCAGTGGGACAAAACCTCGCAAGGGAAAAAGAGTACAGCGCGTATTAACTCCCCCTAATGAGAACATCCTTGAATCTTTGCATCCTGATCTTGTGCACCATCTTCTTGAAAATTGCAGTTGGTAGAGATTTGGTGAATAAATCAGCCACATTATCACTTGAACGAATCTGGTGCACATTGATATCACCATTCTTTTGGAGCTCATGTGTGTAGAAAAACTTTGGCGAGATGTGCTTCGTTCTATCTCCTTTTATGAATTCTCCCTTTAGTTGTGCTATGCATGCAGCATTATCTTCATACAAAATTGTGGGTACTTTGTCACAATTCAAACCACATTTTTCTCTAATGAGATGTATCATGGACCTCAACCACACACATTCTCGGCTTGCTTCATGAATATCTATTATATCAGCATGATTTGATGAAGCAGCTACCAGAGACTGCTTTATAGATCTCCAAGATATGGCAGTACCTCCACATATGAACACGTAGCCAGTTTGAGATCGAGCTTTGTGTAGGTCAGATAGATACCCTGCATTAGCATAATCAACAAGATCCAGACTTGCTAACAAATTAACCGAATGTTATGCCTTATAGTATTAGCAAGATATATTAGTGCAACAACCACAGTAAGATATGGTACTTCAGGACCAAGGATTTCCTCATATAAGAATTATGAACAAGTTTAAAGAAACTTGTAAATGCTTCAGGCATTTTGAATCCTTCATGATTTTCATATAAATTTTATCAAGTGATAGCATTCATTAATATTTAAATGCATGACATCTTCTAGTGTCTGGACTACAGGTCCAATAAGCTTTATGCTTATCAATACGCATCATTTCACTTGATAATTATTTCTACATCAGCATGCTTTAATAGATGTAGAATTCAGATCCTCACAATCTTTTACAATATTGCGCACTATATTATATCAAAAATATCATCGACGATCAGTTCCAATGCGACATAACGTATTGAGATCTCTTCATTTTTCGTCACTTTCAGGTACCTGAACCTTTGCCAAGGTTTTATGAAGTGTTATGTCGTGGTGCTTTCTTAAAGCACTTGCCTCATCATTATGACCATCTTAATCACTTGCTCCTCTTCTTTTTCAAGAAGTTCTATATTTGGAACCGTTTGGTCTATCACGCTTCAGGCGTCTCATAGACTCTATCCTTCAAGGACTTTCCATTGGAGCATTTGCAACTTTTCTTTTTCCCGAGGATCTAGATAATTCATCCCACACTCAATTTTCAGTTGCTAATCATTTCTCCCCCTAATGTTAGAAAAACTAACATTTACTCCCCAAGCTCATTTGGGGACCCATCTTTGTGCGTTGTGGTGGGGCAATTCAATCATATATCGCACATTCAAATTTTAGATGGAATTATTTGGTTCCTGACCCTGGACCAATTGTGATAGGGGAACCTTGTTGGCTTGATGCATTCAAGTGTTGCTATATGTTAAATAAACATATCTCATACCAAATTTTATTTGGGAGTTTTATTCTCATAATCAATGATTTAGCTATAACTGGAGGCATACAATTCTCGCTAAACCAACATAGATATGAATCAGCATTATCAACATGATTTTATAATTTGGAACTATGCTCTTAGTATAATAATTCGAGCAACAACCTTACAAAAATCAATTGCAAGTGATATCAAAACACATGTGACCATTCCATAGATGCATCTGTTAGCAAACGGTTCACATGGTAGGTGAATGGGCCCATATTCACCCTTTTATAAGTTCCAAAATTTCAGGGAATATAATTCCAATCTTAGCTGATCAAGATCATTCTATGATGAGAACAAGCAACACAAGAGAATTCTTGAAGAATCTTTTATTTCTTCAACATATAGCCACGTGAATTCTCAATTATTTTTGTATCACATTTGAACCGGGATGGCCAACCGGTTATGCCAACTTATTTCAGTAAACTTCTGATTTACTTTCGTATGTGATTTCATCATCATACCCATATTTATGTACTACAAATAAAAAACCGTCGGGTAATCTTTTACATATATATTTATAACCCGCTTCAATTGTAGTAGCATGAAGATATTAGATCTTCCCATAATTTATAGTCTCATTTTTTTTCAATGTCATTGAAACTTATAAGTTTCCTTTTGTGACTTAATACAACAATTTCATTCCTTCAGGTAGTAATACATTAGCTCTTCCGGAGCTCTCAATTAATTTTGTATACTACCACATATTCAATCATATCAAAATAGTTTCTCCATATAGTTTCAATTTTGAAACAATTTTGAATGTTGATGAGCTATACTCATGAACAGACGTATAGTCTTGATGAATCCAATCATATCGTGCCTTTGGGTGGATGACCATCTTCAGGTGGTCATACCTTTCTTTTAGGCTATTCCACAAAACAAGTGGATCCTTGATCATGAGATATTCAATTTTAAGAATTTCATCAAGATGATGACGCAAGAATATCATAGCCTTAGCACGATCTTGATTTGATGCTTTGTTTTCACTTTTAATGGTGTCTCCAAGACCCATTGCATCCATATGGATTTTTGATGCTTTGATTTCCCTTCAGGGACTAGATCTGTATTAGATCTATATTTGTAACATTTATCAAAGTTCTCAATTTCTCATTCTTCAGGAATGGAACATGATCATCAAAATATGCGTTAACCACATAAGGTATGATAGCTTAAAACCTCTTTTAAGATATTGCTACTTCGGGAGCAAATCGAGGTATGCATATAACATAGATGATTTCTCTTACATATTTTCACAATATTGTTCTGCTGGAACAAATATATTTTCGCAATATTGTTCTTCTAGAACAAGTATGTTTTTCACCATATTGTTCTTCTGGAACAAATATATTTTTCACAATATTGTTCTTCTGGAACAAATATATTTTTCACAATATTGTTCTTCTGGAACAATTATGAGGCATGAATTGCCAAGTGAATCAATAAGTCGTTCCTCAAGTTCATATACAAAATCGATATTGTTATTAGTAAATACATAAATATCAAGAAATACTAACTTTCATCTTTCTAAGAAAACTTTGATTTTTCTTACCTCAAATCTTTCAAAGTGAGTGCTCAAGGCAGAGACTCGTGCTGATAACGTGTTATGAAATAATAAAGAAAGAACAAGAATATTATATAGAGGAAGAGAGAAAGAGAGAAGGAGAGAAGTTCTTATTTCTCTTGATGGGATTAAATACAATGAAGGAGAACCCCTCTATTTATAGGGATAATTTCTCCTAACTTTTCTCCAAAAGATAGACTTTCACAATGATATAAACACATATATCTAGTACAATACAAATACCTTTATAGACATTCACTACAACACAAATATGTTTTATAACAAAAAAAGATAAATGGGAATGATGACTTATTGAAGTATATGATAACATTAAATGATATTAATTAAATAAATGAGTTAAAAAATAATTTTAAAATGAAAAAGTTACTCAAAAAACAAGAAAAAGAAATATAAGAATAGAAGAGAAGCTTTAGAAGCTTACCACATCATGATGCCTCTAAGATTCTTATATATATATATATATTTTTAAATTCAATATATCTATATATAGATATAGATATAGATATAGATATAGATATATTGAATTTAAAATACTTAATACTAGATTTTGAATTGAATTTAAAATCCTCAATACTAGAATTTCCTACCAAGTTCAAACAAGAAACAATTTAACAAGCTAAATTTTAGTTGATTTTAAATTTCAAAATATTAGTAAATAATTAAATGATAATTGTACCATAATATTAACTTGGACAGGAAGCGCGTGAATGCAAGCCCTCACCCATTTACATGTCGAATACATATATTTATTTTTGTGATTTTATTGTCATCCAACTTTTAATTTATTTTTTTTTAAATTAGTCGATGCGGGATATCTTAAATATTTTTAAAAAATAGTTAAATGACAATTTGTCAATTGTAGAATTTTTAAAAGAAGGGCAAAAATTCAACCAATATTTCTAATAAATTCATCCTTTTAATATAGTATAAATAATTATCAATAAATAGAGTGCTTTTTCTTAATTATCATTTGCAACAAAATTTTACCATTAATAGCTAATTTTTAAAAGATTATGTATTTCTTTTTATATTATTTTAAAATTATGTATCCCATAATTTAAGGCATTAAAATATATTTTTTAATTGATTCCTTAATTAACGCAAGCATTGCCATTTAAAATTAGATTCTCTCTCTTCGTAGTCTCTACTTTCGTTCTCCTTCCTCTTTTTTTAGTTGATTCTTCCCTCGTTTCTTTTTGCATACTGTCGATTTTGAAATCTATTGAATTTTTTTTTTTCTCATTTCCCCCTTCTCTCTCTTTGGATTTTGCTTGAAATTAGTATCCCAACATCCCCGGTATATATATTTAGTGATTCAAGATTTTTTTTTATTAATTTTAATAATAAAAATTTTGTTTAATTTAATATATAAATATAATTAAAAAAATCTATTTTATACTCTATCTGTGTAGATCCATCACTATTGTTAGATAACCATAAAACCACCTGAAATAATTATTAATAGACAACCAACACCATAATCTGTTATACTCTTTACAGGTTCCTCCAATAAATCATTGTACCGACCAACTATCTTTATAAATTAATATATAGAAATCTTTGATTTTTTAAGTCATTATGGTATTCTTTTCAAATATTATTTCTTTAATATTTGTGTAATCAGGAACATCTTATATGAAATCTATTGTTTGGTTCAATTTCAAATGAAAAAAAAGAGAAGAAGAATATATATATATATATATATATATATATATATATATATGAGATTTGTATTTGTTTATGCATTAGGTTTGGATTTAATTTTAATTTTTGCCCACAATACAGTGATTGCAAAATGTATTTTGTTGCATTTTTCGAGTATGCCAATGCTGGCCAGGAGATTCCATTTGATGATTTTGATGTTAGACTTTCATCATAGAAGGTTTGACATACTGCTATGGGATTATGCATGAAAAAAAAAAAGATGAGAACACAAGCAAGGTTTATAATAAAAAAAATCTTTTATCAAAAAGGTAAATAGTTCGATTGTAGCTCAGTTGTCAAATATCAAATCCTCAAAAATCAATCTTGATATAGTTATTTTGATTTTTAAGCAAGACGTGAGATTGATTTAGTTCCAGTCGATGCTTTTTTATTTAAAATATTCTGCAAGTATTTTAGTGAACTTTATTGAGTACATTCAATGTTGAAATGTAAATTTATGTTAGTTTGAATATCTTTTCATGGTATGAACAATTTTCTATATGAATACAGTATTGATACAATATTTAAATTGACCTGTATATTATACATATTACATACATATTCTATATATTTTGGATATACGTTGTATACATGTCTAATATATATATGATCTGTATATTTCTATTATATCTCTAATACATATAATATGCTGTTATAATACAATTGTGAAATATTTTTACTACTTTTCAAATGAGAAGAATTTTGATATAAATTCATATATAATTCATTTTTAATACAGTTTAAAAATAATAACACACAATCTTCTTTGAAAAAAATTATCGAAAAGTTTGAAATACAAGTATAACACTTTTTTGGCATCATTAAGGAAAGAAATATACATAAACCACAGTTATAATATACTTCGAATTTAACATATTATACATAATATATAAATGTTTTAATACATTTATAATGTAGGTGGTGACATATTTATATTACTGTTTTTAAATCTAAAAACAAATTTTATATGAATTCATATATAATACATTTAAAATAAAATAATATATAAAATGGTTAAAAAGTACTAGACTATTTTCGATGCAGGTATAATATTTTTTTGCACATTGTTTCGATGCAGGTATAATATTTAACTCGACCTATATACAAAACATATTTTATAGATATATATTTATATTATTTTGGGCTTTCATTATCTAGGGACTCAGGAATAATTTTAATACATGTGCTGATATTTTTTATCATTATTTGTGTAACCAAGAAACATCTGATATAAATACATATATAATACACTTATAATACTCTTTGAATGCACCAATATACAAAATAAATTAAAATAGTGAAATTCTCAAAAGAAGTATAATACATTTTTGGCATTATTAGTGAAGGAGATACATATCAATTCTAGCAGTGTATTGTTATAAATCAGAAGAATTCTGATATGAACTCATATATAATACACTTCTACTGCAATTTTAATACGATAATGATAAAATCTTTGTTCCAATGTTGAAATTTATTGGATTTTTTCCCACATTTTTTCATTCTCTCTTTGTGTTTTGCTTCAAAATTGGTATTCCCAATGAAGCAATCTGAAATCTACCGAAATACTACATTTGAAACCTTACAAATCTGTCACCACGGTTACCGTAAGACCATCTGAAACAACCAATAACGGATAACCAACACCATAACTTGTTAATGACCACAATCATCATGTTCCATCAATTCTCATTACGAACCTTCTTGACTCAAACCTGCATCCTTTTCTTCTTCTATCGCCTTAAAAGATATGCCTTGAGAGATAGTCGATGATTTTAATACGAGATGGATGGGAGAAGGAGGAGAAAACTCATAAAAATCGAAGCAAATAAGAATACTGACTGCCAACTATGAGAATCATTCGAAATGGGAACAACGATCTTCAATGATAAATTTTGCAAAGTGAACAAGGGATTTAGGGGAGGATCTTCTATACAATTGGAATGGCGTCACTCTAGAAGATATTTATGCTAATCACAGTAATAAATAAGCAGTTGAATCTCTTTTAAATAGGTTTTGAATATAGTTTCTTAACAAAGCATTGCTATATTTTGTAAAAGAAATTTATTGATATAAATGATAAATAAGTTCTTCTTATAAGTATACCCATGTAAAAAGGCCTTTGAAAAAATGAGAAAATTATGCTAGTATCCTCCTATGAGTTTGATCTTAATTTTTTCTCTCCTTTGGATTAATTTTTTTTTTTAAAAATGATCTTAACTCGAAAATTTTCGCTGGGAAGAATTTATATTGGCCATCACATATAAGTTTTAACGTTTGCTTATAAAGCATAATTTGTGATCAATTGAGCAGGTTTACTGTCGTGAAATATCCTGAATTGTCAGCCCTATAGACAAAAGTAAAACTTACGCCTAATGGACAACATATCTAAGTTTTAACTTTTGCTTATAAAATAAGATTTTGGATCAATTTTAAAATTCATTATCTTAAAATATTATGAATATATGTCTTATGGACAAAAGTTAAAATTTATCCTTCAGACAACATATTTAAGTTCTAATTTTTAACTATAAGATAAAATTTGTAGCCAATTAAATTGATTCTGTTATAAAATAATAAAGAAAGAACAATAATATTATAGAGAAAGAGAGAAGGAGAGAAGTTCTTATTTCTCTTGATGGGATGAAAGACAATGAAGGAGAATCCCTCTATTTATAGGGATAATTTCTCCTAACTTTTCTCTAAAGCATAGACTTTCACTATAATATAAACACATGTATCCACTACAATACAAATACCTTTATAGACATTCACTATAATACAAATATGTTTATAACACTCCCCCTTGAATGTCTATTTGATAGATAATGTGCCTCGTTAAAACCTTACTAGAAAATACCCAGTGGGAAAAAATCTAGTGAAGGAAAAAGAGTACACATATCTAATAATACGCATTTTGGCTGCCTCATTAAAAACCTTACAAGGAAAACCCAGTGGGACAAAACCTCGCAAGGGAAAAAGAGTACAACGCGTATTAACTCCCCCTAACGAGAGTATCCTTGAATCTTTGCATCCCGATCTTCTGCACCATCTTCTTGAAAGTTGCAGTTGGTAGAGATTTGGTGAATAAATCAGCCACATTGTCACTTGAACGAATCTGTTGCACATTGATATCACCATTCTTTTGGAGCTCATGTGTGTAGAAAAACTTTGGCGAGATGTGTTTCGTTCTATCTCTTTTTATGAATCCTCCCTTAAGTTGTGCTATGCATGCAGTATTATCTTCATACAAAATTGTGGGTACTTTGTCACAGTTCAAACCACATTTTTCTCTAATGAATGTATCATGGACCTCAACCACACACATTCACGGCTTGCTTCATGAATAGCTATTATCTCAGCATGATTTGATGAAGTAGCTACGCGATACTGCTTTGTAGATCTCCAAGATATGGCAGTACCTCCACATATGAACACGTAGCCAGTTTGAAATCGAGTTTTGTGTGGGTCAAATAAATACCCAACATCAGCATAGCCAACAAGATCGGGACTGCAATTATTAGAATAAAATAAGCCCATATCGATAGTCCCTTTTAGATACCGTATTATGTGTTTTATCCCATTCCAATGCCTCCTAGTAGGAGCAGAACTATACCTTGCTAACAAATTAACCGAAAAGGCTATATCAGGCCTTATAGTGTTAGCAAGATGCATTAGTGCACCAATTGCACTAAGATATGGTACTTCATGACCAAGAATTTCTTCGATCCTTTCTTGAGGTCGAAATGGATCCTTATTCACATCAAGTGATCGAACAACCATAAGAGTACTTAATGGATGTGCGCCATCCATATAAAATCTTTTCAACACCTTTTCTGTAGGCAGATTGATGAATGAAGACATCATTTTTCAAATGCTCAATTTGCAGACCAAGACATAATTTTGTCTTTCCAAGGTCTTTCATCTTAAATTCCTTCTTTAAATAATCAATTGCCTTTTGAAGCTCTATTGGAGTTCCAATAAGGTTTATGTCATCTATATAAACAGCAAGTATGACAAACTCCGATGTTGTTTTCTTTGTAAAAACACATGGGCAAATTTCATCATTTATATAACCTTCCTTAGATAAATATTCACTAAGACGGTTATACCACATGCGTCTAGATTGCTTCAAACCATACAATAATCTTTGTAATCTAATTGAATACATTTCCCGAGACTTTGAATGATATGCTTCAGCCATTTTAAATCCCTCAGGGATTTTCATGTATATCTCATTATCAAGTGATCTCTAAAGATAAGCTGTAACTACATCTATCAAATGCATTTCAAGCCTCTCATGGATAGTGAAACTAATAAGATAACGCAATGTTATTGCATCCATAACTGGTTAGTATGTCTCTTCATAGTCGACACCAGGCCTTTGTGAAAATCCTTGTGCAACAAGGCGTACTTTGTACCTTTGTACTTCATTTTTCTCATTTCTTTTTCGCACAAAGACTCATTTATAGCCAACAGGCTTAATACCATTAGGTGTTTGAGCTATAAGTCCAAAAACTTCACGCTTGACAAGTGAATTCAATTCTAATTGAATTGCTTCTTGCCATTTTGGCCAATCATTTCTTTGTCGACATTCTGTGACAGATTGAGGTTCAAGATCCTCACTATCTTGCATGATTTTTTTTGCAACATTATATGCAAAGACATAATCCACCACTATTTTTATCGATTAATTCCAGCATCACTTGAATTTATGGATAGTTCCTCATTTTCTTGAGTCTCAGACTCATTGATTTCTTCATGGATATAAAAATTGCTCAAGTCTTGAACTTTCATATGTGGTTCTATCGTAGTGTCATCTTGACCATTTATTTTTCTTTTTCTAGGATTTCTATCCGTAGAACTCAATGGTCTACCACGCTTTAGGCATGCTTTGGACTCATTGGCTATGACACTAGTAGATGGTCCTTCAGGGACATCATTTCGAATTGGGACATTCTCTGCAGGAATGTGTGATTTAGTAATTCTTTTAAAATCTGTAAATGCGTCTGGCATTTGATTTGCAATTTTCTGCAGATGAATAATCTTTTGTACTTCTTGCTCACAAATAGAAGCACGTGGATCAAGATGAGACAGTGATGGATTTTTTCACAAAATTTCTCATTTGATTTCACAATTTTCTCCCCCTAATTTTGGAAAAATTGTCTCATCAAACCAACAATCGAGCAGTAAACATATCTCCAGTTAATGGTTCAAGGTAACGAATAATGGAGGGCGATTCAAACCCAACATAAATTCCTAACCTTCTTTGGGGACCCATTTTTGTGCGATGTGGTGGTGCTACAGGCACATATACAGCACATCCAAAAATTCTCAGATGAGAAATATTAGGTCTTGACCCAAAACCAGTTGTAACGAAGAAAAATTATGAGTATTTATCGATCTGAAACGAACAAGTGTTGCAGCATGCAGAATCGCATGACCCCAAACAGAAGCAGGCAGCCTAGTTTTCATGAGCAATGGTCTTGCTATCAATTGCATACGTTTAATTAGTGACTCGGCAAGGCCATTTTGAGTGTGAACACGAGCTACAGGATATTCAACTTTTATCCCAATTGATAAGCAATAATCATTAAATGTTTGGGATGAAAACTCTGCAGCATTATCAAGACGAATGGACTTAATTTGATTATCAGGAAATTGTGCCCGTAATCGTATTATTTGTGCCAATAATTTTTCAAACGCCAGGTTACGAGATGACAATAGGCACACATGAGACCATCTAGAGGAAGTATCTATTAGGACCATGAAGTATCTAAACGACCCACTAGGTGGGTGGATAGGTCCACAGATATCCCCATGTATGTGTTCCAAGAATGCAGGGGAGTCAATCTCAACCTTTGTTGGTGATGGTCTCACAATTAACTTGCCTTGGTGACAAGCACTACAAGAAAATTCACCATTTGAAAGAATCTTCAAGTTCTTTAATGGATGCCCATTTGAATTTTCTATAATTCGTCTCATCATTATAGATCCAGGATGTCCCAGATGATCATGCCAAAGTACAAAAGTATTGAAATTAGTAAACTTCTGATTTACTGTAGAATGTGCCTCAATTGGACTAATATTTGTCCAATACAAGCCAGAAGATAAAGTAGGGAACTTTTCTATAACACATGTCTGCCCAGAGACATTCTTGGTGATACCAAGATATTCAAGATTCATCTCATCCATTGTGTTTATATGATAACCATTTTCATGGATATCTTTAAAACTCAACAAATTTCTCCGAGACTTAGGAGAAAATATGGCATTATTTAGGATGAGTTTAGTTCCCTTAGACAAGATTATAATGGCTTTCCCAAAGCCTTCAATCAAATTGGTACTACCAGATATCGTAGTAACATTTATCTTGCCCATATTTAAGTGAGAAAAATATTTCTCATCTTAATCTAATGAATACAAGTGTTGTTGTATATAATATATCATATCATAGACCAACACACTGAGTTTTGTTCTCATAAGTAATGGTTCAACTATTTAGCGGAGACATTCAATGTCAAACCACCTTAGATATAAACCAACATTATCAAGATGAATTGTCTTGATTACATAGTCTGAAAATTATACTTTTAACTCAATTAATATTGAGTAAGTATCTTTGTGAATGTCAAACTACAGGTTGACAATAAACGTACATGTGACCATCTTATAGATGCATCAATTTAAGACATCACATGGCAGGTGAATGGGTCCATATTCACCATTTACACTTTTCAGAATTTAGGGATTCAGTCCCAACATTAGCTGGTATAATCAACTTGTCATGAGAATAAACAACACAAAAGATTTCTTGAAGAATCTTCTAGTTCTTCAATATATATTGCAATACATCATATTAGGATGATCTAAATGGTCATGTGAACGTGTCTTAAGCATATCAAATTGTGATAGCTTAAAACTTCTTTTAAGATATTGCTACTTCCGGAGCAAATTGAGACATGCATATAACGTAGAAAATTTCTCTAACATATTTTCACAATATTGTTCTGCTGGAACAAATATATTTTTCACAATATTGTTCTTCTGGAACAAATATGAGACATGAATTGCAAAGTGAATCAATAAGTCGTTTCTTTCAAATTCATATACAAAATCGATATTATTATTAGTAAGACATAAATATCAAAAAATACTAACCTTCATCTTTCTAAGAAAACTTTGATTTTTCTTACCTCAGATCTTTCAAAGTGAGTGCTCAAGGCAGAGACTCGTGTTGATAACGTGTTATAAAATAATAAAGAAAGAACAAGAATATTATAGAGAAAGAGAGAAGGAGAGAAGTTCTTATTTCTCTTGATGGGATGAAATACAATGAAGGAGAACCCCTCTATTTATAGGATAATTTCTCCTAACTTTTTCCAAAACATAGACTTTCACTATAATATAAACATATGTATCCACTACAATATAAATATCTTTATAGACATTTACTATAATACAAATATGTTTATAACAGATTCACTATTTTTAAGTATGGGTGTATTTTATAAGTAAGAGTTTAGAACTTTTAAAGCAAAAATTACTTTTAAATTTTTTGTTAAGGGGGCAAAAGAATCCACGAGGCCCTTTTTTTAAAGCTCTTCTTGCGGGGAACAAAATATGAACTGCTCATCTAGACCATTTTTGAACTTGAACAAGAGCCCCCAAAATTTCAAACTTGAAAATTAAAATTAGAACTGGCCTCCATCTGAATCGCGCTCACTCCATGTCCGTCGCAGCAGCAATGGCAGGATTATCAAAGGCGCCGGGAGCTTTCACCATTACACCACACAAGCTCTCGATTTGCATTCTCATTCAAGTCTATGCTCCCCCCTCCCAAAGTTCAGTTCCTTTCCCTTTCTCTTCGGTCTCTCAACACAATCTTCTGGGCTCCTTCTTGCTATCTCTCACTAAGGTAGCAAAATTGTTAGCTTTCAAATTCTTTACTGCAGTGTTTTTTGCTTTTGTACTCTTCGAGTGATATTAAATAGTCGATTAGAATTTATTCAATTTCAATTTTCTGCTGAAAATGTTGTTTTTTACTTATTTTCTTTTTTTGGGTAGAACACTAACCACTGATTCTGACTCTTTTTTTTACCCCTCCCTTGGAGCTCCCCCTTTTGCTCCTTTGGTGATTCGGACCCACAACCTCAACTTTGGATGTGGAGTGGTGCTTACCACCTGAGTAACCCATCTTGTCCACTGATTCTGACTCTGAAACTGATTCAGTAAAAGTTTGATGCTGGTAAATATTGTAAAAAGAGTTTTTCGACCAAATAAAATTAATAAGCAAAATGAGGGTGTTGGTTGAAAAAGTGATAGTTCACTATGAAATTGTTTTGGTACAATATAGTGATTTAATCAATTTAGATAATATATCTTGTTTATTTAAATAATTAATTGTTGAACAAGCGTTTAAAAGTAATGCAGTAACCTCTATGAAAAGGTGATTCTTTTTTAAGATAATTAAACACTGATTACGGATTTATGATTGGTGAAACCAATTTAGTCTGTGCTAGCAATTTAATCAGATAAAAGAATCAAACGAATCAGCTCCTCAAGTTCGGTACTTGTTGTACCTTTGACATCTGAAGATTCAGAATTCTACTGTATACTGTATTAGAAGTGGATTTATGTTGATATGGTTAAAATTTCTGACTTGAGCTTAGTTCTTCATGTCTAGAAAAAAAGGCAACTGAAACTTTTACTATGGTGTTTGATATGCATTATGCTGATTTGAATTTTACTACTCATTTTTTCTTGGTATGGAGAATGTGTTTTAGGACTATATATCAATGATTTTGTCGGTAAAACGGTTGGGGTATAACTCTCCAAGCATAGTGTAGAGATTGCTGTTTGAACAAAGGAAGTGTGTCTTTTTTTATCTTGGAACAGTCATCTGAGGATATTTTTGAGCCGAAGCTGGATGAACTCGTCGCACAACTTAAGGAAATTGGAGGTGTATTGAATCATTGGTTGAGTGACCATTTAGCTCGCAAATTATCATCACTAGCCTCACCAGATGATTTGTTTAACTTTTTTAATGACTTGCGAGGTAATGGAATTCGTTGTTGCTCTAAGTTTATATCCTGCTTAACTTTTTATTTACATCATTTTATGTTATTATCATGAATAGGCATACTTGGGGGTTCTGATTCAAATGTCATGGATGATGATCAAATCATTTTGGATCCTAGCAGCAATCTTGGAGTCTTTGTTCGTCGTTGCTTACTTGCGTTTAATCTATTGTCATTTGAGGTACTATCAAACTATTCATTATCTTGTCAGAAAGACTTGGCTCTATCAAGACAAGGACACCAATGAAGCATAAAGTTCAATGCATGAGCCTTAAGTGTTATTCTTGTGCACTCATTGCATTATTGGACAGTTTGATTTTTGGTTTTATTTTTCCAATTTGACTCGCTATATGTTACTTATTTTTGCTTGGATCATGCATAGAGTAATTCCACCCATTTAAAAAGTTAGTAAACATGTATCTCTGGATTGTTTTCTCTGAGTAGGCTGTCTGTCATCTTTTGACAAATGTAGCAACATATTGCAAAGAATCTCTCTCAACTTATGAGTTATCCCATTTCGAGGATTCTGATAGCGACACTGAAGCACCAATGCACTATGAGAACATGGATTTGGAGAATTTTGTTGTCGAGAAAGTCAACAAAGAAATTGAGTCAAGAAATGTGGTTGATGAAAGACTTTCTTTCCACAATCATGCACCTAAAGCTCTAGTTAGAGCAATTGAAGGTACTTTCTTTGGTAGATTTCCTTAAAGTTAAAACCATATTCATATGCATTGGAAAAGATTGATTCCTGTATGTTGCAAAGTTTGCGTCCAATTATTCAGTTGAGAATTATGCTACTATCACATCCATGAGAAAGGGCTTTGTGTTCCAAAAGGAAGTAGAGAAAGAGTAGAGCTATGCTCCTTCCAAAAACATTTTGTCGCTATTTGTCACAAGGATAAGCATTCCTTCAACTTATTCCAACAAGAATAAGGTTTTAGGACATCATATAGGTAGTCAAACAATTTGAAGCACAATTCAGATTTAATGTGTGAACAACGAACAAAACCAGGATTCTAATTTTAGATGATATTTTTTTGATAAATATTATTACAGATGATATAGTCATGTTGAGTTTAGTTGATATTCTACAATGTTAGATTGGGTTAGAGTCCCACATTGGTTGGGAAATGGGCTGGTGGTTTGCTTATGCGGACTTGGGAAATCCTCCCTTCATGAGCTAGCTTTTGGGGTTGAGTTAGGCCCAAGTGCCATATCTTTACATGGTATCAGAGCCAGGTCCATTCCCATTTGGGCTACCGGTCCACTCTCCAGTTGGACCTGGGCGTGGAGAGGGTGTTAGAGTGGGTTAGAGTCCCACATCTGTAGCAGTCTTATTTACCTGCCTAAGATATGATGACTGTCTAGACAAACAACTTGTTTTGAAGCCTATACAATAGAAGTATAAAGGATCTAGGGGCATTTCCATCTCATGTAGTACAAAATATTAAGGGGATTCCAAATATTAAAATCAACTGAAACCGTTGAAGCTATTACCGATCCTTACTAATTGCTGTAATAATCTTATTTACTTGCCTAAGATAAGATGTGTTGATATTTGCTAAGTAATTTGAGTATCATGTTCAGCTTTAAACTGTCTTTGGTTCTTACTTACTAAAATGCTTTTAGAAATGAATAAGCCTAGACAAACGACACATATGCTTTTTAAGTGCCTAATGTTAGTTAGTCATGTTGCAGATCGTGATTTTTCTCCTGGGCCACAAGTTACAAAAATCAATAAGCCTAGAGAAGTTAGCGCACGCGCATCTTCTTCTTGTGATGTATCGGATTCTGTTGATTCTCCATCCGGGGCTTTCTTACGTACAAACTGGCAAATACAAGGTTATTTATTGGAGCAAGCTGATACAATTGAAAGGTGACTGAAGTTTTATCAATACTACTATTCAACACATCATGTTTGTCCAAAGACACTTGTGAATCTCTTAATTGAATAACTTATTTTCTCTTTCAGGCAGGGAAGCTCCTTCCCTCTGAATGCTTTTGAGTCTGTATTGAAGGACCTTCTTAAATTAGCTCCTGAATTACATCGTGTAAGATTCTACAGAGCGAGGTGTTTTGGGGATTTGAGTTGACTTTGTGTTATCTGTATCTAAAGTAACTTTTTGTGCATTGAAGGTTCACTTCTTGCGTTACTTGAATAGCCTTTATCATCAGGACTATCATACCGCTCTAGAAAATATTCACCGATATTTTGATTACAGGTATACTTATATCATCTATCATGTAGTCTCTTACATTTCAAACTTCCTTCATGTTTGCATTAATAATTACTCGTAGAATCTTTGCATGATGCTCAATGTAGTATAATAGCTGTAGTTACCCCGTGTATCTTTACTCAAAGATACCAGCAATCAGCCAGAAAATTAGACATTTGGTTTGAAGAAGTTATAGAACATCTCTCTCTCTCTCTCCAAAGAGAAATAAAACGCATACGAGAACATCTCTCTATCATCTCTCTTTCCAGCTCACTAAAGTCGGACTGATGAACACCACTGTCGGCTCTAGTGACGTCTCATCTCCGACGTGTGCTCTCCTTCAATGACCAGAGAAGTAGACCCTTTCTTCCCTCTCTTTCTTGTCTCACTGGTCTATCTCTCTCCCCATCCTCCATCTTCTTCGGCGAGACTGAGTATCTCTAGCAACCTCCGACAACATTCGAAAAGACAAGATCTGTACGAGAAGAATCTCCTCGGCGACCTCTGACGATCAGGTTTCTTATTTTTCTTCAAGAATTGCGGTGCATACCGGGTTCTGCTTCATCCCCTTAGTATATTCTCGTACCTTTGTGTGCGATTTTTGACTTATAGTAGTTCCTCATTTCATTTTGCTCCATTCTTGCTTGCTTGATTAAGAGATCTGCGAATAAATTTCATCTTTTCTGTTCTCGGATACCTAGTCTGTGTGTGATTCTCGACGGGCAATAATCATATTTGCATAGTACTGCCGACTTGCTAGATCTGAATTGTTCCCTTTTTATTGCCACTTTTGCTTGCTTCTATGTAATTGTGTGCTAACTTCTCTTTAGTAGGTGATTGAATTTTTTGTTTTGATTGTGTGTTAACTTCATATTCCATTCCTTTTGTATTGGCTTATTTAATCCTTGTTTATTTACTCTTGCCTTATTGGAGGTGGAGTGTTGCCTTGTTGGTGCAGAGTATGGACAACAACAACAACAACATACCTAGTGAAATCCCACAAAGCGGGGTCTGGGGAGAATGGAGTGTACGCAGACCTTACCCCTACCTCTTGGGGGTAGAACGATTGTTTCGGGAAGATCCTCGACTCAAGTGAAGCAAATCAAAGTGGTAATGTAAAGGAGAAACGACAGTGAAGAAAACATGACAACTAATAGAAAAGCTGTGCAGGACATATATGCAAGGGACTTTAATAGCAATAACATAGTGCAACAACCTAAACATAATAAACAATAGAT
This sequence comes from Datura wrightii, assembly GCA_035772735.1. Classification (NCBI taxonomy): domain Eukaryota; kingdom Viridiplantae; phylum Streptophyta; class Magnoliopsida; order Solanales; family Solanaceae; genus Datura; species Datura wrightii. Next base: position 31,683,640 of record JASDFA010000006.1, read on the forward strand.
GATAACAGATACCAAAAGCCTGAAACTAGATGAATAAGGCTAATACTATGATATAAATGGTGCTCTAGGCTACCACCAAGCCTTATGCTGTTGAAAAACAAGACAATGTCCATACAGTTTGCGGTTACAATGGCAAAAACAACAGTTTTTGAGCGTTTGTATGCAGAACTAGAGGTCAAATACGGGGATAAAAAGCTATACATGCTTGCTAAGGGGAGAGAGAGGACGACCAGAGACCCGGACCTAGTGAAGTGCGTCACGCCGAGGACGACAAAGTATTGGTGGAGCTCACTCATTAGACAAGTGACAGTCATATTTTCATGGACTCCTGAACGAATGAGGGGGCAAAGACATTGCGTTGGGAGATTTGGAGCACTTTGAAAGGTGTCACGATTTTGGGTATTCTAGTTGTATAAAGATGAGGTTAAGGGTGTGCTTCGAAGGATGAACAGGGGAAGAGCGACTGCACCAGATGAGATTCTGGTGGAATTTTGGAAGAGCGCAAGCAGGTCAGGTATGGAGCGGTTGATTGGGTTGTTTAATATCATTTTAAGACGACAAAAATGCCCGAAGAATGGAGGTGGAGTATAATGATTTCGTTGTGCAAGAACAAGTAGGACATTCAGAATTGCAACAACTATAGGGGTATCAAGCTGCTAAGCCGCACTATGAATGTTTAAGAGATGGTGGTGAAGATGCGGGTGAGGAGGGACATGCCTATTTTCGAGAACCAGTTCAAATTCATGCCGGGACGTTCAACTACAAAAGCCATCCATCTTGTTAGGAGATTGGTGGGATATTATAGGGGAGAGGAAGAGGGACTTATAAATGGTGTTCATCGACCTAAAAGAGACATATGACAAAGTCAAGAGGGAAGTTATATAGAGGTGCTTAGAGGTCGAAGGCATACCCGCGACATACACTAGGGTGGTTAAGGATATGTAAGACGGATCCAAGACCCCAGTGAGGATAGTGGGAGGAGACTCAGAGCAGTTTTCATTTGTGATGGAGTTGAACCAGGAATCAACTCTTAGCCCATTTTTGTTTGCCTTGGTGATGGATGTATTGACACGGCAAATTGAAGGTGAGGTACCATGGTGTATGTTATTTGCAAATGACATAGTTCTAATTGACGAAACTCGCGGCGGAGTTAATACTAAGCTGGAGGTATGGAGACACCCTGAAATTTGGGTTCTTCTTGAGTAGGACCAAGACACAATACTTGGAGTGCAAGTTTAGTGACGTAACTCATGAGGTTGGTGTGGAAGTGAGGCTTGATACTTAGGAAGAAAGAAATTTTCATGTATCTTGGGTTTATTTATTATTCAAGATAATAGGGAGATTAATGATGATGTCACATATTGTATTGGTGCAAAGGTGGATGAAATGTAGGCTCGCATCTGGAGTCTTGTGTGATAAGAAAGTGACACCTAAACTTAAAAGCAAGTTCTATAGAGGGGTGGTTAGACCGACTATGTTGTATGGAGCGGAGTGTTGGCTAGTCAAGAATTCTCCCGTTCAGAAGATGAAAGTTACGGAAATAAGGATGTTGAGATGGATATGTGGGCATATTAGGAGAGATAAGATTAGAAATGAAGATATCTGGGATAAGGTGGGAATGATATCGATGGAGGAAAAGTTACGAGGTGAGGCTCAAATGGTTCGTGCATATGAAAAGGAGATGCACGGATACCCTAGTGTGGAGGTGTGAGAAGTTGGCTATGGATGGTTTCTGGAGAGGTAGAAGTAGGTTGAAAAAGTACTGGGGAGAGGTGATTAGATAGGACATGACGCAACTCCAACTTATCGAGGACATGACCTTAGATAGGAGATTATGGAGGATACAAATTAGGGTAGAAGGTTAGTATATAGTTGAGTGTAGTCTCGCTTATCCTTCCATAGTAGTAGTCATAGTACTATTACTATATATTGTCCCTTGTAATTCGTTTATCGTATTATTTTGTTTTACTGTTCCTTTTTTGGTATGGTTTGTCATGCCTTGTGTAGTTTTTTTGTCTTGGTTTCTTCACTCCTGCTATTTTCTTGAGGCGATGGTCTATTGAGAACAACCTTTCTACCTCCAAGGTAGGGGTAAGGTCCTGCATACACACTACCCTCTCCAGACCCCACTCGTGGGACTACACTTGGTATGTTGTTATTGTTATTGTTTTGAAAAAGTATGCTAAGCATTCTATGCAACCATAATGCGTCCTTGGGCTTAGTGGTGGAACCAAAAATCCTAACAAGAGGACTTATAAAAATATAAAAATACCACATTTAGGATTCAAACTTGTGACCTAAAACAATTTCTGAAGTCCTGTTACCACTACATTTAAAACCTCCATTATATCAAAGAGATTAAAAATTTTATGTGTAAAAAATGTTTTTATCCTATTAGCACAATAAAATTTTCCGATGAAGGGGATCCAATTGAACCTCCTTCAGTGAACTTAGGTTAGCCATTCCCTGAGCTTAACCATGTAATTTTATGGGCATCCTCAATGATTAGGTTGTGGTGAAGCAAGCTAATTTCTACTTGAGAATCTTATTGCCAATGTTGTTGTGATTGAAGCTAGAGAGTTAATGTTTGGTCCATCTATAGCTTTAGCCATTGGTGCAAAGTTTGTTCCATTACGCAATCCATGAAAATTGCCAGAATGTTGGCCAGTCAAGAATTCAGACGTTCAGAAGATGAAAGTAACAAAAACGAGGATGCTTAGATGGATGTGCGGCTATACTAGGAGAGATAAGATTAGAAATGAAGATGTACGTGGCAAGGTAGAATTGACCTTCATGGTGGAGAGGAGGAAAACAGGACTGAGATGGTTCGGACATGTGGAGACGAGGAGCACAGATGCCCCATGAGGAGGTGTGAGAAGTTGATAGTAATAGGCCTAAGGCCAGGTAGAGGTAGATCGAAGAAAAATCGGGGAAGGTGATTAGAGGGGACATGGTACATCTTCAACTCATAGAGCACATGACCCTAGATAAGTGAACATGTAGGTCGAGGATTAAGGTATAAAGTTAGCAGGTAGTGGAGCGATTTCTTTCTTGTAGAAGGACATGGTTCCAGTTTGGAGTACCTTATTTTCTCCCTCTTCTCCTATTATCATTATCTTTATCTTCAATTTTATCACTACTGTTGTTCTTTTGCTTTGGTTATCTTATTATTTTTGCCGAGCTTCTTTCACCTTGTATTTTTCAAACCTGTTTTGAAATGTTTTTATTGAGTCGAGGGTCTACCAGAAACAACCTATCTACCTCCCAATGTAGGGGTAAGATTTGTGTACGCTCTACCTTCCGCGGACCCCACTTGTGGGATCACACTGGATATGTTGTTGTGGTATGATCTTATCATGCATACGAAGATGGACTAATTAAGGCTCAGGGCATTGAGGATTCAGTTATATCTTCAAGTTAAATGGTCGATTCCTAGGTTCAGTTAGATGGTTGATTCCTAGGTTCAATAAGTCTTTTGTATAAGCAATTACTAGAATAAGGGGTGAAATATTCGTTAGAATTTATATTCTATATGATATATCGACAAACATATATTTTTAGATATAATGCAATACTGCATGAAATTCTGAAGGTTTTTGTATGTTTTGTTGTGTCCTTCATTTATTGAAAATTAAGAATTTGTCCCATAGCTTACTGATGTTGATAAAGAAATAGACTTTGGGCCTAACTCAACTGTAAAAGTTAGCTCAAGAGTGAGGATTGCCAAGACCATATAAGGAGATAGATTTTGCCTCTCACCACTGATGTGGGACTTAGTGCTCCTCCCTCACTCCCAGGATTGGACATCTGGAGTGTGGACAATATATGATCGGAGTCCAACATTGGGTGAAACAAGACTTGAGTGGGCCTGACTCTGATACCAAGATAAAGAAATAAATCTTGGGCCTAACTCAACCCCACAAGCTAGCTCAAGAGGTGAAGATTGCCAAAAACCATATAAAGAGACAGATTTGCCTCCCACCCTCTGTGCGGGACTTAACAAAAGCAATGCTAATTTAAGAGGTTGGTTTTCAAATTTTGCTTGAAATTGTATATTTGTAAGTATAACAAATGGACTAGAGTGAGAGAACTAGAGGAGGGGTGGGGGGTAAATGAGTCAATCATTATTACTAGTGTGAAATTAATTAAAACTTCTCATTGATTCGATTATAACTTTTACCAATTTACAAGAGGTTCTCCTTATTAAAGAGTCTTAGATTACATACAATATGGTAGGTAATCGATCTCTATGCTAATATGGTCAGTAAATATTCCATAATCAAATAAGAATATCATATGAAATATTTTAGAAGAGTTTCCTTATACAAGTAGAATGAATCTAGACTTGATATTCTGACAGACCCCCTCAAACTCAGGTGGGAAGAGTGACTAACTTAAGTTTACTTATTTGGAGTCAATAGAAATTTGAAGCTGAAATCTCATTAGAATAGTACACAATCACAAAAAAGAAGTGCTAGAATTCTTTCCTTTGGAGAGTCATCGATAAGTGCATGATAAAAGAAAGTGCTTCTTGCAAGATTGCGCAAACGAGGATTCTGAGAGTTAAGCATTGAGTCCTCCATCACAAAGAGGTGTCTATTCTCAGTCACCAAATAGAGATAGGGTGCTGTAAATTTTCAAGACTCTACCAGCGTAACTTGAATCACAAAACAATGATAACCCTTTAGGTTTAGAGGAGGGCACTAATCGCGTAGAAAATGGAGTTGTCAGTTGCCAAGATGATTCATTTACACCAGATCGCCGCCCTGAATAGGGGTGGGCATAAATACTGAAAAACCGGACCGAACAGAGCTAATTCGGTTTTTCGGTTCGGTTTCGGCTTTTTTTTTTTTTTTAAATTTCGATTATTCGGTTCGGTTTTTGGTTTTATAATTTCGGGATTTCGGTTTAACTGAAATTATATATATATATTTTAAAAAATATAAAAATAAAATTATAGCTTAATTTTAAAAAAATAAAAATACTACACCCAATCCAATCTCAAAGCCTAGTTAGAGAATTATTTATATAATTGACACATTTACTTAAGTTTTTTAAAAATAACAAATTTTATAATAGTTTTAGCATGTTAAAAAAATTCTTACGAATACTAATATGCTTTGAAAGAAAGATGAAATATATAATATTTATTGAAATTAGAGACCATAGATTGAAATCTTTAAAGATCCTTAATTTTTTGTTGGGTCAGTTATAAGGATATTAAGCAGATTTAGAAAGAAAATCTCTTCTATTCATAGATGAAGTCCTATCTAAGGGCCTTCGTTGCCCTTGAATTCCATTCCCTAGTTCAATCCGGAACTCCAGATGTGTAAGTAGCGCCCAAGCGGCTTTGTCCTTTTCAAAGAGGTTATCCTTCTCTCTCCCCGCTTCTTAGTCTTATAGGATAGCTCACCATTCAAGTAAGTCACTTTACCCGGCACTTACTGTCTTCTTTCTAGCCTAATTGGTAGCAGTCCCTTTTTAGTACCCCCTTTCCTTACAGTCAAGTGGCTTGCAGCTCCTTTCCCCTATGATTCTAGGAACAATCCTCACCGCCCTTTCAATTCTATCCATAAGCCTCTATCGAAGAAGCCAATTAAAGAAAAGAAAGAAAAGAGAGGATGACCTTATGCTTGAACAGCCTTCTTCTCAAAAGAAGTGAAGACGACTCGAAGAGGGAGAGGCCGAAGGGGGAAATGGAAATAAGGCGGAAGGAAATGGGGATGGACCTCTTCTTCAAGAAAAGGAGGCTCCTATAACCCTTGAATTAGAAGGAATGAAAGTAAGTGGGGGGAAGTTCAATTAGAAGAGAACCCCTTTTTGACTTTCCACTTGCTAACGAACTTCTACCTCAGCTAAATGCAAACCTTGACCCGGAAAACGAAGTCTTTCCTAATCTATCTCATAGTATTACTGAAGAGAATATGGGCTGTTCTCGAAGGAGATGCCGCTAATTCTCCTTCCTTAGGTCTCAAATGTGATTGATCCGACAGAGTGGATAAAGAATTACCTAGACTTTGTATTTCTGCTTAGTCTCGCCTACTATCGTCAGAATCCTAAAGACCAGGATTATAGAGAAAATTTATTATCAAATGCTATGTACGTATTACTAAATGTAAATCAACTAATCCCGCTAAGAATCTATAAATAAAAATTTAAAATATTGCCTAATTATTTTTTTTACTTAAAATTAAGCTTAGTTGAATTAAACTTTTTAGAATTTAAAATTTAAAATAATTTATTTTAAATTTAAAAAGATAAATAACTCATTTTTAATTAAAAAAAGTAGCTCATTTTGTAAGAGGAAAAATAGCCTATTAATTAGGCCCATAACCGAAAAACCGAATTAGAACAACCAAACCGAATTTGAAAAAAACCGAACCGAACCAAATTAGTTCGGTTTGGTACACAAAATAGAAAATGGAAAACCGAAAAAACCGAACCGAAAAACTGAATACCCACTCCTAGCCTTGAAAGATCCTAAAGAGAGGAGTGACACCTCAACTGTTGTTGGAGAGAGGACAAATGCTTGAATGGTCATTCTGAGAGTAGTGACACCGATTGTCGAAGAGCGGAGCAGCGTTGAACATCGAAATGAAGAAAAAAATTAGACAATGATTGGGCGGGCAATACACTTTGAGTTTTTACCAAGAATATAGTTGCTTTAATACCGTATGAAAAGAAGAACTTCTCATTAACTTGATTTTTAACATAATTTATAAGAGGATTTCCTTAGTAGGAGTCATAAGCTACGTACAATAATTTAACATAATCAGTTTCCATGCTAATAAGGTAAATAAATATTCCATAACTGACCATAGAATATCCTACAATATCCAATAAATTTAGGCATGTATTTACGTGATATTTTTTTTTGATGATCGAGAAATTCGTCTGGATCTAACCCTTTGGGCCAACCGGAGCTTTGGGAAATGTATTTACGTGATATTCTGACACCTTGCAAATAGATCTGAGAAATATTTTTACCAAAGTGCAGGGACAGAAGGATGTGATTTCGTGTCCTCTTCTTCAACAGGCTGCAATAGCTTTGGGAGATATGAAATTGCTTTATTATGCTTGGGGATGATGCATTTTCATTTTGGGCACCCGAAGCAAGGTTTGGAGGTAGGCATATTCAATGTCATTTCCTACCTTCATTGTCCATATTTTTCTACTTTACTGATTTTGATATAGGTCGTCCCTCTGTTATTGGTGTGGTGAAGGTGAGGGTGGGCATAGGATCTTTGGCGTTGAATTTCAGCATAAAAATTATTTGCTTGATAATTTTCAGGTGTTGACAGAAGCAGTCCGTGTGTCTCAACAGGTGGCGTATTTGTTCCTTCCCTTTCTTTCGACCATGGCTTCTCTTTTTTGTTACATTATTTTGCCTTTCATTCTTTTATGCACTAAAGTGTCATAGCATATTCTTTGTAAGATTTGCATCAATACAAATGTGTCATATGGGTATTTTTCAGATGAAAATCAACCAAGATTAAAATCACGGAATCCTAATGGCAATCAACATAAGCATTTGCAATGATACAACCAACAATAACAACTATGCCTCTGTTCCCAAACAAATTGGAGTCGGCTTCATTGATCATGTTTCCTCATTTAAGTTCAATTTATGTCAACTTCATACCAGAAAAAAGAAAAGTGAAAATTAAGTTAATTATATATAAGTAATAATATTTATAATTAAAGAAAAGCTCTCCGCAATGATACATCTAGTGTTGATAAAATGTTAAACACTTGTTTTATTAATCACTGTAGTGGCATTTTGTGATTGATAGACTAGTACTTAGCAAGACCAAATTGACGGTTTGGTTGGTTGACCTCCCTTTTCTGCCTTGCTATGTTTGTCTGTCGTTTTAGGAGAGAAATAAAGTCACTCTTACTGGCTGGAGCCATATTAAATTATCGTTTTCTCAGCCACTCAATTATCATCGAAACCTCAAGCATAATACTTCTTCCTTCTCATTTTGATAAATGTAGTACGAATGACCATGGAGTTCTAAGAATATCATTTGACTTGTTATTATATTAGGAGTAGAACAAATTATTGTTATTATTGTTATTAGTTGATAAGTTAGCGATGATGGGAAATAAAAATTGTCATTGTTCGAATTTGAATTTTTTAATGATTAGAATTATCAAATGAACTGAGAGTGTTTAGAACATTAATATTTGTAGAAGTTGATCAAGCATTTTGGGCGTTGTGAAAACGGATGTGTATCATACAAATTAAGATGGATGGAGTACTTTTTGAGCAATTATTCTTCGGGCTGATTGTTACCCTTATTCTGCGCACAGAACTTTCCATGCATTTGTTTTCTACAATAGGATATTTCTTGACTATCTTGTAATTGGTTTCTTGCCGCATAGCGCTCATAGGGGAACCTGTTTGATACATGGATCTTTTGCTATTTTGGCTGTGGCTGCTCATTGATAGAATCTTTTTTCCCTTCTTTGTAGTACTTACAACTTTATCTGTTGGACAAAGCTTTTCTATGATGCATATTTTCACAGTTTTCTGTCACCAGTTTCAAGTTTTGTTTCTTCTCAAGTTGTACAATGTGCTGGACAGAACATTTGCTTCTGTAAGAAAACATGATGACGACCCGACTTAGTGGCAGAAGAGCCCATAACTTTCTGAAAATTAACTAAATTGAGGCCGTAATCTTGGTCTAATTTAGTTGTATTGTCCATCTTATTTCTATTGATTTGGCGGTCCACTAATATTTGTCTCGAAGAGTTTATCCTAACAAGGAGTTAAAATTGCAATTGATGGATACCGCCTTCCCTATGTTAAATAAGGATTTAATCACAGCAGTCCCAGTTATCATCCGATCTTTGATGAATAGTTTGGGATCATTGAATTTCCTGCTTTCTTTCTGTAGGCGTTCTCGTTAAATTGTGTTATAGGATTATGAATAAATACTTGTCTTGTTTCCAACTCTTTGGCAAATGATTCGTTTTTCAATATTTGCGTGGGGTGTCTGCACATGATGATGTACGCGCACTGCTATTGTATTGATGTCCGTTGGACCTTCATTCATGATTGGATACCTGGGGAAATAGCTGCTATTATGGTTTACAAAATAAAAATGTCAAAATATGACATATACTATACATAAAAGATACTGCGTCTATTTTCATCTTTTGGTCTATCTGCAAATGATTTCAGTATCCTAGAAATTTCTTATCACATCCCTTATTGTAACAAAAGTTACACGGATCCTATCTTCTACACTTTTTATTACAACTTTTCACTTTTATTTTTTTAAATATCTCAAAGTAACTTTTAGCTGTTGCATTTTCCCCAATTTATAAACGACTCAAAACTTCAACTGTTGTTTTAAACAATCATCTAAATCAAAACAAAAGACTCCATCTGGAGCGGAGCTTTAACAATTTTTAACAAATTGCATAACATCTTTAGCTGACTTCCGAAAAGTGCAGACTGAGTAGATAAATTTGAAAAGATCCTGATATTACAAATCTCCAACACAATATCCATCTCTGTCACAGTAAAACCCTTGTGACCGATGATTTAACAGTAAGCGGCCAAGGAGCTGCCCAGAAAATGGAAACCTCTCCACTATAAGCTGCTCATTCTGAACTGTTTAAATGCTAAAAATGTGAAACCCACTGATGAAAACATACAAATAAAAACTCAGCTGAAGTGTCTATGTCCTCATTGATTTTGACTTGTCTTTCACTGTATTTATCAAAACTCTGTTAAAAAGTTTTTCGCTTCTTGTCCTGGAGAGAGCAAGAAATATGGATATTAGGTACTCCCAGGTATCATTACATTAACAGACCTGATGTGCCTTTAGTAACTTTTCTTTGTAAAGTTGCCTCTTTGTTTAATTTATGTACATTTCTTACTAGGGGATCTAATATTTCTCCTCCACTCATGTGCAGCAAAATAATGATAGTTGTCTTGCTTACACGTTAGCAGCAATTTGCAAGTTATTGTCTGAATTTGGAGTCTCAAACATGAGGGGACTTATCGGTTCATCCTATTCACCAGTTACCAGTATAGGAACTTCATTATCCACTCAACAACTCTTATATGTTCTCCTGAGAAGATCCCTAAAGCGAGCAGAAATTCTAAAGCTGAAACGGCTGGTTGCATCTAATCATCTTGCCATGGCTAAATTTGACCTGACTGTAAGTACTTTAATCACTCTCTTGTTATTTATTACAGTGACCGAATAATCTAAGGTGATTTCTGTCGTAACGTACACCAAGGGAAAAATCCATTTGCATGAGTACAATGTGTTCATGTAAAGGCAAAAAAATGTAAAGGCAGTAAGAAAGAGAAGCAATACCTGTTCTCGCTTATTCATGTTGCACGATGTTACTCATTTTGTGTCGTTGAATATGTGTTACAAATTTCTCAATTGAATTTGTTGCTTTTGGGTGCTCATAATTAAATTGTAATGTAGATATTTTTCTATAGGATACTGGATAACCCAATGGGGGGGATGATGAACTTTTGAGATTTGGAGAGTGTGTAGAATAGCAAGTGCCAGGTTTAATTCATGAACTTAATAGTTCTCATAGAGCAATAATATTAGCATTTCTTACTTTATATAATCAGACTATGCATTCTCAAAAATAGTTGGACTATGCTTTCTAAAATATATTCAGACAATGGCTACTTTTAACTTACATCATCCGGTTTATATCTCCTATTTGAGATATCTTAAAATGTTTGACACATTATGCCCCAGGCTTTGGATCAAGAGTAGCGGTAATACAATGTGGTATATGTGGCACGTCATAAGTTCGAATGCTAGCCAGTGAATCAAGTTTGTTATTTAAGTGGAGAAGAGCAGAGAGGCAAGCTTATTATCCACTGAGTTTTGTAGCTGGAATTAGAGGATTTGTTGTTATAGAAGAAAAACTACAATTCATTTTGCGTCTGTTTGAAATAAGTTCAAATCTCTAAACTAAGTGGAACCTAAACTGTTGGATGTGTTTTCTCTTGAATTAAATATGTTTTTTGAGATGCTACTCAATCCAACAATCAATCAAGTAAGCCCCAATCCCGAATTATTGGAGTTTATGAAATGCTACGATATACTATAGCAAATTCTTCCCAGTTGCTTAAAATTTACTTCCACAGGCCTTTCTCCTATGGGCTTGATAGTTCTGGCTTGCTCCATTCGCCTCTCCCTTCCCCATACTTATCCCTCAGAACAACCATCCCTAGTGCTTCTTACTCAACCCTTCATAACCATTTCCAAGCAAACTCTAATACTGTTGCATCCCTCGTCTCCGAAAGGGATGTCACTGCACAGGTGAAATCTTTCACTTTCATTTCCATCCAAAGAAAAATTCCTATACAGCTGCCCGATTCATTTTTCAATTTGCGGACGAGTTTCAAGCCAGTGAAGTTCTTCAAAGGGGAAGATGGTGGATGAGTGACAACTTTTTGAAGTTGGAAAGATGGGAGGAACATTCTGGATGCGACTACCCACGGTTTACCAGCGACACGGTGGTGGTGAATCTGGTGGGTTGTCTAGTCCAACTATGGTGTTTCGACCTCTTCAAAAAGGTGGGGGACCTATGTGGGGTGTTTGTAGATGCTGTTTGTAGTGCCAGAGCAAGAATTTTGGTAAGGAGGGGGGGCAGAGTACCTGTGTCAATGGTGGTACAGAAGAGGAAGGGGCAAGCTTCATAGTATGTCTGCACCCTGAGTTTCGTCCAGTGGTGTTGGCGCCGGGGGATGGGGAATTGATGGACTCTCGTCGCCGGGAGAAAAGAGGAGGAGGAAGTAGAGGGAGAGAGAATGGGTAGGAGCAGGTTATCGAAAAAGCTTCTGAACCTGTATTGTAATGGAGTAGGTTTGCAGGCTGTAGATTTGAATTTGGAGGAAGAAACAAAATTACAAGGAACACTAAAAGACATATATGCCCTTGGATTCGTGAACCATTAGGAGAGAAAGAGTGAACTGGTTCACTAAAAATAAGGGTCTTGATCATGGAAATCTTGATTTGAACCGGAAAAACTCCCTGTCCCATTCTATTACTGCGTGCGACAAGTTTTCAGCGAAATTCTCGAATATCCCCATGGATGACTGTTGCGATGCTCGAAAAGGCTTGGGTATCGAGTGACCACACACTTTGGAAGACTTCTCTGTGGTTCGCATCTCTGATGATGGTCACGCAGACCTGAGCGAGAAAAATTCGACTCCTGCAACTACTCTGTCTTCTAAAAATCTAGCTTTTAAGGGTAAGGAAGGAAAAACATCTCTGTGGGGGGCCGTGCTAGCATGGCCTTCTTTTGTTTTTTTTTGATTCCATATAGCCTGTTTGTATGTCTGTTCCCTCTAGCAACCTTGAAAAAGTCGTAGTAGCTACCAGCATCAGGCGAACAAAATTTGAGCTCTAACGAGCCAGTAGCAGGCAAGTAGATGTGGGTGAGGGTCGAAAACATGGGGGAAGGGCAACGAAGTTTCGAGGACTGCGGCGAGCTCAAAATATCCTCCCTAGGGGCTGTTTCTGGCAGTTCCATCAATCCAACGACCCCATTGGCACTGGAGAATTTCTCACAGAAGGCTGGGATGCTCGTCTGCATTCCAGCAAGGTTGGAACATGTTGGGGAAGTGGGAATTGAAAGAGGGGGCAGTTATAAGAGCAACTTCTTTCATGGAGGTACTTCTGCGAGTTCTCTAGAACTTGGTAGGAACTCCTCAATGGTTGTCTACCATTATGGGCAGGGTGACCTGAGGAAAGAGGAAGATGATGCACTTCCTATAGCTTCCATAGAAGGGGAAAAAACATGTCCAATTGGGTGAGGGAAAAGTTCCTAAATTTTGGAAAATTTCTGGGCGTTTCCTTTGAAGGAAAAGAAGACAAAGTATTAGAATTGTTAATGGAGATAGAACAACAAATGACAGGAGTATGTAGGGGACTGCAAAGGAATGATGTAGTGGGATGGGAGATGTGTCAGGGAGGGTAACAAGAGGGCCTGGGTGAGTTTCAGGTTTATCACAGGAGGGGGCGGGTGTCTAGTGGATATGGGTTGGTAGAGACAAGGGGAGATGGGGGAAATGGGAAGATAGTTGCTTGTGGATGTTAAATTACTATCATGGATTGCTAGGGGTAGTTGCTTATGGATGTTAAATTACTATCGTGGAATGCTAGGGGATGAATGACTCGAACAAAAGGGCAATCATAAAAGTGGGAGTTAGAGAGTGGTGGTGGTGGTGGTGGGGGATTTAATCTGTTTCCAAGAGACGAAGATGAAAGTTATCATAAACTCAATTGTGAGAAGTGTGTGGGGCGGAAGATGGATAAAATATGATTGGACTCCTGCAGTTGGGAATGCGAGGGGCATTTTATTAATGTGGGATGATAAAAAGTCGAATTCCTAGAAATTAAGAAAGAAGGGATTTCATGGTGGCGGTTCGGGTAACGGATAATGGGCCTTTGGGGGAGTGTACATACCAGTATGGGAAGAGTCTAAAACGATGTTTTGGGGGGAGATGGCAAATATTATGGATGCATGGGACATCCATGGGTGTTAGGAGGGGACTTCAGTGCTACAGGGTTCTCGGAGGAGCGGTTTGGGTGCAGGACGATGTCTCGGGCTATGGAGGAATTCTCAGAGTTCGTTAACAATCATCTTTTTATTGACTTTCCTTTGATAGGTGAGCGATTCACATGGGTCAGAATGGAGGTTTCCAATTCAAAATCTAGGTTAGATAGCTTCTTGGCATAGTTGGGAGGAGTTGGTGCCAAATGCGTTGCACACCCCGTTGCTCAGACTGATCTCAGACTATATGCTTATCATATTCGATGGAAGTAGGAGAAGATGTCCTCTTGCGCCTTTCCGCTTTGAGAACATGTTGCTTGAAGCGACAAATTTCGGTGATAGAGTCAAAGATTGGAGGACACGTTATGAAGTCTTTAGTACACCTTTCCGACTTGCGAGAAAGTTAAAATTGTTAAAAGAAGATATAAAAGAGTGGAACAAAGGGGTCTTTGGAAAGGTAGAGGTGATAATGAAAGAATTACTGAATAAGTTGGGGGTTTTGGAAAGGGGGGAAGGGTCAACAGAGCTAGAGGAGTGGGAGAGGATGAGAAAAGGGGAGGTGAAGACGAAGATCACTGAGTTAGCAATAGTGCAGGAGACTAGTTGGAGACAAAAATCAAGGGCATCATGGTTAAAAGAAGGGGATTCTAACACTAAGTTCTTCCATTGGATAGCAACTCCGAACGTACAAGAAGCTTTTTATAAACTTTGGAGGTGAATGGGGTGAGGTAGAGTGAGAGGAAGAGGTTCAAGGGGCAATTTTGAGATTTAAAGAGAATTTGTATAAGGAGGAAGTGAGTTGGAGGCCAGAACTGGAGGGTGGAGGTTGTCTTTAATAAAATAGGGGAAAAGAAGAGCGAGTGGTTGGAGAGGGCCATTAGGGAAGAGGAGGTGAGGGAGGCAGTTATGAGTTGTGCTAGGGACAGAGCCCCTAGGCCTGACGATTTCACGATGGCTTTCTTTCAATAGTGAAGTTGGAGCACGATGAAGAGAGAGCTAATGGAGACTATTGGGCTTTTCATGAGTTTGGAGAACTTTAGAGAAGCCTTAACACTTCTTTCATAGCTATTGTGCGGAAAAAGGAGGGAGTGTCATGCATTAGAGACTCCAGACCTATTAGTCTAGTGGGAAGTATCTACAAGATCTTATCTAAGATGCTTTCAATAGACTTAAAAAGGTCCTAGACGAGACTGTGTCTACCTCTCAGAATGATATCATGGAAGGGCAATAGATTTTGGATGCAACTTTGGTGGCAAATAAAGTTGTGGACTCTAGAAGGAAAAAAGAACCAGGCTGGCATCCTCTGCAAGCTGGACTTGGAGAAAGCTTTTGACCATGTAACCGGGAGTTCCTTGACTACATAATGGTGCAGATGTGTTTTGGACTGAAATGGATGAGATGGATTAGAGTATGCATTTCCACTATGAGATTCTCTGTTCTTGTCAATGATAGCCCTTGTGGCTTTTTGGGGAGCTTAAGAGGCCTTAGGCAAGGTAACCTACTATCTCCTATGCTTTTTATCCTTGTGATGGAAGCTTTGAGTAAGATGATGGATAGGGCGACCAATGGAGGTTTCTTGAGGGGATTCTTGGCTTCACTTGGAGAGCAAAGTTATGTAAGGGTCACACACTTACTCTTTTCGGATGACACACTGGTTTTCTGTAATGCAGATTTCAGTCAGTTGATACACTTAAAACGGGTCTTGGTGTGGTTCCAGATCGTCTCAAGGCTCAAGATCAATCTCAACAAGTGTGAGATTTTCCCTATGGTTGAGGTGGCAAATATTGAAGGGCTAGCTCAAGTGTTATATTGCAGGGTGGGGTGGTGGGCTCCCTCCTTACTCTTAGGCTTGCCTCCTGGAGCGTTGCATAAGGACCTTGTAGTATGGAATTATATAATTGAAAGGGTTGAGAAGAGACTAGTAGGATGGCAAAAGCGATACTTGTCAAAGGGTGGCAAGGAAGTACTCATAAAATGAATTTTATCGAGTATTCCTACGTACTACTTGTCTTTGTTGCAAGCATTGGTGAGAGTTACAGAAAAAGTGGAAAGGCTTCAAAGAAACTTTTTATGGGACACGACAAATGGTGCTAGAAAGATTCACTTAGTTAACTGGGAGGCAATTACAACTCCAAAGAAGTGGGGTGGTCTGAGGGTAAAAGATCTTAAGGAGTGTTTAATAGAGCTTCACTGGGGAAGTTGTTAGGGAGATTAGGGGTGGAGGAGAACACCTTATGGGGGGAGATAGTGATATAGAAATATGGCACATCGGAAAGGGGTGGAGGGGGTGGAGGACTAGAGATATTATTGTTTCGTTTGGTTGTAGCATGTGGTGGAGCATTATGAAGGGGTGGGATAATTTTAATAGTCACATCACTTTTAGGGCAAGGGATGGAAGAAGAATTAGTTTTTGGAATCACAAACGGTGTAGGGATAACCTGTTGAGAGCGTTTTTCCCTAACATGTACAAAATTTTCAAATCATAGGGGGTCAACAGACCACCAGATTCGCAGGGAGCATGAAGGGAAAGTTTTTGGGGACCTTACATTTTGGAGAAACCTACAAGACTGGGAGATGGAAGAGTTCCAAAGGCAATTGGAGTTACTCTTCAGGCAAATCAGACATAATCTTTGTGATTCTTGGAGATGGGACTTGAGGAATGAAGGTTTATTCACTGTCAAATCTCTATATCAGAGCTTGCTCGTGAGAGAGGAGATGCCTTTTCACATCTTTCGATTTGGATTCCTAGGACACCCAGGAAGGTGTGCTTTTTTGCATGGTTGGAAGCGAGTGGAGTGATTTTGACAGCTGAGTATCTAAGGAAGAGAAATATCACTCATTAGCTAGTGTTTTATGTGTAAGTGTTCGGTAAAGAAGTTGATCATCTATTGGTGCATTGCAAAGTGGTGTCGACCTTGTGGAGGTTGGTCTTGAATTAATTTGGTGTACACTGGGTAATGCCGGGTAGTGTTAGAGATGTCCTGCACAGTTGGGATGGAAGTCGTAGATGTAGAAGGCAAAAGGCACGGAGGGTTGCCCCATTAGCTCTAATATGGGTTGTATTGGAAGAGAGAAATAGGAGAGCTTTAAGGGGATCGAAAATGACTTTGCACATTTAAGAAATAACCTTTTTTCTTTGATTCCTTTTTGGTGCACCCTCGAAATTCCTTCTTGTATGGATGATTGAATTTCTTTTGTAGAGAGTCATGTATCGACGTAGATTCTCTACTTTTTGGTTTGCCTCTTGTATACAGGAGCTTTGATTCCCATTGTTAGCAATATCATTTATGTTATCAATAAAAAAATGTTGGTACCTTTTAGGCTGTTATCCCAACTAACTACACCCCCTAAAGAGGTTTGTTTCTTCCCTCCTCTAATTGGTTTGTGATAATCCAATTGGACTCATCCTTAAATTGACCCTAAGTTCTGACATAGATTGGAACCACAACAAACTCCTCTTAAGTACTTGGTTGGCCTAAATTAGCATCACAATTAAAGAATCATTCCTAAACAACTAGGGAGCCACCAACCACATTCTTAGTTCCACTTGTTGTAGCCTTGAAGCCATTAATAAAGGCCCTTGTGCTGTGATGCGCCAAAGAAACAAAGAGGAAAGCATATTGTGGCAAGCAAAACTTCAAGGGATGCAGTAACCACTGTTTTCCTAGAGTAAATGAACTATGAGTCTCCAAAAACTAAGTTCTTGACCTGTCATAGTACCCCTTTTATTGGTTTAAAACAGCCACTGTAGAGCCCTTATCAAACTTGGTTTGGGGTGCTTCAATGCTGCAGAAATGCATATAGGAGTACTAGAACTTTTAGGATAGAATTAACCCTTGTTATTTTAGTTGGATTTCTTCATATAATAACAATAATAACATACCCAATGTAATCCCATCAGTGGTTTGGGGAGGGTGGTGTATATGCAACCTTACCCTTACCTTGTGAGGGTAGAGAGGTTGTTTTCGATGGACCATGAGCTCAATTAAAGCATATTAAAAAAAAATATGAAAAGAAAATACAGCAGTGAAGAGGTCAAGTAGAAAATAATGAAGAAAAGAACAGTAGCAACAATAAATACTATGATAACCGAAGCAAGGGAAACAACAACAACAACAACAACATACCCAGTGTAGTCCCACAAAGTGGTAAGGTCTGCGTACTCTCTACCCTCCCCAAACCCCATTTGTGGGATTACACTGGGTATGGTGTTGTTTGTAATTTAATGACTTATATAAACTGTAGGCATAGTCCAGGGTCATTGTTATTCCATTTCATCTTTGGAAAAGTAAATTCTTCTAAAAGAAATGTATGCTATCCCAGTATGGCCAAATTGCCAGGGAAATGTTGCCCGTGTTTCACATTAGGGCGTGTCAAGTGATCGAACTTATGCGTGGGTTATGCTTAATATTAAAGAAATTATCTTCTTCAAAGAGACAAAGTTGTTCATGTTTTTGTCCTTACGAACATGTTCATTTCTCAGCAGATTCTTGCACTTCTCTTCATTCCAAACACAAAAGTCGCCTTCACACAACATCCATGAACAAAATTGTCCAAGGAGATTAGTTTGAACTTCACATGAGTAAGAACTGGCTTAATATGAGGAACAAATTTTGACCTGTACAGAGAGTAGCTGTGATGCCACAAATCGAAGCTGCTTTTTCAATTTTATAGAAATGACGCCAGAGTGTTTAATTGAGATAATCTTTCTAATCCATTTCCTGCTTTCTTAGAATTAGGTGATTCTCTGAAATGCTTTTGAAGCAGGTTAAGTGCCCCAACTTCACTTTCCATTCCAATACCTGGCTAGATAGGAGCTTAAATGTCATCTGGTACAATTTTAGAAGTTCACTTACTGTGTTCTGCACATATATGATTTCTTTGGTCAGCTGTAAAAGCTTAACAGTTTCACTTGGAATATTTGCAATATAGAGCCAGAATATTTTCTTGATACTTTCTTGTTAACACTAACACTAGGAATATTAATTCCTCTGATGATGGGGAGTCGCTGCTGAACATTGTATTTCTAGAGGGCTTTTCGCTTTCTTCATATGGTTGATGTCTTTATCTGTGATTTATAAGGAAACTGAACTTATGACATTTAATGTGCAGCAAGTGCAGCGACCTTTGCTTTCTTTTGGTCCAAAAGCTTCCATGAAACTCGCAACATGCCCAAGCAATGTCTGCAAGGTTATATTCGCCCCTAGATGTTTGCTTAATCTTTTAAAGTATAAAGTTTCTTTTGAGTTGTCCATTTCTTTTTCCTGATTGTATCCATTCTTGCAGGAACTGAGGTTGAGTTCTCATCTGATTAATGAATATGGTGATGAGGCTTCACTAATGATCTCAGATGGGGCTTTTTGTACTCAATGGATTAAGAATTTAAAGAAGCCAAAAGGTTCTGTTATTTTTTCCCAGGAGAATGAATGTAGGAGTAATACAGATGCATTCCAGTTCTGTGGGCAGCCATGTTCCATCCCTGGATCTGTGCTGCAACTTTTAGGTTCTTCATATTTGTTCCGTGCTACTACCTGGGAGGTATACGGCAGGTGATGTGGTGTCTTGGTTTTCATTCTTGTTCTGCATACAGTATCCCACTGTTATATGTTCCTTGTGCAATTTTTGATAAAGTGCTGTTTCAGAAGCATGAATATATTCTGCCTGGGTGACCACTGCCAATGTTAAAGTTTGCTAACTGCATGGTTAATCAAACTATGTCACTATTTGTGATAAATATTTAGGGAAGGGTTATTAAGGAGGAGCAACAAATCTGCTTTGCTGCTTAATTAGAAAGATACATAAGTGTCATTACTTTCAAATGCAAAATAATAAGTACTACTCCCTCGTTCTGAATTCAAGGGTTTTCATCTTGACTGGACAGGTATTAAGGCCTTAAACCTTAATAGTTGAAGTATTTTAGAATTGTAAGAAGAGGTGGTTCAAATTTCAGAAGTAGGGATTTCCTATTGAATAATTCCAAAAATTGAAGTACAAAATGTGGTTCTTGGTACTCTTCTTATAGGAGAAATGTTGTATGGGTTAGACGGAGATTAGTTCTACAAGATTTTACACCAGAAACATAATGTCATATAAGTAACACACAATTTTAATTCAGAGATCAAATTTTCTTTCATTTCAAACCAAATGACCTATTATTCTCTGGAGTACTTCCCCATAGTTCAAACTTTTGGTTGACACTTTCACTAGTTCCGTCATATAACACAACATCGTCTGTAAATAGCATAATTAGGGTAAGCAAGTATAGGTTCAGACTTCAGAGTCAATCTTTGGTGTGGATCCATGATCATGGGAAACTCACCACAGTTCCACACAAGTGGAAGCTTTCTCCTACATATCTTTTAATGACATTTATATATTTAGCTCTCTCATACATATCTTTTATGACATTTATATATTTAATTAATATGAACTTGTTTATTCTCCAACACCCACTAGGGGGCTTTTCTTGGCACTCTATCATACACTTTCTCTAGGTCAATGAACCAAGTAGTAAATCTTTCTTTCTTTGATGTTAAATCTTCATCAATCTTCCCTCTTCTTCTTTTTTTTTTTTTTTTTTTTTTTTAAATCTTCATCAATCTTCATAGCAAGACTATAACCTATGTTGCAGATTTACTAGGCATAAATCTGAACTGGCTCTCTCTCTGTTGTAGTATCTATATGTCTATGCCTTATTCAGATCGAAGATTGTCTGTGCTCCATTCTGATCGAAGAATGTCTATGCTCCATCACTCTTCCCCAGAGTATCATAATATGCCACATAAGTTAATTGCCACGATCGATGACACAACTTTGAATTTTCTTGCGTATTCTTGATAAACCAGCGTTTATATATAGATGTAGGAGGATCTGTTTGGGAAGTAAGAAGCCCCTTTGACATCCTTTGTTCTTATATTTTAGAATGAAGCTACTCTTTGTTTACTCGTTAAGCATCCTACGACATCTTAGTATAGCATTGAATAGCTTGGTAAGACATACTACTTTAACATCTGGACTACATGTTTTTTTAATCCTCATATTTCTTTTAACATCCTTTACTTTTACTGGCCTACTTATACAAGTATAGTTAAAGTTTCTATCGCATAAATGTGTGGAGATCTGTAAAGTTATTATTGGGATTCGAGTTGAAGAGTTGATCAAGATAGCTTTTCCATCTCCTTAGATCTCATTATCTCCTGTCACCACTTGTTGAGAATCGTCTTTGTAAGAAAATGGATCTTAAGTCTAACTCAATCTCAAAAGTTAGCTCATGAGATGAGGATTGACGAAGATATATAAGGAGATAAAAATTCATTCCTTCAACAAATATGAGAAACTTATTGCCACTGTATGTCAAAGACTTGAAATCTGGTGTGTGGACAATATGTCATGAGGGCCCAATTTTGGATAAACCAAGAACAGGTGGTGTGTGGACAATATGTCATGAGGGCCCAATTTTGGATAAACCAAGAACAGGGATATGTGTGGCTTTGATATCATGTCATGAAAATGGATTTGGGTCTAACTCAACTCCAGAAATTAGCTCATGAGTTGAGGATTGCCAAAGACTATCAAGAGGCAACATTTCATCCCCTCAACTAATGTGTGAAACTAACACCCCCAGAAAATCTAGGATTGGACAAGTGGTATGTGGACAATGTAACATGAGGGCTCAAAATAGGATAAACACAAATAAAGACTGGTCTAGCGCTGATACCATGTGAAGAAAGAATGTGGGGGAATTATTTATAAGTTCCAATGAAGATGGTCACCGGAAAGGTTGGAGATGAAGATCCGTCAATGTCTAGAGATCATAGACCCTATATTATCGAGGAGGGATGGGACTGGACAGTTGGCAAAACCTGTAAGCTGTAGCACACACGTGGGTTCCTTGAAAGATGCTTCAAGTTTTAAAAATGGGTCACGTGACCTAGCATGTGTGGCTGCCTCAGAGGCTATTATAACATTGGGCCATCTTGCTTCTCATATGAAGAAAGACAAGAATAATATTAATATGCGTGGACTTTATTGTAACAAATACAAAGGCCCAATCTTGTTATTTTCAGCATGCTAAGGAAGATCCTTAACTATTGGAGATTGAGGCTAATAGATAAATACACGTCTAGAAGATAGGATATCAACGACTGATGCTTAGGTTCTCCTTTCTGAGAAAAACTAAACCCTGCAAGTTGAAGAATTTGCAGTTACACAGGAAGGAGAGAACTTGGGGGTCACAAACAATGAAGGGGTTGAGGGTTCCTTGCAAATTCTGCCACAAATATCCGACATGCAAATGGTCATGACTAGGGAAGGGATGAGATTATGTGAGGACGCTGAAACAATTCAAACTCTGTATGAAGAAGCTGAGATGAATGCCACCTTTCGGTACAGAGTCACATAATCAGACTGAGCAATCAATTTGATGTGGACTTTATGGGATGTGAGAAGGTGGCTTTATCACTCTTCATGAAAATTGATAGCAGAAGAAAATAAAGCAAACAAGAAACAAAGATGGGGCTGTTCCAGTGTTATCAAAAGCAAAAAGCACAAAAAGCTTTAAGGTCCGTTGGGGCTTTAATCGCAAAGCACAAATAAAGCGTGGGTTTCAATGAAAAAAGGTGCAAAGGGAGAAAAAATACAAATATATGAACAACAAATATCCAGATTCATTTGGGTGATTTGTGGGAATTTTAATAATATCAGATTTATCTCAAAAAAGAACAACAATAAGCTAACAAGAGCTACAACTGACTTTTCAAATTCATTGAAAATATGGAACTTACTGACTTTCCACTCACTGAAGCTGATTTCACTTGGGCCAGAGGTAGCAGACATGAAACTTTGAGTAGGCTGGACATATTTCTCATCCCAACAGAATGGGATGAGGAATTCAAAAACATAAAAGAGTCAGTGCTTCCTAGAATCACATCAGACCACATCCCTGTTGAGTTACAATGTGGGAATTGGGAATCAAACAAGTCCTACTTTAAATTTGTGAGTTGGTGGCTTGAAGCGGAGGGTTTTAATGAGTTAGTGAAGAACTGGTGTAACTCTTTTGAAAGAGACCTGATTTCATACTAGCAAACAAACTCAAAGCTCCGACAGAAAAGCTTAAAGTAAGGAATTAGGATAGTATGGGAAGTCTGCGAAGCCAAAAAAAATCATATTTTAAACCAGATCCCGGATCTGGACAAGTTGTAGGAGCAGAGATCTTTATCTGATGATGAATTTTTTATTGGAAGCTAGCTTATGCATGAACTTTGAGGAGCTGGCAAAAAATAAGGAAATAGCATGAAGTCAGAGTCCAGGGCAATATGGCGGAAAGAGGGAGACAGAAACACAAAATTCTTCTAAGAACTGCTAATGTACATAAAAGATATAATTATATAGACATGTCGGAAGTTGATGGAGTAACTGTTAAGGATCCTATAGCTATCAAAAGGGAGATATTGTCTTTTTATAAAAAATTATATACTGAGACAGAGCAATGCAGACCTGGCTTAACTATGAGAAATGACCCCAGAATTTCAGAAACAGAGATGTTGAGATTACAAAGTCCTTTTGAGGACCAGGAAGTGATCCAGACCATTAAACAGTGTGCTGTTGACAAAGTCCCAGGATCTGATGTATACACTATGGATTATTTTAACAAATGTTGGGAAATAATCAATGAGGATATCATGAATATTGTGCATAACTTTGATAGAGTGATTTTCTTAAAAAAAAAGTTTTATTGTTATATACAGCTTTGATCCCAAAGAAAAATGGAGTAAAGGAGCTGAAAGATTTTAGACCTTTCAGCCTGATAGGTTCTATAAAATCATTTCTAAGGTCTTGACTAAGAGGCTGAAGGAAGTTGTGTACAAATTGGTGGACACACAAGAAATGACTTTTATTAAGGGAAGACGGATGACTAATGTTTATTCTAATTGTAAATGAGTGTTGACTCTAGAATCAAAGAAAAGAAACCTGGAACTGTATGCTAATTAGATGTGCAAAAAGCTTTTGACTATGCCAATTGGAGTTTCCTTTTGAGGTTGCTCGGAAATTTGAGTTTTGGTAGAAAATGGATAAACTAGATAAAAGTATTGTATTAGTAATGTCAGATTCTCTTTTTAATAATGAATCCCCAGAAAGTTTCTTTTCATCACAAAGGGGTCTCAGGCAAGGGGTCCTTTGTCACCTTTCCTATTTATACTAGTAAATGGAGAGTCTGAACAACATGATACGATCTGCAACGCACAACAATTGGATCAGGGGCTTCCAAGTGATAAGCAGGCATGGGACAGAGCAAGAGATAACACACCTATTATATGCAGATGATTCATTTATACTTTGTGAAGATCAAACAGATCAACTAACTATGGTTAGGGTGATACTAACTATTATTGAAGGGATATCTAGTCTACATATAAACTAGGGTAAGAGTTTGCTATTCCCTGCCAATGTTGTACCTGATATGGACAGTTTGGCTCAAATTTTAGGAGTCAAGATTGGAAATCTACCAACATCATACCTAGGAATGACTTTGGGTGCTAAAATTAAAACTTAGGAGATCTGAATTGGGGTTTGGGATAGGTGTGAAAAAAAAAGCTAACAGGTTGGAGGAGTCAATACTTATCCCTGGGTGGTGGATTGATCCTGATCAACAGTGTGCTAGACTCTTTGCCTACTTACATGATGTCTTTATTCGCAATTCTAGAAAAGGTAGAAAAGAGAATTGACAGTCTAAGAAAGAAGTTCCTATGGTAACAAAGAAAAAAGAGGCTTTAACTTGGTCAAATGGGAAACTCGCACTTGTCCAAAAAAGATGGTGGTCTTGGCATTAGAAATTTGAGGAGACAGATCCAGAGCCTGTTCATGAAATGACTGTGGAGGTTCACCACATAGGAAAATGCTCTTTGGAAGCAGGTAATCAATACAAAATATGGGGCGGAGGGATCCTGGATAACTAAAAAAGTAATCACTCCTTATGGGTGTGTGTGTGTGTGGAAATCAATCAGAAACCTATGGTCAGCTTTTACCAATGGTAAGGGCTTCAAGGTGGGGAATGGTTTGAAGATCTTATTTTGGATAGACAACTGGTTGGAACAAGGAGCTCTAAACCTTCTTTTCCCTGATATTGACATTTCTAGCTAACAAGGGATAAATTGGTGAAGTCTAGAACCGACAGGGATGGAATTTAACTTTTAGAAAATTAATAAATGACCGGGAGATATCAAGAATGGCTGAATTCGATAAGGTGTTGGATCAATTCAAGGATTTTGACCAGGGTTGACAGGGTATGGTGGCAGATTGGCAGGGACATAACAAAGGAATATTCACAGTCAACTCTGCATATGAGATCCTAAAGAAATCACCCAATCAATACCATGGAAGCACATATGGAAAGATAGAGTTTCATACAAAGTGGCATGCTTTATGTGGTTGGTAGTGAAAGAGGCATGCTTAACAAATGAAAGTTTAAATAAGAAAGTCATCCAGTTATCTTCTAGATGCCATCTTTGTGGTAAGGAAGCTAAAACTGTCACCTTTTTTTACATTATGAGGTGACTTCTCAAATTTAGAGCATCTTTTTATGGAAGAGGTATCAAATGGGCAACGCCTAAAAGCTCTTTGGAGTTGAAATGCAGCAATAGGGCAAGAGGTTTAACCTGACAGAAGAACAGATGGAAGATGATCCCACCATGTATTTGGCGGACTGTTTGGAGGAAAAGAAACTTGGATGCTTTCAAGGCATGAGTAACCAAATTCAGAAGATCAAGATGAACTCCCTTTTGTTATTTCATTTTTGGTGTAAAGAAGGTAGTGGATACTGTAGCTATCCTAGAAATTTTAGAAGCATTGTGAATTGCTTAAGGGTAGCTTTTTGATTTTAGCTTCACATATGTACATACGGTTTTGGCACTGTTTTTGTGCATTGTTATATATAAATTTGTTACCATCTTAAAAAAAGGGGCCTGTGTCTAACTCAACCCAAAAGTTAGCTCATGAGATGAGGATATTCCAGTACATTTAAGGAGACAACCCATTTCTTTAACCAATTTGGAACACTTAATAGTTTTTAGTATGCTTCACTTAGTTTAAGTCCTTATTCCTCTTCTTTCTCCCCTGTCTCTAGCTTGGTCTTGATCTTCGCGAATAGCCTCTTAGCTCTCTTATATCCTTCAAATGGTTCTCCACTTTCCGCTTTTGGTAATTTTGCGTAGAACTCTCCTTGTGCTTTAATATTTCTTTATGCCTGCTCATTTACCACAAAGGGTTTTGTGGTTGAGGCTCTAGGCCTTTAGTCACCTAATATTTCACTTGCTACTTAGTAACTTGACATGTCATTCCGCAGGATGTCTGCATCATTGTCTAAAGTCTCCTGCTTCTTTTGTAGTGTTCTTTTATAGTGTTTCTGTTAACGATAATTGGTTTGTCCCTTTTAGTTCTCACCATCGAATTTTCGGTTTCTTGCAACTTATCTCCTTTCTTACTCTTCTTCTCTTTCACTTAGCATTTAGGACAACCCATTAATGTTAGGTGGTCATGACTCTCATGGTATAATTTTGCGTCCTTACATATGATTGTATTTCGTATTCTGGTAAGGATAAAGGCTTTTTATGTTTACTCCCACCCTTAAATATATATCGTGTGAATGCCTCTTTTAAAAACGTGTTAGTTACAGCTTGTTGAAGTGTGTGAACATCTCATCTAAGAGGTTATGGTTTTAGATAGAGCACTTTTATTTACTTAATTATATTTCAACACACCTCCTCACTTGCAAGCTTGATTCTTTTTCATGAGCCAAACATGTGAAAATTCTTTTTTGATGAGAAGTGACAATGAGATATGAACCCAAGGCTTCCACCTGCTTCAATGCTATGTTGGTGTGTGTGATCATCTTATCTATAAACTTAAGCTATTAGAGAGCATACTTTTATTTACTTTATTATGTCTCAACAAAACTAAAATATAACCTAAAGCAAACTCTTGAATAACCTTTACTCAATTGTTCCTAGTACCATAACCATATCACTCTTATACATGGTCAAAATTCAGATCCCTCCAGATAAAGATCATTTAGTCGCATGAATAAAGAGAATAATGATATAAGATATTCTCTGTGAACTACGTATGTTGATTATTCCCTCAAACCGGTGTAGATTAAATAGCATATACAAGAACTCAAAAAAGGGAAAATATGTATTGCACCCTATAATTTTGCTAATCACATAATTACAATAATTGGGAATCAATCAGGAACCATTTCAAAATTTACAATATAATTCTACCATATTTCATTCTTAATGTTATTATATGCAAATGTACATCGTGGCCTTCCATGAAAGTTATAAAAACATCAGAGATACTCTAGACTTATTGTGGCCTTTCAAGAGCTGTGAGTATTACCCTGTTTTCTCTCGTATTTTATTCTTCTTATTGAGGTTTTTTTTGTTCCCATTCACTTATTTGCTTCTCTTTTCTGTTTTACAATAATACTATCCACTCTACGTTGTTCTGTAAAATGAAAAAAAAAAACACTACAATGCACGGGGGACAAACTTTACCAATTTCAGAATTCTAACATCTCTAACAGTTTCAAAAAGCTTAATAATTATCATTAGTTCCATGTATTAAACAGCATAAAACAAGCACCTAATTAGGGGAGCGTCCTGTTCTGTAGTTTTAGGACTGGCCTAATGATAAGGGTTTTTATGATTTTTCTTCACGATTTTAATTTATTATAAAAGGACTAATTCACTCTCTTAAAAGTTTTGGATTTACAAAGCAAGGAAATAGGAAAGCGTCCAATGTGTTTCATGCAGAGACACAAAAGTATGAAGCCAGTTAAAGATTATGAACATAAACTCTTGAAGGCATGGTTTTGCCTTATAAGCTTGTAAATCAGATGTTATATTTTTTGTCAAAGAAGGCTAGATGGAACTTCCAATGCAGTTCACATTTTTTAGGTGCTTTATTGTCACCTCTCAGCTATGTGTAGAATTTGTAGATTGCAAGCACTCAATTCTAATTCAAATGCCTTTACTGATTTTATTTTCTCCTTTATGTTCTAATTTAGTGCACCTCTTGCTCGAATGAATGCACTACTTTATGCAACATGCTTTGCTGACTCATCGAGGTAATACTTGAATAAATGTTTAAGTAGTTGAGCTGTTTGAAATTGTGCCTTCATATTCATCTGACAGAAATTTGATTTCTTTTCTGGTTGCAGTTTAGATGATGTGGCGTTAGCATATGGTAAACTTATCCAGCATCTAGCAGTATTTAAGGGATACAAAGGTTTGCACAAATATCTGAGTACTTCTCAAATATTCTTGAATTGGCATAGCTCTATGCTTATATATTCATAGGCTCATCGCATTATGGTACAGAAATTAATGGTCATAAAACGGTACTATACTTAAGCTATTTGCTGATGCATTGTTCACTTGATTCTTTTTGTTTATTCAATGGATGTATATCATTTTTTCAATCACACCCATAAGGTAAACCCACACCACTTTAGGTATTGCTTGCTTTTACACATAATTGCCATTTGGTATCATCACTGTTTTTTAACTCTGCAATTTTTCTGTATCAAGAAAATGGACCTTAGGCCCAACAAGATTCCAAATGTTAGCTCACTAGGTGAGGATTGCCCAACATCATATAAGAAGACAACGACCTATTCCTTCAATCTATTTGTGACCCTCTAACACACCCTTTCCCCTGCATGATATGAACTGGACATGTGAAGCATGAACAACATAATATAAGAGCCCAACCAAGAATAGGGATGGATTTGAATCTGATACCATGTTAAGAAAATGGACCTTGGGCCTAACTCGACCCGAAAAGTTAGCTCGTGCTTTTGGGAATTGCCTCAAATCATTGAAGGAGACATGGTAATAATTGTCCGAACTTGAGCCTATTCCCTCAACCAATGTGGGACACAGATCTTCGAAGACTTACCAAAAAAACTTGCTGAAACTGAAGACAGCCATATGACATACAGGTCCGCTCATCTAAAAAATGGCGTTTTGACAGAAATGCAGGCAGAACCGGTTAGTCTTTTTTTCCCTAGAGGTGGATAACATTATGTGTAATTTGGTCAGAAGAAGGATAAAAGTAGACCGAGTGGAATTATGATTGTGATAGGTAATGAGTTGTGGCCTAAGTGTTCTTAGGTAAATACTAGACAACCTCATGTAGATCATGTACATTAAGCATTTCTGGCAGTAGTGCAGGAAAAAATTCAGAACTAATAAGCTTTTTCTTGTAGAGAAGAATAACATTGCTGTGTAGTCTGGTTGAGGGAAAAGAAACTGATGGACCTTAAATAGGATCATGATAGTCTATTGACTTATGTCCAAAAGTGTTCTCAGGTTAATTCTGATCAGTCTCATGGCCTGGAAGGAATCCGTAATTGTTCAGTCTTAAGCTGGGCTTTATTTAATCCCTCAAACTTCGTTGATGCATATGCAAGAGTAGGAAAGCCATCTATTTCTTTCCTTCTTCTGTTAAAAAAACTTATCCGAACTTATCCTTTTTTTTCCTACATACCTTGGAAAATAAAAGGAAAGCAAAGAGGAAACATGAATTTACACAAGTTTTTGTTTTAATATTTTTTCCTTATACTCAATAGTGGCTGCTTATGTATGTACCTTCAGAAGCTTTTGCTGCTCTGAAACTCGCAGAAGAGAAGTTTTTATGTCTTTCAAAGTCACAAATTCAGCTTGTAAAGCTACAATTGCTCCATGATCATGCTTTACATACGTAAGGCAACATCTCTACTATTTTCTTGGTTTTAAACTTCTTTTTCCTTGTCTAATTGGATGTTAGTTGTTGTTCAGGGGAAATTTAAAATTAGCACAACAGTTGTGTGATGAGCTTGGTGTTTTAGCCTCTTCAGTAACTGGTGTAGACATAGAGATAAAGGTTGAAGCTAGCCTCCGCCATGCTCGAATATTGATTGCAGCTAACCAATTTAGCCAGGTAGCTAGCTTTCCTCTAATTAGACCTCTTTCTAGGTGACTCAATAAGGTAGATGTTGGTGATGATGTTCCGATTTCTACATGACCTGCTAACCTTTTTGGTTGTTCTATTTCTCTTTTTTGTACTTTGAACAAAAGGATATAATGTGATGATTTCAAAGAAGAGGAAAAGACTTCATTGTGTTTCTTGATGAATTTACATTCCATGAGAATTGGTATTTATAGAAAAAAAATATCAATCTACTCTACTCCTATAATTGCTCCTAGAATCACTCGTATAATTAGGCTACAAAGTCTTCGATTAGGCTATAAAGTCAATCAATCAACCCTCCCACTCCCCCTCAAGTTGGTGCAAAGATGTGCACATGCCCAACTTGCAAATCAGTGTACTAAAAGTTTGTTTGTTGAGACCTTTGGTAAACATATCAGCTATTTGCTTTTCTGATGACATATGAAACAAACTCAAGATACCACTCATAACTTTTTCTTTGATGAAGTGTTGATCAATTACTTTTGTTCTCAAGGTAGGGATAAGACTGCGTACACACCACCCTCTCCAAACCCACATGTGGGATTACACCTGGTATGTTGTTGTGGTTGTTGTTGAAGTGTGGATCAATTTCAACATACTTTATTTGGTCATGTTGGACTGGATTGTGAACTATATTGGTTGCAGCCTTATTGTCACAATACAAGGACATTTTCCCTGTTGCAGACTATCTCAATTCCTCTAATAACTTTTGTAACTACAAAAGTTCACAAACACCCTGGGCCATATAGAACACCCTGGGCCATAACTCTATATTCTGCCTCTGCACTTTGATCTAGCAAATACACTTTGCTTCTTGCTTCTCCAAGTGACCAGGTTTCCTCCTACGAGTGTACAATACCAAATGTAAATCTTTTGTCATCTAGAGATCCAACCCAATCCGCATGTGTAAAGCCTTCTATTTGGGGGTGATCATGTCCGGAGGTAAGTAAACCTTTCCTTGAAGCAGATTTAAAATGCCGCAAAATGTGAAATACAACTTGCATATGAGGACCTCGGGATCATGCATGAACTAACTCACTAGGCCGACTGAATAGGCTATGTCTAGTCTAGTGTGAGAGAGATAAATGAGTCTTCCAATCAGCCTCTGATATCTCTCCTTATCAACTGACTCTCCAATGCCGCTTTGTAGTTTGTGATTACTTTCAATGGGCAATTCAACTGGTTTGCATCCTGTCATACCTGTTTCCTTCAAGAGGTTTTCAAGAGGTCCAGAATATACTTTCTTTGAGAAATAAAGATTCCCCTTTTTGATGTAACAACCTCCATTCCCAAGAAGTACTGTTGTTTTTCAAGATCCTTGATCTCAAATTCTTATGCCAACAACTTTTTCAATCGGGTCATCTCCTGCCATTACTATGTCATTAACATAAACTATGAGAAGAGTGAGTTTACCTTTTAGATATCTTATGAAGAGGGTGTGATCAACATTACTTTGTTGGTAGTCGAAGGAGATAATTGCTTTGCAGAATCTATCAAACCAAGCTCTAGGAGATTGCTGCAGTTCATGAAAGGATTTCTCCGATCTGCATACCTTTTCTTGACTTAGTCCAGTACCAAATCTAGGAGGAATCTCCACGTTACACCTCTTCTTCTAAGTTTCCATGAAGAAATGCATTCTTCACATCAAACTGTTGCAACTCCCAATCAAGATTAGTTGCACTTGATCAAGTCCTTTTATGATAAACTGTGGGTTAGGGAGGAGCTTGTTTTCTCATATAATGCAATATGGATTCAAATGTATGGAGGAAGGCGTGTTTTTTCACTTGACTAGCCACTAGAGGGGTGATTTTGACAGCGGAAAATTTGAGAAAGCGGAAGGTCGTCTACATCAGTTGGTGTTACTGTGCAAGGAGGCGGGCGAGGACGTGGATCATCTTTTTCTACATTGTGGGATAACCATGAGATTATGGTGGGATATGTTTAAGTGGTTTGGCACTCCTTGGGCAATGCCAAAAACTATGAAAGATTTGATGTTCAGCTGAAAGAGCTAGAGGAGGAGAAGACGAAGGGCTTGTAAAGTGGTCTCGCTTGTGCTAAACTGCTAATGTGGGTAGTCTAGAGAGAGAAATAGGAGAGCTTTTGAAGGAGTAGAATCGAGCTTCTCTCAGTTGAGGAGTAGTCTCCGTTCCCTTATTTCTTTTTGGTGTAATATGAAAGTCCCTTGTTGTATAGATGATTAGGTGGAGTTTGTGGAGAATCTTATTATGTAGATTCTTTACCTTTTGGTATATCCTTGTATACGATTAGTTTTGACCATGTTTATGAATGAAAATACTTTTACTTGATTTAAAAAAAAAGATTAGTTGCACAAGACGAAAAAATTCTAATAGTGTTCATTTTTATAATAGGAGCAAATGTCTATTGATAATCTACTTTATAAGTCCGAGTGAATCCCTTAAACACAAATCTTGCTTTGAATATCTTAATGGAACCATCATCTTTATGTTTTATGGTGAAACCCATTTGCAACCAACCAACTTCTTGTCTGCGGTGATGTGACAAGTTCCTAACTCTCATTTTTTGACAAGGCGTTCATTTCTTCAATCATAACTTGCTTCCATTTAGAACCTACGAGCTTCCCTCGAATTCTAGGGAATAGACACAGAAGAAATAGACTAAGACAAAGGCTCTAGAAGATGGAGACAGAATTATAGGAGACTAAATTAGATAAAGGGTGTTTGGTGCAAGATCTGACTCCTTTCCTGTGAGCAATAGGCAAATCTAACTCCTTAGGAAATGTAGATAACTCACGAATCGATTAGGCTATAAAGTCAATCAATCAACCAACATGATGCAATAATGCAATTGATTAGATTTTCTTGCTCATGTACTATCATTTTTATCAATAGAAGAATGTGCTCACTTTCCCCCCAAGAAAGGTAAATAAATAATGTAATGGAATATGATCAATTACATCTTAAACTGGTGATGCTTTAAATACACCCGTGATAGTAAATTAGACACTTGAATTCACTTTATGCTTGCTCTTTGGTCAGGAAATGATTTAGGCTGTTATTTATCTAACTGACTTTTAAGGCTTTGGCTGTTGTTTTAAGTGAATCATTATACGGCTGTACTGATGATAATATATTTTTCTAGTTCATTGCCATAATGCTTTATGCCAGTAATCATTTTCATTGTCCTGCATGCCTTCAATTTTCCTGAAAATTGGCATGTTTTTCTAGTGAGAATCACAAGGCCATGGTCTAGTTCAAAGTGGCTGGACCAGTAAGTCTGGTCTTGGTTCTTAAGTTGAGTAATATTTGATCTTTCTTGATCCAGTGCGTTGTTTCTAGTATAGAAGTTACAATAAAACGGGAAATGATCTACCTTTGAGTGCAAAATCCCTCACTCTTCTATTTATGGACTTTGGGGAAAAGAAGCATCCAATTAAGCATGCTCTCCGAGTATATGGGTAGTCCGCTTGCAGGTTTGCTTGTGGCAGTAATGCCAAGGGTTATAACCACTTCCACTCTACTCTCTGGTTTTGCAGCCAATGTGGTGATAATGATCATTCTGTGGGACTATCTTTATGAGTTGTTACTTGTTACCTTAAGATATTTGAATATCAAATTTGTTCATATAGACGAGTCCACTTCGAATCTCTTATCCCCAAGTTCTCGCAATATTTTGTTTCTCTTACATCTAATAACTTGGTATTGTGGTGTGGACCGAAAGTATTTATCATTATCTTCTGATTTCCTAAGGTTTAGGTAATTATTTGCTCTAATTTAAGCAGTGACAGAGGCCAAAGACAATAAGCATCTAAAGAATTTCTTAATTTCCCTTCTTATTCATGTGATTCTCCCAGGCAGCAGCTGTTGCACACTCTCTCTTCTGTATGTGCTACAAATTCAGTTTACAAGTCGAGAATGCCACTGTTCTTCTTTTACTTGCAGAGATACACAAGGTAATGATTTACTATTATGTTGGATTAGTGAGAGTTGAATCAGTATTTTTCTTCAGAAGTACATCTTATACAAGGTATTAACTTGTTAGAAGAAATGGAACTTCTTTTACCTTTTATGCATCTTCACCAGTGGATTGTGACACTTGAACTTACTAAGGCCCACACTCCTTCCTTTCCTTGACATGATCAAGATGTAATATAACTTTGTTCATCCATTTCAGAGATCAGGAAATGCTGTTTTAGGTATTCCGTATGCATTGGCAAGCCTTTCCTTTTGTAAATCTTTCAATTTAGACCTTCTCAAAGCATCTGCTACACTGACGCTTGCGGAGCTTTGGCTCTCACTTGGATCAAGTCATGCAAAAAGAGCTTTGGCTCTCATACATGGGGCATTTCCTGTACTTCTTGGTCATGGTGGTTTGGAGCTTCGAGCTCGGGCCTTTATCACCGAAGCAAAATGCTATCTTGCTGACTCGAGCTTTTCAGGTGCCTTATTGGAACTTCAATGCTCAGCCTGATTGCTATACTTATTGTAAACAGGACTTTTCATTAGTTCGTGTGTAGTCATATCATGTTTTTGTGTTATAACTACACTTTGTGTTCTCAACCTCAGTTCTAATCCTTCTCCATGTCCCCCAAATTATGCAAACACCTTAAATTTTGCAATTTTCGTTCTTTCAGGAATATGGATAGCCTTGTCTAGATTTACATGACTCATCATAAGTTAGAACCAAATGATTAAGAGAAATTTGGGTAACTTGTTCGTGTGAGACTTCATTTTTAGCAATTATAGCTCTTGTGGATGCTTAAGATTTTATGAATCAGAATGGAGCAGGAGAACCTGTCTAACACTTCAGTAGTTCCCCTCATATCCAGCCATGACTTGCCATTTACTTGTCCCAATCAAGCTGCTGCTCCATCCCCCCTTCCCATGGGTTCATATATCCTTTGACCTTGTGATTTTTTGATGATTAATTTCACTCTCTTTGCATATGATTTAGCATGTACCTCATTTGAGACTCTGCCTTCAATTAATGCACACACACAGAGACATGCTAATCATTTAAAAATCGACAGTTAACTTGCTGCTGAATTTTCTTGTTGGTGCTGTTTTCTCATATTCTTGAGTTCTTAACCTGTGCTTAATGATGCCTTATTGTTCTCAGTATCTGAAGAACCAGAGATGGTACTTGAACCGTTAAGGCAGGCTTCTGAAGACCTGGAACTTCTAGAGGTTAGTCAATATGGGTACAATTTAGTATTCAAATTAGTGACATTTACACAATAATTAAAGAACTTCAGTTTGGGTTCCAAGTTCCCATATGATGACATTTTCCTGTGAACAAACGAAAAATTAAAGGAAAAGAAACAATTCCAAGAAATTTGAAATTCTCTATTGTGTATTAATGTGCTAAAAGAAATATATTGGATTCCTTTGTGGGGAATGACATACATCTATAGCTCAGTGAAATAGTTTCAAGAAAATACAAAAGTTTTATTTCAAGACATCCATATTCCTTTTTTTTTTTTTTTCCATTCAATTTTCTTGCTCTTTACCCTTTAAAAAGACCTTAACTCTAAGAAAGTGTGTTGTCCGCATGCTTGTGTGTATTGGAGTGGGGGTGTCTGTATTCATGCATATAGACAAATAGATACAAACTTGCTATACCAAATTGTAACATGTTAAAAGCCATGTTGCTCGGACTCTCCAAAAATTCTGCCGTGCCTATGTTGGATTCTTCAAAATTGCACTATTTTTGGAGGATCTGACATGCACCTGTCGACATTACTGAAGAGTTGGAGCAACATAAATTAAAAGTAGAATATACATGAGAAAAGTAAAAGCATAACTATCTAAAGTTTCGATTGGATAATGTGAAAGGTAAACTTGAAAGGGAATGCAAAGAAGAAAATGAAGGTGCAATTCTCTAAACAGTAGTTACCAATTACACGAGATTAATGGAAATCCATCCAATTTTCTTGCTCTTTACCCTTTAAAAAGACCTTAACTCTAAGAAAGTGTGTTGTCCACATGCTTGTGTGTATTGGAGTGGGGGTGTCTGTATTCATGCATATAGACAATATAGCTACAAACTTGCTATACCAAATTGTAACATGTTAAAAGCCATGTTGCTCGGACTCTCCAAAAATTCTGCCGTGCCTATGTTGGATTCTTCAAAATTGCACTATTTTTGGATAGATTTGGCATTTCGCTTCCATTTCCACAGTAAATTATCACATTTCTTTCATTGATGCTCTAGAGTGTCAACCAGAAATTGGAACCATGGAGAGATACTCTAGAAAAAAAAATTTTAAAGTATACACAGAAGTAATATAAGCACTGCCAGTGTAGTACCATAAGAAAGATGAAGGTAAAACGAAGTTGTGATTATTGTGCCTAAATGTATACAATTCAAGTATCTAAGTTAGTTTTCAGGAGAATGGCATGATAAATGAAGATGTAATACGTACTATTAAAATAGGGGGATAATGCCTGTTTCATTTTGATTTATATCATTAAAAACTAAAAAAAAAATTAAAATAGGTGGCCAATGCCTGCTATATTTTAATTTATACCATTATAAAAATATAAAAGGAGTTAAATAGGTGGCTGAAATGGATGAGTGCTACGAGATTGCTAATCACGTGATTGTTTCCAGTTTTAATGGTGTGTTAGGTTCTAAATTATTTATCTTAATAGGTATTGCTAGTTTAGATGAACTAATGCATCGTTTAGGTACATCCATTTGGCTATATTCTGGATTTATGTACTGTTACTTTACATCCGATATTAAACAAAATCGGAGCTCCTCGACTTTTCTGCTATCATATTTGAATATGAGCAGCCTAACCTAAAAATCAATAAAAAAAGAGATTAGGTATCATTGCTTTTTGAGCATGTTTCACATATCTTTTATACCTATTCATCTTAGCATTGACTTGATTTTTGAGCAATAAGTGAAAACAATTTGAAATTGGCACATGGTCAGCTCAACTGAACCTTCTTTGTGATTCAAATAGGTGAGGTCGCACCATTCATTTTTTAAAATCCTTTTTAAGGACAATAGGTCAGGTCACAATTGTAAATCATGTGTGGAGAACTAGTTCTCAGCCTACTTTACTGCTTGAAGAATCTAGTTTTTGGCATACTTAAGTTTGATTGACTACCAATAGAGGAACAGAACTATCTGCACAGCGAATCTAATTCCCACTTGTGTAGCTTGCACTGAACTGTTTCTGGTACAGTGGCACACACCTTTGTTTGGTTAACAACTTCAACAACCCCATCCCCTCACCTACAGAAAAAAGAAGAAGATACATTTCTGAATTCTGACATGACAATGACTTTTCATATGCAGTATCATAAATTGGCTGCAGAAGCTTTTTACTTGATGGCAATTGTATATGACAAGCTGGGGCAGCTGGACCACAGAGGAGAAGCAGCTAGTTCATTTAGGAAACACATCATCGCTCTTGAAAGCTCTGACATTGAAGGTCCTCTTCAATATTGTTCCTAAGAAACCATAATTTACATAAATATGCCTCTGGTGAGTGATTATTTGTCTTCTTACAGCGACTTAGAAAAGTAACTTTTAGCTCTTCATACAGAATTGTTCACCAGATGGAACAACGATTCTGAGGTCTATTTATTAAAACATGTATCAGTAGGATAATTTTGTAACTTCATAAATTGAAACTAAAACTCTTGCTGCAAGTATGAATTCACGATTCAAAAGTCATCGTATTAAATGGAAAAAAATTGTGTTACCAGAAGGAAAAAATAAGTTGATATGACTACAATGCCCTACCTTGTACTATTTAGGTTAGTTGAGGGTTTTCGGTTTTCTTCAGTTCCTAAAAAGTATTGCTTGGTTTTAAGAACAAGGAGAATTTGCTAAATAATGTATTCTGATTGAAACTTGAGAAAAAGATCATCTATATTCTGTGCTCAACTGGAAAATTGAGAGACAATAGCATAACTGGAAGTTGGGTGTAACATCTGTCATTGCTCTTCAGTTGTACTCTGAATTACCAGATATGCACCACCTTAAGCATGATAAGTTTGCATGCTATTTTCTTTGCCTTTTCTATTGATACCGGGAGGTTCCCTACTTTTTATAGGGCCCACGAGGACTGCTAGATCAAAAGGCGAAAGAGTTTTCTTACTCCAGTTGGGGTTGCTCGCAAGAACTATCTGATTAAGTTTTCCTTTTCCTATCACAGGCATCTGGCGAAGCCGTTTTCTATCATACATGCTTTGTTACAGCTTCGTTGTTCATGTACCATTAGAAGCATTGCCGTCAGAGACCCATGTGGACGTTGATTGTGATATAAAGGCAGTGAAGGTATAACAGATGTGGCTTTCTGATTGCATGAAATTTTAGAAACTCTAATTTCTTCGCAAAGTGTACTGTCCAGATATCAGGTTGGGCCACATTTTTTGTTGATGATGGTTGAGTGACATTAGTAGATGACTGGTATGCTAGAATACCTAACATTTTCGAGTATGATTGTTGGAAGATTGTCATGATTTTCTTGCCCCGCTTGCAAGGCCTAACAGGCTAAGGCTAAATGGTTTAGCGGGGGATTCAGAAGAGATGTACACAATCTCTGATCGGGTGATAGAGGTCTAACAAAGCCCCCTGAAGAGATTGTCTGCAGTATGAACTGTTTCCAACTTTTCTGATGACGTGTATCTATCTTTCTATAGTTTATATCGATGTTTGGAGAGAAAGCACTATACAATGTTCTCTTTTTGTACAGATTGTTCTATAGTATTAGTAGTATATAGGTATGGGATGTTAAATATTACATAAGAATTGGGAGTACTATGATGAGTCTCCATTTTGGAAATTGAGATCTTCAAACTTGTCTCCTTGGCAAATGGCAACATGATAAAATCATTTGACACCATTAGTATATAGATGTAATGTAACATAATCTAATTGTGAAGTTAAGTACCGAAACAGCTCCAGGAAGAAGTTGGACAGTTGTTGGAGGATTGGATAACCTCAAAAATACCTTCTATATGTTGAAATATTTCATGCAGTGCCGGAGGAAATGTATGATTTGAGAGAAAGTAGACCAGAATGAACATCCAAATGATGCTAGAGATAAAATTAAGGTCTTCTGATTTCTCAGTAATTCATAATGCATGGAATGGTGCAAACCCAACTCGCTCTTCCCTATACGTTAGGATACACATTAAACTATTATGAAATCAATTCAACAATGTGAATTTTGGGAAAAGCTTCAAGAGATGGTAGGTTTTAACAGATTTCGATTTGCTTTTTGAATCTTATTGCAATGGTCCAATTTCACCAACTTCTCACAAGCTACACACGTATGTACACCAAATGTATATCAAGACTAGTCTACTTCATAAATAGGATCCATTTAGGTCCAACCCTTTATTACTCCCTCTTCAAGTCCAAACGTTATCCATAATTTTAATTCATCCTTTAACAACTTTATTCTTAGGGCTACATGGACTAGTGGAATAGTATAACACTTAGACACGTATTTAATATAACATTCCAACCACTCCTTTTAAGTTTTTAGCATTTTGATTCATGGTTTGAGACTTCCCTTATATATTATATTTTGGGACTTGTTGGGATATACAGTTGGAAGCCAAAGGTCTCGGGGGATTTCAGCATCATTGAATAAAACATTAGAAATTTGACAACTGAAGCAGGTCCTATTGCAGTCAGCAGTGTTGACCATACCGGAGAAGTGCGATCAACATTGTGGTCCGCAATGAGACATTTTGTTGCTGGAAAAGGGTAATTCCAGACCAAATTGTAGACCACAATGGTCAATTGTGAATCACATGTCATGATCCAAAATCACTTTAAGTCGTGATGATATCTATACCTTGAAGATAAGAAAATACATAATAATAGTATGATATAATAAAAAGTGTGGAAATTTAACTAAATATCCCAAAACCTAGTGATATGAGTCGAGATCTCTACAAAGTCAATAATATAACTTTTCATCATAAATGCATTGTCTTAATAGGAAAGACAAGAAAGTAAAGATAAAAAGGGAGTCCAGTGTTCCGGACCAGCAAAACAACTTATCGTGAAACTCTAAAACAATTGTCTCTAGACACAACTGCAAGCTCTACTAGTACCAATATCCGAATCTGTATAAAAGTTTAATAAGTGTAGCATGAGTACAAAAACAATATATACACAACAAATATCATTGGCAAACCAACAACATAGTGATTAGAAATACTTGCATTCAATTTGTATGGTTTATATAGTTTCCACAGATAAAGGATAATCAATGCGTAAGTACTCTGCCAAGTAAGATTAGCAATTAAGCACAAATATAACGTCTGGAGTAACGTGCACAAATAGCCGTCAATGGATCAACAATTCGACGCTGAGTCTATACCAACACAACCTGCGTGCAACTCAGCTAAGGATGTCCTGAAGCAGTGATCTGTGGGGTGACAAGGTTGGGGTCAAATTCCAGCGGGAATAAGTGTGAAAAGGTTATATATATGAGTAAATATTTAATTTTTCATTTTAAAATGTTATTCCTGTTAGGTTTGAAATATTTTGTATTTAAACTAACTAGTATGTTAGAATGTAAGTCCTTGTAATCAATCGATTAAAGAACCAAGGTTGTGTTTCCGTTATGA
The DNA here is from genome assembly GCA_035772735.1 of Datura wrightii. Taxonomy (NCBI): domain Eukaryota; kingdom Viridiplantae; phylum Streptophyta; class Magnoliopsida; order Solanales; family Solanaceae; genus Datura; species Datura wrightii. The sequence goes on from JASDFA010000006.1 coordinate 31,723,791, forward strand.
GCTGCTCCACCTAAGTTTCTTAATCAAGATACCGATAGCGACTTTGTATTCATATGCAGATATCGCTAAATGATCACTTAATGTTACCCAACATTTAAGTAATGCTTCTCTTAATTAATTCTTCCAAATAAATCAGAGTCAAATGAGACTGATTATTTTCTGTCTAGTAAAATCAACTTATTCCTAAGCGAATTTATTAAATAAGGGTTAGCGTCTTGAATTCTTGTTAATAATCCTTTCAAATCCTAATTAACCTTTCTAAGTGTAATTAGAATCAATTGGCATGAAAATGGAAAACAAAGATTAATTAAGTATATTTAAATTCACTATCAGTGATTAAGATGAGATTCCTAGATTTTGCATTATTGGGTTCACAACCTTAGTAGAAGAATTAGCTACTCATAATTGAAAAAGAAAATCAAAAGCTTGAATAAATCATAAGAGTATTTATAATAATCTTGAGTATTTGTCAAAGCAAGTACACCAAAATTAATCTATGGAAAAATTCAAGAAATTTTCGTTTAGAAGACCTACAAAAGTTATTTATATTGAGAAGCCTACTCGAAAGTGCCCATGTGTAACTTACGGACTGTAAAAATGATTTACGGTCTCTAGAATTGGCTGTTACTTCTTCTCCTCTTCAAGACTAATCTTGGTTGTAGATGATCTGCGGATCGTAGAATCTACATACGATCTGCAGAATTTCTTTATAGATTTCTTCTGGCTTCAAATAGCCTTCACATACTTCAATTTGCGATCCATATTTTTGATTTGCGGCTCATATCTACATTTCGTCTGTTGAACTTCAAGTTGTAACTTCTCTGATTCTGACTTACAATGCCCATTTACGATTTGTAAATGGATACTACGGCCTGTAACTGACATCGTATATTTTCATACTTGGGGCCAATTTTTTCACTCTAATTTCTTGCCCTCTGAAGTTTATTCACGGTTCAACAAACGAATCGTAGAATCCATATGCAGTCTGTATGTTGCTAAATTTCAATAGATTTTGTTGGTTTTATACTGATTTTTCCTTTTTAATCCGGATTCCTGAAACACCACATAATCAAATTAGAATTGACTTACAATAGCACTTAAATGCATGCAAAAGCATATGAAAAAGGTACACATGTGTCGTAAAGTTCCTACACATCAACACCCCCAACTTAAAATTTTTGCTTCTCCTCAAATAACTAAAATAAGAAATCTACTCTATTCTAATGTTCCAGTCTCAAAAAGTGCAATGCCTATGATGATTTTGACAAATAGCTACCATCATTCATTCTTCAAATCCACCACCCCTGTATCACATAAAAAATATAGCTCTCACAACTGTCAGTACTAACTATGCAATTTCTGTTCTTGACATTGTTTCAAATTAGACTACTGATATATGCAAGACATTTAGATTGGAAAACAATTATACGTAGCCATTTTCATCCACATGCCCTCACTTAAGATCAAATAGTTTATCTATCTTTATAATAAACTCACATTTAAGATCAGGACATAGATCGAAAGAGAAAACAAAGGACATTTATCTCTCACAAAGATATTCACATGTCATGTTGCAACTACCATATGCTTGACTTTTTCTTTTTAAGAAATGTCTTTACCTTTGGATAATCTGGTTAAGATCACATAGGGACTTTTCTAAGCTTGTAATGTTGGTTTGGGGGTGGGTAGGATTGACATATGGAAATTTTAGGCTTGTACTCTTCTTGAACACTATATCACTTTTTATTTTTACCTCGTTATTTTTATCTCCTTTTTTCTCTCCCCTTCCCTTCTTTAAGCACTTCACGACCTTAAGCAATTATATTATGTGCTTCTCCTTTTTCTTCTTTTTCTTTTGCTTTTTTTTTTAAAATTTTCTTTTATTTGCTGATGTGGGCATATTTATGCACTTATTTGCCATATTTTTCTCATATTTAGCTATGTTTTAAGAATAAATTGTGTTTGTTTTCTTTGGTTTTATATTATATTCCTGAAAAAGAGCTAAAACACATGATTAGATAGTTTCAAGGATTAAAAAAGGCTTAAAAGAGCAAGTGTTGCCAAGTTGAGCTTAAATGAAGCAAGTGCCACATCATGATAGAGGTTGGCATCGAGCAAACACTGCTGTACTATGGCCTGTGTGACGCGCAGGTAGAGTTAGGCAACTAATTTGCTGTGATTTACTGCACTTTCGACACTTAAAATAGGGAAATAAGAATGGACTTATGTGTGTTTATATGAATATGAGACACTTTTACTTTATTTTCAGGAAAAATCGATGTTGGAGTTGAATTGTGCAAAAGATGGAGAAAATTACAAAAAAATGGCTAAATATGGACCTCAGTACGAGCTGTACCATCTTGGTACGAGCCTTACTGAGAGTCGTGGAAAAGTCCAAGCCAAGAGTGTTGAAACAAATGCAACTTACGGCTTATGGTATGAGTCGTACCATCCTGGTACGTGTCGTACTATGGCAGTCATAGGAAACTTTAGAATATGTTGCATAGGCTAAGTCTCCTGGTATGGGTAGAAACCACGAATCGTGAGATCTACCTAATATCCGTACCAAGAAACCGTGGAAAAGTTAAGAAGAAGCGAAGACTGGCAGGCTCGAGGTACTAGAAAGAGTCACGGGTCGTAGAACCGAGGTACAAATCGTATTAAGCCATCCGTGATAAAGTTTAGAAGATTCCCAGAATTCTCAGTATCAAACCACGACTGACTGTACGACTCACGATACAAGTTGTACTAGTTCATAACACTTAGCCAGATTCAGCAAAGGCCAGCCAATGTACGACGAGTCAAGGTATGACCCGTACAATCTTGTTACAGGTCGTAGGTGAAGTCGGCGACAAGTTTTAGTAGTTTCCCTATTTACTTAGAAGAAGGTTCCAAATATCTATAGAAATACTTTTAAGGTTATTTCCAGTATAGAGAGCCGTAGATTGAGTTTTCTTACACGAAACGCATTGAGAGACAAGTTGTTGTTAAATTTTAATTCAAGTCTTGGATATTTTCTTGCTTTAATTTCTTCCTTGTTCTTGAATTATTCATCATCAATTCTTGCAATAATCAAACAGATTTTCTTTGAATCATCTCTATAAGTATTATATTATGTGGTTGTCTATGAATGCTAATAATTTTCTTACAATCATGAGAGGCTAAAACCTCCACCACTAGGGTTGTGGGAACCATGATGAATTAACAAACTAGGGTTGCAAAAAGTGATTCTAAACCAATTCTAAACACTTGTATTATATTCTCTTCATATTTAATATTTCTTAATGAAGCGCAACGTTAGGACTTGCCCAAACTCTTTACTTGGTTGAACCTAGAGAAGTAGAGATTAGGAAAAGAGAATAACAACAAAGCCTTGATCTTTATGGGTCATTGTATAACTTGAGTTGCGGTCGTAGAATAATTAATTTGGGACAAATTTGATAATGGTTGAAGTAAAATCGCTCAGAGACCTCACCCGGTGATTGAGTATCGTCATCTAATAGGGATGAACCAGTTATTTGGATGAACCCTAGTTATCTACAAGTAAGCATTGGGATAAATCACAAATGTAAAACCCGAAGTAGTTATGAACCCATGGGAAGCATTTACCCTAGTTAATTGCATAATATTGATAAACAACAATAAATTCTCAATATTTTATTATAATTGCTTTTATAAACCCCCCCCACCCCCTTTTTTTTGAAGATAACATACTTAAAAGCTTAAATACTAACAATATTTTATATCCTGACCATATTTTCTGTGGGATCAACCCTAACTTTTGTTGGATTTTTTATTGACAACGTCCGCTTCATACTTTATCAGGAGTGTGAGTTTGAGCATCATAAAAAAAGTGATGCCGTTGCTGGGGAATATGGCTTAGGATTAGAGTAATTGCCGTGTTTAACTTGTAGTTGTTATTTCCTCATTTACGTTTTCTTTTTGTTTTTGACACCCACAGTTTATCTCTTGGTGAATGCCAAGTACTCGAAGGAGCGGACACCCCCTGATTCCTCTTGATCTTGAATTAGAGAGAACACTATGGAGAATGGAGAACCCCGAGAAAAGAGAGGCCCGTATTGGTGAAGACGCTCGGCAAGCTGCACTTTAGGAAGCCGAGGATTCTTGGGAGGAAGTCGTGAATGTTGGCCTCCATGGAAGGGGAAATAGAGGCCAAAAGATATGCTGCTCAGTTCTATAATGAGGATGACCCGGATATTGATGAAGTCGGGTCAATTGGAGCCATCGTACCACCACCTTTGCCTGTTGTGGCAAATTTTGATATCACTAGCACCATGATACAACTGTTGAATATGAAAGGGGTATTTAGTGGTCATGTAGCAGACGATGCTAACCTGCACTTGATGATCTTTTTCAGGATATGCAAGATGTACAGGTTACCTGGTGTGAGCCTGGATGCGATCAGGCTGAGAGTCTTCCTCTCTCTGGAGAGGCCACTTTATGGTTATCAGAGTTGCCCAATGACTCCATTACCAACTGGAGGGAGCTTAAACAGGATTTCCTAGAAATGTTCTTCCTACCCTCCAGGATGCTACAGTTAAAGGACGAAATTTATAACTTTCGACAAGACTGAGGCATTGTATGAAACATGGTTGAGATTTAAGAAGAAGCTAACCAAGTGCTCGAACCATAAAATTCCAGATGACGGTTTGTTGAAAATTTTTTACAGGTACTTGAATAACAATACAAAAGATGTAGTAGATACAACGGCGGGATGAGTGTTGATGAGTCAAACGTGGGAGAAAGCTGCTATTATTTTGGACAGAATGACTAAGACAAATAGGGCCTGGCACACCAGGGAAGCGGAAGTAGCTTCAGGTACATATGTTATTGGTATGTCTGCGGATCAACGCAGAAAGGAAGAGGAATGTGATCAGGAACTAGCTCATATGCGGACATCGTTAGGCCTGCTCATAAAGCATATTATGGGTGTTGGTGCTAGAAAGGTAAATGCAGTGGGAGCTCAGGGTCAGCAACTGGGGCAGGAGCATTTAGATTCCGAGGAGGAGTTTAACTTCTTGGACAATCAGGTGGCCGGTTCTCGAGCCAACGCCCAAGGGTCCGGACATGACATATTAGCCCAAGATTTTGGAATCAAGGTCAGAACCAGTATTAGGACAACTACAATCGAAATGGGTATAGGGATAGGAGCCGAGATCGTGAGCGAGAGGGAGAATGGAAAAAGAATGATGGATATCACAACGATCACACATGTTTATATGTCCCTCCTAATGCACGTGAGGATGAGAGTGGGCCCTCAAGATTGGAGAACATGATGGATGAAGTGCTCAAGAAGGTAAAGTCCACTGATGATCAGCTGAGGGAGATCCGGGGGGATATATCGGGTATGAACCATAAAGTTGAATCACATGCCACAACAATCAAACAGATTGAGCAGCAGCTTGGAAAGATGTTGGCCTCCCTAAACCAAAGGCAGAAGGGAACGCTTCCTAGCACACAGTGTAGAATCCAAAGAATGATAGTCACTATATGGCTATGATGACTAGGAGTGGAAAGACCATAGTTGATCCCCCTCGTCCAGTTGTAGTTGAGATGGAAAGACGAAAGGAGATTGAGCTTGGTGAGCATGAGCTCACAGGTTAAGCTGAGTTGAACAGACTCCAGTTGATGCAAAGGAGTCCGAAGATGATAATGGTAAGAAGCAAGGGGTCACGCAAATTTATAAGGCTATCCCTCGGCCACTGCCACTATTCCCTCAAAGGATGAAGAAAAAGGCAGAAGATGGTGATAACATACACAATATATTCTTAAGTCAAAGAATATACACTGTTGTTGTATCAAAACAAGTAACCCGACGATTGCCGGGGTCGAATCCCACGAGGACTAGGGAGTGATGAGTTCAAGCGTCGATTGAGAAATTGATATTAGCTTGCACCATATAGATGTAACATAAAAACAAGGAAAATAGGGGGAATAAACTTTGCAGAGAATTACACAAGTTGCTTTAGTGAACTAAAAGTAAAAGGATCAGCTAAGTTGTTGACAATAGTGTGAAATACTAGAGGTGCGGTGTAGATGAAATACTAACTAGATCGGGATATGTCAGGTCATCTCATAAGTTCAGCAAGTGTAAATAATCTCGAAAAATAGGCAGCCTCAGCTTCCCAGCCTATTGACTACCCCTAGTTAGTGTTTTCTCAAACTCTAGCTACGATTTAGCTCACTCGAATTGATTTGGATCAACAACTTCACTATTCCTAGCTATTAGCTACTAATTAGGAAGGAGAAAGTAATTTCATCTATTACTAGCTTAATTTTACAATCTCTTATCCATATCCACTACTAAATTCCCTTCTAATACTTAATTATTCTCTTCCGAACGACAATTGAGGAAGTATAGATAGACCCATATCATCATCAATGGATCTTCATTAATAGATTGAAGGGAATCCAATAAATTTACACTTAATTGAACATCATGAAGTTGACTCTAGCAATATCCAATCCAATTAAGTATTCATCATCACACACCTCTAGTTAATGATTTTAGCTACTCATTGTTAAGAAATTAAAAAACACAATCATCAATAGCATCAGTGAATTTAATAAGAAGAGTAGATAAATCAGAAACATAATTATCCTTCACTATGGCTGAAACTTAATAATATCAAAGAAGAAAATAGAGCAGAGTATCTTCTACAAATTTTGATCAAAATCCCTTTATCATCTAAGAGATTGTCTTCAGCAAAAAGAGGAAATAATGATGTGATGTGTACTTGGCTTTTCTCTCAATCTCTCTAACTCTATATCTTCTTCCTCTCTCTTTTTCTCCTTTTTCTTGCAGAGTACTTATCTTTCTATTTGTACGTTGAAAAGTAGGGTACTTTTCCTTCCTTTTTCAGCAATGGACAGTTATACCCTTAAAAGCATCATTCTGAAATCGGTGAAGGTACCGGCGGTTCGCTGATAAAATTCGTGAACCGCCGGATACTTGCTCTTCTTTTGCATTCATTTCCAGTGAACTTTGGTGGTTCACCCGGCGTTTCGCCGATGCCAATCCGTGAACCGTCGGATATTCAATGCCAATTCCAGAATTTTTTGATGTCATTCGATGACTGCACCGGTGTCTCGCCACTGGTGACTCGTGAACCGCCGGTAGCATTCCTCCCTTGAGGCAGTGACCTTCAGCTTCTAACCGGCGTTTCGCCGGTTAACACCTGCGATTCTCCGCTTATACTCATTTCCTCCTTTTTACTCCATTTTGCTCTTTTCTTCAAACTTAGGCATTTGCACACAACAAAAGTAAAAAGGGTATAAAATCCACATAATCAACTCGGGAACTAGACAAAAACTCACGTTTTAGAGTCTAATGAGTTGGTAAATTACCAACTCATCAAACCCCCAAACTTGAATCATTGCTTGTCCTCAAGTAATGCAATATTTCAACTGTCTAGGAAAATGTCACATTTCTTCACAATTAGACTTCGCCGATCACCTGGACTATGACAACCCAAAAATACTCACCATACTTATCGAAAGATAAGGAAATACCCCAGAAGACCAAAATAATGAAGATGTTTCAGGCAGGCAACAATTATTTATCCAGTAAAGCTGCAAGGATTCATTAATCATACAAGGGCATTTCTCAACCAAGTAATACACATAGCGTCTTAAGTTATACTCACTGAAAATTCAAAGCTTTCCTTAGAGTTTGCACTCCTTGTTCTATGTCCATATGAACTCTAAATGCTCTTGCATCCCCAAAAAGAATGATGCCACTCACCCAATATAAGGGTCCCTCTTCTCTTAGTTCTTTCATCATTTGAATGCATACTAGGGATTAATTGGAAGAGACACTCACACTCACTCTTCCAAAAGATATCTAAATGCATACACTTGACCCATAGGCTTGCCCTTCATGTAATTCACCACTAATGTAGAGTAGCTGCACCTAGAATCATTTAGGACTTGCGGGTTGTGATGTAGGCTTAAGGTCAGGGTAGGATGACCATTTGGCTATAGTAACTAGATCCTCCCTAATGCTCTTTGTGACATGTCTTACAACAATTTTGCTCACTCAACCTTCTTTTCATTTCTATTCTTGTTGTTTCCTTTTATTTCTTTAATACTCTCCCTTATAACCCCTCTTTATCTTCCACCACTAACCTTATACCTCAAGAGAGAATACCAATTCACACAAATAGTCTTTTTTTTATTCATCTTTTTTCACACTTTGACAAAAGGTGATGTTCCCTTCAGACTATGATTCTTGTCTTTACCCCCTTGTTTTGCATACCCCCAAACTTAGGCTCTTGACTCATTTTCCACACTTGTTTTCTCACTCCCTTCTTCTTAGGCCTTGAGCCTTACTTCAACACTTATCTTGTAATTAGTATTTAGGGAGAATGGGGGCCAAAAGAGGTATTAAGAATGGTCTTAAGGCTTGTAATGTCGTTGCAAAGGAAAGGTTTTAAGGATCAACATTGGCTTCAAGGGTTAATGATCATGGAGGGCGTATGGTTGAAGTGGCTATACAACTGAGGGCCTAAACTCATTTTCTTGGTGCCACTACATCTAGGATTTCGCCTTGAATCACATTTAGGACAAGTTCTAGACAAGATGTAATGCACAAGATTCACAAAAATATCCCCGCCACACAAAGAATCATCCTTAAAGGGTCTATAAGAGTTATTTTTTAAAACAAAACATCACATTTGGACATCATGCAAGCAAACATCATAATTCAAGCAGGGAATTTACAATGTACAACCATGATTACTATGCCACGGTATCCACATTTGCTCATTATCTTCATCTTCATGCCCTTGTTTTCACATTCTCATTTCGACACTAGAAAAATTTTAGTTGGTGCCACTTAAAACAACTTCACAACAAACTCAAAGTGACATGGCATTTCCCTTAAGAATGTCTTCACTCAATCTATCATCGGAAAAAGCCAACCCGGTTCGACAACAAAATAACTAAAATAAAATTAAGAACTGCTCCTTGGGAAAGAACCGTGGTCAAAAGAAAATCCTAAGAGCTTTAATTTCTACCCTACTATTTACAATGGCGAAAAAGAAACACAATTTTGGGGTCATATCATTCTAGATTTTCAAAAGATGATGCTTAAAACCAAAGACCCCATTTAGTCACTAAGTACCATTCACAAAAAGACACAAACCAAGTCATTCATTCATTCATAAAACAAACATGCCCGACAAGGGCAATCATCAATCACAACAGCCCGACAAAGGCTGGACTTACTCAAACTCAAAATGAAAAAAAATTAAGATTTTTTTTAAGAAACAAATCTCCCCCTATCAACAACGCTCATCCCTCCCCCCACTTAAAATCATACATTATCCCCAATGTAAATATGGAAAAAGGGAGAAGGGACAAGGAACTCCCTAAACGGGTCATTCCTCTTCATCATCAGCCTTAGCGTCACCACTATCACCTCCGCTGGCATCACCAAGACCAGCGAAATCGTCGCCCAGCCCTTCAAACAAGTCATCAATTGGCCTCCGAGCTGAAGATGGAGCTGCAATTGCAGCATCCAAAGCACTCATGTCGGGCACTTCGACTGAAGTCTGACTTTTCCACTCCTACACCTCATTTCAGAGGGATGTGACTGCCCCTTCTACTACATCCACCCTCTTACACAAAGTGGCGGCATTCTCGTACAATGATTTGAGCTCCTTCTTGATTATTTTGGCAATGAGTGTCGGGAGGCTCTTAGCCAAACGTTGAAGCTGGCTTTCATGCGAGTTTGTCATCTCTACAATGCGATTGAGACTACTTGAATAAGAAGATTGGGGAGGTGGAGAAACTCTTTGCTGGGGAATGTTACTCGATGCTTGGCCTAACATTTCAGGCTGGGGAATATTAGATTCGAGGGCGATTAGAGATTGGGTTGACCCTTGGGAGAGGACTTCTTCTTGCACGCCGAAGGCGTGCAGGCACTTCCATTTCACTGCCGGTGCCTTGACGTCTCTCTTCCTGTCAATGGTAATCACTCCTAGAGTAGAGGAAGGAGTCTCGTCTGGAAAAAATGTCACTCTGGCTGCTGCAAAAAGTTGGGAGATCAAAACAACATATGACATTAAAGTGCTGGACTGCCAAGCCTTCTTCTTTATCTGTTGAGCTACAATTTCACCAAAGTTGATGGGGACCCCCGACATAATGCAAGCAATCAAGATGGCTGCCTCCATAGTGACCCGCTGCTCATTCTTGGATGGGGATGATGCGAGAACAAATAAAGTCCAGCCATAACTTAGCCTCAAACTTCAAATCATGGCAAGAAATTTTGCCACCCATGGAGGCCCAGAGAGGAGTATCAACAACAATAATGCGAGCCACCCACGTATACTGTTCCTTCATATCGGTCACCCATGCCATGTACTTCATAGTAGAGTCTATTTCATCTTCCCAAAATAGATAATTTATTGCAGCCGGGGTGATATCAACTTCCACCCTATGAATCATCACCGAAGGCAAGCAGGGAAACTCATCCACTTTACCCCGATATTGCATGATCTCTTGGCGGGATTGATTGGAGGCATAGAACTTTGTGACAAGGCTGGGGTAGTATGGTGGCAAAGGGTTGGAAAATGCATGCCATTGCCAGTGGGTGAACTGCTCGGTGATATTAGGGAAATAACCTTTCAACCCAGCCAAGTCAAACCTCTTCTCCACTGTGATAGAGCGTCCCTGGCAGATGACATAGTGTTCCTTCATATTCGAAACACAGAGAATGATGGCTTCCTTGGTGTTGGCTCATGGTGGAGCAGCCTTTTCTTTGCCTTTTCCCTTGCTAGCAAATGAAGCAGGGGCCTTTCCATTTTCGGTGTTCTTGGAAGATGACATGATTTGTGTTTCTGTAAGAGGTATGTTAGTGACAAGACATTGAAGTAGAATTTACAAGAAAAGAAACTAGTCTAAAGATTAACTGAGAAGCAAAGGAAAATCAAACAATCATTTAAAGAGCAGGTGGTACCGGCGGACAATCGGCGGTTCGCCGAAGACAACTCACGAGCCGACTGGCCGTCGATGCTTAAAAGATCACGGGGAAAATAAAGCCATTTTTGGTGGTTCAAGTGGCGTTTCGTCGGTCACGTTTCGCTAACTGTCGAAGTAGTGCCAGATTCATTCAGTAGCCAGGACCAATTTCAGAGTGAACTGGCGCCCCAAGCAGCATTTTGTCGAATCTGACCGGTGAATTACCGGCCCCTGTTGTCCCAAATTATGACTCATTACTCATAAACACCCATTAAAACACATTCACAACAAACATAACACCAGCATCTATATTTCATTCAAACATATTTATGATGTTTAGCCCTTAAGATTGGCATCACCCGGTCTATCATCGGGCAAAACATTGCGCTATATGTAAATGGGTTACTCAGACATCACCCTTTTCATAATTTCATTACAAAAACACATATCCACTCCATTTACAAGTATACCACATTCGAGATTTCAACGAGGAATGAAAGTGAAATATTACTCCAATAGAATCAGGTACCTATAATAAAACTAAAACACAGCAAGAGAAATATTACCGAATTGGGAGACTATTTGCACACTCCTCTAACCTCAAAAAGGAAAATATCTCAAGATAGTGGCACCTTCAAGTGAGTGTAGAGTAGATAGTATGAGTGAAGTGATTTTGATGGTGAAATATTGATGGGAATTTATAGGTGGAGAGTGGGAATGTGATAGGTTGAGGGGAAGGTGGGGAGTTTAATGTGGGTGTGTTGGTGGGAAGTTGGAAGGTTAAAAGGTGGGAAAAAAAATGGAAAGAAAAATGTTGGACAAAAGGGGAACTATAGGAATATTTGTAGAATAGGGTGGATGGGTAGGTATTTGGAATTTTGTGGGACAGTCTTTTTAAATTCCTCTTTTTTACTCAGTACGAGCCCCGACTGGTGCTACACCGGCGATTCACCGATTCCCTTCGGCGGTTCACCGATGTGCCTTACCTCACCTTGTATTATGCCCAGTGGTATGGTCATCCACCGACTCTGTGGCCTAGCTTCAGGTTCTCTATTTCCAGCTGGCTATACACTGGCGACCTACAAATCTGGTTCGGCGGTTCGCCGGTCTCTTGCCATTACTTTCTTCATGATTTGTTTCTTACTTTGCTTCTCATTTCTCAGTTCCTACACAAAAACATCAAATAATTCAATAAATACTTGGGTTGCCCCCCAAGATGTGCCTTATTTATCGTCGCGGCACGACGTAGTCTTTTTTTCAATTCTTCATTTTTGACGGGTCATCATCCGCTTTCGTCTCCTCAGCTTCAATCCCTTATCCTCATCATCATTTTGCAATACTCTAATCACCTTGCATTCGGGTGGAGTTCCAGCTGATGGAAATACCTTGAAGGTGACTTCCTCACTATCAACCTGAAATTTTAACTGTCCAAGCTCCACATCTACCACTTCTCTCTCGGTAGCCAACAAAGGTCTTCCCAAAATAATGGGAACTTCCGCATCCCTGTCACAATCCCGAATAAGAAAATTAGCCGGGATAATGAACTTGTCTACTTGCACCAGCACATCTTCTAGCACCCCCACCGGTATTTTGATTGACCTGTCTGCCATTAGCGGCCGCATCGATGTCGGTTTCGTGCTTTCGAGGCCTAATTTCTTAAAAATGGGTAGAGGCATCAGATTTATACTTGTACCGAGATCACATAGAGCTTTTTTAAACACACAAATCCCAATCGTGCATGGAATTGTAAAAGCTCTGAGATCTTCCCTTTTTGGGGCAAGGTTGCTCATCATTACCGCACTATAATGGTGCATTTTATCTTCATTTCCAGCATCAATCACCTTCTTCTTTTACAACAAATCTTTCATAAACTTAGCATAACTGGGCATTTGGATCAAAGCGTCCACCAACGGTATGTTTATGGACAACTTGCTAAATATGTCAACAAATTTCTTGAACTGATCTTCCTTCTTTTTCTTGGTTAGACATTATGGATACGATGGTGGGATTCTTGAGTCAACGTTATCATCAACCGGGGCCTTCATGCCTGCCTCTTCATCATCCACTTGAATGTGGATATCATCATCCTTTTCCTCTGTTTCTTCCTCAACATTTTCTTTATTCTCCAGAATCATTGGCATTTTATCAACCTCATCTTCATCTACTACCTTCGGGTTCTCCACCTCACGAGGTTTCTCCGGGGCATCTCCAATAACCTTTCCACTTCTAGTGACAATAGCCATACATTGACCCTCTTTCTTTGGATTAGGAATTGTATCACTAGGTAGTGTTGCCTTCATCCTCGGGTTCATTTGAGCTGATAGGTGGTTCATTTGAGCTTCCAAATGCTTGATGGAGGCTGAGTGTGAACTCACTATTTAAGAAAGGTTAGACACCTCCCCACTTAATTATTTCACCCCACTTTCGGTCGACTCCACCTTCTCAGAACTCTTGAGAGCATTTCTTCGATTTTGGAGCTACACGCATCACTTACCCCTGGTTGATTGTGAGGATTTCAACTATTACTAGCTTAATTTTACAATCTCTTATCCATATCCACTACTAAATTCCCTTCTAATACTTAATTATTCTCTCCCAAACGACAATTGAGGAAGTATAGATAGACCCATATCATCATCAATGGATCTTCATTAATAGATTGAAGGGAATCCAATAAATTTACACTTAATTGAACATGATGAAGTTGACTCTAGCAATATCCAATCCAATTAAGTATTCATCATCACACACCTCTAGTTAATGATTTTAACTACTCATTATTAAGAAATTAGAAAACACAATCATCAATAGCATCAGTGAATTTAATAAGAAGAGTAGATAAATCAGAAACACAATTATCCTTCACTATGGCTGAAACTTAATAATATCAAAGAAGAAAATAAAGTAGAGTATCTTCTACAAATTTTGATCAAAATCCCTTTATCAGCTAAGAGATTATCTTCAGCTAAAAGAGAAAATAATGATGTGATGTGTAGTTGGCTTTTCTCTCAATCTCTCTAACTCTATATCTTCTTCCTCTCTCTTTTTCTCCTCTTTTTTGTGCAGAGTGCTTCTCTTTCTATTTATACCCTGAAAAGTAGGGTACTTTTCCTTCCTTTTTCAGCAATGGACAGTTATACCCTTTAAAGAATCGTTCTAAAATCGGTGAAGGTACTGGCGGTTCGCTGATGAAATCCATGAACTGCCGGATACTTTCTCTTCTTCTGCATTTATTTCCAATGAACTTCAATCGTTCACCCGGTGTTTCACGGATACCAATTCGTGAACCGCCGGATCTTCAATGCGAATTCCAAAATTTTCTTAGTGTCATTCGACGACTGCACTGATGTCTCACGACTGGTGATTCGTGAATTGCCGTTAGCATTCCTTCCTTGAGGCAGTGACCTTTAGCTTCTAACCGGCGTTTCGCAGGTTAACACCTGCGATTCGCTGCTTATACCTATTTCCTCCTTTTTACTCCATTGTTGCTCTTTTTTTCAAACTTAGGCATTTGCACACAACAAAAGTAAAAAAGGCATAAAATCCACAATCAACTCGAGAACTAGACAAAAACTCAAGTTTCAGAGTCTAATGAGTTGGTAAATTACCAACTCATCAGATAGTAAGTTCCAAAAATTTCTCTCTATGCTTAAATAGTTATCTGCGAACATACCATTGGTCGAGGCATTGGAGCAGATGCCTGGATATGCCAAGTTCATGAAGGACCTTGTGACCAAGAAGAGGTCCGTGAGCTATGAGTCGGTTGGTAACTTGCATCATTGCAGTGCCATAGCTTCACGGGTCCTTTCTCAAAAGGAGGAGGATCCAGGTGCCTTCACCATTCCGTGTACAATTGGTGATTTTGAGTTTTCGAAGGCACGTTGTGACTTAAGAGAAAACATCAACCTGATGCCATTAGCTGTATTCAAATAGCTGGGCTTTGGAGCCCCCACACCGATGTCAATGTGTCTATTGATGGTAGACCGCACAGTCAAAAAGCCAGTGGGGATCTTAGATGATGTGCTTGTCAAGGTGGACCATTTCATCTTCCCAATGAACTTTGTAATCCTAGATTGCGAGGTTGATTTTGATGTCTCCATTATCTTGGGGTGTCCATTCCTGGCCATTAGGAGAACCTTGATGGATGTTGTAGCTGGCTAACTAAAATTCAGGTAAATAAAGAGGAGGTTACTTTTAACGTCTGCCGGTTAATGAAGCAGTCCAATAAGTTCAGGGTTGTCTCAGCAATCGATGATGATTCTGAGTTTCTTGATGAATTCTAAGTAGTCAAGGGACTTTTGTCGTGCTGCAACATTAAATTAGGCGCTTCATGGGAGTCAACCCATGAGGTGGTTTGGTGAAGTCTGAGTAACCAGACTACTTGCGTCGTACCGCGACATTAAAGCAGGCGCTTCTTGGAAGGCAACCCAAGTATTTTAACCTTTGGTGTGTTCAGTGTGTAGGTGAAACAAGAACTGGTGGGAGAAATATTGCAGCCCAGACTAGTACTACGGTTCTCAATACGACTCATAAGAGCTTTGTACGGGTCATCGTACTAGTCGTGGTAAAAAGAAGAAGCCAAAATTCATGTTACAATTGGTTATTACGACTCGTACCCTAATTATATGATCATAATACTCACTGTAAATATGAATTGCGCGAAGTGAAGAATTTTAGAGACATTGACTTATGAGGTACTGTACGGACCGTACCTTCGTGGTACGAGTTGTAACAAGAACTCGTAAGTCCCCAGGTAATTTTCCTAAGTCTTCTGCTATGAGTCCAAGGGACAAGCCGTAGGTATAACCTACGACTCGTGGTACGCGTCGTGATAGGTTGAATTAATGAACTAGACCCGACCTGACCCAAATTTCTCAAATATCCGCCCTAACCTATTTAAAATCAAATTTATTGGACTTTCACTCCCACGCAAACATAAGTATTGAACCCACAATTCTTACCCAATATCCGCACACCCATAACTCAAAATTCTAATCAATTCAAGCTCAAATTTGTGCAAGTTTACACCTGCACAATTGAAATTCATACCCTAAATCACTGAAACAAGCAAGAAGTCAAGCAAACACTTGAAATTCAAGTAAGTAAACATGTTTAAATTTTCTCTATATGAACTGATAGATGATTGTGATTCCTCAAACTCATGAAAAAATGAGTTGATAAAGATGATTAGTAGCTTGTGTGATTCTATTGAATGGGTAGAATTTTAAAATGCTCAAACACTAATCTGGGTTGTTGAAAAATTGAGTTACGAGGTGTGAAATAAGTTGGGAATGAACTGGTAGGTGTAAATAATGGACATTGATAGACTAAGATGGGGAATTCCGAGTACCCAGATCAAATTAATTGTTCGTCTGACAAATTGAACTGATCAAGGAGAGGATAGGATTCACAAGCCTTCTTACAACTCGTGGTTTCATACTACGACTCATAGGAGGGCTCATTGGGATTGTCCTAAGCCATTTGTACTGAACTTGATGGTACGAAACCTGGCACGACCCGTAGTATTCTACTACGAGTCGTACCATGTAATCGTACCGCAAATTGGAAATGGTCAGAGTTTATAAGTAACGGTACGATCCTTACTATGACTCGTGAAAACAAATCATGATCCGTTGCATGAGTTGTAGAAAAATATAGAAGAACAAAGTTTAGGGAACCCCTCAGTACGACTCTTAGTACGAACTATACCATCATAGTACGAGTCATAACTAGGAATCATGACAGGCTCATCATGAATTATGAGTCTTAGTACGAGTTGTATGACCAAGAATCATGACAGGCTCATCATGAATTATGAGTCTTAGTACGAGTTGTATGACCATGGTACAACTAGAAAACTTCAGAGGGTATTTTTCTTGCTTTCTTTTTCTCAGATCATACATACTAACCTTTTTCTCCACAGGTACAATGACAATGAAGAGAGGCGCAAACAAACCTGCCCAGGATAAGGGGGATAGAGTTGAGATAGCTGCTCGGAGGGCATTGAGAGATGAGCCCTCCGAATTTGATCATGCAGGCAACACCCTAGTGGTTAAGTGGAGGAATATCAAGTTAAGACCTTTGACATTGATGAGCCATGAACCATTAGGGAACAGGCTAAAGTCTAGGCCGAGGCAGCCACAACCACATCTGCTGAAGATCCCCAGTCTGAAGAGGGAGCAAAAAAATAGGTTCAAGAGTCCGAGAGTGGCTCTAATAAGGAAGAAAGGTTCGAGGAGGCCCAATCCAAACATGAGGGAAATAAGACCACAGAGGAAGAAGGTGACCAAAATCTTCCTTGGGAGAACTGTACTATTAGGTGGAGAGTACCCGGTGCTCAAGAGATATACGAGCAGGGTCTTGCTCTCATCTCCAAGAACCATCTAAGGCGGAGCATACAGGAAGAACCGTGGATCCTCACCAGTGCCTTGAGTGGGGGTAGAGGAAATGAAGAGTATATTTAGTTTATACGAATTTGATTGGATAACTAGAACTCTGGAGAAGTACAGTCTTGCAATGGTCCGAGAGTTCTATGCCAATTATTTAGCCACGATGGAGCAAAATGCAAAAGGTGGGTAGAAATTGAAAGAACAGCCCAAGCTCGAGAGCATGGTAGTGTGACACAATTGATATCTCTGAGTTTACTATCTCCCTGGTACTCTATTGGCCACAATTCAGAGCTCCAGACATGACAGCTGAGTTTGATTACAGAATAGAGGCCTTGAAAAAGGTAAATCAGTTGGGGTATGAGGAGAGGCAGACCCAAATTAGATGGCTAGCTGGGGTTCTGGAGGATGACAAGGAGGATGTAGACTGGGTGGCTAGTGGAAAGCAGGTCACCAAAGCCTTTCTGAACTTCATAGAGAACGCTTGCGGGATGCTAGTTCGCCATCGATTAGCATCGATCGTTAATGATAACACCCTCAGTGCAGATAGAGCAGCCTTGGTGGTGTGTATCATGTCAAAATATTCCATAAATATTCTGAGGGTCATCGTAGAGGAGATTCAAGACCGGGCTTTGGGATTGAGCACTACCATCCCATCCCCGAGTCTCGTGTTTAGACTATGTGTAGAGGTGGGCCTTAAAGTGAATATGGAGGTTGATACTATGATTGGAGGCCAGAGGACGATGGATATAGGGCTGATTCGAGATGAGATGAACATGGTGAGCCGGGTTAGACTTCCTACCGCTGTCTCAACACCACGGTATTCGGTGGAGAGCATATTGATGCCCCCACCTCAGTGGAGCAGGATGAGATGCCGACTACAGAGGCTGGCAACACAGAGGTAGCTCCTAGAACTTCAGTTGAACTTCCGAGCTAGACCCTAGTTGGATATGTATTGGTCCCAAAAGAGTTCCTCCAGAAGATGGTTAAAAGGCTGATAGTGATCGAGATAAAGGTTCAATATATGATGGAGAACATCTAGCCTTGGGTGAAGGTGGAGATTGAGGAGGCCGTAAGGGTGTTGCATGGCCAGGCAGATAGTTTTGAGCACCGCTTCAATAAGCGCCTAGCTGAGCAGCCGAACACATGCAGCCCTAGGGAGGAGTTGGGGTCTCTTTGGAGCCAAGTGATCAAGTTGTCGTCTAGACAACTGGAGATTCTATCAGCCCTCAGTCTTCCTAGATTAGACATGGAGCTCGATAAGGACATAGATTTGGAGACTTATTGGGTCCCGTCTGCGGCTATTGGTGGAAAGGGTAAGAAGAGGGTCTCAAAGGATGTTGGAGATGAGTCATCAAAGAAGAGAAAAAAGGAGAAGAAGGCGAGCAAGAGAGCGAGATTGGAGAGCCTGCGAACTCATGACGTACATATGTTAGAGTTGCAGGAGCGAGATAGAGGAGCGGGGAGCTCCACTTAGAGAGTGCTTGCGGGTGGTGAGGATCCTTCGGGGGAGCCACATTCATCCAAATTGGAGACTGCTACTATGGAGGGTGTAACCAATTCCCCAATTGACGTCCCATTGAGGGCAACGGCCACCGCTAGCACCACTATTATAGTGGAGATCCTACCTCCGCAGGATGGAAGGAGAGCTTAGTGCACCACAGGTATGTCCCTTTCCCTTGTTTTTACAGTTGATACTTCGGGGATGAAGTATATTTTTCAAAGGAGGGGTGTACTTGTAGTTTTGGGTATCTTGTTTGTCTGAGGATTTTTCTTGTTGTGTTTCTTTTTCCTTGGGAATGCTATCTAGTAAAATCGGCATGCTTAGGTTGTTTTTGTTATTCGTTTAATTAGAAGTAGCTTAGGATTAATTTATAGCCAGTAAATGCACTAGTTTGATGTTTTTGACAAAAATTATCCTATTTAAAATATTTTGATGTTAGCTGTGTAGTTAATTGCAATTGCATGACTTCTGTGTATCTTTGTATGGCATTTATATTATTAGCATGTGTATTTGTAGCATAGCCGTGCATGAACTAGATAGGCAGATTCAATGCAAACTGGTACCATGAGTGAGTTAGAATTCATACTTAGTTCAATACTGCATTAAGGAACTAAAACTTGCCCGGTTGGTCTTTACATAAGTTTTAGGATAGTTGGTTAGGAAATTATCATAGACCATTTTTGATTTTAGCTACTTTAGCTTAAATTACCCTACCAAATAAAATGAATCCCTTGATCTCGATTTTGAGCCTAATAGTTACCATGTTTCTTTGATTAACCCTTCACATTTCCCATTGTTTATTATGAGCCTGTTTTGGCCCTGGTCCCTCCTTGAATATTGTGAACATCAACTCAGGCAAAATTCCTAAGTTGAGGGTGGCTATAGTAAGGGTGCGTAGACTGTGGGAGGTGGAAAAAAGAAAAGAAAAAAGTTAAGGAAGGGCGAGGTGTGGTGTGAAAAGAAAAGAAAGAAAAAGAGTCGAGAAGGAAAACTGAAAAGAAAATAAAAGAGAAAACAAAATGAAAAATATGAGAAAAAAACACCACACCCACATATTGCATTTAAACAGAGAAAAGAGAGGAAAAAGTTGAAAAAGTTAAAAATAGGGTAAAAAGTGAAAAGTGGAGCCACAAGTATGTAGTGTCAAGGAGGGTTTAGTCATTTAAATTCCATATATATACCATATCGATCCCGAAGCTTACATTACAACCCGAACAAAGCCCTATAGTGATCTTAGCCTAACTATCCAAAGAGCCAAAGTATAGAAAATAAGGGAAAGCCTATGGTATCCGATGTGCAGTATTTGAAACTTCTTTGTAAGAGTGAGTGTCTCATTTGTTTAGTCCCAAATTTCATAACGGTACATATATGTGAGTGTTGGGGACTTCATTTTTTGTGAGGGTACTTGGTTTGTGTTGTATTTTATCAAATTGACTGTGTGAATAACATTGGTGATAGTTCAATTTTCTACTAATAGTTGGATGCCATATCTTGATTCTTGTATGTCATTGGTTGTGGTTATAAATGTTCATAGCTGACTTAATTTGAACGGAAAAAGGGTCAATAGCCGATTGTGATTAGAGGGAAAATTGTGAATTTTTCGCCTGCTGTTTTGAATAGATTACTTGGTACACCTAATATTGACCCACAACCATTCAAAGACCTTATTTTTAGACCTCCTTATAGATAAATTGGACATACTCTCTGTGGTCCAAATTTGATCATAAAGCGGGCCCACCACCAATAGTACGAGTATCACGTGTTTTTTCCTAATGCATACATGAGCAGGGAGGCTAGAATATGGCTAAAAATTATTTGTGCTTTTTTGGTTCCTGGGAAGCATGTGACTCATGTAACGAGGGAGAAAGTTTGTCTTGTTTTTGCTTTGATGAATGGGAGGCCAGTTAAAGTTGGGGTGATAATTAAGGACGTTTTGAGGAGAGCGAGGGTGAAGAAAGGGAAGAGATTTAGTTTTGGGGGTCTCTTGACTCGATTTCTGAGGGAGCAGCGGATTGATGAGGAGGTGGTTGACTATAGGCCATGGTATGACCCAAAGGGGCTAGATGTGACAAAGATGAAGGATCCCAAGGGTATACATGGTCTTGTGCTGTCTATCAGTGAGCAATATGTGCATTGATAATGTCTTTAGTCACTTATACGACATGCAAATACTACAGCTGAGGATGAGGGGAGTGACGTAGGAGAAACTACAGTAGATGAGTATGGAATACTTATTGAGCAAGCATTCTAGAGATCTCTGCAAAGTTTAGGCAGGTTTTGAGGAGACTTTGATGATGATTATGACACTGATGAGAAGCAGGCTTGAGTTGACTCTGATTTGGAGTTTGATGATGATGGAGACGACTCAGAGATGGGGGAAGCTGCTTATTCCCCCACAAACGATGAGGATTAGGCCAGGGAGTTCTTTTTTCACCCTTTTTACTTGTGCATTATTGTGTTAGAACTTAGGACAGTGCTATTGATTAAGTGTTGGGTGGGAGAAGTAAACTTAATTATACCATGTAAGCTTTCATTGTTAAATTTGTTCATGGTGGGCCTAGAATTTTCTTTGCAGCATGACTTATTCCTGCTAGCTTATAGTATTTTTTGTGATGTTTTAATTTTTTGTTTTTATTTGAGTTCCCTCGGTTTTTTGGGTACTATTTTGGTGGATAGTCCCTTAGAACCGATTAAAGAGTCTAGATTCTTTTTTGAGTTATAGTCATGACTGTTCCTGATGACGGATGGATGAAGACCATCTTAAGGGAAAATTAGTCATTATTAGGAGAGCAAGAACTTGAGACCTTATGAATGCTATGGGCTTCACTTAGGGTATCATTGAGACTTTTTATGATTCACTTAAAAATGCATGGAAAGGTAGAAACACTTAGAATTTTGAAACTTGACTCCTACATTTGGAAAATTGGGCTTAATAATGTGAAACATTCAATATACCATTATTGAACCATTTGTACCATGGTGTGTGAGATATTTTTTATACTCCATTCTTGCAATTTGATATCTAGAACTTGCCCAGTGTGTGTGCAAAGAGAAATGAGGATGTTGAATCTAAAAAGTGATATAGGCATTTCTTTGGTAGCCTATTTGTATCCTAATTTACCTACCTTGATTTTGATTATCCTAGTTAGCCATTTTGAGCCTTAGCCTATTCTTTTGATAGCCATATTACAAGCTTAATCCCTTTTGTTCAATTGACCTTTATTTGATCCAAATGACTCCTATGGTACTATAATTGAGAATCTTGCATACAAAGAGCATAAGTGGAGAAAAGAAGGGGAAATCTAAAGTGTGGACATTAGAAGGAAAAAAAGTGTAAAAAATGCACAACAAGGAGAGTGATATTAGTAGGGGAAGAAAAATTTTGAAAAAAATGAATGAATGAAAAGAAAATTTGTGAATGAGCTTAATGTTGAAAATTTCCTACTAGACACCTAAGTGAAAATTTAAAAATAAAGAGAGGTATAAGGAGAAAAAAGGAGATTGAAGAATGTGCTAAAAAGTCAAAGAGTTGTGAAGTATTAAAGTGCTTAGGGAGATTGATCACTATCTTGGCCAAATAGTTCCTACCCATCCCTTAGCCTACATTACAACCATTTTAAGTCCTAATTGATCTTACACTCAATATTCTATATTAGTGGAGTATTTACTCTTAGGGAAAACCTATGGGTCGTCATTTGCATGCATGTTGAGTTTTTTGGGAAAGTGAGTGGTTTTGTTATATCTATGCCCAAATCAAAATTGTTATATATCATGTGAGTGAAAGGGCATCTAAAAATGGTGAAGGGCACATAATGGTAAGATTTTGGTATGTCTTGATTGCTACATTACATATGATTCATGTTAGCCCAAATATATCTTGTTGAGTTAGTTCTAGAAGCTAAGTAATTTTGACTTGTGACCTTTGAATATTGATCTTATATGCATGTTGAGTGGATTGTTGGAGCTTGATTGAATTGTCTAATGAACCTACGTACAAGTATACCTGTTCGTAGGATGAATTTTATGGTTAAATTTGAGAAGAGAAGTAGTAGATTGTTCGAGAACAAACAATAGTTTAAGTATGGGTGGTAATGTATCGCAAATTTACGCACTTATTTGCCATATTTTGCCCATGTTTAGCTATATTTTGAGAATAAGTTTCATGTGTTTTCTTTGATTTTATATGATATTTGTAAAAAAGAGATAAAACACATGATTAAGTATTTTCAGGGATTAGAGTGACGAATTTAGACTCAATTGAGGCTTAAAAGAGCAAGTGTTGCCAAGTTGAACTTAAATGAAACAAGTGCCACAACATGATAAAGGTTAGCATCGCGTAGGAACTCGTATGCTATATGAAAGAAGAGATAAGCAACCACTGGCATGAAGCGGTACCACTCTGGCACACGGAGAGGCACGATGCACAGACTGGTTCCAGGAGGCTAGAAGTCCAATCCCAATTCAGATAGGAGCAGAAGCTGCAAAACCCAATCCCAATCCTAGAAGAAACAATGTAGACTTAATCTAATATCATATATACCCCTTCTTAGGATGTTTTTACATATCACCATCGACCTTAGACATATAACTTAGACAATTTGAGAGAATTTACACATAAATTAGAGCCAAATATTTGTTGGAGAATTCATCAAGTTCTTGTGATTCTACTTAGCTTTGGAGATTTGTTAAATAATTTTATATTATTGTAAGTATTTCATTATGATTTATTCTATATCTTATGTTATTGTTTTCTCAAACATGAGCGGCTATCTCTTGAGGTAGGGTTGTGGGAACCATGATGGATTAATGGAAGTAGGCAAAATAAAATAATAATTCTTGAATGGTGAATTGAGTGGATTGTTATTCTCGTTGTTTTAATGAGTTTTAGCGGTTGAAAAAACTGAAATGTGCCTGTGTCTTCAACTTACTCGACCAAAGAGGTTGAAGTTAGTAAAGAGAATAATAGTGATAATTTGAGGCTACCAACCCTCATCTAATTAACTTGAGATCTGATCGGGGATAACTAATCCAAGACTTATGGTGAGGGAAAAATATACACACCTAAAGCATGAGAGGATTTAGGTGAAATTCATCTATGTAGGTCGAGAGACGTTAGGTTAACTTAATCATCAGTCTTACACAAAATTCACCGAGATAGATCACTAATAAAATAAGCCTACTACATTATAAAATCATGGGAAACACAATTCTAATTTTGTCTCATTAATTTTATAACAACTTAATCATTGTTTAGAATTACTTTTTCTTTTATTTGCAATTGCTTTTCCGAAATATTGGCTACCGATTAGTTTATTCTTCGTTAATATTTTATTACTTTCCCATTCCCTGTGGGATCGACCCCAACCTAGTTGGTTTACCATATTTGATAGTGATCAATTTATACTTCATATTCTTTCCTAGTGTCAAAGAGGATGGATTAGAACTTGACAATTAAGAATTAGTTTTGGTTTTATTATGGCTGATCAAGAAAAAAGGCAATAGTCTCAAAGGGAAAGACTAGATATATATGCATCATTTGGTGGGTCCATTTAGGCAAATAGGAATTTTAAATTAAAAGAATAGCCTATGTTCATCTCTCCAATCCAATATTTTTAGGCTAAGTCTTGACTAACAAGGAAAGTTCTAGAGTGCAACGATAGTGAACACAACTATTTTTTCTCACCACACATTGGCACATGGATGTCAAATAGACTATTTATTTTAACTCCAAAATAGGTAACTTATCCTACAGTTTTCAATGTAAATGTTAAGAACAAAGTCTTACATATCGAAACTACACAATTGTGGCAAAAAAATTTGAGAAGAGGGGGTATTTATTCACACAATGGATACACATGCTTTAAACTGATCTGTCACCACTATCTAAGTCAAAATCACTTTATTCAATCTAAAATGACTTGGTCTTAGACTGGTTCCCTTAAGAATGCCGCCTAGCAATCTATAATCGGGACCAGTCACTACAACTCTTTTACCTACTTTGCCAGTTTCAACAAAATTTAAATCTCCTTAAAAAGAACTATTGCTAGAAAATTTAGGAGAATCTTTGACACTAGTTTTATATATACCTCATACTACACCTACAAGACATCACACATAAAAGATCATAGAATTTCGGAGATGTCGCACACAAAATATTATATCATTTGAGAGATGCCCCACCCCGAACTGAAAAATATGTAGTGTCCTAGTGCATTAAAAGTATCAAAACAAAAGGAAGATTTTAGAACCCCCTGGGACGCACTTTGTGCACTAGTTCTTCTAAGGCTCTATGTGTGATGGGACAACCGCTGGGTTGGTAGGAACAACAATTGTGGAGGTATCGACCTCCGCGTCAATGTGTTTCTGAAATGCTTATCAAGCAATGGCCTCTCCTTTGCAACCTGGATCTAAGCTACCTCATCGAGTGGTATGTCAGGATCCTCCTTATCAAGGACATCTTTATCAGTCTCGTCACCCTCCCCCTTAAGAATTTTTATTTGTCTCGAGGTGAAGTGGTGTTGTCTAATATGCTCACAATGGAGAATCCTACTCCTAAATCACCCTTTGGCTGCTCCATTCCGATGTCATAAATTGACAACTCTCTCTCTTGCAGCTCCTGCACTACCACTTTGGTGGAACTGTGTTTGTGATGTGACTCAAGGAATTTGTATGAGTGCTATAGCCATTATGCTTTTTGCTTAATAATGGATGATGATGGTTTATGAGGAAGAAGAGGGAAGAAGTCGAGCATCTTTTGATTTTATTTGAAAAGTTTGATGGGTCTACAGTAGAGGGGGTCCACCACTTGCGATCATAAGTGTAATGTATGAACCACGTGAATCAACCCTACTAGTTAAATTTCCCACTTTTAATGAAGTCAAACTCTTTTACGGACAATAAAATATAAGTCCGGCTTGTCTTGGAGTCGTAAGTGAAGTTCAAAGTTTGATCATTTGTTCCCTCCACTTACGACTTAACTTACGGTCCATAAGTACGGACTGTCTGTTGAGCCGTAAATGAACATTCAAAGAATGCTTATGTTTTCTCATCACTTATGCCTTATTCTATGGTCTACAAAGTGTAATAGCAGACTTTCTATCGAGCCGTAAGTGAAGTTCAGAGAAGTGCTTTCCTGACCTTCAACTTACGATTCCACTTACAAGTCGTAAATTACTTCTGCGATCCATAAGTGGTCTCATAGGTTGAAGGTTACTGCCTTTTCCTTTTTTCTTTCTATGATTTGGACCTTCATGTACTTCAAGTGGATTTTACACCATACCTGGACTTTCCTCCACCATTTTCACCATTTAGTCTATGTTTCAATCTTACACTCACAACACCTGTTAGTTTATAGCTTGGGTTGCCTCCCAAGAAGCTCTTGACTTAACATCGCAGCACGACACATATACTATACCAATGTAGATATCATGGATTGTCTTCCAAGAAGAGCTTGATTTAGCATCACGACATGACACAAATACTATAGATAGTGTAGCTCTCACAGTTTGCCTCCTAAGAAGCGACTGATTTAAAATGGCGGCACAACATAAATACTTGGTGCTGTAGGTTAAGCTTTGCTGAGTAGTCCTTGAGATGGAACTTCTTCACCAATTTGTTCTTTTTGGCTTTACCAAGGTAGTGCTTAATCCTTTCTCCATTTGATCTTGAATTTCTAGAATCTGTTTTCCGACTCTGATAGCCTATATCGACGTCTGCATTAAGATCATTAATGATGTGATTCTTTTATAGCCTTTAGGTAGCTCCATCCTTTTACCTGCTGGCCATCATTCACCCAAAATTTAATCTCATTTATTTTGAGTCCATGAGGGCTCTACCTATAGTAAGGAATGGCCACCCCAGATTAATGGGGATCTCAATATTAACTGCACTATCAAGAATGACAAAGCTGGATAGGAGCATGAATTTTCCAACCTGAACTAGGATGTCCTCAATAATACCCATTGGCTTTTTGATAGATTGTTAGGCATTTGTAGTCACATGCTAGTGGATCTTGGCATGCCAAGTCCGAATCTATTGAAAATAGAAAGCGACATCAGGTTTATGCTTGCACCATTATCACATATAGCTCTAGAAAAATCATGAAGGCCAATAGTGAATGGAATTGTGAATGCTCCAAGATCACCCTTTTTCTCCACTATGGTTCCTGAAATAATAGCACTAACTCTGTGAGTAACTGTGACTACCTCCTCCTTGATGTCCTTCTTCTTTGTGACCAACTCTTTGAGGTATTTAGCAAAAATGGGCATCTCCTTGACTGCATATGTGAAAGGAATGCTCGATGTCAATTGCTTCAACCTTTCAAGATACTTCTCCATATTGGAATCCATGGTTTTATTCATCAATCTCTGTGGGAACTATAGAGAAAACGCTGAGTTGGAGGTAATGGTTTAGAAACTTCTACCACTTCTTTCTTAGCCTTCCCCTTTTATGTTGTCTTACCATAGTCTCCTCAATACTAGGACTCCCAACATGAATTTCCTCTTCATTTTCAGCAACTTTATCATCAATAAATTGGTCAACTCTAGAACTCAACATTTTATCACTCTGAGTAGCAATATCCATACAATATACACTTTGTCCTCCTCCATTTCCCTTAGGATTAGCAACAACATCACTTAGTAAATGCCCTTTTTACTTCAAATTTTGCTCCTAAGACAAATGTAATACCCCAAAATCTCTAAGATTAAATTTGAGGGTTGAATGGAGAAAATAGAATTTTTTGCACCAGGTCATAGGACGAGTCGTCCAGTGACCTGTGAGGTGCACCATGAGTCATTAGGTGTTTTGTGGAATGAAGGGTCAGTTGGTTGGATTTTAAGTCAAGGAGTTTCCCACGGGAGAGGACACAAATCGTGGTTAGGACCACGAGTTGTTAAGTCACTCGTGGTTAGTGGTTGGCTTGAAGGTGGAGATTTTGGGCAGTGCTCGTCACGGTTCGGTCACTATGAGTCATTGGGAACACCACGAGTCATGGTTTCCCTCGTGGTGACCCTAAAAGGTGTGGATTCCAGTAATGGCCATGGAAGGCAGGCCACGAGTCGTGCCCTCAGGCCACGAATCGTCCAGTCCCTCGTTGGGACTGGCAGTGTGTATTTTTCTTGTGAATTTATTAAGGGCTTTTCCGTAATTCCTAAGTTCTTAAGGACTAAACTATATCGTTTTAATCTTACTTAGGATTTTTTTACGAGGGTTTAGCTAATTCTAAATCGCTCCTCTCCATGCATGCAAGACTAGAAGGTTTCTAGGGGTGATCAAGTCTAAAATCCATCAGTTCTCCTTCAATTTCCTTTGGGCATTCAAGGAAGAGTGTAAGATCAACTTACCCAGATATGTGAGGATATGAATGAGAGATCCTTTTACTCTCATGCTCAAAATTCTTCTCCACTCCATGAATCTCAATTCTAGATTTAAGTCTCATGATCTTATTGGTTTATCTCAATTCATATGAAATTCTGTATGATCTATCTATGGGTCAATTTCCTGCATGTACCAAATTATGTTTTATGATTTATGGGTAGATTTTATAACTATGTTTGATTATTAATCTATAGTTTCAAATTTAATTGAATTATGCCCAATTATGCATACTTCATGAAAAGTCAATTTATGATTCTATTATGATTTTGATCTTATCAAGTCTAAATTATAATTTATGATTTATTTTATGAATTCTCTTCAAGTATTCATCATAGATTTATGAAAATCAAGTATATACATGTTTTTATAAGTATACATGGATTTCATGATTTGTGAATTTATGACTATTGGCCAACTCATGGGCTCTTATTCATGGCAAATTCACGTATTTCAAGTATGATTAAGTATGTTATGATGTAATTGGCCATAAACTTCATGAATTATTTATAATTATAATATAAGCCTCGTGTACATGTTTTTGGGAGTAGTGTCTAGCACTGAATAGATCCAATGTTTAGGTAAACTCCATGGTCTCAGAATTACGTGCCACCGTAGGTATATACATTCATTATTGGATCCTTGTGATATCACCATAATACATATCCCTTGCCCGGAAAGCCTGGGACGGCTCCGCCCACATGAGCGAGATAGTTGGGGCATCATGTAAGCTCTATCATGATGGCGTCGGTTATGACATGTCCTCCCATTGTTCCTCATGATTTATGCATTGTCATGTTATATTATTTTGGCTCAAGCTATTTTTTATAAGGTTTCTCTTACGATTATGATTACAAATAAATTATGAATTCTTTGAAAACCTTGAGCCCTCATGCTATGTTATGATATTTACTTCATGTTCTTACCATCTTATTCTTATGAACTCTTATGTGTTTTAACTGTCCGTTTTACTTACCTTGCATACTCGGTACATTCTAAGTACTGATTGTATACTCTAAGCTATATCATTTCATGATATAGGTCCGAGAGATCAGCCTCAGCCGCGCCATTAGTCTGGCTTTCCTCTCAGACCTGTGTTAGCTGGGATTGGTGAGTCGTCATCCTTCGAGGACATTCAGTTATCTATAGTCATGTTATTTCAGTTACAAACTTTCTTTTGTCGAGCTAGTTGGGGATTCTGTCCAATAAACTATCAGTTATGTTCGAGGCCAATCAGACATTATGTAGAAATCAACTTGTCATTGTTGACTCTGTTTTAGATCGATATGTATGTAGACTTCCACTTAAGTATGCTTTATTATTATATTAGTATTTTCTTATAGTATGTTCTTAGTTGTTATATTCATGCCATGGGTCGACTTGGAGCCTCTCAGGGTTCCTTATCCCATGCCTCTATCCGGGCCTATGTTCGGGTTGTGACAAACTTGGTATCAGAGCATTAGGTTTTGAAGTATCATAAGGTGTGTGAAAGCCGCGTTAAGTAGAATCTTTTTCATCGGTGTGAAGCGCTCCACACTTATGACGAAGAGGATACAAGATGTTTAGGAAATATTCCCTTTCTTCATGATCTATGTCGTGCAATGTAATGTCTCTCTAACCTTCAAACTCCTGCTATACGTGTTTGCAGAACCATGCTTCCTCGCCGAGTTAAACGGAAGAAGAAATGGAAATGGAAATGGCCATAAGAATGGGAATGGGGATGGGCACCAGCAGGCCCCACCAATCCCCGAGGATCATGTGCCCGAGAAGATTGCCCATGTAGAGTTAGGGCAGCCATACAGATGCTAGCTCAGGCTTTGACCACCCAGGTCAACCAACAGGCGATAGCGCATGTCCCTTAAAATGGTATTGCGGCAGTGGTGAGAGTTAGAGATTTTCTGAGGATGAACCCTCTGGAGTTCATTGGGTTAAAGGTGGACGAGGATCAACATGAGTTTATTATGAAGTCCTGAAGATTACCCAGATCATAAGGGTGACCGAGGAGGAGGGCACAAATTTAGCCTCGTATCAGTTGAAATGGGCCGCATACATATGGTTCAGACAATGGAAGGATAGAAGGACGGTTGGAGCAAGCCCCATTGGTTGGGATGAGTGCCACACTGCATTTTTGGATCAGTTCTTCCCTCGGGAAATGAGGGAGATTAAAGTAGCTGAATTTGTGAACTTAAGGCAGGGTAATATGACAGTCTACGAGTATGCTTTGGAGTTCACTCGTTTGTCCAAATATGCACCAGAGCTAGTGGCTGATTAGAGAGCTCGGGTGAGCAGGTTTGTACATGGAGTAGCGGACTACCTGGTCAAGGATTGTAGGACTGCTATGCTTCATCACGATATTGATTTTCATCGATTGGTTTTGTATGCCCAGAAGATGGTGGTGGTGCATTTGAGAGAGAGAAAGGCCAAGAGGGCCAACACATACAATTATGGGTTCTCTCAGCAAAGATCGAGAGGTGGACATCGCCAGCAGTCTCATTAGAGATCATTAGCTCCAGTGCTATGTTTGGCCAGTTCCCTATCTAGACCGCGAGGTGATCAGAGGGGCAAAGCCTCAGGTTCGAGGGGCCAGAGTAGCATGCAGACAGAGCGTACCTTTTCAGCCTATGAAAAATATGGCAAGAATCATATAGGAGAGTGCTTGGGGGGACCAAATCTTTGTTTTGGGTGTGGTACATCCAGCCACATGCATCGGGAGTGTTCCTTTGCTAGGCAGGGTGATAGTAGAGGTCGTGCTCAGGCTACTAGTTTAGCAGTATCCCCAGCTCAGCAGGGTGAGTTCACCAGTGCAGGT
Organism: Datura wrightii; assembly: GCA_035772735.1. Classification (NCBI taxonomy): domain Eukaryota; kingdom Viridiplantae; phylum Streptophyta; class Magnoliopsida; order Solanales; family Solanaceae; genus Datura; species Datura wrightii. Next base: position 31,754,848 of record JASDFA010000006.1, read on the forward strand.
GGTGGCCAGTGCCAGAACAGGTTTTATGACCTTGCATCCCAACAGGAGCAGGAGACTTCACCAGATGTGGTCACCGATATGTTGCGAGTATTCTATTTTGATGTATATGCATTTTTAGATCCAGGGGCTACTTTATTTTTTGTGATGCCCTATGTTGCTAGTAGTTTTTGCAGTCAGTCCTAAAGTCTTATTAGAATCCTTCTCAGTCTCTACCCTAGTCGGTGATTCAGTTGTAGCTCGACAGGTGTATAAAAAGTGCCCTATCACAGTCCTTCTAAAAGTCACCTCAACAGATTTAGTAGAGCTATCCATGAAAGATTTTGATGTTATCTTTGGCATGGATTGGTTACATGCATGTTATTCCTCAGTAAATTATAGAACCTGTGCAGTAGAGTTTCAATTTTCGGGTGAGCCAGTCTTACAGTGGAAGGGTAGTCTAGCTGTTCCTGTAGGTCGCTTCATTTCCTACCTTAAGGCCAAAAAGATGATTTTTAAGGGTTGCATGTACCATCTAGTTAGGGTTAAGGATTCTACATTCGAAACCCTAACTATCCAGTCAGTTCCTGTAGTGTGCGAATATCCAGAAGTGTTTCTAGATGATTTATCGGGAATCCCTCCTAAGCGGGAGATTGATTTTGGTATTGACCTTTTTATCGATACACAGCCTATATCTATTCCTCCTTACAGAATGGCTCTAGCTGAGCTAAAGGAGTTGAAGGAGTAGTTGAAGGACCTTCTAAATAATGTTTTCATCAAACCTAGCAAATCCCTATGGGGTGCACCAGTGCTCTTTGTCTGAAAGAAGGATGGTTCCCTTCAGATATGCATTAATTATTGGCAATTGATCAAGGTTACAATCAAGAACAAGTATTCCTTCCTTAGGATTAATGATTTGTTTGAACAACTCTAGGGTTCCAAGTGTTTCTCAAAGATAGACCTTAGATCTGGATATCATAAGCTTAGGGTTTGGGAGAGTGACATTTCGAAGACAACCTTCAGGACTCGGTATGGTCACTATGAGTTGGATGTGATGAACAGGGTGTTATAGCCATACTTGGATATGTTCGTGATTGTATTCATAGACGATATTCTCATATACCCTTGGAAAGAGGAGGAGCATGCTGCTCATTTTAGGGTGGTGTTGCAAACTCTTAAGGATCGCCAGTTGTATGCTAAGTTGTCACGACCCGAGAGTACACCCGAATTGTAGACACTGGACAAGGAGCCCCGAGGGACCCAAGTCAACCCATGGCTTGAGCATATAACTAAACCATTCACATAAGGCGGAAGAATTAGCTTAATAGTCATTAACTAAATAAAACCGTGACATGAAATATAAGAAACAACAGTACATAATCCAAGCGTAAATAGCTGAATACTACAATTAGGTCTGAAAGCCTCTAATCATTAGAGATGGGTTGAAGGGATAAGACTTCAACTAACCCCAACATTCTGAAAATAAAGAGACAGAAAAAAATCCGAACATGAAGCTCCTGAATCATGAGGACTCACCACTGAGAACTGAGAGCAGAAATGAGAGCAAGCTAAGAGAGATACTGAACCTGCGAACTAGATCTATTGTCATAAAATGATACGACATAGAAAATATATGAGTCAGTACTTGAAATGTACTGAGTATGCGAGGTATGCAAGACAATACTTAAAACATAAAAGTTATAGGAGTGGGGACATTATGATCATGAAGACTGAAATCATAAGTATATCGTAAGGCTCAAGATTTCAAAAATATTTGTAAACCTACCATATTCATAGAATGAGAGGAAAACATTTCATAAAACATAACTTGAGCCAAAAGAACATAATCATACATGCATTAAAACAATGAGGAAAAGTGGGAGATTTCTATAACCGACATACCCCATATGAGCACACATAGAGCCCAACATGTAAGCCTAGTCGGGAGGCCGTTCATACCTTGCCAAGGGTATGAACCATGAAAGGCGTGATATCACTCGTGAAGGCCCCATAGGGAAAAAGAGACAGTCACTGAGGAGGTCCCAAACATAACCTATGGTGGCACGTAGTTCTGAGATTCGGAGCATAACCTGGGCCCTGAACCTACTTGGTGTTAAGTACTACTCCCAAAACATGCGACGTGCTCATAGAAATTCATACATGACATGCATGGCTAGTTAAATCGTGATAATCATAACATGCTTGAGAATTCTTAATACTAGCCATGGAATTGGGCCCGTGGATCGGCCAAAATCATAGTTCTTAAATCATATGCGACATGTGGGCATTGCCTATAATTTTAATCATACGTGAAATGCTTAAATTTATAGGAAACATGATCATAATAACATGAGTAATTGAAAACATGCTTGAAATTCAAAAGTTCATATCATGCTTGAGAAGTCAACATAACCATGAATTTCACTAAAAACCCCATGATTTGGGCACATGTGCTTTTAGGGATTAAATCATCAAATATTGAATAAAGTAAGTGAAAACTGCCCAATAATTTGAAACCCATAATTTTATACATACTACAACATGCTCATATCGATTTTTGAGGAAACATGCATTTGGGTTTTGACCCATCAAGAATTGGTAACCTAAACATATAATTAGGGAGAAATTGGGCATGAGTAGGGCCTAAACTACCCATTCAATACCCCACATACCTGGAACTTCTTGATTCTTAACTCCCTTGAAAAGCCCTAGATGGAAAATTGGAGAATTTGAAGAAGAACACTTGAATCCCTTTCCTCTTTCGTCTCTACTCTTGCATGCATCAAATGAGGTTTATCATGAATGATTTCCCCTTAAAAGACCATGTCCCGACCTCAAAATGACGTAGTTTAAGTCTTAGGAGTGTAGGAAATCATGAGAAGGCCCTTACTAATTCACAGGAAATAATTGCCAGGTGACCATAGCGGGTGACTTGACGACTTGTCAGGACGGGCAACGACTCGTCGGGTCACCCGTCAAGTACACTACCTCAGCCTCAGTTAAAAATACGTGGATTGCTCATGACCCACCTCATGAGTCGTTGGGACTGACCACGACTTATGGGGTGCCATCCATTAGGTACACTGCCAGACCTCCTATTAAATCCTCAACCTTATCCCACGGTGGACCTGACGACTCATGGTAGCTGACCACGAGTCGTTCTCGCGCCCATGGGGACCTCAACTCCTTAGCTCAGTCCAACCTTCCCATGAACCACCTACCGACTCGTGGGGTCTCCTCACGAGTCATCTAACGACTTGTCCCGCACTGCAACAATATTTTCCAAATTTTTTCCCGTTTGACTCCCGGGTCTGATCCTTGGGTTCCCAGGGTATAGCAATATCTCCCCCTTGGGAACATTCATCCTCGAATGTTATAAACATGCATAAAATCCAGAAACATGCAATCACCACATGCAGATACTGATCATTTAAGCTTAAAATGACAGAACGACTACTCCCAAAAAGAACTACATAGCTGGATTGAATTCAAACGTCACATACATATATCATATCATAAAACAAACTTGCATGCATGAATAGAACATGAAAAACTGAATAGAGGTTTAGGGAAAAAACTGATACCTCAAATTGAAACTGAGCCGGTAGAGAACAAATGGGGGTATTTAGCTATCATATCTACTTTGGATTCCCTCGTAGCTCCTTCAACATGCTAATTTCTCCATAACACCTTTATTGAAGCTACTTCCTTGTTCCTCAGCCTCCGAACTTGAGATCCAAGATTGCAACGGGAATTTCCACATAATTGAGTCTATCCTTCACAACAACACTTTCCATCGGAACCACTAAGGCTGGATCTCCCAAGCACTTTTTCAAGAGCGATACGTGAAATACGGGATGAACTGAAGCTAACTCTGAAGGTAACTCTAGCTCATAGGCTACTTTATCCACTCGTCTCACAATCCGATATGGACCAATATAGTGGGGCCTGAGTTTTCCTTTCTTACCGAATCTCATTAATCCCTTCATGGGAGATACCTTCAAAATCACCCAATCATCGATCTCGAACTCAAGCTCTCTTCTCCTCACATCCACATAAGACTTTTGGTGGCTTTGAGCCATTTTAAGCCTTTCTCTTATCAACTGAACTTTCTCCATAGCCTCGTGGACTGAATCTATACCCACTAACACCGACCTCAAACCAACCAATGGGCGATCTACACCTTCGCCCGTAAAGAGCCTCAAATGGTGCCATTTGGATGCTAGAGTGATAACTATTGTTGTAAGAAAACTCAATAAGAGGTAAATGCTTATCCCAACTACCCTTGAAATCAATAACGCAAGCTCTCAACATGTTCTCAAGAGTTTTGATAGTCTGCTCCGCCTGACCATCTATTTATGAATGAAATGCCGTGCTAAGCTTGACCTGGATACCAAGTCCTTTTTGAAAAGATCTCCAGAATTGAGAGGTGAACTGAGTACCTCTATCCAATATGATGGAAAAGGGCACTACATGCAACCTAACCAGATCTCGGATGCATAATTTGGCATAATCTTCCGCTGAATCGATGGTTTTGATCGGTAGAAAATGGGCAGCCTTGGTCAACCTGTCAACCACAACCCAAATGGAGTCATATTGTCTACGAGTGAAGGGCAATCCTGTTATGAAGTGCATGTAGATTTCTTCCCAATTCCAAGTAGGAATATCGATATCCTGAAGTACACCTCCCGATCTCTGATGCTCAACTTTCACTTGTTGCCAATTTGGACACTTGGCTACAAATTTTGCAATATCCTTCTTCATGTCGTTCCACCAGTAGATTTTCCGCAAGGCATGATACATCTTGGTGTCACCTGGATGGATAGGATATCTGGATTCGTGAGCCTCATGCAACATTCAGTTCCTCAAATCACCCACATTTGGAACACATAAGCGACCCTGGTACCGAAGTACACCATCTCCCCCTTTGGAGAAGACTTCTACCTTATGATTTTGAGCAACTTCCTTCAACTTTACCAATGTTGGATCTTCATCTTGCTTAGCCTTCACCTCCATTCCCAAGGACGACTCTGACTCGTTCTGAACAACTACAGCCCCATCGATTGAGCCAACTAAGATTAACTCCCAAACGTGCAAGTCAATGTACCTCCTTCACCAGCTCCTTCCTGTCTTCACTCACATAAGGCACACTCTCCATAGAGAATCTACTAAGGGCATCTGCTACCATGTTGGCCTTACCTGGGTGGTAAAGGACACTCATGTCAGTCCTTAAGTAGCTCCAACCACCTCTGTTGCCGAAGATTGAGATCCTTTTGCGTGAACACATATTGTAAGATCTTGTGGTCAGTGAATACATATACATGAACCCCATACAAGTAGTGTTGCCATATATTCAAAGCAAATACCACTGCGGCCAACTCGAGATCATGGGTCGGGTAATTCTTCTCATGAATTTTCTATTGTCTGGAAGCATATGCTATGACTTTCCTGTGCTGCATCAATACACATCCTAGTCCGACTCTCGAAGGATCAAAATATACAACAAAGCCATCAGTGTCCTCCAGTAAAGTCAACACCAGTGTTGAAGTGAGTGGGGCCTTCAATTCCTCGAAGCTCTTCTCACAAGCCTCCGACTATTGGAACTTCACCTTTTTGTGAGTTATAGTCAATAGGGATGCAATGGATGAGAACCTTCTGTGAACCTCCAATAGTAACCCGCTAAGCCCAAAAAGCTCCTGATCTCCGAAGGGTTTACCAGTCTGGCCCAGTTCTTCACTGCCTCTATTTTTTAGGAGTCCACCCTTATACCTTCGCTTGACACTACATGTCCCAAGAATGCAACTGAATTCAGCTAGAACTCACATTTGCTGAACTTGGCGTATAGCTGGTTATCCTTGAGGGTCTGGAGTGCTACCCTCAGGTGTGCGGCATGCTCCTCCTCTCTCCTGGAGTATATTAATATGTCGTCAATGAAAACGATCACGAACATATCCAGATATGCCTTGAATACCCTGTTCATCAGGTCCATAAAAGCTGCAGGGGGATTGGTTAGTCCAAAATACATAACAACAAATTCATAATTTCCATACCGAGTCCTAAAAGTAGTCTTCAGGATGTCGCCCTCCCAAACCCTGAGCTGGTGGTACCCGGACCTGAGATCTATCTTGGAGAAACATTTGGCACTTTGAAGCTGATATAATAGTTCATCAATCCTGGGTAAAGGGTATCTATTCTTGATGGTGACCTTGTTCAACTTCCTATAGTCAATACACATCCGAAGGGAACCATCTTTCTTCCGGATGAACAACACTGGGGCACCCCATGGAGACTTACTCGGTCTAATGAAGCCCTTATCCAGCAAATCCTTTAACTACTCCTTTAACTCTTTTAGCTCGATTGGGGCCATTCAATAGGGAGGAATCGATATGGACTGCGTGTTGGGTAAAAGATCAATCTCAAAATCAATCTCCCTCTCGGGAGGAGCACCTGATAAGTCATCTGGGAATACCTTGGGATACTTACATACCATGAGAACAGATCAAATGGTCGGGGTCTTGGACGTGGCATCCTTAACCCTAAACAAATGGTAAAAACAACCCTTAACAATCATTTTCTGAGCCTTGAGATAGGAGATAAAGCGGCCTACAGGTATCGCTGAACTACTCTTCTATTCTAAAACTGGTTCAAATTATATATTCGTTTTAGACTTAGTACAAAATTAGGAAACAAAATATCAAACTCTTCTTCACACTGTTGTCTGCAATTTAGAGTTAAAGTTTATTGACACTTGAGTAGATTGTTACCTTAGTCCAGTCCCTGTGGATCGATACTTTGCTTATTTGAGCCACTTTACTACTTGTTCGACCACGTGCACTTGCGTGTAGTTATACCAAACTGACCGAGCAAGTTTTTGGCGCCGTTGCCGGGGACTGGCAATTGGTAAAATTGTTTTCGTAGTGTTAGTTTACAAATTCTATATAAGTGCTGACAACTTGGTCTTAGTGTTTGTTTTAATTCTTTTTTATTTTTTATTTTTTTTCTTTTTTCAGATACCCTTATTGACATGACATCGTGGAATACAAATGGTTTAAATGGTGGATATTCATATTTTGACGAATCTTGTCTGAATTGCGGAGGACACCACTCGTGGCAACATTGTAACACGTGCAATATATGTGGTGGTCAAGATGGCCATTGGGATGGCCGTCCGAATGCATATTCCCCTCCCCCAAGCCCCTACTATGATCCTTCTATTGTTTTTGATGAATATAGGCATGCTGAAAATGAGGACTTGGGATGCCAAGCTTAAATAGAAGACATGCTGAAACAACTCCTGGAGAAATTAGAAGCAATGAAGGAGGCGATGGCAGTATTGAGAATTCAGCAAGATGAGAATGCAGAGGCTCTAGAAAGGATGAGCGTCAATGTCACGGAGATGATTGCTGAGGCTGAAGCTTGTGATAAATTGCAGGTAACAGTTTTGGGCGATATTCAAGAGGAACTACAAGAGGAAGACAAGGGTGAATTTGTGGATGAAGCCTAACAATTAGAGTCTCTTGAGTGTCCCCGTGATGGGCTCACACTTATGGAAAATTTATTCATGGAAGAAGAGGTAGAGTATACCCAAGTTGACATTAATGGAGAGGTAGATGTCAATGCTGAGAAGGTGTTTCCAGGTAAGGAGGTCAAGCACAATGCAGTTTCAGAGTTGAGGTGTATTGGACCACACTCGAAGCATTTTTTGACATTGAGTTTGGTTGACGACATAGAAATAGAGTCTTCCAAGCTTATAGAGAAATGTCTAGAGGAGGACCAATCCCCGTATATTTTGAAATTTGCTGACTCAGAGAGACAAAATGACTTCGCTTACTTAAGGGCCAATAAGTTCAAAAGGCAACGTCTACTGCTTGGTCCTTACAATTTTTCACCACCACCCCTGGAGCATAAGAGGAAATTAGAGAAGAAATTAGGGGTGAGATTCATATCCTCAAGGTGGAGGAAAAAGTGGTGAAGCTTAATGACGTCAAGCCGTGACGGTAAAACCAGGCGCTGCACGGGAGGCAACCCGTGAAATTTTTGTAATATGTGAATAAATTTCATAGAAAAAAGAAAAGAAAAAAAATGAGAAAAATAAAAATTAAAACAATTTTTTTTTGTATTTTATGTGAAACCTATAAATTCGAACCAATTTCTTATTGTGAGATGAATTTCAGGTTGAACGGAGGGTAAAAAAATGCAAAGGATCGCAAAGGAAAAATCGAGGTAAGAAAAATAATAAAAAGTGGCAAAACAGTGGTACTGGCGCGATGGTTCCGTGTCACGGAGGGCATGCTCCGCGTTACCCTCCGTGACACGTTGAAGGCAATTTCGCATCGGGTCACACCGGGTTGCCGGGTTACCCACGCGAAAATACCCCTTTTTAACCCCTTTTTCCCTCATTTTTTCCCATTCCTCATCTCCTCCACGTCAAACACCCCAAAATCCCCCCTTCCCCAACGTGACACGGACCTAGGAGCTAAAATTCTTCAACTTTTCTTCGATATCATCGAATTGAAGGTATGTTCGTCAACTTCATCTCATTTCTTGTCTAATTTTTCCGATTTTGAGCATAGGAAGTGAGGAAAACTTGCCCTAAGTGTAAATTGACTTGATTTCATGTAAGCTATTGTTAATTGATGTTCGTAGCATCGTTGTGATTATATGAACTCGATAAATACATGGTGATTGAAATTCTTGCGAAATTGTAGCTAGGGTTAGAATTCAAAGATGAAGAAGTTAAAATTGAGTTGAAATGTGAAATTCTTCTGGATTTGTGCATGTTGAATGAAGTAAATGATGTTGTGCTTAACGTGAAAATGCTAAAGGCACGACGGATTGCCGGGATAATGAAATTGTTGAAATTGCATAGAAATTGGGGAATTGCATTGGTTTTGTTGATAGAAATTTGCGCTAAGTGCTATGTGATGAAATGTTATCGATGGTAATAGTGGATTAGCTGTACGAAGTCTGCGTAGTACATAGAATTTATACTGTCGAACCCTCTGAATGCACGAGGCATTTTTGTTATTATTTTGGTTTATTTTTGTATTTTTGCAAGTTAGAAAAAGAGGTTTGTCTTGCTGTAATGTTGTGATTGTGGCTAAAGACTAAGTGTGGGGTGGCCTAGCTTAACCCAACCTTAGTCGAAGCTAATTTTACTTTGAATAACATTGAAACTGTCTGTTTGGTTTGACAGACACAATGGCAAGCAGGCAAGATAAAGGGAAGGGCGCATCTACATTGGGCGCCGGAAGGAAAAGAATCAGACTGGGAATAGCAATCCCAGCAGCACCAGCGGTTCTGCTCGGCCAACGTCGGCAATACGGAACCCGATGGGTGACAGAAGAGGGGAAGAAATGGTACACAAAGCATAAGGAAAGCAAATACTTCCCTGAGGAACACATTGCTATGGAACCGTTGGCATAGGAATTCCCCAGGATTGTCCGCAGGATTGAGGCAGCCGGGCTGAAATTCATCTTTGAAGAGCCCAAGGAGTGCAATCTGCACCTAATTCGGGAGTTCTACGCCAACTGGAACCCGACACTCAGAAGTCACACCATAAAGATAAGGGGGCAGGTAGTCACTTTTGAGCCCCATCACCTTAATGCCATTTTGGTGGCGCGAGAGACAAACGCCCATGTGCTCCGGCAGCTGAATATCACTCCACCATATGCGGACATCAGATGCACTCTGTGTGGAGTCTGGTCTACAACATGGTGGAGCAGGCATAAGGAGAGGGGCTACCATCAGACATTTCCCTACTCACAGATGAACAGGGAAGCCAGGATATGGCTTAAGATTGTTGTTCCTGCCTGATCCTAGGGGTGCATATGACAGATGTCACCAGGGATCGTGTATGCTTGGTCTATGCCTTGATGAAAGGGCTGGAGATCAATGTTGGGGCAGTGATTATCTCCACCATGAAGAGAGCCCGTTTGCATCAAGGGTACAGGTACGGGTTTGGTGGCTTACTGACCACGTTCTTGAGGGGCCTGGATATTGAGGAAGAGGGCCTTGACTACATCCCGCAGATGGAGAGGCGGGCCTTAGGTGTCACCAAAACTAAGGCACTTGACACCACTCACGGGCCAGTTCTTACACTAGCCGAGCGACATGCTCGGGATGATCAGTACATGGCTCGCATGTTCAGGATGCAGATGATCCAGCTGCGCATAGGCGGGAGGCTGGCAACAGAAGATGAGCTGTGGCAGCTCGAGCTAGACTACCCTTTTGGCAAAAATGCCAGGGCTCTATGCCGAGTGGGGCCAGCTTTTGTGGAGCCCACTGATGATGATGTCCCCACAGATGAGGAGACACATCGCGACGACTCCGATGTTAAGTCAGATGATAACGATGGGGGCGATTCAGACATGGGAGATGAGGCAGCGACACCTGACGAAGAAGTGGAATACTTTGATTGATCAGGGAGTTTCACCACCCACTTTTGTGCCATGCTGAATTTTGTGAACACTGGGGACAATGTTCGATTTAAGTATGGGGTGGGAGTAGTTAGGTGCTGGTTGTTGTTGTTATTAATGTCTCTGTTCTGTTGTTGTGCTTGGAAAAACTTGACCCTATGATTTTTGTGTGTATGTCTGTATTGTAATTAATGTGAAGCTATTGTGTGCTGTTGAATGTTGTTAGCTGGTTTTGTAAATATTTTTGTTTTATCGAAATTATCGATATTTTTAAAATTTTTCGTGAAATTTTTTATTTTTGGGTTTCTCGGCATTTGTTTTCGGTTCTTTTACCGAGAATAATCCCATTGAACCGACGTCGTAATTAGTGACCGTTCCCTATGATGGATGGATGACGACCGTCTTAAGGAAAATGTAGTCGTTAGGAGTAGATTTCTTTTGTTCATTTTTTAGTTTTTTTCTTTTGTTTGTTTGTATCCCAAATGTGTCGTTACTTTATGGTTGCGAAATTCTGGTTGCGTGTTGTACATGATATTTAAAATGCAAAGGTGATTCGTATGAAAACATGCAACTTTGTAAATATGTTGAGATACCTAGGCCATAGAGTTCGATTCGGTGTGATTGAGGCTTAATGTTTGAATTCTTGTAATTAGCTGATTGAAGAGTCTGTGAATATGTCTTGAGTTGAGCATGTGCAATGAGTGTGTGGTGAGGTTTCATTTCTTCCATGCTATTGTGAAGTGTCTAGAACTTGCCTGGTGTGTGTACAAAACGAAATGAAGGATGTGGATTGTAGGAAATGATGTAGGCATTTCTTTGCTTTAACCGAAAGTTTTTCTTTTTCATTATCGTACCTACCTTGAATGTACATCCTAGTTAGCCCATTGAGCCTTTAGCCTAATTTTTTTCTTTTTTCAAAAAGGTGTAAACCGAGCTTAACCCCTTCTTTTCATTATCCGCGAATTTGATCCAAAACTCTTAAGCGCTCAAGAAAAAAATAATTTTCCCACAGTGTCAGGGAGTGAGAATGGTGAAAAAAAAAGAAAAAGCAGAGTGATGAAAGGAAAGAAAAGGCCAAAGGTGCACTCGCTATAAATTAAATATAATGAAGACGTATAACTACTCTTTGTTATTAAGTCAAGTGTGCTTAAATATATGGAGTCAAAAATAAAGACAGACTTCAAGAATGGGAGGATGAAGGAAAAAACAATGCCCATAAGGTTGATGGGATGTATTGAAAAAGCGCTTAAGGAGGCTAGTTGTTATTATTGGTTAGCCCAGTATCTGCTAGTTCCGTAGCTTACACTACAACCCGTTAAGTCCTACGTGATCTTACATCACGCGTCCTTATATTAGTGGAGTAATACACTAAAGGCAAGCCTATGATTCATGACATGATGCATGTGAATTCTTTTGGGAGAGAGAGTGAAATCTTGTTTATATGCCCCTGCATGTAATGTCTTTGAGTTCATGTGATTAAAAAGGGGAAAATTCTCTTATGTTGTGAGGGCACATGCTCGACGAGAGATTGAATTTCGTGTCAGATATCTTGATCAGCTGATTTGCATGAGTTTGCCGATATCGAGAGTCGATTCTTGAGTCTAGGAGGTCTTAATGTGTTGAAGGCCATTGTATTGATAAGACTATGCATGTTTCTTGATGATTTGCTATATTAAATAATCGGTATAACTGTAGCTTGAATTATCGAGCCAAAGTAGCCAGGATTGGGTGTCAATCGCATGAGGTGTAAGATTATTGTTCGGGGACGAACAAGGATTTAAGTGTGGGGTAAGTGATCTTGGGTAGATTTATATGCCCAAGTGATACTCAAATGTGTCATTTTGCCTTGTTTATCTATCGATGTTTGTACATTCTCATGTGAATGGTAATAAAATGTGAATTTATACTAACCAACATGATTAGCGTGGTTTTGCAGGAAAAATATAATATTATGACGCTAAGATGAAGGTTGGGAGAAATTGGGATTGGACTCGGAAGCTAGCAAGGAAAAAAGCACAAGGAAAGCACGAAGTAAAGGGGCTCGGCGATGGAGCCCTGTCACACTGCCATCGCGGTTGCATTCTGCCTGGATGCTGAAATTATGCCAAAATTCCAGTGAAGGTGCGCGTTGGGGCCGTAGCACGTTGCCCTAGCCCCGCGTTGCACGCCGTGCCACATTGGGTTTTAATACTTGGACGACCGGATTCCAGTGAGGGTCCGCGTTGGTGGCGTGTCACGGAGGCAGTGCTCCGCGATGCACTCCGTGACACGTTGCTTGTTATTCCGGGAAAAATTCCCACTAGTATAAATAGAACACTTAGGTTCATTTTTTAATTCTGACTGGGTGGAGCAAGAACGTGGGTTACAGGCAGTTGAGGGGACGAAAATCTCAGGGTTTTTCTCTATCTCCTTCTTCTTTATTTCAATTGCTTGTATGATTAACACTCATTTAACGATGTTTAATCCACAAATGAGTGGCTAAATTCCCTTCTTGCTGAGGTTAAGAACAATTGTATTGAAATGTGATTATTGATAAATTGGTTTTTCATCTTTTCTTCCATGGTTGTTCTATTGATTCTTGTTCTTACTGCGTTAATGTGTGGCCAACGTTAATGTATATCTAAAAAGTCCGGTTTCACTCGAGAGAGCAAGAAATTGGAAAGTTGTGAATTGATAGGATATGATCTTTTTTAGTTTGGGAAAATTGAGAATTGATTTACCTTCAGGATAGAGATATACTCTAAAGTCGTATTAGTCAATTAAGGAATCGATTTTGTATGGCTAGAACATGAATTTCTTTTTATCACAGAAATGTAGGTGGAAGGTTCATGATTCTTAAGTTGGGTTAAATACGAGAGTTTTAATCCATAGGCAATAATTCTTGACTAGCAACCTATCACGCCCCGCCTTGGGCGGTATGACTGGCACCTGGTGCGCTACTAGGACCTGAACTACTGGACTGCTAAGCCTAGGAACATCTGGTGCCTGGCTGGCTCTAACTCATATTTCTGGAAACAAAGGGCTATATAACGGCTGTAAACACAGCCCCCGACCCATTGGCCTATAGCCTCCTGTACCTGTACTAACAGCTGACCAGAAACATATCTATTCAGGGAAACTTATGCGGGCCGACAAGGCCACCATACTGTCTAGTTATCTGTAACTCAGCAACAAAATACTAGAAGGCTACGTGACCGGCAAGGTCACCACTACTGTCAAATTTATGGCCCCATACGGCCAACATAACGAAGCAAAAGTATTAACAGCTAACAACTGCACGGCCTCACACGACCGGCTCAACTGACCACAGGGAAATATACAGACTGCAAGCCTCTAGGAATAGCAATAGAAATGATCGGGACAGGGCCCCGACCTACCCGTACTATACATCAAAAGAAACTGAAATACATCTCTGAAATTCAGTCTCCGGATGACAGGAGCTGAATACTCGATCGCTGATAGGAACCACGTGGTATCGCCTGCTCGTCTATGCGTACCTGCAGGCAAGTAACGCAGCGCCCCACCGGGCGTCAGTACCGCTGGTACTGAGTATGTAAAGCAACAACTGAAAGAAATATCTGAGAACAATGATATAACTGATGAAACTGAAATAGAAAGGAATGAATTAACTGTCTGATAATGTAAGCCATACCTTTTCTTTAATTATACTGGAAGGAGTAGGAATCATACCTAAGAATTTATCGTGCTACTGTCGATCTACTCGGATCTATTGTAACAGGGTATAACACATCATAACATAACATAGCACACACAAACCTTACCCGGCCCCCATAAGCCGGGAGGTACAACCAGCACAGAATCTATACCCCTACCCTAGTCATCCCATTTCCTATAAACCCCGTAAGCATCCTGCCGGTCCCCTGGGTATGCACTTGGGCTGCTGAGCCCCTGACTATAACTGTATCTGAGCCCGAAGGACTCCTGAATCAACACCCCGGGCGTACCCACTCGACGGGGGTGTATAAAAGCCGACCAAGGCAAAATATGGGGAAACTGGCATCCCATCTTCGTCCCCTGTGGGACGGTATGCCACTCCGTAGAGCGACGTATCCTCGTCCTCTGGCGGACGAGTCGATACAGTTATCAACCCTGGGGCGGTCATGAATGCTAGGTAGTCCAACCCCAAACAATACAACGGTCTCAACTAGTAATACTGTCTGTATATCTCACCTACTGAGGCTAATAAGGGTAAAGTATCATATATATATTACATGCTGAACTGATGATAGTAATCTGTACGTAATTAATACGTACTGAAACTGGTAAATATACATATACATGAGTTTAGTCTACTGCCAAACTGTACTGGGGCAAATTCTATACAAGATAGTGTTTCTGCTGAAAACTACGATGTTTACTAAGTTTCTGTATTAACATAATCTACTATTCCTAACATATGTTCTAAACTTTATTCTAGCCTGCCATTCTATTTCTGAAGTGCTTTACGGATATTGCAACACTTTACGGGGTTTCAACTAAATACAAAAATATCTTAACCTGTCATATTACATCACATACTGAGCATACTGGGCAATCTCTAACACTTGTGCTGGAATCTATGTCGTGCTAGTAGGTTTCATACAAGTTACAACCCGGTGCTTCTCATATCGTAGCAACATTCATAATAAACGCAACATTTGACTGCTAAACATTCTACTGGCCTGTAAATCACTATACTGTATCGATATTACTTAACTTGCCGAGGAAACTAGCTTTACATACCTTATCCTTGAATCATTCGTCTGTCGGACGAGGCTCAGCCGGTACTTCAACTGTTTTCTCCCAACTGCATTCATAAATATGTCAATCAATACTAAATACAACTTTATTTCAAAAGGCAACGTCACTTTCGATATAGTTTATAGCCTAAACTTAGGCTTATCGAAAGACGACCAGAAACTCGCTATTTTTCAGAGGTCCAGAAGGGAGAAATATTCACTTCACAACTAGGAACACATAGACACTAGTTTAGAGCAATTCCACTTACCTTAGCTCGGTGGATCGACGATTCGTCGGCCGTATTTTATGAAACTGAATCCGTCGGAATGCTCTCTGCTGCTAAATACCTCAGTATCTGAAGTTAATTTGAGTTTGGGCAACGTTTAGCAGCATAACCGGATGAAAATTATATTACCCCCTTCGTTCCTTCCCTTCTCCCTGATGGTTGGCTCTGTTTTCTAGAAATTATATGAATGATTAATGAATTTCAACCGAAGTGGGGCTTATATACTTGGGCTTGAACCTGGGCAACGTGTCACGGAGCCATCGCGGAGGCCTCACCTCCATGACACGCTGCCATCGCGGAGGGGCTCTGCCTCGGCTCCTCCCGCGATGGTTCGACGGGTTTCTCATCCGATCTTTTTCCTGAGCCTTTATCTAGCACGTATGTCCTTCAAATATGCTTAACCAACGTGCGAATAGGTCATCTAGGTGCCGGGAATTCTACGGGGTATAACATTCTCCCCCCCTTAAGAACATTCGTCCTCAAATGTATACTGTCATCTAGAGGACTTACTTAACTTACTTGTTTAGAAAAATTTCGGCAGAGTCTCCCCTGTAATATGGACTATAGCAAAAACCTGAAATGCAGAAAAGTCCAACACAAGCACTGCACATAATATTCTAGGATCCACTGGATAACTAAATATCAATCTTTCTCATTCACAGACATACAACCATAAGGTACTGCATAAGTAAAAATACGGGCATACCTGTTGCCTAACTGGGCCTGAAAAGGTGAGGATATCGGGTCCTCATATCTTCCTCTACTTCCCAAGTCATCTCCTTTCGGTTCTTGTTACGCCTTAATACCTTGATAGACGTAATATCTTTAGTCCTTAATCTGCGAATCTGTCTGTCTAAGATAGCTGCGGAAACTTCTTCATATGCTAACTCTTCTGTGACCTGGACATCCTGAACTGGAACTACTGTAGAAGGGTTTCCTATGAATTTCCTCAACATAGAGACATAAAATATTGGGTGAACAAATGCTAACTCTGGAGGCAAGTTCAATTCATATGCAATTCGGCCTATTCTTCGCCGAATCTGATATGGCCCAATAAATCTCGGGCTAAGCTTGCCTTTCTTGCCAAATCTCATTACCCTTTTCATCGGGGACACTTTCAAATATACCCAGTCATTTACCGCAAATTCTAGACTTCTACGCCGCATGTCTACATAAGACTTCTGGCGGCTCTGAGCAGTCAGTAAACGTTCTCGGATAAGCTTTATCTTTTCCTCTGACTGCCGAACAATATCTGGGCCAACCAATACTGATTCTCTGATTTCAAACACCGTTTGGCGATCTGCATTTCACTCGTTTAATGCCTCAAAAGGCGCCATCTGGATGGCTGAATGATAGCTATTATTGTAGACAAATTCAATTACAGTAAATGCTCACTTTGGCTACTACCGAAATCTAGCACACACGCTCGCAACATGTCTTCGAGCGTCTGAATTGTGTGCTCAGCCTGCTCATCTGTCTAAGGATAGAATGTTGTACTTAAATTAATCTGTGTTTCCAGACCTTTCTGAAAGGACTGCCAGAATCTAGTTGTGAATTGTGCTCCTCTGTCTGAAATAATGGATACTGGTATTCCATGTAATCTGACTATCTTTCTGATATACAACTCAGCATAATCTTCGGCCGAGAAGGTAGTTCTTACCGATAAGAGATGAGTTGATTTTGTCGATCTGTCACTTATTACTCCTGTGGAGTCATGTCTGTGTTTAGTATGGGGTAATCTTGCTACAAAATTCATATTTACCGCTTCCCCTTTCCGGAGAGGCACAGTTATGTCCTGGGCCAAATCGTTTGGTTTCTGATGTTCTGCTTTCATCTGCTGGTAGTTAGGAGACTAGGCTACAAATTCAGCAATTTCTCTTTTCATACCTGGCCACCCGTAGTTTTCTTTGATATCATGGCACATTTTCGTCGCGCTTGGGTGGAGAGAATAGCGGGCGTAATGCGTCTCGCTCATAAGCTGGTGGCGATGCCCCAAAACATCTGGAACGCAATTGCGGCCTTTATATCGCAACATTCCATTTCCGGTTATCTGGAAATATGTCACCTCTCCTTGCTGAATCTTATGTTCAAATTGAACCCGGCTAGGGTTTCTATACTGCCGTTCCTTTACTTCCACCGCTAAAGACAACGCTGCGACATTCTGTATTGTCATTCTGTTATCCTTTATTTCTGCTATGTGAACGGCTAAACCGGCTAACCGCAGGGATTGCGTACTTCGATTGGAGTGGTAGATCTAGGCTATGTCTTCTCTGCTTTGAATTTCTGTATATCTATCTGTACACCAGCCTCCGACACAATGTGACCAAAAAGGCTACTAAACTCAACCAAAATTCACCTTTACAAAATTTGACATATAACTGACGGTCATACTGGTTTATTATGCCGGAGAATCTGACAAGTAATCTACCGGTATAGCTAGAGCTTTATCTGGCCTTCTGACCGCATGCTAAGGCCACTTGTTGCTAAGGTAACCTTGAACGACTATCTGCACATCATGTGCCCGTATCTGATCAGAGGGTCCTGATATTGATCATGACCTCTAATGATCTGGCTACATAACCTTAAATAACTGAATAGTCGGGTTGAATGACCCGAATGTGGTAGTAGTCTAACAATGCTCTAACTGTTCTACTTAAGTGCTTATAGTTTGTGCATAACCGCAAACTCGTGGGCATCTAATTGCTCTGTTATTTTACTTAAACCACTATAAGACTGGGCTTAATCAACTTACTCCCAGGCGATCAATCTCTGGATCTTCACGGGGAGTCTACTGATCCCCCGATTTTTAATAAACACTGTGCTAGCAGGGTACTATCAATTTCTTACGCCTTGTGTGTATCCACTTGGATTTATACTGCTATTCTGGGTAATTCTCAGTCTTATGAGCTATTCTGTACTGGCCTTCTTCTAGGGCTCTGTATTTGAATATCTCACGAAGATCAGCTGAAGTACTAGTCTGTCGCTGACTACTGATGTGGACCCTTCCTTGGGGTACCCACGGGTATTCTGACTGGGACGACCGGCTGACTTATGGGATGTTCCACATAACAACTGCTGGGTTGACTAAGGCCGACTGTCGCCTACAAGGCTGGGAAAATGACGTATGACCACTTAACATACTAGAACAATTCTGATATTGCTAATCTCTGAAATTTGCCTATTCGGCCTCTAATCTTGGTTCTATCATATGCACTAATGTTACCGATCTTCAGGGATGCTTCTCTGCTAATACAGGCGTCAACTGGTCGGTAGACCATCTAACTGCGCCCTTCTCATCTAGCCTTCTGTTTTAGGCCATTAACTCTGGTAAGCTCCTAGAGCCTAAATCTGACAACAACACATAAATCTATTAACTTAATAACTGAGAACTGAGATAGTTTTCTATGACTTCATACGTACTCACACTTAATCCGCCCTTTCTCTTCTTCTTTTCTCTCTTTCTTCTCCCTTTTTCCTCTTTCCTTTTTTTTGGCAAGGGGGTATCCTGCAATGCAATTTGTATATGCTTTCTATTACTAATCAGCATCTGTGATTATAGCCCTTATAGGCAGCCACTCACAGCATATCTATTATCTGTATATATATATATATATGAATAGCTACGTACAATATGTACTGAGTTCTGCGATAATACATAATCTCTAACATGCTCTGCTGAATCTCATATCGTACATGATACATTGCTTCTTACGGCCTAATAATATCTCCTACCCTGACTTATCTTTTCATTGCATTGTCACTCCGTTCTGAAAGTAACAAACATAGACATTTTAGTTATCGTCTGCTGTTTGAAATTCGCCACTCTTGCGATGTGGGGTTGACATTCGAATCTTGTAGCCTTACTAGGCATATATTGAGAGCCTATGACTGTCTGCTGGGCCTTATCTCTAGGCAACACTAAATTAGAATTGCTGTATCGGTAACTTCTTTAACTTCTCCATAGCGGGCATACTGCGGTATTCTGAACCGCAATCTTACTATCAGCCCGAGGCTTAATCCTTAATACGATATTTTATCAATCCGGGGATAATTCTAATTTCCCCACAAGATCTGACATTCCTGCTTCCTTCCCTCATCTTACTTAAACTGAACTCTGGGGTTCAAGGTACCTGCTCTTCATTATTAGTAAGATTACTGGTCACGTATCAGTTCGTAGTTCCCCTGACTTGCAATCAGACCTATCTGATTCACATGACCTCTCACCCTTTCGATATCACAACTGAATCATATCTATAATCTTACAGGTATGTCTTGCTGTCTATTAGCATATATGGCGGACTTGGCCTTTTTCTGACTCGAAATTGAGTATTACTAAGCATTTCATTACTAACAGATCTTTTACCCCGGCTTCAGGTAAGCTAAATAGTCTTACTTTCTTTACTGACTTGTTATCATAAGGGTCTGCACAGCTTACGTAATCATAGGAGCTCTTTATACTTTCTAATACTTACTACGATCAATCAGCCCATCTTTACTTACAGCTTGATTTGGCAACCCCATCTCAAGTCTTATGCCCCTTTACTATACTGGCATCAAAACCAAGGGGTGGGAATAGCCCTTTTTCTTATTGCAACAAGTAAAAGCATTTGACTGTACCATATCCGAAAAGAGGTATTTGGGATTCCTGCATTTCCCTCTCTTTTTCATACTTACCTGGTGGTCTGACCTTATCTATAATCTTAATCAGATCTTATATAACTAATAAGTAAATCAACTCATATGTACATTATACTTCTGACTTCCTATTCTGACGTTATCAACATATACTGGGAATAGTGCCAATAAAGGTATCACGCTGGGAGGTCTCTGATACCTCCTCCTGCTGCTGTAGTTATCATGTAACTGACTAATACTCTCTTCCGTTGCTATCTCTGATCTTCTGCCTGTGATAGGGTAATGCTGATCTGCCTTTGTATCTGTAATCAAAGAATATGGTAAGTTCTCAGGGACTCAACCCTATACTGTACCGCTCTAAAGCACGACTGACTGAGAAGGAAGGGTAACCATCATATCATGCCTCGCAGCCTCCTGCCTATAGTATGTGGTGCACAACACATCCATAGACAAGACTCTACTTAGCACGGCTTGCAGACTCCCTGGGACACGACCTGCTCTGATACCAAGTTTGTCACGCCCCGCCTTGGGGGGTATGACTGGCACCTGGTGCCCTACTAGGACCTGAACTACTGGACTGCTAAGCCTAGGTACATCTGGTGCCTGGCTGGCTCTAACTCATATTTCTAGAAACAAAGGGCTATATAATGGCTGTAAACACAGCCCCCGGCCCATTGGCCTATAGCCTCCTGTACCTGTACTAACAGCTGACCAGAAACATATCTATTCAGGGAAACCTATGCGGGCCGACAAGGACACCATACTATCTAGTTATCTGTAACTCAGCAACAAAATACTAGAAGGCTACGTGACCGAAAAGGTCACCACTACTGTCAAATTTATGGCCCCATACGGCCAACATAACGAAGCAAAAGTATTAACAGCTAACAATTGCACGGTCATCCCATCTCCTCGGATCTACTGTAACAGGGTATAACACATCATAACATAACATAGCACACACAAACCTTACCCGACCCCCATAAGCCGGGAGGTACAACCAACACAGAATCTATACCCCTACCCCGGTCATCCCATCTCCTATAAACCCCGTAAGCATCCTGCCGGTCCCCTGGGTATGCACTTGGGCTGCTGAGCCCCTGACTATAACTGTATCTGAGCCCGAAGGACTCCTGAATCAACACCCCGGGCGTACCCGCTCGACAGGGGTGTATAAAAGCCGACCAAGGCAAAATATAGGGAAACTGGCATCCCATCTTCGTCCCCTATGGGACGGCATGCCACTCCGTAGAGCGACGTATCCTCGTCCTCTGGCGGATGAGTCGATACAGTTATCAACCCTGGGGCGGTCATGAATGCTAGGTAGTCCAACCCCAAACAATACAACGGTCTCAACTAATAATTCTGTCTGTATATCTCACCTACTGAGGCTAATAAGGGTAAAGTATCATATATATATTACATGCTGAACTGATGATAGTAATCTGTACGTAATTAATACGTACTGAAACTGGTAAATATACATATACATGAGTATAGTCTGCTGCCAAACTGTACTGGGGCAAATGCTATACAAGATAGTGTTTCTGCTGAAAACTACGCTGTTTACTGAGTTTCTGTATTAACATAATCTACTATTCCTAACATACGTTCTAAACTTTATTCTAGCCTGCCATTCTATTTCTGAAGTGCTTTACGGATATTGCAACACTTTACGGGGTTTCAACTAAATATAAAAATATCTTAACCTGTCATATTACATCACATACTGAGCATACTGGGCAATCTCTAACACTTGTGCTGGAATCTATGTCGTGCTAGTAGGTTTCATACAAGTTACAACCCGGTGCTTCTCATATCGTAGCAACATTCATAATAAACGCAACATTTGACTGCTAAACATTCTACTGGCCTGTAAATCACTATACTGTACCGATATTACTTAACTTGCCGAGGAAACTAGCTTTACATACCTTATCCTTGAATCATTCGTCTGTCGGACGAGGCTCGGCCAGTACTTCAACTGTTTTCTCCCAACTGCATTCATAAATATGTCAATCAATACTAAATACAACTTTATTTCAAAAGGCAACGTCACTTTCGATATAGTTTATAGCCTAAACTTAGGCTTATCGAAAGACGGCCAGAAACTCGCTATTTTTCAGAGGTCCAGAAGGGAGAAATATTCACTTCACAACTAGGAACACATAGACACTAGTTTAGAGCAATTCCACTTACCTTAGCTCGATGGCTCAACGATTCGTCGGCCGTATTTTACGAAACTGAATCCGTAGGAATGCTCTCTGCTGCTAAATACCTCAGTATCTGAAGTTAATTTGAGTTTGGGCAACGTTTAGCAGCGTAACCGGATGAAAATTATATTACCCCCTTCGTTCCTTCCCTTCTCCCTGATGGTTGGCTCTATTTTCTGGAAATTATATGAATGATTAATGAATTTCAACCGAAGTGGGGCTTATATACTTGGGCCTGAACCTGGGCAACGTGTCACGGAGCCATCGCGGAGGCCTCACCTCCTTGACACGCTGCCATCGCGGAGGGGCTCTGCCTCGGCTCCTCCCGCGATGGTTCAACGGGTTTCTCGTCCGATCTTTTTCCCGGGCCTTTCTCTAGCACGTATGGCCTTCAAATATGCTTAACCAACGTGCGAATAGGTCATCTAGGTGCTGGAAATTCTACGGGGTATTACACAACCGGAGGAAAGTTAAATCAAATTGTATCGATAATTTATTTCTCTACATGTTCATTTTAGCCTAGCATGCTCATACTTATAGTTCAGACTCAAATTATATATTCGTTTTAGAGTTAGTACAAAATTAGGAAACAAAATATCAAACTCTTCTTCACACTGTTGTCTGCAATTTAGAGTTAAAGTTTATTGACACTTGAGTAGATTGTTACCTTAGTCCAGTCCCTGTGGGATCGATACTTGGCTTATTTGAGCCACTTTACTACTTGTTCGACCACGTGCACTTGCGTGTAGTTATACCAAACTGACCGAACACACCTGAATCGTAGACACGGGATAAGGAGCCCCAAGGGATCCAAAGTCAACCCATGGCATGAGCATATAGCTAAACCATTCACATAAGGCAGAAGAATTAGCTTAATAGTCATGAACTAAATAAAACCTTGACATGAAATATAACAAACAACAGTACATGATCCAAGCGTAAATAGCTGAATACTACAATTAGGTCTGAAAGCCTCTAATCATGATAAACGAGTTGAAGGGGAAGACCCGAACTAACCCTAACATTCTGAATACAAAAAGATAGACAAAAATTCGAACATGAAGCCCTCGAATCATGAGGACTCACCACCGAGAACTGAGAGCAGAACTGAGAGCAGTCTTGTATCATAAAATGGTACAACATAGAAAATATGCGGGTCAGTACTTGGAATGTACTGATTATGTGAGGTATGCAAGACAATACTTAAAACATAAAAGTTATAGGAGTGGGGACATCAAGATCATGAAGACTGAAATTATAAGTATATCGCAAGGCTCAAGATTTTCAAAATATCGTACACCTTCCATAGTCATAACATGAGAGGAAAACATTTCATGAAACATAACCTGAGCCAAAAGAACATAATCATACATGCATTAAAACAATGAGGAACAGTGGGAGATTTCTATAACCAACATACCCCATATGAGCACACATGGAGCCCGACCTGTAAGACTAGTCGAGAGGCCGTTCATACCTTGCCAAGGGTATAAACCATGAAAGGCGTGAACGGCCTTCGGCAAGGTATGAACGGCAAGACCCTATCCCAACCTCAAAATGATGTAGTTTAGGTCTTAGGAGTGTAGGAAATTACGAGAAATCCCTTACCAATTCGAAGGAAATAACTGCCAGGTGGCCCTAACGGGTTGACCTGACGACTCGTCAGGACGAGAAATGACTCGTCAGGTAGCCCGTCAAGTACACTGCCTTAGCGTCAGTTAAAATTCCTTGGCTTGCTCATGACCCAACTCACAAGTTGTTGGGACTGACCACGACTTGTGGGGTGCCATCCGTTAGGTACACTGCCAGACCTCCTATTAAATCCTCAATCTTACCCCACGGTGGACCTGACGACTCATGGTAGCTGACCACAAGTCATTCCCACACCCTGGGGACCTTAAATCCTCAGCTCAATCCAACCTTCCCACGAGCCACCTGACGACTCGTGGGGTCTCCTCACAAGTCGTCTAACGATTCATCTTGCACTATTGCAACAGTTTCTAGATTTTCCCTATTTGACTTTCGGGTCTGATCCTTGGGTTCCCGGGGTATAAATAAGTTTAGAAAATGCGAGTTTTGGCTAGACTCAGTACAATTTTTGGGCCAAGTGGTGTCTAGTGAGGGTATACAGGTGGACTCCCAAAAGATAGAAGCGGTGAAGAACTGGCCTAGACCAGTTAGTCCTTCGGATATCAGGAGTTTCTTGGGTTTAGCTGATTACTACCAGAGGTTTGTTAAAGGGTTTACATCCATTGTCGCATCGTTGACTAAGTTGACTTAGAATAAGGTAAAGTTTCAATGATTAGAGACTTGTGAGAAAAGCTTCCAAGAGTTGAAGACTCGACTCACCTTAGCATCGGTGTTGACCCTACCTGAGGGTATCATTGGGTTTGTGGTTTATTGTGATGCCTCAATGATCTTCCTTGGTTGTGTATTAATGCAACACGATAAGGTTATAGCCTATGCTTCCAGGAAGCTGAAGGTCCATGAAAAGTACTATCTGACTCACGACCTCGAGTTGGCGGCAATAGTATTTGCCTTGCAGATTTGGAGGCACTATTTGTATGTGGTCCATGTATATGTGTTTACGGACCACAAAAGCCTAAAGTACGTGTTTACCCAAAAGGATCTTAATCTACGTCAGAGGAGGTAGTTGGAGCTTTTGAAAGATTATTTTATGAGTTTCTTTTATCATCCAGGAAAGAAAAATGTGGTGGCAGATGCTCTTAGTAGGCTTTCTATGGAGAGTATGTCCCATATAGATGAGGAAAGGAAAAATTTAGTGAAGGATGTGCATGGGGTTGCATGACTAGGAATTCATCTTGTTGACTCGGCGGATGGTGGTGTCATATTCAAAATGGATCAGAATCTTTCTTGGTGACCGAGGTCAAAGCTAAATAAGATGATGACCCTATTTTTTAGATTTAAAGGAAGCCGTTCAAAATTAGAAAGTGGAGGTCTTCTCCTAAGGGGGAGATGGTGTGCTTTGATATTAGGGTCATCTGTGTGTTTCGGGTGTTGATGATTTGAGAGATCAGATGTTACACGAGGCTCATGGTTGCAACTATTCTATCTATCCAGGTGCCACCAAGATGTACCATGACATATGAAAAGTCTATTGGTGGAATGACATGAAAAAGGACAGAGCAGATTTGTGGCTAAGTGTCCAAATTGTCAACAGGTGAAGGTTGAGCATTAAAGACCTAGAGGTGTGCTCCAAGATATTAGTATCCCTACTTGGAAGTGAGAGGAGATAAATATGAACTTCATTACAGGGATGCCTCGCACTCGTCGACAATATGACTCTATTTGGGTAGTTGTAGACAGGTTGACTAAGGCAACTCATTTCCTACCAATTAAAACTACCGATTCAGCGGATGAATATGCCAAATTATACATTTGGGAGTTAGTTCGATTGCATGGAGTTCCCTTGTCCATCATATCAGATAGAGGTACTCAGTTTACCTCCCAATTTTGGAGATCATTTTAGAAGGGACTCGGTACTAAGGTCAAGCTTAGCACAACATTTCACCCGTAAATAGATGGTCAGGCCGAGCGGACCACTCATACTCTTGAGGATATGTTGAGAGCGTGTGTGATTGATTTCAAGGGTAGTTGGGATGATCATTTGCCTCTCATTGAGTTTTCATATAACAACAATTACAATTCTAGCATTCGAATGGCTCCATTTGAGGCTCTTTATAGACGGAGGTGTAGATCACCTATGGTTGGTTTGAGGCCGGTGAAGCTACATTGATAGGTCCAGATTTAGTTCACGAGGCTATGAAAAAGGTTCAAATTATAAGGGAAAATTTTAAAACAACTCAGAGTCGTCAAAAGTCCTATATGGATGTGAAGAGGAGAGAACTTGATTTTGAAGTTGATGATTGGGTGTTTTTGAAGGTATCTCCCGTGAAGGAAGTGATGAGATTCGGAAAGAAGGGAAAGATGAGTCCCCGCTATGTTGGCCCGTACCGAATTCTGAGGCATGTTAGCAAGGTGGCTTATCAGTTGGAGTTGCCCTCAGAATTGGTTTTAGTTCATCTATTGTTCCATGTGTCACTTTTAAAGAAGTGCTTGGGTGATCTGACTTTGGTTGTCCCGGTAGACAGTGTGGGTGTGAAGGATAACCTTAGCTATGAGGAGGTTTCGATAGAAATACTTGATCGTCAGGTTCAAAAGCTAAGAAAAAAAAAAGTAGCCCCAGTCAAAGTTTTGTGGAGGAACTAGCATGTTGAGGGAGCTACTAGGAAGCCGAAGCAGATATGATGGCTAAATACCCCCATCTATTCCCTCCGACTCAATTTCGGCTCAAGTTACCAGTTTCCTTCTTAGTACTCTATTCAGTTTCATGTTTAGTTGATGTGCCCTAGTTTCTTTCATGTCAATGTATGAATATATGATTCATGAAATTAGTTCAGTCATGTAAGTTCAGTCCGGAGACAGTCACTCCATCAGTTTCCAGCTTTAAATGTTCAGTATTTAGTGTGATAGTTGCATTCTCAACTTTTCAGTATGTTTATCCACATTCGAGGATGAACCCCAAGAGGGAGATATTGTAAGACCCCGAAAGTCCTAAGATCAGACCCGAGGGTCGAAATAGAGAAAATAGGATTTTCTGCACCAGGTCACAAGATAAGTCGTCTAGTGACCCGTGAGGTGCACCACGAGTCATTAGGTGACTCGTGGAATGAAGGGTGAGTTGGTTGGATTTTCGGTCAAGGAGTTGCCCATGGAGAGGTCATGAGTTGTGGTCAGGACCACGAGTCATTAAGTCACTCGTGGTCAGTGGTTGGCGTGAAGGTGGAGATTTTAGGCAGTGCTCGTCACGGCTCGGTCACCATGAGTCGTTACTCATGGTGTCCCTTGTGGTGACCCTCAGAGGTTTGGATTCTAGTAATGGCCGTGGAAGGTAGGCCAAGAGTCGTCCCCTCAAGCCACGAATCATCCAGTCCCTTGTTGGGACTGGCAGTGTGTATTTTTTCTATGAATTTATTAAGGGATTTTTTGTAATTCCTAAGTTACTAAGACCTAAACTACGTCGTTTTAAGCTCAGTTAGGATTGTTTTAAGATGGTTTATTTCATTCTAAATCACTCCTCTCCAAGCATTCAAGACTAGAAGGTTCCTAGGGGTGATCAAGTCTAAAATCCATCAATTCTCCTTCAATTTCCTTTGGGCATTCAAGGAAGAGTATAAGATCAACTTACCCAGGTATGTGAGGCTATGGATGAGAGATCCTTTAACTCTCATGCTCAATATTCTTCTCCACTCCATGAATCTCAATTCTAGATTTAAGTTTCATTATCTTATGGGGTTTATCTCAATTCTTGTGAAATTCTCTCTAATCTATCTACGGGTCAATTCCCTACATGTATCAAATCATCTTTTTGTTCTATGGGCAGATTTTATAACTATTTTTTATTATTAATCTATAGTTTCAAATTTAATTGAATTATTCCCTATTATGCATGCTTCATGAAAACTTAAGTTATGATTCTATTATGATTTTGATCTTATCAAGTCTAAATTATGATTTATGATTTATATTATGAATTCTCTTCAAGTATTCATCATAGAATTATGAATATCAAGTATACTTGTTTTACAAGAATGTATAGATTTCATGATTTATGAATTTATGACCGTTGACCAACTCATGAGCTCTTATTCCTGGCAAATTCATGTATTTGAAGTATGATTAAGTATGTTATGATGTAATTGTCCATGAACTTCATGAATGATTTATGATTATGATATGAGTCTCATGTGTATGTTTTTGGGAGCAGTGTTTAGCACCGAGTAGACCCGGTGTTCAGTTGAATCCCGTGGTCTCAGAACTACGTGCAACCATAGGTATACACATTCATTATTGGATCCCTGTGATATCACCATACTACACGTCCCTTACTTGGCAAGCTTGGGACGGCTCTACCCACTTGAGCGAGATAATTGGGGCATCATGTAAGCTCTATCATGATGGTGTTGGTTATGACGAGTCCTTCCATTGTTCCTCATGATTTATGCATTGTCATGTTATATTATTTTGGCTGTAGCTGTGTTTTTATAAGGTTTCTCTTATGATTATAATTACAAATAAATTATGAATGCTTTAAAAACCTTGAGCCCTCATGCTATGTTATGATATTTACTTCACGTTCATGCTATCTTATTCTTATGAACTCTGATGTGTTTTAACTGTCCTTTTTACTTACCTTGCATAGTAGGTACATTTCAAGTACTAACCACATACTCTATGCTGTATCATTTAATGATACAAGTCTGGGAGATCAGCCTCAACCACATCATTAGTCTTGCTTTCGTCTTAGACCTGTGTTAGCCGGGATTGGTGAGTCCTCATCCTTCGAGGACATTCAGTTATCCATAGTCATGTTATTTCAGTTACAAACTTTCTTTGTCGAGCTAGTTAGGGATGTTGTCCCATTAGCTCATTAGTTTTGTTAGAGGCTATTCAAACATTATGTAGAAATCAACTTGTCATTGTTGATTCTGTTTTAGATCGATATGTATGCAGACTTCCTCTTAAGTATGCTTTATTATTATATCAGTTTCTGCTTATAGTATGCTCTTAGTTGTTATGTTCATGCCATGGGTCGACTTGGAGCCTCTCGGGGTTCCTTGTCTCGTGTATTTATTCGGGTTTATGTTGGGGTCATGACAAAAAATATCACCTGTTGGACAAGCTTCTGAATAGATGTTGTATGAGAGCTTACAATCTCTGTCATGATTTTAAGAGTTGTATCTGCTTTATCCGGATTCTATAACTCTTTTTCCAGCATGAATTCTATATTAGAGCTTCCCAAATTCGGAGAAGGCCCTTCTCTCCAGTTTTGATCATTAGAGACTTGGCCGTTAGGAGGAACATAAGGGTTCGAGTTTCTTTCTCAACATTGTCATTCTGTCAATTCTGATTTTGACCACCTTGCTCATTTCTACCATAATAATTACCTTAACCTTACAGTTGCAGTCTCCAGTGATTTTGATAATTTGATGGATGAAAGTTCAGATTCTGATTTTGATAGCTCTGCCTTTGATATCCTCCTTTTGTATTATTTATGTAGTTAGCATCTTCAAATTCCACAGGTGGTGGGTCTTGATATTGTTGGCCCTAAAATTGAGGAGGATAACCCTATATATCTTCAAGAATATTAACCTTCTTCAGCTCACTCTCTAACAATCTCTTTGTGAGCAAAGCCATATTAGCTGCTAATATGTCGGGAATTAGTGATATATCTTTACTTTATTTCACATCATTTTGCATGTCTTTAAAAGTTAAAATAAGTGTAAATTAACCTTATTATGCTATGTTTCAGGAACTCAAGCAATGAAAAGATGAAAAGAGTTTAGGCCAGAAAAATGTTCAAAGGACGAGGCAACGTGCAGACTGTCTGTGTGAAAAACGGTCCGCATCACCTACTATCCCTTCCCAGTTGCAAATTTTAGAAACCCAACAAAAAGGGTCCTTATAGTACGGTTGAAGGGACGAACCGTCTTCCAAAAAGATGGTCCATCAATTGAAGAGTGGACTCAAGCTAGGAAGAACGGAATTTTTAAAGTAGGGAGCAAGGTACGGACCTCCTTTTCAAAGGACGGTCCATCATTTAAAGGATAACATACTGCTGGATAGAAGCTTTAAAGTAAAGTACGAACTAAAGGACGGTTTGTCCTTCCAAAGGATGGTCCATCTACATTTGACACTCCGTAGTTTGAATTAATTGGGCTTTTTGAGACACAGTATAAATAAATTTTTCATTATTCAATTCATACATAAAGTAGAGAGTAGAAACTAGCTAGTTTAGCTCTAGTTTTCGAATCTAGATCTTAGCTTGTAACTTGAAGATTTCAATTAATCTATTGAAGATTTCAATTTCTGTTTGTAAGGATGTCTAATTACTTTAATTCTCTTCTTCTTCTTTCTATGGGTAGCTAAACCTAGATCTTGGGTTGTGAACCTAATGGATTGTAAACTCTAATGACCCCAATTTGTTAAAATTTAGTTTGGGCTTATGAATATTTGATTGATTTTTGCATTGTAGTATGTGATTGGTGATGAGAGTCATTCAATCCTTCCCAATTACCTTTATGAGGCTTGAAAGAGAAAATTTAGGTTGGATTAGCATCAATAAAAAATAACTCAAGGCATAACACTTGTTTTAATGGATTGTCCTAGACATAGGTTGAATTTTAATTGGCAACAAGCAATTGGGTAGAAGGGAGTTCTCTTCAATTTTGATAAAATTGAAGTAGATTGACACCTTTGGTGGTATTGAAAGATACCGATGGGTTGCCTAAGTAAATTGCTTACATGACCAATTCTCAATTCTTCCACATTGGGTGATTTAGGGGGATCGACCCATAAGTGGGTTCACTTTTCTAGAATTATTTGTAATTGATTACAACCCTAGAGTATTTCACTCTTTAGTTGTAGTTAAAGTTTACTTCTCTTAATCTAAATATAATCATCTTGCAATACTTCACTATTTAGTACTAGATAGTTTGGTTTTCGAGTAGTCTCTCTGGGACTCGACCCCAACTCCTTATTTGATTCTATATTTTGCTGCGATAGTTTACACTACCCTATATTGGGAGTGGATTTGAATGACATTAAATATTATGGCACCATTTCTAAAGACTATGACATAAGCGCTATCTAGCCCTAACAGTCTAGTTTGCTTGCTTAGATCTATTTCCTTTACCTTTTCTTGTTATTTTTGTCTGATACATGATCATGACCACTTTTCTGGCCAGATATTTGGAAAACGTGTTCGCAGAAGTCAATAAGTAAGTTGACTTTGTGAGCGCAATCATCTCACCAAGAGTAAATGCTACATCATTCAAGATTGACGGCAGTATCTATACTATGCTAAAAGCGGAGGGACAGTTTCACAACTCCACGGACGATGACCCCCATCAGCACTTAGAAAATTTCATGGAGGTATGAAACCTCCACAAGAAAAATAATATTTTGGATGATGCTATCTTGCTACAAGTGTTCAAATACCCATTGGCCGGTGAGGCAAGGGGTTGGTTGCACAGATTCCCACCAAACTCAATTCATACTTGGCAAGAGTTGGTGGATGTCTTTCTAAAGAAATGATTTATCACCTAGAAAAAAGACGGAGGAATGGGACAAAATATTTTACTTTCAGCAACTACCGGGAGATCAATTGTTCGAAGCATGGGAAAGATTTCGGCAATACATTCTTTGGGTGCCCAACCAAGGGTTCCCGGAGCATATCTTGTTGGAAAAGTTTTACACTAGGTCAGATGCCTTGACACAGTCCATTGCTAACAATTCCACTGGTGGGTGCTTCATTGGCAAGACCTTCAACAAAATTACCATCATTTTGGAAAAAATAGCAAAGATCAACCATGCTTGGCATGGTGGGGATCAAAGTGGAGGAATCAATGTGGGACTCCTTCTTTATCTCATTTGATGATAGAGAATCAGGAGTGTGATCAAATGATAGCCACTATGGGACCAACCTAGCCCTCCTTATAAAGAAGTTGTGAGTTTGAGGTAAAAAAGGTGCATGCTATTGATGAGACCATGAACGATGTTCTATATGGGCACAAATGCCCTCCTTCTCCATGCCAATATTAGCCAGTACCAGAGTCACTTCCCATACAAGTGGAAGAGGCCAACTATGTTGGCAACTCATCTGGTGACTATAGACCGCACTATTAGTAGGGCCACCCCTCTTCTTGATACCAAGGGAAATGGAGGCCTCAGCTGCAAGATCAAGGTCAATATTATCCTAGAAAAAATTATGGGAGTCAAAATTAGGGTTGACAAAATGGTGGAAATTACCAGAATAGAGGCTCATTTCCTTATGTTCCGCTGAGAGGTCCCCCTTCTAACTCCCAAAATTGGAGGTAGGGTCCTTTGTATGATCATGGAGGCTCAAAACTTGAAAGTATGTTAGAAAAGGAGCTTGCCAGCCATGAGAGAATGGGTGCTTGTCTCAAGAGTCTTACGGAGATTGTAGGATCTCATAGCTTCCATTAAAAAATTAGAGCAACAGGTGAAGAACCTTTCTCATGACAAAAATCCAAAGCAAAAAGGCCATCTCCCTAGTGATACAATGATAAATCCAAAAGGAAATATGGGACCTTCCAATGCTTAATGTATGGTCACTGTCACAAGGAGTGCAAGATTGTGCAACCTGTTGACATTGAGATTAAAGATGGTATAGTGGAGAATGAGTATGAAATTGTGATTGAGTTTGATGACCAAGAAAAAAGGCCTAAAAGGCCTTGTGTTAATGAATTAGTTGAGGGTGGATAAAAAAATTCACCGTGTGAGGAAGTTAATAAATATAGTTTAGTTGCCCTTAAAGAAAGAGGGAAGACTAAGAGAGGAGTGGAAGACTTTGCAAAATATTTTCCTTCGCCTTTCCCTCCATTTCCATAAATAATTGCTCTATAGGATCTTGATGCTAAAGTGGCAAAGCACATTGAGCGGCTTAAAGAGGAAACAACCTGATGTAGGGTGTATTTACGCATTTATTAACTATATTTTGCCTATACTTAGCTATATTTTGAGAACAAATAGTGTGTGTTTTCTTGTGTTTTATGTGATATTTTTGAAAAAGCGCTAACGCATATGATTAGATGCTTTCAGGTATTAAAAAGATGAATTTGGGCTTAATTGTTGCTAAAAAGAGGAAGAATGGCAAAACAGAATTGACGAAATGAGTATGATAGAAGTTGACATCGCGTAGGCACACATGTGTTATGGCTTGCGCGACGCATTGGAATGATCAGAGCACCCAGAGGCGTGACACGCCAAGGATAGTAGCACAGGGAGAGGCGCAAAGCACTGCCATGTTTGGATGGCCAGAAGTCAAATTCCAGTTCTACTAGAAAATGAAACTGCAAAACCCAATTCTAATCCAAGCAGGAACAATAAAAGCTTAGTCTACTATTATAAATACCCTTTCTTCCCATTCTTTAGGAATGCAACATAGTGTTATGTTAGTCGAAGTCCATTATTGTCCATCATTGTTCAAGTTTAATCATTCAAGTGTTGTACAATTTATACTTTATGAATTTGTATAACACCTTAGTTGAGTATTTTTTGGAAATTCATCAAGTTCTTGTGACTCAATATAACTTTAGAGATTTTGTTAACAAGTTTATATTATCATAAGTATTTCATTATGAATTCTTCTGCATCTTTTGTTTTTCTTCTCATAAACATGAGTGACTAAATCTCTTAAGCTAGGGTTGTGGGAACCATGATTGATTAATGAAAGTAGGCATAATAAAATAGTAATTTTTGAATGGTGAATTGGGTGGATGGTTATTCTCTTCATCTTAATGCTTAATTGCCCATATCTTCAACTTACCCGACTAAGGAGGTTGAAGTTAGGAAAAGAGAATAACAATGACAATTTGAGGCTACCAACCCTCATCTTAATTAACTTGAGCTCTAATCGAGGATAGTTAAGTCAAGACTTATGGAGAGTGCACAAATATACACACTTTGAGTTCGAGAGGAGATAAGTGAAATTCATCTATATAGGTCAAGATACATTAGATGAACTTATTCGTCAGTCTTACACAAAATTCACCCGGATAGATCATTAGTAAAAGCCTACTAAGTTATGAAATCACAGGGAACACAATTCTAGTTTTGTCTTGATAATTTGATACACAATTCGATTATTGTTAGCATTAGTTTCTTCTTTTTATTTTTGCAACCCCCTATTCGAAATATTGACTGCAAGTTAGTTTATTCATCATTAATATATTGTTTCTTCACTATTCCCTGTGGGATAGACCCCAACCTATGTTGGGTTACTAAATTTGACAGTGAACTTTAATTGAAAGGTATAATTTAGGAATGATTACACCCCGGTACATTCATTGATGCCATCAAGTATTTAAAGATGTTGTTGACTAGAAATATGTTGTTTGACAAAGATGGGCTTATCCCTGTGACACATAGAGTGAGTGCCATCATAACATGCACATGTATTGAAAAGAAAGGATACCCAGGAGATTTTACCTTGCCTTGCCGAATCAATACATATGATTGCTTGCAGGCCTTTTGTGATAATGGGGAAAGTATTAATCTGATGCCCCTTTCCATTTACAAATGGTCTGGGTTGACCATGATAAATCCCACCTCCATTCGACTCCAAATGGCTGAAAAGACCATTAAGAGACTAGTGGGTGGTGGATGATGTTCGGTGCTTTGGTATGGGGTAAAAACCGACACGCAAGTGCACGTGGTCAAATAAGTAATAAAGTGGCTAAGTAAGCCAAGTATCGATCCAAGGAGACTCTGGATAAGTAAAATTGCTTAAGTATACTATATTCTAGTTTACTTCTAATTATGCTGACAACAACGTAACCAAAAGTTGAATAATTTTTTGTTTATAAATTATATTCTAAAACTATTAACAAATATCTACGTTGAATTGAAACTATGGATATGAGCATGCCAAGGTTAAGAACAAGTAATGAACTTGATAATCATGATAATTTTGGTTAATTCTCTTCTTCATGTTGCTAGCCAAGAACATTAGCCTAGGAATTAAAACTCTCGTATTTAATTTCACTTTAGAATCATAAACCATCCGTCTACATTTCTGTGATCAAATGCAATTTATGACCTAGCACTACGATTCCGGTTCCTAAATTGACTAATACGGCTTTCAAGTATATTTCTATCAGGAAAGCACATCAAAACCCAATTTTCCCAAATCAAGTTAAGAACAATACCCTATTAATTCACAACTTTCCAATTTCTTGCTCTCTCAAGTGAAATTGGACTTTTTAGATGTACATTAATGTTGGCCACACACTAATGTAGTAAGAACAAGAATTAATAGAACAACATGAAAGAAGAAGATGAAAAACCATATAATTCACAATCAAAATTCAATACACATGTTCAAAACCTTAGCAAGGAAGAGAATTAGCCACTCATATGTGGATTGATCATCCTCAAATGAGTGTAAATCATATGTACAATTGATTTAAAGAAGAAAGAAAGAGAGAAAAACCCTTAGCTTTTTCGTCTCTCAACTGCTGCTAACCCACGTCCTAGCTCCACCAAGTCTTCATTATGAAAAATAAACCTAAGTGTGCTATTTATATTAGTAGGAATCTTTCCTGGATTAACAAGCAACGTGTCACGGAGTGCATCGCGGAGCACGGCCTCCGTGACACGCTACGGACGCGGAGGCTTTCTGGAAAATCACCCGAAATCGGCCCAGGCAGCACCTTGCCGCGTTGGCAACGTGTCACGCTGCCTGGGCAGCGCGTTACAGCCCCATGGTCATAGAGTCCACCTGCCGTGGCACGTTGCCAACGCACAGGTGGGCTGTTTTGAGCGGCCTGCCTGCCGTGGCACCTTGTCGACGCGCCGGTGGGCTGTTTTGTGCCTCTTCCTTGCCGACGTTCGCGTGTTAATTCCGTTTCCAAGCTTCTACTTCACCAACTCATGGATTAGTTACTCAAACATCATCAAAACCTACAAAACAAAGGCTAATCATGTTGGTTAGCACATATCTCCATGACATATAAAATGACATGAAAATGTATACAATAACTTAGATGAACAAGACTAATTGAAGTAATAAAGAGTATCTCGGGCATATATTTTTGCCCGTTATCACAACCCCACACTTAAAGCCTTGTTCATCCTCGAACAACCTTTTACATATCATTCAAATGGAGACTCCTACATAACTAATTTAGCAAGATAATTCAGGTTACGGCTATAATGATTACGTAAGATACAAGCTAAAAATAGAGCATGCCTGATTTGATCATTGAAATGAAGTACAACCATGTTAAGACTTCTTAACCTCAAGAATCGACTCTCAATTTTAGCAAACTCATGCAAATCAACTGATCAAGAAATCCCACATGAATTATATCCTTCATTCAACATGTGCCCCTCACAGAAAGAGAGTTACCCAATTTCACACGCAAAAACAATTTTTATATCACAATATAAGGATGTGTGAATGTAAGATCAAGTAGGACTTTTTAGGTTGTAATGTAACTCAGGTGCGGGTAGGTACTATTATGATCAGTAATAGTGACTATCTTTCCTAAGCGCTTTTAATACATCACGCCTTCATTACAAACTTCCCTTCCCTCACTTCACCTTTTTTCTCCTTTTAGTTTTCTTTTTCCTCTTTTGTTCCCCCATTTCTTTCGACACTTTTAGCTTATTAGTAAGGAGTACTTAAGCAATATGTTTCATTCATTCCTTTTCTTACTCCCTACTAATAACCAACCATTTTCACACAAATGCACCTTTTTCCTTTTCTCAACTATTTACAACTTGCTATTTTTCCTTCTTTTCCATTCTTCTCACTCCTTTACCCTTTCGGATTTTTCCTTTAAGCGCTTCGGAGTTTTGGTTCAATTTCAAGGCTAATGAAAGAAAAAGGATTAAGCTTATGTTGCAGCTGTCAAAGAATAGGCTCAAGGCTCAATGAGGTTAACTAGGATTAATTTTTCAAGGTAGGTATAATGAGGGATAAAAGTTTGGTTCATTCAAAGAAATGCCTAAATCATCTCCTACAATACACATCCTTCATTTCGTTTTATATACACACCAGGCAAGTTCTAGACATTCCACAATAACATAGAATACTCAAAAACCTTACACTCATGGCACATGCTCAAATCAAGACACAATCAGTAGACTCTTACTCAGCTAATCACAAGAATTCAGAATTAAGCTTCCATCATATTGAGTCAAATTCAAGAGCCTAAATGTCTCAAACAAAGTTATACACTTGCATGCTTCAACACTGAACATACTTGCATCTTACAATCACGTATAGCACATAACAAGAACATCAAGCACCAATTAGTTATGGTTTCAAAAACCATCCTACTGACTAATTTTCCTCAAGACGGTCATCATCCATCCATCGTCGGAAACAGTCCCTAACTATGACTAAAAACACTATATACAGACAAAGGAAAGAAAGAAAAAGAAAAAGAAAATAAAAAATTTTTATTCTCCGGTTCAAAGACCCCCCGTCGGAAAAGAACCGAAAAGAAAAACCAACGGGTGATGAAGTCATGCTTAATCCACAAAAGTTTTTCAAATTTTTCAAATTTTCTCACCAACTTTTGCACAAGCATTACATTCACCAAAATCGTTAAGCACAGAAAATTCTGAAATTTCCCTTGAAATTTCCCTCACCCCACACTTAAATCATGCTATGTCCGCATAGCATCAAACTAAAGGTTACAAAGGGTGAGAAATACTCCCTGAGGCCTTTAGGCCTAGCTGACAGCATGGTTTTCTTCAACTATGGACAAGTGGGTGTTCGACCCCACACTTTTTCTTTTCCATGCTTGTTAGCTTCCTCCTCCATGGGTACTCAGACTTCCCCTCCATCTGTGCTTAACTTTCCACCAAAACAACACAAGATGAAAAATAAATAAAATAAATATAAATGCAAGAAATTAAAATGGTACCCTTGGGTTGCCTCCCAAGCAGCGCCTAATTTTACGTCGCGGCACGACGTACCAAGTTTCACCACTTTTTCCTCCACCTTGAGGATATGAATCTCACCCCTAATTTCTTCTCTAATTTCCTCTTATGCTCCAGGGGTGGTGGTGAAAAATTGTAAGGACCAAACAGTAGATGTTGCCTTTTGCATTTATTGGTCCTTAAGTAAGCGTAGTCATTTTGTCTTTCTGAGTTAGCAAATTTCAAAATATATGGTGCTTGGTCCTCCTCTAGACATTTCTCTACAAACTTGGAAGACTCTATTTCTATGTTGTCAACCAAATTTAATGTTGAAAAATGCGTAGAGTGTGGTCCAATACACCTCAACTCTGAAACTGCATTTTGCTTGACCTCCTTACTTGTATATACCTTCTCGACATCGACATCTATCTCACCATTAAAGTCGACTGGGGGATACGCTAACTCTTCTTCCAAGAATGGATTTTCCATAAGTGTGAGCCCATCACGGGGACACTCAAGAGATTCGAATTGTTGGGCTTCATCCAAAAATTCACCCTTGTCGTCCTCTTGTAGTTCCTCTTGAATATCGGCTAAAAATGTTGTTTGTGATTTATCACACGCTTCAGCTTCAGCGATCATCTCCGTGAATTTGATGGTCATCCTTTCTAGAGCCTCTGCATTCTCTTCTTGCTGATTTCTCAATACTGCCATCGCCTCCTTCATTGCTTCTGATTGCTCCAAGAGTTGTTTCAACATGTCTTCTATTCGAGCTTGGCGTCCCAAGTCCTCATTTTCATCATGCCTATATTCAGAAAAAACAACAGAAGGATCATAGTAGGGGCTTGGGGGAGGGGAATATGCCTTTGGACAATCACCCCAATGGCCATATTGACACCCACATATATTGCACGTATTACCGTTTTGCCACAAGTGGGGTCCTCCACAGTTCAGACAAGATTCACTAAAATATGAGTATCCACCATTGAAACCATTTATATTCCACGATGTCATGTCAATAAGGGTGTACGAACAAGAAGAAAAATAAAATAAAATAAAGAAGAATTAAAACAAACACTAGACCAAGTTGTCAACACTTAAGAAAATAAAACAAAAATACAGTAAATTTATACTTAAAACAATTTCACCAATTGCCAAGTCTCCCCGGCAATGGCGCCAAAAACTTGCTCGGTGCTTTGGTATGGGGTAAAAACCGACACGCAAGTGCACGTGGTCAAACAAGTAATAAAGTGGCTAAGTAAGCCAAGTATCGATCCAAGGAGACTCTGGATAAGTAAAATTGCTTAAGTATACTATATTCTAGTTTACTTCTAATTATGCTGACAACAACGTAACCAAAAGTTGAATAATTTTTTGTTTATAAATTATATACTAAAACTATTAACAAATATCTACATTGAATTGAAACTATGGATATGAGCATGCCAAGGTTAAGAACAAGTAATGAACTTGATAATCATGATAATTTTGGTTAATTCTCTTCTTCATGTTGCTAGCCAAGAACATTAGCCTTGGAATTAAAACTCTCGTATTTAATTTCACTTTAGAATCATAAACCATCCGTCTACATTTCTGTGATCAAATGCAATTTATGACCTAGCACTACGATTCTGGTTCCTAAATTGACTAATACGGCTTTCAAGTATATTTCTATCAGGAAAGCACATCAAAACCCAATTTTCCCAAATCAAGTTAAGAACAATACCCTATTAATTCACAACTTTCCAATTTCTTGCTCTCTCGAGTGAAATTGGACTTTTTAGATGTACATTAATGTTGGCCACACACTAATGCAGTAAGAACAAGAATTAATAGAACAACATGAAAGAAGAAGATGAAAAACCATATAATTCACAATCAAAATTCAATACACATGTTCAAAACCTTAGCAAGGAAGAGAATTAGCCACTCATTTGTGGATTGATCATCCTCAAATGAGTGTAAATCATACGTACAATTGATTGAAAGAAGAAAGAAAGAGAGAAAAACCCTTAGCTTTTTCGTCCCTCAACTACTGCTAACCCACGTCCTAGCTCCACCAAGTCTTCATTATGAAAAATAAACCTAAGTGTGCTATTTATATTAGTAGGAATCTTTCCCGGATTAACAAGCAACGTGTCACGTAGTGCATCACGGAGCACGGCCTCCGTGATACGCTACGGACACGGAGGCTTTCTGGAAAATCACCCGAAATCGGCCCAGGCAGCACCTTGGCGCGCTGGCAACGTGTCACGCTGCCTGGGCAGCGCGTTACAGCCCCATGGTCGCGGAGTCCACCTGCCGGGGCACGTTGCGAACGCGCAGGTGGGCTGTTTTGAGCGGCCTGCCTGCCGTGGCACCTTGTCGACGCGCCGGTGGGCTGTTTTGTGCCTCTTCCTTGCCGACGTTCGCGTGTTAATTCCGTTTCCAAGCTTCTACTTCACCAACTCATGGATTAGTTACTCAAACATCATCAAAACCTACAAAACAAAGGCTAATCATGTTGGTTAGCACATATCTCCACGATATATAAAATTACATGAAAATGTATACAATAACTTAGATGAACAAGACTAATTGAAGTAATAAAGAGTATCTCGGGCATATATTTTTGCCCGTTATCAGATGATATTCTTGTCAAAGTCAAAAAGTTCATACTTTTGGTAGATTTTGTGGTTCTTGACTGCAATGTGGATCAAGATATTGCTATTACTCTAAGGAGACCATTCCTAGCGACTGAGAGACCCTTGATGGATTTAGAGAAGCATGAAATAAAATCTCGAGTCAAGGACAAGAGAATTACTTTTAAAATAGGGAAAGGTCACTTGTTGCCCATAGGAGATGGCAAGACATCTTTGTAGTCAATGTTGAGCAAGAAGTTGGTAAGGTAGCTAAGCATGTTATTACTACATCCCCCAAGAGAAAGACGGGTACATCCACATGGGTGAAACAGTACCTTTGTGGCACCAAAAGATGGAAGTGAGTGAGGAAATTCCGTCCATGGATGGCTCACCAAGTCTGTGATTAGGTATCTTGCATTGTGTCATGATGTTAAATCATACGCTTTTTGGGAGGCAACCCAAGGGATACTAAACCATGTGTAGTATCCACATTATGCTACAATATTAAATCAAGCACTATTTGGGAGGTAATCGAAGATTTTTGTGGACTAATGGGTGTTAGTGCTTGCAGGTACACTTGAAAATATAGAGACTAAAATAGAAAAGGAGAAATCTTATGTGTAACTTATTGTAGAATAGACAAATCGTCTTTTTAAAGGACGGACTACATGTTCACCCATATTTTTATTCTGACCTTCTAGTAAGAATGGGCAAGAGATGGTCCAATGTACAGACCGTACTCTGCCCAGACGGTTCATCTATTGGACCATCTTTGGTCATTAATAAGAGAGTGAATGGGCTCGTGTGGAGATTGAAGTTTTGGATCAGATATTATTTTAATGGGTCTGGTTGGCCTTTAATTAGCCATCCATGGCTTTACAAACTTGACCCATCTTTTTTTAAATGGAAATCAAGTATGCGACATAGGGCATTCGTGCCTGACACACAGTGTTGCCTGTCTTTCCCTTCTTCTCCTTCTTCCATTTTCTTGAGCTTTGCATTCCACCACTTTTGCTACTAGATAATTCAAGTACTTGTTTATCTTCACTCTTCCCTCATTATCACACACACTAGCGCGAATACTAGGGTTTGGTAACCTCATTCTTAGTCGTGCATCTTCACTCACCAAGCATACAAACACTTGCTAACATAAAGGTATTGTTCTTGACTATTAAGCTTTGAATTTCCTGACTAATATGATATTGTACCATGAATTGAATTGGAGTTTTAGAATACCTATGCGTGGAATATGACATTTAGGAGGGAGAACTTGGGTTAAACTTGTTAGTCTTTTGGACGGGGCTTAGGAAATTGTTTGAATATGTTTGGATGCTTGATAAAGGAATTTTTGAGCTTGATATTTGTATAGTCCATCCTTTGTCTAGTATTTGTTCTAAATTAGAAGTACCCAGGTTTGTTAAAAAATCTTTGAACCCTAATAGATGGACCATTTTTTATAAAGATGGACCGTTTGTTGTTTTGTTAATTGAACCAGTAGTCTCAACATTTTGAGTCAAAAGATGACTCAAGGGGTGGACCGTCCTTTGAAAGGATGACCCGCACCTTGAACCGCATATTGAAGTAGTGAGTTGAAATTTTTAGGTTCAATTGACGATACAGGGTACGGTCCATTCTTTGAAGATAAGCACTGTCCCTCCAACTATCTTGCACTTACTTTCTATTGATTTCCTGATACCCCAAGGTTACGTTCTGAAAAATTTGTGCATGATCATAGTTAAAAGGGATGGAAGTGATCATTATCCCGAGGAGGCAAGTCGAGTAAACCCAAGAGGTCCTGCCTTGTGGATGAGGAGGAGGAGTACTTGCCTCTAGATAAAAGGAGAGGTGCAGAATATGTAGAAGAGGTGTCACTCATCCCATCAGCTCAGGTGGCATCTACTAAGACACCGGCTCCGGGATCTTCATCCCAGTCCGGTAGTGACCATGATCAGGCCCATTCCAGTGGGACCCAAATAGAGATTTCCTCCAGTGAGGCCGTTAAGGAGGAATCCTCCAGTCAGACCTCCTCTCCCCTAGGAATAGAGCTGACAAAAAAATAGAGAGAGGAGATATACAGACTCAGGTGGACAGTCCAGGGCGTTAGGGAGCACTATTCACAAGGACGTGGTAATGGCAGGGTTTATTGGGGGGATCACTAAGGAAAGGACAATTAACTCTGATGTCTTAGAGCTGTACCCTAAAATTATGGAGCAGTTACAGTTTCAACAATGGGAGTTCTTATTTTGGCCAATGGGTCAATATATGACACTGGCCTACAAATTCTATGTTGTTTATGGGTTGATCCTTTTGAGGTCAAACCAAGTGCTGAAGATGCAGATCGAGACATTGACTTCAATGGTGATTCATGGAGTATCAGCTTGACATGATTCAGGAGGCAATCAACTGGTATTATTTGGGAGATGACTATGAGGTGGTGAACACCTTGACATATGATGAGGTTGCCGACCAAGGGAGGCTGGGCTAGAGGTTGGATAACAATTGTGATAGCCTGAGAGACTACAGTGTTGTAAGACCCTAAAAGTCCCTAAGATCAAACCTGGGGATTGAATAAGAGAAAATTAGGAAAAGTGCACCAGGGTTATAGAACAACTCAAGGAATGAGTCGTGGTGGCATAGAATGATCAGTGGTAATGGTTCATTACAAGCTGATAGTAAAGCCTCCCAGAAACAACGAGCCAAGCAACTACTCATTGGCTAATCCAATGGGTTGTCGTGAGTAGTTGTTGAATGGATTCTAGTAAGGGATTAAGATGTGGATCAGTAACAACAGACGGTTTCAATGACCCGTTGTCACGAGTAATGAATCATGGTAGGTGTTTGTTGGAAAAGGTTCCAGAAGCTATGTGATCTTGGGCAGATTTATATGCCCAAGTGATACTCAAAAGTATCATTTTCGCCTTGTTTATCTATCAATGTGTATACATTCTCATGTAATTGGTAATAAAATGTGAATTTACACTAACCAACATGATTAGCATTGTTTTGCAGGTAAAATGTGATTTCGAGAAGCTAAAATGCATGTTGGATGATATCGGAGTTGGACTTGGATGCGAGCAAGGGAAAAGGCATTGGACAACATGAATTAAAGGGGCTCCGCGATAGAGCCGTGTCACGCTGCCATCGCGGAGGCATTCTGCCTGGATGGGGAAAATTCACCCAATTTCCAGTGGAGGTCCGCGTTTGCTCCGTGGCACGGAGCCAGTGCTTCGCGATGCACGCCGTGCCACGTTGAGCTTGAATTCCTGGACCCCCAGTTCCAGTGAGGGTCCACGTTCATGGCGTGTCACGGAGGCAGTGCTCCGCGATGCACTCCGTGACACGTTGGTCATTATTCCGAGAAAAATTCCCAGCAGTATAAATAGAACACTTAAGTTCAGTTTTCATAATTCTGACTTGGTGGAGCAAGGACGTGGGTTACAGGCAGTTGAGGGACGAAAAGTTTAGGGTTTTTTCTCTCTTTCTTTCTTCTTTAATTCAATTGCTTGTATGATTAACACTCATTTTAAGATGTTTAATCCATAAATGAGTGGCTAATTCCTCTCCTTGCTGAGGTTATGAACAATTGTGATGAAATTTGATTATTGATTCTATGGTTTTCATCTTTTCTTCCATGTTGTTCTATTAATTCTTGTTCTTACTGCATTGGTGTGTGGCCTACATTAATGTACATCTAAAAAGTCCGGTTTCACTCGAGATAGCACGAAATTGGAAAGTTGTGAATTAATAGGATATGTTCTTTACTTGATTTGGGAAAATTGGGTCTTGATTTGCTTTCAGGATAGAAATATACCTGAAAGTCATATTAGTCAATTTAGGAACCGGAATCGTATGGCTAGGACATGAATTGCATTTGATCACAGAAATGTAGACGGATGGTTCATGATTCTTAAGTGAGGTTAAATACGAGAGTTTTAATCTCTTGGCAAATGTTCTTGGCTAGCAACAGGAAGAAAAGATTAACCAATTTATGATGATAATCAATTTCATTACATGTTCGTTTAACCTCAGCATGCTCTTATTCATAGTTCAGATTCAAAGTAGATAATTGTTCTTAGTTTTAGTATAAAAATTTATAAAACAAACTATCAACTTTTTGGTTACATTGTTGTCTGCATTTTCAGAAGTAAATTATAGTATACTTGAGCAAATTGCACTTAATCCAAGTCTCTATGGGATCGATACTTGGCTTACTAAAGCCACTT
The DNA here is from genome assembly GCA_035772735.1 of Datura wrightii. Taxonomy (NCBI): domain Eukaryota; kingdom Viridiplantae; phylum Streptophyta; class Magnoliopsida; order Solanales; family Solanaceae; genus Datura; species Datura wrightii. The sequence continues at coordinate 31,799,434 of JASDFA010000006.1, forward strand.
ACTACTTGTTCGACCACGTGCACTTGCGTGTTGTTTTGTATACCCACAAACAGACCCGAACAAGTTTTTGGCGCCGTTGTCGGGGACTTGGCGATTGGTGAATTTGTTTTAAGTGTTAATTTACTGTATTTTTATTTTTCTTATGTGTTGACAACTTGGTCTTAGCCTGTATTTTGTAGACTTAATTGCTGTGAACACTAGCAAGAGACAAAGAGCTGGTGGAATCTTATATAGAGCCTGAAAGAATATTTCACAGTAAGAGAAAAAAAGCTCTACAAAGAAAGCTGTAGTTGCTCAGATAGACGATCATGGAGCAACAACAGAATCCACCGGTAGTAAGGGCAGTGTTAGTGCCCGAAGAAGCAGCAGCACGGCCGGTTCGCGAGGTGGCAATCTCGCATGCCAATAATGTTACATCAAGTATCCGCAAACCAGAGCCTGGAGGGAGATTTGAACTCAAACAAAATATGGTGCAGTTGTTGCACACAAGCGGGCAATTTACCGGTCTCCCTCATGAAGATCCACAACAGCATCTCCAAAATTTTTTGGAGATAAGTGACACTTACATACCCGCTGGAGTGTCACCAGACTATGTCCAGCGTACATTATTTCCATTTTCATTACTAGGAGAAGCCAAGAGGTGGTTGAAATCTGAGCCACCAAATTCTATTTCTACGTGGGATGATCTTGCACGGAAATTTTTGATAAGGTTTTTTCCCTCTGGTAAAACAGCAAGACTTAGAAGTCAAATTCTAAGTTTCAAATAGAGGGAGGGAGAAAATTTATATCAAGCCTGGGAGAGATTTAAATCCATGTTGCGGGACTGTCCTCATCATCATCAGTCCAATCATGTGCTGGTGCACACATTTATTGAGGGTTTGGAACCCCACACCAAAATATTGCTAGACTCAGCAGCTGGAGGGCAAGCGCTGGAGAAGACTTATGAGGAGCTTTATACCTTGTTGAACCAGATTTCACAGGGCAATCCAGAATGGAATGCTGATTCATCACGAGGTGGGACAAGGAAAGCAGCAGGAGTGCTTGAAGTGGATGGGTTTACAGCTATCACTGCACAGATAGCTGCATTGCAAAATCAACTTAACAATCACTTCAGCAACATGACATTAAACCATCCTCCAGCCCCAGTTAATGCAGTACAGCAGATGTGGTGTGAAGTGTGTGGAAGCAGTGAGCACTCAGCTGAGTGTTGTGGAGCCAATCCAGACTCGGTAAACTTTGTGGGTAATGCACAAAGAAATCACCAGCAGTATGGTAGTAGCTACAATTCAAATTGGAGGAATCATCCTAATTTCTCATGGGGTAGCAACAACCATCAAGGCCAAAGTTCGGGTCAGGGTGTGCAAAGGAACCAAGGAGGGCAACAGAACTACCAAGCTCAATTCAGAAACAACAATGCACCTCCTCCACCACCATCACCCAGCATTGAGGAGATTTTCAAGACCATGATAGCTAACCAAGCTCAATTGCAGGCTGACTATGTGAAATTGGCAGCCGAAGTGAAAAACAATCAGTTAGCTACCAAGGCACTTGAGTATCAATTTGGGCAATTTGCTAGTGCCCAAAATACAAGGCCTAGAGGAGGACTGCCGAGCGACACGGATCCCAATCCCAAGCAGGTAAATGCAGTGACCACAAGGAGTGGTTTGCAGCTGAAACAGGTGGAACCAGAAAGACCACCTCAACATTCGGGAGCAGCAGAAGTTGAGAGGGAGCAAAGTTCTGAAAGGGGGAAAACCAAAGAAGCTGAATCAGAAGACCTCCACCCCCGTTCCCTCAACGACTCAAGAAACACAAGGAGGAGGCGTGTTTCAAGAAATTCATGGAGGTTCTTAAATAGGTACATGTTAATTTACCTCTTGTTGATGTCTTGCAGGGAGTGCCTAAATATGCCAAGTACATAAAGGACATCGTGGCCAACAAAAGTCGGTTGACTGGGTATGCTACGGTGGCTCTAATGGAGGAGTGCACTTCCCGGATTCAAAACAAACTACCCACAAAGCTAAAAGACCCTGGGAGTTTTACTATCCAGCTTACTATTGGGTAGAGCATCCGAGCTCGTGGATTGTGTGACTTGGGAGCGAGCATAAATTTAATGCCTTCATCGGTATTCAGAAAGTTAGGTCTAGGGAGTCCTAGACCCACAACGGTAATCTTGCAGTTGGCGGATCGATCCTTAGCCAGACCGGATGGCATTGTTGAGGACGTTCTGGTGCAAGTTGGCTCCCTAATTTTCCCGGTAGATTTTGTCATGCTGGACTTTGAACCAGACGCGGAAGTCCCATTTATTTTGGGGCGTCACTTCTTGGCAACTGGGAAAGCACTAATCGATGTAGCTGCGGGGCAACTCACAATGCGAGCACATGACAAGGTAGAGGTGTTCGATGTGTATAAAGCACCCAAGCTCCCGACGGTGCATGAAAAACTCTCGGTGATCAATGTGATTGATCATGGTGATGACAAGTAGATGAAGGATTCCTGAGAGTTAATGGGAAAACCACCAGAAAGGTGTAAGCACTACTGGGGGGAGTACGGTGATCGAGAGAAATCATCCATCACCCTAGCGGACAATTGAGCTTAAATGACGTCGAGCCGCGACGGTAAACCAGGCGCTGCACGGGAGGCAACCCGTGAATTTTTTTTTTGTTTGTAAAGTGTAAATGGATTTTTCTTTTTCGTGATTGACTACACAATTTTTCGTTTTAGTTAGTGTTTTTATTTTTAGTTAGGTGAAATCTATAATTCTAACCAATTTTGTATAGTGAGCTGAATTTCAGGTCAAACGGAGGAACATGTGCACGGAATCGCGAAAGAAAAGTCGAGGTATAAAAAATTAAGAAAAAGTGGAAAACAGTGAGCTGGGGCGATAGCTCCGTGTCACGGAGGAGGACCTCCGTGTTACCCTCCGTGATACGTTGAGGTATAACCCAGAAATTTTAAAAATTTCCAGAACAGCCTCGCGATGGCTCCGTGTCACGGAGGCAGTGCACCGCGATGCACTCCGTGACACGTTGCCGTGTATATCGCGACGGGTCACACCGGGTCGCCAGGTGACCCGCGTATTTTTCTACCTTTTTAACCCCGAAAACCTCCCTTTTCCCCTCATTTTCCAATCCCTCCGCGACCAAACCCCCCCAAAACCCATCCCCCATCAACCTGACATGACGTAAGGCAAGAAATACACCGACTTTTCTTCGATTCTTCAACTTCAAGGTATGTTTTCCGATTCCCTCTCAATTTCTTGTTGATTTTCTTTGAAATTAAGCATGGGAGGTGAGCTAAATCGCGCTATGTAGTAATTAAGCATGAATTCGAGTTATTTGTTGTTGATAAATGTTCGGAATGTCATTATGATTATTTGAACTTGTCGATTGCATGAATTGATCGAATTTGATTGATAAAATCAATTCTAGGGCTTGTTAGTTGAATTTGAAGTCGACAATGTACTGAAATTGTGAATTCTATGCCGGGGTGTACGTGGTGAATGAGATGAGTCGATGTACAAATTGTTAGGATGTTAATAGATGACGGATTCTCGGGTTTGGGGGAAATGTTGAAATTTATTCGAATTTGGTTGGTTGGATAGGTTCATGTGTATAAGTTTTTGTTGTTGTTTTTGTTTCTTTGTTTTTCTTTGCTAAGTGTGATGGTTAAAATGCTAGCGATGGTAGTGATTGTGATTAGCTATACGAAGTCTGAGTAGTACGCAGAAGTTATACTGTCGAATTTTTCGAACGCACTAAGCATGATTGTATAGTTGGTTTTTTTGTGTAAATAAAGATATTCTTGCCGTATTGTTGTAACTGTAGCTAAGGACTAAGTGTGGGGTAACCTAGCGTAACCTGACCTTAGCCGAAGTTAATATCTGTAAGCTTAACATTGATCTTGTTTACTTGGGTTGACAGGTGAAATGGCAAGCCGGCAAGAGAAAGGAAAAGGCGTGTCAACTTCAGGCGCCGGAAGGAAATGGATCAGACTGGGCACAGCAGTCCCAGCTGCACCAGCAGTTCCACGCGGCCAACGCCGCCAATATGGAACAAGATGGGTGACCGACGAGGGGAAAAAGTGGTACGCGAAGCATAAGGAAAATAAATATTTCCCCGAGGAGCACATAGCACGGGAAACATTGGCACAGGAGTTCCCCAGAATGGTTCACCGGATCGAGGCAGCGGGGCTCAAGTTCATCTTTGAAGAGCCCAAAGAATGCAATCTGCACTTGGTTTGGGAGTTCTATGCCAATTGGAACCCGACGATCAGGAGTCACACCATCAAGATCAGAGGGAAAATAGTCACTCTGGAGCCCCACCATCTCAATGCCATCATAGGAGCACGGGACACAGACGCCCACGTCCTCCGACAGCTGAACATTACCCCACTGTATGCGGACATCAGACGCATATTGTGTGGGACCCGATCAACAACTAGATGGAGCAGACACAAAGAGAGGGGCTACCACCAGACGTTGCCCAATTCACAGATGAACAGGGAAGCCCGAATCTGGCTGAAGATAGTTTGCTCATGCCTCATCCCGGGGGTACACATGACTGATGTAACCCGGGATCGTGTATGCCTGGTGTACGCCCTGATGAAAGGGCTGGAGATCAATGTCGGGGCGGTTATTATATCCGCCATGAAGAGAGCCCGGTTGCACCAGGGGCACAGGTATGGTTTTGGTGGACTATTGACCACCTTTCTCAGGGGCCACCATGTTGAGGAGGAGGCCCTCGATTATATCCCGCAGTTGGAGCGGCGGGCCTTAGACGTTACTAAAACTAAGGCTCCCGACACCACCCACGGGCCAGTGCTTACACTTGGCGAGCGACACGCTCGTGATGACTAGTACATGGCACGGATGTATGGGATGCAGATGCTCCAGCTAAGGATAGGCGGAAGGCCGGCGACGGAGGAGGAGCTATGGCAGCTCGAGCTAGACTACCCCTTTGGCGAAAACGCCAGGGCTCTATGCCGAGTGGGGCCAGCATTTGTAGAGCCCACAGATGATGACGTCCCCACAGATGAGGAGACGCGTCGGGAGGACTCCGATGTGGAGTCCGATGATGACGACGGAGGCGACTCGGATATGGGAGATGAAGCAACAACACCCGACGAAGAAATGGAATACTTTGACTGATCAGGGAGTTCCACCACCCGAATTTGTGCTATTTGAATTTTTTTGAACACTGGGGACAGTGTTCGGACTAAGTGTGGGGTGAGAGTAGTTAGGTGCTGGGCTGGGCTATTTTGTTGTATGCTCTCTTCTGTTAGCATGTATGTTGTGTGTCCCTGTGTTTGTGAATTTTCAAATTATTCTGTATTTGTAAATATTTGTGAAATTGATGTGTGTTGCTGAATGGTTGCTAGCTGATTCTGATTCTGTACATATTTTTGTTATTTTGTTATCGAAATGATCAATTTTTTTTAAAATTTTAAAATAGTTTGTAAATAATTTTCCCTATCGAAATGATCGATATTTTTGACATATTTTTATTTTGGGTTTCTCGGCGTTTGTTTTCGGTTCTTTTGCCGAGAATGGTCCCATTGAATCGACGTCTTAAGTAGTGACCGTTCCCTTTGATGGATGGATGACGACCGTCTTAAGGGAAATGTAGTCGTTAGGAGTAGATTTTTTTCAATTATTTTTCATTTTTCTTTGGTGGATTGCATCCCAGAACCTGTAGTTATTATATGGCTGCGAAATTTTGGTTGCGTGTTGTACATGATATTCAAAATGCAAAGGTAATTCGTAAAAGCATGCAAATTTGTAAATATGTTGAGATACCTAGGCTGTAGAGTTCGATTCAGTGTGATTGAGGCTTAATGTTTGAATTCCTGTAATTAGCTGATTGAAGAGTTTGTGAATACATCTTGAATCGAGCATGTGCAAAGAGTGTGAAGTGAGGTGTTGATATTCCATGCTATTGTGAAGTGTCTAGAACTTGCCTGGTGTGTGTACAAAATAAAATGAAGGAGGTGTATTGTAGGAAAGGATGTAGGCATTTCTTTGTTTTAACCGAGAGTTCCTATTTCTTTTCCTTGGCATACCCCCCCTTTTTTGTGATTGTATACCCTAGTCAGCCCTTTGAGCCTTTAGCCTATTATTTCTTTCTTTTGTCCAAAAAGTGTAAACCGAGCTTAGTTCCTTCTTTTCATTAGCCGTAAAGTCTATACAAAACTCTTAAGCACTTAAGAAGAGAAAATCAGTTTCCCAAAGTGTCAAAGAGTGAGAATGGTGAAAAGAAAAAGAAAAGCAGAGTGAGGGAAGAAAAGAAAAGGTTGAAGGTGCACTTGTTATAAATAAATGATAATGAAGGTGCATGAATAATCTTTGTTGTTGTTTCAAGTGTGCTTAATGAAATGGGCCATACTAAAGAAAATCATCAAGAATGGGATGATGAAAAAAAAAAGAGAAAAAAATGTCCATGAGTTGATGGGATGTGTTGAAAAGGCGCTTAAGGATGCTAGTAGCTATTATTGGCTAATCCAATATTTACTAGTTCCATAGCTTCCATTACAACCCATTAAAGTCCTACGTGATCTTACATCGCATTTCTTTATATTAGTGGAGTAATACAGTAAGGGCAAGCTTATGGGTCATGACATGATGCATGTGAATTCTTTTGGGAGAGAGAGTGAAATTGTGTGTACATGCCCCTGCTTGAATGATTGTGTGTCACATGAGCAAAAAGGGGAAGAGTCTCTTGAGTTGTTAGGGCACATGCTTGATGAAAGATTGATTTTCGTGTCGGATATCTTGATTAGCTGATTTGCATGAGTTTGCCGATATCGAGAGTCGATTCTTAAAGTCTGGGAGGTCTTAATGTATTGAAGGTCATTGCATTGATAAGACCATGCATGTTTTCTTGATGATTTGCTGTATTGAGTAATCGGTATGACCGTAGCTTAAATTGCGTACCATAGTAGCGAGGTTGGGATGTAAATTGCATGAATTGTATGTTTGTTGTTCGAGGACGAACAAGGATTTAAGTGTGGGGTAAGTGATCTTGGATAGATTTATATACCCAAGTGATACTCAAAAGTATCATTTTCGCCTTGTTTATCTATCAATGTGTATACATTCTCATGTAATTGGTAATAAAATGTGAATTTACACTAACCAACACGATTAGCATTGTTTTGCAGGTAAAATGTGATTTCGAGAAGCTAAAATGCATGTTGGATGATATCGGAGTTGGACTTGGATGCGAGCAAGGGAAAAGACATTGGACAACATGAATTAAAGGGGCTCCGCGATGGAGCCGTGTCACGCTTCCATCACGGAGGCATTCTGCCTGGATGGGGAAAATTCACCCAATTTCCACTGGAGGTCCGCGTTTGCTCCGTGGCACGGAGCCAGTGCTCCGCGATGCACGCCGTGCCACGTTGAGCTTGAATTCCCGGACCCCCAGTTCCAGTGAGGGTCCGCGTTCATGGCGTGTCACGGAGACAGTGCTCCGCGATGCACTCTGATCTTGGGCAGATTTATATGCCCAAGTGATACTCAAACGTATCATTTTCGTCTTGTTTATTGTGCAATGTGTATACATTTTCATGTAATTGGTAATAAAATGTGAATTTATACTAACCAACATGATTAGCATTGTTTTGTAGGTAAAATATGATTTAGAGGAGCAAAAATGCATGTTGGAACAATATCGGAGTTGGACTTGGATGTGAGCACGGAAAAGACATTGGAATGCACAATGTAAAGGGGCTCCGCGATGGAGCCGTGCCACGCTACCATCGCGGGGGCACAATGCAAGGAGGATGAATTAATTTGGCAATTTCTAGTGAAGCCTCGCGACAGCTCCGTGGCACGGAGGCAAGCCTCCGCGTTGCATACCGTGCCACGTTGAGGCTATATTCCCGGACCCTGGATTTCCAGTGAGGGTCCGCGTCCACGCCGTGTCACGGAGGCGGTGCTCTGCGTTGGCCTCCGTGACACGTTGCTTGTTATTCCGGGAAAAATTCCCAATAGTATAAATAGAACACTTAGGCTTATTTTTAATTAATTCAGACTTGGTGGAGCAAGGACTTGGGTTACAGGCAGTTGAGGGACGAAAAAGCTAAGGGTTTTTCTCTCTTTCTTTCTTCTTTCAATCAATTGTTTGTATGATTAACACTTGTTTTAGGATGATTAATCCACAAATGAGTGGCTAATTCTCTTCCTTGCTGAGGTTATGAACATTTGTGATGAATTTTGATTATTAATTATATGGTTTTCTTCTTCTTCTTCCATGTTGTTCTATTAATTCTTGTTTCTACTACATTAGTGTGTGGCCTACATTAATGTACATCTAAAAAGTCCGATTTCACTCGAGAGAGCACGAAATTGGAAAGTTGTGATTTAATAGGGTATTGTTCTTAACTTGATTTGGGAAAATTGGGTTTTGATGTGCTTTCCTGATAGAAATATACTTGAAAGCCGTATTAGTCAATTTAGGAACCAGAATTGTATTGCTAGGTCATAAATTGCATTTGATCACAGAAATGTAGACGAATGGTTTATGATTCTAAAGTGAGATTAAATACGAGAGTTTTAATCTCTAGGCTAATGTTCTTGGCTAGCAACAGGAAGAGAAGATTAACCAAATTATGATTATAATCAAGTTCATTACTTGTTCTTAACCTTGGCATGCTCATATCCATAGTTTCAATTCACAGTAAATATTTGTTAATAGTTTTAGTATATAATTCATAAACAAAAATTATTTAACTTTTGGTTACGTTGTTGTCAGCATATATAGAAGTAAGATAGAATATAGTATACTTGAGCAATTTTACTTATCCAGAGTCTCCTTGGTTCGATACTTGGCTTACTTAGCCACTTTATTACTTGTTTGACCACGTGCACTTGCGTGTCTGTTTTTTAACCTATACCAAACCCACCGAACAAGTTTTTGGCGCCGTTGCCGGGGAGACTAGGCAATTGGTGAAATTGTGGTAAGTGTAAATTTACTGTATTTTTGTTTTATTTTCTTAAGTGTTGACAACTTGGTCTTAGCCTGTATTTTGCAGACTTGATTTCTGTGAACACTGGCAAGGGACAAAGAGTTGGTGGAATCTTATATAGAGCCTGAACGTGAATTTCATAGTAAACGCAGAGAAGCTCTACAAAAGAAGCTGCAGTTGCTCAGACAGTCTATTATGGAGCAACAAAATCCACCGGTTTTGAGGGCAGTGTTAGTGCCCGACGAAGTAGCAGCAAGGCCGGTTCGCGAGGTGGCAATCCCACATGCCAACAATGTACATTCAAGTATCCGCAAACCAAAGCCTGGAGGGAGGTTTGAACTTAAGCAGAACATGGTGCAACTATTGCACACAAGCGGGCAATTTACCGGTCTCCCTCATGAAGACCCACAACAACATCTCCAGAACTTTTTGGAGATAAGTGACACTTATATACCCACTGGAGTGTCACCTGATTATGTTCGGCTCACCCTATTTCTGTTTTCCTTACTTGGTAAAGCCAAGAGGTGGTTAAAAGCTGAACCACTAAATTCTATATCAACGTGGGATGATCTTGCACGGAAGTTTTTGATAAGATTTTTTCCCTCTGGTAAAATAGCCAAACTTAGAAGTCAAATTTTAAGTTTCAAACAGAGGGAGGGAGAAAATTTGTATCAAGCCTGGGAAAGATTTAAATCCATGTGCGGGACTGTCCTCATCATCATCAGTCCAATGAGGTATTGGTGCACACATTTATTGAGGGTTTGGAACCTCATACTAAAATTTTGCTAGATTCAGCAGCTGGAGGGCAAGCACTGGAAAAGACTTATGAGGAGCTGTACACTTTGCTCAACCAAATTTCACAGGGCAATCCAGAATGGAATGCAGATTCATCACGAGGTGGAGCAAGGAAAGCAGCAGGAGTGCTTGAAGTGGATGGATTTACAGCTATCGCTGCACAGATAGCTGCCCTGCAGAATCAGTTAAACAACCACTTCAGCAATATGAATTTGAACCAGCTTTCAGCTTCAGTCAATGCGGTCCAGCAAATGTGGTGTGAAGTGTGTGGTAGCAGTGAGCATTCAGCTGAGTGCTGTGGAGCAAACCCAGATTCGGTTAACTTTGTGGGCAATGCACAAAGAAATCAGTAGCAGTTTGGTAGCGGCTACAACTCAAATTGGAGGAACCATCCAAATTTTTCATGGGGTAGCAACAACCAACAAGGCCAGAGTTCGGGTTAGGGTATGCAGAGAAATCAAGGAGGGCAACAGAACTACCAATCTCAATTCAGAAATCACAATGCCCCTCCTCCACCACCATCACCGAGCATTGAGGAGATGTTCAAGACCATGATCGCTAATCAGGCGCAATTGCAGGCTGACTATGTTAAATTGGCAGTCGAAATGAAGAATAATCAGTTAGCGACCAAGGCTCTCGAGTATCAATTCGGGCAATTTGCTAGTGCCCAAAACACAAGACCCAGAGGAGGACTGCCTAGCGACACGGATCCTAATCCGAAACAGGTAAATGCAGTGACCACGAGGAGTGGTTTGCAGCTGAAGGAGGTGGAACCGGAAACACCGTCTCAAAAGTCAGGAGCAGCAGATGTTGAGGGAGAGCAACTTGCGGATAAGGGGAAGACCAAAGAAGCTAAATCAGAAAGGCCTCCACCCCCGTTCCCTCAACGACTCAAGAAACACAAGGAGGAGGCGTGTTTCAAGAAATTTATGGAGGTGCTTAAACAGGTACATGTTAACTTACCTCTTGTTGATGTCTTGCAGGGAGTGCCAAAATATGCCAAATATATTAAAGACATCGTGGCCAACAAAAGTCGTTTGACTGAGTATGCCACGGTAGCTTTGACGGAGGAATGCACTTCCCGGATCCAAAATAGACTGCCCACGAAGCTGAAAGACCCTGGAAGTTTTACTATCCAGCTTACTATCGGGCAGAGTATCCGAGCTCGTGGATTATGTGATTTGGGGGCGAGCATAAATCTGATGCCATCTTCGGTATTCAGAAAGTTAGGTCTAGGGAGTCCTAGACCTACAACCGTAATCTTGCAGTTAGCAGACAGATCCTTAGCTAGGCCGGATGGCATTGTTGAGGATGTGCTTGTGCAAGTGGGCTCCCTCATTTTTCCGGTCAATTTTATTGTTCTGGATTTTGAACCAGATGCTGAAGTCCCATTTATTTTGGGACGACCCTTTTTGGCAACCGGAAAAGCATTAAGTGACGTAGCTGCGGGTCAACTTACAATGTGAGCACATGACAAGGTAGAAGTATTCGATGTGTACAAAGCCCCCAAGCCCCCAATGGTAAATGAGGAACTCTCGGTGATCAATGTGATTGATCATGGGAATACTAAACAAATGAATGATTCCCGAGAGTTTAGAGGAAGACCACCGGATAAGGTTGAGCACTACTGGGGGGAGGACAATGATCATGAAAAATTGTCCATCACCCTAGTGGATAATTGAGCATAAAGGACGTCGAGCCGCGACGGTAAACCAGGCGCTGCACAGGAGGCAACCCGTGAGAAATATTTTTTTTCTTTTGTTTAGTAAAGTGTAAATAGTTTTTATTTTAATTTTTCTTTTTCTTGATTTAGTACAAATTTTTCGTTTTAGTTAGTATTTTTAATTTTAGTTAGGAAAATCTATTAATCTAACCAATTTTGTTTATTGAGGTGATTTTCAGGTCAAACGGAGAAAAATATGCATGGAATCGGAAAGGAAAAGGCAAGGTATGAAAAAATGAATAAAATGAAGAGACAGTGCACTGGGGCGTTGGCTCCGTGTCACGGAGGAAGGGCTCCGCGTTACCCTCCGTGACACATTGAGGTTAAATCTGGATTTTTTTAAAATTCCAGTGAGCCATCGCGTTAGCTCCGTGTCACGGAGGAGGGGCTCCGCGTTACCCTCCGTGACACGTTGCCCTATATTTTGTGACGAGTCACACCGGGTTGCCGGGTGACCCGCGTGTTTCCCTTCATTTTTAACCCCGATTTTAGTCCCTTTTCCCCCATTTCCTCTCTTCTCCGCGACCAAACACCCGAATCCCCCTCCCCAACCAACGTGCCACGCTATTAAGCAACCAAATTGTCGAGTTTCTTTCATCATTCAACTTAAAGGTATGTTTTCCTCTACTCTCTCAAGTTTTTATGGATTTTAGTCGAATTTGAGCATGGGAGGTGAGATAAATCACCCTAATTAGCAATTTAGCATGAAATTGAATTATTCTTTTATTGATAAATGTTCAGAATGTTGTAATTAGCATTTGAACTTGTCGATTGCGTGAATGATTCGAATTTGATTGTAAAATTGAATTCTAGGGCTTGGGTTGTTGAAATCGAATTGGGTAACTTGGTAAATTGGTGAATTATATGTCGGGGTGTGTTTGTGAATTGAGATAAGTCGTTGTAAATATTGTTTGAAGGTAATAGATGACGAATTCTCGGGTTTTGGGAAAATGTAAAAATTGTTCAAATTGGTTTGGTTATTTGGATTCGTATGTATATAGAGTTTTTGTCGTTGTTTTTGTTTGTTGTCTTTGTTGCTAAGTGCGATGGTTGAATTGCTAGCGATGGTAGGATTGGGATTAGCTGTATGAAGTCTGAGTAGTACGCTAAAAGTTATACTGTCGAAAATTTTTTGTGAACGCACTAAGCATAAATTGTATAGTTGTTTGTGTTTGGGTTGTAAATAAAGTAATCCTTGCCGTAGTATCGTAAAAGTAGCTAAGGACTAAGTGTGGGGTAAACTTAGTTTAACCCGACCTTAGCCGAAGTTAACATGTATTTAGCTTGACATTTTGCTTGTTTATTTATGTTGACAGGTACAATGGCGAGTAGGAAGGATAAGGGTAAAGGTGCATCTACTTCAGGCACCGGGAGAAAACGAATGAGATTGGGCACAGCAGTCCCAGCTGCACCAGCTGTTCCGCGCGGCCAACGCCGCCAATACGGAACGAGGTGGGTGACCGATGAAGGGAAGAAGTGGTACGCTAAAGATAAGGAGAATAAGTACTTCCCTGAGGAGCATATTGCACGGGAACCACTAGCACAGGAGTTCCCCCGTATTTTGCAGAGAATCAAGGAAGCTGGGCTCAGCTTCATATTTCAGGAGCCCAAGGAGTGCAACCTACATTTAGTCCGGGAGTTCTATGCAAATTGGAACCCGGCCATCAGAAGCCACACAATAAAAATCAGAGGGCAGATTGTCACTCTGGAACCCCAGAAATTAAATGCCATCATTGGAGCGCGGGACACAGAAGCCCACGTTCTCCGCCAGCTGAACATCACCCCACCATACGCCGATATCAGACGCACTTTGTGTGGGGATCGATCCACAGCCCGATGGAGCAGACATAAGGAGAGGGGTTACCACCAGACTCTGCCGTATTCTCAAATGAACAGGGAGGCCAGAATATGGCTGAAAATAGTTTGTTCGTGCTTGATCCCGGGGGTGCACATGACGGATGTGACCCGGGACCGTGTCTGCCTGGTGTATGCCCTGATGAAAGGGCTAGAGATTAATGTTGGGGCGGTCATCATATCCGCCATGAAGAGAGCCCGACTACACCAGGGCCACAGGTATGGGTTCGGCGGACTCATCACCACCTTTCTCCGGGGCCTCGACGTCGAGGAAGAGGCTTTGGACTACATCCCGCAGTTGGAGCGGAGGGCCCTTGATGTGACCAAAACCAAGGCCCCCGACACCACACACGGGCCAGTGCTGACACTGGGCGAGCGACATGCTCGTGACGATCAGTACATGGCACGGATGTTTGGTATGCAAATGCTTCAGCTCCAGATTGGTGGGAGACCAGCCACAGAGTAAGAGTTATGGCAGCTGGAGCTGGATTACCCATTTGGCGAGAACGCCAGAGCTTTGTGCCGAGTGGGGCCAGCCTTCGTTGAGCCCACTGACGATGATGTTATACCCCGTAGGATTCCTGACACCTAGATGGCCTATTCATGCATTGGTCGAGCATATTTGGAAGCCATACATGCTAGAAAAAGGCCCGGGGAAAGATCGGACAAGCGCCAAGTCGACGCGTCGCAAGGCAAAATGCGACTTATAAATCGCATTCCATGAATGCGATTTATAGTGTCTATTATATATAAGCACCACTTCGATTTTTTATTCAAATTCCTTATAATTTCCAGTAGAAAACAGAGAGTAATCAGAGAGAAGGGGAAAACGAAGATCTCCTACTAACATTAATCCGATTACGCCGCCAAACGCGGTCCAAACTCGAATTAACCTCAGGTACCGAGGTATTTAGCAGCAGGGAGCATTCCTATGGTTTTTGTTTCGCGAAATACGGCCGGCAAATCATCGTGCTACCGGGCTAAGGTAAGTGGAATTGCTCCAAACTAGTGTCTATGTGCTCCTAGCTGTGAAGTGAATACTTCTCCCTTCTGGACTTCTGAAAAATAGCAAGTTTTTGACCGTCTTTCGATAAGCCAAAGTTTAGGCTATAATTTTATTGAAAGTGACGTTGTTCTTCAGAATAAACTTATATTTAGCATTAATTGAAGTATATATGACTGCAGTTGGGAGAAATAGCTGGAGTACTGACCGAGCCTCGTCCGACAATCGAATAACGCTAGGTTAAGGTATGTAAAGCTAGTTCCTTCGGCAAGTTAGTAGCTTTAGCCTTGTATAGTACAATAAACTCCGTAGTAGAATTCCCGGAGTTGAATATTAAGTATTGTGCAAAGTTCAGTAAATCTAGTTTGCGTTGTTATATTGTATTTAGTCTGAAAGTTAGAAAAGTATGCGCCCGAGGGCAAGTTAGTATTTCAGATTCAGTATAGCCTATTACGTGATTAGCAAGCATGTAGTAGAATAAAAGAAACAGATTTTCATAATAAAAGTCAATAAAGAAAGATCAGATAGACAGACAGTTATGGCTGCAGATTAGCCATTCAGACAGACAGTATCTTAGCTACAGATTAGCAGTACAGTTAAACAGAGGTTACAGAATCAGTATAATTAGTAAGAATTAGCTCAGTGTAGAAACGATCAGAATAAGAAGTAGATTTCAGATAGTCTTTTCATTTATACATGCTTGCTATTTATATGTGCTATTTGTTTGTTGAGACTTGCTATGACATCTGGGTGTCCCATCGCATCCCCACCGCCCCTGGGTTACAGCTGTGTCGATACCGGATTCAGATACCGCCACCAGCTGGGCGATGCCGTCCGCCTAGAGGACGATGATGGCCGACCACCATGATAATACGGTCCAGATTACCGTGCTTGCAGGGGCAGTTCAGTTTACTCTGCGCAGAGCCAGATTACCCTGTTTACAGGGGCAGATTACTCTGCGTGCGCTTGAGGCCGGGGGCAGTTTCAGATACAGATTTTTTATAAAATTACCCTGTTGCGTGCTTGCACCCAGGGGCAGTTTTAATTACACACCCCGTGTGCACTTGCGCCCAGAGGCAGGAGTCTTCCGACTCAGACACAGTTTATTGTCGAAGGCCAAGGCCTGAGCTACGTACCCAAGGGGACCGGTAAGAGGAGCTCACGATTATCAGATGAGTGGAGTGACTTATTTTTGGTTGGTTTAGACCCGGGTAGGGGTAAATAGATTGTGTGTTGGTTGGCACCTTCGGCTTATGGGGGTCGGTCAGGTTATGTGTGTATTTATATGTATATCTATATGTGCTATTAGATACTGATAAACAGTAGGACGAAACGTCTTCAGGTACGCTCCTGCCTTATCACAGCAATAGAAAGTATGATTCAGTTCATATCAGTTCTTACAGATTCAGTATTCCCCTGCTATTCAGAATTGCTAGTTATGTTATTGTATCCAGTTATGTTATTTCAGTTGCTTTGCATACTCAGTACCAGCGGTACTGACGCCCGGTGGGGTGCTGAATTACTTGCCTGCAGGTACTCATAGACGAGGAGGCGATCCCTCGTAATTCCAGTCAGCTATTGAGTATTCAGCTCCTATCATCCGGAGTCTGATTTCCAGAGGTGTATTTCATTTTCTTTTGTTGTACAGTACGGGTAGGTCGGGGCCCTGTCCCAATCATTTCTATTGTTATTCCTAGAGGCTTGCAGTCTGTATATATTTTCCTGTGGTCAGTTGAGCCGGTCGTGTGAGGCCGTGCAGTTTGTTATAGTTAGTTAGTATTTCAGTTCCTGTTGGCCGTGTGTGGCCATAACCAGTCAGTAGTGGTGACCTTGCCGGTCACGTAATTATTTAGCATGCTATTGTTGAGTTACAGAGAACTAGACAGCATGGTGGCCTTGTCGGCCCGCATGGGTTCCTTGTTATGAGTGTGTTCTGGTTAGCTGTTACTACAGGTACAGGTGGCTATAGGCCAGTTGGCCGGAGGCTGTGTTTACAGCTGTTATATAGCCGGTTTATTTCTTGGAGTAGAGCCAGAGCCAGCCAAAGAACCAGATGTGCTCAGGCTGGACCATTTAGCAGTCCAGAGTCTAGTAGGCACCAGGTGCCCGTCATACCCCGCAAGGTGGGGTGTGACAAACTTGGTATCAGAGCAGGTCGTGTCCCAGGGAGTCTGCAAGCCGTGCTAAGTAGAGTCTTGTCTATGGATGTGTTGTGCACCACATACTATAGGCAGGAGGCTGCGAGGCATGATAGGATGGTTACCCTTCCTTCTCAGTCAGTTTTGCTTTAGAGCGGTACAGTATAGGGTTGAGTCCCTAAAAACTTACCGTATTCTTTGATTACAGATACAAAGGCAGATCAGCATTACCCTATCACAGGCAGAAGATCAGATATAGCAACAGAAGAGGGCATCAGCCAGTTACATGATAACTACAGCAGCAGGAGGAGGTACCAGAGACCTCCCAGCGTGATACCTTTATCGGTACTATTCCCAATATATGTTGATAACGTCAGAATAGGAAGTCAGAAGTATAATGTACATACGAGTTGACTTATTTATTAGATATATAAGATATGGTTAAGATATCAGACAATATCAGACTATCAAATAAGTGGGAAAAAAAAGAGAGAAAAGAAAGAGAGGAAAATGCAGGGTTCCCATATCCGTCTTTTCAGATGTAGTACAGTTCCATGTCTTTGTATTATAGCAATAAGAAAAGGGTATTCCCACCTCTTGACCTGATTCAGCTTAAAGACTATATTGCGTAAGGGGCATAAGACTTGAGGTGAGGTTGCCAAATCAAGCAGTAAGTGTTAGAAAGTATAAAGAGCCCCTATGATTACGTGAGTAGTGCAGACCCTTATGATAATAAGCCAGTAGAGAAAGTAAGATTGTTAGCTTACCCGAAGCAGGGGTAAAAGACCTGTAAGTAATGAATGCCTAGTAATAGTCAAATTTGAGTCAGAAAAAGGCCAAGTCCGCCATATACGCTAATAGACAGTAAGATATACCTGCAAGATTATAGATATGATTCAGTTGTGATATCGAAAGGGTGAGAGGTCATGTGAATCAGATAGGTCTGACTGCAAGTCAGGGGAAGTATGAATTGATACTTGACCAGTAATCTTATTAACAATGAAAAGCAGGTACCTTGAACCCAGAGTTCAGCTTAAGCATGATGAGGAGAAGAAGCAGGAATGTCAGATTTTGTGGGGAAATTAGGATTATCCCCAGATTGATAGAATATCGTATTAAGGATTAAGCCTCGGGCTGACAGTAAGATTGTGGTCCAGAATGCTGCAGTATGTTCGCTAATGGGGAAGTTAAGAAATTACTGATACAGTGAATTTAATCTAGTGTGGCCTAGAGATAAGTCCCAGCAGACAGTCATGGGCTCTCAATATATGCCAAGTAAGGCCACAAGATTCGAACGTTGACCCCACATCGCAAGAGTGGCGAAATTTCAAACAGAAGACAATAACTAAAGTGTTTATGTTTGTTACTTTCAGAATGGGGTGACAATACAATGAAATGTTAAGAGAAGGCAGGAGGTATTATTAGACCATAGAAGCAGTATATCATGTACAATATGAAATTTAGCAAAGTGTGTCAAAGATTACGTATCACTACAGAATTCAGTATGTATTGTACGTATTTATTAATATATATCTGTGCAGATAATAAATATGTTGTGAGCAGCTGCTAATAGGGGTTACAATCACACAGATGCATATTAATGCTGGGAAGTATATACAAATTGCATTGCAGGACCCCTTACCAAAAATAAAAAGAGAAAAGAGAGAAGAAAAAGAGAAAAGCGAAAAGAAGGGGCAAGTTAAGTGTGATTTACGTATGAATCCATAGAAACTGTCTCAGCTCTTAGTTATTAAGTTAATAGACTTATATGTTGTTCCAGATCTAGGTTTTAGAAGCTTATAAGAGTTAGTAACCTGAATCAGGTAATTAGATGATAAGGGCGCAGTTAGACGGTCTACCGACCAGCTGGCGCCTGTATTAGCTGGGAAGCATCTCTAAAGATCAATAACACTAGCTCATGTGCTAGAACCAGAATTAGAGACTGAATAGGTATACTTCAGAGATTAGCAATACTAGAATTGTTATAGTATGTTAAGTGGCCATACATCATTTTCCCAGCCTTGTAGGTGAGAGTCGACCTTAGTCAACCTAGCAGTTATTACAAGGAATACCCCGCAAGTCAGACAAGACCGTGGGCACCCCAAGAAAGGGGTCCACATCAGTAGTCAGTGACAAACTAGTACTTCAGCTGGTTCTCGTAAGATATTTAGATACAGAGCCCTAGCAGAAGGCCAGTATTTACAGAATAGCTCATAAGACCGAGAATTCCCCAGAATAGCAGTATAAATCCAAGTGGATACACACAAGGTGTAAGAAATTGATAGTACCCTGCTAGCACAGTGTTTATTAAGACCAGGAGATCAGTAGACTCCCCGTGAAGATCCAGAGATTGATCGCCTGGGAGTAAGTTTGATTAAGCCCAGCCTTACAGTGGTTCAAGCAAAATTACAAAGCAATTAGATGCCCACAAGTCTGCAGTTATGCATGAACTATAAGTACTCAAGTAGAACAGTTAGAGCATTGTTAGACTACTGCCACATTCGGGTCATTCAACCCGACTATTCAGTTATTTAAGGTTATGTAGCCAGATCATTAGAGGTCATGATCAATATCAGGATCCTCTGATCAGATAAAGGCACAAGATTCGCAGACGGTCGTTCAGGTTATCCCAACAACAAGTAGCCTTAGCATGTGGCCGGAAGGCCAGATAAGCTCTAGCTACACCTGTAAACTACCTATCGATCTCTTCGGCAAGACAAGCCAGTATGACCGTCAATTATATGCCGAGATCTCTAAGTATGAAAATGTTATATCAGTCAAGAAGAGGTAATGGAGCAACAAAGTTTCAGTGGATAGAGGCATGCGAGCAGAGCTTCCAGGAGCTGAAAGATAAATTAACCTCCACCCCAGTGTTAGCCTTGCCAGAAGGTACAGAAGGTTATTCAGTATATTGCAACGCATCAGGCGTTGGGTTAGGCTGTGTGTTGATGCAACATTGTAAGGTGATTGCATATGCCTCCAGCAGCTGAGGAAACACGAGAGGAATTATCCTACCCACGACCTGGAATTAGCCGCAGTGATCCAAGCCTTGAAAATGTGGAGACATCACCTGTACGGCGTCCATGTTGATATTTTCACAGATCACAAGAGCCTACAGTATATCTTCACTCAGAGGGAGCTGCATCTGCGGCAACGGCGCTGGTTGGAGTTGTTAAAAGATTATGATGTGAACATTCTGTACCACCCAGGAAAAGCTAATGTTGTAGCAGATGCTCTCAGTCGAAAGTCCATGGGGAGCTTGGCGTATTTGCAGCCCGAGTAGCAGGAATTGGTCAGGGAAATACATAAGTTAGCTAGCCTAGCCGTTCATGTAGCAGAAACAGAGGACGGTAGAGCGGTGATTCAGAACATTGCCGTGTCATCATTGGTTGTGGAAGTGAAAGAACGGCAATTTGAGGATCCTGACCTAGTTCAGCTTAAGGATTATATTCCGCTAGGGAAGGCGCCAGGGTTCCGGGTAACGGAGGATGGAGTGCTGAGTTGTAAAGATCGTTTGTGTTCCCAATGTTTCGGACCTCCGCCAGCAGATTATGAACGAGGTACATTACGCCCGTTATTCTCTTCACCCCGGTGCGACAAAAATGTACCATGATATCAAAGAAAACTACTGGTGGCTAGATAAAAAAAAAGAGAAATTGCTGAATTTGTAGCCCGGTGTCCTAACTGCCAGCAGGTGAAAGCAGAACATCAGAAACCAGGTGGTTTGACTCAGGACATAGTTGTGCCTCTCTGGAAGTGGGAAGCAGTAAATATGGATTTTGTGGCAGGATTACCCCGTACTAAACATGGGCATAACTCTATATGGGTGATAGTTGACAGATTGACCGAATCAGCTCATTTCCTGCCAATGGAAACTACTTTCTCGGCCAGATTATGCGGAGTTGTATATCCGAGAAATAGTCAGGTTGCACGGAGTACCAGTATC
This sequence comes from Datura wrightii, assembly GCA_035772735.1. Taxonomy (NCBI): domain Eukaryota; kingdom Viridiplantae; phylum Streptophyta; class Magnoliopsida; order Solanales; family Solanaceae; genus Datura; species Datura wrightii. Next base: position 31,819,860 of record JASDFA010000006.1, read on the forward strand.
CATTATTTCAGACAAAGGAGCACAGTTTACGGCTAGATTCTGGCAGTCGTTTCAGAAAGGTCTGGGAACGCAGATTAATTTGAGCACAGCATTCCACCCTCAGATAGATGGACAGGCGGAACGCATAATTCAGACGCTCAAAGATATGTTGCGAGCGTGTGTCTTAGATTTCGGTGGTAGCTGGGTTGAGAATTTTCCCCTAATCGAGTTTGCTTATAATAATAGCTATCACTCAGCTATCCAGATGGCGCCTTTCGAGGCTTTATATGGGCGAAAATGCAAATCGCCAATTGGCTGGTTTGAAATAGGAAAATCAGCGTTGATTGGGCCAGACATTATTCAGCAGTCATAGGAGAAGGTAAAACTTATCAGAGAACGCCTACTGACTGTACAGAGCCACCAGAAGTCATATGCAGATGTGCGGCACAGAAACCTGGAATTCGAGGTGAACGACTGGGTATTTTTAAAAGCATCACTAATAAAAGGGGTGATGAGATTTGGCAAGAAAGGTAAGCTCAGTCCAAGATTTGTTGGGCCTTATCAGATTCGCCGGAGGATAGGCCGAGTAGCATATGAGTTGAACTTGCCTCCAGAGCTAGAGTCCGTTCATCCCGTCTTTCATGTGTCTATGCTGAGGAAATGCATAGGAGACCCATCCAGAACAGTCCCAGTCCAGGATATCCAGGTTACAGAAGAGCTGGCCTACGAAGAGGTTCTGGTAGCCATCTTAGACAGACAGATTCGTAGATTGAGAACTAAGGATATTGCGTCTGTCAAAGTATTATGGCGTAACAGGAACCAAGAAGAGATGACGTGGGAAGCGGAGGAAGATATGAAAGCTAGATATCCTCACTTATTCCAAGCCTAGCTAGGCGACAGGTATGTCAGTATTGTTACCTATGCAGTACCTTACAGTTGTTTATATATAAGTGAGAAAGATTGATGTTTAGTTATCGAATGAATCTTATAGTATCGTGTGGAGTACCTGTATTGGACTTTTCTGTGTTTCAGGATTTTGGGATAGTCCAGATTACAGGGGAAACTCTACCGAAATTTTTTTAAGAATAAGTTAAGCTAATTGAGTAGTCCTCTAGATAGAAGTTTACATTCGAGGACGAATGTTCTTAAGGGGGGAGAATGTTATACCCCGTAGGATTCCCGACACCTAGATGGCCTATTCGTGTGTTGGTCGAGCATATTTGGAAGCCATACATGCTAGAAAAAGGCCCGGGGAAAGATCGGACAAGCGCCAAGTTGGCGCGTCGCAAGGCAAAATGCGACTTATAAATCGCATTTCAGGAATGCGACTTATAAATCGCATTCCATGAATGCGATTTATAGTGCCTATTATATATAAGCACCACTTCAATTTTTTATTCAAATTCCATATAATTTCTAGTAGAAAACAGAGAGTAATCAGAGAGAAGGGGAAAACGAAGATCTCCTACTAAAATTCGTCCGATTACGCCGCCAAACGCGGTCCAAACTCGAATTAACCTCAGGTACCGAGGTATTTAGCAGCAGGGAGCATTCCTACGGTTTTTGTTTCGCGAAATACGGCCGGCAAATCGTCGTGCTACCGGGCTAAGGTAAGTGGAATTGCTCCAAACTAGTGTCTATGTGCTCCTAGCTGTGAAGTGAATACTTCTCCCTTCTGGACTTCTGAAAAATAGCAAGTTTTTGACCGTCTTTCGATAAGCCAAAGTTTAGGCTATAATTTTATTGAAAGTGACGTTGTTCTTCAGAATAAAGTTATATTTAGCATTAATTGAAGTATATATGACTGCAGTTGGGAGAAATAGCTGGAGAACTGACTGAGCCTCGTCCGACAATCGAATAACGCGAGGTTAAGGTATGTAAAGCAAGTTCCTTTGGCAAGTTAGTAGCTTTAGCGTTGTATAGTACAATAAACTCCGTAGTAGAATTCCCGGAGTTGAATGTTAAGTATTGTGCAAAGTTCAGTAAATCTAGTTTGCGTTGTTATATCGTATTCAGTCTGAAAGTTAGAAAAGTATGCGCCCGAGGGCAAGTTAGTATTTCAGATTCAGTATAGCCTATTACGTGATTAGCAAGCATGTAGTAGAATAAAAGAAACAGATTTTCATAATAAAAGTCAATAAAGAAAGATCAGATAGACAGACAGTTATGGCTACAGATTAGCCATTCAGACAGACAGTATCTTGGCTACAGATTAGCAGTACAGTTAAACAGAGGTTACAAAATCGGTATAATTAGTATGAATTAGCTCAGTGTAGAAACGATCAGAATAAGAAGTAGATTTCAGATAGTCTTTTCAGTTATACATGCTTGCTATTTATATGTGCTATTTGTTTGTTGAGACTTGCTATGACATCTGGGTGTCCCATTGCATCCCCACCGTCCCTGGGTTACAGCTGTGTCGATACTGGATTCAGATACCGCCACCAGCTGGGCGATGCCGTCCGCCTAGAGGACGATGATGGCCGACCACCATGATAATATGGTCCAGATTACCCTGCTTGCAGGGGCAGTTCAGTTTACTCTGCACAGAGCCAGATTACCCTGTTTACAGGGGCAGATTACTCTGCGTGCGCTTGTGGCCGGGGGCAGTTTCAGATACAGATTTTTTATAAAATTACCCTGTTGCGTGCTTGCACCCAGGGGCAGTTTTAATTACACACCCCGTGTGCACTTGCGCCCAGAGGCAGGAGTCTTCTGACTCAGACACAGTTTATTGTCGGAGGCCAAGGCCTGAGCTACGTACCCAAGGGGACCGGTAAGAGGAGCTCACGGTTATCAGATGAGTGGAGTGACTTATTTTTGGTTGGTTTAGACCCGGGTAGGGGTAAATAGATTGTGTGTTGGTTGGCACCTTCCGGCTTATGGGGGTCGGTCAGGTTATGTGTGTATTTATATGTATATCTATATGTGCTATTAGATACTGATAAACAGTAGGAAGAAACGTCTTCAGGTACGCTCCTGCCTTATCACATCAACAGAAAGTATGATTCAGTTCATATAAGTTCTTACAGATTCAGTATTCCCCTGCTATTCAGAATTGCTAGTTATGTTATTATATCTAGTTATGTTATTTCAGTTGCTTTGCATACTCAGTACCAGCGGTACTGACGCCCGGTGGGATGCTGCATTACTTGCCTGCATGTACTCATAGACGAGGAGGCGATCCCTCATGATTCAAGTCAGCTATTGAGTATTCAACTCCTATCATCCGGAGTTTGATTTCCAGAGGTGTATTTCATTTTCTTTTGTTGTACAGTACGGGTAGGTCGGGGCCCTGTCCCGATCATTTCTATTGTTATTCCTAGAGGCTTGCAGTCTGTATATATTTTCCTGTGGTCAGTTGAGCCGGTCGTGTGAGGCCGTGCAGTTTGTTATAGTTAGTTAGTATTTCAGTTCCTGTTGGCCGTGTGTGGCCATAACCAGTCAGTAGTGGTGACCTTGCCGGTCACGTAATTAATTAGCATGCTATTGTTGAGTTACAGAGAACTAGACAGCATGGTGGCCTTGTCGGCCCGCATAGGTTCCTTGTTATGAGTGTGTTCTGGTTAGCTGTTACTACAGGTACAAGTGGCTATAGTCCAGTTGGCCGGAGGCTGTGTTTACAGCCGTTATATAGTCGATTTATTTCTTGGAGTAGAGCCAGAGCCATCCAAAGCACCAGATGTGCTCAGGCTGGACCATTTAGCAGTCCAGAGTCTAGTAGGCACCAGGTGCCCGTCATAACCCCCAAGGTGGGGTGTGACAGATGATGTCCCCACGGACGAGGAGACACATCGGGATGACTCCGATGTGGAGGCCGATGATGACGCTGGAGGTGACTCGGACATGGGCGATGAGGCAGCAGCACCGGATGAAGAAGTCGAATATTTCGACTGATCAGGGAGTTCCACCACCCGAAATTTTTGTGATTTTTAATTTTTGTGAATACTGGGGACAATGTTCGATTTAAGTGTGGGGTGGGGAGTAGCTAGGTGTTGGGGCTGGGCTGATTTGCTGTATGTTCTTCCTTTGTTTTGTATGTATGTTTATGTTTCCCTGTGGTTGTGAGTGCAAACTGATTTGTATTTGTATCTGTACATATTTTTGTGGTAATTGATGTGTGTTGTGAAAAGTTGTGGTTGCCAGTGTAAATATTTTGTAAATTTTGTAAATATTTTTTTTCTATCGAAATGATCGATTTTTTTCAAAATTTTGCGAAAATATTTTGCACATATAATTTTTTTTTTGTAAATAGTCTTCCATCGAAATGATCGGTGTGTGCAAAGTTTTTCAAGTAATTTTTTTTTCTATTTGTTGGGTTTCTCGGAGTTTGTTTTCGGTTCTTTTACCGAGAATAGTCCCATTGAACCGATGTCATAGTTAGTGACTGTTCCCTATGATGGATGGATGACGACCGTCTTAAGGGAAATGTATTCGGTAGGAGTAGTGATTTTAATTAGTTTTCAGTCTTTTTCTTTGGTGGATTGCATCACTGAACCTGTAGTTACTATATGGTTGTGAAATTTTGGTTGCGTGTTGTAACTGATGTTCAAAATGTAAAAGTGATTCGTATGAAAACATGCAATTTTGTAAATATGTTGAGATACCTAGGCTGTAGAATTTGATTCGGTGTGATTGAGGCTTAATTTTTGAATTCATGTAATTGGCTAATTAAAGAGTCTGTGAATGTATCTTGAATCGAGCATGTGCATGAAGTGTGAAGTGAGGTATTGTTATTCCATGCTATTGTGAAGTGTCTAGAACTTGCCTGGTATGTGTACAAAACGAAATGAAGGAGGTGTAGTGTTAGAAAGGATGTAGGCATTTCTTTGTTTTAACCGTGAGTTTCTATTTTTTTTTTCTTGTCGTACTCTCCTTTTTATGTGACTGTATACCCTAGTCAGCCCATTGAGCCTTTAGCCGATTCTTTCTTCTTTTGTCCAAAAATGTATAAACTAAGCTTTATTCCTTCTTTTCATTAGCCGTAAAGTCTATACAAAACTCTTAAGCGCTTAAGAAGAACAGAAATTTTTTTCCCAAAGTGTCAAAGAGTGAGAAGGGTGAAAAGAAAAAAGAAAAGCAGAGTGAGGAAAGAAAAGAAAAAGGTGGAGGGTGCACTCATCATAATTAAATGATATTGAGGGTACATGAAAACCCTTTGTATTGTGTCAAGTGTGTTGGATGAAATGGGCAGTACGAAAGTAAACCAGCATGAGTGGGATGATAAAAAAAAAAGAGAAAAGAGAGAAACAATGTCCATGAGTCGATGGGAATGTGTTGAAAAGGCGCTTAAGGATGCTAGTGACTATTATTGGCTAATCCAATATAAACTAGTTCCATAGCTTCCATTACAACCCATTAAAGTCCTACGTGATCTTACATTGCATTTCTTTATATTAGTGGAGTAATACACTAAGGGCAAGCCTATGGGTCATGACATGATGCATGTGAATTCTTTTGGGAGAGAGAGTGAAATTAATTTTGACATGCCCCTACTTGAATGTTTGTGTGTTGCATGAACATAAAGGGGAAGATTCTCTTGAGTTGCAAGGGCACATGCTTGATGAAAGATTGATTTTCGTGTTGGATATCTTGATTAGCTGATTTGCATGAGTTTGCCGATATCAAGAGTCGGTTCTTAAAGTCTAGGAAGTCTTGATATATTAAAGGTCATTGCATTGTTAAGACCATGCATGTTTTCTTGATGATTTACAAAAATTGAATAATCAGTATGCCCGTAGCATAAATTGTCGCACCATAGTGGCAAAGGTTGGGATGTAATTTGCATGAGTTGTGTATGTGTTGTTCGAGGACGAACAAGGATTTAAGTGTGGGGTAAGTGATCTTGGGCAGATTTATATGCCCAAGTGATACTCAAACGATCATTTTCGTCTTGTTTATTGTGCAATGTGTATACATTTCATGTAATTGGTAATAAAATGTGAATTTATACTAACCAACATGATTAGCATTGTTTTGTAGGTAAAATATGATTTAGAGGAGCAAAAATGCATGTTGGAACAAAATAGGAGTTGGACTTGGATGCGAGCACGGAAAAGACATTGGAATGCACAATGTAAAGGGGCTCCGCGATGGAGCCGTGCCACGCTACCATCGCGGGGGCACACTGCATGGAGGATGAATTAATTTGGCAATTTCTAGTGAAGCCTCACGACAGCTCCGTGGCACGGAGGCAAGCCTCCGTGTTGCATGCCGTGCCACGTTGAGGCTATATTCCCGAACCCTGGATTTCCAGTGAGGGTCCGCGTCCATGCCGTGTCATGGAGGCAGTGCTCCGCGTTGGCCTCCATGACACGTTGCTTGTTATTCCGGGAAAAATTCCCAATAGTATAAATAGAACAATTAGGCTTATTTTTAATTAACTCAGACTTGGTGGAGCAAGGACGTGGGTTACAGGCAGTTGAGGGACGAAAAAGCTAAGGGTTTTTCTCTCTTTCTTTCTTCTTTCAATCAATTGTTTGTATGATTAACACTTGTTTTAGGATGATTAATCCACAAATGAGTGGCTAATTCTCTTCTTTGCTGAGGTTATGAACATTTGTGATGAATTTTGATTATTAATTATATGGTTTTCTTCTTCTTCTTCCATGTTGTTCTATTAATTCTTGTTTCTACTACATTATTGTGTGGTCGACATTAATGTCCATCTAAAAAGTCCGATTTCACTCGAGAGAGCACGAAATTGGAAAGTTATGAATTAATAGGGTATTGTTCTTAATTTAATTTTGGAAAATTGGGTTTTGATGTGCTTTCCTGATAGAAATATACTTGAAAGCCGTATTAGTCAATTTAGGAACCGGAATTGTATTGCTAGGTCATAAATTGCATTTGATCACAGAAATGTAGACGAATGGTTTATGATTCTAAAGTGAGATTAAATACGAGAGTTTTAATCTCTATGCTAATGTTCTTGGCTAGCAACAGGAAGAGAAGATTAACCAAATTATGATTATAATCAAGTTCATTACTTGTTCTTAACCTTGGCATGCTCATATCCATAGTTTCAATTCACAGTAAATATTTGTTAATAGTTTTAGTATATAATTCATAAACAAAAATTATTTAACTTTTGGTTACGTTGTTGTCAGCATATATAGAAGTAAGATAGAATATAGTATACTTGAGCAATTTTACTTATCCAGAGTCTCCTTGGTTCGATACTTGGCTTACTTAGCCACTTTATTACTTGTTTGACCACGTGCACTTGCGTGTCGGTTTTTAACCAATACCAAACCCACCGAACACACTCCGTGACACGTTACTCATTATTCCGGGAAAAATTCCCAGCAATATAAATAGAACACTTAAGTTCAGTTTTCATAATTCTGACTTGGTGGAGCAAGGACGTGGGTTACAGGCAGTTGAGGGACGAAAAGTTTAGGGTTTTTTCTCTCTTTCTTTCTTCTTTAATTCAATTGCTTGTATGATTAACACTCATTTTAAGATGTTTAATCCACAAATGAGTGGCTAATTCCTCTCCTTGCTGAGGTTATGAACAATTGTGATGAAATTTGATTATTGATTCTATGGTTTTCATCTTTTCTTCCATGTTGTTCTATTAATTCTTGTTCTTACTGCATTGGTGTGTGGCCTACATTAATGTACATCTAAAAAGTCCGGTTTCACTCGAGAGAGCACGAAATTGGAAAGTTGTGAATTAATAGGATATGTTCTTTACTTGATTTGGGAAAATTGGGTCTTGATTTGCTTTCAGGATAGAAATATACCTGAAAGTAGTATTAGTCAATTTAGGAACCGGAATTGTATGGCTAGGACATGAATTGCATTTGATCACAGAAATGTAGACGGATGGTTCATGATTCTTAAGTGAGGTTAAATACGAGAGTTTTAATCTCTTGGCAAATGTTCTTGGCTAGCAACAAGAAGAAAAGATTAACCAATTTATGATGATAATCAATTTCATTACATGTTCGTTTAACCTCAGCATGCTCTTATTCATAGTTTAGATTCAAAGTAGATAATTGTTCTTAGTTTTAGTATAAAAATTTATAAAACAAACTATCAACTTTTTGGTTACATTATTGTCTGCATTTTCAGAAGTAAATTATAGTATACTTGAGCAAATTGCACTTAATCCAAGTCTCTGTGGGATTGATACTCGGCTTACTAAATCCACTTACTACTTTTTCGACCATGTGCACTTGCGTGTTATTTTGTATACCCACAAACAGACCCGAACACTATGCAAGGTGTTAGTGGTGACGATGAGGGGGACTAATGGGCAATTGTTACAAGCAACGATCCATCCTGTCTAGTCGTTGTTTGATGACCTAGGAAATTGGAAAAAGGGCTGGCTAGTGCGGATGGATACAATGGGTCATTGCATCGTAGGACGACCTGTTAGATGAGTCATTGAACCTGGCAGTGGCCTTTTTCCATACGAATCATTAAGGGTGCTTTCATAATTTCTAAGCTTCTAACTCCCTAATGACATTTTTTAAGCCCTTAAGGAGTATTTTGAAAGGGTTTAGCTTATTCTAAGCCATTAGGTTCCCATGCATGCAAGTTATTGAGATCCCTTTTCAAGATCAAGCTAGAATTCTCTCAATTCTTTCCCAATTCTTTTGGGCTTTCAAGGCTAGTTGAGAATCATTTTGCCTATGTATTTAGGGCTATGAATGAGGGTTTCCTTCCACTCTCATGCCAAAATTTCTTCTCAAGTTCATGACTTCATGTTTTAATTCAAGTGTATAAATATATAGGGTTTTAACCCAATTTTATGAAATTCTCTTTGATATGTTTATGGGTCTAATCCCTTCATATTCTTAAGTATGTTTTGAAGTTTAATGAGAATATTTTATAACAAATTAATTAAAAATTTATGATTTCAAGTTATTAGAAATTATGCCCTATTATGCAAGTTTTATGAAAAATCAAGCTTATGATTCATGATTTCAAGTATGATGAGATATCAAGCATGATTGAATGTTTATGAATTCCCCATGTATGAATCCATGATTTTTACTTATGAAGTATATTTTAAGTATGCATGATTTTTTGATTTTGGCAAGCCCACACAGGTTAAGTATGTTTTCATGATTTGGCCAAGGCTAGTAAGATCAGCCTATTAAGTGTTTCGGAGTCAAGACTCCCAATGCATCTTATGATATGTTTTCAAGTCAATACTCTTAGTGTTTAGATTTTAGGCTATGTATCGATTATGATTTCAGCTTCGTTAAAAAACTATATGAGCACTATGCATGTTTTGGGAGTAGTGTCTAGCATCGAGTAGGCTTGGGGTCCGATGTTCCTCAGTCTTAGAATTACGTGTCAACATAGGTATATGTTAAATGTTTCGGACCTCTCATGAGATTTTTCACCTGTCGCAAGGGGCCTCAGCTTGATATCGATATCATGGTAGTTTCCTTAGTCGAGACAAGATTTTGGACGGCTCTGCCCACTTGAGTATGATAGTTGAGGCATCATGTAAGCTCTATCATGGTGGTGTATGTTATGACGAGTCTCCCATTGTTCCTCATAATTTCAGTTACTGATGTTCATGATTTACGATATTATGTTTTACAGTATATTTGACCCAATGATCAAGTTACGAGCTTTTACTTTCGATTTCAACTATGACAAGTCATATGATTTCTATTTCTAAAATTAGGTCACTATGTTTAACTATGATAATTTTCTTATGACTATGTGTGTCTCAAATATAGTTTTCAACATGCAATCCTTACTCTTATGATCTAATTGATTTATATTTATATGCATGATTTCAGTTAATATTTTCTAAGCATGTATTAATTACCTTGAATACTTAGTAAATTCAACGTACGTAATGCATACTTTATACTATTTCATTTCATGATATAGGTTTAGGTGATCCAACTCATTCTCACCAATAGCTCGCTTTCCCTATCAGTTCAGTTCAGCCCTGACTTGGGTGAGTCCTCATTATTCGATGGCGTCTATCATTTTAGTTTGGTGTTGTCAGTTTGTTTCAGTCTTGGGGATAGCTAGAGGGCTTGTCCCAGCATCTCATAAGATAGTAGAGGCTTTTCAGACAAAGACTAGTATGTTTAGCTTTGAGATTTAGCATTTTGATGTTACCGTTTGATGTATGCTTTGTGTTGTTTATACTTCCTCTTATTCATGTTTAAGTTATCAGTTTCCGTTTTAGTTTATGCTCTTGAGTTTCTATGCACATGCCATGAGTTGACTTGAAGCCATCCGTGGTTCTAGGTCTCGTGTCTCGATCCGGGGTCCCAGCTCGGGTTGTGAAAAATGTGGGTAGTGTCTGATACAACCAATATATTTAAGAGGGACCTTCAACTTTCCGTCAGATTTTAGTGGAACGTGGTCTGAAGTAGAGTATAGCCAACAAAGAGAGACAACAAATTACCACTTGGGCAGGCTCTTGTTGTGGCATCCATCATGGTCAAGAAGAGAATTGACATAGGCCAGAATGTTAGCATGGAGCTGAAGGACCAGGCTGCCAAGAAGAGAATTGGCATAGGCCAGATTGTTAGTATGAAGCTGAAGGACCGAGTAGTTTAGAAGACCACCTCCCTATCATTCCCATGCCTCATTACAAATTTGTGTCGGAGGGCAGGTTTTTTGATCCTACAAAGGGAGGAACTCTTCACAGATGCTCACTAGGGGATGAATATCACCAATATAAGAGACGACACCATGGTCACCGCGGCGAGCCAGCCTAGCTCAATTTAATCGGGTGGGCCCACTACTGAGGGTCAGGGACTCCATACTTAGGAGCCCATATCATAGCTCGTCAGTGAGGCAGACCCTATAGCAATAATAGATTCAGTCACCATAGTAACCATGCTAGTTGCACCACCAAGGCCACTCATATCAAATATTCACTTACTAGTTTGGCCTTACGGTTGGACAAAGAGAAGCGACAACTGGCACAACTTATTGAGGAATTATTGGCCTTTGTGTCCATGATTGTTGAGAAAGCTCTTTAGCTTCTATGGGACATTGTTAGGACCTCTTATGAGTCCTTGAGCTCATGACTGAAAGCCATGGATGCCAAGTTGCACCAGCTCAAAGGAGGTGCCAATGCTTCAGATATAGCGGTCCTCGGAGCGAACATAGAGAAGACTAGAGTTGCCGTGCTTGATATGAAAATGAGTGAGTGGAGGGTATATGAGGCGCAAATACCATTGGTGGACAGGATGCCACCAATTTCCAGCATTATGGACTATATTCCACGTGTGGTGCCATTTGTGACTGAGATTGTTGGAAATGTGTTTCTAGTGGAGAGTGATGTGTTAGACATTTTTTTATATTTAGATGCCAATGTGTGGAAAGGAAAATTATTTTTTCACTTGATTTGACCACACTCTAGAACTTGCCTTGCTACTTGTGCTTGAATTTAGGATTGACTATGGGTTGTAGAGATGAATTTAGGCCTTCTAAGTGCTTCCAAGACACTTATGCCTAAAGAGACCTATCAAATGATGCATGAATCCCTAGTCTCCTCTTTGAGCCTTTTGACCTTTTCCTTGATCAACCATAATGAGAGTTGAAGCCAATTCTCAAGTTGACCCTCTTTTTGAAGCTATCCTCTTTGACACTTGAAAAGCAATAAAAAAGAGAAGAGAGTTGTAAGTTGGGGATAATAACAAAGGGAATAAATAAGTAGGCCAAAAAGATGATGAATGGGAACATCCCAAGGTGTACTTGAGCAATGAGCTAACAAGAGGAAAAAGAAAAGAAAGTCAGAAAAAAGAAAAATAAAGTTTGAGCTCAAGAAAATACATTGGGGTGTGAAATGCTAAACCAAAAGAAGGGATCAAAAAAGTGAAAAGGTTGTGAAAAGTGATAAAGTGTTAAAAGATAGTATATGAGTCACTAGAAGCCAAAATTATACCCTACCAACCCTTTAACCTTCATTACAAGCTTCGAAAAACCCTTATGTGATCTCAACAAGAATATCCAAAAAGAAAGGCATTTGAGTAAATGGGCAAGCATATGGTAGCTATGATCTATCTTGTGAAGTTCTTTGTGAGAGTTAAGTGCATTTTCTCTCTCTTTGCCTTATGTGTCCTTGAGGGTGTGTGTTGTCATTACTTCACAAAAAGGACACTTTCCTTGATCTAATTGTGAGGGCATATGGATTTGAATGGCTGACACGTTTCACTTTTTTAATTTAGGTTTGTGCATGTTGAGATGATGTCATAAGTGGAGGTTGCATGCTTAGTTCAAATAGTTGCGAGAAAATTGTGTTTTGATTGATGGAGGGGGTGGTTGGATTGAATTATGTGTGTTGGTAGCTGTTGTAACCACCTTAGTCATGATAATTTGTAATTATGGCACAATAGTTAGATGTAGAGTAGTTTCACTTCTTAGTTTTCTTGAGGACAAGCAAATGCTTTAAGTTGGGGGTGTTGATGTCAGGAATTTTTGAGACATCTTTACTTTATTTCACATCAGTTTGTATGTCTTTAGGAGTTAAATAAGTGGAAGCTAACCTTATTATGCTATGTTTCAGGAACTCAAGCAATAAAAATATAAAATGAGTTTAGGCAAGAAAAATATTCATAGGATGAGGCAACATATGGATCGTCTGTCTAAAAGACAGTCCGTATCTCCTATCGTCCCTTCCCAACTGCAAATTTCAGAAACCCAACAAAAATGGTCCTTACAGTATGATTAAAGGGACGTACTATCTTCCAAAAAGACGGTCTGTCAATTAAAGAGTGCACTCAAGCTAGGCAGAATGAGAATTCTAAAGTACGGAGCAAGATATGAACCGTCTTTCCATAGGAAGGTTCATCACTCAAAGGATGACATGCTACTGGACAGAGGCTGAAAAGTAAAGTACAGACCAAAGGACGGTCCATCCATGTACACCTGGCACTCCAAAGTTTGAATTAATTAGGCTTTTTGGGACATAGTATAAATAAGCTTTTCTTGTAATTTTTAGGGAGCTTTTTCATTATTAAGTTCATAATTATGGTAGAGAGTAGAAATTATCTAGTTTAGCCCTAGTTTTCAGGTAGATTCTAGATCTTAGCTTGTAACTTGAAGATTTCAATTCATCTATTGAAGATTTCAATTTTTATTGGTAAGCATGTATAATTATAATAAGTCTCTTATTCTTCTTGATAAGGGTAACAAAACATAGATCTAGGGTTGTGATGTCTCCCAAGTGCACACAAGCGCACGTGATGTCAAGTATATAGGATTGTTAATTCCAGATGTTTTACCCATAGAGACTTGTCAATTTAATCATTATAAGGTTGTCACTTTAATTTCACTAATCTACAAAATAGTTAAAATGAGGATTGGTTTGGAAAATTAAACTGCTAAAACTTCAAATATAAAATTAACTAAGAAAAACAATTGTAAGCTTGATTGCATTTCGATGATGGTGAAAGACTAGGGCAAATGACACTTGGTTGGTTTCAAGTTGAGTTTTCAAGATGTAACTAAACTGGGATGATTCTTTCTATGGCTGATAGTTGCAAGTTACTATCCCATTCCTTGCGACTATCCCTAGAATCCAAGAACTATTTCATAATCCATAATGCCTATATCCCTATGGTCACAGGAGAACAATGATATGACGATTATGCCTACATGTGTTTTAACTAAATGGGGCTGAAGGGTATATCCCAATCCTCAACAACAACTTCTATCCTATCACCAATGGGTTGAAGTGTCTTTGAATTCCAATTCTGTATTTATGTTTAACTCTTTTGATTCTTGATGTCACCTAAGCGCACATGATCATCAAGTAATATATGATTGTTAAGTCCAGATATCGTATCCACAAGGACTTGTAAATTTAATCGTTATAAGGTTGTCACTTTAATTTTACTAATTTATGAAACAAATAAATGGAGATTGGTTAATTAAACTACTAAACATCAAATGTAAATATTAGATAAAACTAATGTAATCTTGATTGTATTTTGATAATGACGACAAACTAGGGCAATTACACTTGGTTGGTTTCAGGTTGAGTTTTTCAAACGCAATTAACCTAGCATGATTCTTCCTACGGTTGTTAGTTGCAAGTTACTATCCTATTTCTTGCCACTTCCCTAGCATCCAAGAACTACCTCATGAACCCTAACACCTATATCCCTATGGTCGTAGGTGAACATGAAACGACGATTATGCCTACTTGTATTTCAACTAAACGGGGTTGAAGGGTATATCCCTATCCTCAACAACAACTTCTATCCTATCACCAACGGGTTCAAGGGTCTTTGTATTCCCATTCTATATTTATCTTTAACCCTTTCAATTCCCTTTCCCAAGTTCAATCGAAAGCCAACAGATTACTTACAAGGTGATCAATCTCGTAAATAATAAATTAAAACAAATAAATACAAACAACCATAGAGATGAATCAAAACCAAGTTTATTACGCTTTAAAACAACCAACCATCCACCATGGCAACAACCCTAGATTATAAGTTTAGCCACTCATAGACAATCGAAAATATGAATTAGTCATCATCATATGAAAGTATGAAGTAAAGAAGAGAAAACCTAGTTATAGAACTTTGTCTTCCTTCCAAATGACTTACAAGTTGTCATTAACAAAATACGAAAAAGAAAATGAGAGGAGACTCCTCTTTGGCATCTCAACCTCTCCCAAATGTGAAGTACTATCAAATGATTGATAAATGATATGTAACAAACGACCTAGTCCTCATATTTATAGATGAGCCTTCAAATGATGCTTCTGCCCTTCAATACTAGGCTTTAAAATCAGCATTTTTCACCTCGGAATGGGCTTGGCTCGCTGGCCCATGTATCACGCCACAGACTTAGTCAAATTTTCAGCAATTTCAGCTCCAGAATAGGCTTGGCATGCCGCCCCCTCTATCTCTCCAAGGTGTTTGTCAAATTTCTCTAAGTCTAGACACCTCTTGGCGTGGGGCACCTCCTATTCTCCAAGTTTGTGAATTAAAATCCTCTAAAGTTTTAGGGTTGGTGCAGGGCGCCAGTCATAACACCAGAATGAGATTTTATTCTCTGAAGTTTGGGACTTGGCGCGGGGCACCAGCCATAGCACCAAACCCAGCAGATCTCAACTCTTCATCGCTTGCATCATCTTGAGCTCCTTTTGCTTAGTTTGTGGCTCAAATCAACTAAAATCCTTCGTTAGCACATAAAACACATAGATACATGAATTTAAGCATAAATTAAGGATTATGAACTCAAAACATGATCAAATATGGGTAAAAACATGGCAGATGGGCATGAAAATATGCCCAACATCACTACCCCATACTTTAACCATTGTTCATCCTCGAACAATCCTTAAAACACACATAAAATAATGTTTCACCATCACACTTGACACCTCTATCAACTCATACTCAACCAACTAGCATGGAAAAAATATAGAATGGTTTATCATCATACAACTATTCTCAACAAAGCATATAGAAAGATTTCTGCAAACTCTATAAATGACTCCTCTTTTCAATACAAAGGGCCAACATGATTAAGTGTGACACATGCAACAAGTAGTACAACAAATTTGAGCTCTTGTGCCCCTCACTTTTAGTGATGTTCCTCTCTCAACTTCATCTGTATAACACATGGAACATGATAAGTAAGGCAAACTCACTCTCACAAGTGATGAATGCACATATGCAACATACCATAGGCTTTCCCTTCATGTACATTTAGACTACCTAATTGTTTCAAGAGATTAAGATCACAAGGACTTTTCTTGGTTGTAATGTCAGCTAAGGGATGAGTAGGATTGATATTACATTTAATAGTGACTACCACCCTAAGCACGTTTAAGACATATTTCACTTTACTTGTCCACCACTTCTTTCCTTGCTTGTTTACCCCTTATCTACTCACCCTTGTCTTTTCTTTTCATGCTCCATTTTTTCTACTTAACTGCTAGTTTTCTAATCATAGAATAGCTGAGGATTTTGCAATTAAAGCTCTCTTTTTCATTTTCCTAGCATCAAGTAAATAACACACTTTTTTTTTGGGCACCCCCTTCCCTCACTTTCTTTCCTTACCAAAATTTTTCCCCTTAACATTATACTTCGGCGGACCTTACTTTCAAGTATCAAAGTGCTTAAGACTAATTTGGATCAATCAGTCTGAGCTCTCACAAGAAGAGGGATTAAGCTACTATTAAGGCTAAGAAAGAATAAGGCTTTTAGGCTCAAAGGGGTTAACTAGGAAGAATGACTAGGAGGGTAAAACAATTATGAGAAAACATGGCTTTTAGAAGAAATGCCTTGATCATCTCACAACTCCCTACCAACTAGTTATACTACTACACTAAGGCAACTTCTAGCTTCTACGATATATACATACAAAGCAATCCAGCTCATCTCTCATTGCAACAAGAATCTAATTGTTTCAACAACTACACATTCACACAACCATATTAAATGACAAATTAATTTCATAATTAAGCCCTAAGGATATGTTGAGCCAAATTAAAAAGATATGAGCGTCTCTGAAGGATTCTAACTTATGCGATCAAAATAACAACTCTTTTTACTCTAGCATAGCAGCTAAGCAAAATATCAACAAGCATACAAGTGGATGATCTATGACTCAATCCTTAAAAAAATAAAAATGTGATGAAACTTCCTTTAGACGGTCGTCATCCATCTATCACAGGGAAATTTCATTACTCTATGGTTACACACCAAATAAAATTACCCAGTTCAAAGGGCTCCCCTTCGGGAAAAAATCAAGGTCATAAAAAGAATTGAAGGGTGGGTGTGACATGCCATTTTTAAAAAATTATTTCAAATAACACATGATGGCATACTCACCCTATACTACAACGACTCAAACCAAACGAAACAAAAATATTTAGAAATTACCCTAAAATAAAAAATTACCCTAAAACAAAGAAAATCAAACATAGTATAGTGAAGACGAGCACAAGCCAAACATCCAGACATCCAAAGTTAATGTCATCATACTATCTATTACAGACCAAGACCTACAAATCATCAGTAGCTGTATTCTCTCAGTGTAAAGGTGGTAATTGAGTGGAGTTACTGGCTTCAGGTGGAAAACTACTTAATGAAAGAAAGTCGACATTCGAGGTATGTAAGGCTGATCTCGTCGGCAAGTTATTCTCGTTCTATAATGGTACGACCTATGTTCTTGAACGAAGATGATAATCCTATATGTTGTAACTAGCTGCTGCTGGTAGAGTATGATTGTATTGTTATGATTACCTGCTGTTAGTAGAATATGATTATATAAGTTGTGGTTAGCTACTATAAGGCGTTTTGAGAGTATATTGTAGTATTCCTTGTCGGGAAAGAGTATGTCAAGTGGGACTCATGCTAGGAGCGTCATAGGAACTCCTCTGTTCATCTGTTTACAGTAGTAGTAGAATTATGATATTTTGTTGTCAGGCCAAGGCCTTAGAAGTTTATGGTTAGCTGTTTGGCTTGATTTGGTAAGTTGGATAGCGTAGGCACATTCGGGCGATATAACTTTTAGTTTGATGCTTGTATTGTAAGTGAAGCTCGCCTAGAGGCCGATGGCGTACCATGACGCCTCTAGGGCCAGAAGTTGGATAGGATGGTCTTACCCTAGAGTCAGTGATACCAGAATTGCCTAGTGAATTGAGTAACATCCTACCATATAGTTGGCTACCGTCAGTGACCGTGTAGCTCCTTTCGACTTAAAGTTGGTCGTATCGGCTGCTTAGGAAACCACCCCAGCTGCCAATAGTCTGATGGACTATGCGATGTCCTAAGTAAGTATCTTAGTAGCCGTTATACGTGGGGCTAAAGCCTCTGGCTATCCATATAGATGCCCATGTACAAGTTGCCTAGAAGGGCTATGTCTAAGTATACCTACCTACGGGGCTAAGGGTTGCTCACAGGAGCAATATGTTATCAGGACAGACCATATTGACGCGGATGAACTAGAGCCTTAGTATTATGTTAAGGCTATCCTTCGGCAAGTTACATTTATCATAAATTTAATACGACTTGTATACCTATAGTACTTCAAAGTAATCCTATTGTGGTCAACTTCTACAAATAGAATTGAGAAAATATCGATGACATAGTAACCATCGTCAGAATTAAGTAGCTTGTTCTCTGCATTCGATATTTGGGTTGTTGATTATTTTGTTGCCTATGGGGCTATGCTTGCAAGAGTAATATGATTTCCGAAGGGACCAGACTGAGGTCGTGTGGACCGTATTGAGGTACCCATCTGCTTGCAGGAGTAATATGATGTCCAAAGGGACCAGATTGAGGCTGTGAGGGTCGTACTGGGGTACCCATTTGCTCGTAGGAGCAATATGATGTCCAAAGGGACTAGATTGAGGCCACGAGGGTCGTATTGAGGTATAGTCACCTCCAGAACCCTCTATGCCGAAGTGGCATCATGATCCTCAGACGAGCGAAGGCTCGGGGTCTAGTTACAAGAGTCCAAACGACTCAGATACAGTTACAGGAGCCTAGAGGCTCAGACGCAGATACGGCTACAGGAGCATAGACGGCTCAACCCAGAAATAGGATCCTATCAGGCTCGTACACAATTTTAGAGGATGAGTACCTCGAGTTACAATATGCTTACGAACCTTTAATAGTCCAGATATGAGAAGTGTGCATAGTTTGTACTTTCCGAGGCTTATGGAGGCCCAGGTAGGTTATCCTGTGTTGATTGTACCTTCCAGGCTTATGGGAGTAGGTTAGGTTCTTGTTTGTATACTTGATTGCTAGTTACAACCTATGAATGTATAGTTGTACAGTCTCAGATCATATACGTGTAGTGATTTACTAGATGTAGGTTATGAATGAGAAAGTTTACAGGTTATCTTCTGCCCCTTCTTGCTACTTAATTTCAGTTTTTATTAGCTTTTGCTCAGCTCTTTAATTACTTCCTTACATATTCGGTACATATTATACTGACGCCCAACTGTGGAACGTTGCATACTTGCCTATAAGTTTAGATGAATAGATCGTGAGATCTCCTAACAGTTATTCAAAGTCAGCAATTCGGCCAGCTCCTCTTATTCGGAGTTGCCAAGTTTTGGAGGTTACCTGTCTTTTATTTGGATAGCATTTGGGTAGGCTGGGGCCTTTTCCTGACCAATATGTTCACTCTTAGAATCTTGCAGACTATAGTATTCAATAAGTTGGTTGTTGTTGTCCATGTGGGGTCCATATAGGTCTTATCTTGTGCGTTGGCATGTGGGGCCTAGTGTAGCTACTTGTTTTCATTCTTGTCATAACTAGACATCATGGTGGTCTTGTTGGCCTGCATAGGATCCCTTTATTATTCTGTTGCTGGGGTAGCTGTCTTCCTTTACATGTGCTGCATAGACTTGTCGGCCGGAGACTGTGTTTGCAACCGATATATAGCAGTTTGTCGCTTTGATATTAAGTTTCTGGTAGGCACCAAAGTCGCTTATGCCCAACCAGGTTAGCCCAGATTCCAGTATCGCATTAGGTGCCAGTCATGCCTCCCAAGGTGGGGTGTGACAAACTTGGTAGCTGAGTAGGTAGTATCCCAGGGAGTCTGCAAGTTGTGTCTAGCAGAGTCTTGCTTATAAATGTATTGTGAACCACATTTTATAAGCAGGAGGCTACGAGGCATGATTGTATGGTTACCCCTCTTTCTTCTCAAATTGTGATATAGAGTCGAGTGGTATAGGGATGAGTCCCTAAGCTTTCATTGTTATGTCTATCTAGGGTAATGTTTGATATGGGACAAACTTCAGTCAGTTGCAAGTTAGTTACAGCAGTAGGAGGGGGTTACCAGTGATGTGCCACAGCTGGGGGATAGTTAGCCTAAGGGCGGATGCAAATGTCTTTTAATTTCCCTATCATCCTCCTAGGGCACCAGGAACCTCATAAGGTAATAGATATGCCAACACCGTCCCCAATTCTTTCTACAGCCTCGAAATAGGAGGTCAAGAGTATAGTATATATACATGAGTTTTCTTACCTGCTAGATATTTAGAATTAGACAGGGACAACAGTTAATTTTGGGTCATCTGAAATATGTGATGGATTGTATGAGGTTTATAGATCCAGCTCTTAGAGTTTGTTGGATTTCGCAGATTAGCACTGTATAGAACGATGGGGTCATTTTCCACCCCCAGCTTGTTCTTTCAGTACAGTAAAAAGTGTGAGTATCAGTGTCATGTTGACTAGAATAAATAGTAAAGAAGGGATAGATTTGATGATTCCCGAAAAGGGTTAGGGAATGGTTAAGACCCCTAGTGCATGAATACGTAACCTAGACCCTCATGGTAATAAATCAAGGGGGAGGAAGATAAGATTGCCAGTAAGACTCAAGTATGTGTGGAAGTCCATAGCAATAGCCCCCCAGCAATAGTAAAGCTCAGATCAGCAATAGACTAAATCCCCCACAGTGTGTGAATGGCGGTAGTGGATACCTACAACATTATGACTAGGACCCCCAGTTTGTTGTTAAAGTACAGAGAGGTTATAGGATGGGAACTGACCCAAGTGCGGGTTAGGAGGATATAGGGAGAGTAGACTCAGCCAAAAGTATCTTTGTCGGTGGGATTCATGGGGCACGAATCGCAGATCTCAGCCTATAGAGGTAAGGAGAAAGCACGAGTATCTAACTTTGGAGGAGGACAGAATCACCTCCAGGCGGTAGCGGGCTAATAGAGATTGGAATCGCCATTGAATGTCGAGAAATAAGCATCAAGATGAAATTTAGAGGATAGTGAGGTTGTAAGCTGGAATACTGCAATGTTACCACTAGTTGTGGAGGCAAAAGAGTGACGGTATGGAGATCCTAGCCTAGTGCAACCAAAGATAAGGCCCAGTAGAAGGAGTCACCGGCCCTTGAGAAAGTAGGGGACAGATTCTTGAGACTCAGAGGCTGACTCTATATTCTAAATGTGGCAGGGCTTCATCAGTAGATGGTAGAAAGGCATGCCATGTCTGTTGTCCCCCACCCGAGTTTGGCGAAAATGCATTAGGTTATAAAATAGATCTACTGCTGGCACAGGAAGAAGAAGGATATTACCGAGTTGTGGCATAAAACTGTAATGGCTAGCAAAGAGAGGTTCGATCTTAGAAACTAGGCAGGCTATTCTTGGAAATAGCCGTGCTTGTGTGAAAGTGGAAAGTAGATAATATGAATATAGCTACTAGGTTATGTTTCAGCTAAATAATATGTTGAGTTAAGTACTAAAGAGATAGACTGACTATATGATGTTCCCGTATCTATTACAGTCTTAAAGAGGGGCACAACTCGCAACTAGGTTTTGGAAAAGGTGTAAGAACAAATTGGGACGTATGTTAATTTAAGTACCTTCTCGTCCCCAAACAAATAGCCAAGCAGAGTGCACAATTTAGATGCCTAGAGATCTGTTATGGGTGGAAAAATGGGCCCCCTACATGATAACCTAAAGTAGATAAATTAGGGGTAGCTGAACCAGGCATACTACATCAGTTAGGGGGAAAAAGTTAAACTTATCAGAGATTATATACTGGCAACCTAGGTCGTCGAAAGTCATACTCTAACATATGGCATAGGGAGTTAAGGATTGAAGCAGTGACTAGATGTTCTTGTAAACTTCGCCAATGAAGGGTGTTATGAGTTCTAATAAGAAGCGCAAGCCCAGCCCTAGATTCATTAAACCTTACCGGGTCCTCCGGAAGATCGGTCAAATGGCCTACGAGATAGAGTTTTCTTCGGGGCTAAGATGTCACACCCCACCTTGGGGAGTATGACGGGCACCTGGTGCCTGCTAGACTCTGGCTCTATTTCAAGAAATGAACCGGCTATATAGTGGCTGTAAATACAGCTCCCCGGCCGATTAGGCCTATAGCCACCTGTACTGTATCATCAGCTAACAAGAATCATCTCATATAGGGAAACCTATATGGGCCGACAAGGCCACCATGTTGTCTAGTTATCTTTAACACCATATAATAGAATACTAAACGACTACGTGACCGGCAAGGTCACCACTACCATCAGACTATGGCCCCACACGACCAACATAATCAACAAAGCTAAGCAACTAAACCAAACGCACGGCCTCACACGACCGACACAACTAACCACAGGGAAATATATACAGACTGCAAGCCTCTAGGAATACTGATAAGATGGTCGGGACAGGGCCCCGTCCTACCCGTACTATACAACAAAAGAAAATGAAATACACCTATGAATATCAAGCTCCGGATGACAGGAGTTGATGACTCTGCGCTGGCTAGGATCACGAGGGATCGACTCCTCGTCTGTGAGTACCTGCAGGCAAGCAATACAGCGCCCCTACGGGCGTCAGTACCACAGGTACCGAGCATGTAAAGTAAACCGAAATGGGTAACAACAATAACATGACATATAAACAGGAAGTAGCTGAATCTATCTGGCTAAGGATAACTAGGGAGAGTTTACATATTCTGTAACTAACTGACGGCGTGTCATCCTACTGTTTATCAGTATCTAATAGCACATATAGATATACATATAGATACAC
This sequence comes from Datura wrightii, assembly GCA_035772735.1. Lineage (NCBI taxonomy): Eukaryota > Viridiplantae > Streptophyta > Magnoliopsida > Solanales > Solanaceae > Datura > Datura wrightii. The sequence goes on from JASDFA010000006.1 coordinate 31,842,310, forward strand.
ACAATACCTGACCGGCCCCCATAAGTCGGAAGGTGCCGATCAACAGAACAATCTATATACCCCTACCCGGGTCTAAACCAACCAAAAATAAGTCACTCCACTCATTCGATAACTGTGAGCTCCTCCTACCGGCCCCCTTGGGTACGTAGCTCAGGCCTTGGCCTCTGACGATAAACTGTGTCTGAGTCCGAAGACTCCTGCCTCTGGGCACAAGTGCGCAACGGGGTAATCTAATGCTGTATCTGTAACTGAAACTGCCCCTGGGTGCAAGCACGCAATAGGGTAATTTTATAAAAATCTGTATCTGAAACTGCCCCCAGCCACAAGCGCACACAGAGTAATCTGCCCCTGTAAACAGAATCTGGCTCTGCGTAGAGTAAACTGAACTGCCCCTACAAGCAGGGTAATCTGGACCGTATTATCATGGTGGTCGGCCATCATCGTCCTCTAGGCGAACGACATCACCCAACTGGTGGCGGTATCTGAATCTGGTATCGACACAGCTATAACCCAAGGGCGGTGGGGATGCTAAAGGGTGCCCACATGCCATAACAAGTCTCAACATGCAAAACACATACACAGCAAGCATGCTCAAATGAAAAATACTAATCATATTCTCTTCTTTTATTTCAAGGCCAGTCCATACTAAACAACTGATGCTATATTCTGTTTTACGCTGTTTCTGATTGCTGGGCTAACTGCTACCTGGCCTTTATCTGTTTATCTGATTATTGTTATCCGCGATCTGAAGCTATGTCAGTTTCTAGAGCCATATCTGCTTCTGGAACTACATCTGTATCTGGAGCTATATATATATATCTGATTACTGATCTGATTACATCTGGATATAACTCAATAACATAGGACATGCCATCTATAACTGGATATAGCTCAATAACATAAGATGTGCTATCTATTACCGGATACAGTCTCAACAAATGTAATACATACTATGTAATCTTGCTAATTCATTATACTGCTTTTACAACTTCCATTCTGGGTATTACGTAGAAACATACTGAGCTACTAGCTGATACCACATTACTATCTAAAATCATCTGACGATCCGTTATTCTGATTATCACATGATACGTAATGCTATACTAGCATGCTTGCTGGAAATTGTACTGAAATCGTTCCTATACGCTGGGTATCTGTTAATAGCCTTTATTCTATTTATTTTCTAGACTGTACTTCCTGGCTTTGCCGAAAGAATAACTTTACATACCTGGTTTCTGAGTACTCGACTGACCGATGTGATTTCCATCGGTACTTTTGCTGTTTCTCACAACTACATTTATATACATGTCAATTAGAACTAAATACATTAATATTCGGGAGAAATTATCACTTTTGATATATATTTATCCCAAACTTCAACCTTTCGAAAAATGGTGGAAAACTCGTTATTTCTCGATAGTCCAGAAGGGATAAATGCTCACTGCAACGCTAGGAACACATTGGTACTAATTTAAAGCAATTCTATTTACTTTACCTCGGTAGCACGACATTTCGCCGGCCAAATTTCACGAAACCAACTCCGTAGGATTGCTCTCTGCATCTTTATACCTCTGTATCTAAGCCGGAACAGAGTTTAGACCGTGTTTCGTAGCGTAATTGGAAGGAAATTATGTATTTTTGTCGTGGGTTTTGCCTTATATGGCTACACCCTCTGTTTTTTGTTGGTTTTTATTGAAGAACATGGAAAAACCGACTTTGCCTAATTTTTTTTTGCTAAATCCCTTAACCAACATGCCATTAGGCTATTTATTTTATTTAAAATTTACAGGGTGTAACATAAATCTGTTTATCAACTCTACGCAAGCACATAGAAGACCTTGTCTCAGATTAATCCAATTGGGGACACTCAAGGTATAGAAGCATTGTTCCATGGAGAGACTCCAATTGTTATAGGAGCCATCCTGGGAACCAAAGTTGTAACTTATTAGAGTATCATGGGGGGGGGGGAAATCTAGAAGAAATGAATTGAAAACTTATGAATGATGCAAAATACGGATAGTTTAGTTGTTCTAGGCTCTACAACGATGGTATACAGACTCAGATAATTTAAGTTAAGGTAAGATAGTTTCAGATGTTATACAATTGACTTTGTCACTATTATTATTAGTTGTTTACATATATGTGGGAGAGATATGTTTCAGTTGCAAGTAGCATTCTATGTGATGCCTGTGTTGGACTTTTCTGCGTTTTAGGTTTTCTGGAGAGTCCACACTATAGAGGAGACTCTGCCGAAATCTTCCTGGCGATAGTTAAAGGAATCGAGTCTCTTAAGCTTAAGATTACATTCGAGGAAAAATGTTCCTAAGAGGGGGATGATGTTACACCGCTTAAGTTTCTATCATTTAGCCGATGCATTCGTACGTATGTTGAGAGTTTTGAGTAGGACGCATACGGAAAAGGGCTCAGGGAATGAACGCGTGAGCACGCAATCAAGTGAGAGGGAGGAAAGGGATCAGAGGCAGGCTGCAAGGGGTGGCACATCATGGAACTCCCTTCTCCGCAAGGGGTGGCACATTGTGGCCCTACCCCAGTGCGATGGGAGGCTGCCGCACCCCCTACCACTGCCTCCTATATATAAGTTTTAAGTGTGAACTTTAATTCATTGGAAAACACTTCAAAGATAGATCCTCGACCCTACGATGAAGTCCTCTCAACCTTTCTTCGGTTTTTCATCAAATTACACCATTAAACTCCGTCCAAATGTAAATTCATCTTAGATAATGAGTTCCAGGCCTACGGTAAGCATCACTGCGGAGTTACTTCTTGAAAATTCGCTCGGAGAACCAGAACCCTGCCAAGCAAAGTTGTCAGAATAACTTCTAATTGGCTTCTATGCGACTACAAGTGACAGGTAAGCATTCCTACCTTCTGTACTCTTGGGAAATGGTGAGTTTTTGGTCGAACTAAATGAAGTTGAAATTATAGCTAACCCTATTGAAAAGATATTGTTATTGGCCATTCTTATTATTGAAAATAGCTGTATTTTCTCAGTGTAAAAGCAAAAATTAAGTGGAGTTACTAGCTTCAGGTGGGAAACTACTTAATGAACGAAAGTCGGCATTTGAGGTATGTAAGGCGGATCTCTTTGGCTAGTTATTCTTGTCGTATATTGGTACCACCTATGTTCTTGAAGAGAGATGATAATCCTACATGTTGTAACTAGATGCTGCTGGCAGAGTATGATTATATATGTTGTGATTAGCCGCTGTCAGTAGATTATGATTATATAAGTTGTGGTTAGCTTTTAAAAGACATTTTGAGAATATATTGTAGTATCCCTCATCAGGAAAGAGTATTTCAAGTGGGAGTCATGTTAGGAGTGTCATAGGAACTCCTCTGTTCATCTGTTTACAGTAGTAGTAGAATTATGATATTTTGTTGTAAGTGCCAAGGCTTTAGAAGTTTATGGTTAGCTGTTTGGCTTGATTTGGTGAGTAGGATAGCTTAGGGCACAGTTGGGCGATATAACTTTTAGTTTGATGCTTGTATTGTTAGTGAAGCTTGCCAAGAGGCCGATGGCGTACCATGGCGCCTCCAAGGACAGAAGCTGGATAAGCTGGTATTACCCTAGAGTCAGTCGCGCCAGAATTGCCTAGTAAATTGAGTAACAACCTGCCATATAGTTTGCTACCGTCAGTGACCGTGTAGCTCCTTTCGGCTTAAAGTTGGTCGTATCGGCCGCTCAGGAAACCACCTTAGCTTCAAATAATCTGATGGACTATGTGATGTCCTAAGTAAGTATCTTAGTAGCTGTTATACATGGGGCTAAAGCCTCTGGCTATTCATACGGATGCCCACATACATGTTGCCTAGAAGGGCTAAGTCTAAGTATACCTACCTATGGGGCTATGGATTTCTCATAGGAGCTATTTGTTATCAGGACAGACCAGATTGACGCCGATGAACTAGAACCTCAGTATTATGTTAAGGCTATCCTTCGGCAAGTTACGTTCATCATAAATTTAATACGACTTGTATACCTATAGTACTTCAGAGTAACCCTATTGTGGTCAGCTGTTACAAATAGAACTGAGATGACATCGATGACATAATAACCCTTTTTAGAATTAAGTAGCTTGGTCTCTGCATATGATGTTTGGTTGTTGAATGTTTTATTGCCTACGAGGCTATGCTCGTAGGAGCAATATGATGTCCAAAGGGACTAGACTGAGGCCGTGAGGACCGTATTAAGGTACCCATCTGCTCGCAGGAGAAATATGATGTCTGAAGGGACTAGATTGAGGTCGTGAGGGCAGTATTTAGGTACCCATCTGCTCGTAGGAGCAATATGATGTCCAAAGGGACTAGATTGAGGATGTGAGGGCCGTATTGAGGTATAGTCACCTCCAGACTTCTCTATGTCGTAGTGGCATCATGACCCTCAGACGAGCAAAGGCTTGAGGTCTAGTTGCAGGATCCCAGACGGCTCAGATACAGTTACAGGATCTTAGACGGCTCAGATACAATTACAAGAGCCCAGATGGCTCAGATACAGTTACAGGAGCCTAGATGGCCCAACCCAGAAACAAGAGCCTATTAGGCTCGGATATAGTTTTAAAGGACGAGTACCCCCGAGTTACAATATGCTTAAGAACCTTTAGTAATCTAGAATGAGAAGTGTGCATAGTTTGTACTTGCCGAGGCTTATGGGGGCCCCTGGTAGGTTATTCTGTGTTGATTGTACCTTCCAGGCTTATGGGCGCCAGGTTAGGTTCTTGTTTGTATACTTGATTGCTAGCTACATCCTATGAATGTATAGTAGTATAGTCTCAGCTCATATACGTGTAGTGATTTGCTGGATGTATGTTATGAATAAGAAATTTTACAGGTTATGTTCTGCCCCTTCTTACTACTTACTTTCAGTATTTATCAGCTTTTATTCAGCTATACTTCCTTATATATTCGATACATATTGTACTGATGCCCAAACTGTGGGGTGCTGCATACTTGCCTGCAAGTTTAGACAGACAGATTGTGAGATCTCTTAGAAGCAATTCAGATTCAGCAGTTCGGCCAGCTCCTTTCACTCGGAGTTGCAAGGTTGTAGAGGTTACCTGGCATTTATTTGGGTAGAATTTGGTTAGGTCGGGGCCCTATCCTGACCAATATGTTCACTCTTAGAGGCTTGCAGACTACAGTATTCAGTTAGTTGGTTGTTGTTGGCCCCATATATGTCTTATCTTATGCGTTGGCCGTGTGGGGCCTAATATAGCTTCTTGTTTTCATTCCTGTCATGACTAGACATCATGGTGGTCTTGTCGGCCCGCATAGGATCCCCTTTTTATTCTGTTGCTAGGTAGCTGTCTTCCTTTATAGGTGTTGTGTGGCCTTGTCGTCCCAAGGCTGTTCTTACAACCAAGATATAGCAGTTTTTCACTTTGATTTTAAGTTGCTGGTAGGCACCAAGTCAGCTCAAATTCCAGTATGGGATTAGGAGCTAGTCATTCCTACCAAGGTAGGGCGTGACAAGAGCCTCATCATCATCAAGCAGCTCCTCAAAAGCCGAGCCCACTCGGTAGATCAACATAGCACTCTCTGTGAGCGGCTACCGTGCCTCTAAAGCTGAAATCTCCTCTACAATGGCTAGTCGACCTCCTATCTTCAACTATAATTCCATCATCCCAAACAGACGATCCTACCAACTCTCATCTTGGGCTTGCCGATCAGCTATAGTAAGAGAGGGTCCTGTGGAAGGGGCAATCTCCTTTACCTTTGTGATGTCTATCATCTGCCCAGCTATGTTTCCTGCCAAAGGTAAAATGAGGTCTGCACCCTCCTCCTTGATACCTACCTCTCTTAAGTACCTGGTCAGGAGACTGCTGTGAGAATATTTCTATCTACAATTTTCTCATGATCTCCTCATATTGTGGCAAATCACAACACCAAAATTAATCGGTATCCCCTTCATCAGCATGTACACCAAAATAATCGGCTCGCGGTTCACCTCTATCAAATGTGTCCTAGGGAGAAAAACGACACATACCAGCTTCACCTACACCTTTGCCTCCCTATTCAAATATGCAAATGCAAGTTTGGAATGGGTTTCATTTTGGTCTCTCGCCCTTTAGGTGGATGAGTGCTCACAGCTCAAAGTGTGGCAGATGTCTCTGTATGGCGGTTTTTCCAATAAGATGAAATATTGTAAAGGGTCTACTACAGGTGTCTCTAAGAAAGTATTGAACCTCTTGGCCGTGAATCGCACCACCTTTCCTCTGATTTTGACCTTTGTACTCTCTCTAAATATGGTGTCCCAGTTTGCATAAAATTCCCTCACCAAAGTGAGGTTGCAGTTCTCCAGCTCATTGACGATATAGCCAGCTCCCAACTCACGTATCTTTTCCCAAATAGCTGGGAACTCCAATGCCAAGCGGCCCTCATCTATCCTATTCTCAGGGGCATACTTGGGTTCTTTTTGAGTGTTAAACCAAGCAAGCCCATGAGACTCAACTTTTTTTGCTCCAAATCTCCTTGCGGGGCCTGCTTTGGGAGCCGAGGAACTAGCATCCGTCTTCCTTGGTCTACCCCTCTTTCGGTTTTTCTCGGCTACATTCATCTCATTTCCTTTTGATGTCAAATAGGGTACTCAAGATTTCCCCATCATCATCCAATCTCATCAATTTACTTTTAATTCACTAACTCATACTACACCACGTTCATGTATTTTTCTTTCTTTTCAACTCTCTAGTTTTTATCTTTTAATCAAGAATGGCCAATGTAAGCTATCCCTCTTACTTTTCTTCTCCAATTCCCAATTCAAGTGATTTCATGTAATGGAGATACAACATTCAGTTTAATCAACCAACTATAAATAATTGACTACCATTCACATGAATTAATCAAGAAATTCACCAACTCAAGCAATTATCACATTCAATAATTTAAAGCTTCATGTACTTTCTCTCTCTACAATCAATACACCTACCCATCAACATTAAAGAATTCAATTCACCTACCCATTCATTCCCACAAGTTCACATCAACATATTCAACAAAAAATCAAGTTACCCATCAAAGATATCATACAATCATGGAAGAATTTAAGACAGTAAGCTCATAAAACCCAAAACATGAAGTTCAAGCTTTTTACCAATAATGGTGATTTTTGGGTTCTAAATCTTGGGGAAGAAGGGTGTGGGAGCATGCTTACACCGTTAATCAACTAAGAGAGAAGAAATATACTTACTTGAGTTAAAGATGAGAGGTTCACCAATTTGGTGGAGAAGACAAAAATGGAGGGGAGAGGAGATGGGAGAGAGAAAATTTTAGATTTTTTTGTTTTTCAACTTTTTGAGGGAAAAAGGATTAGTGGTACTTTAAACAAAAGGTGGGGCATGGATTTTATGCAATTTTAAGTTCTTTTGAGTCAATATTGACCAAATATTTTTAGCCATTTTCCTTTGGTGCGCCGAACCTCCTATCTCACCACAGACTTAGAATTTTTTTTCTTCTGGAGATAGGGGTTGGCGCGGCGCGCCACCCATAGCGTTACCTGAAAAAAATTGTTTCTTTTAGGATTTAACTCCTGTCGTCCATGCTAGGCATCTCATCCCAGACTTACACTTTTATCTTAATGTCCCAGCTTATTCTTGCCTCTTACGCCCTATTCGTCTCTACAAAACAAATTATAAAACTTACAAAATGTTAAAAAGAAAGGATGGGTTGCCTCCCACCAAGCGCCTTATTTAACGTCATGGCATGACATTCATGGGTTTCCTCCCACCAAGCACCTTCGCAGCATGACATTCATGGGTTGCCTCCCATGTAGCGCCTGATTTTGACATCGCGGCATGACTATGGTCCTCGTCACTCCTTCATTTGAGTGGACTTGTGGCCATACCACAAATCTAAATAACTATCATGCAGCACTTGTTGCTCCATCAATTTATTACACCCTCCAGGTTCTCATGATTGTTTCATTTTGAAGTCCTCATAATGAGGTGGCATTCGTGCTGCTCTGAACACTTGCCCTACATAGACTTGTACTTTCATAGACATTTTTCCCGACTGAACATGTATAACTACATCAGTCGTGGATAAAAATCCTCTACCCAGAACAAGGAGAATAGCTACATCTGATTCATAGTCCAAGTTTCTAAAAGTCCACAGATGGAAAGAAAGGTCCTACCTTAATCAAGAGATCTTCAATGATTCCTTCAGGATAGGCCAGAGACCGATCCGCAAGCTGCAACGTCACTATGGTAGGACGTGGTTCACCTAATCCCGATGTTCTAAATAGGGATGCAGGTATTAAATTTATGCTCGCACCCAGATCAAACAAGTCTAACCAACTTCCTTGCTTCCAATAGTGACCTGTATAGTGAAACTCCCAGGATCCTTAAGCTTTTTAGGAATTTCATTCTTGATTTAGGAATTGAACTCTTCCGTAAGAGCCACGGTTTCAAACTCTGTATGCCTCCTCTTGTTTTCCATAATATCCCTTAGATACCCGACATACTTTGGAACTTCCTGCAAAAGTTCCACCATTGGAATATTCACATGAACCTACTTCAACAATTCAAGAAACTTACCACAGGCTATGTCCTCTGATTTTTCTTCAACCTTTGAGGAAATGGGGGAGGTGGTCTAGCTACTGCTATTTTTGGTTGTGAATTGCTAGAGTCCCCTACCTCAGCCTTGGATTTCACTACTTGTTCCTCATCAATTGTTTCTTTGCTGGGGACAATCTCACCCAACTACTTATCACTGCGCAAGAAAATAACATTTACATTTTCTTTGGGGTTCTTCTCGGTATTACACGGGAGTGCCCCTTTTGGTCTGTGGTTTTGTTGCAGAGCCAATTGTTCCATTTGCCTTTCAAGATCATAGATGGATTTCTACATTTCATTTACCACTTGCATTTGTTGCACCATCCATTACTTTATTGTCTCCTCAAGAGAACTGCTCTGCTGTTGGTTTTGTGGCCTTTGATAAGTGTTTTAGGGCCTTTGGAAATTTTGGTTCCCTCCCCACGGAGGATTTTCTCCATTCTGGTACCTCTGATTATAGCCATTACCTGCAAAACCTCCACCACGGCCTTTTTGTCCCACAAAATATACAAACTCAAGATTAAGAGGACAACCTGAATAAGCGTGGCCTTCACCACATGCCTTACATGATAGTGGTGGGATTTGTACCTGCTGGTGTTGTTACCAACTTACTAATCACATTCACCAACTGGCTAATATCTGTTCTGATTGTCACTACACCATCAACCTCAAGCTTTCCCTACACCTTTGCTGCTGCAAATCCTCTGCCTGAATCCTGATAATCCTGACTCCCTACAGACATAAGGTTCAAGAGAGCCTCAATGTCATCATAACTTTTGGACAGAATCTGTCCCTCTGCTGTAGCATCAAGAAGTATCTTAGACTCGAGCTTTAGAACCTCAATGAAATTATGCCCGATTATCTCCTTATGTTGCATGTGGTATGGACAATCCCTCAAATAACCCTTGTAACGTTCCCATGCCTGAGCTAATGTTTCTCCACTGCTCTGTATAAATCTAGATATCTTTCCTCTTAGTTCTTTAGTTCTTCTCAAAGAGAAAAAATGATTGATGAACTTGTCTGAGAGAATTTCCCAAGGTGTGATGGATCCTACAAGCTCATTTTGAAGCCACTCTTTGGCCTCTCCGATCGGTGAGAACAAAAATAGAGTCAACTTGACATATTTATCTGACATGTTTTGGTAGTGGAGATTTTCACTCAGCTCTACAAATGTCATCAGCTGCCTGTGGAGATCCTCATGCGGCTTGACTAGAAATTGACAAGTGTTTTGGACCAACCGCACAGTCCCTTCTTTCAGCTTAAAGTTCACAGTGATGACCGGTTTAACAATTGCTTTGGAGGCATTTTCCACTTTCAGCCATCACTAGAACTCTCTCATTCTCTTCACCCATTGCTTGCCCATTGTTCTCCACAATTAACCTTCAAAAGGTTCTCTCTATTTCAGGATCAAGAGAAGCTAAGGATGGTCCTTGACTTCTCGTGTTTGGCATACACTAAGGCAAACAACCCTATTAACTTCAACAAAAATAAGAAACAAATGTAAAATACAGACTAGAGAAACAAAATTCTCTCCTACACAAGTTATTTTGTTATTATATAAATAAAGATATCTGGGTTTATATAAAAAGGATGCTATAAATATTCTGAAATATTAAACAATATTCAAGTCCTTGGAAATGGTGCCAAAAACATGATATCTCCCAAGCGCACGCAAGCGTCAAGTAATATAGGATTGTTAAGTCCAGATATCGTACCCACAGGGACTTGTCAATTTAATCGTTATATGGTTGTCACTTTAATTTCACTAATAGATGAAAAAAATAAAATGGAAATTGGTTTAAGAAAATTAAACTACTAAGTTCAAATGTAAAGATTAAATAAAACTAATGCAAGCTTGCTTGTATTTCGATAATGATGACAAACTAGGGAAATGACACATGGTTGGTTTCAGGTTGAGTTTTCCAGATGTAATTAACCTAGCATGATTCTTCCTACGGTTGTTAGTCGAAAGTTACTATCCCATTTCTTGCCACTTTCCCCAGCATCCAAGAACTATCTCATGAACCCTAATGACTATATCCCTATGGTCGCATGAGAACATGAAACAACCATTATGCCTACTTGTATTTCAACTAAACGGGGTTGAAGGGTATATCCCTATCCTCAAAAATAACTTATATCCTATCACCAATGGGTTCAAGGGTCTTTGAATTCCCGTTCTGTATTTATCTTTAACCTTTTCGATTCCCTTTCCCAAGTTCAGTCGAAAGCCAACAGATTACTTACAAGGTGATCAATCTCGTAAATAATAAATTAAAACAAATAAATACAAACAACCAAGAGAAGAATCAAAATCAAGTTTATTATGCTTTCAAACAACCAACCATCCAACATGGCCATAACCGTAGATTATAAGTTTAGCTACTCATAGACAAGAGGAAAAATGAATACGTTGTCATCATCATACGAAAATACGAAGTAAAAAAGAGTAAACCTAGTTGTAAAACTTTTTCTTCCTTCCAAACGACTGACAAGTTGTCATAAACAAAATACGAAAAAGAAAATGAGAGGAGACTCTTCTCTGGCGTCTCAGCATCTCCCAAACGTGAAGTACTATCAAAAGATTGATAAAAGATATGTAACAAATGACCTAGTCCTTATATTTATAAATGAGCCTTCAAATGATGCTTCTACCCTTCAATAGTTGGCTTTAAAATTAATACTTTTTTTACCCTGGAATGGGCCTGGAACGCCGCCCCATGTATCTCACCACACACTTTACCAACTTTTCAGAAATTTTAGCTCCAAAATAGGCCTAGCATGCTACCCCCTCTATCTCGCCAAGGTGTTCTTCAAATTTCACTAAGTCTGGACACCTCTTGGCGTGGGGCGCCTCCTATCTTGCCAATTTTGTGAATTAAAATCCTCTGAAGTTTGAGGCCTAGTGCAGGGCGCCAGCCATAGCACCAAACCTGTTAGAATCTCAACTCTTCATCTCTTGCATCATTTTGAGCCCTTTTTGCTTAGTTTCCTGCTCAAATCAACTAAAATCATTTGTTAGCACATAAAACACACACATATATGAATTTAAGCATAAATTAAGGATTAAGAACTCTAGACATGATCAAATATGGGTATAAACATGGCAAATAGGCATAAAAATACGCCCAACATCAATTCCCTTTTCCAAGTTCAATCGAAAGCCAATAGATTACTTACAAGGTCTTCAATCTCATAAATAATAAATTAACACAAATAAATACAAATAATCATAATTGAAGAATCAAAACCAAATTTAATTAGTCTTTAAAGCAATCAACATTCACCATGGCAAAAATGCTAGAATATAAGTTTAGCCACTCATAGACAAGCGGAAAAATGAATACTTAGTCATCAGCATACAAAAATACGAGTAAAGAAGAGAAAACCTAGTTGTAGAACTGTGTCTTCCTTCAAACAACTTACAAGCTTTCATAAACGAACTACGTAATGTAAAATATGAACTAAGTTCGATAAAAGATTATATCCCCTTATACAAATTACTTAAGACATATATTTATAGATGGTCCTTCAAATGACGCTTCTGCCCTTCAAAACTTGGCTTTAAAAAGCATTTTCTTCCCTGGAATATCCCTGGGCACGCTGTCTGTTGTATCTCAGCACAAACTTAGGCAAATTTTCAATAGTTTCAGCTCTAGACAAGGTCTGGCGGGCCGCCCTTTCTATCTTTCCAAGATTTCTGAAGTGTAATTATCTAAATTTCAAGGGCAAGCCCCAACCTAAAGTTTTGTTCTCTAAATTTCAGGACTTGGTGTGGGGCGTCAGCCATAGCACCAGGCCTTTCAAGTTCTCAAATCTTCAATCCTTGCATCATTTTGATCCCATTTTATTTAGTTTCCAGCTTAAATCAACTCAAATCATTTGTTAGCACATAAAACACACACATACATGAATCTAAGAATAACTTAAGGATTATGAACTCAAAACATAATCAAATATGGGTAAAAATATGGCAAATGGGCATAAAAATATGCCCAATATCGCCACCCATACTTAAACCATTGTTTATCCTCAAACAATCCTTAAAACATACCTAAACTCATGTTTCACTATCACACTTGACACTTCTATCAACTCTTACTCAACCAACTATCATGGATCATTCATAGAGTGGTTTATCATAAGCAACACAATTTCATCAAATACATATGCAAGCTTCACACTTGTAATACCCCGGTAGCCTAAAGATCAGACCTGGGAGTTAAAACGGAGAAAATTGGAAATCTGGCACCAGGTCACAGAACGAGTCATTCTGTGACCCGTGGGAAGACCACGAGTCATGAGGAGACTCATGGTGAGGTTCAAGTTTTGGGTTGAATTTTGGAATTTGAGGTCCCCACGGACCTGACCACAAGTTGTGGTCAGTCCCCACGACTTGTTGGGTTAGCCATGGGCAAGGGACTAAAGAAAGTGAAGGCGTCTTGGAAGTGTACCTTGCGGAAAGTCCCCACGAGCTATGTTCAGTCACCACGATTCTTGGGATGGGTCGTGGGCAGCAGGTAACTAATGATCTGAGGTTTGAGGTAATGGAGGCAATGGGGGGTGACCATGAGTTGTGGTCACCAGTAATGATTCGTGTGATGGCTCATTATGAGATCCAAGTGAAACCTTGACAGTGTACCCAATGACCGATGTAACGACCCATGGTTGGTGGCAACGACTCGTTAGATCCCTCATGGGGACTAACGAGCAGTTATTTTCTATGAAATTATTAAGGGCATTCTCGTCATTCCTATGCCCTAGGGTCCATGTTGTTTTAAGCCATTTTACGGGTGTATTAAGATAGGTTAAGTCATTCTATCCTATTTTAAACCCATGCATGCAAGTTAGGGAGTTGGAGAGGAGATCAAGCTTTAGCCCTTCCAATTCTTCTCTAATTCCTCTTGGGAAATCAAGGGAGTGTAAGAATAAACTTTAATCAGGTATGTAGGTTTATGAATGGGTGAATCCGTTCACACCCATGCCAGTCTCTCTATGAATCATGGAAATTCCTACATTAATTCTATGGGGTTTTAACCCAGTGCATGAGATTTCTAATTTCCTACATGGGTATGATTTGAATGTGTCTCTAATAATGAATTATGAATCATGGGCAAGTTTTACATTATTTTGAATTACAATCATATTTCAAGCTTTATAAATAAAAATGCCAATTTATGAGAAATTCATGAAAGTTGAGATTTATGATGAATGTTCGAGTATGATAAGATATTATTGGTGAAAAGCATGTTTCCGAGTTACCTATGTTTATAATCATGTTTTGAGTGAATCGAGTATTTTCAAGCATGTTGAAGTATTGGGAAATGCCTACATGTTAAAGTATGATATGATTTCCCAAATTGAGCTTACCACATGGTTTTGGAGCGAAGACTCCCAATTATTTTCAGCTTGTGGTATGGTTTGAGCTAAAGCTTCTCATATATATATATATATATATATATGTATATATATATATATATATAATTTCAGATTTGAGATGTATGTGATTATTGAGCTTCGTCAATAGACGATGGTGAGCTTCATTAAAAATAACGATGGAGAGCATATGCATATTTTTAGGAGTAATGTCTAGCACCGAGTAGGCTAAGGGTCGATCACCCTATGCCTCAGAACTACGCGACAATGTAGGTTGATTCATATATATACTTTGGGACCTCCTTTGTGAGCTATCCCCCGCCAGATTGAGCCACGAGCTTGATATTGATATCATGGTATCGTTCTTAGCCTTGAAAAGGATTTGGATGGCTTTACCCACTTGAGTGTGATATTTGGGACCACGTAAGCTCTATCGTGGTATGTTGGTTATATGACAAGTCTCCCGTTGTTCCTCATGATTTTAGTTATGCATGTTAATTACTCATGATATATGTACACATGTTCTAAAAGAGGTTTGACCTAATGTCAGTTTTACTTATGATTACAAGTCTAAGCTTTGGGCCATTCGATCCTATTATGATGTTATGTTATGTTGAGATAGTTATTTCAGAAAATGGCATGCAAGTCCTACTCTCAGATTCTTATCTTGATCATATTTTACATTATGCATGTTTTGAATGATGTTACTTATTTAAGAGGTTTTATTTACCTTGGATACTCGGTACATTCTATGTACTGATCGCATACTCTATGCCGTATCATTTTATGATATAGGCCCCGGTAATCAGACTCAGCCTCGTCCTTAGCCAGCCTTTTAGAGTTAGCATCCCACATCTGTTGGTGAGTCCTCATCTCCCAAGGACCATGCTTTATCAGTTTTCTTTATGTATTTCAGTTTCAGACTTAAAGAGTTAGTTAGGGGTCTTGTCCCATGAACTCATCAGTATTAGAGGCTTTTTAGACATAAAATGTAATCGACTTCAGATTCGTTTGTATTTCTAATGTTATGCTTATTCTAGACTTTCGCTAAGTTTATCATGTTGATTTGTCATTTTCATGATTTAGTTAGATATATGTTCATGCCATGGGTCGACATAGAGTCCCTCGGGGTTCCTTGTCCCGTGTCTCAATTCGGGCCTCTGTTCGGGTCGTGACAACACTCAAGATCACACAACCTCTATAACTAACTCATCTTCTTCAACACAAAGGACCAACATGATTAAGTGTGACACATGCAACAAGTAGTACACCGAATTAGACCTCTTGTGCCCCTCACTCTTAGTGATGTTCCTCTCTCAAGTTCATCAATGTTAAGACATGGAACACAATAAGTAAGGCACACTCACACTCACAAATGATGTAAGGAACATATGTAATCATACAATAGGCTTGCCCTTCATGTACGCTAAGATTACCTAATTTCTTCAAGAGATTGAGATCACAAGTACTTTTCTTGGTTGTAATGTCGTCTAAGGGATGGGTAGGATTGATATTTATTTTTATAGTGACTACCACCCTAAGATCTTTTAAGACGTATTTCACTTTTTCTTGTCCAACACCTTTTTCCTTCTTTATTCACCCTTCATCTATTCACTCTTGTCTTTTATTTTCATTCCCCATTTTCCACTACTTGACTGCTAGTTTTCTAATAATAGAATAACTAAGAATTTTGCAGTTAAAGCTCTCTTTTCTATTCCCTAGCAGCAAGTAATCAATAAAACTTTTACGGGAGAACCTTATTCTCACTTTTCTTTTCTTGCCACAATTTTTTTTTCTTTTTCCCTTACAATTTATCTTGGTGGACCTTAAATTTCAAGTCTGAAAGTGAATAAGACTACTTTGGATAAAAAATATGAGGTCTCACAAAAAGAGGGATTAAGCTACTTTCATAGCTAAGAAATAATAAGGCTTTTAGGCTCAAAAGGGGTAACTAGGGAGAATGATTAGGAAGGTAAAGCAACTATAGGAAAAAAATGGTTTCTTCAAAGAAATGCCTTAATCATCTCTCAAATCCATACCAACTAGTTATCCTACATACACTAACGCACTAGATGCTACAATATATACACATGAAGCAATTCAACTCACCTTTCATGGCAACAAGAATCTAATCAGTTTCTACAGCTACACCTTCACATATTCATATTGAATGACTAGTTTATTCCTTATTAATCCCTAAGTATATGTTGTGTCAAATTAAAGAGATATGTGTGTGTCTCATAGATCCCCACTCATGCAATCAAGATGACCAATCTAATTACTCCATGAAGTGTTGTGAGTTTGCAGCATTTTCAACACTTAAAAATAGGAAAATAGCATGGATTTAGGTGTGTTTATACGAATATGACGTGTTTTTACTTTGTTTTCAAGAAAAATAGGTGTTGGAGTGAAAATGTGCAAAAGTTGCAGAAAAGTGCAGAAAAGAAGCCATGTACTGATCTCAGTACGAGCCATACTAAGACTTATGGAAAAGCTCAAGATTGGTACAAGGCAAAGGCAAAGTATGACTCTCAGTATGAATCGTACCATCCTGGTATGAGCTGTAACTTGAGTCGTAAAAAACTTCAAAAAAATTTGCACAATTGAAGTATCCTGATACGGTTAGCAACTATGAATCATAGCATCTAGTTACGACCTATGCCAGGAGTTGTAGAAAGCTTCAATAACTTTTGGGACTTAGTAGTTCTCATGATACAAAAAGCTGTTACGAGTCGTAGCAACAAGGTATGAGGCATACCAAGACACTTGCTGAAATCTTCAGAAGATGCTGAAGTTACCAGAGCCAAACCACGACTTGATTGTATGACTCGTGGGATCATGTTACAAGTCATACCAGATGCCAACACTTAGAAAATATTGCAGAAGCCAAAGGATGTTCGAGATAAGGCAAGACCTGTACAATCCTATTACGGGTCATATAAGGAGTCGTAGGATGTGTCGGTGCCAAATTTGGTTATTTCCCTGTTAACTTAGGAGAAGGATTTTATTATCTGTATAAATACTTTTTAGGTTTATTTTAGGTTAGAGACGGTCAGAATCAGTTAGAGGAGGATTATTGTCAAGTTTGTAATTAGTTTTGACAACATTGAAGAGCAATTCTTGAGATCATAACTTGGATTTTCTCAATTGTTCTTGAATTTTTGTTCATCATATTTTCTTGCAATATTCAAAGCAGATTTTCTTTCAATCATCATTGTAAGTATTTAATTATGTGTTTGTCTATGAATACTAATAATATTCTTACAATCATGAGAGGCTAAAACCTCCACAACTAGGACTATGGAAATTATGGTGGATTAATGAACTAGGGTTACACACAGTGATGTGAAACTAATGGTAAATGCTTGTATTGTATTCTCTTCATCTTTAATATTTCTTAACGAAGCGAAATGTTAGGACTTGCTGAAGTCTTTACTTTGTTGAACCTAGAGAAGTAGAGATTAGGAAAAGAGAATTACGACAAAGCCTTGATTTTAATGATCATTGTATAACTTTAGGTGCGGTCGTAGGATAGTTAATTTGGAACAAATTGATAACAATTAACTTGAAATCTCTCATGAGACCTAACCTGGTGATTGAGTATAGTCATTCAATAGAGACAAACCAGTCGTTTGAAAGAACTCTAGTTATCAGTTCTACAAGTAAGAATTGATATCGATTACGAGTGTAAGCCCGAAGTAGTTTTGAACCCATGGAAATTACTTACCCTAGTTATTGTAAATCTTGGTAAACAACAACTAATATTTATGCTTGTTTTACAATTGTTTTTCTATAAACCCTCCAATTTGGAGATAACATACCAAAAAGCTTAAATATCGGTATTAGTATAGTTCTTACCATATTCCCTATGGGTTTGACCCCAAGCTCTTTGTTGGGTTCTTTATTGACAATGTCCGCTTCATACTTTATAAGGAGTGTGTGTTTGAGCGTTATCAAAAAGTGGGTTCGTTGCCGAGGAGTACGACTAAGATTAGATTAATTGCTTGGGTTTAACTTTTGGTTGTTATATCCTCATTTATGTTTTCTTTTTATTTTTGACACCCACAGGTTGTCTTTTAGTGAATGCCAAGTAATCGAGGGAGAGGAAATGCCCTGATTCCTTTGGAACTTGAAATAGAAAGAAAATTACAAAGAATGGAGAACCAAGAGCAAAAAGATGCCTGTCTTGCCGAAGAAGCTAGGCAAGCTGAGCTAGCTCCGTAAGCTGCACTTCAGGAAGCCGAAGATGCTCGGGATGAAGTTGTAAACGCTGGTCGCCATGGAAGGGGCAAAAAAGGCTAGAGATATGCCCCTCAATTCTTTGATGAGGATGATCTGGATATTGACGAAGTCGAGTCAACTAGAGCTATCTTACCAACACCTTTGCTTGCTGGGGAAAAATTTGACATAACTAGCACCATGATACAGTGCTAAATATGAATGGGTTGTTTAGTGTTCATGCAGCTGATGATGCCAACCTGTACTTAATGAACTTCATTGGAATAAGGAAGGCGTATAGGTTGTCCGGAGTCGGTCAGGATGCAATAAGGCTGAGACTCTTCCTATTCTCTCTGTTTGGGTAGGCCACTTTATAGTTATCAGAGTTGCCCAATGACTCCATTACCAACTGGAGGGAGCTCAATCAAGTTTTTTTAGAGAGATTCTTCCCAACCTCCAAGGTTCTACAACTTAAGGATGAGATCTACAATTTTCGACAAATGAAAATAGAGCCACTCCATGAAACCTGATTGAGATTTAAGAAGAAGTTAACCAAGTGCCCTAACCATAAAATCCCTGATGATAGTTTGTTGAAGATTTTCTATAGGTCATTGAAAAATAACACTAAAGCTATAGCGGATACTGTGGTGGGAGGAGCACACATGAGTAACACGTGGGAGCAAGCTACCTCTATTCTTGATAGAGAGACTAAAACCAACAGGGCTTGGTACACCAGGAAAGACGAAGCAGCTGTTAGTACATATGCTATTGGTATGATTGCAGACCAATGAAAGAAGGAGGAGGAGTGTGATAAGGAATTGGCCCATATGCGTACATCATTAGACCTCATGAAGCATATCATGGGCCCTGGGGGCTGGAAAAGTTAATGCAGTGGGAACACAGGGACAGGAATCAGGGCCTGAGCATTCAGATTTTGAGGAGGAGGCAAACTTCTTGGACAACCTGTTGGCGGGTTTCTGGGCCAACACCCAAGGCTCTGGATAGGGCACTTGGCACCAAGGCTCTAAAAATCAAGGTCAGAACCAATATTGAGACAACTAAAACCAAAATGGATACAAAGACAGAAGCCGAGGTCATGAGTGATAGGAAGAATGGAGAAGGAATGATGGTTACTGCAACGACCGAGCAGGATTGTATGTGCCTCCTAATGCACGTGAGGGGGAGGCTGGACAGTTGAAATTAGAGAGAATGATGTCTAAGATGCTCAAGAAGGTGAGATCCGTGGAGCAGCAGGTGAAAGACATTCATGGAGATATATCTGGCATGGGCCAAAGAGTTAAGTTACATGCCATGACCATCAAGAAAATAGAGCAGCAACTGGGTCAATTGTCGGCATCCCTAAACCCTAGGAAAAAGGGAACACTACCTAGAAACACAGTCCAAAATCTAAAAAATGAGAGTCACTGTATGGCTATGATGACTAGTAGTGGAAAGACCACAGTTGATCCCCCTCTGTCAGTTGTAGTTGAAATGCAAAGGAATAAAGAGATCGATGACGATGAAGAGGTTTCTGGGCAAGAGCTTAAGGAATAGGCTGAGTTGACTAAGGCTCTAGTTGTTGAAAAGGAGCCTGAAGCTGAATAAGGTAAGAAACAAGGGGCCACACAGATATATAAGGTTATCCAACGATCACCGCCACCATTCCCTCAAAGAATGAAGAAGAAGGTGGAAGATGGTAGGTTTCAGAAATTTTTATCTATGCTTAAACAATTATCAAAAACATACCATTGGTCAAGGCATTGGAAAAGACCGGGATACGCCAAGTTTATGAAGGACCTTATTACCAAGAAAAGGTTTGTGAGCTATGAGCCAGTGGGTAACTTGCATCATTGTAGTGCCATAGCCTCATGAGTCCTTGCCCAAAAAAAGGAGGATCAAGGTTCCTTCACCATTCCATGTATTATTGGTGACATTGAGTTCGCGAAGGCACTCTGTGACTTGGGAGCAAGAATCAATCTGATGCCATTAGGTATGTTCAAGCAGCTGGGCTTGAGAGCCCCTTCACCGACTACTATGCATCTATTGATAGCTGATAGAACTGTGAAGAAGCTTGTGGGGATCCTATTTAATGTGCTTGTCAAGGTGGACAGATTCATACTCCCGGCGGACCTTGTGATCCTAGACTGCGAGGTTGACTTTGAGGTCTCCATCATTTTAGGGTGACCATTCCTTTCCACTGGGAGGGTTTTAGTAGATGTTGAGGCTGGCCAACTTAAATTCAGGCTTAATAAAGAGGAGGTCACTTTCAATGTCTGCCGGTCAATGAAGCAGCCAAATGAGTTTAGGGTGGTCTCAACAATCGAGGATGAGTCTGAGTTTCTTGATGAAGCTAGAGTAATCAAGAGACTTTCATCGTGCCGTGATGTTAAATCAGGCGCTTCTTGGGAGGCAACCAATGAGGTGGTTCAGTGAAGTCTGAGTAACTAAACCACCTTTGTCATGCCATTATGTTAAATCAAGCGCTTCTTGGGAAGAAACCCAAGTTTGTTGACTTATGTGTGCTTAGTCTGCAGGTGAAACAGAAATAGGTTGTAGAAAAATTATACTACGGACCGGTACTACGAGCCTTAGTACGACTCGTAAGAGCATTGTACGGGTCATAGTATGAGTTATGGTGAGAAGCAGAGATATGGCCTAGTGCATAAGTTCATAGTACGGTTGGTCCTACGACTCGGGACTCCATTGTATGGGTCGTAGTACTCACTGTAGTTATGAACTATGAAAAGTATGGAACTCCAGTTCAAAGTGACGTATGAGTCATGGTACAGTTCGTGTTTTTGAGGTACGAGTCATATGATGTGCTCTTAGGTCCACAAGTAAGTTTTCTTAAAACCTCTGCTACAAGTCCTAGGGATGAGTCGTAGGTCCAACCTATGACTCGTGGTACGAGTTGTGACGGCCCAAAATAGTTTAAATCGACCTGACTTGACCCGAATTTTTTAAAATTTTCCCTTAACTATTTAAATTCCAAATCTCTTGGACCTTTCTCCAACGCAATCAAACACTGAACTCATGAATATCTCCCACAATTCCCTCACAGCTGTAACTCAAGAAAAACAATTAGCTGATCAAACTTTGTACATGATTAACACTGCTCAAATCGAATTCCAACCCTAATCACCGACTCAGGCATGAAGTTGAGCAAGAGTTTGCAAAATTCAAGTAAGTGATTATGCTTTGAATTGGGTAAAAAGACCTACATGCTTATGTAAACTTTTTTAACAATTGGGATTCCTCAAATTCCATGAAAATAGATGAGGAAAATGATCAGTGCTTCCTGTGTGATTATGTTGGCTGGGTAGAATTCGAATATGCTTAAAAATGAAACTTAAATTATTATGGACTGAGTTACGGTTTATGAATAGAAAAATGGAGAACTGGGTAGTTATGAAAATGTGAAAATGCATGCCTAGAATTGGGGAATTCTGAGTACCCAACAAAAAATTGAAATTACCTGCATAACTGACATGAACAAAGGTAAGACAGGTTTCACAAGTCTTTCTATGACTCGTAGTTTCATACTATGACTCGTAGGATGCCTCATTCAGATTGTCCTAAGCCAAATGAAAATTAATTGGTGTGGAACCTAGTACAATATGTGGTATCCTACTATGAGTCGTACTTGGCAATCGTACCAGGAATTTGAAAAGGGTCAAGTCCAAAGGTAACTGTACGACCCTTACTACGACTTGTGGAATTTACTCACGGGTTGTTCCATAAGTCATGGAAAAATACAGAATAATGGTTTTCAAGGGGTATCCTCATATGACTCATGGTACAGATCATACCCTCATGGTACGAGTCATACCTCAGAGACGTAACTGTGACTTGAGATTTTACGAGTCTCAGTACGAATTGTACCTTCTAGGTACGACTCATACTAAAGACTCATGGAAAATTTCAAAGGATATTTTCTTATTTTATTTTTCTCATATATGAAGTCCTAACCCTTTTTCTCTACAGGTACAATGAATTTGATGAAGAAAGCAACCAAAGCCGCCAAAGACAAAGCCACCGGGGTAGAGATAGGTGCTCGAAGGGCATCGAGAGATGAGCTCTCCGACTCTGAACATGCAGACACCTTTCCTAGTGGTTCAGTGGAAGAGTATAGGGTAGATACATCTAACACCGATGGGACACAAACCAGTAGGGCAAAAGCTAAAGTCCAGGCCGAGGCGGCCACTGCCACATTCGCCGACACTTCCTAATTTGAGGAGGGAGCTGAGGAATGAGTCCAGGAGTTCGGGAGCGGCACTAATGATAATAAGGGGTATGAGGAGGCCCAATACGAAGATGGAGATAGTGAGTCCGGATCTGATGATAAGGTAGACAATGATGAGGGAGAGAAAACTCCGTCAAGGGAGAATCACACTATTCGGTGGAGAGTACTCGGGGCTCAAGAGATCTATGAGCAGGGTCTCTCTCACTCACTGCCAAGAACCACCCTAGGTGGAGTATTCAAGAGGAGCTGCGGATCCTTACCAATGCACTAAATGAGGTGGAGGAGATAAAGCGGATATTCAGCTTCTACGGATTTGAGTGGATGGCTAGAACCCCAGATCGATACACTTCAGAGATCATCTGGGAGTTTTATCCCAATTATTTGGCTACCATGGAGTAGAAAGAAAAGGAAGGGTAGAAATTGAAAGATCAACCCAAGTTGGAGAGTGTAATGGTGTGAGGACGCATTATTGACATATCCGAGCGTGCTATTTCTCGGGTATTATATGGGCCTTAGTTCATACCACCATGTACTACACCATAGTTTGACTATCGGGTGAATACCATGAAGAAGATCAAGTAGTTAGGTATTAAGGAGAGGAGGAATCAGATAAAGTGGTTGTCTGGGGTCATTGTTGAGGATAAGGAGGATGCAGAACGGGTGACTAGTGGAAAACAGGTCACCAAAAATTTGCTGAATTTCATAGTGAAGGCCTGTTGGATGCTAGTTCATCATAGGTTGGCACCGACTGTAAACGACAACACCCTAAGTGTAGACAGAGAAACATTGGTGGAATGTATCATGTCAAGATACGCCATCAACATTTCAAGGGTCATTACGGAGGAGATCCGGTATCAGGCTATGAGATGGAGCACTACTATCCCATTCTCGAGTCTCGTGTTCAGATTATGTATGGAGACAGTTCCCAAGGTGCATCCTCATGAGGAGCAGTTGATTGGAGGACAACAAGCAACGAACATGGGGTTGATTTGAGATGAAATGAACTTGGTAAGCTACCATAGTCCTTGTACCACGAGCAGCTGGGGCGAGCAGGTAATTTCCCCCACCTTATAGGAGCAGGATGAGACATCAGCTGCAAAGGTCGATCATTCAAAGGCAGCTCCTAGCACCTCTTCTGCACCACTTGTGGGCCTTCCGAGCCAGACCCCAACAAGCTACATGCTAGTGCCTCAAGACTTTCTGCAAAAGATGACAAAGAGACTGACCGTGACTGAGAGAAAGGTGTAGTATATAATGGAGAACGTGAAGCCTTAGGTGAAGGATGGGATTGAGGCGGCTGCATGGATCTTACATACCAGACTTAACAGCTTTGAAGGCCACTTCAATAAGCACATGGAAAAGTAGATTGACACTGGTAGCCTCCGTGAGGAGTTGAGGGCTCTTTGGAGCCAAGTGATCGATCTATCATCTTGATAGTTGGAAATTCTAGAAGCCCCCACTCTTCCTGACCTCGATATTGAGATGAACAATGAGCTTGACTTGGCGGCATATTGGGAGCCGACTGGAGTAGAGAGAGAAAAAGGAAAGAAGAGGGTCTCGGAGGATGTTGGAGATGAGACCCTAAATAAGAAGACAAAGAAGGAGAAGAAAGAACACAAGCGGGCAAGATTGGAGAGTCAGCAGATCCACGACGAGCATAGGTCATAGCTTTCTGAGAGAGCTAGAGGAGCGGGTAGCTCCACCACTGCCCATGCCAAGCTTGTAGGTGGAAAGGACCCTTCGATCAAGCCACATTCAACCCCAGTTATTACCAAGGTCACAGAGGCGACTACTACTGCTGAGGGGTTGACCATTTCCGTTGTAGAGGTACCATTGAACACGCCGGCCACCGCAAGTGCCACGATTACAGTAGAGGTGCCACCTCCACGGGATGATAGGTGCGCTTAGTGCACTATAGGTATTTCCCTTGTGTTTTTATATGCTATGATTCAGGGACGATGCATTCTTTTAAAAAGGGTAGGGGTGTACTTGCATTTTTTGGGATTTTTTATTCTTTCGAGGGTTTTTCTTGTCGTATTTCTTTTCCCTTGGGCATGCTATCTAGTGGAACCATCATATTTAGGATTTTTTTAATTAGAAAGTATCTTAGGATTACTCAGCCAATAAAATGCACTGGTTTTGAAGTTTTGAAAAAATTACCATGTTTAAAATTATTGGATGGTTAGTTGTGTACTTGTTGACTATAAAGCATGATTTCTTTGGATCTTTTTGTGTCATTTAGTGTATTAGCATGAGTAGTTATAGTTAGCCATGTATGAACCGGATAGGTAGAATGAATGCAAAACATGTACCATGAGTGAGTGAGGTCATATACTTAATTTAATACTACGTAGAGGATCTAAAACTTGCCCGATTGGTCTTTACATAGGTTGTAGGATGTTTGGTTAGGAAAGGATCATAGTCCATTTTTGTTTTGAGTGAGGTCATATACTTAGTTCAATACTATGTAGAGGATCTAGAACTTGCCTGTGTTGGTCTTTATAGAGATTGTAGGATGTTTGGTTAGGAAAGGATCATACGTCGCTTTTGTTTAGACCATTTTAGCTTAAATTTCCCTACCAAAATGATATGATTCCCTTGATCCTTATTTTGAGCCTTATATGGACCATTTTTCTCTGATTAGCTGATTAACTCTACCCATTTTTTATAATGAACCTGTTCTGGTGCTGGTCCCTCCATTACATTGTGAACCTCAACCCAGGCAAAATACCTAAGTTGAGGGTGGCTAGAGTAGGGGTACATAGATTGTGGGGAGGAAAAAAAGGAAAAGAAAGGAAAAAGAGTTAAAAATGAGGTGTGGTTTGACAAGAAAAGAAAAAGAAGAGCTGAAAAAGAAAAACAATGAATAAATAAGTTGAAAACACATCACACCCACATATTGCATAAAAATGAAGAAAAAGGGGGAAAATTGAAAAAGCAAAATGGGTGAAATAAGTAAAAAGTTGAGCCATATGTATGTAGTGCCAAGGAGGGTTTAGTCACTAAAATCCCATATTTACCATACCCAGCCCAAAGCCTACATTACAAGCCGAATAAAGTCCTATAGTGATCCTAGCCTGGCTATCCGAAGAGCCGAAGTAGAGAAAATAAGGGTAAGCCTATGATATCTGATATGCAGTATTTGGAACTTCTTTGTGAGAGTGAGAGTCTTACTTTCTTAGTCCCAAGATTTATATTTTCATATATCTGTGAGTTGGGGACTTCATTGGTGTAAGGGTACATGGTTTGCATTTTATTCTACTAGTTGTCTATGTGAAAATCATTGGTAATAACTTTTTTCTCTGCTAATAATTAGATGACATATCTTGATCCCTATTTATCATGGTTTGTGGTTACTTGATATGAATAGCTGATTTGGTTTACATAGAGAAGGGTTAAAAGCTATTTGTGTAGATAGTGCAAATTTTTGTTTGGTGTTGACTGTAGTATCCTAGGTTTATTTTCTCATTAAGTTACTTTCATGGCTAAGAAAGAATAAGGCATTTAAGCTCAAAGGGGGTAATTAGGGAGAATGATTAGGAAGGTAAAACAACAATAGGAAAAAATGGTTTCTTGAAAGAAATACCTTGATCATCTCTCAACTCTCTACCAACTAGTTATCCTACGTACACTAAGGCAAGTTCTAGATGCTACAATATATACACATAAAGCAATTCAGCTCACCTCTTATGGCAATAAGAATCTAATCAGTTTTCACGGCTACACCTTCACACAATCATATTGAATGACTAGTTTATTCATTATTAAGCCCTAAGGATATGTTGAGTCAAATTAAAGAGATATGTATGTCTCTCGTGGATCCTCACTCATGCAATCAAGATGACCTCTCTATTTACTCCATGATGTGCTATGAGTTTACAGCACTTTCAATGCTTAATACTGGGAAAATAACATGGACTTAGGTGTGTTTATACGGATATAAGTTGTTTTTACTTTGACTTCAAGGAAAATAGGTGTTGGAGTGAAAGTGTGCAAAAGTTACAGAAAAGAGGCCAAGTACTGATCTCAGTAGGAGCTATACCAAGATTGTACAAGCCGTACTGAGACTCGTGGAAAAGCTCAGAAGATTGGTACAAGGCAAAGGCAAAGTATGACTCTCAGTATGAGTTGTACCATCCTGGTATGAGCCGTAACTTGAGTCGTAAAAAACTTTAGAAAAATTTGCACAATTGAAGTCTCCTGATACGGTTAGCAACTACAAATCATAGCATCTAGTTATGACCTGTACCAGGAGTCATAGAAAGATTCAGTAACTTTTGGGACTTAGTAGTTCTCATGATACAACAAGTTATTATGAGTCGTAGCAGCAAGGTATGAGGCGTACCAGACAGTTGTTGAAATCTTCAGAAGATGCTAAAGTTATCAGAGCCAAACCACGACTTCATTGTATGACTCATGGGGTCATGTTACGAGTCGTACTAGATGCCAACACTTAGCAAATATTGCAGAAGCCAAAGGATGTACGATATAAGGCACGACCTGTACAATCCTGTTACGGGTCATATGAGGAGTCGTAGGATGTGTCGGCGCCAGATTTGGTTATTTCCCTGTTAACTAAGGAGAAGGATTTTATTATCTGTATAAATACTTTTTTAGGTTTCTTTTAGGTTAGAGACGGTCAAAATCAGTTAGAGGAGGATTATTATCAAGTTTGTAATTAGTTTTTGACAACATTGAAGAGCAATTCTTGAGATCATAACTTGGATTTTCTCAATTGTTCTTGAATTTGTTCATCATATTTTCTTGCAATATTTGAAGCAGGTTTTCTTTTAATCATCATTCTAAGTATTTGATAATGTGTTTGTCTATGAATACTAATCGTAATATTACAATCATGAAAGGCTAAAACCTCCACTAGGATTATGGGAACCATGATGGATTAACAAACTAGAATTACACACAGTGATTTGAAACTAATGCACACTTGTATTGTATTCTCTTCATATTTAATATTTCTTAACGAAGAGCAACATTATGACTTTCCCAAATTCCTTACTTGCTTGAACATAAAGAAGTAGAGATTAGGAAAAGAGAATTACGAAAAAGCCTTGATTTTAATGATCATTGTATAACTTGAGTTGCACTCGCAGGATAGTTAATTTTGAACTAACAGTTAACTTGAAATCATTCATAAGACCTAACTCAGTGATTCAGTATAATCATCCAATAGGGACAAATCATTTATTTGGATTAACCCTAGTTATCAATTCTATAAGTAAGCATTGAGATTGATTACGAGTGTAAACCAAAGTAGTTATGAACCCATGGGGAACACTTACCCTAGTTAATTGCAAATCTTGGTAAGCAACAACTGATTTTCACGCCTGTTTTACAATTATTTTTCTATAAACCCCAATTTGGATATAACTTACAAAAAAGCTTAAATACCGGTATTAGTCTAGTTCTTACCATATTCCCTATGGGTTCGACCTCAACCTCTTAGTTGAGATCTTTATTGACAATGTCCACTTCATACTTTGTCATGAGTGTGAGTTTGAGTATTATCACTCCAACATAGCAGCTAATCATAATATCAACAAGCATAAAAGCGAATGTCCTACGACTCGATCCTAAAAAAATGTGATGAAACTTCCCTTAAGTCGGACGTCATTAGTCTATCATAGGGAAATGTCATTACTCTATGACTACAATGACTCAAAAAAAATAAAAAAGTTGACTCCAAAATAAAGCAACCAAAAATAACATAGTCAAGATGAACAACAAGTTAAAATATCCCAGGCATCCATGTCAACATCACCATACTAGCTATTACAACCCATGACCTACGAATCATCAAGCTACTACTACGAGGAATGACATAATAATGCAATAGCATACTACAAATATAACAATCAAAGAACAATGGGAATCTATCTTTCCTCCACCCCACACTTAAAAAGGTGCACTGTCCTTAGTGCACACACAATCATATCATAAGGGAGAGAAAAAGAACTTCTTGGGTCACTAAGCATCATCCTCGAGATTGTACTCCTTATCCTCGTCATCATCTTTGCCATCAACCTGCATGGTGCCCGTAGTAGCATCATCCCTCATTTATATCTAAGTCATCAATAACATCAGTAAGGATTTTGGACTCATAATCATCAAGCGGCTCCTTAAAGGTTGGGCCCATTCGGTACATCAACATACACTCTCCATGAGCGGGTATCGTGCCTCTAAAGCTGTCATCTCTTCTACAGTAGTAGGTCGACCTCCTAGCTTTAGTTATAATTCCAACATCCCAAATATACGACCCTACAAACTCTCATCATGAGCTTGCCGATCAACTATATTAAGAAGAGGGCCTGTGGAAGGGACAGTCTCCTTCACCTTTGTGATGTCTATCATCTTTCCAGCCAAGTATCCTGCCAAAGGTAAGACAAGGTATGTATACTCCTCCTCAATACCTGTAATACCCCGAAAATGCCTAAGAATAGACCCAGGAGTTAAAATTGAAAAGTGTAGAAAATTGGCAAAAACATCAAAAAACGAACGACCCTACGACTCGTGGTAGGGTACCAAGAGTCGTCACAAGCTTTCGTGGTTTGGGAAGTCAAGGAAACATTGGAGAAAATGGACGGTGCAACGACCAGTTGTCAGGAACAACGAGTTGGGGGGGGTTTGGACTTTGGCTGAGGAGGAAGCAACTGGGCATCCACGATTCGTGGTTAAGAGGGACGACACATGGTTTAAAGTTATCGTTCGTGGGTTGAAGGTTCCAGTGCAGAAAACGAATGGAAACCACGACTCGTTGGAAGTCACCACAAGTCGTGGTGAGGCTTGATCTTGGGCAGATTTATATGCCCAAGTGATACTCAAAAGTACCATTTTCGCCTTGTTTATCTAGCAATGCGTATACATTTTCATGTAATTGGTAATAAAATGTGAATTTATACTAACCAACATGATTAGCATTGTTTTTTAGGTAAAATGTGATTTCGAGGAGCTAAAATGCATGTTGGATGATATCGGAGTTGGACTTAGATGCGAGCAAGGGACAAGGTATTGGACTGCACAAATAAAAGGGGCTCCGCGATGGAGCTGTGTCACGCTGCCATCGCGAAGGCATTCTGCCTGGAGGGTGAAAATTCATCAATTTCCAGTGGAGGTTCGCGACTGCTCCGTGGCACGGTGGCTAGCCTCCGTGTTGCACACCGTGCCACATTGGTGTTTGATTTCCCGGACCCCCAGTTCCAGTGAGGGTCCGCGTTCACGGCGTGTCACGGAGGCAGTGCTCCGCGATGCACTCCATGACACGTTGCTCATTATTCCAGGAAAAATTTCCACTAGTATAAATAGAACACTTAAGTGTATTTTTCATAATTCAGACTTGGTGGAGCAAGGACGTGGGTTACAGGCAGTTGAGGGACGAAATGTTTAGGGTTTTTTCTCTCTTTCTTTCTTCTCTAATTCAATTGTTTGTATGATTAACACTTGTTTTAGGATGATTAATCCCTAAATGAGTGGCTAATTCCCTTCCTTGCTGAGGTTATGAACACTTGTGATGAATTTTGATTATTGATTTTATGGTTTTTCATCTTTTTCTTCCATGTTGTTCTATTAATTCTTGTTCTTACTGCATTGGTGTGTGGCCTACATTAATGTACATCTAAAAAGTCCGATTTCACTCGAGAGAGCACGAAATTGGAAAGTTGTGAATTAATAGGATATTGTTCTTTACTTGATTTGGGAAAATTGAGTTTTGATGTGCTTTCCTGATAGAAATATACTTGAAAGCCGTATTAGTCAATTTAGGAACCGGAATTGTATGGCTAGAACATGAATTGCATTTGATCACAGAAATGTAGACGGATGGTTCATGATTCTTAAGTGAGATTAAATACGAGAGTTTTAATCTCTTGGAAATTGTTCTTGGCTAGCAACTGGAAGAGAAGATTAACCAATTTATGATGATAATCAGTTTCATTACATGTTCTTTAACCTCGGCATGCTTTTATCCATAGTCCAAATTCAAAGTAGATAATTGTTTGTAGTTTAGTATAAAATTTATAAAACAAATTATTCAATTTTTGGTTATTTAGTTGTCAGCATATTCAGAAGTAAAAATATAGTATACTTGAGCAAATTAGACTTATCCCAAGTCTTTGTGGGATCGATACTTGGCTTACTAAAGCCACTTACTACTTGTTCGACCACGTGCACTTGCGTGTCGGTTTTATAACCCCAACAAACGCACCGAACAAGTTTTTGGCGCCGATGCCGGGGACTTGGCAATTGGTGAATTTGTATCAAGTGTTAAGTTTACTGTATTTTTACTTTTTGTCTTAAGTGTTGACAACTTGGTCTTAGCCTGTATTTTGCAGACTTAATTGTTGTGAACACTGGCAAGAGACAAAGAGCTGGTGGAATCTTATATAGAGCCTGAACGTATATTTCACAGTAAACGGAGAGAAGCTCTACAAAGAAAGCTGCAGTTGCTCAGACAGACCATTATGGAGCAACAAAATCCACCGGTAGTAAGGGCAGTGTTAGTGCCCGAAGAAGCAGCAGCAAAGCCGGTTCGCGAGGTAGCAATCCCACATGCCAACAATGTTACATCCAGTATCCGCAAACCAGAGCCTGGAGGGAGATTTGAATTCAAGCAAAATATGGTGCAATTGTTGCACACAAGCGGGCAATTTACCGGTCTCCCTCATGAAGACCCACAACAGCATCTCCAAAACTTTTTGGAGATAAGTGACACTTACATACCCGCTGGAGTGTCACCTGATTATGTTCGGCTTACATTATTTCCGTTCTCATTACTTGGAGAAGCCAAGAGGTGGTTGAAAGCTGAGCCACCAAATTCTATTTCAACATGGGATGATCTTGCACGAAAGTTCTTGATAAGGTTTTTTCCCTTTGGTAAAACAATAAGACTTAGAAGTCAAATTCTAAGTTTCAAACAGAGGGAGGGAGAAAATTTATATCAAGCCTGGGAGAGATTTAAATCCATGTTGCGGGACTGTCCTCATCATCATCAGTCCAATGACGTGTTGGTGCACACATTTATTGAGGGTTTGGAACCCCATACCAAAATTTTGCTAGATTCAGCAGCTGGAGGGCAAGCGCTGGAAAAGACTTATGAGGAGCTGTACACCTTGCTAAACCGGATTTCACAGGGCAATCCAAAATGGAATGCTGATTCATCATGAGGTGGAACAAGGAAAGCAGCAGGAGTGCTTGAAGTGGATGGATTTACAGCTATCGCTGCACAGATAGCTGCCTTGCAAAATCAATTGAACAACCACTTCAGCAACATGGCATTGAACCAGCCTTCAGCTCCAGTTAATGCAATCCAGCAATTGTGGTGTGAAGTGTGTGGAAGCAGTGAGCATCCAGCTGAGTGCTGTGGAGCCAATCCTGATTCAGTAAACTTTGTGGGGAATGCACAAAGAAATCATCAGCAGTATGGGAGTAGCTACAATTCAAATTGGAGGAACCATCCACATTTTTCATGGGGTAGCAACAACCATCAAGGCCAAAGTTTGGGTCAGGGTGTGCAAAAGACCCAAGGAGGGCAACAGAACTACCAATCTCAATTCAGAAATAACAATGCACCTCCTCCACCACCATCACCTAGCATTGAGGAGATGTTCAAGACCATGATCTCTAACCAAGCGCAATTGCAGGCTGACTATGTTAAATTAGCAGCCGAAGTGAAAAATAACCAGTTAGCGACCAAGGCTCTTGAGTATCAATTTGCGCAATTTGCTAGTGCCCAAAATACAAGGCCCAGAGGAGGACTGCCTAGCGACACGGATCCGAATCCGAAGCAGGTAAATGCAGTGACCACAAGGAGTGGTTTGCAGCTGAAGGAGGTGGAACCAGAAAGACCACCTCAAAATTCGGGAGCAGCAGAAGTTGAGGGGGAGCAAAGTTCGGAAAGGGGGAAGACCAAAGAAGCTGAATCAGAAAGACCTCCACCCCCGTTCCCTCAACAACTCAAGAAACACAAAGAGGAGGCGTGTTTCAAGAAATTCATGGAGGTTCTTAAATAGGTACATGTTAACTTACCTCTTGTTGATGTCTTGCAGGGAGTGCCGAATTATGACAAATACATTAAGGACATCGTGGCCAACAAAAGTCGTTTGACTGAGTATGCTACGGTGGCTTTAACTAAGGAGTGCACTTCCCGGATCCAAAATAGACTGCCTACAAAGCTAAAAGACCCTGGAAGTTTTACTATCCAGCTTACTATTGGGCAGAGCATCCGAGCTCGTGGATTGTGTGACCTGGGAGCGAGCATAAATCTGATGCCATCTTCGGTATTCAGAAAGTTGGGTCTAGGGAGTCCTAGACCTACAACGGTAATCTTGCAGTTGGAGGATCGATCCTTAGCTAGGCCGGATGGCATTGTTGAGGATGTTCTAGTGCAAGTGGGCTCCCTAATTTTCCCGGTAGATTTTATTGTTCTGGATTTTGAACTAGACGCGGAAGTCCCATATATTTTGGGACGACCCTTCTTGACAACCGAGAAAGCATTAATCGACGTAGCTGCGGGGCAACTGACAATGCGAGCACACGACAAGGTAGAGGTGTTCGATGTGTATAAAGCACCCAAGCTCCCGATGGTGCATGAAGAACTCTCGGTGATCAATGTGATTGAACATGGTAATGCTAAG
This sequence comes from Datura wrightii, assembly GCA_035772735.1. Lineage (NCBI taxonomy): Eukaryota > Viridiplantae > Streptophyta > Magnoliopsida > Solanales > Solanaceae > Datura > Datura wrightii. Next base: position 31,875,360 of record JASDFA010000006.1, read on the forward strand.
CAGCTAAAGCATTCCCAAGAGTTAATAGGAAGACCACCGGATAGGTGTAAGCACTACTGGGGGGAGGACAGTGATCAAGAGAAATCGTCCATCACCCTAGCGGACAATTGAGCTTAAATGACGTTGAGCCGAGACGGTAAACCAGGCGCTGCACGGGAGGCAACCCGTGAAATTTTTTTTCTTTCATCTTGTAAAGTGTAAATAGATTTTACTTTTTCTTTTTCCTGATTTATTACAAAATTTTTCATTTTAGTTAGTCTTTTTTATTGTTAGTTAGGTGAAACCTATTATTCTAACCAATTTTGCTTAGTGAGATGATTTTCAGGTCAAATGGAAGAAAATGTGCACGGAATCGTGAAGGAAAAGGAGAGGTATGAAAAATTAATAAAATGTAGAAGACAGTGAGCTGGGGCGATAGCTCCGTGTCACAGAGGAGGACCTCCGCGTTACCCTCCGTGACACGTTGAGGTATAACCCGGAAATTTTAAAATTTCTAGAAAGCTATCGCGATGGCTCCGTGTCACGGAGGCAATGCACCGCGATGCACTCCGTGACACGTTGCCATGTAAATTGTGACGGGTCACACCGGGTTGCCGGGTGACCCGCGTGTTTTTCTACTTTTTAAACCCCGAAAACTCCCCTTTTCCCCTCATTTTCATTTTCCTCTGCGATGGTCGTCCCAAAATCCCTCTCCCATGAACGTGCCACGACTTAAGGCAACAAATTACCAAGTTTTCTTCGCTTATTCAACGTTAAGGTATGTTTTCTGATTCTCTCTCAAGTTTTTGTTGATTTTATTCGAAATTAAGCATGGGAGGTGAGATAAATCGCCCTAAGTCAAAATTAAGCATGAGTTCGAGTTATTTGTTGATTGATAAACGTTCGGAATGTTGTAATGATTGTTTGAATTTGTCAATTGCATGAATTATTCGAATTTGTTTGCGAAAATCAATTCTAGGGCTCGTTGTTGAATGTGAAGTGGGTAATGTATTGAAATCATGAATTGTATGCCGGGTTGTACGTGTTGAATGAGATGAGTCGTTGTACAAAATTGTTTTAATGTTAATAGACGACGAATTCTCGGGTTTGGGAAAATGTTGAAATTTGTTTAAATTTGGTTGGTTGTATAGGTTCATTTGTATAGAATTTTTGTTGTTTTTGTTTTGTTGTTTTTCTTTGCTAAGTGCAATGGTTAAAATGCTAGCGATGGTAGTGATTGGGATTAGCTGTACGAAGTCTGAGTAGTACGCAGAAGTATACCGTCGAATTTTCGTTTGAACACACTAAGCATGATTGTATAGTTGGTTGTTTGGTGTAAATAAAGTTATTCTTGCCGTAGTATCGTAACTGTAACTAAGGACTAAGTGTGGGGTAAATTTAGCGTAACCCAACCTTAGCCGAAGTTAATATCTATTTAGCTTAACATTGAGCTCATTTACTTGTGTTGACAGGTAAAATGGCAAGAAGGCAAGATAAAGGTAAGGGTGCATCAACTTCAGGCACCGGAAGAAAGCGACTCAGACTGGGCACAACAGTCCCAGCTGCACCAGCAGTTCCACGCGGCCAGCACCACCAATACGGAACGAGATGGGTGACCGACGAGGGGAAAAAGTGGTATGCCAAGCACAAGGAGAACAAATATTTCCCTGAGGAGCATATAGCACGGGAGCCATTAGCACAGGAGTTCCCCAGAATGGTTCACCGGATCGAGGCAGCTGGGCTCGGTTTCATATTTCAGGAGCCCAAAGAATGCAACCTGCACCTGGTCCGGGAGTTCTATGCTAATTGGAACCCGTCAATCAGAAGCCACACCATCAAGATCAGAGGGCAGATAGTCACTCTGGAACCCCACCAGCTCAATGCCATCAAAGGAGCGTGGGACACAGACGCCCACATCCTCCGCCAGCTGAACATTACCCCACCGTATGCTGACATCAGACGCACACTGTGTGGGGCTCGATCCACAGCTAGATGGAGCAGACACAAAGAAAGGGGCTACCACCAGACTCTGCCATATTCTCAAATGAACAGGGAAGCCCGGATCTGGCTGAAGATAGTCTGCTCATGCTTAATCCCGGGGGTACACATGACTGATGTGACCCGGGACCGTGTTTGCCTAGTCTACGCCCTGATGAAAGGGCTGGAGATAAATGTAGGGCGGTCATTATATCCGCCATGAAGAGAGCCCGATTGCACCAGGGCCACAGGTATGGTTTCGGTGGACTACTCACCACCTTTCTCAGAGGCCTCGACGTCGAGGAGGAGGCTTTGGATTACATCCCGCAGTTGGAGCGGCGGGCCTTGGATGTGACCAAAACTAAGGCTCCCGACACCACCCATGGGCCAGTGCTAACACTTGGCGAGCGACATGCTCGTGATGACCAGTACATGGCGCGGATGTATGGGATGAAAATGCTCCAGCTCAGGATAGGTGGGAGACCAGCCACGAAGGAGGAGCTATGGCAGCTCGAGCTAGATTACCCGTTTGGCAAAAACGCCAGGGCTTTATGTCGAGTGGGGCCAGCCTTTGTAGACCCCACTAACGATGATGTCCCCACGGATGAGGAGACACGTCGGGAGGACTCCGATGTGGAGTCCGATGACGACGACGGAGGCGACTCGGACATGGAAGACGAGGCAGCAGCACCTGATGAAGAAGTGGAATACTTTGACTGATCAGGGAGTTCCACCACCCGCTTTTGTGCTATTTAATTTTTGTGAACACTGGGGACAGTGTTCGGTTTAAGTGTGGGGTGGGAGTAGTTAGGTGTTGGGCGGGGCTGGTTTGCTTGTATGTTTTCCTTTGTAATTTTGTATGTTGTGTGTCCTTGTGTTTGTGAAGTTTCAAATTGTTCTGTATTTGTAAATATTTGTGAAATTGTTGTGTGTTGTTGATTGGTTGCTAGCTGATTCTGATTCTATAAATATTTTGTTGATCGAAATGATCGATAATTTTTTTTTAAAAAACTTTCTTTAAAAGATTGTGTACATAAATTTTTATTTTGCTATCGAAATGATCGATGGTTTGCAAAATTTTTCAATATTTTTTTATTTTGGGTTTCTCGGCGTTTGTTTTCGGTTCTTTTATCGAGAATGGTCCCATTGAACCGACGTCTTAAGTAGTGACTGTTCCCTATGATGGATGGATGACGACCGTCTTAAGGGAAATGTAGTCGGTTGGAGTAGTTTTTTTTTCTCCAATTATTTTTCATTTTTCTTTGGTGGATTACATCCCGGAACCTGTAGTTACTATATGATTGTGAAATGTTGGTTGCGTGTTGTACCTGATATTCAAAATGCAATGGTGATTCGTATGAAAGCTTGCAATTTTGTAAATATGTTGAGATACCTAGGCGGTAGAGTTTGATTCGGTGTGATTGAGGCTTAATGTTTGAATTCATGTAATTAGTTGATTGAAGAGTCTGTGAATACATCTTGAATCGAGCATGTGCATAAAGTGTGAAGTGAGGTATTGTTATTCCATGCTATTGTGAAGTGTCTAGAACTTGCCTGGTGTGTGTACAAAACGAAATGAAGGAGGTGTATTGTAGGAAAGGATGTAGGCATTTCTTTGTTTTAACCGCGAGTTTCTATTTTTTTTCTTGTCATACTCCCCCTTTCTGTGATTGTATACCCTAGTCAGCCCTTTGAGCCTTTAGCCGATTATTTCTTTCTTTTGTCCAAAAAGTATAAACCAAGCTTAATTCTTTCTTTTCATTAGCCGTAAAGTCTATACAAAACTCTTAAGCGTTTATGAAGAGAAAATAATTTTCCCAAAGTGCCAAAGAGTGAGAATGGTGAAAAGGAAAAGAAAAGCAGAGAGAGGGATGAAAAGAAAAGGTTGAAGGTGCACTGGTTATAAATAGACGATAATGAAGGTGCATGAATAACCTTTGTTATTGTGTCAAGTGTGCTGAATGAAATGGGCCATACTAAAGTAAATCATCAAGAATGGGATGATGAAAAAAGAAAAGAGAGAAACAATGTCCATGAGTTGATGGTAATGTGTTGCAAAGGCGCTTAAGGATGCTAGTGGTTATTATTGGATAATTCAATATATACTAGTTCCATAGCTTCCATTACAACCCATTAAAGTCCTACGTGATCTTACATTGCATTTCTTTATATTAGGGGAGTAATACACTAGGGGCAAGCTTATGGGTCATGACATGATGCATGTGAATTCTTTTGGGAGAGAGAGTGAAATTGTTTTTACATGCCCCTACTTGAATGTTTGTGTGTCACATGAGCAAAAAGGGGGAAGATTCTCTTGAGTTGTGAGGGCACATGCTTGAGGAAAGACTGATTTTCGTGTCGGATATCTTGATTAGCTAATTTGCATGAGTTTGCCGATATCGAGAGTCGATTCTTAAAGTCTAGGAAGTCTTAATGTATTGAAGGTCATTGCATTGTTAAGACCATGCATGTTTTCTTGATGATTTGCAATATTGAATGATCGGTATGACCGTAGCTTAAATTGTTGCACCATAGTAGCGAAGGTTGGGATGTAAATTGCATGAATTGTATGTTTGTTATTCGAGGACGAACAAGGATTTAAGTGTGGGGTAAGTGATCTTGGGCAGATTTATATGCCCAAGTGATACTCAAAAGTACCATTTTCGCCTTGTTTATCTAGCAATGCGTATACATTTTCATGTAATTGGTAATAAAATGTGAATTTATACTAACCAACATGATTAGCATTGTTTTGTAGGTAAAATGTGATTTCGAGGAGCTAAAATGCATGTTGGATGATATCGGAGTTGGACTTGGATGCGAGCAAGGGACAAGGTATTGGACTGCACAAATAAAAAGGGCTCCGCGATGGAGCCGTATCACGCTACCATCGCGGAGCCATTCTGCCTGGAGGGTGAAAATTCATCAATTTCCAGTGGAGGTTCGCGACTTCTCCGTGGCACGGTGGCTAGCCTCCGCGTTGCACGCCGTGCCACGTTGGTGTTTGATTTCCCGGACCCCCAGTTCTAGTGAGGGTCCGCGTTCACGGCGTGTCACGGAGGCAGTGCTCCGCGATGCACTCCGTGACACGTTGCTCATTATTCCGTGAAAAATACCCACTAGTATAAATAGAACACTTAAGTGTATTTTTCATAATTCAGACTTGGTGGAGCAAGGACGTGGGTTACAGGCAGTTGAGGGATGAAAAGTTTAGGGTTTTTTCTCTCTTTCTTTATTCTATAATTCAATTGTTTGTATGATTAACACTTGTTTTAGGATGATTAATCCCCAAATGAGTGGCTAATTCCCTTCCTTGCTGAGGTTATGAACACTTGTGATGAATTTTGATTATTGATTTTATGGTTTTTCATCTTTTTCTTCCATGTTGTTCTATTAATTCTTGTTCTTACTGCATTGGTGTGTGGCCTACATTAATGTACATCTAAAAAGTCCGATTTCACTCGAGAGAGCACGAAATTGGAAAGTTGTGAATTAATAGGATATTGTTCTTTACTTGATTTGGGAAAATTGAGTTTTGATGTGCTTTCCTGATAGAAATATACTTGAAAGTCGTATTAGTCAATTTAGGAACCGGAATTATATGGCTAGAACATGAATTGCAGTTGATCACAAAAATGTAGACGGATGGTTCATGATTCTTAAGTGAGATTAAATACTAGAGTTTTAATCTCTTGGAAATTGTTCTTGGCTAGCAACTAGAAGAGAAGATTAACCAATTTATGATGATAATCAGTTTCATTACATGTTCTTTAACCTTGGCATGCTTTTATCCATAGTCCAAATTCAAAGTAGATAATTGTTTGTAGTTTAGTATAAAATTTATAAAACAAATTATTCAATTTTTGGTTATTTAGTTGTCAGCATATTCAGAAGTAAAAATATAGTATACTTGAGCAAATTTCACTTATCCCAAGTCTCTGTGGGATCGATACTTGGCTTACTAAAGCCACTTACTACTTGTTCGACCACGTGCACTTGCGTGTCGGTTTTATAACCCCAACAAACGCACCGAACAAGGCTCGTGGGAAGGAACTCCAGACTTGGTCAAGGAGTTGAGGACGGTCGATCCAATGACTCATCCTTTAATGTCACTACTCGTCCTGAAGAGTCGTGGGAAGGATCTAAGGAAGGAGATGAAGAAGTGACTCAATGAATTGATGCCACGAGTCATGGTATGTCATCACGACCCATTGGGTCGATCGTTGGTCCGTCCAGGAGAGTTTTCAGGGATTTAATTTTAAGGGAAATTTCAACTTTTCTATGCTTTTAGACCCTAAACTACGTCGTTTTGGATATTTTCTGAGTATGATAATATGAGTTAAGTCCTTTATGCATGCCTATTGTCATGCAAGAATTTTAGAGAGATTTTTGGGAGATTCAAGGTCTTCTTCCCCAAGTTTCTATCAATTTCTTTATGGGTATTCAAGGAGTTTCGAATTAACCCATTTCAAGGTATGTAGGGTTTTGAAATGGGTGAAATTCTTCCCCACCCATGCCAAAATTCCAAGTTAATTCATGAATTCTCCTATTCAAATTCCATGGGGTTTTACCAAAAGCATGAAAATATGAATTTCTCTTTACGGATATGATTTAATTGAATTTTAATTATTGAACTATGCATGTTGGGTAGATTTTATGTTATTTCCTTCAAAATCATGTTTCAATCTTTTTAAATATAAAATGCCCATTGACGGAAGTTCATGAAAATTATGATTTATGATGAATATTCAATATTTTGAGTGTATTGGTGACGGAAAAGCATGAATTCAAGTTACCCATATTAATAAGCATATTTTGAAAGAATTGAGTATGATGAAGTATTGGGCAATGCCCCACGATGAAGAATGATTTGCGATTTATGAAATAAATTTCATGATTTGATGTTGGCTGATAAAAAGGGCCTTTGATTCTTAGCTAAGCATGTTAAGAAGGGGATCAATGATGATAAATGTTATTTTTTTGCCAATGAATCGTAATGCATGATGTTAATGATTTATGTATGAGCCTATATGCATGATTTTGGGAGCTGAGTCTAGCACCGAGCAACCCGACGTTCAAACGACTACGCTAGTGTCTCATAACCACGTGCCACCGTGGGTTTCTAATGATGTATTATAATGATGATGATACCCTCAAATGTGATATCACGCCTTATGCACGACCCCCACCTGGCAAGCCAGGATCGGCTCTGCCCACTTGAGCGAGACAGTGGGGCATCATGAAAGACTCTACCATGATGGTGTCGGTTATGATGAATCCTCCCATTGTTCCATATGTTTTACGCATTGATATATTATGTTATTGGCTCAAGTTATGTTTTGATAATGTTTACTTACGATTATGATTATGAACACTTTATGATTGATTTGAAAGCCTTGAGCCTTATGTTTTCCTATGAAGTTTGCGATATATGCATGATGTCCTTCTCCTATGTCTATTTATGAGTTTTACTTTATTTTAAGAAGTTCCATTTTACTACCTTGCATACTTAGTACATTCCATCTACTGACCGCATACTTTCTATGTTATATCGTTTATACAGGGTCCAGATCTCAGGCTCATCCTCATCCTTAGTCCATCTTAGCTTACGTTCTTATCTTATTAGTGAGTCCTCATGTTTCGAGGGCTGTTTGACAGGCTTTTATGTTATCTTACGTTTCAGTATTGTTCGGGTTAATTGGGGATGTTGTCCCATCAACCCATCATATATTGTAGAGGCTTTCAGACCATGTGTAGTATTCAGCTTATGTGTACGTCTAGTATTTTCTAATGTTATGCTATAATTATATTTCCACTATGTTTTTATGATTATCATTCTGTTTATTTGAACCAGATTGGTTACGTGCATGTGCCATGGGTCGACTTGGGGTCTCTCAGGCTTTCTTGTCCCATGTCTATGATCCGGGTGTACGTTGGGGTCATGAAAAACTTGTTATCAGAGCAATAGGTTTGAAGTGTCCTAGAGTGTCTGAAAGCCGCATTAAGTAGAGTCTTTTTCATGGGTGTGAAGTGCGCCAAAATTATGAAGAAGAGGCTACTAGTCGTTTAGGAAATGTTCCCTTCTTTCATGTTCTATATCGTGCGATAAGAGTATTTCCATCCTTCTAAATCTTTCCATTCGTGATTGTAGAATTATGGCTCCTAGAAAAGTAAATGGAAGGAGGAATGGGAATGATGAGGGCCATGGAGGTGGCAATGATCATTGGCATCAGCAAGCCCCACCTTTTCAGGAGCTCTAAGCACCAGAGTTAGCTGCCCACGCTGAATTTAGGGCAGCTATCCAGATGTTGGCACAGGCCTTGACCACTCAGGTCAACCAGCAGGCTGTTGCACATGTCCCACAGAACGGTAATGCAGCGGCAACACGGGTTAGAGACTTTCTGAGGATGAACCCTCCTGAGTTCACAGGATCAAAGGTGGACGAAGACCTACACGAGTTATTGAAGGGATCTTGAAGGTCACTCAAGTTATGGGGGTGACGAATGGGGAATGTGTTGACTTGGCCTCTTATCAGCTGAAGGAGGTCGCTCATATTTGGTACAAGCAATGGAAGGACAGTAGGACAGCGGGAGCAGGCCCTATCAGCTGGATGAGTTCCACATGGCCTTTCTGGACAGGTTCTTTCCTTGGGAGATCAGGGAATTGAAGACAACTGAGTTTGTTAACCTCAAGAAGGGGAGGATGTCAGTGTTGGAGTATTCTCTTGAGTTCATCTGTTTGTCAAAATATTCCCCAGAGTTGGTGATGGATCAAAGGGCACGGGTTAGCCGATCTGTTCATGGTGTGGCCGGTTATTTAGACAAAGATGGTAGGACTGCCCTGCTTCACCAGGATATGGACTTTCACCGCATAGTGTTGTATGCCCAGCAGATAGAGGCGTCTCATGCGAGGGAAAAGGAGGAAAAGAGGGATCAAATGGATATAACTGTGGGTTTTCACATCAGAGGCCCGGCGGTGATAGCTGCCCATAGTTTCAGCAGAGATCACTAGCCCCAACACCATCATCCACTAGTGTTCCCTCCAGACCCAGGGGTGATCAGAGGAGTAGGGCTTCACGGTCCAGGGATCAGAGGGGCACCCAGTCCGAGTATACCTTCCCAGCCTACGGGGAGTGCCTGCTCAATTTGGATGTAATGTTTTGGGTGTAGTAGATCTGGGCACATGCGCTGAGCATGTCTGTATGCTTAGAAAGGGTGATGATAGGGGTCGAGCATTGACCACTAGGACAGCAACAGCTCCTGCCTGTTTCGCTCCATAGGGAGCATCGACTAGTGGGGGTGGCAGACAACGCCAAAACTGATTTTATGCCCTTGCCTTGTGCCAGGATCAGGAGGCTTCGCCAGACGTGGTCACGGGTATGTTACGTGTCTCTCATATTAATGTTTATTCCTTGTTACACCTAGGAGTTACATCGTCTTTCATGACCCCTTACATTGTGAGTAGCCTTGGAGTTAGTCCCGAGACCTTGTCAGAGCCATTTTCCATTTTTACCTTTGTTGGAGATTTAGTAGTAGCTAGACGAGTATATAGAAGGTGTCTAGTCACTATGTTGCATACGGTTACCTCCGCAGACCTGGTAGAGTTAGCCATGACTGACGCTGATATTATTCTTTATATGGATTGGTTGTTTGCGTGTTATGCCACGATTAATTGCAGGACCCGTATAGTGAAATTTCGTTTTACGGGTGAGTCAATTTTGGAGTGGAAGGGTAGTTCGGCTGTACCAGTAGGTCGGTTTATTTCCTATCTTAAGGATAGAAGATGATCTATAAGGGTTGCATGTACTACCTAGTTAGGATTAAGGATGTGGAGTCTGAGACCCTGACTATCCAATCAGTTCCGGTGGTGTGCGAATATCGGAAAGTGTTTCCCGAGGATTTGCCAGGTGTTCCTCTGGAAAGGGAAATCAATTTCGGGATTGATCTATTGCTAGATATGCAGCCTATTTCTATCCCTCCTTATAGGATGGCTCCAGCTGAGCTAAAGTAGTTAAAGGATCAGTTAAAGGACTTACTGGATAAGGGTTTCATTAGACCGAGCAAGTCTCCATGGGGTGCACCGGTTCTCTTTGTTCGAAAGAAGGATGGATCCCTTCGGATGTGTATTGACTACCGGCAGCTTAATGAAGTCACCATCAAGAATCGATACCCATTGCCCAGGATTGCTGATTTATTGACCAACTTTAGGGCACCTGTAAAGAAAAACAGCTAACCCAACAATCAAGGCGATAAAAGGGATCCTATACAGGTCGACAAGACCACCATGTTGTCTAGTTATAATAGAATGAAAACAGGCGATCATAATAACACTAATGCTGACAAGGTTGCTAACTAACTAACTAAACTAGGACCCATACGGCCAACATACAAAATATAACACACTTACGGGCAACAACAACCAACAACTAAGAATCTGTAGCCTGTAAGTCTCTCAACTCTCAGAGTGGAATAATGGCTGGGACAGGGCTCCGACCTACCCAAAAGTTGTACAACAAAAGAACAAACCTTTCCTAACTATCAACTCTAGAGAAAAGGAGCTGACTGGACTGCTGACTCTAGCTGGCAGCTAGGAAGGTCCTAAACCGCGTCTATCCGCTCCTACAGGCAAGTAATGCAGCGCCCCAAAGATGGGCGTCAGTACAATATGTACCGAATATGTACGGGAGTAATGAAAATGACTAAATAAAACAAATAATAGAACTAAAAATGATCAATAGAAAGGATAAGAGTTATAACTTGAATAGCCTCATAACCTGCTATATAACTAACAAGTAAGTAATACAAACAAGAAACTTACCTGGCCCCTATAAGCTTGGAAGGTACAATCAGCACAGAATAACCTATCTGGGCCCCATAAGCCTAGAGCGTACACTTCAATCTATATACCCCTAACATGGTCAATATGAGTCAATGGGTAATTATAGCCAACCTACTTGGCCTCTAGGTCTGAAACTGAGCCTGCTGGCCACATGTAGCCGTGTTTGAGCCCTTTGGACTCCTATAACTGCACCATGGGTACACAAGGCTCGATAGAGGGTCAGTGATACTGATACGATATAAAAGTAAAAGCCCATTCGTGGATGGACTATAATATGGCCCCTAGGCCTAAATATAGTCTTGTTAGACAACATATAGCTCCTCTGAACGATCTATATAGCCCCGTAGGCGATGACACAGCTAGTAACCCTAAGGTTGATCGAGGAAGGCTATATACGCTGGGTTCAGTCCCAACCGAAATAGTAAATGCTAATCCCAAACTAACAGTAGCAGCTAATCACAATATACATGCTTTTGGCTTTCTTACAAGGATATAGGTCGTATTACTGTACGACAGGAATAACTTGCCGAAGATATTAGCCTTAAAATACCTCTAATGTCGATTCTTGTTAATCCGGTTAGTTCCAACCTTTAGCTGGCGATTCCACTCAATTACAGTCTTAGAATAGGGCCATTTTCAATACTAAGACTTGGCAAACAATGATATCCTTCGATAATATTAATTATAATTCAACTCTATTTAATTCAGCCGAAAACTCACAATTTCTTGAGAGTTTATAAGGGAGAAATGCTTGCCTATTGCTTGTAGCTGCTTAGGATTCAATTTGAAGTAATTCCGATAAACTTAACTTGGCGGGGTTCTGGTACACTGAGCAAATTTTCAAGAAATAACTCCCCAGAGATGCTTCTCGTAGGTCTAGAACTCATTATCCAAGGTGAATTTGCATTTGGATAGAATTTGGTGGCGTAATTTGACAAAAAATAGAGAAAACCCATGTTATTCTCTCTTTACTACCGAGGGGAAAATGTTTGAATGAAGCCTCCAATCACTTGATCTCATATATATATATATATATATATATATATATATATATATATATATATATATATATATATAAGTTGGGCGGTGGCCTAGGGGGCGCGGCGCGCCGCCCATAGCGCCATCCAAGGAGCGTGATGTGCCGGCCATACCGCCAGGCTGGCTGGCGTAGCAGGGGGCCTGGCCTCCAGCCCCAGCCTCCTACTCTCTCATGCCATGATCATATATTCATCCCCCGAGCCCTTCCTCACATGCGTCGTACTTCAAAACACTCAACATATGTACGCACATGTCCATTAAACGATAAACACTTATGGGGTGTAACATCATCCCCCCTTAGGAACATTCTTCCTCGAACATAATCTTTAGACTTAAAAGACTCAACTCCTTTAACTATTACTAGAAAAATTTCGGCAGAGTCTCCTCTATAATATGGACTATCCGAAAATCTGAAACGCAGAAAAGTCCAACATAGGCATCTCACAGGACACTATAAACAACTACTCCATAACATAGAAGTGAACAATTGAACAGTACTAATAATATAAGAAATAGAGTAACATTTGAACAATAATCTCACCTCAACTGTATAATCTGGGTCAGGCCAAGAATAAGGGAGGATATCTAGACCTCATGTCATCCTCAACTTCCCAAGTCATCTCTTTTACATTTCTATTCCTCCATAGGACTTTAACGGAGGCTACATCTTTAGTTCTCAGTCTGCGAACCTGTCTATCTAGTATAGTAACTGGAGTGTCTTTGTAGGAAAACTCTTTAGTAACTTGAACATCCTCGACTGGAACAACCCGGGACAGGTCCCCTATGCACTTCCGTAGCATTGACAAATGAAAGACTGGATGAACGGATTCTATCCCTGAAAGAAATTCTAACTCATATTCCACTTGGCCTATCCTTCGAAGGACTCGAGACGGGCCAATGAACCTAGGGCTAAGCTTTCTCTTCTTTTCAAATCTCATCAAGCCCTTCATCGGCAAAACTTTGAGAAACACCCAATCATCGACATTAAATTCCAAGTCTCTACGCCGAACATCAGAATAGGACTTCTGTCGACACTGGGATATTAACAACCGTTCTCTGCTGAGATTTACCTTTTCTTCTGATTGATGTATCATATCAGGTCTGATCAACCTTGCCTCCCCTACTTTGAACCATCCTATCAGGGACCTGCATTTTTGCCCATATAAAGACTCATAAGGCGCCATACGAATAGCAGAATGATAAGTGTTATTATATGCAAATTCAATAAGGGGTATATGCTCATCCCAACTCCCTCTAAAGTACAGCACACACGCTCGTATATATCATCAAGAATCTGAATGGTGCGCTTTGAAAGACCATCTTTCTAGGGGTGGAAAGTTGTACTCAAATTAACTTGCGTCCCTAAACTATTCTGAAATGACTGCCAGAATCTAGCTATGAATTATGCCCCTCTATCAGAAACAATGGATGCTAGAATACCATATAGTCAGACTATCTCCTTGATATATAACTCAGCATAGTCTTTGGCTGAAAATGTAGTCCTGACTGGCAAGAAATGGGCTGACTTCGTCAGTATATCAACAATGACCCAAATGGAGTCGAATTTATGCCTGTCGTGAGCTAACCCTGTCATAAATTCCATATTAATTGCTTCCTAATTTCACATAGGCACCGCTATCTCCTGTTCCACTTGCCAGGTTTCTGATGTTCAGCTTTCACCTACTGGCAATTTGGACACCGTGCCACAAAATAAGCTACACCTTTCTTCATTCCAGGCCACTAGTATATCTCATTTATATCATTGTACATCTTCCTCGAACCTGGATGAAGAGAGTAACAAGAATAATGTACCTCTGCCAAGATTTGCTGGCGAATCCCTACCACATCTAGAATGCAAAGTCGACCTCTGAATCTCAAGACCCTGTCTTCCGTTAACTTAAGGGTTGATAATTCACCCTGCTGAACCTTTTCTCTGAGCTATACTAGATTAGGGTCCTCGTACTATCGCTCCTTTACCTCTACAACCAGAGAGGATACTGCTGTGTTCCGAATGATAACCCCATTATCCTATAAATCTACTACTTGAACTGCTAAACTGACTAATCGGTGTAGCTCTCGAGCCATTTCTCATTGTTCTAGCCTCAGATGTGCTACACTTCCATAGATCTGCGGCTAAAGGCATCGGCTACAATATTAGCCTTCCCTGGATGATATAAGATGTTCATGTCATAGTCTTTAGCAATTCTAGCCAAAGACGCTTCCGCAGATTCAACTCTTTCAGCATGAAGATATATTGGAGGCTTTTATGATCAGTAAAAATATCCACATGAACACCATACAAGTAATTCCTCCATATTTTCAAGGCATGAACCACTGCAGCTAATTCCAAATCATGGGTGGGGTAGTTCTTCTCATGCTTCCTTAGCTGTCTCGAAGCATAGGCAATCACCTTGCCGTGTTGCATCAGAAACCACACTAACCCAACGCCTGAAGCATCGATGTGTATGGCATAACCCTCTAAACCCTCCAATAAGGTCAATATTGGTGCAGATGTCAACTTGTTTTTCAGCTCCTGGAAACTCTACTCATAGGCCTCGTTCCAATGGAATTTGGCTGCTTTTTGATTTAATATGGTCAATGGCGCTGATAAGGTAGAAAATCCTTCCACGAACCTTTTGTAATACTCGGCTAACCCCAGCAAACTACGAACCTCCGTTGGAGTTGTAGGTCTAGGCCATGTCTTAACTGCTTTGATTTTCGGTGAGTCAACCTGGATACCTGCATCTAATACAATATGGCCCAAGAAACCTTCAAAATTCAACTAGAACTCAAATTTCAAGAACTTTGAATATATCTATCGGTCTCTGAGGATCTGGAGCACCATTCGCAGATGATCTCTGTGTTCAGCTTCTGAGCAAGAATATACTAGAATATCATCAAAGAACACTATCACAAATAGATCTAAATATGGCCTGAAGATGTTGTTTATCAGATCCATGAACATTGCTGGGGAATTTTTCAACCTAAAGGACACAACTAGGAATTCAAAATGAGCAAACCTGGTCCTGAAGGCTGTCTTCGGGATATATTTATCCCGAACTCGCACTTGATGGTACTCGGACCTTAAGTCAATCTTGGAGAAAAATTTTGCCCCCTACAGTTGATCAAACAAATCATCTATCCTTGGAAGAGGGTATTTATTCTTTATAGTAACTTTATTCAACTACCGATAATATATACACATTCCTAGGGAGCCATCTTTCTTTCTCACTAACAAAACTGGAGCACCCCACAACGAAGTACTAGGACTGATAAAACCCTTATCTAACAAGTCTGTCAACCGTTCTTTCAGCTCTTTCAACTCAACGAGATCCATTGAATATAGAGGGATGGATATAGGTTGTGTACGTGGTAGCAAGTTGAAAGAGAAATCAATCTCACGCTCTGGGGGAATACCAGGGAGCTCATCTAGGAACACATCTGGAAACTCATTAACCACTGAGATGGACTGAAGATTTGGGGATTCTTCTTGCATATCCCAAACCCTAACAATATGGTAAATACAGCCCTTCGCTATCAGCATTCTAGCCTGAAGATAGGATATAAACCTACCTTTTGGCATACCTGCATTGCCTTTCCATTCTCGCACTACCTCCCCTGGAAAGTGAAATCGGACGGTCCTGGTCCAACACTCCGCATTTGCATAACATAGCGCTAGCCAATTCATACCCATAATTACATCAAAATCAATCATTTCTAGCACCACTAAATTTGCTAAGGTCTAGCGACTATCAATCTCTACTGTACAACCCCGATATACTCTTTCAACAATAATAGAGTCACAGATTAGTGTAGACACCGAGAAGGATTTCTGAATCAATTCTAGAATTATACCAAACTTTCAGGCCATTAATGGAGTAACATAGGACAAGATGGAGTCTGGGTCTATCAAAATTGAGTAAGAGCAAACGTCCAGCATATCTATCACAAAATTTGGTGAGGACTCTGACTTCTATCGCCTTAGTAAGGTGTAGGTGCGATCCGAACCATTGCTAGAACTAGATGCCTCTAATCTACCTTGGCCTCTACCAGCTGGAGCAGAGGGCCTACTCCCTACTGAAGGTGCTGGGGCATGTGACCCTGCTGAAGACCTATCCTGTCGGTCCCGATCACCCTGACCTCTAGCTAGACAATCCCTCAATATATGACCCTCTTGTCAACAAGTATAACAAGCAGTAGAACCATACCTTCACATCAAAAAATACCATCGACCGTAGATGCTACAACGCAGTACATCGGGCCTACTCTGATTTGATCCTCTTTGCTGCTGGGAACCTGATGCTCGCGAGCTATCACCGGGACCTAACTGTCCCCGATGATCTGATCTACCACTCTACTTCTACGGAGGTGGAGGTCTGGGTAGCTTGCTTGATATTTGCAGCCTGTGTGTCACGCCCCACCTTTGGAGGCATGACTGGCACCTGGTGCCACATTATCAACTAACTAACCTAGCTAGGGTTATGCATATTTAGTGCCAGCCTGCAACCCACTTCAAGAAACAATGAGCTATATCTAGATTGTAAGTACAGCCTCCGGCCAAAAAGGCCGTATAGCCACCTATAAATAAAAATAGCTAACCAACAAAAGACAACATAAGGGGATCTTATGCGGGCCAAAAAGGTCACCATGTTGTCGCGTTATAGCAAAAATGGAGACAAACTACTATCCTAGGCCCCACACGGCCAACATACGAAACATAACTAATTAAGGCCCCACATGACCAACTTACAACTAACTAACTGACTAATGTAGTCTGCAAGCCTTTAAGAATATAAATAGTGGTTAGGACAGGGCCCCCGCCTACCCAAAATACTATATGACTGGAGTACCGAGATCTCTACAACCTAGAAACTCCGAATGAAAGGAGTTGTCCCAACTGCGGACTCTGAACAGCTGTTACTGGTGATCCTAAACCCTGTCTATCTAAACCTTCAGGAATGTAATGTAGTGCCCAAGGGAGGGCATCAGTACAATATTTACCAAATATGTAAGGCAATAGACAAGCTGATAAAGATTGGAAGCGAATAAAAAGAAGAGCAGAAAGATAAACCTGTATGCCTGCTGGTTCGCATGCATCTAATCAATACTACATGTACATAAGCTAAGACTGTATAATTACACATTTATAAACTATAAGTAGCAAACAAGAATACAAATAATAACCTCACCTAGCCCCCATAAGCCGTAATGTACAATCAACACTGAATAACTCATTCAGGCCCCCATAAGACTTGGCAAGCACATCTCAATATATATACCCCTACCCGGGTTTCTATGACTCTACTGGTACTGTAGCCAACCTACCTGTCCCCTAGGTCTACAACTAAGCCCTCTCGGCCCCTGAACTATAGTTGTGTCTGAGTGCAGCAGACTCCCAATATCTACACCCCGGGAACCAGGCTCGACGGGGGTTTGTAGAGACAACCACTGCATATGAGGAACTGGGACCCCATTTTCATCCCTCGTGGATGATACACCGCTCCGTAAAGCGATGTCATCTCGCCCCTAGAGGGCACTGACACAGGAATAGAGCTCCTTAAATGGTTTGAGTACACAGGAGAATTAGATGATCAAAAGGAATCATTGAGCATGAAAGTTAATAAATGGCATACCAAAACTAAGGTGGTTGAATCTATAATTCCCCCACTAGAGGAAATTAGTTTACCGATAGATGGTAGAATTGTCACAGCTACACCTTTTAAAATTGATATAGTAGACACCCAAGGTGATCCTAAGAATAAAGATATAAATAGATTAATTCAACAAAACAATTACACTAATCAATTACTATACGTAATCTCTAATCAGATCCTTAAGACTGATAATAAATCAATTTTCAAGGATAAACCTAGCCCTTCCTATAATAATAATAAATTAGAAATCCATCCAATATTTAAATTACCAGAATTTTTCAAAGATAAATTCCCCAAATTTCAAGAAAAGTTTGAAATCACAAATGATCTTATAGAAAAGATCAATGAAAAGTTAAAAGCTGAATTAAAATCAAAGGATGAATTAAAATTAAAGGATGAATTAAAATTAAAAGATGATAAGGTTATAAGAACAATATCCGAAAAGTCCGATAACGACATTAATAAGTTAAGCTCTAAATATTCCATTAAAAAAATTATTATAATAAACCCGCATTCCCGGATATGCAGTATGAAGAAAATGAAATTTTATCTCATACTTCACACTCTGGAAATGAAATTGCTGAATGGAATATTGATGGATTTGCCGAACATCAGATATACAACAAGTTACATGAAATGGGGATGGCCATTACGACATATAAAATGAAAAACTACACGGATAAACAAGTTGCCCCTCTAATTATATCTGGATTTACATGGAGATTAAAATATTGGTGGGATAATTATCTCACTGAAGATAATAGACATAGTGTAACAAATGCTACAACCATCACTCAAGTTATTAAGACTGAATCTACAGGACAAACTTTTGAAAATCTATGCGTAGAAGACGCCACCGCTACCTTATTTATAATATAGCAAAACATTTTATAGGAGAACCTCAACTTTTTCAAAATAGGAGTTTAGAAATACTATCTAACTTATCTTGCCCAAAGTTAGATTATTTTAGATGGTATAAGGATGTATTCCTCAACAAGGTTATGGTCAGAGAATACTGTAGTCATGATTATTGGAAAGAAAAATTCATAAGTGGTTACCAACATTATTCGCTGAAAAGGTTAGAATAAAATTAAAAGATAGATTTGATGGAAAAATTTCTTATAGCCAATTAACCTATGACCTTATAAGTTTTATAAATGTCACATGACTTGAATTATGTACAGATATGAAGCTTAAAAATCAACTTAAACAGGATAATAAAATATCCAAAAAAAAGAAATAGGAAGCTTTTGTCAAGATTTTGGATACATCAAGTTGTTTGTCCCTTCAAAAGAGGCATCCAAGAAAATTAAAAGAAGACACAAGCACTATAAAAATAAATCTGAAAAACCCCATCATTACATAAAAAGATTTAAAAGGCACAAACGAGAAGCCAACAAAGGTGGCTTTCAAGGAAATAATGATAAGTGCTGGAATTGTGGAAAATTTGGCCTTAGGGCTAAGGATTGTAAGATCCCTAATAAAAAGAAAGATAAGATCAATATGTTAGAACTTAAGCCAGATATAAAATATAGATTATATTCTATTCTTGATGAACATGACAATAATTCTTCCCCTGAAGAAAGTTTCAGTGATGAAGACCAACTTAATATAGCATATAGTTCTGACAATAGTGACTCAACTGATCATTGTGGATGCACGGGAGCAATCTGCACCTGTGATAGCCACTCAATAAATATCATTACCAATAATAACAAGGAAATCTTCTTTGATATGATTGATCATATTGAATATAAAGATCTTAAAAGAAAATATTTAATAGAATTAAAAAACATAGTTCTTAACCAACAACATGACAAAGAAACAATTGAGCCTTTTAATATGAAAAACGTACTAAATAAATTTAAAGAATAAAAGTCTAGTACAACAGTACAAGATCTTCAAACCAAATTATTACATATTAAAAATGAAGTCAAAGAAGTTAAGCAAAGACTTAACAAGCTAGAAACAGATGCCCTTGCTCATAAACTATTAAATGAACTAGAACCAATGCAAGGATCTGAATTGTATCAATCCGAACTAGGAGAAACATCAAAATTAGAAAAAGGTGAAGAAGAAGATGAGTCTCTAGGGAGCCTTCTAGAAGGTAAATCAAGAGTAAAAACTATTGCAATAGTTAAAGCCCAGAGCTGGCATATACCTATCACATTGGTTATAAATAAAAATTGTACTATTCACAAAATTACATTATTAGACACAGGTGCAGACCAAAACTGCATTATTGAAGGAACAATCCCTACTAAGTACCTTGAAAAAAGTACAACACGGTTATTCTCCGCGACAGGAGAAAGGCTCAAAATAAATTATAAACTCCATAAGGCACACATATGCAATAATTGAATCTGCTTTATTAATGATTTTGTAATAACTAAAGATATAAACGAAGAAAAAATATTAGGCACCCCCTTTATAACCCAAATAAAACCCTATGTCGCTGATTCAGACGACATCCACACCACTGCTCTAGGAAAATATATCATTTTTCCCTACCTAAATAATATGTCAAAAGAAGAAAATGAATTTATAAAAGAAAGAACTTATCTTTAGAATAAATCTGCTTTCCCAACAAATAACTATCTAAGGAATGAGATAAAATTTAAACGGGTTGAATCTGCTTTAAAAAATCCGAGGGTAGAAGCCAAAATTAAAAGCCTACAAGAATTCATAGAACGAGAAGTCTGTTTAGAATTTCCTAATGCCTTTTGGTATAGGAAACGCAATATTATTGAGTTACAATATATTGAGGGATTCAATGAAAAGAATATCCCTACTAGGGCAAGACCTATTCAAATGAATCAGGAGTTAATGGAATATTGTAAAAATGAAATCAATGATTTACTTTATAAAAAGATTATTAGACCTTCCAAGTCACCATGGAGTTGTTCAGCATTCTATGTCAACAATAGTGTAGAAAAAGAAAGAGGGGCCCCAAGGCTAGTCATTAATTATAAGCCCCTTAACAAAGTTTTAAAATGGATCAGGTATCCAATACTCAATAAAAGAGATCTTCTTAAAAGAACTTATAAAGCTAACATTTATAGTAAGTTCGATATGAAATCCGAATTTCGGCAAATACAGATAGCATAAAAAGATAAATATAAAACAACTTTTAATGTACCTTTCGGACAATATGAATGGAATGTAATGCCATTCGGATTAAAAAATGCACCGTCTAAATTTCAAAATATAATGAACAACATATTTAATCCACATAGTCATATTTCTATAGTTTACATAGATGATGTTTTAATATACTCAGAAGATATTGACCAACACTTCAAACATATCCAAACCTTTTTGAAAGTGGTTAAGCAAAACGGATTAGTAGTAAGCACTAAAAAGATTAAGTTATTCCAGACTGCTATTAGATTCCTTGGTCATGACTTATATTAAGGAACCTATAAACCCATTTGTAGAGCCATAGAGTTCTCATCCGAACTTCCAGATGAATTAAT
The DNA here is from genome assembly GCA_035772735.1 of Datura wrightii. Classification (NCBI taxonomy): domain Eukaryota; kingdom Viridiplantae; phylum Streptophyta; class Magnoliopsida; order Solanales; family Solanaceae; genus Datura; species Datura wrightii. Next base: position 31,896,322 of record JASDFA010000006.1, read on the forward strand.
TGATAAAACTCAGCTTCAGAGATTCTTAGGAAGTCTCAATTATGTTGTAGATTTTATTCCAAATATTAGATAGGTTTGTAAGCCTCTTTATCAGTTTCTTAAGAAGGATCCAGTCCCATGGGGATTAGAACAAACAGAGACAGTCCAAAAAATAAAATCAATAGTTCAAAAACTTCCATGTCTAGGATTACCACATCCAGAGGCATTCATGATAGTAGAAACTGATGCCTCAGACATAGGATATGGAGGCATCCTTAAACAAAAAATCTCCCTAGAAAACCCCAAACAATTAGTAAGATTCACTTCAGGAATCTAGAATAATACTCAGAAAAATTACAGCACCATTAAAAAAGAAATTCTGGCTATAGTGCTATGTATCACAAAATTTCAAGACGATCTAATAAATAAAGAATTTTTACTACAAGTAGACTGCAAAGCAACCAAATATTTTTTACAAAAAGATGTAAAAAATCTGGTTTCTAAACAAATATTTGCCAGATGGAAGGCTTTGTTATCCAGCTTTGATTTTCAAATCGAGTTTATACAAGGAAAAAATAATTCTCTCCCAGATTTTTTTATTAGGGAATTTCTACAGGGAACTAAATGAGACCCGGAACATCAGCTTTAAGGCCCTTGAGGCCTCCATTTCAGCCTTTCAAACCAGAAGAAATAACGAAAAGACCCTTCAAAAAAGAGTAAAAACCAAAACCAGAAAATAAATATTCAGTTTTGGCAGAATTCCCATCTTTGCCAAAAGCTACTATTCCATCCCCGTTAAAGAAACCCATAACCATTTAGACCAGATTACAACCATTAAAATCAGTTTTTAAAGGAAACTCTTCATCAGGCGACAAAACTATCTCTATCCAAACAAAGGATAGCTATGAAATGAAGCCACCAGAGACATACTCTCAGGCAGTTTTGCCAGCGATTCCTGAAAAGAAAATGGAGAAAAATATTCCAAATAAATAGCAGTTTGAGCTAACAATTTTACAGGTACTGCCGATCATGGCCCTCGATAAAAGATATAATTTTGGAGTACCTGAGTTACTAAAATCCTGCTACACAATTTGGAATTATGTGGAGACAGATGATCCCCTTAAAACCCGAAGGTATTATGAGTTCATTTTAACAGACACCCATTCAGTAAAAATTGAGCATAAATTAAAATGTCCGGATAATCCTGACAGTATTCAATACACAAAGTTCACAATTAAAAGAATTTTAAGTCCGTTTGAATGGTTTGTAGATCATCTACATATACCCATTCCCCTATCGAGAACCCATAGACTCCAGACATACAACTGGTATGATTATAAGGCAGCCTGGTACAACTTTATGTATCTAAGGCCCAACACTCACTCTTGGTTTGTCAAGTATTCAGAAGAAATGAAAATCCCTATCATCCCCAGATGGTTTTACGAATGGTGGAACCAATTCGGAGGAAATAAACAGGTATTGTCAAAACATTTTCAGACACAGTTTGAAAAATTTTAGGTAGAGCAGAATATTTCTACCCTACTAGAAAATATTAAATTGTGTAAGTTTTTTATTGCAAAAAGAATTTCATATATTATCAGCTGGTCCTTTGATATTCATGAATTTGAAAGGATTAAATATTTGAGTAAGACCATCAAAATCAAAGGCTGGGCACCAACACCCCAAGAAGATAAGGAAACTTCAAGTTTCTCATTACGACAAGATTCCCAACTATCCAAGGAAGAATTAAAAAGAAGGCTCCAGCAGGCATTGTCAAATTTGAAAAAAGATACCCAACAAAAATAGATAATGAAATTATTAGATATTGCATCCTCTCATACAAGGGAACCAAGCAATGGAGACATGCTAGATCCGCAAGGGATAGCTCAAGCTTATCTTCTCAACTAAACTAAAGAAGACGGCCAGACTATCCTTTCAGAAAAATGAAAACCTACTACAATCAAAAGCAGTGGGGAACCCTCAGGAATCCACCCAAAAAACAATGCAACAAAAAGACAAGCTACATAAGGACAAAATGGAATCCCTACAAACTCCCATGCAGATGAAAACGATTCTTCATCAAATTCCAAAGTCACATCAGGACAAATATCAAATTTCAAGGAAATCAAGTTTCAAGAAGATGAAGACATCTTTTAAATAGATTCATGTAAAATTAAATTTGCCACGTGTGGACCCATGTAAATAGATAGCAGGTAGTAATTAGTTGACTCATCATATTGAGGTCTATTTAAGACCTTCACCTTGTATTCGGAAGGGCATTCGGAAACACTACACCCACTTGCAAATTGCCCAAACCTCTCTATGTTCTCTGTTTTTCCTTCTTATCAATAAACAGCTCTTTGTAAGTATCTTTTTCTTCTACTTTATTACTACTTGTAGTATCTATCTTTTATTTTTCTCCTGCCTTTGTAATTAATTTTCAAGTCATTTTCTCCGATCCGTAAAATGGTATCAGAGGTTGGCTGGGAGGAGTATGAGTTTGAGTAGCTAAATCTTTATACTATCCTAGAGCCAGTAGAAATTATGTTGCTCTTGAGCAGTTATTTCTGTGTTTAGTTTTGTTGATACTCTAACTCTATTTTCTTTGTTTTATTCCTTAAGTTGGGTAACCGTTTAATCACAGTCTAGACGTTGGCAAGCCTGTATTTTCCGTTGGATTAGCTCTAAAGTTTAGATACTAGAGTTGGACCCGGATGGTGTTCCCGTCACCAGAACTAAAGGAATAAGATAAAGGAAATTAGATAAGATAACCAGTAAGTACTTCACAAGGAAATAACTATTAAGGAGTAACATCTAAAGTAGATATTGGCCCTAGGATAGTACTAACATTCCCCCGAATACTTCGTATTATATTAAAATTTATGCTTACATATCCATTTACAGAACAAATAAAATACTACAATAGGAGAAAATGGATGTGTTTGAAATATCGAAGTAACTATAAAAAGAAAAGAATAGAAATATTAAAGAACTTAGACTATTATAAAAAACTAATACCTTCAGAAACTCTGGATAATTTTCTAGAAAAATAACTAGAAATAATTCTTGACAATCTAATCAGGTTACATAATGAATTATGTTATGTTAGTCATAATTTGTCTATACAAAGAAGACAATTCGAAGATATATTAATTATTCAGTTAAAACTATCTGCACAATTTTAATGGATACCTCTAAAAATTAGAACACAATAAATAGTATTAATATTTCTGCCACAACTACTTAAATAGCTAAGATAGAGAGCGATTTACAAAATTGGAATATCCCAAAGGAATGTTTTGAAAAGGTATATAAGACTGGATACTTTAATTTTATTAAAAATTATAATATTAAAACCTCCGAATCTACAGTCGCTATTGAAATTCTATTGAAGCTATTAAATTATTAGCAGCTGAAGACATTAACAGATATAGGAAAAACTATAAGTTTCTTCACATAGGACTTGTCCAGGTCACGATTAAACCGTTGTATCGATTAGGCTTAGACGTACCTATATGTATTCTATTACGAGACAATAGGCTACTAAACTTTGATGACTCATTATTAGCAGTATTACAAAGTAACCTAGCTAATGGCCCGGTATATTTTAACTGTTATCCCAATTTTCCTATAGATATTAATGATCAAAATGTTATGGATACCCTAACATTAAATGTTAAAACAAAAAACATGAATAGCAAAGAAAATACAAGAATAGCCATAATATATAGAGTATATTACAGGCTAATGAAAACTACCCTAGCTCCAAAAGCAAAACTAGTAAGTAACAAAGGGGTTACCATGCTTATGGAAGCCAATCACAATTACAATAATATTTTCGTCCTAAAAATGATAAAATGGGTTGATGTGTTAGTAAAGGATAATTGGCATTTTGACTCCATAACGGAGCCAGAAATTGAGGAAGAATATTCAACTATTGAGCAGGTAATACAATTTCCGGATGGATCTACAGATTTAAAATTTCTAAGATCCCAATCCTTTAGTCATACTTCTTCAAGTAAAAGAATGTCTTTTTCGAGACCTTCATTTTCAAAAATTCCAGAAGAAAAGGAGGTAACACTTGAAGACGTAGAGAAAAAATTAAAGGGTGTAGATTTCTCTGAAACAATTCCTAAGGTTGAATATGAACCTAGAATTACCAAAAGAACAAGTCCCATCGCTAGTGAGATGCTAAGAGCAAGAGACTCTTTATGCATAATTAGATCTGGTGAGGAGTTCAATCCAGACTTTGAATATTTAGATAAACTCTGGTTAGATCCAAAAAATAGCATAAATCGGCAATAGTATGCAGAAAAATATTCATTAAAGGAAAAATTATCCTTTAGGAAAAAATGGTGCACTGCTATGAAAAGGATGAGATGCAATATAGAGTTCTTTAAACGGTTTGAGTACACAGGAAAATTGGATGATCAAAATGAATCATTGAGCATGATTGTTAATAAATGGCATACCAAAACTAAGGTGGTTGAATCTATAATTCCCCCACTAGAGAAAATTAGTTAACCAATAGATGGTAGAATTGTCACTGCTACACCTTTTAAAATTGATATAGTAGACACCCAAGGTGATCCTAAGAATAAAGATATAAATAGATTAATTCAACAAAATAATTACACTAATCAATTACTATACGTAATCTCTAATCAGATCCTTAAGACTGATAATAAATCAATTTTCAAGGATAAACCTAGCCCTTCCAATAATAATAAGAAATTAGAAACCGATCCAATATTTAAATTACCAGAACTTTTCAAAGATAAATTCCCCAAATTTCAAGAAAAGTTTGAAATCACAGATGAACTTATAGAAAAGATTAATGAAAAGTTAAAGGCTGAATTAAAATTAAAGAATGAATTAGAATTAAAGGATGAATTAAAATTAAAAGATGATAAGGTCATAAGAACAATATCCGAAAAGTGTGATAACGACATTAATAAATTAAGCTCTAAATATTCCATCAAAATGAATAATTATAATAAACCCTCATTCCCGGATATGCAGTATGAAGAAAATGAATTTTTATCTCATACTTCACACTCTCGAAAAGAAATTGTTGAATGGAATATTGATGGACTTGCAGAACATCAGATATACAGCAAGTTACATGAAATGGGGATGGCCATTACGGCATATAAAATGAAAAACTACACGGATAAACAAGTTGCCCCTCTAATTATATCTTGATTTACATGGAGATTAAAATATTGGTGGAATAATTATCTCACTAAAGATAATAGACGTAGTGTAACAAATACTACAACCATCACTCAAGTTATTAAGACTGAATCTACAGGACAAACTTTTGAAAATCTATGCGTAGAAGACGCCACCGCTACCTTAATTTATAGTATAGCAAAACATTTTATAGGCGAACCTCAACTTTTTCAAGATAGGAGTTTAGAAATACTATCTAACCTATCTTGCCCAAAGTTAGATGATTTTAGATGGTATAAGGATGAATTCTTCAACAAGGTTATGGTCAGAGAAGACTGTAGTCATGATTATTGGAAAGAAAAATTCATAAGTGGTTTACCAACATTATTCGCTGAAAAGGTTAGAATAAAATTAAAAGATAGATTTGATGGAAATATTACTTATAGCCAATTAACCTATGGTGACCTTATAAGTTTTATAAATGTCACAGGACTTGAATTATGTACAGATATGAAGCTTAAAAATCAACTTAAAAAGGATAATAAAATATCCAAAAAAAGAAATAGGAAGCTTTTGTCAAGATTTTGGATACATCAAATTATCTGTCCCTTCAAAAGTGGCATACAAAAAAATTAAAAGAAGACACAAGAACTATAAAAATAAATTTGAAAAACCCCCATCATTACAGAAAAAGATTTAAAAGGCACAAACGAGAAGCCAACAAAGGTGGCTTTCAAGAAAATAATGATAAGTGTTGGAATTGTGAAAAATTTGGCCATAGGGCTAAGGATTGTAAGGTCCCTAATAAAAAGAAAGATAAGATCAATATGTAACATTATTCGCTGAAAAGGTTAGAATAAAATTAAAAGATAGATTTGATGGAAAAATTTCTTATAGCCAATTAACCTATGGTGACCTTATAAGTTTTATAAATGTCACATGACTTGAATTATGTACAGATATGAAGCTTAAAAATCAACTTAAAAAGGATAATAAAATATCCAAAAAAGAAATAGGAAGCTTTTGTCAAGATTTTGGATACATCAAGTTGTTTGCCCCTTCAAAAGACGCATCCAAGAAAATGAAAAGAAGACACAAGCACTATAAAAATAAATCCGAAAAACCCCATCATTACAGAAAAAGATCTAAAAGGCACAAACGAGAAGCCAACAAAGGTGACTTTCAAGAAAATAATGATAAGTGTTGGATAACAATTGCTAAGTCAACTACGGCTGACAACCTCTGGTAACGGCTGACAGAAAGGCAGGTTTCCACTCGATGCACTAGACAACCCTAGTTTCACTGATTCTAAAGTATAACTATTCTGTCTATATTTTTGGCCCTGGGGCATGTGGGTACGTCAGGGGCTCTTGAGCGTGCTTTTCTGGCAACCCAGGTGCCAAACTAGTAGTTGTATCGCCCAGTCGAACCTATACAATTCAACTCACTACCCAATAACTATTCATTAGCTTCTAAGATCTGGACCTAGCAGTTGAACATACAATTCTACTAATACAACAAACTGGAGAATAGAAGAGCTTCTATGACGTTTCTAGAGCGTATCACACCTAACATGTTCCTTCTCGGTAAGAGACACTGCAGTATAATCTATATACGCTCTCTAGTAGCTAACCAAAACCTATATAATCATAATCTACTGGTAGCAACTAATCATAGTGTGTCTGATTTTTATATAATAACAACATCTAATTACAACATGTCTAATCATAATCCGATGGTAGCAGTTATCTACAGTATATGAAATCATCATTTCTAATTTAGAACATAAGTCGTAACAGTGTACGACGGGTATACTTGCTGAGGATTAAGCCTTACATACCTCAACTATTTTTTCCCAGATAATCAACGAGTTTCAACTTGGATTCGTCAGCTTTTTCCTGCTGTAACTATTATACTTGAAGAAAGAGGCGAATTTAAATACCAAATTCAGCTTGAAACGATAACTTTATATATAAATATTAACTATATTTCAACTTAATGGAACATGATCGCAAACTCATAATTTCTCGAAAGCCAGAAGGGAGAAATGCTTATTTGAAGCCTGTGATCGTATAGAAATTAGTTAGGAGCAATTCCAACAACTTTAGCTCGGCGAGGTTACGATTCGCCGGGCGAATTCATAAAAATAACTCTGTAGCAATGCTCCTGTATCCTTAAACTTCAATACCCGAAGTTAATTTGAATTCGGGTGGCGTTTAGTAGCGTAAACAGATTAAAATTTCTTGGTTTCCTCGTACCCTCTCATGTCTGGCCGTATATAATATGTAAAATGAAATGAAATCAACGAATGGAACATATATATACTTGAGGCGGTGGACAGGGGTCTGTGGTACGGACCCTATCGTGCCAATTCTGGGTCGTGCCACGGAGCCCAACGCGCCAGGGATGGTCCATGCCACGTTGCCCCTCTAGGCAGCTGGTTCTGCCTTCTCCCGCGCGGTTCCGACTCTGTGCTCGTTTGACCTTTCCCTCGGGCCCTTTCTCGTATGTATTGTATTTTAAAACTCTTAACCAACGTACAAGAAGGTTGTCTAAACATTAAAACCTACGGGGTGTAACATCCTCCCCCTTAGGAACATTCGTCCTCGAATGTCACTTTGGCTCACGGGAGTCTAACTCTTTTAACTAGAATTCTGGAAAAATTTTGGCAGACTCTCCCCTATAAGATGGACTATCTGAAAATCCTGAAACACAGAAAGTCCAACACAAGTACTTCACATAATACTTTAGCAACTATTTCACAACAAGGCTAGAGTCAACTGAGAAAAAATATATATATATATATATAGCGCAAATCATGAAACAACAACTGGATCAATAACTTACCTTTACTGCATAATCTAGACTAAGCCCGGAACAAATGAGGGTATCTGGGTCTCATATCGTCCTCAGCTTCCCAGGTCATTCCCTCTTTACTCTTGTTCATCAGTACTAAGGCTACATCTTTAAGTTCCCAATCCTCGAATTTTCTAATCTACTATGGCAACTGGAACCTCTTTATAGGTTAGTTCCTTAATAACTTGAATGTTCTCAATGGGTACAACTTGGGATGGGTATCTTATGTGTATTCCACAACATTAACATGCAAAAGACTTACTAGACCAATCTCGGTTTTGAAGGCAATTCTAACCCCTATGCCACTTTGCCTTCTCTCCGGGAAGATATAATATGGCCAATGTATCTAAGACTAAGCTTGACTTTTCTCTAATTCTCGTGGTGTCGTTCATCAGCGAAGCTGTTTATCCTTAACTGTCTACATTGTATGCTAGGGTAAGACTTCCGATAATCCTAGGCTATCGGTACCCATTTCTTGATAAGTTTAACTTCTTTCGTCTGTCTGTTATAGTGTACCCTGGTTTACTACCTTTGATTTACCTACATCACGTCATCACGTAAAGGGCCTACATCTCCATCCGCAATAGATTCTGGCATTCGAACCGAGTGCTCTGCTTAGCTATTCATTTAGGGACGAGGAGTCATATTCAACTTAACATGCCTCCCAACTTATTCTGAAAGCCTTACTAAAACTTAGCTGTATGTTATGTCTTTCTGTCAGAATTTGCTAAATACTTGGGCTTGAAGCAACCGAACTACTCTTTAAGAATTTAGTTCAGCATAACCTTTAGCTGAAATATAACTCACCTAGTGAAATATGAATTGACCTTGTTAGGCTTTCTACACTAACTCAAGTGAGGTCAATTTACACCTGTTACGAGGTAACCTTATAACTATGATTAACTTAACTATTCTCCATTCCTTTTGCAGGCACGACCATCTCCTGGATTGGCCTGCTCGGTTTCTGCCATCCAATCTTCCCTGGTTGGTCATTGAGGCTCTGCGCTATAACTCAATAATGTCTTCATCCTCTCATACCATCAGTAGGTCTTTCTTACAGCCTTATACGTTTTCATTAAACTCTAGGTGAATGGAATAACAAATATGATATACCTTAGCTAGAACCTGCTGATGAAGTTCGGCTACCTTTGGGACACAGAGGCAGCCTCTAGGTCTTTTGACTTGATCCCTTATTATCTTGAAGGCCAATAACTTCCTATTGGGCTTGGTCTCGGGATTTTACTAAGTTAAAGTCTCTATGTCGTCACTCCTCTACCTCTACAACTAGTGATGGTATTGCCGTATTCTGGGTTACAACTTCATTATCTTTTAACTGTCAGCCCAATGTTCATTTTTGACATTCAGGAGTGGTCCTACGCTCTATCAATTTACTCTTAGCTTGGGGTGATTTTATTTCCCCCAGAGTCAGATACTCACACCTTTCCCTTTACTTTCATGGGCTAAGTTCTAAAGTTCGTGCCCTCTACCCCATATTGTTAAAGTCACTACTGACCAAGTCTGTTGACCGGTATCGTTTTGACTCGTACTCGGGCCAAATTCTCTTATATGATCTTTTGTCCCTCGACATAACCAACTAGGGCCACAGCCGTTATTTTGCTGGTACATTCTAATGCATTAACACGCTGCGGCAAAATTTGCCTAATTATAACCTGAGCTTTACTGTTGCTAAGGATTTATCACTTGTAGACTCTCACACGTACTTTGAGGGCTGCTAGTAGTCTTACCTGCTCTCCTGATTTACTACTGTGAAGGTCTACACAATTTAACTTAAACGCTAGGGGTCTCCACCACTTCCTAACACTTCCCGGATTCAACAAATCCAACCTTTCTTCGCCATTTACTATGGGCAACATTGCCTCAATTCTTACTCTCCTTGCTATACTAAAAACAAAACTAGAAGGCAGGAATAGCCTTTTCTTACACATTGAGATTAAAGTATGGAACTATACAACATTTGAAGGGTTGGAGGTAAGAATTCCGCAATTCCCTCTCTTTTTCATACTCTTCAAGTAATCTAACATTAACTGTCTCCCTTGCCAGATCTTGTATATCTAATAGATAAGTCGAATCGTATATATGTTATACTCCTGACCTTCTATTTAGAGGTTATAAAAAGAACTGGGGATGTGCTAGCATATCAATATCTACTACCTTATGAGATTCCTGGTGCCCCAGGAAGATACTGAGAAAATTAAAAGACATTCGCCTTCGTCTTCAAACTGATTGTCCCTCAACTACGGTATCACACTGGTACCCTTTCGTGCGGCAGCTAACTGGTGTCTAAATGGAGTCCGTCTCATATAGGACCTTATCCTAGACATACATAGCAACAAAAGCTTGGGGACTCAACCCTATATAATTAGGCTCTATAACACGATCTGAGAAGAAGAAAGGGTAACCATACTATTATGCCTCGTAATCTACTGCTTATAAAATACGGTGCATAATATATTTATAAGCAAGAATCTACTAGACATGGCTTATAGACTCCCTAGGATACGAACTACTCTGATACCAAGTTTGTCACGCCTCACCTTGGGAGGCATGACTGGCACCTGGTGCCACGCTGTCAACTAACTTACCTGGCTAGGCTTATGCATGTCTGGTGCCAGCCTGCAACCCACTTCAAGAAAACAATGAGTTATATCTAGATTGTAAGTACAACCTCCGGCCGAAAAGGCCATATAGCCACTTGTAAATGAAAATAGCTAACCAACAACAGACAATAGAAGGGGATCTGATGCGGGCCGACAAGGCTACCATGCTATCTAGTTATAGCAGAAATGGAGATAAACTACTATCCTAGGCCCCACACGGCCAACATACGATATATAACTGATTAAGGCCCCACAGGCCAACATACAACTAACTAACTGAGGACTGTAGTCTGCAAGCCTCTAGGAATACAAATAGTGGTCGGGATAGGGCTCTGGCCTACCCAAAATGCTATATGACTGGAGTACCAATATCTCTACAACCTGGAAACTCCGAATGAAAGGAGTTGTCCCAACTGCGGACTCTGAACAACTGTTACTGGTGATCCTAAACCCTTTTTGTCTAAACCTGTAGGCAAGTAATGCAGCACCCAGGGGAGGGCGTCAGTACAATATGTACCGAATATGTAAGGCAATAGATAAGCTGACAAAGATTGGAAGCGAATAGAAAGAAGGGCAGAAAGATTAACATGTACGCCTGTTGGTTCGCAATCTTCATCTAATCAACACTACATGTACATAATCTATGACTGTATAATTACACATTTATAAACTATAACTACCAGACAAAATAACAAATAAGAACCTTACCTGGCCCTCATAAGCCAGAAGGTACAATCAACACTGAATAACTCGTTCAGGCCCCCATAAGCCCTGGAGAGCACATCTAAATCTATATACCCCTACCTGGGTTTCTATGAGTCTACTGGTATTGTATCCAATCTACCGGTCCCCTGGGTATACAATTGAGCCCGCTCGGCCCCTAAACTATAGTTGTGTTTGAGTCCGGCGGACTCCTGATATCTGCATCCGAGGCACCAGGCTCGATGGGGCTGTGTAGATCCAACCACCGCATATGAGGACCTGGGACCCGATCTTCATCCCTCGTGGATGGTATACAGCTCTGTAGAGTGATGTCATCTCACCCCTGGCGGGCGTCGACACAACTAGTAACCCTGGGGTGGTCGTGGATGGCTCCTAAGTGAGGGCAACCCCAACCAAGGTGTTGTACTAACATCTCAATCTAGATGCTCAGAGGCGTAACTAGCCTTTTGGGACTAACGCCACCACTGCTCGCCCCTTAGGATAGTCTATAAAGTTTCTAGCAAGCACATTGTGCACCTATATCTTGATTAGAGGATCCTAATAGTGATCATGATCTCTATTAGTATGGACTGAATAGGGTGAGATCTGGAGTGGTCTAACATAACTCTAAATGTCCTTCCTGGACAACTCTAACTCATAAACAACTGCGGGGTCGCAAATGACTAACTACTTAGCTCCTCTGCTTAGGATAATTGAAGGGCTGGTACTTGCCGAACATTCTTTTGGGCGCTCAAACCATAATCCCCCATAGGAGTTTACTGACATCCTTAGCCTGTGGGAAGTACTATACTAACATGGTACTACTAGTGCCTTAGACCTCATATTGGTCTAGTCGGATCTTATACTACTTTTCTGGGCATATCTTAACCTTGTAGGCAAGTTTATATAGGCTTAGTCACTCCTAGAAATTTGTACCTAAGTACCTCATAAGGGCTGGCGAGGGCACTGGCCCAACCTCTAACTGCTGATAAGGTCCCCGTCCTTGGGGTACCCACGGGTCTATTTGACCTGGATGACTGGGCTGATTTCCTGGGCGCCCTGTATAACAACTGCTAAGTCAACTAGGTTGACAACCTCTGGTAACGGCTGATAGAATGGCAGGTTAACACTCGGTGCACTAGACAACCCTAGTGTCACTGATTCTAAAGTATAACTATTTTGTCTATATTTCTGGCCTTGGGGCGTGCGCGTACGTCACAGGCTCCTGAGCGTGATTTTATGGTAACCCAGGTGCCAAACTAGTAGTTGTATCGCCCAATCACACCTATACAATTCAACTCACTACCTAATAACTATTCATGAGCTTCTAAGTCTGGACCTGGCAATTGAACATTCAATTCTACTAATACAACGAACTGGAGAATATAAGATCTTGTATGATACATCTAGCGCGTGTCACACCTAACATATTCCTTCTTGGCAAGAGACACTGCGGTATAATATATATATGGTCTCTAGTAGCTAACCAGAACCTATTTAATCGTAATTTACTGATAGCATCTAATAATAGCGTGTCTGATTTCTATATAATTATAACATGTCTAATCACAATCCAATGGTAGCAGCTATCTATGGTATATGAAATCGTCATTTCTATTCCAGAACATAAGTCGTAACATTGTACAACGGGTATACTTGCCGAGGGTTAAGCCTTACATACCTCAACTATTTTTTCCTGAATAACCGACGAGTTTCAACTTGTTTTCATAAGCTCTTTCCTGCTGTAACCATTATACTGGAAGAAAGAGATGAATTTCAATACCAAATTTAGCTTGAAACTATAACTTTATATATAAATATTAACTATATTTCAACTTAACGGAACACAATCGAAAACTCATAATTTCTTGAAAGTCCAGAAGGGATAAATGCTTACTTGAAGCCTGTGATCATATAGAAATTAGTTTGGAGCAATTCCAACAACTTTAGCTCAGCGAGGTTACGATTCGCCGGGCTAATTTCGTCAAAATAACTTCGTAGCAATGCTCCTCTAGCCTTAAACTTCAATACCCAAAGTTAATTTTAATTCGGGCTGTGTTTTGCAGTGTAAACGGATGAAAATTGTTTGGTTTCCTCGTACACTCTCAAGTCTGGCTGTATATAATATGTAGAATAAAATGAAATGAAAACAAAGGATGGAACATATATATACTTGAGGCGATGGACAGGGGTCCATGGCACGGACCCTGTCGTGCCAATTTTGGGTCGTGCCACAGAGCCCAACGTAGTAAGGAGGGTCCGTACCACGTTACCCCTCTGGGCAGCTGGTTCGGCATTCTCCTGCGCGGTCCCAACTCCGTGCTCGTCCGACCTTTCCCTCGGGCCCTTTCTCGTGTGTATTGTATTTTAAATCTCTCAACCAACATATGAGTAGGTCGTCTAAACATTAAAACTTACCGAGTGTAACGCTGGAAATTATGCCTATATGTCACTGGGCTTGTGTAGTACCCCGGGAAGACCTAAGAATAAACTCGGGATTTGAATTTGAAAAGTGCATAAAAAAGGCAAAGCATCACAGGACGGGTGACCCAATGACTCGTGGTAGGATACCACAAGTCGTTGGAAGCTGTCGTGGTTTGGGAAATTCAGGGAAGCAGTGGAGACAACGGACGGTGTAATGACTACTTGTTAGAAACAACGAGTCATTTTTACCAGTCGTTGGAAGGACTGGACTTAGGCTGAGGGAGAAACAACGGGGCATCCCACGATTCGTGGTGAGGAGGAAGGACCCGTTGTTTCAAGTCGTTGCTTGTGGGTTAAGGATTCCAGTGCGGACAACGGATTGAGACCACGACTCGTTTGTAGCCACCACAAGTCGTGGTGAGGCTCGTGGTAAGGGAAGTCAGATTTTAAGGGCATTTTTTAATTTTCCACTTTTTAAGACCCTAAACTACGTTGTTTTGGATGTTTTTCTAAGTGTGATAAGATGAGTTAAGTACTTTATGCATGCCCATTCTCATGCAAGAACTTTAGAGAGATTTTTGGGAGATTCAAGCCCTTCTTCTCCAAGTTTCCATCAATTTCTTTGTGGGTGTTCAAGGAAGTTCGAATCAATCCAATTCCATGTATGTAGGGTTTAGAATGGATGTCTTCTTCCGCATCCATGCATAAATTTCTATGTAATTCATGAATTCTCCTATTCAAATTTTACGGGATTTTATCCAAATGCATGAAAATGTGATTTCTCTCTATGGGTATGATCTAATCGAGTTTTGATTATTGAATTATGCATGATGGGCGGGTTTTATATTGTATTCTTCAAAAATCATGTTTTGATCTTTTAAATCTAAATTTTTCATTCAATGAAAGTTCATGAAAGTTATGATTTATGATGAATACTCTATATTTTGGGTTTATTGATGATGGAAAAGCATGATTCCAAATTCCCATGTTTATGAGCATGTTTTTGAAAGAAATAAGTATGGTAAAACTATTGGGCAATGCCCGCATGATGAAGAATGATTTACGATTTATGAAATCAATGACATGATTTACCGATTTATGTTGTTGGACGATGAAAAGGACCTTTGATTCTTGGCTAAGCATGTTTGAAGGGGATCAATAATGATAAATATTATATTTTAGCCAATGAACCTGAATGCATGATGTTATTGATTTTACTTATGAACATATATGCATGTTTTTGGGAGCTGTGTCTAGTACCGAGTAGCCCGGCGTTCAAAGGACTACGCCGGTGTCTCATAACCACGTGCCACCGTGGGTTCGAATGTCATATATTGTATTGATGCTGATCCCCTCAAATGTAATATCACACCTAATTCACGACCCTCGCCTGGCAAGACTCTACCCAATTTAGTGAGATAGTTGGGGCATCATGAAAAGGCTCTATCATGATGGTATCGGTTAAGACGAGTCCTCCCATTGTTCTGCATGTCTTATGCATGGTTATGTTTATGTTATTGGCTCAAGTTATGTTTTGATAAAGTTTACTTACGATTATGATAATGAATGATTTATGAAGGATTTGAAAACCTTGAGCCTTGAGGGATCAGAGGAGCACCTAGTTAGAGTATACCACTCCAGCCTGTGAGAAGTGCGAAAAGAGTCACATTGGGGAGTGCCTGCTCGGCTCAGATGTCTTCTATGGGAGTGGTAGATCTAGGCACATGCGCCGAGCGTGCCCATATGCTAGACAGGGTGATGATAGGGGTTGTGCACAGACCATCAGGATAGCAGCATCTCAAGCTCATTCTGCTCCACAGGGAGCATCGACTAGTAGGGGTGGCGGACAATGCCAAAACGCATTCTATACTCTTGCCTCGCGCCAGGTGCTGGAGGCTACGCCAGAAGTGGTCACTAGTATTTTATGTGTCTCTCATATTGATGTTTATGCCTTGCTAGATCTGGGAGCTACATTGTCATTCGTGACTCCTTATATTTCTAATAGCCTTGGAGTTAGTCCCAAGACCTTGTCAGAATCATTTTCAGTTTCGACCCCTGTTGGTGATTTGATCGTAGCTAGACGAATATATAGAGGGTGCCCGATCATTGTGTTGCACAAGGTTACCTCCACAGACCTTGTATAGTTAGCCATAACTAACTTTGATATTATTCTTGGTATAGATTGGTTGTTTTCATGTTATGCTTCAATTAATTGTAGGACTCGTACAGTGGAATTTTGTTTTCCGGGTGAATCAGTTTTGGAGTGGAAGGGTAGTTCGGTGGTACCAGCAGGTCGGTTTATTTCCTTTCTTAAGGCCAGGAAGATGATCTCTAAAGGCTACATGTACCACCTAGTTAGGGTAAAGGATGTGGAGTCTGAGACCCTGACTATTCAATCAGTTCCGGTGGTGTGCGAATATCCGGAGGTGTTTCCCGATGATTTTCCAGGTGTTCCTCCGGAAAGAGAAATTGATATCGGTATTCATATATTACCAGATACACAACCTATCTCTATTCCTCCTTATAGGATGGCTCCATCCGAGCTAAAAGAATTAAAGGAACAGTTGAAGGACTTGTTGGATAAGGGTTTTATTAGACCGAGCAAGTCCCAATGGGGCAGTTGAAGGACTTATTGGATAAGGGTTTCATTAGACCAAGCAAGTCCCCATGGGGTGCACCGGTTCTCTTTGTTTGAGAGAAGGATGGGTCCCTTCGAATATGTGTTGATCATCGATAGCTTAATAAGGTCACCATCAAGAACAAGTACCCCTTTCCCAGGATTGATGATATATTTGACTAGATTCAGGTGCCAGGTGTTTCTCAAAGATAGATCTCAGGTCTGGATATCACCAACTCAGAGTTCGGGAGTGTGATATTCCAAAAACAGACTTCAGAACCCGGTATGGCCAATATAAATTTGTAGTTATGTATTTTGGACTAACTAATGCTCCTGTAGCTTTTATGGACCTAATGAACAGGGTTTTTAACCAATATTTGGATATGTTCATGATCGTGTTCATCGACAATATTCTTATATACTCCCGGAGCGAGGAGTAGCATGCGACTCATTTGAAAATTGTACTGCAAATCCTCAAGGATCATCAGTTGTATGCAAAGTTTAGTAAGTGTGAGTTTTGGCTAGACTCAGTGGCATTTCTGGGTCATGTGGTATCAAGCGAAGGCATAAGGGTAGATACTCAGAAGATCGAGGCGATGAAGAATTGGCCCAGACCGGTGAATCCTTCTGAAATTCAGAGTTTCTTGGGCTTAGCATGCTACTATCATAGATTTGTTGAGGGCTTTTCATCAATTGCAGCCCCACTGACCAGGTTGACTCAAAAAAAGGTGAAGTTCCAATGGTCGGATACTTATGAGAAAAGCTTCCAAGAGTTGAAAACCCGGCTCACTTCAGCACTAGTGTTGATCTTACTCGAGGGAACTGATGGCTTTGTTGTATATTGCAATGCTTTGAGAATTGGACTGGGATGTGTGTTGATGCAGCATGGGAAGGTAATGGCATATGACTCGAGACAGTTGAAAGTTCATGAAAAGAATTACCCAACCCATGATCTCGAGTTGGCCACGGTGGTGTTTGTATTGAAGATATGGTGGCATTACTTGTATGGGGTCCACGGGGATGTGTTCACAGATCACAAGAGATTGCAATATGTGTTCACACAGAAAGACCTAAATCTTTGACAAAGGAGGTGGTTGGAATTGCTAAAGGACTACGACATAAGTGTCCTCTACCACCCAGGCAAGGCTAATGTGGTTGAGGATGCACTTAGTAGGCTCTCTATAGAGAGTGTGTCCCATGTGGATGAGGAAAAGAAGGAATTGGTAAGAGATGTCCATTAACTCGCAAGACTGAAGGTTAGATTGATCGACTCGACCAATGGCGGCATTGTTGTGCATAACGGGTCAAAACCATCCTTGGTGGTTGATGTTAAATCCAGGCAGGGTGAGGATCCAATTTTGAGGAAGCTGAAGGAGGTGGTAAAGAGTCAGAAGGTGGAGGTTTTCTCCAAAGGAGGAGATGGTGTGCTACGATACCAGGGTCATCTATGCGTCCCAGATGTTGATGATTTGAGAGTTCGGATATTGCATGAGGCATATGGTACCAGATATTCCATTCACCCAGGATCCACAAAGATGTATCGGGACTTGTGGGAAATTTATTGGTGGGATGGTATGAAGAAGGATATTGTATAGTTTGTAGCCAAGTGTCCAAATTATTAGCAGGTGAAGGTCGGACATAAAAGGCCGGGAGGTGTGCTTTAGGATATCAGCATCCCCACTTGGAAGTGGGAAGAAATTAACATGGATTTCATTACAGGTCTAACCCGTACTCGCCAGCAATATGACTCTATTTGGGTAGTGGTTGACAGGTTAACCAAGGCTGTACATTTTCTACCGGCCAAGACCACGGATTAAGCGGATGATTATGCTAAGTTGTATATTTGGGAGATGAATCGACTTCATGGAGTGCCCTTGTCTATTATTTCGGACTGAGGTACTCAATTTACTTCTCAATTCTGGCGTTCTTTTCAAAAGGGACTTGGGATGCAAGTTAAGCTTAGCACAGCCTTCCATCCGCAAATAGACGGCCAAGAAGAACGAACCATTCAGACCCTCGAGGATATATTGAGGGCATGTGCTATGGATTTCAAAGGTAGTTGGAATGATCATTTGCCCTTGATTGAGTTTTCCTATAATAACAGTTATCTCTCTAGTATCCAGATGGCACCTTTCGAGACTCTTTAAGGGAGAAAGTTTAGATCGCCCATTGGTTGGTTTGAGGTTGGTGAGGCAGCCATGATAGGACCTGATTCGGTTCATGAGGCCATGGTAAATGTCTAGTTGATAAGGGACCAGTTGAAGACCACTCAGAGTCGTCAGAAATCATATGCTGATGTGAGGAGAAGGGATTTAGAGTTTGATGTGAATGACTGGGTCTTTCTAAATGTATCTCCCATGAAGGGAGTCATACGGTTCGAAAAGAAAGGGAAACTCAGTCCCCGATATGTTGGTCCCTACCGGGTTGTGAGAAGAGTTGGTAAAGTAGCTTATGAGTTGGAATTGCCATCAGAGTTGTCCTCAGTTTATCCTGTCTTTCATGTGTCACTTTTGAAGAAGTGTTTGGGTGATCCGGCCTTGGTAGTTCCGATAGACAAAATTGGGGTGAAAGACAGCCTCAGAACTTCCCGTTGAAATCTTGGATCTTCAGGTTCGGAAGTTGAGGAACAAAGAAGTAGCTTCGGTTAAGGTCTTATGGAGATATCAGCATGTTGAGGGAGCTACGTGGGAAGCTAAAGTAGATATGATGGCCAAATATCCACATTTATTCTCTACCGGCTCAGTTCCTACTTGAGGTAACAATTTTTCCCTATGACTCTATCTGGTTTTCATGTTTAGTTCATGTGTACAAGTTTCTTTTACGTGTATGAATGTGTATGTGAAGTATGAGATCAGTTCAGCTATGTGGTTTTATTCAGAGGTAGTCATTCTGTGAAAATTTCGGTTAAAATGATTAGTATATGGCTGTGATAAATTGTATGTTTCTGTTTGTTGCTTATTTCCTACATTCGAGGAAGAATGTTTCCATGGGGGAGATTTTGTAATACCACGGGAAGACCTAAGAATAGACTTGGGATTTGAATTTGAAAAGTGCAGAAAACTAGCAAAAAAAACATCACAGGACGGGTGACCCAACGACTCGTCAGAAGAAGTCGTGGTTTGGGAAGTTCAGGGAAGTAGTGGAGACAACGGACGGTGTAACGACTCATTGTCAGGAACAACGAGTCATTGTTATCACTCATCAGAAGGACTAGACTTAGGCTGAGGAAGCAACAACGGGGCATCCCACGATTTGTGGTGAGGAGGAACGAGCCGTTGTTTCAAGTTGTTGCTTATAGGTTGAGGATTCCAGTGCGGACAACGGATTGAGGCTCGTGGTAAGGGAAGTCAGATTTGGTAAAGGTGTTGACGATGATCGATCAAACGACTCGTTCTGCGAGGCGTGGGAAGGATCTGAGATATGTCATAATGCAGTGGACCCAACGACTTGATACCACAAGCCGTGGTATGTTGCGATGACACGTTGGGTCGATCGTTGGTCCGTCCGGAACAATTTTCAGGGATATAATTTTAAGGGCATTTTTTACTTTTCCATGCTTTAAGACCCTAAACTACGTCATTTTGGATATTTTCTGAGTGTGATAAGATGAGCTAAGTACTTTATGCATGCCCATTCTCATACAAGAACTTTAGAGAGATTTTTGGGAGATTCAAGGCCTTCTTCTCCATGTTTCCATCAATTTCTTTGTGGGTGTTCAAGGAAGTTTTAATCAATCCAATTCCATGTATGTAGGGTTTAGAATGGATGTCTTCTTCCGCATCAATGCACAAATTTCTACGTAATTCATGAATTCTCCTATTCAAATTTTATGGGATTTTATCCAAATGCATGAAAATGTGATTTCTCTCTATGGGTATGATCTAATCGAGTTTTGATTATTGAATTATACATGATGGGCAGGTTTTATATTGTATTCTTCAAAAATCATGTTTTGATCTTTTAAATCTAAACTTTCCATTTAATGAAAGTTCATGAAAGTTATGATTTATGATGAATACTCTATATTTTGAGTTTATTGATGATGGAAAAGCATGATTCCAAATTCCCATGCTTATGAGCATGTTTTTGAAAGAAATGAGTATGGTAAAACTATTGGGCGATGCCCGCATGATGAAGAATGATTCACGATTTATGAAATCAATGACATGATTTACCGATTTATATTGTTGGACGATGAAAACGGCCTTTGATTCTTGGATAAGCATGTTTAAAGGGGATCAATAATGATAAATATTATATTTTAGCCAATGAATCTGAATGCATGATGTTATTGATTTTACTTATGAACCTGTATGCATGTTTTTGGGAGTTGTGTCTAGCACCGAGTAGCCCGGCGTTCAAAGGACTGCGCCGGTGTCTCATAACCACGTGCCACCGTGGGTTCGAATGTCATATATTGTATTGATACTGATCCCCTCAAATGTAATATCACACCTAATTCATGACCCTCGCCTTGCAAGCCAAGGTCGGCTTTGCCCAATTTAGTGAGATAGTTAGGGCATCATGAAAAGGCTCTATCATGATGGTGTCGGTTAAGACGAGTTCTCCCATTGTTCTGCATGGTTATGTTTATGTTATTGGCTCAAGTTATGTTTTGATAAAGTTTACTTACGATTACGATAATGAATGATTTATGAAGGATTTGAAAGCCTTGAGCCTTATGTTCTCTTATGAAAGCTATTATACAAGCATGATGTACTTCTCTTATATTTATTTATGAGTTTAATTTACTTTTACAATTTCCATTTTACTAACCTTGCATACTTGGTACATTCCACGTATTGACCGCATACTTTCTATGTTGTATCATTTCATGATACAGGGTCCGAATCTCAAGCTCATCCTCACCCTTAGTCCATCTCAGCTTACGCTTTCAGCTATTTGGTGAGTCCTCATGTTTTGAGGGTCGTTTTACAGATTTTCTTGTTATTTAGGTTTCGGTATTTCTCGGGTTAGTTGGGGATGTTGTCCCATCAACCCATCTTATGTATTAGAGGCTCTCATATAAGTATGTAGTACTCAGCCTATGTGTATGTTCAGTATTTTCTGATGTATGTTATAGTTACGCTTCTTCTATGTCTATATGATTATCATTCCGCTTATTTTAATGAGATTAGTTGTATGCATGTGCCATGGGTCCACTTGGGGTCTCTCGTGGTCCCTTTTCCTGTGTCTACAATCCGGGTGTACATTCGGGTTGTGACAGCCTGGCCCTCCGGCGCTGTTCCTGATTCTCCCTTTCCACCTCCTGCTAATGCTTCCTAATCCCTTCAATATTCTAAGCAAAATCCTGAATTCGGGCAATGTCCATATCCTCCCGTAAGGTAGCTGTAACACTGGTTTTGACATACTCTAGAAGTAGCCCCGTGATAAATTGATATACCCTGGCCGGTATGGTATCCACAAATGTTGGTGCATACCTGGACAAGGAGTCAAACCTCATTGAATACTCTCGAACACTAATCGAACCCTGTTCTAGGTGCAGAAACTGATCCACCCGGGCTTGTTGAATTTATCGTGGCAGGTAGTGATCTATGAAGGCCTTTGAAAAATTGAACCAAGCTGGAGGGGGTACTCTCTACCTCGGGACCTTTCCTAACTCTCGTATCACTACACTGCTAGGGTCCCATAACTGAAATACAATTAATTCGACCGACTCTGCGAGCATAGCATGCATCACCCGAAAGATCCACTGTAACTTATCCAGAAAGTCTAGAGGGTCCTCTGCAAGTCTTTCCCTGTGAAATATGGGGGACTCAGGGCAAGGAACTCTTGAACCCTTGAACTTTCAGGTCCACCAGTAGATTCAACAACAACTGGTACCACTGGCTGGTGCTTTGTAACACCCCAAAAGTCTCTAAGACTAGATCCAAAATTAGTGAGTTGAGATATTTTAATGCACCGGACTTTTGGGCTAAGTTTGGAACTGTTCTAGGTGTATGGATAGGTCCGAGCCTAATGAATTCTATGTATACTAGGTTTTAATATCAATCCTCAAGTGTTAGAAGTGTAATGGATACAAATTAAGGTCATACGGAACTTCTAGCACAAAGTTGAGTTGAGAGCCTTCTTAGCGATTGTGTTTTCTTACAAGTTCTAGAAAGGGTCAACTTCTAATGACTATAGATCCCATTTTACAAAGCATTTTTGGGTTATTAAATATATAAAATTGAAGCTCTTTGAGTCTTCTTCCCAACGCATCTGACCTTGCATCAAACGGAGTTCGAGCTAAAAGGTTATGAGCAATTTAGTGAAACT
The DNA here is from genome assembly GCA_035772735.1 of Datura wrightii. NCBI lineage: Eukaryota > Viridiplantae > Streptophyta > Magnoliopsida > Solanales > Solanaceae > Datura > Datura wrightii. The sequence continues at coordinate 31,918,972 of JASDFA010000006.1, forward strand.
ACACCGGCATCACAGAATGATTCGTTAGGTGACTTGTTAAGTCACAGAATGATTCGTTAGGTGACTTGTTAAGTCACCTAACGACTTGTTAAGTGACTTGTAAAGTCACCTAAAGACTCATTAAGTGAACTGTTAAGTGGCCAAAATTGCTGGAAAACATCAATTTCGGAGGCGGCTTCACAACTAGTCAAGTGACCCATTAAGTCACATCACTACTCGTTAAATGGCAAAATTTCATGGAAATCCCAATAGATTTCATGGATTGGACTCACGACTCGTCCATTACCTCACGAGTCATGATTTCCCTCATGAGGACTGGCAGGTCCTTTTTCCTGCGAAATTTCAAGGGTGTTTTCATAAAATCCTAAGCTTCTAACTCCTAAGTGATGTCGTTGTGGGTACCAGATGGGATGAAATTAATGGTCCTTCCTAGCTAATCCTTCATTCCACCCAAAAACCTCCCATAATCTCTTCTTCCTCTTCTCTCTCAAGACTCAAGGATCACCTAGGACTTCTTCAAGGGCTTCAAGGTTCAGGTTCAAGTGGGGATTCTTCTAATCAGGTATGTGGGACTTCAATAAGGATCTCCTTCCATCTTTGTGTCCAATTTTTGATAATAAAATCAAAATTCCTTGATTTTATAGAAAAGCATGTTCTAGGGTTCGATTTATGGATGAATTCTCATAGGCCTTCTATGAATTCTTTGACCCATCATGATTGATAGTCATGTATGCTTACGAAATTAATTTCAAGATCTCGAATTATGTACTTGATATGGGAATAGCATGATTATAGAATTTTCACCATGAGTTATCCTAGAATTTCAAATGGGTTTTTGTTAATTATTCACATGCTCTTACCATGAAATCATTATATATGTGTAAAGCATGAGCCGATCATAAGGGTTTTCTATAAATCTAGAATATATGATTTAATAGATGCGCAGAGGTATGACTGCAACTTATAGGATTGGGTGGATTTGAAACATGTATATGCCTTCACTATGATTCGGGTGTATATTAGAGTATGACTTGGACCTATGGATCTTACATGAATCTGAGATATATTTCATATGATATGAACTCATACTTTAAATGTTGTGGATGTGTGTAAAGTATGATCTGATGCTATAGATGTTTCATGAATGTAGAATGTATGATTTAAACTCTAATTTCGGGACTATGTTGATATAATTGTGATGATAAAGTATGATGATGATCTTTTAGACCTATGGGCTTCTTGATAGTAGAAAGTAGCCTTGATCAGATTTTAAATTAATTCAGTATGATGTAATTAGTTGAACGCTCATGTCTCTGATTAGCTGAAGTAAATTAGACTAGACGAATGATGTCAGACTAGTGTCCTCCATGTTCTAATTTATTGGGACTCTCCATAGCCGAGAGTGTTTCCCTCAGTCAGTCAGAATGTTTCCCTCGGTCTAGTCAGGGATTCTCCATAGCAGAGAATGTCTCCCTTAGCTCAGTCAAGGATTCTCATTAGCAGAGAAGGTCTCCCTTATCTCAGTCTGGGATTCTCATTAGCAGAGAATGTCTCCCTTAGCTCAGTCAGGGATTCTCATTAGCAAAGAATCTTTCCCTTAGTTCAGTCAGGGAGTCTCAATAGTAGAGAAAGTCTCCCTTAGTCAGTGAGGGACACTCCATAGTAGAGAATGTCTCCCTTAGCTCAGTCCATGATATCAGTTCAACTTTGCTCTGTATAGATTCATACTTTAGTTTAAATCAGATTTAGCAGAATTCAGTCTCAGTTATCAGAAGATAGTCAGTATAGTGTATGATATCAGTTACAGCTTCAGTATTCATCATATATACAGTATATGACCCTTATGCATTATTCTGAATATGCTTCACTAAATGTTTTTTTACAAAAGAAAGCTTCATGTCAACATATATATATGTATATCTTAGATAGGGTCATTTTATTTCAGCTCAGTTATATGTTCAGTGATGTACTTAGTTTACCTCTTTCGTGTATACTTTCATATTTTAGTTTATTTATGCTTCCCGCATACTCAGTGCATTTAAACTACTGACCGCATACTTTATGTGCTATATGTTTCATGATATAGATTCAAGTTTCCAAACTCAGTCGCGTGGTTAGATACGATCCATTCCCATCTTAGCTACTTGGGGTGAGTCCTCATCTATCGAGGATGCGATTTATTTTTTCTATTTCATTATGTTTCAGTTTTCAAACTTTAGGAGTTAGCTGGGGGGGTTTTCCCAGCAACTCATCAGTGTAGTAGAGGCTTTCAGACTTGTATAGATAGATTCAGCTTTGTATCAGAGTTTTCCTACGTTCATTCTTATGGATTTTAATTAGACTCTTTCAGTTAGCTTCCGCTCAGTTATGATTTTGTTAGTTGTTGTTTACTAATGTTATGGTATGATCATGCCATGGGTCGACTTGGAGCCTCTCGTAATTTCTTGTCCCGTGTCTCGATTGAGGCCTATGTTCGAGTCATGACAAACTTGGTATCAGAGCAAAGGTTTAGAGTGTCCTAGGGTGCCTTAAGCCGCGTTAAGTAGAGTCTTTTTCATGGGTGTGAAGCGCGCCACACTTATGACGAAGAGGCTATGAGACATTTTAGGAATGTTTCCTTTTCTTTATGATTCTTATCGTTCGTAGAGTATGAAACTCTAACAGTTCCTCTCCTAGATCATGCTTTACGCACTCGCAGATAATGCCTTCCAGAAAAGTGAAAGGAAGAAGAAATGGTAATGGGCGCCATCAAGCCCCACTAGCCCCAGCGAGCTCGATGGACGATCATGTTACTCATGCCAAGTTCCGGGCAGCCTTTCATATGTTGGCGCAGGACATGACCGCCCAGATTAATCAGTAAGCGATGGCTCATGCTCCCCAAAATGGGAACGTGGTGGTAGCTAGGGTAAAAGACTTTCTCAGAATGAATCCATCTAAATTCTTAGGGTCAAAGGTGGATGAGGACCTGTACGATTTCTTAGAGAAGATCTAGAAAAACACCCAAATTATAGGGGTGACGAAAACGGAGAGCGCAGACTTAGCTTCCTACCAGCTGGAAGGAGTCGCTCACATATTGTTTTGTCAGTGGAGAGATAGTCAAGGAGTTATAGTATCCCCCATGGGTTGGGATGCGTTTATGACTGTGTTCCTAGACAGGTTTTTCCCTACGGAGTTGAGAAAGGCAAAGGCGGCAAAGTTCATCAACTTGATATAGAACAACATGACTGTCCAGGAGTATGCATTGGAGTTTACCCAGTTTTCCAAGTAAGCACCAGAGCTGGTAGCCGGCCAGAGGGCTTGTGTGAGCAGGTTCGTGAACAGAGTGTCAGAATCCTTGGTCAAAGAGTGTAGGACCGTCATGTTGCACAAGGACATAGATATTCCACATTTGGTGATTTTCGCTCAATAAATAGAAGCGGAACAGGTGAAGGAAAAAGAGAGAGAGGCTAAGAGGGATAGGACAGGAGAGTCAGAGTTGTCCCCTCAAAGGCCAAGTAGTGGACACCGCTCATGCTCCAAATAGAGATCATCAGCCCCAACACCTTCGATAGCTAGTTTTCCACATAGACCTAGGGTTAGGGAGATTACTTATCCAGCTTGTAAGAGCTGTGGGGAGCACCATTTGGGAGAATGCATGGCTGGCTTTGCTTGTTTTTGGTACGGCAAGTTGGGTCACAAGCACCAAGATTGTGTAGAAACTAAGCGGGGAGAGAGTAAATCCTCAGCCACCTCTTCAGTAACTCTTGTGAACCACCCATTTCAGCAGGGGGCATCATCTAGTACAGGCGGTAGACAGCGTCAAAATTTCTCATTCGCCTTGGCAACACATTAGGATAAAGGCAAGTCGCTAGAAGTAGTCACAGGTATGTTATGAATTTCTCGTGTTACTCTTTGCATGTTACTAGCACCAGAACCTCAGTATTGAATAAAAACTCTTATGATGTTTTTTGAGAAGAGATTATCGACGTATGGTGTGAAATAGCTGTGAGTATGAGGTTTACAGTGAATGCTAGAGGTAGAGGAGAGGTAAAGAGTTAGTGGTTTAGCCTCAACTTTAAGAGAGATTCAGGAGCCTTAGAATGATGGCTTTAAGCTAAGGAGGAGATGGTGCTTCAATGAGATAAGTCAAATATTGAGTGTAGTAGTAAGGGAATCCTAACCCTAACAACCATGGTATGCCAATCCCTTCAGATTCGGATAGTTTCTCCTATGTTTCAGTTAACGCTCTACCCCTTCTAAAGTGCAGACTTCTAGAGTTTCTATTTGACTGCTTTAGATAGCGATGCTAGTCTCACCCTATGAATCCTTAAGTCTCAGCTTCATGTCATAAACTAGTTATGCATGTTGACTCATGTCCTCCAATATGCTCAGCTCAAACTCAATCCTTCGAAGTTGCTTTACTAGCTCAGCAGATCAAGTTACCTCTTGCATGTGCTCAGTTTTAGATGCTATGAATGATTCGTGCTTATGAGTCCCTTACTTTCAGTCAAACCAAATACCATGATTTCTAGTTCAGTATTAGGAAGCAGGTTGAGAACAATATCTCAATCCTTACCAACTCAATCCTAATATGAGGAAAGAGTTCCTCTCCAGTACTCTATCTAGTTCCATGTCAGTTTCATGTCTTTCAGTCCCACTCACGTCTTAGCATGCATGTATGATTCAGAAACTCAGTTCAGAGATGTAGTTCAGCTTGAAGTCAGATACTCCATTAGCATTCATCCCTTAGTATTCAGTTCTAGGGATTACAGCTCTTTCCTTAGCCTCTCAGCTCAGTCACTCCATTAGCTTTTAGCGTCGAATGTTCAATAATTGGGATGGAAGTTCTTTTCTGCAGCTTTTCAGTATGTTTACGCACATTCAAGGATGAATGGTCCCAAGGGGGAGATATTGTAACACCCCAAAATTCTCTAAGACTAGACCCAAAACTTGTGAGTTGAGATATTTCAATGCCCCAGACTTTTGAGCTAAGTTTGGAACTGTTCTAGGTGTATGGATAGGTCCGAGCCTAAAAAATTCTATGGATACTATATTTTTAATATCAATCCTCAAGTGTTAGAAGTACAATGGATACAAATTAAGTTCATAAGGAACTTCTAGCACAAAGTTGAGTTGAGAGCCTTCTTACTGATTGAGTTTCCATACAAGTTTTAGAAAGGGTCAACTTGTAATGACTATAGATCCCATTTTACAAAGCCTTTTTGGGTTATTAAATATATCAAATTGAATCTCTTTGAGTCTTCTTTCCAACGCATCTGACCTTGCATCAATCGAGTTTAGAGTAAAAAGTTATGAGCAATTTAGTGAAACTGCACCAGCATCACAGAATGATTCGTTAGATGACCCGTTAAGTGGAAAAAATTGCTGGAAAAACATCAGTTTAGGAGGGGACTTCATGACTGCTCAAGTGACCCGTTAAGTCACCTCACGACTTGTTAAGTGACTCATTAAGTGGCAAAATTTCATGGAAATTCCAGTGCACTTCACAGATTGGACTCACGACTCGTCCAGTACCTCACGAGTCGTGATGTCCCTCGTGAGGACTGGCAGGGTCCTTTTTCTTGCGAAATTTCAAGAGTGTTTTCGTAAAATCCTAAGCTTCTAACTCTTAAGTGACGTCATTGTGGGTACCATATGGGATGAATTTAATAGTCCTTCCTAGCTAATCCTTCATTCCACCCAAAAACCTCTCATAAGCTCTTCTTCCTCTTGTCTCTCAAGACTCAAGGATCATTTAGGGCTTCTTCAAGGGCTTCAAGGTTCAGGTTCAAGTGGGGAATTCCTTCTAATCAGATATGTGGGACTTCTACAAGGATCTTCATCCATCCTTGTGTCCCAATTTTTTATACTAAAATTCAAATTTCTTGATTTTCTAGAAAAGCATGTTTTAGGGTTCGATTTATCGATGAATTCTCATAGGACTCCTATGAATTCTTTGACCCGTCATGATTGATAGTCATGTATGCTTACAAAATTACTTTCAAGATCTCGAATTATGTACTTGATATGGGAATAGCATGATTATAGAATTTTCACCATGAGTTAACCTAGAATTTCAAATGGGTTTTTGTTAATTATTCACATGCTCTTACCATGAACTCATTATATATGTTTAAAGCATGAGCCGATCATAAGGGTTTTCTGTAAATCTAGAATATATGATTTAATAGATGTATTGAGGTATGACTGGAACTTATTGGATTGGGTGGATTTGAAACATGTATATGCCTTCACTATGATTCAGACCTATGGGCTTCTTTATAGTAGAAAGTAGCCTTGATTAGATATTAAATGAATTCAGTATGATGTAATTAGTTGAATGCTCATGTCTCTGATTAGCTGAAGTAACTTAGACTAGATGAATGACGTTAGACTAGTGTCCTCCATGTTCTAGTTTATTGGGTCTCTCCATTGCCCAGAATGTTTCTCTCAGTCAGTCAGAATGTTTCCCTCAGTCTAGTTAGGGATTCTCCAGAGTAGATAATGTCTCCCTTAGCTCAGTCAAGGATTCTCATTAGCAAAGAAGGTCTCCCTTAGCTCAGTCAAGGATTCTCGTTAGCAGAGAATGTTTCCTTTAGCTTAGTCAGGGATTCTCACTAGTAGAGAATGTTTGTTGTAGGCCTAGAACTCATTATGCAAGGTGAATTTGCGTTTGGACAGAGTTTGGCAGTGTAATTTAACAAAAAACAGAGAAAACCCACGCTATCTCTCTTTACTATCGAGGGGGAAATGTTTTAATGAAGCCTTCAATCAATTGATCTCATATATATATATATATAAGTTGGGTGGTGGCCTAGGGTGCACGGCGCCCCGCCCATAGCGCTGGCCATAGCGCCTAGCCACCATCCCTGGCCTCCTATTCGCTCAATGCCATGCTCGTATATTCATCCCCCAAGCCCTTCCTCGCATGTGTCGTACTCCGAAACACTCCACATTTATAAGCACGTGTCCATTAAACGATAGAAACTTATGGGGTGTAAAAAATCCCCCTTTATAGAACCTAAAATGACCGGTTTAGGAGTTAGAAGCATAGGAAGTTATGAAACTACCCCTTGAAAAATGGACTGAAATTCTATCGTCCAGTCCTAACGAGTCATACCACCATTTTTCCTATCATCCCATGACCCGTGGTCTGAACTCGTGGCCACTGTGTGACTTGAACACTTGCTGAAACTCCTACCATGGACTGTCAAGATGAGTCATTCTTTGATACCACAATTTGTGGCTTTTACTCATGGTTCTTGGGAGGAAAATGTAAAGTTGCGAGACTTTTGCTAGACAACTCAAGACGAGATAGACCACAGCTCGTTGCCTCATCCCACAACTCGCGGTCTGATTCATGGTGACTAGGAACATGGGATATCTCTTAAACTTCTCACCATGAGTCTTCCCATGACTCGTGGTCTCACACCATGACTCGTGGTTTGAGTCGTTCTGAGGATGAAGTTCACTTCCTACTGAATTTTTACTTTATATCTAGGATCTGATCTTAGGGATTTTTTGGGTATTTCATTATCTCCCTCTTGGGATCATTCGTCCTTGAATGAATACTAAAATTGGACTGATATCTATCTAACTGGGAGTACAACTTAACTAAATTCGTGGAACATGCAAGCATAATAAGGATTTCAATGATAGCTGATGGAACTTGAGACTGATAAGAATATTGCTAGGTAAATATGTTACCTCAAAATGACTGTGAACTAGTAGGTAAACAATGAGAGTACTTGGCCATCATATTTGCTTTTGCTTCCCAAGTAGCTCCTCAACCAGTTGATTCCTCCATAGGACTTTCACAGAAGCGACTTCTTTGTTCCTCAACTTTTGAACCTGACGGTCTAGAACCTCAACAAAAACCTCTTCATAAGATAAGTTTTCCTTTACCTCAACATTCCCTGTAGGCATGATGTATGAGGCATCACCCATATACTTCTTAAGCATGAAAATGTGAATGACTGGATGAATTGCTGTTAGATCGGCTAACAACTCCAACTCGTAGGCTACCTTGCCAATTCTCTTCGAAATTTGACATGGACTAATCTGGCAGGGTGGCTAATATTCCTTTTCTTCCTAAATCTTATAACACCCTTCATGGGTAAAACCTTCAGATAAACCCAATCATTTACTGGAAACTCTGAGTTGTTGCGCCTAACATTAGCATAAGACTTTTGGCGACTCTATGAAATCTTCAACCTTTCCTAAATGGTCCTAACTTTGTCCATGGATTGTTGCACTAAATCTTGCCCTATCAACTCTACTTCACCAACTTTGAGCTAACTCAGCAGAGATCTGCATCTCCACCCATAGAAAGCCTCATACGGAGCCATTTGAATACTAGAGTGATACTATTGTTAAATGCGAATTGTATAAGAGGCAAATGGTCATCCCAATTCCCCTTGAAATTAATAGCAAGCCCTTACTATATCTTTCAGGGTTTGAATAGTACACGCTGCCTGATTATCTGCCTGCGGATGAAGAAATGTATTGAGGTTCACCTTTAAACCCAAAACTCTCTAGAATGACTTCCAAAACTAGGCGGTGAACTGAGAACCCCTATTAGAGATAATGGATAATGGAAATCCATTAAGTCTGACTACATCACGGATGTACAGTCTAGCATAGTCCTCGATGGAATTCATAGTATTTATCGGTTATAAAATGAGCCGACTTGGTCATTCGATCTACCATTACCTAAATGGAGTCATGTTGCTTGCGTGATCGCTGTTAATCGGTGATAAAATCCATATTGATCATCTCCCACTTCCACTTGGGGAGTGCTATATTCTGAGCCACACTACATGGCATCTGGTGCTCTACCTTAACTTGTTGACAATTTAGATATTTAGAAATAAAGTCCGCAATATCTCTCTTTATACCACTCCACTAATAGACTTCCCGCAGACCATGGTACATTTTCGTGGAACCTGGGTGAATCAAATACTTGGAGTTGTGTGCCTATGCCATAATCCTACCTCTAAGAACATCTATGTTCGGAATATATAACCTTCCTTGATATCTTAAGACACCATCTCCCCCTTGTGTGAAAACTAGTACCTTCTGCTTGTGGACATCTTTCTTTAGCTGGAGCAAGAGGGGATCTCTATCCTATTTTTCCTTAACTTCTAACACTAAATATGACTCGGACCCATTTTGAACAAGCACACCACCTTCTTTGGAGTCTAGGAGATGAACTCCTAGGCATGAGAGTCTATGCACGTGCTTAGCTAATTCTCTCTTCTCTTCCTCTACATGAGTTGTACTTCCCATAGATAATCTGCTAAATGCATCAGCAACTATGTTTGCTTTACTCGGATGGTAGAGAATACTCATTTCATAATCTTTAAGAAACTCAAGCCATCTCCTCTATCTGATATTCAACTCTTTCTGGCTGAAACCATAATGAAGACTCTTATGGTCTGTGACCATAGAGATAATTACACCAAATGTTTAATGCAAACACTACCACTGCCAACTTGATATTATGAGTCAGATAATTCTTCTCATGGACCTTACGTTTTCTGGAAGCATAAGCTATAACCTTATTGCTCTACATCAATACACAATCGGATCCTACTTTGGATGCATCACAATACACTACAAAACCATCTGTACCCTCTGGTAGGGTCAATAATGGAGCATTAGTTAAATGAGTTTTCAATTCCTAAAAGCTTTTCTCCCAAGACTCAAACCATTGAAATTTAACCTTCTTCAGAGTTAACTTAGTCAACGGAGTAACAATAATTGAAAATCTCTCTACAAACCTTCTGTAAGGCTACTAGACCTAAGAAACTTCTTATGTCAGTTGGGTTTGTGGGTTTGGGCCAACTTTTTACTGCCTCAATATTCTAGGAGTCAACCTGGATACCCTTGTTGGAGACTATGTGGTCTAGGAATGCCACTGACTTCAACCAAAATTTGCACTTAGAAAACTTGGTGAATAGATCATGGTCCTTAAGTGTCTGATGGACTATTCTGAAGTAACTAGCATTATCTTCCTCACTTTTGGAGTAAACTACGATGTCGTCGATGAACACAATATCAAACATATCTAGATATTTCTTAAACACTCTGTTCATGAGGTCTATGAATACTGCCGGAGTGTTATTCAACCCAAAGGACATAACAAGGAACTCAAAATGACCATAACGGGTCCTAAAAGTTGTTTTTGAAATATCACTTTCCTTGATTTTCAACTGATGATAGCCTAATATAAGGTCTATTTTTAAGAAACAAACGACACTCTAAAGTTGATCGAACAAGTCATCAATTTTAAGAAGGGGATACTTATTCTTAATAGTGACTTCGTTCAATTGAAAACAGTCGATACACATTCTAATAGTACCATCTTTTTATGCACGAAGAAAACTTGAGCGCCCCAAGGTAAAATGTTGGGGCGAATGAAACCTTTATCAAGAAGATCTCTTAATTTCTCCTTTAACTTAGCTAGGGCCATTCTATACGGTAGAATAGAGATAGGCTAAGTGTCAGGAAGAACATCTATTTTGAAATCTATTTTCCTAGCGGGAGGGACTACGGGAAGATAATCTACAAAGACCTCTGGAAACTCATTCACAATTGGAACTGACTAAACGGGTGGTGACTCAACACTTGAGTCTCTAACTCTTACCAAATGTAGATCCACTCTTTAGAAATTAACTTTCTGGTCTTATAATATGAAATGAAATGACCCTTAGGCATAACAAGAATACCTTCCCAAAGTAGGATTGGCTCATATGGAAATCGGAACTCTACTACTCGGGTCCTACAATTAACTTAATATATGAGTACAACGAATCCATGCCTATAATAATATTAATACACACCATTTCTAACTCTACTAAGTCAACTATGGTGTCTTTTTGATGGACTGAAATGGTGCAATCCCTGTAGATTCTTTTTGCTCAAATTGGCTCACTGACCATAGTAGAAACACTAAAAGACTCTAAGAGTTGTTCTGGGTAAATCCCAAACTTTATGGCTACATAAGGAGTCACAAAGGATAAAGTAACGCCTGGAATAGGTAAAGCATGTAGATCAATAAAAAGGATTTTTAACATACCAATGATAATATATGGAGAGTTCTCCTAATCTTGGTGGCTAGATATGGCATATAGACGGTTTTAACCTCTGCTTGTCCCTGAAGTGGTACCTTTTTGGACAACCCTGCCTACTGGAGTAGTAGATTGGGCCCTGTTTCCCTTATTTCCCTACCAAGCAGATAGACAATCCCTCAAGAAGTGGCCCTATTGGCCGCACTCATAACATCTATCTTTATCTAAGCAACACTCACCCAAATGGCTCCTTCCACATTTGCCGCAAGGTAGATATCGAGAGGTTCCCTATACTTTACTACCCTACAGCTGAGAACTCTAATCATTTTGAAACCTCTGATCATTTCTATTGCTCGAAGCTGGTGCACTAGTGACTAACAGTGCAAGTCCGAGGACCTCTTCTCAAAGAAGGACCTGTTACCATTTCCGTTCCTCTGCTAAGTAGTCTCATGCCTGGCTAACTTTTCCTTTGCTCTGGAGCTCCTTTGTGTATTTATACTTATCCTCCTCTAGTTGTTGTGCATACACCATAAGCCTGGAGATATCCATATCATTGATCAATAGTGTGCCCTTACATTCCTTCTTCACATGCTTGCCCAACCCAACCATAAATTTCCTTATTTTGGATTTCATATCCAGTGTTATCTCCAGAGCAGACCTATATAGTTGGGTGAACATAACACCATACTCCTTCATGCTCATGGTATGCTTTAAGTTCATGAACTCTTCTGCCTTAGCCTCTCTTAATTCCTGAGGAAAGAAGTAGTTCAAGAATGCCTCCTCAAAACTATCCCAGACTACTAGAGCTGCATTCTCACCATGACCCTGCTCCCACTTGTCGTACCACACATTCACAACATCCTTAAGATGATAACAAGAAAATTGAATTGCTTCTTTTTTGGTCGCGAGCATCACCCTCAAGATTTTTTGGATTTTATCGATAAAGTTCTAAGGGTCCTCATCAATCTTAAAACCTTTAAACATTGGCAGGTTCATCCTCAGAAACTCTCTAATCCACAATGCTCCTGATGAGTCAGACACGCTGAAACTAGTGGTTGTTGAGCCTGGCAGCCTAATTGAGCAGCAACCAACTGAGTAAGCATTTAGATAGCCCCTCTAAACTCTGCCTCTGAAGTGCCAACACGGGGAGGCTGAGGAAGGTGCTTTTGGAGCTCTCATATTAGTATGTTATATTCGAGCGTGCTCTATTTCTGGTGTGCATCCTAGTCTGTGGAGTAAAATTAGTTGTGTTGTTTCCAGTGGAAACCTCAGTACTAACAATGTTCCTTTGATTGGTGGTACATTTTGGAGGCATGATCTGAAATATGTGAATGGACGAGTTAGGACAAAATCTTTATAGAGTTAAACTCTATCGCATGAACTAGAGTATGAAAGAAGGGAGGTATTTCCTATTACCTTATAGCATCCCTATTATAAGTGTGATGCGCCTCAGACCTATAAGAAGGACTCTACTAGACGTGAATTCATAGATATCTTAGGACTCTTTAACCTAGAGCATTGATACCAAGTTTTTCACATCCCGAGTCTACACCCTAGGCATGGTCGGCACTCAGACCACTAAGGGTCCAAGAGAATCCTAAGCCTGGGTTACTATTAGCTAAGAAGACGATAAAAATATGTGGAAGCAATAACTATAATGAGCTCAATAGATAAATTCAATAACTGCAACTGAAAATAATGTTAGTAAATAGCATTGCACAACGCTCTAACTAATTTATGAAGTCTCTAAGTCTGAAAATCGGGTGCCTGAACTAAGTTCTCATGGCTACCTCAAGTTCTACTAAAACAAAACTAAAACAAAACTATACTGGAGTCCTCCAAAGGGTAGGACGCCTCACCAAAGCTGGATGGAGAAGATCCTATTGATGCGTCTGTTGATGGTCTTGTCTGTCTGAATCTGCATCGTAGTAGGACACAACATCAAATGGCATCAGTATGATTGAATGTACGATATGTAAAATAGCTTAATGAAACAACATACATATAAGAATCTCTTAACTGAATGAGTAAACTGACAAAATTTGACAGATAAAAGTTGTGTAAACAATTATGAATTTAAAACTATGCATCAACTAAGCTCTGATATGAATATATACATATATATGTGTGTGTGTGTGTGTGTCTTAGTTGGGAGTTTCTCTTATCCGATATACATCATGAATGAGCGCATGATGTCTAACCTCTGACCCGATTGGGAGAGCTGTCCAAAGCCTTGCTAGGGTAGAGGTTGAACTAAACTATGGATCCATCCCAAACCCTTACCATGGGCTATCTGAGGAGTCACTCGAAATAATGACATGATCTTAACCTATGCTAGCTATGTAGTTCTAGGACTTCGGGTTATATGAACCCTTCACCTATCTCAATGCTAAATAATCCTCCCCAAAACTATGCTCATATAAGTATGCCTATCTGAGGTAGCTAAAAACATCTATTATAAAGTTTTTTAGCTATCAATTATAATAGATGGTTTAAAACTCTGATAAGCCTCAGTGCTCAACAATCTGTATAAAACTAGCGAGCTTCTATGCACCAAACTATATGTTTAAAAAATAAGACTTTACTTTATTTTTTGAAAATCATGGTATAAGTTGAACTAGATATCTGAAATCCTATCATGAAAACTCTCTGCAATATGTTATTTCTCTAGTTATGAAAAAATGCATATATCTAATAATAAATAGCTTTTCAAAAACGTCACTTTTCATGCAACTGGGTTCATGGGATAGAATGATATGAACCATCATCAACAATCAAGAGAGTAAGGATATAGTACAGTATAATGAAGAATTCAATAATATACAACTCAATTTGTAGGGAGAAAGGTCAAATTATAGAATTGGGCAAAAACCCTAGCTCTAAACTTCTCTAACATCTTACTAGAGATGTAGGGCATGAGGAAAAATAGAGTTCCTCACTATGAATAGCCTTACATACCTGGACTTATTAACTCTTGACTAGTACTTGAGAATCCAAGGGTTGAAGATGAAGAACTCTAGCTTTCTTGAGAGCTTGAGAGCTAATCTTTCTTTGAATATTCGATGTTATACAGGGGATGGGAGAGTAGTCCATTAAAACCCTTTAATTCTCCTTTAAATAGAACCCAAAACAACTTGGTTTAGGAGTCAAAGCATAGGAAGTTATGAAACTACCCTTGGAAAAATACATTGAAATTTTATTGTCCAATCCCAATGAGTCATGGCACGAGTCTTCCTATCATCCCAAACTTGTGTAGCCTAGGTTAATTGGGGTTCGTGTAGTCTATTGAATGGCATTATTAACAATAGGTGATTCTTGAAGTCATATAAATATTAATTTGCCCTAGAACCCTAGTTTTTCGAAAAGGGTGAGAATTCATGAGATTTGATCAAAGTTCTAAATTTATTATTGAAATTGATTGTAAATTCATCATTGGACATTATTAAACACGTGTAAAGAGATTTAGCAGAATTTGAGCTATGTTTCTTTTTTAACATACTTTTGGCTACAAAGAGGCTTTGAATAGGACTTTATGCGCATAGGGGACAAACTGTATCGATTCTCCATATTTTGATTTATATTATAATATACGCACAAAAATGTATTTTTTCGTTTGGATAGGATTTGTCAAATTTCATCTAAAGTAATAATTTTTTACATGCTTTTGCTCCATGAATGAGCTACTAATTTGAAACATGATTTAATGGCTTAAACATGGTTTCTAAACTTGAGTAAAGATTTTTGATATACCTCTATTGAGATGATAATTTTGAAAGATTTTGAGGCTATTATGCCATGATTTATTTGTGTTTGGACCTATATGGCCAAGCTGTGCTATTCCAAAGGATGAATAGCCATTATGGATCCTAACACAATAAATTACAGTATCAGCCCAGAGGAAGATTAACCTCCAATGAATGATACTCCCCCGGTGAAAAAAATTGTAGTGTAAGCCTAGAGGATGATTGACCTTCGAGGATCGATGTTCCCGGTGAAGCACTTTTGAGAAATGGGATCCTACTTATGGCTCTCTCATTTTTCTTAATTTTGGTTTGCCTCTGAGCTGACATATGTTTAATTTTTTATTTTCACTCTATTTGCGGAAAAAATGAGATTTTGATGAATTTTGCCCTTGAATGGTGTTACATGATTTTGAACAAAATGGCTTAAAGTTTATAAATTCTTCAGCATTGAAAATTGTTTTCATGATTTACTTTATCACTAAATTTGAATTGCTATATTATAATTGTGTTACCCTAATTACTATTAATATGACTATTTTGGATATATGAACTCTTGACCCAAAGATATTCACTAAGTACCCAATACTCAGGCATACCATCATTTTTTTGTTAGTGTGTTAGGTAATGAGGAGGAGCAGGTTCCATCTTTACAAGACATTTTGGAGAGACTTGCTATTCATTAGACTTTTAGTGAGCCCGCATTCTTTTTCATAGGTGTCGTTGACTATTTTACTTTCTTTATTAGATTTTCGAGTTGCATCTCGAGTTAGTTATTCTTTTCATAAAAGCTTCATAGATAGATATTGTGTTATGGAGTTACTTGAGTCATTTATTGGCTCGTTGGGGCACACAACTAGGTTTCGATTCTAGATAAATATTCATATAATTGTTATTAATATTTATTTCAATTCATTAATTATCTTAATTTGTATATAGATAATTGAATTATATAATAAATATGGGACAACTATTTGAATTGTCATATCCATAAGTTGCTTTCGATGTGGTTCTGTAGAATCCGATGCCTGTTGCGCTAGGTAGGTTTGGGGCGTGATAAGCTTGGTATTAGAGCCTAGGTTAAGAAGTGTCCTAAGATTTGTCTATGAAGGTGTGGCTAGTGGAGTCTTTCTCCTACAACTTGATCACCTGCATAACCGAAGGACTCCCAAGATATTTATAAATGTTTCTCATTCTATTGGTTCTAGTTGTGCTATAGAGTTTGAAATCCTTTTAGGATCGTTCTAATACATTTGTTACCCATGCCTCATAGATATGACATTGACGCGTGTTGGAGCTACTAATACATTTAAATCAACTCTTCTAACAAAGCATTATGAGGTTATCCAAATGTTTACCCTGCTACTATAGCTGTGAATATTGAGGTGGAAATTGGTACTGAAAAATAGGTGCCTCCACGAGATCCACCTATTCCTGCTGAAGTTGGTGTTTAAATCGGGTTTATGCAAAGTTTCATTCAGATTCTTACTTCTCTGATAGCAGCTCAGCATCAACATGAAAGTCTTGGAACCACATTTGTAGTTAGTAGAGGAAGTCTTACGAACTTTTTGAGCCTGAACCTACCAAAGTTCTATAGTTTGTGCACCGAGGATGACTTGCAATACTTTGTAGATGAATTTTATGGCCCTCCAGGCTATGGGTGCTAATGGTTCTAAAGTGATTGAATTTGTTGCATATTAGTTGAAAGATGTAGCTCATGTTTGGTTTGAGATGTAGGAGGGAGAGCGTCCCGCTGCCGCTTTTACTCCCATGTTAAGCTGAATTTGGAAAAGTGTCCATGAATAGGTTTCTCTTTAAGGAAGCATGGTTTTCACTGACAATGAAGTTCGGACAATTAGATCGGGACACTATGACTATTTGCAGATATAGCCTATAATTCACCCGCCTAGCTCGATATGCTACGTATATGATCCCTATAGAGAGACAGAAGTTGAGGAGATTTGTTCATGCTTTGAGAATACATATTAAGTTTGTGTGTGTTGGTACTTCTATGTCGCTTACCTGCACATTTGCGTCCTTGGTAGTTTTTACTGAGGAGAAATGTAACACCTCAGAACTTGCCTAGACCAAACTCAGACCTTGCAAGAAAAATCTAGAATAAACCAGAGAAGTTACCTCAGAACGACTGAGACAACGAGTCATGGTCAGCTCTAACGACTCATTGTGTTAGTTGTGGTCAGCCCTGCTTGGTCTTTCGGGAACCAATGGAACATGGAATGACCCATTGTGAGAACCAACGAGTCGTCCTGTCACTCGGTGGTCCCCCATCTCAGAACTCCTTTTCCAGGACCCCACGAATCAACCAACGAGTCTTCGTGTCATATGATGACTCATGGTGTGACTCATTGGTTGGGATTCCCAGAAACCTCCTTCAGTGACCACGGGTGGTAGCAATGACGCGTTGTACGCACAACGAGTTGTTGTGACCACCCTCCGTGTCAAGTTTAGTGGTTTTATTAACCTTCCAAGTGAATATAATGACTCAACACAATGACCCGTAGGGTCTACCAATGAGTCGTTGAGTTGCCCGTCGTCAGGCTTTCCAGAATCCTCATCCAGTGACCACGGGAGGAACCAATGACCCATTGGTTCATCCAACAAATAGTGGTACCTATTGTTTCCAGTTATAGTGTGCCTAAAACCTAGGCCTCAGGACCAACAACTGGTCCTAGTGAGTTGCGGTCTCAACCAACGACTCGTTGATGACCCATTGGTTCCTATCGGCAGTTTTTCTAGATTTTTCTCTAGGGTTATTTATGTAATTTTCCACCTGTGTAATCCCTAAACTATATTGTTTTGGGTTACTATCAGGGAATTTAGAGGGGTAATCGATGATTACTTCACCCCTCTCATTCCCTCAGAAACTTCAATTCATAAAACTTCTTTCAGAAACACTCACAGTAAGATCTAGGGCAGTCAGTTTCTTCTCAGATTCTCAAGGGAGTTCTCCAGAATTTCTTCACCAGGTATGTGGGAATTCAACAAGGGAATTGTTCTTCCCTTGTGTGCCCAAAACCCTTTTCTAAATTTTCTATCAATTATAGCCTTGTGGTTTCGAAATGTAGAAGGGTTTTCAAACAAAATTTTATAAATTTCAAGTGGAATATTATTCATGATATTAGTACTATATTTTTCCCGATTTCTAGAAAATTTTTTGGAACTAGCATATTCTAGAATAATTTAGCCCTAGCTTCTCAGTTCAGTAAATTAGAATCTTGCTTATTGGACTAGTTATTTTCCTATTGTCTGATTCTATCAGTGATGGGATTCCCATATTGTTAAAACTAGTTGAAATCTCAATAAATTGCATGCTAGTCCAGCTTTAGTCAAAATATCAGCATTCTCAGTATTATTCAGAAATGTCAGCTGATTAGTTTGACTATAGTCTTTTCTTGAGGTGTCAGTGGTGCCTCCCAATTATCAATTATTAGACTTAGATATCATATATCAAATTTTAATAGTTCTTTAGATGGTTATGACACTTTTAGATAAGTAGCTCTGATCAGTCTTAGGACCCTCACCTTCAATTTTAGTTTGTTCTTTAGACGGTTATGATGCTTCTAGATAAGCAGCTCTGTCTAGTCTTAGAACACCAGTTACAGAATTCGGACCGATAAGACTCTCAGGGTATTTCCAGATAGGTATTACTGACTTAGTCTCGGACCCCAGTTTCGACCTATCAGCTTAGTAGTCAGTGTAGGACTATCCAGTGGGAGTAGGACTTAACACCGAGCGGACCGAGGTTCCAGCGCACCCAGGTTCCCAGAACTACATTGCCACCATAGGTTATTTTTATTGGCCCTATGGCCCCAGACTTGTGATTACCCAATTCATGCCTTTATACCCTAGCAAGGTATATTGGGTCCTACCGTTGGGGTGTATACATCGAACTTGACGTCTAACTCACGTGGTTATATATCGGTTATAGCCTCTCCCACTAGTCAGTACAATTTCAGTTTAGATCTGCTCAGAACAGTTTTAGTTTACTCAGTTACAGTTTAGTTCAGCACAGTTAGCTCAGATCAGTATCTCAGACTCAGGTCATGTCCATTACCTTCAGACAGGGTCATTTTGACATTTCAGCTATATTTCAGTTTATTCAGTTTCAGTATTTTAGTTGGCCATTGCATGTTATTATAGTTCATTTATTTATTCCTTTATGTTATGTTTTCTGCCACTTACTCAGTACACAAAGTACTGACACATACCTTCTATGTTGTATCGTATCATGCTACAGGCGCAGGTTCTCAGCCTCAGCACCGCTAGTAGATCTTTTTCAGGTGATATTAGTTGTACCAGTGGTGAGTCCTCATCTTTCTAGGACGATATTTATTTTCTTCAGTAATTTTAATTCAGTTAGGCTTTAGAGTTAGTTTCGGGCTTGTCCCAGCAACTCATCAGTTGTAGATAGCTTTCAGTCATAGACTCAGACTTTCAGTTTTTCTTTCAGATGTGTAATCTTGTATTATTCAGTTTTCCTTAAATGGTTTTGTTATTCTAGCTTTCGCTATGATTACTCAGATTACTAGTGTTATGATAGACCATGGGTTGGCTTGGGGTTACTTGTGACTCCAAGTACTGTGTCTCGTCCAGGGTATAGACTCGGGTCGTGACAAACTTGGTATTAGAGCCCTCGGTTTAGAGTATCCTACGATGTCTAAAAGTAAAGTCAAGTAGAGTCCTTTTCATGGGTGTGAAACACTCTACACTTATAACGGGGAGGCTATGAGACGTTATTAGGAAAACTCCCTTTTGTTCATACTCTTTATCGTGTGTTGAAGTTCAATTCCAGAAAATTTCCCCTAACTCGTGCTCTATTTCATTTCAGTGAAATCATGCCTCCAAGACGCGGAAATTGAAGAAGAAAAGACAGCGCTAACCGACCTTCCCCACCAGCTCCAACAGCCCTTTAGGATGACCGAGTGTCCTCAATAGAGTTCAAAGAGGCAATCCAGCCACTGGCACAGATAGTCACAAAACAGGTGAACCAGCAAGTGGTTCCAGTTAACCCAAATGGGTCCGCAGCAGCTGCCCGAGTTTGGGACTTCACCCGAATGAACCCTCTAGCCTTCCATGGATCTAAGGTGGGATAGGACCCATAGGAGTTCGTAGATGAGATACGGAAGATCACCTAAATTATGGGTGTTAGTTACGCTGAGAGTGTTGACTTAGCTGCCTACCAGTTGAAAGGGGTAGCCCAGATCTGGTACAATTAGTGGAAAGAAGGGATACCAGTAGGAGCGGAACCGGTGGAGTGGGAGGAGTTCGCAATAGCTTTCCTAGACAAATTCTTCCCCCATGAGTTAAGGGAGGCTAAGATGGTAGAATTCATAAATTTGAAACAGGGCAATAGGATGGTGGAAGAATATGCATTGGAGTTCACACGGTTGTCAAGATAAGCTCCAAAGATGGTAGCCGAGCCAAGGGTTCGCATGCTCAAGTTCATTAATGGAGTATCAAACATGGTCTTTAAGGAGTGCAGGACTATAATGCTCATCAAAGACATTGACCTCTCCATCCTCATCATTCATGCCCAGCAGATTGAGGCAGAAAAGCTGAAAGACATGGAGCAGGAGAATAAGCAGGCTAGGACTGGACAATCAGATTATGGCCTCTAGAGTTCTGGCGGTAGTAGCTGTCCACAACAACAGTAATAGTAGAGGACTCCAATGCCTACCTCAGACAGTACCCCTACTTTTTGGTCCCGCAAGGATCGGAAGGGTGGAGCATCTGGCTTACAATCTAAGAGTCACAGCGCCAGAAACCACTATCCATCTTGCCCTAAGTATGGCAAGAACTATCCAGGAGAATGCCTTTAGGGCAGATAGGGTTTCTTTGGGTGTGGACAGCTAGGTCACCGGCTCAAAGAATGCCCTTCAGCAGGACAAGGGAGATCACAATCCACCACTTCAACAACTCCAGCAAGCCGACCAGTTCAGTAGGCCAACACTTCAAGTACGGATGGCGATCAGCGCCAAAACCCATTTTTATGCTTTATCATCTCGTCAGGATCAGGAGAGTTCACCTGATGTGGTCACGGGTATGTTACGTCTTTTCCATATATATGTGTATGCCCTACTAGATCCGGGAACCACACTATCATTCATGAATCCCTATGTAGCTTTCCAGCTTGATATCAGTCCAGAAGTCCTCTCAGAACCATTCCCAATCTCTACCCAGTTGGTGAGCCAGTTAGAGCCAATTGGGTGTATAGAAACTGCCTAGTCTCAATCTTGAATAAGTTCATTCCAGCTGATCTCGTAGAGTTAGACATGGTTGATTTTGATATCGTTCTTGGCATGGATTGGTTACACTCTGGTTATGCCTCAGTCGACTAAAACACTAGAGTCGTCATATTTCAATTCCCTAATGAGCCAGTTTTAGAGTGGATGGGAAGTAGTTTAGCGCCAAAGAGTCGGTTTATTTCCTACCTTTAGGCAAGAAAGCTTATTTTTAAAGGGTGTATTTATCATCTAGTTTGGGTCAAATATTCTAGCTCTAAGACCCCAACTATCCAGTCAGTTCCAATTGTCAACGAATTCCCTGACGTGTTTCTCGAAAATCTTCTTGGAGTCCCTCCTGAGCGAAAAATAGACTTCGGCATAGACCTTCATCTAGACACTCAGCCCATCCCTCCTTACAGAATGGCTCCAGTTGAGCTTAAGGAGTTGAAGGAGCAGCTAAAAGACCTCTTGATAAAGGTTTCATTAGGCCCAGCATCTCTCCATGGGGTGCTCCAGTATTATTCATGTGAAAGAAAGATGGTACCCTCAAAATGTGTATCGACTATCGTCAGTTGAATAAGGTCATAGTTAAGAACAAGTATCCCCTACACTGGATTGACAACTTGTTCAATCAACTTCAGGGAGCCAATTTTTTCTCCAAACCGATCTCAGGTCGGGGTATCATCAGCTAAGAGTTAGAGAATGTGACATACCGAAAATAGCTTTCAGAACTCAATATGGACACTGTGAATTCATGTTTATGTCCTTCGGACTAAATAATTCTCCTGCAGCTTTTATGGACCTGATGAACAGGGTTTTCAAGCCATATCTAGACATTTTTGTCATTGTATTCATTGATGACATTCTAGTATACTACAAAAGCGAGGAAGAACATGCTAACCATCTGAGGATAGCGTTACAGATGCTCAGCGATCGCCAGTTATTCACTAAGTTCAACAATTGTGAATTCTGGTTGAAGTTTGTAACTTTCCTTGGTCACGTGGTCTCGAGTGAGGGTATTCAAGTAGATCCTCAAAAGATAGCAGCGGTGAAAGACTGGCCAAGACCTATTTCCCCAACCGAAATCAGAAGTTTCTTAGGTCTAGCTAGTTATTACCAATATTTTATGGAAGGTTTTTCCTCTATTTCATCTCCTCTGACTAGGTTGACTCATAAAAGGTGAAATTTTAGTGGTCAAATGCGTGTGAGAAGAGTTTCCAAGAGTTAAAGACTCGAATCACAACCGCTCCAGTGTTAACCTTACCAGAAGGAATAGATAGGTTCGTAGTGTATTGTGACGCTTCGAGAATTGGACTCAGTTTCATTCTAATGCAGCGGGGTAAGGTGATAGCTTATGTCTCCAGACAGCTCAAGGTTCATGAAAAGAACTATCTAACTCATGACCTTAAGTTGGAAGCAATGGTGTTTGCATTGAAAATGGAGATATTACCTCTACGAGGCTCACGTGGATGTTTTCACCAATCACAAGAGCCTTACGACTTACGATTTTCAAAACGTTTGTAGCATAATATACTCATAGTAGTAATAGAATAGCTTTAATTAACATCACTTGAGTCAATATACATAATTATAACATGCATAAATCATGAGGAGCAGTGGAAGATTCTCTTAATCGACATACCCTATATGAGCACACATGAAGCCCGACTTGTAACCCTAGTCGGGAGGGTGTTCGTACCTTGCCAAGGGTATAACCATGAAAGTGTGATATCACCATGAAAACGGCTGTTTGGTCCAGGGGCTAACATGAAATGGTCCCGACATACCTATAGTGACACGTAGTTCATGAGATCCGGAGCTTGACTTGAGCCCCGAACCTACTCGGTGTTCGATACTACTCCCAAAACATATATAGTGCTCATATAATATATACATGAGTTCATGGGCTAGTTAAATCATGATAATTGTAAACATGCTTGAATATATGTGAACTAGCCATGACATGAGGCCCGTGAGTCTGCCAAAAACATAATTCATGATTAATAAGATTCATACATACTCATAGATCGTGCATATAGCTTGAATTTCATAAAATCATAATGGATAACATAATGAATTCATAATTTAAAACATAATTTATGATGGGCTCTTGTAAAGAACATCGATGGGATAATAGATCATAAATCGATTCATCATGGGGCATGCATAATTGAGCTTAATTGCTTAGAAATCAAATCAATAATATTATAATTAATTTAAATATCAAAAGATGATCAAAATCCATCGATTATGATAATATTTCAAAATCTCCAAAACCCATAATTAAATCATTAGATTTTATATAAATCAAATACAAAACCCCATCAGTGTTTTGATAAATTTTTAAGTAAAATCATAGAGTAGGAGCATGGGTATGGAAGAATTCACCCATTGAGGACCTTACATACCTGGAAAGGGATTGATTTCAATGTTCCTTGAATACCCTCAACGGAATTGATGGAAACTTGGAGAAGAAGACCTTGAATTTCCCTAAAACCTCTCTAAAAGCTCTTGCATGGGAATGGACATGCATTAGGGACTTAACCCATCTTATCACACTCAGAAATACACAAAACGATGTAGTTTCGGGCCTTATATCATGAAAAAGTCGAAAATACCCTTAATGAACCTACCCTAAAAATTGGCCGAGTGGAACCCACGGGAGGTAGCAATGGGTCGTGAAAACTACCCACTGCCCGTCCTGTATCTCGTAGTATGGGATGTTAAATGCCTTCTCTTAGAACTTAACCAACAGACGGACAGGACGACTCATCCTACCAAACCACGATCCGTTGCACTGTTCGTTATTTGCTCATTATAAAAATCTGATCCCACTTACCATGAGCCTCGCCACAACTCGTGGTTACTTCCAACGAGTAGTGGTATCAACCCATTAAAGGCCTCCTGAAGATCCTAACTCCTTCCCACGATAGCTAACGATGGCTCATTGTTTCCCATAACGAGTCATCTTGTCTCTTGTGGTTCATACTGCCACCCAGCCTGATCCTAACCATGACTGAAAAGGACGACCCGTTGTATCTCAGAACGGGTCGTCATACCAGTCGTTGTCTCCACTACCACCAACTTTCCCCCAACCAACGATAGCATACAACAACTCATGGTTTGATACCATGAGTTGTTCCTTGGTCCGTCCTATGATATTTTGCCAGTTTTCTGCACTTTTCAACTTCTACTCCCAAGTCTATTCTTAGGCCTTCCCGGGGTATTACACTTGACTAATGCACCAGTTACGTTTATAGACTTGATGAACCGCGTTTTCAAGTCTTTTCTTGATCAATTCATTATTATGTTCATTGATGACATTTTGATTTACTTAAAAAGTCGCGAAAATAGCTTTGCTAATACTTAAGGAGAACAAGCTTTATGCAAAGTTCTCTAAGTGTGAATTTTGATTTAATTATTTTGTATTTTTAGGTCATGCAATATTCAATAATAGTATCAAGGTTAAACCTAAGAAGATCAAAGTAGATAAAGACTACTCGAGGCCCACATGTGCAATAGATATTTGTAACTTCTTGGTTTTGGATGAATATTACTGAAAGTTCATAGAAGGATTTTTAACCATAGCTGCACCACTCACTAAATTGACTCAAAAGACCGCTAAATTCCAGTGGTATGAGGCATGTGAAAAGAGTTTTCAAGAGCTAAAGGTAAGGTTGAATGTAACTCTTATTTTAACTCTTCCTTTGGGATTTAGTGGCTACGTGGTGTATTTTGATTCTTCTAGAGTTGGATTGGATTGTGTGTTGATGCAAGAGGGTAAAATTATTGCCTATGCTTAACACCAGTTGAAGAAACACGAGAAGAATTATTTGACTTATGATTTGAAGTTAGTTATTGTAGTATTTTCACTAAATATTTGGTGTCACTATTTGTATGGTGAGCATTGTAATGTGTTCACTAATCAGAAGAGCTTGAATATATTTTTTAAGTAGAGAGAGTTGAATCTCAAACAAATAAGGTGTCTAGAGTTGTTGAAAAATTATAACTTGAATATTTTGTATCATCCTGGTAATGCTAACGTTGTTGCTGATGCTTTAAGTCATAAGTCTATGGGTATCTTAGCGTATCTCCAACCAATGAAATGTCGATAGGCAAAGAGATGCAAAGATTTGCTAATCTTGGAGTACGTTGGATGATACTGATGGTGGTGAGTTGGTTGGAACCACTCAATCACGATTCAATATCGTGGAGAGAATCAAGTACAAACAATATGAAGATGAACTCTTAGTAAAGCTAAGAAATGGAGTGCAAAATGTTGAATACACTCCATTCATTATTCTATAGTTGATAATGTTTTTTAGATTGCAAGGCTGCTTATGTGTTCTAGATGTCGATGGTCTTCACAAGAATTAATAGTGGAAGCTCATACTACAAATATTCTATGTATCCGGTATCCATCAAGATGTATAAAGATTTGAAATAACACTATTGGTGGAAGAGCATGAATGTTGATATATCAAATTTTGTAGCTAAATGTTTGAATTATCAGCAAGTAAAGACTAAATATCAACGACCTGGTGGTATGGCTTGGAATATTGAAATCCCACAACAACAAAGGGAGATGATCAATATGGACTTTGTTGTGGATTTACCTCGCACAAGGATCTAACACAATTTGATTTGGGTGTAGGCTTACAAAATTCGAACATTTCCTTCTTGTGAAAATGATTGGTACTGCGATTCACTATGATAGACTATATTTAAAAGAGATAGTGAGGCTACATGGTATTCTGACATCTATTATTTCAAACAAAAGTACACAATTTACTGCTCATTTTTGGATGTTGTTCTAAGAGGGTCTAGGAACTCATGACAATTTGAGCACTGCTTTCCACCCTCAAACGAATAGAAAAGCAAAGTTAACAATCCAGACTCTCGAGGACATGTTGAGAGCATGCGTGATTGATTTTGGAGGTAATTGGAATGAACATTTGCCTTTTGCCAAGTTGCATACTATGCGAGCATCCAAATGGGTCCTTATGAAGCTCTTTATGGGCAAAATTATAGATCCCCAATTGGTTGGTTTGAACCAACAGAGGTACAATTTTTGGATCTTGACTTAGTTCATGAAGCTATTAAAAAAGTGAATCTTATTGTGCGTCAACTCAAAACAACTCAAAGTTGACAGAAGTCTTATACGCACATGATACTTTGCAAGCTGGACTTCATTATGGGTGATCAAGTGTTCTGAAGGTTTCACCTATGAAGGGTGTCATGCATTTTAATAGGAAGGAGAGACTTAGTCCTTGATTTATTGGTCCCTATGAAATTGTTGGGAAGGTGGCTTATAAGTTGAAATTACCATCAGAGATATCTATGATGCATCCTATCTTTCATGTATCCATGTTGAAGTTATATAGACATGACCTATATTTTATCTTGTCTCATGAGAAAATTGAAATAAATGAGAGGCTGTCTTATGAAGAGGAACCTATGCAGATACTAGATCATCAAGTTAGAAGGTTGAGAATCAAAGATGTAGCTTCAATTAAAACATTGTGGCAAAATCATGACACCAAGAAAGCAATTTAGGAAGAAAAGAAGGACATGAAAAGAGATAATCTCACTTGTTCCCCATTTTTAATATGTGTTTAACCCCTTAGTTTATTGCATTTTTGAAAATTTTGGTTGTGAGGTAAAAATTTTCTTATCTTATATGTTGGTAGGTGATTTTGATTGTGAAAGTCTTGTGAGGACCATGTTGTTGATTATTGTATTATTAGCTGAGTTTTAAATATTAAAAATTGCTCTATTACAAGAAAACTCTGGCAAAACTTTTGTAAATTTTGGGAGTTAAGTCAAAATCTATGCTAGGAATCCAGATTCAAGGATGAATGTTGATCCCAAGGGGGAGATAATGTAACTCCCTATATTTTCAGGGTAGGTTTGAACTCATTAAAGGCTCGTGGTTAGTCTTCGATAGTATTAGATATGTGTTACATTAATCATAAATGGTTCTATAAATCAATTTGGGGTATAAAGGTTGCTCTAATGCCAATGCAAGTTGAAAAGTACAAGAAAAATCAGAAATTTCAATTGAACTTGCACGAGGTCTATAGTCAAGCTTGTATAATCCCTATTTGGTTGGGAATTTTAGAGAAGTTTGTGCATGAAAGTTGTAGCCCTTTAAAATATATTTTCAGCCATATAATGATCAGGTCAATCCGAATTATGAACAAAAAATTATGGATGATTTACTAAAGGCTATCCAGGTAGTCGCAAATTTGATATATGACTCGTATACCATATATGCAATCGTATATTAAACCGTAAGTGGTAAGCCGAAATCTTAGCCCATTGGAATAAAATTGAGGACCTAAAATATGAACTTTATTCAAATATACGGCCTGTGTGTGGTGGAATACATGAAATACGGGCCGTATATCATATATATTATCCATATATCACAAACATATCAAGTGTATACTAGTGTATGTCAGAAATGTTTATGCCTCCAAAGTTGAATAAGGATCATAGGCCAAAAGTATGGCTAGTATATGGTGGTCGCAAGTCAAAATCTGTTTAAAAAAAACTATATATACCTATTTTGGACTTCTGCGCACGGGATGATATTCCCCAGTAAAATAAATTGTTGTGTTAGTCCCCAGGACGATTAACCTTCAGGAATGATGTTCTCCGGTAAAACACTTTTGAGAAATAGGATCCTTCTTGCTACTCTCTCATTTCTTCTTTTTGGTTTTCCCATGAGCTGACATATGTTTACTTTTCGATTTTATCTCCATTGGTGAAATAATGAGCTTTTACTAATTTTGACCTTGAGTGGTCTAACATGATTTTTGAACAAAATGACTTGAAGTTTATAAATTGTTCATTATCGAAAATTATGCTAAGTTTCATGATTTACTCTATCACTGGATTTGAATTGTTTCATTATAACTGTGTTATCCTAATTATTATTATTATTATGACTATTTTGTTTATATGAATTCTTGCCCCAAAGACATTTACTGACTACCCAGTACTCAAGCATACCGTCATTGTTTTTGGTAGTGTATTAGGTGATGAGAAGGAGCAGCTTCCAGCTTACAAGACGCTTAGGAGAGACTTGCTATTCATCAAACTTTTGGTGAGCCCGCATTCTCGTTCGTGGGTGTCATTGACTATTTTACTTGCTTTATTATATTTTTGAGTTGTGTCTCGAGTTGGTTATTCTTTTCTTAGAGGCTCCTTAGATAGATATTGTATCATGAGAGTTACTGGAGTCATTTCTTAATTCGCGGGGGCATACTGCTATATTTAGTTGCTGGAAATATTTACAAGATTGAAGTAGGTACATGCGTTACATGGAGTTATATTGCATTATTTTTTTTAAAATCGTTATTATGTAGAATATAAAGAAGCTATGGTGTATTTAGTCGTCGTCGTTTTAGTTTGTTTAAGCGAATAGGGAAAAGTACAAAAGGGTACTCTTTTCAAATATATATATCGTCCTTTTGCTTCTTGTAATTATAACAGGCTTGAGTGTCCGTCGTTGGTGGATTTAGTAGTATATGAAAAATGATTCACTGACTTGCACAATGATGTAAAATGAAATATATACATATTTTGGTAAAATAGAAGAATCAATTGCTGGAGTAGTACTGTAGGGTTGTTGCTTTGTCAAAAGCCTATGTAACATCACTTTAGGAGCAAATAATATTCATTTGATTTAATGTTGTGAAGGAAATTCCCAATGGGAGGAGAGAAAAGTAGCATTAATGTGTACGTTATAGTCATTGCATGAAGGAAATGGGAAGCATTTACATTTCCCAAAGAGAATCGAATCATTCTTCCTTTCTTTTTGCTTTTTCACAGTTTGCTACAGCTCTCTTTACCACTCCCCAAGAAAATGGTGGGTGGTTTCCTTTGTTTGGGTTGGGGGAGGGGGTACTTAAATTATTATTATGATGATGATATTTAATCTCTTTGTTGTTCATTTTTGTATTTGATTATATTATCTTTCGCTTAGCTAGTTTGACGTAAATAAAGATTTTTGGTGCAAATTTTATTTTAATTTAATTAAATTTCAAAATAAATATTAAATATTATATAAAAAATAAAAATAAATTTTTTGTTATAATTATCGAGTGTTTGATAAGTTTGATTAATTTATATTTGTATGGAGAAACGCTCCCTACTTGGGGCTTTTGTTACATCAGATTTTTAACACTTTCTTTAGTTTAATTTATTTTTATGATTTTAATTTGGAATGACATTTAAGAAAGTAAATAAAATTTTTGTATTTTGTAATTTTAAATTAAAAATATGTAGAATGTATTAAAATATTTTTTAATATTATGATCTTAAATAAGTCATGTTGAAATTTAAAATTAAAGAATTATAAAAAAAATAAGATATTTTTATTAAAATAAAAATAAAAATAAAAATAAAAATAAATTAATTAAATTGAAAAAAGAAGAAGATTGTGTTATCAAATTTTATATATGCAGTCAGAGGACGAAAATTATAATTATAAGTTGATGGTGTATGTCAAAAATATTCTTTTGACACACTCGACTGGTAGTTTTGAAAATGAGTCCATGCTTACTTTAATTTATGTGATGTAATTTAGCTTAATATAAAATTTAAAAAATATGAGAAGATTTTTAAAATTTTTGATATAAAATAAGTTATAGATGTTCATGTGACTATAAATCATCTCATTTGAAATAGATATTTTAAAATTAAATTACTACCAAATATATTAATATATTCTTTTTCTTTTCACTAACTAAAACATAAAACGTATCATATAGATTGTGACAAAAAAATATTTCATATGAAAATACATATTTTCAAGTACAAGTACGTAATTTTTACATGTGCTATCTATAAGGAATAGTGCTCAGTAGTACTTTATTTTACAATATTAGTTGTTAATATTATTAAAAATATTTATTTTAAAATATAATTTATTTATAAAATTAAAATAAAATTAATTAATTTTTTTTAATTTTACTCTTAAAATTAATTATTTTTTAAAATAAATAATATTGATTACATGGAAAAGAGTTAATAATAAATTAGTAAAAAAACACTTTTTATTTAGGATTTGTTAAATGACATGTAAAAAAATGTGATGGAAAGAGTATTCCCTCGGGTCCATTAAGGGCTGCGTATCGATCGGTTCGGTTCGATTTTGAAAGTTATTTATTTTATTTATCGGTTATCAATTTGCAGACATGCTAAACCATTTAAAAACTGTTAAGATATCGGTTTATCGGTTATTGATCGTTATCGATTTGGTTATCGGGTTAACCAATAAGATCTCACATGAAAAATCTCATAAGTCATAATATGTTTAGCTAGAAAAAAGTGGGCGAAAAGAGAAAAAACATATAGAATTAACTTAACTAAAATAGTCAACTTTAATTTAAATTAAAACATCATCCCCTTCACTTTTTATCGACACTCATTTCATCTTCTTGTTTGGATACTTCATATATTGAAGGTTAAAATTATAATTTAATAAATTATTATCGGGTTATTAGTCAACTTGTTAAAAAAAGTGGTCAAACCAATAACCGAACCAATAACCCATAACTTGAGATAGTAAATTGATAGTCAAACAGTTAAACCAACGACCCAAATCATTAATCCAATAACTCAATTATCGGTTCGAGTTATTGATTTAACCATTAATTTACACACCCCTAGTTCATCATTACTCGGTGTCGTTTGACTTAGCATACTCAAAAAAATAATAAATAAAATGATTATTTTACTATATCATTCAAGTCATTTAAATGTTAAAAAATAAATAATATTGAATAATATGATTAACTTAGATATAAAATAATAAATTATTATTTAATTTTTTAAAAAATAAATATTTATTTTTTGTAGGGAGACGGAGGGATTATTATATTTCTTTGCAATTCTTCATTTGAAAAATTATGTTTTTGTGGTGCTTCTTTTTACTCTTCTGAGTGTTCCATTAATTTCTTGGAGAATGGTGTGCTTGGTGGTTCCTGTCTTTACACCTAAAAGAAGAGAAAGAGAGAGAGAAAAAGAGTGATTCAGAAAAACAAATACAATAAGAATGGAGAGAAGAGAGAGAGAGGGGGGGGGGGGGGGGGGGAAAAGAAAAATGACAGCAAAAAAGCCAAGGCAGTGCTTGGAATAAAAAGAAAAGAGAGAGTATTACATACACTAAAAAGAAAAGATGGTCAAATTGGACCTCGAAGACTACCTATGCCATCATCAGCTTCGACTATCTTTATCGAAAATCTACCATTTTCACTTTCTTCCATTTTGAAAATCATCCACCCTCTTCTCCTTTTTTTTCCTGCGATATCCGAAATTTATTAATTTAATTTCTTTAAATATCATTTAATATACATTAATTTAATTAATTTAAATTTATATTAGTAAGAAGTATATCATCATATATATTTAAAATTCTTTATTTCTATGTCTATATTCGAAAACTCTAATTAAAAATAAAAATAATTTTAAAAATTTACCATCCCATCATTTTGATTGATCGAACTTATCATCCACCTATTAAAAATAAATTCAAAATTTAAAATCTCAATCATCATATATACTAAAAATTCTTCATTTCTAAGTTTATATATGAAATTTCTAATTAAAAATAAATATGATCACAAAAATTTACCATCCAACCATTCTGAAAGATTGAATTATCATCCACCCTTCAAAAACGTATTCATATTTAAATTTATGAAATTTTATAACTTTTTTATTCTAATTTATGTGATATATTTTTTTAATCAGTTTAAAAAGATATATTTTTATATATATAATAACAATACAATATTAAAATACTCATTTCACTCTTAATGAAATTATTTATAGTTACACAAACATCTATTGACTTATTTTAAATCATAAATTTTAAAAAAAATTCTATATTTTTTAAACTCCGTACCCAATCAAAATACATCACATAAATTAGAACAGAAGAAATAATAATTTTAAATTAATATATAATAACAATTAAAAATTTAAATAATTTTTTAAAAAATTATTAAGTTCAGGTTAACTCGGTGGATTCGCCCTTACCACCCTCAAGGTCATCTCACAATATTTCCTTTATTTTATTATATCTCACATTCATATATGTTCTTGTTAGTATTAAATAAAAAAGAAAAAGATATCTAACGTACTTACATAGATGCTGTAGCCATGCAACTTTAACTTCGGCTTCGATTTCAGCTTCGAATACGTCCATTTTACGAAATCTGACACACACACGAGTGCACAATCACCTCACCCCTACCCTCCACAACCCTCAATATATATATTTAATCTTTCTAGAATAGATTATATAGTTAAATGTATTGTGCTGAGTTTATGATTTTCTATTTTTTATTTTTTCTGCATCTGCTAAAGGATATATGCATTTTTATGATACATATATATTTGATGTATAATTATTGAAGGATTTTACCATCAAACATTTCTCTTATCCGGGCCAGGAGGTGGGGGTGGGGGTACAAGGGAAAGGGATTGGCGTCTGGTGACTGTATATCTTAAAATGACCAATTAACCCCTGTTTCTTTCTGATGCAAATTTTAATGATGTAAAACATTTACACAATTAATTTTTTTTAATGATATATATATATATATAGTCTAATATAATTTTGGCGAATCTAAAATAGATTTTTCAATGGGTCCTAACTTTAAATGAAAATATATTCTCTTAAGTTAAAGCCAAAGTTTTTTACGCTATTAATATAATTAAATATGGTATAACCGATTACTTATTATTTATTTTACATTACCCAGTCGCTGATTTTTTTTTTTAAAGTGATTTGATTGTATGAATTTCTTATACTATCAATATATAAACTGAAGCTTGATAAAAAAAAATGTTAATTAATAACCTGTTAAAAATGACAACTAACGTACTCATAGCATATTAACTGCAATGATGGTGTTAAAAAATATACACTGAGAGTGTGTAACTTAAATCCATCTTAATATGTAAAGTTTAAGTCCGATACATCATTAGTGTAAATAATTTTTTTACATTTTAGGTGATTAAAGAACATTTGCAGATAAATATTTTTAATATGTGAGATTTAAATTTTTAAAAACAAGATATGTTATTTATTATGTACAACAACTAAAGATGATTTAATGGTGCAAAATTATTTACCCTCATGATATATATATTTTTTTTCATTCATTTTTATTTATTCAATATTAATTTGATACGTTATTTAAGAAGCAATAAATAGAATAACAATATTATTATATTACTTTTTGATTATAATAAATTTAATATTTTAAAAAATACACTGACAAATGAATATAGTTAATAATAACAATAAATTATTTCTTAATTTTTTAAATTGAATAAATAAAAATGGACGCCTACTTTTAATATCGTGGACAAGTAAAATTAACGGAGAGAATACTAAACCATTTCATTTATTGCGACCTATACTAAAATCTTATTAATTTCCACCTATTTATAGCCAATGTGATGGTCCTTCGGTCCATTTTACTTTTCATAATTACTAATCAAAAATACTTGACATTCTAAAAATCAAGATAAATTAGTTATGGTTTCCTCATTTGTCCTTGCTCTAATAAATATGAAGAGAGATTAATATATATGGTGAAAGAAAATCATATTAAATCAAAATAAAAAATAAATATAAATAATAAATCTAAATTATTTTTTAATTAACATATTTTTAAAGAACATGAAAAAATAAATATGACAAAGTAAAATAGGTCTGAAAAAATAATTATTTAAACCCCACCTCCACTTTGGAAACCATTAATTATCTAGCAAAGGGATTGTTACTATTTCTTGAACGACTCAAGATTGAACTCACATTTAACATAGTTTTTTTAAATTTTTAAAATAAGTGATATTATTTTTTTATTTTATTTTAAAATAAATAATATTTTATATTATCAAAAAATTAATAATAATATTTTTTTAATTTTATTTTTATTTAAATAAATAATAATTGTACATAATTAAAAAATTATATCTTTTTAAGATATATATTAAAAATAAAGTAATAAAATAAATTTTATTTTTAAAAAATAAATAATTTTTTTTAAAAGAATATGTTTAAATTAAAAGAATCACCAATTTTAAAATGGAGTGAGCAGAAGAGATCTGGAACTAAATATTCTCCCTTACAAATGACCATGAGGAATAAAGTAATTTGGTCATAGTAGTGTAGTTTATAAAATGACTAACCCACCCTTACCTCGGTTTGATATAAAGAAAGATGTGTTCAATGAGTGTCCTTTTGACTTACTTATACAACTTTGACCTTCAAGTACAAAATTGGAATATTCAAAAATTATTAAAGGGATGACAATTTTTTCCCATGTATAGCGACGTACCGTTACCACAATACTACACATTGTGGGACTCTTTTTTACTTTTGAAAGGGAGACATGACCCCTCCTCTGCAGGTGAATTTTGAGATAAGAGTAAGTTGTGGGGGGTCAATTTTGAGAAGCATAAATAGACGGAATATTCATGTTGTCTGTCTCCAAATCTAAACCTATATATTTAGCTCATTTTCATTCTTATATATCCAATCACGAGCCACCATGCGAGCAACTTTGCCATGCGGGACATATGTGGGACCCAAGATGTCGGCCACGTAAGCAAATTAAGGGCCCTAAAATGATTCAGTCAAACGTTTTTTTTAATGCTTCAAAGTGTTCTCATGCATGCATTAAACAGATCATGTCATTAATTCCTTTCACTTTGTGTTTTAGTGAGTTGTATGTTGTGAATCAATCATACCACTCTTGATATTATCTGAAGTAGTAACGTTGAAGTATCATACTTGTTTTTTAAGAATAAAGATCAAATAAAAGGAACTCAGTGCCACATTTAAAGAACTAGTAAAAGAAAATGGAAAATGAAATCATAGAACAGTATTTGCCACATTTACGGAATTAGTAAAAAGAATGATCTAATTCAGTGCCATGTCAATGTAAATTTAAATACTATTTCAAGACAAAGGAAAAGGAAATTACTATTAATTTGTCACTGTATAAACTCCCAAAACTTATAAGTAATTTTGGTGCACATTTTCTACTCTTTGAACATCAAAGAGTTACGAATACAATAATTTATTAATATTATTCTTGTTACCGATGCAATAAGTAGATTTTACAATTTTTTCACGAAAATAAAAATGGGCGGATGATAGATCAATAAATATGTATGCATATTGAATAGTCTAATAGTAATTGTTAATTTTTGCATTAAAATTCGTATAATTTAGTTTTAGCATAAGTTGTGAGTCAACTAAACGATAGTAATACTTCATGAAAGTTGATGGGAATATTTTCAAGAAGGGTATAGATGGAATTTCATTATGGACTTTGTTTGGTATATATTGTTTTCATGGCTTCCACGCACATATATCCATTTTCCTATCTCTTGAAGCCTTAAAAGATGAGAACTTTATCAAATTTGACAAATATATCCATTATCTTTAGAATCCAACGTTAATTTTTTTTTATTATTATTTTTTTTTTGGGGAAATATCGCTTTTCTTTTCTTTTTTTTTTTACTACAACTCCACTATTCTTTTATTTTATTTTTTATTTTATTTTCTTTTTAGTAAGGATTACTGTTTAAAGGGAGGCTAATATAATTAAGCTAAGTGAAAGAATAATATCCACCGCTGCCTTTATCCTCTCGAAGTTCGAGGAAGTTCTCAGTATATATAGATCTGCAAACAACACCAAAAATCCACAAGTTCAATATCTCTTCTTCGCCTGCAAACAACAGCTAGCAAAGTTATTATTTAAAGCCAGTACTAGCTTAGCTCATTTTGTGTTCTATTTGTTCTAATTTATATTTCTTCCAAGGTCAGCATTAATTTCCCCTCGTTCATGCAACTCATTTCTTGAAATATTTTTCCTTGAAGTGATCACTTATCTATCCCTATTCTTTTTCTCTTCTTTTCTTAATGGTGTAGTTAGTGAGTGCTAAGGAGAAGATTGGCTTTAAACTTTTGTTGTATATCTTCGGTTCCAAAATATTCAGGACAACTTTTTTGCTTAGAAAACGTAATTTGAACGTGCAGTTGTCGTTTGAAAATTTTCTTTAGAATATCTTATTTCTCCCCACTATTCATTTTAAAAGAAAAACACAAAAAATGGAAACATATATTTTCTTTCCATTTTCCTTTTAATTGTTTTGTACATCCAAGAAAATGAATTTTTGCGTAATCACGTATTTATATTGATTTTTGCCATGCAGTGTTTTTCTGACGTGTTCAAGTGAGTTCAGTATTTTTTTTATCACAAAATATAAATATATGAATAACTATTAAAATTTCAAATTCTGAATTCATAATTACAAAACTGCAGTTGATGAATCCAATCAAGTAGTGAAAATATAAATATTAAACCCGTCAAGTTCAAAATTTAGATCCTTCCGTATAATACGACCAACTTTCTCAAAAATATTTTAAATTGCTTCTCCTTTTCTTATTGTAGGAAAATGAGCAGACCAGGAGATTGGAATTGCAGGTCATGCCAACACTTGAACTTCCAAAGGAGAGACTCATGCCAGAGATGTGGAGAGCCAAGACACGGTGGTGCCCATGAATTCGGCAGTTGTTTTGGCGGGAGAGGAGGAGGAAGCTCCTCTCCTTTCGGCTTCAGTACCGGGCCTGATGTAAGGCCCGGTGACTGGTACTGCAATGTCGGAAATTGCGGTGCGCACAACTTTGCCAGCCGCTCTAGCTGCTTCAAGTGTGGTGCTTTTAAGGATGAATCCTCAGGCGGCTGCGGTGGCGGCGGCGGCTTTGACGCTGAACACATGATGTCGTCGCGCCCGAGAGGCTTTGGCTTCGGAGGTGCAAGTGGCGGTAGCCGCTCTGGATGGAAGTCTGGTGACTGGATTTGCACCAGGTAAACCCAATACAATTAGCAGTCAGTAATTTCGCCACCTTGGTGCCTAAGTAAACCATATATTTTAACTTGTTACACCATATGGGCACATTAGATTAGATTATCTTTAGATGAAATAATAATATAAATATTTTTTATATATACTGCCAGTTTTATATAAATTAATTATACCTCAAAAATAAGTAAATATAACTTTGTATATATGAGAGAAACTAACATATATATATATATATATATATATATGGGGTTCAACTTCCTCTTCTCCCTTCCTAGTCAAAAAGAACACTTAAAAGATGGTTAGATTTAGTTACCAAAACTTTATGTAAAGTAGTTTCTGTCTGGTTTGAATATATAACACCCGGGCATAAACAAGAATGATACAACTATTGGCTTTCAAAATGAGTATGGCCATCGAGTTAGGTAAAATAAATATTAAGTGTGAAAAATTGTCGTGCATGTTAAGAAGTTACTAATAAATACTTGAATATTTAGGTTACTTTATTTTTTGTGGCCCAATGTAAGAATGTTTGGAATTATTAACAGGCTAGGGTGTAATGAGCACAACTTTGCCAGCAGGATGGAGTGTTTCAGATGCAATGCACCTAGGGACATAGCTGGTAACAAGTCTTCATATTAATTCATCATTGATTCTCCATTTTTGGGTAATTAATCAAAACTCATTTTTCCCTCTTAATTAATTTTACAAAAAGAAGTATACCCCTATATATATATATATTCTTTTACCCTAATTAATAATAATATATGAATATTTCTTCAGGTTTTGCAGTCTAAGAGAGAATCAAGCTAGAAAGACGTGAAGAAGAAGATGATGATATCGGAAGAAGATCTTCTCTTTTTGCCCTATCAAATCCTACCTGCTCTCTTTTCTTTCTTTTCTTTTTTTTGGTTTCTCTTTTTCCCCCTTAATATTTTGATATTTATATTATTCACTTGTAGGAATCTTTAGATGAATTATGATCTCAAAGAAAAAGAAAAAAAAAATCCGAGTGGAGCAGAATCTTTATTTCGCGAGCTTTATTAGGTATTAAATGTAGCCTTGTACTTCCTGCTGCTTGTTTCAAGCTAGTATTTAGTATCAATGTGTGTTATTTGAGAAAGAGCTTCTTCCTTTGGCTAATGAATTCTTTTTCTTTTGTTTTCTTTCTTTTTTTAAAAAAATTCCACTTCGATATTTCTTAAAAGAAAAGAAAAAAACGAAAAGATGCACGTATATGGATCAGTAGAAAAAGAATTGCACTTGTTGAACTTATGCATTGAGATTATTTTCTTATTTGGATTTTATATATACACATACTTTATACTTTTTTCGTTCAATTTTAACTAGTCGAACATTAATTTTGCATTCCTTAAAAAATTATTTATTAAATTAATTATCCTTATTAATGGTAATTAAAATCCTATCAACAAACAAAGATTGAAAAGTATGAATATTTAATAATAAGGATAATATTAAAAAATAAATCTATTTTAATTTGTTAAAATAAATAATTTATTTTAAATATACTTAACTAGTAAAAAGGAAGAGATACGTAGATAACTAGAACCACGTAAATTAGAGCTTTAGTGGATCAACATCTTGGCATCAGAACTTAGTTGATTTATTAGATTAAACAAGAATGAAAAAAGAAAAAAAGAAGCCATTTTATCAAGTTGTTCCTTAGGTGTCTCATCTTCTACGTGCAGAATTATTCATATTAATTGTAGAAAAGACACGGTATCCTTTTTTTTTTTTTTGGAACTTAGTGTAGGGTTTACCTAGTTTAATTATTATTTTTTAAATACCTTTCTTTTGTAGGGTATGCAACTTTATTGTTGTACCTTTAAAGATATATGTTAGTTTTTGGAATTATAAAAGTTGGGCAATGATATCTCTGATAAGACATGCTCATATTCTCAATCAAAATCATATTCATTTAGATATTTTCGCTTTTTAGGCTTTGTCCACCCCTTGGGCCGATTTCGTTTACTCCGTCCAACAACAAAAACACATTTAATATAAAAAAATAAGTTTATGTTTCCAAATAATATATACTGATCCTCCTAAAACTTAAGTCATTTTCTTTAAGTAGACCCTCAAACTTTGTGAGACTTTTATCACTCGCCTATCTTTATTCAAAGTGGAGTTAAAAATCCCTTGAGCAGAGCTATCAATAAGGGCAGGGGTGGATCTACTGTAACATAATGTATTTATGGCTATAAAATTTAAATTATAAAGTTAAAATACTTAGTATTAGGTGTGTTTATATAAAATAATTTTATTGCTATCTATAAATTTGTAAAGTTTCTTTAGTCATAAAAATCAAATTGACAAAAATGAATTTCTTTTTTTTTTTTGCTAAATTGCTGACAATTATAATAATAGTTGTCTGAATAACTACAATTATTGCTACAATAAAATATTGTAGCTAACTATAAAATTTTGACATATAATAAATGTTATCGTAGCAATAGTAACCTTTTATCTATAATAAACTATTTGAAAATATTATAACTAAATAAATACTTTTACTTCAAGTCATAAAAAGTTTTGGCTATAGTTAAATGATATAGTTATGAATTTTTTGCTACAATAAAATTTCTTAGCTAATTATTAATTTTTGCACGAGTTGAAATTTATTGTAGTAACAATAACATTTTAGCCACAATAAATTATTTAAATTAAAAAATATTATAAATAAATAAATATTTTTGCTTCAAATTATAAAAACAACGATAATTTTGAATGATATAATCATGATTTTTTACTACAGCAAAATTTCATAACTAATTATTAATTTTTTCATGTGCTGAAATTTATTGTAGTAATAGTAACTTTTTATTCATAAAAATTATTTAAAATAAAATATTATAGATATATAAATATTTTTTATTTGAGTATTAAAAATAGTTGTAATAATTGGCTTAATAGCTATAATTATTTATCAGACAAAAAATGTTATAGCCACAAATTTATTATTGTGATAAAATTTCATAGTTAATAATTATCTTTACCACGAGTTAAAATTTATTATAACCATACTAATCTAGTGTAATATTTAGAGGTGTTAATTATTTGATTCGATTTAATTTTACAAGCATACTTGTAAATTTCAATAAATAGGTGATTATATCTAACTAATTTTTATTAACTAAGTATGTCAAACTAAACATAGCTTCACTGAGTATCACTGAAGCATCATATTAGTCAAGTGCTTCCAGAATTATTATTTTACTCAAACTTATTTCATCAGCATAATATCTTTATAGATCTAGTGTAATTTGAGGTGTTAATTGTTCGATTCAATTTAATTTTATAGCTTGTAAGTCTTAAAATACAATTTAAATAAATTAATAAGTGATTATATTAACTTCAGCTAACTAATTATATCAAATTTTAATAAAATTTCAGTAAGTGTCGCTCAAATTTTATCCTAACCAAGTTTTTTCAAATTTGTTATTTGACTTTGATATGATTTACTGGGATAATATCTTTATCAATTTGTGTAATTAGAAGTGTTCATCATTTGAATCGATCAACTTTACAGGGTATTACTCGTTCCATTCACATATAATTTAAATAAATAACTGATTATATCTAATTACTTTTGATTAACTAATTATATCAAATTTTAACAAAACGTCACTAAGTCTCACTCAAATTTCATCTATAATTAACTGTTTCGAGAATTCATATTATTTGGCAGACATGATCTATTAGGGACAATAGATTTATCAATTTAATAAAATTTGAGGTGTTCATCATTTGACTTGATTAAACTTTATAGGATCTTACTTGTAAGTTTCAAAAATAATTTAAATAAATAGGTAATTATATCTAATTACTTTTGTAATTATTTATATCAGTTTAAACAAAACTTCATGAAATCTCACTCATGCTTCATCGCATGATCAAGTGCTTCGAGAATTCATGTTATTTAACTCAGACATGATCTATTCGGATAATATTTTTATCAATCTAGTGCAATTATAGTGTTCATCATTCAACACTATTTAATTTTACTGTAAGTTTCAAATATAATTTAAATAAGAGGGTAATTATATTTAAGTTTCAAATATAATTTAAATAAATAGGTGATTATATCTAATTCCTTTTGATTAACTAAATATGTCGAATTTAATAGAACTTCACTAGGTTTTCCTCAAGTTTGTCCTGGTCAATTATTTTGAGAATTATTATTTTACTCAGACCTAAACTATTTGAACAATACCTTTATGATCCACTATAATTTTTAATTAATTAATAAATATTTAAAATATAATTATAATGGTTGAGCTAAGAATTAATAATTGGATATAACTAATATAAAAGTATATTTATACTCTAATTTATATCTAATACATATTAACTTAAAATAATATTTAATAATTAATAAGTTTCAAAATAAAATGAGAAAATTACGCTATATTATATAAGAAAATTTTTTATCAAATTTTTCTTCTTGTTGTTGTGATTATTAGGAGGAAAAATAAAGGGACAAATTAAAAAGTTTGTAAATGAATTAACCAAAATTTAAACTTCCGTTCAAATTATTTTTTTCTATTTTTTTATGTCTAAAGTAAAGCAGTGAGCATTTGAAAAGTTTGAAAATGAATTAATCAAATTTAAATTTCCCTTCAAATTATTTTTCTCTATTTTTTTTAATGTCTAAAATAAGTCTCCCCCTCCCCACCCCAACTCCCCACCCCATTAGAGAGAAAAAAATAAAAGTGACAAAGAGAATTGGAGAGATTAAAAGGCCACAAATTTTAAACTCTCAAAATAAAGCTAAAATTTCTTCCCGTAAGAAAAGTATGTCTTCTCTCCCTATTTCAATTACTGAACCTATTCTTCTTCTTCTTCTTCTTTTAATTTTTTTTTTTATAGATTTCAATCACGAATTTCTTTCACTTTTCTTATTCTTGAATTATAAATGTATATCTTTTTTACTACTTTGGAGTGTCGTCTTTTAGTTTAATTTTTATTAAAAAGTGAACTTTCAGTAAAAAAAATTTTTTGGATCTAAAAGATATATAATTTTACTTTCAAAAAGTTTCTTTCTTCATGTTATTGATATGTTGGAAGGATAAAAAAGTATTTTTTTGGTGTAAAGTTCATATGATATTATAAATTATGTTGCCATGGATTAATTTTTTTTAGTTGACTGTGCTGATTTTAATTCTTGTAGTTAAGCCTTTTATTTTTATTTAAATATTTCTTATGTATCTTTTTACTAATTGAGTTATTTTTTTGAATTTCAACACATACGTAGAATCTAAACGCAGCGGAAAATAAATAGGAGCGTATCTTCAGCCATGATTGTTCAAGTGTTATCAAGAATCACCTTTGTCTTGGATAAATTTGTGACCTTAGTAAAAACCCTGTAGTCTTCTAGCCTATGCTTATCAAAGTGTATGCCAGACTGATGGAGTCACATGCATATTTATAGGTACGCTAGAGACTCTTAGGCAAAATACTTTAATCATATGAACTTCTCTATAAAATATGATTTTCCCAAGGAATCCTAATTAATAGTTTCCTTCCATCAAGAAAACTTCCTTATATGCATAACCAAAAATATTATCTATCATATATATATATATATATATATATATATATTATTTCTTTGGAAGATAAGGTAAATAATTTATTACCAAATATGTGAACCACATAATTGTCTCTAATAAGAGACATGTTTTTCTTACATTCTCCCACTTGGTCCACATATTATAATCAGATAATTCCTTATGAATGATAAATACGGCCATGAACTTTTTCACTTAACTAAATTGTTATGC
The DNA here is from genome assembly GCA_035772735.1 of Datura wrightii. Lineage (NCBI taxonomy): Eukaryota > Viridiplantae > Streptophyta > Magnoliopsida > Solanales > Solanaceae > Datura > Datura wrightii. Next base: position 31,961,712 of record JASDFA010000006.1, read on the forward strand.
AGCAATCACTTTAATCAGAACACATTACTACATGAATTATGGTGGTTATACTCTTAATCAAAAACTTCCTTCCATGTATTACAATGTATAATATATTCTAACAAAGTGTCCAATAACTTTATGAACGAACTTAATTTAAGTCATTCAGAGTCCAACTTTATTGATCCAATGATCACAATACATGAAAATCAAAGTTTGCACTGTTATGTATATCAAAAAGCGATAGTCTTTAGACAAAGTGTTAGAGAATAAAGCAAGACCAAAATGAGATACTGAGCTCCATATGGGTTACAATATCCTTGAAAAAGTTAGCTGATAAAACTTTAATCATAGGTTCAACAATTATCAAAAGTATTAATACCAAACTCAAAACCCAATCTTATTTTCTCACACATTCTTTAACCATCAACTTTATGTCGATAATACAAAAGATTTTCGATGGGCCTTGAAGTAAGCCCCAAATGAAATACTTCAATCATATCGCCTATGTTGTATTTCCATAGCATGCTATAAATTCAGCTTCCATTGAGGATGTTGTAATAATGGTTTTCTTAATACTTCCCCAAGACACAATACCTCTAGCAAGAAAAAAAATGTATCCAGAAGTAGATTTACCACTATCTTTGCGTCCACCCAAATCAGAATCTGAATATCTAATTACCTCCAATGAGTTAGAATATTTGTATGTGTGCTTAAGATCCTTAGTTCCTTGCAAATACCTCAAAATTCTTTTACCAGCTTTTTAATGATAAGACCAGGGTTACTTAATATCTGCCAAGCATTTCTACCGCAAAGACAATATCAGGTCCAGTGTAGACCTGTGCATACATAAGGCTCCCAACAAGTGAAGCATATGAAATGCCATTTATTTGTTCTTGTTCCAATGCATTTTTTGTACATTGATTCAATGAGAATTTTTTACCTTTAATGATGGGCACTACTATTGGTGAACAGTTCTTCATTCCATATCTTTTCAAAATTCTTTCGATGTAGGCCTTTTGAGATAGTCCAAGCAATCTTTGAGATCTATCTTTATGAATTTCTATGCGAATGATATAGGAGGCTTCACCCATATCATTTATTTCAAAATTCTGAATAAGGAACTATTTCATCTCATGCAACAATCCTAAATTCCTAGTAGCAAGTAAAATGTCATCCACATGTAGGACTAGAAAAATATATTTGCTCTCACTTATCTTAAGGTATATACATTGATCAATGATGTTCTCCATAAATCCGAATGAAGAAACAACATTATGAAATTTGATATGCCATTGGCAGGAAGCCTGCTTTAGTCCATAAATGGATTTATTCAACTTTCAAATAAGGTGACTTTTATTCTTATCACAAAATCCTTCAGGCTACTGCGTGTTGTCACGACCCGAACATGGACCCAAATCGAGATATGGGACAAGGAACCCCAAGAGACTCCAAGTCGACCCATGACATGAACATACATCTAACTCAATTAATAAAAGCTGAAGATCAACATAATAAACATGACGGAAGTCTGAACATAACATGACATCAAAACATACAACATGAGTCTGAAGCTAATTATACACTGTGTCTGAAAAGCCTGTATTACTGATGAGTTGATGGGACAAGACCCCAACTAACTCTCTAAGTCTGAAACTGAAAATACATAAATAAAACTGAATAGAAATGGGCCCTCGATAGATGAGGACTCACCAATAGAGACTGTATGCTAACTTCGGAACTGGCTAGTGACGGGGTTAAGTCTGAAGATCGGAGCCTGTATCATGAAATAATACAACATAGAATATACGGTCAGTACTTAGAATGTATCGAGTTTTCAAGGTAAGTAAAAACAAACAGTTAAAATACATATGAGTTCATAAGAGTAGGACAACATGATCATAACGTAAATATCATAATGCAAACATGAGGCTCTATGTTTTCAAAACATATGTAAATCAATCATAATCGTAAGCATAAGAGAAAATATTATTGAACATGACTTAATCCAAAGATATAATCATAATCATGCATAAATCATGAGGAATAGTGGGAGATTCTTATAACCGACATACCCCATATGAGCACACATGGAGCCCAACCTGTAAATCACTAGTCGGGAGGGTGTTCATACCTTGGCAAGGGTAGAACCATGAAATAGGCGTGATATCACTCATGAAAGGCCTATTCGGGCAAAGGGAAAGTCACAAAGGAGGTCCCATCATGGCTACGTTGGTGCGTAGTTCTGAGACTCGGGATAGGATAATCTAGATCAAGATCATAGCGAAATCATAACTTAATTTTTCATAAGAACATGCTTAATTGGGAATAATTAGATTTAAATTCAAATCTATCAATTTATCTTTAAAATAGTTATAAAATCTGCTTATAGATCATAAAATATGACTTAATACATGAGAGAGATTGATCCATCGATAGATCATATCGAATTTCACAAGAATTGACATAAACTTCATTGATCATGAAACTTGACTTTTTGAGTTGGAATTCATGAAATTTAAGAAGAGTTTAGGGTATGAGAGTAAAAGGAACCCTCATTCATAGCCTCACATACCTAGGTAAGTTGATTCTACTCACTTCCTTGATCATCCAATGGAAATTGAAGAAGAATTGAGGAAGAACCTTGATGAATTATGCTTGATCACTCTCTAAACCCTCAAACCTGCATGTATGAGTTTTGAATAGGCTAGAATTACTTAACCCATCTTAATACACTCTATCCTGACATTAAAACGACGTAGTTTAGGCTTTATAAATATAAAAATTACAAAAAAAAGCCCTTAATAAACTCGCAGGGAAAAACAGATTGCCAATCCTAATGAGGAATTTGACGGCTTGTTGTCCAAGGCCACGATTTGTGGCCACCAGTCGCTGATTACACTGCCATAATTATGCCTAGGGCTCATCACGGGGGACACCACAATCGTGGTGCTCCCAATGAATCGTGGTGATAACCCGTCACCCATACTGCCCATTCCTATCTTCCTTCACCTTATCCTTGACCACAACTAACTCAACGAGTCGTGGTGCTGACCACGACTCGTGGTCATATCCGTGGTGACTCAAAAAATAGAATTTCCAACTTAATCAAAAACCTCACCACAAGTCACCTAACGACTCATGGTCATCCTAACGGGTCATAGGACGACTCGTTCTGTGACCCGATACAGAAAATTTTGTTTTCTCTGTTTTAACTCTCGGGTCCGATCTTAGGGTTTTCAGGGTATAACAATATCGCCCCCTTGAAAATATTTATCCTCGAATGTCGGAAATCATACAGAAAAGTAGAGAAATACAATCTTCATATTTAATTATTGATCATATAAGCTGAAAACTAATGAAATGACTGCCTCCAAACTAAACTACATGACTGAACTGAATTTACGAATCATAACTAAATACTTTCACATGAAAACAATGAGGTACATGAGCTGAACATGAAACTGAATAGAGTATTAAGGAGAAAACTGATACTTCAAGCTGAAACTGCGCCAGAAGGGAGTAGGTGTAGGTATCTAGCCATCATATTTACTTCAGCTTCCTACATAGCTCCTTCAGCATACTGATTCCTCCATAACACCTTGACTAAAGCTACTTTCTTGTTTCTTAACTTTTGAACCTGAAGATCCAGTATTTCCACCGGAACCTCTTCATAACTAAGGTTGTCCTTCACACCGACACTATCTACTGGGACAACTAGAGCTGGATCACCCAAACACTTCTTTAAGAGTAATACATAGAAAATGGGATGAACGGAAGCTAACTCTGAGGGTAACTCCAACTCATAGGCTACTTTGCCAACCCATTTCACAATTCGGTATAGGCCAACATAAAAGGGACTGAGTTTTCTTTTCTTTCTAAATCCCATCACTCCCTTCATAAGAGACACCTTTAGAAACACCCAATCATCAACTTCAAACTCAAGTTCTCTCCATCTCATATCCGAATATGACTTTTGGTGACTCTGAGCTTTTTTTAGCCTGTCCCTTATAAGCTGAACTTTCTCCATGGCCTTATGGACCGAATCCGGTCCTATAATCGCAGCTTCACCTACTTCAAACCAACCAATAGGAGATCTACATCTCCGCCATAGAGAGCCTCAAACGGAGCCATCTGAATGCTGGAATGATAGCTGTTGTTATACAAAAATTCAATGAGAGGAAAATGATCATCCCAACTACTCTTGAAGTCAATCACATATGCTCTTAATATGTCCTGAGAGTATGAATAGTCCGCTCCACCTGACCATCGGTTTGCAGATGAAATGTTGTACTGAGCTTAATCTGAGTACCAAGTCCCTTTTGAAACGACCTCCAAAACAGGGAGGTAAATTGAGTACCTCTATCTGATATGATGGACAAGGGCACTCCATGCAATCGAACTAGCTCTCGGATGTATAGTTTGACATGATCGTCCGCTGAATTAGTAGTTTTGATCGATAGAAAATAAGCGGCTTTGGTCAGCTTGTCCACAACCACCCAAATTGAGTTATATTGCTGATGAGTGCAAGGAAATCCTGTGACGAAGTCCATATTGATCTCCTCCCACTTCCAAGTAGGGATACTGATGTCTTGAAGTACACCTCCCGGTCTTTGATGCTCAACCTTACACTTGCTGACAATTTGGACACTTAGCCACAAATTCTGCAATGTCCTTCATGCCATTCCACCAATAGACTTCTCGTAGGTCACGGTACATCTTGGTGGCACCTGGATGTATGGAATATCTGTAACCATGATCCCCGTTCAACATCCGATCTCTCAAATCATCAATGTCCAGAACACACAAGCAACCCTAATATCAAAGCACACCATCTCCCTCTTTGGAGAAGACCTCTACCTTCTGATTCTGAACGACTTCCTTTAACTTTATCAAAATAGGGTCCTCGTCTTGTATGGATTTTACATCAGTCACAAGGAAAATTTTGATCCACTCTAAACAATAATACCACCATCGGTCGAGTCAACCAAATGAACTCCCAACCTTGCAAGTCGATGCACCTCCTTCATCAACTCCTTCCTCCCCTATCTACATGGGACATACTCTTCATAGAGAGTCGACTAAGTGTGTCTGCTACTACATTGGCCTTACCCGGATGGTAAAGTACACTCATATCATAATCCTTGAGTAGCTCCAACCACCTCCTTTGGCGTAGATTTAGATCCTTCTGGGTAAACACATATTGTAGGCTCTTGTGGTCTGTAAACACATCTACATGGACCCCGTACAAATAGTGTCTCCAAATCTTCAAGGCAAATTCCACCACCGCCAATTCAAGATCATAGGTCGGTAATTCTTTTTATGAACCTTCAACTGCCTGGAAGCGTTTGCTATCACTTTTCCATGCTGCATCAATACACAACCAAGACTGATTTTAGAAGCCTTGCAATACACCACAAACCCATCGGTTCCCTCCAGTAGGGTTAACACCAATGCCGAGGTGAGTCGAGTTTTCAACTCTTGGAAGCTCCTCTCACAAGCCTTTGACCATTGAAACTTCACTTTCTTTTGGGTCAATTTGGTCAATGGCGCTGTAATAGATGAAAACCGCTCTACAAACCTCCAATAATAACCAGCTAAGCCCAAGAAACTCCTGATATCTGAAGGATTCACCGGTCTAGGCCAATTCTTCACCGCTTCTATCTTTTGAGAGCCCATCTTTATACCCTCATTGACACCACATGGACCAAAAATGCCACTGAGTTCAACCAAAACTCGCACTTGCTGAATTTAGCATATAATTGGCAGTCCTTGAGAGTCTATAGCACCACCCTCAAATAAGCGGTATGCTACTCCTCGCTCCGAGAGTATATAAGAATGTCATCTATGAAAATGATCACGAACATATCCAAATATGGATTGAACACCCTGGTCATCAAATCCATAAAAGCTATAGGAACATTTGTTAGTCCAAAAGACATAACTATAAACTCGTAATGACAATACCGAGTCCTAAAAGCTATCTTCGGGATGTCACTCTCCCGAACCCTGAGTTGATAGTATCCGAATTAGAGATCTATCTTTGAAAAGCACTTAGCACCCTGAAGCTGGTCAAACAAATCATCAATCCTAGGAAGAGGATACCTGTCCTTGATGGTGACCTTGTTTAATTACTGATAATCAATACACATGCGATGAGATCCATCTTTCTTTCGGACAAAGAGAACTGGTGCACCCCATGGGGATTTTCTAGGTCTGATGAATCCCTTGTCTAGAAGGTCTTTCAACTGCTCCTTTAACTCCTTTAGCTCGGCTGGAGCTATTCTATAAGGACGAATAGATATAGGTTGCATATCAAGAAGAAGGTCAATATCAAAATCAATCTCCCGCTCGGAAGGAATTCCCGGTAGATCATCTGGGAACACTTTTGGATACTCATATACTATCGAAATGGACTGGATAGTCGGGGTCTCGAACGTAGCATCCTTAACCCTAACTAGATGGTACATGCAACCCTTGGAGATCATCTTTCTGGCCTTAAGATAGGAAATGAAATGACTTACAGGCACAAGTGAACTACCCTTCCACTCTAGGACTGGCTCACCCTGAAATTTAAACTCCACTTCTCGGTTCTACAATTAACTGAGGCATAACATGCAAATATCCAATCCATGCTGAGGATAACATCAAACTTGGTCATGGCTAACTCGACTAGATCTGCTGAGGTGACTTTCTGAAGAACTATGATAGGGCAATTTCCATACACCCGTCGTGCTATAACTAAATCACCGACTGGAGTAGAGACTGAGAAGGGATTTGATAGGATTTTGGGACTGACTCCGAAGCTACTAGAAACATAGGGCATCATAAAAGACAAGGTATCCCCTGGATTTAACAATGCATATACATCAAGATGGAATACTCATAGCATACCAGTGACTACATCCGGGGATACCTCCTGCTCATGGTGAGATGCTAGGGCATATAATCTGTTTTGGCGTTGTCCACCACTTGTTCTAGTAGAAGCACCCTGCTGGAACGGACGTGCTGTCAGGGCTGCTGAACTAGCGACTGGGGTACGAGCTCTACCATTGCTTGATCTAGCTGAAGGGTAATCTTTGAGCCTGTGTCTGGGTTTGCTACACCCGAAACAAGCATTTGAACCAACTAAAAACCTCCCTAGGTGGTTCTTTCCGCACTTCATACAGGATGGAAAAGTGCAATCTCTTGAAATACTGCCCTAGCCCCTCAAGCCTAACACTCTACCCCTCTGATCACACCTAGGTCGGGATGGGATACTACCTGATGATGGTGCGGGGGCTAATGACCTTTGCTGAAACTGAGGGTGGTGAACACCAGCGGATCTCTGCTGAGTGAACCCAACACTATCGATCCTGGCCCTCTTGGCCTCTCTTTCCCACTTGCTCATCTTTACTGCCTCCATCTGCTAGGTGTACAGGACTATCCGAGTGAATTCAATATCCTGGAGAAGCATCGCAGTTTGGAAATCCCTGACCAAGGAGTCTGCTATCCCGTGTACGAACCTGCTCACATGGGCCCTCTGATCCGCCACCAACGCAGGTGCATACCTGGACAGACGTGTGAACTCCAAGGTATACTCCTAAACAGTCATCTTTCCTTGCTTTAAGATTCACAAACTCCGCCGCTTTTAGCTCCCCCATCTTCCAAGGGAAGAATCGATCAAGAAAAGCGGCATGAAACTCATCCCAACTGATAGGGCCTGCTCCAACCGCCCTACTATCCTTCCACTGTTTGAACCAAATGTGTGTGACCCCCTTCAACAGATATGAGGCCAAATCAGCACACTCTTCCGCAGCCACCCCCATAATCTGCGTGATCTTCAAAATCTCTTCCATGAACTCACATGGATCCTCGTCCAGCTTCAATCCAAGAAACTCGGGAGGGTTCATCCTTAAAAAATTCTAACTATCGCCGCCGCCGCATTCTCGTTCTGTGGGACATGCGCTACCGCCTGCTGATTGACCTAGGCAGTCAAGGCCTGGGCTAACATCTAGATAGCTGTTCTGAGCTCTGCATGGGCAACTAACTCGGGTATATGCTCCACATGGACTGGTGGGCCTGTTGGTGCCCGTCTCCATTACTATCCTCATGGTCATTTTTGTTCCCATTTCTCCTTCTATTAACTCTGCGGGGAGGAATGATTCTGCAAACGTGAATAGCACGAGTTAGAAGGATAGAGAGACATTTCACCGCACGATATAGATCATGAAGGAAGAGAACATTTCCTAAACGTCTCATAACCTTTTTGTTAAAAGTGAGGCATGCTTCGCACCTATGGAAAAGACTCTACTTAACGCGGCTTTCAGACATCCTAGGACACTTCAAGACCCAATGTTCTGATACCAAGTTTGTCACAACCCGAATATGCGTCCGGATTGAGACACGGGACAAGGAGACCCGAGAGATTCCAAGTCGACCCATGACATGAACATACATCTAACTCAATCAATAAAAGTGAAAGATCAGCTTAATAAACATGGCGGAAGTCTGAACATAACATGACATCAAAACTTACAACACGAGTCTGAAACTGATTATACACTATGTCTGAAAAGCCTCTATTATTGATGAGTTGATGGGACAAGACCCAAACTAACTCTATAAGTATGAAACTAAAAATACATAAGCATAACTAAATAGAAAGGGGCCCTTGACAGATGAGGACTCACCAATAGAGATTGGATGCTAACTCCGGAATTGGCTAGTGATGGGACTGAGTATGAAGATCGGAGCCTGTATCATGAAATGGTGCAACATAGAATATGCGGTCAGTACTTGAAATGTATCAAGTATCCAAGGTGAGTAAAAATGGACAGTTAAAATATATAAGAGTTCATAAAAGTAGGAAAACATGATCATAACGTAAATATCATAATGCAAACATGAGGCTCAATGTTTTCAAAACATACGTAAATCAATCATAATATTAAGCATAAGAGAAAAGCTTATTGAACATGACTCGATACAAAGTACATAATTATAATCATGCATAAATCATGAGGAACAGTAGGATATTCTTATAACTGACATACCCCATATGAGCACATATAGAGCCCGACCTGTAAACCCCTAGTCGGGAGGGTGTTCATACCTTGACAAGGGTAGAACCATGAAAATAGGCATGATATCACTCATGAAAGGCCCATTCGGGCAAAGGGACAGTCGCAAAAGAGGTCCTATCATGGCTCCGTTGGCGCATAGTTCTGAGACTCGGGATATGCTTGGACCACGGGTCTACTCGGTGTTAAATACTACTCTCCAAATATATATAGTTCTCATAGGATAATATACATGAGATTCATGGGCTAGTAAAAATCATGGCAATCATAAGCATGCTTGAAATATGTAAACTAGCCATGAAATAAGGCCCGTGAGTCGGCCAAAATCATAAAATCATAAATCATGAAATTCATGTGCACTAGTAAAACATGTATATACTTGATATCTCATAAATCCATGATAACTATTTGATAGAAATCATATCGTAAAACATAAATCATAGCTGGGCTAATCTAGATCAAGATCATAGCAAAATCATAATTTAATTTTTCATAAGAACATGCATAATTGGACATAATTGGATTTAAACTCAAATCTATAAATTTATCTTTAAAATAGTTATAAAATCTTCCCATAGATCATAAAATATGATTTAATACATGAGAGAGATTGACCCATCGATAGATCATATTGAATTTCACAAGAATTGACATAAACTTCATTGATCATGAAACTTGACTTTTTGAATTGGAATTCATGAAATTTAAGAAGAGTTTAGGGCATGAAAATGAAAGGAACTCTCATTCATAGCCTCACATACCTGGGTAAGTTGTTGATCACCCAAAGAAAATTGAAGAAGAATTGATCAAGAACCTTGATGAATTATGCTTGATCACTCTCTAGACCCTCAAACTTGCATGCATGAGTTTTGAATATGCTATAATGAATTAACCCAACCTAATACTCTATTCTGACATTAAAATGACGTAGTTTAGGCTTTAGGAATATAAGAATTATGAAAAATCCCTTAATAAACTCCCAGGGAAAAACAGACTATCAGTCCCAATGAGGGACTGGACGGGTCGTTGTCTAAGGCCATGACTTGTGGCCACTGGTCGTTGAGTACACTGCCACAATTCTGCCTGGGGCTCATCACGGGGGACACCATGACTCATGGGGCTCCCAACGAGTCGTGGTGATGACCTGTCACCCACACTGCGCATTCCTATCTTCCTTCACCTCATCCTTGACCACGACTGACTCAACGAGTCATGGTGCTTGCTGACTACGACACGTCATGTCCGTGGTGACCTAAAAACTAGCATTTCCAACTTAATCAAAAACCTCACCACGAGTCACCTAACGATTCGTGGTCATCTTGACGGGTTACAGGACGACTCATTTTGTAACCTGGTGCAGAAAATCCTATTTTCTCTGTTTCAACTCCCGGATCTAATCTTAGAGTTTTTGGGGTATAACACGTGTAGACCTCCTCTTCAAGATCTTTATTAAATAATGTTATTTTCACATCCATTTGATGTAACTCTAAATCAAACTGAGTTACTAATACCATGATTATTCTTAATGAATCCTTCTTAGACATTGCATAGAAGGTTTCTTGCTAATAAATACCTTTCTTTTGAGTGAAACCTTTGTCTACAAGTCTTGCTTTATATTGTTCTATATTATCTATATGAGTCTCTTTTTGTTTTATAAACCCATTTGGATCTTATAGTAGAGACTCCTTCTGGAATTTAAGCTAAATTCCAGACTTTATTTTTGGCCATAGATTCCAACTCTTCCTTTATGGAATCATATCAAAGTGTGGAGTTTTCTCCACTCATAGCTTATGAAAATGAGCATGGATCATCTTTAAGTCCAATATTGTAATCAGACTCTTAGAGATATATAACATAGTCACCAGAAATTACTGGTTTACCAACTCTTGAGGATTTTCTTACTCCCACTTATTTAGACGTTCCTTTAATGGTCCGGGTAAAGTGGATTGCTCTTCATGTGGCTCTAAAGGTTGTGGTTATTCTTGAACTTATTGCTCTTCACAGAATTTGTGAGAGTTTGTCCGATTAGCATTCAAATTCCCAATATATAAAGGTATCATAGGTGGTCCCTTACTTCTTCTAGTTCCACCACTTGAGTCAAACCACTCCCACTTACTTCATATTCCTCAAGAAATTTAGCATTACTAGCCTCAACAATTGTAGGATAATGAGAAGGACAATAGAACCTAAATCCTTTAGAGTTAATCACGTAGCTTATAAAGAAACTGCTTTTTGTTCTTTCATCCAAGTTTTTTAATTATGAGTTATAAACCCTCACCTCAATTGGACATCCTCAAATGTGTAAATGACTTAAAATAGGTTTCCATCCTTTTCATAAATCAAAAGGTGTCTTAGAGGCAACCTTGGATGGAACCCTATTAAAACATACATAGCGATTTTTAAGGATTCACTCCATAAGGATAAAGGTAAACTTAATTTGCTAATCATATTTCTTACCATATCCATTAATGTCTGGTTCTTTCTTTCTACCACACCATTTTGTTGTGGTGTTCCTGGCATAGTATATTGAGCAATTATACCTTCACTTTCAAGGAACTCAGCAAATAGACCTTTAACTTGTCCCTTATCTGTGTACTTACCATAATATTCTTTACCCCTATTAGACCTTATGATTTTGATCTGAGCTCAGTTTGTTTCTCTACTTATGTTTTGAAAACGTTAAAAACATCAAGTGCTTCTGATATGTTAAACAGCAAATAGAGATATGTATGTCTTGAATAGTCATCAATAAATGAGATAAAATATCTCTCGCCATTCAAGCAAGGGTAGGAAAAGGTCCACAAATATCTATATATATGATTTCAGCAATTGAGAACTCCTTTTGGTACCTTTAATAGACTTTTTTATTTGCTTTCCCTTTATATAGTCCATACAAGTCCAAAAGTTATAAAAGTCAAGAGCTTCTAGAACTCCATCATTAACTAAACTTTTGACTCTTCCAATAGAGATGTATCCCAATCTCTTGTGCCAAAGACTTGATGAGTTCTCATTAATAATACATAACTTAATGCCAATTTCTTTATCATACAGGGTTATAACATTATATTCAATTGTGAACTCTAGCCCAAACCAATAACTTTATTATTTTTCAAAAGTTTCACCAAAGAATAATGACAATTGAAATCATAAAGAGAAATTAAATTTCTAGAATAGGATGGAACATAAAAAGTATTTTGTAAATCTAATTGAAAATCATCTTTCTAAAATGAGCCTATGAGTCCCCATCCTTAGAGTTTGAAAATCTTGCATGATTTTAGCATTGTGATTTGTTGAACCAAAATCGATCCACCATGTATTATCTGAAACTTAAGTGAAATTAGATTTAAATATACAAAGGTAAAATTATCTTTTTTCTCAAGCCATTTCTTGTATTTCAGGCAATCTTTCTTCTAGTGTCCCTTATTTTTGCAGAAACGACAAGAAACTTTATCAATGCTGCCTTTCTTTTTCATAGGAACACTTTTGCCTCTCTGTGCATTTCTCTTATCATGAGTCACCAAATTTACACTTTCAGGTATATCATGTTTCAACCTCTCCTCTTATTAAACACACATGGTCAAAAGTTCATTAATTGACCATTTATCTTATGTGTATTGTAAGATATTTGGAATGGACCATATTTCACAGAAAGAGAGTTGAGGATAAAATGCACAAGAAATGGTGCAGACATATCAGCCTCCAGGGACTTGAGTTTAGCCACAATATCTCTCATCTCCATAATATGCTCGCGCACTATACGACTTCTGTTAAAGGTCATACTTGAGAGCCTCTTCATAAGGGTGCTGACCAAGGCCTTGTCAGAGCTTACAAATTGTTCATCAATTTCCTTCATGTGAGCTTTGACCATATCACTGTTAGTGATAGAACCCCTAATGCTTTGACCTATATGAGATTTTACGAACATTAAGTTCAAGTGATTGGATCACTCCCACCGCTCATAAAAAGCCTTAGCCTCTACCGTACTTGATTCTGTGGGCTTAGGTGGTTCTTCCCATGAAGAGCCAGATCCAAGTCCGAGCACCCTAAAGTGAGAAGAATTTTCTCCTTCCATTCTATAAAGTTTTCATAAGATAGCATCGGAATTCGAGCAGTTTCGTTAAAGATAACAGTAGAAAATGTTGTGTAAAATGCAAAACAACACATATATAAACTATGAAGTATAAACCATCAAAAGTGAATTGTGTAAATATCAATTGTAAGTAAATTCTAAACCTTCATGTGGGCAGAGATTGCAACCCATGCACAAAATTTACTTATTGAATGAGTATTCTCAATAAGATACCGATTCGATCCAAACTTTTGAAATTGAAATAAATTCTGCAGTGGACCACAAAATCTTGGTAGACTAATAAATCAAAATAAATATCAAAAATAATTTGTACCTGTGTGCATATAATAATTTTCAACTGAAAAGTTTACTATCTTATTCTAATTAATCTAACCAAAATAATTACCTCTGTTATACCCTGTAAATTTTAAATAAATAGATAGCCTAATGTCTTGTTGGTTAAGGGATTTAGAAAGCAAAAAAAAAAAAAAAAAAAGAAAGTCGGCCAATGAATAAAAGTCGGCCCCCTTCATCTAAACAACATATTTTCAGCAAAGAAACAGAGGGTAGCCATTGTTAGGCAAACCCACGAAGAAATATATAAATTTCCTTCCAATTACGCGACAAAACGCGGTCTAAACTTCATTCCGGCTTAGGTACAGGTGCATAAAGCTGCAGAGAGCAATCCTACGGAGTTAGTTTCGTGAAATTTGGCCGGCGAAACGTCGTGCTACCGAGGTAAAGTAAATAGAATTTCTTTAAATTAGTACCAATGTGTTCCTAGCGTTGCAGTGAGCATTTATCCCTTCTGGACTATCGAGAAATAACGAGTTTTCGACCGTTTTCTGAAAGGTTAAAGTTGGGATAAATATATATATCAAAAGTGATAATTTCTCCCGAATATTAATGTATTTAGTTTTAATTGACGTGTATATGAATGTAGTTGGGAGAAACAGCAGAAGTACCGACGGAAATCACATCGGTCAGTCGGGTACTCAGAAAGCAGGTATGTAAAGTTATTCTTTCGGCAAGCCAGGAAGTATAGCTTAGAAAGTAAATAGAATAAAGGCTATTAACCGATACCAGCATACAGGAACGATTTTAGTACAATTTCCAGCAAGCATGCTAGTATATTAATTACGTATCATGCGATAATCAGAATAATAGATATTCAGGCAATACGTATTATATCTGTTGAGATTGTATCTAGTAGTAGATGGTACATTTTATGTTATTGAGCTGTATCCAGATATAATCAGATAGACAGATAAAGGCCAGGTAGCAGTTAGTCCAGCAATCAGAAATAGTGTAAAACAGAATATAGTATCAGTTATTTAATACAAACTGGCCTTGAGATACAAGAAGAGAATATGATTAGTATTTTTCATTTAAGCATGCTTGCTGTATATGTGTTTTGTATGTTGAGACTTGTTGTGGCATGTGGGCACCCTTTAGCATCCCCACCGCCCCTGGGTTATAGCTGTGTCGATACTAAATTCAGATACCGCCACTAGCTGGGCGATGCCATCCGACTAAAGGACAATGATGGCCGACCACCATGATAATACGGTCCAGACCACCCTGCTTGCAGGGGTAGTTCAGTTTACTCTGCACAGAGCTAGCACACCCTATTTACAGGGGCAGACCACTCTGCGTGCACACTTGTGCCTAGAGGCAGGAGTCTTCGGACTCAGACACAGTTTATTGTCAGAGGCCAAGGCCTGAGCTACGTACCCAAGGGGGCCGGTAGGAGGAGCTCACAATTATCAGATGAGTGGAGTGACTTGTTTTTGGTTGGTTTAGACCCGGGTAGGGGTAAATAGATTGCTTGCTTGGTTGGCACCTTCCGGATTATGGGGGTCAGTCAGGTATTATGTGTATTATTATGTATATTGATATGTGCTAGTAGATACTGATAGACAGAAGGACGACACGTCTTCAGGTACGCACAGTTAGTTACAGAATGTATAAACGCTCCCCAGTTATCCTCAGCTAGATAGACTCAGCTACTTCTTGCTTAACTGTCATGTTATTGTGCTATTCGTTTCAGTTTCATATTTTAGTTTGCTTTACATGCTCAGTACCTGTGGTACTGACGCCCAGCGGGGCGCTGTATTGCTTGCCTACAGGTACTCACGGATGAGGAGCCGATCCCTCGTGATTCCAGCCAGCCAGTGAGTCATCAGCTCCTGTCATCCGGAGTCTGATTCCCAGAGGTGTAACTCCTTTTCTTTTGTTGTGCAGTATGGGTAGGTCGGGGCCTTGTCCCGATCATTTCTATTAGTTTCTTACAGTATTCGTAGAGGCTTGTAGTCTGTATATATTCCCTGTGGTTAGTTGAGCCGGTCGTGTGAGGCCGTGCGGTCTGCTGTAGCTGTTTAGTATTTCAGTTTATGTTGGCCGTGTGGGGCCTTAATTTGATAGTAGTGGTGACCTTGCCGGTCACGTAGTTTTACAGCAGTCTTGTGTTGAGTTACAGATAACTAGATAGCATGGTGGCCTTGTCGGCCCGCATAGGTTCCTTGTTATAAGCCTTTTTCTGGTTAGCTGTTGTTGTAGGTACAGATGGCTACAGGCCAGTTGGCCGGAGGCTGTATTTACAGCCGTTATATAGCCGATTTGTTTCTTGAAATAGGGCCAAAGCCAGCTAAAGCACCAGATGTGCTCAGGCTGGACCATTTAGTAGTCTAGAGTCTAGCAGGCACTAGGTGCCCGTCATACCCCCCCCCCCAAGGTGGGGTGTGACAAACTTGGTATCAGAGCGGTTCGTGTCCCAGGGAGTCTGCAAGCCGTGCTAAGTAGAGTCTTGTCTATGGATGTGTTGTGCACCGCATACTATAGGCAGGAGGCTGCGAGGCATGTTAGGGCTGTTACTCTTCTTTCTTACTCAGTCGTTCCATAGAACGGTACAATATAGAGTTGGCTTTTGAAACTCACCACCCTCTTTGCTTACAGATATTATGGCAGACCAGTGGCACCCAGCTACAGGTAGGAGATTAGATACAGCAGCGGGCGAAGGCACCAGCAGGATGCCTCAGTTACAGCCAAATTCCGCCCGGTTTGAGAGCAATGCGGAGGTGTTATCTCGACCCTCCCAGCAGTCTCCGCCTCGCCAGATACCATTTGAGGCAGCACCGCCTTCCACAGCTCCTGCACCCACTTCATCTGATCATGAGCTGCATAGTGCGGTGGTTATGTTGACTCAGATGCTAGCTGCTCAGCGTCAGCCAACACCACCTACAGCAGCAGAATCCCCAGGGAGGCAAGGTAGTTCCAGGGTCAGAGAATTCTTAGCGTTGGGACCCCCTCAGTTTACTGGATCAGATTCAGCGGAGGATCCTCAGGACTTTTTGGACCAGATGCAGAGGATCTTTAGAGTCATGCACGTAACCCCAGCAGAATCAGTTGAGCTAGCAGTGTTTCGATTAAGGGATATTGCTGTTTTGTGGTATGAAAGTTGGGAGAGGTCTCGGGGAAGAGATGCAACCCCTCCTATTTGGTCCAGCTTTTCAGAGGCCTTCCTGGACCACTACTTACCCTGGGAGGTCAGACAGGCTCGGATGGACCAGTTCTTACATTTAGAGCAGGGGGCTAGGAGCATCCGTGAATATTCCTTACAATTCGACTCCTTAGCCCGCTATGCTCCAGCATTTGTGGACACCATGTCGTCCAGAGTCCACCGTTTTATTATGGGCCTGAATCCAGAGTACATAGAGACGTGCATGACAGCTACTTTGAGAGAGGACATGGACATAGCCAGGGTACAGGCCTTTGCACAGACAATTGAGGGCCTAAGGCAGCGACAGCGGGGTGACAGACAGACGACTTCAGAGCAGCGCCGTAGGAGCAGACCCGCTGAGATTCAGAGGGAAATTCCTAGGGGGCCGAGACCACGGTTTTCAGATAGGCCACCCAGATCTCTACCACCGGTACAGCAACAGAGGGGCAGGTTCATTCGCCGGAGTCAGTCGGAGTCCGGTAGTAGTTCACGAACAGTAGCCTCACCTCAACAGCGGAGGGTAGAACAGAGTAGATTTACATCCACCCCTTGTCCTATATGTCACCGGCTACATTCTGGAGCCTGCAGGCAGGGCTTCCCAGGGTGTTATTACTGTGAACAGGAAGGGCATTTAATGAGAGATTGTCCAGCCAGGGGACAGGGTAGTCAGGATGATCTGGACAGAGC
This sequence comes from Datura wrightii, assembly GCA_035772735.1. Taxonomy (NCBI): domain Eukaryota; kingdom Viridiplantae; phylum Streptophyta; class Magnoliopsida; order Solanales; family Solanaceae; genus Datura; species Datura wrightii. Next base: position 31,979,008 of record JASDFA010000006.1, read on the forward strand.
GTCAGCAGGGCCACGAGTTCCAGCAGCCTCAGCAGGGCGCAGACCCTCAGGTTCAGGGAATAGGGGTCGAGGTAGACCAGGAGCCTCTGGCTCAGGTGCAGGCCCCAATCGTACCTATGCATTACCGGGGAGGTAGGATTCAGAGGCATCTCCCGACGTGGTCACAGGTACATTGATTATCTGTTCGTATCCTGTTTATGTATTGATTGATCCAGGGTCTACATTGTCATATATCATACCATTTGTGGCCCGAAAGTTGGGTATCGAACCAGAATTGCTTCAGCAGCCCTTTTCAGTGCTTACACCGGTCGCTGACTCGCTTACAGCTAAAAGAGTTTACCGGGGGTGTACGGTAGAGGTTGCTGATCGTCAGACCACAGTAGACTTAATAGAACTTGAGATGGTCGACTTCGATGCCATTATGGGTATGGACTGGTTAGTGCCATGCTATGCCAACTTAGAATGCTGGACCAAGACGGTCCGATTTCACTTTCCGGGGGAAGCAGTGCGAGAGTGGAAAGGGAGTACACCTATGCCGAAAGGTAGGTTTATTTCCTACCTTAAGGCAAGAAAATTAATAGCAAAGGGATGTATTTGCCACCTAGTTAGAGTCCAGGACGTTCGGGTGGAACCTCCGACTCTTCAGTCTGTTCCAGTGGTCAATGAATTCCCTGACGTATTCCCAGATGAGTTGCCTGGTGTCCCTCCCGAAAGGGAGATAGATTTGCGATTGGCTTGTTACCAGGTACTCAGCCGATATCGATTCCTCCTTATCGTATGGCTCCTGCAGAACTCAGAGAATTAAAGGAGCAGTTGAAAGATTTGTTAGATAAAGGCTTTATCAGGCCGAGTACTTCACCGTGGGGTGCGCCAGTTCTGTTTGTAAGAAAGAAAGATGGCTCACTCCATATGTGTGTGGACTATCGGAAACTAAACAAAGTTACAGTGAAGAACAAATACCCGCTCCCGAGAATAGATGATTTGTTTGACCAGTTGCAGGGGGCCAAATGTTTCACTAAGATAGATCTGAGGTCCGGATATCACCAGGTCCGGGTTCGGGAGAGGGACATTCCAAAGACTGCTTTCAGGACCAGGTATGGTCACTTTGAATTTCTAGTTATGTCTTTTGGACTGACGAATGCTCCCGCAGTGTTTATGGACCTGATGAATAGCATATTCAGACCGTATTTGGATCTGTTCGTGATAGTATTTATCGATGATATTCTGGTATATTCTCGTTCAAAGACAGATCACCGGAACCATTTACGAACAGTACTCCAGATCCTTAGAGACCGTCAGGTGTACGCCAAGTTTTCTAAGTGTGAGTTATGGCTGAACTCAGTTGCCTTTTTGGGGCATATCGTGTCGGATGCTGGTATACAGGTAGACACACAGAAAATAGAGGCGGTCAAGACATGGCCCAGACCTACCACTCCGACTGAGGTCTGCAGTTTCTTGGGTTTAGCAGGATATTATCGGAGATTTGTTGAAGGATTCTCCACTATAGCAGCACCTCTGACAAAGCTGACACAGAAAGCAGCAAAATTTCAGTGGACGGAGGCATGTGAGCAGAGTTTTCAAGAGTTGAAAGACCGATTGACCTCCACCCCAGTACTAGCATTGCCAGAGGGAACAGATGGGTATGCGGTGTATTATGACGCTTCAGGTTTGGACTGGGTTGTGTGTTGATGCAGCATGGTAAGGTGATTGCTTATGCTTCCAGACAGCTGAGGAAACACGAAAAGAACTATCCGACCCATGACCTGGAACTGGCCGCAGTGATCCACGCTCTAAAAATTTGGAGGCATTATCTGTATGGCGTCCATGTAGACATTTTCACAGATCATAAAAGTTTGCAATACATTTTCACACAGAGGGAGTTAAATCTGCGACAACGTCGCTGGTTCGAATTGTTGAAAGACTATGATGTAAATATTCTCTATCATCCAGGAAAAGCTAATGTAGTGGTAGATGCCCTGAGCCGTAAGTCAATGGGGAGTTTGGCGTATTTGCGGCCTGAGAAGCGGGAATTAGCCAAGGAAATTCATCAACTAGCTGGGTTAGCCGTTCGAGTAGTGGAGACAGAAAATAACAGAGCGGTGATTCAGAATTCTGCTGAGTCATCACTAGTTACAGAGGTAAAAGAACGGCAGTATGAGGACCCTGACTTAGTCCAGCTCAGAGATAGAATTCAGGAGGGTAAAGAGTCAGATTTCCAAGTGACTGAAAATGAAGTACTACGTTGTGGGGGCAGTTTATGTGTCCCAAATATTTCAGGGCTTCGCCAGCAGAACATGCATGAGGTACATTACGCTCGTTATTCCCTCCACCCAGGAGCAACGAAAATGTACCACGATATCAGAGACATCTACTGGTGGCCAGGTATGAAATCTGAAATAGCTGAATTTGTATCTAGATGTCCTAACTGCCAGCAGGTGAAAGCGGAGCACCAGAAACCGGGCGGTTTGACGCAGGATATAGTTGTGCCTATGTGGAAGTGGGAAGCGATAAATATGGATTTTGTAACAGGTTTTCCCCGTACCAGACGCAGAAATGATTCCATTTGGGTAATAGTTGACAGGCTGACAAAATCAGCTCATTTCCTGCCCGTGAAAGTTACCTTCTCAGCCAAGGATTATGCCGAGTTATATATCAGAGAAATAGTTAGGCTACATGGAGTGCCGGCATCCATTATTTCATATAGGGGAGCACAGTTTACAGCTAGATTCTGGCAGTCGTTCCAGAGGGGTTTGGGAACGCAGATTAACTTGAGCACAGCATTCCACCCTCAGACAGATGAACAGGCTGAGCGGACTATCCAAACGCTCGAAGATATGCTACGAGCGTGTGTACTAGATTTTGGGGGTAGCTGGGATGAACATCTGTCGTTGATTGAATTCGCCTATAATAATAGCTATCATTCAGCTATTCAGATGGCGCCCTTTGAAGCATTATACGGGCGAAAATGTAGATCGCCGGTGGGCTGGTTTGAAGTGGGAGAATCAGCGTTGATTGGGCCAGACATCATTCAACAGTCAGAGGAGAAGGTAAAGCTTATCAGAGAACACCTGCTGACTGCTCAGAGCCGCCAGAAGTCGTATGCAGATATGCGGCGTAGAAATTTAAAATTTGCGGTAAATGACTGGGTATACTTGAAGGTGTCTCCGATGAAAGGGGTGATGAGATTTGGCAAGAAAGGCAAGCTTAGCCCGAGATTCATTGGGCCATATCAGATTCGGCGGAGAATAGGCCGAGTTGCATATGAATTGAACTTGCCTCCGGAGTTAGCATCTGTTCACCCAGTATTCCATGTATCTATGTTGAGGAAATTTGTAGGAGACCCTTCCATAGTTGTTCCAGTTCAGGATGTCCAGGTCACCGAAGAGTTAGCATACGAAGAGGTTCCAGTAGCTATCTTAGACAGACAGATCCGTAGATTGAGAACTAAAGATATTGCATTTGTCAAAGTATTGTGGCGTAACAGGAACTGAGAAGAAATGACCTGGGAAGCTGAGGAGGACATGAAAGCCAGATATCCCCACTTATTCCAAGCATAGGCAAACAGGAGGAATTATGAGATAGTCCAGAATACAAGGGAAACTCTGCCAAAATTTTTCTAGAAACAAGTTGAGTAAGTTGAGCAGTCCTATAGACAGAATGTCATTCGAGTACGAATGTTCTTAAGGGGGGGAGGATGTTATACCCTATAAATTTTAAATAAATAGATAGACTAATGTCTTGTTGGTTAAGGGATTTAGAAAGCAAAAAAAAAAAAAAAAAAAAAAGTCGCCCAATGAATAAAAGTCGGCCCCCTTCATCTAAACAACATATTTTCAGCAAAGAAACAGAGGGTAGCCATTGTTAGGCAAACCCACGAAGAAATATATAAATTTCCTTCCAATTACGCGACAAAACGCGGTCTAAACTTCATTCCGGCTTAGGTACAGGTGCATAAAGCTGCAGAGAGCAATCCTACGGAGTTAGTTTCGTGAAATTTGGCCGGCGAAACGTCGTGCTACCGAGGTAAAGTAAATAGAATTTCTTTAAATTAGTACCAATGTGTTCCTAGCGTTGCAGTGAGCATTTATCCCTTCTGGACTATCGAGAAATAACGAGTTTTCGACCGTTTTCTGAAAGGTTAAAGTTGGGATAAATATATATATCAAAAGTGATAATTTCTCCCGAATATTAATGTATTTAGTTTTAATTGACGTGTATATGAATGTAGTTGGGAGAAACAGCAGAAGTACCGACGGAAATCACATCGGTCAGTCGGGTACTCAGAAAGCAGGTATGTAAAGTTATTCTTTCGGCAAGCCAGGAAGTATAGCTTAGAAAGTAAATAGAATAAAGGCTATTAACCGATACCAGCATACAGGAACGATTTTAGTACAATTTCCAGCAAGCATGCTAGTATATTAATTACGTATCATGCGATAATCAGAATAATAGATATTCAGGCAATACGTATTATATCTGTTGAGATTGTATCCAGTAGTAGATGGTACATTTTATGTTATTGAGCTGTATCCAGATATAATCAGATAGACAGATAAAGGCCAGGTAGCAGTTAGTCCAGCAATCAGAAATAGTGTAAAACAGAATATAGTATCAGTTATTTAATACAAACTGGCCTTGAGATACAAGAAGAGAATATGATTAGTATTTTTCATTTAAGCATGCTTGCTGTATATGTGTTTTGTATGTTGAGACTTGTTGTGGCATGTGGGCACCCTTTAGCATCCCCACCGCCCCTGGGTTATAGCTGTGTCGATACCAGATTCAGATACCGCCACTAGCTGGGCGATGCCGTCCGACTAAAGGATGATGATGGCTGACCACCATGATAATACGGTCCAGACCACCCTGCTTGCAGGGGTAGTTCAGTTTACTCTGCGCAGAGCTAGCACACCCTGTTTACAGGGGCAGACCACTCTGCGTGCACACTTGTGCCCAGAGGCAGGAGTCTTCGGACTCAGACACAGTTTATTGTCAGAGGCCAAGGCCTGAGCTACGTACCCAAGGGGGCCAGTAGGAGGAGCTCACAATTATCAGATGAGTGGAGTGACTTATTTTTGGTTGGTTTAGACCCGGGTAGGGGTAAATAGATTGCTTGCTTGGTTGGCACCTTCCGGCTTATGGGGGTCGGTCAGGTATTGTGTGTATTATTATGTATATTGATATGTGCTAGTAGATACTGATAGACAGAAGGACGACACGTCTTCAGGTACGCACAGTTAGTTACAGAATGTATAAACTCTCCCCAGTTATCCTCAGCTAGATAGACTCAGCTACTTCTTGCTTAACTGTCATGTTATTGTGCTATTCGTTTCAGTTGCATATTTCAGTTTGCTTTACATGCTCAGTACCTGTGGTACTGACGCCCTGCGGGACGCTGTATTGCTTGCCTACAGGTACTCACGGACGAGGAGCCGATCCCTCGTGATTCCAGCCAGCCAGTGAGTCATCAGCTCCTGTCATCCGGAGTTTGATTCCCAGAGGTGTAACTCCTTTTCTTTTGTTGTGCAGTATGGGTAGGTCAGGGCCCTGTCCCGATCATTTCTATTAGTTTCTTACAGTATTCGTAGAGACTTGCAGTCTGTATATATTCCCTGTGGTTAGTTGAGCCGGTCGTGTGAGGCCGTGCGGTCTGCCGTAGCTGTTTAGTATTTCAGTTTATGTTAGCCGTGTGGGGCCTTAATTTGATAGTAGTGGTGACCTTGCCGGTCACATAGTTTTACAGCAGTCTTGTGTTGAGTTACAGATAACTAGACAGCATGGTGGCCTTGTCGGCCCGCATAGGTTCCTTGTTATAAGCCTGTTTCTGGTTAGCTGTTGTTGCAGGTACAGATGGCTACAGGCCAGTTGGCCGGAGGCTGTATTTACAGCCGTTATATAGCCGATTTGTTTCTTGAAATAGGGCCAAAGCCAGCCAAAGCACCAGATGTGCTCAGGCTGGACCATTTAGTAGTCTAGAGTCTAGCAGGCACCAGGTGCCCGTCATACCCCCCCAAGGTGGGGTGTGACAAACTCCCCATGGGGTAGGGTTACCATTTTGATAAGATAATCAAACTTTATTATATATCATTATTATATCTTAATCAATTAACTTTATGTGATTAAATAATATAATTTCTCTTTATGTCATATACCCTGGATGCTGAGGCTAATCCCAAGTATATAACGGAAGAACTCAAAAATGACATCTTACAATAGTTATCTTTTATAATTAACTTAATCATATTGTTAATTATTAAGATGCAAAAATGTATTGTATAGGTAGAGCCTACATAAAAAAATAATTTGGTGCACAAAATATCTCGCATTGATATGAGAAAATGCTGCACAACAAGGGAATAGGTAGAGCCTACATATGTCTTATTAAAATAGTAAGTTTTATAATTAAACTAGATATTATAAGACTCATAGCAAGGTTATAAAAATATAATTTAACATAACTAGACAACCCAAATAGTAGAAGTATATGTAAATTTTAACTCTATCTTAAATTGATCACTTTATTAAAGAACGAGTCAGCATAATAAAAAACAACAAAAACTTAATGTTTTTAAAGTCTAAAACTTATAAGGCTTACATACTATTAACGTGTAGATCTGTATATATGGTAGGATTTTTAGATCCAAAATCAATTTCAACAAAAAATAATTTAAGGACCCAAAAAAAAAATATTACATATGCATACTGCAAAACAAAGCAAACAACTAGAGACAACGAATATTATTTACAAATTAGTTTCTGTCTAGATTTTTAATCTAAATCTAATCATCACAAAAAGGATAGAAATTTCAACAACACATTGTCTATATAATTTCAATCAAAATATAACACTGAACAACACAGCTAAAGGCAGGCTCTGCTACCAATTGTTTAATTTCAACACATACGTAGAGCCAAAATGCAATGGAAGATAAATAGGAACGTACCTTCAGCCATTCAAGTGCTGTCAAGAATCACCTCTGTCTTGGATGAATTTGTGACCTTAGTAAAAACCCTGTAGTCTTCTAGCCTATGCCTATCAAAGTATATATGCCAGACTGATGGAGTCACATGCATATTTATAGGTAGGCTAGGAACTATTATGTAAAATACTTTAACCTTAGGAACTTCTCCATAAAATATGATTTCCCTAAGGAATCCTAGTTAATAGTTTTCTTCTATCAAGAAAACTTTCTTATATGCATAACTAAAAATATTATTTGCCATATATATTATTTACTTGGAAGATAAAGTAAATAATTTATTACCAAATATATGAACCACATAATTGTCCCTAATAAGAGCCACATTTTTCTTACATGTTTTGCACATATTTTCTTTAATACAAAATTATAGTCTCTAATGGGAAGAAAAATTTCAAATAATGTTTGCAACTCAAGATAGAAAGTCATTGCAGCTTGTGGAGGAGTAATGAAAATATCAAAATCGACGAGGACATAAATAATTATATTTTTCTTTTATAAAATCATACTGATATGTTTGAATAAAATAGTGTTTTCATTATTTTAAATGATATCATTGAACATTTATTAATTTTTTTAACGTTTTTCATTTATTATACAATTGAAGAATATATTTAGCTATAATTATCTATAAATTTTATGCCAAAAATAAATTCTCATCCACATTATACAAAATTACCATGGTTATATTATATTTGTGAAAACAATTTCAATTAATAACTATAAAACTTTCGAATCGTAACTAAATACACACGCGCGCACATATATAACATGCTACACATTTTTATTGCCATAGTAATGAAGGAAATATTTTGCTACAATTTTATTTCTCGTGACAGAATAATATAGAATCTTAGCTATGAAATTTTTTAATTCATATCTGAACATAAATCCTATAATTGCCATGTATCAAGAACATGATTGTAAATTTTATTTTTCGTAGCAAATGAAGAAACTCTTTTGCATTATAATTCTATGTATTTCATGGATAAAGACATGGATTCTTAGCTAAAATACAAATTTATTTGTGGCAAATACTTCAACTCATAGTGATAATTTTTTTAATTTGTAATTGAATATAAGTACTATAGCACAAGATTAATCTATAGAATTAGCTATAAAATTTGAGTTTGCATGGAAAATAAATTAAATTTTTTGCTACAATATAACACCTTGTATATACAATATGAAGATAGCTATCAATATTATTTGTCGTGAAAAAAGAGTAAAATCACTTGCTATAAGTTTATTTTTTATGACAAGAACTTTTTGCGATCACAACTACAACAACAAAAAACAAATCCTGCAACTATAAGAACTAGTCCTTAGCCATGGACTATGTAAAGTCTGTTGCTAACTTTTAGTGATGCTACATCTTGCTACGAATGCTACATAATTTTTTTATGACTAAAGTGTTTAGCCATAATTTTTTTTCATATTTAGCTATGACATATTCTGTAGCTATATATGCATTTTGTTTTAGTGCTCTAGAAATATGATGCACGTGAACTTGTGGTCTCTTTGCCAAACTAGATATTTTATGTACATATTTTCTAGAATTGATCTAATATTCTCTCCTGACATCCATACTCGAAAAGCGTTGAATGATGCACTTGGTTGAATATTAAGTTATTTATCTAAAGAAACAAGGATCAATTTTTATTTCACCACTAAATACATAGTAAAAGAGACCTCAAAAATAGGTCTCGAAAAAGAGACCTCATGAGATCGCTTTTTCCTTATTTTTTTAAAATATTTTTTTCTAAAAAAGAAACTTCCTGAGATTGATTAAATGATAAAAGAAATTCCGCAAAATAATAATATAGATTTTTTAAAAAAATAGTGAGCTCATGCGGTCAATAAATATTTAATTTTTTTTAAAAAAATTACAAAAAGTGATCTCAAGAGGTTGCTTATTTCAAAAATTTAATTGACTGGATTTGACTAAAAAGGCGACCCCATAGAGGGACTTGAATGCTCACGATTTTTAAAGTCAACGAATTTTTCTCTTACTATAAATTTTATTATTGCCGATATTGACATGTAGAACGGGACTATGGGACTTAAGGAATGATATAAAAAAATATAGAAAAAACATTCATATTAAATGAATATGAAGTAGGAGAACCCAAATTCCAAATGAACAAATTCAAACTTGAAAATGATCTTCTTTATTCTTGAAGAATGAGGGGCAAAAGGATCAACATATATAATATTTAAAGTAAATAAAGTAATAGTTAATATTAGAGACCACATGATGTCTCTTTTTTAGTCAACTACAAATCAATAAACTTTTTCAAAAAAAAGATTTCGTGAGATCTCCGTTGTAAAATAAAAAATACAAAGGACCAGTGTATTTTTTTACACAGCCGTATGTCTCTCTCAAACCCCTCCTTCCCCGCCTCTCTCTCTCTTTCCCCCTCTCTCTCTCTTTCCCCCCTCTCTCCCTACTGCCACTATTGTCCCAAGCCGCTCTACCGACGTTTTACCCACCTCAGCCTCTCCACCGACGTCGTCCGCAACCTTCAGCCCCTCCACCAAGGTAAGTTTTCTTCTTCTTCTTTTTATTTTCAATTGTATGGTTATTCTTATTACTTGCATTACATTGTATAATTGTAGTTTATATAGTTCTAATTATTGAAAATTTAATATTTAAGTTAAATTGAAATTGAATTTTGTTGAACTTAGTTACATACTACAAAAAATTGTCCAAAAAAATGAGGGACAATACTGATGGACAGGATCAGTTTTTTGAGCAAAACCGATGCCAAACTAGTAAACTTATCACCGTCGAAATTTGGCTCATTGAAATAGCGAAATCGAAGGACAGAATCGATTAAAACCGCGGGACAACAGACACAGCCTGTCGGTTTTAAAAAATTAAATATTAATTAATTTTTTTTTAAAAAAATCGAGGGACAGGATCGATTTGTTCGTTGGTTTTTCTGATATATATATAAAAAACATAGCTATGTAGAGTCGAGCTCAGGTATTTACTATGACATTAGACAATTCTACCACTCAACCATACATGCTTTTTGATGAAATCTTTTCTTCATTTTTATTTATACTCTTCAACTGTAATTTTGCACTTCAAAGACCCACCCAATCCTTTGATTTTTATTAAAAAAATAATAAAAATTGAGGGGCTCTGTCGGTTTTCTTTAAAAAAAATTTTGCAGTTTTTTTTGCTAAAAAAATCACCGGACACCTACCATGTCCGTCGGTTTATTTAAAAAATAATTAAAAAATAAAATAAAAATAAAAACTGACGAACTGGATTAATTTTTCCTCGATTTTTAGACTGACTCTGTCAATTGATTTTTATTCCCTCGATTTTGATATTTTAGTGGTGACATTGATTTGTAGAACTTTGAATTGGTAGTTCCATTATTGTATATATAGTTACATTGTTGAATTGAATTTAATCTTCTTAAAGGTAATTAATTACATTAATTGTAGAACTTTGAATTGAATTTTTTAACCTAAAAGTGAACTTTGAATCTTGAATTGAGCCTTTTAATTGATCTTTGAAACTTGAATCTCAACTTTATATTATATCGAACCTTGAATAAAAATAAATACAATATTGAATTAAATTAAATTTTAGAATAAGACAAGTCTTAAACTGAAACATGAATTAAGGTAAAATAATATTTGAACATTGAATTTGAATTTAGGATTGAACTTTGAACCAGTGTTTTAAAAGGTAGGGGCATGAGGCGAGGCCCCAACCTTGAGACACGGGGCGTAAGCCCCATGGATTTGCCGGGCGTATATGTCATGTATCTTCAATTTTATAATTTTATTACTAAGAAAATAAATAAAAGTAATATTTTCAATAAGCTGCAAATAAATTACCAATAGTATAAAAAAATATTATAATTATTATTCGAGAAAGATAGCAACAACAAAGAATGATAATAACCGAGATAATCTTTAAAATAAAATCATCATCCACTTTATCACTGATCTCCACATCTATTAGTCCTCCCTAATCTCAACTAATATTTACACTAATTATTATTTATATATTTCAAAGATGGAGAAGGATAAATAGTGTAAGAAAATTTCAAAATATAGATAAAATTGCCTCAGGAATATTATTGTCACGATGTGAGCGTGGATTCCGGATCAAGACACGGGACCTAGAACTAGAATGGCTCCAAGATAACCCATGGAACATACATAGCATGACTAAGAGCATAACTAAATGGAGATAATCCAAGAACACAATATAAGCGGAAGTCAAAATGTCATAACGCATAAGTGAAAACAACAAGCTAAGTCATCTAATACATAGTCGTCTGTAAAGTCTCTATTCATAAGATGAGCTGATAGGACAACATCCCCAACTAGCTCGACTAGATCTGAAACTGAAAGACATAACAAAACATAACAAGCTATCAAGTGAACTCGAAAGATGAGGACTTACCCAAACTGGGACTAAGCTGGACTGAAGCGGGAGCAAGGCTAATGTCTCGACTGAAACTGATCCCCGAACCTATATCATAAGATGATATAGCATAGAGTATGCGTTCAGTACGTGGAATATACTGAATATGCAGAGTAAGTAAAATATGCTAGTAAAATCATAAAAACAAGATCATGAGTATAGAATAACTGAGACATGAGAATAGAGCACATGAAAAAATCATAATCACGTAATAGTCATATACATGCGTTATTCATCATAAACTAAAGCATAATGACCTAAGGTTTTGAAAGCAAACTCATATAGTTCAACATGTTCGAAATCGTAAGTGAAAGCTCATAAACAGATCAATGGATTAAATACACTATAAAACATGATACGTAAGTCGTGAACATGAATAACGTAAAGCATGAGGAACAATGAGAGACTCATCATAATCGACACCATCATGATAGAGCTTATATGATGCCCAAATATCTCTCAAGTTGACAAAGACGTCCTAAGCCTTACCAGGGCAAAGAACGATTAAAGCGTGATATCACTCGTGAAAGCCCCATTGGGCTAGGACAATGGCCTAAACATGAATACACACACACACACACACACACACACCCTCTACAGTGGCATATAGTTATAAGACCTAGGTGTGCCTGAACCCCGGCCTACTCGGTGCTAGACACTACTCCCAAAAATATGCACATGACTCATAATCATCTTTGTAAAATATACTTGATCTTGCATGGACTGCTCTAAATCATGAAATCATAATCGTACTTGACCTACGTTAAATAGCCATGAAAATAATATCACTGAGTTGGACATGATTCATAAACTTGAGTTTCATGAGAATCATACATACTTGAATAAAATAGCCATAACTTAAAATCACAGGTTCATAAGCTTGAAATTCCTATAATGCATAATTGGGCAGAATCATTATAAACTCGAAAACATAAATCAATGAGAGATTCTAGTAGAAAACGTGTATTCATAGTCATAAATCATGAAGAGAAGCATGAGAGAGTTAGATTCATAAAGAATAATGAGAATTTCATCATATTTGGGGTCTAACTATAAAATTTGTGAATTTAGAACTTGAAGCATTGAGATCATGAGATTGAGCTTGGAAAGGGCATGAGAGTGGAGGAATTCTCCTATTCGTAATCCTAAATACCTAGGTAGATGATTCCTTAGCTTATCTTGAAGACCCAAGAGCAATTGAGATGAAGGAGGTGATGAACCCTAGCTTGACTTGAGAGGATTTGATCTTCAATTTGAGGGGTTAGGAGTAGAATGAGGGTTTAGGCTTAGTTTGACCCTTAAATACTCCCCTTAGAAAACCCCAAAAAAACCTCATTTAGGAGTTAAAAACATAGGAAATTAACAAAACACCCTAAGGAAGTCACACTTGCAAACTTGTTATCCAGTGGTATGACCTATACCACGATTCGTACCTCCCTAGTACAACTCATGATTTCTAGCCGTGGTTTCATACCCACTTTATGTTAAACTCTTTGAATTTCTACCATACCCCTTAGTATGATTTATACTGAATTGGTATGAATCATGACTTCTCCATCAAGTCTGTTGAATTCTCTGGACCTCACAACACGAGTCCTGGTACAACTCGTACCATGGACCTACAGATGGTACTATGGCTCGTACTGAGGTATTTTTCAGTTTTCTCTGCATGATCAAACTCCAAACCCCAGGTCTAGTCTTAGGGAATTTTGAAGTGTTATATTATCCCTCCTCAGGAATGTACGTCCTCGAATGGAGACTAATAAGCTAAAAAACAGGGAAAAAGCTACAATCCTAGAACTGAAGGCTATTGAATGAATATTGATGGAGTGACTGACTCCAAACTGAAATACATGACTGAACTGACTTCATGAAATGTACATACATGATAAAACATGAGAGTAACTGAGAGACATGAAACTGACATGAAACTGAATAAAGTACTAAGGAGGCAACTAATACCTCATGCTAGAACTGAGTCAGAAGGTAAAAATGTGGGTATCTAGCCATCATATCTGCTTCGGCTTTCCATGTGGCTCCCTTAACAAACTGATTTCTCCACAAAACTATCCCTGAAGCTACCTCCTTGTTCCTAAACTTTTGAACCTGACGATCAAGGATCTTAACCAGAACCTCCTTGTCATGCCCCGCCTTAGGAGGCATGACTGGCACCTGGTGCCCTACTAGGACCTGGATTGCTGGACTACTGAGCCTAAACACTTCTGGTGCCAGGCTGGCTCTAATTCTGGATTTATGAAAACAACAAGCTATATAACGGCTGTAAATACAGCCTCCGGCCGATAAGGCCTATAGCCTTCTGTAGGAATATAACAGCTACCCAGAACAACTAAACATAAGGGAACCTATGCGGGCCGACAAGGCCACCATGCTGACTAGTTATCACCGAAAAGTAGAATCAAGTGCTAAACTGATCTGTGACCGACAAGGTCACCAACTGACAGCTGAACAAGGCCCCATACGGCCATCACATGGAAACTAAAAACATACACATGGCCCCACACGACCGGTACAACTAACCACAAAGAATATACAATCCGCAAGCCTCTAAGAATAATAAGATGGTTGGGATAGGGCCACGGCCTACCCATACTGTACAAACAAAGAGGGAAGTAAACCTTTAGCTGTCAAGCTCCAAATGATAGGAGCTGAAGACTTTGTATGCTGGCTGGAACTACGAAGGATATGCTCCTCGTCTATGAGTACCTGCAGGCAAGTAATACAGCGCCCCAAAACGGGAGTCAGTACCACTGGTACTGAGTATGCAAAGCAATAACTGAAAATAACTAAAAGCAAACAATAATACTGATAGATACTGAAGTAATAGGAGACGGGCTGAGACTGACTGAAAAGAGCGTAACTTTACTGAAGAGAGTAAGAGTCATACCTGATAACATGATGGTCTACTTTCTATATATTAATAACTAACACAACATAGCATACAATAACCTTACCAGCCCCCATAAGCCGTAAGGTACCAACCAACACATAATCTATATACCCCTACCCAGGTCATACCATCCACCTAGTAACTATGAGCATCCTATCGGCCCCCTGGGTATGCAACTTGGGCTCGCTGGGCCCCTGACTATAGCTGTATCTGAGTCTAGAGGACTCCTGAAATTTGAAATTTGAAATCTGAAATCTGAAATCTGCACCCAGGGCGCAGGTGCTCGATAAGGGGTGTGGTATAGTGCTGATCAGCCTGCTATGGGGAATCTGCATCCCATCTTCGTCCACTGGCGGACGACATGCCACTATGTAGAGCGACGTATCCTCACCCTCTGGCGGGCGAGTCGACACAGCTATTAACCCTGGGGCAGTCAAGGAAGCTCTAAGGGTGCCCAACACAGAACAATCATGTCTCCGCAGATAGCAATAGGCACATGTAATATATATACTTGATCTGATAATAATATTTATGTTCTGGTATTCTGTTCTGAATCTCATATTGAAATGTACTGAATTTGATACTAAAATATACTGAATCTGTAATAATATTTCTGGAATATTCTGCTGGGACTTATACTGTTTTACTGAATTTCATGCTGAACACTGTATTATATTTCTAACATGTTTACTAAATTTCATACTGAACATAATATACGACTTCTGAAATACTCTACTGAAATTCGTACTATTTTTCTATACTAGAACTATTAGCTTGCCGAAAGAAACTGGCTTTACATACCTCAACTGCCGACTTTCTGATTAACTGGCGTAGCTCGGCTAGTATTCAGCTATTTCTCCCAACTGTATTCATATTCATGAAAGAATAGAATTAATTCTACTATTATTTTGGAAAGAAACCATACTTATGGATATACCTACTGCCTATTCTTCGACTTATCAAAGAACGGCCGAAAACTCGCTATTTCTCGAAAGTCTAGAAGGGAGAAATACCCACTTTAATGCTGGGAGTATATTAACACTAGTTTGGAGCAATTACACTTACCTTGGCTCGGCATGACGACGATTCGCCGGCCGAATTTCGCGAAACTACCTCCACAGGAATGCTCCCTGCTGCTTTATACTTCGCTACCCGAAGTTAATTTAAGTTTGGACTGCATTTAACAGCGTAAACAGAAGTAAATTTAATCAAACCCTTCATTCCCCTCTATTTCTGTTCGTTTACTGGAAATTATATGAAGGGAAAATGATTTAAAACGAAGTTGGAGCTTTATATACTTGGGGCCTTTAAGTCGCATATGTCGAATGCGATTTATAAGTCGCATTTGCCTTGCGACGCTCCGACTTGGAGCTTGTTCGGTCTCTCCCCGGACCCTTTTCTCGCATGTATGACATTCTAAAACTCTTAACCAACATGCGAATAGGCCAACTAAGTGTCAAGAACTTACGGGGTGTAACATCCTTCCCCCCTTAAGAACATTCGTCCTTGAATGTTAACTTCCATTTACAGAAATTTTAACTTGCTCTACCTTTTCTGGAAAAATTTCGGCAGAGTTTCCCCTATAATATGGACTATCTCAAAAATCCTGAAACGCAGAAAAGTCCAATACAGGTACTCCATATAATACTATATCTCCATTACATAATAAACTGAAGTCAATATCTCACTCATACACATGAATATAAAGCAACTCATAAAACAGCAATATCAACATACATCTGACTAACTAAGTCTGAAATAACTTAGGGTATCTGGCGTTCATATCTTTTTCTTCTTCCAAGTCATTTCCTCTCTGTTCCTTTTACACCATAATACATTGACAGAAGCAACATATTTAGTTCTTAATTTGCAGATCTGCCGGTCTAGCATGGCTACTAGAACTTCTTCATAGGCCAACTCCTCTGTAACCTGAACATCTTGGACTGGGAAAATTCTGGAGGGATCTCCTATGCACTTTCTCAGCATTGATACATGGAAATCTGGGTGGACAGATTCTAACTCTGGAGGTAAGTCTAACTCATATGCCATTTGGCCTATTCTTCGGTGAATCTGATAAGACCCAACAAACCTCGGGCTGAGCTTGCCTTTCTTGCCAAATCTCATTACACTCTTCATCGGCGAAACTTTCAGAAACACCCAATCACCCAAATTAAATTACAAGTTTCTGCGCCTCACGTCAGCATAAGATTTCTGGCGGCTCTGAGCAGTCAGTAAACATCCTTTGATAAGCTTTACTTTTTCCTCTAATTGATGAATGATATCTGGCCCAATCAATGCTGATTCTCCTACCTCAAACCAACCAACTGGAGATCTACACTTTTGCCCATATAATGCCTTATAAGGCGCCATCTGAATAGCTGAATGGTAACTATTATTATAGGAGAACTCAATGAGTGGTAAATGTTCATCCCAGCTACCTCCGAAATCCAACACACATGCTCGCAACATATCCTTGAGCGTTTGAATGGTGCGTTTTGCCTGCCCATCTGTCTGAGGATGAAAAACTATGCTCAGTTTAACCTGCGTCCCCAAGCCTCTTTGAAATGATTGTCAGAATTTAGCTGTAAACTATGCCTCTCTGTCGGAGATAATGGACACTGGAACACCATGCAACCTGACTATTTCTCTGATATACACCTCAGCATAATCCTCGGCGAAAAAGGTAGCCCTTACTGACAGAAAATGAGCTAATTTTGTCAGTCTGTCAACAATCACCTAGATCGAATCATATCTACGCCTGGTGCGGGGTAATCCTGCTACAAAATTCATATTTACTACTTCCCATTTCCATAAAGGCACAGCTATATCCTGAGTCAGTCCGCCTGGTTTCTGATGTTCAGCTTTTACCTGCTGGCAGTTGGGACACTAAACTATGAATTTTGCTATCCTTTTCTTCATTCCTGGCCACCAGTAAATTTCTTTTATATCGTGGTACATTTTTGTCGAACCTGGGTGGAGAGAATAATGAGCATAATGTACCTCACCCATAATCTGCTGGCGAAGCCCTGCAACGTCTAGAACACAAAGGCAATCTTTATATCGCAATACCCTATCCTCGGTTATCTGAAAATCTGTCACCTATCCTTGCTGAACTCTGTTTCTAAGATGAACCAGGCTAGGATCTTCATACTGACATTCCTTTACTTCCACGACTAAAGACGACACTGCGTTGTTCTGGATTACCGCTCTGTTGTCCTCTGTTTCTGCTACACGAACGGCTAAATTGGCTAACTGATGCAATTCCCGGGCTAATTCCCGCTGCACAGGCTGTAAGTATGCCAAACTCCCCATAGACTTACGGCTAAGGGCGTATGCCACCACATTGGCCCTTTCTGGTTGATACAGAATATTCACATCATAGTCTTTCAATAGCTCTAACCAGCGACGCTGCCGCAAGTTCAGTTCTTTCTAGGTGAAGATATACTGTAGGCTCTTATGATCAGTGAAAATATCCACGTGGACGCCATACAAGTAATGTCTCCATATCTTCAAGGCGTGAATCACTGCGGCCAATCTAGGTCATGGGTAGGATAGTTCTTTTCATGTTTACTCAGCTGTCTGGAAGCATAAGCAATTACTTTACCATGCTGCATCAACACACATAATAACCCAACACCCGAAGCATCACAATAAACTGCATAACCTTCTGTACCTTCTGGCAATGCTAACACTGGAGTTGATGTTAGCCTGTCTTTCAATTCCTGGAAGCTTTGCTCACATGCCTCAGTCCACTGAAATTTTGCTGCCTTCTGTGTCAGTTTAGTCAGAGGTGCTGCTAAGGTGGAAAATCCTTCAACAAACCTCCTGTAGTACCCTGCTAACCCCAGAAAACTGTGTACCTCGATTGGAGTGGTAGGTCTGGGCCATGTTTTTACTGCTTCTATTTTTTGGGTATCTACCTGTATACCAGCATCCGACACGATATGACCCAAAAAGGCTACTGAATTCAGCCAGAATTCACATTTCGAGAACTTGGCATATAGCTGACGGCCTGAGAATCTGGAGCACTGTCTGCAAATGATCCTGGTGGTCTGCCTCTGAGTGAGAATACACCAAAATATCGTCAATAAACACTATCACGAACAAGTCCAAGTATGGCCTGAAAATACTGTTCATCAGGTCCATAAACACAGATGGAGCATTCGTCAGCCCAAAGGACATGACTAAGAATTCAAAATGGCCGTATCTGGTCCTGAAAGCAGTCTTTGGAATGTCCCTTTCACGAACCCAAACCTAATGATATTCGGACCTTAAGTCAATTTTGGAGAAATACCTAGCTCCCTGTAACTGATCAAACAGATCATCTATCCTGGGAAGCGGATACTTATTCTTGACAATAACTTTATTCAGTTGTCGATAGTCTATACACATGTGAAGGGAACCATCCTTCTTTCTTACAAACAGAACTGGCGCACCCCAAGGTGAAGTACTCGGCCTGATAAAGCCCTTGTCTACCAAATCTTTCAACTGCTCCTTTAGTTCTATGAGTTCAGTAGGAGACATGCGATAAGGGGGAATTGATATGGGCTGAGTGCCTGGTAATAAATCAATTGCAAAGTCTATTTCCCTTTCTGGGGGAATACCAGGTAGCTCATCTAGGAATACATTGGGGAATTCATTAACCACTGGAACAGACTGGAGAGTCGGAGGCTCTACCCGAACATCCTGAACTCTGACAATGTGGTAAATGCACCCCTTGGCTATCAACTTTCTCGCCCGAAGATAGGAAATAAACCTACCTTTTGGCGTGGATGTGCTGCCCTTCCACTCTCGTACTGCCTCCCATGGAAAGTGGAATCGAACCATCTTGGTCCAGCATTCTACATTGGAATAGCATGGAGCTAACCAATCCATACCCATAATGGCGTCAAAATCAACCATTTCTAACTCTACCAAATCTGCTGTGGTCTGATGGCTAGCAACCTCTACTATACACCCTCGATAAACCCTTCTAACTATTGTAGAGTCACCGACGGGTGTAGATACTGAAAACGGTTGCCAAAGCAATTCTGGTACAATACTGAACTTTCGAGCCACTAATGGGGTAACATAGGACAAGGTACATCCCGGATCGATTAATACATAAGCAAGGTGAGAGAAAATAGTCATCTTACCTATCACAACATCTAGAGACGCCTCTGAATCCTGTCTCCATGGTAATGCATAGGTACGGCTTGGGCCTGTACCTGAACTAGAGGCCCCTGATCTGCCTCGGCCTTTGCCTGCTGAAACTGAGGGCCTGCGCCCTGCCGGGGCTACTGGAGCTCGCAACCCTGCTGATGCCCTGTCCTGTCTATCCCAGTCACCCTAATCCCTGGCTGAACAATCTCTCATCACATGACCCTCCTGTCTGCATATATAACACACTGTGGAGCCATATCTTCAAGCTCCAGAGTGGCGTCGACTGCAAATAGGGCAAAGTGGTGGTGTATACCTGCTCTGTTCTACCCTCCTCTGCTTGGGTGAATCTACTGTTCGAGAAGTTCCGCCGAACTCTGACTGTCCTCGGCGACTGAATCTACCCCTCTGCTGCTGTGATGGAGGCGGGGGTCTAGGTGGCCTATCTGACAACCGTGGCCTAGGCCCTCTCCGAATCTCCCCTTGTAACTAATCTGACCTGTCCCTGCGGCGCTGTTCCTGACTTGTTCATCTGCTATCCTGTTGCCGCTGTTTGAGGCCCTCAAAAGTCTGAGCAAAAGCTTGTACTCGAGCAATATCCATATCTTCCCGCAAAGTAGCTGTCATACATGCCTCAGTATACTCTGGGTTCAGCCCCATAATAAAGGTTTTAGAATATCGGGCCAAAGAATCGAACTGCAAGGCTTATTCTCGAACACCCATCGCCCCCTGCTCCAGGTGTAAAAACTGGTCCATCCGGGCCTGTCGGATCTCTCGTGGTAGATAACAGTCCAGGAAGGCCTCTGAAAAGCTGGACCAGGTCTGAGGGGCAACCTCTCTCCCTAGAGACCTTTTCCAACTCTCATACCACAACACAACAATATCCCGCAGTCAGAATACCGCCAATTCGACCGACTCTGTAGATGTAACATGCATGTCACACCCCACCTTGGAGGGTATGATGGGTACCTGGTGCCTGCTAGACTCTGGACTGCTAGATGGTCCAGCCTAAGCACGTCTGGTGCTTTTGGCTGGCCCTGACTCTATTCCAAGAAACCAACCTGCTATATAACGGCTGTAAACACAGCCTCCAGCCAACTGGCCTATAGCCACCTGTACCTGCACTATCAGCTAACCAGAACACATTCAATATAGGGAAACCTATGCGGGCCGACGAGGCCACCATGCTGACTAGTTATCTGTAACTCAACAATGAAATACTGGAAAACTACGTGACCGGCAAGGTCACCACTACCGTCAAGCTATGGCCCCACACGGCCAACACGAAAGAAGTAGAAGTACTAACAGCTATACAACTGCACGGCCTCACACGACCGGCTCAACTGACCACAGGGAAATACATACAGACTGCAAGCCTCTAGGAATAACAATAGAAATGATCGGGACAGGGCCCCGACCTACCCGTACTGTACAACGAAAGAAAACGAAATACACCTCTAGAATTCAGTCTCCGGATGACAGGAGCTGAATACTCGATCGCTGACAGGAATCATGAGGGATCGCCTCCTCGTCTATGAGTACCTGCAGGCAAGTAATGCAGCGCCCCACCGGGCGTCAGTACCGCTGGTACTGAGTATGTAAAGCAATAACTGAAAGAGATATCTGAAAACAACAATACAACTGATGAAACTGAAATAGGAAGAAAAAGATTAACTGTCTGATAATGTAGAACTATGCCTACTCTTAACTATACTGGAAGGAGTAGGAGTCATACCTGGAGATGTATCGTTCTACTGTCGATCTACTCGTATCTAATGTGACATGGCATAACATGACATAACATAACATAGCATACACAAACCTTACTCGGCCCCCATAAGCCGGGAGGTACAACCAGCACAAAATCTATACCCCTACCCCGATCATCCCATCTCTTAAAGTAACTATAAGCATCCTGCCGGTCCCCTGGGTATGCACTTGGGCTCGCTGAGCCCCTGACTATAACTGTACCTGAGTCCGGAGGACTCCTGAATCAACACCCGGGCGTATCTGCTCGACAGGGGTGTGTAAGGGCCGACCAAGGCACAATATGGGGAAAACTGGCATCCCATCTTCGTCCCCTGTGGGACGGCATGCCACTACGTATATGGACTATAGAACCTGAAATGTAGAAAAGTCCAACACAGGTACTGCACGCAATACTTTAAGATTCATTGGATAGCTAAACATCAATCTTTCTCATTTATACATATACAACCATAAGGTACTACATAAGTAATAATACGGACATACCTGTTGCCTGACTAGACCTGGAATAGGTGAGGATACCTAGCTTTCATATCTTCTTCAGCTTCCCACGTCATATCCTTGCGGTTCCTGTTACGCCACAATACTTTGACTGACGCAATATCTTTAGTCCTCAACCTGCGAATCTGTCTGTCTAAGATAGCTACTGGAACCTCTTCATATGCTAACTCTTCTGTGACCTCGACATCCTGAACTGGAACAACCGTGGAAGGGTCTCCTACGAACTTCCTCAACATAGATACATGGAATACTGGGTGAACAGATGCTAACTCCGGAGGAAAGTTCAATTCGTATGCAACTCGGCCTATGCTTCGCCGAATCTGATATGGCCCAATGAATCTCGGGCTAAGCTTTCCTTTCTTGCCAAATCTCATCACCCCTTTCATCGGAGACACCTTAAGATATACCCAGTCATTTACTGCAAATTCTAGATTCCTGCGCCGCATATCTGCATAAGAATTCTGGCGGCTCTGAGCAGTCAGCAGGCGTTCTATGATAAGCTTTACCTTCTCCTATGACTGTTGAACGATATCTGGCCCAATCAATGCTGAGTCCCCTACTTCAAACCAGCCCACCGGCGATCTACATTTTCGCCCATATAATGCTTCAAAGGGCGCCATCTGGATAGTTGAATGATAACTATTATTATAGGCAAATTCAATCAACGAAAGATGCTCATCCCAGCTACCTCCAAAATCTAGTACACATGCTCGCAGCATATCTTCGAGCGTTTGGATAGTCCGCTCAGCCTGCCCATCTTTCTGAGGGTGGAATGCTGTGCTCAAATTAATTTGCATTCCCAAACCCCTCTGGAATGATTGCCAGAATCTAGCTTTAAACTGTGCCCCCTATCTGAAATAATGGATACCGGCACTCCATGTAATCTAACTATTTCTCTGATATATAATTCGGCATAATCCTCAGCCTAGAAGGTAGCCTTCATTGGCAGGAAATGAGCTGATTTTGTCATCCTGTCAACTATTACCCAAATGGAATCATTTCTGCTTCTGGTACGGGGTAACCCTGTTACAAAATCCATATTTATCGCTTCCCATTTCCACGTAGGCACCATTATATCTTGCGTCAAACCGCCCTATTTCTGGTGCTCCGCTTTCACCTGCTGACAGTTAGGACATCTAGATACAAATTCAGCTATTTCAGCTTTCATACCTGGCCACCAGTAGATGTCTCTGATGTCGTGGTACATTTTCGTTGCTCCTGGATGGAGGGAATAGCGAGCGTAATGTACCTCATGCATAATCTGCTGGCGAAGCCCTGAAACATTAGGAGCACAAAGGCGGCCCTTACAGCGTAGCACATCATCCTCAGTCATTTGGAAATTTGACTCCTTACCTTCCTGAACTCTATCTCTGAGCTGGACTAAGTCAGGGTCCTCGTACTGTCGTTCTTTCACCTCTGTAACTAATGATGACACAACAGAATTCTAAATTATGGCTCTATTATTTTCTGTTTCCATTACTCGAACGGCTAACCCAGCTAGCTGATGAATTTCCTTGGCTAACTCCCGCTTCTCAGGTCACAAATACGCCAAACTCCCCATTGACTTACGGCTCAGGGCATCTGCTACAACATTGGCTTTTCCTGGGTGGTATAGAATATTCACATCATAATCTTTTAATAGCTCCAACTAGCGACGTTGCCGCAGGTTCAACTCCCTCTGAGTGAAGATGTACTGTAGGCTCTTGTGATCTGTGAAAGTATCAACATGGATGCCATACAAGTAATGCCTCCAATCTTCAATGCGTGGATCACTGCGGCTAATTCCAGATCGTGGGTAGGGTAATTCTTTTCGTGTTTCCTCAGCTATCTGGAAGCATATGCAATCACTTTACCATGCTGCATCAACACACAACCTAACCCGACGCTTGATGCGTTGCAATACACCGAATAACCTTCTGTACCCTCCGGCAATGCTAACACTGGGGCGGAGGTTAATCTGTCTTTCAGTTCCTGGAAGCTCTGCTCGCATGCCTCTGTCCACTGAAACTTTGCTGCTTTTTGTGTCAGTTTAGTCAGAGGTGCTGCAATAGTCGAGAACCCTTCAACGAACCTCCTGTAATATCTTGCTAACCCCAGAAAGCTACGGACTTCAATCGGAGTGGTAGGCCTAGGCCATGATTTAACTGCTTCTATTTTCTGCTTGTCAACTTGTATACCAGCATCCGACACAATATGCCCTTAAAAGGCTACTGAGTTAAGCCAGAATTCACACTTAGAAAATTTAGCATATAACTGGCGGTCCCTGAGGATCTGGAGCACTGTCCGCAAATGAGCCCAGTGATCTGCTTTAGAGCGAGAATACACCAGAATGTGATCAATGAATACTATCACGAACAAGTCCAGGAAGGGTCTGAAAATACTGTTCATCAGGTCCATGAAGATTGCCGGGGCATTCGTTAACCCGAAGGACATGACTAGAAATTCAAAATGCCCATATCGGGTCCTGAACGCTGTCTTAGGAATATCTCTTTCACGTACTCGAACCTGGTAATATCCGGACCGCAAGTCAATCTTAGAAAAGTATCTGGCTCCCTGCAACTGATCAAATAAGTCATCAATTCTGGGAAGCGGGTACTTGTTCTTTACTGTAACTTTGTTCAATTGCCGGTAATCTATGCACATACGGAGTGAGCCATCTTTCTTTCTCACAAACAGAACCGGCGCACCCCATGGTGAAGTACTCGGTCTAATAAAACCTTTATCCAACAAGTCCTTCAGCTTCTTCTTTAATTCTCTGAGTTCTGCAGGAGCCATACGATAGGGAGGAATTGATATTGGCTGAGTGCCTGGTAACAAGTCAATAGCAAAATCTATTTCCCTTTCTGGGGGAATACCAGGTAGCTCATCGGGAAACACATCTGGGAACTCGTTCACCACTGGAACAGACTGGAGCATCGGAGATTCTGCTCGGAGATCCTGAACTCTGGCCAGATGGTAAATACATCCCTTAGATATCAACTTTCTCGCCTGAAGGTAGGAAATAAACCTACCTTTTGGCGTAGCAGTGCTGCCCTTCCACTCCTGCACTGCTTCTCCTGGGAAGTGGAATCGGACCGTCTTGGTCCAACATTCAACATTGGCAAAGCACGGTACTAACCAATCCATACCCATTATAGCATCGAAGTCTATCATCTCTAACTCGACCAGATCTACTGTGGTCTGACGGTCAGCAACCTCTACCGTACACCCTCAGTAAATTCTGCTAGCTACAATAGAGTCACCGACGGGCGTAGATACTAAAAAAGGCTGCTGCAATAATTCTGGTGCGATATCAAACTTTCGTGCCACAAATGGAGTAATGTAGGACAAGGTAGACCCTGGATCAATCAATACATAAGCAGGGTGTGAGCAGATAGTTAGCATACCTGTCACAACATCCGGTGACGCTTCTGAATCTTGTCTCCATGGTAAGGCATATGTGCGGCTTGGACCCGCACCTGTACTGGAGGCCTCTGATCTGCCCCGACCCCTGCCTGCTGAAATTGAGGGCCTACGCCCTGCCGAGGATGCTGTGGCTCGTGACCCTGCAGATGCCCTATCCTGTCTATCCCGGTCCTCTAGACCTATGGCTGGGAAATCTTTCATCAAATGGCCTTCTTGGCCACAAATATAACATGCAGTGGAGCCATACCTGCATGCTCCAGGATGGCGTCGACTGCATATAGGGCAAAGTGGTAGGGTATACCTACTCTGCTCTGCCCTCCTCCGTAATGGTGAATCTTCCATCTGCGAACCTCTACCAGTCTCTTACTGCCCCCTGCGGCTGAATCTACCCCCCTGCGACTGTGGCGGAGGCGGGGGCCTGGGCGGCCTGTCTGACAATCGTGGCCTGGGTCCTCCCCGAGCCTCCCTCTGTAACTCAACTGGCCTGTCTCGACGACGCTATTCCTGATTGGCCCTTCTGATCTCCCGATGCCGCTGTCTGATGCCCTCAATATTTTGGGTGAATGCCTGAACTCGAGCAATGTCCATGTCCTCTCGCAATGTAGCCGTAATACAAGTCTCAACATATTCTGGATTCAACCCCATGATAAAGTGGTGTACTCTGGATGCCATGGTATCAACAAAGGCCGGTGCATACCGGGCCAAAGAATCAAACCGCAAGGAATATTCCCAAACACTCATGGCCCCCTGCTTCAGATGTAGAAACTGGTCTAACCGGGCCTGTCGAATCTCCCACGGCAAATAGTGATCCAGAAAAGCTCCTGAGAAGCTGGACCAGGTCGGAGGGGAAACATCTCTCCCTTGCGACCTTTCCCAGCTTTTATACCACAATACGGTGATGTCCCGTAACCGAAATGCTGCCAACTCAACTGATTCTGTAGGCGTGGCATGCATAACCCTGAAAATTCTCTGCATTTGATCCAGAAAATTCTGAGGGTCCTCTGTCCGGTCCGTACCTGTAAACTATGGGGGATTCAGAGCCAAGAACTCTCGGACCCTCGAACTACCGGGCCCTCCTGACGACTCCGCAACTGTAGACGGCATCGGCTGACGCTGAGAAGCCATCATCTGTGCTAACATAACTACCGCACTCCTAACCTCCTGGTCGGAAGGTGTCGGTATAGGGACTGCTGGAGGTAGTGTCGCCCCAAGTGGCTCCTGATGTGGTGGAGACTGCTGAGGAGGCTGGGACGATACCTCTGTAGTGCCCTTTGATCGGGCTGTTTCTAAACGAGGATGAGGCATCCTGCTAGTGCCTTCCCCTGCTGCAATATCTAAACTCCGGCCTGTGATAGGATGTTGTTGGTCTGACATTATCTGTAACCAAAGAATACAGTAAGCTTTTAGGGACTCAACCCTATATTGTACCGCTCTACAGCACGACTGAATAAGAATAAAAGACAACCATCCTATCATGCCTTGCAGCCCCCTACCCATAGTATGTGGTGCACAACACATCCATGGACAGGACTCTACTTAGCACGGCTTGCAGACTCCCTGGGATACGACCTGCTCTGATACCAAGTTTGTCACACCCCACCTTGGAGGGTATGACGGGCACCTGGTGCCTGCTAGACTCTGGACTGCTAGATGGTCCAGCCTAAGCACGTCTAGTGCTTTTGGCTGGCCCTGACTCTATTCTAAGAAACCAACCGGCTATATAACGGTTGTAAACATAGCCTCCGGGCAATTGGCCTATAGCCACCTGTACCTGCACTATCAGCTAACCAGAACACATTCAATATAGGGAAACCTATGCGGGCCGATGAGGCCACCATGCTGACTAGTTATCTGTAACTCAACAATGAAATACTGGAAAGCTACGTGACCGGAAAGGTCACCACTACTGTCAAGCTATGGCCCCACACAGCCAACACGAAAGAAGTAGAAGTACTAACAGCTATACAACTGCACGACCTCACACGACCGGCTCAACTGACCACAGGGAAATACATACAGACTGCAAGCCTCTAAGAATAACAATAGAAATGATCGGGATAGGGCCCCGACCTACCCGTACTGTACAACAAAAGAAAACGAAATACACCTCTGGAATTCAGTCTCCGGATGATAGGAGCTGAATACTCGATTGCTGATAGGAATCACGAGGGATCGCCTCCTCGTCTATGAGTACCTGCAGGCAAGTAATGCAGCGCCCCACCGGGCGTCATTACCGCTGGTACTGAGTATGTAAAGCAATAACTGAAAGAGATATCTGAAAACAACAATACAACTGATGAAACTGAAATAGGAAGAAAAAGATTAACTGTCTGATATTGTAGAACTATGCCTACTCTTAACTATACTGGAAGGAGTAGGAGTCATACCTGGAGATGTATCGTTCTACTATCGATCTACTCGTATCTAATATGATATGGCATAACATGACATAACATAACATAGCATACACAAACCTTACTCGGCCCCCATAAGCCGGGAGGTACAACCAGCACAAAATCTATACCCCTACCCCGGTCATCCCATCTCCTAAAGTAACTATAAGCATCCTGCCGGTCCCCTGGGTATGCACTTGGGCTCGCTGAGCCCCTGACTATAACTGTACCTGAGTCCGGAGGACTCCTGAATCAACACCCGGGCGTATCCGCTCGACAGGGGTGTGTAAGGGCCGACCAAGGCACAATATGGGGAAAACTGGCATCCCATCTTCATCCCCTGTGGGACGGTATGCCACTCCTTAGAGCGACGTATCCTCGTCCTCTGGCGGACGAGTCGATACAGCTATTAACCCTGGGGCGGTCAGGGATGCTAGGTAATCCAACCCCAAGACAATACAGTGGTCTCAACTAGTAATACTATATGCATATAACACATGCTGAAGCTAATAATTATAATGTATCTATGTCTACTGTATGCTGAACTAGTGATAGCGATATGCATGTACTTAATTCATGCTGAGACTGATAATAGTGTGTATGTACAAATATAATCTTCTTCCATACTGTACTGTATACTGAGTTTCTGTAATAACATGATTTACTATCCCTAACATGCTTCCTAAACTTCATTTTTAACCTATCATTCTACTTCTGAGATGCCTTACAGATATTACATTGTTTTACTGGGTTTCAACTGAATACGATAATGTCCTAACATTCTGCATTACATCACATACTGAGCATGCTGTGCAGTTCCTAACACTTATATTAGAATCTATATCGTGCTAGCAAGTCTCGCGCTACTCATAACATGATGCTTCTAATATCATACCAACATTCATAATAACCATAACACATGACTTCTGAATATTCTACTGGCCTTTAAATTACTTTACTATACCGAGATTTACTAACTTGCCGAGGAAACTAGCTTTACATACCTTATCCTCGAACTAACCGTCTGTCGGACGAGTCTCGGCCAACACTTCAACTATTTCTCCCAACTGCATTTATAAATATATCAATTAATACCAAATATAGCTTTATTTTAAAGAACAATGTCACTTTCGATATAATTTATAGCCCAAACTTAGGCTTATCGAAAGACGGTCGAAAACTCGCTATTTTCCAAAGGTCCAGAAGGGAGAAATATTCACTTCACAGCTAGGAACACATAGACACTAGTTTGGAGCAATTCTACTTACCTTAGCTCGGTAGCTCGACGATTCGTCGGCCGTATTTCACGAAACTAAATCCGTAGGAATGCTCTCTGCTGCTAAATACCTCAGTATCTGAGGTTAATTTGAGTTTGGACAACGTTTGGCAGTGTAATCGGACGAAATTATATTACCCCCTTCGTTCTCTCCTCTCCTCTGGTTTTTCCTCTCTGTTTCACTGGAAATTTATAAGTTTAAATGAATTAAAACCGAAGTGGAGCTTTATATACTTGGGCCTGGACAAGGCCAACGTGTCACGGAGCCAACGCAGAGGCTCCACCTCCATGACACGTTGCCATCGCGTAGGGGCTCTGCCTCGGCTCCTTCCGCGATGGTTCGACAGGTTTCTCGTCCGTTCTTTTTCCCGGGCCTTTCTTTAGCACGTATGGCCTTCAAATATGCTTAACCAACATGCGAATAGGTCATCTAGGTGCCGGGAATCCTACAGGGTATAACAATGCATTACCTGGAAAATCCTCTGCATCTGATCTAGGAAGTCCCGGGGGTCCTCTGTTCAATCTGTCTTGGTAAACTGTGGGGGACCAAGTGCCAGGAATTCTCGGACCCTCGAACTACCAGGCCCACCTGATGATTCTGCCGCTGTAGGTGGCATTGACTGGCGCTGAGTAGCCATTATTTGCGCTAACATAACTACTGCACTCCTAACCTCCTAGTTAGATGGTGTAGGTATAGGAACTGTCGAAGGTGGTGTCGTCCCGAGTGGCTCCTGATAGGGTGGATACTGCTGAGAAGGTCGGGACGATGCCTCTATATCACCCTCAGATCGAGCTGATTCTAAATGAGGATGAGGCATCCTGCTGCTATGTCCAATCTTCTGCCTGCGATAAGATGTCGCTGATATGATATTTTATCTGTAAGCAAAGAGTATAATATGCTTTAGGGACTCAACCCTATACTGTACTGCTCTATGGCACGACTGAATATGAAGAAAGAGTAACCACCCTATCATGCCTTGCAGCCTCCTTCCTATGGTATGTGGTGCACAACACATCCATAGGCAAGACTCTACTTAGCACGGCTTGCAGACTCCTTGGGATACGACCTGCTCTGATACCAAATTTGTTACGCCCCTCCTTGGGAGGCATGACTGGCACCTGGTGCCCTACTAGGACCTGGAGTGCTGGACTACTGAGCCTAAGCACTTCTGGTGCCAGCCTGGCTATAATTCAGGATTTATGAAAATAACGGGCTATATAACGACTGTAAATACAGCCTCCGGCCAACAAGGCCTATAGCCACCTATAGGAATATAACAGCTACCCAGAACAACTGAACATAAAGGAACCTATGCGGGCTGACAAGGCCACCATGCTGACTAGTTATCACTAAAAAGTAGAATCAAGCGCTAAACTGATATGTGACTGACAAGGTCACCAATTGACAACTGAACAAGGCCCCACACGACCATCACATGCAAACTAAAAACATACACACAGCCCCACATGACCGGTACAACTAACCACAGGGAATATACAATCTACAAGTCTCTAAGAATAATAAGATGGTCGAGACAGGGCCCCGACCTACCCATACTGTACAAACAAAAAGGGAAGTAAACCTTTAGCTGTCAAGCTCCGGATGATAGGAGCTGAAGACTCTGTACGCTGGCTGGAACTTTGAGGGATCTGCTCCTCGTCTATGAGTACCTGCCGGCAAGTAATGCAGCGCCCCAAAACGGGCGTTAGTACCACTGGTACTGAGTATGCAAAGCAATAACTGAAAATAACTGAAAGCAAACAATAATATTGATAGATACTGAAGTAATAGGAGACGGGCTGAGACTGACTGAAAAGAGCACAACTTTACTGAAAAGAGTAAGAGTCATACCTGATAACATGGCGGTCTACTTTCTATCTATTAATAACTAACACAACATAGCATACAAGAACCTTACCAGCCCCCATAAGCCGTAAGGTACCAACCAGCACACAATCTATATACCCCTGCCCAGTTCATACCATCCACCTAGTAACTATGAGCATCCTACTGGCCCCTTGGGTATGCAACTTGGGCTCATTGGGACCCTGACTATAACTGTATGTGAGTCCGGAGGACTCCTGAAATATGATATCTGAAATCTGTAATCTGAAATCTGAAATCTGCACCCGGGCGCAAGCGCTCGACAGGGGGTGTGGTATAGTGTTGATCAGCTTGCTATGGGGAATCTGCATCCCATCTTTGTCTCCTGGAGGATGGAATGCCACTCCGTAGAGCGACACATCCTCACCCTCTGGCAGGCGAGTCTACATAGCTATTAACCCTGGGGCGGTCAAGGAAGCTCTAAGGGTGCCCAACACAGAACAATCATGTCTCCACATATAGCATAGACACATGTAATATATATACTTGATATGATAATAATATTTATGTTATGGTATTCTATTCTGAATCTCATATTGAAATGTACTAAATCTGATACTGAAATATACTGAATTTGTAATAGTATTTCTGGAATATTCTGCTGGGACTTATACTGTTTTACTGAATTTCATGCTGAACACTGTATTATATTTCTAACATGCTTACTAAATTTCATACTAAACATAATATACGACTTCTGAAACACTCTACTGAAATTCGTACTATTTTTCTATACTAGAACTATTAGCTTGCCAAAAGAAACTGGCTTTACGTACCTCAACTGCCGACTTTCTGATTAACTGGCGTAGCTCGGCTAATATTCAACTATTTCTCCCAACTGTATTCATATTCACGAAAGAATAGAATTAATTCTACTATTATTTTGGAAAGAAACCATACTTATGGATATACCTACTGCCTATTCTTCGACTTATCGAAGAACGGCCGAAAACTCGCTATTTCTCTGAAGTCTAGAAGGGAGAAATACTCACTTTAATGCTGGGAGTATATTAACACTAGTTTGGAGCAATTACACTTACCTTGGCTCGGCGTGACAATGATTCGCCGGCCGAATTTCGCGAAACTAACTCTGTGGGAATGCTCCTTGCAGCTTTATACTTCGCTACTCGAAGTTAATTTTAGTTTGGACTGCGTTTGACGACGTAAACGGAAGGAAATTTAATCAAACCCCTTCGTTCCCCTCTATTTCTGTTCGTTTACTGGAAGTTATATGAAGGGAAAATGATTTAAAACGAAGTGGGAGCCTTATATACTTGGGGCCTTTAAGTCGCATTTGTCGAATGCGATTTATAAGTCGCATTTGCCTTGCGACGCTCCGACTTGGCGCTTGTCCGGTCTCTCCCCGGGCCCTATTCTGGCACGTATGGCATTCTAAAACTCTTAACCAACATGTGAATAGGCCAACTAAGTGTCAAGAACTTACGGGGTGTAACACTCCTCATAGCTAAGGCTATCTTGCACACCAATGCTCTCTATCGGAACAACTAGAGCTGGATCCCAATGCACTTCTTCAACAAGTACACATGAAAAACTGGATGCACCGAAGCTAACTCTGTGGGTAGCTCTATCTTATATGCCACTTTTCCAACTCATCTCAGAATTCTATAAGGACCAACATATCAGGGACTAAGCTTCCCCTTCTTGCCGAACCTCATGACCCCCTTCATGGAAGAAACCTACAAAAATACCCAATCATCAACATCAAACTCAAGCTCTCTCCTCCTAACATCCGCATATGATTTCTGTCGAGTTTGAGCTATTTTCAGCATTTCCCTAATAAGATGAACCTTTTCTGTGGCCTCATGAACTGAATCTTACCCTATCAATGTAGCCTCACCTACCACAAACCCCAATAGGTTATCTACATCTCCATCCATAAAGAGTCTCAAATGCAGCCATCCGAATGCTGGAGAGGTAACTGTTGTTGTAGAAAAATTTGATGAGAGGCAAATGATCATCCCAACTACTTTTGAAATCAAACACACAAGCCCTCAACATGACCTCAAGATTCTGAATAGTCCACTCTGCCTGACCATCTTCCTGTGGATGAAAAGCTGTGCTAAGCTTCACCTGAGAATCAAGGCCCTTTTGAAACGATCTCCAAAACTAAGAGGTAAACTGTACCCCTATCTGAGATGATAGACAAAGGAACTCCATGGAACTGAACTAACTCCTGAATGTGAAGTCTAGCATAGTCTTTGGCTGAATCTGTAGTTTTGACCAATAAGAAATATATTGATTTGGTCACCTATCTACAACCATCCATATAGAGTCATACTGTCGGCGTGTACGAGGAAACCCTATAATGAAGTCTATATTGATATATTCCCACTTGCAAGTTGGAATACTGCTATCCTGAAGCATACCTCTAGGCCTCTGATACTCGACCTTCACCTGTTGGCAATTCAGACACTTAGCCACAAATTCTGCTATATCCTTCTTCAGGTCATTCCACCAATAGACTTTCCGTAGATCACGGTACATCTTGGTGGAACTTGGATAGATAGAGTATTGAGAACCATGAGCCTCTTTCAATATTCACTTTCTAAGTCATCCACATCCGGAACACATATTCAGCCCTGATATCAGAGTACATGATCTCTCCCTTGGGAGAAAACCTCTACTTTCTAATTCACGATAGCTTCCTTCAACTCTACTAAGATAGGATCCTCATATTGCTTTTCTTTAACTCTTTCCACTAAGGAAGATTCCGATCCATTCTGAACAATAACACTACCACCTGTCGAATCTGTAAGTCGAACCCCTAAACGAGCAAGCTTATGAACATACTTTACCAACTCCTTCCTCCTATCCTCAACATGGGACACACTATCCATGGAAAATATGCTAAGAGCATCTGCCACCACATTTTCCCTGTCCGAATAATAAAGGACACTCATATCATAGTCCTTGAGAAGCTCTAGCCATTTGTTTGCCGCAAATTCAGATCTTTTTAAGTAAACACATACTAAGGCTCTTGTGGCCTATGAACACATCCATATGCACCCCTATACAAGTAGTTACTCCAAATTTTCAAGGAAAATACCACCGTTGCTAACTCCAGGTCATGTGTTAGATAATTCTTCTTATAAGTCTTAAGATGTCTAGAAGAATAAGTAATGACTTTTTCATGCTGCATCAACACACATCCAAGGCCAGTCCTTGAAGCATTACAATACACCAAAAAACCATCCGTGCCCTTAGGTAGGGTCAAAATTGGAGCTGAAATGAGTTGAGCCTTTAGCGCCTGAAAACTCTTTTCACAAGCATCAAACTACTGAAATTTGACTTCTTTTGGGTTAACTTAGTAAAAGGTGCTCATGGATGAAAATCCCTCTATGAAACTCTAGTAGTAGCCAACTAAGCCTAAAAAGGCTTCTAATATCTGTAGGGCTAATAGGTCTAAGCTAGTTCTTCACCGCCTCAATCTTTTGAGAGTCTACCTGCACACCCTCGCTAGACACCACATGACCCAAAAATGCGATTGAGTTCAACAACACTCACACTTGTTGAATTTTGTAAATAATTGGGAATCCTTAAGAGTCTGCAACACAATCCTCAAATGAGCGGTATGCTCCTCCTCACTCCGAGTGTATACGAGGATATCATTTATAAAGATGATGAGGAACATATCCAAATACTGCCTGAACACCTTGTTCATCAAATTCATGAAAGATGCAAGAGCATTCATTAGTCCAAAAGATATAACTACAAACTCATAATGACCATATTGAGTCCTAAAAGTTATCTTCAAAATGTCACTCTCCCTAACCCTGAGCTTATGGTAGCCAGATCTGAGGTCTATCTTCGAAAAACACTTGGCACCCTAAAGCTGGTCAAACAAGTCATCAATCCTAGGGAGGGGATATTTTTTCTTGATTGTGACCTTGTCAACTAACGATAGTCAATGTACATTCTATGAGAACCACCCATCTCCCGAACAAAGAGAACCGGAGCACCTCATAGACTTACTAGACCTGATGAAACCCTTATATAGGAGATCTTTCAACCATTCCTTCAACTCCTTTAGCTCGGCTAGAGCCATTATATAAGGAGGAATAGATATGGGCTGCGTATCAGGGAGAAGGTCAATACCAAAGTCAATCTCCCGCTCAGGAGGGACTCCTGGTAGATCATCCGGGAACACGTCTAGATACTCACATACAATAGGAACTGACTGGAGAGTCAGGATTTCGGATGTAGAATCCTTAACCCTTACTAGATGGTACACACAACCCTTGGAGATAATCTTCCTGGCATTAAGATAGGAGACAAAATGACCTACAAGCACCACTAGACTACTCTTCCACTCTAGGACTGGCTCCCTTGGGAGGCGAAACTCTACCAATTGGGTTTTACAATTAACTGAAACATAACATGCATAAACCAAATCCATATCAAATATAACATCAAAATCGGTCATGTCTAACTTTACTAAATTGGCTGAGGTGACTTTCCGAAGAATTATGACAAGGCAATTTCTATAAACCCGTTGAGCTATAATGGACTCATCGACAGGAGTAGAGACTGAGAGGGGATCTGAGAGGATCTCAAGATTGACATCAAAACTGATAGCAGCATAAGGAGTCACAAAGGATAATGTGGCTCCTGGATCTAGAAATGCATAAACATCAAGATGGAAAACTCATAACATACTAGTAACCACTTCGGGTGAGCTCTCCTGCTCCTGATG
This sequence comes from Datura wrightii, assembly GCA_035772735.1. Lineage (NCBI taxonomy): Eukaryota > Viridiplantae > Streptophyta > Magnoliopsida > Solanales > Solanaceae > Datura > Datura wrightii. Next base: position 32,014,432 of record JASDFA010000006.1, read on the forward strand.
AGATGAAAATACATAGAATTTGTTCTAGCGTCATCTTCCAACTGTACTAGAAGAGGAGCCCTACTAAGATGGGATAGATGTTGGAGCTGCTGAAGTGGTGGATGGGGCACAACTTCTACCGTCACCCTGTCTGGCCGAAGGACAATCCTGATGTATATGTCTGGGCTTCCCACACTTGAAACAAACATCTGATCCAACCAAGCACTCTCTTGGGCGGTTTTTACCACACTTCTTGCAAGATGGGAAAGTGCACTCCCCTGTCATGCTCCTATGACCCCTAGAGCTTGACTCTCTACCTCTTTGATCACCTCGAGGGTTGGATGGAACGCTGGATGATGATGGAGCTATGGTTGACGACATCTGATGGGATTATGGGTGATGTCCACCACCTGGTCTCTACTAAGAATACCCAAGGCTCCCCGTCCTGGCCCTCTTGGCCTCTTTCTCCTTCTCCTTCATCTGTTTCTTCTCTATCTGTTGAGCATAAATCATCAATCAAGAGATGTCTATGTCACTGATCAACATAGTGGTCCTACACTCCTTGACCGATGAATATGTAATCCCGTTCACGAACTTGCTCATATGAACTCTCAGCCTGGCAACCATCTCTAGAGTATACTTGGACAGCTGGGTGAACTTTAAGGCATACTGTTGAGCAGTCATATCATTCTATTTTAGATTGACGAACTCGACTTCCTTTGCTTCCCTCAACTCTTGGGAAAGAACCTATCCAGGAACGCCGTAGTGAATTCATCCCAAGTAATAGGAGATGCTCCTACTCCACGACCCTCTTTCCACTGTCGGAACCAAATATGAGCTACCCCCTTCAGCTAATAGGAGGCCAAATCTAAACTCTCCTCCCCCGCAACACCCATAATCTGTGTAATTTTCTAGATCTTCTCTATGAACACCTATGGATCCTTGTCCACCTTAGAACCATGAAACTCGGGTGGGTTCATTCTAGTGGAATCTCACACTCTAGAAGTCGCCGCATTCCCATCCATATGTACATGAGCCACAACTTGCTGGTTGACCTGGGCAGTCATGGCCTATGCTAGCATCTAAAAAGCAGCCCTGAACTCAACATGAGTCACCTACTCATGCAAAGAATCAGCTGGAGCTGGTCGGGCTAGCTGATGCCCATCCCCATTGCAATTTCCATAGCCGTTGTTGTTGCCATTTATTCTTTTATTGAATTAGTGAGGAGGCATATTTCAGCAAATGACATGACATGAGTTAGAAGGACAAAAAACTGGACTTCATAGTATGATACAAAATCATGAAAGAAGGAAAGTTTCCTAAAACATTTAGTAGCCTCTTCCTCATAAGTGTGGCGCGCTTTACACCCATAAAAAAGACTCTACTTAATGCTTCTTTCAGATTCCCTAGGATACATTTAAACCTGATGCTATGATATCAAGTTTGTCACAAACTAAGCGTGGACCCCGAATCGATACACGGGACCTAGAACCGCTATTGACTCTAAGCTAACCAATGACATATACATAGCATAGATAAGAGCATAAACAAATGGAGATAATCCAAGAACATAATATAAGTGGAAGTCTAAATGTCATAAAGCATAAGCAGAAATAAAAAGTTTGAGTAATCTATTACATAGCTGTCTGAAAAGCCTATATTCATAAGATGAACTAATGGGAAAACACCCCCAATTAGTTCGGCTAGGTCGCAAACTGAAAGACACAACAAAACATAACAAGCTATCAAGTATCCTCGAAAGATGAGGACTCACCTAAATTGGGGCTAAACTGGACTGAAGAAAAAGCGAGGCTAACGTCTGGGTTGAGACTAGTCACCCGAACCTATATCATAAGGCAATATAGCATAGAATATGTGGTCAGTATGTGAAATATACTGAGTATGCAGAGTAAATAAAAACATGCTAGTAAAACTATAAAAATAAGATCACGAGTATAGAATAACTGAGACATGAGAATAGGGCACGTGCTAAAATCATAATCATGTAATAGTCGTAAACATGAGTTATTCATCATAAACTGAAGCATATTGACCCAGCATTTTGAAAGCAAATTCATATAGCTCAACATGTTCAAAATCATAAGTGAAAGCTCATAAACTGATTAATGGATCAAATACGCTATAAAATATGATATTGTAAGTCGTGAACATGAATAACTTAAAGCGTGAGGAACAATTGGATACTCATCATAACTAACACCATCATGATGGAGCTTACATGATGCCCAACTATCTCGTTCAAGCTGGCAGAGCCGTCCTAAGCCTTTCCAGTCCAAAGAACGATTAATGCCTGATATCACTCCCGAAAGCTCCATCGGGCTAGGGATATGACTAAACCATGGATATATATATATATATATATACACCTACGGTGGCACATAGTTATAAGACTCGCTTGTGCCTGAACCCCAGCCTACTTGGTGCTAGACACTACTCCCAAAAATATGTACATAGCTCATAATCATCACCGTGAAACATACTTAATCTTGCATGCACTGGTCTAAATCATGAAATCATAATCACACTTGACATACATTAAATAACCATGAAAGTAATGCCACTGAGTTGTCTATGGTACATAAACTTGAGCTTTATGAAAATCATACATACTTGAGTAAAATAGCCATAACTTAAAATCATAGTTTCATAAGCTTGAAATCCATAAAATCATTCTTAATTTGGAAAAATTATCATAAACTTGGAGACATAGACCCATGAGAGATTCTAGTAGAAAACATGTAGTCATAGTGATAAATCATGAATAGAATCATGAAATAGTTAAATTCATAAAGAATCATGAGAATTTCATCATATTTGGGGCCTAACTCTAGAATTTGCCAATTTGGAACTTGAAGCATAGAGATCATGAGATTGAGCTTGGAAAGGGCATGAGGGTGGGAGAATTCCCCCATTCGTAAACCTACATACCTGGGTAGATGATTTATTAGCTTATCTTGAAGACCCAATATCAATTGAGATGAAGGAGATGATGAACCCTAGTTTGACTTGAGAGGATTTGATATTCAATTTGTGGTTTTAGGAGTAGAATGAGGGTTTAGGCTTAGTTTAACCCTTAAATACTCCCCTTAGAAAATACAAAATGACCTCATCTAGTATTTAAAAGCATAGGAAGTTATCGAAATACCCTTAGGAATTCGCATTTATAAACCTGCTATCCAGTGGTACGACCCATACCACGATTCATACCTCCCTGGTACAACTCATAATTTCCAGTTGTGGTTTCATACCCACTCTCTATTAAACTCTTTGAATCTATACCACGACTTCTCAGTATGACTCGTACTGAACTGGTACAAATCATGACAACCAGTTGTGACTTCTCCATCAAGTTTGTTGAATTCTCTAGACCTCACAGTATGAGTCCTGGTACGACTCGTACCATGGACCTATGGATCGTACTATGTCTTATACTAAGGCATATTCCAATTTTCTCTGCATAATCAAACTCTAAACCCCGGGTCTAGTCTTAGAGACTTTTGGGGTGTTACAATTGTGTTATGAAATCTCTATCTTATTAATTTTAGGCATAACATCTAAAAAACAATTTATGACGATATCATTTCTTTTTAAGTTGCTTTCTTTATTGATATATTTTAGGAAAAATCACTACAATATGTACACATGATAGCATAACATATAAATATCATTGCACCAATAATAAAAAGTATTACTTATAGTAAAAATACTTTAAAAACAATAAAAATCAAATTAACACCCGAAGCGTAGACTTTTATGCCTAAGAGTTATGCCCCAAATTCTGGGGCTTACATTTTATGGATCTACGTCTTTCATTTGCACCTGGTAGCATTTTTGGTATGCCCTGCCTCGAAACTCGCTCTGAAAATGCCTTTGAAAATACTACTTTGAACTTACAATTGGAAAAAAAGACTCTAACTTAAAGCCAACTATCCTTTGAAAAAATTTCTTTCAAAGTGCTTCACGATTAAATAGAATAAGGTTACAATTCGATTCCTAGAACAATAACAACACCAAGTATTTATATGTAGGTTATATTAGTTATGTTGAATTAAATTAAGTGTTAAATGTGAAACTCAACAATATTAGAAAATATTGAATTATTACTTAATGTAGTGTTTAACAAATTCAAATTTTATCATTTTTGTGTAGATGGATCATAGTTGAATGTATAATAAGACTAATTTTGATCGAGTGGGTATGAATCCTAAATTTTTAGAAGGTGTCAGTGATTTTTTGGACTATGCAATGACATTAGAATCTTTTCAACTCGATAGCTTGATTAGATGTCCTTGTGAGAAATGCCAATATTAGAATTATGAAAAAATAGAGAATTTTAAGCTTCATCCCTATCAAAATGAGATTAAATAAGAGTATACAGTGTGGACTAATCATGAAGATATTGGTAATAATTTTGCTAGATTTCAACACTATGTTATTGGTGAAGTAGTAGGGTGGTGGAACCTAAGTGTTCAAAATTATAGAATGGTTCAGGATGCATATAAGATGTATTTCAATTTTGAATTTGGTGAACATGTTGAAGAATTTCCAATGATAAATCTAAAATTTTCTTTGAACAACTGGAAGCTTCTAGTCGACCTTTATATGATTGAACTTCACACTCCTAATTTATTATTGCTTTTAGATTATTAAGCATCAAATTAGATTAGAATATTCCTCTAGGGAAAATGGACTTTGTGATTGATCTTATGCATCTAGAGGTACGTGATAATTTCTATAACGCAAAGAGGTTGGTGTCAAAGTTAGGATTGTCATCAATGAAAATTGATTAATGTGAAAATGGTTGCATGTTATACTATAAGGATGATGTTGATCTAGAATTTTGTATTTTTTTTTAAAAAGAGATCGTTATAAGTGAGTTCCTAGAGGGATGAAAGTTGTTATTATTATGATACATTACATACCTCTTTTTATAAGGCTAAAGAGGTTCTATGCATCAAATAGTGATGTCGCACAAATTATAACATTAAATAGTATAAAATGATCTTCGTATCAAATATAGAACCCAACTAGGTTGGGTTCGAATCCCACAGGAAATACAGGATAAAAATTCTACAAATTAAGTATACCACCCAACCATAGCAGCTGCCACAAAAATATCCACCAGGTCTTGTAGCGACTCAGCGTCCTCCAGGATGTGTTCTGTGGAGTGGCCCTCATCCTCAGTCTCCGCATCCTTCTCCTCATCTAATGACTTGTCAGTGCCTTCTATCGGGACCTGAACCTCTGGTTTTGTAGTGGGTAGCAAAGGATGCTCATGAGTTTTCTCTCCAAGTAAGGGATCCATCATCATGAAGTCAAGCTCGGTGGACTTGAGCTTATCCACATTCTTTCGGACAACATTAAACTTGCTCTGAGGTCTTCCACATCAGTACCACCTCTGGCCAATCTGTATGATAAGTGACCTATGGTTTTTACCTGGGCCTACTATTGCTTCTCTATGTGACTGAGAGGGGCCTGGATGGGAGCTAGAGCTAGTCGGATCATCTTTGGAATGGTCTTCTCTATTAGGCCCACCTTGGCCTCTGCGGTGCGAGCTATTTGTCCTATCTTGATGATGGCAGCCTGTCTATGGTGTGACTATGGAAGTAGAAGGACTTGTTGCTGTGGATCCCTTAGGTTGCTGAGGGCTAGTAGGGGCTACTGTGGGCTCGGTGGTGGTATCATCTGTCTGCTCTAGGTTGATCACCAGGGAGGTGTCAACCGAGCCAGTATTTGTCTCTTCTACTTCTCTGTCAACTCTTCATTTTGGGTCCTCAGAATGTATACCATCACGCTTGCAGTGATAGCTATGTCCTATCATAGAATGGGAAGTAGTCGTGCACTACACCACAACTCTGTGATGAGATAGGGGAAAGGGAAGGATGTCTTTTCCTAAGAAACCCTTTTTTCAATCTCTAGGTGGATGATTTTATCGAGATTTATGAAGTATCGTGACATGATGCATGTCACCAGGATCACCTTCTCCAATTTTATCTCGGTCTCATTCTGAGATGGTCGTAACCCGCAGCTGACCATGGCTATCCAGAATCGTGCCTCAACTATAAGGTCCTTCTTGTAAATATTTACATCGGGATTGATCAAATTCGGTATCCTCCTAGCTATTTTCGAGGCGAACCATACCCACTCTTTATTTTGATGTTGGCCTTGATTTTTTGTTCATACTCATGGGCCCTCTGGTGTAGCCGCTCACCATAATACTCATTGATCTTACTCGGGCCACACGGGAAATCCACACCCCACACCTTTACCACCTCTAATAGCCCCTGCTTCAACCTTTATTTCTTTATAGGCATGGAAGCTGCATAAGAGGTGTAGAACTCAAGTACCAATTCCTCATTGTACTTCAACAGAGGCTCAACGAACACTTTCTATCCATGAAAGAGGAAGTTCTACCATACCATAGGGAATATGTTGTGTATCCCATTACTATATATCCACTTCTCCTCTAAGATGCTCCGCCCTCTGTTCTAACGGAAGCTCTATAATGACGGGGCCACCATGAATCTCCGATCATCTATTTCTTTCTTTCTCCTCAGCTCTTCGGCCATTCTAGCTGAGGTGGTGGGTGACTGCGATGCTCCAACCTCCTTTTCAAAATAGGAATTGGAGCCATTAGCACATGCGGATTCCTCAGACTCATTGCGTTATGGGGCGTTCAGGGCTTTCTTCTTACTCCTTCTCCTTCTATATGAATCAAGATCTTTGGCTTTTTTAACCGCGATGCTCTTCATTCGAGTCATAGCTATTGCAAACAATGGTTAGTCTATAAGTTATTACTCGTATATGTATGATGGAGTATCACAAAATATTCACAGATTTTGACAAATTTTCATTTGGAAAACTACCTCTAGGGGTTCGTAGACCAGATATGCGACCGTAGATGGGTTCTACAGTTGCAGAGTGAGATGAAAAAATTTCCTAAAAACTATAGGCGACAAACATACCCATTCTGCGGTAATTCTACATTCCGCTTTCCAATTTTGTAGCCACAGAATTACTTTGAAGAGATCCTCGTCTGCTGTCTCACTTCACTGCCATGTTTTGCGGGCTGGGTTGCCTGATAATGCTCAAATTACACCCATGAAGAAGTATAACAAGGATGTTGTCAAAAAAAGAATTCAACTTAGGTTGGGCCTATCCTACAGGGAATATAGCCAAGATACAGACTAATGCCAGTATTCACACTTTTAGTTGAATTATTTCCTAAAGGGGGTTTCTAAATCAAGTAACAGTATTTTGAAATGGATTGTGATCAATAGTTATGCCATCAAATAGGAAAGTTTTCCCCATGGCTTCCAAACTAGTTCAGATTATTACACTCGTGATCTATTCCAATACATAGCCTGAGGAACAGATAAATTATGCTCATCCAAATGACTGATTTGTCCCAATTAGATGACTCTACTCAATCAACGGGTTAGGTCTCATGAGCGATTTCAATTTAACCTTTATCAATAGTTCCAAATTAACTCTCCTATGACCGCAACTCAAGCTATTCAATGAAACTCAATTTCAAGGCTTTGTTATTCTTTTGTTTTCTAAATCTCTACTTCTCTAGGTTCAAGTAAGAAGAGAATTCAGGCTAGTCTTAAAGTTGCACATCATTATGAAACGTTAATCATGAAGAAAGGAATAACACAAGTATTTGTATTGGTTTGGAATCACTCTGTGTTGATCCTAGATTGTTATTCCACCATGGTTCCCACAACCCTGGTTGTGGAGGGTTTAGCTATTCATAATGTCAAGAGTAAAATAAGATTTCATGGAAGAAAATATAATTGAAGACTTACAATATTAATGAAAAAAGAACCCAAGAATCAATTGCACATTTACTTGTCAAAAATCAAAGAACAATGATGAATTATGTCCAAGTATTCAAGTGTTTTCTCTGCAAGAAGTTAGGAAACCCAAAAACTACGAATACAAGGTCAAAAGTATCGGCTTCTACTAAGCAAAATAACTAAACAGTATTTATACAATAATGAAAACCTTTCCTAATTTAATAGGGAAACTGCTATCGCCTCATCCTATGAGTCGTCGTGGCTTATATCTATAGTAGCAAATGCAACATATGAATATTTCAAGTCTTGGAGGTTGGTACAACTCGTACAATGCCACTATGATCTTAAGTGCCTGTCGTGGTCTGGGCTTCTGAATTCTAGAATCCTTTGAATCTTACCATGAGTCCTTGGTATGATCCGTACCTTAGTGCTATGACTTATTGAATCTGCTCGTACCCTGGCATCTGCCAGTTGACATGTTCTCTGAAGTTTTCCATGACTCCTTGGTAAGGCTCATTTGTTGCCATCACAATTTGTGGTTTTCACTCGTATTAGGAGCTTTTGCAAGTTTTTCACTAATTTGTTGCCATCCTCTGAAGTTTTTCACGACTCCTTTTTATGACTCGTGCCATGACTCGTACTTTGCCCCAATACTTGTGCATTTTCTCTAAATTTCTGCTGCGGCTACTAGGTATGGATCGTACTAGGATGGTAAGCTCGTAATGAGACCTGTAGCAAGCCATTTTTTCTACATTTTTGCACTCCTTTTCCATAATCCAACTCCCAAACCTGATTTCCCTGAAAACAAGGTAAAAAATTCTCATATATTTATAAACATACCTAAGTCATAGCATATTTTCTATGTTTTAAGCGTCGAAAGTACCATAAATCCACGACACACCAACAACATCAACTTAGAACTTTTGTGTGTCCTCAGGAAAATAAAAACACTACTACTACACGATGCTTAACTAGAAAGTAAAATAGAAGACCTACAACTAACAACACCAAAACTTGCACACATGAGCACTATCAAGTATTGACCACTTTTTCATTCAAAACCAAGCTAGTTATGCTTACATGCAACTACAACTCATGACACAAAGGGATCTAGAGATGGCGTTCAATTATTAAGAGACAACCAAAAAATTACTAATGATATTTACACAGACTATTGGCAGAATGAATTACAACCTATGTACCCTCACAACAAACGAAGTCCCAAACACATAATGATATATAAACATATGAAACTGGGACTATCAAGAAAATCTCTCACACTCATAAAGACGTTCCAAATACTGCACAAGTGATACTATAGGCTTATCCTTATTTTCTCTACTCTGGCTTTTCTGGCCGTGAGGTTAGGATCACAATAGGAATTTTATTGGTGTAATGTAGGCTTAGGGACAGGTGTGGTACATATAGATAATAGTGACTAACCCTCCTTGGTGCTACACAACTCTTGGCTTCACTTTTAACTTTTTCCCCTTTTTTCTCTTTTTTTCCTCTCTTTCTCCCTTTTATTCTGCTTTCAACTGATGGGTATGGTGTATTTCTCATTTTTCTCTTTTTTTTCAAATTTCTTTCTTTTGTTCACACCACACTCCACCTTTTACCGACTAGCTTTTTCTTATCTTCCCCACCTTATCTACGCACCCTTACAATAGCCACCCTCAACTTAGGCTTTTTTCCTAAGTTGAGGTTCACAATGTTTGAGGAGGGACTAGGGCCAAAACAGGTTCATTATAAACAAATCAGGAAATGTGAATGGGCTAATCAACAAAAGGATAACTTCAGGCTCAAAGATGGGATCAAAGGATTCATTTCATTTATTAGGGCAATTTAAGATAAAGTGGGATAAATCAAAAATAGCCCATAATCCTCTCATAACCAACTATCCTACAACCTAAGCGAAGACTAATCGGGCAAGTTCTGCATTAGTTGCATAGTATTGAACTAAGTAAGAAATCACTCACACATGGTACAGGTTTGCATCACACACTACCTATCTGGTTCATGCACTGCTAAGCTATAATTAATCATGCTAATCTATCAAATGCCATAAAAAGATCCACCATAGTCATGCTTTCCAGTAAACAAACACAACTACTCATAATTTTTTTTTAAAAAGGGTCATTTTTTAGAAATACAAAAACAACAAACACATGTGCATTTTTATTGGCTGTTAAGGCTCGAGACTTAAATGGCTCAGTGTCACACCCCAAATTCAGGGAGGTGTGACTAGCACCCTATGTCGCACCTGATCGAGCACACCCTGCCAAAAAGTCTAGCTATAACAACCAGAACTGACAAGGTTTGGCAAAGAAAAAACTATGAAATCAGAATAAAGTGACAAAAATGGAAGCTGACTTACCTAACCAACTCAAAGATAGACACAACAGGCTTTCAAGGATACATAATGGAAAACAACTATATAATAGGGCCTACCTGGAAATAAAAATCAAACTACAACCCCACAGAAGACATCTATGAGCCTCTATGAATGCAACATAAATCAATTGTCCAAGACTGGGCCCTGAACTACCTATAATACAGATATCTGGCAACTCTGAAAGACTTGGAGCTTTACTGAATCAACTGAAAATCCACTCAGTGACCAAGATCTCAATCTACCTTCTAACTAGCACCTGCAAGCATGAATGCAGTACCCCCAAACTAAGGCATCATTACGGAAATGTATCGAATAATTAAAGAGAAAATGACAACAAGGTTTAGAATTCAAATCTATAGATATACCAGATAAAAACATGAAGGAATTAAAAATCAAGTAAGCAAATAGAACCGACCTGACCCCCATAAACATAGAATGTGCAACATAATAAGATAAATGAACAGATAGATAATCAGTTGGCACCTAGCCGATATGACTCACCTGAGAGCTCCTACATCAAAGGGTCCAACTAACTGCTTACCTGATTCATCTCTAGATTCTCCAACGCTCCCAGCTATCACCATAAGGCCTCTAGCTAGCATAGATAATCAAAAAAGAGGCAAACACAACAAAACACAATATGCATATCAATTCACAACCAAAGCCTGGATGCAACAACTCTTGAGCCACAAGCTATTCACAATCACAAGTCTAACCATGTCGGAATAAATCTCGAGGGATGGTTACAAATATGTATCAATAAGTTTTAAACCATGTCAAAACAACTCTCAAGTGACGATTACAACTCGACTCTTCCGGAGGAAACACTCAAACTCCAAAGGTCGACCTCAACCTTCTGCTTAATCCCCAGCCGGAAAAACTATTGTACTTTTGGATAGACAAGCCTCCAGGCACCACACAAGTCACACAAATGGAAACCAACAATTACACAAAAATAACAAATCCAAACAGTCCAAATCTAGCTGTCTATTACCACCATTCAACTACCTCAATGCAACACCAACCTAGTGTATCTAGTTTTCCCTGACACTTTATGTAGCAACCTAGGAATCATTTTCCTAATCAGGTCTATCCTCCAAGTCTTACAAGCAGCCTAAAAGGCACCATATGCAACACCATCAAACAAGAGGCATAGCCAAACCACCTCAACTATAGCAACTACTAATGACGCCCACCAACAAGGCAAACTGTGGCCAACCATCTCAAGTATAGAAATAGATCATCCCAACCATCGATCCTAGACACCACTAGGCCACTAATCAACATACTAAGCTACCTTATCCACACAAATAGCTAATAATTTAGATTAAAAGACAACAAAAATTATGGCACAACTTACCTATATGACCTGTACCGCAAAACCATCGATTAGTCACAACTACACCCTCTAATAGTTACTCTCGAACTAACGGCCAACCCAACAAATAAATGTGCATAAAATATCATATAAATGGTAATCTTGTGATTTTAGAAAAACCAAAGCTTAAAGCTGTAATACCCTATAAGTTTCTAAGACTAGATGAGAGAATTGGAAATGAGTTCAGCAGAAAAATATATATTGTTTCCTCAAAACGACTCATGGTACGAGTGGTGGTGAGAAGTAATGGACCATGGGAGGAGTCGTGGTAGAATTCTGAAGGTTGATTTCCAGACCACGAGTCACACCATGAGTCATGGTGCATGGGTATGACTCATTATGGGAAACAACAAGTCGTGATAAGGGTTGTGGTTTGGAGGTTCTGTGTATGGATAGGTTGTAATGAGTGGTGTTTACAACCTATGGTAAGTAACCATGAGTCATGATTTATAACCTGTGGAAAAACTCAGAGAAAGTGAGAGTTGAGGCTCAATGACAACGAGTGGTGCTACGACTTATGGTGACATGTAACGACTCGTTGTAAGCATCTGTGATTCGATCCTCAGGAACTAGTCCTAAAAACAGTGGTGAAAATGGGAGGTGAGCACGAGTATTCACTTCATGGAATGACTCGTGGTGAGAGTCGTGATGACTGGTAGTGCTTATTTTCCAGAATTTTCATTAAGGATGTTTTCGTAAATCCTAAGCTCCTAGGTCCTAAACTATGTCAGTTTAAGCCCTGAAAGAAGTGTGTTAAGGGATTTTAACCTATTTTGATTCATTCAACTCTCATGCATGCAAATTTAGAGGTTTTCCATTAAAGATCAAGCTTATGCCCTTCAATTTCTTCTCCAAATCTCTTGGGCTTTCAAAGAAAAGTGTATATTCAATTTACCCAGGTATGTAGGGCTATGAATGAGAGTTCCTTTTACTCTCATGCTAAAATTTTTTCCTAAATTTCATGAATTTATGTTCTAGATCAAGTTCATTATCTTATGGGGTTTTATCCTAATTTTATGAAATTCTCTATGATTTATTTATGGGTCAATTCCCTTCATGTTTCAAAGCATATTTTAAGATCTATGGGTAGATTCTATACCTAGTTTGATTATGAATTCATGGTTTCAAGTTTTTATAAAATATGTCCAATTATGCAAGTTTCATGAAAAGTCAAGTTTATGATTCTATGATGATTTTGATTCTCCTAAGCCCTAATTTATGGTTTATGATTTATGATATGATTTCCTACAAGTATTCTTCATAAATTTATGAATTTCAAGTATGGTGATTTTCTCAAGCATGTATGTTCTTCATGATTCACGAGTTTATGATTTTGGCCGACTCATGGGCCCTTGTTTCATGGATAATCATGTTTCAAGTATGACCAAGTATGTTATGATTTAACTAGCCCATGAACTTCATGCATGATTTCACGATAATTATATGAGCCCTCATGTGCATGTTTTTGGGAATAGTTTCTAGCACCGGGTAGGCCCGACGTTCAGGTTAACTCTGAGGTCTCAAAACTACATGCCACCATAGGTATATATTAATGGTTAACCCTCTGGGGTCCCTATTAGTGATATCACGCCATTTACATCCCTTGCCTGTCAAGCTTGGGATGGCTCTTCCCACTTGAGTGAGATAGCTGGGGGACCATGTAAGCTCTATCATGATGTTGTCGTTTAAGACAAGTCCTCTTGTTGTTCCCTTATGATTTATGCATTTTCATGTTTGTGATACTTTGGCTCAAGTTATGATTTACAAGGTTCCTCTTATGATTACGACTATAACTAGTTTATGAATAGTTTTGAAAACCTTGAGCCCTCACATTTATGCTATGATTATTACTTCGTGTTTTGAACTGTCTTATTCTTATGAACTCTTATGTATTTTATGATCTGTTTTTACTTATCTTGCATACTCAGTATATTCAAAGTACTGACCGCATACTCTATGTTGTATCATTTCATTATACAGGTCCGAGCAATCAGTCTCAGCCATGCCATTAGTCCTACTTTTGTATCAGTCCAGTTTAGCCAGTATTGGTGAGTCCTCATCTTCCGTGGACATTCAGTTTAGTTTTTTGTTTTGTTATCTCAGTTATAGACTTTTATCAAGCTAGTTAGGGATATTGTGACATCATCTCTTTAGTTATGTTAGAGGCTTTTCAGAAAATTTGTAGAACCTCAGCTTTCTAGTGTTGACTATGTTTATGATCATTAAGTATGAAAACTTTCACTTATTCATATTTAGTTTATCAGTATCCGTTAATTTATGCTCTTTAGCTGCTATGTTCTTTCCATGAGTTGACTTGGAGCCATTCGTGGTTCTAGATTCCGTGTCTCGGTCCATACCTATATTTGAGTTGTGACAAATTTGGTATCAAAGCAAAGGTTTAAAGTGTCCTAAGGTGTCTGAAAGACGCATTAAGTAGAGTCTTTTCTCTCGGTGTGAAGCACACTACCTTCTGGGGGAGAGGCTACAAGACATTTTAGGAAATTTCCCCTTCTTTCATGATATATGCCGTGCGATGAAGTATCTCTCTATCCTTCTAACTCATGCTATATGCATTTGTAGAATCATATCTCTATGCTGAGTAAATGGTAGAAGAAAAGAAAATGGAAATGGTCATGATGGCAATAGAGGTGGGTACCAACAAGCTCTGCCAGCACCAAAAGATCCTTTGCCTGAGTAGGTCTCTCATGCTGAGTTTAGGGTAGCTTTTCAAATGTTGGCCCAGGCTTTGACCGCTCAGGTCAACTAGCAGGCGGTGACCCATCCCTCAGAATGGGAGTGTACTGGCGGCTCGAGTTTGAGTTTTCCTCAGGATAAATCCCCCTTAGTTCCTTGGGTCAAGAGTGGATGAGGACCCACATGAGTTTCTGGATGAGATACATAAGATCACCTAGATTATTGGGGTAAAGAGAGAAGAGAGCGCAGACTTAGCCTCCTATCAGCTGAAGGGGGTTGCTTATATTTGGTACCATCAGTGGAGGGAAGGTAGAGAAGTGGGCACAGTTCCCGTGAGCTGGGAGGAGTTCATGAGAACCTTCTTAGATAGATTCTCCCAAGGGAGCTGAGGGAGGCAAAGGCGGCGAAGTTCGTTAACTTGAGGCAAAATGACATGACTATCCAAGAGTATGCCTTGGAGTTCATCCGGCTGTCCAAGTATGCACCGGAGATAGTTGTAGATCAGAGAGACCATATGAACAGGTTTGTGTATGGGGTGTCAGATTCACTGGTCAAGAAGTGTAGGACCGTAATGTTGAACAATGATCTTGATTTCTCTCGATTGGTGATATACGCCCAACAGATTGAGGCAGATCAAATGAAAGAAAGGGAGAGAAAGGCCAAGAGGGCCAGGACAGGCAGCTTTGGCTTTTCCCAGCAAAGGTTCAGTGGCAGACATCGTCAGCAGTCCCACTAGATGTTATCTTCCCCGGTACCATCATCAACCAGTTTGCTATCCAGACCTCAGGGTGATCGAAGGAGAAGGGCATCAAGTTTGAGGGGACAGAGGGAAATGCCGGTAGAGTGCACCTTTCTAGTCTGTGGAAAATGTGGAAAGAACCACATAGGAGAGTGCCTAGTCAGATTAGATATTTGCTTTGGGTGTAGGTAATTCGGGCATATGCGCAGGGAATGTCCTTTGGCTAGGCAAGGCGATAGCAGAGGTTGTGCCCAGTCTAGCAGTTTACCGGCAATTCCAACAGCACGTCCTTCTCAATAGGGTGCATCCACTAGTGCAGGTGGTGTTCAACATCAGAATAGATTTTATGCCCTCTCATCCCGCCAGGAGCAGGAGGTCTCTCCAGATGTGGTCACTGGTATATTGCGAGTATTTCATCTTGATGTGTATAAATTGTTAGATCCAGGGGCTACTTTATCTTTTGTGGTGCCTTATGTTGCTATTAGTTTTGGAGTTAGTCTCTAAATCCTATCAGAACTATTCTCAGTCTCTACTCTAGTCGGTGACTCAGTTATAGCTCGATAGGTTGATATTGGGCATATTTTCATTCCCATTTTCCATGTTTTTACCAATATTTGATCATGTTTTGAGTTCATAATCCTTAATTTATGCTTAAATTCATGTATGTGTGTGTCTTATGTACTAACAAATGATTTGAGTTGATTTGAACAAGAAACAAAGCAAACTGGGCTCAAAATAATGCAAGAAATGAAGATTTGAGGATTTGACGGGTTAGGTGCTATGGATGGCGCCCCGAACCATGTCCTAAACTTTAGAGAATAAAATCTCAGTCTGGTGCTCAGCCCTCAAACTTCAGATAAAAAAAATCTCAGGCTGGTGCTGTGGCTGGGGTGACACGCCAAGCCTTATCTGGAGTTGGAAATTTGACCAAGTCTATGGCGAGATAGGAGGGGCGGTGCACCAGACCCATTCTGGGGCAAAAAATGCTGATTTTTAAGCCAAGTCTTCAAGGGAGGAAGCGTCATTTGAAGGCTCATATGAGCCTTAGGTTGTTTCTTAAGTAGTTCTTAACTTCTTGGAGTAGTTTTGGACTACTTTGAAGCAGTCTTTACTCATTTTTATTCCACGATTCATTTATGAAAGCTTGTAAGCAGTTTGGAAAGAAGAAAAGGTTCTACAACTAGGTTTTCTCCTCTTTACTTTGTATTTTCGCATTATGATGACAAAGTATTTATTTTTCCGCTTGTCTAGGAGTAGCTAAACTCATATTCTAGGGTTATGGCCATGGTGAATGGTTCATTGTTAGATAGACTAAATAAATTTAGTTTTAATTCTTCTTTTATAGTTGTTTGTATTTATTTATTTTAATTTATTATTGATCACCTTTTAACTAATCTGTTGGCTTTTGGTTGAACTTGGGAAAGAGAATCAAAAGGGTTAAAAATAAATACTGAATAGGAATTCAAAGACCCTTGAACCCATTGGTTATAGGATAGAAGTTGTTGTTGAGGATAGGGATATACCCTTCAACCCCGTTTAGTTGAAATACAAGTAGGCATAATCATCATTTCATTGTTCTCCTACAACTACAGGGATATAGGCGTTAGGGTTCATGAAATAGTTCTTGGATGCTAGGGATAGTGGAAAGAAATGGGATAGTAACTTGGAACTAACAACTGTAGGAAGAATCATGCTAGTTTAATTACGTTTGAAAAACTCAACTTGAAACCAACCATGTGCCATTGCCCTAGTCTGTCATCATTATCAAAATACAATCAAGCTTATATTCGTTTAAGTTAATTTTTACATTTGTAGTTTTACTATTTTAATTTTCTAAACCAATCTTCATTTTACTTGTTTCGTAGATTAGTGAAATCAAAGAACAACCTTATAAAGATTAAATTGACAAGTCTCTGTGGGTATGATATCTGGACTTAACAATCCTATATTACTTGACTACCATGCGTGCTTGCGTGCGCTTGGGTGACATCAAGTTTTTGGCGCCATTGCCGGAGACTTGAATATTATTTAATCATTTCTTGGTTAGAATTTTGTTTTGCTAGTCTGTATTTTATGTTTGTTTCTTGTTTTTGTTGAAGTTCATAGGGTTGTTTGCCTTAGTGTATGCCAAGCAAGAGAAGTCAAAGAACAACCTTAGCTTCTCTTGATCCTAATATAGAGAGAACCTTTCGAAGGTTAGCTATGGAAAACATCAAGTAAGCAGCAGGTGAAGAGAATGAGAGAGTTCCAGTGATGAAGTTTGCTAGGCCAAATGTGGAAAACGCTTTTAAAGCAATTGTTAAACCTTCCATCACTAGGAACTTTGAGCTGAAGGAAGGGACTGTGAGGTTGGTCCAAAACACTTGCCAATTTTAGGGCAAGCTGCACGAGGATCCCCACAAGCATCTGATGACGTTTGTAGAGCTGAGTGAAAACTTCCACTACCAGAACGTGTCAGATGAAGATGTCAAGTTGACTCTATTTCTGTTCTCACTAATCGGAGAAGCCAAGGAGTGTCTTCAAAATGAGACTGCAGGATCCATCACCACCTGGGAGATCCTCTCCAATAAGTTTATCAATCGGTTTTTATCTTCAAGAAGAACTAAAGAACTGAGAAGAAAGATCTCCAGATTCATACAGAGAGATGGAGAAACACTAGCTCAAGCATGGGAACGTTACAAGGGTTACTTGAGGGATTGTCCACACAACATGCAACCTAAGGAGATAATTGGGCACAACTTCATTGAGGGTTTGAAGACTGAATCTAAGATACTACTTGACGCTACTGCATAAGGACAGATTTTGTCCAAAATTTATGATGAAATTGAGGCTCTCTTGAACCTCATATTTACAGGGGGCCAGGATTATTCGGATTTAGGCAGAGGATTTGCAGCAGCAAAGGTGTCGGGAAAGCTTAAGGTGGATGGTGTAGTGACAATCAGGGCAGACATTAGCTAGATGGTGAAGGTGCTCAATAAGTTGGTGAACACACCAGCAGGAGGCCAAGGCAACAGGTATAGCAGTACAAATCCTACCACCATCATGTGAGGCATGTAGAGAAGGCCACACCTATTTAGGTTGTCCTCTTAATCCCGAGTTTGTATATTTTGTGGGACAACAAGGTTGTGGTGGAGGTTTTGCAGGTAATGGCTATAATAAGGGTTACTAGAATGGAGCAAATCCCCATGAGGAGGGAATCAAAACTTACAAAGGCCCTAGAACACTTATCAAAGGCCACAAGGTCAGCATCAGAACAGTTCTGTTGAGGAGACAATGAAGTAGTGGATGGTGCAATAGACACAAGTGGTAAATGAAATGCAAAAACCATCCATAAGCTTGAAAGGAAAATGGGGCAATTGTCCCTACAACAAAACAATAGACCACAGGTGGCACTCTCGGGTAATACCCAAAAGAACTCCAAGGAAAATGTAAATGTTATTTTCTTGCGCAGTGGTAAGGAGCTGGGTGAAGAAAAAGTTGATAAGGAACAGGTCATGAAATCCAAGACTGAGGTAGGGGAATCAAGCAACCCACTACCAAAAATTGCAGTAGCTAGACCACCTCCCCCCATTTCCTAAAAGGTTGAAGAAAAAGACAGAGGACACAACCTGTAGTAAGTTTCTTGAGTAGTTGAAGCAAGTTCATGTGAATATTCCATTGGTGGAACTTTTGTAGGAAGTTTCGATGTAAATTAGGTATCTCAGGGACATCGTAGCCAATAAGAGGAGGCATACGGAGTTTGAAACTGTGGCTCTTACGGAAGAGTGCAGTTCTCAAATCAAGAACAAAATTCCTAAAAAGTTAAAGGATTCTGGGAGTTTCACTATTCTTGTCACTATTGGAAGCAAGGAGGTTGTTTTAGCTTTAAGTGATTTGGGTGCGAGCATCACTTTAATGGTTGTATCCCTATTCAAAACATTGGGATTAGGTGAACAATATCCTACCACAGTGACGTTGCAACTTGTGGATCGGTCTCTAGCCTATCCTGAGGGAATCATTGAAGATTTATTAATTAAGGTAGGACCTTTCATCCTGCCGGTCGACTTTATAATCTTAGACTATGAGGCAGATGCAATAGTTCCCCTCATTCTGGGTAGAGAAGTTTTAGCCACCGCTGACACAATCATACATTTCAATCGGGAAAGATGTCTTCGAGAGTAGATGGTCAGGAGGTAGTTTTTGAAGTGTTCAGAGCAGCATTAATGCCACCTCATTATGAGGACTTCAAGATGAAGCCGATGGGAGAACCTGGAGGTTGTAATCAGTTAGTGGAGCAGGAAATGCTGCATGAGAGTTTAGTACATCCTTGGTATGGTCACAAGTCCACTCGGATGAAGGAGTGATGGGGACCATAGTCGTGCCACGACATTAAATCAGGTGCTACATGGGAGTCAACCCATAAATATTGTGCCACGACATTAAATAAAGCTCTTTATGGGAGACGACCCATCCTTTTTAACATTTTGTATGTTTTATTTGTTTTATAGAGATGAACAGGGTGTAAGAGGCAAAAACAAACTTGGACATTGAGCAAAAGAGTGTAAGTCTAGGGTGAGACGCCTGACATGGGACGCCTGGCATAGGAATCCTAGAAGAATTTTTTTTTCAAGTGAGGCTACAAGGGGCGCGCTTGTGACGAATCGAACAGAGGCCCGAATCGTAGACACGGGACAAGGGACCCCTAGAGACCCCAAGTAGACCCATGGCATAAGCTTTCTACCAACTTATTCAACAATCATGAAGAAAACATAAATTATATCTATGCGAAAGTCTCATACAACGGCATATCAGAACAATATCCGAAGCTACACATACATAACTCTGAAAGCCTCTAATTTGAACGAGTTGATGGGAAAAGACCCAAACTAACTCAACAATACTGAAACTTGAAATACATAAAGGAAAATGATAGTCTAGTCCTCGAAGGATGAGGACTCACCAATCCGAGCAGATACTAACTTCGGAAAGCTGTCTAAGGACGGGGCTAAAGCTGCGAGCCGGGTCCTGTATTATAAAAATGATACAACATACAAGTATGTGGTCAGTACGTAGAATGTACCGAGTATGCACGGTAAGTAAAACCTCTTTAGTAAAATAAATCATTTAAAACGTTTCATAATATTTTAAGTATAAGTAGAAGGCTACATGCATTCATTCTGAAATAGTACTCTTATTATAATGTTTTCATGCATAGCTTTAGAACATCGTGACTAACTCGAATGACTCAAAGCTGAAACATAACATTTACATAAAAAATAGAATAATGAGTCAAACCTTTCTTTTTGAACACGCATGCAAAGGTGATCATCATGAGTAATAAATATGCAAAATCGAATGATAATAGTGGGAGAATCGTCACTTAACTGACATACCACGATAGAGCTTACGTGGTCCCAACTATCACACTTAAGTGGGTAGAGCCGTCCATAACTTTTACAGGGCGATGAACGATACCATGGTATCGATATTAAGCTGAAGGGCCATTCAGGCTGGGGATAACTCACAAGGGAGGTCCCAATAATATAATAATATCAACCTACATTAGCGCGTAGTTTTGTGGCATAGGGTAATCGACCCTTAACCCACTCGGTGTTAGACTCTTCTCCCAAAACATGCAATGCTCTATATCGTATATAACAAAGTTCAACATGAAATCATGCATAACTCAACATCGTATGAAACGCCGCTCAACATTTTCTATTGACAAAGCTCATAATGAAATCATGCATACACTAGACATCATATGGATATGAAGCTCAACATTGTGTACTGACAAAGTTCAAGAATAACCTACATCTCAATTATGAAATCATGCATATGAGAAGCTTTATTTTGATACATACCATAAGCTCAATCATAAGTGGGAGAATATACTCCAAATCATGTGGTAAGCTACCTATAGAGATATTTACTCAACATACCACAAACTAGAATTGATAGTAAAAATTGGGAAATTTCACTTCAAACAATGTGGTAAGGTTTTGTTGGGAAAATCATCACTTCAAATTGACATGTGGGCATCACCCAAAGCTTTATCATACTTGGGTCTAATCAATTCATTTTGAAAACAACAACATAGGTTATGGGTAGTTTTAGAAACATGCTTTTCATCATTAAATCTCATCATCATCACACACTTGTCATAAATCACTTCTTTTATGAACTCATCACCTATGGGCGTTTTAGATTCAAATTTTTGAAAACAAATTTTATAAGAAAAAACAATTTAGAATCCGCCCAAGCTTCATAGATCATCAATATAAATACAATCTAATCATACCCATGTATAGAGATTGAAGAATCATGCAATTGAATAAAACTCCATACTTGATCATAGATAATTTATCACATTTTGATAGGGATTTAGGCATGGGTGTCGAAGAAAACACCCACTCATAGCCTTACATAACTGGAAATGGTGAATTCTAGCATCCTCTAATTGCCTAGCTGAGAATCCAATTGGAAACCTTGAGATTTCACCTGGAACCTCCTCTTCAAACCTTCAAACTTGCATGCATGAGAATAATAGCTTAGGTTAGGTTTTCCCCTACTATAAACCCACTAAATCGGGCCTTAAACGATGTAGTATAGGTCTTAGGAACTTAGGAATTATGAAAAGACCCTTACTGAATTCGCAGGAAAACATTGCCAGGTGACCCTAACGGGTGACCTGACGATTCGTCAGGACAAGCAATGACTCGTCGAGTCGCCTGTGAAGTGCACTGGTTAACTGATCTGCTGGGATTAGTAACGGGGGACATAGACTTGTTCCTCGAGACCACGACTCGTGGTCACCTTCTGTCATGCACACTGCCTTACTTTTCAACCTGCCTGCTCACGATCACCTCACGAGTCATTGGGACATGTCATGACTCGTGGGGTCCTATTCATCAGCTACACTGGTTACTTCTACCAATTTAATTCCAACATCACCCCTCGAGTGACATGACGACTGGTGGTGGCTAACCATGAGTAGTTCTCTCCCTCGTGGGGACCTCAATTCATCACTTATTCCAGACCTTCCCACGAGTCACCTGACGACTCGTGGGATCTCCTCACGAGTCTTCCTATGACCCATCCTGTGCCTGCAGCATCAATTCCACAATTTTCTCATTTCAACTCCCGGTCCGATCTTTGAGCTTCCGGGGTATAACAATATCTCCCCCTTGGGGACATTCATCCTCGAATGTTAGAAACACATAAAAAATGCAGAAACATGCAAACATCATATGTAAATACTGATTATTTTAAACAGAAAACTAACGAAATGAATTTTTCCGAAAAGAACTACATAGCTGAATTGAATTCAGACATCACATACATTTATCATAACATAATTCAAATTTGTGCACATGTACTGAACATGGAACCTGATTAGAGAATTAGAACAAAAACTGATACCTCAAATTGGAACTGATTTGGTAGGGAACAGGTGGGGGTATTTAGCCATCATAGCCGCTTCGGCTTCCCACGTAGCTACCTCGACATGCTAGTTTCTCCACAACAACTTCACCAAATCTATATCCTTTTCCTCAACCTCTAAACCTAACAATCCAAGATTGCAACTGGAATTTCCTCATAACTGAGGATACGTCCCACACCAACGCTTTCCATGGGGACTACTCAAGCTGGATCACCCAAGAACTTTCTCGAGAGTGATACATCAAAGACGAGATGAATTGAATATAACTCTGATGGAAAGTCCAACTCATACGCTACCTTACCAACTCTTCTCATAACCTGATAGGGAACAATATAGCAGGGACTGAGTTTTCCTTTCTTTTCGAACCGCATGACTCCCTTCATGGGAGATACCTTTAAAATACCCAATCGTCCACCTCAAAATCCAAATCCCTTCTCCTCACATCAGCATATGATTTCTGATGACTCTAAGTGGTCCTTAGCCTGTCCCTTATCAACTAAACCTTTACCATGGCCTCATGAACCAAATCAGGTCCTATCACAGCTGGCTTACTAACCTCAAACCATTTGATGGGCGACCTACACTTTCTCCCGTAAAGAGCCTCGAACGGAGCCATTTGGATACAGGAGTGATAGTTGTTGTTATAAACAAACTCGATCAAGGGCAAGTGGTCATCCCAACTATCTTTGAAATCTTTCACGCATGCCCTCAACATATCCTCGAGGGTCTGAACTATTTGTTTTTCTTGGCCGTCTGCGGATGAAAGGCTGTACTTAGCTTAACTTGAGTCCCAAGCCCCTTTTGAAAAGAACGCCAGAATTGGGAGGTAAGCTAAGTACCTCGGTCTGATATAATGGACAAGGGCACTCCATGAAGTTGGATCAACTCCCGAATATAAAATTTTGCATAATCATCTG
Source organism: Datura wrightii (assembly GCA_035772735.1). Lineage (NCBI taxonomy): Eukaryota > Viridiplantae > Streptophyta > Magnoliopsida > Solanales > Solanaceae > Datura > Datura wrightii. Next base: position 32,037,780 of record JASDFA010000006.1, read on the forward strand.
CTGAGTCTGTGGTTTTGACCAGTAGAAAGTGTGCAGCCTTGGTCAACCTGTCGACCACCACCCAAATGGAATCATGGTGTCGGCGAGTACGAGGTAGGCCTGTAATGAAATCCATAATAATCTCTTCCCACTTCCATGTAGGAATGTTAATATCCTGCAATGCACCTCCCGGCCTTTGATGCTCAACTTTCACTTGGTGACAGTTCGGGCAGTTGGCCGTAAATTCTGCAATATCCTTCTTCATGCTATTCCACCAATATATTTCTCACAAATAATGATACATCTTGGTGGCACCCGGATGGATGGAATAACTGGACCCATATGCCTCATGCAATATCCGATCTCTCAAATTATCAACATTTGAAACACATAGATAACACTGGTACCGCAACACCTCATCTCCCCCTTGGGAGAAGACCTCCACCTTCTGACTTCCAACGACTTCCTTCAGCTTTACTAGAATTGGATCCTCACCTTGCTTGGCCTTCACATCCGCCACCAAGGACGATTCTAATCCATTTTGCACAACAATGCCTTCATTGTTCGAGTCGACCAATCTAACTCCTAACTCGCAAGTCGATGGACATCCTTCACCAAATCTTTCTTTCCCTCATCCACGTGGGGCACACTCTCTATAGAGAGTCTACTAAGTGCGTCTCCTACCACATTGGCCTTACCCGGGTGGTAAAGGACACTCATGTCATAGTCCTTTAGTAACTCCAACCACCTCCTTTGCCGAAGATTGAGATCTTTTTGCGTGAACACATATTGCAAACTCTTGTGATCCATGAATACATCCACGTGGACCCCATACAAGTAATGCCGCCATATATTCAATGCAAACACCACCGCAGCCAATTCAAGATCATGGGTCGGGTAGTTCTTTTCATGAACTTTCAATTGTCTTGAGGCATATGCTATCACTTTCCCATGTTGCATCAACACACACCCGCGTCCAACTAATGAAGCATCACAATACACTACAAAGCCATCCATACCCTCGGGTAGAGTCAACGCTGGTGCTGAAGTGAGTTGGCTCTTCAACTTTAGGAAACTTTTCTCACAAAACACCGACCACTGAAACTTCACCTTTTTCTAAGTCAACCTAGTCAACGGGGCTGCAATGGATGAAAAACCGTCAATGAATCTCTAATAATAACCTGCTAAGCCCAAAAAACTCCTGATATCTGATGGGTTCACTATTCTGGGCTAATTCTTTACCGCCTCGATCTTTTGAGAATCTACTTTTATGACCTCACCTGATACCACATGGGCTAAAAATGCCACCGAGTCCAACAAAAACTCATATTTGCTGAACTTTGAATACAACTGACAATCCTTGAGGGTCTGAAGCACTATTCTCAAGTGAGCGGCATGCTCCTCCTCGTTCCGAGAGTATATCAGGATGTCATCAATGAACACAATCATGAACATGTCCAAATATGCCTTGAACACCTTGTTTATTAGATCCATAAAAGTTGCAGGGGCATTGGTTAGTCCAAAAGACATAACAATAAATTCATAGTGACCATATCGAGTCTTAAAAGCAGTTTTTGGGATGTCACTCTCCTGAAACCTGAGTTGTTGATACCTGGATCTGAGATCAATCTTGGAGAAACACTTGGCACCCTGAAGATGGTTAAAAATATTATCGATCCTGGGTAAGGGGTACCTGTTCTTGACGGTAACCTTGTTCAACTGTCGATAGTCAATACACACGCGAAAGGAACCGTCCTTCTTTTGAACAAATAATAACGGTGCACCCTATAGAGACTTACTCGTCCTGATAAATCCCTTATCTAGCAAGTATTTCAACTAATCCTTCAAGTCTTTTAGCTTGGCTGGAGCCATTCTGTAGGGCAGAATAGATATAGGCTTGGTGTCGGGAAGAAGATCTATACCAAAATCAATCTCCCGCTCGGGAGGGACACTTGACAAATCATCAGGAACAACCTCTGGATACTCACATACTACTGGTACAGACTGGATAGTCGGGGTCTCGGACTCCACTTCCTTAACCCTAACTAGATGGTGCAAGCAACCCTTAGAAATCATCTTTCTGGCTTAAGGTAGGAAATAAATCAATCTACAGGCACACTGAACTACCCTTCCATTCAAAGACTGTCTCACCCAAAAGTTTGAACTCTACTGACTGGGTTCTATAATTTATTGAAGCATAACATGCAAATAGCCGATCCATATCGAGAATAACATCAAAATCGTTCATGGATAACTCTGCCAAATCTGCTGAGGTGACCTTATGAAGGACTAAGATCGGGCAATCTCTATATACCCATCTAACTATAACTGAGTCACCTACTGAGGTAGAAACTGAGAAGGGCTCAGACAAGACATCGGGACTGACTTCGGAGCTACAGGCTATATATGGTGTCACAAAAGATAGGGTAGCCCCGGATCTAGCAATGCATATACATCAACATGAAAGACTCTCAACATATCGGTAACTACATCTGGTGAGGCCTCCTTCTCTTAACGAGTGGCTAAGGCATAGAATTTATTCTGGCACTGACCGCCAGCTGTACTAGTGGATGCCCCCTAATGTGTTGTGCATGGGGGAGGAGCTGCTGAATTAGAAACTGGGCCTCGTCCCCCAACCTGATCCTGTCTAGTAGCGGGACAATCTCTGAGCATATGTCCAGCTGCCCACATCCAAAACAAGCTCCTAACCTTGATAAACACTGGCCTGTGTGCCCTCGGCCGCACCTACGACAAGCTCGAATGCTGGAGTCTGCGGGCCTACTGCTATGACCCCTCGAGCCTGGCGCTCGCCCTCTCTGATCATGTTTGGGCCTAGATGGCACACTCAGCGCTAAAGATGCTAAGGTTGATGATCTATGGTGGGTCTACTGTCAATGCCCACCACCGAACCTCTATTGAGAGAACTTGTGGTCCTCGGTCCTGGCCCTCTTGGCCTCCCTCTCCCTCAAATGTGTCGTCTCCATCTGTTGAGCGTATAAAACAATGCGAGGGAAGTCTATGTACTGATGGAGCATAGCTGTCCAGCAGTCCTTATCAAAATATCCTTCTATACCATGCACAAACCTGCTCACCCGCGCTTGCTGGTCGACCACTAACTTTGAGGCGTACTTAGATAGGTGGGTGAACTCAAGGGTGTACTCCTGAACAGTCATCCTCCCTTGATATAAATTCATGAACTCAACTTCTTTCAACTCCCTCATCTCTCAAGGGAAGAACCGATCTAGGAATGCAACCTGAAACTCCTCCCATGTGACTGCACCTGCTCCAGCTACCCTGTTATGCTTCAACTGGCGGAACCAAATATGCGCAACCCCCTTTAGCTAGTGGGAGGCCAACCCTGCGCACTCAACACTACTCACCCCCATAACCTGGGTGATCTTGAAAATTTCATCAATGAAATCATGCGGGTCCTCATCTAGCTTGGACCCAAGAAACTCCGACGGGTTCATCCTAAAGAAATCCATGACTCGAGCCACCACCGCATTGCCATTTCGCGGAACATGCGCAATGACCTACTGATTGACTTGAGCGGGCAAGGCCTGTGCAAGCATCTGAGTGGCAACTCGAGATTCAAAATGAGCGGCTGGCTCTAGTGCTTGAACTAGTAGGGATGGATGATGCTCATAACCGTTTCCGTCCTCGTGGCCTTCACCATCTCCATTCCTCCTCCAAATCATCCTTCGAGGAGCCATGATTCTACAATCGCGAATAGCACGAATTAGAAGGCTAGGAAGGCTTTTCATCACACGACATAGATCATGAAAGATGGGACCATTTCCTAAAACCTCTAGTAGCCTCTTCATCATAAGTGTGGCATGCTTCACACCTATGAAAAAGACTCTACCTAATGTGGATTTCAGACACCCTAGGATACATAAATCCTACGGCTCTGATACCAAGTTTTTCACGATCCGAACATAGGCCCGAATCATAGACACGGGACAAAGGACCCCTAGAGACCTCACGTCGACCCATGGCATATGCTTTCAACTAACTTATTCAACAATCATGAAGAAAACATAAATTATAACTCAGCGGAAGTCTCATACAATGGCACATAAGAACAATATCCGAATCTACACATATATAAGTCTGAAAGCCTCTATTTGAACAAGTTGATGGTACAAGACCCCAACTAACTCAACAATACTGAAACTTGAAATACATAAAGGAAAATAATAGACTAGTCCTCGAAGGATGAGGACTCACCAATACGAGCAGATACTAACTTCGAAAAGATGTCTAAGGATGGGGATGGAGCTGCGAGCCGGATCCTGTATCATGAAATGATACAACATAAAAGTATGCATTCAGTACGTGGAATGTACCGAGTATGCAAGGTAAGTAAAACCGCTTTAGTAAAATAAATCATTTAAAACATTTCATAACATTTCATAAGCTTTTAAGTATAAGTAGAAGGCTACATGCATTCATTCTGAAATAATACTCTTATCATAACGTTTTCATGCATAACTTTAGAACATCGTGATTGACTCTAATGACTCAAAGGTGAGACATAACATTTATATCAAAAACTGAAAAATGAGTCAAACCTTGCTTTTCGAACATGCATGGAAAGACAATCATCATGAGTAATGAATATGCAAAATTGAATGATATAGACAGTGGGATACTCGTCACTTAACCGACATACCACGATAGAGCTTACGTGGTCCCAACTATCACACTCAAGTGGGTAGAACTATCCATAACCTTGCCAGGGCGATGGACGATACCATGATATCGATATCAAGGTGAAGGGCCATTCGGGCCGGGGATAGCTCACAAGGGAGGTCCCAATAATATAATAATATCAACCTACATTGGCGCGTAGTTCAGGGGCATAGGGTAATCGAACCTTAACCCGCTCGGTGCTAGACACTTCTCCCAAAACATGCAATGCTATACATCGTATATAACGAAGCTCTATATTGTATATAACAAAGTTCAACATGAAATCATGCATAATTCAACATCGTATGAAATGAAGCTCAACATTGTCTATTGACAAAGCTCATAATGAAATCATGCATAAACTAGACATCATATGGATATGAAGATCAACATTGTCTACTGACAAGGCAGAATAATGACCTACATTCAATTATGAAATCATGCATATGAGAAGCTTTCTTTTGAAACATACCATAAGCTCAATCATAAGTGGGAGAATATACTCCAAATCATGTGGTAAGCTACCTATAGAAATATTTACTCAACATACCATAAGCTAGAATTTATAGTAAAAATTGGGAAATTTCACTTCAAACAATGTGGTAAGGTTATCTCGGGAAAATCATCACTTCAAATAGACATGTGGGCATCACCCAAAGCTTTATCATACTTGGGTCTAATCAATTTATTTTGAAAACAACACCACAGGTTATGGGTAGTTTTAGAAACATGTTTTTCATCATTAAATCTCATCATCATCACAGACTTGTCATAAATCACTTCTTTTATGAACTCATCACCCATGGGCGTTTTAGATTCAAATTTTAGAAAAATTTTTTTATAAGGAAAAACAATTTAGAATCCGCCCAATCTTCATAGATCATCAATATAAATATAATCTAAACATACCCATGTATAGAGATTGAAGAATCATGCAATTGAGTAAAACTCCATACTTGATCATAGATAATTTATCACATTTTGATAGGGATTTAGGCATGGGTGTGGAAGAAACCACCTACTCATAGCCTTACATACCTGGGAAATGGTGAATTCTAACACCCTCTAATTGCCAAGCTGAGAATCCAATTGGAAACCTTGAGATTTCACCTTGAACCTCCTCTTCAAACCTTCAAAATTGCATGCATGAGAATAATGGCTTAGGATAGGTTTTACCCTGCTAAAAACCCACTAAATCAGGTCTTAAATGACGTAGTATAGGTCTTAGAAATTTAGGAATTATGAAAAGACCCTCACTGAATTCGAAGGAAAACACTGCCATGTGACCCTAACGGGTGACCTGACGATTCGTCAGGACGGGCGACGATTCGTCGAGTTGCCCGTCAACTGCACTGGTTAATTGATCTACTGGTGTTTGTAATAGGGGACATAATGACTCGTTCCTCGAGACCAAGAATCGTGGTCACCTTCCTTCATGCACACTACCTTACTTTTCAACCTACATGCTCACAACTCACCTCACGAGTCATTGGGACTGGTCACGACTCATGGGGTCTCATCCGCTAGGTACACTGGTTACTTCTACCAATTTAATTCCAACATCACCCCACGAGTGACATCACGACTCATGGTGGATGACCATGAATCATTCTCTCCCTCGTGGGGACCTCAATTCTTCACTTATTCCAAACCTTCCCACGAGTCACCTGACGACTCGTCCTGTGCATGCAACATCAATTCCAAAATTTTCCTGTTTCAACTCTCGGGTCTGATCTTTGAGCTTTCGGGGTATAACAACGCCACACCAGCCCTTATCTCTAGAGAAATTCTTTTTTCTATGTCTGTGGTGAGATGAAGGGGGCAGCGCAAGGGGCATCTGGCTAAAAATATTTTGGTCAATTTGAGTCAATATTAACTCAAAATACCTTAAAATTATATAAAATCCCATGCCCCACCTTTTTATTTAAAGTCCCTTTCATCCTTTTCCCTCAAAAAGTTGAAAAACAAAAAGCAAAAGTTTCTCTCTCTCTCCCTTAAAACCGTAGCTTCCCATTCCCTCTCCCTCCGTTGTTGTCTTCTCCAACAAGTTGGTAAAGCTCTCATCTTTAACTCAAGTAAGTATATTTCTTCTCTCTTGTTTGAATAATGATGCAAGCATGATCCCACACCCTTCTTCCCCAAGATTTAGAACCCAAAATCACCATTGTTGGTGAAAGACTTGAATTTCATGTTATAGGTTTTATGAGATTAAAGTCTTAAAATTTTCCATTATTGTATGTTATCTTTTTTGGGTAGTTTGATTCTTGGTTGAATATGGTGATTTGAACTTGTAGGGATGATGGGGTAGGTAAATTGAATTCTTCAATGTTGGTGGGTAGGTGCATTAATTGTAAAGAGAGAAAGTACGTGAAGTTTTGAATTCTTGAATGTGATAATTGCTTGAATTTGGGAAATTATTTATTAATTCATGTTGGATGGTAGTAAATTGTTTATTTTTGGTTGATGGAATTATATATTGTTACTCCATTACATGGAATTACTTGAATTGTGAATTGGAGAAGGAAGGTGAGAGGGATAGCCTAGATAGTGCATTCTTGGTTAAAAGTTAAAGGCTAGAGGAGAGTTGAAAAGAAAGAAAAAATTTATGAATTCGGTGTAGTATGAGTTAGTGAATTAAATTGGATTGTTGAGATGGGATGATGATGATGGAAGTCATGAATACCCTATTTGAAAAACTCTCACATATACGTTATCAAATTAAGTGTGGGGTGAATTTAGCACCTTCCACGCTTAGTTAGTTAGCCATTTGGTTCACAAACTAATTTTGTAAAGTTCTTGATTTTTTTTTGCTTGATAGGTACAATGGCACCAAAAGGAAAGGTGGTGAATATAGCTAAGAAGAGCCGAAAGAGGGGTAGACCAAGAAAAATGAAAGCTAGTTCCTCAGCTCCCAAAGCAGGCCCCACAAGGAGATTTGGAGCGAAAGTAGTTGAGCCTCATAGGCTTACTTGCTTTAACACTAAAAAAAAGAAGCAAAGTATGCAACTGAGAACTGGATAGATGAGGGCTGCCTTGGCACTTGAGTTCCCAGCTATTCGGGAAAAGATACATGAGTTGGGAGCTGGCTATATCTTCAATGAGCCAGAAGGGTGCAATCTTACTTTGGTGAGGGAATTCTACGCAAATTGGGACACCTCATTTGGAGAGAGTACAAAGGTTAATATCAGAGGACAGGTGGTGTGATTCACAACTTTGAGGTTCAATGCCTTCTTAGAGACACCTGCAATAGACCTTTCCGAGTATTTCATCATATTGGAGAAGCCACCATACATAGACATCTGCCACACTTTCTGCGGTGAGCAGTCATTCGCCCAATGGGCGAGGGATCAAAATGGCACCCATTATACACTTGCGTTTGCCTATTTGAATAGGGAGGCAAAGGTATGGGTGAAGTTGGTATGTGCTATCTTTCTCCCTGGGACACATTTGATAGAGGTGACTCATGAGCGGATTGTCTTGTTGTACATGTTGACAAATGGGATAGCAGTTAATTTTGGTGTTGTGATTCACCACAACATGAGGAAATCACGCGACAATTGTAGATGGAAATATTGTCACGACAATCTCTTGACCATGTACTTGAGGAAGGCAGGTATCGAGGAGGAGCATGCAGACCTTATTTTACCTTAAGATGGACAGATGATAGACGTCATAAAGGTGAAGGAGATTGCCCCCTTTTGTCATCCCCTCTCTTACTATAGCTGATAAGCAGGCATGAGATGAGAGTTGGCAGGGTTGTATGTTTGGGATGATGGAATTACAACTAAAGATAGGAGGTCGACCAGCCACTATAGAGGTGATGTCGGGTTTAGAGGCACGGTAACTGCTGACAGAGAGTGCTATGTTGATGTGCTGAGTGGGCCTGGCTTTTGAGGACCTGCTTCATGATGATGAGGCTATAGTCTTCACTAATGGTGTTGATGATTTAGACATGGAGGAGGAGGATACTACTGCAGGTTCCATGCAGGATGATGCTTAGCGACCAAGAAGTTTCTTTTCTCTCCCTTTATGATGTGATTGTGTGTGCACTCAGGATAGTGCACCTTTTAAAGTGTGGGGTAGGGGAAAGTTAGATTCCTGTTGATCTTTAATTGCTATATTCGTAGGTCGTAGCATTACTATGTCATTCCTGGTAGCAATAGCTTGATGATTTGTAGGTCTTGGGTTGTATTAGATAGTATGATGATGTTGACTACTTGGATGCCTAGGATGTTTGAATTGTTATATTCATCTCAACTATGTTATGTTTGGTTGCTTTACTTGGAGTAGAATTTTTATTGTGTTTGAGTCATTGTAGTCATATAGTAATGATGTTTCCCTATGATAGATGGATGACAACCGTCTTAAGGGAAGTTTCATCACATTTTTTTAGGATTGAGTCATAGGTCATCTGCTTGTAAGCTTGTTGATATTCTGCTTAGCCGCTATTCTAGAGTAAATAGAGTGGTGATCTTGATTACATGAGTTAGAATCCATGTGAGACGCACATATCTCTTTAATTTGACTCAACATATCCTTAGGGCTTAATTATGAATTTAACTTGTCATCCAATATGATTGTGTGAATGTGTAGATGTAATAACTAATTAGATTCTTGTTGCCATGAGAGATGAGCTGAATCATTTTGTATGTATATATTGTACCATCCAGAACTTGCCTTAGTGTATGTAGGATAACTAGTTGATAGGGAGTCGAGAGATGATCAAGACAGTTCTTTGAAGAAGCCAATTTTTTCCTATAGTTATTTTACCTTCCTAGTCATTCTCCCTAGCAAACCCCTTTGAGCTTAAAAGCCTTATTCTTTCTTAGCCTCAACAGTAGCTTAATCCTTTTTTCTTGTGAGACCTCAGACTTATTGTTTCAAAGTAGTCTTAGGCACTTTGAGACTTGAAAGTGAATGTCCACCAAAGTATAATGTTAAGGGAAAAAGAAAAAGTTGTGGTAAGAAAAGAAAAGTGAGAAGAAGGGGTGCCGATAAAAATTGTGTTGTCTACTTGCTACTAGGGAATTGAAAAAGAGAGATTTAATTGCAAAATCCTTAGTTATTTTATGATTAGAAAACTAGTAGCCAAGTAATGAAAAAATAGGGTAAAAAAAGAAAATACAAGGGTGAGTAGAAGAAAGGTGAACAAGCAAGGAAAGAGGTGGTGGACAAGAAATATGAAATATGTCTTAAACGTTATTAGGGTGGTAGTCACTATAAAATGAAATATCAATCCTACCCGTCCTGTTATACCCCCGAAGCTCAAAGATCAGACCTGATAGTTAAAATGGGGAAAAAGTGGGAATTTTTCTTGCAGCCTCAGGACGAGTCATCTCACGACTCGTGAGGACAGCCCGCAAGCTGTTAGGTGACTCACGGGGAAGGAAAAATAGTTGTAAATGAAAAGTTGGGCAGTGTACCTGGCGGGAGCCCCCACGAGTCATTGTCAGCCCTAATGATTCGTGGGTTGAGTCGTTGGCAAGTTTGGAGGCCAAAGCTGAGAAGTGAGGCAATGCACTTAATGATTGGTGACCATGATTCGTGGCCACCCCTGACAAGTCGTGAAGTGACCCGTTATGAGCCAAGGAGAACAAATAAGGCGGTGCACTTGACGACTGACATAACAAATTGTTTCCTCCCGCGATGAGTCGTCAGGTTGTTTGTTAGGACCACCTGGCAGTTATTTTTCTGCCAATTAGTAAGGGCCTTTTTGTAATTTCTATGTTTCTAAAGTCTAAACTACATCGTTTTAGACTATGAAAGGTAGGTTTTCGAGGGGGAAACTATCCTAAGGTCTTTATTCATGCATGCAAGAGAATAGAAGAGTTATAGAGAGGTGACCAAAGAGTGATTCAAGGTTTTATTCTTCAATTTCTTTCAATTCCTTTTTAGGCATTTAAGGGAGAGTAAGATTCAGTCTCCATCAGGTATGTAGAGTTATGAATGGGTGGTTTCTTCCACACCCATGCTCAATCCCTCTCTATAAAGTATGAAATTCTAAGATTGATCTATGAGGTTTTTAGCCAAATGCATTAATTATATATCTCTATACATGATAATGAATTGATTAAGATTTATTATCGAATTGTGAAGCATGGGCTAATTTTATAATGATTTCTATTAAAAATTTTATTTCTAGCCTTATTAATATTGAAGCCCATTGATGAGATGATCATGAAAAGTGAGTTTTATGAAGTATATGTGAAAATGATGAGATTTTATGATGAAAAACATGATTTGAAGCTACCCATGTTTATAAATATGTTTTCGATGTGAATTGAGTATTTCTAAGTAGGATTAAGCTTTTGGGTAATGCCCACATGTTAAGTTTAAATGATGATTTTCTCGAACTAAGCTTACCACATTGTTTTGCAGCGACGACTCCCAAAACTTTATATTCTAGCTTGTGGTATGTTTTGAGTTAAGACATCCTATGCATAGATTACCACATGGTTTTGGAGCAAAGCCTCCCAAGTATGTTTTTAGCTTGTGGTATGTTTTGAACTAAAGCTTCTCATATGCATGATTTCGTATTTGAGATGTATTTGATTATTAAGCTTCATTAATAGATGATGTTGAGCTTCATTATATACAATGTAGAGCATATGCATGTTTCGGGAGTATTGTCTAGCACCGAGTAGGCTATGGGTCGATCACCCTATTCCTTGGAACTACGCGCCAACATAGGTTGATACTATTATATGATTGGGGACCTTCCTTGTGAGCTATCCTTGCCCAAATGGGCCTTCAGCTTGATATCGATATCATGGTAGTGTCCTTAGGCCTAACAAGGTTTTGGACAGCTTTTTCCACTTGAGTGTAATAGTCGGGACCACTTGAGTGAAACGCGCCACACATATGTCGAAGAGGCTATGAGACATTTAGGAAATGTTCCCTTCTTTCATAATATATGTTGTGTGATGAAAAGTCTTTCTATCCTTCTAATTCATGCTATTCGCGATTGCAGATTAATGACTCCTTGAATAATGAATGAGGAGGAATGGATATAGTGAAGACCACGAGGATGGCGGTGGTCATGGGCATCAGGAAGCCCCACCAGTTCAGGAGCCCCAAGCACCGAAGCCAGCTGCTCATGCTGAGTTTTGGGCCACTATCCAGATGCTTACACAGGCCTTGACTCCTCAGGTCAATCAGCAGGCCATTGTGCATGTTCTGCAAAATGGCAACACAGTGGCGGCTCGAGTCAGAGACTTCTTGCGGAAGAGCCCGCTGGAGTTCCTTGGGTCCAAGGTAGATAAGGAACCACATGAGTTCGTAGATGATATTGTCAAGATCACCAAGTCATGGGGGTGAGTGGGTTGAGTGCGCCGAGTTGACCTCCTATCAGTTAAAAGGGGTCCCGCATATATGGTTTCTCCAATGGAAAGATAGTAGGGTCATAGGAGCAGGTCCGGTCACTTGGGAAGAGTTACATGTTGCATTTCTAGACTGGTTCTTCCCTCAGAAGATAAGGGAGCTGAAGACAACTAAGTTCATGAAACTGAAGCAAGGGAGAATGATTGTACAAGAGTATGCCCTTAGGTTCACTCACCTATCCAAATATGCCCCAGAGTTAGTAGTCGATTAGAGGATGCGAGTGAGTAGATTTGTCCATGGAGTAGTAGGATACTTGGAAAAGGATTGTAGGACCACTATGCTCCATCAAGACATGGATTTCCCACAGATAATGTTGTACGCCCAGCAAATGGAGGCGACGGATTCGAGAGAGAGAGAGGCTAAGAGGGCTAGGATTGAGGACCACCGATTCTCTCAATAGAGGTCCAATGGTGGGCACCGACTGAAGACCCACCAGAGATCATCAGCCCCAGCATATTCAGCATTGAGTGTGCGATCCAGGACCAGACATGATGAGAGAGGGCGGGCATCAGGCTCGAGGGTCATAGCAGTAGACCCACAGATTCCAGTATCCCAACTTGTTGCAGGTGTGGTCGGGGATAGAAAGGTAGTGTTTGGCATGTTCAGGTGCTTGTTTCGAGTATGGTCATCCCGGATACATGCTTAGAGATTGTCCTATTGTGAGAAATGATCAGGTTGGGGGCCGAGGCCCAGCTTCTAGCTCAGCAGCCCCTCCCATATGCTCAACACATCAAGGAGCATCTACTAGCACAGCTGGCGATCGATGCTAGAATAGATTCTATTCTTTAGCATCCCGTCAGAAGCAGGAGGTCTCGCTGGATGTGGTCACTGGTATGTTGTGAGTTTTCCATATTGATGTTTATTCTTTGCTAGATCTGGGGGCTACCTTGTATTTTGTGACACCTTATGTGGCCAGTAGCTTTGAAGTTAGTCTCGAAGTCTTGTCAGATTCCTTCTCAGTTTCCACTCTAGTAGGTGACTCAGTTATAACTAGATGGGTGTATAAAGGTTGCTCAGTCTCTATCCTTTATAAGGTCACCTCAGCAGATTTGATAAAACTAACCATGACCGATTTTGATGTTATTCTTTACATGGATTGGCTATTTGCATGCTATGCTTCAGTAAATTGTAGAACCCGGGCAGTGGAGTTCAGATTTTCGGGTGAGCCAGTCTTAGAATGGAACGGTAGTTCAGCTGTGCCTGTAGGTCATTTCATTTCCTACATTAAGGTCGAGAAGATGATTTCTAAGGGTTGCATGTACCATCTAGTTGGGGTCAAGGATGTCGATTCCGAGACCCCAACTATTCAGTCAATTCTAGTAGTACGTGAATATCTAGAGGTCTTTCTTGATGATTGGCCAGGTGTTCCTCCCGAGCAGGGAGATTGATTTTGGTATTGACCTTCTTCTCGATACGCAGCCTCTATCTATTCCTCCCTATAGGATGGCTCCAGCTAAGCTAAAGGAGTTAAAAGAGTAGTTGAAGGACTTTTTAGATAAGGATTTCATTAGACCGAGCAAGTCCCCTTGGGGTGCACCAATTCTCATTGTCTGAAAGAAGGTTGGTTCTCTTCGCATGTGTATTGACTATCGACAATTGAACAAACTCACCATTAAGAACAGATATCCTTTACCTAGGATCGATGATTTGATTGACCAGCTTTAGGGTGCCAAGTGTTTCTCAAAGATAAATTTGAGGTCCGGGTATCATTAGCTCAGAGTTCGAGAGAGTGATATCCGAAATGACGTTTAGGATGTAGTATGGGGACCCCCAGAATTTGTATGTAAGATGAGCCTACAGGAGTGCCAATCAACCGAGCCACCACGTTTGAGAATTTGGTGGGATTCCTGGATCTAGTGGCTGGTGAATCACTAATCAAAGAGAATTATGAGTTTGTAGTTATGTCTTTTGGACTAACAAATGCGCCCGTAGCTTTCATGGACTTGATGAACAGGGTGTTCAAGAAATATTTGGGTATGTTCGTAGTCATGTTCATCGACGACATCCTTATATACTCTCAGAGCGAGGAGGAGCATGCCGCTCATTTGAGAGTAGTGCTTCAGACTCTCAAGGATCACTAATTGTATGCAAAGTTCAACAAGTGTGAGTTTCAGTTGAACTCAGTAGCATTTTTGGGCCATGTAGTATCAAGAGAGGGCATAAAAGTAGATTCTCAAAAAATCGAGGTGGTGAAGAATTGGCCTAGAACAATGAATCCCTCGGATATACAGAGTTTCTTGGGTTTAGCTGGATATTATCGGAGGTTTGTTGATGGTTTCTCATCTATTGCAGCACCTTTGACCAATTTGGCTCAGAAAAGGGTAAAGTTTCAATGGTCGGAGGCTTGTGAGAAGATCTTCCAATAATGAAGACTCGACTCACTACTGCACTGGTGTTGACCCTACCCGAGGGTACCGATGGATTCGTGGTGTCTTGCAATGCTTCAAGGATTGGACTTGGGTGTGTGATGATGTAGCATGGGAAAGTGATAGCATATGCCTCAAGACAGTTGAAAGTCCATGTGAAGAATTACCTAACTCATGACCTTGAATTGGCCGTGGTGGTATTCGCCTTGAAGATATGGAGGCATTATTTGTATGGGGTCTTATGTGGATGTATTTACGGATCACAAGAGTTTACAATATCTATTCACGCAGAAGGATCTCAATCTTCGATAGAGGAGGTGGTTGGAGCTACTCAAGGACTATGATATGAGTGTCCTTTACCATCCAGGTAAGGCTAATATGGTAGAGGACACACTTAGTAGACTCTCTATGGAGAGTGTCCCATGTGGATGAAGGAAAGAAGTTAGTGAAAGATGTACATCGACTCACAAGGTTGGCAGTTAGGTTCGTTGATTCAACTGATGGCGGTGTTCTTGTGTAGAATGGGTCAAAATCATCCTTGGTGACTGATGTGAAAGATACACAAGATGAGGATCCAATTTCGGTAAAGCTGAAAGAAGTTGTTCGAAGTCAGAAGGTGGAGGTGTTCTCCTGAGGGGGAGATAGTGTGCTTCGGTACCAGGGTCGCCTATGTGTTTTAGATTTTGATGATTTGAGGAGCTGGATATTGAATGAGGCCTATAGATCTAGGTATTCTATCTATCTAGGTGCCACCAAGACGCATTTTGATTTACGAGAAATCTATTGGTGGGATGACATGAACAAGATATTGCAGAATTTGTAGCCAGATGCCCAAACTGCCAGCAAGTAAAGGTTGAACATCAAAGGTCAAGAGGAGTACTTAAGGATATTAGCATTCCCACATGGAAGTGGAAAGAGATTAATATGGATTTCATTACAAGCCTACCTCATACTCACTGACAGTATGGTTCTATATGGGTGGTGGTAGACAGGCTAACTAAAGCTGCTCACTTTAGACCGATCAAAACCATAAACTCAGCGGAGGATTATGCCAAGCTATACATAGGGGAGTTGGTTCGATTACATGGAGTGCCCTTGTCTATCATTTCAGACTGAGGCACTCAATTTACCTCTAAGTTTTGGCAATCTTTTTAGAAGGGGCTTGGGACTCAGGTTAAGCTCAACAAATCCTTTCATCCGCAAACGGATGGCCATGCGGAATGAACAATTCAAACTCTCAAAGACATGTTGAGAGTTTAAGTGATGGACTTTAAAGGTGGTTGGGATGATCACTTGCCTCTGTTCGAGTTTGCTAATGATAACAACTATCACTCTAGTATCCAAATGGCACCATTCGAGGCTCTCTATGGGAGGAGGTGTAGATCGCCCATCGGATGGTTTGAGGTTAGTGAGGCAGTTATAGGTCCAGATTCAGTTCATGAGGCTATGGTGAAGGTTCAATTGATAAGGAATAGGCTGAAAATCGCTCAGAGTCATCAAAAGTCATATACTGATGTTAGGAGGAGAGATTTGGAGTTCGAGGTGGACGATTGGGTAATTCTGAAGGTATCTCCCATGAAGGGAGTCATGCAGATTGGGAAGAAAGGAAAACTCAGTCCCCATTATGTTGGTCCCTACCAGATTATGAGAAGAGTTGGTAAGGTAATGTACAAGTTGGACTTTCCCTCGGAGTTATCTTCCTGCATCCTGTATTTCATGTGTCGCTTTTGAAGAAATGTTTGGGAGATCCAGCTCTAGTAGTCCCGGTGGACAGTGTTGGTGTAAAGAATATCCTTAGCTATGAGGAAGTTCTAGTTGAAATATTGGATCGTCAGGTTCAGAGGTGGAAGAACAAGGAAGTAGCTTCAGTAAAGGTCTTATGGAGGAATCAACATGTTCAGGGAGCTACGTGGGAAGCCGAAGCAGATATGTGGCTAAATACCCACATTTAATCCCTACCAGCTCAATTCTGACTTGAGGTGTAAGTTTTTTCTCTATAACTCGTATTTAGTTTTCATGTTCAGTTCATGCGCACAAGTTTGTTTTATGTTATGGTAAATGTATGTGATTTGCGAATTCAGTTCAGGTATATATTCTAAATCAGAGGTAGTCATTCCGTCAATTTTTGCTTTAAAAGACCAGTATTTACAATGACAATTGCATATCTCTATTTTTTTGTGTGTTTTCCAACATTCTAGGATGAATGTTCCCAAGGGGAGATATTGTTATACCCCAGGAGCTCAAAGATCGAACCTGGGAGTTAAAACGGGGAAAAAGTGGGAATTTTTGTTGCAGCCTTAGGACGAGTCGTCTCACGACTCGTGAGGACATCCCACAAGTTGTCAAGTGACTCGTAGGGAAGGAAAAATAGTTGCAAAAGAAAAGTTGGTATGTGTACCTGACGGGATTCCCCACGAGTCGTTGTTAGCCCTAATGATTTGTGGGGTGAGTCGTTGGCCGGTTTGGAGTCCAAAGCTGAGAATTGAGGCAGTGCACTTAACAATTGGTGACCACAAGTCATGGTCATCCCTGACGAGTCTTGAAGTGACCCTTTATGAGCCCAGGGAACGAATAAGGCAGTGCACTTGACGAACAACATAACGAATCATTCCCTCCAACAACGAGTCGTTAGGTCATCCGTTAGGACCACCTGGCAGTTATTTTTCTGTGAATTAGTAAGGAACTTTTTGTAATTTCAATGTTCCTAAAGCCTAAACTATGTCATTTTAGCCTATGAAAGGTGAGTTTTAGAGGGAGAAACTATCCTAAGGTCTTCATTCATGCATGCAAGAGAATAGAAGAGTGATAGAGAGGTGACCAAAGAGTTATTCAAGGTTTTCTTCTTCAATTTCTTTCAATTCCTTCTTGGGCATTCAAGGGAGAGTAAGATTCAGTCTCCATCAGGTATGTAGAGTAATGAATGGGTGGTTTCTTCCACATCCATGCTCAATCCCTCTCTATAAAGTATGAAATTCTAAGATTGATCTATGGGGTTTATACCCAAATGCATAAATTATCTATCTCTTTACATGGGCATGAATTAATTATGATTTATTATTAAAGAAGCATGGGCTAATTTTATAATGATTTCTACTAAAAATTTTATTTCTAGCCTTATGAATGTTGAAGCCCATCGATGAGATGATCATTAAAAGTGAGATTTATGAAGTATATGTGAAAATGATGAGATTTTATGATGAAAAGCATGATTTGAAGCTACCCATGTTTATAAATATGTTTTCGATGAGAATTGAGTATTTCTAAATAGGATAAAGCTTTGGGTAATGCACATATGTTAAGTTTAAATGATGATTTTCTCGAACTAAGCTTACCACATTATTTTGGAGCAAAGATTCCCAAAAATTTATATTCTAGCTTGTGATATGTTTTGAGTTACAACTTCCTATGCATAGCTTACTACATGGTTTTGGAGCAAAGGCTCCCAAGTATGTTTTCAGCTTGTGGTATGTTTTGAATTAAAGCTTCTCATATGCATGATTTCGTATTTGAGATGTATTTGATTAGTGAGATTCATCAATAGACGATGTTGAGCTTCGTTATATACGATGTAGAGCATATGCATGTTTTTGGGAGTATTGCCTAGCACCGAGTAGGCTATGGGTCGATCACCCTATGTCTTAGAACTACGCGCCAACGTAGGTTGATACTATTATATGATCGGGGATCTCCCTTGTGAGCTTCCCTTGCCCGAATGGGCCTTCAGCTTGATATCGATATCATGGTTGCGTCCTTAGCCCTAACAAGGTTTTGAACGGCTCTGCCCACTTGAGTGTAATAGTCGGGACCATGTAAGCTCTATTGTGGTATGTCAGTTAAAAGACGAGTCTCCCATTATTCCTCATGATTTCAGATATGCATATTCATTACTTATGAGATTTATGTAAATGCATGTTCTAAAGAAGGTTTGACTCAATGTTCAACTTTTAATTATAAATGTTAGAATTCAGCTTTGAGTCAATCGATTCAGTTATGATGTTATGAAGCATGTTAAATTGTTATGAAGATGTCATGATTTTAGAAAGAAGGTACGCAAGCCCTACCCTCAGTTTTCTGATGTTATGTTTTATTTAATGCATTGTCTTTAAATGATTTTACACATATTAGCGGATACTTTCCTTGCATACTCGATACATTCAACTTACTGACCGCATACTTCTATGCTGTATCTTTTCATGATACAGGACCCGACTCTCAGCTTCAGCCCCGCTCTTAGTCGTCTTATCCGAGTTAGCATTGATTTATTGGTGAGTCCTCATCTTCCGACAACTAGACTATCCGCCATTTCTTTATGTAGTTCAGTTTCAGCTTATTGAGTTAGTTGGCGTCTTGTCCCATCAACTCTTCATGATTAGAGGGTATTCAAACATATGTATGTAATCAACTTTGATTTTACATTCTAATGTTATATTCAAGTTAGACTTCCTCTATGATTGTATTGATGGTTATTCAATTCTTGACTGTGTCTGATGTATGCTTATGCCATGGGTTGACTTGGGGTCTCTGGGGCTCCTTGTCCCGTGTAGCTATCCAGGCCTCCGTTCGGGTCGTGACACGTCCCATAGCCGACATTACAACCAATAAAAGTCCTTGTGATCTTAATCTGTTGAAGAAACAAGGTAGTCTCAATGTACATGAAGGGCAAGGCTATGGTATGTTGCTTATATGCATTACATCATTTATGAGTGTGAGTGTTCCTCACTTATTGTGTTCCATGTCTTATATTGATGAAGTTGAGAGAGGAATATCACTAAAAGTGAGGGGCACAAGAGGTCTAATTCAGTGTACTACTTGTTGCATGAGTCACACTTGATCATATTGGCCTTCTGTTCTAAAAAGATGAGTCATTTATAGAGGTTGTGTGTTCTTGATTATGAAATCTTTCTATGTGCTTTGTTGAGAGTTGTTGTATTATGATAAAGCATTGTATGTTTTCTCCATGCTAGTTGGTTGAGTATGAGTTGATAGAGGTGTCAAGTGTGATGGTAAAGCATGATTTTAGGTATGTTTTAACGATTGTTTGAGGATGAACAATGGTTAAAGTTGGGGTGGTGATGTTGGGCATATTTTCATGCCCATTTGCCATGTTCTTACCCATATTTGACCATGTTTTGAGTTCATAATCCTTAATTTATACTTAAATTCATGTATGTATGTGTTTTATGTGCTTACAAATAATTTGAGTTGATTTGAGCAGGAAACTAAGAAAACTAGGCTCCAAAATGATGCAAAAAATGAAGATTTGAGGATTTGACGCGTTTGGTGCTATGGCTGGCACCCTACACCAAGTCCTAAACTTCAGAGAATAAAATCTCAATCTAGTGCTATGGCTGGCGCCCCACACCAGCCCTTAAACTTCAAACCAAAAAAATCTCAGGCTGGTGCTATGGCTGGGGCGGCGTGCCAGGCCTTATCTGGAGTTGAAAATTGGTGAAAATTTGACTAACCAACATGATTAGTGTTGTTTTGCAGGTAAAGGAAATTTTGGAAGCTAATATATATATTGGTGAAGTGCGGGAATGGACTTGGAAGAAAGAAGTGGAAGTTGACAAGGGAAGCTGGCAAAAATAGGGGCTCCTCGATGGCGCCGTGTCACGCTACCATCGCGGGGGCATTTTGCCTGGGATGAATTATTTATGTCAAATTCTAGTGGAGGTTCACGTTACCTCCATGGCACGGAGGCAGTTCTCCGCGATGCACTCCGTGTCACATTGAGTGTGATTACCTTGAACCTCAAGTTCTAGTGAAGGTGCGCGATAGCATTGTGGCACGGAGGCAAGGCTCCGTGATACAAGTCGTGCCACGTTGAGGTGCAGTTACCTGGGAGCCGATTTCCAGTGAGGGTCTGCGCTATCCCCGTGGCACGGAGGGAGTGCTCCGCGATACACTCCGTGCCACGTTGCTTGTTATTCCGGGAAAAATTCTCAATAGTATAAATAGCACACTTAGGTTTTATGTTAAACATTTTGACTTGGTTAAGTAAGAACGTGGGTTGCAGGCAGTTGAGAGGACAAAAATTCTAGGGTTATTCTCTTCCTTTTTATCTTTAATTTCAATTGCTTGTATGAATTCTACTTATTTGAAGATGTATAATCCACAAATGAGTGGCTAATTCCCCTCTTGCTGAGGTTAAGGATAATTGTTGAGGAATGTAATCATTATTCATTTCAGTTTTCATCTTTTCTTCAATGGTTGTTCTATCAATTCTTGTTTTTACTGCATTAATGTTTGGCCAATGTTAATGTATATCTTAGAAATCCAATTTTGATTCTGAAAGGGAAAGGAATTGGACAGATGTGAATTGGTAGGATATGATCTTTTCTTAGCTGAGAAAATTGAGAAAAGATTTACGTTCAGAATAGAAATATATTTGAAATTCTTATTAGTCATCTATGGAATCGGTTATGTATGGATAGAGCATGAGATTCTTATATCACAGAAATGTAGAATAAGGTTTCATGATTCTTTAATTGGATAGGAGTCGAAAGATCCAATCTATAGGCAATTAATTCCTGACTAGCAACTGAAGAGAAGATTAGCTAAATTGAAATAATAAATTACATCCCTACATGCTTGCCTTAACCTCAGCTTGTTCATTGCTATTGTTCAGACTCAAATTATAATCTTGACTTAGATTCTTATTACTTAGTGATCTTAACTCATAAAACATTATTTATGTGGTTGTATGCATTCATAGAGATATCGTTCACTGATGCTTAAGTTAATTAATACCGTATTTCAGTCCCCGTGGGATCGATACTTGGTTTGAAATAAAGCCACTTTACTACTTGTACGACCACGTGCACTTGCATGTAGTTTTGAGTCGAACAAGTTTTTGGCGCCATTGCCGGGTACTGGCAATTGGTAAATTTATCTTCTTAGTGTTAGTATACAAATTCAATATAAGTGTTGACAACTTGATCTTAGCCTTTCTCTTGCAGGTATTGAATTTTTGTGAACGCTGGCAAGAGATAAGGAGTTGGTGGATTCATTTATAGAGCCGGAGAGACAATTTCATCGCCAAAGAAGGGAAGCTCTAGAGAAGAAGCTGCAGTTGCTAAGACAGGCAATTCTGGAGTAGCAACAGAATCCACCACTTGTGAGGGCAGTTTTAGTGCCCGAGGAGATGGCAGCAAGACCGGTCCACGAAGTGGAAATCCCACATGCAAATAATGTTACATCTAGTATTCGCAGACCAGAGCCAAGAGGGAGGTTCGAGCTAAAACAAAATATGGTGTAGTTGTTGCACACCAGCGGGCAATTCACAAGTCTCCCTCATGAAGATCCACAACAACATCTCCAAAACTTTTTGGAAATAAGTGACACTTACATTCCCGCTGGAGTATCATACGACTATGTGAGGCTCACATTATTCCCGTTCTGATTATTGGGGGAAGCAAAGAGGTGGTTGAAAGATGAACCACCTAATTCTATCACCACTTGGGATGATCTTGCAAGAAAGTTTTTGATACGATTCTTTCCATCTGGGAAGACAACCAGACTTAGAAGTCAGATTCTAAATTTTAAACAGAGAGAGGGTGAGAATTTGTATCAAGCTTTGGAGAGGTTCAAGTCAATGTTAAGGGATTGTCCTCATCATTACCAGTCTAATAATGTGTTGGTGCATACATTCATTGAGGGTTTGGAACCACATACTAAAATTTTGTTAGATTCAGCAGCTGGGGGGCAGGCATTGGAGAAGACATATGAGGAGCTTTATACTTTGTTAAATCGTATTTCACAGGGAAATCCAGAATGGAATGTGGACTCAACATGAGGAGGAACAAGGAAAGCGGCAGGAGTTTTTGAGGTAGATGGTTTTACAGCTATCGCTGCACAGATAGCTGCGTTGCAAAATCAACTCAACACCCACTTCAGCAGTATGAGCTTGAATCAAGCACAAGCCCCAGTCAATGCAGTTCATCAGGTATGGTGTGAAGTATGTGGGAGTAGTGAACACTCAGCTGAGTGTTGTGGTGCAAATCCAGACTCGGTAGATTTTGTTGGGAACGTCTAGAGGAATAATAATCAACAGTATGGCAACAGTTACAAACCAAATTGGAGGAATCATCCGAATTTCTCTTGGGGGAGTAATAGCCATCAAGGACAGAGTTTGAATCAGGGCGTGTAGAGAAATCAAGGGGGTCATCAGAATTTTCAGTCTCAATACAGAGGAAACAATGCACCTCCTCCACAACCCAACAACATTGAGGATATGTTCAAAACAATTATAGCAAACCAAGGGCAAATGCAGGCTGATTATGTGAAATTAGCGGCTGACATGAAAAATCAGCAGTTAACTACAAAGGCGTTGGGTACCAGTTTGGACAGTTAGCTGGAGCTCAAAACACCAGGCCCAGAGGAGGACTACCGAGTGATACTGACCCAAATCCCAAGCAGGTCAATGCAGTGACCACAAGGAGTGGACTACAACATAAGGAGGTAGAACCAGAAAGACCACCTCAGCAATCTGGAGCAGTGGAAAAAGATGGGGAACATGATGATGTGAGAGGGAAGGAAAAGGTAGCTGAGATAGAAAGACCCCCACCCCCGTTCCCTCAGAGATTAAAGAAGCACAAGGAAGAAGCTTGCTTTAAGAAATTCATGGAACTGAAAGAGGTACACATTAATTTACCCTTCGTTGATGTTTTGCAGGGAGTGCCGAAATATGCCAAGTATATCAAGGACATCATAGTAAACAAAAGCAGATTGACGGAGTATGCTACGGTGGCGCTTACTGAGGAGTGCACCTCCCAGATACAAAACATGTTGCCGACAAAGCTCAAGGATCCTGGGAGCTTTACCATTCAGATTACAATTGGGTAAAGTATTAGAGCTCGCGGATTATGTGATTTGGGAGCAAGCATAAACTTGATGCCGATATCGGTGTTCAAGAATTTGGGGCTGGGTAGCCCTAGACCAACTACTATGATCTTGCAGCTAGCTGACCATTCTTGGGACAGACCATATGGTATTGTGGAAGATGTGCTAGTGCAAGTGGGCTCCCTCATTTTCCCAGTGGATTTTATTATCTTGTTTTTCGAGCCGGATGCTGAAGTCCTATTTATTTTGGGACGTCCTTTCTTGGTAATCGGGCGAGCGTTGATTGATGTGGCTTTGGGAAGCTAACTATGCGAGCACATGATAAAGTAGAGGTTTTTGATGTGTACAAGGCCATGAAGCTACCTGCCATCTATGAGGATCTATCAGCGATCAACGTGCTAAATAAGGAATCAATTCTATAGATTGTTGACTCTCAGGACCCATTGGAGAGAGCCTTGATGGGCTCCGATCATTTTGGTGACAGTGCTACGTATGAGATGGTGCAGATGCTAAACTAGCCAAAATGGTTTCCCAGGAAGCAAGACTTTCAGCCATTGATGAGGTCCTTGGAACCATTGCCAAAACCATCAATTGAGGAGGCACCAAAATTGGAGTTGAAGACATTGCCTCCACATCTGAAGTATGTATTTTTGGGGGAAGATGACACCTTGCCAGTCATAATTTCCGAAGAACAGACAGAGGCACAAGTGAGAGATGCATTGGTGGTCTTCAAGAGGCGGAAGAAAGCAATGGGTTGGCAAATGTTGGACGTCAGAGGAACTAATCCAGCTTTTTGCACACACAGGATTTTTATGGAAGAAGGATCCAAGCCAACTGTGCAACATCAGCGGAGGTTGAATTCGGTGATGAAGGATGTAGTTTGGAAGGAAGTGATCAAGTGGCTTGATGCAGGTGTGCTATATCCCATTTCAGACAGTGGATGGGTTAGCCCCGTTCAGTGTATCCCAAAGAAAGGAGGGATGACTGTGGTCACCAATGAAAAGAATGAGCTGATTCCCATACGCACAGTTATAGGCTGGCGAATTTGCATGGATTACAGGAAGCTCAATGAGGCCACAAGGAAAGATCATTATCCTATCCCATTTATTGATCAGATATTGGACAGGTTGGCGGGTCAAGAATATTATTGTTTCCTTGATGGATATTGTGGCTACAATCAAATAGTCATAGCACCGGAGGACCAGGAGAAGACCACTTTTACATGTCCTTATGGGACATATGCTTTCAGGCAGATGCCATTTGGTCTATGAAATGCACCAGCCACATTCCAGAGATACATGATGGCGATCTTTCACGATATGGTGGAAGATTTTGTCGAGGTATTTATGGATGACTTTTCTATTTTCGGTAATTTGTTTGCTACATGTTTGCAGAATCTTGACAGGGTGCTAGCTCGATGTGAAGACTCTAACCTTGTGCTCAACTGGGAGAAATGCCATTTATTAGTTAAGGAGGGTATCGTCCTTGGCTAAGGTGTCGGGCAAGGGGTTGGAAGTCGATTGTTCGAAGATTGAAGTGATAAAAAAGCAACCACCACCAGTGTCAGTGAAGGGTGTTCGCAATTTTCTCGGACACGCAGGGTTCTACAGACGGTTCATCAAGAACTTCTCTATAATTTCTAGACCGATATGCCGGTTTCTAGAAAAAGAGGTGAAGTTCGAGTTTGACGAGGATTGTGTTAAAGCATTCGAGGAGTTAAAACAGAAGCTGGTGGAAGCTCCTATTCTCATTTCTCCGGATTGGGAGCAACCTTTTGAATTAATGTGTGATGCAAGTGACGTGGCTGTAGGAGCTGTATTAGGGCAGCGGAGGAATAAAATTTTTCATTCCATTTATTATGCAAGCAAAACACTTGACGCAGCCCAAGTCAATTATACAGTCACGGAAAAGGAGATGCTAGCAATGGTGTTCGCATTTGATAAATTCAGGTCCTACTTGGTGGGTTCTAAAGTAGTGGTGTATACTGACCATGCAGCAATTCGGTATCTGTTTAACAAGAAGGATGCGAAGCCTAGACTAATCAGATGGATATTGTTGCTACAAGAGTTTTACCTAGAGATTCGGGACAGAAAGGGGAGCGAGAATCAAGTTGCAGATCACCTATCGCGATTGTAAAGCCGGTTGCATATAAAGGGAGGTGATATTATCAAAGAAGAGTTCCCAGATGAGCAGCTCTTGGCCATAAAGGAAGCTGAAAATCCCTTGGTATGTAGACATTGTGAATTTGCTGGTAAGTGGAGTCTACCCACCGGATACTATGGCTCAGCAAAGAAAGAAGTTGAGACATGATTGCAGGTATTACATATGGGATGAGCCGTATCTATTTAAGCAGGGACCGGATCAAGTGATGAGATGATGTATCCCAGAGAGCCAGATTGCAGAAGTATTGAGGAGTTATCACTCATCGTTGTATGGAGGGCACCACGGAGGCGAGCGGACAGCTCACAAGGTGCTCCAGTTAGGTTTCTTTTGGCCTACACTGTTCAGAGATTCTATAGCATACGTAAAAATGTGTGATAGATGTCCAAGAACCGGCACAATTGGTAGAAGACAGGAGATGCCACTACAGCAGATATTAGAGGTTGAGATTTTTAATGTATAGGGAATAGACTTCATGGGCCCGTTTCCACAGTCATTTGGTAATCGTTACATCTTGGTAGCGGTTGACTATGTATATAAGTGGGTCGAGGCAACAGCTTGTCCCAAGAATGACAACAAGGTGGTGATGAAATTTGTGAAAAAGCAAATTTTCACCAGGTTCAGGACACCCCGAGCTATTATCAGTGATGGAGGGGCTCATTTCGTGAATGCTAGTTTCAGGAATTTGCTAGCTAAGTATGGGGTGCGGCACAAGGTAGCAACAACATATCATCCCCAAACTAGTGGGCAAGTGGAGGTGTCGAACATAGAGATAAAGCAGATTCTACAAAAGACAGTGAATACACAATGAATTGATTGGTCAAGCAAACTTGACGATGCGTTGTAGGCTTATAGAATTGCATACAAGACACCCATTGGGACTTCTCCGTACAGATTGGTCTATGGAAAGGCATGTCATTTGCCTGTGGAGCTGGAACATCGAGCTTTTTGGGCCGTGAGAAAGCTGAACATAGATCCGGAGCTAGCAGGGAAGAAGAGGTTGATGCAACTCAGCGAACTAGATGAGTTTCGATGGCATGTCTATGAAAGTGCCAAATGCTACAAGGAGAAAACTAAAAGGTGGCACGACAGGCATATGGTGCATCGGATCTTTGAGCCGGGGCAGAAAGTGTTGTTATTTAACTCAAGGTTGAAGCTTTTTCCAGGTAAGTTGCTGTCTAAGTGGTCAGGGCCGTTTGAAGTGGTGAGAATGACCCCACACGGGGCAGTGGAGTTGTGGCAAAAAGATAGGAGTGCCACATTTTTGGTGAACGGGCAACGATGTAAGCATTATTGGGGTAAGGACGTTATTCGAGAGAAGACGTACATCACTCTAGAGGATGATTGAGAATGAGTACTGTCGAGCCGCGACGGTAAATTAGGCGCTGCACGGGAGGCAACCCGTGAATGTGTTGTAATAGAAGAGTAGAATTATTTGAAAAAAAAAGAGAAAAAGAAAAACAAAGAAAAATAAAAATAAAAATTGTTGCGTTGCAACCTATGATTTCTAACCAATTTCTTGTGGTGAAATGATTTTCAGGTGGAACGGAGGGCAAAAATACAAAAAAGCGCAAAGGAAAAAAATCAAGGTAAGAAAATAAAAATTGGCACATTCCAGTGAGCCTGCGCGATGGCTCCGTGTCACGAAGGAGGGCCTCCGCGTTACCCTCCGTGACACGTTGAGGTGTATTCTGGATTTTTTAAAATTTCCAGAGTACCTGCGTGATGGCTCCGTTTCACAGAGGCAGCGCTCCGTGTTACCCTCCGTGACACATTGAGGTGTATTTCGCGTCGGATCACCTCGAGTCATCGGGTAACCCGCACGAAAAAACTCTTTGAAACTCCAATTTCCTTCCTTTCTTCCTATTTCTCAATTCCTCCGTGACCCACACCCAAAATCCCATTCTCCCCCAATGTGACACGGACTTAGTGATCAACTTTCTTCGAGTTTTCTTCAATTTCACCGAAGTAAAGGTATGTTCTTGAATTTTTCCTTATCATTGCTCAAATTTTCGATTTTTGAACATGTTTTGTGGTGAAACCTTTCCCTAAGTGAGAAATAAGCTTGAAATCAATTGAGTTATGATTGAATGATGTTCATAGTATCGTTGTGAGTAGATTAACTCATTGGTTGCATGTTTTGTTGAAATTCTTGCGATATTGTTAGCAATGGTTGAGGATTGAATAGGAAGAACGCAAAATGCATGAAAATGTTGATAAATTAGGTTGTGCATGTTGTTTGAAGTGAAATGTATTGTGATTGATGTTGAATATGCTAAGTTAGCAGAAGGATTTTCGGGAGAATGCAAATGGAGAATTACATAGGTTGCTGTGAGAAAAAAAATAAAAAATTGCAAAGTGCTAATGATGATGTAATTGAATCGATGGAGAAATTTTTATTCATTGTACGAAGTCCGAGTAGTACAAAGTAATTGTTCTATCGACTTATATGAATGCACTAAGCATGTTGAATGCTAAGAATGGCAAAATCATGAATGTCTTATCGAATTGTATTGATTGCGGCTAAAGACTAAGTGTGGGGTGATTCAATTAAACCCAACCTTAGTTGTAGCTAATTATGACTTGAATAACATTGGGACTGTATGTTTGAATGTACAAGAACAATGTCAGGAAGACAAGATAAGGGAAAGGGCGCATCCACATCGGGCACCAGCAAAAAAAGGGTAAGATTGGGGACAACAGTTCCAGCAGCATCAGCGGTTCCTAGAGGTCAACGCCGACAATACGAAACCAGATGGGTGACTGATGAGGGGAAGAAGTGGTATGCTAAACATAAAGAAACCAAATACTTCTCGGAGGAGTAGATAGCACGGGAACCACTGGCACAGGAATTCCTACGGATTGTACACAGGATTGACACCGCTGGGCTAAACTTCATTTTCGAAGAACCCAGGGAGTGCAATCTCCATCTTATCCGGGAGTTCTATGCCAATTGGAACCCGACCTTACGCAGCCACACCATAATAATCAGAGGACAGGTAGTCATCTTTGAGTCCCACCACTTGAATGCAATCCTGGGGGCGCGGGACGCAGACGCTCATGTCCTCCATCAACTGAACATCACTCCACCCTATGCGGACATAAGACACACCTTATGTGGAGCCCGATCAACAGCCAGGTGGGGTAGGCACAAGGAGAGGTGCTACCATCAAACATTGCCCTATTCTCAGATGAACAGGAAGGCCCAAATTTGGTTGAAGATTGTTTGTTCATTCCTGATCTCGGGGGTGCACATGACAGATATCACCTGGGATAGAGTTTGCTCGGTGTATGCCCTGATGAAGGGGTTGGAAATCAATGTTGGGGCGGTGATCATCTCCGCCATGAAGAGAGCCCGACTGCATCAGGGGCATAGATACGGGTTCGGAGGTCTGTTTACCACGTTCCTGAGGGGCCACAATATTGAGGAGGAGGCCCTAGATTACATTCCTCAAATCGACAAGCGTGCCTTGGATGTCATCAAAACCAAGGCACCTAACACTACTTATGGGCCGGTGTTCACACTAGGAGAGCGACATGCTCGGGATGATCAGTACATGGCCCGCATGTACGGCATGCAGATGTTGCAGCTGCGCATCGGAGGGAGGCCGGCAATGGAGGATGAGCTGTGGGAGGTCGAGTTGGACTACCCATTCAACGAGAATGCCCGGGCTTTATGCAGAGTGGGGCCCGCATTTGTGGAGCCCGTGGATGATGATGTCCCTACCGATGAGGAGACACGCTGGGAGGACTCAGATGTTTAGTCGGACGAGGACGGCGCGGGTGATTCTGATATGGGAGACGAAGCACTGCACCTGATGAAGAA
The DNA here is from genome assembly GCA_035772735.1 of Datura wrightii. Classification (NCBI taxonomy): domain Eukaryota; kingdom Viridiplantae; phylum Streptophyta; class Magnoliopsida; order Solanales; family Solanaceae; genus Datura; species Datura wrightii. The sequence continues at coordinate 32,067,027 of JASDFA010000006.1, forward strand.
GTTGAATACTTTGATTGATCAGGGAGTTTCACCACCCAACCTTTGTGATATTTTGCAATTATATGAACACTGGGGACTGTGTTCGACTTAAGTGTTGGGTGGGAGTAGTTAGGTGCTAGCTGTTTTGTTTATGTTTGTTGTGCTTGTGCTAAATGTGACCCTGTGACTCTGTGTTTCCTGTTCTGTAATTAATGTTTGTGTTGTAATGAATCTTGAGCTGCTGTTGTGTTGAGCTGCTGTTGCGTGTGATGTGTAAAAATTTTTCAATTATATTTTTATCTTTTTCTATCGAAATTTTTTGTTAAATTTTTTTATGTTGGGTTTCTCGGTTTTTGTTTTTGGTGCTTTTCTCGAGAATAGTCCCATTGAACCGATGTCGTAGATAGCGACTGTTCCCTATGATGGATGGATGACGACCGTCTTAAGGGAAATGTAGTCGATAGGAGTAGTTTTTTTCTTTTTCTTCTTTCTTTTGTTTGTTTCCCAAACGTGTCGCTAATTAATGGTTCGGAATTCTTGTTATGTGTTGTACATCATATTAAGATGCAAAAGTGATTCATATGAAAGCATGCAAATGTGTTAAACATGTTGAGATACCTAGGCCATAGAATTCGATTCGGTGTGATCGAGGCTTAATAGTGAATTCTTGTAATTAGCTTATTGAAGAGTCTGTGAATATGTCTTAAGTTGAGCATGTGCAATGAGTGTGAGGTGAGGTTTCGACTATTCCATGCTATTGTGAAGTGTCTAGAACTTGCCTGGTGTGTGTATAAAACAAAATGAAGGATGTGGATTGTAGGAAAGGATGTAGGCATTTCTTTGAATAAACCGAAAGTTTCTCCCTTATCATACCTACCTTGACTGTTATATCCTAGTTAGCCCCATTGAGCCTTTAGCCAATTCTTTGAGAGGTACAAACCGAGCTTAATCCCTTCTTTTCATTAGCCGTGAATTTGATCCAAAACCCTTAAGCGCTTAAGAAAAACAATTTTTCCCAAAGTGTAAAGGAGTGACAAGTGTGAACCGGAAGGAAAGCGGAAGTTGTGAAAGCTGAAGAAAAGGTCAAAGGTGCACTCGTTGAAAATGATTAATTAATAGTAGAGAGTAAGAAAATCCATGAATGAGAAAAAAATAAAGATGCATAAATACTCTTTGCTAGTAAGTCGAGTGAGCTTAAAGAAATGGGAACAAAAAAAAGAAGAAAATTCAAGAATGAGAGGATGGAGGAAGAAACAATGCCCGTACTGAACGTGGGATGTATTGAAAAGTGCTTAGGGAAGGTAGTTGCTATTATTGGTTAGCCCAGTATTTACTAGTTCCTTAGCTTACATTACAACCTATTAAATCCTACGTGATCTTACATCACGCGTCCTTATATTAGTGGAGTAAAACACTAGAGGCAAGCTTATGGTTCATGACATGATGCATGTGAATTCTTTGGGAGAGCGAGCGGAATCGTATTTGTATACCCCTACATGTAGTGCTTTGGAAATCTTATGATGGCAAATGGGGTAATTCCCTTATGTTGTGAGGGCACATGCTTGACGAGAGATAAAATTTCGTGTCGGATGTCTTGATCAGTTGATTTGCTTGAGTTTTCCAAGATCGTGAATTGATTCTTGAGGTTAGGAGGTCTTAATGTGGTGTACTTCATTGTATTGATGAAACCATGCATGTCTTCTTTATGATTTGCTATCTTAAATAATCTGTATAGCCGTAGCTTGAATGGTCGAGCCAAATTAGCTATGTGTGGGTTTCAATTGCATGAGATGTGAAAGTATTGTTCGAGGACGAACAAGGTTTTAAGTGTGGGGTAAGTGATCTTGGGCAGAATTGCATGCCCAAGTTATACTCAAATGCTTCATTTCGACTTGTTTATCTATTGTTATGTGTATATTCTCATGTGATTCTTAGGTAAATGTGAATTTGTACTAACCAACATGATTAGTGTTGTTTTGCAGGTAGAAGGAAATTTTGAAAGCTAATATATATGATGGTGATGTGCGGAAATGGACTTGGAAGCAAGCAGTGAAAGTTGACAAGGGAAGTTGGCAAAAATAGGGGCTCCTCGATGGCGCCGTGTCACGCTACCATCGCGGGGGCATTCTGCCTGGGATGAATTATTTATGTCAAATTCCAGTGGAGGTTCGCGTTAAATCCGTGGCACGGAGGCAGTGCTCCGCGATTCACGCCGTGTCACGTTGAGTGTGATTACCTGGAACCTCAAGTTCCAGTGAAGGTGCGCGATAGCTCCGTGGCACGGAGGCAAGGCTCCGCCATACAAGCCGTGCCACGTTGAGGTGCAGTTACCTGGGAGCCAATTTCCATTGAGGGTCCGCGATATCCCCGTGGCACGGAGGGAGTGCTCCGCGATACACTCCGTGCCACGTTGCTTGTTATTCCGGGAAAAATTTTCAATAGTATAAATAGCATACTTAGGTTTTATTTTAAACATTCTGACTTTGTTGAGCAAGAACGTGGGCTGCAGGCAGTTGAAAGGATGAAAATTCTAAGGTTATTCTTGATCTTGGGCAGAATTATATGCCCAAGTGATACTCAAATGCTTCCTTTCGTCTTGTTTATTCATTGATAATTGTACATTCTCATGTGATTTGTAGTTAAAATGTGAATTTATGCTAACCAACATGATTAGTGTTGTTTTGCAGGAAAAATTTAGGAAGCTAAGATGCATGTTGGGAGAAATCGCGAATAGACTTGGAAGCGAGCAGTGGAAAAGGCCAAGGTCATGCAGCAAATTAAGGGGCTCCGCGATGGAGCCGTGTCACGCTACCATCGCGGATGCATTCTACCCCGGATGATAAAATTACGCCAAGTTCCAGTGAAGGTCCGCGTTGGGGCTGTGGCAAGTTGGTCAAGCCCCGCGTTGCACGCCGTGGCACGTTGGGCATAATTACCTGGAGGACCGGATTCCAGTGAGGGTCCGCGTTTGTGGCATGTCACGAAGGCAGTGCTCCGCGATGCACTCCGTGACACGTTGCTTGTTATTCCGGGAAAAATTTCCACTAGTATAAATAGTACACTTAGGTTTATTTTTAATTATTCTGACTTGCTTGAGCAAGAACGTGGGTTACAGGCAGTTGAGGGGACGAAATTCTTAGGTTTCTTCTCTATCTCTTTCTTCCTTATTTCAATAATTTGTATGATTTACACTCATTTAACGATGTTTAATCCACAAATGAGTGACTAAATTCACTTCTTGCTGAGGTTAAGAACATTTGTAGTGGAATGTAATTATTGATCATCTTGGTTTTTCATCTTTTCTTCCATGGTTGTTCTATTAATTCTTGTTCTTACTGCATTAATGTGTGGCCTATATTAATGTATATCTAAAAGATCCGGTTTGTGTTCGAAAGAGAAAGAAATTGGAAAGTTGTGAATTAAAAGGATATGATCTCTTCTTGGTTTGGGAAAATTGAGAATTGATTTAGCTTCAGAATAGAAATATATCTGAAAGTCGTATTAGTCAATTAAGGAATTGGGTTCGTATGGCTAGAACCTGAATTTCTTCTTATCACAGAAATGTAGGTGGAAGGTTCATGATTCTTAAGTTGGGTTAAATACGAGAGTTTTAATCCATAGGAAATAATTCTTGACTAGCAACCGAAGGAAAGATTAACCAATTTGTATCAATAAATTGCTTCCCTGCATGTTTGTTTTAGCCTCAACATGCTCATTACTATAGTTCATACTGAAATTGTACATTTGTTTTAGATTAGTATAAATTAGGAAACAAACTCCCAAAATCTTCTTGAAACTGTTGTCTGCATTATTAGAGTTAGAGTTTATTAACACTTAATTAGATTATTACTGTGGTCCAGTCCCTGTGGGATCGATACTTGGCTACTCTAGCCATTTTACTACTTGTTCGACCACGTGCACTTGCGGGTAGGCATTCTAAACCACCGAACAAGTTTTTGGCTCTGTTGCCGGGGACTGGCAATTGGTAAAATTGTTGTCTTAAGTGTTAGTTTACGATTTCTTATTAGTGTTGACAACTTGGTCTTAGCTTGTCTTTTGCAGATATTGAATTCTGTTGAACACTAGAAAGGGACAAGGAGCTGGTGAATTCACATTCAGAGATGGAAAGACAATTCCATCGTCAAAGGAGAGAAGCTCTAGAGAGAAAGCTGCAGTTGCTCAGACAGATAATCCTGGAGAAACAATAGAATCCACCCATTGTAAGGGCAGTGTTAGTGCCCAAAGAAATGGCAGCTAGGCCGGTTCGCAAAGTGGCAATCCCACATGCTAACAATGTTACATCTAGCATTTGCAAACCTGAGCCAGGAGGGAGGTTCGAGCTTAAGAAGAATATGGTGCAATTGCTACACACCAGCGGGAAATTCAAAGGTCTCCCTCACGAGGATCCACAACAACATCTCCAAAACTTTTTGGAGATAAGTGACACTTATATCCCCGCTGGAGTGTCACCCGATTATGTCAGGCTTACATTGTTCCCATTTTCACTTTTGGAAGAAGCAAAGAGATGGCTGAAAGCTGAGCCACCTAATTCCATCACTACTTGGGATGATCTTGCAAAGAAATTCTTGATACGGTTCTTTCCATCCGGCAAAACAGCAAGACTTAGACGTCAAATTCTAAGTTTTAAACAAAGAGAGGGGGAGAATCTGTATCAATCTTGGGAACGATTCAAATTTATGTTGCGGGATTATCCTCATCATCACCAATCCAATGATGTGCTGGTGCATACTTTCACAGAGGGTTTGGAACCCCACACAAAAATCTTGCTAGACTCAATAGCTGGGGGACAAGCATTAGAAAAAACTTATGAGGAGCTGTATACTTTGTTGAACCGTATTTCACAGGGAAATCCAGAGTGGAATGCAGACTCTTTTAGAGGAGGAATAAGGAAAGCGGCAGGAGTCTTGGAAGTGGATAGTTTTACAACTATCGCTGCACAGATAGCTGCGTTATAGAATCAACTCAATACCCACTTCAGCAATATGAGCATGAATCATTCTCAATCCCCAGTGAATGTAGTGCAGCAGATTTGGTGTGAAGTGTGCGGCAGTAATGAACACTCAGCTGAGTGTTGTGGTGCGAATCCTGATTCAGTAAACTTTGTTGGTAATGTACAGAGAAATAATCACCAACAGTATGGCAACAACTACAACTCTAATTGGAGGAGTCACCCGAATTTCTCTTCGGGTAGTAACAGCTATCAAGGGCAGAGTTCGAGTCAGGGAGCACAGAGAAATCTAGGAGGGAAGCGGCACTATCAGTCGCAATACAGAAGCAACAATGCACCTCCTCCACCACCATCACCTAGTATCATGGAAATGTTCAAAACGATGATAGCTAACCAAGCTCAATTGCAAGATGACTATGTGAAATTGGCAGCCGATGTAAAGAACAATCAGTTAGCTACAAAGGCATTGGAGTACCAGTTTGGGCAACTAGCTGGAGCTCAGAACACCAGGCCGAGAGGAGGACTTCCGAGTGACACTGACCCTAGCCCCAAGCAAGTGAATGCAGTGACCACAAGGAGTGGTTTACAACTCAAGGAGGTGGAACATAAAAGACCACCACAGCAGTCGGGAGCAGCGGAGAATGAGAGGGAACACAATGATGATAGGGGGAAGGAGAAGGAAGCTAAACCAGAAAGACCACCACCCCCATTCCCTCAAAGATTAAAGAAACACAAGGAGGAAGCGTGTTTCAAAAAGTTCATGGAGGTGCTTAAACAGGTACACATTAATTTACCTCTTGTTGATGTTTTGCAGGGAGTGCCGAAGTACGCAAAATATATCAAGGACATCGTGGCAAACAAAAGCAGGTTGACGGAGTACGCTATGGTGGTGCTTACGGAGGAGTGCACTTCCCAGATACAAAATAGGTTGCCCACAAAGCTCAAAGACCCTGGGAGCTTTACAATTCAACTTACAATCGGGCAGAGTACCCGAGCTCGTGGATTATGTGATTTGGGAGCGAGCATTAACTTGATGCCAACATCGGTATTCAAGAAATTGGGACTAGGCAGTCCTAGACCGACAACAGTGATCTTGCAACTAGCGGATTGCTCTTTGTCAAGACCAGATGGCATTGTGGAGGGCGTGCTGGTGCAAGTGGGTTCCCTTATCTTCCCGGTTGACTTCATTGTGCTGGATTTTGAGCCGGATGCGGAAGTCCCATTTATTTTGGGACGTCCTTTCTTGGCGACCGGGAAAGCACTGATTGATGTAGGTACAGGGCAGCTAACCATGCGGGCACACGACAAGATGGAGGTATTTGATGTATTTAAGGCCATGAAGCTTCCGGCCATACATGAGGAGCTTTCAACAATCAGTGTGCTTGATCAAGCATAAATTCGTCAGATTGTGGAATCTCAAGACCCATTGGAAAGAGTGTTAATGAACTCCGATCATTTCGGAGATAGAGATGCTTATGAGGTGGTGCAAATGCTGAATGAGCCATAAAGGCATCCTAGGAAGCAGGAATTTCAGTCTCTAATGAGGTCTCTGAAACCATTGCCGAAACCATCTATTGAGGAAGCACCAAAGATGGAATTGAAAGAATTGCCTCCCCATTTAAAATATGTCTTTTTTGGGGGAAGATGATACTTTGCCAGTCATCATCTCCGCAGAATTAACGGAGGCACAGGAAAAGGAAGCATTGGGTGTCGTCAGAAAAAGGAAGAAAGAAATGGGCTGGCAAATGTCAGATATTCAGGGTATCAATCCAGCTTTTTGCACACACAGAATTTTCATGTAGATAGGAGCAAAGCCAACTGTTCAGCTCAGCGAAGGTTGAATCCGGCAATGAAGGATGTGGTTAGGAAAGAAATAATTAAGTGGCTTGATGCAGGTGTGGTCTATCCTATCTCGAAGAACGAATGGGTCAGCCCCGTTCAGTGCGTTCCAAAGAAAGGAGGGATGACCGTGGTCACCAATGAAAAAAATGAGCTGATCTCTACACGAACCGTCACAGGCTGGTGAATTTGCATGGACTATAGAAAGCTTAATGAAGCCACAAGGAAAGATCACTATCCTATCCCGTTCATTGATCAAATACCGGATAGGTTGGCTGGACAAGAATATTATTGTTTCCTTGATGGGTACTTTGGCTATAACCAAATAGCCATAGCACCAGAGGATCAGGAGAAGACTACTTTCACTTGTCCTTATGGGACATATGCTTTTAGGCGGATGCCATTTGGGTTACGCAATGCACCTGCCACATTCCAGAGATGCATGATAGCTATCTTCCACGACATGGTGGAGGATTTCATTGAGGTATTTATGGATGATTTATTTGTTTTCGGTAATTCATTTGCTACTTGTTTGCATAACCCTGACAGGGTGCTAGCTCGCTGCGAAGAATCCAACCTTGTACTCAACTGGGAGAAATGCCATTTCTTAGTCAAGGAGGGTATCGTCCTTGGCCATAAAGTGTCTTGCAAGGGGTTGGAGGTCGATCGTGCTAAGATCGAAGTTATTGAGAAGCTACCACCACCTGTGTCGGTGAAGGGTGTTCGCAGTTTTCTCGGGCATGCAGGGTTCTACAGACGGTTCATCAAAAACTTCTCCAAAATTTCTAGACCATTATGCAGATTGCTAGAAAAAGAGGTGAAGTTCGAGTTGGATGATGAGTGTGTCAAAGCATTCGAGGAGTTGAAGTAGAAATTGATAGAAGCACCTATCCTTATTTCTCCAGATTGGGAACAACCATTTGAACTGATGTGTGATGCAAGCGATGTGGCTGTGGGAGCTGTATTGGGGCAATAGAGAAATAGAATCTTTCATTCTATTCATTATGCAAGCAAAACACTGAACACTGCCCAAAGTAATTATACAGTCACAAAGAAGGAGATGCTAGCATTTGATAAATTCAGGTCCTATTTGGTGGGTTTGAGAGTAGTGGTGTATACCGATCATGCAGTGATTCAGTATCTGTTTAAAAAGAAGGATACAAAGCCCAGGCTGATTAGATGGATTCCATTGTTGCAAGAGTTCAATCTAGAAATTAAGGACAAAAAGGGGAGCGAAAATCAGGTGGCAGATCACCTATCGCGATTGGGAAGCTGGTCGCATGTGAAGAAAGGTGATAACATCAAAGAGGAGTTCTCGGATGAGCATCTCTTGGCAATAGGGGAAGCTGAGGTTCCCTGGTATGCAGACATAGTGAACTTGCTAGTGAGTGGAGTCTATCCACCGGAGGCTACGGCTCAGCAGAGAAAACAATTGAGGCATGATTGCCGGTATTTTATTTGGGATGAGCCATACTTGTTTAAACAGGGATTGGATCAAGTGATGAGAAGATGCATCCCGGAGAGCCAGATTGCAGAGGTTTTGAGGAGTTGTCACTCTTCATTGTATGGAGGGCACCACGGAGGCGAGTGGACAGCGCACAAGGTCTTACAGTCAGGTTTCTTTTGGCCTACACTGTTCAGAGACTCTATGGCATACGTCAAAATGTGCAATAGATGTCAGCGGACAGGCACAATTGGTAGGAGGCAAGAGATGCCGCTGCAGAATGTACTGGAAGTGGAGACCTTTGATGTATGGGGCATAGATTTCATGGGCCCGTTCCCACCGTCATTTGGTAATCGTTACATCTTGGTGGCCGTTGATTATGTATCAAAGTGGGTTGAATATATAGCTTACCCCAGGAATGACAACAAGGTGGTAAAAAAATTTGTGAAAAAACACATTCTCACTAGGTTCGGGACACCCCGAGCCATTATCAGTGATGGAGGGGCTCATTTCGTAAATTCAAGTTTCAAGAAGCTACTAGCTAAGTATGGGGTGTGCCACAAGGTGGCAACAATATATCATCCCCAAACTAGTGGGCAAGTGGAGGTGTCGAATAGAGAGGTGAAGCATATTCTCCAGAAAACAGTGAATGCACAACGTAGTGATTGGTCAAGCAAACTCGATGATGCATTGTGGGCTTACAGAACTGCTTACAAGACACCGATTGGAACTTCGCCATACTGATTGGTCTATGGTAAGGCGTGTCATCTGCCAGTGGAGCTAGAGCACCAAGCTTTCTGGGCCGTGAGGAAATTGAATATGGACTTAGAGCTAGCGGGCAAGAAGAGGCTGATGCAACTCAACGAACTTGAAGAGTTTCGTTGGCATGCTTATGAGAGTGCCAAGTACTAAAAAGAAAAAACAAAGAGGTGGCATGACAAGCATGCGGTGCATCGTATTTTTGAGCCGGGGCAGAAAGTGTTGCTCTTCAATTCAAGATTGAAGCTGTTTCCAGGGAAGATGCGGTCCAAATGGTCAGGGCCATTTGAGGTAGTGAGAATGACCCTGCACGGGGCAGTAGAGTTGTGGCAACAAGATTGAAGTGCCACGTTCTTAGTCAATGGGCAGCGATGTAAGCATTACTGGGGTGAGGACAGGTAGTCGAGAGAAGACATCTGTCACCCTAGGGGATGACTAAGCTTCAATGATGTCGAGCCGCGATGGTAAACTAGGCGTTGCACGGGAGGCAACCCATGAAATTGTTGTAATACTTGAGTAGATTTCGTAGAAGAAAAAAAGAAGAAAGAAAAACAAATTAGAAAAATAAAAATAAAAACAAAAATTGTATTTTATGTGAAACCTATGTATTCTAACCAATTTCTTGTTGTGAGATGAATTTCAGGTTGAATGGAGGGCAAAAATGCAAAGGATCGCAAAGGAAAAATCGAGGTGAGAAAAATAATAAAAAGTGGCAAAACAGTGAGCCTGCGCGATGGCTCCGTGTCACGGAGGAGGGCCTCCGCGTTACCCTCCGTGACACGTTGAGGTGTAATTTTGAAAATTTTAAAATTCCAAAATACCTCCGCATTGGCTACGTGTCACATAGGGGGTGCTCTGCGTTACCCTCCGTGATACGTTGAGGCTTTAAGTCACACCGGGTCGCCGGGTGACCCGCGCGAAAATACCCCTTTTTAACCCCGAATTCCCTCAATATTCCCTCATTTCTCACCCCCTCCGCGACAAAAACCCAAAAACTCCCCCTTCCCCAACGTGACACGGACCTAGGCACAAGTTTTCTTCGACTTCTCTTCGATTTCATCGAACTAAAGGTATGTTCTCTACTTTCATCTCAATTCTTGTCAAATTTGTCGATTTTGAGCATGTAAAGTGAGTAAAACTTGCCCTAATTGTAAATTGAGCTTGAATTCATTTAAGTTATTGTTGGTTGAGGTTCGTAGTATCATTTTGATTATATGAACTCGATAAATACATGCTTGATCGAATTTTGGTAAAATATGTAGCTAGGGTTAGAATTTGATTGTAAAGAAACTAAATATGATTGAAAATGTGGAAATTATGGGTTGGGCATGTTGGGTAAGGTGAATTGTGTTGTGCTTGTTGTGAATATGCTAAGTAAACGATGGATTTTCGGGAGAATAAAAATGTTGAATTGCATAGAACTTGGTGAATTGCATAGGTTGTGTTAATAGAAGTTTTTTTGTTGAGTGCTATGTGATGAAATGGTATCGATGGTGATATTTGGATTAGCTGTATGAAGTTTGAGTAGTATGTAGAATTTATTCCATAGAATTATCTGAATGCACGAGGCATGTTGTTTTTTTTTTGTAAATCGGAAAGTGAGAATTGCCTTGTCGTAATGCCGTAATTATGGCTAAAGACTAAGTGTGGGGTGGCCTAGCTTAACCCAACCTTAGTCAAAGCTAATTTTAATTTGAATAACTTTGGGACTGTCTGTTTGATTTGACAGGAACAATGGCAAGCAGGCAAGACAAAGGAAAGGGCGCATCTATATCGGGCACCGGAAGGAAAAGAATTAGATTGGGAACAGAAGTCCCAGCAGCACCAGCGGTTCCGCGTGGCCAACACCGTCAATACGGAACCCGATGGGTGACAGACGAAGGGAAGAAATGGTACACAAAGCATAAGGAGAACAAATACTTCCCCCAGGAGCATATTGCAAGGGAGTAGTTGGCACAGGAGTTCCCCAAAATTGTACATCGGATTGACGCTGCCGGGCTGAACTTCATTTTTGAAGAGCCCAAGGAGTGCAATGTCCACCTGATTCGGGAATTCTACGCCAACTGGAACTCGACACTCCGAAGTCACACTATCAAAATAAGGGGGCAGGTATTCACTTTTGAGCCCCATAACCTTAATGCCATTTTGGCGGTGTGGGACACAAACGCCCATGTACTCCGGCATCTGAACATCACTCCACCATATGCGGATATCAGACGCACTCTGTGTGGAGCCCGTTCTACAGCATGGTGGAGTAGGCATAAGGAGAGGGGCTACCATCAGACGCTGCCCTACTCTCAAATGAACAGGGAAGCCAGAATTTGGCTTAAGATCGTGTGTTCCTGCCTGATCCCGGGGGTGCACATGACAGATGTCACCCGGGATCGTGTGTGCTTGGTATACGCCCTGATGAAAGGGATGGAGATTAATGTAGGGGCCCCCGAAGAGCAGTGGCTCTGTTGTTTTGCACGCCTACAGAGAGAGACTCCAAAAGTACCGACGCTCAATCGAAAGAAAGAGCAATCAACTATATGCTTAACTCCTCCGCCATGAAGAGAGCCCGTTTACACCAAGGGCACAGGTATGGGTTTGGTGGCTTGCTGACCACTTTCCTGAGGGGCCTAGATGTTGAGGAAGAGGCCCTTGACTACATCCCGCAGATGGAGAGGCGTGCCTTGGATGTCACCAAAACTAAGGCACCCGACACCACTCATGGGCCAGTTCTCACATTAGCCGAGCGACATGCTCGGGATGATCAGTATATGACCCGCATGTTTGGGATGCAGATGCTACAGTTGCGCATAGGCGGGAGGCCAGCAATAGAAGATGAGCTGTGGCAGCTAGTGTTAGACTACCCCTTCGGCCAAACTGCCAGGGCTCATGCCGAGTGGGGCCAGCTTTTATGGAGCCCGTTGATGTTGATGTCCCCACAGACAAGGAGACACGCCGCGATGACTCAGATGTTGAGTCAGATGAGTATAGCGGGGGTGATTCGGATATAGGGGATGAGGCAACCGCACCTGACGAAGGAGTGGAATGCTTCGATTGATCAGGGAGTTTCACCACCTACTCTTGTGCTATGCTGAATTTTGTGAACACTGGGGACAGTGTTTGATTTTAGTGTGGGGTGGGAGCAGTTAGGTGTTGGTTGTTTATGTTTATGTTTTGTTGTTGTGCCTGTGAAAAATTATGACCCTGTGATTTTGATGTTTATGTTTTATATTGTAATTTGGTATTGTAATTAATGTGAAGCTGTTGTGTGCTGTAAATATTTTTGTTTTATCGAAATTATCGATATTTTTAAAATTTTTTGTGAATTTTTTTTATGATTGGGTTTCTCGGCGTTTGTTTTCATTGCTTTTACCGAGAATAGTCCCATTGAACCGAAGTCGTAAATAGTGACTGTTCCCAATGATGAATGGATGACGACCGTCTTAAGGGAAATGTAGTTGATAGGAGTAGATTTCTTTTGTTCGTTTTAATTTTTTTCTTTTGTTTGTTTGTATCCCAAATGCGTTGTTACTTTATGGTTCGGAATTCTGGTTGCGTGTTGTACATGATATTTAGAATGCAAAGGTGATTCGTATGAAAACATGCAACTTTGTGAACATGTTGAGATACCTAGACCGTAGAGTTCGATTCGGTGTGATTGAGGCTTAATGTTTGAATTCTTGTAATTAGCTGATTGAAGAGTCTGTGAATATGTCTTGAGTTGAGCATGTGCAATGAGAGTGTGGTGAGGTTTCGATTCTTCCATGCTATTGTGAAGTGTCTAGAACTTGCCTGGTGTGTGTACAAAATGAAATGAAGGATGTGTATGGTAGGAAAGGATGTAGGCATTTCTTTGATTTAACCGAAAGTTTTTTTCATTATCGTACCTATTTTGAATGTACATCCTAGTTAGACCATTGAGCCTTTAGCCTATTTTTTTCTTTTGTCGAAAAGTTACAAACCGAGCTTAACCCCTTCTTTTCATTATCCATGAATTTGATCCAAAACTCTTAAACGCTCAAGAAAAGAAATTTTCCCACAGTGTCAAGGAGTGGTAATTGGGAAAAGAAAGGAAAAGCGGAAGCGGTGAAAGTAAAGAAAAGGTCAAAGGTGCACTTGCTGAATTTAATAAAATGAAGATGTATAACTAATCTTTGTTATTAAGTCGAGTGTGCTTAAACAAATGGCAACAAAAATAAAGAAAGGCTTCAAGAAAGGGGAGGATGAAGGAAGAAACAATGCCCATAATGTGGTGGGATGTATGGAAAAGCGCTTAAGGGTGCTAGTTGCTATTATTGGTTAGCCTAGTATGTGCTAGTTCCTTAGCTTATATTACAACCCGTTAAGTCCTACGTGATCTTACATCACTCATCCTTATATTAGTGGAGTAATACACTAGAGGCAAGCTTATGGTTCATGACATGATGCATGTGAATTCTTTGGGGGAGAGAGCGAAATTGTGTTCATATGCTCCTGCATATAATGTTTTTGAGATCATATGATTGTAAAGGCGGAAATTCTCTTGTGTTGTGAGGGCACATGCTTGACGGGAGATTTAATTTCATGTCGAATGTCTTGATCAGCTGATTTGTATGAGTTTGCCGAGATTGAGAGTCGACTCTTGATTCTAGGAGGTCTTAATGTGTTGAATGTCATTGTCTTGATGAGACTATGCATGTTTTCTTGATGATTTGCTATGTAAATAATCGGTATAACCGTAGCTTGAATTGTCTAGCCAAAGTAGCTATGATTGGGTGTCAATTGCATGAGATGTGAGATTATTGTTCGAGGAAGAACAAAGTTTTATGTGTGGGGTAAGTGATCTTGGGAAGAATTATATGCCCAAGTGATACTCAAATGCTTCATTTCGTCTTGTTTATTTGATAATTGTACATTCTCATGTGATTTGTAGTTAAAATATGAATTTATACTAACCAACATGATTAGTGTTGTTTTTCAGGAAAAATGTAATTTTAGGAAGCTAAGATGCATGTTGGGAGAAATCGGGAATAGACTTGGAAACGAGCAGTGGAAAAGGCCAAGGTCATGCAACAAATTAAGGGTTCCGCGATGGAGCCGTGTCACACTGCCATCGCGGATGCATTCTTCCCCGGATGATAAAAATAGGCCAAGTTCCAGTGAAGGTCCGTGTTGGGGCCGTGGCACGTTGGTCAAGCCCCGCGTTGCACGCCGTGGCATGTTGGGCATAATTACCTGGAGGACCGGGTTCTAGTGAGGGTCCGCGTTTGTGGCGTGTCATGGAGGCAGTGCTCCGCGATGCACTCCGTGACACGTTGCTTGTTATTACGGGAAAAATTCCCACTAGAATAAATAGTACACTTAGGTTTATTTTTAATTATTCTGACTTGGTTGAGCAAGAACGTGGGTTACAGGCAGTTGAGGGGACGAAATTCTTAGGGTTCTTCTCTTTCTCTTTCTTCCTTATTTCAATAATTTGTATGATTTACACTCATTTAACGATGTTTAATCCACAAATGAGTGGCTAAATTCACTTCTTGCTGAGGTTAAGAATATTTGTAGTGGAATGTAATTATTGATCATCTTGGTTTTTCATCTTTTCTTCCATGGTTGTTCTATTAATTCTTGTTTTTACTGCATTAATGTATGACCAATATTAATGTATATCTAAAAAATCCGGTTTGTGCTCGAAAGAGAAAGAAATATGAAAGTTGTGAATTAATAGGATATGATCTCTTCTTGGTTTGGGAAAATTGAGAATTGATTTACCTTCAGAATAGAAATATATTTGAAAGTCGTATTAGTCAATTAAGGAATCGGGTTCGTATGGCTAGAACATGAATTTCTTCTTATCACAGAAATGTAGGTGGAAGGTTCATGATTCTTAAGTTGGTTAAATATGAGAGTTTTAATCCATAGGAAATAATTCTTGACTAGCAACCGAAGGAAAGATTAACCAATTTGTATCTGTAAATTGCTTCCGTGCATGTTTGTTTTAGCCTCAGCATGCTCATTACTATAGTTCAGACTCAAATTGTACATTTGTTTTAGATTAGTATAAATTAGGAAATAAACTCCCAAAATCTTCTTGAAACTATTGTCTGCATTATTAGAGTTAGAGTTTATTAAGACTTAATCAGATTATTACCGTGGTCCAGTCCCTGTGGGATCGATACTTGGCTACTCTAGCCATTTTACTACTTGTTCGACCACGTGCACTTGCGTGTAGGCATTCCAAACCACCGAACAATTCTCTTCCTTTTTCTCTTTAATTTCAATTGCTTGTATGAATTCTACTTATTTGAAGATGTTTAATCCACAAATGAGTGGTTAATTCACCTTTTGCTGAGGTTAAGGATAATTGTAGAGGAATGTAATCATTAATCATTTCAGTTTACATCTTTTCTTCAATGGTTGTTCTATCAATTCTTGTTTTTACTGTATTAATGTTTGGCCAATGTTAATGTATATCATAGAAATCCAATTTTGATTCTGAAAGGGAAAGGAATTGGACAGATGTGAATTGGTAGGATATGATCTTTTATTAGATGAGAAAATTGAGAAAAGATTTACGTTCAGAATAGAAATATATCTGAAAGTCTTATTAGTCATGTTATACCCCATAGGATTCCCGGCACCTAGATGGCCTATTCGTGCGTTGGTCAAGCATATTTGGAAGCCATACGTGCTAGGGAAATGCCCGGGAAAAGACCGGACGAGAAACCTGTCGAACCATCGCGAAAGGAGCCGAGGCAGAGCCCCTCCGCGATGGCAGCGTGTCACGGAGGTGAAGCCTCCGCGTTGGCTCCGTGACACGTTGGCCTTGTCCAGGCTCAAGTATATAAAGCCCCACTTCGGTTTATTTTGGATTTAAATCATAAAAATTTCTAGAAAACAGAGAGGAAAACCAGAGAAAGGAAAAAAAACGAAGAGGGTAATATAATTTCGTCCGATTACACTGCCAAACGCAGTCCAAACCTAAATTAACCTCAGATACCGAGGTATTTAGCAGCAAAGAGCATTCCTACGGATTTAGTTTCGTGAAATATGGCCGACAAATCGTCGAGCTACCGAGCTAAGGTAAGTAGAATTGCTCCAAACTAGTGTCTATGTGTTCCTAGCTGTGAAGTGAATATTTCTCCCTTCTGGACTTCTGGAAAATAGTGAGTTTTTGATCGTCTTTCGATAAGCCTAAGTTTAGGCTATAATTATATCGAAAGTGACGTTGTTCTTTAGAATAAAGCTATATTTAGTATTAATTGACATATTCATAAATGCAGTTGGGAGAAATAGTTGAAGTATTGGCCGAGCCTCGTCCGACAGACGGATAACTCGAGGTTAAGGTATGTAAAGCTAGTTCCTTTGGCAAGTTAGTAGCTTTAGCCTTGTATAGTACAATAAACTCCGTAGTAGAATTCTCGGAAGTGGAATGTTAAGTATTGTGCGAGTTCAGTAAACCTAGTTCGCGTTGTGATATCATATTCAGTCTGAAAGTTAGAAAAGCATGTGCCCAAGGGCAAGTTAGTAGTTCAGATTCAGTACAACCCATTATGTGAATAGCAAGCATGTTGTAGAATAAAAAGGAACAGATTTGCATAATAACAGTCAGTAAAGAAAGATCTGATAGACAATAGTTATGGCTACAGATTAGCCATTCAGATAGAGAGTATCTTGGCTACATATTAGCCGTACAGTTAAACAGAGGTTACACAATCGGTATAATTAGTAAGAATCAGTTCAGTATAGAAATAGATCACAATAAGAAGATAGATTCCAGATAGTCTTTTCAGTTATACATGCTTGCTATTTCTGTGTGCTATTTGTTTGTTGAGACTTGTTGTGGCATGTGGGCACCCTTTTAGCATCCTCACCGCCCCTGGGTTATAGCTGTGTCGATACCAGATTCAGATACCGCCACCAGCTGGGTGATGTCGTCCGCCTAGAGGACGATGATGGCCGACCACCATGATAATACGGTCCAGACCACCCTGCTTGCAGGGGTAGTTCAGGTTACTCTGCGCAAAGCCAGTCCACCCTATTTACAGGGGCAGAACACTCTGTGTGCGCTTGTGGCGGGGGGCAGTTTCAGATACAGATTTTTATAAAATTACCCTGTTGCGTGCTTGCACCCAGGGACAGTTTTTATTACACACCCCATGTACACTTGCGCCTAGAGGCAGGACTCTTCGGGCTCAGACAAAGTTTATTGTCAGAGGCCAAGGCCTGAGCTACGTACCCAAGGGGACTGGTAGGAGGAGCTCACAGTTGTCAGATGAGTGGAGTGACTTATTTTTGGTTGGTTTAGACCCGGATAGGGGTAAATAGATTGTGTGTTGGTTAGCACCTTCTGGCTTATGGGGGTCGGTCAGGTATTGTGTGTATTTATATGTATACCTATATGTGCTATTAGATATTGATAGAAAGTGGGACGGCACGTCATCAGGTACGTTCAGTTTAGTTATAGAATAAATAAACTCTCCCCAGTTATTCTCAACTAGATAGACTCAGCTACCTTCTGCTTATATGTCATGTTACTGTTGTTATTCATTTCAGTTGTGTATTTCAGTTGATTTACATGCTCAGTACCTGTGGTACTGACGCCCAGTGGGGCGCTGCATTACTTGCCTGCAGGTACTCATAGACGAGGAGGCGATCCCTCGTGATTCCAGTCAGCTATTGAGTATTCAGCTCCTGTCGTCCGGAGACTGAACTCCAGAGGTGTATTTCGTTTTCTTTTGTTGTATAGTACGGGTAGGTCGGGGCCCTATCCCGATCATTTCTATTGTTATTCCTAGAGGCTTGCAGTCTATATATATTTCCCTGTGGTCAATCGATCCGGTCGTGTGAGGCCGTGCAGCTTGTTATAGTTATTTGTTATTTCTGTTCCTGTTGGCCGTGTGTGTCCATAACCAGTCAGCAGTGGTGACCTTGCCGGTCACGTAATTATTAGCGTGCTATTGTTGAGTTACAGAGAACTAGACAGCATGGTGGCCT
This sequence comes from Datura wrightii, assembly GCA_035772735.1. Classification (NCBI taxonomy): domain Eukaryota; kingdom Viridiplantae; phylum Streptophyta; class Magnoliopsida; order Solanales; family Solanaceae; genus Datura; species Datura wrightii. Next base: position 32,084,981 of record JASDFA010000006.1, read on the forward strand.
TGTCGGCCCGCATAGGTTCCCTTGACAGTAGTATGTTTCTGGTTAGCTGTTTTTCAGGTACAGGGGGCTATAGGCCTGTTGGCCGAAGGCTGTGTTTACAGCCGTTATATAGCCCTTTGTTTCCAGGAATTTGAGTTAGAGCCAGCCAGGCACCAGATGTGCTTGGGCTCACCAGATAGCAGTCTAGGTCCTACTAGGGCACCAGGTGCCAGTCATACCCCAGGGTGGGGCGTGACAAACTTGGTATCAGAGCAGGTCGTGTCCCAGGGAGTCTGCAAGCCGTGCTAAGTAGAGTCTTGTCTATGGATGTGTCGTGCACCACATACCATAGGCAGGAGGCTGCGAGGCATAATAGGATAGTTACCCTTCTTTTCATACTCAGTCGTGCCTAGCACAGTACAGTATAGGGTTGGTTCTCTGAAACTTACCACCCTCTTTGTTTACAGATACTATGGCAGACCAGTGGCACCCTGCTACCGGCAGAGGATTGGATACAGCAGCGGGCGAAGACACCAGTAGGATGCCTCATTTACATCCAGATATAGACTGGTCTGAGAGTGATATGGAGGTGTCATCTCGACCGTCCCAGCAGTCTCCGCCTCGCCAGACACCATTTGAGGTAGCACCGCCTCCCCCAGCTCCTGCACCCACTTCATCTGATCAGGAGCTACGTAGTGCGGTGGTTATGTTGACTCAGATGCTAGCTACACAGCGTCAGCCAGTACCACCTGCAGCTGCAGAATCTCTAGGTGGGCCAGGTAGTTCCAGGGTTAGAGAATTCTTAGCGTTGGGACCCCCTCAATTTATAGGGTCGGATTCAGCGGAGGACCCTCAGGACTTTTTGGACCAGATGCAGAGGATCTTTAGAGTCATGCACGTAACCCTAGCAGAATCAGTTGAGTTAGCCGTGTTCCGGTTAAGGGATATTACTGTTTTGTGGTACGAAAGTTGGGAGAGATCTCGAGGAAGAGATGCAGCCCCTCCTACTTGGTCCAGCTTCTCAGAGGCTTTCCTGGACCACTATTTACCCCGGGAAGTCAGACAGGCCTGGATGGACCAGTTTTCACACTTAGAGCAGGGAGCCAGGAGCGTTCGTGAGTATTCTTTACAGTTCGACTCCTTAGCCCGCTATGCTCCAGCATTTGTGGACACCATGTCGTCCAGAGTCCACCGCTTTATTATGGGCCTGAATCAAGAGTACATAGAGACGTGCATGACGGCTACTTTGAGAGAGGACATGGACATAGCCAGGGTACAGGCCTTCACACAGACAATTGAGGGCTTGAGACAGCGGCAGCGGGGTGACAGACATGCGACTTTAGAGTAGTGCCATAGAAGCAGACCCGCTGAGATTCGAGGGGAAATCCCTAGGGGGCTGAGACCACAGTTTTCAGATAGGCCACCCAGATCTTTACCTCCGGTACAGTAGCAGAGAGGCAGATTTGTTCGTCGGAGTCAATCAGAGTCCGGTAGCAGTTCACGGACAGTAGCCTCACCTCAACAGCGGAGGGTAGAACAGAGTAGATTTGTAGCTACCCCTTGTCCTATATGCCACCGACTACATGCTGGAGCCTACAGGCAAGGCTTCCCAGGGTGCTATTACTACGGACAGGAAGGGCATTTAATGAGAGATTGTCCATCCAGGGGACAGGGTAGCCGGGATGATCTGGATAGAGCATCAGCAGGGCCACGGTTCCAGCAGCCTCAGTAGGGCGCAGACCCTCAGGTTCAGTAAATAGGGGCCGAGGTAGACCAGGAGCCTCTGGCTCAGGTGCAGGCCCCAGCCGTACCTATGCATTACCAGGGAGGCAGGATTCAGAGGCATCTCCCGATGTGGTCACAGGTACATTGATTATCTGCTCGTACCCTGTTTATGTGTTGATTGATCCAGGATCCACCCTATCGTATGTTACCCCATTTGTGGCACGAAAGTTCAATATTGCACCAGAATTATTACAGCAGCCCTTTTCGGTATCCACACTCGTCGGTGACTTGATCGTGGCTAGCAGAATTTACCGGGGGTGTGAGTAGAGGTTGCTGATCGTCAGACCACAGTAGATCTGGTCGAGCTAGAAATGATAGACTTCGATGCCATAATGGGTATGGATTGGCTAGTGCCGTGCTTTGCCAATGTTGAATGTTGGACCAAGACGGTCCGATTCCACTTTCCAGGAGAAGCAGTGCGGGAGTGGAAGGGCAGCACCGCTACGCCAAAAGGTAAGTTTATTTCCTACCTTCAGGCAAGGAAATTGATATCTAAGGGATGTATTTACCATCTGGTCAGAGTTCAGGATATCCGAGCAGAATCTCCGACACTCCAGTCTGTTCCGGTGGTGAACGAGTTCCCTGATGTGTTTTCGGATGAGTTACCTGGTATACCCCCAGAAAGGGAAATAGATTTTGCTATTGATTTATTACTAGGCACCCAGCCGATATCGATTCCTCCTTATCGCATGGCTCCTGCAGAACTCAGAGAATTGAAGGAGCAGCTGAAAGACTTGTTGGATAAAGGTTTTATTAGGCCGAGTACTTCACCATGGGGTGCGCCAGTTCTATGTGTGAGAAAGAAAGATGGCTCACTCCGTATGTGCATAGATTATCGGCAATTAAACAAAGTTACAGTGAAGAACAAGTACCCGCTTCCTAGGATTGATGATTTATTTGATCAGTTACAAGGAGCCAGATATTTTTCTAAGATTGACTTGCGGTCCAGATATCACCAGGTTCGAGTTCGTGAGAGAGATATTCCTAAAACGGCGTTCAGGACCCGATATGGACACTTTGAATTTTTAGTTATGTCCTTTGGGTTACCGAATGCCCCAGCAGTATTCATGGACCTGATGAACAGTATTTTCAGACCTTTCTTGGACTTGTTCGTAATAGTGTTTATTGATGATATTCTGGTGTATTCTCGCTCTAAAGCAGATCACCGGACTCGTTTGCGGACAGTGCTCCAGATCCTCAGGGACCGCCAGTTATATGCTAAATTCTCTAAGTGTGAATTCTGGCTTAATTCAGTAGCCTTTTTGGGACATATTGTGTCGGATGCTGGTATACACGTTGACACGCAAAAGATAGAAGCAGTCAAGTCATGGCCCAAGCCTACCACTCCGACCGAGGTTCGCATTTTTCTGGGATTAGAGGGATATTACAGGAGGTTTGTTGAGGGATTCTCTACCATAGCAGCACCTCTGACTAAACTGACACAGAAAGCAGCAAAGTTTCAGTGGACAGACGCATGCAAGCACAACTTCCAAGAATTGAAAGATAGATTGAGCTCCGCTCCAGTGTTAGCCTTTCCGGAAGGTACAGAAGGTTATTCAGTATATTGCGACGCATCAGGCGTTGGGTTAGGTTGTGTGTTGATGCAGCATGGTAAGGTGATTGCATATGCTTCTAGACAGCTGAGGAAACACGAGAGGAATTATCCTACCCACGACCTGGAGTTAGCCGCAGTGATCCACGCCTTGAAAATGTGGAGACATTACCTGTACGGCGTCCATGTTGATATTTTCACAGATCACAAGATCCTACAGTATATCTTCACTCAGAGGGAGCTGAATCTGCGGCAACGTCGCTGGTTGGAGTTGTTAAAAGATTATGATGTGAACATTCTGTACCACCCGGGAAAAGCTAATGTTGTAGCAGATGCTCTCCGTCGAAAGTCCATGGGGAGCTTGGCGTATTTGCAGCCCGAGCAGCGGGAATTGGTCAGGGAAATACATCAGTTAGCTAGCCTAGCCGTTCGTGTAGCAGAAACAGAGGACGGTAGAGCGGTAATTCAGGACACTGCCGTGTCATCGTTGGTTGTGGAAGTGAAAGAACGGCAATTTGAGGATCCTGACCTAGTTCAACTTAAAGATTACATTCCGCTAGGGAAGGTGCTAGGGTTCCAGGTAACAGAGGATGGAGTGCTGCATTGTAAAGATCGTTTATGTGTTCCCAATTTTCAGACCTCCGCCAGCGGATTATGAACGAGGTACATTACGCCCGTTATTCCCTTCACCCCGATACGACAAAAATGTACCATGACATCAAAGATAACTACTGGTAGCCAGGTATGAAAGGGAAATTGCTGAATTTGTAGCCCAGTGTCCTAACTGCCAGGTGAAAGCAGAACACCAGAAGCTAGGCGGGTTAACTCAGGACATAGCTGTACCTCTTTGGAAATGGGAAGCAGTGAATATGGATTTTGTGGCAGGATTACCCCGTACCAGGCACATACATGACTCTATATGGGTGATAGTTGACAGATTGACTAAATCAGCTCATTTCCCACTAGTAAAAACTACTTTATCGGCTGAAGATTATGCAGAGTTGTATATCCGAGAGATAGTCAGATTGCACGGAGTGCCAATATCCATTATTTCAGACAGAGGAGCGCAATTCACGGTTAGGTTTTGGCAATCATTCCAGAAGGGACTGGGAACGTAGATTAATCTGAGCACAGCTTTCCACCCTCAGACAGACGGACAGGCTGAGCGCACTATTCAGACGCTCGAGGATATGCTGCGAGCGTGTGTGCTAGACTTTGGTGGTAGCTGGGACAAGCATTGCCGCTGATAGAATTTGCTTATAATAATAGTTATCACTCGTCTATTCAGATGGCACCTTTTGAGGCTTTATACGGACGAAAGTGCAGATCGCCAGTTGGCTGGTTCGAAGTAGGGGAATCAGCGATGATTGGGCTAGACATTGTTCAGCAGTCTGAAGAGAAAGTAAAGCTTATCAGAGAACGCCTATTGACTGCACAGAGTCACCAAAAATCATATGCAGATGTACGACACAGAGACCTGGAGTTCAATGTGAATGACTGGGTATTTCTGAAAGTGTCTCCGATGAAAGGGGTGATGAGATTCGGTAAGAAAGGTAAGCTCAGTCCAAGGTTTGTTAGGCCTTATCAGATTCGTCGGAGGATAGGCCAAGTAGCATATGAGTTGAACTTGCCTCTAGAGCTAGAATCCGTTCATCCCGTCTTTCATGTGTCCATGCTGAGGAAATGCATAGGAGACCCATCCAGAACAGTCCCAGTCCAGGATATCCAGGTTACCGAAGAGCTGGCCTATGAAGAGGTTCCAGTAGCCATCCTAGACAGGCAGGTTCGTAGACTGGGAACTAAGGATATTGCATCTGTCAAGGTGTTGTGGCGTAACAGGAACCGAGAGGAGATGACGTGGGAAGCTGAAGAAGATATGAAAGCTAGATATCCCCACCTATTCCAGACCTAGTCAGGCGATAGGTATATCCATATTATTACTTATGTAGTACCTTATGGTTGTATATGTATAAGTGAGAAAGATTGATGTTTAGCTATCCAGTAAATCTTAAAGCATTGCATGCAGTACCTGTGTTGGACTTTTGTGCATTTCAGGTTTTTGCTATAGTCCATATTACAGGGGAGACTCTGCCGAAATTTTCCTAGGTAGTAAGTTGAGAAGTCCTCTAGATAGAAGTTTACATTTGAGGATGAATGTTCTTAAGGGGGGGAGGATGTTATACCCCGTAGGATTCCCGGCACCTAGATGGCCTATTCGTGCGTTGGTCAAACATATTTGGAAGCCATACGTGCTAGGGAAAGGCCCGGGAAAAGACCGGACGAGAAACCTGTCGAACCATCGCGAAAGGAGCCGAGGCAGAGCCCCTCCGCGATGGCAGCGTGTCACGGAGGTGAAGCCTCCACGTTGGCTCCGTGACACATTGGCCTTGTCCAGGCTCAAGTATATAAAGCCCCACTTCGGTTTATTTTGGATTTAAATCATAAAAACTTCTAGAAAACAGAGAGGAAAACCAGAGAAAGGAAAAAGAACGAAGAGGGTAATATAATTTTGTCTGATTACGCTGCCAAACGCAGTCCAAACCTAAATTAACCTCAGATACCGAGGTATTTAGCAGCAGAGAGCATTCCTACGGATTTAGTTTCGTGAAATACGACCGACGAATCATCGAGCTACCGAGATAAGGTAAGTAGAATTGCTCCAAACTAGTGTCTATGTGTTCCTAGCTGTGAAGTGAATATTTCTCCCTTCTGGACTTCTGGAAAATAGCGAGTTTTTGATCGTCTTTCGATAAGCCTAAGTTTAGGCTGTAATTATATCGAAAGTGATGTTGTTCTTTAGAATAAAGCTATATTTAGTATTAATTGACATATTCATGAATGCAGTTGGGAGAAATAGTTGAAGTATTGGCCGAGCCTCATCCGACAGACGGATAACTCGAGGTTAAGGTATGTAAAGCTAGTTCCTTCGGCAAGTTAGTAGCTTTAGCCTTGTATAGTACAATAAACTCCGTAGTAGAATTCTAGGAAGTGGAATGTTAAGTATTGTGCGAGTTTAGTAAAACTAGTTCGCGTTGTGATATCATATTCAGTCTGAAAGTTAGAAAAGCATGTGCCCAAGGGCAAGTTAGTAGTTCAGATTCAGTACAGCCCATTATGTGAATAGCAAGCATGTTGTAGAATAAAAAGGAACAGATTTGCATAATAACATTCAGTAAAGAAAGATCTGATAGACAACAGTTATGGCTATAGATTAGCCATTCAGACAGATAGTATCTTGGCTACAGATTAGCGATACAGTTAAACAGAGGTTACAGAATCGGTATAATTAGTAAGAATCAGTTTAGTATAAAAACAGATCAGAATAAGAAGATAGATTCCAGATAGTCTTTTCAGTTATACATGCTTGCTATTTCTGTGTGCTATTTGTTTGTTGAGACTTGTTGGGGCATGTGGGCACCCTTTTAGCATCCTCACCGCCCCTCGGTTATAGCTGTGTCGATACCAGATTCAGATACCGCCACCAGCTGGGCGATGCCGTCCGCCTAGAGGACGATGATGGCCGACCACCATGATAATACGGTCCAGACCACCCTGCTTGCAGGGGTAGTTCAATTTACTCTGCGCAGAACCAGTCCACCCTGTTTACAGGGGTAGAACAATCTGTGAGCGCTTGTGGCCAGCGGCAGTTTCAGATACAGATTTTTATAAAATTACCCTATTGCGTGCTTGCACCCAGGGGCAGTTTTTATTACACACCCCGTGTACACTTGCTCCCAGAGGCAGGAGTCTTCGGGCTCAGACACAGTTTATTGTCAGAGGCTAAGGCCTGAGCTACGTACCCAAGGGGACCGGTAGGAGGAGCTCACAGTTGTCAGATGAGTGGAGTGACTTATTTTTGGTTGGTTTAGACCCGGGTAGGGGTAAATAGATTGTGTGTTGGTTGGCACCTTCTGGCTTATGGGGGTCGGTCAGGTATTGTGTGTATTTATATGTATACCTATATGTGCTATTACATACTGATAGATAGTGGGATGGTACGTCATCAGGTACGTTCAGTTTAGTTATAGAATAAATAAACTCTCCCCAGTTATTCTCAACTAGATAGACTAAGCTACCTTCTGCGTATATGTCATGTTACTGTTGTTATTCATTTCAGTTATGTATTTCAGTTGCTTTACATGCTCAGTACCTGTGGTACTGACGATCAGTGGGGTGCTGGATTACTTGCCTGCAGGTACTCATAGACGAGGAGGCAATCCCTCGTGATTCCAGTCAGCTATTGAGTATTCAGCTCCTGTCGTCCGGAGACTGAACTCCAGAGGTGTATTTCGTTTTCTTTTGTTGTACAGTATGGGTAGGTCGGGGCCCTGTCCCGATCATTTCTATTGTTATTCCTAGAGGCTTGCGGTCTATATATATTTCCCTGTGGTCAGTCGGGCCGGTCGTGTGAGGCCGTGCAGCTTTTTATAGTTATTTGTTATTTCTGTTCCTGTTGGCTGTGTGTGGCCATAACCAGTCAGTAGTGGTGACCTTGCCGGTCACGTAATTATTAGCGTGCTATTGTTGAGTTACAGAGAACTAGACAGCATGGTGGCCTTGTCGGCCTGCATAGGTTCCCTTAACAGTAGTATGTTTCTGGTAAGCTGTTTTTCAGGTATAGGTGGCTATAGGTCTGTTGGCCGGAGGCTGTGTTTACAGCCGTTATATAGCCCTTTGTTACCAGGAATTTGAGTTAGAGCCAGCCAGGCACCAAATGTGCTTGGGCTCACCAGATAGCAGTCTAGGTCCTACTAGGGCATCAGGTGCCAGTCATACCCCCCAGGGCGGGGCGTGACAAGTCATTTATGGAATCAGTTATGTATGGCTAGAGCATGAGATTCTTATATCACAGAAATGTAGAATAAGGTTTCATGATTCTTTAATTGGACAGGAGTCGAAACATCCAATCCATAGGCAATTAATTCCTGACTAGCAATCGAAGAGAAGATTAGCTGAATTGAATTAATAAATTACATCCCTGCATGCTTGCCTTAACCTCATCTTGTTCATTGCTATTGTTCAGACTCAAATTATAATCTTGACTTAGATTCTTATTACTTAGTGATCTTAACTCATAAAACATTATTTATTTGGTTGTTTGCATTCATAGAGATATCATTCAATGACGCTTAAGTTAATTAACACCGTAGTTCTGTCCCTGTTGGATCGATACTTGGCTTGAAATAAAGCCACTTTACTACTTGTATGACCACGTGCACTTGCGTGTAGTTTTGAGTCGAACAACATCATTTGAAGGATCATCTGTAAATATAAGCCTTAGGTCAATTCTTAAGTAGTTTTGACTTATTGGAGTAGTTTTGGAATTCTTTCAAGCGGTCTTTACTCATTTTTATTCCGTAGTTCATTCATGAAAGCTTGTAAGCAGTTTGGAAGGAAGACAAGGTTCTACAACTAGGTTTTCTCTTCTTTACTTTGTATTTTCGCATGACGATAACTAAGTATTTTTTTTGCTTGTCTATGAGTGGCTAAACTCATATTCTAGGGTTGTGGCCATGGTGAATGGTTGATTGTTCAACAGACTAAATAAACTTAGTTTTGATTCTTCTTTTATGGTTGTTTGTATTTATTTGTTTTAATTTATTATCTATGAGATTGATCACCTTGTAAGTAATCTATTGGCTTTTGGTTAAACTTGAGAAAGAGAATCAAAAGGGTTAAAAATAAATACAGAACGGGAATTCAAAGACGCTTAAACCCATTGGTGATAGGATAGAAGTTTTTGTTGAGGCTAGGGATATACCCTTCAATCCCATTTAGATGAAATACAAGTAGCCATATTCATTGTTTCACTGTTCTCCTGCGACCATAGGGATACAGGCGTTAAGGTTCATGAAATAGTTCTCGGATGCTAAGGATATTGGTAAGAAATAGGATAGTACCTTGCAACTAACAACTATAGGAAGAATCATGCTAATTTAATTACATCTGAAAAACTCAACCTGAAACCAACCAAGTGTCATTGCCCTAGTCTGTCATCGTTATCGAAATACAATCAAGCTTGCATTCGTTTTAGTTAATTTTTACATTTGAAGTTTTAGTATTTTAATTTTCCAAATCAATCTTCATTTTACTTGTTTCGTAGATTAGTGAAATCAAAGTACAACCATATAATGATTAAATTGACAAGTACCTATGGGTACACTATCTGGACTTAACAATCTTGTATTACTTGATGACCACATGTGCTTGCGTGCGCTTGGGAGACATCATGGGTATACATAAATTTCCCTGTCACAGTCCTCCAGAAAGTCACCTCAGCTGATCTAATAGAGTTAGAAATGACTGATTTTGATGTTATCTTTGGTATATATTGGTTGTATGCATGTTATGCCTTAGTAAATTTTAGAACCCGTGTGGTAGAGTTCTAGTGTTCGGATGAGCTAGTTCTAGAATGGAAGGGTAGTTGAACTGTGCCTGTAGGTCATTTTGTTTCCTACCTTAAGGCCAGAAAGACGATTTCCAAGGGTTGCATGTACCATCTACTTTGGGTTAAGGATGCTACATCCGAGACCCCGACTTTTCAATTTGTCCCTGTTGTATGTTAGTAGCTGGAGGTTTTCCCAGATGATCTACCGGGAGTCCCTCCCGTGAAGGAGATTGACTTTCTTCCTGATATGCAACCTATATCTATTCCACCTTATAGAATGGCTCTAGCCGAGTTAACGGAGTTGAAGGAGCAACTAAAAGATCTTTTGGATAAAGGATTCATCACACCTACCAAGTCCCCGTGGGGTGCACCGGTTCTCTTTGTTTGAAAGAAGGATGGTTCTCTTCGTATGTGCATTGAATACCGGCAGTTGAACAAGGTTACAATCAAGAACAAATATCCCCTCCCCAGAATTGGTGACTTGTTTGACCAACTTCAGGGTGCTAAGTGTTTCTCAAATATAGACCTCAGATCCGGGTATCATCAGCTCAAAGTTAGGAAGAGTGACATTCCGAAGACAGCTTTCAGGACTCGGTATAGTCACTATGAGTTTGTAGATATGTCGTTTGGGATAATGAATGTTCTTATAACTTTCATGGATTTGATGAATAGGGTATTCAAGCCATATTTGGACATGTTCGTGATCATCTTCGTAGACGACATTCTCATATATCATTGAGTGAGGAGGAGCATGCCGCTCATTTGAGGATTATTCTACAGACTCTCAAGGATCACCAACTGTTTGCTAAATTCAGCAAGTGTGAGTTTTGGTTGGATTTGGTAGCATTTTTGGGCTACGTGGTGTTAAGTGAGGGTGTGCAGGTGCTCTCAAAAGATAGAAGCTGTGAAGAATTCTCCTAGATCGGTTAATCCATCGGATATTAGGAGTTTCTTGGGTTTAGCTGGTTATTACAAGAGGCATGTTGAAGGATTTTCATCTATAGCAGCGTCGTGGACTAAGTTGACCCAGAAGAAAGTCAAATTCTAGTAGTCAGATGTCCGTGTGAAGAGTTTTCAAGAGTTAAAGACTCGAGTCACTTCTGCCACAATATTGACCCTACCCAATGGCACAGATGTTTTTTTTATGTATTGTGATGCCTCTAGGGTTGGTCTTGGTTGTGTGTTAATGCCGCATGGTAAGGTCATTCCATATGCCTCTAGACAACTTAAGACACATGAGAAGAATTACCGATGCATAACCTAGAGTTGGCAACAGTGGTGTTAGCATTGAAGATTTGGAGACACTACTTATGTGGGGTCCATGTGGATGTATTTATGGACCACAAGAGCCTACATTATGTGTTCACCTAGAAGGATTTGAATTTGCGACATAAGGAGATGGTTAGAGCTACTTAACGACTATGATATAAGTGTCCTTTATAATTGGGGCAAGGCTAATATAGTGGCGGATGCCCTTAGCAGATTGTCTATAGAGAGTATTTCTCATGTGGAAGATAAAAGGAAAGAGTTGGTAAAGGATGTGCATCAGCTTGCATGATTAGGAGTTCGCCTCGTGGATTCGATAGACAGTGGTGTTATTATTCAGAATGGTTCAAAATATTCTTTGGTGACTGAGGACAAGGCTAGGAAAGATGAAGATCCTATTTTGATAAAATTTAAGGAAGCAGTTCAGAATCAAAAGGTAGAGGTCTTCTTCCAAGGGGGAGATGGTGTACTTTGTTATCAGGGTCATTTGTGTGTTTTGGGTGTTGATGACTTAAGAGAACAAATGTTGCATGAGGCTCATGGCTCACGGTATTCTATCCACGCAGGTTCCACCAAGATGTACCATGCCTATGTGAAATCTATTGGTGGAATGGCACGAAGAAGGACATAGCGGAGTTTGTGGCTAAGTGTCTGAGTTGTCAACAAGTGAAAGTGGAGCATCAAAGAACTGAAGGTGGACTACAAGACATCTCTGTATCCCTACATGGAAGTGGGAGGAAATCAATATGGACTTCTTTATAGGGTTGCCTCTGTCACGACCCACCTTGGGAGGCACGACTGGCACCTAATGCCACACTGGGATATGGGCTGACCTGGTTGGCTGAACGCACTGCTGGTGCTTACCAGCAGTTAAGAATAGAGAAATCAAACAGCCTCGGGCCAACAAGGCCACGTACCACCTATAAAAGAAAATAGCTAACCCAGCCAATACAGTACTAAAAGGGATCCTATACGGGTTGACAAGACCACCATGTTGTCTAGGTATAACAAGAATGAAAACAGGAAGCTATGCTGGGTCCCACACGGCCAACACGTAGAATATAACATATATGGGCCCTACACGGCCAACAACAACCAAATAACTAAAAACTATAGTCTACAAGCCTCTAAGACTAAAAAATATTGGTTAGGATAGGGCCCCGACCTACCTAAATGTTATTCAAATACAAGACTGTAATCTCTACAACCTGGCAACTCCGAATGAAAGGAGCTAGGCGAACTGCTGACCCTGAACAAATGCTATTGGAGGTCCTAAACTCTGTCTGTATAAGCCTGCAGGCAAGTATGTAGCGCCCCATAGTTGGGCGTCAGTATAATATGTACCGAATATGTAAGGCAGTTAAAGAAGCTGATTAAAACTCATAAAGAACTAAATGTGAACAGTAGTAAGGGCCAAAAGTTAACCTGTAAGCTTTCTTATCTATAACCTGCATATAATAAAATACTACACGTATAAGAGTTGAAACTATACATCTACTCATTCATAAGCTATAACTGGCAGACAAATATACATACAAGAACCTAACCTGGCCCCCATAAACCGAGAAGGTACAAGCAACACAAAAATAACCTACTTGGGCCCCTATAAGACTTGGCAGGTGCCAATCAGTCTATATACCCTTATTGGTACCCCATAGACACTGCAAGTAATTATAACTATACTGAGCCATCTGGACTCCTATAACTTTATCTGAGCCATCTAGGCTTTGGTAGGTGTATCTGAGTCATCTAGGCTCCTGTAGCTGTATCAGGACCCCAAGTCTTGGCTCGACTATGGGTCATAATGTACCTGTTGTATTTGGACCCCAAGCCTTGGCTCAACTATAGGTCATAATGTATTTGCTGTAACTTGACCCTGAGCCTTGGCTCGACTATGGGTCATAATGTATCTGTTGTAACTAGACCCCGAGCCTTAGCTCGACTATAGGTCATAATTTATCTTCTATAACTGGACCTCGAGCCTTGGCTCGACTAAGGGTCATAATGTAAGCTATGGAGGTATCTATACCTCAAGACAACCCTTACAGGCTCTGTCTGGCCTTTCGAACATCATACTGCCCAGCGAGCATGGCCCCTTAGGCAATAACATCCTATAACCCAACGTCGTATGGAGAGACCGAACTAACTAGGGTAACTCTAACCAGGGTCATTATGTCATTGCTGTCGACTCAATTCTACTTGTAGTAGCTGACCATGATAGGCTTACTCTAGAATACTTGTCCTCTGCGTAGAACAACTGTGGGGCTGCTACTATTTAGATATGCTCCTGAGCAGTCATCCTTAACTTTCCATAGGCAACTTATTATAAACTTTTAGTCTGAAGGTAATACTGTGATATTGTGGTTCTAGTCCCTTAGACACTAACTTGGTTAGTTCAGATATCATATGCCTTCTCTAGGCGATCCCTAAGTTCGTTAGTAAGTTGTATCTAAGCTTAGCCATTCTCGGTGACTTGTACCTGAATATCTCATAATAGTAGGTTGGGATGTTATCCCCGTATCCATCTACTAACAAAACTTCCTCTTTAGGGTATCTACTGCTCTATCAGTCTGGTAATGACTGGGATGGTGCCCTAGGTGACCTGTACGATAGGCACCACCTGACTGAAACACACTATATGGCATACTGACCCCTAACTCACTGGGTAACTCTGATGGCACTGAGTCTATGGTAAGACCATACTAACATAATTCTATCCCTAGAGGCATTAAGGTACGCCAACGGCCTCTGGGCGAGCTATGCTGACATCATAGGCGCCAAACTGATAGTTATATCACCCAACAGTGCCTATGTTGTTCAATTTACTGACTCAGGCCCAACAACTATCCACAAACTTCTAAAGCCTAGGCATAAAAGCAAAACATCGATTCTACTACCCCCATGAATAGGAGGGCGGAGAAGTCTTTATGCTGCTTCTAGCGTGAGTAGCACTTAACATCTTATTTCCCAACAAGGGACGCTGCAATATAATCTTAATATTCTTTCAAGAAGCTATCCACAATATAAGCAATCATAATCTACTAATAGCTGCTAATCATGACATACATGATCCTTAAATACTAACTATAGCTAATTAGAACATGTAGGATTGTTATGTATGTTCAAAAACATAGGTCATATCATTATACGATGAGAATAACTTTCCTAAGAAGTAAGCCTTAACATACCTCGAATGCCAACTTTCGTCTAACTGGGGAGTTTCAACTTGTAAATGGCAGTTTCACCCAACTTTAATCTTTATACTGAGAGAATAAGGCTAATTTCAATACTAACTCACAAACAATGATACTTTCGATAATCGTATCAACTATAATTCAACTTCAAATAACTCGATCGAAACCTATAATTTCCCGAGAGTTCATAAGGGAGAAGCACTTACCTAATGCCTGTAGCCGTTTAGGATTCAATTTGGAGCAATTCTGACAACTTTTAGTCGACGGAGTTTCGGTATGCCGAGAAATATTTTGAGGAATAACTCTGTAGTAATGATTCCCATACGCCTAGAACTCGTTACCCGAAGTTAATTTGCATTTGGACGGCGTTTGGTAGTATAATCGGATGAAAATATAGTGAAAGTTGCATGTTCTCTTTGTTTTAGCCGTGGGAATATATCACAAATAATCTAATATTAAACTAAGGGAGGATATATATAGTTGGTCGGTGGATGGGGGGTGTGCGGTGCGCCCCTCATCGCACTGCCTTAGCATATCGACATTCCACTACCTGCGCCAGGGCAGGCTGCACGATACGACGCCTTGCGCACTGGCCCCCTGTCCACTTGACAACGCACTCATATTCTCACCTCTCAAGCCTTATTATGGAGGTTTGTATGTTAAAGTTCTCAATGTATATGCATGCACAACAATTTTTCTACGAAAGTTTATAGGGTGTAACATCCTTCGCCCCTTAGGAACATTCTTCCTCGAATGAAGTCTTTGGGTCAACAGAGTTAACTCCTTCAACTTGTACTTAAAAAAACTTTTGGTAGAGCCTCCTCTATAGTATGGACTATCCAGAAACTTGAAACACAGAAAAGTCCAACATAGGCACCTCACAGGACGCTATAACCAACTACTCCACCATATATAGATAATCAACTAAAAAGTACTGGTAATATAAGTAGTAAAATAATAACTGAACCACAACCTCACCTCAACTGCATAATCTGGGTCATTCTTGGAATAGGTGAGGTTATCTAGACATCATGTCATCCTCAGCTTTCCAGGCCATCTCTTCTTTATTTCTGTTCATCCATAGTACTTTAATAGAGGCTACATCTGTAGTTCTCAGTCTACGAACCTGTCTATCTTTTATTGCAAATGGAATTTCTTCGCAGGCTAACTCCTCAGTAACTTGAACGTCCTCAACTGGCACAACTCGGGACACTTTCAAAACATAGATACATGAAAGGCTGGGTGAACAGATTCTAGCTCTAGAGGCAACTCCATCTCATAGGCCACTTGGCCAATCTTCCGAAGGACCCGGTATAGCTTAATGAATCTAGGGCTGGACTTGCCGTGCTTTTCAATCTCATAACTCCCTTCAGTGGTGATGTTTTTAGCGGAATCCCTTCATTTCTTCAATTCCTAACTTCTCCATATGCTAAAGTAAGGCTCCTGGGGACCCTGGGCTGCCAGTACATATCTATAAATTAGTTTAACTATTTCCTTCAGACTAATGCAATATGCTCTGTTTAATTATCCCCGACTTACCTGCTTCAGGACATCAAATAGGGAACCTACATTTTCACCCTTAACACCTCCCAGGCATTTGAGTCGTGCGCTCTACTTAGTCACTCCTGGTGATAGGAAGCTATACTCAAATAACTTGCGTTATAATTTGTTCTAACAGATTTCCAAAGCCTAGCTGTAAGTTGCGGTCTTTATCAAAATTTAATAAACACTGAGACATCATATCACCGACATAGTTCTTTAATATTCAATCCAACATAATTTTTAACTGAAACATAATTCTGATCGGCAAGAAATAAATTAATCTCTTTGTTCTTTCGATACTGACTCTAATAGGATTGAATTTTCCCCTATTGCGGGTTAATCCTGTAGCTATATTCATATTGTCTGTTTCCCCCTTCCATACAGGCATGGCTATTTCCTGAATTAGCCTACCCTGTTTCTAGTGCCCAACTTCTCTTTGCTGGCTATTGGAGCTTTATGCCATGACTCGGTAATATCCTTCTTCTTCCTGGGCCAGCAACAGATCTCTTTTATATCCTAAAACATTGTCATCAAACCCTGGTGGGGGAATTACGAACATGGTATGCCTTTCCACTATCTACTGACAAAGCCCAACCATATTTAAACATAAAGTCAACCTCTGGGTCTCAAGGCTGATGACTCTTTCTGCTGGGCCTTATCTCCGGCTGCACTAGGCTAGGTCTCCGTACCATCACTCCTTTGCCTATATAATTAGTGGGGACATTGCAGTATTCTAGGTTACAACCTCATCATCCTTTAAGTGTTAGCCTGCTTCTTATTTCTCCACATTCAGGGGCAATTCCAATCTCTATCAGCCCGCTACTGCCTGGAGGTGGTTCTATTTTCCCCTCAAGTTCAATGCTTAGACCTTGCTCTTACTTCTATAAGCTGAAAATCGGGGTTCATACTCCGTGCACCTTACTAGAAGAGATATTACCGGTGAAGTTTACCAACTCGTATCATTCTGACCTGCACTCGAGCCAATTTTAATCATATAATCTCTATTTCCTTTGACATAACAAATTATGGTCATAGACATTATTCTTTAGGTACTCACTACCATCGCTAGCACACTGCGGTAGAATCTACCTATTTTTGACATGGGATGTACTACTGCTGGGGGTTTATTGCACGTGTGCTCTCACACGTACTTAGGTGCTACTGATAATCTTATCTACCCTCTTAATTTACTACCGTGAGGGTCTAGGTAACTTTGTAAACACTAGGGGTCTTGACCACCTTCTAATCTTTCTTGGAATCAACAGTTCTAGCCCTCCTTTACACTTTATTCTGGGCAACATGGAATTGATACTTACACTTTTTGTTATACTGAAAATACAAGCTGGGAGGTGGAAAATGACCCTATCATTCTATAACAGGGCTAAGACGCGAAATTCAACAAACACTAAAGGCTGAAGGTGCAAATTTCACACAACCCTTTGCATTTTTTTAGGTACCTAACATTAACTGTCGCTCCCATCTGATTCTAAACATATACTAAGTAAACCAGCTCATATATATAACGTATTACTGACCTCTTACTCTAAGGCTGTAAAAAGAAATAGGGGCGGTACTGGCATGTCTATTACCTTATGAGATTCCTGGCGCATCGGAAAGATAATAGGGAAATTAAAAGACATCTTCTTTTACCCTAATGCTAACTGTCTGTTATACCCCAGGACCCCAAGGATCAAATTCGGGAGTTGAAACGGAGAAATGTTGAAAATTTGGCACCATACACAGGACGAGTCATGGTGAGACTTGTGAGGACAACCCACTAGTCGTTGGGCTAGCTGTGGGGAGGAAATAAGAAAGGGAAAGAAAAGTGGGGCAGTGGACATCACGGAAGGTCCCCACAGGTCATGGTCAGTCCCCACGATTCGTGGGGTAAGTCGTTAGCAAGCCTAGAGAAGATTTTTCAAAGTCAAGGCAGTGTACTTCATGGGTGGTGACCACGAGTCGTGGTCACCCATAACGAGTCGTTGGTTGACCCGTGACGAGCCCAGAAGGTTCGTTAAGCAGTTAACAATACGGATGACACCACGTGTCGTACCCCTTAGTAACGAGTCATCAGGTCACTCGTTAGGGCTACCTGGCAGTTATTTTTTGCAAAGTTAGTTAGGGCATTATTGTAATTCCTAAGTTCCTAAATCCTAAACTATGACATTTTGGGGTATGAATAATGGCCTTTTATGGGATTAAGTTCAGATTATTCATTATCCATCCATGCAAGCAAAGTAGAAGAGATTTGAGAGGGTGCTCAAGCTAGTGATCTTCAATTCCTTTTGATTTTCTTTTGGGAATTCATGGGAGAGTAAGATTCAGCATCCAACAGGTATGTAGAGTTATGAATAGGTGGTTTCTTCCACAACCATGACCAATCCCTCTCTAGAAAGTATGAAATTCCATGATTGATCTATGGGATTTTTACCCAGATGCATGATTTTTGATATGATTTTTACCCATGATATGATTTTTACCCAGATGCATGGGTACGAATTGATTATGATTTTATTATCAAATTGTGAAGAATGGGCTATTTTTGTAATGATTTCAATTAAAATTATGTTTCTAGCCTTATGAATTTTGAAGCCCATTGATGAGATGATCATGAAAAGTGAGATTTATGAAGTATATGTGACAATGATGAGATATTATAATAAAAACATGATTTGAAGCTACCCATATTTACAATTATGTTTTTGATAAGAATTGAGTATTTCTAAGTATGATAAAGCTTTGGGCAATGCCCACACATTAAGTATGAACGATGATTTTTTCGAATTAAACTAATCACATTATTTTGGAGTGAAGACTCCTAATTTTATATTCCTAGCTTTTGGTATGTTTTGGGTTAAGTATTCCTATGCATTGCTTACTACATGGTTTTGAAGCAAAGGCTCCCACTATGTTTTCAGCTTTTGGTATGTTTTGAACTAAAGCTTCTCATATGCATGACTTCATATTTGAGATGTATTTGTTCATTGAGCTTAGTCAATAGGCGATGTTGAACTTCATTATAAACGATGTAGAGCATATGCATATTTTTGAGAGTATTGTCTAGCACCAAGTAGGCTATGAGTTGATCACCCTATGCCTCAAAACTACGTGCAAACTTAGGTTTATGCTATTATATATATGACTTGGGACCTCCCTTGTGAGCTTCCCCTTGCCCGAATGGGCCTTCAACTTGATATCAATATCATGATATCGTCCCTAGCCCTGGAAAGGTTTGGACGGCTCTACCCATTTAAGTGTAATAGTTGGGACCACATAAGCTCTATCTTGGTGTGTCGGTTAAAAGACGAGTCTCCCATTGTTCCTCATGATTTTAGATATGCATGTTACTTACTTATGAGATTTGTGTAAATGAATGTTCCATAGTAGGTTTGACTTAATGTTCAGCTTTACTTATAAATATCAGAATTCAACTTTGAGTCAATCGATTTAGTTATGATGTTATGAAGTTATGTTATGTTATGTTATGTTATGAAGAGATCATGATTTGAAACAGAATGCATGCAAACCCTACTCTCAGATTCTTATGTTTATGCTTACATTCTGCATTGTCTATAAATGATTTTATTTACCTTAGCGGTTTTACTTACCTTGCATACTTGGTACATTCCACGTACTGACCGCATACTTTCGATGCTATATCGTTTCATCATATATGACTTGGCTATCAGCTTCAGCCCCGCTCTTAGTCAGCTTGTTAGAGTTAGCGCTGCTTTGTTGGTGAGTCATCTTCCGAGGACTAGACTATTCAGCTTTTCTTTATGTATTTCAGTTTCATCTTGTTGAGTTAGTTGGGGTCTTGTCCCATCAACTTGTCTTATTTAGAGGCTTTTCAGACTTATGTATGTATTAAGCTTTGGATTTTTATTCTGATGTTATGTTCAAGTCAGACTTCCTCTATGATTATTTTATCAATTATTCAGTTTCTTGATTGAGTTAGATGTATGCTTATGCCAAGGGTCGACTTGAGGTCTCTCGGGGCTCCTTGTCCCGTGTTACGATCCGGGCCTCCGTTTAGGTCATGACAAATGATCTTGGGCAAATTTATAAGCCCAAGTGATACTCAAATGTGGAATTTTAGCCTTGTTTATCTATCAATGTGTATACATTCTCATGTAATTGGTAATAAAATGTGAATTTATACTAACCAACATGATTAGTATTGTTTTGCAGGTAAAATGTAATTTTGGGAAGCTTAAATGCATGTTGGAAGATATCGGGGTTGGTCTCGGACGTGAGCAAGGGAAAAGGCAGTGGAAAGCATCAAATAAAGGGGCTCCGCGATGGAGCCGTGTCACGCTGCCATCGCGGAGGCCTTCTACGTGGATAGGAAATTTTTACCCAATTTCTAGAGAGGGTACGCGATGGGTCCGTGGCACGGTGGCATGGCTCCGACGTTGCACGCCGTGCCACGTTGGGCCTTATTTCTTGGACCCCCAGTTCCAGTGAAGGTCCGCGTCGGTAGCATGTCACGGAGGCAGTACTCTGCGATGCACTCCGTGACACGTTGCTTGTTATTCCGGAAACAATTCCCACTAGTATAAATAGAACACTTAGGTTCATTTTTCAATATTCTGACTGGGTGGAGCAAGAACGTGGGTTACAGGCAGTTGAGGGGACGAAATTAGCAGGGTTTTTCTCTCTTTCCTTTTTCTTGTATTCAATTGCTTGTATGTTTAACACTCATTTAACGATGTTTAATCCACAAATGAGTGGCTAATTCATCTTCTTGCTGAGGTTATGAACACTTGTAATGAAATGTGATCATTGATTCTTTGGTTTTTCATCTTTTCTTCCATGGTTGTTCTATTAATTCTTGTTCTTACTGCATTAATGTGTGGCCTACATTAATGTACATTTAAAAAGTCCGGTTTCACTCGAGAGAGCAAGAAATTGGAAAGTTGTGAATTAATAGGATATGATCTTTTCTTAGTTTGGGATAATTGAGAATTGATTTCCTTTCAGGATAGAAATATACCTGAAAGTCGTATTAGTCAATTTAGGAACCGGGTTTGTATGGCTAGAACATGAATTGCATTTAATCACAGAAATGTTGGTGGATGGTTCATGATTCTTAAGTGGGGTTAAATACGAGAGTTTTAATCCCTTTGCAATAGTTCTTGACTAGCAACCGAATGAAAAGACTAACCAAATTTTGTCGATAATTAATTTCATTACATGTTTGTTTAACCTCAGCATGCTCACATCCATAGTTCAGACTCACATTAGATAATTGTTTTAGACTTAGCATAATTATTGGAAATCGAAATATCAACTTCTTGGTTACACTGTTGTCTGCATTTTTTAGAATTGAAATATAGTACACTTGAGCAGATTGCACTTCATCCCAGTCCCTGTGGGATCGATACTTGGCTTACTTAAGCCACTTTACTACTTGTTCGACCACGTGCACCTGCGTATAGTTATATACCCATATAACGCAGACCGAACAAGTTTTTGGTGCCGTTGCCGGGGACTGTCAATTGGTGAATTTGTTTTAAGTGTTAATTTACTATATTTTTGTTTTCTTAGTGTTGAAAACTTGGTCTTAGCCTGTATTTTGAAGATTTAATTTCTGTTGAACACTGGCAAGAGACAAGGAGCTGGTGAACTCATATATAGAGCTAGAAAGAATATTTCATAGTAAGCGGAGAGAAGCTCTACAAAAAAAGCTGCAGTTGCTTAGACAGACGATCATGGAGCAACAACAGAATCCACCGGTAGTACGGGCAATGTTAGTGCCCGAAGAAGTAGAAGCTCGGCTGGTTCGCGAGGTGGCAATCCCACATGCTAATAATGTCACATCTAGCATCCGCAAACCTGAGCCAGGAGGGAGGTTTGAACTTAAGGAGAATATGGTGCAATTGTTGCACACTGGCGGGCAGTTTACAGGTCTCCCTCATGAAGATCCACAGCAGCATCTCCAAAATTTTTTGGAGATAAGTGACACTTACATCCTCGCTGGAGTGTCATCAGATTATGTTCGGCTTACATTGTTCCCATTTTCACTATTGGGAGAAGCCAAGAGGTGGTTGAAAGCTGAGCCACCGAATTCTATTTCTACGTGGGATGATCTTGCGAGGAAATTCTTGATACGGTTTTTTCCCTCTGGTAAAACAGCAAGACTTAGAAGTCAAATTCTAAGTTTCAAACAGAGAGAGGGAGAGAATTTATATCAGGCTTGGGAGAGATTCAAGTCCATGTTGCGGGATTGTCCTCATCATCATCAGTCCAATGATGTGCTGGTGCATACTTTTATAGAGGGTTTGGAACCCCATACAAAAATATTGCTAGACTCAGCAGTTGGGGGACAAGCGCTGGAGAAAACTTATGAGGAGCTGTATACCTTATTGAACCGTATTTCGCAGGGCAATCCGGAATGGAATGCTGATTCATCAAGAGGCGGGACAAGGAAAGCAGTAGGAGTGCTAGAAGTGGATGGGTTTACAGCTATTGCTGCACAGATAGATGCATTACAAAATCAACTTAACACCCACTTCAGCAACATGACAATGAACCAGCCCCAAGCCCTAGTGAATGCAGTGCAGCAGATGTGGTGTGAAGTGTGCGGAAGCAGTGAGCACTCAGCTGAGTGTTGTGGAGCAAATCCTGACTCGGTAAATTTTGTGGGAAATGTACAAAGGAACAACCACCAACAGTATGGTAATAGCTACAATTCCAATTGGAGGAATCACCCGAATTTCTCCTGGGCTAGCAACAACCATCAAGGGCAAAGTTTGGGTCAGTGTGTGCAAAGGAACCAAGGAGGGCAGCAGAATTATCAAGCACAATTCAGAAACAACAATGCACCTCCTCTACCACCATCACCCAGCATTGAGGAGATGTTCAAGACCATGATAGCTAACCAAGCTCAATTGCAGGCTGACTATGTGAAATTGGCAGCCGAAGTGAAAAACAACCAGTTAGCTACCAAGGCGCTTGAATATCAATTTGGGCAATTTGCTGGAGCCCAAAACACCAGGCCTAGAGGAGGACTTCCGAGCGACACAGATCCCAATTCCAAGTAGGTGAATGCAGTGACCACAAGGAGTGGTTTGCAGCTGAAAGAGGTGGAACCAGAAAGACCACCTCAACAATCGGGAGCAGCAGAAGTCGAGAGGGAGCAAAGTACTGAAAGGGGGAAGACTAAGAAAGCTGAATCAGAACGACCACCACCCCCGTTCCCTCAACGATTAAAGAAACACAAGGAGGAGGCGTGTTTCAAGAAATTCATGGAGGTGCTGAAACAGGTACATATTAACTTACCTCTTGTTGATGGTTTGCAGGGAGTGCCGAAATATGCCATGTATATAAAGGACATCATGGCAAACAAAAGTCGGTTGACTGAGTATGCTACGGTGGCTCTAATGGAGGAGTGCACTTCCCGAATTCAAAACTGATTGCCCACAAAGCTCAAAGACCCTGGGAGCTTTACTATACAGATTACTATTGGGCAGAGCATCCGAGCTCGTGGATTGTGTGATTTAGGAGCGAGCATAAATTTGATGCCGTCATCGGTATTCAAAAAGTTGGGTCTAGGGAGTCCTAGACCCACAACAGTGATCTTGCAATTGGCGGATCGATCCTTAGCCAGACCTGATGGCATTGTGGAGGACGTCTTGGTGCAAGTTGGCTCCCTGATTTTTCCGGTAGATTTTGTCGTGTTGGATTTTGAACCAAATGCGGAAGTCCCATTTATTTTGGGACGTCCCTTCTTGGCAACCGGGAAAGCACTGATTGACGTAGCTGCAGGGCAGCTAACAATGTGAGCACACAACAAGATTGAGGTATTTGATGTGTTTAAAGCCATGAAGCTGCCAACAATACATGAGGAGCTTTCAGCAATAAGTGTGGTTGAACCGAAAGAAATTCGTCAGATTGTTGAATCTCAAGACCCACTGGAAAGAGTGTTGATGCACTCCGATCATTTTGGAGATAAAGACGCCTATGAGGTGGTCCAAATGTTGAATGAGGCACAAGGGCATCCGCGGAAATAGGAATTTCAATCATTGATGAGGTCCCTAGAACCGTTGCCGAAACCATCCATTGAGGAGGCACCAAAGCTAGAACTGAAAGAATTGCCTCCCCATTTAAAATATGTCTTTTTGGGGGAGGATGAGACGTTACCAGTGATCATCTCCACAGAATTGACGGAGGCACAAGAGAAGGAAGCATTGGGTGTCCTCAGAAAAAGGAAGAAAGCAATGAGTTGGTAAATGTCAGACATTCAGGGTATCAATCCATCTTTTTGCACACACTGGATCTTCATGGAGACAGGAGCCAAACCAACCGTTCAGCCACAGCGAAGGCTAAATCCAGCAATGAAGGATGTGGTGAGGAAAGAAATAATCAAGTGGCTTGATGCAGGTGTGGTCTACCCGATTTCAGACAGTGAATGGGTTAGTCCCGTTCAGTGTGTTCCAAAGAAAGGGGGGATGACTGTGGTCGCTAATGAGAAAAATGAGTTGATTCCTACCCGAACCGTCACGGGCTGGCGGATTTGCATGGATTACAGGAAGCGTAATGAAGACACGAGGAAAGATCATTACCCCATCCCGTTTATTGATCAAATATTGGATAGGTTGGCTAGACAGGAATATTATTGTTTCCTTGATGGGTATTCTGGTTATAACCAAATAGCCATAGCTCCGGAGGATCAAGAGAAGACTACTTTTCCCTGTCCTTATGGGACATATGCTTTCAGGCGAATGCCGTTTGGGTTATCCAATGCACCCGCCATATTCCAGAGATGCATGATGGCTATTTTCCATGACATGGTGGAGGATTTTGTTGAGGTATTTAAGGATGATTTTTCTGTTTTCGATAATTCATTTGCTACTTGTTTGCAGAATCTTGACAGGGTGCTGACTCGCTATGAGGAATCCAACCTTGTACTAGACTGGGAGAAATGCCGCTTCTTAGTGAAGGAGGGTATTGTCCTTGGCCACAAAGTGTCTCGAAAAGGGTTGGAAGTCGATCGTGCTAAGATCGAGGTTATTGAAAAGTTGCCACCACCTGTATCAGTGAAAGGTGTGCGCAGTTTTCTTGGGCATGCAGGATTCTACAGACGATTCATCAAAAACTTTTCCAAAATTTCTAGACCACTATGCAGATTGCTAGAAAAAGAGGTAAAGTTTGAGTTAAATGATGAGTGTGTGGTAGCATTCGAGGAATTGAAGCAGAAATTGATAGAAGCACCTATCCTTACTTCTCCGGATTGGGAACAACCATTTGAGTTGATGTGTGATGCAAGTAATGTGGCTGTGGGAGCTGTGTTGGGGCAAAGGAAAAATAAAATCTGTCATTTTATTTATTATGCAAGCAAAACGCTGAATATGGCCCAAAGCAATTACATAGTCACAGAGAAAGAAATGCTAGCGTTGGTATTTGCATTTGACAAATTCAGATCCTATTTGGTGGGTTCAAAAGTAGTGGTGTACACAGATCATGCAGCAATTCGGTACCTATTTAACAAGAAGGATGCTAAACCCAGACTAATCAGATGGATCCTGTTGTTGCAAGAGTTTGATCTTGAGATCAAGGACAAAAAGGGGAGCGAGAATCAGGTGGCAGATCACTTATCGCGATTGGAGAGCCGTTCGCATATGACGGAAAGTGACACCATCAATGAGGAGTTCCCAGATGAGCAGCTCTTGGCAGTAGGGGAAGCTGAAGTTCCTTGGTACGCAGATATAGTCAATTTGCTAGTGAGTGGAGTCTACCCACCTGAGGCAACAGACCAACAGAGAAGGAAATTGAGGCATGATTGCCGGTATTTTGTTTGGGATGATCTATACTTATTTAAACAGGGACCGGATCAGGTGATGAGAAGATGTATCCCGGAGGGTCAGATTGTAGAGGTGTTGAGGAGCTGTCACTCTTTGTTGTATGGAGGTCACCATGGAGGCGAGCGAACAGCACACAAGGTTCTACAGTAATGTTTCATTTGGCCGACACTGTTAAGAGACTCTACGACATACGTCAAAATATGTGATAGATGTCAGCGTATAGGAGCAATTGGTAGAAGACAAGAGATGCCGCTGCAGAATATACTGGAAATTGAGCCCTTTGATGTATTGGGCATTGATTTCATGGGCCCATTCCCACCGTCATTTGGTAATCGTTACATCTTGGTGGCCGTAAATTATTTATCAAAATGGGTGGAAGCAATAGCTTGTCCCAGGAATGACAACAAGGTAGTAATGAAGTAAGTGAAAAAACACATCCTCACCAGGTTCGGGACACCCCGAGCCATTATCAGTGATGGAGGGGCTCATTTTGTCAATGCAAGTTTCAAGAAATTACTAGCCAAGTATGGGGTGCGCCATAAAGTGGCGACAACTTACCACCCCCAAACTAGTGGGCAAGTAGAGGTGTCAAATAGAGAAGTGAAGCAGATTCTCCAGAAAACGGTAAATACACAACGGAATGATTGGTCAAGAAAACTTGATGATGCGTTGTGGGCGTACAGAACTGCTTACAAGACACCGATTGGAACCTCACCATACCGACTGGTCTATGGTAAAGCGTGTCATCTTCCGGTGGAGTTAGAGCACTGAGCCTTTTGGGCTGTGAGGAAGCTAAATATGGACTTAGAGCTGGCGGGCAACAAGAGACTAATGCGGCTCAGTGAACTTGAAGAGTTCCGCTGGCATGCCTATGAGAGTGCCAAGTACTACAAAGAAAGAACGAAAAGATGGCATGACAAGTGTGTGGTGCATCGCATTTTTGAGCCAGGGCAGAAAGTCTTGCTCTTCAATTCAAGATTGAAGTTGTTCCTAGGAAAGCTGAGGTCTAAATGGTCGGGACCATTTGAAGTGGTAAGAATGACCCCGCACGGGGCAGTAGAGTTGTGGCAAGAAGATCGGAGTGCCACGTTCTTAGTCAATGGACAGAGGTGTAAGCACTACTGGGGGGAGGACGGTGATCGAGAGAAATCATCCATCACCCTAGAGGACAACTGAGCTTAATGACGTCGAGCCGCGACGGTAAACCAGGCGCTGCGCGGGAGGCAACCCGTGAAAATTTATTTCTCTTTGTAAAGTGTGAATAGATTTTTGTTTTTCTTTTTCTTGATTTACTACAAAATTTTTAGTTTTTGTTTTTGTTTTTATTTTTATTTAGAGTGAAACCTATATTTCTAACCAATTTCGTGTAGTGAGATGAATTTCAGGTCAAACGGAGGAAAATATGCACGGAATCGCAAAGGAAAATTCGAGGTATGAAAATTAATAAAAAGTGGCAAAACAGTGAGCTAGGGCGATAGCTCCGTGTCACGGAGGAGGACCTCCGCGTTACCCTCTGTGACACGTTGAGGTATAAATCCGGAATTTGAAAAAATTCCAGAGTACCCTCGCAACAGCTCCGTGTCACGGAGGCAGTGCACCGCGATGCACTCCGTGACACGTTGCCGTGTATATCGCGACAGGTCGCACCGGGTCGCCGGGTGACCCGTGCGATTTTCCCACTTTTAAACCCCGAAAGCCCCTCACTTTTCCTTATTTTTCAATCACTCCACGACCAAACTCCCTAAAACCCATCCCTCTTCAACGTGACACGGATTAGGCCAAGAAAATCATTGAGTTTTCTTCAATTCTTCAACTTCAAGGTATGTTCTTCGATTTCATCTCATTTCTTGTCGATTTTCTTCGATATTGAGCATGTGAGGTGAGAAAAGTAATCATGAATTCAATTGAATTGTTGTTGATGAATGTTCAAAATATCCTTATGATTGCTTGAACTCGTTAATTGCATAATTTAATTGAATTTTCTTGATATCATCATTTCTAGGGCTTGTTTTTGAATGTGAAGTGGAAAATGTTGTGAACTTGTGAAATTCATGCCGGGATTTACATGTTGAATGAGATGAGTCGATGTGCTAATTGTTATGATGTTAATAGAATGACGGATTCTCGGGTTAGGGGAATATTGAAATTTGCAAGAATTGGGTTGGTTGTATAGGTTCGTGTAGATAAATTCTTGTTGTTTTTTGTTTCTTTGTTTTTTTCCTTGCTAAGTGCGATGGATTAAAAGGTTATCGATGGTAATGATTGTTGTTAGCTGTACGAAGTCTGAGTAGTACATAAAATATATACCATCGAATTCTTTGTATGCACTAAGCATGTTTGTATAGTTGGTTGTTTATTTGTGTAAATAAAGATGATCTTGCCGGTATGTTGTAACTATAGCTAAGGACTAAGTGTGGGGTAGCCTAGCTTAACCCGACCTTAGTCGAAGTTAATATCCATTGGCTTAACATTGATCTTGTCTACTTGGGTTGACAGGTAAAATGGCAAGCAGGCAAGAAAAAGGGAAAGGCGCATTAAAATCTGGCGCCGGAAGAAAGCGAATCAGACAGGGCACAGCAGTCCCAGCAGCACCAGCAGTTCCACGCGGCCAACACCGCCAATACGGAATCAGATGGGTGACAGATGAGGGGAAGAAGTGGTACGCAAAGCACAAAGAAACCAAGTACTTCCCTGAGGAACATATCGCACGGGAACCATTGGCACAGGAGTTCCCTAGGATTGTCCACCGGATCGAGGCAGCTGGGCTCAACTTCATCTTTAAAGAGCCCAAGGAATGTAACTTGCACCTGATTCAGGAATTCTATACCAATTGGAACCCGACCTTAAGAAGTCACACCATAAAAATCAGAGGGCAAATAGTCACATTTGAGCCCCACCACCTCAATGCTATCATAGCGGCGCGGGACACAGACGCCCACGTGCTTCGACAGTTGAACATCACTCCACCGTATGCGGACATCAGACGAACATTGTGTGGGAATCGATCGACAGCTAGGTGGAGCAGACACAAAGAGAGGGGCTACCATCAGACTTTGCCCTATTCACAGATGAACAAGGAAGCCAGAATATGGCTAAAGATCGTCTGTTCCTGCCTAATCTCGGGGGTACATATGACAGATGTAACCCGGGATCATGTATGCCTGGTGTACGCCCTGATGAAAGGGCTAGAGATCAACATGGGGGCGGTGATTATCTCTACCATGAAGAGAGCCCGGTTGCATCAGGGGCACAGATACAGCTTTGGTGGACTACTCACCACCTTCCTCAGGGGCCTAGATGTTGAGGAAGAGGCCCTTGATTATATCCCGCAGATGGAGCGGCGGGCCTTAGATGTTACTAAAACTAAGGCACCCGACACCACCCACGGGCCAATGCTTACACTTGGCGAGTGACATGCTCGTGATGATCAGTATATGGCTCGCATGTATGGGATGCAGATGCTCTAGCTGAGGATAGGCGGGAGGCCGGCGACAGAGGAGGAGCTAAGGCAGCTCGAGCTAGACTACCCCTTTAGCGAGAACGCCAGGGCTCTATGCCGAGTGGGACCAGCATTTGTAGAGCCCACGGATGATGATTTCCCCACAGACGAGGAGACATGTCGGGAGGACTCCGATGTGGAGTCCAATGATGACGACGGGGGTGATTCAGACATGGGAGATGAAGCAGCAACACCTGACGAAGAAGTGGAGTACTTTGGTTGATCAGGGAGTTCCACTACCCGATTTTTGTGCTATTTTAATTTTTGTGAACACTGGGGACAGTGTTCGAGCTAAGTGTGGGGTGGGAGTAGTTAGGTGCTGGTTGTGCTGTTATGTATGTATGCTCTAATCTGTTGTCGGGCCTGTGAAATTTTGTTGTTCCCTATGATTTGTGAATTGTTAAGTTGTTGTTCTGTATTGTAAATTTATGTGAAATTGATGTGTGTTGCTGAATGTTGCTAACTAATTTTGTACATATTTTTGTTATCAAAATGATCGATATTTTTAAAATATTTTTTTCAATTCTTGGGTTTCTCGGCTTTTGTTTTCGGTTCTTTTACCGAGAATGGTCCCATTGAACCGAAGTCATAGTAGTGACCGTTCCCTATGATGTATGGATGACAACCGTCTTAAGGGAAATGTAGTCGTTAGGAGTAGGTTTTTTTTTCAATTATTTTTCAGTTGTTTTCTTTTGTGGGTTGCATCCCAAAACCTATAGTTACTTTATGGTTGCGAAATTCTGGTTGCGTGTTGTACATGATATTTAAAATGCAAAGGTGATTCGTATGAAAGCATGCAACTTTGTAAATATGTTGAGATACCTAGGCCATAGAGTTCGATTCAGTGTGATTGAGGCTTAATGTTTGAATTCCTATAATTAGCTGATTGAAGAGTCTGTGAATACATCTTGAATTGAGCATGTGCAATAAGTGTGAAGTGAGGTTTTGTTATTCTGTGCTATTGTGAAGTGTCTAGAACTTGCCTGGTGTGTGTACAAAATGAAATGAAGGAGGTGTATTGTAGGAGAGGATGTAGGCATTTCTTTGTTTTAACCGAAAGTTTCTATTTTTCATTGTCGTACCCACCTTGATTGTATACGCTAGTCAGCCCATTGAGCCTTTAGCCTATTATTTTTTCTTTTGACGAAAAGTGTAAACCGAGCTTAATCCTTTCTTTTCATTAGCCGTAAAGTCTATACAAAACTCTTAAGCGCTTAAGAAGAGAAAATCATTTTCCAAAGTGTCAAAGAGTGAGAATGGTGAAAAGAAAAGAAAAGCCGAGTGCTGGGAAAAAAGAAAAGGTTGAAGGTGCACTTGTTATAAATAAACTATAATGAAGGTGCATGAATAATCTTTGTTGTTGTGTCAAGTGTGCTTAATAAGATGGGCTAAACTAAAGAAAAACGACAAGAATGGGAGGATGAAAAAGAAAAAAAGAAACAATGTTCATGAGTTGATGGGATGTGTTGAAAAGGCGCTTAAGGATGCTAGTGGCCATTATTGGCTAACCCAATATTTACTAGTTCCGTAGCTTCCATTACAAGCAGTTAAAGTCCTATGTGATCTTACATCGCACTTCTTTATATTAGTGGAGTAATACACTAAGGGCAAGCTTATGGGTCATGACATGATGCATGTGAATTCTTTTGGGAGAGAGCGAAATTGTGTTTACATGCCCCTGCCTGAAATTTTTTGAGTTCATATGAGCAAAAAGGGGAAGACTCTCTTATGTTGTGAGGGCACATGCTTGATGAGAGATTAATTTTCGTGTCGGATATCTTGATCAGCTGATTTGCATGAGTTTGCCAATATCGAGAGTCGATTCTTAAGTCTAGGAGGTCTTGATCTATTGAAGGTCATTGCATTGATAGGACCATGCATGTTTTCTTGATGATTTGCTGTATTGAATAATCGGTATGACCGTAGCCTAAATTGTCGAACCAAAGTAGCGAGGTTGGGATGTAAATTGCATGAGGTGTAGGATTGTTGTTCGAGGACGAACAAGGATTTAAGTGTGGGGTAAGTGATCTTGGGCAAATTTATATGCCCAAGTGATACTCAAATGTGGAATTTTAGCCTTGTTTATCTATCAATGTGTATACATTCTCATGTAATTGATAATAAAATGTGAATTTATACTAACCAACATGATTAGCATTGTTTTGAAGGTAAAATGTAATTTTGGGAAGCTTAAATGCATGTTGGAAGATATCGGGGTTGGACTCGGACGTGAGCAAGGGACAAGGCAGTGGAAAGCATCAAATAAAGGGGCTCCGCGATGGAGCCGTGTCACGCTGCCATCGCGGAGGCCTTCTGCCTAGATAGTAAATTTTTGCCCAACTTCCAGAGAGGGTACGCGATGGTTCCGTGGCACGGTGGCATTGCTCCGCGTTGCACGCCATGCCACGTTGGGCCTTATTTCCTGGACCCCCAGTTCCAGTGAAGGTCCGCGTCGGTAGCGTGTCACGGAGGCAGTGCTCCGTGATGCACTCCGTGACACGTTGGTTGTTATTCTGGGAAATATTCCCACTAGTATAAATAGAACACTTAGGTTCATTTTTCAATATTCTGACTGGATGGAGCAAGAACGTGGGTTACAGGCAGTTGAGGGGACAAAATTAGCAGGGTTTTTCTCTCTTTCCTTCTTCTTGTATTCAATTGCTTGTATGTTTAACACTCATTTAATGAGTTTAATCCACAAATGAGTGGCTAATTCATCTTCTTGCTGAGGTTATGAACACTTGTAATGAAATGTGATCATTGATTCTTTGGTTTTTCATCTTTTCTTCCATGGTTATTCTATTAATTCTTGTTCTTACTGCATTAATGTGTGGCCTACGTTAATGTACATCTAAAAAGTCCGGTTTCACTCGAGAGAGCAAGAAATTGGAATGTTGTAAATTAATAGGATATGATCTTTTCTTAGTTTGGGAAAATTTAGAATTGATTTCCTTTCAGGATAGAAATATATCTGAAAGTCGTATTAATCAATTTAGGAACTGGGTTTGTATGGCTAGAACATGAATTGCATTTAATCACAAAAATGTAGGTGGATGGTTGATGATTCTTAAGTGGGGTTAAATACGAGAGTTTTAATCCCTTGGCAATAGTTCTTGACTAGCAACCGAAGGAAAAGACTAACCAAATTATGTCGATAATTAATTTCATCACATGTTTGTTTAACCTCAGCATGCTCACACCCATAGTTCAGACTCACATTAGATAATTGTTTTAGACTTAGCATAATTATTAGAAATCGAAATATCAACTTCTTGGTTACACTGTTGTCTGCATTTTTTAGAATCGAAATATAGTACACTTGAGCAGATTGCACTTCATCCCAGTCCCTGTGGGATCGATACTTGGCTTACTTAAGCCACTTTACTACTTGTTCGACCACGTGCACTTGCATGTAGTTGTATACCCATATAACGCAGACCAAACAACAAACTTGGTATCAGAGTGTTAGGTTTTGACGTGTCTTAGGGTGTTTGAAAGCTGCGTTGAGTAGATTCTTTTTCATGAGTGTTAAGCGCGCCACACTAGTGACAAAGAGGCTACAAGACGTTTGGAAAATGTTCCCTTCTTTCATGATCAATGTCGTGCGATAAGATGTATTTCTATCCTTCTAATTCGTGCTATTCACGATTGCAGAATCTTGGATCCTCATAGAATGAACGATAGGAGGAATGGAAATGGTGAAGGCCATGAGGATGGCAATGGGCATGGGCATCAGCAGGCCACACCATTTCAGGAGCCCCAGGCACCGGAGCTAGTAGCCCATGCAGAGTTCCGGGCTGCTATTCAGATGCTTGCGCAGGCCTTGACCGCTCAGGTGAAATTAACAGGCTGTTGCACATGTTCCGTAGAATGGCAACATAGCGACTAATCGAGTTAGAGACTTCTTGAGGATGAACCCGTCGGAGTTCCTTGGGTCCAAGGTAGATGAGGACCCACATGAGTTCTGATATTGGGCAGATTTATATGCCCAAGTGATACTCAAAATTATCATTTTCTCCTTGTTTATCTATCAATGTGTATACATTCTCATGTAATTGGTAATAAAATGTGAATTTATACTAACCAACATGATTAGCATTGTTTTGCAGGTAAAATATGATTTCAGGAAGCTAAAAGGCATGTTGGATGACATCAGAGTTGGACTTGGATGCGAGCAAGGGAAAAGGCATTGGACAGCATGAATTAAAGGGGCTCCGCGATGGAGCCGTGTCACGTTGCCATCGCGGAGGCATTCTGCCTGGATGGGGAAAATTCACCCAAATTCCAGTGGAGGTCCGCGTTTGCTCCGTGGCACGGAGCCAGTGCTCCGCGATGCACGCCGTGCCACGTTGAGCCTAAATTCCCGGACCCCCAGTTCCAGTGAGGGTCCGCGTTCGTAGCGTGTCACGAAGGCAGTGCTCCACGATGCACTCCGTGACACGTTGCTCGTTATTCCGGGAAAAATTCCCAGCAGTATAAATAGAACACTTAGGTTCATTTTTTAAAATTCTGACTTGGTGGAGCAAGGACCAGGGTTACAGGCAGTTGAGGGATGAAAAGTTCAGGGTTTTTTCTCTCTTTCTTTCTTCTTTAATTCTTCTTTAATTCCAGAATTGTATAGCTAGGACATGAATTGCATCTGATCACAGGAATGTAGACGGATGGTTCATGATTCTTAAGTGAGGTTAAATACGAGAGTTTTAATCTCTTGGCAAATGTTCTTGGCTAGCAACTGGAGGAAAAGATTAACCAAAGTATGATGATAATTAGTTTCATTACATGTTCGTTTAACCTCAGCATGCTTTCATTCATAGTTCAGATTCAAAGTAGATAATTGTTCTTAGTTTTAGTATAAAATTTATAAAATGAACTATCAACTTTTTGGTTACGCTGTTGTCTGCATTTTTAGAAATAAAATATAGTACACTTGAGCAATTTGCACTTCATCCAAGTCTCTGTGGAATCGATACTTGGCTTACTAAAGCCACTTACTACTTGTTCAACCACGTGCACTTGCGTGTCATTTTATATACCCACAATCACGCGAACAAGTTTTTGGCGCCGTTCCCGGGGACTTGGCAATTGGTAAAATTGTTTTAAGTGTCAATTTACTATATTTTTATTTTCTTAGTGTTGACCACTTGGTCTTAGCCTGTATTTTGCAGACTTAATTGCTGTTGAATGCTGGCAAGAGACAAGGAGCTGGTGGAATCGTATATAGAGCCAGAAAGGATATTTCACAGTAAGAGAAGAGAAGCTCTACAAAGAAAGCTGCAGTTGCTCAGACAGACGATCATGGAGCAACAACAGAATCCATCGGTAGTACGGGCAGTGTTAGTGCCCGAAGAAGTAGCAGCACGGCCGGTTCGCGAGGTGGCAATCCCACATGCCAATAATGTTATATGGAGTATCCGCAAACCAGAGTCGGGAGGGAGATTTGAACTTAAACAAAATATGGTGCAATTGTTGCACACAAGTGGGCAATTTACCGGTCTCCCTCATGAAGATCCACAGCAGCATCTCCAAAAGTTTTTGGAGATAAGTGACACTTACATCCCCACTGTAGTGTCACCAGACTATGTCCGGCTTACATTGTTCCCATTCTCATTATTGGGAGAAGCCAAGAGGTGGTTGAAAGCTGAGCCACCGAATTCTATTTCTATGTGGGATGATCTTGCACGGAAGTTCTTGATAAGTTTTTTTCCCTCTGGTAAAACAGCAAGACTTAGAAGTCAAATTCTAAGTTTCAGACAGAGAGAGGGAGAAAATTTATATCAGGCCTGGGAGAGATTTAAATCCATGTTGCGGGATTGTCCTCATCATCCTCAGTCCAATGATGTGTTGGTGCACACATTTATTGAGGGTTTAGAACCCCACACCAAAATATTGCTAGATTCAGCAGCTGGAGGGCAAGCGCTGGAGAAGACTTATGAGGAGCTGTATACCTTGTTGAACCGGATTTCACAGGGCAATCCAAAATGGAATGCTGATTCATCACTAGGTGGGACAAGGAAAGCAGTAGGAGTGCTTGAAGTGGATGGGTTAACAGCTATCGCTGCACAGATAGCTGCATTGCAAAATCAACTGAACAATCACTTCAGCAACATGACACTGAACCAGCCTCAAGCCCCAGTTAATGCAGTCCAGCAGATGTGGTGTGAAGTGTGTGGAAGCAGTGAGCACTCAGCTGAGTGTTGTGGAGCCAATCCTGACTCGGTAAACTTTGTAGGTAATGCACAAAGGAACCACCAGCAGTATGGTAGTAGCTACAACTCCAATTGGAGGAATCATCCTAATTTCTCATGGGGTAGCAACAACCATCAGGGTCAAAGTTCGGGTCAGGGTGTGCGAAGGAATCAAAGAGGGCAGCAGAACTATCAAGATCAATTTAGAAACAACAATGCACCTCCTCCACCACCATCACCCAGCATTGAGGAGATGTTCAAGACCATGATAGCTAACCAAGCTCAATTGCAGGCTGACTATGTGAAATTGGCAGCCGAAGTGAAAAACAACCAGTTAGCTACCAAGGAACTTGAATATCAATTTGGGCAATTTGCTAGTGCCCAAAATACAAGGCCTAAAGGAGGACTGCCAAGCGACACGGATCCCAATCCCAAGTAAGTAAATGTAGTGACCACAAGGAGTGGTTTGCCGCTGAAAGAGGTGGAACCAGAAAGACCACCTCAACAGTCGGGAGCAGCAGAAGTTGAGAGAGAGCACAGTTCTGAGAGGGGGAAAACCAACGAAGTTGAATCAGAAAGACCTCTACCCCCGTTCCCTCAACGACTAAAGAAACACAAAGAGGAGGCGTGTTTCAAGAAATTCATGGAGGTGCTGAAACAGGTACATGTTAACTTACCTCTTGTTGATGTCTTGCAGGGAGTGCCGAAATATGCGAAGTATATAAAGGACATCGTGGCAAACAAAAGTCGGTTGACTGAGTATGCTACGGTGGCTCTAATGGAGGAGTGCACTTCCCGGATCCAAAATAGACTGCCCACAAAGCTAAAAGACCCTGTGAGTTTTACTATCCAGCTTACTATTGGGCAGAGCATCCGAGCTCGTGGATTGTGTGACTTGGGAGCGAGCATAAATTTGATGCCTTCATCGGTATTCAGAAAGTTGGGTCTAGGGAGTCCTAGACCCACAACGGTAATCTTGCAGTTGGCGGATCGATCCTTAGCTAGGCCAGGTGGCATTGTTGAGGACGTTCTGGTGCAAGTTGGCTCCCTAATTTTCCCGGTAGATTTTGTCGTGCTGGATTTTGAACCAGACGCGGAAGTCCCATTTATTTTGGGACGTCCCTTCTTGGAAACTGGGAAAGCACTAATCGACGTAGCTGCGGGGCAGCTAACAATGCGAGCACATGACAAGGTAGAGGTGTTCGATGTGTACAAGGCACCCAAGCTCCCGATGGTGCATGAAGAACTCTCGGTGATCAATATGATTGATCAAGGTGATAATAAGTAGATGAACGATTCCCGAGAGTTAATGGGAAAACCACCAGAAAGGTGTAAGCACTACTGGGGGGAGGACGGTCATCGAGAGAAATCGTCCATCACCCTAGCGGACAATTGAGCTTAACGACGTCGAGTCGCGACGGTAAACCAGGCGCTGCACGGGAGGCAACCCGTGAAAAACTTATTTTTTTCTTTCTTTCTTTCAGTTTGTAAAGTGTAAATAGATTTTTCTTTTTCTTTTTCTTGATTTACAGCAAAATTTTTCGTTTTAGTTTTTGTTTTATTTGTATTTAGAGTGAAACCTATAATTCTAACCAATTTTGTATAGTGAGATGATTTTCAGGTCAAATGGAGAAAAATACGCACGGATTCGCGAAGGAAAAGTTGAGGTATGAAAAAATTAATAAAAAGTGGAAAACAGTGAGCTGGGGCGATAACTCCGTGTCACGGAGGAGGACCTCCGCGTTACCCTCCGTGACACGTTGAGGTATAACCCGAAAATTTTAAAAATTTCCAGAACAGCCTCGCGATGGCTCCGTGTCATGGAGGCAGTGCACCGCGATGCACTCCGTGACACGTTGCCGTGTATATCGCGACGGGTCATACCGGGTCGCCGGGTGACCCGCGCGATTTTCTTACTTTTTAACCCTGAAAACCTCCCCTTTTCCCTCATTTTCTAATCCCTCTGCGACCAAAACCCCCAAAACCCATCCCCCATCAATGTGACACTGAGTAAGGCAAGAAATTCACCAAGTTTTCTTTGATTCTTCAAAAACAAGGTATGTTCTTTGATTCCCTCTCAAATTCTTGTCGATTTTCTTCGATTATGAGCATGGGAGGTGAGCTAAATTGCCCTAAGTCAAAATTAATCATGAATTTGATTTCATTGTTGATTGATGAATGTTCGGAATGTCGTATGATTGTTTGAACTTGTCGATTGCATGAATTGATCGAATTTGCTTGATAAAATCAATTCTAGGGCTTGTTAGTTAAATTTGAAGTTGAAAATGTACTGAAATTGTGAATTTTATGCCGGGTTGTACGTGTTGAATGAGATGAGTTGATGTACAAATTGTTAGGATGTTAATAGAACGATGGATTCTCGGGTTGGGGGAAATGTTGAAATTTGTAAGAATTGGTTTGGTGTATAGGTTCGTGTGTAGACATATTTTTGTGTTGTTTTTGTTTCTTTGTTTTTCTTTGCTAAGTGCGATGGTTAAAATGTTAGCGATGGTAGTGATTGTGATTAGCCGTACGAAGTCTGAGTAGTACACAGAAGTTATACCGTCGAATTTTTCGAACGCACTAAGCATGATTGTATAGTTGTTTGTTTTGTGTAAATAAAGATATTCTTGCCGTATTGTTGTAACTGTAGCTAAGGACTAAGTGTGGGGTAACCTAGCGTAACATGACCTTAGCCGAAGTTAATATCCGTTAGCTTAACATTGATCTTGTTTACTTGGGTTGACAGGTGAAATGGCAAGCCGGCAAGATAAAGGAAAAGGCGCGTCAACTTCAGGCGCCGGAAGGAAACGAATCAGACAGGGCACAGCAGTCCCAGCTGCACCAGCAGTTCCACGCGGCCAGCGCCACCAATACGGAACAAGTTGGGTGACCGATGAGTGGAAAAAGTGGTACGCGAAGCATAAGGAAAATAAATATTTACCCGAGGAGCATATAGCACGGGAACCATTGGCACAGGAGTTCCCCAGGATGGTCCACTGGATCGAGGCAGCTGGGCTCAAGTTCATCTTTGAAGAGCCCAAAGAATGCAATCTGCACTTGGTTCGGGAGTTCTATGCCAATTGGAACCCGACGATCAGGAGTCACACCATCAAGATCAGAGGGCAAATAGTCACTCTGGAGCCCCACCACCTCAATGCCATCATAGGAGCGTGGGACACAGACGCCCATGTCCTCCGACAGCTGAACATTACCCCACCGTATGCGGACATCAGACGCACATTGTGTGGGACCCGATCAACAGCTAGATGGAGCAGACACAAAGAGAGGGGCTACCACCAGACGTTGCCCTATTCACAGATGAACAGGGCAGCCTGAATCTGGCTGAAGATAGTCTGCTCATGCCTAATCCCGGGGGTACATATGACTGATGTAACCCAGGATCGTGTATGCCTGGTGTACGCCATGATGAAAGGGCTGGAGATCAATGTCTGGGCGGTTATTATATCCACCATGAAGAGATCCCGGTTGTACCAGGGGCACAAGTATGGTTTTGGTGGACTACTGACCACCTTCCTCAGGGGCCTTGATGTTGAGGAGGAGGCCCTTCACTATATCCTGCAGTTGGAGCGGCGGGCCTTAGACATTACTAAAACTAAGGCTCCCAACACTACCACGGGCCAGTGCTTACACTTGGCGAGCGACATGCTCGGGATGGCCAGTATATGGCTCGGATGTATGGGATGTAGATGCTCCAGCTAAGGATAGGTGGGAGACCTACGACAGAGGAGGAGCTATGGCAGCTCGAGCTAGACTACCCTTTTGGCGAAAACGCCAGGGCTCTATGCCGAGTGGAGCCAGCATTTGTAGAGCCCACAGATGATGATGTCCCCACAGATGAGGAGACACATCGGGAGGACTCCAATGTGGAGTCCGATGATGACGACGGAGGCGACTCTGATATGGAAGATGAAGCAGCAACACCCGACGAAGAAGTGGAATACTTTGACTGATCAGGGAGTTCCACCACCCGATTTTGTGCTATTTTAATTTTTGTGAACACTGGGGACAGTGTTTGAGCTAAGTGTGGGGTGGGAGTAGTTAGGTGCTGGGCTGGGCTGGTTTGTATGTATGCTCTCTTCTATTATCGTGTATGTTGTGTGTCCCTGTGAGTGTGAATTTTCAAGTTGTTTCGTAAGTAGATTCGTATTTGTAAATATTTGTTAAATTGATGTGTGTTGCTAAATGTTGCTAGCTGATTCTGATTCTGTACATATTTTTGTTATCGAAATGATCGATATTTTTAAAATTTTTTAAAATAGTTTGTAAATTTTAAAATATTTTGTAAATAAATTTTTCTATCGAAATGATCGATATTTTTGACATATTTTTAATTTTAGGTTTCTCGGCGTTTGTTTTCGGTTCTTTTACCGAGAATGGTCCCATTGAACCGACGTCTTAAGTAGTGACCGTTCCCTATGATGGATGGATGACGACCGTCTGAAGGGAAATGTAGTCGTTAGGAGTAGTTATTTTTCTCAATTAATTTTTTAGTTTTTCTTTGGTGGATTGCATCCCGGAACCTGTAGTTACTATATGGTTGCAAAATTCTGGTTGAGTGTTGTACATGATATTCAAAATGCAAAGGTGATTCTATGAAAGCATGCAAATTTGTAAATATGTTGAGATACCTAGGATGTAGAGTTCTATTCAGTGTGATTAAGGCTTAATGTTTGAATTCATGTAATTAGCTGATTGAAGAGTCTGTGAATACATCTTGAATCGAGCATGTGCAGAAAGTGTGAAGTGAGGTGTTGACATTCCATGCTATTGTCAAGTGTCTAGAACTTGCCTGGTGTGTGTACAAAATGAAATGAAGGAGGTGTATTGTAGGAAAGGATGTAGGCATTTCTTTGTTTTAACCGAGAGTTTCTATTTTTTTCCTTGTCATACCCCCCTTTCTGTGATTGTATACCCTAGTCAGCCCTTTGAGCCTTTAGCCCATTGTTTTTTTTTCTTTTGTCCAAAAAGTGTAAACCGAGCTTAATTCCTTCTTTTCATTAGTCGTAAAGTCTATACAAAACTCTTAAGCGCTTAAGAAGAGAAAATCATTTTCCCAAAGTGTCAAAGAGTGAGAATGGTGAAAAGAAAAAGAAGAGCAGAGTGAGTGAAGAAAAGAAAAGGTTGAAGGTGCACTTGTTATAAATAAACGATAATGAAGGTGCATGAATAATCTTTGTTTTTGTGTCAAGTGTGCTTAATGAAATGGGCCATACTAAAGAAAATCATCAAGAATGGGATGATGAAAGAAAAAAAAAAGAAACAATGTCCATGAGCTGATGGGGTGTGTTGAAAAGGCACTTAAGGATGCTAGTGGCTATTATTGGCTAATCCAATATTTACTAGTTCCATAGCTTCCATTACAACCCATTAAAGTCCTACGTGATCTTACATCGCACTTCTTTATATTAGTGGAGTAATACACTAAGGGCAAGCTTATGGGTCATGACATGATGCATGTGAATTCTTTTGGGAGAGAGAGTGAAATTGTGTGTACATGCCCCTGTTTGAATGTTTGTGAGTCATATGAGCAAAAAGGGGAAGATTCTCTTGTGTTGTGAGGGCATATGCTTGATGAAAGATTAATTTTCATGCTGGATATCTTGATCAGCTGATTTGCATGAGTTTGCCGATATCGAGAGTCGATTCTTAAAGTCTAGGAGGTCTTAATGTATTGAAGGTCACTGCATTGATAAGACCATGCATGTTTTCTTGATGATTTGCTGTATTGAATAATCGGTATGACCGTAGCCTAAATTGTCGAACCGAAGTAGCGAGGTTGGGATGTAAATTGCATGAATTGTATGCTTGTTGTTTGAGGACGAACAAGGATTTAAGTGTGGGGTAAGTGATCTTGGGCAGATTTATATGCCCAAGTGATACTCAAAAGTATCATTTTCGCCTTGTTTATCTATCAACGTGTATACATTCTCATGTAATTGGCAATAAAATGTGAATTTATACTAACCAACATGATTAGCATTATTTTGCAGGTAAAATATGATTTCAGGAAGCTAAAAGGCATGTTGGATGACATCGGAGTTGGACTTGGATGCGAGCAAGGGAAAAGGCATTGGACAGCATGAATTAAAGGGGCTCCGCGATGGAGCCGTGTCACGCTGCCATCGCGGAGGCATTCTGCCTGGATGGGGAAAATTCACCCAAAATCCAGTGGAGGTCCGCGTTTGCTCCGTGGCATGGAGCCAGTGCTCCGCGATGCACGTCGTGCCATGTTGAGCCTAAATTCCCGGACCCCCAGTTCCAGTGAGGGTCCGCGTTCGTAGCGTGTGACAGAGGCAGTGCTCCGCGATGCACTCCGTGACACGTTGCTCGTTATTCTGGGAAAATTTCCCAGCAGTATAAATAGAACACTTAGGTTCATTTTTTAATATTCTGACTTGGTGGAGCATGGACGTGGGTTACAGGCAGTTGAGGGACGAAAAGTTCAGGGTTTTTTCTCTCTTTCTTTCTTCTTTAATTCAATTGCTTGTATGATTAACACTCATTTTATGATGTTTAATCCACAAATGAGTGGCTAATTCCTCTCCTTGCTGAGGTTATGAACAATTGTAATGAACTTTGATCATTGATTCTTTGGTTTTCCATCTTTTCTTCCATGTTGTTGTATTAATTCTTGTTCTTACTGCATTAGTGTGTGGCCTACATTAATGTACATCTAAAAAGTCCGGTTTCACTCGAGAGAGCACTAAATTGGAAAGTTGTGAATCAATAGGATATGTTCTGTTCGGTCTGTTCGGTTGGTATTATATATTATAAACCGACACGCAAGTGCACGTGGTCAAACAAGTAATAAAGTGGCTAAGTAAGCCAAGTATCGATCCAAGGAGGCTCAGGGTGTGTAAAATTTGCCTAAGTATACTATATTCTTATCTTACTTCTAACTATGCTAACAACAACGTAACCAACAATTAATTGAGTTTTAGTTTATAAAATATATACTAAAACTATTAACATTTATTTACCGTGAATTTAAACTATGGATAAGAGCATGCCAAGGTTAAGAACAAGTTATGAATTCGATTGTAATAATAATTCGGTTAATCTCTTCTTCATGTTGCTAGCCAAGAACAGTAGCCTAGAAATTAAAACTCTCGTATTTAATTTCACTTTAGAATCATAAAACATTTGTCTACATTTCTGTGATCAAATGCAATTTACGACCTAGCAATACAATTCCGGTTCCTAAATTGACTAATACAGCTTTCAAGTATATTTCTATCAGGAAAGCACATCAAAACCCAATTTTCCCAAATCAAGTTAAGAACAATACCCTATTAATTCACAACTTTCCAATTTGTTGGTCTCTCGAGTGAAATTGGACTTTTTAGATGTACATTAATGTCGGCCAAGCATTAATGCAGTAAGAACAAGAATTAATAGAACAACATGAAAGAAGAAGAAGAAAACCATATCATTTAAAATAAAAATTCACTACACATGTTCAAAACCTTAGCAAGGAAGAAAATTAGCCACTCATTTGTGGATTGATCATCCTAAAACAAGTGTAAATCATACATACAATTGATTGAAAGAAGAAAGGAAGAGAAGAAATCCCTTAGCTTTTTCGTCCCTCAACTGCTGCTAACCCACGTCCTTGCTCCACCAAGTCTGAACTAATTAAAATAAACCTAAGTGTGCTATTTATACTAGTGGGAAATTTTTCCCGGAATAACAAGCAACGTGTCACGGAGGTCAACGCGGAGCACTGCCTCCGTGACACGACGTGGATGCGGACCATTCACTGAAAATCCAGGGTCCGGTAAATTAGCCTCAATGTGGCACGGAGGCCAACGCGGAGGCCTATCTCCGTGCCACAGAACTGTCGCGAGGCCTCACTGGAAATTGCCATTTAATTGCCTCTCCAGGCAGTGTGCCTCTGCGATGGTAGCGTGGCACGGCTCCATCGCGGAGCCCTTATAATTTGTGCATTCCAATGTCTTTTCCACGCTCGTATTCAAGTCCAACTCCGATATAGTTCCAACATGCATTTTAGCTCCTAAAAATCATATTTTCCTGAAAAACAAATGCTAATCATGTTGGTTAGTATAAATTCACATTTTATTACCAATTACATGAGAATATATACATATTGCACACAAACAAGGCGAAAATAATACGTTTGAGTATCACTTGGGCATATAAATCTGCCCAAGATCACTTACCCCACACTTAAACCCTTGTTCGTCCTCGAACAACACATACACAACTCATGCAAATTACATCCCAACCTTCGTCACTATGGTGCGACCATTTACGCTACGGTCATACCGATTATTTAATTTTTGCAAATCATCACGAAAACATGCTTGCTCTTACAATACGACCTTTAATACATCAAGACTTCCTAGACTTTAAGAATTTATTCTTGATATCGGCAAACTCATGCAAATCAGCTAATCAAGAAATCCGACACGAAAATCAATCTTTCATCAAGCATGTGCCCTCACACTCAAGAGAATCTTCCCCTTTTTGTTCATGCAACACACAAACATTCAAGTAGGGCATATAAAAATTAATTTCACTCACTCTCCCA
The DNA here is from genome assembly GCA_035772735.1 of Datura wrightii. Lineage (NCBI taxonomy): Eukaryota > Viridiplantae > Streptophyta > Magnoliopsida > Solanales > Solanaceae > Datura > Datura wrightii. Next base: position 32,128,752 of record JASDFA010000006.1, read on the forward strand.
AAAGAATTCACATGCATCATGTCGTGACCCATAGCCTTGCCCTTAGTGTATTACTCCACTAATATAAAGAAATGCAATGTAGGATCAAGTAGGACTTTAATGGGTTGTAACGGGGCTATGGATCTAGTATATATATTGGATTAGCCAATAATAGTCGCTAGCATCCTTAAGCGCCTTTTCAACACATTCCCATCGACTCATGGACATTGTTCCTCTCTTTTTTCTTTTTCTCCCATTCATGCTGGCTTACTTTCGTACTGCTCATTTCATCAAACACACTTGACACAAAACAAAGGGTTTTCATGTACCCTCAATATCATTTAATTATAACAAGTGCCTCTTCAACATCATCTTTTCTTTCCTCACTCTGCTTTTCTTTTTCTTTTCACTCTTTTCACTCTTTAACACTTTGGGAAACATTTTCTTTTCTTTGTAAGCTCTTAAGAGTTTTGTATAGACTTTAAGGCTAATGAAAAGAAGGAATAAAGCTTAGTTTATACAATTTTGGACAAAAGAAAGAAAGAAATCGGCTAAAGGCTCAACGGGCTGACTAGGGTATACAACATATAAAAAGGTAGAATTTGACAAGAAAAAGAATGGAAACTATCGGTTAAAAACAAAGAAATGCCTACAACCTTTCCAACACTACACCTCCTTCATTTCGTTTTGTAAACACACCAGGCAAGTTCTAGACAATTCACAATGGCATGGAATAACAATACCTCACTTCACACTTCATGCACATGCTCGAATCAAGATGCATTCACAGACTCTCTAATTAGCCAATCACATGAATTCAAAATTAAGCCTCAATCATGCTGAATCAAATTCTATAGCCTAGGTAACTCAACATATTTACCAAAATTGCATGCTTTCAAACGAATCATTTTCACATTTTGAACATCGGTTACACACGCAACGAAATTTTTGCAACCATAAAGCAACTACAGTTCATTGATGCAATCCACCAAAGAAAAATTAAAAACAAGTTAAAATCCTACTCCTACCGACTACATTTCCCTTAAGACGGTCGTCATCCATCCATCATAGGGAACGGTCACTAACTATGACAACGGTTCAATGGGACTATTCTCGGTAAAAGAACCGAAAACAAACTCCGAGAAACCCAAACAAAATAAAAACCAAAAATTTTTGCAACACATCGATCATGTCGATAGAAAAATATTTACAAAATATTTTGATAAGTGCAAAACATTTTCGCAAAAAATTTGAAAAATATCGATCATTTCGATATACAGAAATATTTACAAAATATTTACAGCATTCACAAAATATTTACCTTGGCAACCACAACTTTTCATAACACACATCAGTAACCACAAAAATATATACGGATACAACACAAATCAGTTCATAGCAGGGTAGCACAAACATACATACAAACCAAGGAAAAAGCATACAGCAGATTAGAGCCTAAGTCCCAACACCTAGCTACTCCCCACCCCACACTTAAATCGAACACTGTCCCCAGTGTTCACAAAAATTACAAAACAGAATTTCAGGTGGTGGAACTCCTTGATCAGTCGAAATATTCGACTTCTTCATCTGGTGCTGCTGCCTCGTCGCCCATATCTGAGTCAGCTCCATCGTCGTCATCAGACTCCACATCGGAGTCGTCCCGACGTGTCTCCTCATCAGTAGGGACATCATCATCCGTCGGCTCCACGAAGGCTGGTCCCACTCGGCATAAGGCTCTGGCATTCTCGTCAAATGGGTAATCCAGCTCCAGCTGCCATAATTCTTCCTCGGTGGCTGGTCTCCCACCAATCCGTAGCTGAAGCATCTGCATGCCGAACATACGTGCCATGTACTGATCGTCACGAGCATGTCGCTCGCCCAAAGTCAGCACTGGTCCGTGTGTGGTGTCGGGGGCCTTAGTTTTTGTCACATCGAGGGCCCTCCGCTCCAACTGCGGAATGTAATCCAAGGCTTCTTCCTCGACATCGAGGCCTCGGAGGAAGGTGGTGATGAGTCTGCCAAACCCGTATCTGTGGCCCTGGTGTAGTCTGGCTCTCTTCATGGCGGATATAATTACCGCCCCAACATTAATCTCAAGCCCTTTCATAAGGGCATACACCAAGCAGACACGGTCCCGGGTCACATCCGTCATATGAACTCCCAGGATCAAGCACGAACATACAATTTTCAGCCATATTCTGGCCTCCCTATTCATCTGCGAATAAGGCAGAGTCTGGTGGTAACCCCTCTCCTTATGTCTACTCCATCTGGCTGTGGATCGAGCCCCACACAACGTACGTCTGATGTCGGCGTACAGTGGGATGATGTTTAGCTGGCGGAGAACGTGAGCATCTGTGTCCCGCGCTCCAACGATGGCATTGAACTGCTGGGGTTCCAGAGTAACAATCTGCCCTCTGATTTTTATTGTGTGGCTTCTGATGGCCGGGTTCCAATTTGCGTAGAACTCTCGGACCAAATGAAGGTTGCACTCCTTGGGCTCCTGAAAGATAAAGCTGAGCCCAGCTGCTTCAATCCTTTGCACAATACGGGGGAACTCCTGTGCCAGTGGTTCCCGTGCAATATGTTCCTCCGGGAAGTACTTGCTCTCCTTATGCTTAGCATACCATTTCTTTCCTTCCTCGGTTACCCACCTTGTTCCGTATTGGCGGCGTTGGCCGCGCGGAACAGCTGGTGCAGCTGGGACTGCGGTGCCCAATCTCATTCTTTTCCTGCCGGTGCCTGAGGTAGAAGCACCCTTGCCCTTATCCTGTCTGCTAGCCATTGTACCTTTGAGTTGAAGAACCGAAGAAACTTGACGTATTCCTTGCCTAATAGCATGGCACGTTGGTTGGGGAGGGGGATTTGGGTGTTTTGGTCGCGGAGAGTAGAAGAAATGGGGAAAAATTGGGCAAAATCGGGGTTAATTTAAAGAAAAACACGCGGGTCACCCGGCAAACCAGTGTGACCCAGCACTGAATAAAGGGCAACGTGTCACGGAGGGTAACGCAGAGCCCGTCCTCCGTGACGTGGAGCCAACGCGTTGGCTCTCTGGAAATTTTAAAAAAATCTGATTTTGCCTTCAACGTGTCACGGAGGGTAACGCGGAGCCACTCCTCCATGACACGGAGCCAACGCCCCAGTGCACTGTTTCTTCAATAAAAATTATTTTCATACCTTGCCTTATTTTTCCCGCTTCCATGCATATTTTTCTCCGTTAGACCTGAAAATCACCTCACTAAACGAAATTGGTTAGATTAATAGATTTCCCTAACTAAAATGAAAAATATTAACTAAAACAAGAATCTAAACCTAATCAAGAAAAGAAAAATAAAAAATAAAAAATTATTTACACTAAGAAAAGAAAGAAAAAAAATATTTTTCACGGGTTGCCTCCCGTGCAGCGCCTGGTTTACCGTCGCGGCTCGATGTTCCAAGTTTCACCACGTTTTCCTCCACCTTGAGGATATGAATCTCACCCCTAATTTCTTCTCTAATTTCCTCTTATGCTCCAGGGGTGGTGGTGAAAAATTAGAAGGACCAAACAGTAGATGTTGCCTTTTGCATTTATTGGTCCTTAAGTAAGCGAAGTTATTTTGTCTCTCCGAATTAGTGAATTTCAAAATATACGGGGCTTGGTCCTCCTCTAGACATTTCTCTACAAACTTGGAAGACTTTATTTCTATGTTGTCAACCAAATTTAATGTTGAAAAATGCGTAGAGTGTGGTCCAATACACCTCAACTCTGAATCTGCATTGTGCTTGACCTCCTTACTTGTATACACCTTTTCAACATCGACATCTATTTCTCCATTAAGGTCAAATGGGAGATATTCTTTCTCCTCTTCCATGAATGGATTTTCTATAGGTATGACCCGATCACGGGGACACTCAAGAGATTCTAATTGTTGGGTTTCATCCAAAAATTCACCCTTGTATTCCTCTTGTAGTTCCTCTTGAATATCGTCTAAAACTGTCACCTGCGAATTATCACAAGCTTCAGCCTCAGCACACATCTCCGTGAGTTTGACGCTCATCCTGCTTACAGCCTCGGCATTCTCCTTTTGCTGAATTATCAATTCTGCCACCGACTCCTTCATTGCTTCTGATTGCTCCAGGAGTTGTTTCATCATGTCCTCTATTTGAACTTGGCATCCCAAGTCCTCATTTTCAACATGCCTATATTCAGCAAAAACAACAGAATGATCATAGCGGGGGCGTGGGGAAGGGGAATATGCCTTTGGACAATCACCCCAATGGCCATATTGACACCCACATATATTGCACATGTTACAGTTTTGCCACAAGTGGGGTCCTCCGCAATTCATGCAAGATTCGCCGAAATATGCGTATCCACCATTTATATTCCAAGATGTCATGTCAATGAGGGTATCCGAAAGAGAGAAAAATTAAAATGAACAAAGAATTAAAGCAAATACTAAGACCAAGTTGTCAACACTTAAGAAAATAAAACAAAAATACAGTAAATTTACACTTAACACAATTTCACCAATTGCCTAGTCTCCCCGGCAACGACGCCAAAAACTTGTTCGGTCTGTTCGGTTGGTATTATATATTATAAACCGACACGCAAGTGCACGTGGTCAAACAAGTAATAAAGTGGATAAGTAAGCCAAGTATCGATCCAAGGAGGCTCAGGGTATGTAAAATTTGCCTAAGTATACTATATTCTTATCTTACTTCTAACTATGCTAACAACAACGTAACCAACAGTTAATTGAGTTTTTGTTTATAAAATATATACTAAAACTATTAACATTTATTTACCGTGAATTTAAACTATGGATAAGAGCATGCCAAGGTTAAGAACAAGTAATGAATTCGATTGTAATAATAATTCGGTTAATCTCTTCTTCATGTTGCTAGCCAAGAACAGTAGCCTAGAAATTAAAACTCTCGTATTTAATATCACTTTAGAATCATAAAACATTCATCTACATTTCTGTGATCAAATGCAATTTACGACCTAGCAATACAATTTCGGTTCCTAAATTGACTAATATGGCTTTCAAGTATATTTCTATCAGGAAAGCATATCAAAACCCAATTTTCCCAAATCAAGTTAAGAACAATACCCTATTAATTCACAACTTTCCAATTTCTTGCTCTCTCGAGTGAAATTGGACTTTTTAGATGTACATTAATGTCGGCCAAGCACTAATGCAGTAAGAACAAGAATTAATAGAACAACATGAAAGAAAAAGAAGAAAACCATATCATTTAAAATCAAAATTCACTACACATGTTCAAAACCTTAGCAAGGAAGAAAATTAGCCACTCATTTGTGGATTGATCATCCTAAAACAAGTGTAAATCATACATACAATTGATTGAAAGAAGAAAGGAAGAGAAGAAATCCCTTAGCTTTTTTGTCCCTCAACTGCTGCTAACCCACGTCCTTGCTCCACCAAGTCTGAACTAATTAAAATAAACCTAAGTGTGCTATTTATACTAGTGGGAAATTGTTCCCGGAATAACAAGCAACGTGTCATGGAGGTCAACGCGGAGCACTGCCTCCGTGACACGGCGTGGACGCGGACCTTCACTGGAAATCCAGGGTCCGGTAAATTAGCCTCAACGTGGCACGGAGGCCAACGCGGAGGCCTATCTCCGTGCCATGGAGCTGTCGCGAGGCCTCACTGGAAATTGCCATTTAATTGCCTCTCCAGGAAGTGTGCCTCCGCGATGGTAGCGTGGCACGGCTCCATCGCGGAGCCCTTATAATTTGTGCATTCCAATGTCTTTTCCACGCTCGTATTCAAGTCCAACTCCGATATAGTTCCAACATGCATTTTAGCTCCTAAAAATCATATTTTCCTGAAAAACAAATGCTAATCATGTTGGTTAGTATAAATTCACATTTTATTACCAATTACATGAGAATATATACATATTGCACACAAACAAGGCGAAAATAATACGTTTGAGTATCACTTGGGCATATAAAGCTGCCCAAGATCATGTTCTTTACTTGATTTGCTTTCAGGATAGAAATAACCTGAAAGTCGTATTAGTCAATTTAGGAACCGGAATTGTATAGCTAGGACATGAATTGCATTTGATCACAGAAATGTAGACGGATGGTTCATGATTCTTAAGTGAGGTTAAATACGAGAGTTTTAATCTCTTGGCAAATGTTCTTGGCTAGCAACTGGAGGAAAAGATTAACCAAAGTATGATGATAATTAGTTTCATTACATGTTCGTTTAACCTCAGCATGCTTTCATTCATAGTTCAGATTCAAAGTAGATAATTGTTTTTAGTTTTAGTATAAAATTTATAAAACGAACTATCAACTTTTTGGTTACGCTGTTGTCTGCATTTTTAGAAGTAAAATATAGTACACTTGAGCAATTTTCACTTCATCCAAGTATCTGTGGGATCGATACTTGGCTTACTAAAGCCACTTACTACTTGTTCGACCACGTGCACTTGCATGTCCTTTTATATACCCACAATCACGCGAACAAGTTTTTGGCGCCGTTGCCGGGGACTTGGCAATTGGTAAAATTGTTTTAAGTGTCAATTTACTGTATTTTTATTTTCTTAGTGTTGACAACTTGGTCTTAGCCTGTATTTTGCAGACTTAATTGCTGTTGAACGCTGGCAAGAGACAAGGAGCTGGTGGAATCGTATATAGAGCCAGAAAGGATATTTCACAGTAAGAGAAGAGAAGCTCTACAAAGAAAGCTGCAGTTGCTCAGACAGACGATCATGGAGCAACAACAGAATCCACCGGTAGTACGGGCAGTGTTAGTGCCCGAAGAAGTAGCAGCATGGCCGGTTCGCGAGGTGGCAATCCCACATGCCAATAATGTTATATGGAGTATCCACAAACCAGAGCCGGGAGGGAGATTTGAACTTAAGCAAAATATGGTGCAATTGTTGCACACAAGCGGGCAATTTACCGGTCTCACTCATGAAGATCCACAGCAGCATCTCCAAAATTTTTTGGAGATAAGTGACACTTACATCCCCGCTGGAGTGTCACCAGACTATGTCCGGCTTACATTGTTCCCATTCTCATTATTGGGAGAAGCCAAGAGGTGGTTGAAAGCTGAGCCACCGAATGCTATTTCTATGTGGGATGATCTTGCACGGAAGTTCTTGATAAGGTTTTTTCCCTCTGGTAAAACAGCAAGACTTAGAAGTGAAATTCTAAGTTTCAGACAGAGGGAGGGAGAAAATTTATATCAGGCCTGGGAGAGATTTAAATCCATGTTGCGGGATTGTCCTCATCATCATCAGTCCAATGATGTGTTGGTGCACACATTTATTGAGGGTTTGGAACCCCACACCAAAATATTGCTAGATTCAGCAGCTGGAGGGCAAGTGCTGGAGAAGACTTATGAGGAGCTGTATACCTTGTTGAACCGGATTTCACAGGGCAATCCAGAATGGAATGCTGATTCATCACGAGGTAGGACAAGGAAAGCAGCAGGAGTGCTTGAAGTGGATGGGTTAACAGCTATCGCTGCACAGATAGCTGCATTGCAAAATCAACTGAACAATCACTTCAGCAACATGACACTGAACCAGCCTCAAGCCCCAGTTAATGCAGTCCAGCAGATGTGGTGTGAAGTGTGTGGAAGCAGTGAGCACTCAGCTGAGTGTTGTGGAGCCAATCCTGACTCGGTAAACTTTGTAGGTAATGCACAAAGGAGCCACCAGCAGTATGGTAGTAGCTACAACTCCAATTGGAGGAATCATCCTAATTTCTCATGGGGTAGCAACAACCATCAGGGTCAAAGTTCGGGTCAGGGTGTGCAAAGGAATCAAGGAGGGAAGCAGAACTATCAAGCTCAATTTAGAAACAACAATGTACCTCCTCCACCACCATCACCCAGCATTGAGGAGATGTTCAAGACCATGATAGCTAACCAAGCTCAATTGCAGGCTGACTATGTGAAATTGGCAGCCGAAGTGAAAAACAACCAGTTAGCTACCAAGGAACTTGAATATCAATTTGGGCAATTTGCTAGTGCCCAAAACACAAGGCCTAAAGGAGGACTGCCAAGCGACACGGATCCCAATCCCAAGCAGGTAAATGCAGTGACCACAAGGAGTGGTTTGCCGCTGAAAGAGGTGGAACCAGAAAGACCACCTCAACAGTCGGGAGCAGCTGAAGTTGAGAGAGAGCACAGTTCTGAGAGGGAGAAAACCAAGGAAGCTAAATCAGAAAGACGTCCACCCCCGTTCCCTCAACGACTAAAGAAACACAAAGAGGAGGCGTGTTTCAAGAAATTCATGGAGGTGCTGAAACAGGTGCATGTTAACTTACCTCTTGTTGATGTCTTGCAGGGAGTGCCGAAATATGCGAAGTATATAAAGGACATCGTGGCAAACAAAAGTCGGTTGACTGAGTATGCTACAGTGGCTCTAATGGAGGAGTGCACTTCCCGGATCCAAAATAGACTGCCCACAAAGCTAAAAGACCCTGGGAGTTTTACAATCCAGCTTACTATTGGGCAGAGCATCCGAGCTCGTGGATTGTGTGACTTGGAAGCGAGCATAAATTTGATGCCTTCATCGGTATTCAGAAAGTTGGGTCTAGGGAGTCCTAGACCCACAACGGTAATCTTGCAGTTGGCGGATCGATCCTTAGCTAGGCCGGATGGCATTGTTGAGGACGTTCTGATGCAAGTTGGCTCCGTAATTTTCTCGGTAGATTTTGTCATGCTGGATTTTGAACCAGACGCGGATGTCCCATTTATTTTGAGACGTCCCTTCTTGGAAACCGGGAAAGCACTAATCGACGTAGCTGCGGGGCAGCTAACAATGCGAGCACATGACAAGGTAGAGGTATTCGATGTGTACAAGGCACCTAAGTTCCCGATGGTGCATGAAGAACTCTCGGTGATCAATATGATTGATCAAGGTGATAATAAGCAGATAAAGGATTCCCGAGAGTTAATGGGAAAACCACCAGAAAGGTGTAAGCACTACTGGGGGGAGGACGGTGATCGAGAGAAATCGTCCATCACCCTAGCGGACAATTGAGCTTAACGACGTCGAGTCGCGACGATAAACCAGGCGCTGCACGGGAGGCAACCCATGAAAAACTTATTTTCTTTCTTTCTTTCTTTCAGTTTGTAAAGTGTAAATAGATTTTTCTTTTTCTTTTTCTTGATTTACAGCAAAATTTTTTGTTTTAGTTTTTGTTTTATTTGTATTTAGAGTGAAATCTATAATTCTAACCAATTTTGTATAGTGAGATGATTTTCAGGTCAAATGGAGAAAAATACGCACGGATTCGCAAAGGAAAAGTCGAGGTATGAAAAAATTAATAAAAAGTGGAAAACAGTGAGCAGGGGCGATAGCTCCGTGTCACGGAGGAGGACCTCCGCGTTACCCTCCATGACACGTTGAGGTATAACCCGGAAATTTTAAAAATTTCCAGAACAGCCTCGCGATGGCTCCGTGTCACGGAGGCAGTGCACCGCAATGCACTCCGTGACACATTGCCGTGTATATCGCGACGGGTCACACCGTGTCGCTGGGTGACTCGCGTGATTTTCTTACTTTTTAACCCTGAAAACCTCCCCTTTTCCCTCATTTTCTAATCCCTCCGCGACCAAACCCCCCAAAACCCATCCCCCATCAACGTGACACTGAGTAAGGCAAGAAATTCACCAATTTTTCTTTGATTCTTCAAAAACAAGGTATGTTCTTTGATTCCCTCTCAAATTCTTGTCGATTTTCTTCGAATTTTAGCATGGGAGGTGAGCTAAATTGCCCTAACTCGAAATTAATCATGAATTTGATTTCATTGTTGATTGATGAATGTTCGGAATGTCGTATGATTGTTTGAACTTGTCGATTGCATGAATTGATCGAATTTGCTCGATAAAATCAATTCTAGGGCTTGTTAGTTAAATTTGAAGTTGAAAATGTACTGAAATTGTGAATTTTATGCCGGGTTGTACGTGTTGAATGAGATGAGTCGATGTACAAATTGTTAGGATGTTAATAGAACGACGGATTCTCAGGTTGGGGGAAATGTTGAAATTTATAAGAATTGGTTGGGTGTATAGGTTCGTGTGTAGATATATTTTTGTGTTGTTTTTGTTTCTTTGTTTTTCTTTGCTAAGTGTGATGGTTAAAATGTTAGCGATGGTAGTGATTGTGATTAGCCATACGAAGTCTGAGTAGTATGCAGAAGTTATACCGTCAAATTTTTCGAATGCACTAAGCATGATTGTATAGTTGTTTATTTTGTGTAAATAAAGATATTCTTGCCGTATTGTTGTAACTCTAGCTAAGGACTTAGTGTGGGGTAACCTAGCGTAACCCGACCTTAGCCGAAGTTAATATCCGTTAGCTTAACATTGATCTTGTTTACTTGGGTTGACAGGTGAAATGGCAAGCCGGCAAGATAAAGGAAAAGGCGCGTCAACTTCAGGCGCCGGAAGGAAACGAATCAGACAGGGTACAGCAGTCCCAGCTGCACCAGCAGTTCCACGCGGCCAGCGCCGCCAATACGGAACAAGTTGGGTGACCGATGAGGGGAAAAAGTGGTACGCGAAGCATAAGGAAAATAAATATTTCCCCGAGGAGCATATAGCACGGGAACCATTGGCACAGGAGTTCCCCAGGATGGTCCACTTGATCGAGGCAGCTGGGCTCAAGTTCATCTTTGAAGAGCCCAAAGAATGCAATCTGCACTTGGTTCGGGAGTTCTATGCAAATTGGAACCCAATGATCAGGAGTCACACCATCAAGATCAGAGGGCAAATAGTCACTCTGGAGCCCCACCACCTCAATGCCATCATAGGAGCGTGGGACACAGACGCCAACATCCTCCGACAGCTGAACATTACCCCACCATATGCGGACATCAGACGCACATTGTGTGGGACCCGATCAACAGCTAGATGGAGCAGACACAAAGAGAGGGGCTACCACCAGACGTTGCCCTATTCACAGATGAACAGGGAAGCCTGACTCTAGCTGAAGATAGTCTGCTCATGCCTAATCCCGGGGGTACATATGACTGATTAACCTGGGATCGTGTATGCCTGGTGTACGTCCTGATGAAAGGGCTGGAGATCAATCTCTGGGCGGTTATTGTATCCGCCATGAAGAGATCCCGGTTGCACCAGGGGCATAAGTATGGTTTTGGTGGACTACTGACCACCTTCCTCAGGGGCCTTGATGTTGAGGAGGAGGCCCTTGACTATATCCCGCAGTTGGAGCGGAGGGCCTTAGACGTTACTAAAACTAAGGCTCCCGACACCACCCGATTTTGTGCTATTTTAATTTTTGTGAACACTGCGAACAGTGTTCGAGCTAAGTGTGGGGTGGGAGTAGTTAGGTGCTGGGCTGGGCTAGTTTGTATGTATGCTCTCTTCTGTTATCGTGTATGTTGTGTGTCCTTGTGAGTATGAATTTTCAAGTTGTTTCGTAAGTTGTTTCGTATTTGTAAATATTTGTTAAATTGATGTGTGTTGCTGAATGTTGCTAGCTGATTCTGATTCTGTACATATTTTTGTTATCGAAATGATCAATATTTTTAAAAATTTTTAAAATAGTTTGTAAATTTTAAAATATTTTGTAAATAATTTTTTCTATCGAAATGATCGATATTTTTGACGTATTTTTAATTTTGGGTTTCTCGACGTTTGTTTTCGGTTCTTTTACCGAGAATGGTCCCATTGAACCGACGTCTTAAGTAGTGACCGTTCCCTATGATGGATGGATGACGACCATCTGAAGGGAAATGTAGTCGTTAGGAGTAGTTTTTTTTATCAATTAGTTTTTTAGTTTTTCTTTGGTGGATTGCATCCCGGAACCTGTAGTTACTATATGGTTGCAAAATTCTGGTTGAGTGTTGTACATGATATTCAAAATGCAAAGGTGATTCGTATTAAAGCATGCAAATTTGTAAATATGTTGAGATACCTAGGCCGTAGAGTTCGATTCAGTGTGATTAAGGCTTAATGTTTGAATTCATGTAATTAGCTGATTGAAGAGTCTGTGAATACATCTTGAATCGAGCATGTGCAGAAAGTGTGAAGTGAGGTGTTGACATTCCATGCTATTGTCAAGTGTCTAGAACTTGCCTGGTGTGTGTACAAAACGAAATGAAGGAGGTGTATTGTAGGAAAGGATGTAGGCATTTCTTTGTTTTAACTGAGAGTTTCTATTTTTTTCCTTGTCATACCCCCTTTTCTGTGATTGTATACCCTAGTCAGCCCTTTGAGCCTTTAGCCGATTGTTTTTATTTCTTTTGTCCAAAAAGTGTAAACCGAGCTTAATTCCTTCTTTTCATTAGTCGTAAAGTCTATACAAAACTCTTAAGCGCTTAAGAAGAGAAAATCATTTTCCCAAAGTGTCAAAGAGTGAGAATGGTGAAAAGAAAAAAAAGAGCAGAGTGAGGGAAGAAAAGAAAAGGTTGAAGGTGCACTTGTTATAAATAAACGATAATGAAGGTGCATGAATAATCTTTGTTGTTGTGTCAAGTGTGCTTAATGAAATGGGCCATACTAAAGAAAATCATCAAGAATGGGATGATGAAAGAAAAAAAAAGAAACAATGTCCATGAGCTGATGGGATGTGTTGAAAAGGCGCTTAAGGATGCTAGTGGCTATTATTTGCTAATCCAATATTTACTAGTTCCATAGCTTCCATTACAACCCATTAAAGTCCTACGTGATCTTACATCGCACTTCTTTATATTAGTGGAGTAATACACTAAGGGCTAGCTTATGGGTCATGACATGATGCATGTGAATTCTTTTGGGAGAGAGAGTGAAATTGTGTGTACATGCCCCTGTTTGAATGTTTGTGAGTCATATGAGCAAAAAGGGGAAGATTCTCTTGTGTTGTGAGGGCACATGCTTGATGAAAGATTAATTGTCGTGCCGGATATCTTGATCAGCTGATTTGCATGAGTTTGCCGATATCGAGAGTCGATTCTTAAAGTCTAGGAGGTCTTAATGTATTGAAGGTCACTGCATTGATAAGACCATGCATGTTTTCTTGATGATTTGCTGTATTGAATAATCGGTATGACCATAGCCTAAATTGTCGAACCGAAGTAGCGAGGTTGGGATGTAAATTGCATGGATTGTATGCTTGTTGTTTGAGGACGAACAAGGATTTAAGTGTGGGGTAAGTAATCTTGGGCAGATTTATATGCCCAAGTGATACTCAAAAGTATCATTTTTGCCTTGTTTATCTATCAATGTGTATACATTCTCATGTAATTGGTAATAAAATGTGAATTTATACTAACCAACATGATTAGCATTATTTTGCAGGTAAAATGTGATTTCAGGAAGCTAAAAGGCATGTTGGATGACATCGGAGTTGGACTTGGATGCGAGCAAGGGAAAAGGCATTGGACAACATGAATTAAAGGGGCTCCGCGATGGAGCCGTGTCACGCTGCCATCGCGGAGGCATTCTGCCTGGATGGGGAAAATTCACCCAAATTCCAGTGGAGGTCCGCGTTTGCTCCATGGCACGGAGCCAGTGCTCCGCGATGCACGTCGTGCCACGTTGAGCCTAAATTCCCGGACCCCTAGTTCCAGTGAGGGTCCGCGTTCGCAGCGTGTCACGGAGGCAGTGCTCCGCGATGCACTCCGTGACACGTTGCTCGTTATTCTGGGAAAATTTCCCAGCAGTATAAATAGAACACTTAGGTTCATTTTTTAATATTCTGACTTGGTGGAGCAAGGACGTGAGTTACAGGCAGTTGAGCGACGAAAAGTTCTGGGTTTTTTCTCTCTTTCTTTCTTCTTTAATTCAATTGCTTGTATGATTAACACTCATTTTATGATGTTTAATCCACAAATGAGTGGCTAATTCCTCTCCTTGCTGAGGTTATGAACAATTGTAATGAAATTTGATCATTGATTCTTTGGTTTTCCATCATTTCTTCCATGTTGTTGTATTAATTCTTGTTCTTACTACATTAGTGTGTGGCCTACATTAATGTACATCTAAAAAGTCGTTTCACTCGAGAGAGCACGAAATTGGAAAGTTGTGAATTAATAGGATATGTTCTTTACTTGATTTGGGAAAATTGAGTCTTGATTTGCTTTCAGGATAGAAATATACCTGAAAGTCGTATTAGTCAATTTAGGAACCGGAATTGTATAGCTAGGACATGAATTGCATCTGATCACAGAAATGTAGACTGATGGTTCATGATTCTTAAGTGAGGTTAAATACGAGAGTTTTAATCTCTTGGCAAATGTTCTTGGCTAGCAACTGGAGGAAAAGATTAACCAAAGTATGATGATAATTAGTTTCATTACATGTTCGTTTAACCTCAGCATGCTTTCATTCATAGTTCAGATTCAAAGTAGATAATTGTTCTTAGTTTTAGTATAAAATTTATAAAACGAACTATCAACTTTTTGGTTACGCTGTTGTCTGCATTTTTAGAAGTAAAATATAGTACACTTGAGCAATTTTCACTTCATCCAAGTATCTGTGGGATTGATACTTGGCTTACTAAAGCCACTTACTACTTGTTCGACCACGTGCACTTGCGTGTCGTTTTATATACCCACAATCATGCGAACAAGTTCGTAGACGAGATTGTCAAGATCACCCAAGTCATCGGGGTGAATAGGGTTGGGTGCACCGTGTTGGCCTCTTATCAATTAAAAGGGGTCGCGCATATCTAGTTTATCCAACGGATGGATAGCAGGGTCGTAGGAGCAGGTCCGGTCACTTGAGAAGAGTTCCATGTTGCATTTATAAATCGGTTCTTCCCTCATGAGATAAGGGAGCTAAAGGTAGCGGAGTTCGTAAATTTGAAGAAAGGGAGGATGACAGTGCAAGAGTATGCTCTTGAGTTCACTCGCTTGTCAAAGTATGCCCCAGAGTTAGTGGCCGATCAGAAGGCGCGGGTGAGCCGATTTGTTAATGGTGGGGCGGGCTATTTTGAAAAATATTGCAGGACTGCCATGCTTCATCAGGATATGGACTTTCCTTGTATAGTGTTGTACGCCCAGAAGATGGAGGTGGCACATCTTAGGGAGAGGGAGGCTAAGAGGGCCAGGACCGATGAACACCGATTCTCCAAGTCGAGGTCGGGTGGTGGGCATCGATAGCAGACTCACCAGAGATCATCGGCTCCATCATCTTCGGCATTGAGTGTGCCATCCAGGCCTAGACATTATTAGAGTGAGCGAGTATTAGCCTCGAGAAGTCAGAATAGAAAACCCGCTGATTCCAGCATTCCAGCTTGTCACAGATGTGGTCGGGGACACATAGGCCAGTGCTTGGCAGGTTCAGGTGCTTGTTTCGGGTATGGCAAGCCCAGACACATTCTTAGAGATTGCCTAGTAGAAAGAGAGGATCAGGTTGGGGGCTGAGGCCCAGCTTCTAGTTCAGCAGCCCCTCCCCCACGCCTAGCCCATCAGGGGGCATTTACTAGCACAACTTGTGGTCAGCGCCAGAACAGATTCTATGCTTTAGCATCCCATTAGGAGTAGGAGGTCTCCCTGGATGTGGTCACTGGTATGTTACGAGTTCTCCATATTGATGTTTATTCTTTGTTAGATCCGGGGGCTACCTTGTCTTTTATGACACCTTACGTGGCCGGTAGCTTCGAAGTTAGTCCCGAATTCTTGTTAGAACCCTTCTCAGTTTCTACTTTAGAAGGTGACTCAGTCATAGCTAGACGGGTGTATATAGGTTGCCCAGTCTCAATTCTTTATAAGGTCACCTCAGCAGAATTGATAGAGTTAGCCATGATCAATTTTGATGTGATTCTCGGCATGGATTGGCTATTTGCATGCTATGCTTCAGTTAATTGTAGAACCCGCACAGTAGATTTCATATTTTCGAGTGAGCTAATCTTAGAATGGAAGGGTAGTTCAGTTGTTCCTGTTGGTTGTTTCATTTCCTACCTTAAGGCCAGGAATATGATTTCCAAGGGTTGCATATATCATCTAGTAAGGGTTAAGGATGTTGAGCCTGAGACCCTGACTATCAAATCGGTTCCAGTAGTACGTGAGTATCCAGAGGTCTTTCCTGATGATTTGCTAGGTGTTCCTCCTCATCCGAATATGGATTTCGGTATTGACCTTCTTCCTGACACGCAACCTATATCTATTCCTCCCAGTAGGATGGCTCCAGCCGAGCTAAAAGAGTTGAAAGAGCAGTTGAAGGACCTCTTAATTCTTCTGGATTTCGTCACGACTGGCTTACTACGACTCATACCACCATGGCACGATCTTTGAAAAGTCTCATAAGTTCAGTCTTCCAGGTTATCTTTCAGATTCTCATCAAGTCCCTCAGTCGACTTGTAGGTCCATCCTACATATCGTACTGTGGTCTGCACTTTTTACCCCTTTTTGCACACTTTTAGCTTCCTTTTGCAATTTATTGTTCCAACACCCATTTATCCTAAAATCAAGAGAAAAGTGCCTCATATCCACATAAATACACCTAAGTCCATGCTATTTTCTTAGTTTTGAGTGTCAATAGTGATGTAAATGCATAGCACATCAACACCCTCCACTTAAGACTATTGCATATCCTCAGGCAAAGAAAAATAAAAACTAAACACGACGCTCAACCAGAAAATAAACTTAAGATACTACAGCCAAAACTCAAACAAATTTGTGCACTCTATATGCAAACTCTATTGACCCCTTCCCCTAGAAACATCATCAGCTAATGTATTGCAAACAACCTCAAAACATCATATTCAGGGATCAAGACATGTCATCTAGCTATCAACAAGCAATCAAGTCATCACCTATGTGTTTGACACAGACCAATGGTAAAAGAAAACATAATCCATGTACCCACACAAAAAAAAATGAAGTCCCCTCTCTAATATGAAGTATAAACTAAAACATGGGACTAGGCAAATGAATTACTCACTCTCTCAAAGAACTGCAAGTATTATGCATCAGATACCATAGGCTTGCCCTTATTTTCTCTGCTTCGGCTTGTTAGATGTCAAATTAAGATCATATTAGGACTTTATATGTCTTGTAATGTAGGCTTATGTCTGTAAATGATAAAGATGATAGATTTTATTAGTGGCTATCCCTTCCTAGGCACTACATTTGTTGGCTACACCGTTCTCGTATTTCACCTTTCATTCTTTTTTTGTCTCCATTTCTTCCGTTTTTCCCAATTTATGAACATTCGCATGGGTGAGGTGATTTTTCACATTTTTCAACACTTTCAAGATATTTTAAATTTTTTTTCTTTTTTTTCTCAATATTCTCAAAGTTTCAGCTTTTTACTTTTTCACCTTACCGCACCTTTTTCACCATTTTTCTCTTTTTTGTTTCTTTTTCTCCGGCTTCCCAGCATTTATGCACCCCTACTGTAGCCACCCTTAACTTAAGCATTTTGCTTATGTTGAGGTTCACAATATCTAAGGAAGGACCGGGCCCAAACAGGTTCATTATAAATAAATGGGTACTGTTGACAAGTAAATCAAAGAAATATGGTCTATTAAGGCTCAAACTTGGGATCAAGGGATTCATGAAACTTTGGTAGGGCAATATAGGCTAAAAGTGAGCTAACACAAAAATGGCCTATGATCATATCCTAACCAACCATCCTCAACCTATGCAGAGACCAACCAGGCAAGTTCTAGATCCTCAACAACGTACTGCAACAAATACTAAGACCTCACTCACACATGGTACATGAACTATTTTTACTTTACCTCTCTGGTTCATACATGGATTAACAAGATTAGCACTATTAATAACTAAATGACAAATCATGCATTGTTTTCACAAATACAAAGCACAAATTTTTTAAGCAGGGTCAGTCTTTTTTCAAAAACAACAAAACTAATGCATATCCATTGGTTGAGTATTCCTAAGTTACTTTCAAACCAAACAAAAATCATGACTAAAAACAAAAATCCTAACACATGCCGGTTCTACTAGATCGCATGCCTGCAGGAAAAGAAACATGACAAGAAAAACCATCAGACGAACAAAAATCCCAAAAATTACAAGTACACCCCCTCCCCCCCCCCCCCCTCTTTTTTTTTAAAAGAAAACATGCTCATAACCGAAGCATAGAATGTAAAAACAGAGAGAAGGGGACATACCTGTGGCTACTCAGACTTCACCATCCATGGTTTGCCTCCCATGCAACGCTTGATTTAACATCGCGGCACGACGTAAGTGTCTTGACTACTTAGACTTCTTAAAGGAGCTTGGACTCATCCTCCACTGTCTTGGATGCTTGGCTTTGCCAAGAGGTTCCCTAGATGATATTAAAAAAAATAAAAAAAAACATAAAAGAGGAAATAACTACCAAAAAAGTCAAATACAAGCAAATAATCTAGTCTTAGCCGTATTCCCCGGAAACGACGCCACTTTTTGATAACATTCAAACCACACTTTCGACTGAAGTATGAAGCGGACGTTGTCAATAAAGAACCCAACGAGAGGTTTGGGTCGATCCCACAGGGAATATGGAAGATCTAGATTATTGCTGGTAGATGAACTTGTATGGTAATTACATCACAATGGGGGAATTCTAATAAAAAGAAATAATCAAAATAAGCAGCAGTCAAGAGTATATTTGTGAATCAATAATTAAAGGATAACTAGGGTTTATGTTCCCCATGGGTTCATAATAGATTTGGGTATACACTCATGATCTTTACCAATACTTACTTATAGAACTGATAGCTTAGGTTCATTCAAACGATCGACCAATCCCTATTTAATGAATATCCTCAATTACTCGACCAAGTCTCATGAGTTTTGCAAACTAACCATTATCACTAAGTTCTAGATATAACTATCCTGCGACCATAACTCAAGTTAATACAATGATCATCAAGATCAAGGCTCCGTTGTAATTCTCTTTCCTAATCTTTACCTCTTCGACCAAAGCAAGTAAAGAATTCAGGAACATCCTAACGTTGTACACCGCTAAGAATCATTAAAGATGAAGAGAATACAATATAAGTAATTGGTATTGGTTTTAGAATCACTTTGTTCCACCCTAGCTAGTTAATCTACCATGGTTCCCACAACCCTAGCTATGGAGATTTAAGCCTCTCATAGTTGCAAGGTTGTGATTGTGTTCATTGTTAAAAACATATAACAATACTTACAAAGATGATTGAGAAAAAAATTCCTTCAATTTAACCATGAAATCTTGAATAACAAGTAGCAAGAACAAGATGAATTCAAGAAAAGGTTGATCACAAGGTTGAACCAACTCAATTCTCTCTGTCAACGATGTCACATCGCTTACTACAATGTTTTCCTACTAGAATTAAGTCTATTCGTCGTTCTACTATGAAAAATAAACATGAGAAGTATTTATAGAAACACAAGAATCCTTTTCCTAAACTAATAGGACTATTTTCCATAACTGGTGCTGACCTCGTCACGGGTCCACCTATGATTCATAGGGGCTTCTCATGGATCGTGACATCAACTCGTGCTTTGGAGTGTTGGCTGAATTTCGTCTAAGTGTTGGGCCAAGGTACAATTCGTACCAACATGCTACGACTCGTACATTGACACCCGTGGCTTGATCCTGATCTTTTGAACTTTTTCTGAACTGCACTACAACCGGTATGGTACGACTTGTAACTTCATCTCACGGGTCGTAGGCGCTCTCGTACTAAGAATTAGACTTCTGTGCAATTCTTCTGAATTTCATCACGACTGGCTTACCAAGACTCATACCACCATGGTACGATCCGTGACAAGGCCCTCAGTACGGCTCGTAGGTCCATCCTACAAATCGTACTGTGGTCTGCCCTTTTTACCCCTTTTTGCACACTTTTAGCTTCCTTTTGTAATGTATTGTTCCAACACCCATTTATCCTGAAATCAAAGGAAAAGTGCCTCATATCCACATAAATACACCTAAGTCCATGCTATTTTCTTAGTTTTGAGCATCAATAGTGCTATAAATTCACAGCACATCAACACCCTCAACTTAAGACTTTTGCATGTCCTGGGGCAAATAAAAAGAAAAACCAAACACGACGATTAACTAGAAAATAAACATAGGATACTACAGCCAAAACTCAAAAAAATTTGTGCACTCTATATACAAACTCTATTGACCCCTTCCCCTTGAAACATCATCAGCTAATGTATTGCAAGCAACCTCAAAACATCATAGACATGTCATCTAGCTATCAGCAAGCAATTAAGTCAGCACCTATGTGTTTCACATAGACCAATGGTAAAAGCAAATATAATCCATGTACCCTCACAAAAAATGAAATCCCCTCTCTGGTATGAAGTATCAACTGAAACATGGGACTAGACAAATGAAGCACTCATTCTCGCAAAGAACTGCAAGTATTATGCAGATACCATAGGCTTGCCCTTATTTTCTCTGCTTCGGTTTGTTAGATGGTCAAATTAATATCACTATAGGACTTTATATGGCTTATAATGTAGGCTTAGTACTGGACTTGGTAAAGATGAAATATTTTATTAGTGACTATCCTTTCCTTGGCACTGCATTCGTTGGCTACATCGTTCTCCTATTTCACCCTTCATTCTTTCTTTGTCTCCATTTCTTCCCTTTTTCCCAATTTATGAACATTCGCATGGGTGAGGTGATTTTTCACATTTTTCAACACTTTCAAGCTATTTTGAATTTGTTTTTCTTTTTTCTCAATATTCTCAAATTTTCAGCTTTTTACTTTTTCACCTCATCACGCCTTTTTCACCATTTTTCTCTTCTTTGTTTTTTTTTCTCGGTTCCTACCATTTATGTACCCCTACTGTAGCCACCCTCAACTTAAGCATTTTTCTTATGTTGAGGTTCACAATATCCAAGGAAGGACCTGGGCCAAATATGTTCATTATAAATAAATGGGTACGGTTAACAGGTAAATCAAAGAAATATGGCCTATTAAGGCTCAAACTTGGGATCAAGGGATTCATGAAACTTTGGTAGGGCAATATAAGCTAAAAGTGAGCTAACACAAAAATGGCCTATGATCATCTCCTAACCAACCATCCTCAACCTATGCAGAGACTAACTAGGTAAGCTCTAGATCTTGAATGATATACTGCAACAAATACTAAGAACTCACTCACAAATGGTACATGAACTATTTTTATTTTACCTGTCTGGTTCATATATGGCTTAACAAGACTATCACTATTAATAACTAAATGACATAATACGATCCACAAAAATCATGCATTGTTGTCACAAATACAAATAACAAATTTTTTATGCAGGGTTAATCTTTTTTCCAAAAACAACAAAACTAGTGCATATCCATTGGCTGAGTATTCCTAAGTTACTTTCTAATAATAAAAAATTATGGATAAAAATAAAAATCCTAACGCATGCCGGTTCTACTAGATTGCATGCCTGAGGAAAAAGAAACACATCAAGAAAAATCCTCAGACGAATAAAAATCCCAAAAATTACCAGTACACCCCCTCCCCTTTTTCTTTTTGAAAAAAAGAAATGATTCATACTCAAAACATAGAATGTAAAAACAGAGGGAAAGGGACAAACCTGTCTCTACGCAGACTTCACCATCCATGGGTTGCCTCCCATGCAGCACCTGATTTAACGTCGCGACACGACGTAAGTGTCTTAACTACTTAGACTTCGTCAAAGAACTTGGACTCATCTTCCACTATCTTGGATGCTTGGATTTTCCAAGAGTTGCCCTATATGAGACTAAACAAAACAAACAAAAACATAAAAGAGGAAATAACCACAAAAAAAGTCAAATACAAGCAAATAATCTAGTCTTAGCCGTATTCCCCGGCAAAGGTACCACTTTTTGATAACGCTCAAACCACACTTCCATGTGAAGCATGAAGTAGATGTTTTCAATAAATAACCCAACTAGATATTGGGGTCGATCCCACAGGAAATATGGAAGATCTAGATTATAGTTGGTAGATGAACTTGTATGGTAATTACTTCACAATTGGGGAATTCTAAAAAAAGAAATAATCAAAATGAGCAGCAGTCAAGATTATATTTGTGAATGAATAATTAAATGATTACTAGGGTTTATGTTCCCCATGGGTTCATAACAGCTTTGGGTATACACTCGTGATCTTTACCAATACTTACTTATAGAACTGCTAACTTAGGTTCATTCAAAAGATCAACCAATCCCTATTGAATGACTATCCTCAATTACTCGACCAAGTCTCATGAGTGTTGCAAACTAACCGTTACCACTAAGTTCCAGATATAACTATCCTGCGACCACAACTCAAGTTAATACAATGATCATCAAGATCAAGGCTCCATTGTAATTCTCTTTCCTAATCTTTACCTCTTCGACCAAAGCAAGTAAAGAATTCAGGAACATCCTAACGTTGTACACCGCTAAGAATCATTAAAGATGAAGAGAATACAATATAAGTAATTGGTATTGGTTTTAGAATCACTTTGTGCCACCCTAGCTAGTTAATCTACCATGGTTCCCACAACCCTAGCTATGGAGCTTTAAGCCTCTCATAGTTGCAAGGTTGTGATTTGTGCTCATTGTTAAAAACATATAACAATACTTACAAAGATGATTGAGAAAAACAATTCCTTCAATTAAACCAAGAAATCTTGAATAACAAGTAGCAAGAACAAAATGAATTCAAGAAAAGGTTGATCACAAGGTTGAACCAACTCAATTCTCTCTCTCAACGATGTCACATCTCTTAGTACAATGTTTTCCTACTAGAATTAAGTCTAGTAGTCGTTCTCCTATGAATGATAAGCATAAAAAGCATTTATAGAGACACAAGAATCCTTTTCCTAAACTAACAGGACTGCTTTTCATAACTGGTGCCAACCTCATCACGGGTCCAGCTATGACTCGCAGGGGCTTCTCACGGATCATGAAATAAACTCGTGGCTTAGAGTGTTGGCTGAATTTTGGCTAAGTGTTGGGCCAAGGTACAGTTCGTACCAACATGCTACGACTCATACATTGACACCCGTGGCTTGGTCCTAATATTTTGACTTTTTCTAAACTTCACTATTACCCGTATGGTATGAATCGTACCTTCATCTCACAGGTCGTAGGTGCTCTTGTACTGAGAATCAACTTTCTGTGCAATTCTTCTGGATTTCATTATGACTGGCTTACTAAGGCTCGTACCACCATGGTACGATCCATGACAAGTCTCATAAGTTCATCTTCCAGGTTATCTTTCAGCTTCTCATCAAGGCCTTCAGTACGACTCGTAGGTCCATCCTGCAGATCGTACTATGGTCTGCACTTTTTACCCCTTTTTGCACACTTTTAGTTTCCTTTTATAATTTATTGTTCCAACACCCATTTATCCTGAAATCAAAGGAAAAGTGTCTCATATCCACATAAATACACCTAAGTCCATGCTATTTTCTTAGTTTTGAGTGTTAATAGTGCTGTAAATTCACAGCACATCAAGGCGCCAAGTGTTTCTCAAAGATAGACCTCAGGAACGGGTATCATCACCGCATCGGGAGAGTGATATCCCGAAGACAGCCTTCGGGAAGCGGTATGGTCATTATGAGTTTGTAGTTATGTCTTTTGGACTAACGAATGCTCCTGCGGCTTTTATGGATTTGATGAACAAGGTGTTCCAGCCATATTTGGATTTTTTCGTGTTCGTGTTCATTGAAAACATCCTTATATACTCTCGGAGCAAGGAGGGTATGCCGCTCATTTGATAGTAGTGCTTCAGACTCTCAGGGATCGTCAATTATATGCCAAGTTCAGCAAGTGCGAGTTTTGGTTGGATTCCGTAGCATTTTTAGGCCATGTGGTATCAAGTGAGGGCATAAGGGTGGACTCTCAGAAAATCAAGGCAGTGAAGAATTGGCCTAAACCGGTGAATCCTTTAGATATTCAAAGTTTCTTGGGTTTGGTTAGCTACTATCGGAGGTTTGTTGAGGGTTTCTCATCTATCGAAGCACCTTTGGTCGAACTGACCCAGAAGAAGGTAAAGTTTCAATGGTCAGAGGCTTGTGAGGAGAGTTTCCAGGAGTTGAAGACCCGAGTTGCCTCAGCATCAGTGTTAACCCTACCCGAGGGTACCAATGGGTTTGTAGTGAATTGTGATGCTTCAAGGATCGGACTTGGGTGTGTGTTGATGTAGCATGGGAAAGTGATAGCATATGCCTCTAAACAGTTGAAGGTCCATGATAAGAATTACCCGACCCATGATCTTGAATTGGCCGCGGTGGTATTTTCCTTGAGGATATGGCGGCATTATTTGTATGGGGTCCACGTGGATGTATTTGCGGACCACAAGAGCTTACAATATGTGTTCACGCAGAAGGATCTCAATCTTCAACAAAGGAGGTGGTTGGAACTACTCAAGGACTATGATATGAGTGTTCTTTAGCATTCGAGTAAGGATAATGTGGTAGTAGACGCACTTAGTAGACTCGCTATGGAGAGCGTTTCCTATGTGGATGAGGAGAAAAAGGAGCTATTGAAGGATGTCCAGCGACTTACAAGATTGGGAGTTAGGTTGATCGACTCGATCCATGGTGGCATCATTGTGCAAAGCGGATCAGTATCTTCCTTGGTAGCTGAAGTGAAGGCTAGAAAAAATGAGGACCCGATTTTGGTAAAGCTGAAAGAAGCCGTTCGAATTCAGAAGGTGGAGGTCTTCTCCCAAGTGGGAGATGGTGTGCTTCGGTATTAGGGTCACTTATATGTTCTAGATGTCGATGATTGAGAAGTCGGATGTTGCACGAGGTTCATGGATCCAGGTACTCTATCCATCCAAGTCACCAAGATGTCCCGTGACCTATGGGAAATCTATTGGTGGAATGGCATGAAAAAGGACATTGCAAAATTCATAGCCAAGTGTCTGAACTGTCAGCAAGTAAAGATTGAGCATCAAAGACCGGGAGGCGTGCTTCAGGATATCAGCATTCCCACTTGGAAGTAGGAAGATATTAACTTGCGTTTCATAACAGGTCTGCCTCATACTTGTCGACACTATGATTCTATTTGGAATGTGGTAGACAGGTTGACTAAGGCTGCGCATTTTCTCCAAGTTAAGACTACAGGTTTAGAGGAGGATTATGCCAAATATATATACGGGCATTGGCCTGATTTCATGGGGTTCCCTTGTCTATCATTTTAGATCGAGGTACTTAATTTACCTCTCAGTTTTGGAGGTCTTTCGAGAAAGGACTTTGTACACAGGTTAAACTCAACACAACATTTCACCCGCAAACGGATGGTCAAGCGGAGCAGACAGTCTAGACTCTCGAAGACATGTTGAGAGCATGCGTGATGGACTTCAAAGGTAGTTGGGATGAGAATTTGCCACTAATCGAATTTGCCTACAATAATAGCTATCACTGTAGTATCCAGATGGCGCCATTTGGTGAGGCAGCACTAGTAGGGCTGGATTTGGTTCATGAAGCAACAAAAAAGGTTCAGTTAATAAGAGATAGGTTCCAATAGTATTATGCGGACGTGAGAAGAAGAGAACTAGAATTTGAAGTTGATGATTGGGTATTTCTGAGAGTGTCTCCCATGAAGGGAGTGATGCGATTTGGAAGGAAAGGGAAACTTAGTCCCTCTATATCGGCTCATACTAGATAGTGAGACATGTTGTCAAGGTGGAATATGTGTTGGAGTTGACTTCAGAATTAGCTTCTGTGCATCCTGTGTTTCATGTATTGCTTTTGAAGAAGTGTTTGGGTGACCCAACCTTAGTTGTCCTGGTGGACAGTGTTAGTGTGAGAGATAGCCTTAGCTATAAAGAGGTTCCGGTGGAAATATTGGATCGTCAGGTTCAAAGGCTAAGGAACAAGGAAGTGTCTTTAGTTAAAGTTTTATGGAGGAATCAACATGTTGAAGGAGCTACGTGGGAAGCCTAAGCGGATATGATGACTAGATACCCACATTTATTCTCTACCGGCTTACTAACAGCTTGAGGTATCAGTTTTGACCTAAAACTCTATTTAGTTTCATGTTCAGTTTGTGCACACAAGTTTCTTTTATGCATGTGGATGTATGTATGATTCGTGAATTCTGTTCATCTGTGTATTTTGAATCGGAGGTATTCATTCTATCAGTTTTCGATTTAAATGATCAGTATTTGATTATGATAATTGCATAACTCTTCTTTTCTGTGTGTTTTCCAACATGCAGGGATGAATGTTCCAAAAGGGGAGATATTGTTAACCCCGGGAGCCCAAGAATAAGAGTGGGGAGTTGAAATGGAGAAAAGTTGAAAATCTGGCACCAGACACAGGACGAGTCATGGTGAGACTCGTGAGGAAAACCCACGAGTCGTGATGTGACTTATATGGAAGGCCCAACTGTTCAGTGACCACAACTCGTGGTCGGTCCCCATGAGTCATTGGATCAGCCGTGGGGAGGGAAATAAGAAAGGGAAAGAAAAGTGGGGCAGTGGACATCACGGACTGTCCCTATGAGTCGTGGCCAGTCCCCACGATTCATGGGGTGACTCCTTAGAAAGACTGGACAAGATTTTTTGAAGTCAACGCATTGCAATTCACGGATGGTGACCACCAGTTGTGGTCACCCATAACGAGTTGTTGGTTGACCCGTGCCGAGCCCAGAAGGTTTGTTAAGCAGTGAGCATAACGAATGGCACCACGAGTTGTACCCCCCTAGAAATGAGTTGTCAGGTCATAACGAGTCATTGGTTGACCCGTGCCGATCCTAGAAGGTTTGTTAAGTAGTGAACATAACGGATGACACTGTGAGTTGTACCCCCATGGAAATTATTTTCTGCGAAGTTAGTAAGGGCCTTTTCGTAATTCCTAAGTTCCTAAAGCCTGAACTACGACATTTTGGGGTATGAATAGTGGACTTTTATGGGGTTAAGTTCAGATTATTCATTTTCCATCCATGCATGCAAAGTAGAAGAGATTTGAGAGGGTGCTCAAGCTAGTGATCTTCAATTCCTTTCAATTTTCTTTTGGGCATTCAAGGGAGAGTAAGATTCAGCCTCCAATAGGTATGTAGGGTTATAAATGGGTGGTTTCTTCCACACAAATGCCCAATAACTTTCTAAAAAGTATAATATTCCATGATTGATCTATGTGGTTTTTACCTAAATGCATTAATTATCTATTTCTACACATGGGTATGAATTGATTATGATTTTATTATCGAATTGGGAAGCATGGACTATTTTTAATATGATTTCAATTAAAATTGTGTTTCTAGCCTTATGAATTTTGTAGCCCATTGATGAGATGATAATGAAAAGTGAGATTTGTGAAGTATATGTTATAATGATGAAATATTATGATGAAAAGCATGTTTGAAGCTACCCATGTTTATTATTATGTTTACGATGAGAATTGAGTATTTCTCAGTATGATAAAGCTTTGGGCAATGCCCACACGTTAAGTATGAATGAAGATTTTTCCAAATTAAGCTTACCACATTGTTTTGGAGCGAAGGCTCCCAATTTTATATTTCTAGCATGTGGTATTTTTTGGGTTAAATCTTCCTATGTATAGCTTACCACATGGTTTTGGAGAAAAGGCTCCCACTATGTTTTTAGCTTGTGGTTTCTTTTGAACTAAAGCTTCTCATATGCATGACGTCATATTTGAGATGTATTTGATCATTGAGCTTCGCCAATAGACGATGTTGAACTTCATTATATATGATCTAGAGCATATGCATATTTTTGGGAGTATTGTCTAGCACCGAATAGGCTATGGGTCGATCACCCTATGCCTCAAAACTACGCGCCAACGTAGGTTTATGCTGTTATATATATGACTTGGGACCTCCCTTGTGAGCTTCCCCTTTCCCAAATGGGCCTTCATCTTGATATTAATATCATGGTATCGTCCCTAGACTTGGAAGGGCTTTGGACGGCTCTACCCATTTGAGTGTGATAGTTGGACCACGTAAGCTCTATCGTGGTATGTCGGTTAAAATAAGAGTCTCCCATTGTTCCTCATGATTTCAAATATGCATATTCCTTACTTATGAGATTTATGTAAATGCATGTTCCAAAGAAGGTTTGACTCAATATTAAGCTTTACTTATAAATGTCAGAATTCATCTTTGATTCAATCAATTTAGTTATGATGTTATGAAGTTATGTTATGTTATATTATGAAGACATCATGATTTCAGATAGAATTCATGCAAGCCCTACTCTCAGATTCTTATGTTTATGCTTATATTATGCATTGTCTTTAAATAATTTTATTTACTTTAGCGGTTTATTTACCTTGCATACTAGGTACATTCCATATACAAACCGCATACTTTCTATGATTTTTCATTTCGTGATACTGGACCTGGCTATCAGCTTCAGCCCTGCTCTTAGTTAGCTTCTCAGAGTTAGCGTTTCTTTGTTGGTGAGTCCTCATCTTCCGAGGACTAGACTATTAAACTTTTCTTTATGTATTTCAGTTTCAGCTTGTTGAGTTAGTTGGGGTCTTGTCCCATCAACTCGTCATGTTTAGAGGCTTTTCAGACATATGTATGTATTTAGCTTCAGATTTTATATTATGATGTTCTCTTCAAGTTAGACTTTCGCTATGATTATTTTATCGATTATTCAGTTTCTTAATTGAGTTAGATGTTTGCTTATTCCATGGGTTGACTTGGGGTTTGTCCCGGGTTGCTTATTCCGTTTTATGATCCAGGCCTCCGTTTGGGTTGTGAAACTGTCCCTAACCGTGGCATCTTACTAGTACCCTTTACTACTACTGTGGCTAACTTGCGGCTCACTGAAGTCTGTCCTATATCAAACGTCATTCTGGAAAGACATAACAAAGAAAACGTACAACCCCATCCCTATACAACTTGGCTCAATTGCACAATCTGAAAAGAAGGAGGGGTAACCATAATATCATGCCTCGTAGCCTCCTACTTATAAAATGTGCCACAATACATTTATAAACAAGACTCTACTAGACACGTCTTGCAGACTCCCTAGGATATGATCTGCTATAATACCAAGTTTGTCACGCCCACATTGGGAGGCGTGACTGACACCTAATGCCACACTGGGATCTGGGCTGACCTGGCTGGTTGTACGGACCGCTAGTGCGTACTAGCGGTTCAGAATCAAGAAATCAAACTGTTATATCTTGGCTGTAAACACAGTCTCGGTCCGACAAGGCCTTGCAGCACCTGTAAAAGAAAATAGCTAACCCAGCCAATACAGTAATAAAAGGGAACCTATGTGGGCCGACAAGACCATCATATTGTCTAGTTATAACAAGAATGAAAACAGGCAGCTATACTAGGCCCCGCACGGCCAACACGTAAAATAAAAATACATGGGCCCCACAAGGCCAACAACAACCAATTAACTAAAGACTGTATCTGCAAGCCTCTAAGACTGAAAAATATTGGTCGGGATAGGGCCCTGGCCTACCCAAATACTATTCAAAAACAAGACAGTAATCTATACAACTTGGCAACTCCGGTGAAAGGAGCTAGCCGAACTGCTTACCCTAAATAGGTGCTAATGGAGGTCCTGAAATCTGTCTGTATAAACTTGCAGGAAAGTACGTAGCGCCCCATAGTTGCGCGTCAGTACAATATATACTGAATATGTAATGCAGAAACAAAAACTAATTAAAATTGATAAAGAACTGAAAGTGAATAGTAGTAAGGGCCAGAAGTTAACCTATAAGATTTCTTATCCATAACCTGCATCTAATAAAACATTACACGTATATGAGCTAAAACTATACATCAACTCATTCATAAGCTATAATTGACAGGAAAATATATGTGCAAGAATCTAACCTGGCCCCCATAAGCTGGGAAGGTACAAGTAACACAGAAATAACATACCTAGACCCCCATAAGCCTTGGCAGGTGCCAATCAGTCCATATACCCCTATTGGTACCCCATAGACTCTATAAGTAATTGTAACTATACTGAGCCATCTGACCTGTAACTGTATCTGAGATGTCTGGGATCTTGTAGCTGTATCTAGACCTCGATCCTTAGCTCGACTATGAGTCATACTGTACCTACTGTATTTGGACCCCCAGCCTTGACTCGACTATGGGTCATAATGTATCTTCTTTAACGAGACCCCGAGCCTTGTCTCTACTATGGATCATATGTATCTGCTATAACTGGACCCCGAGCCTTGGCTCAACTATGGGTCATAATGTATCTACTGTAACTGGACCCCGAGCCTTGGCTCGACTATGGGTCATAATGTAAGCTCTGGAGGTAACTAGACCTTAAGACGGACCTCATGGCCTCTGTATGGTAATTTCAGACATCATACTACCCCTACGAGCATGGCCCTTAGACAATAACATCCTACAACACAACGTTGTATGTAGAGACCAAACTATCTAGGGTAAAATTGACGAGGGTCATTATGTCATCGCTATCGACTAATTCTACTTGTAGCAGCTGACCATGATAGGCTTACTCTGGAAAACTTGTCCTCTACGTAGAACAACTGTGGGGCTTCTACTATTTGGATATTCTCCTGAGCAGTCAGCCCTAGCTTTCCATAGGCAGCTTATTATAACTTTTAGTCTGAGGGTAATAGTGTGATACTGTGGTTCTTGTCCCTTAGACACTAACTTGGTCAGTTCAGATACAATATGCCATCTCCAGGAGATTCCTAAGCTCGTTACTAAGTTTTATCTGGGCTTAGCCGTTCTCGGCGACCTATACCTGAATATCATAGAAGAGTAGGCTGGGGCATTAGCCCCATATCTAGATACTAACAAAGCTTCTTCCTTAGGGTATCTACTGCTCTATCGGACTGGTAACGACAGGGATGGTGCCTGGGTGACCTGTACGATAGGCACCGCCTCGACTGAAACTAACTGTCACTAGCGCTAGCCACTATATGTACTGACCCCTAACTCACTAGGTAACTCTGATGCCACTGACTCTAGGGTAGGACCATATTAACATAATTTTGGCCCTAGAGGCATCAAGGTACACCAACGGCCTCTAGACGAGCTATGCTGACGTTACAGGTCGAAAACTGATAGTTATATCGCCCGACTGCACCTATGCTATTCAATTTACTAACTCAGGCCCAACAACTATCCACAAACTTCTAAATCCTAGGCATGACAGCAAAACATCAATTCTACTAACCCCATGAACAGTAGGTCGGAGAAGTCTCTATGACGCTTCTAGTGTGAGTCGCACTTAACATCTTCTTTCCCGACAAAGGACACTGCAATATACTCTTAATATGCTTCCTAGAAGCTAGCCACAACATATGTAATCATAATCTATAGATAGCAGCTAATTGTGGCATACATGTTCCTTAAATACTAACGACACCTAATTAAAACATGTAGGATCGTTATCTACATTCAAAAATATAGTTCATATCATTATACGACGAGAATAACTTACTGCAGGAATAAGACTTAACATACCTCGAACACCGAATTTCATCTAACTAGTGAGTTTCAACTTGTAAATGGCAGTTTCACCTAACTACAGTCTTTATACTGAGAGAATAGGTTTCAATACTAACCCGGGAAACAATGATAACTTTTGATAGTAATATCAACTATAATTCAACTTCAAATAACTCAGCCGAAACCTATAATTTCCCGAGAGTTCAGAAAGGAGAAGTGCTTAACTAATGCCTTTGGACGTTTAGGATTTATTTTGGAACAATTCTGATAACTTCAACTCGGCGGAGTTTTGGTATACCGAGCGAATTTTTTAGAAATAACTCCATAGTAATGCTTCCCGTAGTAATAGAACTCGTTACTTGAAGTTAATTTGCACTAGAACAGCGTTTGGTAGCGTAATCGGATGAAAATATAGTGAAAGTGGCGTGTTCTCTCTATTTTAGCCGTGGGAATATATCACAAATGATCTAATATTAAACTAAGGGAAGATATATATAGTTGGGCAATGGATAGGGGGTGTGCGGCATGCCCCCCATCCCGCTTCCTTAGGGGTGCGACGCGCCACTGCCTGCGCTAGGGCAGGCTACGCGACGTGGTGCCCAGCGCGCCAGTCCCTTAGCCTCGGCCTCGGTCCGCTTGACGACGCAATCATATTCTCACCTCCCAGGACTTATTTTGGAGGTTCGTATGCTAATGTTCTCAATGTGTATGCACGCAGCACAATCGTGCTACGAAAGTTTATGGGGTGTAATACAACAGTATGTGTTATACCCCGAAAGCCCTAAGATCAGACTCGAGAGTTGAAATAGAGAAAGCGAGAATTTCTTCACCAGGTCACTGGACGAGTCATCCAGTGACCTGTCAGGAACTGCACGAATCGTTAAGTGACCCATGGGGAGAGTTTGGGACTTATTGGAGATTTTGGTTTTAGGGTGACCACAGATGTGACCAAGAGTTGTGGTCAGCATCACGACTTGTCATGTCAGCCGTGGTCAAGGATGATATGAAGAGAGAAGAAAAATCGGCAGTGCAACTAACGGGTCATCACCACGACTCGTTGGGTACACCACGAGTCATGGTGTCCCCCGTGGTGACCCACAGGTGATTTTTAGCAGTAAAGGTGAAGGGAGGTGACCACGAGTCATGGTCACCGATAAAGATCCTTTAAGTCCCTCGTAGTGACTAGTGAAGGTGGAGTCCGGTGAAGATGACGACTGGAAGACCACGAGTCGTGGTCCAAGGCAACGACTCATCCAGTCGCTCATTGGGACTGTCAGTCTATTTTTCCCTGCACGTTTACTAAACACTTTTCCATAATTCCTATGTTCCTAAGGATTAAACTATGTCATTTAAGGTCAGAATGGAATTTTTAAAGAAGGCTTAAGTCACTCTAAGCCTATCCTAGTTCATGCATACAAGTTTGAAAGGTGATCAAGGCTAGTTCTTCAAAGTTCTTCCTCAATTCTTTTTGGGCTATCAAGGAAGTGGTAAAATTAGGCTATTCAGGTATGTAAGGCTATGCATAGGTGCAACAGTCCACACCAATGCCCAATTCCCTCTCAATTCATGAAAATTCTAATTGTTGAATCTATGGTATTTTTACCCAATGTGTGAACTCTCTAAGTATCGATCATGGGTACTATCCAAGAATGTTTCTAATGTTGTTTTATGATCTATGGGAATATTTTGTGACTATTTTAAATATGATTTTATACATTTGATTTTTAAATCCAATTATGCCCAATTATGAATGTTTATGAAAAGTCAATCTATGATTTCATTATGATCTTGATGTTAACTAGCCCAATTATGATTTATGTTTTATGATTTGATTTCTCTCAAGTACTTATCATGGATTTATGAAATGTCAAGTTTATACATGTTTACAAGTATGCATGGATTTCATGATTTATTGATTTATGACTGGCCGATTCATGGGCCCTCTAAACATATATTTTAAATAGGCATCAATGATGTTGTTAATTAGTTTTCCATGAACTTCATGAATGATGTTATGGTTACTATACGAGCCTAATGTGCATGTTTTTGGGAGCAGTGTCTAGCATCGAGTAGCCCAACGTTAAAAGGACTACGCAGGTGTCTTAGAACTACATGCCACCATAGTTTTATATATATATATATATATATATATATATATATATATTTCAATATTAATGGATCCCTTCTTCGTGATATCACATACTACATGTCCCTTTCCTGGCAAGCCTAGGACGACTCTGCCCACTTGAGTGAGATAGTTGGGGTATCATGTAAGGCTCTACAAATTATGGTGTCGGTTATGACGAGTCCTTCCATTATTCCTCATGATTTATGCATAGTTTTATTTATGCACTTCGGCTCAAGTAATATTTGATAATGTTTCCTCTTATGATTATGAATGATTTATGAAAGTTTTGAAAACCTTGAGCATTATGTTTACATTATGATATTTATGTTATGAGCATGATGTCCTACTCTTATGAACTTTTATGTATTTTAACAATCCATTTTTACTTACCTTGCATACTCAGTACATTCCACGTACTGACTGCATACTCTATGTTGTATCATTTTATGATACAGGTTCTGATATCCAGACTCAGTTCCACCGCTAGCCAGATTCTCAGCTTTAGTACTTCCATCATAGTTGGTGAGTCCTCATCTTGCGAGGGCCCTTTTATTCATCTATGTACTATATTCAGTTTGCAGACTATAGTGCGTTAGTTGGGGTCCTATCCCATCAACTAGTCAGTTCAGAGGCTTTCCGGACATAGTGTGTATTCAGCGTTGTAGTCATGTATGTATTTAGATGTTAAGTTTTGATTAGACTTCAACTATGTTATTTATGATGATCTTTCTCTTATCTATGATTGTGTTAGATGTATGTTCATGCCGGGTCGAATTGGAGCCTCCCGGGGTTTCATGTCCATGTATCGCTCGGGGCCTATGTTCGAGTCATGACAGTATGACTCTATATGGGTAATGGTAGATAGGTTAACTAAATCAACCTATTTTCTATTGGTCAAAACTACTGACTTAGCGGAGGATTATGCTAATTGTACATTTGAGAGTTAATTTGGTTGCATGTAGTTTCCTTATCCATCATATCAGATAGAGGTACTCAGTTTACCTCCCAATTTTAGAGATCATTTCAGAAAGGCCTTGATACTTAGGTCAAGCTTAGCATAACTTTTCAACTGCAAACAGATGGTCAGGCTGAGCGGACCATTCAGAATCTTGAGGACATGTTGAGAGCGTGGGTAGTTGGGACAATCATTTACCTCTTATCGAGTTTTCATATAACAATAGTTATCACTCTAGCATCCAGATGGCTCCATTTGAGGCTATTTATGGCAAAGGTGTAGATCGCCTATTGGTTAATTTAACGTAGGTGAAGCTACGTTGATAGGGCCAGATTTAGTTCATAAGGATATGGAGAAAGTTCAGCTTATATGGGACAGGCTAAAAAGAGCTCAGAGTTGTCAAAAGTCCTATGCTAGAGTGAGGAGGAGAGACCTTGAGTTTGAAGTTGATGATTGGGTGTTTCTAAAGGTGTCTCCCACGAAGGGAGTGATGAGGTTCATAAAGAAAGGGAAGCTTAGTCTTCGATATGTTGGTCCCTATAGGGTGGTGAGACGTGTTGGCAAGGTGGCTTATTAGTTGGAGCTACCAGCGGAGATGATTTTGGTACATCTAGTTTTCCATGTATCATTGTTAAAGAAGTACATTGGTGATCCGACTTAGATTTTCCTGGTGGAGAGCATAGGTGTGAAGGATAACCTTAGCGCTGAGCAGGTTCTCGTTGAGATCCTTGATCGTCAGATTTGGATGTTGAGGAACAAAAAAGTACATTCGATGAAGTATTGTGGAGGAATCAGCTTGTTAATGGAGCATTGGGAGGCTGAAGCAGATATAATGACTAAATACCCGCATTTATTCCCTTCCGACTCAGTTCCAGCATGAGGTATCAGTTTCCACCTTAGCACTCTATTTAGTTTCATGTCACTCAGTTCTTTTCAAGTTAGTTCATATATATGTGATTCATGAATTCAGTTCCGTCATGTATCTCTGTCCGGGGTCAGTCACTCTGTCAGTTTTCAGCTCCAGATGTTCAGAATTTGGATTACAATTCCTTTCCCTACCCTTTCAATATTTTTAGTCTACATTCGAGGATGAATGTTCCCAAGGGGGAGATATTGTACCCCAAAGGTTTTTAAGACTAGATGAGAGAAATGGAAATGAGTTCAGCAGAAAAATCTACATTTTTGCCTCAAGACAAATCATGGTGAGAAGTAACGGACCGTGGGAGGAGTCGCAGTGTCTAAAGTTGGATGCTAAAACAACGAGTCACACCATAGGTCGTGGTGCATGGGTACGACTCATGGTTAGGAGTCATGGTGAGGTACTAGGATGACAAGGTTGGAAAGGACGGATCATCGTACCACTCGTTGTGGGAAACAATGAGTCGTGATAAGGGTCGTGCGTAGAGGTTCTGTGTATGGATGGATTTTCACGAGTGGTGTTATGACCCATGGTAGGAAACCACGAGTCATGATTTGTTACCCATGGAAAAATTCAGAGAAGGTGAGAGTTGAGGCTCAGCGGCAGCGAGTGGTGTTACGACTCGTGGTGACATATAACGACTTGTTGTAGGCGTCTATGATTTGATCCTCAGGAACTAGTCCTACGACCAGTGGTGAAAATGGGAGGTGACCATGAGTCGTCACTTCATGGTACAACTCATGGTGAGAGTCGTGATGACTGACAATACTTATTTTCCAAAATTTTTATTAAGGATATTTTCGTAAATCTTAAGCTCCTAGGTCCTAAACTACGTTATTTTAATCCCTAAAAGAAGTATGTTAACGATGTTTAACCTATTCTAATTCATTCAATTCCCATGCATGCAAGTTTAGTGGTTTTCTATAGAAGATCAAGCTTAAGCCCTTCAATTTCTTCTCCAAATCTCTTGGTCTTTCAAAGACAAGTGTAGATTCGATTTACCCTGGTATATAGGGCTATGAATGAGAGTTCCTTTTACTCTCATGCAATTTTTTTTCCTAAATTCCATGAATTTAAGTTCTAGATTAGGCTCATGATCTTATGGGGTTTTATCCTAATTTTATGAAATTCTCAATGATTTAGATATGGGTCAATTCTCTTCATGTTTCAAAGCATGTTTCAAGATCTATGGGCAGATTTTATACCTATTTTGATTATAAATTCTTGGTTTCAAGTTTTTATAAAATTATACCCTAATTATGCAAGTTTCATGAAAAGTCAAGTTTGTGAGACTATTATGATTTTGATTCTCCTAAGCCCTAATTTATGGTTTATGGTTTATGATTTATGATATGATTTTCTACAAGTACTCTTCGTAAATTTATGAATTTCCAGTACGGTGATTTTCTCAAGCATGTATGTTCTTCATGATTCATGAGTTTATGATTTTGGCCGACTCACGAGCGCTTGTTTCATGGCTAATCATGTATTTCAAGTATGACCAAATATGTTATGATTTAACTAGTCCATGAACTTCATGCATGATTTCACAAAAATTATATGAGCCCTCATGTGCATGTTTTTGGGAGTCCTCCCATTGTTCCCTTATGATTTATGCATTGTCATGTTTATGATACTTTAGCTCAAGTTATGATTTGCAATGTTCCTCTTATGATTATGATTATGAGTAGTTTATAATAGTTTTGAACACCTTGAGCCTCCACATTTATGTTATGATTATCACTTCATGTTTTGAACAATCCTATTTTTATGAACACTGATGTATTTTATTAATCTGTTTTTACTTATCTTGCATACTCAGTACATTCAAAGTACTGACCGCATACTCTATTCTATATCATTTCATGATACATGTCCGAGAGATCAGATTCAATCGTTCCATTAGTCCTGCTTCCGTATTAGTCTAGTTTAGATAGTGTTGGTGAGTCTTCATCTTACGAGGATATTCAGTTTAGTTTGTTGTTTTGTTATCTCAGTTACAGACTTTAATCGAGCTAGTTGGGAATGTTGTCCGATCAGCTTTTTAATTATGTTAGGCTTTTCAAACAATATGTAGAATCTCAACTTGCCAGTGTTGACTTTGTTTCAGATCATTATGCGTGTAGACTTCCGCTTATTCATGTTTAGTTTATCAGTTTCTGTTAATTTATGCTCTTTAGCCTCTATGTTCTTACCATGAGTCGACTTGGAGCTATTCGTGGTTCTAGGTTTCGTGTTTCAGTCCAAATCTAACGATGAAAGTTCTAAAGGCATCCTACACACACGAGGTTATCGATAATGATAACTTATAACAATTATGCCAAAAAGAAGGAACGGGAGCCTTATCTGATGAATTTGAAATAGGCTAGAACTTGAGCCATGAATGCCCTCAATATGCTACATAATGGAAGTTGTTGCTATTGCCAAGATACAACCAACATAACTCAACAAGAAAATGATGCAAACTAAGCTTATTGGGCAAAATTCTTACGAATTCGACGGTAGAAATTTTGAAACAAAAAACTAGCAATCGTAACGAACTCATAACCAACATGATTATCCAAGAATCAATAAAATAAGAAGCTTACCAAACAGTCCAAACAAAGGCAGACATCAAAACTACCGACAACACCACTATAAATCAAGCTATACGCAACTCCCAACTTCCTGACACTAAAAATTGCTTTGGAAATTCATTTCTACCTCACAATCAATTGGAACCTCTAAGAGGGAGCTTAGGGGAGGTTCTGGTCAAGAGGATTCTAGAAAAATGACAATGATAAGACAACAACCGACCAAATCAACTTAAATAGAAACTAGCCGACATAAGAGAAATGTGGAACGCTGGCTAATGCATTGTTGGAGTAGCGTGACATGCTGCCACCGTGGACCTCCTCTGGTTCGCTTACCCTATTCACGTACTGGCTCACGCACTCATCGACCCTCTTCACTCGGCATACAACATGTAGTCATAAAACTAGGCTCATATGTTCGAAATCTATCAATGAGACCACTCTAATGCAGGGGATATAATACTCAAGGTGATATTAGACATGTTAGAAACTTAGAAGATAATCTAATGTTATTAGTATATAGATTTTGCACCAATGATATTGAACAAAGTCTGTGAAAAACAAAAATTATGCTGACGGAGGAGATAGCACTAAAAATAATTCATCAAAGTAGTGCCAACAACACCAAAGGAGTACGATAATGCTGAAGCAAATCAGAAAAGAAACACCACTTCGCTAAAGGAAATAATATTAAACAAATAAAATTGAGAATTACCATAACCGCACCAATAGATCGCGATAATGATGAGTACCTGAATGGTATAAATATGAATAGTGATGAATTTTAGACTTAGTTTTTGTTCTTTAGGAAAAGAGGAGCTTGTGAGTGATGATCCTCTAATGGAATTCTACCTAGATCATTGAGGTAATGATTTACTTATAATTTAAGATAATTATATTCTATTTAGTGCAAATTTGAATCGTAAAATCATGACTTTCAAGTGCCTAAATTAAGAATTTTTTAAAAACCTATTTGACTAATTTGATCTAACAATATAAGTCAAAATCACTAGTTGGACTGGGATCGTAGCATTATGGGTAATCTGATTTTTATAATTTGTATGGAAAGTTTGATTAGTTTGACCAAAGATTGACATTACATTAACTTTGACCTAAGCTCAACCTAAAAATACATGATTGACCTCCACTAGTATAATTGAC
This sequence comes from Datura wrightii, assembly GCA_035772735.1. Classification (NCBI taxonomy): domain Eukaryota; kingdom Viridiplantae; phylum Streptophyta; class Magnoliopsida; order Solanales; family Solanaceae; genus Datura; species Datura wrightii. The sequence goes on from JASDFA010000006.1 coordinate 32,167,769, forward strand.
ATTAATAATTGATATTTTAAATATATTGAGACTTTTGGAGGTTGAATTTGAGGTAAATGGGACATTTCTGGTATAGAAAGCTTGTCAGGTTCAAGATCTCGAGTGCTTGTGATCAGACCCAAAACTCGTCCTACAAGGGTAAGCAGTTTTTGCAAAATATAATTATATTTTAAATTTGGAGTTGAATCTCACGGACAACTAAGTCTTAGAAATAATTATTCAATATCACTTAGAAAATAAGTTTGAATATTTTTTTGTTATATATATTAGAATTTTTATTTTTATACAATTAATTAATAAATATTAAAACATTACAAATTATAAACTAAGGAAAATAGGTTGACTTCACAATTAAGGAGGCCTAGAGTTATAGTTTTTCTAAGTATCAGATTCCTTCTCGCTATGTTAGCTATAGTCTCACCAATTTATTTTATGTTAATCATGAGTGCTCTATTTACTGCAATTATCTCTTGGTCAAACACTACAATCTATATGTATTCTCGCAAACTACTCTAGGTAGTAATTTCTCACCGATCTATATAATCATATCAAAACTTTATTATCTCTAAATTCACTTTTAAACCCACAATATTGACCTATCATATACCTAGGAGTAACGTTATTCACAACCTATATATGAATGCTTTCTCAAGAAACACATAATAAATAAACACAGTCAATCGTGATGATTCAATCAACTGAAATAAGCACGTAATTGATTAAGTAGAAAAAACCAATGGCTCAGTTATATCAAAACATTAAAAGAATTCATCTTTAAAAGGTTTCATTAAAATCCTAGATAGAAAATTAGTTACTTATAAAAGTATATGAAAAAGCAATGTTAAAATTCATAATCACCAATGAAAAATAGGAAGAAGAATGAAAAACTTGTTACTGAATCTTTTGCCTTTCCTTATAGTGGCTTCTAACTATCTTAGGTCAAAAGTTATCTAAAATTAGTGCAAAAAATATATTTATAACATTCAAAGACCTAGACTTTTAAAAATTAAATCCAAATCAAAACAGGAAATTTTTGTAACTTGCGCATAGCGGCTTCTAACTATCTTACATCAAAAGTAATCTAAAATTAGTGCAAAAAATATATCTATAACATTCAAAGACCTAAAGTTTTAAAAATTAAATCCAAATCAAAAAGGGAAATTTTTTTAACTTGCGTAGACTCAACACTATTCTGCATCCTAGATATCTGGTGACACCCATGTGATGCAATGCTGATTGCAACCCCTGAAACTTTCACTACTTCATTTGCTATCAGGTAATATTTTACAATTGTTCTCTTTATTTTGCACATCAATAAGTAGGCCATGATTTCCAATCATTGGAAACTCATATTCGTAATCATTAAGGCCATTTTGCTTCATATTATTTTGTCTCTTTATTTTCTTTTTTTGTAATTTCAACACTTTTCATATAATTTTGCTCCAAATTCTTTCTCCAATTTACTTTAAATGTTAAAAAATTATGAAGCATAAATTACTATAATTAATACTCAAATGATGATAAAAGTAATTAATTGTGAGGCAAGTCATGAGTAAATATAGATACTTTTAGCCGAACATATGATGTTAGGTGCATTTACACATCTTTTTACACTACTTTATACATATTTGTACCTTGTTTTAAAATGAATTTGTAAGAAATACACCTAACTTATGTTGATTATATGATATTCCACTAATATAAAATAATAATATGAATGTAGTCATTTTGGGCGAAACTGCGTGAGAAGTGATTATAAACGAAAGAAATTGTCTAACTGTTGATCAAATGCAAAGTCACCGTACCGCACTGGCCTATGCAATTCCATTCAATGCATTGGGTAGCAAGATGTGGTGAAGGAGTGTAGACTTTCAGAGGTTTTGTCTAAATCCTAGAAGTAGAAATCACTACGATGTGGTGATCAATGCAGTAAAACCTATCACAATGGTTAGCATACCATGGTGGAACAAAGATAAATCCAGAAATTTTACTAAGTCAGGAATCAAAGAGAAGCCAGCACGATGTGCAGACCATCGCGATGGACTGAATAAATTTTCCCAAGTCAAAAAGATACACGAAGTGAGTGTGATGCACCACCTAATTAACACGATAAAATCCATTGCAATGGCCAACGCACCATGATAAATAAGATCAAGATAGTTAAAGTTGGCTATGGATAGAATCACCATATCAATGCGTGGCGGTGCAGAACATGCTAGAGGTCATTGTGGTGGTCGGCTGAGCATAGTAAAAGGTAGGCCAACATCGAATTTCAACTGAGTCCAAATTTGACTGGAAGAGTCTTATCTAAAGGTTTTCCAACTCTATAAATATATCCCTAGTTTATTTTTGATGTGGTTGGGACGTTTTTCACAAGGAATAACTCTTTGGAGAGCACAAAGCCACAAAGTCTTTTGGTTTTTTACTTCTTCCTATCTTTAGTAATCATTCTTATGCATATTAACTTATGTTTAATTTTTTTCTATGAACATGAGTGGCCAATATCCTTGTTTTAGGACTATGGTAGCAGCATGATTGTTATTGTATGAAATTAATTTGACTTGCTAAGATATTTATCATCGTGCTATGGCTCGTGTGATTATTTACTTAATTTTGGGCGTAACTATTTTATTACCTTATGACCAATAGAATATATCTCTGAACCCTAGGTTGGACTCGAGAGAGGGAGTCTAGGTCATACAATAAGAATAATTAGAGCTTGATCTTTGTCCTCATAGAGGATTGATTTGAGATTAGGATAGAGATATACATAATCTCCTTGGTTAGTTAATTCACAATAGATTTGTATGTATTTGTATTACATTCCTAGTTATCGAGAGATAGGAGTGGAAGTAAGAAAACGGATCTGCAGGCTGCGAGCTCAAGAGAGCCTAGTCATAATAAGTTTTGTTAACCAATAACCCAATAGATAATCAAAGTCAAGTCAAGTGAATATCCAACATGAATGTCATATAAATAATAAATTTGAAATATCATCTTTGATTGTGTTAAACATATGTCTATGTAATAATAGATAGTGATAAGTTTTAGATAGTAAGTTAATTATTCTATGCAGTAGATTATAATAAGAAAAAAACCATCTTGGGGTTTTTCCGAATCTAATAAACTATGAAACAAGTACCTACGTCCGACTCTTGATCCACTATATTATGTGGCGACCACGTGCGCTTGCATCTGCATTGAAAAGTGAATATGTTTTTAGCACCGTTGCTAGAGAATTAAAAATTAGAAGTTTATTTAGTTTTGCTACTATTATATTTGTTGTTCAAGTGTTAAGGATTTGATCTTAGTTGTTCTTAATGTAGGCACGAATATCTGAATGTGAACGGTCATTAGCAATAAAAATTTAGAGGATTTTGATAGGATACCTGAGCAAACTTTTCACAAGAGGAGAAGGGAGTTGAGATTCCTACAAAATCAACAAGCTCCACCTCTTGAGAATATGGTAGCTAACGATCGTGTAGCAGTGCAAGGTGTGGCAATGACCTTAGTGGTTACGTCACTGTCACGACCCGAACATAGGCCCGGATCGAGATACGGGACAAGAAGCCCTGAGAGACTCCAAGTCGACCCATGGTATGAACATACATCTAAATCAATCAAATAAAGAGGAAGACTTAACATAATGAACATGACGAAAGTCTAATCAGAACATGACATCAGATCCGGAATTCACATAATACATGATAAGCTGATTACTATGTACAGTCTAAAAGCCTCTAACATATCTGATGGGTGATGGGACAACGCCCCCAACTAACCTAACAAGTCAGAAAACTAAAAATGTAAAGATAAATGATAACGAATGGTCCTCAGGGGATGAGGACTCACCACTGAAGCTGAATGCTAACTCGGGGAACTGGCTAGGACGGAGCAGAGTTTGAAGATCAAAGCCTGCATCATAAAATGATACAGCATAGAGTATGCAGTTAGTACGTGGAATGTACCGAGTATGCAAGGTAAGTAAAATCGCTTAATAATTAAAATCATTTAAAACATGCATAATATAAAACATAATCCAGATAAAAATCTGAGAGTAGGGCTTGCATGCTTTTTTCTAAAATCATAATCTGAACATCATAACTGAATTAGATGACCCAAAGATGAAATCTGATAATCATAAGTAAAACAAAACGTTGGGCTAAACCTGATTTAGAACCTATATGTATATATCATAAATGATAAACATGCATAACTAAAATCATGAGGAACAATGAGAGACTCGTCATATAACCGATATTTCCACGATAGAGCTTATGTGGTCCCGACTATCACACTCAAGTGGGCAGAGCCGTCCAAATCCTTGCTAGGGCTAAAGACGTTGCCATGATATCGATATCAAGCTGAAGGCCCCTTAGGGTAGGGGAAAGGTGACATAGGTGGTCTCAAAATAATCTGATCATACTTACATTGGCGTATAGTTTTGAGGCATAGGGTTAACTGACCCTTAGACTCGGTGCTAGACACTACTCTCTAAAATATGCATATGCTCTCCATCGTTTTTCAAAGAAGCTTACCATCGTGTATTGAAAAAGCCGAATAATCATATACATATAAAATCTGAAATCACACATGAGGATCCTTGGCGCAAACCATACCACAAGATGAACATAATTGAGAGTCTTGACTCCAAAACCATATGGTAAGCTGATTAACTTGAAAGCATACATCATACTTGAAAATATGGGCTTGCCTAATACTTAAACATGCTTGAAAATATTCACTTGAAAACATGATTATAGACATGGGTAACTTTAAAATATGACTTTCATCATAAAAATCTCTTCATACATGAACATACATCATAAATCTCAACTTTCATGAACTTTTCATGGATGGGCATTATAATTTATAAAGCTTGAAGACATGATTATAATGAAAAACAATATAAAACATGACCATGAATCACAATTCAATAATAGAAACATACTTAGATCATACCTATGGTAGAAACTTAGAAAATTCATGCAGTAGGTTAAAACTCCATAGGATCAACATATATCATGAATTAGAGAGGGATTTGGTATGTGGAGTGAACAAATTCAACCATTCATAACCTTACATACCTGAGAATAACTGATTTTACCACTCCATGATTGACCAATAAAGAATTGAAGAAAAACTTGAAGGAATTAAGCTTGATCACCTCTATAGCTCTCTAAGTATGAATGCATGAATAGAAATAGCCTAGAATGAACTTACCCCTCTTAAAAAGCATCATTCATTGCTCAAAATGACGTAGTTTAGGCATTAGGATCATAGGAATCACGGAAAAGCCCTTAATAAATTCACAGAGAAAAGCTGATTGCCAGTCCCAACGAGTGACTGGACGAGTCGTCGTCCAAGGCCACAACTCGTGGCCACCAATCATCAAGTACATTGTCAACATTTTACCTAGGGCTCATCACGGGACACTGCATGATTTGTTACTAGTGACCATGACTCGTGGTCACCACTCATGGTCTTCACTACCAAAAACATACCTGGGCTCATCACGGGGCACCCAACGAGTCGTGGTGACCCACCCGTTAAGTGCATTGCCCAAGTCCTCCTTCCAATACCTCCTCCCTAACCACAACTAAGATAATGGGTCATGGGGGATGACCACGACTCGTGGTCATGTTCGTGGGGACTCAAAACCATAAATTTTCAACTCAAGTCAAACTCCTCACCACGAGTCACTTAATGACTCGTGGTCAACTTGACGGGTCATAGGATGACTCTTTTTGTGATCTAATGTAGAAAATTTTATTTTCTCTATTTCAACTCCCGGGTCTGATCTTAAGGCTTTCAAGGTATAACAATACCCCCCCCCTCGGGAACATTCATCCTCAAATGTTGAAAATCATATAGAAAACCCGAGAGATGCAATCATCATACTCAAATACTGATCATTTAAGTTGAAAACTAGTAGAATGAATAACTCCGATTTAAACTACATGTCTAACTAAATTCATGAATCACAGATACTTCCATATACATGAAAGAAACTGGGGCACATGAACTGAACATGAAACTAAATAAAGTTCTAAGGCAAAAACTAATACCTCAAGCTAGAACTGAGCCAGTAGGGAATAAATGTGGGTATCTAGCCATCATATCTACTTTGGCTTCCCACGTAGCTCCCTCAACATGTTGATTCATAAATAAAACTTTAACAATAGCTACTTCTTTGTTCCTTAACCTTCGAACCTAATGATCCATTATTTCTACCGGAACCTCTTCATAACTAAGGTTGTCTTTCACACCGACACTGTCCACCAGAAGAACTAAATCTGGATCACCCAAACACTTCTTTAGGAACTATATATGGAAAATGGATGGACTATAGCTAATTATAAGGGAAACTCCAATTCATATTCTACCTTGCCACCCCATTTCACAATCCGATATAGGTAAACATAACGGGGACTGAGTTTTCCTTTCTTTCCAAACCTCATCACTCCCTTCATGGGAGACACCTTCAGAAACACCCAAACATCCACATTGAACTCAAGTTCTCTCTTTCTCACATCAGCATAGGACTTTTGGCGACTTTGAGCTGTTTTCAACTTGTCCCATATGAGCTGAACTTTCTCCATGGCCTCATGGACTGAATCTGGTCCTATCATCATAGCTTTACTGACTTCAAACCAACCAATAGGTTATCTACATCTCCGCCCATAGAGAGCCTCAAACGGAGTTATCTGAATGCTGGAATGGTAGCTGTTATTATATGCAAACTCAATAAGAGGAAAATGGTCATCCCCAGTACCCTTGAAGTCAAACACACATGTCTCAACATATCCTCAAAAGTTTGAATTATTCTCTCTGCTTGACCATCCGTTTGCGGTTGAAATGCTCTATTGAGCTTGACCTGAGTACCAAGTCCCTTTTGAAATGATCTACAAAATTGAGACATAAACTAAGTACCTCTATCTGATATAATGGACAAGGGAACTCCATGCAACTGAACTCTCTTCCAAATGTACAGTTTGGCATAATCCTCCATGGAATTAGTGGTTTTGACTAGTAGAAAATGAGCGGTTTGGTCAACCTGACAATAACTACCCAAATGGAGTCATACTGTCAACGAGTGCGAGGAAATACTATAATGAAGTCCATATTAATTTCCTCCCACTTCCAAGTAGGGATACCAATGTCCTGAAGCACATATCCTGATCTCTGGTGCTCAACCTTCACTTGCAATGTACTTCTTCATACCATTCCACCAATAGACTTCTAGTAGGTCACGGTAAATCTTGGTGGCACCTTGATGTATCTAATATCCGGAACTATAAGCCTCATGCAACATTCGTGCTACACCCGGTAAATGTTAACGATAAGTGAGTGTACGCATGGTTACTTGATGAATAAATAGAGTATGACATGTATAGGAAAGCCTTGGAATCAGGGTCAGGCAAGGCGAGGCCGCGAAGGGCCAGGACGACGCGCCAGCCGGTAGGGCATCGGCCTACTGGCGCGATGAGGGGCACGACGCGGGGCTGCTATTGGCACCTTGGGCGGCATGGGGCACCCCCCCGCCACTGCCCTAAATATGTATATAAGGTCCCTCCTTTCAATTTCAATCCATTTCCTATAGTTTCCCTCAACAATAGAGAGTATATTTCGAGGTTTTCAATAGTTTTTCAATCGATTACGCTATTAAACGCCGTCCAAATTCAAATTAACTTCAGGTATTGAATTATAAGACTACAAGGAGCATTACTACGAAGTTATTTTCTCAAAATTCACCCAACAAATCGTAACCCCGCCGAGCAAAAGTTGTTAGAATTGCTACAAATTAATTCCTAAATGATCACAGGCATCAAATAAACATTTCTCCCTTTTGAACTCCCAAGAAATTATGGGTTTTCGGCCGTATTTTGCATAGTTGAAGTATTATGGTTATTAATATCAAAAGTTATCATTTTAAGCCGAATTTCATATTGAAATTAGTCTCTTTCTCCTAGTATTATGGGTATAGTTGGAAAGATCTATTGAATACAAGTTGAAACTCACCGGATAATCGAGAAACGATAATCGAGATATGTTAAGGCGAATTCCTTCGGCAAGTTAGTTTCTATAGTAGTGCGATATAGTTCGAATCCCAGTAAGAGAGCCAGAGTTTTATTATTGTGAATAGCTATTGTTTTTAGCTGAGACCAATACTTATGTTTAGTTTGGGGATTAACTTTGCCCTGTATAGCCTTCCATGACTAACTCAGGGTTACTAGCTGTGTCGTTGCCCACCAGGGGCCAGACGAAGTTGCTCCAAGGAGCGGAATGCCGTTCACGAGGGATGAAGATGAGGTCCGAGGACTTTACACAGTCCATTCCATGGTTGGACTATTTTTATGCCATATCGGCACCACACCCCCATCGAGCCTGGTGTCGAGGTACAGACAACAAGAGTCCACCGAACTCAAACATAGCTACAGTTTAGGGGCCGAGCGGGCTCAGTTGCAGACCCAAGGAACTGATAGGAAGGCTATGGTTATTAGTTGACTCATTTTGACCTTGTTAGGGGTATATAGATTGAAGTGTGCTCATCAGGGCTTATGGGGACCCAGAGTGGGTTACCGTGCTGATTGTACCTTCCAAGCTTATGGGGGCTAGGTAGGGTTCTTGTTTGTACTATTTACTGTTAGATTAGACAACTGGAGGTTATGTTATTCAGGTTATGCCTCTATCCCTTTCACTCAGTTACTTTTAGTTTCATCTTAAGTTTTATTAAGTTATTTTCAGTTATTGCCTTACATATTCGGTATGTATTGTACTGACCCCCATCTTTGGCCGCTGCATTACTTGCCTACAGGTGCAGATAGATGCGGATCAGGACCTTCTTAGCTTTCAGCTAGAGTCAGTAGTGCAGTCGGATCCTTTCTTCTGGAGCTAACAGTTAGAAGGTTTACTCTTTTGAGTGTACAATATATGGTTAGGTCGGGGCCCTATCTCGACCATTATTCCACTCCTAGAGGCTTGCACATTTTACAATTTCCCTATGATTTGTTTTTTGTTGGCCATGTGGGGCCTATGTATATTTTATTTTGTGTGATGGTCGTGTGGGGCCTTCTTTAACTGTTAGATAGTGGCCTTGTCTGCTATGGTATAGTTATAGTTTCCTGACTTTCATTTTTGTTATAACTAGACAGCATGGTAGCCTTGTCAGTGCACATAGGATTCCCTTTATTTTCCTGTTGCTAGTTAGCTATTTTCTTTTCAAGTGGAAATAAGGCCTTGTCGGTTGGAGGTTGTATTTACAGTCGAGATATAGCTCGTTTTTTTCTTGAGATGCGTTGCAGGCTCAAACCAGACGTGCATAATCCTGGCCAGGTCAGTCAGTTTCCAGTATGGCACTAGGTGTCAGTCATGCCTCCCAAGCTGGGGCATTACAAACTTGGAATTAGAATAGGTCATATCCCAGGGAGTCTTCAAGCCGTGCCAAGTAGAGTCTTTTCTATCGATGTGTTGTGCACTACATTTTATAGATAAGAGGTTTCAAGGAATGTTAGGGTGGTAACTCTTCTTTCTCTTCTAGTCGTGCTTTATAGGGTTGAGTCCCTAAGCTTACAATAATATGCTTGTCTATAAAAAAATGTCAGACACGCGACAGACCATGACTAGCAGAAATTAGATGTCGTAGTAGGAGAAGGTACTATCAGGGTGCGCTAATCAGAGTCAGCCCGATCTGAGTGCGACAAGGAGACTCCATATCGGTCTCCCTAGCACTTTCCTCCATGCCAAGAGCCATCTAGAGCGGCAGATGTGTCAGCACCACCTCCAGCAGCTCCTATAATGATACCATCAGACCATGAGGTCAGGAGCGCTATCTTTATACTAGCTCAGATGATGGCTGCACAGCGTCAGCCAGTGGCACCCGTGGTTGCTGAATCTTTGGGAGGACCTAGTAGTTCAAGGGTCCGAGAGTTCGTCACTTTGAGTCCCCTGCATTTCACAGGGATAGATCGAGATGGGGAACCTCAAGACTTCTTGTACCAGTTGCAGCGGATGTTCAGGGTAATGCATGCAACACCTGTAGAGTCGGTTGAGTTATCGATATTTTGATTACGGGACATAGCAGTGTTATGGTATGAGAGTTGGGAGAGGCCCAATGTAGAGATGTTCCCCCTACGACTTGGTTAAGGTTTCTAGAGGCCTTCTTGGACCACTATTTGTCACGAGAAATCTGATAGGCTCGGGTAGATTAGTTTCTGCATCTGGAGCAGGGTTCGATGAGTGTTCGGGAGTATGCTATGAGTGTTCGGGTAGACACTATGCTAGCCAAGGTACACCGGTTCATTATGGGGCTACTTCTAAAGTACGTAGAGACTTGTGCTACAACTACTTTGTGGGAGGACATGGATATCGCCCGTATTCAAGCATTTACTCAAAATGTTGAGGGGATCAGGTAGTGACAGCCAGGGATAGAAAGGGAAAGTCTAGAGCAGCGCCGCAGGGTTAGGCCTAGTGACATTCAGGAAGAGTCTAAAGGCGGACCCAGGCCATGACTATTAGACAGACCCTCCATACCCCACCTCTACAACAGTAGTAGGGTGGTAGACCTGGCCGTCAGGGGCAGTCAGGACCTGGAAAGAGCTCATGGCCAACGGGTTCGCAGCAACAGAGAGGGTTAGAGCAAAGTAGACTCACTATGCCACCTTTCCCTATTTGCAGTCGACGTCACCTTGGGGAATGTAGGTACGGTTATACTACGTGTTACAACTGTGGACAAGAAGGGACTATTTAGCCAGGGGTCAGAGTGATCAGGACTGATATGACAGATCTTCAATATGGTCACAAGCCCTAGCATCTCTAGTAGGGCGTAGGCCTTCAGCTCCAGCCGGCAAAGGCCGAGGCAGGTCAGGGGCATCGAGTTCAAATACTGGTACGGGTCACACTTATGCTTTACCAGGGCGACAGGAGTCAGAGTCGTCGTCGGATATTGTGATAGGTACTTGGACATTTGTTCTTATTCAGTTTTTGTTTTGATAGACCGAGGACCCACTTTGTGTTATGTTATACCATTAGTGGCCTGAAATTCAATATAATGCCAGAATTGCTTCATCGACACTTTTCAGTGTCGACGCCCGTCGGTGATTCTATTATAGAAAAAAAGGATCTACCGGGGATGCACAGTAGAGGTTGTTGGTTGCTAAATTTCAGCAGATTTAATGGAAGTTGGCATGATTGATTTTGATGCAATTATGGGTATGGATTGGCTAGCTCCATGTTATGCCGATGTAGAATGTTGGACCAAGACTTTCCGATTCCACTTTCAAGGGGAGGTAGATTCAGAGAAGATTGAGGCAATAAAAACATGGCCTAGACCTACAACTCCAACTGTGGTACGTAGTTTCCTGGGGTTAGCTAGGTATTACAGAAGATTTGTAGAGGGGTATTCTACTTTATCGGCGCCTTTAACAAAGTTAACTCAGAAAGTAGCTAAATTTCACTAGGCTGAAGCGAGTGAAAAGAGTTTCTAGGAGTTGAGAAATAGATTAACATTAGTTCCAATGTTAGCTTTGCCAGAAGGTTAAAAGTTCTATGGAGTGTATTGTGATGCTTCGGGCATTGGGTTAGGGTGTGTTCTGATGCAACATGGCAAGGTAATTGCTTATGCTTCAAGACAGCTGAGGAAACGTGAAAAGAACTATCCCACTCACGACCTAGTGTTAGCAGCAGCAGTTCACGCCTTAAAAATCTAGAGACATTACCTGTATGGGGTACACGTGGATATTTTTACTAATCATAATAGCCTCCAGTATGTCTTTACACAGAAAGAGTTGAATATGCGGCAATATTGCTGGTTAGAATTGTTGAAAGACTACTATGGAATATTTTATATCAGCTAGGGAAGACTAATATTGTAGAAAATGCCCTTAGTCATAGATCAATAGGGAGTTTAGTGCACTTGAGGCCCGAACAGCGGGAGATGGCTCGAGAATTGCACCAGTTAGCCAGTTTAGCCGTCCGAATAGTAGACTCGGGAGACATTGGGGCAGTGATTCAGAATACCGTAGTATCATCCCTGGTTGTAGAAGTAAAAGAGTGGTAGTATGAAGATCCTAACCTGGTACGGCTCAGAGATAAAGTTCAGCAAGGGAAAGTATCAGCTTTTGAGGTAACTGAAGACGGGGTCTTAAGATGTAGAGATCACCTCTGCGTTCCAGATGTGGAAGGATTTTACCAGCAGATCATGGAAGAGGAACATTATTCCCATTATTCTCTTCCCCTAGGTTCAATAAAGATGTATCATGACATAAAAGAGATATATTTGTGGCTGGGAATGAAAAAGGGTGTAGCAGAATTTGTAGCACAATGCCCTAACTGCCAGTAGGTAAAGGAAGAACATTAAAAACCCGACGGATTGACACAGGGATAGCGATGCTTATGTGGAAATGGGAAGCGATTAATATGGATTTTTTGACAGGGTTACCCCGTACAAGGCGCATATTTGATTCTATCTGGGTAATTTTTGAGAGATAAACAAAATCAGCTCACTTTTTTCCTGTCAGGACCACCTTCTCAGCCGAGGACTATGTTGAATTGTATATCAGAGAAATAGTTTGATTACTTGGTGTCCCAACATCTATTGTATCTGACAGAGGGGAACAATTCATAGTTAGGTTTTAGTAGTCATTTCAGAAAGGCTTGGGGACACAAGTTAATCTGAGTACAACTTTCCATCCTCAAACAGATGGGCAGGCAGAACGTACAATTCAGACACTCGAGGATATGTTGCTAGCGTGTGTTTTAGACTTTGGGGGTAGTTGGGATGAGCATTTTCCCCTTATTTAATTTGCTTACAATAATAGTTATCATTCGACAATCCAGATGGCACCTTATGAGGCCTTATATGGCTAGAAATGTAGGTCCCCAATTGATTGGTTCGAGGTTGGAGAATCAGAGTTAATTGGACTAGACATAATCCACCAGTCAGAGGAGAAAGTAAAGCTTATCAGAGAATGCTTGCTAACAGCTCAGTGCAGCCAGAAATCCTACTCTGATGTCTGGCGTAATGTGGTTTGGTAATTGGGTTTTTTCAAAAGTTTTGCCAATGAAGCGCGTAATGTGGTTTGGTAAGAATGGAAAGCTTAGCCCCAGATTTATTGGCCCAAATTGGATCCTTCAGAGAATAGGCCAAGTGACCTATGAATTAGACTTACCTTCAGGGTTAGAATCACCCGGTCTTTCATGTGTCTTATTCTACAAAATCGTATATGGGACCCGTCCCGAGTCATGCAAGTCAGAGACGTTCAGGTTACTGAGGAGTTAGCCTACAAAGAGGATTCAATAGCTATATTAGATCGGCAGGTTCCTAGGTTGAGAACAATAGATGTCGCTTCTGTTAAAGTGTTATGGAGAAACAAGAATAAAGAAGAGATGACCTGGGAAGCTGAGGATGATATGAAATCTAGATATCCTCACTTGTTCCAGGGTTAATCCGGATTATGCAGTTAAGGTGAGGTTGTTGTTATTCAGTTGTTATTTTATTGCTTATGCTATTAGTACTATTACTTAGCTATTCCTTATTATTGCGTAATGGTTGTTATAGCGTCATGTGAGGCCCCTGTGTTGGACTTTTCTGCGTTTTAGGTTTCTGGATAGTCCATGTTATTGAGGAGACTCTGCAGAATTTTTTCTAAATCTTGGGGAAGAGAGTTAACAGGAGAATGACATTCGAGGACGAATGTTCCTAAGGGGGGAGGATGTTACACCCCATAAATGTTAACGATTAGTGAGCGTACATGTGGTTTCATGATGAATAAAGAGAGTATGACACGTGTAGAAAAGCCTCAAAAGCTGGTCGGGTGAGGCAAGGATGCGAAGGGCCAGCGTGACATGCCAGCCAGTAGGGCACCAGCCAGTGCGGCGTCCAACCTATTGGTGCGATGAGAGATGCGACTCGGGGTTGCTACTGGTGCCTTGGGTTGTGCGGGGGACTGCCTTAATATGTATTCAAGATCCTTCCTTTCAATTTCAATCCATTTAAAATTGTTTCCCTCGGCCAGAGAGAGTATATTTCAAGGTTTTCAATTAATTTTCATCCGACTACGCTGCTAAATGCTGTCCAAATTCAAATTAACTTCATGTATTGAATTCTAAGCCTATAGGAAGCATTACCACAGAGTTATTCTCTCGAAATTCGCCGAGCAAGTTGTAACCCCGCTGATCAAAAGTTTTCGACAGTATTTTGCACAATTGAAGTATTATGGTTATTAATATCAAAAGTTATCATTTCAAGCTGAAATTAGTCTCTTTCTCCCAGTTTTACGGGTATAGTTGGAAAGAGCTGTTGAATATAAGTTGAAACTCGCCAGATAATCAGGAAACGAAAATCGAGGTATGTTAAGATGAATTCCTTTAGCAAGTTAGTTTCTATAGTACTATAATACAGTTCGAATCCTAGTAAGAGAGCCAGAGTTTTATTATTGTGAATAGATGTTATTGTTAGCTGAGACCAGTACTTGTGTTTAGTTCGGGGATTGACTTTGCCCTGTATAGCCTTCCATGACCAACCCATGGTTACTAGCTGTGTCGTTGCCCGCCAGGAGCCAGATAACGCTGCTCCAAGGAGCGGTATGCCATCTTCGAGGGAAGAAGTCGAGGTTCGAGGACCTTATACAATCCATTCCATGGTTGGACTATTTTTTATGTCGTATTGGCACCACACCACTGTCGAGCCTGGTGCCTGGGGTACAGACAGCAAGAGTCCACCAGACTCATACGTAGCTACAGTTCAGGGGCCGATCAAGCACAGTTGCAGACCTAGGGGACTGGTAGGACATCTATGGTTATTAGTTGACTCATTTTGACCTTGTTAGGGGTATAAAATTGAAGTTTTCTCGCTAGGGCTTATGGGGGCCCAGAGTGGGTTATTTTGTGCTGATTATATCTTCCAGGCTTATGAGGGCCAGGTAAGGTTCTTGTTTGTACTATTTACTATTAGATACAACAGGAAGTTAAGTCATTCAGGTTATGCCTCTATCCCTTTCACTCAGTTATTTTCAGTTTCATCTTATGTTTTATTTAGTTATTTTGACTTATTGCTTACTGTTCGGTGGGTTTCTATATGGGTTAAAAACCGACATGCAAGTGCACGTGGTCAAACAAGTAATAAAGTGGCTAAGTAAGCCAAGTATCGAACCAAGGAGACTCTGGATAAGTAAAAATTGCTCAAGTATACTATATTCTATCTTACTTCTATATATGCTGACAACAACGTAACCAAAAGTTAAATAATTTTTGTTTATAAATTATATACTAAAACTATTAACAAATATCTACTTTGAATTGAAACTATGGATATGAGCATGCCAAGGTTAAGAACAAGTAATGAACTTGATTATGATCATAATTCGGTTATTCTTCTCTTCTAGTTGCTAGCCAAGAACATTAGCCTAGAGATTAAAACTCTCGTATTTAATCTCACTTAAGAATCATAAACCATCCGTCTACATTTCTGTGATCAAATGCAATTTATGACCTCGCAATACAATTCCGGTTCCTAAATTGACTAATACGGCTTTCAAGTATATTTCTATCAGGAAAGCACATTAAAACCCAATTTTCCCAAATCAAGTTAAGAACAATACCCTATTAATTCACAACTTTCCAATTTCGTGCTCTCTCGAGTGAAATCGGACTTTTTAGATGTACATTAATGTCGGCCACACACTAATGCAGTAGAAACAAGAATTAATAGAACAACATAGAAGAAGAAGCTGAAAAACCATACAATTCAATAATCAAAATTCATCACCATTGTTCATAACCTCAGCAAGGAATAGAATTAGCCACTCATTTGTGGATTAATCATCCTAAAACAAGTCATAATCATACAAACAATTGATTGAAAGAAGAAAGAAAGAGAGAAAAACCCTTAGCTTTTTCGTCCCTCAACTGCCTGTAACCCACGTCCTTGCTCCACCAAGTCTGAATTCGTTAAAAATAAGCCTAAGTGTTCTATTTATACTATTGGGAATTTTTCCCGGAATAACAAGCAACATGTCACGGAGGCCAACGTGGAGCACTGCCTCCGTGACACGACGTGGACGCGGACCCTCACTGGAAATCTGGGGTCCGGGAATAGAGCCTCAATGTGGCACGACATGCAACGCGGTGGCTTGCCTCCGTGCCACGGAGCTGTCGCTAGGCTTCACTGGAAATTGACAAATTAATCACCCTCCAGGCAGTGTGCCTCCGCGATGGTAGCGTGGCACGGCTCCATCGCGGAGCCCCTTTACATTGTGCAGTCCAATGTCTTTTTCGTGCTCGCATCCAAGTCCAACTCCGATATTGTTCCAACATGCATTTTAGCTCCTCAAAATCATGTTTTACCTACAAAACAATGCTAATCATGTTGGTTAGTATAAATTCACATTTTATTACCAATTACATGAAAATGTATACACATTGCACACTAAACAAGGCGAAAATGATACGTTTGAGTATCACTTGGGCATATAAATCTGCCCAAGATCACTTACCCCACACTTAAATCCTTGTTCGTCCTCGAACAACACATACACAACTCATGCAAATTACATCCCAACCTTCGCCACTATGGTGCGGCAATTTACGCTACGGTCATACCGATCATTCAATATTGTAAATCATCAAGAAAACATGCATGGTCTTAACAATGCAATGACCTTTAATACATCAAGACTTCCTAGACTTTAAGAATCGACCCTCGATATCGGCAAACTCATGCAAATCAGCTAATCAAGATATCCGACACGAAAATCAATCTTTCATCAAGCATGTGCCCTCACAACTCAAGAGAATCTTCCCCTTTTTGTTTATGTGACACACAAACATTCAAGTAGGGGCATGTAAAAATTAATTTCACTCTCTCTCCCAAACGAATTCACATGCATCATGTCATGACCCATAGGCTTGCCCTTAGTGTATTACTCCACTAATATAAAGAAATGCAATGTAAGATCACGTAGGACTTTAATGGGTTGTAGTGGAAGCTATGGAACTAGTACATATTGGATTAGCCAATAATAGCCACTAGCATCATTAAGCGCCTTTTCAACACATTCCCCTCAACTCATGACATTGTTTCTCTCTTTTCTTTTTTCATCACCCCATTCATGATGGTTTACTTTCGTATGGCCCATTTCATCAAACACACTTGACATGACACAAAGGTTTTTCATGCACCTTCATTATAACAAGTGCCTCTTCCACCTTTTTCTTTTCTTTCCTCACTCTGCTTTTCTTTTTCTTTCCACTATTCTCAGTCTTTGACACTTTGGGAAAATTTTTTCTGTTCTTCTTAAGCGCTTAAGAGTTTTGTATAGACTTTACGGCTAATGAAAAGAAAGAATTAAGCTTAGTTTATACAATTTTGGACAAAAGAAAGAAATAATCGGCTAAAGGCTCAACGGGCTGACTAGGGTATACAATCACATAAAAAGGTAGTGTATGACAAGAAAAAAATAGAAACTCTCGGTTAAAACAAAGAAATGCCTACATCCTTTCCAACACTACACCTCCTTCATTTCGTTTTGTACACACACCAGGCAAGTTCTAGACACTTCACAATAGCATGGAATAACAACACCTCACTTCACACTTCATGCACATGCTCGATTCAAGATGCATTCACAGACTCTTTAATTAGCCAATTACATGAATTCAAAATTAAGCCTCAATCACACCGAATCGAATTCTACAGCCCAGGTAACTCAACATATTTACAAAATTGCATGCTTTCAACCGAATCACTTTTACATTTTGAATATCAGTTACAACACGCAACCATAATTTCACAACCATATAGTAACTACAGGTTCCGTGATGTAATCCACCAAAGAAAAAAAAAACTGAAAATAAATTAAAATCACTACTCCTACCGCCTACATTTTCCTTAAGACGGTGGTCATCCATCCATCATAGGGAATGGTCACTAACTATGACGTCAGTTCAATTGGACTATTCTCGGTAAAAGAACCGAAAACAAACTCCGAGAAACCCAAAAATTAAAATCGAAAAATTTTGCAACACATCGATCATTACGATGGAAAAATATTTACAAAGTATTTTAATATGTACAAAATATTTTCGCAAAATTTTAAAAATATCGATCATTTCGATAGAGAAAAAAAACATAAGAAAATATTTACAAATTTTTTTTTCTACAGACTTAGCTGGCAAAACACAAAATTTCACAACACACATCATCAATTACCACAAATATATACAGATACAAACCAGTGTGCACTTCACAAACACAGGGCAACATAAACATACAAAACAAACAGAGGAAAGAACATACAAGCAAACCAGCCTAGCCCCAGCACCTAATTACTCCCCACCCCACACATAAATCGAACACTGTCCCCAGTGTTCACAAAACTTAAAAATCACAAAATTGGGTGGTGGCACTCCCTGATCAGTCGAAATATTCAACTTTTTCATCCGGTGCTACTGCCTCATCGCCCATGTCCGAGTCACCTCCGTCGTCGTCATCGGACTCCACATCGGAGTCCTCCCGACGTGTCTCCTCATCCGTGGGGACATCATCGTCAGTGGGCTCTACAAAGGCTGGCCCCACTCGGCATAAAGCCCTGGCGTTTTCACCAAATGGGTAATCCAGCTCCAGCTGCCATAGCTCCTCCTCCGTGGCTGGTCTCCCACCAATCTGAAGCTGAAGCATTTGCATACCAAACATCCGTGCCATGTACTGGTCGTCGTGAGCATGTCACTCACCAAGTGTCAGCACTGGCCCGTGTGTGGTGTCAGGGGCCTTAGTTTTGGTCACATCAAGGGCCCTCCACTCCAACTGCGGGATGTAGTCCAAAGCCTCTTCCTCGACGTCGAGGCCCCGGAGGAAGGTGGTGATAAGTCCTCCGAACCTATACCTGTGGCCCTGGTGTAGTCGGGCTCTCTTCATGGCGGATATGATGACCGCCCCAACATTAATCTCTAGCCCTTTCATCAGGGCATACACCAGGCAGACACGGTCCCGGGTCACATCAGTCATGTGCACCCCCGGGATTAAGCACGAACAGACTATCTTCAGCCATATTCTGGCCTCCCTGTTCATTTGAGAATACGGTAGAGTCTGGTGGTAACCCCTCTCCTTATGTCTGCTCCATCTGGCCGTGGATCGAGCCCCACACAATGTGCGTCTGATATCGGCATATGGTGGGGTGATGTTCAGCTGGCGAAGAACGTGGGCGTCTGTGTCCTGCGCTCTAATGATGGCATTTAATTACTGGGGATCCAAAGTGACAATTTGCCCTCTGATTTTTATTGTGTGGCTTCTGATTGCCGGGTTCCAATTTACATAGAACTCCCGGACTAGATGTAGGTTGCACTCCTTGGGCTCCTGAAATATGAAGCTGAGCCCAGCTGCCTCGATCCTCTGCACTATGCGGGGGAACTCCTGTGCTAGTGGTTCCCGTGCAATATGGTCCTCAGGGAAGTATTTATTTTCCTTGTGTTTAGCGTACCACTTCTTCCCTTCATTGGTTACCCACCTCGTTCCGTATTGGCGGCGTTGGCTGTGCGGAACTGCTGGTGCAGCTGGGACTGCTGTGCCCAATCTAAGTAGTTTTCTCCCGGTGCCTGAAGTAGATGCACCCTTACCCTTATCCTGCCTACTTGCCATTGTACCTGTCAACACAAATAAACAAGCACCATGTCAAGCTAAATGCATATTAGCTTCGGTTAAGGTCGGGTTAAGCTAAGTTTACCCCACACTTAGTCCTTATCTACGGTTACGATACTACGACAAGGATCACTTTATTTACACCAAAAACAAACAACTATACAATTTATGCTTAGTGCATTCGAAAAGAAAATTTCGACAGTATAACTTTAGCGTACTACTCAGACTTCATACAGCTAATCCCAATCCTACCATCGCCAGCAATTCAACCATCGCACTTAGCAATGAAAACAACACACAAAAACAACAACAAAATTTCTATATACATATGAACCTATGTAACCAACCAATTCGAACAATTTTCACATTTTCCCAAAATCCCGAGAATTCGTCGTCTATTACATTCAAACAATATTTACAATGACTTATCTCAATTCACAAGCACACCCCGGCATATAATTCACCAATTTACCAAGTTACCCATTTCGAATTCAACAACCAAATCCCTAGAATTGAATTTCACAATCAAATTCGAATCATTCATGCAATCGACAAGTTCAAACGCGTATTACAACATTCCGAACATTTATCAATCAAAGAATAACTCCATTTCATGCTAAATTTCGACTTAGGGTGATTTATCTCACCTCTCATGCTCAAATTCGACTAAAATCGACAAAAACTTGAGAGAGAATAGGAAAACATACCTTTAAGTTGAATAATTGAAGAAACTCGGTAATTTCTTTGCTTAATACCGTGGCACGTTGATGGGGGAGGGAAATTCGGGTGGTTGGTCGCGGAGAAGTAAGAAAATGAGGGAAAAAGGGTTTTTTCGGGGTTTAAAATGAAGAAAAATACGCGGGTCACCCGGCAACCCGGTGTGACCCGTCACAAAATATAGGGCAACGTGTCACGGAGGGTAATGCGGAGCCCCTCCTCCGTGACACGGAGCTATCGCGATGGCTTACTGGAATTTTTAAAAATTTCAGATTTAACCTCAACGTGTCACGGAGGGTAACGCAGAGGTCCTCCTTCGTGACACGGAGCCATCGCCCCAGCTCACTGTCTCTTCATTTTATTCATTTTTTCATACCTTGCCTTTTCCTTCATGATTCCGTGCATATTTTTCTCCGTTTGACCTGAAAATCACCTCACTAAACAAAATTGGTTAGATTAATAGATTTCCCTAATTAAAATGAAAAATACAACTAAAATGAAAAATTTGTACTAAATCAAGAAAATGAAAAATAAAATAAAATCTATTTACACTTTACAAAACAAAAGAAAAAAAAATATTTTTCATGGGTTGCCTCCCGTGCAGCGCCTGGTTTTACGTCATGGCACGACATACCAAGTTTCACCACTTTTTCCTCCAACTTGAGGATATGAATCTCACCCCTAATTTCTTTTCTAATTTCCTCTTATGCTCCAGGGGTGGTGGTGAAAAATTGTAAGGACCAAACAATAGGTGTTGCCTTTTTAACTTATTGGCCCTTAAGTAAGCGAAGTCATTTTGTCTCTCCGTGTTGGCAAATTTCAAAATATATGGTGCTTGGTCCTCCTCTAGACATTTCGCTATAAGCTTGGAAGACTCTCTTTCTATGTTGTTCAACCAAATTTAACGTCGAAAAATGCATAGAGTGTGGTCCAATACACCTCAACTCTGAAACTGCATTTTGCTTGACCTCCTTACTTGTATACTCCTTCTCAGCATCGACATCTATCTCTTCATTAATGTCAAATGGGGGGTACTCTATCTCTTCTTCCACGAATGGATTTTCCATAAGTGTGAGCCCATCATGGGGGCACTCAAGAGATTCTGATTGTTGGGCTTCATCCAAAAATTCACCCTTGTCTTCCTCTTGTAGTTCCTCTTGAATATCGGCTAAAACTGTTGCCTGCGATTTATCACACGCTTCAGCTTCAGCGATCATCTCCGTGAATTTGATGCTCATCCTTTCTAGAGCCTCTGCATTCTCTTCTTGCTGAATTCTCAATACTTCCATCGCCTCCTTCATTGCTTCTGATTGCTCCAAGAGTTGTTTCAGCATGTCTTCTATTCGAGCTTGTGTCCCAAGTCCTCATTTTCAGCATGCCTATATTCAGAAAAAACAACAGAAGGATCATAGTAGGGGCTTGGGGGAGGGGAATATGCATTCGGACAGCCATCCCAATGGCCATCTTGACCACCACATATATTACACGTGTTACATTGTTGCCACAAGTGGTGTCCTCCGCAATTCAGACAAGATTCACTAAAATATGGGTATCCACCATGGAAACCATTTATATTCCATGATGTCATGTCAATAAGGGTGTTCGAAAAAGAAAAAGTAAAATGCAAAAGAATTAAAACAAACACTAAGACTACGTTGTCAGCACTTGAGAAAAATAAAAATACAGTAAATTACACTTAAAACAAATTCGCCTATTGCCAAGTCTCCCTGGCAACGATGCCAAAAACTTGTTCGGTGGGTTGCTATATGGGTTAAAAACTGACACGCAAGTGCACGTGGTCAAACAAGTAATAAAGTGGCTAAGTAAGCCAAGTATCGAACCAAGGAGACTCTGGATAAGTAAAAATTGCTCAAGTATACTATATTCTATCTTACTTCTATATATGCTGACAACAACGTAACCAAAAGTTAAATAATTTTTGTTTATAAATTATATACTAAAACTATTAACAAATATCTACTTTGAATTGAAACTATGGATATGAGCATACCAAGGTTAAGAACAAGTAATGAACTTGATTATAATCATAATTCAGTTATTCTTCTCTTCTAGTTGCTAGCCAAGAACATTAGCCTAGAGATTAAAACTCTCATATTTAATCTCACTTAAGAATCATAAACCATCAGTCTACATTTCTGTGATCAAATGCAATTTATGACCTCGCAATACAATTCCGGTTCCTAAATTGACTAATACGGCTTTCAAGTATATTTCTATCAGGAAAGCACATCAAAACCCAATTTTCCCAAATCAAGTTAAGAACAATACCCTATTAATTCACAACTTTCCAATTTCATGCTCTCTCGAGTGAAATCAGACTTTTTAGATGTACATTAATGTCGGCCACACACTAATGCAGTAGAAACAAGAATTAATAGAACAACATAGAAGAAGAAGCTGAAAAACCATACAATTCAATAATCAAAAATTCATCACCATTGTTCATAACCTCAGCAAGGAAGAGAATTAGCCACTCATTTGTGGATTAATCATCCTAAAACAAGTGATAATTATACAAACAATTGATTGAAAGAAGAAAGAAAGAGAGAAAAACCCTTAGCTTTTTCGTCCCTCAACTGCCTGTAACCCACGTCCTTGCTCCACCAAGTCTGAATTCATTAAAAATAAGCCTAAGTGTTCTATTTATACTATTGGGAATTTTTCCCGGAATAACAAGCAACGCGCCACGGAGGCCAACGTGGAGCACTGCCTCCGTGACACGACGTGGACGCGGACCCTCACTGGAAATCTGGCGTCCGGGAATAGAGCCTCAACGTGGCATGACATGCAACGCGGTGGTTTGCCTCTGTGCCACGGAGCTGTCGCAAGGCTTCACTGGAAATTGACAAATTAATCACCCTCCAGGCAGTGTGCCTCCGCGATGGTAGCGTGGCACGGCTCCATCGCGGAGCCCCTTTACATTGTGCAGTCCAATGTCTTTTTCGTGCTCGCATCCAAGTCCAACTCTGATATTGTTCCAACATGCATTTTAGCTCCTCAAAATCATGTTTTACCTACAAAACAATGCTAATCATGTTGGTTAGTATAAATTCACATTTTATTATAAATTACATGAAAATGTATACACATTGCACACTAAACAAGGCGAAAATGATACGTTTGAGTATCACTTGGGCATATAAATCTGCCCAAGATCACTTACATATTTGGTACATATTGTACTGACGCCCATCTTGGGGCACTGCATTACTTGCATGTAGGTGCGGATAGATGCAAATCAAGACCTTCTTAGCTTTCAGCTAAAGTCAGCAGAGCAGTCGACTCTTTTCCTCCGGAGCTAATAGCTAGAATGTTTACTCTTTTGATTGTGCAGTATATGGGTAGGTCGGGGCCCTGTGTCGACCATTTTTCCACTCCTAGAGGCTTGAAGATTTTACAGTTTCCCTGTGTTTGTTATTGGCCGTGTGGGGCCTATATATGTTTTATTTCATGTGACGACCGTGTGGGGCCTTGTTTAGCTGTTAGATAGTGTCCTTGTTGGTTATAGTATAGTTATAGTTGCCTGACTTCCATTTCAATTAAAACTAGATAGCATGGTGGCCTTGACAGCCCGCATAGGATTCCCTTTATTTGCTTGTTGCTGGTTAGCTATTTTCTTTATAGGTGTCTATAAGCCCTTGTCTGCCAGAGGTTGTTTTACGGCCGAGATATAGCCTGTTATTCTCTTGAGATGAGTTGCAGGCTTGCACTAGACGTGTGTAGGCCTAGCCAAGTTAGTCA
Organism: Datura wrightii; assembly: GCA_035772735.1. Classification (NCBI taxonomy): domain Eukaryota; kingdom Viridiplantae; phylum Streptophyta; class Magnoliopsida; order Solanales; family Solanaceae; genus Datura; species Datura wrightii. The sequence continues at coordinate 32,191,881 of JASDFA010000006.1, forward strand.
AATTCCAGCATGGCACTAGATGTCAATCATGCCTCTCAATGTGGGACATGACAATCCAATTCCTAAAATCATCAATGTCCCATACACACAAGTGACCCTGATATCGAAGCACACCATCTCCCCCTTTGGAGAAGATCTCCACCTCCTAATTCTGAACGACTTTCTTTAATTTTACCAAAATAGGGTCCTTGTCTTTTCTAGCTTTTATCAGTCACCAAGGATGATTCTGACCAATTCTGAACTATAGCTCCGCCATCGGTTTAGTCAACCAAACGAACTCCTAACCTTGCAAGTCGATGCACATCTTTCACCATCTCCTTTCTCCCCTCATCCACATGGGACACACTCTCCATAGAACGTCTTCTAAGTGCATCTGCTACTACATTGGCCTTACCTAGATGGTAAAGAACACTCATATCATAATCCTTGAGTAGCTCCAACCACCTCCTTTGGCGTTGATTTAGATCCTTCTGTGTAAACACATTTTGTAGGCTTTTGTGGTCCATAAACACATCTACATAGACCCCATACAAATAGTGTCTCCAAATAATCAATTCAAATACCACCGCCGCCAATTCAAGATCATGTGTCGGGTAATTCTTTTCATTAATTTTCAGCTGTCTAGAAGCGTATGCTATCACTTTACCATGTTCAATCAATGCACAACCTAGGCCGATTCTTGAAGCATGGAAATACACCACAAACCCATCAGTACCCTCGGGTAGGGTCAACACTGGTGCTAAGGTGAGTCGAGTCTTCAACTCCTGGAAGCTCCTCTCACAAGCATCCGACCATTGTAACTTCACTTTCTTTTGAGTAAATTTGGTCAATGGTGCTGCAATGGATGAAAAACCCTCAAAAAATCTCTGATAGTACCTAGCTAAACTCGAGAAACTCCTGATGTCCAAAGCATTCACCGGTCTAGGCCAATTCTTTACCAATTCTATCTTTTGAGAGTCCACCTTTATACCCTCACTTGACACAACATGGCCCAAAAATGCCACTGAGTTCAACCAAAACTCGCACTTGATGAATTTAGCATTGCCCAAAGCTTTATCATGCTTGAGAATACTCAATTCACATTGAAAACATGATTATAAACATATGTTATTGAAAACATGCTTTTCATTATAATATCTCATCATCATCATTCATTCATCACAAATCTCATCTTTCATGAACTTCTTGTCAATGGGCTTTTTAATTCATAAAACTAGAAACATGATTTTTGATTGAAAACCATATAAAACTTTCTCATGCTTCACTATTCAATAATAGAAACATATTTGAATTATACCTATGCAGAGAATTTAGGAAATCCATGCATTGGGTTAAAACCCCAAAGATTAGACATAGGAAACTCATGCTTTAGAGAGGGGTTTGGCATATGTGTGAAAGGATTCACCCATTCATAACCCCTATATACCTGATTGAAGCTGATTCTTACACTCCCTTTAATGGCCAAGAAGAAATTGAAGAAAACCTTGAAAGGTTTACCTTGATCACCTCTCTAGACTATCACTCTTGCATGCATGAATATGAAAATGGCCTAAAATGAACTTAACCCCTTTAAAGGCTATCATTCATAACTCAAAACGTCATAGTTTAGACCTTAGAATCTTAGGAACTACGAAAAATCCCTTACTAAATTCGCAGAAAATAACTATCAGTAGGTCCCCACGAGGGACCTAATGACTCATCATCATGGGTCATGACTCGTGGAGTCGTCCGTCAAGTGCACTTCTCATCAGGTCTCTTGGACTCATCATAGGTGACTTAACGATCCATTACTAGTGACCACTGTCCGAGGACGATACCTTTTACATATCATGCATATGGAGACTCCCGCATAACTAATTTAGCAAGATAATTCAAGTTACGGCTATAATGATTACGTAAGATACAAGCTAAAAATAGAGCATGCACAATTTAATCACCGAAATGAAATACAACGATGTTAAGACTTCTTAACCTCAAGAATCGACTCTCAATCTTAGCAAACTCGTGCAAATCAACTAATTAAGAAATCCCACATGAATTTTATCCTTCATTAAACATGTGCCCCTCACGGAAAGAGAGTTACCCAATCACACGTAAAAATCATTTTTACATCACAACATATGTTGGTACATAAATAAAATTTCACTCACTCTCACAAAGAATTCACATGCATCATGTCATGACCCATAAGCTTGCCCTTAGTGTTTTACGCCACTAAATTGAGGATGTATGAATGTAAGATCAAGTAGGACTTTTTAGGTTGTAATGTAACTCAGGTGCGGGTAGGTACTATTATGGCCAGTAATAGTGACTATCTTTCCTAAGCGCTTTTAATACATCACGCCCTCATTACGAACTTCCCTTCCCTTACTTCACCTTTTTCTCCTTTTAGCTTTCTTTTTCCTCTTATGTTCCCCCTTTCTTTAAGCACTTTTAGCTTATTAGTAAGGAGCTCTATAAATAATTTTTCATTAATTTGTTTTCTTACTCCTTACTCATAATCAACCATTTTCACACAAGTGCACCTTTGTCCTTTTCTCACTTCTACAACTTGCTACTTTTCCTTTCTTTTCATTCTTCTCACTCCTTTACTCCTTTGGATTTTTCCTTTAAGCGCTTTGGAGTTTTGGTTTAACTTCAAGGCTAATGAAAGAAAAAGGATTAAGCTTATGTTGCATCTTTCAAAGAATAGGCTCAAGGCTCAATGGGGTTAACTAGGATTAATTTTTCAAGGTAGGTAAAATGAGGGATAAAAATTTGGTTCATTCAAAGAAATGCCTAAATCATCTCCTACAATTCATATCCTTCATTTCGTTTTATAAACACACCAGGCAAGTTCTAGACAATCCACAATAGCACAGAATACTCAAAAACCTTACACTCATGGCACATGCTCAAATCAACACACATTCAGCAGACTCTTACTCAGCTGATCACAAGAATTCAGAATTAAGCTTCAATCATATTGAGTCAAATTCAAGAGCTTAAGTGTCTCAAACAAAGTTATACACTTGCATGCTTCACACTGAACATACTTGCCTCTTACAATCACGTATAGCACATAACAAGAACATCAAGCACCAATTAGTTATGGTTTCAAAAACCCAACACCTACCGACTAATTTTTCCTCAAGACGGTTGTCATCCATCCATCGTCGGAAACAGTCCCTAACTATGACTGAAAACACTATATACAGACAAAGAAAAGAAAAAGAAAATTTTTATTCTTCGGTTCAAAGACCCCCCGTCGGAAAAGAACCGAAAAGAAAAACCAACGGGTGATGAAGTCATGCTTGACTCACAAAAAAAATTTCTAATTTTTCAAATTTTTTTCAAATTTTTCAAGCATTACATTCACCACAAGCTTGTTAAGCACAACAATTATTTTGAAATTTTTCTCACCCCCCACTTAAATCATGCTATGTCCTCATAGCATCAAATTAACATTTAAAGGATGAGAAATACTCCCTGAGCCTCTATGCCAAGTTAAAAGCATGCTTTCCTTTCAAGTTTTAAGAGGTGGGTGTTCGACCCCACACATCTTCTTTTCCATGCTCTTTAGCTTCCACCGTCTCGGTACTCAGACTTCCCGCCATCTGTGCTTAACTTTCCACCAAAAACACAAACAAAATGAAACTAACAAAAGCAATACAAAAATCAAAATTACAAATTGTACCTGAGGTACCCTTGGGTTGCCTCCCAAGCAGCGCCTTATTTCACGTCGTGGCCCGACGTGGACTGTCCTTTTCAGGACATCCTCATACCTGGGTTCTCTTTCGAGAACCATCTCCTTTTCTTTTGCTGTTGAGAGGAAACAGCCTCCACTCTATTCCTCTCTTTCTCCAACTTCTTCTCAATTTGAAGCCCTCTATTAGACTTGGGCTGAACACTTGTCATTACCTTTGGCCCAGCACCTGTGGAATCCTCCACCCCACACTCATCCTCTGCCAACACACTAACTTGACAAAGGTTTCTGGAGTCTGCAGATGGGTTCATTTCTTGGTAAACGTGGAAGATTTATTCTGCATCCCCAACCCTCATTTTCAGGGTCCCTGCTTTCAAGTCAATCACCGCTCCTCCGGTGGCCAAGAATGGCTGTCCCAAGATCAGGGGTACCTGGTCATCACCCTGAAAATCTAAGACAATAAAATCAGCAGGTATAATAAACTTACCTACTTTGATGAGAAGGTCCTCTATTATTCCATCAGGTGTCACTCGCGACTTGTCAGCCAGCTGCAGCATCAACCTTGTCGGCCTCGGTTTTCCCAACACCAGGGTGTTGAATAAGGATAGGGGCATTAGATTAACCACTGCCCCTAAGTCACACAAAGCTCGTAGCACCTCAGCTTTACCAATTTGTATGGGGAGGGTAAAACTCCCTGGGTCTTTGAGCTTCTTTGGCATTTTGCTCAATACCCTGTGACTGCACTCCTCAGTCAGTGCTACAGTCTAGACATCCACCAATCTAACTTTGTTCGCCATCACGTCCTTCAAGTATTTAGCATACTTGGGCATTCCCTGCAAGACATCAATAAGAGGCAAATTTATGTGAAGTTCTTTGAAGCTCTCAAAGAACTTTTTGAAGCATTCCTTCTCCTTGCTCTTTCTGCATTTCTGAGGGAATGGTGGTGGTGGTCTTTATGATGGCTGTACTAAAGTTGCGCATTTTGTTGCCCAGCACTCTAATTCTCTCCCATGTTGATGGATGGTCCTGGTCTAACCAACTCCAGTTGCACCTCCTTTCTCAACTCTTTAGGCATTGCATCAGCTAATTGCTTTCCGCTTCTCAGACTGATGGCATTGATTTGCCGGGGGTTAGGATCTGTGTCGCTTGGTAACCCCCCCCCCGCGACCTCAGGTTTTGAGAAGCTGCTATCTGACCCACTTGTTTTTCAAGATTGCGGGTGGCCATTTGCTGATTCTTTAAGTCTGTTGCCATCCTCTCCTGATTTTCCGCTAACCGATTCTAGGTCTCCATAATTTTATGCAGTGTTTCCTCAATGCTGGTACTCAATTGACCATCATTCTGCCTATTCTGCTGATACTGCTGTTGTTGAGGTTGCATATAATTCTGCTTTTGGTTTCCACCCCAAGAAATATTTGGGTGGCCCTGCCAATTTTTGTTGTAACTGGTTCCAAAATTTTGATTGTTGCGCTGCACATTAACAACAAAATTGACTGACTCCGGATTGGCTCCACAAGATTCTGCATTGTGCCCCGTATTACCAAAAATTTCGCACCAACTCAGAGCTTGCTGAACTGTGTTAACCTGGCCCTGGTGTTGGTTCATACTCAGTTTATTGAACTGAGTCATCATCTGATGCTGGAATGAAGCTAACTGCGCTGCCAAAGCATTCAAACCATCTACTTCTATCAACCCTGGTCTCTTGCCTGCCCCTCTCGATGACTCGCTGTGCCACTCTGGATTTCCTTGAGCAATTCTGTTCAACTAAGTGTACAACTCATCATATGTCTTCTCCAAGGCTTGCCCACCCGATGCAGAGTCTAGTAATATTTTTGTGTGTGGGTCTAGACTTTCTAAAAAGGTATGAGCCAGCACTTCATTTGATTGCTGGTGATGGGGGCAGTCTCTCAACATTGACTTGAATCTTTCCCAAGCCATATATAAGTTCTCATCAGGCCTCTGCTTGAAACTAAGTATTTCACTTCTCAACTTTGCAGTTTTTCCTGAAGGGAAGAATCTAATAAGGAACTTCTTAGCCAAGTCATTCCATGAAGTTATGGAGTTCGGTGGCTCAGCCTTCAACCACTTTTTCACCTCTCCCAATAGTGAAAATGGGAAGAGGGTCAGTCGGACATAATCTGTGGACACGCCAGTGGGGACAAACGTGTCACTAATCTCTAAAAAGCTCTGTAGGTGCTGCTGCGGGTCCTCATGTGCCATCCCAGTGAATTCACCACTAGAATGTAACAGTTGCACCATATTCTGTTTAAGCTCAAAGTTCCCTCCAAGCTCCGGTTTACGGATACTGGAGTTCACATTAGTCACTAGTGGGATTGCCACTTCGCGAACTTGTTTAGCTGCCATTGCTGTCAATGACAATTGTGCTTGTCCCGCGGGTAGTTGTTGTTGTACCTTTTCTTGAAGTCTCTTCAGCTTTTTCTCTAGAGCTACTCTCCTTTGCAAATGGATTTGACGTTCAGGTTCAAGCAACGGTTCCACAAGCTCTCTATGTCTAGCCAGCTCGGCAGGACAACCTGTCACCTGTAATAAGTAGACTAAGACCAAGTTTCTCAACACTTAAGGAAATTTAAAAATCACACAAAAATAGATAAATTATCAAAACTTCGCCGAGTCCCCAGCAACGGCGCCAAAAACATGACGTGCCCGATTCGCACTTCCGCAAGTGTACGGGTCGTGCAAGTTATATAGTGGCTCTTTTTAAGAACCAGAATGTCGAACCCACAGGGACTGGACCCATTCTTCTAACTATCCATTTCTAGTGTGATCTTAAATACCTCAAGTGTTGGTTATAGACATTTTCGATTGAGATTAATTAAGTCTAAGTTTGGGTCAATGAAATATTCTGAAATTACTCTAGGAGCAACATAGAGTTAAAACCAATTAATCATGCGATACTACGATTTGCAATGGATTAAGCATGGAACTATCAATTGTTATTTCACATAATTAGAATTGCATGTTTATGGTCTTTCGAGCCTCCAAACACGACAATCTAGCCTCACTGCATCATTGTGAGCGAGGAGTTTAATTTCTAGTCGCGGGCAATCAATTATGTTGTGGTTTACGAGGAAACGATTAGGGACTTTCGTGCGTCTAACCATTTAACTCAACTTAGCATCACAACTACTTCTTCAACTGGTGATGTGACATCCCAAGTTGGTCTTTCATAACCCCCGTGTGTCAACCAAGCACGGTGTTAGGTATATTTCTATCCTGACACAAAAATCTCTCCCGAGATACAAACATGCTCCTCACATTCTCATGTCCTAACCTAGGTAATTCTTTCTCAAGCTATTACTCAAGCTAACAAATATGCTTTCATGGTGATCAATCATAAAAAAAACCAACAATCCAGAATGCAAGACGAAAACAACAATCAATAACTTAATTCCAAAACAATATCATAAAATCACAATCATAATTCATGACTTCAACCCTAGAGGAAGGGTTCTTGCCATTCATATTCATAAAACTACAATTAACTAATACTAAACTAACATACTTACATGAATTTGGTAGATGAGAAGGGAATTTGACAAACCCTAGATGAGTTCTCCCACTTCTCCCTTCACTCCTAGGTAGTTTTCCAGAATAAAATCGTGACCCAATGGAATTAGGAGCTAAGGGTCCTATTTATAGTAAATGGAGAACGTGCTTAATTTAGCCTGTCGTGGAACGGCTCCGTGTCATGGAGTGTATCACGGAGCACTGCCTCCGTGACACGGAGGCAACGCGAAAGCTCTCTGGAAATCACTCGAAATTTGGCCTCGGCAGCACCCTGCCGCGTTGGCAGCGTGTCACGCTGCTTGGGCAGCGCGTTGACACCTCCATGTCATGCAGCCAGCCTGCTGTGGCACGTTGCCAACGTGCAGGTGGGCTGTTGTGATCAGCTTGCCTGCCGTGGCACATTGCCGACGCGCAGGTGGGCTATTTTGTGCCTCCTGTTTGCCGACGTTCGCGGGTTAATTCCGTTTCCAAGCCTCTACTTCACCAACTCATGGATTAGTTACTCAAAAGTCATCAAAACCTACAAAACAAAGTCTAATCATGTTGGTTAGCACATATCTTCACTTCATATAAAATTACATGAAAATGTATACTATAACTTAGATAAACAAGACTAATTTAAGTCAAAAAGCGTATCTCGGGCATTCTATATTTGCCCGTGATCAACCACGACTCGTGGTCAGCACCCTTCATGCACACTGCCTAAACCTCAAATATTTTTCATCTAGATGGCCACAATTCACACCACGAATTGTGGGGACTGACCACAACTCGTGGGTGACTTCCGTTAGGTACACTACCTCTTTCTTTCTCTTTTCTCATTTACTACTCCCTACGACAGACCTAACGAGTCATGGGGCCTGACCACGACTCGTGGTCAGGACCGTAGGGATTCCATTTCCCAAATTTCAACTCTTTACCTAGGTCTCACCATGAGTCACATCACGACTCGTGGGCTGCTCCCACGGGTCCCTCACGACTTGTTCCGATACCTGATGCCAAATTTTAATTTTTCTCTGTTTCAACTCCTGAGTCTAATCTTTAGGCTTTCGGGGTATAACAATATCTCCCTCTTGGGAACATTGATCCTCGAATGCTGGAAAACAATTATATTCAAATACTGATCATTTAAGCTAGAAATGCACGGAATGACTATCTCTGATTCAAACTACATAGCTGAACTGAATTCATGAATCATACATAAATAAATATACATAAAAGAAACTTGGACACATGAACTGAACATGAAAACTAAATGGGGTTTTATGTCAAAACTGATGCCTCGATCTGGAACTGAGCTGGTGGAGAATAAATGTGGGTATCTAGCCATAATATCCGCTTCGGCTTCCCACGTAGCTCCCTCAACATGTTGATTCCTCCATAACACTTTATTGGAAGCTACTTCCTTGTTCCATAGCCTTCAAACCTTACAATCCAATACTTTCACCAGAACCTCCTTATAACTGAGACTGTCTTTCACACTAACACTGTCCACCGAGAAAACTAGAGCTGAATCACCCAAACACTTCTTTAAGAGCGATACATGAAAAACAAGATGCACGAAAGCTAATTCTTACGGAAACTCCAATTCATAAGCCACCTTGCCAACACGTCTCACTATCTTGTATGGGCCAACACAGCGGGGACTCAGTTTTCCCTTATTTCCGAACCTCATCACTCCCTTCATGCGAGGCACCTTCAAAAATACCTAATCATCAACTTCAAATTCTAATTCTCTCCTTCTCACATCGGCATAGGACTTTTACAGACTCTGAGAAGTTTTCAGTTTGTCCCTTATCATCTGAACCTTCTCCATAGCCTCATAAACCGAATCTAGTCCTACCATCACCGCTTCACCAACCCCAAACCAACCAATGGGCGACCTGCATCTTCGCCCATAGAGAGCCTCAAGTGGTGCCATCTGAATACTGGAATGATAGCCGTTATTGTATGCAAACTTTATAAGTGGAAAATGCTCATCGCAGCGACCTTTGAAATAAATCTCACATGCTCTCAACATGTCCTTGAAAGTCTGAAATGTCCACTCCGCTTGACCATCCGTTTGCGATTGAAATGTTGTGCTGAGCTTAACCTGAGTACCAAGTCCTTAAAACGACCTCCAAAACAGAGAGGTAAATTGGGTACCTCTGTCTTATATGATGTACAAGGGCACTCCATGCAATCGAACTAGCTCCCAAATATATAATTTGGCATAGTCCTCTGCCGAATCCATGGTTTTGACTGATAGAAAATGAGCGGCCTTAATCAACCTGTCTACCACAACCCTAATGGAGTCATGTTATCGACGAGTACGAGGCAACCCTGTGATTAAGTCCATTTTGATTTCTTCCTACTTCCAAGTAGGAATCCTGATATCCTGAAGCACACCTCCTGGTCTCTTATGCTCGACCTTTACTTGCTGACAGTTTGGACATTTGGCTACAAACTCCGCGATGTCCTTATTCATGCCATTCCACCAATAGACTTCCTGTAAGTCATGGTACATCTTGGTGGCACCTGGATGGATAGAATACCTGGATCCATGAGCCTCATGCAACATCCGGCTCCTTAAATCATCAACATCCGGAACACATAAGCAACCCTAGTATCGAAGCACACCATCTCCTTTTTTGGAGAATACCTCCACCTTCTGATTTTGAATGAATTCCTTTAACTTTACCAAAATAGGGTCTTCATCATGTCTAGATTTTACATCCATCACTAAAGACGATTCTGATCCATTCTGTACTATAACACTACCATCAGTCGTGTCAGCTAACCTAGCTCCCAACCTTACAAGTCTATGCACATCTTTCACTAGCTCCTTCTTTCCCTTATCCACATGAGACACACTCTCCAAAGAGAGTTACTATGTGCGTCTGCTACTACATTGGCCTTACCCGGATGGTAAAGCACACTCATATCGTAATCCTTGAGTAGCTCCAACCACCTACTTTGCCAAAGATTGAGATCTTTCTGCGTGAACACATATTGTAAGCTCTTATGATCTGTGAACACATCCACATGGACCTTGTACAAATAATGTCTCCATATCTTCAAGGCGAATACCACCGCGGCCAATTCCAGATCATGGGTCTGGTAATTCTTTCCATAAACCTTTAGCTGTCTGGAGGTATATGCTATAACTTTCCCATGCTGCATCAATGCACATCCAAATCCAATCCTTGAAGCATCACAATACACCACAAACCCATCAATACCTTCCGGTAAAGTTAACACTGGTACTAAAGTAAGTCGAGCCTTCAATTCTTGAAAGCTCTTCTGACAAGCCTCCGACCATTGGAATTTCACCTTTTTCTTGGTCAATTTGGTCAAGGGTGCTACAATAGATGAGAAATCTTCAACAAACCTCTGATAGTAGCCGGCTAAACCCAAGAAGCTTCGAATATCTGAAGGGTTCATCGATCTAGGACAATTCTTTACCATTTCTATCTTCTGAGAGTCCACCCGTATATCCTCACTTAATACCACATGGACAAAAATTGCTACACAGTTCAACCATAACTCGCACATGCTGAATTTTGCATATAACTGGCGATCCTTAAGAGTCTGAAGTACTATTCTCAAATGAGCACCATATTCCTCCTTGCTCCGAGAGTATATCAAGATATCATCAATAAACACAATCACGAACATATCCAGGTATGGATTGAACATCCTGTTCATCAATTCTATAAAAGCTACAGGAGCATTCATTAGTCCAAAATACATAAATATGAACTCATAATGACTATACTACGTCTTGAAGGCTGTCTTTAGGATGTCACTCTCTTGGACTCTGTGCTGATGGTACCCAAATCTGAGATCTATCATCGAAAAGCAATTGGCACCCTGAAGCTGGTCAAATGAATCATCAATCCTGGGAAAGGATACTTGTTCTTAATGGTGACTTTGTTCAATTGTCAATAGTCAATACACATTTGAAGAGAACCATCTTTCTTTCGGACAAAGAGAACTAGTGCACACTATGGGAACTTGCTCGGTCTAATGAAGCCTTTATCTAACAAGTCCTTCAACTATTATTTCAACTCCTTTAGCTCAGCTAGAGCCATTTGGAAGGAGGAATAGATATAGGTTGTGTGTCAGGAAGAAGGTCAATACAGAAATCAATCTCCCGGTTGGGAGGGATTCCCGGTAAATTATCAGGAAAGACCTATAGATACTCACATACTACTGGGATAGACGGGATAGTCGGGGTCTCGGATGTCACATCCTCAACCCTAACTAGATAATACACACAACCCTTAGAAATCATCTTTCTGGCCTTAAGGTAGGAAATGAAATGACTTATAGGAACAACTAAATTACCCTTCCATTCTAAGACTGGCTCACCCAGAAATCTAAATTCTACTGCCCGGGTTCTATAATTAACTAAGCCATAACATGCAAATAGCCAATCCATGCATAGGATAACATCAAAATCGGTCACGTCTAACTCTATTAAATCTGTTGAGGTAACTTTTTTAAGGACTGAGACCGAGCAACCTCTATACACCCGTCTTTCTATAACTGAATCACCTACTGGAGTAGAGATTGAGAAGGGTTCTGACAAGACTTCAAGACTTACTCCGAAGCTACTGGCCACATAAGGTTTCACAAAGGACAAGGTATCTCCTCGATCTAACAAAGCATATACATCAAGATGGAAAACTCATAACATACAAGTGACTACATTCAAGGAGACCTCCTGCTCCTGGCGGGATGCTGATGCATAGAATATGTTTTGGCACCGACTGCCACCTCTGCTAGTAGATGCCCCCTGATGTGCGGAGCATGTGGGTGGAGCTGCTGAACTAGAAGCTGCACCTGGGCCCCCACCAAGATCCTGCCTCACTGCTGGGCAATCTCAAAGCATGTGTTTGGGTTTCCCATACCCGAAACAAGCACCTGGGCTTCTAAGAATTGGCTCATGTGCCCTCGACCACATCTGTGACAAGCTAGAATACTAGAATCTGCGAGTCTGCTGCTCTGACCCCTAGAGCCTGATGGTCGCCCCCTCTGATCATGCCTAGACCTGGATGGCACACTCAATGCTGAAGATGATGGGGCTGAAGATCTCTAGTGGGTCTTCTATCAGCGCCCACCACCCAACCTCAGCTGCGAGAATCTATGGTCATCGGTCCTGGTCCTCTTGGCCTCCCTCTCTCTCAGATAGGCCGCCTCAATCTATTGGGCCTACAAGACTATCTGAGGGAAGTCCATGTCCTGGTGAAGCATGGCGGTCCTATAATCCTTGTCCAAATAGCCCCCTATTCCATGAACAAACCTACTCATCCGCTCCCTCTGGTCAGCCATTAACTCTGAGGCATACATCAATAGGCGAGTGAACTCAAGGGCATACTCCTGCACTGTCATCCTTCCTTTCTTCATATACGAACTCAGCTGCCTTCAGCTCCCTCATCTCATGAGGGAAGAACCGATCTAAGAATGCAACATGGAACTATTCCTAAGTGACTGAGCCTGCTCCGGCGGTCCTGCTATCTTTTCGTTGAAGAAACCAGATGTGTGCGACCCCTTTTAGCTGATATGAGGCCAACTCCGCTCACTCAAATCCATTAACCCCCTTGACTCGGGTAATCTTTATAATCTCATATATGAACTCGTGCGGGTCCTCATCTACTACCCAAGGAACTCCAGCGGGTTCATTCTCAAGAAATCTCTGACTTGAGATGCCACAACATTACCATTTTGCGGGACATGCGCAACTGACTACTGATTAACCGGAGCGGTCAAGGCTTGCTCGAGCATCTGAATAGCCACTCAAAACTCAGCATGGGTAACCGGCTCCAGTGCTTAGTGCTCCTGAACTTGTGGGGCCTGCTGGTGGCCATTTCCATTGCCATCCTTATGGCCTTCTTCATTCCTATTCCTTCTACCATTTACTCTTTGGGGAGCCATGATTCTGCAATCACGAATAGCACGAATTAGAAGGATAGGGAGACATTTCATCGCCTGACATAGATCATGAAAGAAGGGAACATTTCCTAAACATCTCATAGCCTCATCATCATAAGTGTGGCATGCTTCACACCTATGAAAAAGACTCTACTCAATGACCTGAACGGAGGCCTAGGACACTTCAAACCTATTGCTCTGATACCAAGTTTGTAACGACCCGAACGAAGGCCCGGATCACAACATGGGACAAGGAGCCCCAAGAGAATCCAAGTTGACCCATGGCACGAACATACATCTAAATCAATTACTATTACTGAAGAATCAACAAGATAATCATTGCGGAAGTCTAAATTAAACATAACATCAGAATAAACAATTTGAAGTTGAATACATCCTTTGTTTGAAAAGCCTCTAAACATGACGAGTTGATGGGACAAACTAACTCACTAAAGCTGAATTTGAAAATACATAAAGGAAATCCAAATAAGTCTATTCCTTGGGAGATGAGGACTCAGCCACAACGTAAGATGATAACTCAAAAGACTGACTATAAATAGGGCTGATCCTGAGAGACGGGTTCTATATCATGAAATGATACAACATAGAGTATGCTGTCAGTACGTGAAATGTACTGAGTATGCAAGGTAAGTAAAACTTCTCAAATAGATCAAATCATTTAAAACATGCATAATGTAAATCATAAACAATAAGAATATGAGAGTAGGGCTTGCATGCATTCTTTTTGAAATCATGATCTCATTATAACATAACATAGCATCATAACTGAATAGATTGACTCAAAGCTGAAATCTGATAGTTATGAGTAAGACTGAACATTGAGTCAAACCTTGTTAAAAACAGATATAGATATAGAAATCTCATGAATGATAAACATGTATAACTAAAATCATGACGAACAATAAGAGACTCGTCTTTTAACTGACATACCACGATAGAGATTAAATGATCTCAACTATCACACTCAAGTGGGTAGAGCCATCCAAAGCCTTGCCAGGGCTAGGGACGATACCATGATATCGATATCAAGCTCGTGGGCCAATAGGGCCAGGGATAGCTCACAAGGGAGGTCCCGAAGTAATATATATATAAGTATAAACCTACATTGGCACATAGTTCTAAGGAATAGGGTGATCGACCGTTAGCCTATTCGGTGTTGGACACTACTTCCAAAAACATGCATATGCTCTACATCGTTTCTCAATGAAGCTAGACATTGTCTATTGACGAAACTCATAAATAAAATACATCTCAAAGTTGAAGTTATGCATATGAGAAGCTCTAACTCAAACTATACCACAAGCTAAAAAAATAATTGGGAGTCTTCCAAAATCATATGATAAGCTTAATTCGGAAAATCATAAATCATACTTGAACATGTGGGCATTGTCCAAAGCTTTATCAGGCTTGATAATACTCAATTCATATCGAAAGCATTATTATAAACATGGGTAGCTTGAAAACATGCTTTTCATTATAATATCTCATCATCATCATTCATTCATCATAAATCTCATCTTTCATGAACTTCTCATCAATGGGCTTTTTAATTCATAAAACTAGAAACATTATTTTTGATAGAAAATAAAATAAAACTTTAACATGCTTCAAAATTCAACAGTAGAAACATATTTAAATCATACCCATGTAGAGAATTTAGGAAATCCATGCATTAGGTTAAAACCCCATAGATTGTACATAGGAAACTCATGATTTAGAGAGAGATTGCGCATAGGTGTGAAAGGGTTCACCCATTCATAACCCTACATACCTGATTGAAGCTGATTCTTATACTGCCTTGAATGCCCAAGAAGAAATTGAGGAAAACCATGAAGGGTTTTCCTTGATCACCTCTCTAGACTATCATTCTTGCATGCATGAATATGAAAATGGCCTAAAATGAACTTAACCACTTTAAAAGTCATCATTCATAACTCAATACTACGTAGTTTAGGCCTTAGGATCTTAGAAATTACAAAATATCCCTTACTAAATTTGCAGAAAATAACTGGTAGGTTGTCCCCCAAGGGACCTAACGACTCGTCATCATGGCCCATGACTCATGGAGTCATCCATCAAGTGCACTTCTCGTTAGGTCTCCTTGTATCGTAATGGGTGACTTAATGATATGTTACTGGTGACCACAACTCATGGTCACCACCCGTCATGCACACTACGTCAACCTCAAATAATTTTCATCAAGCTGGCCAGGACTCACACCATGAATCATGGTAACTAACACGACTCGTGGGTGCCTTTCGTTAGGTACATTGCCTCCTTCTTTCTCTTTTCAAATTCACCATTCCCCACGACTGACCTAACGAGTCGTGGGGCCTGACCATGACTCGTGGTCATTCCTGTGGGGATCCCATTTCCCAAAATTCAACTCATCACCCGGGCCTCACCACGAGTCATATCACGACTCATGGGATGCTCCCATGGGTCACCTCACGACCCATTTTGATACCTGATGCCAAATTTTAATTTTTCTCTGTATCAAATCGCGGATTTAATCTTTGGGCTTACTGGGTATAACACTCCAGGGCCCTCTATGGTCTGTTCCTCATCAGATCCATCAACGTCACCTTATCCATCAAATGACTATGCTGAGCCTATATCATCGTTCTCTTCCTTGTCATCATCAAATTTATCACCAGTATTCAACTCCTCATATTCACCCTCGCATATTCACTACCATAAAATCTTTCATGTTGACATCCTCATTTTTGCGGAGTTCCATCCCTTCTCCCAAAATACTCTTTGAGATTGATAGCAAAGAAAACTGTGCATCCAACTTAGTGAAGTCCATCCCTGACCGTCGACACTGCCATTTCATTATTCTATGAATTTAGGCAACTAGATTATCTTGCACACCCTTCTTCTTGACATGACACTGCTTCTTGACCTGTGTCAACTTGAATTTTGGAGTTTCATCGGGACCTTGGATATTTGTGATATCCATAGTCTCATTGGGAGAAACAATGGCCCTATCTCTTGGGGGGTCAAAGATGTTAGTCGACCTCCTCATCACAAGTGTTGTGGGGGTGTTAGAAACATATAACCTCTTTCCTTGAGTTTCCCTTTCCCTATGGATTTCTTTCAACATCCAATATCCAATATTTAGTGGTTGCTTGGTCATAAACATATAAATCATGAAAGCCCTTTAATGACTCACAATGGATTAATGGTCGAGTGGACAAATTCCATTGTTAATAAGCCTTAACCACACCCAAGCAGGTTTTTGAAACTTACTCATGTGCATATGGCGGTGAGTGTGGTGTTTTTGGTTCCACTTTACCCACTGATGTGATTATCCAGGGCACAGAGAAGATCCTGCATGGCTTTGGAATTCGGGTGCTCAATGAAATCATTTTAAGTTTCAATTGGGTGGTCCATAACTCAAAGGACAAAACACAAGGATGTTTTGTTTACTCCACGAGTGATGCCCCTTACAGTCACCTTGCTTGATAATAAATTGGGCTATGGAAGTGTAGATTGATATAGAGCTCCAAAACAAGGTCAATATTTACTGGCATAGGGTATTGGAGAACCTGTGACCAACCTATGGCAAGTAGTGGATGAATAGGAAGTTCCTTTAGAGAGTGGTTTCATCTCCTGCTCTTTCATGCGAATACCTTATGAACTTTAACTTTTTGTACCAACTCTTTCCCCAATAATGCACATAGTGAAGACCATATGTGGTCTTTCTCGGGGTGATGGGATAGGCACAATGGGGATTTTTCTTCTCGCTATCTTTCTTCTCCTTTTGGTGCCCCATTAATCAACAAGTAGTTGACATGACACCACACTTGTTTTTAAATATCCTACAAAAAAATTTACGAACTTTCTATGAGAAATAATGAAATAAAAACAAAATAGAATTTTTTTAAGGAGATTTAAGGCTGCCAAGAGACTGCTGATGCCACTGCTGACATCATCAGGTGGTTTGTATTGTCTGATATATTATTCTCAACTTGATTTTATTGTAATATCTTGGTGTAAATAAATACCTAATGGTTCAATGATCATTAGTTAGTTAATTGATACTCAAGAATTAATAGAAACACTAGAAAATGATGTATACATTTTATCGAACACCTTGTGGGATAGAACCAAGTTCCTTCTTTGAAGAATAATGGAGGTTCTAAAACCCTACCTATCCCATAGAGAATTATAGTTCTAGACCTAGGCAATGAAGAACAACAAGAATTGTAAAATTTCTACCCTTTTCATACCTAAATCCATTACCCCATACTTAAAGTTCAAGAACACATGAATTTGGGGAAGAAGGGAAATGGAGAACCATAGATTCTTCACTGTAATGGAATGAGGGAGTGAGAAATCACTTACATTGTATTCTTGAGTGATGAATAATGAAAAATTTCAAGAGTTCTTGCTTTTGAGTTAGGGGCATTTTGGGAGAGAGAGAGAGAGTGACCAAGTATTTTTATAAAAAAAAATTTGTGGTCTGGGTGAATAGGGGGTCTAATTTTAGGTTTTAAGAAAAATAATTTCAGACCAAGGTATCTTCGCACCACCTTTTACATCACAAAGGTAGTTTATTGCTTGTTGTTCACTATTTTATTGGTGGAGTGAGGCTCGCACAAGGAACCCCCACCCCCTATGGAACCTTATTTAACTTGTTGCGTTACTTATTGCAATGCAAAGGGTGGCACACATGCTCCTTGGTTATGTGATTTTTTGGGTGTTATCCTTTTATGACCTGGTTTGGATCCCTTTCAAGTTCTACAAAATAAAAAATATACTATGTTAGGTAAAAGTTGGGTTGCCTCCCAATAAGATCCTTCAATAAGGTCATGGAATGATTTTTTATGTTATTTATTGATTACAAATATCGAGCTGCATCATTAGAAGAGATTGAGTTTATATTGTGGCACGATGCAAGTCCCCTCAATCCTCCTTGAGAGAAATACAGATCCGTATATGCTCAATTACCCCGCCAAATTAGTGCTTAACTTTTTGACTATTCACTGAGCATGTCATGTTTGACTCCATCAGTTTTAGCTTGACTACATTATGTGCAGTCACCTCAACAAATTCGAATAAACCTAACAACTTAGATTTCAACTTCCCTCTGAAAATCTTCAACCTTAAATTGTACAACAACCTCTGCCAGGCTAAAAAGCATGATGTTGAATGTGCTTATTGTGCCATATCTTTGTTCTTTCCTTGTACAACTTTACACTCTCATATGCCTTGAAGTAAAACTCATCAAGATCTTGTGGCTGTAGAAATATCTTCTCTCCAGCTATTTCTATATCCATGTTTAATTTCTTGACTGCCCAATAAGCTCTATGGTCCAACTTTGCAGGCAGATAATATAATTTATCAAAACTAAACCTATAACGAAAGGTTCCAATAGGGTTTTATAGGAAATTCTATAGGACCAGAGAGCATCATCTAGCTTCAACAACTAGTCTTTCCTATTTATGCTCATTGTCTTTTCAAGAATCCTCTTAATTTCTTAATTTGACACCTCAACTTGCTCACTAGTGTCATGCCCCGAGTCTATACCCTGGACAGAGCACAATACTTGGAGTCACAAGTAACCCTAAGTCAACCCATGGTCTATCATAACACCGACATTCTGAGTAAAAATATAGCGGAAGCTTTAAAATAATAAAATAAAACACTTATGAAGAAGAACTAAGCCATAAAGTTTTATACAACTGAAAACAAACTAAAAATCTGAATCTCTGTCTGTGTCTGAAATCCATCTATCTGATGAGTTGCTGGGACAAGCCCCTAGCTAACTCTAAGTCTAAATCAAAGAAATATAACTGAAAGAAATAATCCTTGTCCTCGAATGATGAGGACTCACCAATGATGCAGCTAGAAACGTCTGAGCGAGTTCTGCTAACGGTGCTGAGACTGAGAACTTGCAGCTATATCATAAAATGATACAACATAAAAGGTATGCATCAGTACTTTGGCTGTACTGAATAAGTGAGAGAAACCATAACACGGAGAATAAAACAACTGAGCTGTAAAGACATGCAATGACCAACTAAAAAACCGATACTGAACAAACTATGATATACTAAGATTGTCAAAATGACCCTGTCTGGTGGTTAAAGACATTCCCTAAACTGAGATACTAATATAAAATATTATACTAAACTGATCTAAACTGACAAATCTGAGACTGAACTAAGCTGACTAGTGGGAGAGGTTATAACCGACATATAACCACGTGAGCTAGACGTGGAGTCCGATGTATACAACCCACCGATAGGACTCAATATACCTTTCTGGGGTATAAAGGCATGAACTGCGTGATCACGGCTTAGGGCTATGAGGCCAATAAACTATAACCTACAGTGGAAATGTAATTTTGGTAACCTGGGTGCACTGGAACACCGGTCCGCTCCGTGCTAAGTCCTACTCCCACTGGATAGTCCTAGACTGACTACTAAGCTGATAGCTCGAAAATGGGGCGTAAGACTAATTCAGGAATACCTATCTTGAATTACCCTGAGAGTCTTATCGGACCGAATTTTGTAACTGGTGTTTTAAGACTGGTCAGAGCAGCTTATCTGGAAGCGTAGTAATCGTCTAAATAACAAACTATAATTTGAAGCTGGGGTCTTAAGGATGGTCAGAGCTGCTTATCTAGAAGTGTCATGACCACCTAAAGAACCACTAAAAATCTGATATTGAGTCTAATTCTGATAAATAGGAGATACCACTAACACCTTAAGAATCAACTTTAGTCAAACTAATCAGCTGACATTTCTGGATTATACTGGATATGCTAATAATTTACTGAGACTGGACTAACAAACATCTGATTGAATTCTCAACATTTTCTAGTAATATGGGAAACCCATCTGATAAAATCAAGCCACAAGGAATAACTACTCCAATAGACAAACTTCTAGTTTATTGAATTCAAAGCTAGGGCTAAAACTATTCTTACAAGAATGAGCATTAACATGACAACTAGGTAGTGAAAATATGACAACAATCAACATAGACCATATTCCACATGCAATAAATGAAGTCCGACATATCATTTATTCACATTCAAAATATCAGGGTTAGAACTAATAGAGAAGATATAGGAGATTTTTGGAGACATAAGGGAAGAACTATTCCCTTGTTGAATTCCCACATTCCTGGTGATGGAAATCTCTGAGAGAATCCCTTGAAAATATTAGGAGAATTTGATTTCCCTAGCTTCTACTTTGAGTCTTCCTGAGATAACTCTACGTTCTAACTTTTAAGTGGATGTAATAAATGAAATAAATCATTGGTTACCCCCACTAAAACCCCTTGTTAAACCCAAATTGACGTAGTTTGGAGTCTGGGAGTTTAGGAAATTGTGTAAAACTCCCTAGGAAATTCGTAGGAAAAAGGACCCTACCAGTCCTTACGAGGCACTCCACGAGTTGTGAGGTCAGGGACAACTCGTGGTGCCCCATTGTGATGTGCACTGGAAATTTTCTATAGATTCCCCAACCTGCCAACGACTGATTTCACTAGTCGTCAGGAGACCTAGCAACTCGTGATGTCTTTCGTCACCACTGAACTAAAATTCCTCTTTAGAGGTCGCCACAGTCTACATGATGATTCGTTACTGGTGACCACGACTGGTGGTCACCTCCCGAAGTCCTCACTGCTAAAACACCACCTGGGGGTAACCACGGGTGACATCATGACTTGTGGTGTCCTAAACGAGTCGTGGTGAGGACCCGTTAAGTGCACTGCTTGAATTTTTCAACTTTTACTCATTTCTTGACCACAAGTCACCTAACAACTCATGGTCACACCCGTGGTCACTCAATTTTCCCAATTTTTCAACTAAGTCCAGACCCTTCCCCACGAGTCACTGCATGACTCGTGGACTACCCCATGGGTTATAGGACGACTCATTCTGTGACCTGGTGCAGAAAATTTTATTTTCTCCATTTCAGCTCCCGGGTCTGATCTTAATGTTTCTGGGGCATTACAACTAGTTTGAGGTGATATGTGATTGCCACTTATTGTTTTATATTGTATTCTCGTTAGTAGGTTATTGAATAGCCTATTACAGAAATGTGTACCTTCCTTTCTTATGATGTTTCTCGGGGTCCTAAAGCGGGTTAAGATATTATTTTTCAGGAATTTGGTCACCACATTTGCATCATTTGTTTGGAGAGGAATAACTTCCACCCATTTCAACGCATAGCCATTCCCATGAGAATTTACCTATTCCCTTTTAATAGGATAAAGGGTCCCATGATATCAATACCTCATCAACCAAATAACTCAATCTCCATAATACCGTTCTGAGGCTTTTCATGACATCAGGATATGTTTCCCATTCTTTGATAACTGTCACACGCCTTAACAAAATATGCATATCCTTGAATAAGGTGGGCCAATAAATACCTTTATTATAGTATCTTAGCTGTTGTTTGTCACCACTATGATGGCTACCTTATGGAAAGGAATGGTAGCTCTTAGGTATTACTCTTACCTCTTTTTAGTGGACACATCTTCCTCCTAACAGTCTAGACCTAATTCATGTACATAGGGGTAATCCTAGATGTAGAATCTGCTATCTTAAAGGAGTCACCTCTTGCTCTTTTGAGTCATACCCGGGGGGTACACCTTACTAACTAGAAACTTTACCATGTTAACATACCACAATAATTCATATGCCAACATAGTGAAAAGCTGCTCGAGTAGAAAGGTCTCTTTAATCTCATATCTTTATCAGCATGATTTTAGTCTACTAGCCTTGACAAATAGTATGCTACTTGGTTCTCCATGCCTTTTCAGTTTCACATCTCAGTGTCAAATGTTCGGCCTTTTCGGTAACTACACGCAAGTGCACGTGGTCGAACAAGTAGTAAAATGGCTTAAGTAAGCCAAGTATTGATCCCACAGGGACTGAACTAAGGTAATAATTAACTTAAGTGTTAATGAACTATAACTTTAAGAATGCATACAACCAATTAAACAATATTTGAAGAGTTTGAGTTTCCTAATTTCTACGAATCTAAGACAGAATTCTAAAGTGAGTCTGAACAATAGTAATGAGCATGCTGAGGTTAAAACGAACATGCAGGGAAGTAATTTATCAATACAATTCAGTTAATCTTTCCTTCGGTTGATAGTCAAGAATTATTGCCTATGGATTGAAACTTTCGTATCCTACCCAACTTAAGAATCATGAACCTTCAACCTATATTTCTGTGATAAAATAATTTCATGTTCTAGCCATACAAAACCGATTCCTTAATTGACTAATAAGACTTTCAGATATATTTCTATTATGAATGTAAATCAACTCTCAATTTTCCCAAACTAAGAAGAGATCATATCCTACCAATTCACAATTCTAATTTCTTTTCTTTTTAAAATCAAAATTGGATTTTTTTAGATATACATTAACATTGGTCACACACTAATGCAGTAAGAACAAGAATTCATAGAACAACCATTGAAGAAAAGATGAAAGCTAAATTGATCAACAATTACATTCCACTACAATTGTTCTTAACCTCAGCAAGAAGTGAATTTAGCCACTCATTTGTGGATTAAACATCATCAAATAAGTGTAATTCATACAAAAAATTGAGGTAAAAAAGAAAGAGATAGAGAAGAACCCTAGAATTTTTTTCCCCTCAACTGCCTGTTACCCACGTTCTTGCTCAACCAAGTCAGAATGTTTAAAAATAAACCTAAGTGTTCTATTTACACTAGTGAGAATTTTTCCCGGAATAACAAGAAACGTGGCACGGAGTATATCACGGAGCACTCCCTCCGTGCCACGGGGCAAACCCGGACCCTCACTGGAATCAGGTTTCTCAGCAATTTCTACTTGGCGTGCCATGGACTGCAACACGGAGCCAGCCCAACGTGTCACGGCGCAATCGCGAACCTTCACTGGAATTGGCCAAAATAAATCACCTTTGGCAAAATGCCTCCGTGATGGCAACGTGACAAGGCTCCATCGTGGAGCCCTTATTTTTGCTGCTCTTCCTTGACCTTTTTCACTCCTTGTTTCCAAGTCCATTCCCGATTTTTACCAACATGTATCTTAGCTTCCCAAAATTACATTTTACCTGCAAAACAACACTAATCATGTTTGTTAGTATAAATTCATATTTTAACCACAAATCACATGAGAATGCACATATAATGATAGATAAACAAGACGAAATGAAGCATTTGAGTATCACTTGGGCATATAATTCTGCCCAAGATCACAACCCCACACTTAAAGTCTTGTTCTTCCTCGAAAAAACCTTTTACATCTCATGGACATGAAGACTCACACATTGCTAATTTAGCAAGATAATTCAAGCTATGGCTATAATGATTATTTAAGATAACAAGTTAAAAATAGAGCATGCACGATTTAATCAATGAAATGATATACAACTTCATTAAGACTTCCTAACCTCAAGAATCGACTCTCAATCTTGGCAAACTCATGCAAATCAACTGATCAAGAAATCCGACATTGATGTTATCTCTCATTAAACATGTGCCCTCACAACAAGAGAGTTACCCCTTTTTACTCACAAATATTCAAATCACACCAAGTATGGGTATATGAATAAAAATTACGCTCGCTCTCACAAAGAATTCACATGCATCACGTAGTGACCCATAAGCTTGCCCTTAGTGTTTTACTCCACTCATTTAAGGATGTATGAACGCAAGATCAAGTAGGACTTAATGGGTTGTAATGTAAGTTAAGGGACGGGTAGGTACTATTCTGGCCAGTAATAGTGACTATCTTCCCCAAGCGCTTTTAATAACTTCAACCTTCATTTAGGATATCTCTTCTCTTACTTCACCCTTATTCTTTTCAATCCTGAATTTTTTTTCTTCTTGTTCCCCTTTCTTTAAGCACACTGAGCTTTGTAGTAAGGAGTACTTAAGCAATTTTTTTCATTCAATTATTTTCTTACTCCCTACTAACAATCAACCATTTTCACACAAGTGCACCTTTGTCCTTTTCTCAACTTTTACAACTTGCTACTTTTCCTTCTTTCGGATTTTTCACTTAAGCGCTTTGGAGTTTTGGATCAAATTCAAGGCTAATGAAAGAAAAAGGACTAAGCTTATGTTGTAGCTATCAAAGAATAGGCTCAAGGCTCAATGGGGCTAACTAGGATTAAATATTCAAGGTAGGTAAAGTGAGGGATAACATTTAGGTTGATTCAAAGAAATGCCTAAATCATCTCCTACAATTCACATCCTTCATTTCGTTTTATATACACACCAGGCAAGTTCTAGACATTCCACAATAGCACGGAATATTCAAAAAACTTACACTCACAACACATGCTCAATTCAAGACACATTCCGCAGACTCTTAACTCAACTAATCACAAGAATTTAAAATTAAGCTTCAATCACATTGAGTCAAATTCAAGAGCCTAAGTGTCTCACACAAAGTTATACACTTCTTACATGCTTCAATACTAACCACACTTGTATCTTACAATCATGCATAGCACATAACAAGAACATCAAGCCATCAATTAGCTACAGGTTCAAAAACCAACCTACTAACTAATTTTTCCTCAAGACGGTCGTCATCCATCCATCGTCGGAAATAGTCTCTAACTATGACTACAAACATTATATACATACAAAGAATTTTTTTATTCTTTAATTCAAAGATCCCCCGTCGGAAAAGAACCGAAAAAAAAAACCAACGGGTGATGAAGTCATGCTTGACTCACAAAAAAAAATGTTTTTTTCAAATATTTCTCACAAGAATTACACTCACCAAAAATCGTTAAGCACAAAAATTTTAAAATTTTCCTCACCCCACACTTGAATCATGCTATGTCCCCATAGTATCAACTTAACATTTAAAGAGGATGAGAAATACTCCCTGAGGCCTTTAGGCCTAGCTAACAGCATGCTTTTCTTCAACTTTGCACAAGTCCGTGTTCGACCCCACACTTTTTCTCTTCCATGCTTGTTAGCTTCCTCCTCCACGGGTACTTAGACTTCCCCTCCATCTGTGCTTAACTTTCCACCAAAAACAACACAAGATAAAAAATAAATAAAATCAAATTAAATGCAAGAAATTAAAATGGTATCCATGGTACCCTTGGGTTGCCTCCCAAGCAGCGCCTAATTTTACGTCACGGCACGATGTATCAAGTTTCACCACTTTTTCCTCCACCTTGAGGATATGAATCTCACCCCAAATTTCTTCTCTAATTTCCTCTTATGCTCCAGGGGTGGTGGTGAAAAATTTTAAGGACCAAGCAGTAGATTTTGCCTTTTGAACTTATTGGCCCTTAAGTAAGCGAAGTCATTTTGTCTCTCCGAGTCAGCAAATTTCAAAATATACAGGGTTTGGTCCTCCTCTAGACATTTCTCTATAAGCTTGGAAGACTCTATTTCTCGGTTGTCAACCAAACTTAATGTCAAAAAATACTTCGAGTGTGGTCCAATACATCTCAACTCTGAAACTGCATTGTGCTTGACCTCCTTACTTGTATACACCTTCTCAGCATCGACATCTATCTCTCCATTAATGTCAACTGGGGGATACTCTATCTCTTCTTCCATGAATGGATTTTCCATAAGTGTGAGCCCATCACGGGGACACTCAAGAGATTCTAATTGTTGGGCTTTATCCAAAAATTCACCCTTGTCTTCTTCTCGTAGTTCCTCTTGAGTATCGCCTAAAACCGTTACCTGCAATTTACCACAAGCTTCAGTGTCAGCCATCATCTCTGTGACTTTGATGCTCATCCTTTCTAGAGCCTCTCCATTCTCTTCTTGCTGAATTCTCAATGCTTCCATCGCCTCCTTCGTTGCTTCTGTTTGCTCAAGGAGCTGTTTCAGCATGTCTTCTATTCGAGCTTGGCATCCCAAGTCCTCATTTTCATCATGCCTGTATTCAGCAAAAACAACAGAAGGATCATAGTAGGGGCTTGGGGGAGGGGAGTATGCATTTGGAAAGCCATCCCAATGGCCATCTTGACCACCACATATATTGCACGTATTACAGTGTTGCCATAAGTGGGGTCCTCCGCAATTCAGACAAGATTCGCCAAAATATGAGTATCCACCATTTAAACCATTTGTATTCCATGATGTCATGTCAAGAAGGGTATCCGAAAAAAAATCAAAAAGAATTAAAACAAATATCTATAATTTTTATTTTTATTTTTATTTTTCTTTCAAAAATAAGACTAACACAAGAATTCTATACCTGCAAGAGAAAGGTTAAGACCAAGTTGTCAGAACTTATATAGAATTTGTAAATTAACACTAAGAGAGTAAATTTACCAATTGACAGTCCACGACAACAGTGCCAAAAACTTGTTCGGGCTTTTCGGTAACTACATGCAAGTGCACGTGGTCGAACAAGTAGTAAAATAACTTAAGTAAGCCAAGTATCGATCCCACACGGACTGAACTAAGGTAATAATTAACTTAAGTGTTAATGAACTATAACTTTAAGAATGCAGACAACCAATTAAACAATATTTGAAGAGTTTGAGTTTCCTAATTTCTACGAATCTAAGACAGAATTCTAAAGTGAGTCTGAACAATAGTAATGAGCATGCTGAGGTTAAAACGAACATGCATGGAAGTAATTTATCAATACAATTCAGTTAATCTTTCCTTTGGTTGCTAGTCAAGAATTATTGCCTATGGATTGAAACTTTCGTATCCTACCTAACTTAAGAATCATGAACCTTCAACCTATATTTCTGTGATAAAAGAATTTCATGTTCTAGCCATACAAAACCAATTCCTTAATTGACTAATAAGACTTTCAGATATATTTCTATTATGAATGTAAATCAACTCTCAATTTTCCCAAACTAAGAAGAGATCATATCCTACCAATTCACAACTTTCCAATTTCTTTTCTTTTCAAAATCAAAATTGAATTTTTTAGATATACATTAACATTAGCCAAACATTAATGCAGTAAGAACAAGAATTGATAGAACAACCATTGAAGAAAAGATGAAAGCTAAATTGATCAACAATTACATTCCACTACAATTGTTCTTAACATCAGCAAGAAGTGAATTTAGCCACTCATTTGTGGATTAAACATCATCAAATAAGTGTAATTCATACAAACAATTGAGGTAAAAGAGAAAGAGATAGAGAAGAACCATAGAATTTTCGTCCCCTCAACTGCCTGTAACCCACGTTCTTGCTCAACCAAGTCAGAATGTTTAAAAATAAACCTAAGTGTGCTATTTATACTAGTGAGAATTTTTCCCGAAATAACAAGCAATGTGGCCCGGAGTGTATCACGGAGCACTCCCTCCGTGCCACGGGGCAAATGCGGACCCTTACTGAATCAGGTTTCTCAGCAATTTCTCCATGGCATGCCACGACCTGTAACACGGAGCCAGGCCAACGTGTCACGATGCAATCGTGAACCTTCACTGGAATTGGCCAAAATAAATCACCCGAGACAGAATGCCTCCGCGATGGCAACGTGACACGGCTCCATCGCGGAGCCCTTATTTTTGCTGCTCTTCCTTGACCTTTTCTACTCCTTGCTTCCAAGTCCATTCCCGATTTTTACCAACATGTATCTTAGCTTTCCAAAATTACATTTTACCTGCAAAACAACACTAATCATGTTGGTTAGTATAAATTCACATTTTAACCACAAATCATATGAAAATGCACACATAATGATAGATAAACAAGATGAAATAAAGCATTTGAGTATCACTTGGGCATATAATTCTGCCCAAGATCATCAAACTCTTGTAGCAGTAAGACCAACCAAACGAGCCTTATCTTAAAATCTTTCTTTGCAACAAGTGCCGAACCGTTATATTGTCAGTATACACAATTACCTTGGTGCCCACCAAGTATGACCTAAATTTGTCAAAGGCATACACTACTACTAGTAACTCCTTTTATGTGACAATGTAGTTTTTCTGTGTAACATCAAGGGTCTTATTTGCATAGTACATGGGGTTAAATCTTTTGTCTTTATTCTGCTCAAGAACGACTCCACTAGAAAAATCACTAGCATCGCACATTAATATAAACCCTAGGGTCTAGTGAGGTGCTATATTGATTGGTGTAGTTACCATTTTGCATTTCATCCCTACAAGCTCCCACAGATAGGTTTCATCAAATAATAGCTTCACATCTTTCTCAATCAATTGCATATGGGAGTTGCAATATTCCAAAAATCTTTTATGAATCGCTGGGAGAAACCTATGTGCCCTAAAAACTCTAATATATTATGCATTTAAATTGATCTTATCATTAGTTTTTGGACGTACAAGTCTAGTTTTAATTTTGAAAATTGTACGTTAAGGGAAGGTTGGGGGTCTAGATCATGTTTGGAGTATCAGGAGACAAATAAAAGCCCGAAAGTCCATGAAAATAGTTTTCCATGATGTGGGAGGCGTAACTGGCACGATGTGGTAGTAGTGGTGTGTAGTTGTGTATGTATATTCTGGTCTAGAAATTCTATTCATTTCATATCTAAGGCAGTGGAAACCCATTTATATTTAGATTTCTTTGTGTTCTTGAGGGTATTGAACTATAATTGATTATCTAACTTAGAATCCATGTTTAGATCATTAAAATCTATTGATTAACTCATGTAGTGTTTTTTGTTTCATTAGGTTCGTGGTTGTTTCTGGTGAAGTGGCCTTGTGTTTAAGTTTCTTCCTTGATTTCTAGATTAATAGTGAAGGTATGAGTTTTTGGTTATTATTGGATTCT
This sequence comes from Datura wrightii, assembly GCA_035772735.1. NCBI lineage: Eukaryota > Viridiplantae > Streptophyta > Magnoliopsida > Solanales > Solanaceae > Datura > Datura wrightii. Next base: position 32,220,745 of record JASDFA010000006.1, read on the forward strand.
TTTTTTATAGTTTCAAGAATTTAATTCGTAGAATTTTATCGAATACTTAATTGTACATCTTTTTCTTATCGGTTGAGTTGTTGGCTTGTTTGGTGCTTTGGTGAGTTACTTATGGAAGTACTTTGGTGGTAAGCATAGTGGAGTTTTAGCTAAGCTTCTTGTTATAAATCGTAAGGTATTGTAAGGCTCATTTGCTTATTTTTTTCAGCATGTTTTTAATTAAATTTCAATATGTTATGATATTGATCTTTTATGGTTGATCATATTATCTTTGTTGTACTCTTGTTGGTTATGTTGTGTTGTTGTGTGGAGTCGAGGGTTATGGAATGTTGTGTAGCTCGAATGTCAACTGTTAGTGTACTTGATAGGGAACTCGTGTCTCTGTTGGTGATTATAGTTTGATAGTGATATTTTCTATTATTCCAATATATTCTTTGTGATCATTTTGGTATGTTAGGAATGGTGGTTGTTCATGTGAGTTAGATATGGGAATTGATATATATATACATATGATCAATGATGTAGTGGCAATTATAGTCAATGGTTGTAGATGTCTTGTCGACAAATTTATATTAATTGTTGTGAACTTGAGGATAAGCTTGTTATATCTATTGGTGGAATAGGTTGAGTTGTAGTTCTTAGGTTGTTTGTGAAATTAGGGATAGGCTTGATAGGATATAAATCTTCGATTATAACACTGGGAATAGGTTGATATGTTATAATCTTATGAATTGATATACTGTGGCCTTGTGATTGATTATGGTGTCAGGATTGGATATGATTGCTTTTATATGTGTCGATAGAATGACGTAAGAATATGCCAAATTTTTATATGGGATATGCTAAGCTGTTGGTTGTGCATATGTGCATATGTGCAAGTTTATCTGATTGTTGCATACTAACTATGACTGCCTTCGGGGCTCAGTAAGGACCAGTTTATCAGTTTTCAAGATATGCTTATAATCCTAACTAAGCTAATCAAGTCTTACATTTTACCCATAGATGTCAGACTATTTACTGTATTTCGTATATCTATGTTTATTTGCATCTCACATACTTGGTACTTTAAAAATTTTGATAGCATTTTCTATATGTTATATCATTTTATGATATAGGATCAGGGACCCAACTTCAGTGCGGCAGCTACTTTCTCTTGGCAACTTTCTAGCAGTTGACAGTGGTGAGTCCTCATCTACTAATGGCCGGAGTTTTCATCTTCAGCTTTTCTCTTTTTTTAGTTTCAGATATTAGAGTTCGCTGGGGGCTTGTCCCAGCAACTCATTTTTCCAGTAGATGCTTTCAAAAACATTGTCATTTACTATGTTAGTTTGGTGTTTTAGTATCAGATTTTATATGTATTCACTTACTCAGATTACCTTGTACTTAGATATAGTTGTTCCATTATTTTAGTTACATTTTCGCTTAATATTATTTTATAGTAGATCAGTATTAATAAAATTATGCTTTTCCATGGGTTTGCTTGGGGTCACTTGTGATCCTAAGTACTGTGTCGAGTCCAGGGTGTAAACTCGGGTCGTAATAGATATACTTGTGTATATCGTTAGCCTACAAGTCCCAGACTATTTTTGATAGGGCTAGATTTGTGTATTGCTTTATATTATATTATTTTTTGTATGGTATTGTATTCATATTATTTGCATATTCTAGTTAGTTGTGTATTGGATACTAAGATGATTTATGGTTGAGGTTATAGTCATTATTGTGAGTCCTGAAATGAGGACAAGTAAGTTGGTGTGAATTGATATTGTTGATTTCAAGTTGGGGTTGATTTTTTGGTATCTCTTTAGTTTTCTGTATGTTATATAGTGTTTACTCAATCTAATGCCTTACATACTCCGCACATTCTTCGTACTAATTCCTTGAGATTAGGGGTATTGCATACATCCCTGCAAGTGTTGATTGACAGGTAGCTTGTGTTCCTTGTAGCTAAGGGAAGTCCCAGCCTACTGTGAAGATCCATATCATTTGAAGTTACCTTTTGTTTTGTTTTGTGTACATATGTTTTGATGGGTTGGTTGAGGCCCTATCCCAATCATATATCTATTATTGAACTCTTATAGGATTGTAGACTTACATTTTGGGTTATGGTATTGCTGTAGTCCTTGTCGGTCCTATTGTACAGTTGTCCTTTTGGATTTGGCCTTGTTGACCTATTATGTATATGTTTTTTTATGGGCCAACTTCTGATTGCAAGCTGTATATGCTCTTTTTGTTAGTTTTTTCTTTCTTATTGTTGCGATTTATATTATGGTGCCGAGCCTCATCATCTCACACTTGTTTGTTAGGTATATTGTTGGTTACTGCATAGTACACTTAATCAAGTGAGGCACCAGGTGTCAATCGCGCCTCCCTGGGTTTTTGGGCATGACATAAGCTCCCCACTCCTTTCATAGACAGAGGTGGTGGCAATTTCTCGATTGCTTTAACTTTAGCCTTGTCAACCTCAATACCTGCTTTTGATATCTAGTGCCATAGCTAAATGTTGTCTCAAACCATGAAGTGACACTTCTCACAATTTAGTACATCAATGAAATCCCCTAATACAGAAGGGTCACCCATGAATACCTCAATATATTTTTTCACCATATTGGTAAAATAGCCATCATATATATCTGGAAGATACCTGGGGCGTCACACGGTCCAAATAGCATTCTTCTAAATGAAAATGTTACACCCCGTAAATTTTAAATGAATAAATAGCCTAATGGCATGTTGGTTAAGGGATTTAGCAAAAAATAAAAAAAATAAAAAAAATAGGAAAAGTCGGTTTTCCATCTTCTTCACTATATTTCCAGCAAAAAAACAGGGGAATATAGGTGAAATAAGAACCCACGACATTTTATATAATTTCCTTCTAATTACGCTATGAAACGCGGTCTAAACTCCGTTCCGGCTTAGATACAGAGGTATAAAGCTGCAAGGAGCAATCCTACGGAGTTGGTTTCGTGAAATTTGGCCCGCGAAACGTCGTGCTACCGAGGTAAAGTGAATAGAATTGCTTAAAATTAGTACCAATGTGTTCCTAGCCTTGCAGTGAGCATTTATCCCTTCTGGACTGTCGAGAAATAACGAGTTTTCGACCATTTTCCGAAAGGTTAAAGTTTGGGATAAATATATATCAAAAGTGATAATTTCTCCCGGACATTAATATATTTAGTTCTAATTGATATGTATATGAATGTAGTTGGGAGAAACAACAGAAGTATCGACGGAAATCACATTGGTCAGTCGGGTACTCAGAAACCAGGTATGTAAAGTAGTTTCCTTGGCAAGTTAGAGGTTTTAGTCGTATAAATGCAGCATCCCTTTACACATAAGCACTTATAGCGTCAATTATATGAATACACTCCTCTACCTCTTCATCATCGATTAGCTAAGCACCATAAACTAGAGCTCTTTCTAAATAATTGTTACACCCCATAAATTTTTGACATGTGGATGGCCTATTCGCATGTTGGTTAAGAGTTTTAGAATGACATACATGCGACAGAAGGGCCCAGGGAGAAACCGGACAAGCGCCAAGTCGGAGAGTCGAAAGAGGGAGCCAGGCAGAACCCCTCCGCGATGGCACCATGTCACAGAGGGGGGGGCCTCCGCGATGACTGGCATGTCACGGAGGCCCTGTTCAGGCCCCAAGTATAAAAGGGCCTCCCACTTCGGTTTTTAATCATTTACTCCCTTCAAATTTCCAGAAACGAATTGATAACAGAGGGCACGAGAGGATTCAACAAAGTTTCATCCGTTTACACTATTAAACGCGGTCCAAACTCGAATTAATCTTGGGTAGTGAAGTATTAAGCTGCCGGGAGCATTCCTACGGAGTTTGTTTCGTGAAATTTGGCCGGCGAATCGTCGTCCTATTGAGCTAAGGTAAGTGGAATTGCTCCAAATTAGTGTCAATATACTCCTAGCCCTAAAGTTAGTATTTCTCCCTTCTGGACTTCCGAGAAATAGCGAGTTTTCGACTGTTCTTCAATAAGTCAAAGTTGGGCTATATATATATCCAAAGTAGTATTTTCTTCCAGAATATTGATGAATTTAGTTTTAATTGCTATGAATGTGAATACAGTTGGAAGAAATAGCTGTATATTGCTCGAGTTACGCCAGTTAGCCGGAAAGCCGCAACTGAGGTATGTAAAGCTAGTTTCTTCGGCAAGTTAGTAATTTTAGCGTAGTAAAAATAGAATAAAATACAGAAGGAAGATCCAGAAGCCGAATATTATGTATGTTGTATTATTATGTCATATCTAGAATAAAAGTCAGTAAATCAGTATCAGACAACAAGATCTTATCCCAGATTCAGTTAACTCAGTATTAGATTCAGTTTAATTCAGCTAGAGATTAAAAATGGAATATCAGAACATGAATAGTATTTTTAGATTCAATATACATGTTATATGTGATTACTATTGTTTGTTGAGACTTGTTTATGATATGTGGGAACCTTTAGAGCTTCCTTTCCACCCAGGGTTAATAGTTGTATTGACTCGCCCGCCAGAGGGTGAGGATACGTCATTCCGAGGAGTGGCATGTTGTCCGCAGTAGGACGAAGATGGGATGTAGCATTCCCCCTAGCAGGCTGATCAGCATTACAATATACCCTGTCGAGTGCTTGTGCCCAAGGCACAGATTACAGATTATAGATACAGATCTCAGATTACAGTTACAGGAGTCCTCTGGACTCAGATACAGTTATAGTCAGGGGCCCAGAGAGCCCAAGCTACATACCTAGGGGGCCAGTGGGATGCTCATAGTTATTAGGTTAGCGGAGTGAATTTATTTTGGATGGTTTGACCCGGGTTGGGGTATATAGATTGCATGTTGACTGGAACCTTCCGGCTTATGGGGGATGCTATAGGTTCTTGTATGCTATATATATATGTATGTTATTTATTAAACTGATAGATAGCAGGACACTGCATCGACAGGTATGATTCTTGTCTTCTTTCCAGTACAGTTAAGCCCGGTATAGATTCTTCCATCCCAGACACTCATAGCCATCTTTTGTTATTGAGTAACCTCCAATTTACTGTTTATCTTCAGTTATGTTCAGTTTAGCTTTACATACTCGGTACCAGTGATACTGACGCCCGTTTGGGGGCACTGCATTACTTTCCTGCAGGTACTCATGGACGAGGAGCCGATCCCTCGTAATTCCAGCCAGCACACAGAGTCATCAGCTCCTGTCATCTCGAGCTAGACAGCTAGAGGTTTATTTCTTTTCTTTTGTTGTACAGTATAGGTAGGTCAGGGCCCTGTCCCGACCATCTTATCAGTATTCTTAGAGGCTTGCAGATTGTGTATTCCCTATGGTTAGCTGTACCGGTCGTGTGAGGCCATGTGTATATTTTAGTTTGTTTATGATGGCCACGTGGGGCCTTATTCAGTTGGTAGTGGTGACCTTGTTTGTCACGTAGCAGTTTAGCATCTGTTTTCTTGATTCAGAAATAGCTAGACAACATGGTGGCCTTGTCGGCCCACATAGGTTCCTTTATACTATTGTTGTTCTGGTTACCTGTTGCTTCATTATAGGTGGCTATCGGCCTAGTTTCCTGGAGGCTGTATTTACAGCCGTTATATAGCCAGTTGTATCCATGAAGCCAGAGTTAGAGTCAGCCTAGCACCAGAAGTGCCTAGGCTCAATAGTCCAGCAGTCTAGGTCTTAGTAGGGCACCAGGTGCAAGTCATGCCTCCCAAGGTGGGGTGTGACAATAATCCTAATGTGTCAGGAGTGATCATGTACCGCATCAGTAATATGTGGTTCTGCCACAGTGATAACTCTTAGTTCTTCATAATGGGTAGGAAATCTAGTGGCTTAAAACACATCGAATGTTTCTTCAATACCATCCACTGTCATGGACATCTTACAAGAGTTAACTCTTATTACAATATCAACAGCGGCCAAAAATCCCCTGCCAAGGATGATAGGCATCTTTTTCTCAACTTTATAATTGAGAATCATTAAGTCATCTGGGAGGATGAATGGACTCACTTTTATGAGCATGTCTTAGATTATGCTATTAGGATATGTCAAAGAGCTATTGTCAGTTGCAATGTCACAATTGTCAGTCTTGGTTCACCCAAACCTAGAGTTTTGAAAATAGAAGTAGGCATTATGTTGATACTTGCAACCAAATTACATAGTGTCAATCCTAACTCTCGATCGCGTATGAGAATAGATATGGTGAAACTAACCAGATCTTTCTTACTTTGGAGGTATCTTACTTCTTACCCTTGAGATGCACTCCTCAGTAAGTGCTACAGTTTCGAACTTTATCGGATGTCTTCTGTTTTCAATAATATCTTTCAGCCAGCAAGCTGGTGCTTGCAGCCTGTGGGTTTTTTCAAATACTTTTCATACTCTAAGACCTCATGTAATAGCTCCACCAAAGGAACATTTACATGTACTTATTTCAAGATCTCTAGAAACTTCTTATAGGCTGAATCTGTGTTTTTCTTCTAAAGTTTCTGTAACACCGAACGTTTCTAAAATCAGATTATAGGCTTAAAGAAAGAATTAAGACAGAAGGTGGAAATTTTTGCACAGAATGAGTCATGGGATAACTCTTTTGATGACCCCATTAGTCGTGGCCAGACCCGTGGGGTGCAGTCAACAGGTGTAGTCTGGACCAGTGGTCACAGACGACCCAAAAAGTCATTAGGTAACCCCACAACTTGTTAGGTCGACCGTTAGGTGAAGATTGGAAAACAATGGAGACCACGGAAGGACGGACGAGTCGTCGTGGAACTGACGACTAGTCAAGTTACCCATGGGGAGGGAAGAGAAGGAAAAGGAATTTTAGCCAATGCACTCCACGACTTGGCCCCACGAGTCATTGCCTACCCCACGACTCGTGAAGTGCCTCATGGGGACTAGCATGGGGATTTTTCCTGCATTTTGCAAGGGTATTTTCATAAAATCCTCTACTTCTAACTCCTAAACTACATCATTTTGAGCATGGTTTGGGACGTTTTTAAGGGGGTAACTAGCCTAAACCCTTATTATACATCAAAATCACTCTTAAACCCTTCTTCCTTCTCTCTCTCAAGACTAATGATTCTTCAAGGGATTATTCAAGGGCTTAAAGGTCAAGTTCAAGTGGGAAATTCTTCAAAGCAGGTATGCGGATTTTTGAACAATGATATTCTTCCATCCTTGTGCCCCAAAATGTTTTATCAAAAATCCAATTTCAATTATTCTAGAAAAGCATGACCTAGGATTTTGATTGATGGGTGATTTCTTCTATGTCATCTTGAAATCTAAAGCCCACTAGGATTATGAGCTAATTGTGATTAGGAAACCATTTGAGTATCTTGAATTTTGTGTTAGATGGTGAAAAATGCATGGTTATAGAATGTTCTTCATGAGACGACTTGAATGATGACTGGAGTTTTATTATTTTCCACTCAATTGAATCAATGACTCATATACATGTATAAAATATGTGATGTTTGTACGAATTCCCTAATTATTAGAATATTCTATTTGTTAAATATGTTGAGATGAGATTATATTGTATGGTATTGACCAATTGAAAGTAAAATATGTATTTTTCATTATGTTTTCTATGGAACTGGTTGGGTATGAGGTAAATCTATGATAATGGCCAAATTATTGCATCTTTCTTAAGAATTGGAGTAAATTATGAAATGGGCCTTATGAAATGAAGATTTATGCTACTCCCATGAATTCGTTTTAACTATTTAAAGTATGAGTTAAGTGCATGGGCTTCCGCAAATCTAAGTATGTGAAACAATGTATTTATACTAAAGTGTAATTTGGATCTATGGACCATATATGACCCTATGATACATGTTGAATGATATGAATTTTGAACTTGAATTTTGAGGAAGTGTAATGCATGATGTGAATCTATAGATGCTCGCTAATGTAAGACGTTTGAAGAAATATTGAATTGGCACAATGATGATATGAATTATAATGATAAAGCATGAGAATGAGATTTCGGACTGTTGAGCTTGTTGCTAGTAGAAAGTATCCCTAATCCTTTCGAAATGAATGTTATATGATGAAAACGGTGAATGTTCATGTTTCTAACTAGTTGTAGTAGCATATACCAGATGTATAATTCTAGATCAGTACTCCCTATGTTCTAATGAGCCAGGGACTCTCCATAGTCGAGAATGTTTCCCTTGGTCAGTTGGGATCCTCCATAGTAGCGAGTGACTCCCTAGTTCCGTCGGGATCCTCCATAGTATAGAGTGACTCCCTAGTTCAGTCAGGATCCTCCATAGAAGAGAGTGACTCCATAGTTCAGTAGGGATCCTTCATAGCAGAGAGTGACTCCCTAGACCAATTAGGACTCTGCATAGTAGAGAATGACTCCCTTAGTTATGCATCAACATGATTCAGTTCCATATGATTCAGACTTCAGTTTATAAAAAATATGATATAATGAGATGCAGACTCAGTCATCAGTAGATATTCAGTACCGTATATGATCCTAGCCTCAGCTTTGACTCTTAATAAAGGTTCAGTACTTGACCCTTATGAATGAGTTCAATGATGTTTCAAAGATGTTTTAGAATATGAGATTCATATGAAGCTTTTATGGTTATATATATGTGTATGTGATTCATAAGAGGATTGTTGCATGTTAAATCAGTTATGTCAATGTACTTTCTCATTATCCTTATTGTATACTTGCATAGTTAGTTGTTTACAATTTCCTCGCATGCTCAGTACATTCAATGTACTAACCGCACGCCTTTATTGCTATATCATTTTATGATATAGATTTAGGTATCCAGACTCTACCCCGGTGGATAGAAACTCTCCTCCCTCCATCTCAGTGGATTATGGTGAGTGCTCATCTCTTAAGGACGATGTCTATGTTGTTATTCAATTGTAGATTAGTTTTAGACTTTGAGAGCTAGATGGGGACCTGTCCGAACAACTTGTTAGTTAGTAGATGATTTAGGACATGTGTAGTTAGATTTAGTCTATGTATTTTGTTTTGCTAGATTATGTCTTAAAATGTAAATTTTGGATTTCAATGTTAGTTTCCACTTAGTTATGCTTTGTCAGATGTTTATATCATTAAGTGTTATGTTATGATTATTCCATGGGTCGACTTGGAGTCTTTCGGGGTTCTTTGTCCCATGTTACGGCTAGGGTGTAAACTCGGGCTGTGACAAACATGGTATCAGAGCAAAGGTTTAGAGTGTCCTAGGGTGTATAAAAGTCGCGTTAAGTAGAGTCTTCTTCATGGGTGTGAAGCATGCCACACTTATGATGAGGAGGCTACAAGACGTTTTAGGAATGTTCCCTTTTCTTCATGATTCTTATCGTGCGTAGAGTATGAAGCTCTAAGAAGTTCATTCCCTGACTCATGCTTTACATGCTTGCAAATAATGCCTCCCAGACGAGCAAATGGAAGAAGAAATAGTAATGACTGCCAGCATGTACCACCAGGCCCAACGAACCCGATGGATGACCATGTTACCCATGCTGAGTTCCGGGCAACCCTTAATATGTTGGCACAGGCCATGGCCGCCCAGATTAATCAGCAAGTGATGGCTCGTGTTCCCCAGAATGGGAATGTAGCGGTGGCAAGGATAAGAGATTTTCTCAGGATGAACCCACCCGAGTTCTTGGGGTCAAAGGTAGACAAAGACCCAGATGAGTTTCTGGAAGAGATCCAGAAGATTACCATATCATGGGAGTGACAGGGAGTGAGAGCGCAAACTTAGCCTCCTACAAGCTAAAAGGAGTCGCATATATATGGTTTTGTTAGTGGAAGGACAGTCGAGGAATTAGAGCAGGCACCATAGGTTGGGATTAATTTAAGACTGCGTTCTTGGATAGGTTATTCCCTAGAGAGTTGAGGGAGGCTAAGGCGATAGAGTTCATCAACCTGAAAAAGAATGACATGACAGTTCAGGAGTACACGTTGGAATTTACCCGATTATCCAAGTATGCTCCAAAGATGGTAGCCGACCAGAGGGCCAAGGTGAGCAGGTTCGTGAATGGAGTGTCAGACTCCTTGGAGTTCAGGACTGCCATGTCGCACAGGGATATAGACTTTCCATGTTTGGTGATATTCTCTCAACAAATGGAGGCAGAGAAGGTGAAGGAAAAGGAGAGAGAGGCCAAGAGGGCCAGGGTAGGAGAATCAGAGTTTTCTTTGCCAAGGAAGAGTGGTGCGCGTCGCTCACATTCCTAGTAGAAATCGTTAGCCTCGACATTTTTGAAAGTCAGTGCTCCGCACAAACCTAGAGTAAGGGAGATTATATATCTGACGTGTATCAGCTGTGGCAAGCACCACTTGGGAGAATGTATGGCCAAATCGGATGTTTGTTTTTGGTGCGGCCAACCAGGCCATAAGCACCAAGGTTGCGCAGCGGCAAAGTGAGGTGAGAGTAGAACCTCGGCCATCTCTTCAGTAGCGGTGATAGAATGTTCATTTCAGCAGGGTGCATCATCTAGCTTGGGTGGAGGAAATCATCAAAACGGCTCCTATACTGTAGCAGCACACCAGGATAAGGGCATGTAGCCAGAAGTAGCCATAGGTATGTTGTGAATCTTGTATAACTCTTTGTATGTTGCTAGCCCCAGAACCCCAGTATGGAATAAGAAGCTCTGTGATTATTGTTTAGGAGAGGTTGTTGAGGTGTGATGTGAATATATGTTAATGTACGACTTGCAGTGATTGTTAGAGGTGAAAGAGGAGCTAGGAGTTAGTGAATTAGCCCCATCCTTAATAAAGATTCAGGAGCCTTAGAATGATGGCTTAAGCTAAGGGGGAGATGGTAAGTATGTGAGACTAGTCGAATCTTGGGTGTGGTAGTAGGGGAGTCCTAACCCTAACTGACATGATATGTCAATCCCTTTAGGTTCAGATAATTTCCCTTGTTGTTCAGCTGAAGCTAGGTTATGCCATCCCTATGTGCGGACTCCCAGAAGTTCTAGATAACCGCTTCAGACAACAATGTCGGTCTTACTTCACGAATCCTTTAGGATTATCTTCATGTTATGAATCTATTATGTGTGTTAATTCATGTTTCCCAGTATGATCAGCTCGAACTCAGTCTCTAGAAGATGCTTAGTAGCTCAGCAGACTCAGGTTATTTCATGTATGTGTTTAGTTATGGATGTCATGAATGATTCGTGCTCATAAGGCCTTTAATTGCAATCAGACCAGATATCATGAATTCTAACCCTGTAACAGAAAGTGCTTTGAGAGCAAAGGCTCAGTCCGTATCAGTTCAGTGACAATTAAAGGGGAAAATCCTTCTCAGTGTTCTATCTAGTTCCATGTTAATTTCATGTCCTTCAGTCTCTCTTGTGCCATAACGTGCATGTTCAATTTAGATATTCAGTTATGATGTGTAAGGTCAGCTCGAGGTAATATGCTCCATTAGTTTTAGATATGATTGATTGATTGTGGAATTTCAATTCCGTCCCTATCCTTTCAGTATGTTTATCCAACATTCAAGGACGAATGTTCCCAAGGGGGAGATATTGTAACACCCCGAATTTTTCTAAACCAGATTCCAGGCTTAAAGGAAGAATTCAAACAGAAGGTGGAAATGTTTGCACAAAACGAGTCATGGGATGACTCGTTAGGTGACCCCACGAGTCGTGGTTAGACCCGTGGGGAGAAGTCAAGAGGTGTACTCTGGACCAGTTGCCACGGATGACCCAATAAGTCGTTAGGTAACCCCACGACTCATTAGGTCGGCCATTAGGTGAAGATTGGAATTTCCAGGTGAGGTTCTAAGACAGAGAAGGAGGGACGAGTCATCATGGACCTGACGACTTGTCAAGTTACGCGTGGGGAGAGAAGAGAAGAAAAAGGAATTTTAGATAGTGCACTCCATGACTTGGCCCCACGACTCGTGGAGTGCCTCGTGGGGACTGACAAGGGGATTTTTCCTGCGTTTTTCCAAGGGTGCGTTCATAAAATCCTCTGCTTCTAACTCCTAAACTACGTCATTTTGAGCATGGTGTGGGATGTTTTTAAGGGGGTAACTAGCCTAAACCCTCGTTATACATCAAAATCACTCTCAAACCCTTCTTCCTCCTCTCTCTCAAGATTAAGGATTCTTCAAGGGATTATTCAAAGGCTTCAAGGTCAAGTTCAAGTGGAAAATTCTTCAAAGTAGGTATGCGGGTTTTTCAAAAAGGATATTCTTCCATCCTTGTGCCCCAAAATGTTTTATCAAAAACCCAATTTCAATTATTCTCGAAAAGCATGACCTAGGATTTTGATTGATGGGTGATTTCTTCTATGTCTTCTTGAAATCTAAAGCCCACTAGGATTATGAGCTAATTGTGATTAGGAAACTATTTGAGTATCTTGAATTTTGTGTTAGATGGTGAAAATGCATGGTTATAGAATGTTCTTCATGAGATGGCTTGAACGATGATTGGGGTTTTATTATTGTCCACTCAATTGAATCAAAGACTCATATCCATGTAAAAATTATTTGTAGATTGTATGAATTTCCTAATGATTAGAATATACGATTTGTTAAATATGTTGAGATGAGATTATAGTGTATGGTCTTGATCAATTGAAAGTGAAATATGTACTTTTTATTATGATTTTAATGGAACTGGTTGGGTATGAGGTATATCTATGATAACGGACAAATTATTGCATCTTTCTTAAGAATTGGAGTAAATTATAAAATGGGCCTTATGAAATGAAGATTTATGCTTCTCCCATGAATTCGTTGTAAATGTTTAAAGTATGAGTTAAGTGCGTGGGCTTCCATAAATCTATATATGTGAAATAATGTATTTACACTAAAGTGTAATTTGGACCTATGGACCATAAATGACCCTATGATACATGTTGAATGATATGAATTTGGAACTTGAATGTTGAGGAAGTGTAATGCATAATGTGAATATATAGATGCTCGCTAATGCAAGATGTTTGAAGAAATATTGAATTGGCACCATGACGATATGAATTATGATGATAAAGCATGAGAATGAGATTTCAAACTATTGGGCTTGTTTCTAGTAGAAAGTAGCCCTAATCCTTTCGAAATAAATGTTGTATGATGAAAACAGTGAATGTTCATGTTTCTAACTAGCTGTAGTAGCATAGACCAGATGTATAATGCCAAAATTAGTACTCCTTATGTTCTAATCAGCCAGGGACTCTCCATCGTTGAGAATGTTTCCCTTAGCCAGTCAGGATCCTCCATAGCAGAGAGGGACTCCCTAATTTAGCCAGGATCCTCCATAGCAGAGAGTGACTCCCTAGTTCAGTCGGGATCCTCCATAGCAGAGAGTGACTCCCTAGCTTAGTCGGTCTCTCCATAGTATAGAATGAATCCTTTGGTTATGCATCAACTTTTTCAGTTCCATATGATTAAGACTTCAATTTATAATAGATATGATATAATGAGATGCAGACTCATTTATCAGCAGGTATTCAGTATCATATGTGATACTAGCCTCAACTTTGGCTCTTAATAAATTTTCAGTACTTGAACCTTATTCATGAGTTCAATGATGTTGCAATGATGTTCCAAAATATGAGATTCATATGAATGTTTTATGTATTTATATATGTGTATGTGATTCATAAGAGGACTGTTGCATGTTAAATCAGTTATGTCAATGTACTTTGTCATTCTCCTTATTGTATACTTGCATAGTTAGTTGTTTACGTTTTTCCCTGCACGCTCAGTACATTTCAAGTACTGATCGCACGCCTTTATGTGCTATATCTTTTTATGATCTAGATTTAGGTATCCAAACCCAACACTGCAGATAGACATGCTTCTCCCTCCATCTCAGCGGATTGTGGTGAGTCCTCATCTCTCGAGGATGAGGTCTATGATATTATTCAGTTGTAGTTTAGTTTCAGACTTAAAGAGTTAGTTGGGGACCTATCCCAGCAACTTGTCAGTTAGTAGAGGCTTTCAGACATGTGTAGTCAGATTCAGTTTATGCATTTTGTTTTGCTAGATTATGTCTTAAAATGTAAATCTTGGATTTCAAATTTAGTTTCCACTCAGTTATGCTTTGTCAAATGTTTATATCGTTAAGTGTTATGCTTTTACTATGTCATGGGTCGAGTTGGAACCTTTCGGGGTTTCTTGTCCCGTGCTACATCTAGGGTATAAACTCTAATTGTGACAGTTTCTTATGGGAGGGTGTAGCCGACTTAGCTACCACCATGGGAGGGTGTAGCCGACTTAGCTACCACAACGTCAGGCTGCTTTGTGAGTGGATTAGAAATTTCTTGCTCTGCCTCTAACCTCCATTCTATTACAAGTTCTACCTCCTATTTCTTTCTTTTTTGGGGTAACTCTACTAGTTCTCTTCTGTTCTTCAAAGTAATTTCTCTAACATTCTCTTTCGGATTTTTTTTGTGTTACTATCTAGCAGTCTACGCTACAACCATCTATCCCATGTGGCGCTCAAGTTCATGGGTGGACTTTTGCATTTAATTCACAATATGTATTTGTTGTCACATCCAGTGCTTCATTGTTTCCTCCAATGAACTACTTGGATGTTGAGCTTGCGATTATTGGAAATTATTTTGCCGGTGCTTGTGATTCTAATTACCATCCAATGAGAAATTTGAGTGGTTTATGAAATTTTAATTATAAGTTTTATCTTGATATCCACCACCATGGTTCTACTGCCGAACATAGTAGATGAACTCGGGATTCAATGGATATCCCGAGTAAGCATGACCATCTCCACATAATTCACATGTAGTTTGCATCGGCTGCACTTGTTGAACTTGTTATACCTTGTTTATATTTTGAGTGGTAACCTGCTTATTGATAATGACCAACGAGCCAATATCTGATCATATAGTAGCCACACTATCTACTTCTATGAGTAATAAATCCCTCTACTCAATTCTTAGTAATCCAGGCTACCTATAGTTATCAAATTAAGTAAAGCTTCTAATTTCATCATAACTTTTTGACAAAATTTTACCCTTGAGTCATTGCATCCAATAGTATCTTGGACTCCTGCCTCAGCCCCTTGATGAAGTTATGATGATGCAATCTGAGGTGCCTATATATGAATGACAGCTTGGGAGGGTGAAGGATGGACGGGAGCGTAAGGTGGCCCTATTGATAAAGAAGATGGCTAATGTTGCAAATGGCTATTCCTTGGTTTCAAGAAAAAGGAAGACAAACAAACAAGGCCCTTATTTATTAGGGGTATATTTGAAATAGTTTTCCTTTTCCTTACTTAGTATAAATAGGAATTCTTTTAATTTTCATGGAAGATTTTGTTGATATGAGATTTTCATGATATAATAAATATTGAACTTGAGTGTAGTCTACTTGTCTAAAGCCATAGATTGTTATTTGTGTGGAAAGAAGGGTTGCAAGATAGATCATCTCCCTTGAGGTCTTTCTAGAACTAGGTGTTTCTTGATTTGTGAATTGGAGGTCCTTCTGCTTTCACAAGGGTTGCTAATTTCAGTCACTTTATGTCTAGTTAGTTATCTTTCTTTAATTTTCTTATATCATTTGGTATCTAGAGCTAGGATTAGTGTTATTCTTATAATACTAATCTTGGAACTTAGGTATTAAATCAAGAATAAAAAAAATTGAAATTCCTCAACATTCAAAAAAATAAAAAAAAGTTTATTTTGTTTAATTAGTTGTTTTTGACACTAAATTATTGTTCCCTAGTATTTTTTAAGTCTAGATATTAGGTTTTCTCTTGAAATTTTAGTTGGAAATTGTTTCTACCGTTGAAGACCTTGGAGTTTGAAGACTTGAAAAAATTTGCGAATGGGTCTTATTGGTGGAACTTGATTGGGGACTTAATATTGATTGCGTTCTATTGTCTACATCAAGGGAAACATAATCCTAAATTGTGAAGTGAGTTGGAGATGTTTTGGGCAAGGGTTTGTTCTTTATGTTCTTGGTGTTCTTGAAGATCTTCATATCTTCAAGGTGAAGAAAAAGACCCAAAGGTACATTTGATCCATCTTCTCTTTCAATTTTTTGGTAAAATATGCTAATGGGTCCACTGGTGAAAATTATTAGTTAATAAAATTACATTTGCGAACAAAATCCATGTGGGCGGCACGTCAGCAGCCACATCAGGACTGTGCATCATTAGCACTGCGTCAGTGTCATGCAAGCATGATAACGCTCAAGCCAAACTTCCAACTAAAGTATGAAGCGGACGTTATCAACAAAGAACCCAACTAGAGGTTGGAGTCGATCCCATAGGGAATATGGAAGGATGTAGAAAAATGCTAGTGCTTAACATTTATAGTCGATTATTACCTAAGAGGGGGGATTTGTAAAAATAAGTAACAATGTTGAGAAGTTGGTGGTTGTTTCAAAATTATTGCAATTAACTAGGGTAAGTGTTCCCCATGGATCCTTAACTACTTCAGGTTTTACACTAGTGATCTATTTAAATACTTTACTTAAAGGACTGATAATTTAGGTTCATTCAAACGATCGACCAATCCCTAATGAATGACTATCCTCAATTACTCGACCAAGTCTCATGAGTTTGCAAACTAACTATTATCACTATGTTCCAGATATAAATATCATGCAACCACAACTCAAGTTAATATAATGATCATCAAGATCAAGGCTCCATTGTAATTCTCTTTTCCTAATCTCTACCTCTTTGACCAAAGTAAGTAAAGAATTCAGGCACTTCCTAATGTTGTACACCGTTAAGAATCGTTAAAGATGAAGAGAATACAATATAAGTATTTAGTATTGGTTTTAGAATCACTTCGTGCTAACCCTAGTTCGTTAATTCACCATGGTTCCCACAACCCTACTTTTGGTAGTTTTATCCTATCAAGTTCATAAGTAATTTAATAGCATTCATAGACAAAAGCATAAAATAATACTTACAATGTTGATCAGAAGAACCTTCACTTGATTAATGCAAAATTAGGAAGAACAACTTTACAGTCATATCTCAAAATTAAACTAACTCTCAAAACTAGATTGTAAGACTTGAAACTTGATCTAAAGCTTCAACACTTGAATACATCCCTATTACATTAAAATAAAGGGGTATTTATAGTAGTTAGATGCTTTTACTCATTTCTTGATGAATTTGACTTGGGATTTAATGTTCATTTTCCTTGTTAAAGTGGGAAATCCAATTTTTGGCCGTTGGAATCCTTCGCCGCATCGCCTTTGTCAGTGCCGCGTTGTCATTGCCGCATCGCACACCTCATGGCACTGGAAGGAAGCTGCCTCGCACCTTCCATCGTGCGGGACTTGCTACCGCGTCATGTGTGGCTATGCGCCAACGTTGGGGCGCCTCGCTCCTACCCCTGCCGAGAATTGCTACTGCTTCGTGTGTGCCATGGCGCTAGGATGGAGCTGTTGCGCACCTGCTGCAACGCTGGGACAAGGCTGCCTCGCGCAGCTTGTGCCATCTTTGTGCGGTTGTTCACTTCAAACTTTTCTCTTCACTTTGTTCATTCAAACTTCTTTACATTTGATCAATAAGCCTTAAATACCTTCAAATTCATCATTTTAAGCCCTACAAACATCTCATCACGTGTGTTAGCCATTTTCATAAATATGTAACATAAACACATGAAAACACACATAATTTATTCTCAAAACATAGGAAAGTGTGGGCAAAATACATCTATGAAGTGTGTAAGTACACCCTTCATCAATACCCTCAACATAAACTATTGTTCATCCTCGAACAATCTACTATTTCCCTTCTCACATTTAAGCACAAAATTCATCCTACGAACAGGTTTACTTACATTTAGGATCATGAGACATATCAATGAAGCTCAAATAACTCACTCGCATGCATATATGATTAACATTAGAATGTCAAAGTTCGAAATCACTTAACTTTTGAAAACCAACTCATCAAGATATATTTTGGGAAAACATGAATCATATGTAATTTAGCAATCAAGATTTACCAAAGTCTTACCATTGTGCCCCTCACAATTTGGAGAGATGCCCGTTTTCACACAAGATATAGAATAAGATTAACTTAGGCATAAATATAACAATTTTCGCTCACTCTCCCAAAAAAACTCAACATACATGCAAAAGACGACCCATAGGCTTGCCCTTAGTGTAATACTCCGCTAATATAGAATTATGAATCAAGGATCAATTAGGACTTAAATTTTGTTGTAATGTAGGCTAAGGGATGGGTAGGAACTATTTGGCCAAGATTGTGACTAAGCTCCCTAAGCACTTTAATACTTCACAACACTTTGATTTTTAAGCACATTCTTCAATTTCCAACTTTTCTCCTTATACCTCCTTTTATTTCTCAATTTTTCAAATTAGGTGACTAGTGAGAATTTTTCTTTTAACATTGAGCTCATTCACACACAATCTTTTTTTCTTTTCTTTTCCTTTCTTCCATTCAATTTTTCAAAGCTCTTTCTTCTTTTTGTTTTCCTACTAAAAATCACCCTCCTTGTTTAGCAAAATTTCACCTTTTTCTTTTGTTCCAATTCACCACAATTTTTAGCTTTTCCCTTCACTTCTCCAATTATGCTCCTTTGCTACAAAAAAATTTCATTAAAGTGCTCTAGGAGTCATTTGGATCAAATATAAGTCAATAGAACAAAAAGGGATTCAAGCTTATAATATGGATATCAAAAGAATAGGCTAAGGCTCAACATGGCTAATTAGGATAATTACAATCAAGGCAGGTAAAATAGGATAAAAATAAGGCTATCAAAGAAATGCCTATATCACTTCCTAAATCCATCATTCTTTATTTTTCTTTGCACACACACCAGGAAAGTTCTAGACGTCAATTTAGAAGCATGGAGTATAAAAAATAATTCCTCACACATTGGCATAAGATGGTTCAACAATGGAAATCAAGATCACATAAACACATATATCCATATTGCATGCATAACATAATTAAGCCTTTTTTTTTTCACGTACAAAGTCTATTTCCAAAACACTAGGTGTTTCTTCCTTTTTCATGCATTTTTGAGTGAATTAAATAAAGTCCCAATGATACCTAGAGTGAAGCACCTAGCATTCATAGGATCCAAGTTCTTGTTCTTCCTAATGACTAATTTACCCTTAAGACGGTCATCATCCATCCATCATCGGGCAAAGTCATGACTCAATGACAAAAATAAAAAATAAAAAAAATAAAAAATCTAGACTCTCTATTCGGTTCTAAGGGACTATCCACCGAAAAAGTACTGAAAACAAAAATCGGAGGAACTCAAAATAAAATAAAACTAAAAATACTACATACAAACAAGTATGCAAGATAGATCATAAATCCCAAAAAACTAGGCCTACCATGTGCAAATTTAGTAATTAAGGCATGCATGGTAATATGAAGTTCACCTCTCCCACCCCACACTTAATTGGTTACACTATCCTTAGTGCTACAACAAATAAGCATAAAGTAATAGAGTGCAAGAAGATCTCTCTTGGATTCTACTCCTCGTTTTCAATGTTTAAGCTCAATTTTTGTTGAAACTCATGACCTATCACATGCACACTTAAACAAAGCATAAAAATGAAAAACATAAAATCATCTTAGGTTGCCTCCCATGTAGCTCTGCTTTAACGTCGCGACACGACACAAGTATCTTGATTACTCAGACTTTGTCAAGATACCTGTTGAGACCGTGGTCACATCTTGGCCTCTTTTTTCACCACGCTGCCTTGTGACACGTCAGAAAATAAAAGAAAAAAATAGGAAATAAAGACTAAAAGTTAAACTCAAGCAATTAATCTAATCCTAAACTTTATTCCCTGGCAACGGTGCTACTTTTGATAACACTCAAACCACACTTCCAACTGAAGTATGAAGCGTACGTTGTCAATAAAGAACCCAACTAGAGGTTAGGGTCTATCCCACAGGGAATATGGAAGGATGTAGAGAAATGCTAGTGCTTAAGATTTTTAGTCGATTATTACCTAAGAGGGGGGAGTTGTAAAAATAAGTAACAATGTTGAGAAGTTGATGGTTGTTTCCAGATTATTTCAATTAACTAGGGTAAGTGTTCTCCATGGATCCTTATCTACTTCGGGTTTTACACTAGTAATCTATTCCAATACATTACTTATAGAACTTATAACTTAAGTTCATTCAAACGATCGACCAACCCCTATTGAATGACTATCCTCAATTACTTGATCAAGTCTCATGAGTTTTGCAAACTAACCGTTATCACTAAGTTCCAGATATAACTATCTTGCGACCACAACTCAAGTTAATAAAATGATCATCAAGATCAAGGCTCTGTTGTAATTCTCTTTTCCTAATCTCTACCTCTTCGACCAAAGCAAGTAAAGAAATAAGGAACTTCCTAACGTTGTACACCGTTAAGAATTGTTAAAGCTGAAGAGAATACAATATAAGTATTTAGTATTGGTTTTAGAATCACTTTGTGCTAACCCTAGTTCGTTGATTCACCATGGTTCCCACAACCATAGTTGTGGTAGTTTTAGCCTATCATGTTCATAAGTAATTTAATAGCATTCATAAACAAAAGCTTAAAATAATACTTACAACGTTGATCGGAAGAACCTTCAGTTGATTAATGCAAAATTCGGACGAACAACTTTACAGTCGTATCTCAAAATAAAAGTAACTCTCAAAACTAGATTGTAAGACTTGAAACTTGATGTTAAGCTTCCACACTTTAATACATCCCTATTATATAAAAATAAAGGGGTATTTATAGTAGTTAGATGCTTTTCCTCATTTATTGATGAATTTGACTTGGGATTTAATGTTTCTTTTCCTTGTTGAAGTGGGAAATCCATTTTTTTGCCGTTGGAAGCCTTTGTCGTATCTCCCTTGTCATTGCCGTGTTTCACACCTCATGGCATTGGAAGGAAGCTGCCTCGTGCCTTCCATTACGCGGGACTTGCTACCGCACCACGCGTGTCTATGCGCCAACGTTTGGGCGCCTCGCGCCTGCCCCTGGCGAGAATTGCTGCTTCTTCGTGTGTGCCATGGTGCTAGGATGGAGCTGCTGCGCGCCTGCTGCAGTGCTGGGACAAGGTTGCCTCGTGCGGCTTGTGCCATACTAGTGCGGTTGTTCACTTCAAGCTTTGCTCTTTGCTTTGTTCATTCCAACTTCTTTACACTTGATCAATAAGCCCTAAATACCTTCAAATTCATCATTTTAAGCCCTAAAAACATCTCATCACGTGTGTTAGCCATTTTCACAAATATGTAACATAAGCACATGAAGACACACATAATTTGTTCTCAAAACATAGTAAAGTGTGGGCAAAATACATCTATGAAGTGTGTAAGTACACCCTTCATCAAAGCATCAATGCACGCGCCAATGCAGTGCCGTGTTAGTGCCACGCGAGTGACCCGAGCAACCAGTGCAACACACAACTGTTTTACCTTCCCCACTTGCGGGTGCTGCTCAGTTTCAGAGAGAAGGTTTCACATTTTTCTAACTATTTGGACTTTTTGGACCCAAAATTATTTTTGAGTGTCCAAATTTTACGAATCTTCTTCCAAACTCATTTTTCTTTCTATTTGTAAAGTAATTAACATCTAATTAACACATTTAATTAGCTCTTCATCTCTTTAGTTCCCAAAAATTACTAACATCAAGTACTTCACCTACTTTTTGTTACTTAGTTCTTTTGAGTCTGATTTTGTTTTGTGCTTCTTCTTCTACCTTTTTTTCTTTATTCTTATTGAAACCTTGTTTATTCCATCACGTGAGCTTGAGCCTTCTTCATTGAGTCAATAAGAATCCATTCTAGACCTCAAGTTGAGCATGGACACTTGTAACTCAACGGATTACACAAGCTACAATACTTGGCCATGGCAATTGTGAGGCATGTAAAAGTGAGTATATCTTGAGTGATTGTGAGTTATTTTCACTACATTCACGTGTTTTCTTGATTTGATTGTTTTGCTTTATTGGGAACCATGGTCAACCAAGGAGTGGAGAATTGGGTTCCCACCGGGAACCCCACTACACCTTGCCTTGATAGACATGCTCACCGCCCTCTCTTCTCGAGTAGAAAGGCGTATGGATCTAATAGAAACTCAAATTGAAAGACTTTACCAGATGTACTATCCCATTACCTTTCCGTGTATTGCTAATGTTAATATTGAGAGTGTTCAAATACTAGTTGATCCTTTTGATGACCAAATCGATTCTTTTTGCAAGATCAATTTGTGCCCACATAGTGTTAACACTTGTGATGTGAATGATAGTACATTCTCATGTGAAGCTTGTAATTATCAAATTATTGGTGATATTTGTCCACTAATTGAGGAATTTTATGATGTGGTTAATGAGTCTCCATTTAGTGATGATGTTAATGTTGTTCGTTATTTGAACAAGTGTGACTCTTTGAGCATTTCCCTTTTAGATCCTATTACTTGTTTTGCTCATAGAGGTCACGTGAATTAAAATTCTTTGAATGATGACATTGTTCTTTTTGAGAATGATATTTCATGCTTTGCCTCTTCCTCTTCGTTTGATCGTTTTGTCTTAAAGTACAATAACTTATTTGATGATGATGAGATCACTTCTAATTTCGGGCATGGTGTTGTTCAACATGATAGTAATGTAGTTATTATCCATGAATATACCTTGTATATAACCTACTATGGGATGTTGACAAATAAAGTGATGTATGTGTTCCAACGTTTACTTCTTCTTTGAATGTCCCAATTCTAGATAATATGCATATTGATGTTCTTGAATCTAATGGCAATACTACATATGTGGACACTTTTAATGAAGTTACTTTTCCTGAAACCTTTCTTTATCAGTTAGTTGCTTATGATGATGCTCTTTTTTGTGTTGACGGCATTTCTTATGTGACAAGGGAATATAATGGGTCGATTGGTTGTTCCCTTTACAAAACTGGTTGGATAACCTTTTGTTTTGACCCTAGTGGCTCTTTGAATGTGTGTTCGTTCACACCGTACCATCTTGGCCTACCCAAGTTCTTAGTGCCTCACGTGAAAATTATTCCTTCAAGCAAAGAGTTGATGTTTGGCTATATCACATGCTTCCGCACCCTTGGTGTGTTGGTAGGTTTAGTTACACTTATGCTAACCCTCATGCTATGAGGTCCTTGTTGTTGTTTGTCTTCTCTATGCTTTTATAGTGTCTAGATTCGAGGATGAATCCTTTTCAATAAGGGGAGAATAATATAATCCAAGGTGTCTATATATGGATGACAGCTTTGGAGGGTGAAGGATGTACAGGAGAACAAGGTGGCCATATTGATAAAGAAGATGAGCTAATGTTGAAAATGATCATTCCTTGATTTCAAGAAAAAGGAAGGCAACCAAACAAGGACCTTATTCATTAAAGGTATATTTGTAATAGTCTTCCTTTTCCTTACTTAGTCTAAATAGGAGTTTTTTTAATTTTCATGGGAGATTTTGTTGATATGAGATTTTCATGATATGATGAATATTGACTTTGAATGTAGCATGCTTGTCTAAAGCTGTTATACCTCGAAAGCCCAAAGATCGGACCCGGGAGTTGAAATGGAGAAAACTGGAAATCTGGCACCAGGTCACTGAACGAGTCATTCTGTGACCCGTGGGGTAGACCAAGAGTCGTGAGGAGACTCGTGTGAGGTTCTGGGGTGAGTTGAAATTTTGGATTTTGGAAGTCCCACGGACCTGACCACGGGTCGTGGTTAGTCACCACAATTTGTGGGATGAGTCGTGGTTAGTGTATTGGAAATGGTTTGAGATTTTAGGTAGTGACGAGTGGTGACCACGAGTTGTGGTCACCATTAACAACTCTTTGGGTCCCCATGACGAGCCCCAGGTAAATCATTGGACAATGCACTCAATGATTGATGCCACGAGTCGTGGCCTTTGGAATGATTCGTCCAGTCCCTCGTGGGGGCTGCTAGTCAGTTATTTTATGCGAATTTAGTAAGGGCTTTTGTATAATTCCTATGATCCTAAGGCCTAAACTATGTTGTTCTAAGTTATGAATAATGAGTTTTAAGAGGTTTAAGTTTATTTTAGGCCATTCTTACTCATGCATGCAAAGTTAGAAAGTTTGAGAGGTGATCATCCTTGTTTACTTCAAGCTTTCCTTCAATCTTTCATTAGGCTTTCAAGCAGTGGTAAAAAATCAGATCCTCCCTAGGTACGTAGGGTTATGAATGGGTGAATCCATTCACACTCATGCCATATCTTTCTCTAAATCATAGAAATTCTTATGTTGATACTATGGGGTTTTAACCCTATTGCAATGAGATTTCTAATTCTCTACATGGGTATGATCTAAATGAGTTTTAATTATTGAATTATGAATCATGGGCAAGTTTTACATTGTTTTCCATTAAAATCATGTTTCAAGCTTTAAAATTTTAAATGCCCATTTATGAGAAGTTTATGAAAGTTGAGAGTTATGATGAATGTTCATGTATGATGAGATATTATTGATGAAAAGCATGTTTTCAAGTTACCCATGTTTATAATCTTTTTTTCAAGGGAATTGAGTATTTTCGAGCATGTTAAAGTATTGGGCAATGCCCACATGTTCAAGTAGGATTTATGATTTATGATATGAATTTCATGATTGATCAATTTATGACGTTGGCCGATTCATGGGCCCTTGATTCATGGATGAACATGTATTTAAATGGGGATTAAAGATGTTAATATTTATTTGTCCATGAATCTTATGAATGGTGTCTATGACTTACATACGAGCCCAATGTTCATGTTTTTGGCAGTAGTGTCTAGCACCGAGTAGCCCGGCATTCAAAGGACTATGCTGGTGTCTCATAATTATGTGCCACTGTAGGTTCATATTGATACATTATGATGCTAATAGATCCCCTCTTTTGTGATATCACATACTGCACGTCCCTTGCCTGGCAAGCCTAGGACGACTCTGCCCACATCAGTGAAATAGTTAGGGCATAATGTAAGGCTCCACATGATGGTGTCAGTTATGATGAGTCCTCCCATTGTTCCTCATGATTTATGCATGGTTATATTCATATTATTTTGGATCAAGTTATGTTTAATGAAGCTTTTCTCCTATTATTATGATTTGATAGGTTTATAAATATTTTGAAAACCTTGAGCCTTATGTTGCATTATGATATTTATGTTATGAGCATGTTGTCCTACTCTTATGAACTTTTATGTATTTTAAATGTCCGTTTCACTTACCTTACATACTCGGTACATTCCACGTATTGACCGCATACTTTATGTTGTATCGTTTCATGATACAGGCTTCGATCTTCAGACCCAACACCGTCATTAGCTCGTTCCTGGAGTTAGCATCCAGTTCATTGGTGAGTACTTATTTCTCAAGGACACGTTGATAACAATTATCCTCTATGCTCAGTTTTCCAGACTTGTCGGGTTAGTTGGGGGTGTTGTCTCATCAACCCATCAGATATGTTAGAGGCTTTCAGACTACATGTAGTATCCAGCTGTCATGCATGAAGTGTATTTTGTTTTCTATGTTATATCATCATTATGCTTCCGCTATGTTATTATGTTGAGTATTCCGCTACATTTGATTGAGTTAGATGTATGTTCTCGAGGCTCCTTGTCCCGTGTTGTGATCCGGGTCTATGTTCAGATCATGACAAACTTGGTATTAGCGGCATAGGTTCAAAGTGTCTTAGGGTGTCTTAAAGCCGCTTTGAGTAGAGTCTTCTTCATGGGTGTGAATCATGCCACACTAATGGCGATGAGGCTACAAGACGTTTAGGAAATGTCCCCTTCTTTCATAATCTATGTCGTGCGATGAAATGTATAACTATCCTTCTAACTCGTGCTATTCACGATTGCAGAATCATGGCTCCCCACAAAGTTAACGGTAGAAGAAATGGAAATGGAAACGGGCACGAGGATGGAAACAGAGATGGGAGTTCGGTTGTCAAGAACTACACGCAAGTGCACATGGTCGAACAAGTAGTAAAGTGTCTTATTTCAAGCCAAGTATCGATCCCACAGGGACTGAACTACGGTATTAATTAACTTCAGCGTCAGTGAACGATATCTCTATGAATGCAGACAACAAAATAAATAATGTTTTAAGAGTTAAAGTTTACTAAGTAATGAGAATCTAAGTCAAGATTATAATTTGAGTCTGAACAATAGCAATGAACAAGCTGAGGTTAAGACAAACATGCAGGGATGTAATTTATCAATTTAATTCAGCTAATCTTCTCTTCGGTTTCTAGTTAGGAATTTATTTCCTATGGATTGAATCTTTCGACTCCTACCCAATTTAAGAATCATGATACCTTAATCTACATTTATGTGATATTAGAATTTCATGCTCTAGCCATACATAACTGATTACATAATTGACTAATAAGACTTTCAGATATATTTCTATTCTGAATGTAAATCTTTTCTCAATTTTTACAGCTAAGAAAAGATCATATCCTACCAATTCACATCTGTCCAATTTCTTTCCTTTTCAAAATCAAAATTAGATTTCTAGATATACATTAACATTGGCCAAACATTAATGCAGTAAAAACAAGAATTGATAGAACAACCATTGAAGAAAAGATGAAAACTAAAATGATCAACAATTACATTCCTCTACAATTATTCTTAACCTCAGCAAGAAGTGAATTAGCCACTTATTTGTGGATTACACATCTTCAAATAAGTAGAATTCATACAAACAATTGAGATTAAAGAGAAAGAGAAAGAGAAGAACCCTAGAATTTTCGTCCTCTCAACTGCCTGTAACCCATGTTCTTGCTCAACCAAGTCAGAATGTTTAAAATAAAACCTAAGTGTGTTATTTATACTATTAAGAATTTTTCCCAGAATAACAAGCAATGTGGCACAGAGTGTATTGCGGAGCACTCCCTCCGTGCCACAGTGGTATCGCGGACCCTCACTGGAAATCGGCTCCCATGTGATTGCACCTCAACGTGACACGGAGTGCATCGCGGAGCACTGCCTCCGTGTCACAGAGTTAAAGTGAACCTCCACTGGAATTTAACATAATTAATTCATCCGAGGCAGAATGCCTCCGCGATAGTAGTGTGACACGGCTCCATCGGGGAGCCCTTATTTTTGCTGCTTTCCCTTGTCAACTTCCACTCCTTGTTTCCAAGTCCATTCCCGCACTTCACCAACATATATATTAGCTTCCAAAATTTCCTTTTACCTACAAAACAACACTAATAATATTGGTTAGTATAAATTCACATTTAACTAAGAATTACATGAGAATGTACACATAATGATAGATAAACAAGTATAAATGAAGCATTTGAGTATCACTTGGGCATGAGAATTACATTTCAAATTTATGCATGTATGTTATAAGTCAGCTTCGTCACTAGACGATGGTTCGGATTCGTTGAAAAATGATGGAGAGCATATGTATATTTTTGGGAGTAGTGTCTAGTACCGAGTAGGCTAAGGGTCAGTCTACCATATGCCTCAGAACTATGTGCCAATATAGGTATGTTCAGATTATTTGGGACCTCCCTTGTGAGCTTCCCTGCCCCCAAGGGGCTATCAGCTTGATATTGATATTATGGTAGCGTCCTTAGCCCTGGAAAGGCTTTGGACGGCTCTGCCCAGTTGAGAGTAATAGTCGGGACCACATAAGCTCTATCGTAGAGATGTCGGTTATATGAAGAGTCTCACATTATTCATCATGATTTCAGTTATGTTTGATCATCAGTCATGTTATTATGTTTTTAGCAGGTTTGAACCAATGTTCAGTTTTACTTATGATTACTACTTTTCATCTTTGGGTCATTCAATTCAATTATGATATTTAGTTATGTTTAGATCATAATTTAAAAAAATAACATGCGAGCCTTACTCTCAGAATCTTATCTTGATTATGCTTTTACGATATGCATGACTTATGATTTTATTTACTTAGTGGCTTTAATTACCTTACATACTCGATACGTTTCACGTATTGAGCACATACTCTATGATGTATCGTTTCGTGATACATCTCGAATATTTAGGCTCAGTCCCGCTGTTAGCTAGACTCTTAGTATTAGCACATCCCCGTCTCAGTTGGTGAGTCCTTATCATCCAAAGGCCCTTTCTCAGTTGTATTTAGTATTATCAGTTTTAGACTATAGAGAGTTAGTTGGGGTCTTGTCCCATCAACTCTTCAGTAGTAGAGGCTTTTCAGACATATCATGTATTCAGTTTAAACTTTGTGTTATGTATTCAGATGCTATGATATTTTCAGACTTCCGCTTTTATCTACGTTGAGATTTAGATTTCATGTTCATGACATGGGTCGACTTGGAGACTCTCAGGGTTTCTTGTCCCGTGTCTTAATCTGGGCCTATATTCAGATCGTGAAAAACTTGGTATTAGAGCATTAGGTTTTGAAGTGTCCTAGGGTGCTTGAAATCCGCGTTAAGTAGAGTCTTTTACATGGGTGTGAAGCGCGCCATGCTTATGAAGAAGAGGCTATGAGACGTGTAGGAAATATTCCCTTCTTTTATGATCTAAGTAGTGCGATGAAATGTCTCTCTACCCTTCTAGCTCATGCTATATGCATTTGCAGAATCATGCCTCCTCGTCGAGGTAACGAAAGGAAAAATGGGAATGGAAATGGCCATGAGAATGGAAATGGGATGGGAACCAATAGGCCCCACTAGCACATGAGGATCATGTACCCGAGTAGATTGCCCATGTTGAGTTCAAAGATACCATTCATATGCTAGCTCAGGCTTTGACCACCCAAGTCAACCAACAGGCGGTAGCGCATGTCCCTTAAAATGGGAATGCGGTAGCGGCGAGAGTTAGAGATTTTTTGAGGATGAACATCCAGAGTTTCTTTGATCAAAAAGGATCCACATGAATTTATTGAGGAAGTTCTAAACATAACCCAGATTGTGGGGGTGACTAGGGATGAGTGCGCCGATCTAGCCTCATATTAGTTGAAAGGGGTTGCGCATATTTGGTTCAAGCAGTGGAAAGATATTAGGGCAGTTGGAGCATACCCTATTGGTTGGGATGAGTTTCACACCACATTTCTAGATTGATTCTTCCCTCGTGAGATGAGGGAGATTAAAGCATCCGAGTTTGTGAACCTGAGGCAAGGAAAGATGATAGTTCAGGAGTATGCCTTGGAGTTCACTCGTGTGTCCAAGTATACACTTGAGATGGTGACAGATTAGAGAGCCCGAGTGAGTCAGTTCGTGCATGGGATAGCATATTAGTTGGTCAAAGATTGCCGGACCATGATACATCATTAGGACATTGACTTTCCTCAGGTAGTTCTGTATGCCCAGCAGATGGAGGCAGTATAGGTAAATGAGTTGGAGAGAGAGGCTAAGAGGGCTAGGACTGATAGATTCATATTCTCCCTGCAGAGACCTAGTCGGCACCACCAGCAGTCCTACCAGAGATCTTCAGCCCCAGCGCTGTCGGCTATAAGTATGCCATCCAAATCCAGGCGCGACAATAGGGGATGAGTATCAAGCTCTAGAGGTCAGGTAGGAAGCCCGCAGAGTCTAGTATTTTTATGTGTGGCAGGTATGGCCAGAGACACACGGGTCAGTGCATAGCAGGTTTGGATTCTTGTTATGGGTGTGGGAAGTCCGGACATATTCTTAGAGATTACCCAGCAGCCATACAGGGCCATTATAGGGTCCGAGGCCCAGCCTCTAGTTCAGTAGCTCCACCAGCACGCCCAGCTCAGCAGGGGGCATCTACTAGTGTGGATGGTGGTCAGCGCCAAAATAGATTCTATGCCCTAGCATCCCCTCAGGAGCAGGAGGTCTTTCTAGATGTAGTCAGCGGTATGTTACGAGTTTTCCACCTTGATGTATATGCATTGTTAGATCCCGAGGATACTTTGTCTTTTGTGATGCCCTATGTTTCTAGTAATGTTGGAGTCAGTCCTGAAATCCTATCAGAACCATTATCGATCCCTACTCTAGTCGGTAATTTAGTTATAGCTCGAGGGGTATATAGGAATTTCCCTGTCACAGTCCTTTAGAAAGTCACCTCAGCAGATTTAGAAGAGTTATCCATGACTTATTTTTATGTTATCTTTGGCATGGATTGGCTACATGCATGTTATGCCTCAGTCAATTGTAGAACTCATGCATTAGAGTTCAAATTTCCTGGTAATCCAGTCCTAGAGTGGAAGGGTAGTTCAGCTATGCCTATAGGTCGCTTAATTTCCTACCTTAAGGACAGAAAGATGATTTTTAAGGGTTGTGTGTACCACTTAGTTAGGGTTAAGGATGCTACGTTCGAGACCTTGACTATCTAGTCAGTTCTTGCTATGTGTGAGTATCCAAAAGTGTTTCCACATGATTTATTGGGTATTCCTCCCAAGAGGGAAATCGACTTCAATACTGACCTTCTTCCTGATATGCACCCTATATCTATTCCTCCTCACAGAATGGCTCCAGCAGTGCTAAAGGAGTTGAAGGAGCGGTTGAAAGATCTTTTAGAAAAAGGTTGCATCAGAACTAGCAAATCCCATGGGGTGCACCAGTTCCCTTTGTCTGAAAGAAGGATGGTTTCCTTCGGATCTGCATTGATTACCGACAACTGAACAAAGTTACCATCAAGAATAGGTATCCCCTCCCTAGGATTGATGATTTATCTGACCAGCTTCAGGGTACTAAGTGCTTTTCGAAGATACATATTAGGTTCGAGTACCTTTAGCTCATGGATTGGGAGAGTAACATTCCAAGACAACCTTCAGGACTCGGTATGGTCATTATGAGTTTGTAGTTATATATTTTGGACTAATGAATTCTCTTATAGCTTTTATTGGTTTTATGAACAGGGTGTTCAAGCCATACTTGGATATGTTGGTGAGTGTGTTCATAGATGACATCCTTATATATACTCTCGGAGCGAGGTATAGCATGTTGCTCATTTGAGGGTGGTGGTACAGACTTTTAAGGATCGCCAGTTGCATGCTAATTTCAACAAATGTGAGTTCTGGTTGAACTCAGTGGCATTTTAGAGTCATGTGGTGTCAAGTGAGGGTGTACAGGTGGACTCTCAAAAGATAGAAATGGTGAAGAATTGGCCTAGACCTGTTAGTACTTCATATATCAAGAGTTTCTTGGGTTTATCTGGCTATTATTGGAGGTTTGTTGAAGGGTTTTCATCCATTGTAGCACCGTTGACTATATTGACCCAGAAGAATGTGAAGTTTAAATGGTCGGAGGCTTGTGAGAAGAGCTTCCAAGAGTTGAAGACTCGACTCACCTCGGCACCTGTGTTGACCCTTCCCGAGGGTATTGATGGGTTTGTGGTATATTTTGACACCTTGAGGATAGGCCTTGGTTGTGTATCGATGCAGCACAGTAAAGTTATAGCTATGCTTCCAGAAACCTGAAGGTCTATGAAAAGAATTACCCGATTCACGACCTCGGGTTAGCAGCGGTAGTGTTTAGCTTGAAGATCTGGAGGCACTATCTATACAGGTCCATGTGGATGTGTTTACGGACCACAAAATCCTACAGTACGTGTTTACCCAAAAGGATCTAAATCTACGTCAAAGAAGGTGGATGGAGCTTTTGAAGGATTACGATATGAGTGTCCTTTGTCATCTGGGAAAAGCTAACGTGGTGGTAGACACTCTTATAAGGCTTTCTATGGAGAGTGTGTCCCATGTAGATGAGGAAAGGAAAGAATTAGAGAAAGATATACATCAGCTTACACGGCTAGGAGTCCTTCTTGTTGACTCGACAGATGGAGTTGTCATTGTTCAGAATGGGTCAGAATCTTCCTTGTTAACCAAAGTTAAAGCTAGGTAAGAAGGGGATCCTATTTTGGTAAAGTTGAAGGAAGCCATTCAGAATCAAAAGGTAGAAGTCTTCTCCAAAGGGGGAGATGGTGTGATTCGAATCAGGGTTGTTTATGTGTATCAGATGTTGATGAATTGAGGGAGCGGATGTTGCACAAGGCTCATGGTTCTAGATATTCTATATATCCAGGTGCCACCAAGATGTATTGTGACCTATGGGAAATCTATTGGTGGAATGGCATGAAGAAGGACATAGTAGAGTTTGTGGCTAAGGGTTCAAATTGTCTACAGGTGAAGGTTGAGCATCAAAGACCTGGGGATGTTCTTTAAGATATTAGTATCCCTATTTGGAAGTTGGAGGAAATCAATATGGACTTCATTACAGGGTTGCCTCGCACTCGTCGATAGTATGACTCTATTTCGGTGGTTGTAGACAGGTTGACAAAGCTAGCTCATTTCCTACCAGTCAAAACCACCGATTCAGTGGAGGATTATGCTAAGTTGTACATTCTGGAGTTAGTTCGGTTTCATCGATTGCCCTTGTCCATCATATCATATAGAGGTACGCAGTTTACCTACCAGTTTTGGAGATAGTTTCAGAAGGGACTTGATACTCAGGTCAAGCTTAGCACAACCTTTCACCCATGGATAGATGGCCAGGTCGAGCAGACCATTAAGACTCTCTAGAATATGTTGAGAGCGTGTGTGATTGATCTTAAGGGTAGTTGGTATGATCATTTGCCTCTCATTGAATTTGCATATAACAACAGCTACCATTCAAGCATTCTGATAGCTCCGTTTGAGGCTCTATAAGGGAAAAGGTGTAGATTACCTATTGGTTGGTTTGAGGTCGGTGAAGCTACATTGGTAGGTCCAGATTCAGTTCATGAGGCTATAAAGAAGGTTCAACTTATAAGGGAAAGACTGAAGACAGCTCGGAGTTTCCATAAGTCCTATGTAGATGTGAGAAAAAGAAAATTTGAGTTTGAGGTCGATGATTGGGTGTTTCTGAAGGTGTCTCCTATGAAGGGGGTGATGAGGTTCAGGAAGAAGGGGAAACTCAATCCCTATTATGTTGGTTCATACTGGATTGTGAAACAGGTTGGCAAGGTAGCATATGAGTTGGAGTTGCCTTCAACATTGGCTTCAGTTCATCCAATTTTTCATGTATCTCTCTTAAATAAGTGTTTTGGTTATCCAGCTCTGTTATTCCAGTGGAGAGTGTAGGTGTGAAGGATAGTCTTAGCTGTGAGGAAATTTCGGTGGAAATACTTGATTGTGAGGTTCAAAAGCTAAGAAACAAGGAAGTAGCCTAAATAAAAGTTTTGTGGAGGAACCAGCATATTGAGGGAGCTACGTTGGAAGCCACAGCAGATATGATAGCTAGATACCCGTATCTTTTCCCTGCCAGCACAATATCCAGCTTGAGGTACCAGTTTCCTCCCTAGTACTCTATTTAGTTTCATGTTCAGCTCATGTGCCCAGTTTCTTTCATGTCAATGTATGTATGTATAATTCAAGAATTCAGTTCAGTCATATAATTCAGTCTGGATCAGTCACTCCATTAGTTTTCAGCTTAAATGTTCAATATTTGAGTATGATGATTGCCTTTCTCAGTTTTTCACTAGATTTCCCACATTCGAGGTTGAATGTTCCTAAGGGGGAGATATTGTAATAACCCGAAAACCCTAAGATTAGACTCAGGAGTTAAAATGGAGAAAATAGAGTTTTCTGCACCAGGTAACAGGACGAGTTGTCCAGTGACCCATGGGGTGTACCATGAGTCGTTGAGTGACTCGTGGGGAGGAGTTTGGACTGGGTTGAAATTTTAAGTTTTGAGGTGACCACGAGTCCTAGTTAGCACCATGATCTGTTATGTGGGCTGTGGTCAAGAGTGATTGAAGGTTGAAGGAGTTTATGCAGTGTTTATAACGACTTGGTCACCATGAGTCGTTGGGTAGACCATAAGTCATGGTGTCCCACATGGTGACCCTCAAAAGGCAGGATTCCAGTTCTGGCAATGATTTGAGACCACGAGTTGTGGTGTTGGACAGAGTCGCTAGTCCCTCGTTGGGACTGGCAGTGAGTATTTTCCTGCGAAATTATTAAGGGCTTTTCTGTAATTCCTAAGTTCCTAAGACCTATACTACGCCGTTTAAAACCCATAAAGGTGTGTCTTAAGAGGGGTAAGTACATTCTAAACCTATTTTGTTCCATGTATGCAAGCCTAGGGGTTCTAAGGGGTGATAAAGCTTAGATTCTTCAAGTTCTTCCCAAAATATTCCTTTCGGTTCTCAAGAAGGTTGTGAAATAAGAATTCTCCAGGTATGTGGGGTTATGAATGGGTGTAATCATCCACACCCATGCTCACTCTCTCTTCAATTCATGAAATTCTAGTTGATGGATCAATAGGCTTTTAACCGAACATATGAATTCTCTAAGTGTCAATCATAGGTATGATCTATGCATGTTTCTAATGTTGAATTATGATTAATGGGCATATTTTACAATTTTTCCAATTATTTATCATGTTTTCAAGTTTAATAAACTACGATGCCCATCCATGAAAGTTCATGAAAGTTGAGATCTATGATATATGTATTCTAACGTGATGAGATGTATATTATCAAAGTATTATTTCGAATTACCCATGTCCATGTTCATATTTTTGAAGGATCAAGACAGTGTCAAGCATGTTTAAGTATTGGGCAAGCCCATATGATCACGTATGTTTCATGATTTATCTAAACTTCATGTATTAGCTTACCACATGAATTTTAGAGTCTAGACTCCCACTATTTTTAGCTTGTGGTACGGTTTGAGCCCAAGGCTCCTCATGTTATGATTTTAGATTTATGCATGTATGTTCTGAGTCAGCTTCGTCACTAGATGATGGTTCAGCCTCTTTGAAAAATGATGGACAACATATGCATGTTTTTGGGAGTAGTGTCTAGAACTGAGTAGGCTAAGGGTCAGTCAACCCTATGCCTCAAAACTACGTGCTAACGTAGGTATGTTACATATTATTTGGGACCTCCCTTGTAAGCTTCCCTGCCCCCAAGGGGCTATCAGCTTGATATCGATATCATGGTAGTTTCCTTAGACCTGGTAAGGCTTTGGACGGCTCTGCCCACTTGAGAGTAATAGTCGAAACCATGTAAGCTCTATCGTGGTAATGTCAGTTATATGATGAGTCTCCCATTGTTCCTCATGATTTCAGTTATGCATGTTCATTAGTCATGTTATTATGTTTTTAGCAAGTTTGACCCAATGTTCATTTTTACTTATGATTACTAGTTTTCATCTTTGGGTCATTCGATTCAGTTTTGATATTCATTCATGTTTAGATCATAATTTAAAAAAATAACATGCGAGCCTTACTCTCAGAATCTTATCTTGATTATGCTTTTACGATATGCATGACTTATGATTTTATTTACTTAGAGATTTTACTTACCTTACATATTCGATACATTCTACATACTGACCGCATTCTCTGTGTTGTATCATTTCATGATACATGCTCGGATATTCAGGCTCAGTCCCGCCGTTAGCCAGATTCTCAATATTAGCACATCCCCATCTTAGTTGGTGAGTCCTGATCTTCTGAGGGCCCTTTATCAGTTGTATTTAGTATGTTTAGTTTCAGATTATAGTGAGTTAGTTGGGGTCTTGTCCGATCAACTTGTCAGTAGTAGAGGCTTTTCAGACATAGCACGTATTCAGTTTCAACCTTGTGTTATGTATTTAGATGTTATGATATTTTCAGACTTTCGCTTTTACCCATGTTGAGATATAGATGTCATGTTCATCGATGAGTCAACTTGACCTCTCGGTGTTCCTTGTCCCGTGTCTCGATATGTGCCTATGTTCGGATTGTGACAAAAATAGTTGAATCAAATGTCAATAAAAAGTCAAAACCTAAACCATGGGAGTCAACATTGTATCTTTGATATATTTCTAGGTTGCTTATACTCACACAAGTTCAATTCCATATTCAATTTCTAAATCCAACAACCAATTGACCTTCAAGTTAATCAATTACACTTTCCTAATTGAAGACTAAGAATTTCCCAAAAAGTTCAATTCCAATCCATGAATCCAAGCATGATGATCTATGGATATTCCATCACAATTGCGGAAGTCATCTAACCCAAACCCTTTGATAAAATCAAACCACCACTTTGCAAATACGAAACTCATCAGCCCAAAAAATTCCTAAATAATCATATGAGCCTATAGGAACCTTCAAACCTTGAATTTGAACTTGTTAACCAAAAATATTAATGTTAGTCAACTCTTAACTTCACAAATAACTTGTTTTAGTTCAAGCATTTTGAAAATGTAACACCCCAAAAGTTCCTAAGGCAAAACCCCAGACTTAGCATGAAAACCAAAAAATTTTACCTCAGAACAACCCAATAAACGAGTCGTTCAGGAACAATGACCTGTCAGAAGAGTCACTATTAGGTTCTGAAAAATTCTCCCTCAAGTACCAATGAGACATAGAATGACTCATTTTATGAAGTAACGAGTCTTCATGTCGTCCATTGTGACCAAGTCCAAAAACTTGTCAAGTCCTTTACTGAAAGAACGAGCCAGACAATGAGTCATTGGTGGATATAAACAATCATCCTATTAAGCCATGGAATGAGATCTAAAAGGTGTTAAAAATCCATCCAGTGAAAACGAGTGAAAACAATGACCCTTTGTTCCATCTAACAGGTCATTCTATCTATCCATTAGGAGAAGTTCAAAGGTTGTTCAAAATCCTTCTAGTGACCAAGACTGGATTCAACCATCCATTGTTCCATCTAATGAGTCGTCCTTTCCGTCCAATGGTCAAAATCCATAAATTGGGTTTCCAGGCCCAGGACCAATGACTGGTCCCAACGAGTCGTGGTCACAATTAATAACTCATTGTGTTACTCGTTGGATCATGACGACAGTTTTTCATACATTTTCTCCAGGGGAATTTTTGTAACTTTTTACTATTTTAATTCCTAAACTACATTGTATTGGGGTATCCTAGGGGGAATTTATAAGGACTAGTCGATATTCCTCCTTCATTCTTCCCTCACACTCTTAGAATTCCACCATAAGAACTCAGGCAGGCAGTTCAAGGCAAGAACTAGGGCTTCAACCTTCTTCATAGATTTTCGCGCTCCTTCTTCAGGATTTCTTCTATAGGTATGTGGGACTTCGTCAAGGGTTTTCTTCCACCCTTATGTCTCATTCTTAGCAACCCTATCTCTTGAAGTTCCTTATAATCCATGTTTTTGGGTAATCCTTCCAGGTGTTGAATTTCCTATCTTATTTATGCTATTGTGCTTCATAAATAGGGTATTCAAGAGGTAGAATATGAATTTCCATCTCGCATGATCCACTTCCTATATTTCTAGTTTTACATGTTTCCGAAGAAGTTATTAGAACCTATATGATGTTAATTTAGCTTGATCTATCAAACCTTATTTGATATTTCCCAGAATTTATCATTTGCAGTTATAGTATTTTTCATTCCTCTTAGCATGTAAGTGTCAACATTTGAACAGAAGTCGATATTTCAGTTTACTAGTATTTCCTTTATCAGTCAATCAGGTCCTTTAGGCTCTCAGCATAGTTTCAAATAAGTAGTTCTATCTTAGCCTTAGGAAATCATTTCGATCTAACAGTAAAGTTCAATGTTTATATATGTACATATGTTAGGTGTCTTTAGTGAAGAGTAGTACTTAGCACCGAGCGGGTAGGGGTTCAGTGTACACAGGTTCCCTGAACACGTGCCACCATAGGATTAAAATTGAATGGGTTCTACAGTTAATGATCACTTTGTCCAGTCACTGTACCCTGGCAAGGTACGGTAGACCCTATCAATGGGGAGTAAATATCGAACTCCATGTCAGGCACTCCTACAGTACAGTACTGTACAGTCTAGTCCAGTCTTTCAAATTTCAAATATGTTTATGTTGTACATTTTCATATTTATCAGCTCTTTATAGTATATTTTCATATTTACACACTCTTTAGTATTTATGATTTAGGCATGATTATTGTACATCGCATCAATCTAGCTTATGAACTATCAACATTTTATGTTTTATTTGTTATCTCGCATACTCAGTACATTTCAAGTTCTGACGCACACTTTCTATGATATTTCATTTTATGATATAGGCTCAAGTATCCAGCCTCAGCGTTGCGATTAGCTTTCGCAACGATATTGAGAAGCGTTATAGTGGTGAGTCCTCATCTTTCAAGGACCCGAGATGTTCTTTCTGTTTTAGTATCATTAGTCCAGTTTTCCAGAGTTAGAGCTAGTTGGGGGCTTGTTCCAACAACACATAGTTAGTAAAAGCTTTCAGATAGTGTGGTATTAGTTTTAGCTTATTTTCTTTATCAGTGTTTTTGACGAACATCCAATGTTTGCCAGACTTTATCTTTTCTCATAAAAGATTATTTTTAAACTTCAATAGCTTTTGCTTAGTTTTCTATTTAAATTCTAGAATGTAAGTAATATTCTATGCCATGGGTTTTCTTGGGATTACTTATGACCCTAAGTACCATGTCGCATCCAGGATGTAGACTCGGGTCATGAGAAACTTGGTATTAGAGCCTCAGGTTTAGAGTGTCCTAGGATGTCTAAAAGCCGCGCCAAGTAGAGTCCTTTTTATGGGTGTGAAGCGTGCCACACTTATGAGGAGGGGGCTATGAGGCATTTTAGGAAAGTTTCCTTTTCTTCATAATTCTTATTGTGTGTAGAGTATGAATCTCTAAAATAACCTTCTAACTCGTGCTTTACCATACTCAGTTAATGGTGCCTCCCAGAAGCGAAAATGGAAGGAGAACTGGTAATGCCAACCAGGAAGCCCTACCAGCTCCAGCAGCCCCTTAGGATGATCAGGTGAAACCTGCTGAATTCAAGGATGCTATTCAGTTGCTAGCTCAGGATGTGACAAATACGGTCAACCAGTATGGAGTTATACCTGCAAATGCGAGTGGACCTACAATTGCTGCTAGAGTCTGGGTATTTACTTGGATGAATCCCATAGAATTTCATGGGTCTAAGGTATATAAAGACCTATAGGACTTCATTGACTAGGTGTAGAAGATCACCCAAATCATGGGTGTTACCTCCGATGAAAGTGTAGAGTTGGCCGCCCATCTATCACGATCTGATAGGGGACCCAGATCGTAGACACGGGACAAGGGACCCCCAGAGACCCCAAGTCAACCCATGACATAAGCATTCACTGTATCATTCAATAAACATGAAGGAAACATAAATATAACTCAGCAGAAGTCTAATTTAGCATAAAAACAGAGTAAACATCTGAATTGAATGCATGTCTAAGTCTGAATAGCCTATAATCTGGACGAGCTGATGGCACAACACCCCCCAACTAGCTTGGAAATACTGAAACTGAAAGTACACTCAAAATAACTGAAGGTATAGTCCTTGGAGGATGAGGACTCACCAAGAAAGCAAATGTTAGCTCTGATAGGCAGCTATGAATAGGGCTAAACCTGAGAACCCGATCCTGCATCATGAAATGATGCAGCATAGAAGGTATGCGGTCAGTACGTGGAATGTACCGAGTATGAAAGGTAAGTAAAGCCTCTTTAGTAATAATATCAGCTAAATCCAATCATACATATATATAATAAACTTTGAGAGTAAGTAGAAGAACACATGCATTAATTCTGAAATAAAACTTTATCATAACGTGCTCATGCATGGCTCTAGAACATCATGGCTGACTCAAATGACTCAGAGCTAAATCATAACATTTATTTCAAAAGTTGAACAATGAGTCAAACCTTGCTTTTCGAAAATGCATGCATAAGACAATCATCATGAGTAATGGATGTGCAATTTCAAATGATATAGACAATGGGAGACTCGTCACTTAACCAACATACCACGATAGAGCTTACGTGGTCCCAAATATCACACTCAACTGGGTAGAGCCATCCATAGCCTTGCCAGGGGGACGACCGATACCATGATATCGCTATCAAGCTCAAAGGGCCAACTGGGCCGGGGATAGCTCACAAGGGAGGTCCCAATAACATAATAGAATAAACCTATATTGGCTCGTAGTTCTGGGGCATAGGGTTATTGACCCTTGGCCCGCTCGGTGCTAGACTCTTCTCCTAAAACATGCAATTCTACATCGTATAAATATGAAGCTCAACATCGTCTAATGACGAATCTCAACATGAAATCATGCATAAACTCAACATCGTATGAAATGAGGCTCAACATTGTCAATTGACAAAGCTCATTATGAAATCATTCATGCATTAGATATCATATGAATATGAAGCTCAACAATGTCATCTCGACAAAGCTTAGAATAGAACCATGCTTAGACTCAACATCATGTGAAATGAAGCTTAATGACATCATACATCTCAATTATGAAATTCATACATATGAGTGTTCGGTCTGTTTGGTATAACTACACGCAAGTGCACGTGGTCAAACAAGTAATAAAGTGGCTCAAGTAAGCCAAGTATCGATCCCATAGTGACTGGACTAAGGTAGCAATCTAATCAAGTGTCAATAAACTTTAACTCTAAATTGCAGACAATATTGTGAAGAAGATTTTGATATTTTGTTTCCTAATTTTATACTAAGTCTAAAATGAATATACAATTTGAGTATGAACTATAAGTATGAGCATGCTGAGGCTAAAATGAAGATGTAGAGAAATAAATTATCGATACAATTTGATTAATCTTTCCTTCAGTTGCTAGTCAAGAATTATTGCCTATGGATTAAAACTCTCGTATTCAACCCAACTTAAGAATCATGAACCATCCACCTACATCTCTGTGATAAAAATAAATTCATGTTCTAGCCAAACAAAACCAATTCCTTAATTGACTAATACGACTTTCAGGTATATCTCTATCCTGAAGGTAAATCAATTCTCAATTTTCCCAAACTAAGAAAAGATCATATCCTATCAATTCACAACTTTCCAATTTCTTGCTCTCTCGAGTGAAACCGGACTTTTTAGATATACATTAACATTGACCACACAGTAATGCAGTAAGAAAAAGAATCAATAGAACAACCATGGAAGAAAAGATGAAAAACCAATTAATCAATAATTACATTTCAACACAAATGTTCTTAACCTCAGCAAGAAGGGAATTTAGCCACTCATTTGTGGATTAAACATCGTTAAATGAGTGTTAATCATACAAGAAATTGAAATAAAGAAGAAAGAGATAGAGAAGAACCCTAAGATTTTCATCCCCTCAAGTGCCCGTAACCCACGTTCTTGCTCCACCAAGTCAGAATAATTAAAAATGAACCTAAGTGTTCTATTTATACTAGTGGAAATGTTTCCCGGAATAACAAGCAACGTGTCACGGAGTGCATTGCGGAGCACTGCCTCCGTGACACGCCACCAACACAGACCCTCACTGGAATTCGGTCGTCCAAGTATTAAAGCCCAACGTGGCACGACATGCAACGCGGGGCTAGGCAAACGTGCCATGGCCCCAACGCGCACCTTCACTGGAAGTTGGCATAATTTCAGCATCCATGCAGAATGCATCCGCGATGGCAGCGTGACACGGCTCCATCGTGGAGCCCCTTTAATTCGTTCTTTCCTTGTGCTTTTTTCCTTGATAGTTTCCGAGTCCAATCCCGATTTCTCTCAACATGCATCTTAGCTTCATAAAATTATATTTTTCCTGCAAAACCACGCTAATCATATTGGTTAGTATAAATTCACATTTTATTACAATTCACATGAGAATGTACAAACATCGATAGATAAACAAGACAAAATGACACCTTTGAGTATCACTTGGGCATATAAATCTACCCAAGATCAATGAGAAGCTTTATTATAACAAATACCACAAGCTCAAGAATAGTGGGAGGATTTACTCCAAAATCATGTGGTAAGGCTACTTTAGAAATATCACTTCATTATCATCAACATAAGGACCTTGAACAAAACCTTATCATGCTTGGACCCATTCAATTCATTTGAAAACATTATAATTTGGGAGATTTCACTCCAAAACAAGTAAATAAATCAATTCGAGAGAAATAATCATCCCTACGCAACATTGGGCACTACCCAAAGCTTCATTATACTTGGTTCAATTCAACCTTCTTTGAAAACATTATCAATATCATGGGTAAGTTTGAAAACATGCTTTTCATCATCTACTCCATCATCATCACATCATATAAGAGACTCCCCACACATGGGCGTTTTAGATTCAATTTTTAAAAAAATATTTTTTAAAGGAAAATTAAGTTAGAATCTGCCCAAGATCGATAAATCATCAAATCAACTCAATTAATCATGCCCATGAGTAGAAATGTAAGAATCATGCAATTGAATGAAAACTCATACTTGACCATCACAAATTAATCACAAATTGATAGGGAATGGGCATGGGTGTGGAAGAAAGCACCCACTCATAGCCTTATATACCTGGGATTGAATAACCTTATCTCTTCCTAATTACCCAGCTGAGATTTCCCTTGATATCCTTGAATTTCTCTTCACTCCCCCCCTCCCTCAAGCTCTCACCCTTGCATGCATGAAGAAAATGGCCTAGATGGGTCTTTCTCAACTTAAAACCCTCTAGTAT
Source organism: Datura wrightii (assembly GCA_035772735.1). Lineage (NCBI taxonomy): Eukaryota > Viridiplantae > Streptophyta > Magnoliopsida > Solanales > Solanaceae > Datura > Datura wrightii. The sequence continues at coordinate 32,263,089 of JASDFA010000006.1, forward strand.
AAGCTCAAAACGACGTAATATAGGCCCTTAGAACTTAGGAATTATGAAAAAGCCCTTACTAAAATCACTTGAAATAACTGTCAGGGGGTCCTAACGGATGACCTGACGACTCATTACTAGGGCTCACAGTCCGTTGGTTCACCAGTCATGTACATTGCCTCATCTCTCAAGAAATTTCCATTGGCTTGGTAACGGCCCACCTAACGGGTCGTTAGAACTGACGATGAGTCATTGGATGCCATCCATCAAGTACACTGGATAAGGTTCACTGTCCTTTTCTAGGAACACCCCACGACTGACCTGACGACTCGTGGTGTCTGACAATGAGTCGTTACATCGGCCCGTGAGGACCTCAAGTCCTCCATTATCCCAGGCTTTCCCCAAGAGCACTTGACGACTCGTTTGGCCTCTTCATGATTCGTTAAGTGACCCATTCTGCAACTACTACAACATTTTCCAGTTTTTCTCCCGATTCACTTTCGGGTCCGATTTTTAAATTCCCATGGTATAACACTATCAAATGGAAGGAGTGGACCAGATATGATATAGATAGTAGACAGAAGGGAGATAGGTTGTTTCGGGCCCGTTGAAGTGAGACATGTTAGTCGTGTTTCCAAACAGGTTCTTTCCCCGAGAGTTAAGGGAAGCAATGGCCGCGGAGTTTGTCAATTTGAACTACATGACAGTGCAGAAGTATGCCTTAAAGTTCACTCTACCATCATAGTATGCTACGGAAATGGTTGTTGAGCAGAGGGCTCACATGCTCAAATTTGTGAGTGGGGTCTTTGACTTGGTGGTTATGGAGTGCATGATTGCCATACTCATGAACGATATAGACATCTCCAGGCTTATCATCCATGCACAAAAAATAGAGGTGAAGAAGCTGAAGGAGATAGAAATGGAAAGTAAAAGGGAAAGAATAGGTCAGTTTGAGTATTCGCAGAAGAGGTTGGGCGGTGGTAGTCCCCCACAACAACAACAGAGACCTCTAGCACCCTCTTCTGCTATTTCTCCTTCTTCCAGGCATAATAAAGATCGAAGTGGTGGAGCATCAGGATCCCAGTATCAAAGCCACGTCTCTAGTAGCCACACTTTCCTAGCATGTCCTAAGTATGGTAAGAACCATCCGGGTGAGTGTCTTCTGGGAAAGGATGGTTGTTTTGGTTATGGCCAGTTGAGTCACACATGAGGATTGCCTGTCAGCAGGCAAAGGAAGGCCCAGTCTACTACATCTGTAGCTTCGCCAGTTTGCTCAGCTCAGCGGGGTACTACCTCAGGTGCAAGTGGTAGTTAGTGCCAGAACCGATTCTATGCCATATCCTGCTGTCAGGACCAGGAGAACTCACCTGACCTAGTCACAAGTATCTTACGTCTCTTTCAGATAAATTTTTATGCTTTACTAAATAAAGGAGGTACACTTTTTTTCATGACTCCTTATATTGCATTCTAGTTTGTATTAGTCCAGAAATTCTCTTAGAGCCATTTTCAGTCTGAAAACTGGTTGGTGAGTCAATTAGAGTTAGTCGGATATGCAGGAATTGTCTGGTCATAGTATTACATAAAGTCACAACATTTGATCTAGTAGAGTTATATATGGTCGATTTTGATCTCATTCTTAGAATGGACTATCTACACTCTTGTTATGCCTCAGTTGAATATAGAAGCAGAGTCATTAGATTCCAGTTTCCTAGTGAACCAATCCTAGAATGGAAGGGTAGTACTTCAGTGCCTAAGGGTCAGTTTATCTCATACCTTAAGGCTAGAACAATGACCTCAAAGAGGTACATTTATAACTTGATTAGGTTAAAGGATTCAAGTTCTGAAGCCCCAACTCTTCAGTCACTTCCAGTCATAAATGTGTTCCCAAATGTTTTTCCTAAAGATCTTCCCCAAGTCCCCCTCGAGGGGAAATAGACTTCGACATAGACCTTCTCCCAAATACCCGTCCTATCTCACTTCCTCCTTATAGAATGGCTCCAACTGAGCTTAAAGAATTAAAAGAACTGCTGAAGGACCTCTTATATAAGGGTTTCATTAGACCCAACATCTCTCCATAGGGTGCTCCAGTCCTATTCGTGCGAAAGAAGGATAGTACACTCAGAATGTGAATCAACTACCTTCAGCTGAACAAGATCATAGTCAAGAATAGATATCCTCTAAGAAGGATTGATGACTTTTCAACCAAATCCAGGGAGCTAATGTTTTTTCAAGGTAGATCTCAGATTTAGGATACCATTAGCTCGGGTTCAGAGAATATGACATTCCAAAAACAACCTTTAAAACTCAGTATGGTCACTACGGGTTTGTAGTTATGTGTTTTGGATTAACAAATGCTCTTGCATCTTTTATGGATTTAAGGAGCGAGCTATCAAGCCATATCTGGACATGTTCGTTATTGTCTTCATAGACGATATTCTGGTCTACTCTAGAACAGAGGAGGAACATGCAGACTACCAGAGAATAGTTTTACAGACTCTTTAGGACCATCAGTTGTTCGCTAAATTTATCAAGTGTGAATTCTTGCTAAATTCAGTGGTGTTCGTTAGTTATGTGGTCTCTAGTGCAGGTATTCAGGTGGATCCTCAAAAGATAGTGGCAGTCAAGGACTAGCCAAGACCCACTTCCTGCCAAACATCAGGAGTTTCTTGGGCCTAGCCGGTTACCACAGATGGTTCATAGAAGGATTCTCCTCTATTGCCTCCCCTTTGACCAGACTAACTCAAAAGAAGGTGAAGTTTCAGTGGTCGGATGTATTTGAGAAGAGTTTTCAGGAGTTCCAGAGTCGACTCACTACAACCCTAGTTTTTGACTCTGCTAGAAAGTTTAGATAGGTTTTTGATATGTTGTGATGCCTCCAGAATTGGTCTTGGATGTGTTCTGATGCAACATGGTAATGTGATAGCATATGCCTCCAGACAGCTCAAGAGTCATGAAAGAAATTATCCGACTCATGACCTGGAGCTAGTAGCGGTAGTATTTTCCTTAAAGATTTGGAAGTACTATCTTTATGGCATTCATGTAGATATCTTCACTGACAATAAAATCCTGCCGAATGTGTTCAGTTGGAAGGATTTGAATCTTTATCAAAGAAGATGGCTAGAATTATTGAAAGATTATGATATGAACATATCGTATAACCCAGGAAAAGCTAATGTAGTGGTTGATGTCCTCACTAGGATGTCTATGGGGAGTGTTTCTCATATTAGGAGTGTTGCTCATATTAAGGAGGGTAAAAAGGAGGTGGCAAAGAATTTTCACAGACTAGCTCCATTAGGAGTCTATTTGATTAATTCAGCAGAAGGTAGAGTTGTAGTCCAAAATGGGTCAGAATGCTCCCTTATAGTTGAGGTTAAGTCAGAGCAAGATGAAGACGCAATCCTACTAAAGTTGAAGGTAGCAGTCCTAAAGAAAGAAGTGGAAGCATTCCTCAAATAGGGAAATGGTGTGCCCTATAATACCCTGAAAGTCCCTAAGATCCGACCCGAGGGTTGAGCGGAAAAAGCAGGAAGAAATCTACATAAACCACAAAATAACTCGTCAGGTCACCCAACGAATCATGGATTGGCTCGTGATGGAATGTCAGGTAGTGAAGAGTCGTGATCAGGGGGTCTACATTGATGGTGCATCGAGTCGTGGTGTCACTTCATGACTCGTCAAGTGGGTCGTTGGCAGGATGGCTAATATTGGAGGTTGGATTCTAGTGAAGATAATTATTGAGAGCCGCGAGTCATCACTCATCTTAACGACTCATGATGTCCCTCGTTGGGACTGCAGTGTTCCTATTTTCTGAGATTAAGTATGGGCATTTCAGTAACTCCTAAGCTCCTAAGCCCTAAACTACATCATTTTAAGCTTTGTTAGGAGGGTTTTAAGAGGGTTTAGCCTATTCTAACCCATTCCCTTCCTATGCATGCAAGTTTAGATGATTTCATAGGAGATCAAGCCTCGAATTCTTCAATTTCTTGCCCAAACCTCTTGGGATTTCAAGGAAGAGTGTAGATTCAGCTTACACTGGTATGTAGGGCCATGAATGAGAGTTTTAATCCACTTTCATGCCCAAATTTCTCTTCAAAGTTTATGACTTCAAGTGTATGATCATATGGCGTTTTAACCCAAATTTATGAATTCAAGTGTATGATCATAGTCCCACTAAGTTTTAGCATGTTTTTATGATTCAATTCAATTTTATAAATTGGCTGACCATATGGTTTTGGAGTTTATACTCGTCTATTCAACTTATGGTATGTTCAGAGCCAGGTCTCACCATATTAAGATTTCAGATTATGCATATGGTTTCATTATCAGCTTCATTGAAAAAAGATGGTTTCATCTTTGTTGAAAAATGATGGTTCACCATCATTGAAAAATAATGGAGAGAACTTTGCATGTTTTTTAGAGCAGTGTTAAGCACCAAGCAGGCTAGGGGTTCATGAAAACCCCGAGTCTCAAAACTACATGCCAACATAGGATTTCACATATTACTTTGGGACCTCCCTTATGAGCTTCCCCTGCCCCTGATGGGCCTTCAGCTTGATATCAATATCATGGTAGTGCCCTTAGCCCTGGCAAGGCTTTGGACGACTCTACATACTTGAGTGTAATATTTGGGATCACGTAATCTCACTTGTGATAGTGTCGGTTATATGATGAGTCTCCCATTGTTCCTCATGATCTCAGTTATGCATGTTTATCAGTTATGGTACTATGTTTTTAGTAGGTTTGACTCAATGATCAGGTTATTAGTTTTACTTAAAAATCTTAATTTCAACTTTGTGTCATTTGATTTAGTTATGAGATCCAGTTTATGTCTATTCATGTTTTTAGATATCAGCATGCAACATTTATTCTCAGAATATTATAATGTTATGATATATGATATGCATGATTTCAGTTTTAACTTACTCAACCTGTTTCACTTACCTTGCATACTCAGTAAATTCCAAGTACTGACTGTATACTTGATGCTGTATCATTTCATGATACATGTCCAATGTTCAGACTCCATCCCTCCGCTAGTCAGTCTCCAAAGCTTTAATCCAGTTCTCCAATTGGTGTGTCCTCATCCTTTGAGGACCTTCAGTTAGTTGAGATATTTTATTTTCAGTTTCATACTTCTAGTGAGCTAGTTAGGGTATTGTCCCATCACTTTTCTGGTATATTAGAGGCTTTTCAGACATTGACTTGTAATTTCAGCTTTGGATTCAGTGTTATGATGTTACCGTTCGATAGACGTTTTGTTATTCAGACTTCTTCTATTTAAGAATTTTGTTATCATATTTGTTTATTATGATCTTTAGTTATCATGTTCATTTCATGGGTTGACTTGGAGCAATTTATGGATCTAGGTTCTGTGTCTCGATTCAGGGTCTCAGCTCGGGTCATGACAAACTTAGTGTCGGAGCATTAGGTTTTGAAGTATCCTAGGTTGTTAGATAGCCGCGTTAAGTAGAGTCTTTTTCTTAGGTGTGAAGCGTGCCACACTCATGAAGAAGAGGCTATGAAACATTTTATAAAACTTCCCTTCTTTCATAATTCTATCTCATGCTATGAGTTCAATTCTCTCGATTCCTCTAACTCTAGCTTTACGCATTTGTAGAATCATGCCTCCGCGTCATATGAATGGAAGAAGAACAAAAATGGAAATGTCCATGAGGATGGCAATGGAGATTTCATAAGGATGAACCCCCCTGAGCTCTTTGGGTCCAGAGTGGAGGAGGACCCACACAAGTTCATAGAGGAGATCCAGAAGATCTCCCAGACTATGGAGGTGAAGGGGGAGGAGTGTGCAGACTTAGCCTCCTATTAGTTGAAAGGATTCATTTATATATGGATAGGTAGTGAAAGGATAGTCGGGGAGTCAAAGCGGGCTCCGTTGTTTGGGATGAGTTTGTCACCGCATTCTTAGACCGATTCTTTCCCCGGCAGATGAGGGAAATCAAGGCATCCAAGTTTCGTGGATTTGAGATACAAAAACATGACCATTCAAGAGTATGCTCTAGAGTTCACCCGATTTTCCAAATATGTGCCAGAGATGGTGGCTGATCAGAAGGCTCAGGTGAGTAGATTGGTGAATGGGGTAGTGATAAGTCGGTAACATACCAACTCATTAGGCTTTTAAGCATGAACTTTATCTTAGTTTCTAAGTCTTTTCATTGGATTTTTTTCCCTTTTTCCTGTAAATGTTGAGGGTACCTATATTGAAGAGAAGGCGCATGAAATTGAGTAAACAAGATGAGATTCAAGTGGAGACTAGCGCTCCACCGGAGGACACCGGCGAAACACCAGTCGACTGCAGGCACCCACTAGAATGAGGAAAAATTGCAATCGACAGCTTGCAGAACAGCAGCAGATGAACCGCCAGTGCCATCACTGAAATGCTCTAGATTTCACTGGACAACAGATGAGATCAACCAGCGGCTCGCGGATGGACACCGACAAATCGCCAGTGACTCGCAAGTGAAAGACGCCTGAAAAGGGCAAAAATGTCTAGCCCCGAAAAAGAGGAGAATGTTATGACCTACTTTTGTACATATTCTAGAAAAGTACTCTGAACAAATAGCATTATTATTTCCCATAACTTTTGGAAGAGAGATTTGCATTGAAAATAGAGTTTTGAATATTTCTTTTTCATCTTCATCTTCTTCGGCAAGGTATATCCACCATTGTAGAAACATTTTGAGCTTTATTGTGTTTACTCTTAGTTATGAAATTTTTGAGTCTATTGATAAATAAGCTCTTGTGTTTCTCAATTATGAGTAGCTAAATTTATAGCTAGAGGTGAGTGATGATAGGTATTTGATTTAATTGGGTAATTCTAGATTTACCTTGGTATTACTTAATTAGTGTAAATCTATTGATTTCTCCTCAAATTATAGTTGATGGCTCATAGTTGCAAATATGGGTATTATTTGATTACTTATCTTGGCTTGAAAAAAAGGAATTTATTAAAGGGAGAATTTAACAGTGGGTTGGGATTTGATTATGTGGGGTTGGGCTAGAAATAGTCAAAACCCATGATCATAATTCCATTAAAGGTTGATGGCTAGAAATGGCTCAACCCCTAACCCAAACTATATTGGAATAATTGAATTGCGCATTGAGGTTCGAAAGAACTTGAGGAAAAACTGCCCAAGTGGTTGAAAAACATCAGGCACCATCTTTTCTGAGGTTATTTACACATATTAGTAATAACTCAATTGTCTAGTAAATCCCAATTCAATTGGCATCCCATCTACATCACGCCTATGGCCTTTGCTCATTGTTGTTTCTCAATTTTCGTTATCTTGTTCTCCTGATTAGGTGAGTTTAGATTCAATAGTATTAATGCATTTACTCCCCAAAAATTTTTACTTCTCTTTTACATTAATGCAAATTAATTCCAGTTAATATACAACTATTGCATGATCATTTTACATTTCTTATGGGATTCGACCCTGACATCCGTCGTGTTATTTATTTTGATACAACGATCATTTACTCTCTTTCATAAAGAAGGGTATAGTTTGGACGTTATCAAAAATGGAACCGTTGCTGGGGAATGTAGTTTGATAGCCTTTAGTTGTTGTTATTTTGAATTTATCTTACATCTTCATTAGTTTGACGTTATAATCTTAGTTGGTGTTTTCTAGGTTGAAATTGATATGCGCCATCATTCACTAGAAGGAGAAGGTTAGGTGGAATGACATATAAATAATGAAGATGATGACCCCGTGATGCCCGATGTAGCAAGGGAAATTCGCCTACCTGCTATGGTAGGGAATGCCATTTTCCATGTGACAAGTACAATGCTGCAGTTACTTCAAATGAAGGGACTCTTTGGAGGAATGGTCAATGAGGATGCAAACAGGCATATCCGCAACTTAGAGATTTGTCAACCCTTCAAAATTACAAATATCACTCCAGAGTCAATCAGATTGAGACTCTTTCCATTCTCACTCACCGGGGAAGTAACTTTGTGGTTGTAGGAGATACCTCCCGGGTCTATTACCTCTTGGAATGAACTAACAAATGCATTTTCGGATAGCTTCTTTCCTCCCTCAAGGATGTTGCAGCTGAGGGATGACACTACTAATTTCCAAAAACTTGTGGGGGAACAACTCCATGAAGCATGGTTGAGGTTTAAGAAAAAGGTGGTCATTTGTCCGAACCATGGCTTACCCAATGTTGTTTTACTTCAAAGCTTCTACCGATCATTGAATTCTATCAATAAGTCAGTAGCAAATAATTTGGTTGGGGGATATATCATGGATCAGCCTTATAGAGTAGCCAACGCGTTACTTGATAGATTGACGAAAACTATCCAAGCATGGCATACTAGAGAAGTGGAGGTATCCTCTAGTGTTGTTTCTTATAATCTTTTGAGTGTAGAGTTAAGGAAGAGAGATAAGGCTAGAGATGAAACTCATGCCAAAATGATGACCCATCTAGAGTTAATGACAAAGCATGTGATGGGAGCTGGTGCAAAGAATGTGAACGCCGTGGTTTCTCAACCCCACGCTCAGTTTGATGATGATACTTCACCTCCAAGATATGAGGAGGAGTGTCAATACATGTCAGGACAATTGGGGGGTTCTTTCTCTAGGTATGAAGTGGTCAACCAAAGACCTTGGCGCCCGAGGGAAGAGAATCAAGGTTTGAGAAACCGTTATCCTGGTTGGGGGGAGAGAAATGATTGATGGGGAAATAGAATGAAAAATCGCAAAGGAGAGCAATATCAACAAATTTCTAACCCTTATGTACCTCCTACAAAAGTAGAAGCACCCTAAGGACAGCCCGTGGTGACTGATGTAGGAAGCTCAAAGATTAAGGATATGTAGTCCTGAGTGTTAAAGAAAGTAGAATCCACTGACAACGGGGTTCAAGAGTTGAAAGGGGAGGTGTCTAACCTCGCCCAAACCATGAGTTCCCGCTCGGCTTCAATCAAACACCTTGAAGCAAAAATGAACCATTTGTCTACACAAATAAACCCCCACATGAAGGGCGCTCTTTATAGTGATATTGTCCCGAACCCAAAGAAAAATGGAGATTACATGAAAATTATGACTAGGAGTGGTGAGATATTGAAATATGTAGGGGTTAAACCCTAGGATTTTGATGCCCTGAAGGCAATTAATGATGATGTGTTGAATGAGGTGCCAAAAGCACCAAATGTTGGTAACAAGGAGGAAGGACAAGATGAGGGAGATGTTGATATGATTCCCTCGTTGAGGTTCATGTGAAGAAGGGCATGAAAGCCCCAAGTAACAAGGATCATGAAGTGAGAGTTTCCCCACCATATCCACATCGGTTGGCCAAAAAGAAGGAGGATAATCAGTTTCGGAAGTTTATTGGAATGTTTAGTAAATTATATATCAACATTCTATTGGTGGATGTTTTGATTCAAATGCTAGGATATGCAAAATTTATGAACGAATTCTTGCAGAAAAAGAAGTAGGTGGATACGAACACCGATGAGGTGACCCATCATTGAAGCACTGTCATGACTAGCAATCTTGCTCCAAAATGTGAACATCCTGGGGCATTCCCCATTCCTTACACAATTGACTTGTGCATGTTTAATAAGACTTTATGTGACCTTGGTGCTAGTATCAATCTCATGCCTCTCATGATATTCAAAAAATTCAGGTTGGGGAGTCCAAAACACACCTCTTTGAGGCTGTTGATGGTGAATAGGTCAATCAAGAAACCCCTTGGAGTGCTAATCGATGTTCTTGTGAAGGTGGACAAATTCATACTTCCAGCTGATTTCGTTCCACTGGATTGTGAAATGGACATTGTGGTGTCAATCATCTTGGGGAGACATCAACTAGAAAAGGAAGGGCTTTAATTTATGTAGAGCTCGGGGAGCTGAAGTTCCGTGTAGGAGGTGACGAGGTCTGCTTCAATGTCTGGCAGCCTATCAAGCCTCCAGATTAGTGCAGGTTCATGGCAATGCTCGATGGGGAAGAAGAGCACTGTGAATCTTTTGATGAGAAGAGTGAAGTGGAGAATGATCCTCCAGAATGTTGAATATCAAGGAGGTATCTGTCAGGTCACCATGTTAACTTTGGCGCTTCTTGGGATATAACTCAAGAATTTTTATAGTGAGCATTTTGATGTTTTTTCTTTTCTGATTTTATATGTAGCGTGGATACACAAATAATGGATAAGAAAAATAGGGCAGGCACAGCGTTAGACCGGCGAAATGTCAGTGCCAACATGCAAAATGCCACTCTGTCGCAGGTAATAAATAGAAGAAGGGGAGAAAGGAGAGGAAATTGGAGACTCGCCAGTAGAACGCCGATACCAATCCACAAATCGCTGGTGAATCACCAGCTCAAAACAGTACATCTGGAAGTTTTGGGGTGTTCAATGATCCAACTGGCGAACCGCCGGTGCCAATCGTCGGTAGATGACCAGTGACCTAGAAAGGTCTTGGGCATCAACCTTAGAACTGGCCACTGCTGGGTAAGTTCAGGTGCAGGTAAGTTCATCTTCTAAATATTTTTGACTGATCCATGGATCGACCCGACCCGAAAATTTAAAAACACCGATCAAAACCCCTCCAAATCACCATAAACCCTTTCTTCCACCTTCCCACTTCCCTTTTACACCTTTTTAACTTTCCCATACACCACCTTTCAACCTTTCCACCATTAAATCCACCTTTTCACCTATCAATCCCCTTAACTCCTTCTCTCCTATAAAACTCACACTCCATTGCTCATCTTCATCAATACTCAAGAAATTTTGTACAAACTTTGATCTTTGTCATTTTTGTGATTTAAAATCCACCTGGTATATCATTCTTACTCTGCTTTTGACTATTGATTGGCACAATATGTATTCTTTTGTGTTTGTGAACGCCGAAATGCCCCAAATCATGTATCCCTATTACACTCATGATTGTGTTGGATGCTACTTTGCTATTATTCTTTCTTAAGTATGTAGGGGTGGTGATATCATGTGAATACCACTGTGGGGCTGTCCTTTGGTAAAATTCTTGTTCCTTAGTGTGTAGAATTTAAGATGGGGGTAAAGTCTGAGTAACCCCATGTGTGCTTAAAATGCACAATTTGCCCAATGATAGATGGAGCGACGTCTTTCTTAAGGTTAAATTGTTAATTTTACTTGTTTTGTTGTTGCTATGTAGAGTGGGTGAGTTCTTAATCTGAGTGTTGTGCCATTTTTTTAAGTCAAGGAGAAATTTAATTGCCAAGCATCCATCAGTGAACCACCGGTTAGGCTCAGTGAACTGCCAGATGAAACGCAGGCCAGGACTCAGGGCTTTAGGCCATAGTCCCAGACCTGGGTTACATTAGTGTTCCGTGAGTCGAGACCGGCGAAATGCAAGTGTTTCGCTGGATGACCCTGGAAGTCGCAGTGTTCTTCTTTAATCCAGCAGGCAACCGGCGGTTCGCTGATCCCCGCCTGCATTTTGCTGGTGTCTCGCCGAAACTACTAGTTCTGTGCATCTCAAAAATTCCACTTGTTTGTAATCCCATTGTTCTAATTCCTTTCCATAATGTAGGACAAATTCTAGATTTTACTGTCTTTGTTTTATTTTAATTTCTCTAACACAAAATTACAAAAAGAAAGTATGGCTATTTGGCACTAACATGGTTTTCACAGAATATGAATTTATCCAGGAACCCAAACAAGGGCAGGGCCCCAGCCTCCTCTTCCACCAAAGGAAAGGGCAAAGCCAAGGAATCTGCAACACCCACCAACTCCCGTGAGGCTATTATATTTTGTGTGTCTGACATGAAGGGCCATTACACTATTTGCAAGAGCCAATAAATCACTGTTGAGAAGTGGCTTGACTTGATGGGGATGCAAGGTGAACTCTCCAACATCATCGCCAACTTCATGACCGCCAATGGCATGCTTTCACCAATCCACTCCCTGATTACTACCCCAACCTCGTCTTGGAATTCTACGCCTCCTACCAAACCAGGCAGGAGAGCATGCATCATAAGGGAAATGTAGACGAACTTCCCTACCTGCCTTCGTATAGGGTATGAGGTGTGGAGGTCGACATCACTCTAGAAGCCATAAATTCTCTCTTCTGGGAGGATGAGATTGACATCGTCTCGAATTACACAACCCAAATTGCTGATAAGGAGAACTAGTTCAGTTAGATAGCTCCAATTATTGCTGAAGACACACCATTCTAGGCCATCATGGGCAGCGAGATTTCTCGCCATGATCTTAAGTTTGAGACTAAGTTGTAGTTGGACTTCATCTGCAGTCGCATCATACCTTTCAAGAATGAGCAATGGATCAGTTTAGAGGCGGCTATGCTCATCACCTGCATTATGAAAGGGGTCCCCATAAATTTTGTGAAAACCGTGGCTGTGCAAATAAAGAGAAAAGCTAGGCAAGCTGGCACCTCAATACCATATGTGGTGCTCATATCCCAGCTATGCTTGCAAGCTAAAGTGCCACTGTTCCGAGATGAAGCCCCAAGCTCCACCACCAGTGTTATTACTTTGGATCACAAATGGAATTGCAGATACTCCTATGAGCAAGAGGAAGTGGCTGCAATCTTTTGATGTCCCAGAAGGATCCTTCTCCCATGGTTTTGAGCAAGCTCCACTGGATCCCGATCTTAATATGCCACACCCAAAGTCATTGGGACAAGCTTCAGGTGAAGCCCATGTTAAGAGAACCTCTCCCTCTCCAACATCCTCCTAACCAAGCAGTCTTTATAGGCTTGTGGAAATGAAGAACTCTCATGAGAGCCATCTTCATAAGTTGGCTAATAGTCTTCCTGCCCTCATTTCCTAAATGGTGAATAAGGAGATGAAGTCCATGCATGAGAGTCTGAACAAGCTGTGCAAGCAAGTGGATGTCATGGAGGGGGTTGTCACTTCTCTCTATACTGAAGTAAGGGAGTGGAAGAGTAGGACGTCCATGGAGGTTCTTGGCATGAGCACCCTTGATGCAGTGATGGTTGCCCCTTTTATAGTTCGAGGCCCCATTGGCGACTTATTTGAGGGCTTGGGGGACGAGGCAGAGGATATGGTCAATGAAGGCCAAGATGAGGATGATGATGAGGATGTTGAGGAGGATGATGACAAGTGACCAACACAGGGAGTTCTCTCCCTATTTGTTTTGCATGCTTATATTGGGGACAATATAGTGTTTGAGTTGGGGGTGGAATGAGTGTTCCTTTGGGGGTGGTCATTGATTTTTTGTATGATTTGATGTGGCCCTTGTCGGGCTTTTGTTTTGACTTATGAGGAGTTGTGAGTCTTTGTCGGGCTCATTTTAGCTATGATTGAAGTTTTCCCTTGGCGGGCTGTTTGTTTTGTTAAAATTGTGAATGTATGAAGTGAAAAAGATTGTCTTTGTTGTTAGTGCGATTGAATGGGTCTTCGGTCTTATTGCCTAAAGTTGTGACCCAAAGATTGATTTTCGCCTTTATAAATAGTTGATAGTAATTAAACTCCAAGGGTTTTCTTCATACCATGGTTCTTTCCCAAGGAGAATTTTCTTTTTTTTCTTTTTATTGTCTAACGGGGGAGATTGTGAGGCGACTCTCTTAAGGGAAAATGCCATGTATTTCTTTGAGTCTTTTGTGGAACTATTTTTGAGAGGGACCACCAAAAATTCTTATGTGGCATGAAAAATGAAGTCGAAAGAAAAAATATGTATTTGAAATGGGAAATGTAGCACTCTCTTGTCATACATTGCATATTCCCTATTTGGCTTCTGAATTCACATGCTCTAATGTGTTGAATCAAAATATTGTGATGATAATGACTTGTGTGAACTCTTTCGGTGTGATTCCTTGTGTGGTAAGGTTATTTGAATGAATCTCATGCAACACTTCTTGTCTAGAACTTTCCCTAAGTATGACTCAAGGCGAAATCTTAGATATAGCATCACTTAGAACATGATTTTAGGATTTTTTTTATTATTCACTTCACCCAAAATGACCTCCAAAAACATCTTCCATTGCTAGTGATTGAGCCTTTGGACCATTTTTCTTAGAAACCACATTACAAGACAAAGTCCCTTTTTTAATCCTCTTCTTTGGCACCCATCCTCCCTAATTGCTAGTGATGAATGAATGGAAATAATGGGGGCTTGAAGCCCAAGATATTGGGAGAGATAAGGAAATCAATGAAAAAAAGGAAAAAAGCCTAAGTTTGTGCATTTACAAGAAAGGGAGAAATATGAAGAGCCTAAATGTGAGGTAGCACCAAATTATGATCAAAATGAATGAACTGATGGGCTGAGAAGCCTTGAATCATCAAAAGATAAAAATAATGGTGAAATGGTGTTACCTCTTGCTTACACAAGGCTTAATATGAGAGCCAAAAGAGCTACAAGGAGGGCTTTTGAGAAATTAAAAAAATTGAAGATGATGAAATGGAGGAATAAGGTGGAGTGATCTAAAACGTATCATGGGGAGGAAAAAATTATCACAAAAATGTATTAGGAAGGTTTTAGTCACTAGAGCTAAATAATTTTCCTACCTTACCCCTAGCCTTCTTCATGACCCGCAAGTCTAATTGATTTTTAGTGTAGTTGCTCTACATTAGTGGCGAGTTACATGAAGGGAAAGTCTATGGTTCAAGTTGTGTGCATGGAGATTTCTTTTGTGAGAGTGAGAATGAACATATTATGCTATAATCCCTTGTGTGTGCATTGCTTTATGATAAGAAATGAGATTCTCTCTTGTAGTGAGTGGCATCACTCCCTTTTGGAGAACATACTTGCATTAATGTAAAGGTGTGATTGAGGAGCAATGTGAGCTCTAAGGCAAACTTTGGATGTGAAGTTATTATGACTTGAGATGTTATATGTGTTTTATTGGATAAACCATACCCTTTTTTTGAAAAATGAAAGTAGTTGTGAATCATGCCTATGCATTGTGGTTGCCTCTTGAAACTTGTCCACATTTTTAGGGGGAGTTGTTTCGCTTTTTCCTTAAGTTGGTGAGCATTTTTGGGTTGTCTTAGGTCGAGTGTTCCTTGATGAATAAATAAATATTTGACATGCAGTCTATTTGCTCAATTGAAAAGAATTGAATTACTTGAGGACAAGCAATGGTTCATGTTTTGGGGTTTGATGAGTTGGTAACTTACCAACTCATTAGGCTTTTAAGCATGAACTTTAGCTTAGTTTCTAAGTCTTTTCGTTGGATTTTTTTCCCTTTTTCCTTTGAATTTTGAAGGTACCTAACTTGAAGAGAAGGCACATGAAATTGAGTAAAAAATATGAGATTCAAGTGGAGACTAGCGCTCCATCGGAGGACACTGGCAAAACGCCGGCCGACCGTAGGCACCCACTAGAATGAGGAACAATTGTAATCGACGGCTTGGGGAACAGCAGCAGATGAACCACCAGTGCCATCACTAAAATGCTCTGGATTTCATTGGACTATAGATGAGATCAACCAGCTGCCCGCGGATGGACACCGGCGAATCGCCAGTGACTCGCAAGTGAAAGACGCCTGAAAAGGGCAAAAATGTCTAACCCTGAAAAAGAGGAGAATGTTATGACCTAATTTTGTACATATTCTAGAAAATTACTCTGAAAAAACAACATTATTAATCGCCATAACTTTTGGAAGAGAGATTTGCATAGAAAATAATGTTTTGAATATTTCTTTTTCATCTTCATCTTCTTTGGCAAGGTATATCCACCATTTTAGAAATATTTTGAGCTTGATTGTGTTTACTCTTAGTTATGAAATTGTTGAGTCTATTGATAAATATGTTGTGTTTCTTAATTATGAGTAGCTAAATTTATAGCTAAAGGTGTGTGATGATGGGTGTTCGATTTAATTGGTTATTTCTAGATTTATCTTGTTATTACTTAATTAGTGTAAATCTATTGATTTCTCCTCAAATTATAGTTGATTGCTCATAGTTGCAAATATGGGTATTGTTTGATTACTTAATTTTGGCTTGAAAAAAAGGAATTTAGTCACGGGGGAGAACTTAATTGTGGGTTGGGACTTGATTATGTGGGTTTGGGATAGAAATAGCCAAAACCCATGATCATAATTCCATTAAATGTTAATGACTAGAAATGGCTCAATACCTAACCCAAACCAATTAGAATAGTTGAATTGCACCTTGAGGTTCAAAAGAACTTGAGGAAAAACTGCCCAAGTGGTTGAAAAACATCGGGCACCATTTTGGCATCCCAATTTGATTGGCATCCCATCTACATCACGCTCTGGCCTTTGCTCATTATTGTTTCTCCATTTTGGTTATCTTTTTCTCTTGATTAGCTGAGATTAGATTTAATAATATTATTGCATTTACTCCCCAAAAATTTCCCCTGGCATGGCTTTTACATTAATGCAAATTAATTCCAGTTAATATACAACTATTGCATAATCATTTTACATTTCTTATGGGATTTGACCCCAACATCTGTCATGTTATTTATTTTGATACAACGATCATTTACGCTCTTTCATAAAGAAGGGTGTAGTTTGGACATTATCAAGTAGCAGACTATTTGGTCAAGGACTGTAGGAACGCCATGCTTCACCAGGACATTGATTTCTCCCTATTGGTCTTGTACGCCTAGCAGATAGAGGCTGTGAAGATGAGGGACAGGGAGAGAGACGCCAAGCTGGCTAGAACAGATAGTTATGGGTTTTCCCAGTAGAGGTCTGGTGGCGAACACCATCAGCAGTCCCACCATCAATCGTCAGCCCTAGCACCGTCATCAGCCGGTGTGCCATCCAGGTTTAGGCCCGATCAGAGGGGATAGATATCAGGCTCTCGAGGTCAAGGGAGCATGTCAGCAGAACCCAGTATTTCAGTTTGTGACAGGTGTGGTAGGAGGCACACTAGTCAATGCTTAGAAACTTCAGGGGCATGTTTTGAGTGCAGGAAGCCTGGCCATATGCTATGAGATTGTCCAACATCCAGAAAGGGCCATGGTAGAGACTGTGACCTACTTTACCAGTTCAGCAGCTCAACGAGCATGCTCACCTCAGCAGCGTGCATCCACTAGTACAGGTGGTAGTTAACGTCAGAACAAGTCTTCTGCTCTCATCACGATGGGAGCAGGAGGTCTTCCCCGATGTAATCGCTAGTATGTTACGAGTATTCCATCTTGATGTATATGCATTATTAGATCTGGGGCGACCTTGTCTTTTATGACTCCCTATGTTGCTACTAGTTTCAGAGTCAGCACCAAAATCCTATTAAAACCCTTCTTAGTCTCTACCGTAGTCGGTGACTCAGTTATAGCTCGATGACTATATAGAAATTGCCCTGTCACAGTCTTTTAGAAATTCACCTCAATTGATCTAGTAGAGTTAGGCATGACTGATTTTGATGTTATCTTTGGTGTGGATTGGTTTCATGCATGTTATGCCTCAGTGAATTGTATAACTCGTATGGTAGAATTTCGGTTTCCGGGTGAGCCAGTCCTAGAATGGAAGGGTAGTTCAGTTGTTCCGGTAGGTCACTTCATTTCCTACCTTATTTCTAGAAAGATGCTTTCCAAGGGGTGTGTTTACTAGCTACTTCAGATTAAGGATGCTACATGTTAGACCCATACTATTCATTATATTCCTATTGTATGTGAGTACTCGGAAGTTTTTCCAGATGATTTACCAGGAGTCCCTCCCGAGTGAGAGATTGACTTTAGTATTGACCTTTTTCCTGACACATAGCTTATATCAATTCCTCCTTATATAATGGCTCCAGCTGAGATAAAGGAGTTTAAAGAATAGTTGAAAGATCTCTTAGATAAGGACTTCATCAGACCTAGCATGTCCTCGTAGGGTCCACCAGTTCTCTTTGTTCGAAAGAAGGATACGTCTCTTTTCATGTGCATTGACTATCGTTAGTTGAACAAGGTTACAATCAAGAACAAGTATCCCTTCCCCAGGATTGATGACTTGTTTGACCAACATCAGGGTGCCAAGTGTTTCTCAAAGATAGACCTCACATCCGGTATCATCAGCTTAGAGTTAGGGAGAGTGACATTCTAAAGACAGCTTTTAGGACTCGATATGGTCACTATGAGTTTGTAGTTATGTCTTTTGGATTAACAAATGCTCCTGTAGCTTTTATGGATTTGATGAACAGGGTGTTTAAGCCATATTTGGACATGTTTGTGATGTATTCATAGACGACATCCTCATATACTATCGAAGCAAGGACGAGCATGTCACTCATTTGAGGATTATGCTATAGACTCTCAAGGATCGCAATCTATTTGCTAAATTCAGCAAGTGTGAGTTTTGGCTAAACTCAGTAGCATTTTTGGACCACATGGTGTCAAGTGAGGGTATGCCGGTGGACTCTCAAAAGATAGAAGCTTTGAAGATGTCCTAGACCAGTTAATCTTTGGATATCAGAAGTTTCTTGGAATTAGCTAGCTACTACAGGAGGTTTGTTGAAGGATTTTCATCCATTGTAGCACTATTGACTAAGTTGATCCTAAATTTTAGCAGTCGGATTCCTGTGAGAAGAGTTTTCAAGAGTTAAAGACTCGACTCACTTCAGCCGCAGTATTAACCCTACCTAAGGGTATAGACGGATTTATTGTGTATTGTCATGCCTCTAGGATCGGTCTTGGTTGTGTTTTGATGCAGCATGGTAAGGTCATTGCATATGCCTTTAGATATCTTAAGACTCATGAGAAAAATTATTTGATACATGGCCTAGAATTGGCGACAGTTGTGTTCGCATTGAAGATTTGGAGGCACTACTTGTATGGGGTGCATATAGATGTGTTCATAGACCATAAGAGCCTACAGTATGTATTTACTCAAAAGGATCTGAATTTGCAACAAAGGAGGTGGTTAGAGCTTCTCAAGGACTATGACATGAGTATCCTTTATCATCGGGGCAAGGCCAAGGTAGTGGCGGATGCTCTTAGTAGAATATCCATGGAGAGTGTTTATCACGTGTAGGATGGAAGGAAAGAGTTAGTGAAGGATGTCCATAGGATTACTCATTCAAGTGTTCGCCTTGTTGATTCGACGGATGTGGTGTCATTGTTCAGAATAGTTTAGAGTCCTCTTTGGTGACTGAGTTCAAGGATAAGAAAGATGAGGATCCTATTTTGGTAAAGTTGAAGGAAGCAGTTTAGAATCAGAAGGTAGAGGTCTTCTCCCAAGGGAGAGATGGTGTACTTCGTTATTAGGGTCATCTGTGTGTTTCGGGAGTTGATTGATTTGAGAGAATGGATGTTGCATAAAACTCATGGTTCCCAATATTCTATACATCCAGGTGCCACCAAGATGTACCGTTACCTATGGGAAGTATATTATTGGAATGGCAAGAAGAAGGACATAGAAGAGTTTGTGACTAGGTGTCTGAACTGTCAACAAGTGAAACTTAAGCATCAAAGACCTGGAGGTGTGCTACAAGACATCAATATCCCCACTTTTAAGTGAGGAGAGATCAATATGGACTTCATTACAAGGTTTCCTCATACATTTCGATAGTATGGCTCCATTTGGGTGGTTGTAGACAGATTGATGAAAGCAACCCATTTTTTATTAGTCAAAACTACCGACTCAGCAGAGGATTTTGCTAAATTGTACATTCGGGAGTTAGTTTGGTTGCATGGAGTTCCCTTGTACATCATTTCAGATAGAGATACTTAGTTCACCTGACAGTTTTGGAGATTGTTTCAGAAGGGACTTGGTACTCAGCTCAAGCTTAGTATAGCTTTTCACCCGCAGACAAATGGTTAGGCCGAGCGGACTATTCAAACTCTTGAGGATATGTTTTGGGCATGTGTGATTGACTTCAAAGGTAGTTGGGATGATCAATTACCTCTTATCGAGTTTGCTTACAACAATAGTTATCACTCGAGTATTCAGATGGCTCCATTTGAGTCTCTTTACGACAAAGGTATAGGTTGCCTATTGGTTGGTTCAAGGTAGGTGAAGCTACATTTATAGGGACAGATTCAGTTCATGAGGCTATGGAGTTCATATTATTAGAGAAAGGTTAAAAACAGCTTAGAGTCGTCAAAAGTCATATGCTGATGTTAGGTGGAGAGAGCTTGAGTTTGAAGTTGATGATTGGATGTCCTTAAAGATATCTCCCATGAAGGGGGTGATGAGATTCGAAAAAAAGGGAAGCTTAGTCCCCAATATATTGGTCCTTACCGAATTGTGAAACATATTGGCAAGGTGGCCTATGAGTTAGAGCTACTAGTGGAGTTGGCTTTGCTGCATTCGGTCTTCCATGTATCATTGTTAAAGAAATGCATTGGTGATCTGACTTTGGTTGTTTCAGTGGAGAGCGTAGGTGTGAAGGATAACCTTAGCTATGAGGAGGTGCCAGTTGAGATCCTTGGTCGTCAGGTTTGGAAGTTGAGAAACAAAGAAGTACCTTCACTAAAGGTTCTATGAGGGAATCAACTTGTTGAGGGAGCTACGTGGGAAGCCAAAGCAGATATAATGGCTAAATACCCACATCTTTTCCCTTCTAGCTCAATTCCAGCTTGAGGTATCAGTTTCCTCCTTAGTACTCTATTTTAGTTTCATGTCTAGCACATGTCTCTTAGTTCCTTCATGTCAATGCATGTATGTGTGATTCATGAATTCAGTTCAGTCATATATATATCAGTCCAGAGTCAGTCACTCCGTCAGTTTTCAGCTTCAGATATTCAATATTTGGGATTGCAATTCCTTTCCCCAGCTATTCAGTATGTTTACCCACATTCCAGGAAGAATGTTCCCAAGGGGGAGATATTATAATACCTTAAGAGTCTCTAAGATCAGCCCCCGGCTGAGCAGAGAAACCAAGAAGAAATCTACATAAGCCACAAAATAACTCGTTAGGTGACTCGTTAAGTCACCCAACGAATCATGGATTGGCTTGTGATGGAATGTCAGGCTAGTGAAGAGTCGTGGTCGGGGGGTCTACATGGATGGTGCATCGAGTCGTGGTGTCACCTCATGACTCGTCAAGTGGGTCGTTGGCAGGATGTCTAAGATTGGAGGTTGGAATCCAGTAACGTAATGAGTGAGAGCCACGAATCATCACTCATCCTAACGACTCATGATGTCCCTCATTGGGACTGGCAGTTTCCTTATTTTTTGTGATTAGTAAGGGCATTTACGTAACTCCTAAGCTCCTAAGCCCTAAACTACATCATTTCAAGCTCTGTTAGGAGAGTTTTAAGAGCATTTAACCTACTCTAACCCATTCCATTCCCATGCATGCAAGTTTAGAGGATTACATAGGAGATCAAGCCTAGAATTCTTCAAGTTCTTCCCCAAATCTCTTGGTCTTTCAAGGAAGAGTGTAGATTCAGCTTACACTAGTATGTAGGGTCATGAATGAGAGTTTTCTTTCACACTTATGCCCAAATATTTCTTCAAAGTTTATGAATTCAAGTGTTAATTCAAGTGTATGATCATATGGCGTTTTAACCCAAATTTATGAAATTCTCTATAATTTATTTATGGGTCAATTTCCTTCATGTTTCAAAGCATATTTTAAGATTCATGGGCTGATTTTATGTACTAATTGATTAAAAATTTATGATTTCAAGTTTTAAAAGATTATGCTCTATTATGCATGTTCATGGAAAAGTTAGTCTATGGTTGATGATTTCAAGTATTATGAAGTATCTAGCATGCATTTATGTTTATGAATTACCCATTTATGAATTTATGATTTTGACTAGTGAAGTCTATTTAAAATATGCATGATCTTTATATTTTGGGTAATCCCACTTAGATTTAGCATTTTTCATGATACGGTTCAGTTTTATAAATCAGCTTACCATATGGTTTTGGATTCTATACTCCCCGATTCTGCTTATGGTATGTTTGGAGTTAGGTCTTCCCATATTTAGATTTCAGATTATACACGTGATTTTATTATCAGCTTCATTGAAAAATGATGATTTCAGCTTTGTTGAAAAATGATGGTTCAGCTTCATTGAAAAATAATGGAGAGCACTTTCCATATTTTTGGGAGCAGTGTTAGCACCAAGCAGGCTAGGGGTTCATGGAAACCTCGGGACTTAAAACTACATGTCAATGTAGGATTTCACATGTTACTTTGGGACCTCCCTTATGAGCTTCCCCTTCCCCAAATGGCCCTTCAGCTTAATATCAATATCATGGTAGCGCCATTAGCCCTGGCAAGCCATTAGACGGCTCTGCCCACTTGAGTGTAATAGTTGGGATCACGTAAGCTCTATCATGATAGTGTCGGTTATATGATGAGTCTCCCATTGTTACTTATGGTCTCAGTTATGCATGTTTATCTGTTATGATAGTATGTTTTCAGCAAGGTTGACCCAATGATCAGGTGATCAGTAGGAGGTAGGGGTGCAGAGACAGCCAGGAGGTTTGCCTAGAAGCAGCCACCCTCTAAAGAGTGCGTAATATCTCACTGATCAAGCTCTCTTGCGCCGAAGATGAACGGGTATAAGCGATACTTAAAAATCTAAGTTTCAGCTTTAGGTCATTCGATTTAGTTATGAGATCCAGTTTATGTCTATTCATGTTTTCAGATATCAGCATGTAGTCTTTATTCTCAGAATCTTATGATGTTATGATTTATGATATGCATGATTTCAGTTTTTACTTACTCAGACTGTTTTACTTACCTTGCATACTCAGTACATTCTATGTATTGACCGCATGCACTATGCTGTATCATTTTATGATACAGGTCCAGACGTTTAGACTCCGTCTGCCTCTAGTCAATCTCCAGAGCTTGAATCCATTTCTCCAGTTGGTGAGACCTCATCCTTCGAGGACCTTCAGTTAGTTGAGATATGTTACTTTCAGTTTAAGACTTCTATTGGGCTAGTTAGGGTGTTGGCCCATCAGCTCGTTAGTATATTAGAGGCTTTTAAGACATTGACGTGTAATTTTATCTTCGGATTCAGTGTTATGATGTTATCGTTGGATAGACATTTTGTTATTTAGACTTCCGCTTTCTAAGAATTTCATTATCATCTTTATTTATGAAGATCTTTAGTTATCATCTAGTGACAAAGCTGAATCATAACAATATATGTAAAAATCTGAAATCATAACATGAGTAGTCTTGACTCAAACCATACCACAAGCTGAAAAGAGTGGGAGTCTAGACTCCAAAATCCATGTGGTAAGCTAATAACATGAACTTGAGATAAATCATGAAACATACTCAATCATATGGTCGTACTTTCACTGCTGTGGACCGGCTTTCATAAAGCACCTTTGGGCAGCAGCTACTATTGGGATCCAATTTCGAGATCAATTCGACAATGAAACTCTTTAAGCTGCCCAAACTTAAACATACTTGAAATAGACTTTGATATTAGAATCATGAATATAAACATAGGTAATTCGAAATTATACTTGCATTATAAACATCTCATCATACTTAGAAACATGGATCATAATCTCATCTTTTCATGAAATTTCATAATTGGGCATCATAATTTGTAAAACATGAAAACATGATTTGTAATTGAAAATATTGTAAAATATGTCGATGAATAATAGTTCAATATTAGAAACATGAATAGATTATACCCATGGTAGATACTTAGAGAATTCACAAGTTGGGTTAAAACCCCATAGATTCATAAACAAGAATTTCCGTGAATTTGAGAAGGGATTGGGAAAGAGAGTGGATGAATATACCCATTCATAACCCTACATACCTAGGTAAATCTTATTTACACTTCCTCTTGAAATCCAAAAGGAAATTGGAGAGAAATTGGGAAAATTCATTAAGCTTGATCTCCATGGAAAGGCTGTAAGTTGCATGCATGGAGTGGTAAGACTTAGAATAGGTTTAACACCCTTATAACCCTGCAACTGAGCTTAAAATGACGTAGTTTAGGACCTTAGGGCTTATAAATTATGAAAATACCCTTAATGAAAAGTTTGTAATTTCTGCACTGCCAATGACAATGAGTGACACCACGGGTCGTACCTTGCTACCACAACTCGTGGTATCCATCCGTTAGTTCCCTCCCTCATTCTTTAGTTCTCAGGTCCTGATACCACAACTCAACAAGTCGGGTCGTTACATCCAACAACGATCCATTCTATCCTCTCGTTACTGCCTCTAATGAAACTGCATCTGAACTTCCCACGAGTCACACCACGACTCGTACCTTCATCCTATGAGTCGTGGGTTCCATCCGTTCCTTTCCTAGGGAATTTTCCCTGCTCTTCCCACGGGAACTTACAATGACTCATCGTCTCCAACAATGAGTCATACTAGAACCTGTATGATCCATCCCTAACTATTCTAGAACCAACCCACGAGTCATACCTTCTTCGAACGGGTCGTTACAGGGCCTGTTGTTCCAACTCCTTCCCTCATAACTGCTAACCACGGGTGGTTCCTATAGGTCATGGTTCCTTCCTATGACTCATACCCCCAATCGTCCTGAGGCAAAAATTTCTAATTTCTGTTGCTTCTCATTTCCATTTCCCGATCCTAGTCTTAGGCACTTTCGAGGTACCCCCTTGGGAACATTTGTCCCTGAATGTGAATGAACATACCTAAAGCTGGGGAAATGGTCTGACATCTCAAATACTGAACATCTAAAGCTGAAAACTGATGAAGTAACTGACTTTGGACTAGAATACATAATTGAACTGAATTCATGAGTCACACATACATGCACTGACATGAAAGAAACTAGAACACATAAACTGAACATGAAACTGAATAGAGTACTAAGGAGGGAAACTGATACCCCAAGCTAGAATTGAGCCGGGAGGGAATAGATGCCGGTATTTAGCCATCATATCTGCTTCAGCTTCCCACTAACTCCCTTAATATGCTTATTTCACCACAAGACTTTTACCGAAGCTACCTCCTTATTCCTTAGCTTCTGAACTTGATGATTGAGTAGTTTCACTAGAACTTCCTCGTAGCTGAGGCTATCCTTCACACCTAGGCTCTCCACCGGAACAACCAAATCCAGGTCACCCATGCACTTCTTCAAAAGAGACACATGAAACACCGGATGCACTGAAGCCAATTCTGAGGGAAACTCCAACTCATATGCTACCTTGCCAACCCATCTCACAATCAGGTAGGGGCCAACAGAATGGGGATTGAGTTTCCCTTACTTTCGAAATCTCATCACTCACTTCATGGGAGATTCCTTTAGAAACACCCAATCATCAAGTTCAAACTCAAGTTCTCTCCTCCTCACATTTGCATAGGACTTTTGATGACTCTGAGCTGTTTTCAACCCTTCTATTATAAATTGAACCTTCTCCATAGCCTCATGGACTGAATTTAGTCCTATCAACGCAGCTTCACCGACTTCAAACCAACCAATAGGCATTCTACATCTCCACCCATAGAGAGCCTCAAACGAAGCCATCTGAATGCTGGAATGATAACTGTTGTTATATGAAAACTCAATGAGGGGTAAATGACCATCCCAACTGCCTTTGAAATCAATCACACATGCCCTCAACATATCTTCAAGAGTCGGAATGGTCCATTCAGCCTGACCATCTGTTTGCAGGTTAAATACTGTGCTAAGCTTCACCTAAGTACTAAGTCCCTTTTGAAATGATCTCCAAAACTAGGAGGTAAACTGAGTACCTCTATCTGATATGAGGGACAAGGGCACTCCATGCAACCAAACTAACTCCCGAATGTATAACACGACCAGAGTTCACATCCTGGCCGTAACACGAGACAAGGAACCCCGAGAGGCTTCAGTCGACCCATGGCATTATCATAGCATACACTTAACATGAGAAACGACTGACAACATGAATAAGTGGAAGCAATAACAAGAATCAAATATGAACCATAAAGACAATTTAATAACATTTAATTACAACGCTGAATCTATCTAGATAAGTCTGAAAGCCTTCTATTAAGACGATGAGTTGTTGGGACAAGCCCCCAACTAACTTCTAAAGTCTAAAAACTTAAACATAGTAAAATCTAAAGATAAATCACGTCCTCGAAGGATGAGGACTCACCAATTGCTGCTGAATAAGGATGCAGCGTATCTAACCGCGAGACCGAGTCTGGAAACCTGAATCTATATCATGAAACGATATAGCACAAAAGGCATGCAGTCAGTACTTAGAATGTACTGAGCATGCCGGATAACATAAACAATTAAATAAAAAAATGTACAATAAGGATTTAAACAAATACATCAACATAACTTCCTCAACATGGTATTACACATACTCTATGATTTACATACACACATATATATACATGAAACTTCTCCTTGAATCTCATTTATATGACATCTTAGAACTCATGCATGAGGGTAAAGCTCTGAACATTTAATAAGTGCCAAATCTGAAGTTTAGTATCACATACTGTACTGTATCATTACTGATAATTGAGATTGATTATCATCTTATTAAGCCCATTATAATCCGAAAGCTGAGTCATGGAAGACCTGAGTTAAACTGGTATCACCATTAAGGGAGTCTCTTTCTACAATGGAGGATCCTGACTGATGCTAGGGAATCACTCTCCACTATGGAGGATCCCGATTATGCTAGGGAGTCACTCTCTACTATGGAGGATCCCGACTATGCTAGGGAGTTACTCTCTACTATAGAGGATCCCGGCTAGGCAAGAGAGTCACTCTCTACTATGGAGGATCTGGGGCTACTAGAATCTGAGAGGTACAACTTTGATGTTATATATACATATATCTGGTCTATACTACTGCAGCTAATTAGAAACATGAACGTACACTACTTTCATCATGCATCACTCATTTCGGAAGGATGAGGGCTACTTTCTACTAACAACAAGGCCAACATTATAGAATTATCATTCTCACACTTTATCATCATAATTCAAATCATCATGGAGCCATATCAATATTCCTTCATAGGTCTTACATTAGTGAGCGTCTTTAGATTCCCATCATGCATAATACTTTCACAATATTAAATTTTGGCTTCATGTCATTCAACATGTATCATAGTGACGTTAATGATCCATATATCCAATTCGTACTTTAACATCCATACAATTATTCATATATTCTACATTTACGGGAAGCCATGTACTTACTCATATCTCAAACATATTCAGTCAAAAACATAGTGATAATACATAATTTACTTTCAATTGTTCAAGCCCATAAACCTCAACTCATCCCAACATAGCTATTAATGGCATAATCGGGTTATTATGGATAATCATAAAATTTTTCACACAATTGAATCATGTTCATGAATTACTATGATAATTAATTGAACAATAAACAAGACCCATTCAATACTCAAGACAATTTTAGAAGAACATTCCACACCCATGACTTTCCATCATCTAATCGACAATTCAAGACAGCCCATTCATTTATATCCCAATTAAATTCATAATAGCAGTAGATTTTGGCATATAAGAAAATGTAGAAAAAATTACCCATCACACAAACCCTAGATCATGCTTTTCTAGAATAATTATAAATGGGTTTTTAATAAAACATTTTGGGGCACAAGGATGGAAGAATATCCTTGTTGAAGAGACCGTATACCTGGTAGAAGAACCCTGCTCAAAATTTTCCTTGAAACTTGATGAACACCCTGGTGAAGTTCTTAAATCATGAGAAGAGAGGAAGAAGAAGAGCTTGATAGGTATCTTGAGAGAATGAGGTTTTATACTTTTAGAAAACCCTTAAAACGTCCAACACAATATACAAAATGACGTAGTTTAAAAGTTAAAAGCGTAGGAGTTTATAAGAATGTCCCTGAAGAAAACTGGAAATTTTCTCGAATTCTGGAGTCACGACTAAACGAGTCATCGTCCCATCAGACGAATCGTTGTCTCTCCCGTTAAGCACACTAGAAAATTCACATAGTTTTTTCATTCTTCAGACCATGACTAGCATAACGAATCGTCACCAGTTCCAATGACTCATTGAACCCACTCATCAAGTGCACTGTATAATACTTCACGACTACAAGTATTCACCACCCAATGACCAACCTAACGGGTCGTTTCCAGGAAAGACGACTCGTCAGGTCGTCCGTGGACAGTGAGCTTGCCATCCCCTCCTCATAGTTCCTCATGGGTCAAACCATGACCCGTTAGGTTTCTTAACGAGTCGTTAGCGGACTCGTTCTAAGGCAAATTTCTGCTGAGCTTCATCTAACTCCGAGGTCTAATCTCTAAGACTTCCGGGGTGTTACAATATCTCCCCCTTAGGAACATTCGTCCTCGAATGTTGGCTAAATATAATGATAAGATAGAGACGAAATTGATATCCAATAACCAATCAATCATAGCTAAACACAAATGGAGTATCTGACTCCAGACCAACCCTATAAACCAAATCTGAATATCCATATCTAACATGCATACCATGGCACAAGGGAAATCGAAGAACATGAAACTCACATAGAACTAAACAGAACACCGAAAAGAATGCCCCCCACCTTCTATCTGGCACTAAACTGATACAAATTGATCGTTCATTCTCGGATCTCTTCTTGACACTAAGCTAACATTCATGATATCTAGTTTAACTAAGGGTAGGGAATTCATAAGCGTGAGTTATTCTCGACATCCAAAACCGAGCACATACAAGTGATAATTTGACTCTACTAAGTTAATAAACAACTTCTAAAGACTGACATCGAGCTGAACACACTTGACAACGTAAGTTATCCCACATAACTGATTCATAACACGAAAATAAGCATAGAGAACTTATAGAGCAACGCTAGCATCAATGTCTGAAGAGGTTACTTCTAAACCTCGGGAATCTGCATATAAGAATGGACATCACTTTAACATCAAATGTAACACAAGGGAAATTATCTGAACCTTGAAGAGATCGACAACTACAACTGCTAAAGCTGAAACTTCTTTATGAGCATTCTCAAGGTCCGACTTACTACGCAAACTCACTATCTCCCCCTTAGCTTAAATCATCATTTTAAGAGTCCCGGATCTTTCTTAAGGTCAGGCCAATTTACAAACTCCTAGCTTCTCTTCCACCGCTAACCTTCACTATAAGCCTCACACTAACAACTATTCACATTACCCATCGAATATCTCTTCTTGCAATTACAATAGGGCTTCTTATTCAATACTGGGCAGACATGATATAAGGGATAATACATAATTTACAACATACCTGTGGCCACTACTTGCAACTCGCCTTTATCCTAGTGTACTGCTCTGGCATGGGAGCGATTTTGACGACGTCCGCCATCTGGGCTAGATACTGCATCCTGCTGAAATGGGCGAGCTATTGGGGCCACTAAAGAAATTGTCGAGGACCTACTGACCTCGCTTTGCCGCTACACAATCCCGGTGCTTATGGCCCGACTAGCCACACCAGAAACAAACATCCGACCCAGCAACACACTCTCCCAAGTGGTGCTTCCCACAACTGGCACACATGGGATACATGATCCCCCTTACTCTAGGTCTGTGTGGAGCACTGACTGTTGAAAATGTTGGGGCTGCTGACCTTTGCTAAGAAAATGGCTGGTGTCCACCACTCGTCCTTGGCGAAGAGGACTCTGAGATTCCTCTCAAAGCCCTCTTGGCCTCTCTTTCCTTTTCCCTTACTTGTTCCGTGTCCATTTGTTTCACAAATATGACCAAACGTGAGAAGTCTATATTCTTGTGCAACATGGCAGTCCTACACTCTTTAATCAAGGTGTCTAACACTCCATTCAGGAACCTTCTCACTCGGGCCCTCTGGTCCGCTGCCATCTCTGGGGCATACTTGAATAACCGGGTAATTCCAACACGTACTCTTGTACTGTCTTGTCATTCTGTTTCAGGTTGATGAATTTTGTTGCCTTAGCCTCTCTTAACTCTCTAGGAAAAACCTGTCCGGGAATGCGGTTTTAAATTCATCCCAACTTACGGGGCTGTCTCAAATCCCACGACTATCCCTCCACTAACAAAACCAAATGTAAGCAACTCCTTTTAGCTGGTAGGAGGCTAAGTCCACACTCTCAATTTCCTTTACCCCCATGATATGGGTGATCTTCTAAATCTCTTCCAAGAACTCATACGGGTCCTCTTCCACCTTTGACCCCAAAATCTCGGGTGGGTTCATTTGGAGAAAATTCCTCACCCTACACTTCCATTTTGGGATATATGGGACATTTATTGTTGATTAATCTAGGTGGTTACGGCCTGTGCCAACATATTAAGAGATGCCCGAAACTCAGCATGGGTAACATGGTCGTCCCTCCGGTTCACCAGGGATGGTGGTTCCTGCTAGCGATCATTACCATTTCTCCTTCCATTTGCTCGCCTAGGAGGCATTATTTGCGAGCGCATAAAGCATGAGTCATGGGAAGGAATTGTTTAGAGCTTCATACTCTATGCATGATAAGAATCATGAAGAAAGGGAACATTCCTAAAATGTCTCGTAGCCTCCTTGTCATAAGTGTGGCACGCTTCACACCCACGAAGAAGACTCTACTTAACGCGGCTTTCAGACACCCCAGGATACTCTAAACCTTTGCTCTAATACCAAGTTTATCATGAACCAAGTTCACACACTGACCGTAACACGGGATAAGGATCCTTGGTCGTAACACGAGACAAGGAACCCCGAGAGGCTCCAAGTCGACCCATGGCATTATCATGGCATACACTTAACATGAGAAACGACTAACAACATGAATAAGCAGGTGGCAATAACAAGAATCTAATATGAACTATAAAGATGATTTAATAATATTTAAATACAATGCTGAATCTATCTAGATAAGCCTGAAAGCCTTCTACTAAGGTGATGAATTGCTGGGATAAGCCACCAGCTAACTCCTAAAGTCTGAAAACTTAAATATAGTAAAATATGAACATAAATTATGTCCTCATAGGATGAGAACTCACCAATTGTTGTTGAATAAGGATGAAGCATATCTAACTGTGAGACCGAGTCTGGAAACCTGAATATAGCACAAAAGATGTGCGGTCAGTACTTAGAACTTACTGAGCATGCAGGATAACATAAACAATTAAATAAACAAATAAACAATAAGGATTTAATCAAATACATCAAAATAACTCCCTCAACATGCTATTACACATACTCTATGATTTACAAACACAAATATATATACATGAAACTTCTCCTTGAATCTCATTTATATGATATCTTAGAACTCATGCATGAGGGTCAAGTTCTGAACATTTAATAAGTGCCAAATCTAAAGTTTAGTATCACGTATTGTACCGTATCATTACTAATAATTGAGACTGACTATCATCTTATTAAGCCCATTATAATCTGAAAGCTGAGTCATGAAAAACTGAGTTATACTGATATCATCATTAAGGGAGTCTCTCTCTACTATGGAGGATCTCGACTGATGCTAGTGAGTCACTTTCTACTATGGAGCAACACGACTATGCTAGGGAGTCACTCTATACTATGGAGGATCCCGACTATACTAGGGAGTCACTCTCTACTATGGAGGATCCTGGCTATACTAGGGTGGCACTCTCTACTATGGAGGATCCCGAGCTACTAGAATTTGAGAGGTACAGGTCTGACGTTATATATACATATATTTGGTCAATACTACTGCAGCTAATCAGAAACATGAACATACACTACTTTCATCATGAATCATTCATCTCGGAAGGATCGGGGCTACTTTCTACTAACAACAAGGCCAATATTCTGGAATTATCATTCTCACACTTTATCATCATAATTCATATCGTTATGGAGCCATATAAATATTTCTTCATAGGTCTTACATTAGTGAGCGTCTTTAGATTCCCATCATGCATAATACTTTCACAACATTAAATTTTGGCTTCATGTTATTCAACATGTATCATAGGGACATTCATGATCCATATATCCAGTTCATACTTTAACATCCATACAGTTATTCATATATTCTACGTTTACGGGAAGCCATGTACTTACTCATATCTCAAACATATTCAATAAAACATATAGTGATAATACATAATTTACTTTCAATTGTTCAAGCCCATAAACCTCAACTCATTCCAACATAGCTATTAATGGCATAATCGGGTTACTATGGATAATCATAAAATTTTCACACAATTTAATCATGTTCATGAATTACTATAATAATTAAATGAACAATAAACAAGACCCATTCAATACTCAAGCAAATTTTAGAAGAACGTTCCACACCCATGCATTTTCATCTTCTAATCCACAATTCAAGACAACCCATTCATTTATATCCCAATTAAATTCATAATAGCAATAGATTTTCGCATTGAAGAAAATGTAGAAGAAATTACCCATATCACTAACCCTAGATCATGCTTTTCTAAATTAATTGAAAATGGGTTTTTAATAAAACATTTTGGGCCACAAGGATGGAAGAATATCCTTGTTGAAGAACCCGCATACCTGGTAGAAGAACCCTTCTCAAAATTTTCCTTGAAACTTGATGAAACCCTGGTGAAGTTCTTGAATCTTGAGAGGAGAGGAAGAAAAGAAGCCTGATAGATATCTTGAGAGAATGAGGGTTTAGACTTGTAGAAAACCCTTAACATGTCCCAAACAATATACAAAATGACGTATTTTAAAACATAAAAGAATAGGAGTTTACAAGAATGCCCTTGAAGAAAACAGGAAATTTCCCCAAATTTGGAGTCACGACTCAAGTAACGAGTCATCGTCCCAGCCAAAGACTCGCCGTCTCGCCCATTAAGCACACTGGAAAATTCACACAGTTTTATCATTCTTCAGACCACAACCAACATAACGAATCATCACCAGCTCTAGCAACTCGTTGAACCTACTGGTCAAGTGCACTGTATAATACTTCACGACTTCAACTCTTCACCACCCAATGACCAACCTAACGAGTCGTTGCCAGGAAAGATGACTCGTCAGGTTGTCCGTGGCTACTGGGCTTTCCATCCCCTTCTTACAATTCCTCACGGGTCAAACTACGACCCGTTAGGTCTCTTAACGGGTCGCTACTGAACTCGTTCTGAGGCAAATTTATGCTGACTTTTCCATTGAGCTTCATCTAACTTCGCGATCTTATCTTTAGGACTTCCGAGGTGTTACAAGTCGGTTGGTTTGACTGGTAGAAAATGAGCTACTTTAGTCAACCTGTCTACAATAACCAAAATAGAGTCACATTGGCGAAACGTACAAGGCAACCTTGTAATGAAATCCATATTTATCTCCTCTCACTTTCAAGTAGGGATACTAATATCTTGGAGCACATCTTTAGGTCTTTTATGTTCCACTTTCACCTATGACAATTCGGACAATTAGCCACAAACTCTGTTATGTCCTTCTTCATGTAATTCCACCAATAGACTTCTCGTAGGTCACGATACATCTTGGTGGCACCAAGATGTATAGAATACCTGGAACCATGAGCCTCATGCAACATCTGCTCCCTCAAGTCATCAACACCCAGTACATACAAACAACCCTGATATCATAGTATGCCATCTCCTCTTGGGAGAAAACCTCCACCTAACGCGATGCCTCCGTGTCACGGAGGTAATTCAGCGCATTCATCTCCGTGCCACGGAGCTATTCCATGCCGGGAATAATTTTGTATATTTCTTATTTACTATAAGTAGTTACCTTAGCTCCTAAAATCATTTTGTCACGTAATAGTTCTGAAAAACTGCCAAGGAGTGAAGGGAGAAGTGGGAGAACTCACCTAGGGTTCTTAAATTTCATCTTCTCTTCTACCAATTATTGTAAGTATGTTACTTTAATTATGTTTTCTTGTAATTATATGAACTTGAGTGGCTAGAACCCTTCCTCTAGGGTTGAAGCCACAAGGTATGATTGCGACTATGTGAATTTGTTTTGGTTTTAAGTTATTGATTGTTGTTTTGTCTTACGTTCTTAATTATGGTTGTTTTTATGATTGATCACCATGAAAACACACACGTTATACATAGGTAAAAGCTTGAGAAAGTAAACCTAGGCAAGAACAAAGAATGTAGGGAGCAAGTTTGTATCTTACAATATAATTCACGGTTAGGATAAGAAATTATACCTAATTTCCCTTGCTTGGTTACTAAAATGGGATGAGCTAGACACCAACTTAGAATTATCTCATCACCACTCGTACAAGTAGTTGTGAAGCTAAGTTGAGTTAAATGATTAGAGGTACGAAAGGCCCTAATCAAGAGCATAAACCCGTTAAACCACATTCCCACAATTGAATTGCCCACAAACTAGAATGTCACATCCCAGCTCAACGATGTAGTTGTGAGGCTAATTCGTGTTTAGAGTCTCGAAAGACCATAAACATGCAATTGTAATTATGTGAGAAGATAATTGATAATTCCATACTTAAACCATTACAAAGAATAGTGTCGCATGATAATCTAGCGTTAGCCCTCGTTGCGTCTTGAATGTTTTCAGAGTATTTCTGTGACCACCCCTAGACTTAATTAAACTTTATCTAAAAGGTCTAAATCAACACTTGTGAAAGTTAATATCACACTTGAACTTGATAATTAGCTGAATTGGTCCAGTCTCTGTGGGTTCAACATCCAACTCTTAAAAAGGACCACTATATTACTTGTAAGACCACGTACACTTGCGTGTGCGCTTGGGCGCAGTCGTCAACAAGTTTTTGGCATCGCTGCTGCTCAATCTCAACAAGTTTTTGGCACCGTCGCCGAGGACTCGGTGAAGTTTAGTAAATTCGTTTGTTTTCGTGTGATTTTTAATTTCCTTAACTGTTGAAAAACTTGGTCTTAGTCTGACTTATTGCAGGTGACAGGTTGTCTTGCCGAGATGGCTAGGAATAGAGAGCTTGTGGAACCATTGCTTGAACCAGAACTTCAAATTCATTTGCGTAGGAGAGTAGCTCTTGACCTAAAGATGAAAAGACTTCAAGAAAAGGTACAACAACAACCACCCGTAGGATAAGCAAAGTTTTCACCGAAAGCAATGGCAGCCAGACCAGTTCGCGAAGTGGCAATCCCACTAGCGACGAATGTGAACTCTAGTATCCATAAACCGGAACCTCGAGGGAAATTTGAATTGAAACAGAACATGGTGCGGCTGTTACATTCTAGTGGTCAATTCACTGGGATGGCAAATGAGGACCCGTAACAGCACTTACAGAACTTTTTATTGATTAGTGACACTTTCATCCCCACCGGAGTGTCCACAGACTATTTCCGACTTACCCTCTACCGATTTTCATTGTTGGGAGAGGCAAAAAAGTGGTTGAAAATTGAGCCACCAAACTCCATAACTTCTTGGGATGATTTGGCGAAGAAGTTCTTGATCAGATTCTTTCCTTCAGGCAAGACTGCAAAATTGAGAAGTGAAATACTAAGTTTCAAGCAGAGGCCTGATGAGAACTTGTATTTGGCTTGGGAAAGATTCAAGTCATTATTGAGAGATTGTCCCCATCACCATCAATCCAATGAAGTGCTGGCCCATACCTTTGTAGAAAGTCTAGACCCACATACAAAAATTTTGCTAGACTCTGCATCGAGTGGGCAAGCCTTAGAGAAGACGTATGATGAGTTGTACACTTTGTGAATAGAATTGCTCAGGAAAATCCAGAGTGGCACAGCAAGGCATCGAGAGGGGAAGGAAAGAGAGCAGGGTTAATAGAGGTAGATGGTATGAATGCCTTGGCGGCACAGCTAGCTTCATTCCAACATCAGATTATCATTCAGTTCAATAAACTGAGTATGAACCAACAACAGGGTCAGGTTAATGCAGTTCAGCAAGCTCCAAGTTGGTGTCAAATTTATGGGAATAATGGGCACAATGCAGAATCTTGTGGAGCCAATTCGGAATCAGTCAATTTTGTTGGGAATGTGCATAGGAACAATCGGAATTTTGGAAACAACTACAACAAAAATTGGCAGAGCCACCCAAATTTTTCTTGGGGTGGAAATCAAAAGCAAAGTTATCAGCAACCTCAATAACAACAGTATCAGCAGAATAGGAATAATGATTTCCATTTGAGCAACAACATTGAGGAAACATTGCAGAAAATCATGGAGACCCTGACTCAATTAGCAGAAAATCAAGCGAGGATGTCATCAGACTTGAAGAATCAGCAATTGGCTACCCGAAATCTAGAAAAACAGATGGGTCAGATAGCAGGTTCTCAAAACATGAGACCGCAGGGAGGACTACCAAGTGACATAGATCCTAACCCCCGTCAGGTCAACACCATCAGTCTGAGGAGCGGCAAACAAATAGCTTATGCAGTGCCAAAAGAGAAAAGAAATGAGGTGCAACCAGAGTTGGTTAGGAAAGGACCATCTACTGACAAGGGAGAGAATCAGAGTGCTGTGCAACAAAATGCACAATCTTCATTGCAGCCAGCATAAAGACCACCACCACCATTCCCTCAGAGATTTAGAAAGAGTAAGGAGGAGGAATTCTTTAAAAAGTTCTTTGAGATTTTCAAAGAACTTCACATTAATTTGCCTTTGCTTGATGTTTTGCATGGAATGCCCAAGTATGCTAAATACTTGAAAGATGTGATGGCGAACAAAGTGAGATTAGTGGATATCCAAACAGTAGCACTGACGGAGGAGTGCAGTCACAGGGTATTGAGCAAGATTCCTAAGAAGCTTAAAGATCAAGGGAGTTTTACCCTCCCCATACAAATTGGTAAAACTGAAGTGCTACGAGCTTTATGTGATTTAGGGGAAGCAGTTAATCTAACGCCCCTATCTTTATTAACACCCTGCGGTTGGGAAAATCGAGACCAACAAGGTTGATGCTGTAGCTGGCGGATAAGTCGCGAGTGGCACCAGATGGAATCATAGAGGACCTTCTCATTAAAGTGGGTAAGTTTATTATACCTGCTGATTTTATTATCTTAGATTTTCATGTTGATGACCAGGTACCCTTAATCTTGGGACGGCCAGTCTTGGCCACCGAAGGAGCGGTAATTGACTTAAGAGCAAGGACCCGGAAAATGAGGGTCGAGGATGAAGAAGAACTCTTCCGAGTATACCAAGAGATTAACCCACACACACACTACAGAAACCTTTGTAAGGTTAGTGTGTTGTCAGAGGATAAGTGTGGGGTGGGTGATTCAACAAGTCCACGGCCAAAGGTAATGATAAGTGTTCAGACCGAGTCTGATAAAGGGCTTCAGTTTGATAAGTAGTTGGAGGAAGAGAGGAACAAAGTGGAGGTTGTTTCCTCTAAAAATCAAAAGCAAAGAAGATGGTTCTCGAAAGGGAACCCAGGTATGAGGATGTCCTGAAAAGGATAGTTTACGTCGTGCCGCTACGTAAAATAAGGCGCTGCTTGGGAGGCAACCCAAGGGTACCATAGGTATAATTTGTGATTGTTGTTTATGTGCTTTTGTTTATTTTCAATTTGTGCTGCTTTTGGTGGAAAGTTAGGCACAGAAATAGGGGAAGTCTGAGTACCCGTGGAGGAGGAACCTAACAAGCATGGAAGAGAAAAAGTGTGGGGTCGAATACCCACTTGTGCAAAAATGAAGAAAAACATGTTGTTAGCTAGGCATAGAGGCCCAGGAAGTATTTCTCACCCTATTGAATTTTAATTAGATGCTTTGGGGACATAGCATGATTCAAGTGTGGGGTGAGGGAAATTTCAAAAATTTTGTGCTTAATAATTTTGGTGAATGTAGTGCTTGATACATATTGGAAAATTTTTGAGTTGAGCATGACTTCACCACCTGTTGGTTTTTTTTCGGTTCTTTTCCGACGGGGGGTCTTTGAACCGAAGAATAAAAAATTTCTTTGTCTGTATATAATGTTTTAGTCATAGTTAGAGACTATTTTCGACGATTGATGGATGACGACTGTCTTGAGGAAAATTAGTCAATAGGTTTTGGTTTTTAAACCCGTAGCTAATTGATGGCTTGATGTTCTTGTTATGTGATATACATGATTGTAAGATACAAGTGTGGTTAGGGGTGAAGCATGTAAGAAGTGTATAACTTTGTTTGAGACACTTAGGCTCTTGAATATGACTCGATGTTATTGAAGCTTAATTTTGAATTCTTGTGATTAGCTGAGTAAGAGTCTGCTGAATGTGTCTTGAATTGAGCATGTGCTGTGAGTGTAAGTTTTTCGAATATTCCGTGCTATTGTTGAATGTCTAGAACTTGCCTGGTGTGTATATAAAACAAAATGAAGGATGTGGACTATAGGAGATGATTTAGGCATTTCTTTGAATGAACCTAATTTTTATCCCTCACTTTACCTACCTTGAATGTTGAATCCTAGTGAGCCCCATTGAGCCTTAAGCCTATTCTTTGACAGCTACAACATAAACTGAATCCTTGTCTTTCATTAGCCTTGAATTTGATCCAAAACTCCTAAGCGCTTAAGTGAAAATTCCCAAGAGTGAAGGAGTGAGAAGCATGGAAAAGAAGGAAAAGTAGCAGTTGTAAGAGTTGAGAAAAGGTCAAAGGTGCACTTGTTTGAAAATGCTTGAGTATTGGTAGGGAGTAAGAAATAAATGAATAAAAAAGTTGCTTAAGTACCCCTTACTAATAAGCTGAATGTGCTTAAAGAAATGGGAACAAGAAGAGAAAATTCAAGAGTGAAAAGAAAAGAGATGTCCTTAATGAAGTTAAAAGTGCTTGGGGAAGATAGCCACTGTTATTATCCATAATATTACCTACCCATCCCTTGGCTTACATTACAACCCGATAAGTCCTACTTAATCTTACGTTCATACATCCTTAAATTAGTGGAGTAAAACACTAAGGGCAAGCTTACGATTCACTACATGATGCATGTGAATTCTTTGAGAGAGTGAGCGTAATTCTATTCATATATCCATACATGTTGTGTTTTAAAAACATGCGAATAAGAATGGGTAACTCTCTTGTTGTGAGGGCACATGTTTAATGGAAGATAACATTCATGTCGGATTTCTTGATTGGTTTATTTGGATGAGTTTGCTAAGATTGAGAGTCGATTCTTAAGGCTAGGAAGTCTTAACATAGTTATATATCATTTCAATTATTAAATCGTGCATGCTCTATTTTTAACTTGTTATCTTAAATAATCATTATAGCCGTAGCTTGAATTATCTTGTTAAATTAACTATGTGTGAGTCTTCATTTACATGAGATGTAAAAGGGTTGTTCGAGGTCGAACAAGGCTTTAAGTGCGGGGTAGGTGATGTTGGGCAAAATGGCATGCCCAAGGGACACTTTACAACTTAGTTTTGTCTTGTTTAGCTACTTATTTATATAGATTCTCATGTAATTTTATGTAAATGTGAATATATACTAACCAACATGATTAGTTCTTGTTTTTGTAGGTTTAAATTGAATTTGAGGAACTAATCTATGATTTGGTGAAGTGGAGGAATGGACTCAGAAGCAAAATGCGAAAGTCGGCAAGGA
Organism: Datura wrightii; assembly: GCA_035772735.1. NCBI lineage: Eukaryota > Viridiplantae > Streptophyta > Magnoliopsida > Solanales > Solanaceae > Datura > Datura wrightii. The sequence goes on from JASDFA010000006.1 coordinate 32,302,333, forward strand.
GGACACGCGAAACAGCCCACCTGTGCGACAGCAACGTGCCACGGCAGGCCAGGCTGCACGACTGTGGCATGTCACGGCCCCTAACGCGTTGTACAAGAAGTGTGCCACACTGCCATCACGGCAAGAGGCTGCCTGGCATGTATTTTATGCAAATTTCCAGTGTGCCTACGCGATGCCTCCGTGTCACGGAGGTAATTCAGCGCATTCATCTCGATGCCACGGAGCTATTCCATGTCGGGAATAATTTTGTATATTTCTTATTTACTATAAGTAGTTACCTTAGCTTCTAAAATCATTTTGTCACGTAATAGTTCTGAAAAACTACCAAGGAGTGAAGGGAGAAGTGGGAGAACTCACCTAGGGTTCTTAAATTTCATCTTCTCTTCTACCAATTATTGTAAGTATGTTACTTTAATTATGTTTCCTTGTAATTATACGAACTTGAGTGGCTAGAACCCTTCCTCTAGGGTTGAAGCCACAAGGAATGATTGCGACAATGTGAAATTGTTTTGGTTTTAAGTTATTGATTGTTGTTTTGTCTTACATTCTTAATTATGGTTGTTTTTATGATTGATAACCATGAAAACACACACGTTACACCTAGGTAAAATCTTGAGAAAGTAAACCTAGGCAAGAACAAAGAATGTAGGGAGCAAGTTTGTATCTTACGATATAATTCGCGGTTAGGATAAGAAATTATACCTAATTTGCCTTGCTTGGTTACTAAAACGGGATGATCTAGACACCAACTTAGAATTATCTCATCACCACTCGTACAAGTAGTTGTGAAGCTAAGTTGAGTTAAATGATTAGAGGTACGAAAGTCCCTAATCAAGAGCATAAACCCTGTAAACCACATTCCCATAATTGAATTGCCCACAAACTAGAATGTCACATCCCAGCTCAACGAAGTAGTTGTGAGGCTAGTTTGTCGTGATTAGAGTCTCAAAAGACCATAAACATGCAATTGTAATTATTTGAGACGACAATTGATAATTCCATACTTAAACCATTACAAAGCGTAGTATCATATGATTATCCGGCATTAGCCCTAGTTGCTTATTGAATGTTTTCAGAGTATTTCTGTGACCACCCCTAGACTTATTTAAACTTTATCGAAAAAGTCTAAATCAACACTTATGAAAGTTAATATCACACTTGAACTTGATAATTAGCTGAATTGGTCCAGTCCCTGTGGGTTCGACATCCGGCTCTTAAAAAGGGCCACTGTATTACTTGTAAGACCACGTACACTTGCGTGTGCGCTTTGGCGCAGTCGTCAACAAGTTTTTGGCGCTGCTGCGGCGCAGTCTCAACAACCGCCCCCAACTCGAGGTCATGAGTCATATAGTTCTTTTCATGGACTTTTAGCTGCCTGGAAGCATAGGCTATAACTTTACCGTGCTGCATTAATACACATACAAGGCCGACCCTCGAGGCATCACAATATACCACAAACCCATTGGTACCATCAGGTAGCGTCAACACCGGTGCTGAGGTGAGTCGAGTCTTCAACTCTTGGAAGTTCTTCTAACAAGCCTCTGACCACTAAAACTTCACTTTCTTCTAGGTCAACTTAGTCAACAATGCTGCAATGGATGAAAACCCTTCAACAAACCTCCGATAGTAACCAGTTAAACCCAAGAAACTCCTGATATCTGAAGGACTAAATAGTCTAGGCCAATTTTTCACTACTTTTATCTTTTGAGAGTCCACCTGTACACCCTCACTTGACACCACATGGCCTAAAAATGCTACAGAGTCTAGCCAAAACTCGCACTTGGTGAACTTAGCATATAATTGGCGATCCTAGCATATAATTGACAATCCTTAAGAGTCTGTAGTACCACCCTCAAATGAGTGTCATGCTCTTCCTTGCTCTGAGAGTATATGAGAATTTCATCTATGAGCACGATAAAGAACATATCAAAATATGGCTTGAATACCCTGTTCATCAAATCCATAAAAGTTGCAGGTGCATTCGTTAGTCCAAAAGACATAACTACAAACTCATAGTGTCCATACCGAGACCTGAAGGCTGTCTTCAGAGTGTTACACGCCTAAACCCTGAGCTGATGATACCCGGATCTGAGGTCTATCTTTGAGAAACATTTGGCATCCTGAAGCTAGTCAAACAACTCATCAATTTTGGGGAGAGGATACCTATTCATGATTGTCCCGGTAAATCATCTGGGAACACTTTTGGATATTTGCACACTATAGGAATTGACTGGATAGTCGGGGTTTTGAACGTGGCATCTTTGACCCTAACTAAATGGTACACGCAACCTTTGAAGATCATCTTCCTCACCTTAAGGTAGGAAATGAAATGATATACAGGCACAACTGAAAAACCCTTCCACTCTAGGACTGGCTCACCCAAAAATCGGAACTTTACCACAGGGGTTCTACAATTTACTGAGGCATAACATGCATGCAGCCAATCCATGCCAAAGATAACATCAAAATATGTCATGGATAGCTTTACTAAATATGTTGAGGTGACTTTCTGAAGGATTGTGACTGGGAAATTTCTATATACCCATCGAGCTAAAACAAAATCGTTGACTAGAGTAGAGACTGAGAAGGGTTCTGATAGGATTTCGGGACTAACTCCAAAACTACTAGCAACATAGGGCATCACAAAAGATAAGGTAGCCTCTGGATCTAACAATACATATACATCAAGGTGGAATACTCGCAACATACCAGTGACTACATCTAGAGAGGCCTTCTACTCCTGATGAGACGCGAGGGAATAGAATTTGTTCTGACGCTAACCCCCAACTGCACTAGTGGAGGATCCCTACTGAACTGAGCGTGCTGGTGGAGCTGCTGGGCTGGTGGCTAGGTCGCGGCCTATACCATGGCTCTGTCTAGCTGCTGGACAATCTCTGAGCATATGTTCGGGCTTCCCATACCTGAAACAAGCACTTGAACCTGCTAAGCACTGACTTGTGTGCCTCTAGAGACACCTGTCACAAGTGGAATACTAGGCTACACAGATCTGCTCCCCTGGCCTCGAGAACTTGATGCTCGTCCCCACTGGTAGCGCCTAGATTCGGATGGCACACTCACTACTGACAACGTTGGGGCTGATGATCTTTGGTGGGACTACTGACAGTGCCCACCACCAGGTCTCTGCTGGGAGAATCCAAATCTATTAGTCCTAGCCCTCTTAGCCTGTCTCTCCCACTCACTCACCTACACCTCCTCCATCTACTAGGCGTATAGAACTATCCGTAAGAAATAAATGTCCTTGTGAAGCATTGCGGTCTGACAATCTTTGACCAAATAATCTTCTATCCTATGCACGAACCGACTCACTCGACCCCTCTGGTCTACCACCATCTCAGGTACATACTTGGACCAGCGGGTGAATTCCAAAGCATACTCCTGGACCTTCATGTTGTTCTATCTCAAGTTCACAAATCCCGCTGCTTTGATCTCTCTCATCTCATGGGGGAAGAACCGACCCAAAATATATGGTATGGAACTCATCCCAACCAATAGGTCCTTCTCCAACTGTCCTACCATCCTTCCACTGTCTGAACCAGATATGTGCTACCCCCTTCAGCTGATAAGAGGCTAAATCTGCACACTCCTCCCCGGTCACCCCCGTGATTTGGGTGATCTTTAAAACTTCATCAATAATCTCATGTGGATCCTCATCCACCTTTGATGTAAAAAACTCCAGAGGGTTCATCCTCAAAAAATCTCTCACTCTCGCTGCTACCGCATTCCCATTCTAGGGGACATGTGTTTCTGCCTGTTGGTTGACTTGGGTGGTCAAATCCTGAGATAACATTTGAACGGAAGCCCTGAACTCTGCATAGGCAACCTGCTCGGGCACATGTTCCTCGGGGGCTGATAGGGCCTGCTGGTGCCCATCTCTGTTGTCATTCTCGTGGTCATTTCCACTTCCATGTCTTCTTTCATTAACTCAGTAAGGAGGCATGATTCTGAAAATGTGTTTAACATGAGTTAGAAGGATAGAGAGACATTTTATCACACGACATAGATCATGAAAGAAGGAAACATTTTCTAAAATGTTTTGTAGCCTCTTCGTCATAAGTGTGGTCCTCTTAACACCCATTAAAATGATGTTGTTTAGGACCTTAGAACTCAAGAATTATGAAAATACCCTTAATGAAAAAGTCTGTAATTTCTACACTGCCAGTGACACCATGGGTCATACCTTTCTACCACGACTCGTGGTGTCCATCCATTACTTTCCTCCCTCATTCTTCTATTCTTAGGTCCTGATACCATGACCCAACAGGACGAGTCCTTACATCCCACAACAATCTATTGTAACCTCTCATTACTGCCTCTGATGAAACTACATCTGAACATCCCATAAGTCACACCACAACTCGTACCTTCATCCTACGAGTCATGGGTTCCATCCGTTACTTGCCTAGGGAATTTTCCTTGCTCTTCCCATGGGCACTTACAAGGACTCATTGTATCCCACTACGAGTCATACCACGACCCATACTATCAATCCCTGACTATTCAACAACCAACCCATGACTCCTACCCACGTGTCGTACCTTCTTCCAATGGGTCGTTAACGGCCTATTGTTCCAAGTCCTTCCCTCATAACTGCCAACCACGGGAGGTTCCTATGGTTCATGACTCCATTTTATGACTCATACCCCCAATCGTCCTGAGGCAAAAATTTCTAATTTCTGCTACTTCTCATTTTCAATTCCCGAGTCTAGTATTAGGCACTTCTGGGGTATTACAAAACTACCAACTGGTCAAGGTTGAACATCACAGACCGGGGGTATGACTCAGGATATTATCATTCCTACTTGGGAGTGGGAAGAAGTGAACATGGATTTTATTACTAGTCTACCTCGTCTGCACCAACAACATCGCTCAATTAGGGTGGTTATAGATCGAGTGACTAAGTCAGCACATTTCCTACCAGTTAAGACCGCATATTCAGCAGAGGATTATGCTAGAATATACATCCAAGAGTTAGTTAGACTGCATGGAGTCCCCTTGTCCATCAGTTTAGATAGGGGTAGTTAGTTCACCTCCCACTTTAGGAAGTTAATTCAGAAGGGACTAGGTACTCAAGTTAAGCACAACACAACTTTCCATCCACATACAACTGGCCAGGATGAGTGGACTATTCATACTCTAGAGGATATGTTGAGGGCTTGCATGATTGATTTCAAGGGCAATTAGGATGATCACCTACCTCTCATCGAGTTTGCATACAACAATAGCTACCACTCCAGCATTCAAATGGTCCTGTTCGAGGTATTATATGGTAGGGATGTAGGTCTCCTATAGGGTAGTTTGAGGTTGGTGAAGCTAACTTAATAGGACCTGATTCAATAATCAGGCCATGAAAAAGGTTAAACTTATTAGAAAACGGCTGAAAAAGCCACAAAGTTGATAGAAATCATATGCAGATGTAAGGAGAAGATGGAGTTTGTTGTGGATGATTGGGTATATGTGAAACTTTCATCTATGAAAGAGGTGATGAGGTTTGGGAATAAAGGAAAGCTCAGTCCCAGATATGTTGGCCCTTACAGAATCCCAAGATGCATTAGCAATGTGGCCTATGAGTTGGATTTGCCTGCGCTGTTAGCATCGGCGCATCCAGTCTTCCATGTGTCTCTATTGAAGAAATGCATCAATGATATGACCTTAATTATACCTTTAGAGAGTGTTGATGTAAAGGATAGACTCTCTTATGAAGAAGTTAAAGCTCAGACTTTGGACTGTTAGGTTCGTAAGTTAAGGAAAAAGGAGGTCACTTCAGTAAAATTTTTATGGAGGAACCAGCTAGTTGAGTAAGCTACATGGGAATCCATAGAAGATATGATGGCTAGATACGCTCGTCTTTTCCCTTCCAGCTCAGCTTCAGCATTAGGTACTAAATTTCTCCTTAGTACTCTATTCAGTTCCATGCTCATCAGCTTTATTCATGTCTTAGTGCACCCTTGTTGTATGAATTCAGTTGGTATATCTATCTTAGTTCGGAGTTAGTCACTCTTTTAGTATTTAGTTTATATTTTTCAGTTTTGGGATTGAAGCTCTTTCCCTACCTTTCCAACTTACTTAGTCTTCATTCAAGGATGATTGTTCCAAGGGAGAGATATTGTAACACCTCAAAATTTCCTAAGGCTCAACCCCAGACTTAGCATGTAAACCAAAAAATTTTGCCTTAGAATGATGCGACCAACAAATCATTGTCAAGACCAACGACGCATCAGAAGAGTCATTGTTCGCTTCTGTGAATTCTCCCTCAAGTACCAATGAGACATAGAATGACTCATTTTATGAAGTAATCAGTCATCATGTCACCCTTCCTGACCAAGTCTAGAAACTTGTCAAATCCTTTCCCGAAACAATGAGCCAGACAATGAGTCATTGGTAGATGTAGCTACTCATCCTATTAAGCTGTTGAAAGAGATCCAAAATGTGTTAAAGATCCCTCCAGTGACAATGGGTAAAAATAATGAGCCATTGTTCTATTTAACGGGTTGTTCTGTCCGTCCATTGGGAGAAGTTCAAAGGTTGTTCAAAATCCTTCTAATGACCACGACTAGATCAATGAGCCATTGTTCCATAAAATGAGTCGTCCTTTCCGTCTGTTAGTCGAAATACAGAAATTAGTTTTTCAGGCCCAGGACTAACGACTGGTTCCAATGAGTCGTGGTCACAACCAACGACTTATTTTGTGAATCGTTGGATCCTAACGATAGTTTTTCAGATATTTTCTCCAAGGGCATTTTTGTAACTTTTCACTATTTTAATTCCTAAACTATGTCATATTGGGGTATCCTAGGGGAATTTACAGGGACTAGTCGACATTCCTCCCTCATTCTTCCCTCACACTCTCAGAGTTCCACCGTAAGAACTCAGACAAGTAGTTCAAGGCAAGAACTAGTGCTTCAACCTTCTTCTCATATTTTCGCGCTCCTTCTTTAGGGATTTCTTCTATAGGTATGTGGGAATTCAACAAGGGTTTTCTTCCACCCTTGTGTCCTGAATTTCACAGCAACCCTAGCTCTTGAAGTTCCTGAGAATTCATGTTTTAGTGTGATCCTTCTAGGTGTTAAATTTCCTATCTTATTTATGCTATTGTGCTTTCATAATTAAGGTATTCAGGAGGTTGAATATGAATTTCAAGCTTGCCTAATCCACTTCCTATTTTTCCAATTTTACATGTTTTCAAGGAAGTTATTAGAACTTATATGATGTTAATTTAGATTGAATTATCAAACCCTATTTGATATTTTTCAGAATTTAGGATTTATGGTTATAGTATTTTTTTAGTCCTCTTAGCATGTCATTGTTAGCATTTAAACATAATTCACTATCTCAGTTTATTAGTATTTCCTTTATCAGTCTATCAGGTCCTTTAGGCTCTCAGGACACTTCTAGATAAGTAGTTTTGTCTTAGTCCTAGGACATCATTTCAAGCTATTAGTATAGTTCAATATTTATATATGTACATCTGTTAGGTGTCTACAGTTGGGAGTAGTACTTAGCACTGAGTCGGCTAGGGTTCAGCACACCGAGGTTTCTGAAACTCCGTGCCACCATAGGATTGAACCCAAATGGGTTTTGCAGTTAGTGATCACTCAGACCAGTCACTGTACCCTGACAATGTACGGTTGGCCCTATCGATGGGGAGTAAATATCGATCTCCACGTCTAGCTCACATGGTTATATATTAGTTAACAAGCACTCCCACAGTACAGTATAGTCCAGTCTAGTCTAGCCTTATAGATTTCAAATATGTTTATGTCATACATTTTCAGATTTATTAGTTCTTACAGTATTTTTGTCCGATTTACGAACTCTTCAGTATTTATGATTTAGGCATGATTATTGTACATCGTATTAGTCTAGGTTATGAAATAGCAACATTTTATGTTTTATTTGATATCTCTCATACTCAATATATTTCATGTATTGACGCATACTTTCTATTCTATATCGTTTTATGATATAGGCTTAGGTACCCAGCCTCAGCATCGTAGTTAGCTTCCCTGGTGATATTCAGTAACACTTTTGTGGTGAGACCTCATCTTCCATGGACCTGAGCTGTTCTTTCTGCTTTAGTAGCATTAGTCAAGTTCTCCAGACTTATAGTTAACTTGAGGGCTTTGTCCCTGCAACTCATCAGTTAGTAGAGGCTTTCAGATAGTGTGGTATTAGTGTCAGCTTATTTTGTTTATCAGTGTTGTTTACAAACATCCAGTGTTTGCCAGACTTTAGCTTTTCTCATTAAAGATTACCTTTGAACTTCAGTAGCTTCTGCTCAATTTTCTATTCAAATTCTAGAATATAAGTAATATGCAATGTTATGGGTTTGGTTGGGGTTACTTGTGACCCTAAGTACCGTGTCGCATCCAGGGTGTAGACTCGGGTCGTGAAAGAAAAGCACCTGATCGCCATGAGAACTATGTCACTCATACCTGCAAGTCATAAAATATCAATTGAATTTGTACAAAATCTCAAATAGGAAAAAGATATCCTAATACTAAAAACAATATGATGGGTCGTTACGTTTAACAACATTTATAAAGACATAACAAGTCATGTCATGAATCTCAGTTACATATAAAAATGACAAAGTTCTTGACATGCTTCCTATTACTAGAAACTAGTATGTCATGTTTAGTTTGTCAAATCATAAGTAAAACATGCTTCAAAATATTATGGTCCAGTCATACAACGAGTATAATATCACCTCGTAGGCCAAAACCATCTCAATACATAGCGTACAAGAAAAACTTAGTATAAATATCTCTATACGTATTTTTCTCACAATATTCTAGGTAGTTCAAGCACATTAATGCAAGTTACATTAGAAATATTAGGACTCACGAGGTTAACTATCTCATTTATCTTGAAAAACAAGCAAGCTTCGTAAAATCGAAATGTCCAATGTAACTTCCAATTGACCTCAATCTATATAAAATGTTGATTAATGATGTCAATTATACTGTTTGAGATCAATATCATATTCTTAGGTCAAACCTAGATCTAAATCAACAGAAAGTCAACCCATGATCAAACTAGTAAATCCCAGAACAAATTATAAAATCGGATTGTCCGCATGCTTAAGATCTCAATTCAATAATAAAGTATTAATTTTAACTTAAATTGCTAGGTAAAATCCATAATTTAATTAATTAGAAAACTACAAAAGAAATTCCTTATTTAGGTACTTAAATATTATGATTCTATAATTTAAATTCGCTCAAAATTTAATATAATAATGATGTTGAATAATCATTACCTCAACAATCTGGGCTCCATCAATATAATGAATCACCACCCATGAGATCCTTTATTCACATATAAGTTAGGTCTAAAATTTATCACTATTCATATTTATACCATTCGAATATTCAATGTGATCACGGTCTATTTACACTATCGTGATAATTTCTAATTTTCTTGTTCAGTGCTAAAGCATTCCTTTGGCATTGTTGGCCTCAAGACTTTGCTGGTTCTTCTTTAGCAATGTTGGAATTATTCACAAATTTTGTTTAGTGTTATTAGTGTTTTATCCAAATACCAGAAATTTCATATTATGTTCCAAGTTCCCAACTTGTTCACTACTACTGAGTCCCTCGGATCTCAACATGGACCTTGCTAACAAGTCCAAAACATAAATCAACTTATTCAAAATATCAAAACATGATTCGAAATAAAAAAAATCAAATATAAGGGTCGGGTTATTACAATTGAAATCTTAGCACGCAATACATTGGGTGTTACCATTTTATTGTCACTGACCTTAGCTGGAAATCTATAAAAAATATCGAGACAGTTTGTCAAAACTTTTTTTGACATATTATATTTTGATGTAGCAATTCCCATCTGAATGGAGTCAGAAGTCCCCGAATTTTGACAGTATTGTCCCTGTGGAAAGAGTAGAATTTCTAGTAGTGCTTATAATAACTATTGGTCATTATAAACAATCAATTAGGGGCCTATTTGAAAAGCCACTCCGAAATTGAATTTGAATATAATTCGGTGTAATTTAACACTTTGTCCTATTTGTTTGGCCAAGTAATTACTTTGTTAGTTGAGAATTTGGTGTAATTCGGATAGAAAAATTACACTCCATAATTCACAAGAGGGGGGGGGGGGTTCGGTCTGATCATTATAGCACCTTGGCAACATAAGCATGGGAAATTTAAAAACTTTTACGGGTCTGGTTATGTCCTCAAAATTATGTGATTAGTTGATTAATAAATTTAAAATGGGCTAAGTTAAAATCAGGTGGGCCTAGGCGTAGGGTCGCTGTGGCATACAAAACTTCATTATAGTGGGACTACCGCAGTGGAAAACCCCTCACTGTAGCGGCGACGCGGACCAGAATTTCATAATTCCATCCAAGTTTGGATTTAAATCCTAGTTTCACAAAGGTTGGTAGCTAAAAACATCCAGAAAGAAAAGTTTGGTTTGTAACAAGGAAAAAGGTAAAGAGGCTAGAAAGAGCAAGGATTCCCTCATCCTCCTTGGTAATTCTCTGCAAGAACCCTAGGATTTGATGCAAGAACATAGCCCTGTGAGCCTTTTTACAGCAGCTTGGTGCCCAGGTAGGTTGTGGCTTACCTTTGTATTAAACTTTGATTAGCGATTCGCATATGTGTGTATGGTTGATATATTGTTGATAGGAAAAATGGAAGATATAATGCTGATGACAATAATTTGGACCTTAGCTAGTAATTGGTAAGGGAGATAAGTAATAATTGGAATAATAAAAGAGAGGAAAGGGAGCTTATAAAATCAAATGGTCATGGAGGCACGAATAGATTTTAATGCTAGATTCTCAATTGTCTACCATAAGTGGAAGGTCTTATCAATTGCTTCCTCGGTGTTCTCCCGAATAGGGCAGACTTAACAAGAGAAGGGCTTCATAATAAACATTGTCCCTAATAACAAGAGTCTTAAGGATGATCCCATAAATAGCATAAATTGATATGTGACGTAGGACTTCGTAAAATGCTAGAATAGATGTTTGAAAACCATATTGGAAGAGAGAGGTGAACTAAGTTTTCACTCTTATACTTGTCGGTAAATCAAAACCTGGGAAACATGATTATAGCTAGTGTCTTGAGTGTTGATAAACTAATCTTTGTAATTGAATGGTCTCTAGATAATGATTGTGTTAGAAATTGTAATGATTAAATTTTGTTATTGAATGTATTCGGCTAAGTGGATTAAACTGTGTTATATTATTCCTGAGCTGCGGATGGGGTTTGTGAAATATAATTAAGAGCATGATGAAACGTGTTGAAAGGGTAATACATCCTTACACTGAGATGAGAGGCTCATGTATGAGGTGAGCATCTGGATAGGAGGATTAGCATGATTGAGCATGTGTATGAGTAATTGGATATGAATGGCTCATGCCTAAGGTGAGCATCCAAGTGAACAGTATGATAAGAGTATAGAGAGAGGTATGATATGATGCTCATACAACTAGGTGTACATGTATGAGTGCATAGATTGGTATGATATAATGTTCATACAACTAGTTGTATAGTACATAAATTTCTAGAATCCCCTGTAGGTCATGATTGGAAGGGCATAAATAATACCTTCTGGCATGTGTATAGGTATACAGATGTGTGGCAAACATATAGATATACAGGCGTGATACATGATATACTGACATGATTTGGACGTTATATGAGAGACGCAGACATGAAGCAATATATAATGATATGGTACAGGTATGGCAATTGATGATATGAAAATGGTGCAGAGGAGTACAGAGTGAGATCAAAGAGGTGCAAATATATTCTTGCATTTCTATTTTTGCGGGTTCATGACCTCATTAGTGTGATTGATTGTTTTATAGTTAATGATTTTATTTGTTTCCTGATAGCTGTTGACAATTGTATGTTGACGAGGTTGCATATGCTCTATGATTGGTTGCCAAATTGATCTGGGTCTAAAATAACTTAGTTAATCGGAATTAGAGTGGGTAATGAGTCCTTAAGGGTTAACAATGTCTAAATAAAGGATAACAGGCGTAAGTATAATATCATGTGTAAGAGGAATGAATTGGGCATAACTGAAATGAGTTTAGTTACTGATGTATTGAAAATAAAGGTTGTCAGTGAAGTTGAGATACTTCCTAGAGCAGTACTGCTGCAGCGATAGAATTTCCATTGCGGCTACACCATAGCAATAGTTAAGTTAGCATAGTAGCCAGTCCTAACAAGAATGTAGGCCATCCTTTGTGGCTAAGCTCGGTAGTGGAAGCTAGATGTATTTCTTGATGACTTGAGCAATTATAGATTAAGTGACTTGATAGGATAATTGGGAAATTGATGATTTAATTATTAAGATTTAGTACGAAAATTGTAATGTACGTATATGCATGTATATGTATAGCCGTTTAATTGTATGTTAAAATGAGGAACTAATTGAGAATTAGACTCAACCTTGTGAATGTTTATTATGGGTAGTTGTTCGGAATGTTTCGCAACTACATGCAAGTGCACGTGGTCAAACAAGTAGTAAAATGGCTAAATCCAAGTATCGATCCCACAGGGACTGAACCAAGGTAATAATCGAATTAAGTGTTAATGAACTCTAACTCTAAAAATGCAGACAACAATTTAAAGAAGATTTTGAGAGGTTGTTTCGTAATTTATACTAATCTAAGAAAAAATGATAAAGTGAGTCTGAACTATAGTAATGAGCAAGCTGAGGCCAAAACGAACATGCAGGGAAGTAATTTATCGATACAATTCGATTAATCTTTCCTTCGGTTGCTAGTCAAGAATTATTGCCTATGGAGAGAAACTTACGTATTCTACCCAACTTAAGAATCATGAACCTTCAACCTACATTTTTGTGATAAAAGAATTTCATATTCTAGCCATATGAAACTAATTCCTTAATTGACTAATACGACTTTCAAACATATTTCTATTCTAAAGGTAAATCAATTCTCAATTTTTTCAAACTAAGAAGAGATCATATCCTACCAATTCACAAGTTTTCAATTTCTTTCCTTTTCAAGATAAAACTGGATTTTTTAGATATACAATAACATTAGCCAGATATTAATGCAGTAAGAACAAGAATTGATAGAACAACCATTGAAATAAAAGATGAAAACTGAATTAATCAACAATTACATTCTACTACAATTGTTCTTAACCTCAGCAAGAAGTGAATTTAGCCACTCATTTGTGGATTAAACATCATCAAACGAGTATAAATCATACAAACAATTGAAATAAAGGAGAAAGAGTTAGAGAAGAACCCTAATTTCGTCCCCCAACTGCCTGTAACCCACGTCCTTGCTCAACTAAGTCAGAATAATTAAAATAAACCTAAGTGTGCTATTTATACTAGTGGAAATTTTTCCCAGAATAACGAGCAACATGTCGCGGACTGCATCGCGGAGCACTGTCTCCATGACACGGGGCTAACGCGGACCCTCTTTGGAATCAGGCCCCTCAGCATTTTACTCATCAGCATGCCACGGCATGCAACGCGGGGCTTGGCCAATGTGCAACGGCGCCATCGCGAACCCTTACTGGAATTTGATGTTCCAGGTAAATATCCCCAATGTGCCACGACTTGTATCGCGTGGCATTGCCTCCGTGTCACGGAGGCAACGCGGACCTTCACTAGAAATTTGCCAAAATAAATCATCCAAGGCAGAATGCCTCCGCGATGGCAGCGTAACACGACTCCATCGCGGAGCCCCTATATTTGCTTCTTTTCCTTGACCTTTTCCACTGCTCGCTTCTGAGTCCATTCCCGATTTTCACCAACATGCATCTTAGCTTCCTAAAATTACATTTTTCCTACAAAACAACACTAATCATGTTGGTTAGTATAAATTCACAATTTAACTACAAATCACATGAGAATGTACAAATAACGATAGATAAACAAGACGAAATGAAGAAATTGAGTATCACTTGGGCATATAATTCTTCCCAAGATCACTTACCCCAGACTTAAAACCTTGTTCGTCCTCGAACAATACTCTCACATCTCATGCAATTGACACCCACGCATAGCTACTTTGGCTCGACAATTCAAGCTACGGTTATACCGATTATTTACTATAGCAAATCATCAAGAAAAAACATGCATAATCATCGCTACAATGAAATTCACCACATTAAGACCTCCTAGACTCAAGAATCGACTCTCGATCTCAGAAAACTCATGCAAATCAACTGATCAAGACATCCGACACGAAATTCAATCTCTTGTCAAGCATGTGCCCTCACAACACAAGAGAATTTTCCCCTTTTTCAATCATATGATTTCCAAGGCATTACATGTAGGGGTATATGAACACAATTTTGCTCTCTCTCCCAAAGAATTCACGTGCATCATGTCATGAACCATAGGCTTGCCTCGAGTGTATTACTCCACTAATATAAGGAAGTGTTAAGATCACATAGGACTTAACGGGTTGTAATATAAGCTAAGGAACTAGTAAATACTGGGCTAACCAATAATAGCAACTAGTTTCCTTAAGCGCTTTTCAATACATCCCACCATCATTATGGGCATTGTTTCTTCCTTCATCCTCCCATTCTTGAAGTCTTTCTTTATTTTTGTTCCCATTTCTTTAAGCACACTCGACTTACTAACAAAGATTAGTTATACATCTTTATTTTCTTTAATTTCGGCAAGTGCACCTTTGACCTTATCTTTACTTTCACCACTTCCACTTTTCCTTTCTTTTCACACTTTTCACTTCTTGACACTGTGGGAAAATTATTTTTTCTTGAGCGCTTAAGAGTTTTGGATCAACTTCACGGCTAATGAAAATAAGGGATTAAGCTCAGTTTCTACCTCTTCACGAAAGAAAAAAAATAGGCTAAAGGCTCAATGGGGTTAACTAGGATGTACATTCAAGGTAGGTATGATAAGAAAAGACTTTCTATTAAATCAAAGAAATGCCTCAATCCTTTCCTACACTATACATCCTTCATTTCATTTCGTACACACACCAGGCAAGTTCTAGTCACTTCACAATAGCATGGAAGAATCGAAACCTCACCTCACACTCATTGCACATGCTCAACTCAAGACATATTCACAAACTCTTCAATCAGCTAATTACAAGAATTCAATATTAAGCCTCAATCACACCGAATCAAACTCTATGGCCTAGGTATCTCAACATGTTTACACATTTGCATGCTTTCATACGAATCATCTTTGCATCTCAATATCATGTACAACACGCAACAAGAATTTCGAACCATGAAGTAACGACACGTTTGGGAAACAAACAAAAGAAAGAAAATAAAAGAAAAGGAAAAAAACTACTCCTATCGACTACATTTCCCTTAAGACGGTCATCATCCGTCCATCATAGGGAATAGTCACTATTTACGACTTCGGTTCAATGGAACTATTCTCGGTAAAAGCACCAAAAACAAGGCTGAGAAACCCAATCATGAAATAATTTCAACAAAAATTTTAAAAATATCGATAATCTCAATAGAAAAAAAATATTTACACAACTAGCTAACAAAAACTCAACACAACACACAACAGCTTAATATTCATTACAACACAGAATTATAATACAAAACATACGCACAAAATCACAGGGTCACAATTTTTTCACTGGCATGACAACAAGACATCAACATAACCAACAACAAAACAACTGGCACGTAACTACTCCCACCCCACACTTAAACCGAACACTGTCCCCAGTGTTCACCAAATTCAACATAGCACAACAGTAGGTGGTGAAACTCCCTAATCAATCGAAGTATTCAACTTCTTCGTCAGGTGTCGTTGCCTCGTCCCCCATATCTGAATCGCCCCCGCTGTCCTCATCTGACTCAACATTTGAGTCCTCACGGCGTGTCTCCTCATCGGTGGGGACATCATCGTCTACAAGCTTCACAAAAGCTGGCCCCACTCGGCATAGAGCCCGAGCATTTTCGCCGAAGGGGTAATCCAAGTCGAGCTGCCATAGCTCATCTTCCGTTGCTGGCCTCCCGCCTATGCGCAACTGCAGCATCTGCATCCCGTACATGCGGGCCATATATTGATCATCCCGAGCATGTCACTCGGCTAATGTGAGAATTGGCCCATGAGTGGTGTCGGGTGCCTTGGTTTTGGTGATGTCCAAGTCACGCCTATCCATTTGCGGGATGTAGTCCAGGGCCTCTTCCTTGATATCCAGGCCTCTCAGAAACGTGGTGAGCAAACCACCAAACCCGTACCTGTGCCCTTGATGCAAACGGGCCCTCTTCATGGCGGAGATGATCACTTCCCAACATTTATCTCAAGCCCTTTCATCAGGGCATAAACCAAGCAGACTCGATCCCGGGTGACATCTGTCATGTGCACCCTCGGGATCAGGCAGGAACACACAATTTTAAGCCAAATCCTGGCTTCCCTGTTCATTTGGGAGTAAGGCAGTGTCTGATGGTAGCCCCACTCCTTGTGCCTGCTCCACCGCGCTATCGAACGGGCTCCACACAGAGTGCGTCTGGTATCCGCATAAGGTGGAGTTATGTTCAGCTGCCAGAGTACATGGGTGTCTGTGTCCCGCGCCCCCAATATAGCATTCAGGTGATGGGGCTCAAAGGTGACAACCTGCCCCCTTATCTTTACGGTGTGACTGCAGAGTGTAGGGTTACAGTTTGCGTAGAACTCCCAAATCAGATGGAGATTGCACTCCTTGGGCTCTTTGAAGATGAAGTTCAACCCGGCAGTGTCAATCCGGTGTACGATTATAGGGAATTCCTGTGCAAGTGGCTCCCTTTCAATGTGCTCCTCAGGGAAGTATTTGGTCTCCTTATGTTTTGAATACCATTTCTTCCCTTCGTCCGTCACCCATCGGGTTCCTTATTGACGGCGTTGGCCGCGCGGAACCGTTTGTGCTGCTGGAACTACTGTTCCCAGTCTAATCCTCTTTCTACCGGTACCTGATGTAGATGTGCCCTTTCTTTGTCTTGCCTACTTGACATCGTTCATGTCAAATCAAACAGATAGTCCCAATGTTATTCAAGTCAAAATTTAACTTCGACTAAGGTTGGGTTGAGTTAGGCCACCCCACTCTTAGTCTTTAGCCCCAATTAAAACTATTCGGCAAGACACTCATGCTTTCCCAATTTTTACAATCAACATGCCTCGTGCATTCAGATAAGTCGATGGAATAATTACTAAGTACTACTTAGACTTCATACAACGCATAACAATATCACCATCGATTCCATTTCATCACATAGCACTTAGCCAAGAATTGTTTCAACACAACCACCTATGCAATTCACCAATTTCATTTTCCCGAAAATTCCCTTGTATATTTAGCATATTCATATATATTCACTACCTACTTCACCTTACCCATCATGCAC
This sequence comes from Datura wrightii, assembly GCA_035772735.1. Classification (NCBI taxonomy): domain Eukaryota; kingdom Viridiplantae; phylum Streptophyta; class Magnoliopsida; order Solanales; family Solanaceae; genus Datura; species Datura wrightii. Next base: position 32,319,705 of record JASDFA010000006.1, read on the forward strand.
AACCCAAAATTTTCACATTTCAACCACATTTAGTTTCTTCCTATTTAAATTCCAACCCTAGCTACCAATTTCGCAAAAATTCAATCAAACATGTATTCATTGAGTTCATATACTCACAACGATACTATGAAGATCAATCAATCATACTTTAAATGAATTCAAGCTTAATTTACACTTAGGGCAAGCTTTACTCAACTCACATGCTCAAAAATTGAAAATTTAGGCACAAATTGAGGTTAAGCTCAAGAACATACCTTAAATTCGATGAACTCGAAGAAAAGTTGAAGAAACTTCGATCCAAGGTCCGTGTCACATTGGGGGAGGGGGGATTTTAGGGAGTTTATCGCGGAGGGGAGTGGGAGATGGGAAAAATGAGGGGATTTCAGGGTTAAAAAGAGGTTTTTTTTCGCGCGGGTCACCCGGTGTGACCCGACGCGAATAACACCTCAACATGTCTCGGAGGGTAACTCGGAGCACCCCCTCTGTGACACGGAGCCATCGCACCAGCCTTCTGGAATTTGAAAAAATTCTAGAATGGGCTTCAACATGTCACAGAGGGTAACGTGGAGGCCCTCCTTCGTGACACAGAGCCAACGCATAGGCTCACTGTAATGCCACTTTTTTTATTTTTCTCACCTCATTTTTTTCCTTTGCGATTCTTTGGTTAGAATTCATAGGTTTCAAACACGAACACAATTTTTGTTTTTATTTTTATTATTATATTTTTCTTTTTCTTTTTAACTAATTCTACTCATCTATTATAAGAATTTCATGGGTTGCCTCCCGTGCAGCGCCTGGTTTACCCTCGCGACTCAACATCATTAAAGCTCAATCATCCTCTAGAGTGACGGACGTCTTCTCTCAACTACCGTCCTCACCTTAGTAATGCTTACACCGCTGCCCATTGACTAAGAACATGGAACTTCGATCTTCTAGCCACAACTCCAGTTTTGGGGTTTCCTTAATCGGTGGTTTTCCCACTATATCTCGAGAATCAACAATCTGAAAAATATATGCTTGATTTAGCACGTTGATTGCTGAAAGCTCCTCATATATGGCTAGAAGCTTCGTGGCCTTGTACACATCAAATACCTCCACCTTGTCATGTGCCCGCATGGTTAGCTGCCCTGCAGCTACATCAATCAACGCTTTCCCGGTTGCCAAGAAAGGGCGTCCAAAAATAAATGGGACTTCCGCATCCTGCTCAAAATCCATCACAACAAAATCTACCAGGAAGATAAGGGAGCCCACTTGCACCAACACATCCTCCACAATGCCATCTGATCTGGCCAAAGAATGTTCCGCTAACTGTAAGATCACTGTAGTTGGTCTATACTGCCCAGCCCCAATATCTTGAATACCGATGTCAGCATCAAGTTAATGCTCGCTCCCAAATCGCATAATCCGCGAGCTCAGATACTTTTCTCTATTGTAATTTCAATTGTAAAGCTCCCAGGGTCCTTGAGCTTTGTGGGCAACCTGTTCTGTATCCGAGAAGTGCACTCCTCCATAAGCGCCATCGTAGCATACTCCGTCAGCCTGCTTTTGTTCGCCACGATGTCCTTGATATACTTTGCATACTTCGGCACTCCCTGCAAAACATCAACAAGAGGTAAATTAATGTGTACCTATTTAAGCACCTCCATGAACTTTTTGAAACAAGCTTCCTCCTTTTGTTTCTTTAATCTTTGAGGGAACGGGGGTGGTGGTCTTTGGTTCAGCTTCCTTCTTCTTCCCCCTCTCATCATCGTGTTCCCTTTCTTTCTCCACTGCTCCTGACTGCTGAGGTGGTCTTTCTGGTTCCACCTCCTTGAGTTGTAAACCACTCCTTGTAGTCACTGCATTTACTTGCTTGGGATTCGGGTCAGCGTCACTCGGTAGTCCTCCTCTTGGCCTGGTGTTTTAAGCTCCAACTAGTTGCCCAAACTGGTGCTCCAACGCCTTTGTAGCTAACTGATTGTTCTTTACATCGGCCGCTAATTTTACATAGTCAGCCTGCAATTGAGCTTGGTTAGCTATCATTGTTTTAAACATTTCCTCAATGCTGGGTGGTGGTGATGGAGGAGGGGCATTATTGCTTCTGTATTGAGTTTGATAGTTCTGCTGCCCTCCTTGATTTCTCTGCGCACCCTGATTCGAACTCTGCCCTTGATGGTTGTTACTACCCCAGGAGAAATTCGGATGATTCCTCCAATTAGAGTTGTAGTTGTTGCCATACTGTTGGTGATTATTTCTCTGTACATTACCAACAAAGTTCACTGAATCAGGATTTGCACCACAACACTCAGCTGAGTGTTCATTACTACCGCATACTTCACACCAAAACTACTACACTACATTAACTAGGGCTTGAGGTTAATGCAAGCACATATTGCTGAAATGGGTGTTGAGTTGATTCTGTAACGTAGCTATCTGTGCAGCGATAGCTGTAAAACCATCCACTTCTAAGATTCCTGCCGCTTTCCTTGTTCCTCCTCTAGAAGAGTCTGCATTCCACTCTGGATTTCCCTGCGAAATACGGTTTAACAAAGTATACAGCTCCTCATAAGTCTTTTCTAATGATTGTCCCCCAGATGCTGAGTCTAGAAAATTTTTTGTGTGGGGTTCCAAACCCTCTATGAAAGTATGCACCAGCACATCATTGGACTGGTGAAGGTGAGGACAATCCCTTAGCAATGATTTGAACCTTTCCCAAGCTTGACACAAATTCTCCCCCTCTCTTTGTTTAAAACTTAGAATCTGACTTCTAAGTCTTGCTGTTTTACCGGATGGAAAGAACCGTATCAAAACTTTTCTTGCAAGATCATCCCAAGTGGTGATGGAATTAGGTGGCTCAGCTTTGAACCACCTCTTTGCATCTCCTAATAGTGAAAATGGAAATAATGTAAGCCTTACGTAATCAGATGATACTCCATTGGGGATGTAAGTGTCACTTATCTCCAAAAAGTTTTGGATGTGTTGTTGTGGATCTTCGTGAGGGAGACTTGTGAATTGCCCGCTAGTGTGCAGTAATTGCACCATATTCTGTTTAAGCTCAAACCTCCCTCCTGGCTCAGGTTTACAAATACTTGATGTAACATTGTTAGCATGTGGGATTGCCACTTCGCGAACCGACCTAGCTGCCATTTACTCGGGCACTAACACAACCCTTACAAGTGGTGGATTCTGCTGTTGCTCCAGGATTGTCTATCTGAGCAACTGTAGCTTTCTCGCAAGAGCTTCCCTTCTTTGATGATGGAACTGTCTTTCCGGCTCTAAGTATGGATCCACCAGCTCCTTGTCTCTTGCCAGTGTTCAATAGAATTCAATATCTGCAAAAGACAGGCTAAGATCAAGTTGTCAGCACTTATATAGAAATTGTAAACTAACACTAAGAAAACAATTTTACCAATTGTCAGTCCCCGGCAACGGTGCCAAAAACTTGTTCGGAATGTTTCGCAACTACACGCAAGTGCACGTGGTCGAACAAGTAGTAAAATGGCTAAAGTAAGCCAAGTATCGATCCCACAGGGACTGAACCAAGGTAATAATCGAATTAAGTGTTAATGAACTCTAACTCTAGAAATGCAGACAACAATTTAAAGAAGATTTTGAGAGGTTGTTTCCTAATTTATACTAATCTAAGAAAAAATGATAAAGTGAGTCTGAACTATAGTAATGAGCAAGCTGAGGCCAAAACGAACATGCAGGGAAGTAATTTATCGATACAATTCGGTTAATCTTTCCTTCGGTTGCTAGTCAAGAATTATTGCCTATGGAGAGAAACTTCCGTATTCTACCCAACTTAAGAATCATGAACCTTCAACCTACATTTTTGTGATAAAAGAATTTCATATTCTAGCCATATGAAACTGATTCCTTAATTGACTAATACGACTTTCGAACATATTTCTATTCTGAAGGTAAATCAATTCTCAATTTTCCCAAACTAAGAAGAGATCATATCTTACCAATTCACAAGTTTTCAATTTCTTTCCTTTTCAAGATAAAACTGGATTTTTTAGATATACAATAACATTAGCCAGATATTAATGCAGTAAGAACAAGAATTGATAGAACAACCATTGAAATAAAAGATGAAAACTGAATTAATCAACAATTACATTCTACTACAATTGTTCTTAACCTCAGCAAAAAGTGAATTTCGCCACTCATTTGTGGATTAAACATCATCAAACGAGTATAAATCATACAAACAATTGAAATAAAGGAGGAAGAGTTAGAGAAGAACCCTAATTTCGTCCCCCCAACTGCCTGTAACCCACGTCCTTGCTCAACTAAGTCAGAATAATTAAAATAAACCTATGTGTGCTATTTATACTAGTGGAAATTTTTCCCAGAATAACGAGCAACATGTCGCGGACTGCATCGCGGAGCACTGCCTCCGTGACATGGGGCTAACGCGGACCCTCTTTAGAATCAGGTCCCTCAGCATTTTACTCATCAGCGTGCCACGGCATGCAACGCGGGGCTTGGCCAATGTGCCACGGCGCCATCGCGAACCCTTACTGGAATTTGATGTTCCAGGTAAATATCCCCAATGTGCCACGGCTTGTATCGCGTGGCATTGCCTCCGTGTCACGGAGGCAACGCGGACCTTCACTGGAAATTTGCCAAAATAAATCATCCAAGGCAGAATGCCTCCGCGATGGCAGCGTAACACGACTCCATCGCGGAGCCCCTATATTTGCTTCTTTTACTTGACCTTTTCCACTGCTCGCTTCTGAGTCCATTCCTGATTTTCACCAACATGCATCTTAGCTTCCTAAAATTACATTTTTCCTGCAAAACAACACTAATCATGTTGGTTAGTATAAATTCACAATTTAACTACAAATCACATGAGAATGTACAAATAACGATAGATAAACAAGACGAAATGAAGAAATTGAGTATCACTTGGGCATATAATTCTTCCCAAGATCAGTAGTACAAGTTAGTCAATTTCATATTAAATATATAATGTTATGTGAACTAATCATAGTCAGTCGATGATGCCTACCAATATGTGTGGTATACGGATACTGCCTTACTACTCCTTTTGATTGTGGGTTGTGGCAGGAGAATTGTAGTTTCATGATTGGCAAATGCGATCCTCAGCGTCAACTTCCGCATTTCATCCGTAGGTGAAGTTTTGTCCTTTATTTCTCGGTATTCTAATAAAACTCTTGTATCTGTCCTGACTAGATCGTGGGAGAGTCAAGGTTTTTTTGGGAAATATTTCATTGATACTTTTAAATATTTTGATTTGTGTAAATTAATAATTATGGTAAATAGTTTATTTCATTTTTCAAAAAGGGGTTCCCCTATCGAGCTAGAGTCTATGTAGGTGCCCTCACGATTCATCCTATAGGGTCATGTCAAATTGGTATCCGAGCATCTAGGTTATTGGTCTCACAAGTACAAGAGCAATGTCGAGTAGATTCTTGTGGATTGGTGTGTAGACATTCACATCTAATCTTCAGAAGACAACATGGCATTTAGGAAGTCCTTCCCTTTATTCTTTCCTACTGTGTCATCTGAGTTTGTTGGTCGCCTGTGTTGAATCAACTTTGTATCTGGAGGACTCCAATTGGTATCTAGATAGGCCCAATTGGTATATGGCGATGTGAATTATAGAATGATATGAGATAAACTAGTGGGCGAAATTGACTTAAGTTGACCTAAGGGACAAAAATCCCTACAGGTGTCCTGCTTAGCGAGTTTTACTACAACAAGGTGTATCTCACTGTAGCGGACTTGCTATAGCAAGGAATGGACCATCGCATGCAGCGGAAGGACGATCACTATAGAGGAAAGCTGCTAGGAAGAATCCCAAAATCCCCTACAACAATAGGTGTGTCGACTACAACACAAATAAGCAATACGAACTAGGGGAAATAATGATAGGATATAATAAACAAAGGGTCAAACACAGCCATTTTCTGAGGATGCCAAATGGGCACCTGTAACAAATTGTAGTAGGAAATAGGTAATAACCAAAAACTAGCAAAAGGAGAACAAGAATTTTCATACATGCCCCAAACGGGGGCAACTCAAATCAATATCTAAAAGGGAAGTAGGGGAGGGAGGAACACCACAACCATGATCAACTAGAGGCCGGAGGGAGGGACGAACACCACAACCATGATCAACTAGAGGCCTTATTGCTACCGCTACTGAGGTCCCTGGCAACCTTGTCCTCGAACTAGCTGAGGAAAGAGAATTCTGGAAGGTCTTTTCTAGTCATCTAGGGCATCCTGGATATGGGAAAAAGGGTTTTCAGGATCTTCTTGATCCCCTTCCACATGCGGATGAAGAGCTTGTCTCCGGAGCACCGCTTTCTCTTCTCCCTCTCCAAGTCCTCTCTGAGCTCCATATAGGCCTAGTCAAAGGAGGCAATCATATCCTACACCCCCTCTGGATCCGTAGCAGTTGTGCTAGATGGCCGGCTACCTGACGGAGATCTAGGAAACCCTCCCAACAACTCTCGCATAGAAGCAATCGCTATCTTAACTCGCTCGAAGGGACCCACTGACATGTGCTGGCCCCATCATTCCCGTTGTCAGAAACAGTCTTCCTCTTCTTCTTACCCTTCCCCATTGCACCCTTTACCCTTAAACGATCAAAGGGTATATCGCAGGCTACAATGACATCCCTGGCCTCCCGGTGTACCTTGGCCCATGTGCAAAGCAGAGTAATAAGAGAGGGAAAAGGCAGGTCAGTGATGTACTTGGTTGAGAAGTACCTCCACTCCTCGAATATTCAAGCCCCCACATTTACTTGTACTTCGCTTAAGATACAGGTCACCACCAAAGCTCAGGTATAGGTCACATCGGTGATATTGGTGGATAGGAGAATCCTTCGGGATACCAAAGTTAGCCACCTCTAAGCATCAACAGTGAAGTGGGTATCCTGAATATCAGTCAGGGTGATGCCCTAATGGGACGAGGCCCTGTGCTCCTCTACCACAAGGGTATCCACAAGCCACCACCCATTCCCATCTATATCCCAGACCCTCAGCTCGTCCTTAGAAGGATTTAGCAGACCCAATGCCTCATTAATGGCATTAGTGGTTAACAAGATTTGCCTCCCTCTGACATAGGCGACTAGTTCCGAGCGATTCCAAACCACGGTGGAAATGTTGGCATAGAACTCCCTCACCCAAGCCTCGTTAACTTTGTAGGGCTACTTAATCAGCGGACCACACCCCATCTCCTGGAGGTGGGCATAGAACTCCGACGCCTTTTCCACCGCTTCCTGCATGATAAATCCCCTCTCGTGTATCAGACCCTTGGTTACCTGCTCATTTTGCCGGAACTGGCATTGGTCGGTCACGAACCGAATATAGTCGGAAGTGTGTCTTTTGCCGCTGCTAAAAGACATGGAGATAATAAGATCCTTTGAAAAATAAGTTTATAAGGTGATCAAAGCAAATAAAAAGATGAAAATTGAGACCAGAAATAGAGAATAGGGGACACAGCTCACTCCTTAGGCAGGATAGCTGTAGTGATCAAGGTTCTGCCGCAGCAAGTCCGCAGTAGCAAATTAGGACCATATGATGGGTCCACTACAGTGACAAAGATGCCCTGCATAATAAATCGTCTTCCTCAGCAGACCTCCGACCCCAAAATTAGAGATTGGGTTTCCAACCTCTGTTTTTCTCTAAATTAGGCACAGATCGAGCCAGGTGTAGACTTACCCCTACCCTACCAACCCTTTACATCCCAATAGAAGTATGGATTTCAGTCTGAAAGGATCTGAGAAGTAAAACCATAACCCTACCTAAACCCCATCATTATTCAAGCAAACAACTACATGAAACAAGCTAGGAACACACAAAGAAAGATAGAGAACACTTGGGGTCGTAAATGCAAGTAGCATGCTTCGAGAATCTAGTCGAATGGTTCAAAAAGAAACCTACCCACACCACCCCAATAACCATACCAAAATAGTACAAGTAGGCTTGACATCATAACCATTCTATAGTAAATGCAAAAAAGTAAGTATGAAAATAAGGATTATCGGAGAAAATTGAGCAAAGGCTGTCGGAGAGATGAGAGGATTTGCCTAAAAGTTTGAGTGAAAATGGTAAGAATGAGATAGAAAACCATTGTTCTAGCCTTTAAACTGATTTTTGATTCTCTACAGTGGACAAATTTCTGTTGTAGTCAGATATGAGTCATTGCAGCGGACAGACCTAAGCCAGCAACATTTCAAATTCATCTATGGGTCAACCAGATTTAAGTCCCCAATAGAGAAAGTTCTATAAGAATCAGTGGCACATAGGCCATGAGTAAACAATATAATTCACAAAAGTTAAATTCGGAAGACTTAGGGTGTCACACCCCACCTTGGGGGGGGTATGACTGGCACCTAGTGCCCTAACAAAGTTTGTCACACCCCGCCTTGGGGGGGATGACTGGCACCTGGTGCCCTACTGGGACCTGAACTGCTGGACCGCTAAGCCTGGCACATCTGGTGCCTGGCTGGCTTTAACTCATATTTCTGGAAACAAAGGGCTATATAATGGCTGTAAACACAGCCCCCGGCCCATTGGCCTATAGCCTTCTGCACCTGTTCTAACAGCTGACCAGAAACATATCAATTTAGGGAAACCCGTGCGGGCCAACAAGGCCACCATGCTGTCTAGTTATCTATAACTCAATCATGAAGTACTAAAAAGCTACGTGACCGGCAAGGTCACCACTACTGGCAAACTATGGCCCCACACGGCCATCATAAAAGAAAGAAAGAGTACTAACAGCTATACAACTGCACGGCCTCACACGACCGGCTCATCTGACCACAGGGAGATATATACAGCCTGCAAGCCTCTAGGAATAGCAATAGAAATGATCGGGATAGGGCCCCGACCTACCCGTACTGTACAACAAAAGAAAACAAAATACACCTCTGGAATTCAGACTCCGGATGACAGGAGCTGAATACTCAATAGCTGGTTGGAATCACGAGGAATCGCCTCCTTGTCTATGAGTACCTGCAGGCAAGTAATGTAGCGCCCCACTGGGTGTCAGTACCACTGGTACTGAGTATGCAAAGCAACTGAAGTAATACAACTGAAAACAACTGAATATAGATAGCATAACTAGCATTTCTGTATAGCAGGAGATAGCTGAATCTGAAGAAGCTGATATAAACTGACTCAAGCTTTTTGTACTGATAAGGTAGAGGCGTACCTGTAGACGCGATGGCCTGATGTATAGTAGCTGGTATATAATATATAAAGCACATAAATAGATATACAAGTAGCAAACAAGAGCCAATACCAACCCCCATAAGCCGGATGGCGCCAAGCAAGCAAACAATCTATATACCCCTACCCGGGTCGAAACCAACCAAAAATAAGTCACACCACTCATCTGATAACTGTGAGCTCCTCCTACCGGCCCCCTTGGGTACGTAGCTCAGGCCTTGGCCTCTGATAATAAACTGTGTCTAAGTCCGAAGACTCCTGCCTCTGGGCGCAAGTACACACGGGGTGTGTAATAAAAACTGCCCCTGGGTGCAAGCACGCAACAGGGTAATTTTATAAAAATCTGTATCTGAGTCTACCCCCGGCCACAAGCGCACACAGAGTGTTCTGCCCCTGTAAATAGGGTGGACTGGCTCTGCGCAGGGTAAACTGAACTACCCCTGCAAGCAGGGTGGTCTGGACCGTATTATCATGGTGGTCGGCCATCATCGTCCTCTAGGCGGACGGCATCGCCCAGCTGGTGGCGGTATCTGAATCTGGTATCGACACAGCTATAACCCAGGGGCGGTGGGGATGCTAAAAGGGTGCCCACATTCCACAACAAGTCTCAACAAACAAATAGCACATAGAAATAGCAAGCATGTATAACTGAAAAGACTATCTAGAATCTAACTTCTTGTTCTGATATGTTTCTATACTAAACTGATTCCTTATTGATTATACTGATTCTGAAATCTCTGTTTAACTGTATGGCTAATCTGTAGCCAAGATACTATCTGTCTGAATGGCTAGTCTGTAGCCATAACTATCTGTCTATCTGATCTTTCTTTACTGACTTTTATTATAAAAATCTGTTCCTTTTTATTCTACAATATGCTTGCTATTCACATAATAGGCTATACTGAATCTGAAATACTAACTTGCCCTTGGGCACATGCTTTTCTAACTTTCAGACTGAATACGATATAACGACGCAAACTAGATTTACTGAACTTTGCACAATACTTATCATTGAACTCCGGGAATTCTACTACGGAGTTTATTGAACTATACAAGGCTAAAGCTACTAACTTGCCGAAGAAACTGACTTTACATACCTTAACCTCGAGTTATCCGTCTGCCGGATGAGGCTCGGTCAATACTCCAGCTATTTCTCCCAACTGCATTCATGTATACGCTAATTAATACTAAATATAGCTTTATTTCAAAAGGTAACGTCACTTTCGATATAGTTTATAGCCTAAACTTAGGCTTATCAAAAGACGGTCGAAAACTCGCTATTTTTCAGCGGTCTAGAAGGGAGAAATATTCACTTCTCAGCTAGGAACACATAGACACTAATTTAGAGCAATTCTACTTACCTTAGCTCGGTGGCTCGACGATTCGTCGGCCGTATTTCACGAAACTGAATCCGTAGGAATGCTCTCTGTTGCTAAATACTCCTGTATCTGGAGTTAATTTGAGTTTGGGCAGCGTTTAGCAGCGTAACCGGTCAAAAATTATAATCCCTCCTTCTTTCCTTTTTCCTTTCCTGCGGGTATGCTCTGTTTTCTGGAAATTTTATAAGTTAATAATGAATTAAAACCGAAGTGGGCTTTATATACTTGGGCCTGGACAAGGCCAACGTGTCACGGAGCCAACGCGGAGGCTCCTCCTCCGTGAAACGCTGCCATCGCGGAGGGGTTCTGCCTTGGCTCCTTCCGCGATGGTTCGACAGGTTTCTCGTCCGATCTTTTCCCGGGCCTTTCTCCAGCACGTATGGCCTTCAAATATGCTTAACCAACGTGCGAATAGGTTATCTAGGTGCTGGGAATTCTACGGGGTATAACATTCTCCCCCCCTTAAGAACATTCGTCCTCGAATGTACACTGTTATCTAGAGGACTACTTACTTTACTTTCTAGGAAAAAAAATTTGGCAGAGTTTCCCCTGTAATATGGACTATAGCAAAAACCTGAAATGCAGAAAAGTCCAACACAGGCACTGCACATAATATTCTAGGATCCACTAGATAACTAAATATCAACCGTTCTCATTCACCGACATACAACCATAAGGTACTGCATAAGTAATAATACGGACATACCTGTCGCCTGACTAGGCCTGAAATAGGTGAGGATATCTTTCTTTCATATCTTCTTCAGCTTCCCACGTCATTTCCCCACAATTCCTGTTACGCCACAATACTTTGACAGATGCAACATCTTTAGTCCTCAACTTGCGAATCTGTCTGTTTAAGATAGCCACGGGAACCTCTTCATATGTTAACTCTTCTGTGACCTAGACATCTTGAACTGGAACTACCGTAGAAGGGTCTCCTACGAACTTCCTTAACATAGAAACATGGAATACTGGGTGAACAGATGCTAACTCTGGAGGCAAGTTCAACTCGTATGCAATTCAGCCTATTCTTCGCCGAATCTGATATAGCCTAATGAATCTTGGGCTAAGCTTGCCTTTCTTGCCAAACCTCATTACTCCTTTCATCGGGGACACTTTCAGATATACCCAGTCAATTACCGCAAATTCTAGATTCCTGCGCTGCATATCCACATAGGACTTCTGGCGGCTTTGAGCAGTTAGTAGACGTTCTCTGATAAGCTTTACTTTCTCTTCTGACTGCTGAACAATATCTGGCCTAATTATCGCTGATTCCCCTATTTCGAACTAGCCAACCGGCGATCTACACTTTCGCCCATATAAAGCCTCAAAAGGCGCCATCTGGATAGCTGAGTGATAGCTATTATTATAAGTAAACTTTATTAGGGGCAAATGCTCAATCCAGCTACCACCAAAATCTAACACACCCGCTCGCAACATATCTTCGAGCATCTGAATTGTGGGTTCCGCCTGTCCATCTGTCTGAGGGTGGAATGTTGTGCTCAATTTAATTTGCGTTCCCAGACCTTCCTGACATGACTTCCAGAATCTAGCCGTAAATCCTCTGTCTGAAATAATGGATACTGGTACTCCATGCCACCTGACTATTTCTCGGATATACAACTCCGCATAATCTGGCCGAGAAGGTAGTTTCCACTGGCAGGAAATGGGTTGATTAGGCCAATCTGTCAACTATCACCCATATAGAGTCATGTCCATGTTTAGTACGGGGTAATCCTGCCACAAAATCCATATTTACTGCTTCCCACTTCCAGAGAGGCACAACTAGGTCCTGAGTCAAACTGCCTGGTTCTTGATGTTCTGCTTTCACCTGCTGGCAATTAGAACACCGGGCTACAAATTTAGCAATTTTTTTGCAGTTTCTTTCTTCTTTTTTTTTTCTTTTTTTTTTAATATAGCCACCAGTAGTTTTCTTTAATGTCATGGTACATTTTTGTCGCGCCGGGGTGTAAAAGATAACGGGCGTAATGTACCTCGTTCATGATTTGCTGGCGGAGCCCTGAAACATCTGGAACACAGAGATGGCCTTTACAACGTAGCTCTCCATACTCTGTTACCTGGAAATCTGGCGCCTTCCCCTGTTAACCAGGTCAGGATTGTTATACTATCATTCTTTTATTTTCACAACTGATGACGACACGGCGGTGTTCTAGATTACCGCTCTGTTGTCCTTCATTTCTATCACACGAACGACTAAATTGACCAATCGATGTATCTCTCTGCCAACTTCCGTTGCTTGGGTTGCAAATACGCCACATTCCTAATAGATCTATAGCTTAGAGCGTTTGCTGCTCCATTATCGCCTCTTGACTGATATAACATATTCATACTTAGAGAACTCGACATATAATTGACGGTCATACTGGCTTGTCTTGCCGAAGAGATCAACAGGTAGTTTACTGGCGTAACTAGAGCTTATCTGGCCTTCTGGCCACATGCTAAGGCTACTTGTTGCTGTGATAACCTGAACGACCGCCTACGCACCTTGTGCCTTTATCAAATCATAGGATCCTGATATTGATCATGACCTCTAATGATCTAGCTGCATAACCTTAAATAACTGAATAGTCGGGTTGAATGACCCAAATGTGGCAGTAGTCTAACAATGCTCTAACTATTCTACTTGAGTACTTATAGTTCATGCATACTGCAGACTTGTGGGCATCAAATTGCTTTGTTATTTTGCTTGAACTACTATAAGGCTGGGCTTAATCAAACTTACTCCCAGGCGATCAATCTCTGGATCTTCACGGGGAGTCTACTGATCTCTTGGTCTTAATAAACACTGTGCTAACAGGGTACTATCACTTTCTTACACCTTGTGTGTATCCACTTGGATTTATACTACTATTCTGGGGAATTCTCGGTCTTATGAGCTATTCTGTAAATACTGCCTTCTATTAGGGCTTTGTATCTGAATACCTTACAAGAACCAGCTGAAGTACTAGTCTGTCACTGACTACTTATGTGGACCCTTTCTTGGGGTGCCCACGGGCTTGTCTGACTCAGACAGCTGGCTAACTTGCGGGGTGTTCCACGTAATAATTGCTAGGTTGACTAAGGTCGACTCTCACCTACAAGGCTGGGAAAATGATGTACGACCACTTAACATACTGGAAAAAAAATTCTGGTTCTGGCATATGCGATAATGCTAATAAATTTTAGGGATGCTTCCCTACCAGTACAAGCGCCAGCCAGTCGTTAGACTGTCTAACTGTGCCCTTATCATCTAGCCATCTGATTCAAGTTACTAACTCTTGTAAGTTTCTAAAACCTAGATCTGACAACAACATATAAGTCTGTTAACTTAATAAATGAGAGCTGAGACAGTTTCTATGGATTCGTACGTAAATCACACTTAACTTGCCCCTTCTCTTTCGCTTTTCTCTTTTTTCTCCTCTCTGTTTTCTCTTTTTATTTTTGACAAGGGGTCCTGCAATACAATTTGTATATACTTCCCAACACTAATATGCATCTGTGTGATTGTAACCCCTATTTGCAGCTGCTCACAGCATATTTATTATCTGCCCAGATATATATTAATAAATACGTACAATACATACTGAATTCTGTCGTGATACGTAATCTCTGACTCACCTTGCTAAATTTCATATTGTACATGATATACTGCTTCTATGGTCTAATAATACCTCCTGCCTTCTCTTAACATTTCATTGTATTGTCACCCCATTCTGAAAGTAACAAACATAAACACCTTAGTTATTGTATGCTATTTGAAATTCCGCCACTCCTGCGATGTGGGGTCAACGTTCGAATCTTGTGGCCTTACTTTGCTTATATTAAGAGCCCATGACTATCTGCTGGGCCTTATCTCTAGGCCACACTAGATTAGAATTGCTGTATCAGTAATTTCTTAACTTCCCATGAACAGGCATACTGCGGTATTCCAAACCGCAATCTTACTGTTAGCCCGAGGCTTAATCCTTAAAACGATACTCTATCAATCTGGGGGGTAACCTTGATTTCCCCACAAAATCTGGCATTCCTGCTCCTTCCTCTTATCTCGCTTAAGCTGAACTCTGGGGTTCAAGGTACCTGTCTTTCGTTGCTAATGAGATTACTGATCAAGCCTCGGCCTATACTTCTTCTGGCTTATATTCAAGCCCATCTGATTCACATGACCTCTATATCTTTCGATGTCACAACTAGATCATGACTATAATCTTACAGGTATGTCTTGCTATCTGTTGGCATATGTGGCGGACTTGGCCTTTTTCTAACTCAATCTTGACTATTATTAGGCATTCATCACTAGCAGGTCTGCTACCCCTACTCCGAGTAGGCTAACAGTCTTACTTTCTTTACTGGCTTGTTATCATGAGGGTCTGCACAACTTACGGAATCATAGGGGCTCTTTATACTTTCTAATACTTACTAGGATCAATCAGCCCATCTTTACTTACTGCTTGATTTGACCACCCCATCTCAAGTCTTATGCCCCTTTAATATACTGGCATCAAAACCAAGAGGTGGGAATAACCCTTTTCTTATTGCAACACGTAAAAGCATTTAACTGTACCATATCCGAAAAGATGTCTTTGGGATTCCTGCATTTCCCTCTCTTTTATACTTACCTGGTAGTCTGACCTTGTCTATAATCATAATCAGATCTTATATAACTAATAAGTAACTCAACTCATATGTACATTATACTTCTGACTTCCTATTCTAACGTTATTGACATATACTGGGGATGATACCAATAAAAGAGATAACATTGGGAGGTCCCTGTTACCTCCTCCTGCTACCGTAGTTACCTTGTAACTGGCTAATGCCTTCTTCTGTTGTTATATCTGATCTTCTGCCTGTAGTAGGGTAATGCTGATCTACCTTTGTATCTGTAATCAAAGAATATGGTAAGTTTTTTTTTTTAGGGACTCAACCCTATACTGTACCGCTCTAAAGCACGACTGACTGAGAAGGAAGGGTAACCATCCTATCATGCTTCGCAGCCTCCTACCTATAGTATGTGGTGCACAACACATCCATAGACAAGACTCTACTTAGCACGACTTGCAGACTCCCTGGGATACGACCTGCTCTGATACAAAGTTTGTCACACCCCGCCTTGGGGGGGGGGTATGACTGGCACCTGGTGCCCTAACAAAGTTTGTCACACCCCGCCTTGGGGGGGTATGACTGGCACCTGGTGCCCTACTGGGACCTGAACTGCTGGACCGCTAAGCCTGGCACATCTGGTGCCTGGCTGGCTCTAACTCATATTTCTGGAAATAAAGGGCTATATAACGGCTGTAAACACAGCCCCCGGCCCATTGGCCTATAGCCTTCTGCACTTGTTCTAACAGCTGACCAGAAACATATCAATTTAGGGAAACCTATGCGGGCCGACAAGGCCACCATGCTGTCTAGTTATCTATAACTCAATCATGAAGTACTAAAAAGCTACGTGAATGGCAAGGTCACCACTACTGGCAAACTATGGCCCCACACGACCATCATAAAAGAAAGAAAGAGTACTAACAGCTATACAACTGCACGGCCTCACACGACCGGCTCATCTGACCACAGGGAGATATATACAGACTGCAAGCCTCTAGGAATAGCAATAGAAATGATCGGGACAGGGCCCCGACCTACCCGTACTGTACAACAAAAGAAAACAAAATACACCTCTGGAATTCAGACTCCGGATGACAGGAGCTGAATACTCAATAGCTGGTTGGAATCACGAGGAATCACCTCCTTGTCTATGAGTACTTGCAGGCAAGTAATGCAGCGCCCCACTGGGTGTCAGTACCACTGGTACTGAGTATGCAAAGCAACTGAAGTAATACAACTGAAAACAACTGAATATAGATAGCATAACTAGCATTTCTGTATAGCAGGAGATAGCTGAATCTGAAGAAGCTGATATAAACTGACTCAAGCTTTCTGTACTGATAAGGTAGAGGCGTACCTGTAGACGCGATGGCCTGATGTCTAGTAGCTGGTATATAATATATAAAGCACATAAATAGATATACAAGTAGCAAACAAGAGCCAATACCAACCCCCATAAGCCGGATGGCGCCAAGAAAGCAAACAATCTATATACCCCTACCCGGGTCGAAACCAACCAAAAATAAGTCACACCACTCATCTGATAACTGTGAGCTCCTCCTACTGGCCCCCTTGGGTACGTAGCTCAGGCCTTGGCCTCTGACAATAAACTGTGTCTGAGTCCGAAGACTCCTGCCTCTGGGCGCAAGTGCACACGGGGTGTGTAATAAAAACTGCCCCTGGGTGCAAGCACGCAACAGGGTAATTTTATAAAAATCTGTATCTGAGTCTACCCCCGGCCACAAGCGCACACAGAGTGTTCTGCCCCTGTAAACAGGGTGGACTGGCTCTGCGCAGAGTAAACTGAACTACCCCTGCAAGCAGGGTGGTCTGGACCGTATTATCATGGTGGTCTGCCATCATCGTCCTCTAGGCGGACGGCATCGCCCAGCTGGTGGCGGTATCTAAATCTGGTATCGACACAGCTATAACCCAGGGGCGGTCGGGATGCTAAAAGGGTGCCCACATGCCACAACAAGTCTCAACAAACAAATACCACATAGAAATAGCAAGCATGTATAGCTGAAAAGACTATCTGGAATCTAACTTCTTATTCTGATCTGTTTCTATACGGAACTGATTCTTTACTGATTATACTGATTCTGAAATCTCTGTTTAACTGTATGGCTAATCTGTAGCCAAGATACTGTCTGTCTGAATGGCTAGTCTGTAGCCATAACTGTCTGTCTATTTGATCTTTCTTTACTGACTTTTATTATGAAAATCTGTTCCTTTTTATTCTACAATATGCTTGCTATTCACATAATAGGCTATACTGAATCTGAAATACTAACTTGCCCTTGGGCACATGCTTTTCTAACTTTCTGACTGAATACGATATAACGACGCAAACTAGGTTTACTGAACTTTGCACAATACTTATCATTCAACTCCGGGAATTCTACTACGGAGTTTATTGAACTATACAAGGATAAAGCTACTAACTTGTCGAAGAAACTGACTTTACATACCTTAACCTCGAGTTATCCATCTATCGGACGAGGCTCGGTCAATACTCCAGCTATTTATCCCAACTGCATTCATGTATACGCTAATTAATACTAAATATAGCTTTATTTCAAAAGGTAACGTCACTTTCGATATAGTTGATAGCCTAAACTTAGGCTTATCGAAAGACGGTCGAAAACTCGCTATTTTTCAGCGGTCTAGAAGGGAGAAATATTCACTTCTCAGCTAGGAACACATAGACACTAATTTAGAGCAATTCTACTTACCTTAGCTCGGTGGCTCGATGATTCATCGGCCGTATTTCACGAAACTGAATCCGTAGGAATGCTCTCTGTTGCTAAATACTCCCGTATCTGGAGTTAATTTGAGTTTGGGCAGCGTTTAGCAGCGTAACCGGTCGAAAATTATAATCCCTCCTTCGTTCCTTTTTCCTTTCCTGCGGGTATGCTCTGTTTTCTGGAAATTTTATAAGTTAATAATGAATTAAAACCGAAGTGGGCTTTATATACTTGGGCCTGGACAAGGCCAACGTGTCACAAAGCCAACGCAGAGGCTCCTCCTCCGTGACACGCTGCCATCGCGGAGGGGTTCTGCCTCGGCTCCTTCCGCGATGGTTCGACAGGTTTCTCGTCCGATCTTTTCCCGGGCCTTTCTCCAGCACGTATGGCCTTCAAATATGCTTAACCAACGTGCGAATAGGTTATCTAGGTGTCGGGAATTCTACGGGGTATAACATAGGGTATGGCGGCTGAGCCAATCTGGAACTAGAAAGTAAGGGCGAAGTGCACAGAAATTTCTTCCAGCTATAATTTAAGGGGAACCAGAATGGTGGAAAGTATTCGGGCACCATGTGTTACTCCTTGGGACCTCGAAATAAGGGTCTAGTGGAAATATTGGTCTAAAAATTAGAAGCAATATTAATTGGACCACAATATCAAGTTAGACATGAGACAACTGGAAAAAACCTGGCCTATTTCATGGGGTCGTTCGGGGATGAATGAATTTTGATGTAATGACCCATCCCCTCATTATAGCACCTTGATGAAATAAGCTTTGATTATTTAAAAACTTTTGCGGGTCTGGTTATTTCCTCGGAATTACGTGATTAGTTGATTAATAAATTTAAAATGGGCTAAATTAATATCAGGTGGACTTAAGAATAGGGCCACCGTGGTAGACTAAACTCCACTATAGCGGGACCGCCACAATAGAAGACCCCTCGCTACAGCGGGCGACGCAGATTAGAACTCTGTAATTCCATCCAAGTTTGGATTTAAATGCTAGTTTCATAACGGTTGGTAGCTAAAAATGACCCAAAAGAAAAGTTTGGGTTTATAACAAGGAAAAAGGTAAGGTGTGTCATGGGCCGAACGTAGACCCAAATCTTAACACGGGACAAGGAGCCCCGAGGGACTCCAAGTTGACCCATGGCATGAACATTCATCTAACTTCATTTCACTTTAAGCAAAAAATTGGACATACGATATAGCAGAAACATAAAAGTAACATAGCATAGCATGATAAGTAGAAAAGTACTAAAAATACATATCAGCTGAGTACTACAAGCTGTCTGAAAGCCTTTATCATATCATATGGGTTGATGGGACAACATCCCCAACTAACCCGGCAAAACTGAAATAAAAGAAAACATCAATGCCTGGACATATGGCCCTCGGAACATGAGGATTCACCAAAAAGGCTTATAGCTAACTCTGATATGGACTAATGATGGAGATGAGCTTGAGAGCCGGGTTCTGTATCATGAAACAATACAGCATAAAAAGTATGTGATTAGTACGTGGAATGTACCGAGTATGCAAGGTAAGTAAAGAGGACATTTAAAATATACAAAACTCATAAATGATCATAAGAGTAGGAAAACATACTCATAACATAAATATCGTAACAAAACATAAGGCTCAAGGTTTTCAAAATATTCGTAATACAATCATAATCATAATCATAAGAGAAAAACTTTATTTAACATGACTTGATCCAATATACATAATCATAAACATGCATAAATCGTGAGGAACAGTGGGAGATTCTCTTAACCGATATACCCCATATGAGCAAACATGGAGCCCGACTTGTAACACTAGTGGGGAGGGTGTCTATACCTTGCCAATGGTAGAACTATGAAAGGTGTGATCACACATGAGATGGGCCATTTGGGGTAGGGGACATTCATAAGGGAGGTCCCAACATATCCTATGGTGGCACATAGTTATGAGATCTGGGGCAAAACCTAGGTCCCGAACCTACTCGATGTTGAGTACTACTCCCAAAACATATATAGTGATCACAGAATAATATGCATTAGATTCATGTTCTAGTTAAATCATGATAATCATAAGCATACTTGTAAATACGTGAACTAGCCATGAAATAAGGCCCGTGATTCGGCCATAATCATAAATCGTAAATCCTGAGGTTCATGCATACTTGTAGATCATATATATACTTTGCAAATCATCAAATTGTAATGGGTATTTGAATAAATTCATATTTCAAATCATAAATCATGATGGGTTTGTAAATATCAACAATTGTAGTAGAGATCATAACTCAATTCATCATGGATCATACATAATTAGGCTAAATTTAGTAGAACTCGAAATTAATAATTTTATAATCAAAATAGTTGTAGAATCTAATCAAAAATCATAAAATATAGTATAAATCATAAAAGAAAACAACCCATTAATAGATCATTAGAATTCCACAAGATTTGAGTAAAAACCCCATAAGATTTGATCAAATTTTATAATTTTGGAGAGATTGGGCATGGGTGTGAGCGAAAACACCCTTTCATAACCCTACATACCTGGGTAAGATAAAATTTCAACACTCTTTGAATGCCCAAGGAAAAATTGATGAAGAAGAGCTTGAGAACTAGGTTGATCACTCTTAAATCTTCCTAATTTTGTATGCATGAGAATGAATAGATAAGGAGGTCTTAACCTATCTTAACATACTTAGAAAATAACATAAAACGACGTAGTTTAGGGCCTTAGAGCGTAAGAATGATGAAAATACCCTTAATGAAATCCCCTGAATAATCTTCACTAGACGATCCAATGGACATACCAACGAGTCATTGGAGGATATCACGACTCGTGGTATCAATCCGTCACGTGCACTGCCAAGTCCTTAATCTCAGATTCAATTCATGACTCAACAGGACGAGTCGTCCCATCATATAACAGGTCATTGGTTCGATCGTCGTTTGCCTCATGAAGATCCTGAACTTCTCCTCACAACGAGCCTCACCATGACTCGTTGTTCCCTCAAACGAGTCGTGGTTTTCCGTTAGGTCGACTGGAAATTTTAGACAACCCATACAACAACTCATGACCACAGATCGTTATATCTCACGACAGGTCTTGGGATGACCAGTTCATCCCCAAATGTCATAGTTCAGTACCACCCATGACGATGCGTTGTTCCGAACAACGAGTTGTTACTTCACTCATTATTTCCACTGCCACCAGGTCTTCACTTCCCATGACTGGATCCAATGGGTCATTGGTTGGACCAACGATCCGTTAGGTCATCCTTCCTACAACGTTTTTTCCATTTATCAGTTAACTTCCATTTTTGATCCCGGGTCTAATCTTAGGCACTTTCGGGATATTACAATATCTCCCCCTTGGGAATATTCATCCTCGAATGTTGGAAACATACGAAAAACAGAGACATGCAATCATTATACCCAATTACTGATCATTTAAACCAAAAACTAATGGAACGACTATCCCCGATTCAAACCACATAGATGATCTGATTTCATGATTCACATACACATCCATGTACATAAAAGAAACTTGAACACATGAACTAAACATGAAAACTAAATAGATTTCTAGGGAAAAACTGATACCTCAAGTTGGAACTGAGCTGGTAGAGAATAATGTGGGTACCTAGCCATCATATCTGCTTCAGCTTCCCACGTAGCTCCTTCAACATGGTGATTCCTCCATAACACTTTAACTGAAGCTACTTTCTTGTTCCTTAGCCTCCGAACTTGGTGATCTAATATTTCCACTGGAACCTCCTCATAGCTAAGGCTATCTTTAACGCCAACACTGGCCACTGGGACAACTAGGGCTGGATCACCCAAAAACTTCTTCAAAAGTGATACATGAAACATAAGATGCATGGAAGATAACTCTGAGGGAAACTCCAATTCATACACCACCTTGCCAACTCTTCTCACAACCCAGTACGGGACGACATAGCGGGGACTAAGTTTCCCTTTCTTTCTGAACCGCATTACTCCGTTAATGGGAGACACTCTCAGAAATACCCACTCATCGACTTCAAATTCTAATTCTCTTCTTCTCACGTCTGTGTAGGAGTTTTGGCGACTCTGGGCAGTTTTCAACCTCTCTCTTATCCACTGAACCTTCTCCATTGCCTCATGAACTAAGTCTGGCCCTATCATAGCTGCTTCACCAACCTTATACCATCTGATGGGCGATCTACATCTCTGCCCATAAAGAGCCTCGAACGGTGGCATCTGGATACTGGAGTGATAGGTGTTATTGTAGCCAAACTCAATCAGGGGCAAGTAATCATCCCAACTCCCTTTGAAGTCCATCACGCATGCTCTCAACATGTCTTCGAGTGTCTAGATTATCCATTCCTCTTGGCCATCTGTTTGCGGGTGAAATGTTATGCTGATTTTAACCTGGGTCCCAAGCCCTTTTTGAAATGACCTCCATAATTGAGAGGTAAATTGAGAACCTCTGTCTGAAATGATGGATAAGGGCACTCCATGCAATAGAACTAACTCCCAGATATATAATTTGGCATAATCCTCTGCTAAGTCCGTGGTTTTGATCGGTAGAAAGTGAGCAGCCTTAGTCAACCTATCTACCCCACGAAAATAGAATCATAGTGTCGACGAGTATGAGGTAAGCCTGTGATGAAATCCATATTAATTTCTTCCCACTTCCAAGTGGGAATGCTGATATCCTGAAGTATGCCTCCCATCTGATGCTCAACCTTTACTTGCTGACAGTTCGGGCACTTGGCAATGAATTCTATAATATCCTTCTTCATGTCATTCCACTAATAGATTTCTCGTAAATCACGATAGATCTTGGTGGCACCCGGGTGGATAGAATACCTGGATCCATGAGCCTCATGCAATATCTAGCTCCTCAAATCATCAATATCTGGGTCATATAGGCGACCCTGATACCAAAGCACACCATCTCCCCCTTAGCAGAAGACCTCCACCTTCTGACTTTGAATGGCTTCCTTCAACTTAACCAAAATCGGGTCATCATCTTGTCTAACTTTCACATTAGTCACCAGGGACGATTCTAGTCCATTTTTTACAACAACACCATCATTGGTCGAGTCGACCAACCTAACTCTCAACCTTGCGAGTCGATGTACATCTTTCACTAGCCCCTTCTTTCCCCCATCTACATGGGACACACTCTCCACAGAAAGTCTACTAAGTGTGTCCACTATCACATTAGCCTTAACCAAATGGTAAAGGACACTCATATTATAGTCCTTGAGTAGCTCCAACCACCTCCTTTGCCAAAGATTGAGATCTTTCTGTGTAAACACATATTGCAAACTCTTATGGCCTGTAAACATATCCACATGGACCCCATACAAGTAATGTCGCCATATCTTCAATGTGAACACCACTGCTGCCAATTCAAGATCATGGGTCAGGTAATTCTTCTCATGAACTTTCAACTGTCAAGAGGCATAGGCTATGACTTTCCCGTGCTGCATCAATATGCACCCAAGTTCGATCCTCGAAGCATCACAATACACCATGAAACCATCAGTACCCTCGGGTAAGGTCAACACCGGTGCTGTAGTAAGTTGAGTCTTCAACTCTTAGAAGCTCTTCTCACAAGCCTCGGACCATTGCAACTTCACCTTCTTTTGGGTCAATTTGATCAAAGGTGCCACAATAGATGAGAAACCTTCAACAAACCGTAGATAATATCCAGCTAAACCTAAGAAACTCCAAATATCCAAAGGACTCACCAGTCTAGGCCAATTCTTCACCGCTTCTATTTTCTGAGAATCCACCTTTATACCCTCACTCGTCACCACATGGCCCAGAAATTCTATGGAGTTCAACCAAAACTTACACTTGCTGAATTTGGCATACAATTGGCGATCCTTGAGAGTTTGAAGCACTATTCTCAAATGAGCGGCATGCTCCTCCTCGCTCCGAGAGTATATAAGGAAGTCGTCAATGAACATGATCACGAACATGTCCAAGTACTGCTTGAACATCCTATTCATCAGGTCCATAAAAGCTTTAGGATCATTCGTTAGTCCAAAAGAAATAAATACAAACTCATAATGACCATACCGTGTCCTGAAGGCTGTCTTCGGGATATCACATTCCCAAACTCTGAGCTGATGATACCCTGACCTCAAATTTATCTTTAAGAAACACTTGTCACCCTAAAGCTAGTCGAAGAAATCTTAAATCCTGGGTAGAGGATACCTGTTCTTGATGGTGACTTTGTTCAATTGTCGATAGTCAATGCACATCCGATGGGAACCATCCTTCTTTCGGAAAAATATAACCGGTGCACCCCATGGAGACCTACTCGGTCTAATGAAACCCTTATCTAACAGGTCCTTTAGTTGATCCTTCAACTCCTTTAGCTCAGCTGGGGCCATCCTGTAAGGAGGGATAGATATAGTTCATGTGTGAGGCATAAGGTCAATACCAAAATCAATTCTCTCTCAGGAAGAACACCTGGTAAATCATCAGGAAACACTTTTGGGTACTCACGCACTACCGAAACTGACTGGATAGTCGGGGCCTCAGACTCAACATCTTTAACCCTAACTAGATGATACATGCAACCCTTAGAAATCATCTTTCTGGCCTTGAGATAGGAAAACCTACAGGCACGGCTGAACTACCCTTCCAATCTAAGACTGACTCCCCTGAAAAGCGAAACTCCACTGCATGGGTTTTACAATTAACAGAAGCATAACATGCTTACAACCAATCCATGCTAGGAATAATATCGAAGTCATTCATGGCTAGCTCTACAAGGTCTGCGGAGGTGACTTTATGCAATATTGTGACCGGGCATCCTCTATACACCGCCTAGCTACAATTGAGTCACCAGTAGGAGTAGAAACTGAAAATGGTTTTGACAAAGTCTTGGGACTAACTCCAAAGCTACTAGCAATGTAAGGTGTCACAAAAGACAGGGTAGCCCTCGGATCTAAAAAAGCATAAACATCAATGTGGAAAACTCGCAACATACCAATGACCACATCTGAGGAGACCTCCTGCTCCTGGCTGGGTTCTAAAGCATAGAACTTGTTCTGGCACTGACCGCCGGCTGAACTAGTCGAGGCACCCTGCTGAGGGGGACGTGCTACTGGAGCGGCTGAACGAGCAGCTGGCATATGGGCTCTACTGCCCACTGATCTGGACAAAGGGCATTCCCTGAGTCTGTGTCTGGGTTTGCCACACCCGAGACAAGCATCCAAGCCAACTAGGAACTTCCCTGAGTGACGCTTGCCATACCTCGCACAAGCTGGGAAGGTGCGCTCTAGCTGCATGCTACCCTAGCCTCTCGAATCTGGAGCCCTTCTCCTTCGATCCCCTCAGAACCTAGATGGTGTACTGGTTGATGATAGTGCTGGAGAAATAGACCTAAGCTGAGACTGCTGGCGCTGTCCACCCCCCGATATGGCCTAAGAAGTCCCATTATTTTCTGTCTTGGCCCTCTTGGCCTCTCTCTACCTCCAATACACTAACTCCATCAGGTGAGCATTCAACACTGTGGGGGAAAAATCTATATCCCATGCAACATGGCGATCCTACAATCCTTATCCAGGTAGTCTGCCACTCCATGCACAAATCGGCTCACTCAAGCCCTCTGGTCTGCCACCAACTCTGGTACATACTTGGATAAATGGGTGAACTCTAAAGCATACTCCTAAACTGACATATCACCCTGCTTCAAATTTTCAAACTCGGCCTCCTTTAGTTCCCTCATCTCACGAGGGAAGAACTGATCCAGAAATGTCGCGTGAAACTCTTCCCAACCTATATGCCCTGCCCTCACTTCCCTAACATCTCTCCATTGCTTGAACCATATATGCGCCACCCGTTTCAGTGTGGCCAACTGGCTTTGGTGCCTGGGCTCCTGAACTGGTGGGGCTTGCAGATGCCAGCGTTCATCGCCATCCTAGTGGCCTTCACCATTTCCATTTCTCCTACCATTCGTTCTTCGAGGAGCCATAATTCTGCCATCACGAATAGAAGGAATTAGAAGGATAGAAAGACTTTTTGTTGCACGACATAGATCATAAAAGAAGGGAACATTTCCTAAACTTCTCGTGGCCCTCTTCGTCATAGCTGTGGCACACTTCACACCCATGAAAAAGACTCTACTTAACGCGGCTTTCAAACATCTTAGGACATTTCAAACCTATTACTCTGATACCAAGTTTGTCGTGACTCGAACACAGACCCGGATCGTAACACAGGACAAGGAGACCAGAGAGACTACAATTCAACCAATGGAATGAACATTCATCTAACTTCATTTCACTTTAAGAAGAAAACTGGACATACGATATAGCGGAAACATAAATGTAACATAGCATACCATGATAAGTGAAAAAGTACTAGAAATACATATTAACTGAGTACTACAAGCTGTTTGAAAGCCTCTATCATATCAGATGGGTTGATGGGACAATATCCCCAACTAACCTAGCAAAACAAAAATAAAAGAAAACATTAATGTCTGGACATATGGCCCTCGGAACATTAGGACTCACCAAAATGGCTGATAGCTAACTCCGAGATGGAGTAATGATGGAGATGAGCCTGAGAGACGGGTCTTGTTTCATGAAACAATATAGCATATAAAGTATGTGGTCAGTACATGAAAAGTACTGAGTATGCAAGGTAAGTAAAGAAGACATTTAAAATATATAAAACTCATAAACGATCATAAGAGTAGGACAACATGCTCATAACATAAATATCATAACATAACATAAAGCTCAAGGTTTTTAAAACATTCGTAATACAATCATAATCATAATCATAAGAACAAAATATTATTTGACATGACTTGAGCCAATATACCTAATAATAAACATGCATAAATCATGAGGAACAGTGGGGGATTCTCTTAACCAACATACCCCATATGAGCACACATGGATCCCAACTTTTAATCCTAGTGGGGAGGGTGTTCGTACCTTGCCAAAGGTAGAACCATGAAAGGCGTGATCACACTTGAGAAGGGCCATTTGGGCTAGTGGACAGCCACAGGGGAGGTCCCAACATATACAATGGCGGAACATAGTTATGAAATCCGGAGCAAAACCTAGGTCCCGAACCTACTCGGTCTTGAATACTACTCCCAAAACATATATAGTGATCATAGTATAATATGCATGAGATTCATGGGCTAGTTAAATCATTATAATCATAAACATACTTGTAAATACATCAACTAGCCATGAAATAAGGCCCGTGAGTCGGCCATAAACATAAATTGTAAATCATGAGGTTCATTCATACTTGTAGATCACACATATACTTTGCAAATCACCAAATCATAATGGGTATTTGAATAAATCCATATTTCAAATTATAAATCATGATGGGTTTGTATATATCAACAATTATAGTAAAGATCATGACTCGATTCTTCATCGATCATACATAATTAGGCTAAATTAAGTAAAAATCAAAATTAATAATTTTATAATCAAAATAGTTGTAGAGTCTAATCAAAATTCATAAAATAGTATACATCATAAAATAAAACAACTCATTAATAGATCATTAGAATTCCATAAGATTAGAGTAAAAACCCCCATAAGATTTTTTATCAAATTTCATAATTTAGGAGAGATTCGACATGGGTGTGAACGAAAACACCCATTCATAACCCTATATACCTTGGTAAGATCAAATTTCAACACTCTTTGAAAGCCCAAGGACAATTGATAAAGAAGAGCTTGAGAACTAGCTTGATAACTCTTAAATCTTCCTAACTTTGCATGCATGAGAATGAATAGGTTAGGAGGGCTTAAACTATCTTAACATACTTAGAAAATAACATAAAATGATGTAGTTTAGGGCCTTAGAGCATCAGAATGATGAAATTACCCTTAATGAAATCCCCTGAATAATCTTCACTGGACGATCCAACGGACGTACCAACGAGTCGTTGGTGGATACCACGACTCGTGGTATCGATCTGTCACCTGCACTGCGAAGTCCTTAATCTCAGATTCAATCCATGACTCAACAGGACGTGTCGTCCTATCATCTAACGGGTCGTTGGTTCGATCGTCATTTGCCTCCTGAAGATCCGGAACTTCTCCTCACACGAGCCTCACCACGACTCGTTGTTCCCTCCAGCAAGTCGTGATTTCCTTCCATTAGCTCCACTGGAAATTTTAGACAACCCATACAATGACTCATGACCACGGATCGTTACATCTCACAAAGGATCGTAGGATGACCTGTTCATCCCCAAATGTCAAAGTTCAGTACCACCCATGACTCCAAACAATGACATGTTGTTTGAAATAACGAGTCATTATTTCACTCATTATTTCCATTTCCACCAGGACTTCACTTCCCATGATGGGTCGTTTGTTAGGCCAACGATCCGTTGGGTCATCTGTCCTACAACTTTTTTCCCAGTTTTCAGTCAACTTCCATTTTTGATGCCATGTCTAATCTTAGGAACTTTCGAGGTATTACAAGGTAGCTAGAAAGGGCAAGGATTCCCTTATCCTCCTTGATAATTCTCTGCAAGAACCCAAGGATTTGGTGCAAGAACACAACCCCATAAGCTTTCTTACAGTAGCATGGTGCCCAGGTAGGCTATGGCTTACCTTTGTATTAGACTTTGATTAACAATTCGTATATGTATGTATGGTTGATCTGTTGTTGATACGTAAAATGGAAGATATAATGCTAATGTCACGACCCGAACATAGGCCCGGATAGAGACACGAGACAAGGAACCCCAAGTGGCTCCAAGTTGATCCATGGCATGAACATATCAACTAAGAGTATACTATAAGTAGGTACTGATATAGTAAAACATTCTTAAGCGAAAGTCTTCATACATAACAATCTAAGCAGTGTCAACAATGACAAGCTGATTACTATATAATGTCTGAAAAGCCTCTATCATAGCTGATGAGCTGATGGGACAGCACCCCCAACTAGCTCAACACAGTCTGAAACTGAAAGAAATATAACAAATAAAAATAACTGAATGTCCTCAGAGGATAAGGACTCACCAATCCCGGCTAACACAGGTCTGAGAGGAAAGCAAGACTAATGGCGTGGCTGAGATTGATCTCTCGGACCTGTATCATGAAACGATACAGCGTAGAGTATGTAGTCAGTACTTGGAATGTACTGAGTATGCAAAGGAAGTAAATTCGGACAGTTAAAATACCTAAGAGTTCATAAGAGTAGAGCAACATGATTATAACATAAAAATCATAATGTAAACATAAGGGCTCAAGGTTTTCAAAACATTCCTGAATCAGTCCTAATAATAATCATAGGAGAAAGCTTCATTTAAACATGTCTTGAGCCAAATCAACACAACATAACCATGCATAAATCATGAGGAACAATGGAAGATTCTTATAACCGACATACCCACATGAGCACACATAGAGCCCAACCTGTAAACCCCTTGTCAGGAGGGTGTTCATACCTTTCCAATGGTAGAACCATGAAAAGAGGTGTGATATCACTCATGAAAGGCCCATATGGGCAAAGAGGGAACTGTCACAAGGGAGGTCCCATTGTGGCTATGTTGGCACGTAGTTCTGAGACTCGGGATATGCTTGGACCCTAAATCTATTTGGTGTTAAATACTACTTCTAAAACATATATAGTGCTCATATTATAGTAGGGAAAACATACATGATGTTCATGGGCTAGTTTAAATCATAATAATCATAAGCATGCTTGAAATACGTGAAGTAGCCGTATAATAAGGCCCACGAGCCGGCCATCATCATAAATCCTTAAATAATGAAATTCATGCATACTTTTAAAACATGTATATACTTGATATTTCATAAATCCATGATAATTCCTTGAGAGAAATCATATCCTAAAGCACAAATCATAGTTTGACTAATTGGATTTAAATTCAAATCTATAAATTTATATTCGAAATATTCATAAAATCTGCCTGTAGATCATAAAACATAATTTAATACATGAAAGGAATTGACCCATATATAGATCATGGAGAATTTCACAAAAATTTGAATAAACCCCATAGGTCATGAAACTTGAATCTAGGATTGAAATCCATGGAAATTGAGAAGAGTTTCGAGCATGAGAGTGAAAGGAACTCTCATTCATAGCATCACATACCTGGGTAAATTGATTTTACACTCCCACTTAAAATCTCAAAGGAAATTGAAGAGATTTTGATGAAATTCCTCAAACTTGATCTTCAAGGAAGGCTCTAGGTTACATGCATGGAGTGGGGATACTTAGAATGAACTTACCCTACCCCCATGAAACACACTATTCAGAGTTTAAAATGGCGTAGTTTAGGCCTTAGGAACTTAACAATTATGAGAAAGCCCTTAATAAATTCGCAGGGAAAAGCACACTGTCAGTCGAATCGAGGGACTGGATGATCCGTCATCACTGACCAAGACTCGTGGTCTGCTCCCATTGCCTGCACTGGAATTCCATCTTCATTGGTCACCACGAGGGACGCCACGACTTGTGGTTTTCCCGACGACTCGTGGTGACTGGTCTTTAGGTGCACTGCCAGAAAATTCATCCTTCAGACCAATGACTAACCACAACCCATTAGACGACTCGTAGTCCCATCTGTGGTCAGCCTCAAATCCCAAAACTCAGCCAGGTCCAATCTTCTTCCCACAAGTCACTTGACAACTTGTGGTGCACCCTACGGCTCACTGGATGACTAGTCCTGTGATCTGGTGCAGAAAATCCTATTTTTCTCCATACAACTACCGGGTCTGATCTTAGGATTTTTGGGATATTACAGCTAATGACATTAGTTCAGACCTTAGTAATTGGTAAGGGAGAGAATTAATAGTTGGAATAATAAGAGAGAGGAAAAGGAGCTTATAAAATCAAATGACCATGAGGCACGAATAGATTTTAATGTTAGATTCTTAATTGTCTGTCATAGGTGGAAGGTTTTAACAATTGCTTCCTCGGTATGCTCCCGAATAGGGTGTGTAGATTATATTATATATATTTATTTTTATATTTCCTTGTGTGCATGGGATTAATTTATCACTCTGAGGTATGGTAGTCGAAAATAAGGGAGACTTGACAAGAGTTTAGGGCTTTCATAATAAACATTGTCCTTAATAACGAGAGTTCATAAGGATGAACTCGTAGATAACAAAAATTGATATATGACTTAGGACTTCATAAAATACTAGAATAGATGTTTGAAAATCATATAGGTCTAGAGAGGTGAACTAAGTTTTCACACTTCTATTTGTCAGTAAATCAGAATGTGGGAAATAGGATTATAGCTAGTGTTTTGAGTGTCGCTAAAACTGATCTATGTAATTGAATGGTCTCTTGACAATGATTGTGTTAGAAATTGTAATAATTAAATTTTGTTATTTAGTATATTTTGTGAAGTGGATTGAACTGTGTTATATTATTCCTGAGTTGCGGGTGGTGTCTGTGGCAATTGATTGAGAGAAGGATGTAACGTGTTGAGACAAAAGGGTAATACATCCTTTCTTTGAGATGAGAGGCTCGTATCTGAGGTGAGCATCCGTACGGGCGTATTAGCGTGATTGAGGCATGTGCATGAGTAATTAGATATGAGCGGCTTGTGCCCGAGGTGAGCATTTGGACGAGTAGTATGATACAAGTACACAGACAAGTATGATATGATGTTCATACAATTGGGTATGCGATACATGGATTTTTAGAGTCCGCTGCAGGTCATGACTGGAAGGGCAAAACTAAGACCCTCTAGGATGTGTATATAGGTATACATATGTGTGACATACATATGAATATACAGGTGTATATGTGATATATCGATATGATTCGGACATGATGTGAGAAACACATACATGATATAATATATAATGATATGGTACATGTATGGAACTAGATGATAAAATATGGTGCTGAGGCATACAGAGTGAGATCAAGGAGGTGCAAATATATTCTTGCATTTGTATTTTTGTTGGTTCATGACCCCGTTAGTGTGGTTGATTGTTTTGTAGTTAATGATTCTATTGTGTTTCCTGATAGCTGTTGAGAATTGTATGTTGATGAGGTTGCCTATGCTCTATGATTGGTTTCCTAATTGATTTGGATCTAAACTAACTTAGTTAAGCTGAATTAAAGTGGTTAATAAGTCACTATAGGTTAACAATGTCAAAATAAAGGATAACCGGTGTAAATATGATATCATGTGTAAGAGGAATGAATTAGGAGTAACTGAAACGGATTTAATTACTGACATATTGAAAATAAAGGTTGTCATCGAAGTTGAGCTACTTCTTATAGTAGTATTGTTGTAGCGGTAGAATTTTTGTGACGGTGAGACCGCAGCAGCGATCAAGTTACCACAGCAGTGAGACCTAACCAGAATATAGGCCATCCTTTGTAGCTAAGCGCGATAGTTGAAACTAGATGTATTTCTAGATGACTTGAGTAATTAGAGATTAAGTTACTTGATGGGATAATTAGGAAATTGTTGATTTGATTGTTAAGATTTAGTGCAAAAATTGTAGTATACGTATATGTGTGCATATTTATAGCCGTTGAATTGTATGTTAAAATGAGGAACTAATCAAGAGTTAGACTTAGCCTTGTAAATGTTTATGGTGGTTAGTATAGGTTAGTCAATTTTATATTAATTATATATTATTGCATGAACTAATCCTAATCGGTCGATGATGCCTATGAGCACGTGTGGTGTACTGATATTACCTTGATACACCTTTTTGAGTGTTGATTGTGGTAGGAGAATTGCAGTTTCATGATTGACGATGGCAATCCTCAGCATCAGCTTCCGCATTCCATCCATAGGTGAAGTTGTGCCTTTTATTTGTCGATATTCTAAATAAAGCTCTTGTACCTATCAAGACTAGATCTTGGGAGAGTCAAGGTTTTTGTGAAATATTTTATTGCTACTTCTAAAACATTGTGATTTTTGTAATTAATGATTATGGTAAATATTTTATTTCATTGTTAATAAAAGGGTTCTCATATGGAGCTAGATTCGGTGTAGGTGCCTGCATGACCCGTCCGCTCTGGTCGTGTTAGTGGGTGTGGATCGGGGAGGTTGAGAAATGGGTGTAATTACATGATGTAATTAGAAGGTTACTTTCTAAATTATTTCTTTTTATTTTCTTTAATTATTTTCTTTTTAATTAATTTTGTTTGGTATTTTAATTTCTTTTTTATTTATTTTTTAGATTTTTTAAAATATATATTTTTTATTTTACATTATTTATTTCTCATTTCTTAACCTTTACTTTTTATGATTCTATGTAATTGCTCATATCTTTTTGTTTTTATTTTCTTCATTTAGCATAACTGTGTTATTATTCTAGTTTTTGAATTTTAGAATTTTATTGTTGAATGAGGTTACTGACTTATGTTTTGCTTTTCTTTTGAATTACATTTAACTAAGTTATGTTGGGACGTATTTTTTGTAATGTTGGAATTCGACATAAGAATATTGTTTTAACTTTTTAATATTATATTTTTGTTCCATTTTATTTTATATAGCAGTATTAACTTGTTATTTTATATTATGGATGTTAAGGGGTAGGTCTGGTTCTTCAAAATTCTAACCCGGTCGGTCCGAAAAGGGGGTTTGGATTCGGGGTTGGAGGTACCGGGTTCAATCGGTCCGGTTCCAACTGGGTTATATTCAACTCGTGTGGTTAGGGGGTTCAATCGAAACGAGTGGGGCTGAGTTATTAAAAAAATAATTAAGTTTTTTCAAAAAAATATTTATTTAAAAGATTACAAATTTAAATGGCTACATAACATATTTTTTGAAATTCAATACTTATAAAAGAAGTTGAAATTTTTTTAAAAAAGATTTAGAAAAACAAAAGTCTGCTAGCTAGTGATCTTGGGCAGATTTATATGCCCAAGTGATACTTAAACGTATCATTTTTACCTTGTTTGTTGTGCAATGTGTATATAATATCATGTAATTGGTAATAAAATGCGAATTTATACTAACCAACATGATTAGCATTTGTTTTGCAGGTAAATGTGATTTTTAGGAGCTAAAATGCATGTTGGAACTATATCGGAGTTGGACTTGGATGCGAGCGTGGAAAAGACATTGGAATGCACATTTTATAGGTGCTCCGCGATGGAGCCGTGCCACGCTACCATTGCGGTAGCACACTGCCTGAACAGGAATTAAAATGGCAATTTCCAGTGTGCCATCGCGTCAGCTTCGTGGCACGGAGAGAGGCCTCCGCGTTGGCCTCCGTGCCACGTTGATGCTAATTTACCGGACCCTGAAATTCCAGTGAAGGTCCACGTCCACGCCGTGTCACGGAGGCAGTGCTCCGCGTTGGCCTCCGTGACACGTTGCTTGTTATTCCGGGAAAAATTTCCCACAAGTATAAATAGCACACTTAGGTTTATTTTAAGCAGTTTTTAGTTTTTAGACTGAGTTCAGAAGTGGAGAGCAAGGACGTGGGTTAGGAGCAGTTGAGGAACGAAAAAGCTAAGGGATTTCTTCTCTTCTTTTCTTCTTTCTATCAATTGTACGTATGATTTACACTCATTTTAGGATGATCAATCCACAAATGAGTGGCTAATTCTCTTCCTTGCTGAGGTTTTGAACATGTGTAGTGAATTTTGATTGTAAATGATATGGTTTTCTTCTTCTTCTTCCATGTTGTTCTATTAATTCTTGTTTTTACTGCATTAGTGCTTGGCCGACATTAATGTACATCTAAAAAGTCCAATTTCACTCGAAAGAGCAAGAAATTGGAAAGTTGTGAATCAATAGGGTATTGTTCTTAACTTGATTTAGGAAAATTGGGTTTTGATGTGTTTTCCTGATAGAAATATACTTGAAAGCCGTATTAGTCAATTTAGGAACCGGAATTGTAGTGCTAGGTCATAAATTGCATTTGATCACAGAAATGTAGACGGATGGTTTATGATTCTAAAGTGAAATTAAATACGAGAGTTTTAATTTCTAGGCGAATGTTCTTGGCTAGCAACATGAAGAAGAGATTAACCAAATTATCATGATTATCAAGTTCATTACTTGTTCTTAACCTTGGCATGTTCATATCCATTGTCTAAATTCACAGTAAATAGTTGTTATAAATTGTAGTAGATATAGTTTAGAATCAAAAACTCAAGTAACTGTTGGTTACATTGTTGTTAGCATAATTAGAAGTGAAATAGGAATATAGTAAACTAGGCAACTTTACATATCTTGAGCCTCCTTGGATCGATACTTGGCTACTTAGCCACTTTATTACTTGTTTGACCACGTGCACTTGCGTGTCGGTTTTTAACCCATACCGGAACATCCGAACAAGTTTTTGGCGCCGTTGCCGGGGAGGCTAGGCGATTTGTAAAATTGTGTTTAGTGTAAATTTACTGTATTTTTGTTTTATTTTCTTAAGTGTTGACAACTTGGCCTTAGTATTTGTTTTAATTCTTTGTTCATTTTAATTTTTCTCTCTTTCGGATACCCTCCTTGACATGACATCTTGGAATATAAATGGTGGATACGCATATTTCGGCGAATCTTGTATGAATTGCGGAGGACCCCACTTGTGGCAAAACTGTAACACGTGCAATATATGTGTGTGTCAATATGGCCATTGGGGTGATTGTCCAAGGGCATATTCCCCTCCCCCAAGCCCCTACTATGATCCTTTTGTTGTTTTTGCTGAATATAGGCATGTTGAAAATGAGGACTTGGGACGCCAAGTTCAAATAGAGGACATGATGAAACAACTCCTGGAGCAATCAAAAGCAATGAAGGAGTCGGTGGCAGAATTGATAATTCAGCAAAAGGAGAATGCAGAGGCTGTAAGCAGGATGAGCATCAAACTCACGGAGATGTGTGCTGAGGCTGAAGCTTGTGATAATTTGCAGGTGACAGTTTTAGCCGATATTCAAGAGGAACTACAAGAGGAATACAAGGGTGAATTTTTGGATGAAGCCCAACAATTAGAATCTCTTGAGTGTCCCCGTGATCGGCTCGTACCTATAGAAAAGCCATTCATGGAAGAAGAGAAAGAATATCTCCCATTTGACCTTAATGGAGAAATAGATGTCGATGTTGAAAAGGTGTACACAAGTAAGGAAGTCAAGAACAATGCAATTTCAGAGTTGAGGTTGATTGGACCACACTCGAAGCATTTTTCGACATTAAGTTTGGTCGACAACTTAGAAATAGAGTCTTCCAAGATTATAGAGAAATGTCTAGAGGAGGACCAAGCCCCGTATATTCTGAAATTTGCTAACTCGAAGCAACGAAATGACTTCACTTACTCAAGGGCCAATAAGTTCAAAAGAAAACATCTACTGCTTGGTCCTTACAATTTTTCACCACCACCCCAGGAGCATAAGAGGAAATTAGAGAAGAAATTAGGGGTGAAATTCATATCCTCAAGGCGGAGGAAAAAGTGGTGAAACTTGGTACGTCAAGCCGCGACGGTAAACCAGGCACTGCACGGGAGGCAACCCGTGAGAAATATTTTCTTTCTTTCTTTTTAGTGTAAATAATTTTTATTTTTATTTTTCTTTTCTTGATTAGGTTTAGATTTTTGTGTTAGTTAATATTTTTTCATTTTAGTTAGGTAAATCTGTTAGTCTAACCAAGTTTGTTTAGTGAGGTGATTTTCAGGTCTAACGGAGAAAAATATACATGGAATCGGGAAGGAAAAGGCAAGGTATGAAAAAATAATTTAATTGAAGAAACAGTGCACTGGCGCGTTGGCTCCGTGTCACGGAGGAGGGTCTCCGCGTTACCCTCCGTGACACGTTGCCGTGTATTTGGTGCCAGGTCACACCGGGTTGCCGGGTGACCCGCGTGTTTTCTTAAATTAAAACCCCCAATTTCGCCCCATTTCTTCCCATTCCCTCTTCCCTTCGCGACCAAAACACTTATTTCCCCCTCCCCAAGCACCGTGCCACGTTCCTAGGCAAGGAATACGTCAAGTTTCTTCGGTTTCTCAATTCAAAGGTATGTTTTCATCGTCTATCTCAATTTTTTGGCGATTTTTGTCAAATTTGGGCATGTGAGGTGAGATATATCACCCTAGGTAGAAATTAAACTTGAATGTTGAGTTATTTGTGATTGATACATGTTTGGATTGTTGTATTTAGCGTTTGAACTTATCGATTGCGTAAATAATTCGAATTTGATTATAGAATTGTATTCTAGGGCATGAATTGTTGAATTTAACTTGAGCGACTTGATAAGTCGACAAATTAGATGCCGGGGTGTGTTTGTAATTTGAGAGAAGTCGCGGTAAATATTGTGTAAATGTTAAAAGACGACAAATTCTCGAATTTTTTTTTGGGAAAAGGCAAAAAGTGTGTAAATTGGTTAGATTGTTTGGATTAGATTGTATATAGAATGTTTTTATCGTTGTTTTTATTTTGTTGTTGTTTTTGTTGCGAAGTGCGATGTGTGAATTGTTAGCGATAGTAGGATTGGGATTAGCTGTATGAAGTCTGAGTAGTACGCTAACCGTTATGCTGTCAAAATGTTTTTTGAACGCACTAAGCATGAAGTGTATAGTGTTGTCTGTGGTGTATAAGAGTTATCCTCGCCGTAATTTTGTAGAAGTAGCTAAGGCCTAAGTGTGGGGTAAATGTTGTGTAACCCGACCTTAGCCGAAGTTAATAAGTTTTTAGCTTAACTTTGTGCTTGTTTGTGTAAATTGACAGGTATAATGGCGAGCAGACAAGATAAAGGCAAGGGTGCTTCTACCTCAGGCACCGGTAGGAAAAGGATGAGACTGGGCACCGCAGTCCCAGCTGCACCCGCTGTTCCGCGCGGCCAACGCCGCCAATACGGAACAAGATGGGTAACCGAGGAAGGAAAGAAATGCTATAATAAGAATAAGGAGAGCAAGTACTTCTCGGAAGAACATATTGCACGGGAACCACTCGCACAGGAGTTCCCTCGCATTGTACAGAGAATTGAAGCAGCTGGGCTCAGCTTTATCT
Source organism: Datura wrightii (assembly GCA_035772735.1). Lineage (NCBI taxonomy): Eukaryota > Viridiplantae > Streptophyta > Magnoliopsida > Solanales > Solanaceae > Datura > Datura wrightii. Next base: position 32,357,590 of record JASDFA010000006.1, read on the forward strand.
TTCAGGAGCCCAAGGAGTGCAACCTTCACTTGGTCCGAGAGTTCTACGCAAATTGGAACCCGGCCATCAGAAGCCACACAGTGAAAATCAGAGGGCAGATTGTCAGTCTGGAACCCCAGCAGCTGAATGCCATCATTGGAGCGCAGGACACAGACGCCCACATTCTCCGCCAGCTAAACATCACCCCACCGTACGCCGACATCAAACGTACGTTGTGTGGGGCTCGATCCACAGCCCGATGGAGTAGACATAAGGAGAGGGGTTACCACCAGACGCTGCCTTATTCGCAGATGAACAGGGAGGCCAGAATATGGCTGAAGATTGTGTGTTCGTGTTTGATCCCGGGAGTTCATATGACGGACGTGACCCGGGACCGTGTCTGCTTGGTGTATGCCCTTATGAAAGGGCTTGAGATTAATGTTGGGGCGGTAATAATATCCGCCATGAAGAGAGCCAGACTGCACCAGGGCCACAGATACGGGTTTGGCAGACTCATCACCACCTTCCTCCGAGGCCTCGACATTGAGGAAGAAGCCTTGGACTACATTCCGCAGTTGGAGCGGAGGGCCCTCAATGTGACAAAGACTAAGGCCCTCGACACTACACACGGACCAGTACTGACTTTGGGCGAGCGACATGCTCGTGATGATCAGTACATGGCCCGTATGTTTGGCATGCAGATGCTACAGCTACGGATTGGTGGGAGACCAGCCACCGAGGAAGAATTATGGCAGCTGGAGCTGGACTACCCCTTTGGCGAGAACGCCAGAGCCTTATGTCGGGTGGGACCAGCCTTCGTGGAGCCTACTGATGACGATGTCCCTACTGATGAGGAGACACGTCGTGAGGACTCTGATGTGGAGTCCGATGACGACGATGGAGCTGATTCAGATATGGGCGACGAGGCCGCAGCACCAGATGAAGAAGTCGAATATTTCGACTGAGCAGGGAGTTCCACCACCCAAAATTTTGTGCTTTGTATTGTTGTGAACACTGGGGATAGTGTTCGATTTAAGTGTGGAGTGGGGAGTAGCTAGGTGCTGGGACATAGGCTCTAATTTGCTGTATGTTTTTTTCCTTGGTTTGGATGAATGTTTGTGCTTTCCCTGTTGTGAACTGTTTGGTGATGTATCTGTATATATTTGTTTTGTGGCTAATGATGTGTGTTATGAAAAGTTATGGTTGTCAATGTAAATATTTTGTAAATAGTTTGTAAATATTTTTTTCTATCGAGATGATCGATATTTTTCACAAATTTGCGCAAAAATATTTTGCACTTGTAAATATTTTCTTTCTATCGAAATGATCGATGTGTTGCAAAATTTTTTCGATTTTTATTTTTTTAGGTTTCTCGGAGTTTGTTTTCGGTTCTTTTACCGAGAATAGTCCCATTGAACCGATGTCATAGTTAGTGACCGTTCCCTATGATGGATGGATGACGACCGTCTTAAGGGAAATGTAGTCGGTAGGAGTAGGATTTTTATTTGTTTTAATTTTTCTTTGGTGGATTGCATCAATGAACTGTAGTTGCTTATGGTTGCTAAAATTTCGTTGCGTGTGTAACTGATGTTCAAAATGTGAAAATGATTCGTTTGAAAGCATGCAATTTGATAAATATGTTGAGTTACCTAGGCTATAGAATTTGATTCAGGATGATTGAGGCTTAATTTTGAATTCATGTGATTGGCTAATTAGAGAGTCTATGAATGCATCTTGATTCGAGCATGTGCACGAAGTGTGAAGTGAGGTATTGTTATTCCATGCCATTGTGAATTGTCTAGAACTTGCCTGGTGTGTATACAAAACGAAATGAAGGAAGTGTTGTGTTGGAAAGGATGTAGGCATTTCTTTGTTTTAACCGATAGATTCCATTTTTTTCTTGTCAAATTCTACCTTTTTATATGTTGTATACCCTAGTTAGCCCGTTGAGCCTTTAGCCGATTTCTTTCTTTCTTTTGTTCAAACTTGTATAAACTAAGCTTTATTCCTTCTTTTCATTAGCCTTAAAGTCTATACGAAACACTTAAGCGCTTACAAAGAAAAGAAAATGTTTTCCCAAAGTGTTAAAGAGTGAAAAGAAAAAGGAAAAGCAGAGTGAAGAATGAAAAGATGATGTTGAAAAGGCACTTGCTATAATTAAATGATAGCGAGGGTACATGAAAACCCTTTGTTTTGTGTCAAGTGTGTCTGAGGAAATGGGTTGTATGAAAGGAAACCAGCATGAATGGGAGAAAAAGAGGAAAGAGAGGAACAATGTCCATAAGTCGATGGGAATGAGTTGAAAAGGCGCTTAAGGATGCTAGCGACTATTATTGGCTAATCCAATATATATATACTAGATCCATAGCCCCGTTACAACCCATTAAAGTCCTACGTGATCTTACATTGCATTTCTTTCTATTAGTGGAGTAATACACTAAGGGCAAGCTTATGGGTCATGACATGAGGCATGTGAATTCTTTTGGGAAAGTGAGTGAAATTAATTTTTGTATGCCCCTACTTGAATGTTTGTGTGCTGTATGAACATAAAGGGGAAGATTCTCTCGAGTTGTGAGGGCACATGCTTGAGGAAAGATTGATTTTCGTGTCGGATTTCTTGATTAGCTGATTTGCATGAGTTTGCCGATATCAAGAATCAATTCTTAAAGGTCTAGGAAGTCTTGATGTATTAAAGGTCATTGTATTGTAAGACCAAGCATGTTTTCGTGATGATTTGCAAAAATTGAATAATCGGTATGACCGTAGCGTAAATGGTCGCACCATAGTGACGAAGGTTGGGATGTAATTTGCATGATTTGTGTATGTGTTGTTCGAGGACGAACAAGGATTTAGGTGTGGGGTAAGTGATCTTGGGCAGATTTATATGCCCAAGTGATACTTAAACGTATCATTTTTACCTTGTTTATTGTGGAATGTGTATATAATATCATGTAATTGGTAATAAAATGCGAATTTATACTAACCAACATGATTAGCATTTGTTTTGCAGGTAAATGTGATTTTTAGGAGCTAAAATGCATGTTGGAACTATATCGGAGTTGGACTTGGATGCGAGCGTGGAAAAGACATTGGAATGCACATTTTATAGGGGCTCCGCGATGGAGCCGTGCCACGCTACCATCGCGGTAGCACACTGCCTGAACAGGAATTAAAATGGCAATTTCCAGTGTGCCATCGCGTCAGCTCCGTGGCACGGAGAGAGGCCTCCGCGTTGGCCTCCGTGCCACGTTGGTGCTAATTTACCGGACCCTGAAATTCCAGTGAAGGTCCGCGTCCACACCATGTCACGAAGGCAGTGCTCCGCATTGGCCTCCGTGACACGTTTCTTGTTATTCCGGGAAAAATTTCCCACAAGTATAAATAGCACACTTAGGTTTATTTTAAGCAGTTTTTAGTTTTTAGACTGAGTTCAGAAGTGGAGAGCAAGGACGTGGGTTAGGAGCAGTTGAGGAACGAAAAAGCTAAGGGATTTCTTCTCTTCTTTTCTTCTTTCTATCAATTGTACGTATGATTTACACTCATTTTAGGATGATCAATCCACAAATGAGTGGCTAATTCTCTTCCTTGCTGAGGTTTTGAACATGTGTAGTGAATTTTGATTGTAAATGATACGGTTTTCTTCTTCTTCTTCCATGTTGTTCTATTAATTCTTGTTTTTACTGCATTAGTGCTTGGCCGACATTAATGTACATCTAAAAAGTCCAATTTCACTCGAAAGAGCAAGAAATTGGAAAGTTGTGAATTAATAGGGTATTGTTCTTAACTTGATTTAGGAAAATTGGGTTTTGATGTGCTTTCCTGATAGAAATATACTTGAAAGCCGTATTAGTCAATTTAGGAACCGGAATTGTAGTGCTAGGTCATAAATTGCATTTGATCACAGAAATGTAGACGGATGGTTTATGATTCTAAAGTGAAATTAAATACGAGAGTTTTAATTTCTAGGCGAATGTTCTTGGCTAGCAACATGAAGAAGAGATTAACCAAATTATCATGATTATCAAGTTCATTACTTGTTCTTAACCTTGGCATGTTCATATCCATTGTCTAAATTCACAGTAAATAGTTGTTATAAATTGTAGTAGATATAGTTTAGAAACAAAAACTCAAGTAACTGTTGGTTACATTGTTGTTAGCATAATTAGAAGTGAAATAGGAATATAGTCAACTAGGCAACTTTACATATCTTGAGCCTCCTTGGATCGATACTTGGCTACTTAGCCACTTTATTACTTGTTTGACCACGTGCACTTGCGTGTCGGTTTTTAACCCATACCGGAACACCCGAACAGCTAATATATTTTATTAAATTGAATATTTGATTAATCTTGCAACTAGCTATAAATTTTAAATTATTATGAGAAAAGTACAAAATTACAAACTATAAAGTATGAAGTATGAAGTATGAACTATTAAGTATGTAAATGTAAAATAATTTTTAATAGTTCATAAAATTCAAGGTGTTAGTGTAACACTTCAAAAATCCTAAGAAAAGATCTGGGAGTTAAAATGGAGGAAACAGAGTTTTCTGCACCAGGTCATAGGACGAGTCGTCCTGTGACCCGTGGGGAGCACCACGATTCATTGAGTGACTCATTGGGAAGAGTTTAGACTTGGTTAGAATTTTGAGTTTTGAGGTGACCACGAGTTTGACCACGAGGGGGGTCAGCACCACGATTCATTGTATTGGTCGTGGTCAAGAGTGATTGAAGGTTGAAGGAATTTGGCAGTGTTGATGACGACTTGGTAACCATGAGTCGTTGGGTATACCATGAGTCGTGGTGTCCCTCGTGGTGACCCTCAAAAGGCAGGTTCCAGTGTAGGCAATGACTTGAGACCACGAGTCGTGGTCTGGGGAACGAGTCGTCAAGTCCCTCATGGGGACTGGCAGTGTGTGTTTTCTACGATTTTATTAAGGGCCATTTTGTAGTTCCTAAGGCCTATACTACATTTTCTTAAGCTTAGAAAAGAGTGTTTTAAGAGGGTTAAGTTCATTCAAAACTCATTGTCTTCCATGCATATAAGCCTAGATATTCTAAGGGGTGATCAAGCCTAGATTCTTTAAGTTCTTCCTCAAATTTCATTGGGCTTTCAAGTGACTTTGCGAAATTGGGTTCTTCCAGGTATGTAGGGTTATGAATGGGTATAATCATCCACATTCATGCCCAATCCCTCTTCAATTCATGAAATTCTAGTTGATGAATCTATGGGGTTTTAACCCAACATGTGAATTCTTTGAGTATCAATCATGGGTATGATTAAAGCATGTTTCAAATATTGAATTATGATTAATGGGTATATTTTATAATGTTTTCAATTATAAATCATGTTTTCAAGCTTTATAAATTATGATTCCCATCAATGAAAGTTCATGAATGTTGAGATCTGTGATATATGTATTCTAGCATGATGAGATGTATATTATGAAAGTATGATTTGAAATTACCGATGTCCATGTTCATGTTTTCGAATGAATTAAGCATATGTCAAGCATGTTTAAGTATTGGGCAAGCCCATATGATCAAGTATGTTTCGTGATTTATCTAAACTTTATGTATTAGCTTACCACATGAATTTTGGAGTTTAGACTCCCACTATTTTCAGCTTGTATGGTTTGAGCCCAAGGCTCCTCATGTTATGATTTCAGATTATGCATGTATGTTCTGAGTCAGCTTCGTCACTAGATGATGGTCAGCTTAGTTGAAAAATGATAGAGAGCATATGCATATTTTTGGGAGTAGTGTCTAGCACCGAGTAGGCTAAGGGTCAGTGACCCTATGCCTCAGAACTATGTGCCAACGTAGGTATATTCAGATTATTTGGGACCTCTATTGTGAGCTTCCCCTGCCCCAAATGGGCTTTTAGCTTTATATCGATATCATGGTAGCGTCCTTAGCCCTAGCAAGGCTTTGGACGGCTCTGCCCACTGAAGTGTCATAGTCGAGACCACGTAAGCTCTATCGTGGTAATTTCGGGTATATGACGAGTCTCCCATTATTCCTCATGATTTCAGTTATGCATGTTCATGCAATGGCCCAAAAACCCTAAGATCAAACCCGGGAGTTGAAAAGGAGAAAATAGAAATTTCTGCACCAGATCACAGGATGAGTCATCCAATGACCCGTTAGGAACACAATGAGTCGTTAGTGACTCATGGGGAAAGGTTTTAACTTTGTTGAAAATTTGAGATTCAAGGTGACCACGGTTGTTACCACGAGTCATCTAGCGATCCGTGGTTAAGGGGTGCTTGGAAGATTGGAAATTTGGGCAATGTGGATAATGACTTGGTCACCACAAGTCGTTGGACACACCAAGAGTCGTGGTTTCCCTCGTGGTGTCCCTCATGCTGACCCTCAGAAGGTAGATGACCAGTGTTAGTAATGAGAGGTTAACCACGAGTCATGATCCAAGCCACAAGTCGTCTAGTCCCTCGTTAGGACTGGCAGCGTATTTTTCGCTGCGAATTTATTAAGGGCTTTTCCATAATTCCTAAGTTTCTAAGTCCTAAACTACATCATTTTAAGCTTAGTTGGAATTTTATTAAAAGGGTTTAGCTCATTCCAAATCACTTCTCTCCATGCATGCAAGACTAGAAATTTCCTAGGAGTGATCAAGGCGAAAATCCATCAATTCTCCTTCAATTTCCTTTGGGAATTCAAGGAAGAGTGTAAAATCAACTTAACAAGGTATGTGAGGATATGAATGAGAGTTCCTTTCACTCTCATGCCCTAAACTGTTCTCAAATTCCATAGACTTCAAATTCTTGAATTCAAGTTTCATGATCTATGAGGTTTATTCTAATTCTTGTGAAATTCTCTATGATCTATCGACGGGTCAATCCCTTTCATGTATTAAATCATGTTTTATGATCTATGGGAAGAATTTATAACTACTTTGATTATTAAGTTATTGTTTCAAATTTTAATTAAGTTATTCCCAATTATGTATGTTCTTATGAAAGTCAACTTATGATTTATGCCTTATGATAGGATTTCTCTCAAGTACTTATCATGAAGTTATGAAATATCAAGTATATACAAGTTTTACAAATATGCATAAATTTAATGATTTATGGATTTATTATTATGGCCGACTCACGGGCCTTATTTCATGGCTAGTTCATGTATTACAAGCCTGGTTATGATTATTATGATTTAACTAGCCCATGAATCTCATGTATATTTTATCTATTATCATATGAGCACTATATATGTTTTAGGAGTAGTATTTGACATCGAGTAGACCCGGGGTCCAAGCATACCCCGAGTCTCAAAACTACGCGCCAACGTAGCCATGATGGGACCTCCCTTGAGACTGTCCTTTTTGCCCGAATGGGCCTTTCATGAGTGATATCACACCTTTTTTCATGGTTCTACCCTTGGCAAGGTATGAACACCCTCCCAACTAGGGGTTTATAAGTCGAGCTCCATGTGTGCTCATATGGGATATGTCGGTTATAAGAATCTCCCATTGTTTCTCATGATTTATGCATGGTTATGTTATGCTATCTTTGCTCAAGTCATGTTTAAAAAACACTTTCTCTTATGATTATGAGTATGACTGATTTATGAATGTTGTAAAAACCTTGAGCCCTTATGTTTACATTATGATACTTACATCATGATCATGTTGTCCTACTCTTATGAACTTTTATGTATTTTTAACTGTCTGTTTTACTTACCTTGCACACTCAGTACATTTCAAGTACTGATAGCATACTCTATGTTGTATTGTTTCATGATACAGATATGAGGGATCAGTCTCAGTCGCATCTTTAGTCTTGCTTCCCTCTCAGACCTGTCCAACTAGCATTGGTCAGTCCTCATCCTTCGAGTACATTCAGTATCTGTAGTTGTTATGTTTCTTTCAGTTTCAAACTTGTTGAGTTAGTTGGGGATGTTGTCCCATCAACTCATCAAATATGTTAGAGGCTTTCAGACATTAGGTAGAAATCAGCTTGTCATGTATGATTCTATCCTAGCTTGATTTTTATGCAGACTTCCATTATTATGTATGTTGAAATTGCACCTTTCTATGTTGAGCTTGGACGTTATGTTCATGCCATGGGTCAACTTGAGCCTCTCGGGGTTTCTTGTCCCGTGTCTCGATCCGGGCCCTAGCTCGGGTCATGACAAACTTGGTATTAGAGCATTTGGTTTTGTTGTGTCCTAGGGTGTCTAAAATTCGTGTTAAGTAAAATCTTTTTCATGGGTGTGAAGCACGCCACACTTATGACGAAAAGGCTATGAGTTGTTTAGGAAATTTTCCCTCATTTCATGATCTATGTTGTGCAATGAAATGTCTCTCTTTCCTTCTAACTCGTGCTATACACGTTTGCAGAATCATGCTTCCTCACCAAGTTAACAGAAGAAGAAATGGAAATGGAAATGCCCATGAGACTGGCATAGGAGATGGTCATAAGCATGCCCCACCAGCCCATGAGGAGCACATACCCAAGCTGGTTGCCCACGCTGAGTTCAGGGCAGCTATACAGATGCTAGCTCAGGCCTTGATCACCCAGGTCAATTAGCAGGTAGTAGTGTATGTCCCTCAAAATGAGAATGCGGCGGTGGCAAGAGTTAGAGATTTTCTGAGGATGAACCCTCCAGAGTTTCTTGGGTCAAAGGTGGACAAGGATCCACATAAGTTTATTGATGAGATTCTGAAGATCACCCAAATCATGGGGGTGACCGGAGAGGAATGCACTGATCTAGCCTCATATCAGTTGAAAGGGGTTATGCACATCTTGTTTAAGCAATAAAATGATAGCAGGGCAGTTGGAGAAAGCCTTATTGGTTGGGAGGAGTTTCATGCTGCATTTCTAGATCAGTTCTTCCCTCGTGAGATGAGGGAGCTTAAAGCAACGGAGTTTGTGAACCTGAAGTAGGGTAACATGACAATCCAGGAGTATGCTTTGGAGTTCACTTGGTTGTCCAAGTATGCACCAGAGCTAGTGACTGATTAGAGAGCTTGGGTGAGCAGGTTTGTTCATGGAGTAGCGGACTACCTAGACAAAGATTATAGGATCTCCATGCTTCAACAAGATATTGATTTTTCTCAGATGGTTTTGCAAGCCCAGCAGATGGAGATGGTGCATCTAAGTGAGAGAGAGAGACCAAGAGGGCTAGGATAGACAGTGTTGGGTTCACTTAGTAGAGATCTGGTGGCGATCACCGCCCTCAGTTCCAGCAAAGGTCGCCAGTCCCGTCAGCATCATCAGCCAATGTCCCATCCAGACTCAGATGTGAACAAAGAGGTAGAGCGTCAGGCCCGAGGGGCCAGGAATGCACGGCGAGATATCTCACTTACCCAGCTTGTACAAAGTGTGGAAAAAGTCAGCCAGGGAGGTGTTTAGTTGGCTCAAACACTTGTTTTGGGTGTGGAAAACACGGGCACAGAAACAGGGATTGCCCTTCAGCTAGACTAGGTGATGTTGGAGCCCGTGTCCCAACCGCTAGTTCAGCAGCTCCGGAAGCATGTCCCTTCCAACAAGGTCTTCAACTAGCTCAGCTGGTGGCCACCACTAGAATAGATTCTATGCTTTAGCACCTCCCAAAGAGTCGGAGGTCTCCCCAGATGTAGTCACTGGTATGTTATAAGTAATCCACCTCAATGTATATGCATTATTAAATGCAGGGGCTACTGTGTCTTTTGTGACGCCCTATGTTGCTAGTAGTTTCAGAGTCAGTCCTGAAATCTTATCAGAACCCTTCTCAGTCTCTACTCCAGTCAATGATTCAGTTATAACTAAACGAGTATATAGGAAATGCCATGTCACAGTCCTTCAGAATATTACTTCAACAGATTTAGTAGAGTTAGCCATGAACGATTTTGATGTTATCCTCGGCATGGATTGGTTATATGCATGTTATGCCTCAGTCAATTGTGGAACCCGTGTAGTAGAGTTCAAATTTTTGGGTGAACTAGTCTTAGAATGGAAGGGTAGTTCAGCTGTGCCTATAGGTCATTTCATTTCCTACCTTAAGACCAGAAAGATGATTCCCAAGGGTTGCGTGTACCATCTAGTTAGGGTCAAGGATGCTGCATCCGAAACCCCGACTATCCAGTCAGTTCCTATAGTGTATGAGTATCCAGAGGTGTTTCCAGATGATTTACCGAGAATCCCTCCCAAGCAGGAGATCGATTTTGTTATTGACCTTCTTCTCAATACACAGCCTATATCTATTCCTCCTTACAGAATGGCTCCGGCTGAGCCAAAGGAGTGGAAGGAGCAGTTGAAGGACCTCTTAGACAAGGGATTCATCAGACCTTGCAAATCCCTATGGGGTGCACCAGTTCTCTTTGTCCGCAAATAGGATGGTTCTCTTCATATCTGCATTGATTATCGGCAATTGAACAAGGTCATCATCAAGAATAGGTATCCTCTCCCCAGGATTGATGATTTGTTTGACCAGCTTCAGGGTGCTAAGTGTTTTTTGAAGATATACCTCAGGTCCGGATACGATCAGCTCAGGGTTCAAGATAGTGACATTCTGAAGACAATCTTCAGGACTCGTATGGTCACTATGAGTTTGTAGTAATGTCTTTTGACTAACAAATGCTCCTGCATCTTTTATGGATTTGATGAACCAAGCCATACCTGGATATGTTTTGTGATTGTGTTCATAGATGATATTCTCATATACTCTCAGAGCGAGGAGGAGCATGCCGCTCATTTGACGGTGGTGCTACAGTCTTTGAAGGATCGATAGTTGTATGTTAAGTTCAGTAAATGTGACTTTTGGTTGAACATAGTGGCGTTTTTGGGTCACGTGGTGTCAAGTGAGGGTGTACAAGTGGACTCTCAAAAGATAGAAGCGGTTAATAATTGGCCTAGATCGGTGAATCCTTTGGATATCAGGAGTTTCTTGGGTTTAGTTGGCTATTATCGGAGATTTGTTAAGGGGTTTTCATCCATTGCAGCACCATTGACCAAACTGAGCCAAAATAAAGTGAAGTTTCAATGGTCGGAGTCTTGTGAGAAAAGCTTCCAAGAGTTGAAGTCTCGACTCACCTCAACACCGGTGTTGACCCTAACTGAGGGTACTGAGGGGTTTGTGGTATATTGTGATTCTTTAAGAATCGGCCTTGGTTGTGTACTCATGCAGCACGGTAAAGTTATAGCCGACGCTTCTAGGTAGCTGAAAGTTCATGAAAAGAACTACCCGACTTATGATCTCGAATTGGCGGTGGTAGTATTTTCCTTGAAGATTTGGAGACACTATTTGTATGGGTCCATGTAGATGTGTTTATGGACCACAAAACCCTACAATACGTGTTTACCCAAAAGGATTTGAATCTACGTCAAAGGAGGTGGTTGGAATTACTCAAGGATTATGATATGAGTTTCCTTTACCATCCAGGCAAGGTTAACGTGGTAGCAGACGCTCTTAGTAGGCTTTCTATGGAGAGTGTGTCCTGTGTAGATGAGGGGAGGAAGGAGCTGGTGAAGGATGTGCATCAGCTTGCACGGTTGGGAGTTCATCTGGTTGACTAATCCAATGGTGGAATTATTATTCAGAACGGGTCATAATCATCTTTGGTGACCAATGTTAAAGCTAAGCAAGATGAGGATCCTATTTTGGTGAAACTGAAGGAAGTTGTTCAGAATCAAAAGATAGAAGTTTTGTCCAAAGGGGGAGATGGTGTGCTTTGATATCAAGGTAATTTGTGTGTTTCGAATGTTGATGATTTTAAAGATTGGATGTTGCACGAGGCTCATGGTTCCAGATATTCCATACATCCAGGTGCCACCAAGATATATCGTGACCTACAGGAAGTCTATTGGTGGAATGTCATGAAGAAGGACATAGCAGAATTTGTGGTTAAGTGTCTGAATTATCAACAGGTGAAGGTTGAGCATCAAAGACATGGAGGTGTGCTTCCAGATATTAGCATTCATACTTGGAAGTGGGAGGAAATCAATATGGACTTAATTATAGGTTTGCCTCGTACTCTCAACAGTATGACTCTATTTAGGTGATGATAGACAGGTTTGCTAAAGCGACTCATTTCTTACCAGTAAAAACTACCGATTCAGCAGAGAATTATGCTAAGTTGTACATTCAGGATTTAATTTGGTTTAATGGAGTGCCATTGTCCATCATATTAGAGTTACTCAGTTTACCTCCTAGTTTTGGAAATCGTTTGAAAAGGGACTTGGTACTTAGGTCAAGCTTAGCACAGCCTTTCACCCGCAAACCGATGGTTAGGCAGAGCGAACTATTCATACACTTTAGGTTATGTTGAGAGCGTTTTTGATTGATTTCAAGGGTAGTTGGGATGATGATTTGCCTCTCATAGGATTAGCATATAACAACAGCTACTATTCTAGCATTCAGATCTCTCCATTTAAGGCTCTCTATGGGTGGAGATGTAGATCGCCTATTGGTTGGTTTGAGGTCGGTGAAGCTATATTGATAGGTCCAGATTCAGTCCATGAGGCTATGGAGAAAGTTCAGCTCATAAGGAACAGGTTGAAAACAGCTCAGAGTCGCCAAAAGTCCTATACGTATGTGAGGAGGAGAAAACATAAGTTTGGAGTCGATGATTGAGTGTTTCTAAAGGTGTCTCCCATGAAGGTAGTGACCATATTTGAAAAGAAAGGGAAACTCAGTGCCCGTTATGTTGTCCCATAATGGATCGTGAGACGTGTTGGCAAGGTGGCCTATGACTTAGAGTTACCCTCAGAACTAACTTCAGTTCTCTAGTCTTCCATGTATCGCTCTTAAAGAAGTGTTTGGGTGACCCAGCTCTAGTTGTTCCGGTGGAGAGTGTAGGCGCTAAGGATAGCCTTAGTTATGAGAACGTTCCAGTGGAAATACTAGATCATCAGGTTCGAAAGCTAAGAAATAGGAGGTAGCTTCAGTAAAGGTCTTGTGGAGGAATCAACATGTTGGGGGAGCTACGTGGGAAGCCGAAGCAGATATGATGGCTAAATACCCACATCTTTCCCTTCCGGCTCAGTTCCATCTTGAGGTATCATATTTTTCCCTAATACTCAATTTAGTTCCCGGTTCAGTTCATGTGCCCCAGTTTCTTCCATGTCGATGAATGTATGTATGATTCATGAATTCAGTTTAGTCATGTAGTTCAGTTAGGAGTCAGTCACTCCATCAGTTTTCGGCTTATGTGATCAGTATTTAAGTATGATGACTACATTTCTATGCTTTTCTATATGTTTTCCCACATTCGAGAGTGAACGTTCCTAAGGGAGAGATATTTTAATACCCCGAAAACCCTAAGATCAGATTGGGAGTTGAAACGGAGAAAAAAGAAATTTCTACACTAGGTCACAGGACGAATCGTCCCATGACCCGTCAGGAATACCACGAGTCATTAAGTGACTCGTGGAGAAAGGTTTGAACTTGGTTGAAAATTTGGGATTTGAGGCGACCAGGGGTGTGACCACAAGTTGTGGTCAACAACACGAGTCGTCTAGTGATCCGTGGTCAAGGCGTGTTGGGAGGATTGGGAATTTGGGCAGTGTGGACGATGACTTGGACACCACGAGTTGTTGGGCACACCACGAGTTTTGGTGTCCCTCGTGGTGACCCTCAGAAGGCAGATGACTAGTGTAAGTAATGAGAGGTTGACCACTATTCGTGGTCCAAGCCACGAGTCGTCTAGTCCCTTGTTGGGACTGGCAGTGAGTTTTTTCATAGGAATTTATTAAGGGATTTTCCATAATTTATAAGTTTTTAAGGCCTAAACTACTTTGTTTTAAGCTTAGTTAGGATAGTTTTAAGAGGATTTATCTCATTCTAAATCACTTCTCTCCATGCATGCAAGACTAGAAGGTTCCTAGGGGTGACCAAGGCCAAAATCCATCAATTCTCCTTCAATTTCCTTTGGGCATTCAAGGAATAGTGTAAGATCAACTTACCCAGGTATGTGAGGTTATGAATGAGAGTTCCTTTCACTCTCATGCCCTAAACTCTTCTCAAATTCCATGGATTTCAAATTCTAGAATTCAAGTTTCATGATCTATGAGGTTTATTCCAATTCTTGTGAAATTCTCTATGATCTATCGATGGGTTAATTCCTTTTATGTATTAAATCATGTTTTATGATCTATGGGAAGAATTTATAACAATTTTTATTAGTAAGTTGTATTTTCAAATTTTAATTAAATTATGCCCAATTATGTATGTTCTTATGATAAGTCAACTTATAATTTCATTATGATTTTGATCTAAATTAGCCCAATTATGATTTACGCCTTATGATATGATATCTCTCAAGTACTTATCATGGATTTATGAAATATCAAGTATATACATGTTTTACAAGTATGCATAAATTTTGTGATTTATGAATTTATGATTATGGCCGACTCACGGGCCTTATTTCATGGCTAGTTTACGTATTTCAAGCATGATTATGATTATTGTGATTTAACTAGCTCATGAATCTCATGTATGTTTTTCCTATTATCATATGAGCACTATATATATTTTGAGAGTAGTATTTAAAACCGCGTAGACCCGGGGTCCAAGCATACCCCGAGTCTCAAAACTATGCACCAATGTAGCCATGATGGGACCTCCCTTGAGACTGTCCTTTTTGCCTGAATAGGATCTCATGAGTGATATCACGCCTCTTTTCATGGTTATACCCTTGGCAAGGTACGAACACCCTCCCGACTAGGGGTTTACAGGTCAGGCTCCATGTGTGCTCATATGGGGCATGTCGGTTATAAAAATCTCCCGTTGTTCCTCATGATATATGCACGGTTATGTTATGTTATCTTGGCTCAAGTCATATTTAGAAAACACTTTCTCTTATGATTATGAAAATGACTGATTTACGAATGTTTTAAAAACCTTGAGCCCTTATGTTTACATTATGATACCTTATGTTATGATCATGTTGTCCTACGCTTAAGAAATCTTATGTATTTTTAACTGTCCGTTTTACTTACCTTGCATAGTCAGTACATTTCAAGTACTAACCGCATACTTTATGTTGTATCATTTTATGATACAGGTCCGAGGGATCAGTCTTAGCCGCATCTTTAGTCCTGCTTCCCTATTAGACCTGTCCAACTAGCATTGGTGAGTCCTCATCCTTCTAGGACATTCAGTATTTGTAGTTGTTTTGTTTCTTTCAGTTTCAGACTTGTCAAGTTAATTGGGGATGTTGTCCTATCAACTCATCAGATATGTTAGAGGCTTTCAGACATTATGTAGAAATTAGCTTGTCATGTATCATTCTATTCTACCTTGATTTTTATGCAGACTTCCGTTATTATGTATGTTGAAATTCCACCTTACTATGTTGATCTTGGACATTATGTTCATGCCATGGGTCGACTTGGAGCCTTTCGGGGTTTCTTGTCCCGTGTCTCGATCTAGGCCCTAGCTCGGGTCATGACAGTTCATTAGTCATGTTACTATGTTTTCAGTAGGTTTGACACAATGTTCAGTTTTACTTACGATTATTAGTTTTCATCTTTGGCAAATTCGAAGCAGTTATGATATTTAGTTCTGTATAAATCATGTTTTCTGAATATAGCATGCAAGTCCTACTCTTAGAGTCTTATGATGAAATGTCTTATGTTATTCATGATCACTGATTTTAATTACTTACTTAGCGGTTTTACTTACCCTAGATACTTGGTACATTCCATGTATTGACCGCATACTCTATGTTGTATCTTTCATGATACAGTCTCGGATATTCAGGCTCAGATCCGCCAATAGCTAGACTCTCAGCATTAGCATCTTCCAGTCTCAGTTGGTGAGTCCTCATCTTCCGAGGCCCTTTATCAGTTGTAATGCATATTTTCAGTTTTAGACTATAGTGAGTTAGTTGGGATCTTGTCCCATCGACTCGTTAGTAGTAGAGGCTTTTGAGACATAGCATGTATTCAGATTGAGCTTGTGTATATATTCAGATGTTATGATGTTTTCATACTTCTGCTTTATTATATATATTAGACTTCCATTTGATTATGTTGAATTCAGATGTCATGTTCATGATATGGGTCGACTTAGAGCCTCCCAGGGTTCTTTGTCCCATGTCTCAATCTGAGCCTATGTTCGGGTCGTGACAAACTTGGTATCAGAGAATTAGGTTTTAAAATGTCCTACGGTGTCTGAAAGCCGCGTTAAGCAGATTCTTTTTCAAGGGTATGAACCGCACCACACTTATAACAAAGAGGCTATGAAACGTTCAGGAAATGTTCCCTTCTTTCATGATCTATGTCGTGTGATGAAATGTCTCTCTATCCTCCTAACTTGTGCTATACACATTTTCAGAATCATGCCTCCTCCCGAGTTAATGGAAGCATAAATGGGAATGAAAACTGAGCGGGAGAGAGAGACTAAGAGGGCCAGGACCAATAGCCTCGGATTCTCCCAGCAGAGACCTGGTGGGCACCGTCAGCAGTCCCACCAAAGATCTTCAACCCTAGCGCCGTCGGCTATGAGTGTGCCATCCATATCCAGGCACAATCAAAGGGAATGAGAATCAAGCTCTAGAGTTCAAGGTAGCAGACCCGCAGATTCCGGCATTCTAGAGTGTAGCAGGTGTGGTCGGAGACACGCGGGCCAGTGCTTTGTAGGTTCAGGTGCTTGTTTGGGGTGTGGGAAGCCCGAACATACGCTTAGAGATTACCTAGCAGCTAGGGAGGGCCATGACAGGGGTCGAGGCCCAGCCACTAGCTCAGTAACTCCACCAGCATGCCCAGCTCAGCAGGGTACATCCACTAGTGCAGGTAGCGGACAGCGCCAGAATAGATTCTATGCCCTAGCATCTCGTTAGGAGCAGGAGGTCTCTCCAGATGTAGTCACTGGTATGATATGAGTATTCCACCTTGATGTTTATACGTTGTTAGATCTAGGGGATACTTTATCTTTTCTGATGCTCTATGTTGCTAGTAGTTTCAGAATCAGTCCCAAAATTCTATCAGAGCCCTTCTCAATCTCTACTCCAGTCGGTGATTCAGTCATAGCTCGACGGGAATATAGAAATTGCCCCTGTCACAGTTCTTTAGAAAGTCACCTCAGCAAATTTAGTAGAGCTATCCATGATGGATTTTGATGTTATCTTTGACATGGATTGGCTATATGCATTTTATGTCTTAGTTAATTGTAGAACTCGTGCAGTAGAGTTCAGATTTCCGGATGAGCTAGTCCTAGAGTGGAAGAGTAGTTCAGTTGTGCCTATAAGTCGCTTCATTTCCTACCTTAAGGCAAGAAATGTGATTTCTAAGGGTACCTTGTACCACCTGGTTAGGGTTAAGGATGATATGTCCGAGACCCCAATTATCAAGTCAATTCCTGTGGTGTGTGAGTATCTAGAGGTGTTTCCAGATGATTTACTGGGAGTCCCTCCCGAGTGGGAGATCGACTATGATATTGACCTTCTTCCCAATTCGCAACCTATATCTATTCCTCCTTACAGAATGTCCCTAACCAAGTTAAAGGAGTTGAAGGAGTAGCTGAAGGACCTTTTAGACAAGGATTTCATCAGACCTAGAAAATCCCCATAGGGTGCACCAGTTCTCTTTGTCCGGAAGAAGGATGGTTCCCTTCGGATGTGCATTGACTATCAGCAATTTTAACAAGGTTACCATCAAGAACAGGTATCCCATCCCCAATATTGTTGACATGTTTGACCAGCTTCAATGTGCTAATTGCTTTTCAAAGATAGACCTTAGATCGGGATACCATCAACTCAGGGTTTGGGAGAGTGACATTCCAAATACGGTCTTCAGGACTCGGTAAGGACACTATGAGTTTGCAGTTATGTCTTTTTGACTAATGAATGCTTCTGCAACTTTTATGGATTTGATGAACAGTGTGTTCAAGCCATACTTGGATATCTTTGTGATCGTATTCATTGATGACATCCTTATATACTCTTGGAGCAAGGAGGAGCATGCCACTCATTTGAGGGTGGTTCTACAGTCATTGAAAGATCGCCAGTTGTATGCAAAGTTCAGCAAGTGTGAGTTTTGGTTGAACTCAGTACCATTTTTGGGTCATTTGGTGTCAAGTGAGGGTGTGCAAGTTGACTCCCAAAAGATAGAAGCAGTGAAGAATTGGCCCAGAACAGTTAGTCCTTCAAATACCAGGAGTTTCTTGGGTATAGCTGGTTACTATCAATGGTTTGTTGAAGTGTTTTTTTCATTGTAGCACCATTGACTAAATTGACCAAGAAGAAAGTGAAGTTTCAATAGTCAGAGCTTGTGAGAAGAGCTTCCAAGAGTTGAAGACTCGAATCACCTCGGCATCTGTGTTGACCCGACCTGAGAGTACCGATGGGTTTGTGGTATATTGTGATGCATCAAGGATCAACCTTGGCTGTGTATTGATGCAGCACGATAAAGTTATAGCCTATGCTTCCAGATAGCTAAAGGTACATGAAAAGAATTACCCGACTCTCAACCTCAAGTTGGCGGCGGTAGTATTTGCCATGAAGATTTGGAGAAACTATTTGTACGGGGTTCATATAGTTGTGTTTATGGACCACAAAAGCCTAGAATACGTGTTTACCCAAAAGGATCTAAATCTACGTCAGAGAAAGTGGATGGAGCTTTTGAAGGATTATGATATGGGTGTCCTTAATCATCCGGGAAAAGCTAATGTGGTGGTAGACGCTCTTAGCAGGCTTTCTATGGAGAGTATATCCCATATAGATGAGGAAAGGAAATAGTTAGTAAAGGATGTGCATCGGCTTTCGTAGTTAGGAGTCCGTATTGTTGACTCGACAAATGGAGGTGTCATTGTTCAGAATAGATCAGAATCCTCTTTAATGATTGAGGTCAAGTCTAGGAAATACGAGGATCCTATCTTGGTAAAGTGGAAGAAAACAGTTCAGAATCAAAAGGTGGACGTCTTTTCCCGGGGGGGAGATGGTGTGCTTCATTATCAGAGTCGCTTATGTGTTCCGAGTATTGATGATTTGAGAGATCAGATATTGCATGAGGCTCATGGATCCAGATATTATACACATCCAGGTGCCACCATGATGTACGTGACCTACGGGAAGTCTATTGGTGGAGTGTCATGAAGAAGGACATAGTAGAATTTGTGGCTAAGTGTCTAAATTGCGAACAGGTGAAAGCGCGACATCAAAGACCTAGAGTGTGCTTCAAGACATTAGCATTGCTACTTAGAAGTGGGAGAAAATCAATATGGACTTCATTACAGGGTTGCTTCGCACTCGTCGACAGCATGACTCTATTTGGGTGGTTGTAGACAGGCTGGTCAAAACTACCGATTCAATGGAGAATTATGCTAAGTTGTACATTTGAGAGTTAGTCCGATTACATGGAGTGCCTTTGTCCATCATATCAGATAGAGGTACCTAGTTTTAGAGATCATTTTAAAAAGGGACTTGGTACTCAGGTCAAGCTTAGCACAACCTTTCACCCACAGACAGATGATCAGGACGAGCACCATTTAAACTCTCAAGGATATGTTGAGAGTGTGTATAATTGATTTCAAGGGTAGTTGGGATGATCATTTGCCTCTCACTGAGTTTGCATGTAACAACAGCTACCATTCTAGCATTCAGATGGCTCCATTTGAGGCTCTTTATAGCCAAAGCTATAGATCACCTATTGGTTGGTTTGAGGTCGGTAAGGCTACATTTGTAGGTAAAGATATAGTCCATGAGGCTATGGAAAAAGTTTAGCTTATAGGGGACAGGTTGAAAATAGCTCAAAGTCGCCAAAAGTCCTATACGGATGTAAGGAAGAAGGAGCTACAATTTGAAGTTGATGATTGGGTGTTTCTAAAGGTGTCTCCAATGAAGGGAGTGATGAGGTTCAGAAAGAAAGAGAAACTCAGTCCCCATTATGTGGCCCGTATAGGATTATGAAACTGGTTGGCAAGGTAGCATATGAGTTGGAGTTTCCCTCAGAATTAGCTTCAGTTCATCCAGTTTTTCATGTATCGCTCTTAAAAAAGTGTTTGGGTGATCCAACTCTGGTTGTTCCGGTGGAGAGTGTAGGTGTGAAGGATAGTCTTAGCTATGAGGAGGTTCTGACGGAAATACTTGATTGTTGGGTTCGAAAGCTAAGAAACAAGGAAGTATCCTCAATAAAGGTTTTGTGGAGGAACCAACATGTTGAGGGAGCTACGTGGGAAGCCGAAGCAGATATAATGGTTAGGTACCTGCATCTTTTCCCTCCCGACACAGTTTCAGCTTGAGGTACCAGTTTCCTCCGTAGTACTCTATTCAGTTTCATGTTTAGCTCATGTGCCCCAGTTTCTTTCATGTCAATTCATGTATTTATAATTTAGAAATTCAGTTCAGTCATGTAATTCAATCCGGAGTCAGTCCCTCCGTCAATTTTCAGCTTAAATATTCAGTATTTGAGTATGATGATTGCCTTTATCAGTTTTTTCATTATGATTTCCCAAATTCGAGGACGAATGTTTCCAAGGGGGAGATACTGTAATACGCCGAAAACCCTAAGATCAGACCGGGGAGTTGAAACAGAGGAAATAGAGTTCTCTGCACTAGGTTATAAGACGAGCCGTCCAGTGACCCGTAGGGTGAACCATGAGTCATTGAGTGACTCGTGGGGAGGAGTTTGGACTTGGTTAGAATTTTGAGTTTTGAGGTGACCACAGATGTGATCACGGGTCGTGGTCAGCACTACGATTCATTGTGTTGGCCATGGTTAAAAGTGATTGAAGGTTGAAGGAATTTGGGCACTGTTCATAACAACTTGGTCACCACGAGTGATTGGGTATACCACAAGTCATGGTGACCCTAAGAAGGTAGGATCCTAGTTTAGGTAATGACTTGAGACCACGAGTCGTGGTCTAGGAAACGAGTTGTCCACTCCCTCATAGGGACTGGCAGTGTGTTTTCCCTGCGATTTTATTATGAGCCTTTTCATAATTCCTAAGTTCCTAAGGCCTATACTATGTCGTTTTAATCTCAAAAAAGGGTGTTTTAAGAGGGCTAAGTTCATTCAAAACCCATTCTCTTCCATGCATGCAAGCCTAGAGGTTCTAAGGGGTGATCAAGCCTAGATTCTTCAAGTTCTTCCTCAAATTTTAATGGGCTTTCAAGAGAGTTTGTGAAATCAGGTTCTTCAAGGTATGTAGGGTTATGAATGGGTGTAATCATCCATACCCACACCCAATCCCTCTTCAATTCATGAAATTCTAGTTGATGAATCTATGGGGTTTTAACCCAACATGTGAATTCTCTATGTATCAATCATGGGTATGATCTAAGCATGTTTCAAATGTTGAATTATGATTAATGGGCGTATTTTACAATGTTTTCAATTATAAATCATGTTTTCATGCTTTATAAATTATGATGCCCATCAATGAATGTTCATGAAAGTTGAGATCTATGATATATGTATTCTAGCATGATGATATGTATATTATGAAAGTATGATTTTAAATTACCCATGTCCATGTTCATGTTTTTGAATGAATTTAGCCTATGTCAAGCATGTTTAAGTATTGGACAAGTCCATATGATCAAGTATGTTTCATGATTTATCTAAACATCATGTATTAGCTTACCACATGAATTTTGGAGTTTAGACTCCCACTATTTTCAGTTTGTGGTATGGTTTGAGCCAAGGCTCCTCATGTTATGATTTCATAATATGCATGTATGTTATGAGTTAGCTTCATGACTAGACGATGATCAGCTTCAGTGAAAAACAATGGAGAGCATATGCATGTTTTTGGGAGTAGTGTCTAGCACTGAATAGGCCAAGGGTTAGTCGACCCTATGCTTCAGAACTACGTGCCAACATAGGTATGTTTAGATTATTTGGGACCTCCCTTGTGAGCTTCCCTTGCCCTGAATGGGCCTTCAGCTTGATATTGATATCACGGTAGCGTCCTTAGCCCTGACAAGGCTTTGGACGGCTCTGCCCACTTGAGTGTAATAGTCGAGACCACGTAAGCTCTATTGTGGTAATGTCAGTTATATGATGAGTATCTTATTATTCCTCATTATTTCAGTTAAGCATGTTCATTAGTCATGTTACTATTTTTCAGTAGGTTTGACCTAATGTACAGTTTTACTTATGATTATCAGTTTTCAATTTTGGGTCATTTCATTCAGTTATGATATTCATTTATGTATAAATCATGTTTTCAGAATATAGCATGAAAGCCCTACTCTCAAACTCTTATGATGAAATTTCTTATGTTATGCATGAAATGATTTTAATTACTTACTTAGTGGTTTTACTTACCTTTCATACTCGGTACATTCCATGTAATGACCGCATACTCTATGTTGTATCGTTTCATGATACAGGCTAGGATATTCAGGCTTAGTCCCGCCAGTAGCTAGACTCTTAGTATTAGCATCTTCCAGTCTCAGTTGGTGAGTCCTCATCTTCTGAGGTCCCTTTATCAGCTGTAATATGTATTTTCAGTTTCAGACTATAGTGAGTTAGTTGGGATCTTGTCCCATCGACTCGTCAGTATTAGACATAGCATGTATTTAGATTTAGCAATGTGTATGTAGTCAGATGTTATGATATCTTCAAACTTCCGCTTCATTATATATATTAGACTTCCTTTTGATTATGTTGAATTCAGATGTCATGTTCATGCCATCGGCCAACTTGGAGCCTTTCGGGGTTCTTTGTCCCGTGTCTCGATTTGGGCCTATGTTCAGGTCGTGACAGTTAGCCTTTAATTCTATTTCACATAAATCTAAAATTGCAATTTGCAAATGCAGTGATACAAGTCTAGAAGTTATAACTTAAAAATTTAAGATGAAATGATGAATACCTAATCTATACAACCACCTTCTAGGAAGGGTTCTATTTAGTTAGGCTTCTAACTATCTAAGTAGCTAATTTTAAATCTAAATTAAAGTTAAAAAATGAAAATATATATAATTTTTATTTTTCACCATTTTTGTAATTTCTTCAATGTCAACATGAGGTGTTAGTCCTATTACAATATCACATGGACTTCCACTTGATAATATATCTCCAATCACTTCGTCCTCCGGCACATCTAAATTTGTATTATCACGTCCTTGATTTTTTCATTCTGATCTAATCCAATCTCTAAAACACACTAGAACATCCAAAGAATTGTTACCCAATGAGTGGCGGTTGTCTCCTAGTTGCTGCCTTGTTTGGCTAAATGTGTTCTCTGGTACAATGGTTAAAATTGGCACATTTAGCACATATCGAGCCATTGCTACAAGAACTGGAGACTGCTTTGTGTTATATCTCCACCATACAATGGAAAAAAAATTATTTGGCTCTTTCACCTTCTGCAAGTAAAAATGAAGTTCATCAATGTTCCTTCTACTGTGGGTTTATCAAAAGTACTCCAAATAGGAAAACTAGCAATATCATTTCATCATATGAAGAAGATGAAGAAGCAACATTAGAAGGAATGTCAGTATCAGGTGCAGACTATGTAGTAGATGTGTCAACTACATTTGAATAATAATTATATATTTATTGTAAATGTGCATTTAGGGTAGACATACAAGTCATGATACACGGAGTTTCAGTTGGTCCAATTTCCATATATGTGTACAAACTTCTAACTTAATTTTGAGTATCAATTATCTTTGTGGAAGGATTTAGAACAACGCCAATTAGATAAATAGGGGGATAGGGCAGAAATATTTTTAAAATTTTGCCATCATATTTTCAACATCTTTATATCTATCATTCATCTTTAAATTATAAAGTAAATAAGGAATTTCATCTAGGTGAATTAAAACATTAGCAATAGTAGGGTATTAAGCTTTAGTAAATTCAACAATAGCCACATAAAATTTAGGTAAAAATTTCACAACCTCATCAATTATGTCCCATTTCAATAGTTAACATGCGTCTAGGATCAGTACAATGAGCATTAGCAACCTCAGTTATAAGCAATCTATATTTTTTATAATATTTCAAGAATATATGTGTATAATTCCACCTAGTAACAACTTCTTCAAGCATATATCTAGAGAGAAGGTCGTAAGTAGCACACTCAGTCTTAAATTCTTTAATTCTAGAAGCTCTATTATTTCCTTGAATAACACCTACAACTTTTATAACCATAGTAATCTCATGTTTAAATAATTCAAGGCCACTTTTAACAATTAAGTTATATACATGACATGCACACCTAACATGAAAGATCTCATCAAGTGGTGGATTCAGATGCAATTTAGTAGTGACACAACAGTAGTATTATTAGAAGCATTATCAAAAGCCATGCACAAAACTTTTTGAGAAAGATTATATTCCGCCACAACTTCAATAATTGTAGTGCTTATAAATATAGTCGTATGAATTTGATCTTCATCATATTTAAAATCAATAATACATTTTCATTATAAAATTTTAATCTATTCAATGACATGTAATTGTTAAATAGTCACTTCCATTAACAGCATGACCAATATCGGAAGTAATACTGACTCTACAAGGAAGGTTGTTAAACATATATTGTAATAAAAATAAATATTGTCCATATAGGCTAAAAATATCAGCTCTTCAAGTACTTCTACTAACACCTTTAAATAAAGGATTATGAACTCTTTGAATATAAGTAATAGATATGACGAAGATGCAAAAGAAAATGGAAGACAATCCAAAGAAATCATTTTTTCTAACTCCTCACAATCCTTCAATTTATCATATTTATGGTATGCTCCAGTTTGCGGATTTATAGTTGTTTGATCCTTGCTATTAGTACCCTACTTTCAAGGATGTTTATCATTCAACTTTCTTGCAAGTGAACCTGGCTACCTCTGGTGGTATGTTTAAAAGGCTGTCTACAAAGATTACATGTAACCTTATCGGTCCCCTCAACATCAGTAAAAAAATCTCATACCCTACTTATCCTTCTATGATTTGTTGACTCTAACAAAGGTGGCCTACCAACTCTGCTGCTACCCTCTCCTTTTCCTCCCTGGCTTCCTATGATGGTATGTTTAAAGGGTTGTCTACAAACATTATATGTAACCTTATCGGTCCCCTCAACATCAGTAAAAACTTTTCATACCCTACTTCTCCTTCTACGATTTGTCGACTCCAACAAAGGTGGCCTACCACCTCTGCTGCTACCCTCTCCTTGGGTAAATTTAGTCTGACCAACTCCACTAGTCGGTGTAGACTGTGTATTATTATTATCTAATTAAATTTCTTCATCATTATTGTCACGACCCCATATAGGTGGATCGTGTGGGCACCTATATCGACTCTTCTCTATAGGAGAACCCTTGCAGAATATTACCATTATTACCTAAATTTCTCACTACTTTTCGTTAATCAACAATAACTCAAAATAAAAATAAAAATACAAACTTCCCAAAATCATGACTATCCCAAGATCTAGTCTAAACAAGTATAGTACACCCTAGTAGAAAGGCATGACAAAACAAATGACACAGCTTCGTCTGAGAAGAAGGATATTGAAGATGATGTTGGGTAGTCCACACCAATCAAGGAACTTCAACCTGCCATAACCTACACCAAAAAGGAGTAGCAAGGTAGTATTTATAACGCTCAAACCATACCTCCTACTGAAGTATGAAGCGGACATTGTCAATAAAAAATCCAACAAAGAGGATGGGGTTGAACCCATAGGGAATATGGAAGTGTTAGACTAAAGCCAGTAAGTGAACCTGTTGGGTAGTTACTCCAAATTGGGGGTTCTAAAGAAAACAATAATTAAAAACAACTGTTAAGATTTTGGTTAAAATCAAGAATGAAAGATAACTAGGGTGTATGTTCCCCATGGGTTGATAAGTGCTTCGGATATACATACGTGATCATCACCAATGCTTAATTGTAGAACTGATAACTAAGGTTCATCCAAACGACTGGTCCGTCCCTATTGAATGACTATACCCAATCACCGAGTTAGGTCTCATGAGCGACTGCAAACTAATCGTTATCAATATGCCCCAAATTTAACTATCTTGTGACCACAGCTCAAGTTAATACAATGATCATCAAGATCAAAGCTTTGTTGTAATTCTCTTTTCCTAATCTCTACCTCTCTAGGCTCAAGCAAGTAAAGAATTTGGGCAAGTCCTAACGTTGTACATCATTAAGGAACATTTAAGCATGAAGAGAATACAATACAAGCGTTCTATGTTGGTTTTGAATTACTTTTATGTAACTCTAGCTTGTTAATCCACCATAGTTCCCACAATCCTAGCTATGGAGGTTTTAGCCTCTCATAGTTGCAAGGTTGCGATTTGCATTCATAATTAAATACATAAATCAATACTTACAATCGTAGATGAGAGAAAAAACTTCTTTAAATAAATCAGCAAAATCCTCAAGAACAAAGTATGAAGATCAAGAGAAAATTAAGAAAAGGTTTATCACAAGCCAATCAACTAAATTCTATCTTTTCTCAATATTGTCTAACTACTTCTGACATCTCTTCATGAAAATAAAATATAAAACGTCTTTATACAGACATAAAAATTCTTTTTCTAGGCTAACAGGGTGAATTTTCATAACTGGTGCCGCCTGTGCCACGATCGATCCTACGACCCGTAGCAGGTTTGTGGGGGTCGTACCTGCTTTCCATATGTTCTGGGCCAGCTGAAATTTGGCTAAGTGTTGGACCTTGGTATGACTCATACATGCTTCCTACGAGTCGTACTTTTCTTCCGTGGTCTGACTTTGAGAATTCTCAATTTTTCTGAAGTTCTTCACAAATGTGATGGTACGACTCACACCTTGATGCCACGACCCGTACTATCTATTCGTGTCAAGAGTCAGCCTCTTGTGCAAATCTTCGGAATTTTTCTATGACTCAATGCTACGGACCATATAAGCATTGTACAACTCGTATTAAGAGTCGTAGTATGCACTCTTCATAACTTAGCCTTCTGAAACTTTTCATGATCTTCAGTACGCCTCGTACTGAGACTTGTGACTTAAGCCTATTTTCTATACTTTCAGGCTATTTTTTGCACATTCTTGTTCCAACACTTATTTATACTGTAACCAAGGAAAAAATGTCTTGTATCTATATTGTAATACCCCAAAAGTATCTAAGATTAGACCCGGGATCAAAAATGGAAGTTGGCTAAAAACTGGGGAAAAATTATGTAGGACGAACGATGTAATGACTCATTGTTAGGAACAATGAGTTGTTGCTGGAAATCATGGTTGGTATAAGATATTGGCAGTTGGGGATGCCATGGGTCATCCTACGACCCGTGGTGGGATGTAATGACTTGTGGTAGCCAATCGTTGCTTAGATTGCTGAATTTCCAGTGAACTTAACGGATGGATACCACAACTCATTAGAGGATACCACTAGTCGTGGTGAGGCTCATTATAGGGGAAACTCAGGAATTTTCAGGAAGCTAACAACGGTCAATCTAATGAACCGGTGAGAAGAGACCACAATTCGTCCTATTCAGTTGTGGCTAGAATTTGAAGTCAAGTTTGGGCAGTGCAGATGATGGATCATACCACGAGTCGTGGTAGCCTTTAACAACTCGTAGGTACGTCCGTGGGATCGACCAAAGCAGATTTTAGGAGAAAATCCATCAAGGGTATTTTTATTTTTTCTATTCTCTAGGACCCTAAACTACGTCATTTTATGTTATTTTCTGGGTATGTTAAGATAGATTAAGTCCCACTTGCATAGTCATTCCCATGCATGCAAAATTAGGAAGAATTAAGAGAGATTAAGTCAATTCTCAAGCTCTTCTTCATCAATTCTCCCTTGGTCATTCAAAGAGCATTGAAATTTGATCTTACCCAGGTATGTAGAGTTATGAATGGGTGTTTTCATTCACACCCATGCCCAATCTCTATTAATTTATCAAAAATTGATCAAAAATCTCATGGGGTTCTAACTCAAATCTTGTGGAATTTTAATGATTTACCAATGGGTTGTTCTAAATTGTGATTTACATTATATTTTGTGAATTTTGATCAGATTTTACAACTATTTTGATTATAAAATTATTGATTTTGATTTCTACTAAATTAAGCCTAACTATGTATGGTGTATGATGAATCGGATTATGATCTTTACCTAAATTATTGATAATTACAAACCCAGCATGATTTATAATTTGAAATATGAATTTATTCAAATACCCATTTTGATTCGATGATTTACAAGTTACATGTATGATCTACAAGTATGCATGAACCCTATGATTTATGAATTATGTTTTGGTCGACTCATGGGCCTTATGTCATAGCTAATTCACATATGTTCAAGTATATTTATGATTATCATGATTTAACTAGCCCATGAACTCATGCATATTATACTATGAACAGTATATATGTTTTGTGAGTAGTATTTAACACCGAATAGGTTCGGCGCCTAGGTTTTGCCCCAGATCTCATAAACTACGTGCCACCGTAGGATATGTTGGGACTTCATTGTGATTGTCCCCTGGCCCAAATGTCCCTCTTCATGTGTGATCACCCCCTTCATGGTTCTACCCCTGGCAAAGGTACGAACGGCCTCCCAACTAGGTTTACAAGTTGGACTCCATGTGTGCTCATATGGGGTATGTCGGTTAAGAGAACCTCCCCCTGTTCCTCATGATTTATGCATGTTTATGATTATGTATATTGGCTAAAGTCATGTTAAATAAAGCTTTTCTCTTATGATTATGATTATGATTGTATTACAAATGTTTTTAAAACCTTGAGCCTTATATTATGTTACGATATTTATGATATAAGCATGATGCTTACTCTTGTGATCATTTATGAGTTTTATATATTTTAAATATGTCAATTTTACCTACCTTGCATACTCGGTATATTCCACGTACTGACCGCATACTTTTTATGTTGTATTGTTTCATGATATAGGACCTGGCTCTCAGGCTCATCTCCATCCTTAGCCCATCTCAGTGATAGCTATCAGCCTTTTTGGTGAGTCCTCATGATCCTAGGACCATATATTCAAACTATGATGTTCTTTAGTTTCAATTTCTATCGGGTTAGCTGGGGATGTTGTCCCATCAACCCATCTTATGCGATTAAGGCTTTCAGACAGTGTGTATACTGAGCTTTCTATGTATTTTTCAAATGTTATGCTATGTTATGTTACATTTATGTTTCCTCTATTTGGCATGTTCGGTATTCCATTTTGTTGATAGGAAGTTAGATGAATGTTCATGCCACCGGTCGACTTGGAGTCTCTCGGGGCTCCTTGTCCCGTGTTACGATTCGGGTCTACGTTTGGGTCGTGACACATATAAACATATTTAAGTCCATGCTATTTTCTTAGTTTTGAGCATCGAAAGTGTTGTAAACTCATAGCACATCAACACTCTCAACTTAAAACTTTTGCATGTCCTCGGGCAAAGAAAAGAAAAACTAAATATGATGCTCAACTAGAAAATAAACCTAGAATACTACAGCCAATACTAAACCAAACTTGCACTATACATTCAACAACTTTTGACTCTTTTTCCATGAACTAGCATCAGCTAATGTACTACAAGCAACCACAAAACATGATAAATAGGGATCAAGACATGTCCTCTAGCTATCAACAGGCAATCAAGTCATCACCAATGCTTTTCATACAGACTAATGAAGTCCATGTACCCTTACAGCAAATGAAGTCCCCACTTACAGATATAGTGTCAGATATTGCATGGGACTAAACAAGCGAGACACTCACTCTCAAAAAGAAGTTTCAAGTACTATGTATCAGATACCATAGGCTTGCCCTTATTTCTCTGCTTCGGTCTGTTAGATGGTTAGATTAGGATCACTATAGGACTTGCTCTAGCTTGTAATGTAGGCTCTAGGGCTGGACATGATAAATATGAGAGATTTATGAGTGACTATACCTTCCTTGGCACTACGTACATTGGCTTCACCATTCACCTATTTCACCCTTTATGCTTTTCATTCCTTTTCCTCCTTTTTACCTCTTTTATGTACATTTTTATGGGTTTGGTGTATTTTCAAATTTTTCAAGAATTTTATATTTTCTTTTCTTTTGAATTTTCTTTTTCAAGATTTTCAACTTTATCAACTCTTTTTTTTCACACCACACCTCATTTTTAACCTTTTTCTCTTTTCTCTCTCTTTTTCTCGTTCCCACCATTCATGCACCCCTACTCTAGCCACCCTCAACTTAGGAATTTTGCCTATGTTGAGATTCACAATGTCCAAGGACCAGGGTTAAAACAGGTTCATTATAAAAAAATTGGTACGGTTCATCGGTTAATCAAAGAAAAATGGTCTATTAAAGGCTCAAAATTACGATCAAGGGAATCATATGATTTTGGTAGGGTTATTTAGGCTAAAAGTGACCTTAACAATAAATGGCCTATGATCATATCCTAACCAACCATCCCTAGCCCATGCAAAGACCAACCAAGCAAGTTCTAGATCTTCAACACAGTACTAAATTAGGTATTACACTTCACTCACTCATGGTACATGGCTTATATTCACCTTACCTGTCTGATTTACACATGACTTAACAAGACTCCTCATGCTAATAAATTAAATGACATCAAAAGATCCAAATAAATCATGCATGAAAAATTTTAAACAGGGTCAATTATTTTCAAAAATCCAAAACTAGTGCACTTTCATTGGCTGAGTAATCCTAAATTATTTCCTAATTAAATAAAAATCACAAAATAAGAAAATAAAATCCTAAACATGTCGGTTCTACTAGATAGCATGCCAAGGGAAAAGAAACACGACAAGAACCCTCAGATGAATCCAAAAATCACAAGTACACCCCCTCCCCTTTTTGAAAATTAAGCTTTATCCCCGAATCATGAACTACAAGAACTTAGGGAAGGGAACATACCTGTGGCGCTCTAGATGCTCCTATCATCCTGCGGAGGAGGTACCTCCATTGTAATCGTGACGCTAGCGGTGGCCAACACACTCAATAAAGTATCAACAGGGGGAGTGGTTACCCCCTGAGTAGTCTTGGCTATTTCTACGGCCTCTGTGTTAATCAGGGCTGAAGGTGGCTCGCCTGAAGGGTCTTGGCCACTAGAAAAATCGGGTTGAGCCATGGTAGAACTGCCTGCTCCTCTAGCTCGCTCCTACAGCTCTGAGATATGTGATTCATGAATCTGCAGGCTCTCTTCTCGTGCCCACTTGCGCTCTCTTCTTTCCTTCTTCCTTCTCTTCCTCAAGCTCTCCTCTCCAACATCATCAAAAGCTCTTTTCTTTCCCTTTTCTCCAAAATTGTTGCCGGCTCCCAATAAGCCGCCAAATCAATCTCCTCATTTGGATCTTCATCGAGGTCTGGAAGAGTGGGGGATGCTATGACTGTCGGTTGTCGTGATGACAACTAGGCTACTTGGCTCTAAAGAGCCCCAACTCCTCATAGAGACTGCTGGTATCCGTATGCTCTGCCATACACATGTTGAATTGGCTCTCAAATCCATCAGGCGAGCATGTAAGGCCTGATCTATTGTTTCTATCTCTGCTTTGACCCATGGCTTCACATTTTCCATCATAGCTTCAATTTTTCTTTCAGCGATGGTCAACCTTTTGGCCAATTTATGGAGGAAGTCCTAGGGAACAAATACATGCCCTACTGGAATTTGAGTCTACAGGCTAGGTTGTGGTGTAGCTGAAGTGCTAGAGCTGACTCTGAATAACCAGCATCTGTAGTCGGTGTCTCTCTCTACTCCTGTAAGGTGGGGCATTCACTGTGCACCCCCTGCTGGCTGGGCCAATGGAACTGTTGTGGTGGAAGCCGAGCTCGGCTTATCGGATTCATTTCATCGCAAATAATGCCGATGTCTGCAATCCTCTGCCCTCCAATCAGACTCTTTTGACCCCGTCATATTGGCACCCCTGCCTCTATGCATAGTCTGAATACAAGAATCGGGAATGGGATGGTAGTTCTCAATTCCACTGCCTTGTCTCGTATCTACCTCTAAACTGATCCTCAGGATGTTGATAGGATGACGGGACATGAGGCATGCCACCAAAGCTGCTCTGTCAGCACTCAATGTGTTGTCATTGACTGTGGGTGCTAACTGGTGGCGTACTAGTGTCCAGCATGCTTTTTCTACGAAGTTTAATGAGTTCTTTGTGACCTGCTTTCCACTTGTGACCCACTTAGCTTCCTCCTTATCCTAAAAAATCACACCAGCTAACCATTGCAGTTGCCTCTGCCTCTCTTCCAAACCCAACTACCTGATTTGCTTCATTTCCTCCACCCTGTACTCATACTCCGGCATCATCCGTGTAGCTATGAACTGTGGTCCATACAGAACCTGGGAGATGGTCCAGCATAATATGTCTACCTCTCATCCTTGAACCAAAACACTCTCCAATAGGGACTGGTCTTTTACTTTCTGCCCCTCTTTAGCCTTTTGCTCCACAGTGGCCAAATAATTGGCATAGAACTCTAGGACCAATTCTGCGGTATATTGAGCTGGAGTCTTGGCCATCCACTCGAAGCCATAGAAGTTGAATATCCACTTCGTCTCCTCAACTTCATTCAATGAGTTTGTGAGGATCCGTGGTTCTTCTTGGATGCTCCACCTTGGCTTGTTTTTGGCAGTGAGAGAATTTCCTTGCTCACAAATTTCTCTAGCTCCCGGCACTCTCCACCAAACTGTGCGGTTCTCTCTAGACAGATTCTTTTCTTGCGCAACATTAGGAGCCTCCTCCTTTGAGTCGTCACTGCCACTTGGCTCTCCGGATTGGGTCTCCTCAAACCCTTCTTCTGCATTTGAGTCGTATCCCCACTCCTGATTACCTTCTCTAGCTCCATCCTCAAACTGGGGTAGATGTGGCAGTAGCTGCTACGGCTTGTTCTTTTGCCTTTGCCCTAGTTGTTCTGCTTCCATCAGTGTCTGATTTATCAACCTGGTACTCTTCAACTGAACCACTAGGGGAGTTTCCTACTTGCTCAGCCTCAGACTCAGATGTTTCATCATGTAATGTTCTCCGGGCAGTTGCTTTGGATGCTTTCCGCTTTATTGTCATTGTTCCTGTAGAGAAGAGAGTTAGAATTCCATATCTGAGAAAGAAAAACTGGAAAAGAAATTTTCAGTATCTAACCACGGGTCAACAATATGGGTCGTACCATGGAGGTATGACTCGTATGAAGTCCCATCAATTCTATATGCACATTACGACTCACAGGTACGACCCGTACCTTGAGTCGTCTGAGGATGCCCCTACACTGCAATTTTCTCTGTATTTTTCCACGACTCATGGTACGACTTGTAGGTCGATTTCACAAGTTATAGGAAGGACCTTTCTGCCTCATCTGGCTTGGCCCTATTTAGGCTTTTG
Organism: Datura wrightii; assembly: GCA_035772735.1. Classification (NCBI taxonomy): domain Eukaryota; kingdom Viridiplantae; phylum Streptophyta; class Magnoliopsida; order Solanales; family Solanaceae; genus Datura; species Datura wrightii. The sequence goes on from JASDFA010000006.1 coordinate 32,390,810, forward strand.
ATACGAATGCACAGTATGACTCGTAGTGACAAACCACGACCTGTACTGTGTTTCGTACTTCTTTTCTTAACTTTATTCGCTTTTGGTCAAGTTTACAGGGATTCTCTTTCATGATTTGGGTACTCAGAATTCCCCAGGTCTAGGCATGTCATTCAATCAATTTAACACTACTCATCCCTCCTCTTTTTAGTCACTACCCGTAACTCAATTTTAAATTATTCAATGTACAAGTTCATCAACAAAAAAAAATGTTTTCCCAGTCGCACATAGTCCAATAGCACCCCTGATCATTTTCTCCTTTAAATTTTTTAAGCAAAAATGAAGACTCATAGGGGTTAGACAATCCTGACATCAAGCACATAAGTTTCTCGATATTCAATATGATACATGGCCTTTCCTTCCATGATATGACAAGGCATTTCGGACAGCACCAAAATGAATATGGGTGAATCCGTGATTTTTCCATTTCCTTGGAAAATCATCAGGAATCTGCAGGGTGAAAAAATTTCTGGTATGGAATCTTAGTCTATATAATTAGAATTATGATTTAAGAGTATCCATTAACTATAGTCTAAAAGATTGCTTGTTTCTTCTTTCTTCGACTACGAAATTAGGATTGAGAAGACTTGCTTGAGAAAAAAATTTGCTCAATTGTTCTTTGTTTTTGAGTTACAGGTGTGAGGGATTCATAGGTAGGGCTCTTGCTTTGGTTTTGTTTGCATGGGAAAGGGATCGTTTTAGGTCTAGGGTTTAAAATAGGTAAGGGAAAGATTTGAAAATATGGGTAGAGTCGGGTAAGTTTGAAGGTTTTGACCCATCATGACTCGTACAACGAGTCGTAGGAAGACCCTATGACTCGTCCCTTGGACCAGTAAGTCAGAGTTTTGAAGAACTTACCTGAGGACCTATGAGTACATACTACGACTCGTACAAGGGGGTACAGTCCGTAGGATTAATCGTAGTTCTTTTCTTTGAAATACATCTTTGAACCTCCCCACGGCTCCTGCTATGGTTTGTATGATGCTTTCACGAGTCATACTGAGAGCCATAGCAGCTGCTCTTTCAATAGTTTTTCTGCATCCTATTTTTGTTTTCCATACACACTAAGTACACATTAGTTCCATCACTTGGGTTGCCTCCAGAGAAGCACTTGATTTAACATTGCAGCATGATGCAGGTGGCCCAGTTACTTAGAATTCACCATGCCACCACTTGGGTTGCCTCCCAAGAAGCACCTGATTTAACGTTGTGGCACAACGCAAGTCTCTTGACTACTCAGAATTTTTCAAGTGATTCAGACTCATCCTCTAATGCTGAGATTACACTATATTCCTTTAGTTGCTGCATTGTCCGGTAAATGTTGAAAGTGTCCTCTTCTTTGTTTAGTCTAAACTTCAGTTGGCCAGCCTCCACATCTACTAAGGCCCTCCCAGTCGCAAGGAATGGTTGCCCCAAAATAATGGGGACCTCATAATCAACCTCACAATCCAAAATCACGAAGTCTGCTAGGAATATGAATTTGTCTACCTTCACAAGCATGTTGAAAAGGATCCCCACTGGCTTCTTCACAGTTCTGTCGGCCATCAGTAGCCGCATAGTGGTTGGTGTGGGGGCTCCTAAGCCTAATTTCTTGAATACTGCCAAGGGCATCAGGTTGATGCTTGCTCCCAGATCACAAAGTGCCCTTATGAACTTGACATTGCCAATCATGAAAGGTATAGTGAAAGCACCTGGGTCTTCTTTCTTTTGAGCCAGGACCCATGTAGCTATGGCACTATAGTGATGTACATTGTCTACCAGCTCATAGCTTATGGACCTCTTCTTTGTCACCAAGTCCTTCATAAACTTAGCATATCCCGTCATTTGTTCCAATGCCTCAACCAGTGGTATGCTCACAAATAATTTCTTAAGCATTGATAGGAATTTCTAGAATTTACCATTTTTCGCCTTTTTATTCATTCTTAGAGGGAACGGTGGCGGTGGTCACGAGATAGCTAGGTACAATTGAGTCGCTCCTTGATCAATGTCAGGTTCTTTCTCACCTATCGGGGCCTCTAGAAACTCAACATTCTCCATATCAACATTCTTCTTATTCTCCTCAACTATGGTCTCTTTCTTTCGTTCAAATACAACCGGAAAAGGTGGGTCAACTATGCTCTTACCACTCCTAGACATCACCACCATGCAGTGACAAACATTCTTTGGGTATTGGATGGTGTTGCTACGTAGTTTACCCTTTTGTCTAGGGTTCAGTGATGCTGACAGTTGTCTAAGCTGCTGTTCAATCTTCTTGATGGATGTTGCATGAGATTCCACTCTCTGACCCATACTTGATATGTCACCATGGATCTTCTTCAACTGCTCATCAGTGGACCTCACCTTTTCAATATTTTGGCCATCATGCTCTCTAACTTTAACTGCCCAGCCTCCCCCTCTCGTGGATTGGAAGGCACATAAACTATAGCCCGATCATTGCGGTAACCATTGTTTCTTCTCCATTCTCCATCACGCTCATGACCGCGGCTCCTTTATTTGTACCCATTTCGGTTGTAGTTGTCTCTGTATTGGTTCAGACCTTGATTTCCAGAACCTTGGCGCCAATTATCTTGTCCAGTCGCTTGGGCGTTGGGACGAAAACCCGCCACCTGGCTATCCAAAAAATTTGCCTCTTCCTTAAAGTCAGAGTTATCTGCCCTCAGCTCCAGTCCTTGTGTCCCCACTGCATTTACCTTTTTGGCTCCTTCTCCCATAATGTGCTTTGTAAGAAAATCCAATGATGTGCGCATGTGAGCCAACTCCTGATCGTGTTCTTCTTCCTTCCTATATAGGTCTGCAGTCAAACCAACAACATATGTACCGGCCGCTTCATCTACCTCCCTAGTATACCATGCCCTGTTTATCTTGGTGACCCTGTTAAGGATAGTAGCAGCTTGCTCCCAGGTGTGACTCATTAACGCTCCTCCTGCCACCGTGTCTGCCACAACTTTTGTGCTATTTTTTAAATACCTATAAAAAATTCCCAAAAACTGTCATTTGGGATCTTATGGTTTGGGAACTTTGTCAACTTCTTCTTGAACCTCAGCCAAGTTTCGTGAAGTGCCTCAGTTTTGAGCTGTCGGAAATTGTAAATCTCATCCTCAAGTTGCAACATTCTGGAGGGAGGAAAAAATCTCTCCAAGAAGGCCTGCTTGAGCTCCCTCCAGTTGGTTATGGATTCGTTGGGCAACTCTGATAATCATAAAGTGGCTTCCCCTGATAAAGAGATGGGGAAAAGTCTGATCCTAACGGCATGTTGGCTAACTCCGGGCAACCTGTACGCCTTGCATATTCCAACGAAGTTCATCAAGTGCAGGTTGGATTCATCCGCTACATGACCACTAAACACCCCTTTCATGTTTAACAGTTGAATCATGGTGCTCATGATGTCGAATTTGGCCCCAGGTGGCAGTGGTGGTGGCACAATTACTCCAACAGACCCAACTTCATCAACGTGTGGGTCCTCTTCATCGAAGAACTGAGGGGCAAGTCTATGACCTTTGTTGTTCCTCCCATGTCGACCAGCATTAACAACCTCATCTATAGAATCTTCCACATCTTGAAGTGCAGCTTGCCGAGTTAGCTCGGCTTGCCTAGCTTCTTCAGCTATGCGGGCATCTCTTTGTTCCTGGTTTTCCATTTTACACAGTGTTTGTTCAATTTTGGGGTTCAACAAAATCAGGGGACTTCTACTACTCCGAGTGCTTGGCATTCACCGAAAAACAACCTGTGGTATCAGAAGAAAAGAAAATGTAATTAAGGAAATAACTATCAAAATTCAAATACAAGCAAATAATCTAGTCTTAGCTGTATTCCCCGGCAACGGCGTCACTTTTTATAACACTCAAACCATACCTCCTACTGAAGTATGAAGCGAACATTTTCAATAAAGAACCCAACAAAGAGGTTGGGATCGAACCCATAGGGAATATGGAAGAGCTAGACTAAAGCCAATAAGTGAACTTGTTAGGTAGTTATTCCAAATTGGGGGTTCTAAAGAAAATAATAATTAAAAATAATTGTTAAAATTTTGGTTGAAATCAAGAATGAAAGATAACTAGGGTTTATGTTCCCCATGGGTTCATAACTGCTTCGGGTATACGCACGTGATCATCACCAATGCTTACTTGTAGAAGTAATAACTAAGGTTCATCCAAATGACTGATTTGTCCCTATTGAATGACTATACTCAATCACCGAATCAGGTCTCATGGGCGACTGTAAACTAACCATTATCAATATGTCCCAAATGTAACTATCCTGTGACCACAGCTCAAGTTAATACAATGATCATCAAGATCAAGGCTTTGTTGTAATTCTCTTTTCCTAATCTCTACCTCTCTAGGCTCAAGCAACTAAAGAATTCAGAAAGTCCTAACGTTGAACACCGTTAGACATGAAGAGAATACAATACAAGTATTCTGCATTGGTTTTGAATCACTTTTATATAACTCAAGCTTGTTATTTCATCATGGTTCCCACAACCCTACCTATAGAGGTTTTAGCCTCTTATAGTTGCAAGGTTGTGATTTATATTCATAATTAAATACATAAATCAATACTTACAATCGTAGATGAGAGAAAAAGAAGTTCTTTAAATAAATCAGCAAAATCCTCAAGAACAAAGCATGAAAATCAAGAGAAAATCAAGAAAAGGTTGATCACAAGCCAATCAACTTAATTCTATCTTGTCTCAATGTTGTCTAACTACTTCTGACGTCTCTTCTTGAAAATAAAACATAAAACGTATTTATACAGACATAAAAATCCTTTTCCTAGGCTAATAGGGTGAATTTTCATAACTTGTGCCGCCTGTGCCACGATCGATCCTACGACCTGTGGCAGGTTTGTACGGGTCGTACCTGCTTCCCATATGTTCTTGGCCAGCTGAAATTTGGCTAAGTGTTGGACTTTGGTACGACTCGTACATGCTTCCTACGAGTCATACTGTGCTTCTGTCGTCTGACTCTGAAAATTCTCAATTTTTTTGAAGTTCTTCACGAGTGTGATGGTATGACTTATACCTTGATGCCACGAATCATACTGTCTATCCGTGACGGGAGTCGGCCTCTTGAGCAAATCTTTCGAATCTTTCCATGACTCAGTGTTACGGCCCCTACAGGAATTGTATGACTCGTACTGAGAGTCGTGGGATGCATTCTGGAACTTTTCACGATCTTCAGTACGGCTCATAGAATCAACCTATGGCTTATATTGAGACTTGTGTCTTAAGCCTATTTTTCTGCACTTTCAGGCTATCTTTTGCATATTCTTGCTCCAACACCTATTTATTCTATAACCAAAGAAAAAGTGTCTTATATCCATATAAACATAGCTAAGTGCATGCTATTTTCTTAGTTTTGAGCATCGAAAGTGTTGTAAACTCACAGCACATCAAGTATCAGTACACCACACATACCGGTAGGCATCATTGGCCGACTAAGGTTAGTGAACACAAAAGTATAATAATCAACATACAATCAATGCTACTAAATTCAATAATTAATCTACATGTATAACTGCTTAATAAATTTTAATAGTATATTATCGTTTCCTAAATCCCATCAGGGTTTGTGAAATGACCCAACCATTTTATCCATCAATTTATCTTCAATCTGCCTCCTTACTATGTTGCTACAACAATTACTCAGACCGCCATAGCAATCCCTCTATCACGACTACTTGTCCGCTGCAACGACATACCTAACAGCCAACACCCATTTTTTTTACTGAACCAGTTCTATTTATTTCTGCTATGAACTTCCGAACCCTGTTATTTCTCTTACCATTTCACTACTATTGACCAAGTACGTTTCTACCATTCATTAGCCTATTTAATTACCTACGGGATTTATCAATCCTTCTTAGTGAGGTACATCAATTAATAAAGCCTACTCTCTATCTCGTAGAACTTCACTATCTTTTGTTTAAACCCATCATACTATTTTTCCTAACCTATAAAACCAATTATGACAAAATATTCCTTCGCAAATACGGATTAACTAATTCAAGTATGCACAAAAGTAATCAAAACATAATGACGGAGTCGATTTTCCCAAATATAAAAGTACATACATATACATGTTTGCATACCACGAATCTACCATAAGATATCATACCTGAACCGTATAGCCATGTACGATATGCCACACATGTTTCTTACCCTCAACCCGAGTCATATCGATATATCCCGTATCACACTTGTATACCTGTACCATTCTGTCTCTGCAGCCATATGTATAATTAACCATACATACACATTTTGTATCTCACAATCATCCATCAGTGATATGCTGGGTACACGCCTCCGTCACATTACTGTACACACATGCTAGAGGGTCTTATACTTGCCCTTCTAGTCATGACCTGCAAGGGACTCTAGAAATCCATGTACTGTACACCTAGCCATATGAGTCCTTTATCATACCTGTCTATGTACTCATATCTATACACCCAGCTGCATGCTCTTTTAGCCATATCTGTCTATGTACTATCTATACCTCTTGCTCAGATTCTCACCTGGGGCATGAGCCACTCAAGTATCTAATCCTCATTCAGGGTCTGATCGTACTAACCTGTTCAACCGAGTTCTTTACCTTTTGTCCCCAGGCCTCACATTCACCATTATATCGAAGATTCAATCTCCGTATCATCCATTATCTCATATGCACATTCATTCAATACCAACTCACCCCTCATTCTCTTCACGCACATCATAGCACTACAATAATAAACCACACATGACATAAGTTACATGTACATATCAACAGGTACAATCACATGCATAATTTTGAAACCAATCTCGTAACCAAATAGTAATAATATCAATTATAATAATACATTATAAGAAATTACCACTTGGTCCACTCGTTGGTTTGGGCTTCGCTACAGTGGCATTACTATCACCACAATGGTCTCGCTATAGCGGTATGATAATTGTTGCAGTGGTACTATTGGCAGTACTATGACCAGTCCTCTTCCCAACCTCTTCCATGAATCATTCCTTCCCCATCTAGCATCTCATTCTCTATCATGCCCACTAAAATGAAAGCAACATCTTATCAAGCTTATTTCAAAAATTAACTTTTCAAAGTGCAACTATCAACACAAACAATATTCACCAACCCAAAAAATTACAATATTAACCGCAGCACATTCAGGCCATTACTCAAAGTATAACTACCCTAATTCACGGGCTTTACTCATATTCTATAATAATCATAACCTATTAATCATTCGTTTATTTCATCTTCAAAACATGATTTACATGATTAACGTCGAAGATTTCAATTCCAGAAGAATGACCCTATAATTCTATACACAGGAAAAATATATTTAACAACAACGCTAGAAGGTCAATCTACATACAATTGACTCGGTCCACATACACCCTTAAGCATAGAGTAAATATTATTGCCATCTCTTCCTGAGGTGTTTTCACTTTATGGGGATATCACTACTCCTTTTCTAATCCACTCATCCTCAGAATCTCAACGATTTCAATTAATTGACAATAATTTATCTATGTTTCGTCTCTATCCCTCAAAACATATTGACCATACACACATATATATTTATCTAATCAAAGTCTAACACAAAAGTGAGTAAATCATAGCCTTCCTGGGCTCCGAGATGTCACTGAGTCGTTCCCAACTATATGCTTGCCTCGATTCCTTAAGTTCTTATGAAAAATCCTAGCCATGGAGGATAAATCTTCACCTCCTAGCCCTTCTTCTTTTTTCCAAAAGTTTGTTCTTTGTTCTTTTTCAGCGTTTCTACTAAGCACTTTTTAGAGACTAGGTTTTTCAAATCCTAAATAGAACGGGATTGCAGAATTTTGGTCCGTGTCACCTGCTACAACGAGTCTATTTACCGCTACAGCAGTTCCGCTATAGCGAGAAGCATCACGCAGCGGCGGACACATGCCTCGGTCCACCCAATTGTGACCCATCCCATTCAACTTGTTCATCTCACTCCCCCTATTTCTCGAAGATTTTGTTTCAACTTTCTAAAGAATAAAATTCACACGCTCTTGACTGGTGGGGCTGTTATAACAGTCGGGCGAGTCGTGACATCAGATATCAATTAAAAATTCATTCATCCCCAAGCAGCACTACGGTAAAGAGGGGGGGTTTTAGCAACTCCAGGTTGATTCTAACATCAGTCATAAACTTTTCCCACTTCTAGCCGACACCAGGACTTATTGATTTTCGTGTCTTGGTTCCCAAACTAATCATTGAAGGACCCCTTTGTTACGCTATGGTGTAAAATTTTCCCACGTAGGTCTGTTAATATCTTATGGAGCTATAGATATTTGTTTCAGTTTGACCAAGGTTCGAGCATCAAATCACTCAATTACCCCTCCTTCGGGTGTTTCGAAGTCTTATTTATGGGTCGGGTGTCCTAAGTATTCCTGAATTTTATCGATATTCTCAAAGCGGTTGTTTTTTAAATGGTGGGGACCTATGGTGGAATTTGAACTGGCACTATCTTAATAGTCCACTATAGCGAATGGGTTTCTCGCTATAGCGGTCCCATCGTAGTGGAAAAATAGCCCGCTACAACAGATGGCGGGGTTAATTAAAGGGCAGATTAGAAGGTTGGAGTTTCATTCTTCAACCTTTTCACTTCTATTTTGTGCAAATCCTCTCAACTCTCCCAGCGATTTTTCTCAATTTCTTAAGTAATTCTCACCCTCATGGCTTCTTTACTTCATTTGCTAATGAATGACTGTTGTGCATTGCCTATTTGCTTCGTTTTTAGGCAGTTATAGGGAGACATGGGTAGGTTCTCTCATTTTGAATTCAGGGCTAGATTTTCATAGCATGTTGCTTGTATTTACGTTCTCAAGTAATCTCTATTGTTCTCTGTGTGTTTCTGGTCGATTTCATGGGGTTGTGGGGTTGAAAATGAGGGGGTTTGGGTGGGGTTGTGGTTTGACTTCCTTAAATATTTCGGGCTTGAGTTTGTACCCTATCGAGGTGGGAAATAGTCATTAGGGCTTGGGCAAGTTCTCCCCTTGCCCGATCTGTAGTTAATTCAAAGAAATATGGAGGTTGAAATTTCAACCTCCATTGATGGGGTTCGTAGGTCTAGGGAAGATAGTCCGCTATAGTAGAACTATGATCATTGTAGCAGTGTCATTACAAGACCTTTCTCCACCATGGAAGACTCGCTTCGGCGGATTCGTGATCGCTGCAGCGGTTCACTGGGCAGTGACTCCATTTTAAATCTTGTTTCCTCTTTCTTTCTTTTTCTTAGTCCTTCCATTAATTATCTAATGCTTATTATTAATGAAGGTTTGTTACTATGGCTTCCTCTACTAGTAACATACACACTGAAGGCTACATTCATTTTGGGAACGATCAGTGTCAATTCCAACACGATGAGCAGGGTGCTAAGGATCTACTTCATGAAAGGGGATTCGTCATGCAGGACGTGGAGGATAAAGAGCCTGAGTTTTATGCCCTTCTCTATCATATAGGTTGGGCCCCATTAGTGGTGAACCCAAGTAGGATCAATGAGTCGTGGGCTAGAGGAGTTCTATGCCGACCTCCCAACTGTGGTGGTGGAACCACAGGGAGCCAGTGGCCTATATCAGGGTAGGCAAATTCTTCACTCCTACTGTCATTAACTAGGCGTTGGGTCTACCCAACCCCACGGAGGAGGAGCTAAAAGCTCGAGATGTGGATGAAAATCGGAAACGCTTGGTGGATACCTTGATGGTGGAAGAGAGGAGGGCTTCAACCAATTGGGATATTACTAGGACAGACATTCAGAGCACCCATCTTACTTTGGGGGCCCGAAGGTGGCTCGATTTGGTGTCTCGGAGGATCGGCCCGTACTCCAATGTTACAGACATGACCTATCCCCTTGCTCTAGTGGTGGAATGTGTATTGAGTAGGGTGAGGGCAAATATGGGAGCTCAAATTCTAGAGGAGTGGAGGTACTTCTCAGCTTAGCCATCACCTGCCTGTGTTTCCCCTCTCTTATTATTGGGCTCTACAACTGGGCTAGAATATACCAAGAGTTCAGGGATCTCATCATGGGTTGTGACAAGCCTTTCGACCCTCTGTGGGTGAAGAGGCAGGAAGAAGAGGAGGTCTGCCTCAGTTGAGGGTGATGGTGGGGACAGCACTACCAGGCCCGCGGGACCATTCAAGCAAATAGAGGCTAAGATGGCCGCCATGCGAGAGCTACTGGGAGGGTTACCCAGGCCTCCTTCCCCTAGTAGGCCCTCCATCACAACAGTTACCGATCGAAGGGAGATGCAGGGGCAATTTTCTCCCTAGCTCAGGCCCACATGGAGCTCTGGGAGGACCTTGAGCAAAAAAGGAAGAAGCAGCGTTCTCGGGACAAGCTTCTTGTCCACATGTGGAAAGGGATTAAGAAGATCCTGAAGACCCTTGCTCCCGGTGTCAGGACACCCCAGGCGACCAAGCAGGACTGCCTCGAGTCCTCCTTTCTCATGGGGTTCAAGGAGGGCACGAATGAGGATGTCGACAACGGTAGTGGTGAGGCCTTCAGCTAGATGGGGCACAGTGTTTCCCCCCTATTTTTAGCTTTTATCACTGTTTTGGGTAGCCCCCATTTGGGGTTTGTAAGACAATACTATTTCCTTTTTCTTTTTCTGCTTTTGGATGTTGATACTTGTTCCTTTGAAAGCCCATTTGGCATTCAGTGATATAATACCTCGAAAGCTATAAGATCAGACACAAGAGTTAAAATAGAGAAAACATGATTTACTGCACCAGGTCATAGGACGAGTCGTCCAGTGACCCGTCAGCATAACCACGAGTCGTTAAGTGACTCGTGGTGAGGAGTTTTACTTAAGTTGGAAATTCAAGTTTTGAGTAACCACAGGCATGACCATGAGTGTGCTCAGCCCCACAACTCGTTAGGTCATCCATGGACAAAGATTGTTGAAGGATGAAGAAAGCTTAGACAGTGCACTTGACGGGTCCTCACCACAACTCGTTAGGAGCACCACGAGTCGTGGTGTCACCGGTGGTGACACCCAGGTAAGTTTTCGGCAGTGATGATGATGGAAGGTGACCATGACTCATGGTCACCAGTAACAGGTCGTTAAGTGAACTTTGAGACTTTGAGTATTCACTTACCAAATATTCTAAATAATACCTGAAATAATAATAAACTAATAATTAAGATAATTATAAATTATAAATCTTGCTAGCACTTTAAAAGTTATGAGATATATAAGAGAAATAGAATATTGAGAAATATTATAGAATTAGAGAATAGAGAGTAAGATAGTTGAGTTATTGGGAAAATATGAAAATAGGGAGATATTTTTAGATTTGAAGAGGATAGGCTATTTTAGAAGGGGAGGGGGTTAATTAAAAAAGGGCCAAAAACGGCCACAATTTAATTTTTGGACCGTTTGGATCCAACTAGCAGTTGGCTCCATGGTCTTAAAAAAATTTAGATTTTTTTTAAAAAATTGCACCGTTGAATCGGGCCGGTCCGATCCAATTACGTGGTTGAGTGTGATTTGACGTTGTCGATTGGACCGATTCTGGTTAACTAATACCTAAAATGAACCCTGTCGGGTTTTGGTTTCACACCGAACCAAATCGGCCCAGCCAGCCCATTGGTTATGGGATGGTCTGGTCTAGGCTGCAACCGGACCGATTTCGGGTCAACCCGGCACCTTTAACACCCTTATTTCAGATTGCATGACATTTATGTTTCAACTAGAATTGATAGATTTTTTTCTATCAAATATTTGATTATATTTATAATATTAATATCCTTGTCAAACATGTAGTTCATGATGTTCTTAAAACATATGTACTTCTAATTTTTATAAGAATTAAATTAAAATAGTATTAATATATATAAAGAAAATACCTAATTTAATATTGTTTATAAAGGAAAATCAAACATTAACTTTTGACTTTTGGTAATTAACTTTTATTTAAAAAATTTAATCTAACAGTGTAATTACACTTATGCAATCAAAAATATGCTTGTAATTACATTAAAATTACTTTGTGACAAATAGACAGATCGTCGTAATTACTATATTATGTGATTATTAGGCTGTGTAATTACTATCCTAGTAATTATATAAATCATAATAACCAGGTGACTTTCCAAACAGATTCTAAATGTTAGAAAAATTGTTAAATTATAAAGAAACTAAAATAAGAGTCGAAACATAGCAATTTTAAATTCTCTTTATAAAACAACTTGATTTAGTGTTGCCCAAACATAAAAATTGGTCTCATGCATATGGAGCTCTTCCCTAATTGAATAAACTCAAGTAAGCCATCTTGCATTACTAAAAAGTAATAGGTAAAGAAGCAATATTATTATTTTTGAGAAGTGCCTAAGATTATTGGGGTGAACTTCCAAATGAAAACATCTTACGAAACAAATTTAACATAAAACTTGCATAGGATTCCAAAGCTTTTTTGAGCTATCCTCCTTTCTAGTTGCGTTCATTGACCTCATGGGGTTGCTCGATAGATAGTACACATTAATATATTGGTCAAAAGTAACTAGACATTTTTTCATTTTTTTATCTTTTAAGAAAAGTAACAAAAAAAATTTCCCCTTCTTTTTAATTTTTTTTTTTTAAAAAAAAGTAACTAAACATTCATTTGGGTCTCCTACTGTTCTCCATATATAGCTTTTAGCAAGATTCTTGTCCCTTTTAACCAGGCTTTAAGTTGCCTTATGTGGTTTGTTCATCTTTAGTTAAGTTTCCCCACCTCCCCTCATGTACTTTCATTTCCATCAATATGAATCATTGGTTAAATTTGTTTATTTAAAGAGATTTTCATCTTCTATATTGTTTCTCATCAATAATTGGAACAATAATGTGTTATCTTATTTATTATTAAATTCATTGCATTCATTACTTCTATACATGATTCTTTGGTCATAAATAGCGTATTATTTCCAACATATGTGGTGGGACAAAGGAAATCATCATTTACTCCCTCCGTTTCAAAATAAGTTGTATTTTTAATTTTGGCATACCGCATAAGAAAATTACTCATTTCTAGATAGAAAAATATATTTTTACCCGCTTACCCCTAATAAATATCTTGAAAAAGATGTAACTCTTTAATATTTTATTAATTATGTACAACTCTCTCCACTTAAATAAGGAAAAAATCAGAAGAGCATTATCAATGTCTTCTTGATTATGTAAAACACCACTTATTTTGAAACATAATCAAAAGGTTAAAACACTACTTATTTTGAAATAGAGAAAGTATCATTTTTGCATGAAATGTGAGGATTAATTAACTAAAGTATGCTCTTCTATTATTAGCATCAGAGGCGGGTAGTATAAATGTTATGGGTTCAATTGAACCCATAACTTTTAAAATGGAGTATAAATTTATGTGTAAAATTTATTAAAATTATAATAAATGATAGACATGGACCCATAACTTTAAAAATATAATGAATTCAATCCTAAAATTTTAAAAATTTGAACACATAAATTTTAAATCCTGAATCCACCTCTAATTAGCACCCGTTATCTTAGTAATAATTTCGAATTATAAACAAACAAGTAGACCATGGAAATGACAAGCATATTTTTCAGTTTATCATTTGTGCAAATTATACCTCTATCATTCTAAAGACAAGTGATGGAGTCCTCTAGCGTCCCGTTGAAATTAACTAGAGAAAATTTGAACCTTCGATCATGACCTTACAGGTATATACTAGTACATATGGGGCCATAACTCCATGAAAAAATATGGTCAAAATTCATTGGATTTAAGGAAAGCTTTTTGGGAATTTTAATAAGCACTGTGATGGTCAATGATAGCAAAAACTACCTAGCTTTTATCCAATTCTCAGTGCAAGCAAAAGATTGCCTTTAATTCCCTTTTGTATAGTCTTTGCTCTTGAATCTATCTATCATGCTTCAAGACACTTTTAATCTTTTAGATGGGCCACGTTGACAATGGCTAAGTGCTCTACATGGTTGGACCCAATTAAAGTTTGAAATGCCTTAAAGAGGCCATAGATAAATTTGATGTATTAAAATCTTTTGATTTCTTTTTGTTTTTACTTTCCAGGAGTACCTTTTTCATTTTTCTTTTTTAAATTCGATTCGTAGTTTCTTACCTCGGCAAGGTAGGAAAATAGACCACTTTCGGAAGGATCTTAGTTCTAGTTTATACAGTTATACTGGGGAAAGGCCCATATGTTAGCCCAAAGAATTGCTAGACCATGTGATATTTAGACAAGTTTTTGCACAAACTTTTCGTATTTTGTGTTTTTCTTTAATTTTTACCCCTTAAATTGATGATCTTTAATTTTTGTCCTTACAGCTCATTTAATGAAAACCTTATGTGCAAAATATCCTTAATTATGACTTAATTTTGCTAGAAAAATCTTTATAGAGAGTGTTTGCCTACAGACATAAATTAAGTGTTATTTAATTCGCAAGACATACCTTTACCATTAATATTAAAAAAATTGCTAATCACTGGCTAGCCCTAGAAGACATAAGTTTATGTTGTTGAATTTCTGCCCTCAGCACAAGTTCATGTTGCTGAACTTCTGCCCCTAAGCATAAGTTCATGTTGAAGAACTTATGCCCTCAGGCACAAATTCATGCTGCTGAAATGCTGCCCCTAAAGCACAAGTTCATATTGTTAAACTCATGCCTCAAGACACAAGTTTATGCCGGAACTTCTGCCCAGGCACAAGTTTATGTTATTAAAATTCTGCCTCCTATGCACAAATTTATGTTGCTGAACTTATATCATGCTACTAAACTTATGTCTCTGATGCATAAACTGTGTGAATTTATGTCTTCAGACATAACTTGTATCAAAACTTATACCTTACAATATTTTTTTCTTTTTATAGAAATACTTTTATCACTATTTTGTCACTTAAAATGCCGAATAACATAATTAAAAATCATCTAAAAATAAAGCCTTTTGTGCAAATGACACATATATAGATGGAATAAGTAAACAAATGACTGATTTGAGGACCGGTATTTAAAGGCTTAGCTGAAATGTATTATTTTTTCTAAGTTTAGTTACTTTAAAATAAACTTCATTCTGAGTTTAAAGATTTGAGAATTTACTACTTGCGGATCTGAAGGCCGCTTGCCAGAGCCCAAACATTTTTGTCCTTTTCTTCTATATTATTAAGTCCCTTTAGCAGATATCTACACGTTTTAGTTATGATGGCAAGCTAAAATCCATTGTTTAGAGTAAAGGAATCTCATTCATCCAAAAATATTTTTTGATGATCAAATTTGAAATTAGTTTAACAATGGAAGTTCAAAACTCTTTTCGAGAATGCAGTCTAAGCACTTCTTTTTAATACCATTTAACAATTATTTTCTCTACGTTGAAAATTAAATTACAAGCTTTTAATATAATACGGTGTTTGACTAACTTGGTGAGTGCATGTGGATTAAAGCCATCAATATGGGTTAGGTCCAATCCAGTCAGTAATTTGATAGGTTTGTGTTGTTATTTTTGAAGGTCATTTAAGAAAGGGGCTTTTAGCTCGGCCAAGATAAGTCCGCTGGCCCGTAGGTCTTGAGTGAAGTGGATTGGGCCGGACCGTGGGCCAAATAAAAAATTAATTAAGAAATAAAATATTACTAAAAATAATCAGAGAATTCCAAACTTAAAGTCTACTTAAACCATCATTTTAATAGGTGAAATATTTTCATCTAATTTTGTGTTTTATTGTGATTTACTGGAACAAAAATATATTAATATTTTTATTTAGCTAATTATACTGTTACTCATTATCTATTTAGTTTGCTTCTTAATATCTCTATATGGTTCAAGTGCTATCATCTCAAAAATTATTCAATTTTACAGAAATTTTATGCCCAACAAAATCATTTTCTTGTACGATTGTACCCAAGATATTTGCATAGACTGACAATGATTTCAGATTGAAGTCATAAAATTAAATCTTTAATTAAAGCTAAACTTAATAACTATTATTAAGATCATTTTATTGGTAGATTTGAGATCATGTAATATTATCTTATAGATATTTACTTGAAGCTAAACACCATGTAATATTATCTTATAGATATTTATGTTTAGCATTTGTAAATTATAATTTTAAAATATACTTTTTTAAAAAGTGGAGGCCCCTGTGGTTCGTAGATCACGTTCTGATAGGTTGTGCTTGTTATTTTATGACACATCAAAATGATGGGTCAGCTCAACTTGGCCCGTTAAATTTCAAAGCCCATATAGGCTAGCCCGAATGGACTGAATCGACCCATATTAAAAGATCTAATATGGACTAAGATAAACCAATCTTGGTGTGAGAACAATTTGATGAAAATGGGGTAGAGCTAACAAAGTATATTATAGAGACTATAGCATGCTTAAAGCATCTAAGTTCTAAGATTTAACAGATTGTGCACAAAAATTAATTGTGCAAAATTACTCATTATTAGAGTATGATGATCTAATTATGCCTTTCAGTTATGTATAGACTTTGTAACAACAAGCATATTAATGTTTGAGCAGGAGGATAAGAAGATACCATATACATACAGGCTTTTATTTTTTGTTTGGCAATATTGGCTACAAGATTGGTAATTTTGGTAATAATTTTAAAATAGAGTGAGAACTGGCAATCAAGTACAATAAATATTATTTAGACGTAAAAATTTCACCCGATATCCCTTTTTGGAGCCGGTGTTTAGTAAAGGATGCCCATCTTTTTGTTTTTTTGCACAACATGGACCTTCCAATTTAGGGGCTCCCTTCCTCCTCCCTGAGGGTAGGTTTGATTTGAGCCAATTTTTAAATAAAAGAAATTTAAATCAATTAAATAAGTTTTTTAAATGTTGGAATTAAATCAAACTAATAAAGTTGGATGTTCATTGCTTTGGTTTATTCGATTCTTTTGTCAATTTATTTTAAATGTATGATAATATACTTCCAAACATATATTAAATTGACTATATTCTAGCACAATACTATCATATCAATTACTATCATACCACGAGGGATCACCTCCTCGTCTATGAGTACCTGTAGGGAAGTAATGCAGTGCCCCCAAACGGGCGTCAGTACCACTGGTACCGAGTATGCAAGCAACTGGATATAACTGAATACAAATAACATAACTAGCAGTTCTGAATAACAGGAGAATACTGAATCTGTAAGAACTGATATGAACTGAATCAGACTTCCTGTACTGTGATAGGGCAGGAGCGTACCTGTAGAAGCAACGGCCTGCTGTCTATTAACTAACATATAGCACATAAATACATACATATATATATATATATATATATATATATATATAGCAAACAAGAGCCAATACCAACCCCCATAAGCCGAATGGCGCCAAGCAAGAAAACAATCTATATACCCCTACCCGGGTCAAACCAGCCAAAAATAAGTCACTCTACTCATCTGCTCACTCGGAGCTCCTCTACCGGCCCCCTCGGTCTTCGGCTCGGGCCATAGCCTCCAATATAAATAACTGTGTCTGAGTCTGGAGGACTCCTATACTGTATCTGTAACTGTAACTGTATCTGAATCTATTCCCTGGGCGCTTGCGCACAACAGGGCTATCTGTACTGTAATGCTGATCAGCCTGATATGGGGAAAACTTCATCCCACCTTCGTCCAAACTAGGGACGGCATGCCACTCCTTGGAGTGACGTAAACCCATCCGCTCAGTGGGCGACACGATTACCAACCCAGGGGCGGCGAGGAAGCTCAAAAGGGTGCCCTCACACCACAACAAGTCTCAACAAGCAAATAACACATATAAATAGCAAGCATGTATAACTGAAAAAGACTATCTGAAATCTGATTTCTTATTCTGATCTCTTTCTGTATTATACTAATTCTTTACTGACTATACTGATTCTGAAATCTTTATTTAACTGTTTGGCTAATCTGTAGCCGGGATACTATCAGTCTGAATGGCTAATCTATAGCCATAAAAATGTCTGTCTATCTGATTTTACTTTACTAACTTTATTCTGAAAATATGTATCTTTTTATTCTACAACATGCTTGCTAATCATACAATAGGCAATACTGAATCTGGAATGCTAACTCGCCCTTTGGCGCATGCTTTACTAACTTCCGGACTGAATACGATACGGCAACACAACTCAGAATCTATTAGACTTACTAAATTCTCAACATTCAACTCCGAGAGTTACAAATACGGAGTTTACTATGATTTACCAAGCTAAGGCTTACTAACTTGCCGAAGAACAACTTCACATACCTTAACCTTGAGTTATCCGACTATCGGGCGAGGCTCGGTCAGTACTCCAGCTATTTCTCCCAACTGCATTCATATACACATTAATTAGTGCTAAATACAACTTTATTACGAAGGACGACATCACTTTCGATATAATTATAGCCTAAACTTAGGCTTTATCGAAAGACAGTCGAAAAGTTGCTATTTTTCAGAAATCCAGAAGGGAGAAGTATTCACCTTACGGCTAGGAGCACATAGACACTAGTTTGGAGCAATTCTACTTACCTTAGTCCGGTAGCTCAACGATTCGTCGGCCGTATTTCGCGAAAAAAAATCCGTAGGAATGCTCCCTGCTGCTAAATACCTCGGTACCTGAGGTTAATTTAAGTTTGGACTACGTTTGGCAGCGTAATCGAATGATAATATCTTCACCCTCTTCGTCTCTCTCTATTTGCTACGATTTCTCTGGAAATTATAATGAATGAACTGATTTAAAACCGAAGTGGGGCTTTATATACTTGGGCCTGGACAGGCCCAACGTGTCACGGAGCCAACGCGGACGCCCCACCTCCGTGACACGTTTCCATCACGGAGGGGCTTTGCCTTGGCTCCTTCCGCGATGGTTCGATAGGTTCCTCATCCGGTCTTTTCCCGGGCCTTTCTCTAGCACGTATGGCTTTCAAATACTCTTAACCAACACGCGAATAGGCCATTTATGTGTTGGGAATTTTACGGGGTATAACATTTTCCTCTTCATACTTAGCCACCAGTAGATTTCTTTGATATCGTGGTACATTTTCGTCGCGCCTGGATGGAGAGAATAGTGGGTATAATGTACCTCACCCATAATCTACTGGCGAAGCCCTGCAACGTCTGGAACACAAAGGCGGCCCTTACATCACAACACTTCATCCTCAGTTACTTAAAAACCCGGCGCGTTTCCTTGCTGAACTCTGTCTTTAAGCTGAAACAGGTCAGGATCTTCATACTACCGTTCCTTTACCTCCACAACCAATGACGACACTGCGGTGTTCTAAATTACCGCTCTATTGTCCTCTATTTCTGCTACACAAATGACTAAACTGGCTAACTAGTGTATTTCTCGGGCCAATTCCCGCTGCTTGGGCTGCAAGTACGCCAAACTCCCCATAGACTTACGGCTAAGGGCATCTGCTACTACGTTGGCTCTTCCAGGGTGATACAGAATATTTACATCATAATCTTTCAACAAATCCAACCAGCGACGCTACCGCAAATTCAACTCTCTCTGGGTGAAGCTATACTGTAGGCTTTTATGATCAGTGAAAATATCCACATGGACGCCATACAAGTAATGTATCCATATCTTTAGGGCGTGGATCACTGCGGCTAGTTCCAGGTCATGGGTAGGATAATTCTTTTCGTGTTTCCTCAGCTGTTTGGAAGCATAAGCAACTACTTTACCATGCTGCATCAACACACATCCTAACCCAATACCTGAAGCGTCATAATAAACTGCATAACTCTCTGTACCTTTTGGCAATGCTAACACTGGGGCAGAGGTCAACCTGTCTTTCAATTCCAGGAAACTCTGCTCACATGCCTCCGTCCACTGAAACTTTACTACTTTTTGCGTCAGCTTAGTCAGAGGTGCCGCTATGGTGGAGAATCCCTCAACAAATCTTCTGTAGTACCCTGCTAATCCCAGAAAACTGCGTACTTCGGTTAGAGTGGTAGGTCTGGTCCATGTTTTTACTGCGTCTATTTTCTGTGTGTCTACTTGTATACTAGCATCCGACATGATATGCCCCAAGAAGGCTACTGAGTTCAGCCAAAATTCACATTTAGAGAACTTGGCATACAACTGACAGTCTGTGAGAATCTGGAGCACTGTCCGCAAATGATCCAGGTGGTCTGCCTCTGAGCGAGAATACACCAGAATATCGTTAATAAACACTATCATGAACAGGTCCAGGTATGGTCTGAAGATGTTGTTCATCAGGTCCATGAATACTGCGGGAGCATTCGTCAACCCAAAGGACATGACTAGGAATTCAAAATGTCTATATCGTGTCCTGAAGGCAGTCTTCAGAATGTCCCTTTCACGAACTCGAACCTGATGATATCCGAACCATAAGTCAATCTTGGAGAATATTTGTCCCCCTGTAACTGATCAAACAAATCATCTATTCTGGGAAGCGGATACTTATTCTTGACTATAACCTTGTTCAATTGTCGGTAGTCTATACACATGCGGAGGGAGCCGTCCTTCTTTCTCACAAATAGAACCGGTGCACCCCAAGGTGAAGTACTCGACCTAATAAAGCCCTTATATAACAGATCCTTCAGCTGCTCCTTTAGTTCTCTGAGTTTAGGAGGAGCCATACGATATAGAGGGATCGATATGGGTTAAGTTCCTGGTAGCAAATCAATTGCAAAATCTTTTTCTCTTTCTGGGGGAATACCAGGTAGATCATCTGGGAATACGTCGGGGAATTCATTAACCACTGGAACAGACTGGAGAGTGAGAGGCTCTACCCGCACATCCTAGACTCTGACTATGTGGCAAATGCATCCCTTAGCTATCAACTTCCTTGCCTGAAGGTAGGAAATATACCTTTCTTTTGGGGTAGGTGTACTACCCTTCCACTCTTGTACTGCCTCCCCTAGAAAGTGAAATCGGACCATCTTCGTCCAACATTCTACATTGGCGTAGCACGACACTAACCAATCCATACCCATAATGGCATCGAAATCAATCATCTCTAATTCTACCAGATCTACTGTGGTATGATGATCAACAACCTCTATTGTAACTCTTGATAAACCCTTCTTGCTATGATGGAGTCACCAATGGGTGTAGATAATGAAAAGGGTTGCTGAAGCAACTCTGGTGCAACACTGAACTTTTGAGCCACAAATGGGGTAACGTAGGACAAGGTAGATCCTGGATCAATCAATACATAAGCAGGGTGAGAGAAAATAGTCATCATACCTGTTACCACATCTGGAGACACCTCTGAGTCCTGCCTCCCTAGTAATGCATAGGTACGGCTTGGGCCCGTACCTGAACTCAAGGCCCCTGATCTTCCTCGGCCCCTGCCTGCTAGGACTGAGGGCCTACGCTTGCCGAGGCTGCTGGAGCTCGCGGCCCTGCTGACGCCCTTTCTTGTCTATTTGGGTTACCCTGACCCCTGGCTGGATAGTCTCTCCTCACATGACCCTCCTGCCCGCATATATAAACCCTGTGGAGCTATATCTGCAAGCTCCAATGTGGGGTCGGCTGCAAATAGGGCAAGGTGGAGGTGTATACCTGCTCTACTCTGCCCTCCTCTGTTGGGGTGAATCTACCGTTCGAGAACTCCCGCCAGTCTCTGTCTGTCCTCGGTGACCAAATCTACCCCTCTACTGCTGTGATAGAGGTGGGGGTCTAGGTGGCCTATCTAACAACCGTGGCCTAGGCCCTCAATCTCCCCCTGTATCTTATCTGATCTATCCTTGCGGCACTGTTCCTGATTTATTCGTCTGCTATCTTGTTACCGCTGTCTAAGGCCCTCAATAGTTTGGGCAAAGGCCTGCACCCGAGCAATATCCATATCTTCCCGCAGCGTAGCTGTCATGCATGCCTCAATGTATTCTGGGTTCAGACCCATAATAAACTGGTGGACTTTAGATTTCATGGTGTCCACAAAGGCTGGAGCATAGGGGGCCAAGGAATCGAACTGCAGGGCGTACTCCCATACACTTCTCGCCCCCTGTTCCAAGTGCAAAAATTGGTCCATCCGGGCCTGTCGGATTTCTCGTGGCTGATAATGGTCCAGGGAAGCCTCTGAAAAGTTGGACAAAGTCGGAGGGGAAACATCTCTCCCTCGAGACCTTTCCCAACTCTCATACCACAACACAGCAATATCCCGCAGCCGAAATACCGCTAACTCAACTGACTCTGTAGATGTCACATGCATGACTCAGAAAATTCTCTGCATCTGATCCAGGAAGTCCTGGGAGTCCTCTGCCTGATTCGACCCTGTGAACTGTGGGGGACCTAGTGCCAAAAATTCTCGAACCCTCGAACTGCTAGGCCCACCTGATGATTCTGCTATTACGGGTGGCACTGACTGGCGCTGGGTAACCATCATTTATGCCAACATAACTACTGCACTTCAAATTTCCTGGTCGGATGGTGTAGGTATAGGAACTGTCGGAGGTAATGTCGTCCTGAATAGCTCCTGGTGGGGTGAGGACTGCTGTGAAGGTCGAGATGATGCCTCTGTATCGCCCTCAGATCAGGCTTATTCTAAATGAGGCTGAGGCATCCTGCTGGTGCCTTCTCCTACTGCGGTATCCAATCTTCTACCTGTGACAGGATGTCGTTGGTCTGACATTTTATCTGTAAACAAAGAGTATGATAAGCTTTAGGGACTCAACCCTATACTGTATTGCTCTATAGCACGGCAGAATATGAAGATAGAGTAACCATCCTATCATGCCTTGCAGCCTCCTGCCTATGGTATGTGGTGCACAACACATCCATAGACAAGACTCTACTTAGCACGGCTTGCAGACTCCCTGGGATATGACCTTCTCTGTTACCAAGTTTGTCACTCCCCGCCTTGGGAGGCATGACTGGCACCTGGTGCCCTACTAAGACCTGGACTGCTGGACTACTGAGCCTAAGCATTTCTGGTGCCAGGCTGGCTCTATCCCTGGATTTATGGAACCAACGGGCTCTATAATGGCTGTAAATACAGCCTCTGGCCGTGTAGGGCTATAGCCTCCTGTAAGAAAACAAAAGCTGACCATAACCACAGGAGTAGAAAGGAACCTATGTGGGCCGACAAGGCCACTATGCTGACTAGTTTCATTGAAAAGCTGAACTAAATGCTAAACCGCCCTGTGACCGACAAGGTCACCAACTATCAACTATACAAGGCCCCACACGATCATCATAAACAAACTAAAACATACACACATCCTCACATGATCGGTACGACTAACCACAGGGAATATACAATCTGCAAGCTTCTAAGAATGATAATAAGATGGTCGGGACAGGGCCCCGGCCTACCCGTACTGTACAACAAAAAGAGAAATAAACCTCTAGCTGTCAAGCTCCGGATAACAGGATATGATGACTCTGGAATCACGAGGGATCGACTCCTCGTCTATGAGTACCTGCAGGCAAGTAATGCAGCGCCCCTAAATAGGCGTCAGTACCACAGGTACCGAGTATGCAAAGCAATAACTAGAACATAACTGAAGATAAACAGTAATACTGATAGTTACTGAAGTATAGGAGATGGCTAAGACTTCCTGGGATAGAAGAATCTGAAATGAGCTTAACTATACTGGAGAGAAGGTTAGAATCATACCTGTCAGTGCGGCGTCCTACTATCTATCAATTTAATAAATAACACATATAGCATACAAGAACCTATACAAGCCCCCATAAGCGGAAAGGTACCAATCAACATGCAATCCATATACCCCTACCCGGGTCGCCATCCACCTAGTAACTATTCACACCACTCACCTAGTAACTATGAGCAACCCACCGGCCCCCTGGGTATGCAACTTAGGCTCTCTAGGCCCCTAACTATAGTTGTATCTGAGTCCGGAGGACTCCTATAAAATATGATCTGAGATCTATATCTGTAATCTGTAATATGTACCCGGGGAGTAAGCGCTCGACGGGGGTGTGCTATAATGCTTATCAGCTTGGTATGGGGAATGCTGCCTCCCATCTTCGTCTTCTAGCGGATAGCATGCCACTCCTTGGAGTGATGTATCCTCACCCTATGGCGGGCGAGTCGACACATCTATTAACCCTGGGGCGGCAAGGAAGCTCTAAAGGTGCCCAATATAGAACAATCAGGTCTCTACAAACAACAATAATCACATATAACATATATATTAAATCTGATAATACTGTCCATGTTCTGATATTCTATTCTGAATCCCTTTCTGAATTATACTGAATCTGATACTGAGTTATACTGAGTCTGGAATAATATCTCGCTGTCTGATACTAATTTACTGATCTTTATTTTGAATATGACATAATAATTATTCAAGCATGCTTACTGAATTCACACTGGGCATAATACTCGGCTTTGAAATGTTCTTCCGGAATTTATTCGATTTTACTATACTAGAATTACTATCTTGCCGAAGAAACTGGCATTACATACCTCAGCTGTCGACTTCTTGATTAACTGGCGTAAATCTGCCAATATCCAGCTATTTCTTCCAACTGCATTCATATTCATAGAAAATAAAACTAAATTCATCAATATTTTGGAAGAAAACACTACTTTGAATATATATACTGCCCAAACTTTGACTTATCGAAAAACAGTCGAAAACTCGCTATTTCTCAGAAGTCCAGAAAGGGGAAATACTCACTTAGGGCTAGGAGTATATTGACACTAATTTGGAGAAATTCCACTTACCTTAGCTCGGTAGGACGATAATTCACCGGCCGAATTTCATGAAACTAACTCTATAGGAATGCTCCCTACAGCTTTATACTTCACTACCTGAAGTTAATTTGAGTTTGGACTACGTTTGATGGCGTAATCGGATGAATATTTGTATGGAATCCTCATCTTCCTCTATTTTTGGTTGCTTACTTAATATTAAAATATGGGAAATGATTTAAAACAAAGTGGGAAGTCTTTATATACTTGGGGCCTTTAAGTCGCATTTTTCGAATGCGATTTATAAGTCGCATTTGTCGAATGCGATTTATTAGTTGCATTTGCCTTGCGACACTCCGACGTGGCGCTTGTCCGGTCTCTCCCCGGGCCCTTTTTATAGCACGTATGACATTCTAAAACTCTTAACCAACATGCAAATAGGCCATCTAAATGTCAATAATTTACGGGGTGTAACTGTTAGGGGCTTGTCTCAAGGAATCATTGGTTTAGTAAAAGGCTTTCAGACTAGTTTAGACAGATTTAGCGTTGTATCTAAGTGTTGTTAAATTGCTCTTATTGTTCTATTAGATTCTTATTATTATCTTCCACTTATTCATGTTGTTTGTCATTTTTGATGTTAAGTGTTATGCTACGATTATGTCATGGGTCGACCTGGAGCCTTTCGGGGTTCCTTGTCCCGTGTTACGGCTAAGGTGTGAACTTGGATTGTGACAATACACTTCAAGATAGTTGATGATCCATGAGAAGAATTACCCAACCCATGATCTTGAATTGGTCACGATGGTGTTTACATTGAAGATATAGCAACACTACTTGTATGGGGTCCATGTGGATGTGTTCACGAACCACAGGAGCTTGCAACATCTGTTCACGCAGAAGGACCTCAATCTACGGCAAAGAAGGTGGTTAGAGCTACTTAAGGACTATGATATGAGTATTGTTTACCATATGGGTAAGGCTAATGTGGTAGCGTACACACTTAGTAGGATCTCTATGGAGAGTGTGTCTTGTGTGGATGAGGGAAAGAAGGAGCTGTTTAGAGATTTCCATCGACTTGCAAGGTTGGGAGTTAGGTTGGACGGCTTAACCGATGGCAGTGTTGTTGCACAAAATGGGTCAGAATCGTCCTAGGTGACTGATGTGAAACTAGACAAGATGAGGATCCAATTTTGGTAAAGATGAAGGAAACCATTCGAAGTCAGAAGGTGGAGGTCTTCTCCCATGGGGGAGATGGTGTGCTTCGGTTCCAGGGTCGCTTATGTGTTCCCGATGTTGATGATTTGAGGAGCCGGATATTGCATGAGCCCCATGGCTCCAGGTATTCTATCCATCCAGGTGCCACCAAGATGTATCGTGACTTACGAGAAATCTATTGGTGGGATGGGATGAAGAAGAATATTGAAGAATTCGTAGCCAAATACCCGAACTTTCAGCAAGTAAAGGTCAAGCATAAAAGGCCAAGAGGCGTACTTCAGGGAATTAGAATTCCCACTTGGAAGTGGGAATAGATTAATATGGATTTCATCACAGGCCTACCTCGTACTCGCCGACACTATGATTCTATTAGGGTGGTGGTAGAAAGATTGACCAAGGCTGCACATTTCCTACCAGTGAAAACCACTGACTCAGTGGATGATTATGCCAAGTTGTATATGCGAGAGTTGGTTCAACTACATGGAGTGCCCTTGTCTATTATTTTGGACCAAGGTACTCAGTTTACCTCCAGTTTTGGCAGTCTTTTCAGAAGGGGCTTCGAACTCAGGTTAAGCTCAGTACAACCTTCCATCTGCAAATGGATGACCAAGCGGAATGAACAATCCAGACTCTCGAGGACATGTTGAGAGCATGTGTGATGGACTTCAAAGGTATTTGGGATGATCACTTTCCCCTGATAGAGTTTTCTTATAATAACAACTATCACTCTAGCATCCAGATAGTACTGTTCGAGGCTCTTTATGGGTGGAGATTTAGATCACCCATCGGATGGTTTAAGGTCGGTGAGGTAGCTGATAGGGACAGATTTGGTTCATGAGGCCATGGTGAAGGTTCAATTGATACGGGACAGGCTAAAAACCACTCAGAGTCATCAAAAGTCATATGCGGATGTGAGGAGGAGACAACTGGAGTTCGAGGTGGACGATTGGGTATTTTTGAAGGTATCTCTCATGAAGGGAGTCATGCAGTTTGGGAAGAAAGGAAAACTCAGTCCCCTATATGTTGGTCCTTACCAGATTATGAGAAGAGTTGATAAGGAAGCTTATGAGTTGGAATTGCCCTCAGAGTTGTCTTCTATGCATCTTGTGTTTCATGTATCACTTTTAAAGAAATGTTTGGGGGACCAGCTCTAGTAGTTTCGGTGGACAGCATTGGTGTAAAAGATGACCTTAGCTATGAGGAAGTTCTGGTGGAAATATTAGATCATCAAGTTCGGAAGCTAAGGAACAAGGAAATAGCTTCAGTTAAAGTCTTATGGAGAAATCAGCATGTCGAAGGAGCTACGTGGGAAGACAAAGCGAATATTATGGCGAAATACCCATATTTATTCTCTACCAGCTCAATTTCAACTTGAGGTATCCGTTTTGCTCCATGACTCCATTTAGTTTTCATGTTCAGCTCATGCGTTTAAGTTTCTTTATGTGTATAGATGTGTATGTAAAGCATGAGATCAATTCAGCTATGTGATGTGAATCGAAGGTAGTCCTTCCGTTAAGTTTCGGTTTAAATGATCAGTATTTGAATATGATAATTACATGTTCTGTTTTCTACTTGTTTCCAACATTCGAGGATGAATGTTACCAATGGGGAGATATTTTTATACCCTGAAAATCCAAAGATCAGACTCGGGAGTTGAAGCGGAGAAAATTTGGAAATTTGGCACCAGGCACAGGACGAGTCGTGGGGAGACTCGTCAGGATAGCCCACGAGTCATGATGTGACTTGTGGGGAAAGCTCAGGTGTTCAGTGAAGGAGATTGGAGAGGTGAGACCTCACGGACATGACCGCGACTTATGGTCAGGCCCCACAAGTCGTTGGTTCAGTCGTGAGGAAGGGGATTAAGGAAGAAAAGAAGATGGAATAGTGGTCATCATGGAAGGCTCCCCACAAGTCGTGGTTAGTTCCCACGATTCATGCGGTGGGTCATTAGCAAGCTTGGGATTTAATTTGAAGATGCTAGGCAGTGTACCTCATGGGTGGCAACCACGATGCGTGGTCACTAGCAACAAGTCGTTGGGTTGCTCGTGACGAGCACAGAAAATCAGTTGAAATAGTGCACTTAACGAGCGGTATGACGAGTCATTTTTCCCAGTGACGAGTCGTTAGGTCGTGCGTTAGGACCATGTGATAGTTATTTTTTGCGAATTACTAGGGTTTTTTCGTAATTTCTAAATGTCTAAGCCCAAACTACGTTGTTTTAGCCTATGAAATGTGGGTTTTAAGAGGAATAATCTATTCTAAGTCCTCATTCATGCATGCAAGAGTATAGAGAGGTGATCAAAGGGTGATTCAGGGTTTCCTTCTTCAATTCCTTTTAATTCCATTTTGGGTATTCAAGGGAGTGTGAGAATCAGTTATTTTCAGTTGTGTAAGGTTCCAAATAGGTGTTTTCGTTCACACCCATGCCCATTCTCTATGAATTCATGAAAATCTATCAAAAATCTTAAGGGGTTTTAAGTTCAATTTTGAGAAAAACTAATGAATTACTAATGGGTTTTTATGATTTATGATATATATATATATATATATCATATTTTATGGATATAGATCAGATTCTACCATAAATTTTGATTATAAATTCTTTGATTTCGATTTTCTACCAAATCAAACCTAATTATGCATGATTTATGATGAATCGATTTATGATCTACTCTCTAATTATTGATATTTACAAACCCATCAAGATCTATGATTTGATATATGAATTTATTCAATTACCCATCATGATTTGAGGATTTACAAGTTATATATATGATCTACAAATATGCATGGATCCTATGATTTATGAATTTATGTTTTGGCTGACTTACGGACCTTGATTCATGGCTAATTCATGTATTTACAAGCATGTTTATGATTATCATGAATTAACTAGCCCATGAACTCATGTATGATATACTATGTCACAATCCGAACAAAGGCCCAGATCGTAGACATGG
Source organism: Datura wrightii (assembly GCA_035772735.1). Classification (NCBI taxonomy): domain Eukaryota; kingdom Viridiplantae; phylum Streptophyta; class Magnoliopsida; order Solanales; family Solanaceae; genus Datura; species Datura wrightii. Next base: position 32,419,638 of record JASDFA010000006.1, read on the forward strand.
GACAAGGGACCCTGAGAGACCCCAAGTCGACCCATGGCATAAGCATATAACTAACTTATTCAAAATACTAAAGAAATCATGAATACAATCTCAGCAGAAGTCTAATTCAACATCACATCAGAATAACGTCTGAAGCTACACATACATAAGTCTGAAAGCCTCTAATCTAGATGAGTTGATGGGACAAGACCCTAACTAACTCAAAAATACTAAAACTGAAATACGTAAAAGAAACTGAAAGTCTATTCCTCGAAAGATGAGGACTCACCGATCCTAAGATGATAAGGACTCTGGAAAGCTTATTAAGATTGGGATGAAGTTGCAATTTGGGTCCTATATCATGAAACGATACAACATAGAAAGTATGCGGTCAATACGTGGAATGTACCGAGTATGCAAGGTAAGTAAAACCGCTTAAGTAAAGGAAATCATTTAAAACATTTCATAACATATCATAAGCTTTCAAGCACAAGTAGATGGGTCACATGCATTTATTCAGAAATCGCAATCTTATCATAACATGACCATACATAGCTTTATAACATCATGACTGACTCAAATAACTCGAAGCTGGAACATAACATTTATATTAAAAAGCTGAACAATGAGTCAAACCTTGCTCTTAGAACATACATGCATAAAGTAATCATCATGAGTAATGAATATGCAAATCTGAATGATATAGACAGTGGGAGACTCGTCACTTAACCGACATACCACGATAGAGCTTACATGGTGCCGACTATCACACTCAAATGGGCAGAGCTTTCAAAAACCATGTCAGGGCTAAGGGCGCTGCCATGATATCGATATCAAGTTGAAGGGCCAATCAGGTCGGGGATAGCTCACAAGGGAGGTCCCAATAATATAATAGTATCAATCTACATTGGCGCGTAGTTCTGGGGCATAGGGTAATCGACCCTTAACCCGCTCGGTGCTAGATTCTTGTCCGAAAAAAATGCAATGCTCTACAACGTTTATAATGAAGCTCAACATTGTCTATTGATGAAGCTCAACATGAAATCATGCATAACTCAATATCGTAGGGAACGAAGCTCAACATTGTCCACTGACAAAGCTCATTAATGAAATCATACATAGACTTGACATCTTATAAGAATGAAGCGCAACATTGTCCTTCGACAAAGCTCAATAATGACATATGTCTCAATTATGAATTTATGCATATTAGAAGCTTTATTTCAAACATACCACAAGCTCAAATATAGGTGGGATCATCTACTCCAAATCATGTGGTAAGATACATGTAGGAATATTTAACTCAACATACCACAAGCTAGAAATCATGAAATTTGAAAGACTTCACTCCAAATAATGTGGTAAGCTTATTTCGGGAAAACTCATTATTTAAATCAACATGTGGGCATTTCCCAAAGCTTCATCATGATTGGACCTACTGAATTCATATTGAAAACACAATATCATCATTATGGTTAATTTTAGAAATATTCTTTTCATCATCAAATCTCATCATTATCATAAATTCATCATCAATCACCTCTTTTATGAACTCTTCACCCATGAGCATTTAATCTCATAGCTTAGAAAACATAATTTTTATTGAAAACAATTTAAAATACGCCCAAGATTCATGAGTCATCAATATAAATGTAATATAATCATACCCATGTGTAGAAATTGTGGAATTATGCAATTGGGTAAAAACCCCATACTTGGTCATAGGTTATTTATCATAATTTAGTAGAAATTGGGCATGGGTGTGGAAGGAGACACCCACTCATAGCTGTACATACTTGGGAATGGTGAATTCTAACACCCCCTAATTGCCCAAGCTGGGATTCGAATGGAAGCCTTGAGATTTTGCCTTGGATCACCTCTTCAAACCTTCAAACTTGAATGCATGGGAAGAATGACTTAGAATAGGTTTTCCCATGCTAAAAACCCACTAAAAAGAGCTTGAAGCGACGTTCTATAAGCCCCTAGGATTTGGGAATTACAAAAATACCCTTACTAAAATCGGTGCAATTAACTTTCAGGGGGTCCTAACGAGGGACCTGACGACTCGTCATGAAGGGCCACGACTCATCAAGTCATTCGTCTAATACACTGGTTAACAGATCTTATAGGGCTCATAACGGGTTACTTAACGACCTATTGCCACTGGACATGACTCGTGGCCACCTCCTATCATGTACACTACCTTAGCATCAAATGAAAACTCACATTGCTTGATCACGACTCACCTCACGTGTCGTCGGAACTGACCACGACTCGTCGGGTCCTCCCGTTAGGTACATTGGTCGACCCTTCTATTTTATTTTTCAGCTTCACCCCACGGCTAACTTGACGAGCCATGGTGGCTGACCACGAGTCATTCCCATGCCCGTGGGGACCTTCAACCTTCATTTTATCAAGGCCTTCCCCTGAGCCACCTGACGACTCGTCGGGTCTCCTCACGAGTCGTCCAATGACTCGTCCTACAACTGAAGCACCATTTTCCAATGTTTCCCCGTTTCAACTCTCGGGTCCGATCTTTAAACTCTCGGGTTATATCAATATCTCCCCCTTGGGAACATTCATCCTCAAATGTTAGAAACACACAGAAAACTTAGAAATAAGCAATCCTCATATGCAGATACTAATTATTAAAACACAAAACTAATGGAATGACTAACTCCGAAAATAACTACATAGTTGAACTGAATTCAGGCATCACATACATCTATCTTAATATAAATCAAACTTTCACACATGAACTGAACATGGGAACTAGTTAGAGAATTAGAGAAAATACTGATACCTCAAACTAAAACTGAACTGGTAGGGAATAGGTGAGGGTATTTATCCATCATAGCTGCTTTGGCTTCCCATGTAGCTCCCTCAACATGCTGGTTTCTCCATAACACCTTTACCAAATATACATCTTTGTTCCTCAGCCTTAGAACCCGGCGATCCAAAATTGCAAGCATGAAGACGGACAATGCGGAGTTCATAGCTAAGTGTCCAAACTGTCATCAAGTGAAGGTCGAGCAGTAGAGATCGGGGGGTGTGCTTCAGGATATCATTATTCCTACTTGGAAGTGGGAATAAGTCAATATGTACTTCATCACAAGGTCGCCTCGCACTCAATGACAATATGACTACATTTGGGTGGTGGTAGATAGGTTGACCAAGGCCGCTCATTTTCTACCGGTCAAAACCATAGATTTGACGGAGGATTATGCCAAACTGTATATTTGGGAGCTAGTTCGATTGCATGGAGTTTCCTTGTCTATCATATTAGATAGAGGTGCCCAATTTACCTCTCAGTTTTGGAGGTATTTCAAAATGGACTGGGTGCTCAGGTTAAGCTCAGCACAGCATTTCACCTGCAAACGAATGGTCAAGAGGAGTGGACAATTCATACTCTCGAGTCCATGTTGAAAGCATGTGTGATTGACTTCAAAGGTAGTTTGGATGATCATTTGCCTCTTATCGAGTTTTCATATAATAACAGCTACCATTACAGCATTCAGATGGCTCTGTTTGAGGCTCTCTATGGGTGGAGATGTAGATCGCCTATTGGATGGTTCAAAATTGGTGAAGCAGCAATGATAGGACCAGATTCAGTCCATGAGTCTATGGGGAAGGTTCAGTTCATATGAGATAGGTTGAAAATAGCTCAAAGTTGCCAAAAGTCCTATGCTGATGTGAGAAGCAAAGAACTTGAGTTTGAAGTGGATGATTCGATGTTTTTGAAGGTGTTGCCCATGAAGGGAGTGATGCGGTTTAGAAAGAAAGAAAAACTCATCCCTCGTTACGTTGGCCCCTATCGGATAGTGACACGGGTTGGCTAGGTGGCATATGAAATGGAGTTTCCCTCAGAATTAGCTTTTGTGCATCCTGTATTCCATGTATCACTCATAAAGACGTTTTTGGGTGATCCATATCTAGTTGTCCCAGTGGACAGCATCGGGGTGAAAGATAGCCTTAGTTATGAGGAGGTTCCGGTGGAAATACTCAATCATCAGGTTCGAAGGCTAAGGAACAAGGAAGTAGCTTCAGTCAAAGTTTTATGGAGGAATCAACATATTGAAGGAGCTATGTGGGAGGATGAAGCAGACATGATGGCTAGATACCCACATTTATTATCTACCAGCTCAGTTCCAGCTTGAGGTATCATCTTTTGCTCTAAAACTCTCTTTAGTTTTCATGTTCAGTTCACGTGCCCCAGTTTCTTTCATGTATGTGGATGTATATATGATTCATGAATTCAGTTCAGCCATGTAATTTGAATCGGAGATAGCCATTCCGTCAATTTTCGGCTTAAATGATCAGTATTTGAGTATGATGATTGCATTTCTCTGTTTTATGTATGTTTTCCCACATTCGAGGACAAATGTTCCCAAGGGGGAGACATTGTAATATCCCGAAAGTGCCTAAGACTAGACCCGGGATTTAAAAATGAAAGTTGGTAGAATCTGGGAAAATTTCCACAGAACAGGCTACGTAATGGATTGTTGGTCCAACCATTGATCCATGGGAAGCTTCTGTGGTGAGGTTCGGCCGGGTGACAGTGGAAGTAACGGGTCACGTAACGACCCGTTGTTTGATACCACGAGTCATCATTTGAGGTCGTGGGGAGACTGGTCCTTAGACTTAGAGGAAATAATGGGTCATGGGACGATCCGTCGTGATCTATAACAAATCTTGGTGAGAACCGTGGGAAGGAATATTAAAACCTCCAGTCGAGGTAACAGAAGGAAACCACGACTCGTTGGAAGGAGGAATGAGTCGTGGTGTGGATTGTGGGAAGGCTTGGTGTAGGTCGTTAAAGGGTGAACAAACGAACGACATAACGGACCGTCGTATGAAGAAACGACTCATCCTGTTGAGTCGTGGGATTGAATATGATAAAGTGAAGTTGGGCAGTGGACGCAATGGATGGATACCATGAGTCATGGTATCCAAGCACGACCCGTTAGGATGGTCGTTGTCACTGCAGTGTAGAAATTTTAGGAAATTCATTATGGGCATTTTCATCATTCCTAAGTCTTAAGGTTCTAAACTATGTCGTTTAAGGGTAGAAATGCAGTTTTTTATGAGGGTAAAACCTATCCTAGGTTCATTCATATCCATGTATTCATATTGAAGGGGTTTAGGAGGTGATCAAGTAAGAGTTCTTCAAGTTTCCCTTCAATCTTTCATTAGGCTTTGAAGAAGTGGTAATATCTTATCTTCCCCAGGTATGTAGGGTTATGAATAGGTGAATTCATTCACATCCATGCCCAAACTCTCTCTAAATCATGAATTTCCAATATTGGTTCTATGGGGTTTTAACCTGATGCATAAAATTTCGAATTCTCCACATGGGCATGATCTAAATGTGTTATTATTATTGAATTATGAATTATGGGAAAGTTTGACATTGTTTTCCATTAAAATCATGTTTCAATATATTAAAATCAAAATGCCCATTTTGAAAAGTTCATAAAAGTTAAGATTCATGATAAATGTTCATGTATGATGAAGTATTGATGATGAAAAGTATGTTTTCAAGTTACCCATGTTTATAGTAATGTTTTCAAGTGAATTAAGTGTTTTCAAGTGAATTAAGTATTTTCAAGCATGTTAAGTATTGTGCAATGCCCACATGTTCAAGTATGATTTATGATTTATGAAATGGATTTCAAGATTGATCGATTTATGATATTGGCCCACTAAAGGGCCCTTTATTCATGGCTAATCATGTATGAAAAGGGGATCAACGATGTTAAATGTTTATTTAGCTGTGAATTTCATGAATGATGTTTATGATTTACATATGAGCCTAATGTGCATGTTTTTGAGAGCAGTGTCTAGCACCGAGTATCCCGACATTCAAAGGACTACGTTGGTGTCTCATAACTATGTGTCACCTTAGGTTCATGATGATACATTTCAATTCTAATGGATCCCCTCCTTCGTGATATCACATAATGCACGCCCCTTGGCTGGCAAGCCAGGGATGACTCTGCCCACTTGAGTGAGATAGTTGGGGCATCATGTAAGGATCTACCATGATGGTGTCAGTTATGACTATTCCTCCCATTATTCCGCATGTTTTTATGCATTGTTATGTTTATACTTTTTTGGCTCAAGTGATTATTTATAAAGTTTCTCTTATGACTATGATAATGAATGGATTTTGAATGATTTGAAAATCTTGAGCCTTATGTTATATTATGATATTTATGTTTTGAGAATGTTGTCCCACTCTTATGATCTCTTATGAGCTTTTATGTATTTTAAATGTCCGTTTTACTTACCTTGCATACTCGGTACATTTTACGTACTGACTGCATACTCTATGTTGTATCATTTCATGATACAGACTCCGATCTTCAGACCCAACACCGTCATTAGCTCTTCTCGGTGATTAGCATATAGCTCTTTGGTGAGTCCTCATTCTCTGAGGAGTAGTTTAATATCAGTTATCTTTCATGCTCAGTTTTCCAGACTTGTCGAGTTAGTTGGGGGAGTTTTCCCATCAACCCATAAGATATGTAGAGGCTTTCAAACTATGTGTAGTATTCAGTTGTTAAGGAAGAAGTACATTCCGCTTTCTATTATATGTTATGTTTATGCTTCCACTATGTCGTTATGCTAAGTATTCCATTTTACTTGATATTGAGTTGGATGTATTTTCATGCCATGGGTCGACCTGGAGTCTCTCGGAGCTTCTTGTCCCGTGTTGCGATCCGGGTCTATGTTTGGGTAGTGACAGTAGGCCCGACGTTCAAGAAAACTCCGTGGTCTTAGAACTATGCGCCAACATAGGTTTATATTCATGGACTCTAGGTAGGTCCCTTTTAGAAATATCACGCCTTTTACGTCCTTGGCCTGGCAAGCCTAGGACAGCTCTGTACACTTGAGCGAGATTGTTGGGGCATCATGTAAGCTCTATCATGATGGTGTCGGTTAAGACGAGTCCTCCCAATGTTCCTCATGATTTCAGTTATGCATGTTCTTTACTTATGATATTATGTTTTCAATAGGTTTGACCCAATGTTCAATTGATCAGTTTTGCTTATGAATATCAGTTTCAACTTTGGGTCATTCTTTTCAGATATGAAGTTCAGATTCGTTTATTCATGTTTTCAAGATATTAGCATATAGTCCTTACTCTCAGAATCTTTTAATGATATGATTTATGTTATGCAAGTTTCAGTTTTACTACTTATCCTATTTTACTTTCCTTGCATACTCAGTACTGACAGCATACCCTATGTTGTATCATTTCATGATACAGGCCCAGACGTTCAGGTTCAGTCTCGCCGCTAGTTAGTTATCAGAGATCAGTCCAGCTAGTATTATTGGTGAATCCTTATCCTTCAAGGACTTTTAGTTAGTTGCGGTTATGTCATTTTCAGTTTTAGACTTATAGTGAGCTGGTTGGGATCTTGTCCTATCAGCTGATCAGTATGTAGAGACTTTTCAGACATAGTGTTGTATTCAGCTTCGGATTCAGCATTATGAATTTTCGTTGGTCAAATGTTAATATTCAAACTTCTGCTATTTCAGAATTTAGTTTTCCTCTTTGTGTATGTTAAGCTTTAGTTTTCATGTTCATGTCATAGGTCGACTTGGAGCCATTTATGGTTCTAGGTTCCGTGTCTAGATCTAGGCCTATGTTCGGGTCATGACACCATGGGGATGGGTGTACAAATATGAGTACACAGATAGGTATGATTAAGGTTTCATATAGTTGGGTGTACAGTACTTGGATTTCTAGAGTCCACTATAGTCCATGACTGGAAGGGCAAGCATAAGACCCTCTGGCATGTGTGTATAGTGAAGTGACAAAGGCGAGTGCCCGGCATATCACCGATGGGGGATTGTGAGACAGAGACTATGCGAGTATCGATTAATTATACATACGACTATAGAGACTGAAAGTTACAGTTATACAAGTGTGATACAGAAGATACCAACATGATTTGAGTTGAGGTGAGAAACATGTGTGGAATATCATGTATGGCTACATGGTTTAGGTATGATATCTTATGGCATTTTTATGGTATGGAGACAGGTATGTACATGTACTTTAATGTTTGGGAAAAATTGACTCCCTTGATATGTTTTGATCATTTCTGTGTGTGCTTGAATTAGTTAATCCGTTTTTGAGATTGAATGTTTTGTTTTAATTAGTTTTGTGGGTTACGGATGATAGCATGCCGGACAAAAACAAAAGATAATGAATTATCATAAGATAGCGAGTAGACTTTATTATTTAATGTACCTTATTAAGAAGGGTCAAAAATCCTATAGATGAATAAAAAGGTTAATAAATGGTAGAAAAGGACTTGGTCAATCACAATGAAATGGTAAGAGAGGTAGTGGTGCGACGAAATTTTATAGAAAAAATAAACAGAACTGCATCAGGGAAATATTTGTTACTGATTGTTGGGGATGTCGCTGCAACAGACAAATAGCTGCGGTAGTGGGACCTCTAGGGCAGTCTGAGTACTCGCTGCAATGAAGTAGTAAGGAGATAGTGTTCGGGGTGTTTCGCAACTACACCCAAGTGCACGTGGTCGAACAAGTAGTAAAATGGCTAAAGTAAGCCAAGTATCGATCCCACAGGGACTGAATCAAGGTAGTAATCGAATTAAGTGTTAATGAACTCTAACTCTAAAAATGCAGACAACAATTTAAAGGAGATTTGGAGAGTTGGTTTCCTAATTTATGCTAATCTAAAACAAAATTATAAAGTGAATCTGAACTATAGTAGTGAGCAAGCTGAGGCTAAAACAAACATGCAAGGAAGTAATTTATCGATACAATTCGGTTAATCTTTCCTTCGGTTGCTAGTCAAGAATTATTGCCTATGGAGAGAAACTTTCGTATTCTACCCAACTTAAGAATCATGAACCGTCAACCTACATTTCTGTGATAAAAGAATTTCATGTTCTAGCCATACGAAATCGATTCCTTAATTGACTAATACGACTTTCAGATATATTTCTATTCTGAAGGTAAATCAATTCTCAATTTTCCCAAACTAAGAAGAGATCATATCCTACCAATTCACAACTTTCCAATTTGTTTCCTTTTCAAGATAAAATTGGATTTTTTAGATATACATTAACATTGGCCTGACATTAATGCAGTAAGAACAAGAATTGATAGAACAACCATGGAAGAAAAGATGAAAAACCAACATGATCAACAATTACATTCCACTACAAATGTTCTTAACCTCAGCAAGAAGTGAATTTAGCCACTCATTTGTGGATTAAACATCATCCAATGAGTATAAATCATACAAACAATTGAAATAAAGGAGAAAGAGTTAGAGAAGAACCCTAAGATTTTCGTCTCCTCAACTGCCTGTAACCCACGTTCTTGCTCAACTAAGTCAGAATAATTAAAAATAAACCTAAGTGTGCTATTTATAGTAGTGGGAATTTTTCCAGGAATAACAAGCAACGTGTCACAGAGTGCATCGCGGAGCACTGCCTCCGTGACACGGTGCAAACGCGGACCTTCACTGGAATTTTGTGTTCTAGGTAAATATAGGGAACGTGCCACGGCATGTAACGCGAGGCTTGGCCAACGTGCCACGTGCCGTCGCGAACCTTCACTGGAATTTGTCCAAGTAACTCATCCGAGGCAGACTGCCTCTGCGATGGCAGCGTGACACGGCTCCATCATGGAGCCCCTTTGTTTGCTGCTTTTCCTTGACCTTTTCCACTGCTCGCTTCCGAGTCCATTCCCGATTTTCACCAACATGCAACTTAGCTTCCTAAAATTACATTTTTCCTGCAAAACAACACAAATCATGTTGGTTAGTATAAATTCACATTTTAACTAACAATCACATGAGAATGTACAAATAACGATAGATAAACAAGACGAAATAGAGCATTTGAGCATCACTTGGGCATATAATTCTGCCTAAGATCACTTACCCCACACTTAAAACCTTGTTCGTCCTCGAACAATAATCTCATATCTCATGCAATTGACACCCACGTATAGCTACTTTGCCTCGACAAGTCAAGCTACGGTTATACCGATTATTTAATATAACAAATCATCAAGAAAACATGCATAGTCTCATAAACACAATGACATTCACCACATTAAGACCTCCTAGACTCAAGAATCAACTCTTGATCTTGGCAAACTCATGCAAATCAGCTGATCAAGACATCCGACACGAAATTCAATCTCTCGTCAAGCATGTGCCCTCACAACACAAGAGAATTACCCCTTTTTCAATCTTATGATTTCCAAAGCATTACATGTAGGGGTATATGAACACGATTTCGCTCTCTCTCCCAAAGAATTCACATGCATCAGGTCATGAACCATAGGCTTGCCTCTGGTGTATTACTCCACTAATATAAGGACGCGTGATGTAAGATCACATAGGACTTAACGAGTTGTAATGTAAGCTAAGGAACTAGTAAATACTGGAATAACCAAAAATCTCATCTAGCCTCCTTAAGCACTTTTCAATACATCCCACCATCATTATGGGCATTGTTTCTTCCTTCATCCTCCCATTCTTGAAGTCTTTCTTTATTTTTGTTCCCATTTCTTTAAGCACACTCGACTTAATAACAAAGATTAGGTATACATCTTCATTTTATTTAAATTCGGCAAGTGCACCTTTGACCTTATCTTTACTTTCACCACTTTTGCTTTTCCTTTCTTTTTCACACTTTTCACTCTTTGACACTGTGGGAAAATTATTTTTTCTTTAGCGCTTAAGAGTTTTGGATCAAATTCACGGCTAATGAAAAGAAGGGATTAAGCTCGGTTTCTACCTCTTCAGTGAAAGAAAAAAGATAGGCTAAAGGCTCAATGGGGCTAACTAGGATGTACATTCAAGGTAGGTATGATAAGAAAAAGAACTTTCGGTTTAATCAAAGAAATGCCTACATCCTTTCCTACACTACACATCCTTCATTTCGTTTCATACACACACCAGGAAAGTTCTAGTCACGTCACAATAGCATGGAAGAATCGAAACCTCACCTCATACTCATTGCACATGCTCAACTCAAGACTTAATCACAGACTCTTCAATCAGCTAATTACACGAATTCAATATTAAACCTCAATCACACCAAATCTGTCACGCCCCGCCTTGGGGGGTATGACTGGCACCTAGTGCCCTAGTAGGACCTAGACTGCTAGTTGGTGAGCCTAAGAACATCTGGTGCCTGGCTGACTCCAGTTCAGATTCATGAAATCAACGGGCTATATAATGGTTGTAAATACAGCCTCCGGCCGACTAGGCCTATAGCCACCTATATGAAACTTCAGCTAACCAGAAACATACTTACAAGGGGGAAACCTATGTGAGCCGACAAGGCCACCATGCTGTCTAGTTATTTGTAACTCAACAATAGAATATAGAATAAAGACGTGACCGGCATGGTCACCACTACTATCAAACTAAGGCCTTACACGGCCAACATAAACTGAAATGCTAAACAGCTATAACAAACTGCACGGCCTCACACGACCGGCTCAACTGACCACAGGGAAATATATATAGACTGCAAGCCTCTAGGAATACTGATAAGATGGTCGGGACAGGGCCCCGACCTACCCATACTGTATAACAAAGGGAAATGATATAAACCTCTGAAATATCAAGCTCTGGATGACAGGAGCTGATGACTCTGCGCTGGCTAGGATCACGAGGGATCGCCTCCTTGTCTATGAGTACCTGCAGGCAAGTAATGCAGCGCCCCACCGGGCATCAGTACCGCTGGTACTGAGTATGCAAAGCAACTGAAACAATACAACTGAATACAATAACATAACTAGAAATTCTGAATAGCAGGGAAATACTGAATCTGTAAGGACTGATATGAACTGAATCAGACTTCCTGTGCTGCAATAGGGCAGGAGCGTACCTGTAAACGCGGTGGCCTGCTGTCTATCAACTAACATATAACATATAAATATATATATATATATATATATATATATATATATATATATATATATTTAGCAAACAAGAGCCGATACCAACCCCCATAAGACGGACGGCGCCAAACAAGCAAACAATCTATATACCCCTACCTGGGTCAAAACCAGCCAAAAATAAGTCACTCCACTCATCTGCTCACTCGGAGCTCCTCTACCGGCCCCCTAGGTCTCCGGCTCGGGCCATAGCCTCCGATATAAATAACTGTGTCTGAGTCCGGAGGACTCCTGTGCAGACAGTAACAGATAGGGTCTGGTTCCCTGGACACAACTCAACAGGGCTATCTGAAACCGGAGCTGCACCTGTAATAAGATCTGTAACTGTAACTGTATCTGTATCTATTCCCTGGGCGCTTGCGCACAACAGGGCTATCTGTACTGTAATGCTGATCAGCCTGATATGGGGAAAGCTTCATCCCATCTTCGTCCAAACTGGGGACAGCATGCCACTCCTTGGAGTGACGTAAACCCACCCGCTCAGTGGGCGACATGATTACCAACCCAGGGGCGGCGAGGAAGCTCAAAAGGGTGCCCTCACACCACAACAAGTCTCAATAAGCAAATAGCACATATAAATAGCAAGCATGTATAACTGAAAAAGACTATCTGAAATTTGATTTCTTATTCTGATCTCTTTTTGTATTATACTAATTCTTTACTGACTATACTGATTCTGAAATCTTTATTTAACTGTTTGGCTAATCTGTAGCCGGGATACTATCAGTCTGAATGGCTAATCTTTAGCCATAAAAATGTCTGTCTATCTGATTTTACTTTACTAACTTTATTCTGAAAATCTGTATCTTTTTATTCTACAACATGCTTGCTAATCATACAATAGGCAATACTGAATCTGGAATGCTAACTCTCCCTTTGGCGCATGCTTTACTGTCTTTCGGACTGAATACGATACGACAACACAACTCATAATCTATTAGACTTACTAAATTCTCAACATTCAACTCTAGGAGTTTCAAATATGGAGTTTACTATGATTTACCATGCTAAGGCTTACTAACTTGCCGAAGAACAACTTCACATACCTTAGCCTCGAGTTATCCGACTGTCGGATGGGGCTCGGTCAGTACTCCAGCTAATTCTCCCAACTATATTCATATACACGTTAATTAGTGTTAAATATAACTTTATTCTGAAAGAAAACATCACTTTCGATATAATTGTAGCCTAAACTTAGGCTTATCGACTGACGGTCGAAAACTTGCTATTTTTCAAAAGTCCAGAAGGGAGAAGTATTCACTTTACGGCTAGGAGCACATAGACACTAGTTTGGAGAAATTCCACTTACCTTAGCCCGGTAGCACGACGATTTGTTGGCCTAATTCCGCGAAACTAAATCCGTAGGAATGCTCCCTCCTGCTAAATGCTTCAGTATCTGGAGTTAATTTAGATTTGGGCTACGTTTGGCAGCATAATTGGACGATAATATGTTAACCCTCTTCGTTCCTCTCTATTTTCTATGTTTTCTGGAATTTATCAAATGTGTTTAATGAAAATAAACCGAAGTGGCGCTTTATATACTTGGGCCTGGACAGGCCCAACGTGTCACGGAGCCAACACGGAGGCTCCACCTCCGTGACATGTTGCCATCGCGGAGGGGCTCTGCCCCAGCTCCTTCCGTGACGGTTCGACAGGTTTCTCATCTGGTCGTTTCCTGGGCCTTTCTCTAGCACGTTTGGCTTTCAAGTATGCTTAACCAATGCGCAAATAGGCCATCTAGGTGCCGGGAATCTTACGGGGTATAACATTCTCCCCCCCTTAGGAACATTCGTCCTCGAATGTAAACTTCTATCTAGAGGACTTCTCAACTTACTCAACTTGTTTCTAAGAAATTTTCGGCAGAGTTTCCCCTGTAATACGGATTATCCCAAAAACCTGAAATGCAGAAAAGTCCAATACAGGTACTGCACACAATACTTTAAGATTCACTTGATAGCTAAATATCCATCTTTCTCATTTATACATATACAACCATAAGGTACTGCATAAGTGATAATACAGACATACCCATCGCCTGACTAGGCCTGGAATAAGTGAGGATATCTAATCTTCATATCTTCCTCAGCCTCCCACGTCATCTCCTCTCGGTTCTTGTTACGCCACAATACCTTGACAGATGCAATATCCTTAGTTCTCAATCTATGAATCTGTCTGTCTAAGATGGCTACTGGAACCTCTTCATAGGCCAGCTCCTCCATAACCTCTATATCCTGGACTGGGACTACTCTGGATGGGTCTCCTATGCATTTCGTCACCATAGATACATGAAAGACCGGATGAACGGATTCCAATTCTGGAGGCAAGTTCAACTCATATGCTACTTGGCCTATCTTTCGACGAATCTTATAAGGCCCAACAAACCTCGGACTGAGCTTACCTTTCTTGACGAATCTCATCACCCCTTTCATCGGAGATACTTTCAGAAATACCCAGTCACTCACATCAAACTCCAGGTCTCTATGCCGCACATCTGCATATGATTTCTGGCGGCTCTGTGCAGTCAGTAAACGTTCTCTGATAAGCTTTATCTTTTCCTCTGACTGTTGAATAATGTCTGGCCCAATTAACGCCGATTCCCCTACTTCAAACCAGCCAACCAGCGATCTGCACTTCTGCCCATATAATGCCTCAAAGGGCGCCATCTGTATAGCTGAGTGATAGCTATTATTATAAGCAAACTCGATTAGGGGCAAATGCTCATCCCAGCTACCACCAAAATCTAACAGACACGCTCATAACATATCTTCGAGCGTCTGAATTATGCGTTCAGCCTGTCCATCTGTCTGAGGGTGGAATGCGGTGCTCAAATTAATCTGCATTCCTAGACCTCTCTGAAATGACTGCCAAAATCTAGCCGTAAACTGTGCTCCTCTGTCTGAAATAATAGATACCGGCACTCCATGTAATCTAACTATTTCTCAGATATACAACTCCGCATAATCTTTGACCGAGAAGGTAGTTCTTACTGGCAGGAAATGAGCTGATTTTGTCAATCTGTCAACTATCACCCATATAGAATCATTTTTGTGTCTGGTACGAGGTAATCCTGCCACAAAATTATTTACTGCTTCCCATTTCCAGAGAGGCACAACTATGTCCTAAGTCAACCCGCCTGGTTTCTGATGTTCTGCTTTCACCTGTTGGCAGTTAGGACACTGGGCTACAAATTCAGCAATTTCTCTTTTCATACCTGGCCACCAGTAGTTTTCTTTGATATCATGGTACATTTTTGTCGCGCCAGGGTGGAGAGAATAGCGTGTGCAATGTACCTCGTTCATAATCTGCTGGCGGAGCCCTGAAACATCTGGAACACATAGGCGGCCTTTACAGCGTAGCACTCCATCCTCAGTTATCTGAAAATATGGCGCTTTACCCTGCTGGATTCTTTCTTTGAGCTGGATCAGGTCAGGATCCTCATATTGCCGTTCTTTCACTTCCATAACTAATGATGACACAGCGGTGTTCTGAATTACCGCTCAGTTGTCCTCTGTGTCTGCTATACGAACGGCTAGGCTGGCTAATTGATGTATCTCCCTGACCAACTCCTGCTTCTCGGGCTGCAAATGCGCCAAACTTCCCGTTGATTTACGACTGAGAGCATCTTCTACTACATTGGCTTTTCCCGGATGATACAGAATGTCCACGTCATAATCATTTAGCAATTCTAACCAGCGACACTGTCGCAGGTTCAACTCCCTCTGAGTGAAGATATACTGTAGGCTCTTGTGATCTGTAAAAATATCAACATGGATGCCATATAAGTAATGTCTCCACATTTTCAAGGCGTGGATCAATGCGGCTAACTCCAGGTCGTGGGTAGGATAATTCTTTTCGTGTTTCCTCAGCTGTCTGGAAGCATACGCAATCACCTTACCATGCTGCATCAACACACAACCCAACCCAACGCCTGATGCGTCGCAATACACTGAATATCCTTCTGTACCTTCCGGCAATGCTAACACTGGGGCAGAGGTTAATCTGTCTTTTAACTCCTGGAAGCTCTGCTCACATGCCTCTGTCCACTGAAACTTCGCTTCTTTCTGTGTCAGTTTGGTCAGAGGTGCCGCTATGGTAGGGAATCCCTCAACAAACCTCCTGTAATATCCTGCTAATCCCTGAAAACTGCGGACTTCGGTCGGAGTGGTAGGCCTAGGCCATGATTTGACTGCTTCTATCTTCTGCATGTCAACCTGTATACCAACATCCGACACAATATGCCCTAAAAAGGCTACTGAATTAAGCCAGAATTCGCACTTGGAGAACTTAGCATATAACTGGTGGTTCCTGAGAATCTGGAGCACTGGCCCTAAATGAGTCCGGTGATCTGCTTCGGAGCGAGAATACACCAGAATATCATCAATAAACACGATCACGAATAGGTCCAGGTACGGTCTGAAAATACTATTCATCAGGTCCATGAATACTGCTAGGGCATTCGTTAACCCAAAGGACATAACTAGAAATTCAAAGTGTCCATTAGTTAACACTCTTCGTTCCTCCCTGTTTTCTACGTTTTCTGGAATTTATCAAATGTGTTTAATGAAAATAAATCGAAGTGGGGCATTATATACTTGGGCTTGGATAGGCCCAACGTGTCACGGAGCCAACGCGGAGGCTCCACCTCCGTGACACGTTGCCATCGCGGAGGGGCTTTGCCCCGGCTCCTTCCGTGACGGTTCAACAGGTTTCTCGTTCGGTCTTTTCCCGGGCCTTTCTCTAGCACGTTTGGCTTTCAAGTATGCTTAACCAACGCGCAAATAGGCCATCTAGGTGCCGGGAATCTTACGGGGTATAACAGAATCAAACTCTATGGCCTAGGTATCTCAACATGTTTCAATTTGCATGCTTTCATACGAATCATCTTTGCATCTCAATATCAAGTACAACATACAACAGGAATTCCGAACCATGGAGTAGCGACATGTTTGGGAAACAAACAAAAGAAAGAAAATAAAAGAAAAGAAAAACAACTCCTATCGACTACATTTCCCTTAAGACGGTCGTCATCCATCCATCATAGGGAACGGTCACTATTTATGACTTCGGTTCAATGGGACTATTCTCGGTAAAAGCACCGAAAACAAAGGCCGAGAAACCCAATCATAAAAAATTCAACAAAATTTTATTTTTAAAAATATCGATAATTTCGATAGAAAACAAAAATATTTACACCACCAGCTAACAACAACTCAACACAGCACACAACAGCTTAACATTCATTACACACCGAATTACAATACAAAACATACGCACAAAATCACAGGGTCACAATTTTTTTTCACAGGCACAACAACACAAGACATAAAAAACAAAAACCACAACGAAACATACAATACCTAACTACTCCCACCCCACACTTAGATCGAACACTGTCCCCAGTGTTTATCAAATTCAACATAGTACAGAAGTAGGTGGTGAAACTCCCTGATCAATCGAAGTATTCAACTCCTTCTTCAGGTGCCGTTGCCTCGTCCCCATATCTAAATCGCCCCCACTGTCCTCATCTGAATCAACATCTGAGTGATCGAAACGTGTCTCCTCATCAGTGGGGACATCATCATCAACAGGCTCCACAAAAGCAGGCCCACTCGGTATAGAGCCCTGGCATTTTCGCCAAAGGGGTAATCTAGCTCGAGTTGCCATAGCTCATCTTCTGTTGCCGGCCTCCTGCCTATGCACAATTGCAGCATCTACATCCCGTACATGCAGGCCATATACTGATCATCCCGAGCATGTCGCTCGGCTAGTGTGAGAACTGGCCAGTGAGTGGTGTCGGGTGCCTTGGTTTTGGTGACGTCCAAAGCACGCCTATCCATTTGCGGGATGTAGTCTAGGGCCTCCTCCTTGATGTCAAGGCCCCTCAGAAATGTGGTCAGCAACCCACCAAACCCGTACCTGTGCCCTTGATGCAAACGGGCTTTGTTCATGGAGGAGATGATCACCGCCCCAACATTAATCTTCAGCCCTTTCATCAGGGCATAAACCAAGCACACATGATCCCGGGTAACATCTGTCATGTGCACCCCCAGGATCAGGCAGGAACACACTATTTTGAGCCAAATCCTGGCTTCCCTGTTCATTTGAGAGTAAGGCAGCGTCTGATGGTAGCGCCTCTCCTTGTGCCTGCTCCATCGTGTTGTCGAACGGGCTCCACACAGAGTGCGTCTGATATCCGCATAGGGTGGAGTTATGTTCAGCTGCCGGAGTACATGGGCGTCTGTGTCCCGTGCCCCCAATATGGCATTCAGGTGATGGGGCTCAAAGGTGAAAACCTTCTCCCTTATCTTGACGGTGTGACTGCGGAGTGTCGGTTTCCAGTTTGCAGAGAACTCCCGAATTAAATGGAGATTGCACTCCTTGATCTCTTTGAAGATGAAGTTCAGCCCGACATCGTCAATCCTATGTACTATTCTGGGGAATTCCTGTGCAAGTGGCTCCCTTGCAATGTGCTCCTCAGGGAATTATTTGGTCTCCTTGTGCTTTGCATACCATTTCTTCCCTTCGTCCGTCACCCATTAGGTTCCGTATTGACGGCGTTGGCCGCGTGGAACAGCTGGTGCTGCTGGGACTGCCGTTCCCAGTCTAATCCTTTTTCTCCCGGCACTTGATGTATATGGCCCCTTTCCTTTGTCTTTCCTGCTTGACATCGTTCCTGTCAAATCACACAGACAGTCCTAATGTTATTCAAGTCAAAAATTTTCTTCGATTAAGGTTGGGTTGCATTAGGCCACCCCACACTTAATCTTTAGCCACAATGAAAACAATTCGACAAAACAATCATTCTTTTCCAATTTTTATCAATCAACATGCCTCGTGCATTCAGATAAGTCGAGGGAATAATGACTAAGTACTACTCAGACTTCGTAAAACTAATTACAATTTCACCATCGATTTCTTTACATCACATAGCACTTAGCTCAAAATTTTTCTCAACAATAACAACCTATGCAATTCACCAATTTCATTTTCCCGAAAATTCCCTTGTTTATTTAGCATATTCATCCATATTCACAACATCATTTACATTACCTAACATGCACAACCCAATCATTTTCAAATTTTCAACCAAATTTAGTTTCTTCCTATTCAAATTCCAACCCTAGCTACCAATTTCGCACAAATTCAATCAAACATGTGTTTATCAAGTTCATATAATCATAGCGATACTACGAACATCAATCAACAATAACTTAAATGAATTCATGCTCAATTTACACTTAGGGCAAGCTTTAGTCACCTTACATGCTCAAAAATTGAAAATTTCGGCAAAAATTGAGGTTAAGTTCAAGAACATACCTTTAATTCGATGAACTTGAAGAAAAGTTGAAGAAAATTTGATCCTAGGTCCGTGTTACGTTGGGGAAGGGGGGATTTTAGGGTGTTTGTCGCGGAGGGGAGTGAGAAATGGGAAAAATGAGGTGTTTTCGGGGTTAAAAAGAAGATTTTTTGCGTGGGTCACCTGGCAACCCGGTGTGACCCGTCGCGAATAACACTTCAACGTGTTACGGAGGGTAACGCGGAGGCCCTCCTCCATGACACGGAGCCATCGCGCAGTCTCACTGTTTTTCCACTTTTTAATTTTTTTCTCAGCTCAATTTTTTTCCTTTGCGATCCTTTGCATTTTTGCCCTCCGTTACCCTTGAAAATCATCTCACAACAAGAAATTGGTTAGAATTTATAGGTTTCAAACATGAATGAAATTTTTTTGTTTTTTTTTGTTTTTTTTTTGTTTTTATTTTTATTTTTATTTTTATTTTTATTTTCTTTTCTTTTTTTCTTTTTAACTAATTCTACTCATCTATTACAATAATTTCACGGGTTGCCTCCCGTGCAGCGCCTGGTTTACCATCGCGACTCGACGTTATTAAAGCTCAATCATCCACTAGAGTGACGGACGTTTTCTCTTGAATAACATCCTCACCCCAATAATGCTTACACTGCTGCCCATTAACCAAGAACGTGGCACTTCGATCTTCTTGCCACAACTCCACTGCCCCGTGCGGGGTCATTCTCACTACCTCAAATGGCCCTGACCATTTGGACCACAATTTCCCTGGAAACAACCTCAATCTTGAATTGAAAAGCAACACTTTCTTCCCCTGCTCGAAAATACGATGCACCATATGCTTATCGTGCCACCTCTTTGTAGCCCTTTGCACTTTTATAAGCATGCCAACGGAACTCATCAAGTTTGCTGAGTTGCATCAGCCTCTTCTTGCTCGCTAGCTCTAGGTCCATATTCAATTTCCATACGACCCAAAAAGCTCGGTGTTCTAGCTCCATCGGCAGATGACATGCTTTTCCATAGACCAATCGGTATGGAGAAGTCCCAATTGTTGTCTTGTAAGCAGTTCTACATGCCCACAACGCATCGTCGAGTTTTCTTGACCAATCACTACATTGTGCATTCACTGTTTTCTGGAGAATCTGCTTTACTTCTCTGTTCGACACCTCTACTTGCCCACTAGTTTGGGGATGATATGCTGTTGCCATCTTGTGGAGCACCCCATACTTAGTCAGCAACTTTTTGAAACTTGCATTGTCAAAATGAGCCCCTCCATCACTGATAATGGCTCGGGGTGTCCCAAACCTGGTGAAAATGTGTTTCTTCACAAATTTTGTTACCACCTTGTTGTCATTCCTGGGGCAAGCTAGTGCTTCAACCCACTTTGATACATAATCAACGGCCACCAAGATGTAACAATTACCAAATGACGGTGGGAACGGGCCCATGAAATCAATACCCCATACATCAAAGATCACCACTTCTAGTATATGCTGCATCAGCATCTCTTGCCTCCTACCAATTGTGCCTGTCCTTTGACATCTATCACACATTTTGACGTATGCCATCGAGTCTCTGTACAGTGTAGGCCAAATGAAACCTGACTGTAGCACTTTGTGCGCTGTCTGCTCTCCTCCGTGGTGCCCTCCATACAATGAAGAGTGACAGCTCCTCAAAACTTCTGCAATCTGGCTCTCCGAGATGCATCTTCTCATAACCTGATTCGGTCCCTGTTTAAACAAGTAAGGCTCATCCCAAATAAAATACCTGCAATCGTGCTTCAATTTTTTTCGATTTGAGAGGCGCCAGGCCATTGGCGACTTGAGAGGCGCCAGGCAGCTTGGCGCTTTGAGAGGCGCGGGGCGCCCCCCTGGCCACTGACCTAAAGTATATATATAACTCCTTAGTTAAATTGCAACTCTTTTGCAAATTTCCTCCTGGTTAGAACTAAAGAAGAATGCAATTTTCTATCAACTTTCACCCGATTACGCTGCGAAA
Source organism: Datura wrightii (assembly GCA_035772735.1). Lineage (NCBI taxonomy): Eukaryota > Viridiplantae > Streptophyta > Magnoliopsida > Solanales > Solanaceae > Datura > Datura wrightii. Next base: position 32,440,891 of record JASDFA010000006.1, read on the forward strand.
CGCCACCCGAATTCAAATTAACTTCGGGAATTGAATTTTAAGGCTACAGGGAGCATTTCTACGGAGTTATTTTCACAAAATTCGCCTGGCAAATCGTAGTCTCGCCGAGCTCGAGTCGTTAGAATTGCTCCAAACTAATTTCTATATGATCACAGGCTTCAAGTAAGTATTTCTTCCTTCTGGATGTTTGAGAAAGTACGATTTTTTAATCGTGTTCCGTTAAGTTGAAAATAGTTAATATTTACATATAAAGTTTTCCTTTTCACCGAATTTAGTATTAAAACCAGCCCTATTCTCCCAGTAACACGCTTTCAGTTGGGAAGAGCGGTTAAATACGAGTTGGAACTTGCCAACTAATCAAAAATCGGCGATTGAGGTATGTTAAGGCAGTTTCTTTCAGCAAGTTAGTTCCTATAGCATTATAATTCAGTTTAAACCCCAGTAAGACAATCATAAGTACGTTAATCACAAATGGTTGCTGTTATTAGCTGAGACCAGTATTTTGCGTTAGTTGGGATTTGATTTGCCTACATAGCCCTCCATGACCAACCCCAGGGTTACTAGCTGTATCGACGCCCGCTAGGGGTGAGATGACGTCGCTTCAGAAAGAGCGGCATGCCGTCCGCGAGGGACGAAGATGGGGTCCCAGGTCCTCATACGGTCCATTCGATGGATGGATCATTATATATATGCTGTATCGGCACCACACCCCCGACGAGCCTAGTGCCCGGGGTGCAAATATCAGGATTCCACTAGACTCAGACACAGCTACAGTCAGGGGTCGAGCAGGCTCAGTTGCAGACCCATGGGACTGGTATGACGATTATAGTTACTAGTTGACCCATTATGAACTTGTTAGGGGTATATAGATTCAAGTGTACTCACCATGGCTTATGGGGACCCCAGATGGGTTGTTTTGTGTTGGTTGTACCTTTTGGCTTATGAGGGTTAGGTAAGGTTCTTATTTTCTTTAGTTATTGATAGACTAGATAATAGAGAATCCAACTACCCAGGTATGACTCTTATCCCTTTTCTTTCAGTCATTTTCAGTTCTATCTTTTATATTCATTCATTTATAGTTATTGCCTTACATACTCGGTACATGTTGTACTGACGCCCTTTTGAGGCGCTGCATTACTTGCCTGCAGGTACAGATAGACGAGGAGAAAATCCCTCTTAGCCTCCATAATTAGCAAACGATTCGGCTCCTTTCTTTCGGAGCTTGTAGATAAAAGGTTGTTCTTTTGATTGTACAGTTTATGGGTAGGTCGGGGCCCTATCCCGACCATTATAATACTTCTAGAGGCTTACAGATTGTTTCTATTTCCTTGTGGTTAGCTTTTGTTGGCCGCATGGGGCCTTATTTAGCTAATAGTTAGCGGCCTAGTCGACTATAGCTTAGTTTAGCACCGGATTTAAGTTTCAGTCATAACTAGACATCATGATGGCCTTGTCGGCCTGCATAGGACCCCCTGTTGCTATATGTTCTAGTTAGTTCTTTTCTTGTGACAGGTGGCTATAAGGCTTTGTCGGCCGAGGGCTATGTTTACAGCCGAGATATAGCCCGTTATTTTCTTGATTTCAGAGTTAGTATTAGCCTTGCACCAGGAGTACTTAGACTCAGTCAGCTCAATGAGATCCCAGTAGGGCACCACGTGCCAGTCATGCCTCCCAAGGCGGGGCGTGACAAACTTCGTATCAGAGCAGGTCGTATTCCATGGAGTCTGCAAGCCATGCTAAGTAGAGTCTTGTCTATGGATGTGTTGTGCACCACATTCTATAGGCAGGAGGCTGCGAAGCATGATAGGATGGTTACTCTTTCTTCTTATCTAGTCATGATATAAAGTTGTATAGTATAGGGTTGCATCCCTAAGCTTACCATATTCTTTTATTTACAGAGAAATGGCAGACCGGCGACACCCTATGACTAGTAGGAGATTGGATGTTGCAGCAGGAGAGGGCACTAACAGGGTGCCGCAGTCAGAGACAGCCCGATCTGAGGGTGACGGGAGGTTTCATCTCGATCTCCCCAGCATTCTCCACTACACCAGGAGCCGCTTGGAGTGGCAAATGTGTCGGCCCCCCCTCCAGTAGTACCTATACTAATACCGTCCAATCAGGAGGTTAGGAGTGTTATTGTTATGTTAGCCCAGATGATGGTCACATAGCTTCAGCCCGTGGTGCCGGTAGTTGCAGAATATTCAGGAGGGCCTGGTAGCTCGATGGTCCAAGAATTCCTTGCATTGAGTCCCCCCTAATTCACAAGGACAAATCGAGATGAGGACCCTCAGGATTTCTTGGACCAGTTGCAGTGAAATTTTAGGGTAATGCATGCCACCTCTACAGAATCAGTGGAGTTAGCAGTGTTTCGATTGCGGGACATTGCAGTACTATGGTACGAGAGCTGGGAAAGGTCCCGATGCAGAGATGTTCCCCCTCCAACTTGGCCCAGTTTCTCAGAGGCCTACTTAGATCATTATTTTCCACGAGAGATCCTCGAGGATAAGGTAGATCAACTTTTGCATTTGGAGCAGGGTTCAATGAATGGTCAAGAATATGCTATGAGATTTGATTCCTTGGCCCGGTATGCATCGGCCTTTGTAGATACTATGCCACCTAGGGTGCACCGGTTTATCGTGGGGCTGAATCCAGAATATGTGGGGACCTGTATCACAACTACCTTGCGAGAGGACATTGATATTGCTCCTATTCAGGAATTTGCCCATAGTATCGAGAGGATTAGGAAACGGCAGCGAGGGATGGAAAGGGCAAGTCAGGAGCAGTGCCGCAGGACTAGACCCAGTCATATGCAGACAGAGTACCAGGGTCGACCCAGACCACGATTATCAGACAGGCCACCCAGACCCCCACCTCCGCAACAGTAGCAGGGGAGAAAGTTTGGTCATCGGGGACAGCCAGGGCCCGACAAGAGTTCACGGTCAATAGGATCACAACAGCAAAGGGGGTCGGAGCAGAGAAGATTTACTGTACCACTTTGCCCTATTTACAGCCGACGTCATTCTGGGGCATGTAGGTATGGTTCTACGTCATGTTATGCATGTGGACAAGAGGGTCATCAGATGAGGGACTGTCCGGCCTGAGGTCAGGGCGATCTGGATAGACAGGATAGATCTTTAGTGGGGTCACGTTTGCCAGCCCCTCCAGTAGGGTGCAGGCCCTCAACTCCAGCCGGCAGAGGCCGAGGCAGATCAGGGGCCTCCAGTTCAGGTACCGGTCTAGATTGCACATATTCTTTATCGGGGCGACAAGAGTCAGAGTCGTCGCCGAATATTGTGACAGGTATGCTGGACATTTTCTCTCATTTCGTGTATGCTTTGATAGACCCAGGCTCCACTTTATCGTATGTTACACTGTTAGTGTCTCAAAAGTTCAGTATCATGCCGGAATTACTTCGGCGACCCTCTTCAGTGTCTTCCCCCGTCAGTGATTCTATTATAGCTAAGAGGGTCTACCAAGGATGAACGGTAAAGGTCGTTGGTCGCTAGACTTTAGCAGATTTAGTAGAATTAGAGATGATTGATTTTGATGCAATTATGGGTATGGATTGGCTAACTCCATGTTATGCCAATCTACAATGCTGGACTAAGACTGTCCGATTCCACTTTCCTGGGGAGGCAGTACGGGAGTGGAAAGGTAGTGCGGCTACGCCGAAAGGTAGGTTTATTTCCTATCTTCGAGCGAGAAAATTGATAGCAAAGGGATGTATTTATCATATTGCCAGGGTTCAGTATGTCCAAGCAGAATCTTCAACTCTTCATTCTATTCTAGTGGTCAATGAATTCCCAGATGTATTCCGAACTTCCTGGTATTCCCCCCAAAATGGGAAATCGACTTTGCGATTGACTTATTACTAGTTACATAGCCTATATCTATTCCTCCGCACCGGATGGCTCCTGCTGAGATCAGAGAATTAAAGGAGCAGTTGAAAGATTTGCTGGATAAGGGCTTTATCAGGCCGAGTACTTCACCGTGGGGTGTATCAGTTCTGTTTGTGAGAAAGAAGGATTGCTCCCTCTCTATGTGTATAGATTATTGGCAACTGAATAAAGTCACTATCAAGAATAAGTATTCACTTTCCAGAATAGATGGTTTGTTCGACCAGTTACAAGGGGCGAAGTGTTTCTCTAAGATTGAATTAAGATCGGGGTACCATCAGAATCGAGTTTGGGAGAGAGATATTCCAAAAACCACTTTCAGGACCAGATATGGCCACTTTGAATTTCTAGTCATGTCCTTCGGGTTGACGAATGCTCCAGCAGTGTTCATGGACTTGATGAACAGTATTTTCATTTGGACCTTTTTGTGATAGTATTTATTGATGATATTCTGGTGTATTCCCGCTCATAAGAAAAACATCGGGATCATTTATGAACATTGCACCAGATTCTTAGAGATTGTCAGTTATATGCAAAATTTTCCAAGTGTGAGTTTTGGCTAAATTCAGTGGCCTTTATGGGTCATGTTTTGTCAGAAGCTAGTATCCAAGTAGATTGAGGTGGTAAAAACATGGCCTAGGCTGACAACTCCAATCGAGGTACGTAGTTTCTTGGGATTAGTCGGTTATTACAGGAGGTTTGTAGAAGGGTTTTCTACTCTGTCAGCGCCTTTGACCAAGTTAACTCAGAAAGCAGCCAACTTTCACTAGACCAAAGCATGTGAACAGAGTTTCCAGGAGCTAAAAAATAAGACTGACATCAGCACCGTATTAGCTTTGCCATATGGGTCAGGAGGGTATGCAGTGTATTGTGATGCTTTGCGTGTCGAATTAGGATGTGTTCTGATGCAGCATGGTAAGGTAAACATGAAAAGAACTACCCCTCCCATGACCTAGAATTAGCCGCATTCATCCATGGCTTAAAAATATGGAGGCACTATCTGTACGACGTTCATGTAGATATTTTCATAGGCCACAAGAGCCCCCAGTATATCTTCACACAAAAAGAGTTGAATCTGCGGCTACGCCGCTGGTTAGAATTATTGAAAGACTACGATATGATGTAAATATTTCATATCATCCAGGAAAATCTAATGTTGTAGCAGAAGCTCTTATTCGCAAATCCATGGGAGGTCTGGTATATCTGAAACCTAAATAGAGGGAACTAGCTCGAGAATTGCATCAGTTAGCCAATTTGGCCATTCGTATAGTAGATTCAGGAGACAGTGGGGCAGTGATCCAGAATACTGCAGTGTAGAAGCGAACGAACGGCAGTATGAAGATCCTAACCTAGTTCAACTCAGGAGTAAAGCTCAGCGAAGGGAAGTAACATATTTCATGGTAACTGGAGATGGAGTTTTGAGGTATAAGGCTGCCTCTGTGTTCCGGATGTGGCAGGACTTTGCCAGCAAATTATGGGTGAGGTGCATTATTCCCATTACTCTCTCCATCCGGGTTCAAAAAAAATGTATCATGACATAGAAGAGAATTACTGGTGGTCGGGAATGAAAAAGGGATAGCAGAATTTGTAGCTCAATGTTCCAATTCCCAACAGGTGAAACTTGAACACCAAAAACTCAGTGGATTGACACAAGAAATAGCGGTGCCTATGTGGAAATGGGAGGAGATTAATATAGACTTTGTGACAGAGTTACCCCGTACTAGGCATAAATTTGATTCTATCTGGGTCATCGTTGACAGGTTGACGAAGTCAGCTCATTTTCTTCCAGTAAGGGCTACCTTCTCAGCCGAAGACTATGCTGAACTGTATATCAGAGAAATAGTCTGATTGCACGGAGTCCCAGTGTCCATTATTTCTGACAGAGGAACATAATTCAGAGCTAGGTTCTGACAGTCTTTTCAGAGAGGTCTGGGAACACAAGTTAACCTGAGTACAACCTTCCATCCTCAAGCAGACAGGCAGACATAACATACAACTCAAACGCTCGAGGATATATTATGGGCGTGTGTGCTAGATTTTGGGGGAAGCTGGGATGAAAAATTACTGCTTATTGAGTTTTGCCTACAATAACAGTTATCACTCAGCAATCCAGATGGCACCTTACGAAGCCTTATATGGGTGGAAGTGTAGATCTCAAGTTGGTTGGTTCGAAGTGGGAGAATCGGAGTTAATTAGACCAGACATGATTCATCAGTCAGAGGAGAAAGTGTAGCTCATCAGAGAACGCCTATTGGAAGCTCAAAGTTGTCAGAAAACTTACATAGATGTACGACGTAGGAACTTGGAGTTCAATGTAAATGACTGGGTGTTTCTGAAAGTATCGCCAATGAAGGGAGTAATGAGGTTTGGCAAAAAGGGTAAACTCAGCCCAATGTTTATTGGGTCATATCAAATACTTCGAAGAATATGAAAGGTGGCCTACGAGCTAGATTTTCCTTCACAATTGAAATCCATTCACCCAGTCTTTCATGTGTCAATGCTATGGAAGTGCGTAACGGATCCGTATCGAGTTGTGCTAGTTGAGGATGTCCAAGTCACCGAGGAATTAACCTATGAAGAGGTTCCAGTAGCTATAGTGGATCGACAGGTTCGTAGGTTAAGAATGAAGGATGTTGCCTCTGTCAAAGTACTGTAGAGAAACAAGAATAGGGAAGAGATGACTTGGGAGGCTGAGGACGACATGAAATCCAGATACCCTCATTTGTTCTAGACTTAGTCAAGATTATGTAGTTAGGGTAAGTTATTGATTCAGTTGTTGTTTCATGATTTGTGATATATATATTGCTCAGATGAATCCAACCTCATTATGAAATAGTTGTTATAGTGTTATATAAAGTGCCTGTATTGGACTTTTCTGCGTTTCAGGGTTTTCAGATAGCCCATATTACAGGGGAAACTCTACCAAAATTTTTCCAAAATAATAGTCCTAAAAAGAGTTAAACTCTTATAAACTAAGTTAACATTCGAGGACGAATGTTCCTAAGGGGGGGGGGAGGATGTTACACCCCGTGAAAGCTAACGAATAGTGGGAGTACGTGTGAATTTGAAATAGATACAGAGAGTACGACGTGTGAAAAGAATCCTTGGATGTCGAATTGAGCGAGGCCAGGCCGCACAGGGCCAGCGTGATGCTCCAGCCGGCAGGATACCAGCCAGCGCAGCGTGCCAGGCCACTGGCGCTTTGAGAGGCGTGAGGCGCCGGGCACCTTGGCGCTTTGAGAGGTGTTGGGCGCCCCCTGGCCACTGCCCAAAAGTATATATATAGATCCTTAGTTAAATTGAAATTCATTTGCAAATTTCCTATCGACCAGAACTAAAGGAGAACGTAATTTTCTATCAACTTTCACCTGATTACGCTACAAAACGCCACCCAACTTAAAATTCATTTTGGGGATTGAAGTTTAAGGCTGCAGGGAGCATTTCTATGGAGTTATTTTCACAAAATTCACCTGGAAAATTGTATTCTCGTCGAGCCAGAGTCGTTTGAATTGCTCCAAACTAATTTCTATACGATCAAAGGCTTCAAGTAAGTATTTCTCCCTTCTGGACTTTAGAGAAATTACGAGTTTTTGACCGTGTCCCGTTAAGTTGAAATATAGTTAATAATTATATATAAAGTTTTCTTTTTCGCTGAATTTAGTATTAAAATCAGCCCTATTCTCCCAATAACATGCTTTCAGTTGGGAAGAGCGGTTAAATACGAATTGAAACTTGCCAGCTAATCGGAAATCGGCGATTGAGGTATGTTAAGGCAGTTTCCTTTGGAAAGTTAATTCCTATAGCATTATAATTCATTTTATACCCCGGTAAGACAAACAGAAGTACGTTAATCATAAATGGTTGTTGTTATTAGCTGAGACCAGTATCTTGCGTTAGTTGGGATTTGATTTTCCTACATAGCCCTCCATGACCAACCCCAGGGTTACTAGCTGTGTTGACGCCCGCAAGGGGCGAGATGACGTCGCTCCAGAAAGAGTGGCATGCCGTTCGTGAGGGACGAAGATGGGGTCCCAGGTCCTCATACGATCAATTACATGGCTGGACCATTATATATATGCCGTATCGGCACCACAGCCCCGACGAGCTTGGTGCCCGGGGTGCAAATATCAGGAGTCCACTGGACTCAGACACAGCTACAATCAGGGGTCGAGCGGGCTCAGTTGCAGACCCAGGGGATTGGTAGGACGGTTATAGTTACCAGCTGACCCATTATGACCTTGTTAGGGGTATATAGATTGAAGTGTACTCACCAGGGCTTAAGGGGACCCCAGGTGGGTTTTTTTTGTGTTGGTTGTACCTTTCAGCTTATGGGGGCTAGGTAAGATTCTTATTTTCTTTAGTTATTGATATACTAGATAATAGAGAACCCAACTACTCTGGTATGACTCCTATCCCTTTTCTTTTGGTCATTTTCATTTCTATCTTTTATATTCAATCATTTACAGTTATTGCTATATACTCGGTACATATTGTACTGACGCCCTTTTGGGGTGCTACATTACTTACCTGCAGGTACAGATAGACGAGGAGCAGATCCCTCTTAGCCTCCATAATTAGCAGACGAGTCGGCTCTTTTCTTCCGGAGTTTGTAGATAAAAGGTTGTTCTTTTGATTGTACATTTTATGGGTAGGTCGGGGCCCTATCCCGACCATCATAGTACTTCTAGAGGCTTGCAGAAATTTTCTATTTCCCTGTGCTTAGCTTTTGTTGGCCGCGTGGGGCCTTATTTAGCTGATAGTTAGTGGCCTGGTCTGATATAGCTTAGTTTAGCAACAGATTTAAGTTTCAGTCATAACTAGACATCATGGTGGCCTTGTCGGCCCGTACAGGACCCCCTGTTGCTATGTGTTCTAGTTAGCTGTTTTCTTGTGATAGGTGGCTATAAGGCCTTGTCGGCCGAGGGCTGTGTTTACAGCCGAGATATAGCCCATTATTTTCTTGATTCCAGAGTTAGTATTAGCCCTGCACCAGGAGTGCTTAGCTCAGTCATCTCAGTCAGATCCCAGTAGGGCACCAGGTGCTAGTCATGCCTCCCAAGGTGGGGCGTGACAGAAATCCCCAAAAAAGAAATGGCATAAGACAAAAAAATTGGAATAGTCCATGTCACAATAAGTGGACCCAGGCGCGCGTCCGCCACAGTGGGTTACCCTTTGTTATAGTGGAACGCTATAGTAGTAAATGGTCACGCGTTAATGGTTTAGGATTTTAAAAACATAGCCTCTAAAAAGGGCTTAATGAAATTCCCAAAAATAGAAAATAGACTTTTGAGAAAAAGAAGAATGGCTAGCCTCAAATCAATTGTATGTAGGTAAGCCTTCGGGCGTTGTTGTGAAATGTATTTTCCTGTGTTTAGAATTATAGAGTTAGTCTTTCTAAATTAAATCTTGGATGACATCTCATGCTTAGAGGATGCAATAATTAAATGGTTAATAGAATATGATTATTACATAACGTGAGTTGAAGCCCGTAAATTAGGGTAGTTAGACTTTTCGTAATGACCTATATGTGTTGCGGTTAATGCTGTATTATTTGGGTTGGTGAAATTTGTTCTGGTTGATGGTTGCACTATTGAAAAGTTAATTGTTGAATAAGCCTGACATGATGCTTCCTTCATTGTGGTGGGCATGATAGAGATGAGATACGAAATTTGGAAGAAATAATCCATGGGAGAGATTAGGAAGAAAAACTAGTCGTAGTACTGCCAAACAATACCGCTGCAGCGGGTATGGTACTATTGCAGCAAGACTGTTATTGTGGCAGTAATGTCGCTACAATGGATCCCAAACTAGAAAGTGGTCCAAGTTGTATTTCCTTATGATGTATTGATATAACTGAGATTATTACTATTTTGGTATGAAATTGGGTTCGAAACTACGCATTTGACTGTACTTGTGGATATGTTTACATGATTCCTATCATATGTGAATTATTATTTGTTGTGCTATGATGTGCATCCTAAGATTTAGGGGTGAGTTGGTATTTATTGAATGTGTGCATGAGATAATGTATGATACAAAAAAGTAAATCATTGATATGATGGTAAATGTGAGGTCTAGGGCCAAAGGAAAAGAGCTTGGATAAGCAGGATGGTACGATCAGACTTTAAATAAAGGTTGGAAACATAAGTGGCTCGTGCCTAAGGTGAGCATTCAATTAGGCGGTATGAGAGAGTACACAGACAGGCATGGCTAAAAGACCATGCGGCTGGGTGTAATATCCCAAAAACCCTAAGATCATACCAGGGAGTCAAAACGGAGAAAACAGGATTTTCTGCATCAGGTCAAAGGGCGAGTCATCCAGTGACCCATCAGGAACACCACGAGTCATTAAGTGACTCACAGGGAGGGGTCCGAACATGTTTGAAAATTTTAGATTTGGGATGACCATGACTCGTGGTCAGCCCCATTACTCGTTAGATCACTCGTGGTCAAAAGTGGTTTGAAGGATGAACGGAAGTAGACAGTGTTGGTAATGGATCATCACCATGAATCGACGGGTACACCACGAGTCTTGGTAACCCTCAGAAGGTTTTTGGTAGTAAAAGTTGTCACGCCCCGCCTTGGGGGGTATGACTGGCACCTGGTGCCCTACTAGGACCTGAACTACTAGGCTACTGAGCCAGAGCACATCTGGTGCCTGCCTGGCTCTAACTCAGATTTCTAGGAACAAAGGGCTATATAACGGCTGTAAACATAACCTCCAGCCAACTGGGCCTATAGCCACCTGTACCTGTACTAACAGCTAACCAGAAACATATCGATATAAGGGAGCCTATGCGGGCCGACAAGGCCACCATGCTGTCTAGTTATCTGTAACTCAACAATGGAATACTAAATAACTACGTGACCGGCAAGGTCACCACTATTGACTGGATAAGGCCTCACACGGCCAACATAACTGAAATGCTAAACAACTATAACAAACTGGACGGCCTCACACGACCGGCTCAACTGACCTTAGGAAAATATATACAAACTGCAAGCCTCTAAGAATACTGATAAGATGGTCGGGAAAGGGCCCCGGCCTACCCATGCTGTACAACAAAGAAAATGGATAAACCTCTAGCTATCTAGCTCCGGATGACTGGAGCTGATGACCTTGTGAGCTGACTGGAATCACGAGGTATCGACCCTCATCTGTGAGTACCTGCAGGCAAGTAATGTAGAGCCCGCAAGGGCGTCAGTACCGCTGGTACTGAGTATGTCAAACAACAGTTGAAAGATATCTGAAAACAACAATACAACGGAAGGAACTAAAATAGAAAGGAATAGACTAAACTGACTGAAAACATAAAGCTATGCTTATTCTCAACTATGCTGGAAAGAGTAGGAGTCATATCTGGAGATGCATCGCTCTACCGTCGATCTACTCGTATCAAATGTAACATGGTATAACACAAAATAACATAGCATGACACACACAAACCTTACCCGACCCCCATAAGCTGGGAGGTACAATCAACACGCAATCTACACCCTACCCAGGTCATCCCATCTCCTATAATAACTATAAGCATCCTGCCGATCCCCTGGGTATGCACTTGGGCACGCTGAGCCCCTGACTATAACTGTACCTGAGTCCGGAGGACTCCTGAATCAACACCCCGGGCGTACCCGCTCGACGGGGGTGCATAAGGGCCGACCAAGGCACAATATGGGGAAACTGGCATCCCATCTTCGTCCCCTGTGGGATGGCATGCCACTCCGTAGAGCGACGTATCCTCGTCCTCTGGCGAACGAGTCGATATAACTATTAACCCTGGGGCGGTCATGGATTCTAGGTAATCCAACCCCAAGACAATAAAGTGGTCTCAACTGATAATACAACCTGCATATACCACATGCTGAAGCTAGTGATGATAATGTATCTGTACATACCGTATGCTGAACTAGTGATAGTGATATGTATGTATTTATTACATGCTTAGATTGATAATGGTATATGTATATACAGTCTTTGTCATACTGTGCTGAGTCTAATGTTGAACAAGATATAGTTTTTCTGGTTGGAAATCATGCTGTATAACTGAGTTTTTATAGTAACAGGATCTACTATTTCTAACATGCTTTCTAAACCTCATTTTAATCTACCATCCTACTTCTGAGATATCTTACAGAAACTTATATCGCTTTACTAAGTTTCAACTGAATACGATAATATCCTAACATACTTTACTAAATCACATATTGGGCATGTTGTACAGTTCCTAACACTTTATATTAGAATTTATATAGTGCTAGCAAGTTTCATGCTATACATAACATGATGCTTCCAATATCGTACCAATATTCACAATAATCATAACACACGACTTCTGAACATTCTACTGGCCTTTAAACTATTTTACTATACCGAGACTACTAACTTGCCGAGGAAACTAGCTTTACGTACCTTCCCTTCTGATTTCCCGACTAACCGGTGTAGCTCGGTCAGTATTCCAGCTATTTCTCCCAACTGCATTCATATATACGTCAATCAGTACGAAATACAACTTTATTCTGAAGGACGACATCATTTTTGATATATTTATAGCCTAAACTTAGGCCTATCGAAAGACGGTCGAAAACTTGCTACTTTCCAGAAGCCCAGAAGGGAGAAGTATTCACTTCACAGCTAGGAACACATAGACACTAGTTTGGAGCAATTCTACTTACCTTAGTCCGGTAGCTCGACGATTCGTCGGCCGTATTTTGCGAAACAAAATCCGTAGGAATGCTCCCTGCTGCTATATACCTTGGTATCTGGAGTTAATTTAGATTTGGACTACGTTTGGCAGCCTAATCGAATGATAATATATAACCCTCTTCGTCTCTCCCACTATTTTCTACGAATTCTCTGGAAATTATAATGAGTTTAATGAAAATAAACCTAAGTGGGGCTTTATATACTTGGGGCCTGGACAGGCCCAACGTGTCACGGAGCCAACGCTGAGGCTCCACCTCCGTGACACGTTGCCATCGCGGAGGGGCTCTGCCTCGGCTCCTTCCGCAATGGTTCGACAGGCTATCTGTCCGATCCTTTCCCGGGCCTTTCTCTAGCACGTATGGCTTTCACATATGCTTGACCACCGTGCGAATAGGCCATCTAGGTGTTGGAAAACTCACGGGGTATAACATTCTCCCCCCCTTAAGAACATTCATCCTCGAATGAAAACTGCTATCTAGAGGACTTCTCAACTTACTTATTTAGAAAAATTCTGCTAGATACAATAGAGTCACCGACGGGCGTGGATACTGAAAAGGGTTGCTGCAATAATTCTGGTGCAATATTGAACTTTCGTGCCACAAATGGAGTAATGTAGGACAAAGTAGATCCTGGATCAATCAATACATAAGCAGGGTGTGAGTAGATAGTTAGCATACCTGTCACAACATCAGGTGATGCTTCTGAATCCTGCCTCCCTGGTAACGCATATGTGCGGCTTGGACTCGCACCTACACTGGAGGCCCCTGATCTGCCCCGACCTCTGCCTGCTGAAATTGAGGGTCTGCGCCCTACCGAGGATGCTGTAGCTCGTAACCCTGCGGATGCCCTATCTTGTCTATCCCGATCCTCCTGACCTCTGGCTGGGCAATCTCTCATCAAATGGCCCTCTTGGCCACATATATAACATCCGGTGGAGCCATACCTGCATGCTCCAGGATGGCGTCGGCTGCATATAGGGCAAAGTGGTAGGATATACCTACTCTGCTCCGCCCTCCTCTGTAATGGTGAATCTGCAATCTGCGAGCCTCTGCCGGTCTCTGACTGCCCCCTGCAGCTAAATCTACCCCTCTGCGGCTGTGGTGGAGGCGGGGGCCTGGGCGGCCTATCTAACAATCTTGGCCTAGGTCCTCCCCGAGCCTCCCTCTGTAACTCAACTGGTCTGTCCCTGCGGCGCTGTTCCTGATTGGTCCTCCTGATCTCCCGATGCCGCTGCCTGATGCCCTCAATATTCTGGGCAAATGCCTGAACTCAGGCAATATCCATGTCCTCTCACAGTGTGGCTGTAATAAAAGTCTCAACATATTCTGGATTCAACCCCATGACAAAGCCGGTGTACCCTGGATGCCATGGTATCAACAAAGGCTGATGCGTACCAGACCAAAGAATAAAACTGCAAGGCGTATTCCCGAACACTCATGGCCCCCTGCTCTAGATGTAGAAACTGGTCCACCCGGGCCTGTCGAATCTCTCGTGGCAAATAGTGATCCAAAAAAGCTCCTGAGAAGCTGGACCAGGTCAGCGGGGAAACATCTCTCCCTCGGGACCTTTCCCAGCTTTCATACCACAATACGGCGATGTCCCGTAACCGGAATGCTGCCAACTCAACCTATTCTGAAGGCGTGGCATGCATAACCCTGAAAATTCTCTGCATCTGATCTAGAAAATCCTGAGGGTCCTCTGTCCGGTCAGTACCTGTAAACTATGGGGGATTCAGAGCCAAAAACTCTCGGACCCTCGAACTACCGAGCCCTCCTGACGACTCCACAACTGTAGACGACATTGGCTGACGCTGAGCAGCCATCATCCGTGCTAACATGACTACTGCACTCCTAACCTCCTGGTCGGAAGGTATCGGTATGGGGACTGCTGGAGGTTGTGTCGCCCCAAGTGGCTCATGATGTGGTGGAGACTGCTGAGAAGGCTGGGACAATGCCTCTGTAGTGCCCTCTGATCGGGCTGTTTCTAAACGAGGGTGAGGCATCCTGCTGGTGCCTTCCCCTACTGCAATATCTAAGCTCCGGCCTGTGATAGGATGTCACTGGTCTGACATTATTTGTAACCAAAGAATACAGTAAGCTCTAGGAACCCAACCCTATGTTGTACCGCTCTGCAGCACGACTGAATAAAAAAGAAGAGTAACCATCCTATCATGCCTCGCAGCCTCCTGCCTATAGTATGTGGTGCACAACACATCCATAGACAAGACTCTACTTAGCACGGCTTGCAGACTCCCTGGGACATGACCTACTCTGATACCAAGTTTGTCACGCCCTGCCTTGGGGGGTATGACTGGCACCTGGTGCCCTACTAGGACGTGAACTACTAGGCTACTGAGCCTGAGCACATCTGGTGCCTGGTTGGCTCTAACTCAGATTTCTGGGAACAAAGGGCTATATAACGGCTGTAAACACAGCCTCCGGCCAACTGGGCCTATAGCCACCTGTACCTGTACTAACAGCTAACCAGAAACATATCGATATAAGGGAGCCTATGCGGGCCGACAAGGCCACCATGCTGTCTAGTTATCTGTAACTCAACAATGGAATACTGAATAACTACGTGACCGGCAAGGTCACCACTACTGACTGGATAAGGCCTCACACGGCCAACATAACTGAAATGCTAAACAACTATAACAAACTGGACAGCCTCACACGACCGACTCAACTGACCACAGGGAAATATATATAGACTGCAAGCCTCTAAGAATACTGATAAGATGCTCGGGACAGGGCCCCAGCCTACCCATGCTGTACAACAAAGAAAAGGGATAAAGCTCTAGCTATCTAGCTCCGGATGACTGGAGCTAATGACCCTGTGAGCTGACTGGAATCACGAGGTATCGGCCCCTCATCTGTGAGTACCTGCAGGCAAGTAATGCAGCGCCTGCATGGGCGTCAGTACCGCTGGTACTGAGTATGTAAAACAATAGTTGAAAGATATCTGAAAACAACAATACAACTGAAGGAACTGAAACAGAAAGGAATAGATTAAACTGACTGAAAACGTAAAGCTATGCTTACTCTCAACTATGATGGAAAGAGTAGGAGTCATATCTGGAGATGCATCGCTCTACCGTCGATCTACTCGTATCTAATGTAACATGGCATAACATAACATAACATAGCATGGCACACACAAACCTTACCCGACCCCCATAAGTCGGGAGGTACAATCAACAGGCAATCTACACCTCTACCCCAGTCATCCCATCTCCTATAATAACTATAAGCATCCTGTCGATCCCCTGGGTATGCACTTGGGCTCGCTGAGCCCCTGACTATAACTGTACCTGAGTCCGGAGGACTCCTAAATCAACACTCCAGGCGTACCCGCTCGACGGGGGTGTATAAAGGCCGACCAAGGCACAATATGGGGAAACTGGAATCCTATCTTCGTCCCCTGTGGGACGACATGCCACTCCGTAGAGCGACGTATCCTCGTCCTCTGGCGGACGAGTCGATACAGCTATTAACCCTGGGGTGGTCGTGGATGCTAGGTAATCCAACCCCAAGAAAATACAGTGGTCTCAACTAATAATACTATCTGCATATACCACATGCTGAAGCTAGTGATGATAATGTATCTGTACATACCGTATGCTAAACTAGTGATAGTGATATGTATATATTTATTACATGCTGAGACTGATAACGGTATATGTATATACAGTCTTTGTCATACTGTGCTGAGTCTAATGTTGAACAAAATATAGTTTTTCTGCTGGAAATCATGTTGTATAATTGAGTTTTTATAGTAATAGGATCTACTATTTCTAACATGCTTTCTAAACCTCATTTTAATCTACCATCCTACTTCTGAGATATCTTACAGAAACTTATATCGCTTTACTAAGTTTCAACTGAATATGATAATATCCTAACATACTTTACTAAATCACATACTGGGCATGTTGTACAGTTCCTAACACTTTATATTAGAATTTATATCGTGCTAGCAAGTTTCACGCTATACAAAACATGATGCTTCCAATATCGTACCAATATTCACAATAAACATAACACACGACTTCTAAACATTCTACTAGCCTTTAAACTATTTTACTATACCGAGCCTACTAACTTGCCGAGGAAACTAGCTTTACATACCTTCGCTTCTGATTTCCCGACTAACCAGCGTAGCTCGATCAGTATTCCAGCTATTTCTCCCAACTGCATTCATATATACGTTAATCAGTATGAAATACAACTTTATTCTGAAGGACGACATCATTTTCGATATATTTATAGCCTAAACTTAGGCCTATCGAAGACGGTCGAAAACTTGCTATTTTCCAGAAGCCCAGAAGGGAGAAGTATTCACTTCACAGCTAGGAACTCATAGACACTAGTTTGAAGCAATTCTACTTACCTTAGTCCGGTAGCTCGACGATTCGTCGGCTGTATTTCACGAAACAAAATCTGTAGGAATGCTCCCTGGTGTTATATACCTCGGTATCTGGAGTTAATTTAGATTTGGACTACGTTTGGCAGCGTAATCGGACGATAATATATAACCCTCTTCGTCTCTCCCACTATTTTCTATGAATTCTCTGGAAATTATAATGAGTTTAATGATAATAAACCGAAGTGGGGCTTTATATACTTGGGCCTGGACAGGCCCAACGTGTCACGGAGCCAACGCAGAGGCTCCACCTCCGTGACACATTGCCATCGCGGAGGGGCTCTGCCTCGGCTCCTTCCGCGATGGTTCGACGGGCTATCCGTCCGATCCTTTCCTGGGCATTTCTCTAGCACGTATGGCTTTCAAATATGCTTGACCACTGTGCGAATAGGCCATCTAGGTGTCTAAAATCTTACGGGGCATAACATAAGCAATGGCTAGAAGACCACAAGTCGTGGTCCAGGGCACGAGTCGTGCAGTCCCTCATGGGGACTGGTAGTGTATATTTCCCTGCAAATTTAATAAGGGCTTTTCCGTAATTCTTAAGTTTCTAAGGCCTTAACTATGTCGTTTTAAGCTCAAAATAGTATGTTTTAATAAGGGTTAAGTCATTCTAAGCCTATTCTAATTCATGCTTGCAAGTTTAGAGTGTTGAGAGGTTATCAAGCCAAGTTCTTCAAAGTTCTTCCTCAATTCTCTTTGGACAATCAAGAAAGTTGTTAAATCAGATCTCTTCTAGTATGTAAGTCTAAGAATGGGTGCAATAGTCCATACCCATGCCCAATTCTCTCTCAATTCATGATGTTCTATTTGATGATTCTATGGGGTTTTAACCCAAATATGTGAATTCTCTGACTTCTATCATGGGTATGATCTAAGCATGTTCCAAATGTTGAATTATGATTCATGGGAAAGTTTACAAGGTTTTAAATTACAAATTTATATTTTCAAGTTTTACAATTTATATTGACCATTCATGGAAATTCATGGCAAGTTGAGATTATGATTGGTATGTTCAAATATGATGAGATGTATATGAGAAAAGCATGTTTTCAAATTATCCATGTCTATGTTCATGTTTTCAGGAGAATCAATTGATTTCAAGCATGTTAAGTATTGGGAAAGCCCATGTGAACAATTTTATTTTACGATTTCATGTAAATTAGCCTACCACATGATTTGGGAGTCTAGACTCCCAATTATGTTCAACTGTGGAATGGTTTGAGTCAAGGCTCCTCATGTTATGATTCCAGATTATGTATGTATGTTATTAAAAATGATGGAGATCATATGCATGTTTTTAGGAGTAGTATCTCGCACCGAGTAGGCTAAGGGTCAGTCAACTCTATGCCTCAGAACTACGCGCCAACGTAGGATGTTCAGATTATTGGGACCTCCCTTGTGAGCTTCCCCTTCCCCCAAGGGGCCTTCATCCTGATATCGATATCATGGTAGTTCCTTAGCCCTGGTAAGGCTTTGGACAACTCTTCCTGCTTGAGTGTGATAGTCGGGATCACGTAAGCTCTATCGTGGTAATATTGGTAATATGACGAGCCTCCCATTGTTCCTCATGATTTCAGTTATGTATGTTCATCAGTTATGATATTATGTTTTTAGTAGGTTTGACCCAATGTTCAGTTTTACTTATGATTATCAATTTTCAGCTTTGGATCATTCGATTCAGTTATGATGTTCAGTTATGTTCGGTCATGATTTCATAAAATAATATGCAAGGCCTACTCTCAGAATCTTATCTTGATTATGTTTTGTAATATGCATGATTTATGATTTTTACTTACTTAGAAATTTTACTTACCTTGCATACTCGGTACGTTTCATGTACTGACCGCATACTCTATGTTGTATCGTTACATGATACAGGCTCCAATATCCAGACTTAGTCCTGCCGATAGCCAGATTTCCAAAATTAGCACTTCCCGATTAGAGTTAGTGAGTCCTCATCTTTCAAGGGCCTTTTTATTCAGACATGTTCAGTATTTTCAATTTTCAGACTATAGTGAGTTAGTTGGGGTCTTGTCCTATCAACACGTTAGTGTTAGAGGCTTTTCAAACATAATTTGTATTCAGCTTTAGACTTACGTAAGTATTCAGATGTTACATTTTTTTAGACTTACGCAATGTTATTCATGATGATCTTCCATTGTATTTTGATGATTTAGATGTTATGTTCATGCCATAGGTTGACTTGGAGCCTCTCGGGGTTCTTTGTCCCATGTATCGATCCGGCCTATGTTGGGGTTGTAACAAACTTGGTATCAGAGCCTTAGGTTATGAAGTGTCCTAGAGTTTTCTAAAGTCGCGTTAAGTAGAGTCTTTTTAATAGGTGTGAAGCGCGCCACACTTATGACGAAGAGGCTATGAGACGTTTAGGAAATGTTCCCTTCTTTCATGATCTAAGTCGTGCGATAAAATGTCTCTCTATCCTTCTAACTCGTGTTATACGCGTTTGCAGAATCATGCCTCCTCGCCGACTTAGTGGAAGAAGAAATGGAAACTTAAATGGAAATGGAGATGGGCATTAGCAAGCCCCACCAGTCCATGAGGAGCATGTACTTGAGCAAGTGGCCCACACAGAGTTTAGGGCTGTTATTCAGATGTTAGCTCAGGCCTTGAATGCCCAGGTCAATCAGCAGGTGGTAGCGCATGTCCCTCAAAAGGGGAATGTGGCAGTGGAAAGAGTTAGAGATTTTCTGAGGATGAATCCTCCAGAGTTTCTTAGATCAAAGGTGGATTGATGAAGGGTGTATTCACGCACTTCATAGACATATTTTTGCCCGTACTTTACTATATTTTGAGAATAAATTATTTGTGTTTGCATGTGATTATGTTATATATTTGTGAAATTATCTAACACGCATGATGAGATGTTTTTAGGGCTTAAAATGATGGATTTGAATGTATTTGAGGCCTTTGGAATACATGTAAATAAGTTGGAATGAATGATGCAAAGATCAAAGCATGAAGCGACCAACCGCACGAGGACGGCACAAGTCGCGCGAGGCACCAAGCCGTTGGCGCTACAAGTTGTGCGGCGCGGCAGCAAGGCAGTCTCACTGCCTGGCGCGAGGCGTCGGCCTCCCAGCGCTATGGCATGGTCGAGGAAGCCTTGTCCCAGTGCAATGAGGTACGCGCAGTAGTCCCTCCTCCAGCGCGTTGGCAGGCATGCAGCAGCTCACTCCCCGCGCGACAAGGCGTGCGACACGGCAACAGCTAGGGGCGTCGCGAAAAGGCTTCCAATATGGGTAAAAACTGGATTTCCTACTTCAACTAGGAAAAGGAACATCAATTCCAAGTCAAATTCATTAAGGAAAAAGAAAAGCATCAATCTACTACTATAAATACCCCTTTATTTTCATGTAATAGCTATCAAGTTTTTAGTTGGAAAGTCTTCAAGAGTTGAAGTTTTACAACAAGTTTTTAGAGTAAATTTTAATACGTATTAGAAGATATATCTGAGATATGATTGTAAGGTTGTTCTTTCGAATTTTGCATTAATCAAGTGAGTTCTTCCTATCATCGTTGTAAGTATTAATTTTAGTTTTATTTATGAATTCTATTAATTCACTTAAAAACATGATAGGCTAAAACCACCAAAACTAGGGGTTTTGGGAACCATGACAAATTAACACAGTATAGGTAAAATACTTAGTGATTCTTCAACGGAGTTTATGCATGTATTGTTTTTTCCTTCGTTTTAATTGATTTTTAATGGTTGCAAACGTTAGAACTTTCCTTATTCTTACTTACCGGACCAAGGAGGTAATGAATGGAAAAATGGATTTACAACGGAGATTTGAGTCTATCAACCCTCATCTAATAGCTTGACCTTGTCCAGGAATAGCTAATCCGATATCAAGGGTAAGGGTTAGTAAAGTGTACACCTGTAGACGAACCAAGTTGGTGGTGATAATCATCTAAATATGGGACCAACCATTTAAGTGAAGTTAACTTACCGATATTGCATGCTAAGCACCGAAATAGATCACTAGTATAAAATGCCTTGTGGTTATGAAGTCATGGGGAACACTTACCCTATTTAGTTGCATTAATTTGGATACAACAAACAATTTCTCAACATTTTTATTTATTACTTTTAAAAATTCCCCTCTTTTAGGATATAATTGACTTAAAAGCTTAAACACTAGCATTTTTCTATATTCTTTCATATTCCCTGTGGGATCAACCACAACCTCTAGTTGGGTTCTTTATTGACAACGTCCACTTCATACTTCATAAGGAGGTGTGGTTTGAGAGTTATCATGGACGAGGATCCACATGAGTTCATAAAGGAGGTTCTGAAGATCACCCAAATTATGGGGGTGACTCGGGAGGAGTGCGCTGAAACCCTATACCTCAGAACTACGCGTCAATGTAGGTATGATCAGATTATTTTGGGACCTCCTATGTGAGCTTTCCCCTGCCCCAAGGGGCCTTGAGCTTGATATCGATATCATGGTAGCGTCTTTAGCCCTGGCAAGGCTTTGGATGACTCTGCCCACTTGAGTGTGATAGTTGAGACCACTTAAGCTCTATCGTGGTAATGTCGGTTATATGACGAGTCTCCCACTATGCCTCATGATTTCAGTTATGCATGTTATCATTCAATATATATATGTTCTAAAGTAGGTTTGACCCAATGTACAGTTTTACTTATGATTATCACATTTCAGCTTTGGGTCATTCGATTCAGTTATGATGTTTAGTTATGTTCAGATCATGATTTCAGAAAATAGCATGAAAGCCCTACTCTCAGATTCTTGTCTTGATTATGCTTTATATTATGCATGTTTTAAATGATTTTACTTATTTAAGAGATTTTACTTATCTTGCATACTCGGTACATTTCATGTACTGATCACATACTCTATGTTGTATCATTTCATGATACAAGCTCTGATATTCAGACTCAGCCACGTCATTAGCTAGCTTTCGGAGTTAGCAACCAGTATCTATTGGTAAGTACTCACCTCCCGAGGACCATTTGTTACCAATTATCCTTGTATATTCAGTTTCAGACTTAGAGAGTTAGTTGTGGTCTTGTCCTATCAACTCATCAGAATTAGAGGCTTTTCAGGTAATAGATTGTATTCAGCTTAAGAATTGGGTTGTATATTCAGATTTTTATGTTATTTTCTAATTTTTTCCATTTTTATTATGTTTAATCTTCCAGTTTACTTGATTGAGTTAGATGTATGTTCATTCCATTAGTTGATTTGGAGTCTCTAGGTGCTCCTTGTCCCGTGTGTCAATCCAAGCCCATGTTCGGGTCGCGACAAACTTGGTATCAAGGAAATAGGTTTGAAGTGTCCTAGGGTGTCTGAAAGCCACATTGAGTAGAGTCTTTTTAATGGGTGTGAAGTGTGCCACAGTTATGACAAAGAGGCTACGAGATGTTTAGGAAATATTTCCTTCTTTCATGATCTATGTCGTGCGGTGAAATATCTCTCTATCCTTCTACTTGTGCTATTCTCAATTGTAGAATCATGCCTTCCCACAGAATTAACGACAGAAGAAATGGAAATGGAAATGGCTTCACGGGCACTAACAAGCCCCACCAGTCAATGAGCACCATGCACCAGAGTCGGTTGCCCACGCTGAATTCAGGGTAGCCATTCAGATGCTAGCATAGTCCTTGACCGCTCAGGTCAACCAGTAGGCAATAGCGCATGTCCCACATAACAGGAATGTTATGGCAGCACGAGTCATAGAATTTCTAAGGATGAACCCATTAGAGTTTCTTGGGTCAAAAGTGGACGAGGATCTATACGAATTTATTAACGAGATTTGAAAGATCACCCAGGTCATGGGGTGAATGGAGAAGAGTGTGTTGATTTTGCCTCATACTAGTTGAAGGGGATCGCACATATTTGGTTTAAACAGTGGAAGGATAGTAGTGTAGTCGGAGCGGGCCCTATCAGTTGGGATGAGTTTCACGTTGCTTTTCTAGATCGGTTCTTCCCTCGTGAGATGAGGGAGCTGAAGGCGGCCGAGTTCGTGAATTTAAAATAGGGAAAGATGACAGTGCAGGAATATTCCCTAGAGTTCACTTGTCTTTCAAAGTACACCCCAGAGTTAGTGGTTGATCAGAGGGCACGAGTGAGCAGGTTTGTTCATAGGGTGGCGAACTATATAGACAAGGATTGCAGAAACTCCATGCTCCATCAGGATATGAATTTTCCTCAGATAGTTTTGTACACCCAGCAGATGGAAGTGGCGCATTTGAGGGAGAGAGAGGCGAAGATGTCCAGGACAGACAGCTATAGGTTCTCTCACCAGAGGCTTGGTGGTGGGCACCGACAGTAATCCCATTGAGATCTTCATCCCCAGCATCTTTGGCGATGAATGTGCCATCTAACCTAGGCACAACCGTAGAGGACGAGCCTGAAGCTTTAGGGGTTAGAGTAGCAGGCCCATGGATTCCAGTATACCAGTTTGCGATAGGTATAGTCGGAGGCACACGGGTTAGTGTTTGGCGGGTACAGGTGCTTGCTTCGGGTGTGGGAAGCCAAGACATATGCTCATAGATCCCAGCAGCTAGACAGGGCCTTGATAGGGCCCGAGGCCTAGCTTCCAGTTCAGTAGCTCCACCAGCCCACCCATCTCATCAGGGCGCATCTACTAGCACAGGTGGCGGTCAGCGCCAGAATAGATTCTATGCCTTAGCATCTCTCTAGGAGCAGGAGGTCTCCTCGAATGTAGTCACTAGTATGTTACGAGTTTTCCATCTTGACGTATATGCTTTGTTAGATCCAGGGGCTACCTTGTCTTTTGTGACACCTTATGTAGCTAGTAGTTTCGAAGTGAGTCCTGAA
Source organism: Datura wrightii (assembly GCA_035772735.1). Taxonomy (NCBI): domain Eukaryota; kingdom Viridiplantae; phylum Streptophyta; class Magnoliopsida; order Solanales; family Solanaceae; genus Datura; species Datura wrightii. Next base: position 32,464,752 of record JASDFA010000006.1, read on the forward strand.
ATCTTTTCAAAACCCCTTATCAGTCTCTACTCCAGTAGGTGATTTAGTTGTAGCTAGACGGGTGTATAGAAGTTTCCCAGTCACGATCCTTCAGAAAGTCACCTCAAAGATCTAGTAGAGTTATCCATGACTAATTTTAATGCTATCCTCGACATGGATTGGCCATTTGCATGTTATGCTTCAGTTAATTGTAGAACCCGAGAAGTAGACTTTAGATTTCTGGGTAAGCATTTCATAGAATGGAAGGGTAGTTCAGGTGCCTGTAGGTCATTTCATTTCCTACCTTAAGGCCAGAAAGATGATCTCCAAAGGTTGTGTATACCATCTAGTTAGGGTTAAGGATGCTACGTTCGAGACCCCAACTATCCAGTCAATCTCAGTAGTATGTGAGTATCTAGAAGTCTTCCCAGATGATCTACCAGGAATCCCTCCCGAGCAGGAGATTGATTTTGGTATTAACCTTCTTCCCGAAGACAGCCTTCAGGACACGGTATGGTCATTATGAGTTTGTAGTATGTCTTTTGGACTAATGAATTCTCCTGCAACTTTTATGGACTTGATGAATAGGGTGTTCAAGCCATACTTGGATATGCTTGTGATCATATTTATTGATGATATACTGATATACTCTCGGAGTGAGGAGGAGCATGCCACTCATTTGAGGGTAGTACTACAGACTCTCAAGGACCACCAACTATATGCTAAATTCAGCAAGTGTAAGTTTTTGTTGAGCTCGGTGGAATTTTTGGGTCATGTGGTGTCGAGTGAGGGCATAAAGGTGGACTCTCAGAATATAGAAGAGATAAATAATTGGCTTAGACCGGTGAACCCTTCAAATATCAGGAGTTTCCTGGGTTTAGTTGGGTACTATCGAAGATCTGTTGAGGGTTTTTCATCTATCGCGGCCCCTTGACCAAATTGACCCAAAAGAAAGTGAAGTTCCAATGGTCAGATGCTTGTGAAAGGAGCTTTTAGTAGTTGAAGACTCGACTTACCTCAGCACTGGTGTTAACCCTACCGGAGGGTACCGTGGGTTTGTTGTGTATTGTGATGCTTCTAGAATCGGCCTTGGTTGTGTATTGATGCAGTATGGTAAGATTATAGAATACGCTTCCAGATAGCTGAAAGTTCATGAGAAGAATTACTCGATCCATGATCTTGAATTGGCGGCGGTGGTATTTGCCTTGAAGATATGGAGACACTATTTGTACGGGGTCCATGTAGATGTGTTTACAAACCACAAGAGCCTACAATATGTGTTTACCTAGAAGGACTTAAATCTGCGGCAAAGAAGGTGGTTGGAGTTACCCAAAGATTATGATATGAGTGTCCTTTACCATCCCCAAAAGGACAATGTGGTAGAAGACACACTTAGTAGACTCTCTATAGAGAGTGTGTCCCATATAGATAAGGGGATAAAGAAGCTGGTGAAGGATGTGCATCGACTTGCAAGGTTGGGAGTTCGTTTGGTTGACTTGACCGATTGTAGGGTTATTGTTCAGTTTGGATCAGAATCGTCCTTGGTGACTGATGTAAAAAGATAGACAAGACGAGGACCCTATTTTGGTACAGTTAAAGGAAGCCATTCAGAATCAGAAGGTAGAGGTTTTCTTCAAGGGGGAGATGGTGTGCTTCGATATCAGGGTCACTTATCTGTCCCGGACGTTGATGATTTCAGAAATCGGATGTTGCATGAGGCTCATGGTTCCAGATATTCGATACATCCAAGTGCCACCAAGATGTATCGTGACCTACGTGAAGTCTATTGGTAGAATGGCATAAAGAAAGACATCACAAAATTTGTAGCTAAGTATCCAAACTATCAGCAAGTGAAGGTTAAGCACCATAGATCGGGAGGTGTGCTTCAGGATATCAGTATTCCTACTTGGAAGTCGGATGAAATCAATATGGACTTCATCATAGGTTTTCGTCGCACTCGTCGACAGTATGACTCCATTTGGGTGATCATTGATAGGTTGACCAAAGCTTCTCATTTTCTACCGGTCAAAACCACTGATTCTACAAAGGATTATGCCAAACTATACATTCGAGAGCTAACTCAGTTGCATGGAGTGCCCTTATCCATCATATCAGACAGAGGTGCTTAGTTTACCTCTCAGTTTTGGGGATCATTCCAAAAGGGACTTGGTATTCAGGTCAAGCTCAGTACAGCATTTCACCCGCAGATGGATGGTCAGGCGAAGTGAATTATTCAGACCTTTGAGGATATCAAGGGTAGTTGGTGTTACACCCCATAAAATCATTAACATTTGGTGGGCATATGTGTAAGTTATGATGAGTAAGAAGAGCTCGTTGCCTGTGGGAAAAGCCTCGGAAGTGGGCACGAATAGGACCGGCGCGTACCGGGCCAGCATGGCACACCAACACGTCGTTGCTTTGAGAAGCAGCACCCCAAGGGAATCAGCGCACTGGGAGACACGACGCGGCATTCCCTCCAGCGCTTTGGCCAGCATGGGGCGCCGGCCCCATGGCGCTTTGGCCAATGCGAGGCGCCCCCAGCCCACCGCCCACACACATATATATAACCCCTTAACTCACTAGTTGATCATTTTCCAAACACATAGTCATCCAGAGAAGAGGGGAAAATACAACTTGCATATAAATTTCATCCGATTACGCTACCAAATGCCGTTCAAACTACAAGTAACTTAGGGTATCGAAGTTTAAGGCCGCGGGGAGCATTACTACATAGTTAGTTTAATGAAATTCACTCGGAGAATCGTAAGCCCGTTGAGTAGGAGTTTTTAGAATTTCTCCAAACTAATTTATATACAATTACAGGCTTCAAGTAAGCATTTCTCCCTTCTGAGCTTTCAAAAAATTATACGTTTTTGGTCATGTTTCGATAAGTTAGAGTATAGTTAATATAGTAGTAAAAGTTATCGTTTTCGCTGAATTTAGTACTGAAACAAGTATTATTCTCCCAGTAATACGATTGTAGTTGGAAAGGGCTATAGAATACAGATTTAAACTCACCAGTTAGACAGGAAATCATCACTCGAGGTATGGAAGGCTATTCTTTCGGCAAGTTATGTCCATCGTAAAGTTGGCATGGTTTGTATGTCTATAGTATTTCAAAATAAACCCATTGGGCCAGATGTTATGAACTGAATAGGGACAATAACGATAATTTAAGCAACCATTGTTAGAAATAACTCTAGCCAGTTTGGTTATCGTATAAGATATTTCGGGTATGAATGTTATTGCCTATAAAGTAATGTACACCAGAGAAGCATGATATCTGAAGGAACCAGAGTGAGGCCATGAGGTCCACATCTAGTTTCAGAGCTGACGTTATGGCCCATAATCGAGCCAAGGCTCGGGGCCCAGTCACAACTATTCCATTATGACCCATAGTCGGGCCTAGGCCTGGGGTCCATTTATTGGAGATTACATTACAGCCCATAGTGGAGCCAAGGATCGGGGACCAGTTACAGCAGTCACAACATGATCCATAGTCGAGCCAAGGCTCGGAATCCAGATACAGTAGTTACATTATGACCCATAGTCGGGCCAAGTGTTACACCCCGTAAATTCTTGACATATAGATGGCCTATTGTTCGGTGGGTTTGTTAGGTATATAACTATACGCAAGTGCACGTGGTCGAACAAGTAGTAAAGTGGCTTAAGTAAGCCAAGTATCGATCCCACAGGGACTGGGATAAGGTAATGAACTACTCTAGTATTACTATATTCTAATTTTAACAATGAAGACAACAGTGTAATCAAGAGTTTGATATTTTTGGGTTCTAATTTTTATGCTAAGTCTAAAACGATTATCTAATGTGAGTCTGAACTATGAATGTGAGCATGCCGAGGTTAAATGAACATGTAAAGAAATTAATTATCAATATCATTTGGTTAGTCTTTTCCTCCGGTTCCTAGTCAAGAACTACTGCCAATGGATTAAAACTCTCGTATTTAACCCAACTTAAGAATCATGAACCGTCCACCTACATTTCTGTGATTAAACGAAAATTCATGTTCTAGCCATACAAACTCGGTTCCTAAATTGACTAATACTACTTTCAGGTATATTTCTATCCTGAAGGTAAATCAATTCTCAATTTTTCCAAACTAAGAAAGGATCATATCCTATTAATTCACAACTTTCCAATTTCTTGCTCTCTCGAGTGAAACCGGACTTTTTAGATGTACATTAATGTAGGCCACACATTAATGCAGTAAGAACAAGAATCAATAGAACAACCATGGGAGAAAAGATGAAAAACCAATTTAATCAACACTCATATTTCAATACAATTGTTCTTAACCTCAGCAAGAAGAGGAATTAGCCACTCATTTGTGGATTAAACATCATTAAATGAGTGTTAAACATACAAGCAATTGAATTCAAGGAGAAGGAAAGAGAGAAAAACCCTGATAATTTGTCCCCTCAACTGCCTGTAACCCACGTTCTTGCTCCACCAAGTCAGAATATTGAAAAATAAATCTAAGTGTTCTATTTATACTAGTGAGAATTTTTCCCGGAATAACAAGCAACGTGTCACGGAGTGCATCGCGGAGCACTGCCTCCGTGACACGCCACCGATGCGGACCCTCACTGGAAATCGGGGGTACAAGTAATAAGGCCCAACGTGGCACGGCATGCAACGCGGAGCCAGGCCACCGTGCCACAGACCCAACGCGGACCCTTACTGGAAATAGGCCAAAAATTCCCTATCCAGGCAGAAGGCCTCCGCGATGGCAGCGTGACACGGCTCCATCGCGGAGCCTCTTTATTTTGTGCCTTCCAATGCCTTGTCCTTTTCTCACATCCGAGTCCAACCCCGATCTCTTCCAACACGTATTTTAGCTTCCCAAAATTACATTTTACCTGCAAAACAATGTTAATCATGTTGGTTAGTATAAATTCACATTTTATTACCAATCACATGAGAATGTATAAACATTGATAGATAAACAAGGCTAAAATGACACATTTGAGTATCACTTGGGCATATAAATTTGCCCAAGATCACCTGTTCGTATGTTGGTTAAGAGTTTTTGAATGTCATACATGCTAGGAAAAGGCCCGGGGAAAGACCGGATAAGAAATCCGTCGAACCATCGCGGAAGGAGCCAGGGCAGAACCCCTCCGCGATGCCTATGTGCCACGGAGGGAGGGCCTCCGCGTTGGCTCCGTGTCACGGAGGCCCTGTCCAGGCCCAAGTATATAAACCCCTCACTTCGGTTTTTAATGATATAACTCATATAATTTCTAGAGAAACCGAGGGAAAACAGGGAGGAACGAGAATCTCTTATAATATTCATCCAATTATGCCGTCAAACACAATCCAAACTCAAATTAACTCCAGATACCGAGGTATTAAGCAGTAAGGAGCATCCCTACGGATTTAGTTTCGTGAAATTCGGCCGGCGAATCGTCGTGCTACCGAACTAAGGTAAGTGGAATTGCTCCAAATTAGTGTTAATATACTCCTATCCCTAAAGTGAGTATTTCTCCCTTCTGGACTTCCGAGAAATATCGAGTTTTTGACCGTTTTTCGATAAGCCAAAGTTTGGGCTATATATAAATTGAAAGTGTTGTTTTCTTCCGAAATATTAGCGTATTTAGCTCTAATTGATATGTATAAGAATTCAGTTGGGAGAAATAGCAGAAATACTGAACGAACCACTCCAGTTAGTCGGGAACTCCGAAGCGAAGGTATGTAACGCTAATTCCTTCGGCAAGTTAGTAATCCAGTACGGTAGAAAGCGTGATGTATAGAAGAAAGAACTCAGAAGTCAAGAATTGAGTCCAATATGAGTTTAGCAAGTGTTTTTTAAACCTAGCAAGAATGTTTATAATGTTGTGATATATATATATTCAGAATAAAAGTTAGTAAGGCAATATCAGATAGTCAGATAATATCTCAGATACAGTATAGTCAGTATGAGAATCAGTATAATATAGAAAAGAGTTCAGAATGAGAAATCAGAGTACAGTTAGAATTTTCAGTTTAAACATGCTTTCTATATGTGATTATTGTTTGTTGAGACCTATTTGTGTTATGGGGCACCCTTTGAGCGTCCTCGCCGCCCCTAGGTTGGTAATTGTGTCGACCCACCGTGAGGGTGGGGATACGCCACTCCAAGGAGTGGTATACCGTCTGAAGTAGGACGAAGATGGGATGAAGCATTCCCCATATCAGGCTGATCAGCATAGCAGTATAGCTTACCCTGTTGTGCGCTTGCGCCCAAGGGGCAGATTACATATACAGATTGCAGATTACAGTACAAGAGTCCTCGGGGCTCAGACACAGTTATTTATATCAGAGGCCATAGCCCGAGCTGGAGACCCAGGGGGCCGGTAAAGGTGCTTGTAGTTAGTAGGCGAGTGGAGTGATTTATTTTTGGATGGTTTTGACCCGGGTAGGGGTATATAGATTGTGTGTTGGTTGGCACCTTCCGGCTTATGGGGGCTGGTATAGGTTCTTGTGTGTTATATATATATGTATATACATGATATCTATTAGTTGATAGATAGTAGGTCTCCATGACGACAGGTAAGATTCTACCTTACCTTCAGTACAGATAAGTCTATTCCAGATCCTACTAGCTCAGACAGTTTTAGATACTTCCTGCTATTCAGAACTTACTAGCATTGTTGTTTATATTCAATTATGTTCAGTTTGCTTTGCATACTCTGTACCAGTGGTACTGACGCCCCTTTGGGGCGCTGCATTACTTGCCTGCAGGTACCTATAGACGAGGAGTCGATCCCTCGTGATCCTAGCCAGCGCAGAGTCATCAGCTCCTGTCATCCGGAGCTTGATATTTAGAGGTTTATATCATTTTCTTTTGTTGTACAGTACGGGTAGGTCGGGGCCCTGTCCCGACCATCTTATCAGTATTCCTAGAGGCTATCAGTCTGTATATATTTCCCTGTGGTTAGTTGTGCCAGTCGTGTGGGGCCGTGCGTATGTTTAGTTGTTTATGTTCGCCGTGTGAGGCCTTATCTAGTCAGTAGTGGTGACCTTGCCGGTCACGTAGATGTTCAACATTTGTTATATTGAGTTAGAGATAACTAAACAGCATGGTGGCCTTGTCGGCCCGCGTAGGTTTCCCTATATGAGAATGATTCTGGTTAGCTGATGATATAGTACAGGTGGCTATAGGCCCAGTCGGCCGGAGGCTTTTTTTACAGTTGTTATATAGCCCGTTGATTCCTTGAATCTGAGTTAGAGCCAGCCAGGCACCGGATGTGCTTGGGCTCAGTAGTCTAGCAATTCAGGTCCTAATAGGGCACCAGGTGCCAATCATACCCCCCAAGGCGGGGCGTGACACCAAGGCCCGGGGTCCAACTATCTGAGGTTACGTTATGACCTATAGTCGAGCCAAGCCTCGGGGTATAGTTACACAGCCAGATAGTTCAGACACGGACACAGCCTTAACTAGCCTATTAGACTTAGACGTGTATTTAGAGAATGAGCAATCCAGAGTTACATTATGCCCATAGTTTCTAATAGCCAGGCAGTAGAAGTATACCTTTTTTGTACTTGTTAGGGCTTATTTGGGCCCAGGTAGGTTTTTTTGTATTGTTTGTACCTTCCAAGCTTATGGGGGCCCAATTAGGTTCTTGTTTGCATACAGATAGACTTGTTATTTAAATATTTCAGACGGTGAAGGTATTCAACTAAATCCTTACTCTTTTCTCTAATTACTATAGTCTTACCAGCTTTCAGTCAGTTATTATCTTTCTGCCTTACATATTCGGTACATGTTGTACTGAAGCCCACTCGGGGCACTGCATTACTTGCCTGCAGGTGTAGATAGACGTAGTTTGGGATGTTCCTAGCCTTCAGTTGAGGTCAACAGTTCATTCAGCTCCTTCCCTCCGAAGTTGAAAGTTAGTAGAGGCTTACTCTTTTGATGTACAGTTTATGGGTAGGTCGGGGCCTTGTCTCGATCATTATATCACTCCTAGAGGCTTGCAGACTATTGTATATTCCCTGTAGTTGGTTTGTTGGTGGCCATGTGGGGTCTTTTTTAGCTGTTAGTAGCGGCCTTGTCATCCATAGAGTGGTTTAGTGCCTGAGTTACGTTTTAGTTATAACTAGACAGCATGGTGATCTTGTCGGCCCGCATAAGATCCCTGTCGTTGTGCTGTTGTGGTTAGCTGTCTTCTTTTACAGGTGGCCTTGTCAGCTAGAGGCTGTGTTTACAGCCGGGATATAGCTCGTTGGTTTCTTTGATTAAGTGTTAGTGTGCACCAGTAGTGCACCAATGTTAGTTCAGACCCAGTGTGGCACCAGGTGCTAGTCATACCTCCCAAGGTGGGGTGTGACAAACTTTGTATCAGAGCAGGTCGTATCCTAGGGAGTCCGCAAGTCGTGCCAAGTAGATTCCTTTTTATGTGTGTGTTGTGCACCACATTCCATAGGCAGGAGGCTGCAAGGCATAATAGTGTGGTTACTTTTTTTTTCTCCTCTAGTCGTGCTATAGAGTTGTGCTGTATAGGGTCACTTCCTGAGATTATGTTATCCTATTTATTTATAGAGAAATGTCCGAAACATAGCAAACTGTGACTGGTCGAGAGCTGGATTTGGCAGCAGGAGAGGGCACTAGTTGGGGGCCCCAGGCAGAGTCAGCCCGATCTGAGGGCGACCGGGGGACACCACCTCGATCTCTCTAGCATTCACCACCACATTCAAATCCTGCTAGGGCGGCAGATATACCAGCACCACCCCTAGCTATACCTGTGCCATCAGATCAGGAGCTCAGGGGTGCTTTCTGCATGTTGATACAAATGATGGCTGCCCAGAGTCAGCCTCATCCGGTAGCACCAACTGCCGTTGAGCCTGCTGAGGGGCCCAGTAGTTTGAGAGTTTGTGAGTTTCTAGCTTTGAGTGCCCCACATTTTATAGGAACAGATCGCAGAGAGGACCCCTAGAACTTTATAGATCAGTTGTAGAGAATATTCAGGGTCATGCATGCCTCGTCCACAGAATCAATTGAGATAGCGGTATTCAGATTGCGAGATGTAGCAGTTTTGTGGTACGAGAGCGGGGAGAGATCCCGTGGTAGAGATGCACCTCCACCTACGTGGCCTATCTTTTCTGAGGCTTTCATAGATCATTATTTGCCTTGAGAGGTTCGGCAAGCCAAGGTAGAGCAGTTTTTGCATCTAGAGTAGGGTGGAATGAGTGTCAAAGAATATGCATTGAGATTTGAGTCTCTGGCCAAGTATGCACCCTTGTTTGTTGACACCATGTCGTCCAGGGTACACCGGTTTATCATGGGGCTTGCACTAGAATATATAGAATCTTGTATTACAACCACCTTGCGAGAGGACATGTACATTTTACTGATCTAGGCCTTTGCCCAGAACATAGAAGAACTCAGACAGCATCAGTATGTCATAGAGAGATCGGGTCAGGAGCAGCGCCGGAGGGCCAGACCCACAGATTTTCAAGCAGACTTTCAGGGTGGGCCAAGGCCCTGTTATTTAGGTAGTCCACCCAGGCCCCCATTTCAGCAGCAGTTAGACAACAGGTCAGATTGTCGGAGGCAGTTAGGCCCCGACAAAAGTTCACGGTGGTCAAGCTCACAGCATCAGAGGGGACCGGATCAGATAGAGACGACAGTACCATGACACAGTACCTGTCATAGGCTACACCTAGGGAGATGCAGGTATGGTTCCAGCACTTGTTATTCCTGCAGGCAGGAGGGACAGATGATGAGAGACTGCCCGACTAGACGCTAGGGCGGTCAGGACCAGCAAAATAGATCCTCAGTAGGTTCGTATGCCCCAGCACCTTTTGTACACCGGTTTATCATGGGGCTTGCACTAGAATATATAGAATCTTGTATTACAACCACCTTGCGAGAGTACACGTACATTTTACCGATCCAGGCCTTTGCCCAGAACATAGAAGAACTCAGACAGCGTCAGCATGTCATAGAGAGATCGGGTCAGGAGCAGTGCCGGAGGGCAGACCCACAAATTTTCAAGTAGACTTTCAGGGTGGGCCCAGGCCTTGTTATTTAGGTAGTCCACCCAGGCCCCAATTTCAGCAGTAGTCAAACAACAGGTCAGATCATCGGAGGCAGTTAGGCCCCGACAAAAGTTCACGGTGGTCAAGCTCACAGCATCAGAGGGGACCAGATCAGATAGAGACGGCAGTACCATGACACAGTACCTGTCATAGGCTACACCTAGGGAGATGCAGGTATGGTTCCAGCACTTGTTATTCCTGCGGGCAGGAGGGACAGATGATGAGAGACTGCCCGACTAGACGCCAGGGCGGTCAGGACCAGCAAAATAGATCCTCAGTAGGTTCGTATGCCCCAGCACCTTCTGTAGGGCGTAGGGCCTCAGCTCCAGCCGTCAGAGGCCAAGGTAGATAAGGGGTATCTTGTTCAGACAGCGTTAAGGATCGCACATATGCATTGCCAGGGTGACAAGAGTCAGAGTCATCTCCAGATGTTGTGACAGGTATATAGATATTTGTTCTCACTACGTTTATGCTTTGATAGATCCAGGCTCCACTCTGTCATATGTTACTCTGTTAGTAGCCTGAAAGTTTGATCTAGCACCAGAATTGCTTCAGCGACCCTTTTCAGTGTCTACCCCTGTTGGTGACTCTATTACTACTAGAAGAATTTATCGAGGTTCCATAGTATAGGTAGTGGGTCGTCAAAGCTCAGTGGATCTGATAGAATTAGAAATGAATGATTTTGATGTGATTATGGGCATGGATTGGTTGGAACCATGTTATGCTACTGTAGAGTGTTGGACTAGAATTGTCTAATTTCGCTTTCCGGGAGAGGTAGTGCGAGAGTGGAGAGGTAATACACCTACGTCGAAAGGTAAGTTTATATCCTATCTTCGAGCGAAAAAGTTAATAGAAAAGGGTTGTATCTACCATATCATAAGGGTTTGGGATGTGCAAGAAGAATCCCCGACTCTCCTGTCTATCCCAATTACTAATGAGTTCCTGGATGTGTTTCCAAATGAACTATTACACCCCGTAAATTCTCGACATGTAGATGGCCTATTCGCATGTTGTTTAAGAGTTTTTGAATGCCATACATGCTAGGAAAAGGCCCGGGGAAAGACCGGATAAGAAATCCATCAAACCATCGCGGGAGGAGCCGGGGCAGAACCCCTCCGCGATGGCAATGTGCCACGGAGGGAGGGCCTCCGCGTTGGCTCCGTGTCACAGAGGCCCTGTCCAGGCCCATGTATATAAACCCCTCACTTTGGGTTTTAATGATATAACTCATATAATTTCCAGAGAAACCGAGGGAAAACAGGGAGGAATGAGAATCTCTAATAATATTCATCTGATTACACCGTCAAACACGATCCAAATCAAATTAACTCCAGATACCGAGGTATTAAGCAGTAAGGAGCATTCCTACAGATTTAGTTTCGTGAAATTCGGCCGGCAAATCATCATGCTACCGAGCAAAGGTAAGTGGAATTGCTCCAAATTAGTGTCAATATACTCCTAGCCCTAAAGTGAGTATTTCTCCTTTCTGGACTTTCGAGAAATAGCGAGTTTTTGACCATTTTTCGGTAAGCCAAAGTTTGGGCTATATATATATTGAAAGTGATGTTTTCTTCCGAAATATTAGCGGAGTTATCTCTAATTGATATGTATATAAATGCAGTAGAGAGGAATAGCAGAAATACTGACCAAACTACGCCAATTAGTCAGGAACTCCGAAGCGAAGGTATGTAAAGCTAATTTCCTTCGGCAAGTTAGTAACCCAGTACAATAAATAGCGTGAGGTATAGAAGAAAGAGTTTAGAAGTCGAGAATTGAGTCCAGTATGAGTTTAGCAAGCGTGTTTTGAATTTAGCAAGCATGTTTATAATGTTATGATATATATATATTCAGAATAAAAGTTAGCAAAGCAATATCAGATAGTCAGATAATAATCCAGATATAGTGTAGTCAGACGGTTAGATAATATCTCAGATACAGTACAACCAGACAGTTAGATAATATCTTAGATACAGTATAGTTCAGTATGAGAATCAGTATAACACAGAAAAGAGTTCAAAATAAGAAATCAGAGTACAGATAGTATTTTCAGTTTAAACATGCTTGCTATATGTGATTATTGTTTGTTGAGACCTGTTTGTGTTATGAGGGCACCTTTGAGCGTCCTCGCCGCCCCTGGGTTGGTAACTGTGTCGACCCACCGTGAGGGTGGGGATACGCCACTCCAAGGAGTGGTATGCCATCTGCAGTAGGATGAAGATGGGATGAAGCATTCCCCATATCAGGATGATCAGCATAGCAGTATAGCTTACCCTGTTGTGCGCTTGCGCCTAGGGGGCAGATTACAGATTACAGTACAGGAGTCCTCCAGGCTCAGACACAGTTATTTATATCAGAGGCCATAGCCCAAGCTGGAGACCCAGGGGGCTGGTAGAGGTGCTCGTAGTTAGTAGGCGAGTGGAGTGATTTATTTTTGGATGGTTTTGACCCGGGGTAGGGGTATATAGATTGTGTGTTGGTTGGCACCTTCCGGCTTATGGGGGCTGGTATAGGTTCTTGTGTGTTATATATATATATGTATATACATGATATCTATTAGTTGATAGACAGCAGGTCGCCCTGACAACAGGTATGATTCTACCTTACCTTCAGTACAGATAAGCCTATTCCAGATCCTGCTAGTTCAGACAGTTTTAGATACCTCCTGCTATTCAGAATTTACTAGCATCGTTGTTTATATTTAGTTATGTTTAGTTGCATTGCATACTCGGTACCAGTGGTACTGACGCCCGTTTGGGGCACTGCATTACTTGCCTGCAGGTACCTATATAAGAGGAGTCGATCCCTCGTGATCCTAGCCAGCGCAGAGTCATCAGCTCCTGTCATCCGGAGCTTGATATTCAGAGGTTTATATCATTTTCTTTTGTTGTACAGTATGGGTAGGTCAGGGCCCTATCCCGACCATCTTATTAGTATTCCTAGAGGCATGCAGTCTGTATATATTTTCCTGTGGTTAGTTGTGCCGGTCGTGTGGGGCCGTGCGTATGTTTAGTTGTTTATGTTGGCCGTGTGAGGCCTTATCTAGTCAGTAGTGGTGACCTTGCCGGTCACGTAGATGTTCAGCATTTGTTATATTGAGTTAGAGATAACTAGACAGCATGGTGGCCTTGTCGACCCGCATAGGTTTCCCTATATGAGAATGATTCTGGTTAGCTGATGATACAGTACAGGTGGCTATAGGCCCAGTCGGCCGGAGGCTGTTTTTACAGTCGTTATATAGCCCGTTGATTCCTTGAATCTGAGTAGCCAGCCAGGCACCAGATGTGCTTGGGCTCAGTAGTCTAGTAGTTCAGGTCCTAATAGGGCACCAGGTTCCAGTCATACCCGCCAAGGCGGGGCGTGACAAACTTGGTATCAGAGCAGGTCGTGTCCCAGGGAGTCTGCAAGCCGTGCTAACTAGAGTCTTGTCTATGGATGTGTTGTGCACCACATACTATAGGCAGGAGGCTGCAAGGCATAATAGGATGGTTACTCCTTCTTCATATTCCGTCGTGCCATAGAACAGTACAGTATAGGGTGGAGTTCTTAAAACTTATCATATTCTTTGTCTACAGATAAAAATGGCAGACCAGCGACACCCTGCCACAGGCAAAAGATTGGATACCGCAGCAGAAGAAGGCACCAGCAGGATGCCTCAGCTTCATCCAGAATCAGCCCAATCTGAGGGTGATATAGAGGCATCATCACAGCCTTCTCAGTAGTCCCCATCTCACCAGGAGCCATTCGGGACTATACCACCTCCGACAGCTCCTGTACCTACACCATCCGACCAGGAGGATCGCAGTGCAGTTGTTATCTTGGCACAAATGATGGCCACTCAGTGCCAATCAATTCCACCTGTAACAGTAGAGCCATCAGGTGGATCTGGCAGTTCGAGGGTCAGGGAATTTTTGGCATTGGGTCCCCCACAGTTCACAGGGTCAGATCAGGCAGAGGACCCCCAGGATTTCCTAGATCAGATGCAGAGAATCTTCTGGGTCATGCATGTGACACCTACAGAATCGGTGGAGTTAGCAGTATTCCGGTTGCGAGACGTAGCCGTATTATGGTACGAGAGCTGGGAAAGGTCTCGAGGGAGGTATGTTGCCCCTTCGACCTGGTCCAGCTTCTCGGAAGCCTTCCTGGACCGTTATTTACCACAGGAAATCAGGCAGGCCCGGATGGATCAGTTTTTGCACTTGGAGCAAGGGGCGAGGAGTGTACGAGAATATGCCTTACAGTTTGACTCCTTAGCCCGCTATGCTCCAGCTTTTGTGGACACTATGCCATCTAGAGTCCACCGGTTTATTATGGGTCTGAACCCAGAATACATTGAGGCATGCATGACAGCTACATTACGGGAGGATATGGACATTGCCCGAGTGCAGGCCTTTGCCCAAACTATTGAGGGCCTTAGACAGCGGCAACAGGACAGTAGACAGATAAATCAGGAGCAGCACCTCAGGGATAGATCAGATGATATACAGAGGGAGATTCAGAGAGGACCCAGACCCCGGTTGTCAGATAGGCCCCCTAGACCCCCACTTCCACCACAACAGCAGAGGGGTAGATTTATTCATCGAGGGCAGTCAGAGTCTGGTGGCAGTTCTCAAACGGTGGATTCACCTCAACAGAGGAGGGTAGAGCAGAGCAGATATACACCCCCACCCTTCCCTATTTGCAGCCGTTCTCACGTCGGAGCTTGTAGATATGGTTCTTCAGGATGTTATATATGCGGGCAGGAGGGGCGCCTGATGAGAGATTGTCTGGCCGGGGGCAAGGTAGCCGAGATAGCCAGGACAGGGGATTCGCAGGGCCATGAGATCCAGCAGCCTCGGCAAGGCGTAGGCCCTTTGGTTCAGCAGGTAGAGGCCGAGGTAGATCGGGAGGCCCTAGTTCAGGTACGGGCTCAAGCCGTACCTATGCATTACCAAGGAGACAGGACTCAGAAGTATCTCCAGATGTGGTAACAGGTATGATGACTATTTGCTCATACCCTGCTTATGTACTGATTGATCCATTATCCACTTTGTCCTATGTTACCCCATTTGTGGCTCGAAAGTTTAGTGTTGCACCAGAATTGTTACAGCAGCCCTTCTCAGTATCTACACATGTCGGTGACTCCATTATAGCTAGCAGAATTTATTGAGGGTGTACAGTAGAGGTTGCTGATCGTCAGACTACAGTAGATCTTGTAGAACTAGAGATGATTGATTTCGATGCCATTATGGGTATGGATTGGTTGGTGCCATGCTATGCTAACGTAGAATGTTGGACCAAGACGGTCCGATTCCACTTTCCAGGGGAGGCAGTGCGAGAGTGGAAGGGCAGCACAGCTATGCCAAAAGGGAGGTTTATTTCCTACCTTCAGGCGAGGAAATTGATAGCGAAGGGATGTATTTACCACCTAGTCAGGGTTCAGGATGTTCGGGTAGAGTCTCAGACACTCCAGTCTGTTCCAGTGGTGAATGAATTCCCTGATGTATTTCCAGATGAGTTACCTGGTATTCCCCCAGAAAGGGAAATAGATTTTGCAATCGACTTGCTACCAGGTACTCAGCCTATATCAATTCCTCTGTATCGTATGGCTCCTGCTGAACTTAGAGAATTAAAGGAGCAGTTGAAGGACCTATTAGATAAGGGCTTTATCAGGTTGAGTACTTCACTGTGGGGTGCGCCAGTTCTATTTGTGAAAAAGAAGGATGGCTCGCTCCGCATGTGTATAGATTACCGGCAGCTGAATAAAGTTACAGTAAAGAATAAGTATCCGCTTCCCAAAATAGATGATTTGTTTGTTCAGCTACAAGGGGCCAGATATTTCTCCAAGATTGACTTACGGTCCAGATATCATCAGGTTAGAGTTCGTGAAATAGACATTCCTAAAATGGCCTTTAGGACCCGATATGGACACTTTGAATTTCTAGTTATGTCCTTCGGGTTGACGAATGCCCCAGCAGTATTTATGGACCTGATGAACAGCACCTTCAGACCATACCTGGACCTGTTCGTGATAGTATTTATCGATGACATTCTGGTGTATTCTTGCTCAGAGGCAGACCACCAGGCTCATTTACGGACAGTGCTCCAGATTCTCAGGGACCGTCAGTTGTATGCTAAATTCTCCAAATGTGAATTCTGGTTGAACTCAGTAGCTTTCTTGGGGCATATTGTGTCGGATGCTAGTATACAGGTTGACACGCAGAAAATAGAAGCAGTCAAAACATGGCCTAGACCTACCACTCCGACCGAAGTCCGCAATTTTCTGGGATTAGCGGGATATTGTAGAAGATTTGTTGAGGGATTCTCCACAATAGCGGTACCTCTGACTAAGCTGACGCAGAAAGTAGTGAAGTTTCAGTGGACAGAGGCATGTGAGCAGAGTTTCCAAGAATTAAAAGATAGATTAACCTCTGCTCCAATGTTAGCATTACCAAAAGGTACAAAGGGTTATTCAGTGTATTGTGACGCATCGGGTATTAGGTTGGTTCTGTTTATGCAACACGATAAAGTGATTGCGTATGCTTCCAGACAGCTGAGGAAACACAAAAAGAATTATCCTACTCACGACTTGGAGTTAGCCATAGTGATCCACGCCTTAAAGATATGGAGACATTACTTGTATAGCGTCCATGTGGATATTTTCACAGATCATAAGGGCCTACAGTATATCTTCACTCAGAGGGAGTTGAATTTGCGACAGCGTCGCTTCTTGGAGTTATGGAAAGATTATGATGTGGAGATTCTATATCATCCGGGAAAAGCTAATGTAGTAGCAGATGCTCTCATCCGTAAATCATTGGGAAGTTTGGCGTATTTGCAGCCCGAGCAGCGGAAGTTGGTTAGAGAAATACATCAATTAGCCAGCCTAGCTGTTCGTGTAGCAGAAACAGAGCACAACATAGCGGTAATTCAAAACACCGTTGTGTCGTCATTAGTTATGGAGGTAAAGGAACGACAATATGAAGATCCTGACCTGGTCCAGCTTAAGGGCAGAATTCAGCAAGGGAAAGCGCCAGATATTTAGATAACTGAGGATGAAGTGCTGCGATGTAAGGGTCGCCTATGTGTTTCAGATATTTCAGGGCTCCGCCAGCAGATTATGAATGAGGTACATTACGCCCGCTATTCTCTCCACCCAAGCGCGATGAAAATGTACCACGATATCAAGGAGATCTACTAGTGGCCAAGTATGAAGAGGGAAATAGGAGAATTTGTAGCTCAATGTCCTAACTGCCAACAGGTAAAAGCGGAACACTAGAAACCAGGCGGGTTAACTCAGGACATAGCTGTGCCTCTCTGGAAATGGGAAGCAGTGAACATGGACTTTGTAGCAGGTTACCCCGTACCAGACATAGACATGACTCCATTTGGGTAATAGTTGACAGACTGATGAAATCAGCTCACTTCCTGCCAGTGAAAGCTACTTTCTCTGCCGAAGATTACGCCGAATTGTATATCAAAGAAATAGTTAGATTACACGGTGTTCAGTATCTATTAACTTTGATAGAGGAGCACAATTTACAGCTATATTTTGGCAGTCATTTCAGAGAGGTTTGGGAACACAGATTCATTTGAGCATAGCATTCCACCCTCAGACAGATGGGCAGGCTGAACGCACTATTTGAACACTCGAGGATATGCTACGGGCATGTGTGCGAGACATTGGGGATAGCTAGGACGATCATTTTCCACTGATTGAGTTTGCTTATAATAATAGTTATCACTCAGCTATCCAGATGGCGCCCTTTGAGGCACTATATGGGCGAAATGTAGGTCGCCAGTTGGCTGGTTTGAAGTGGGAGAGTCAGCATTGATTGGGCCAAATTTTATTCAACAGTCAGAGGAGAAGGTAAAGCTAATCAGGGAACGCCTACTGACTACCCAGAGTCGCCAGAAATCGTAAGCTGATGTGCGGCGCAGAGACCTGGAATTTGATGTGAATGACTGGGTATTTCTGAAAGTATCCCCAATGAAGGGGGTGATGAGATTCGGCAAGAAAGGTAAGCTCAGTCCGAGATTCGTTGGGCCTTATCAGATCCGGCGGAGAGTAGGCCGAGTGGCATACGAATTGAACTTGCCTCGAGAATTAGAATCTGTTCATCCAGTTTTCCACGTATCTATGCTAAGGAAGTACATGGGAGACCCTCACAGAGTAGTCCCAGTCCAGGATGTTCAGATTACGGAGGAGCTGGCCTATGAAGAGGTTCCAGTAGCTATCTTAGACAGACAGATCCGTAGATTGAGGATAAAAGATATTGCTTCTGTCTAGGTACTGCGGCGTCATAAGAACCGAGAAGAGATGACCTGCGAAGCAGAGGAAGATATAAAAACCAGATATCCTCATTTGTTCAAAGCTTAGTCAGATAACAGGTATGTTAGTATTGTTATTTTATATAGTGCCTTGTAGTATATGTATAAATGAGATAGTCGACTCTAGTCTTTTATGAGATGGATACTATAGTATTGTGTGGAGTACCTATATTGGACCTTTCTACATTTCAGGTTCTTGAGATAGTCCACATTACAGGGGAGACTCAGCCAAAATTTCTCTAGAAATAACTTGAATAAGTCGAGAATTGTTATAAATGGAAGTTCACATTCGAGGACGAATGTTCTTAAGGGGGGGAGAATGTTACACCTCGTAAATTCTCGGCATGTAGATGGCCTATTCGCATGTTGGTTAAGAGTTTTTGAATGCCATACATGCTAGGAAAAGGCCCGGGGAAAGACCGGATAAGAAATCCGTCGAACCATCGCGGGAGGGGCCGGGGCAGAACCCCTCCGCGATGGCAACGTGCTACGGAGGGAGGGCCTCCGCGTTGGCTCCGTTTCACGGAGGCCCTGTCCAAGCCCAAGTATATAAACCCCTCACTTTGGGTTTTAATGATATAACTCATATAATTTCCAGAGAAACCGAGGGAAAACAGGGAGGAACGAGAATCTCTTATAATATTCATCTGATTACGCCGTCAAACACGATCCAAACTCAAATTAACTCTAGATACCGAGGTATTAAGCAGTAAGGAGCATTCCTACGGATTTAGTTTCGTGAAATTCGGCTGGCGAATCATCGTGCTACCAAGCTAAGGCAGTTGGAATTGCTCCAAATTAGTCTTAATATACTCCTAGCCCTAAAGTGAGTATTTCTCCTTTCTGGACTTTCGAGAAATAGCGAGTTTTTGAACGTTTTTCGGTAAGCCAAAGTTTGGGCTATATATATATTGAAAGTGATGTTTTCTTCTGAAATATTAGCGTATTTAGCTCTAATTGATATGTATATAAATGCAGTCGAGAGGAATAGCAGAAATACTGACCAAACTACGCCAATTAGTCGGGAACTCCGAAGCGAAGGTATGTAAAGCTAATTTCCTTCGGCAAGTTAGTAACCCAGTACAATAAATACCGTGAGGTGTAGAAGAAAGAGTTTAGAAGTCGATAATTGAGTCCAGTATGAGTTTAGCAAGCGTGTTTTGAATTTAGCAAGCATGTTTATAATGTTATGATATATATATATTCAGAATAAAAGTTAGCAAAGCAATATCAGATAGTCAGATAATATTCCAGATACAGTGTAGTCAGACAGTTAGATAATATCTCAGATACAGTACAGCCAGACAGTCAGATAATATCTCAAATACAGTATAGTTCAGTATGAGAATCAGTATAACACAGAAAAGAGTTCAGAATAAGAAATCAGAGTACAGATAGTATTTTCAGTTTAAACATGCTTGCTATATGTGATTATTGTTTGTTGAGACTTGTTTGTGTTATGAGGGCATCTTTGAGCGTCCTCGCCGCCCCTGGGTTGGTAACTGTATCGACCCACCGTGAGGGTGGGGATACGCCACTCCAAGGAGTGGTATGCCGTCCGCAGTAGGACGAAGATGGGATGAAGCATTCCCCATATCAGGCTGATCAGCATAGCAGTATAGCTTACCCTGTTGTGCGCTTGCGCCCAGGGGGCAGATTACAGATACAGATACAGATATAGAGTACAGATTAAAATACAGGAGTCATCTGGGCTTAGACACAGTTATTTATATCAGAGGCCATATCCTGAGCTAGAGACCCGGGGGGCCGGTAGAGGTGCTCGTAATTAGTAGGCGAGTGGTGTGATTTATTTTTGGATGCTTTTGACCTGGGTAGGGGTATATAGATTGTGGTTGGTTGGCACCTTCCGGCTTATGGGGGCTGGTATAGGTTCTTGTGTTATATATATATATATATATATATATATATGTATATACATGATATCTATTAGTTGATAGACAGCAGGTCGCCATGACGATAGGTAAGATTCTACCTTACCTTCAGTACAGATAAGCCTATTCCAGATCCTGCTAGCTCAGACAGTTTTAGATACTTCCTGCTATTCAGAACTTACTAGCATCGTTGTTTATATTCAGTTATGTTCAGTTTGCTTTGCATACTCAGTACCAGTGGTACTGACGCCGGTTTGGGGCGCTGCATTACTTGCCTGCAGGTACTCATAGACGAGGAGCCGATCCCTCGTGATCCTAGCCAGCACAGAGTCATCAGCTCCTGTCATCCAGAGCTTGATATTCAGAGGTGTATTTCATTTTCTTTTGTTGTATAGTACGGGTAGGCCGGGACCCTGTCCCGACCATCTTATTAGTATTCCTAGAGGCTTGCAGTCTATATATATTTCCCTGTGGTTAGTTGTACCAGTCATGTGGGGTCGTGCCTATGTTTAGTTGTTTATGTTGGCCCTATGAGGCCTTATCCGGTTAGTAGTGGTGACCTTGTCGGTCACGTAGCTGTTCAGCAATTGTTATATTGATTTAGAGTTAACTAGAAAGCATGGTGGCCTTGTCGGCCCGCATAGGTTTTCCTATATGAGTATGATTTTGGTTAGCTGATATTACAGTACAGGTGGCTATAGGCCCAGTCGGCTGGAGGCTATGTTTATAGCCGTTATATAGCCCGTTGATTCCATGAATCTGAGTTAGAGCCAGCCAGGCACCAGATGTGCTTAGGCTCAGTAGTCTAGCAGTTCAGGTCCTAATAGGGCACCAGGTGCCAGTCATACCCCCCAAGGCGGGGCGTGACATGAACTTCCCAGTATTCCCCTAGAGTGGGAAATAGATTTCTCTGTAGATTTGCTACTAGATACTCAGCCAATGTCTATACCCCCATACCGAATGGCCCCTGCTAAATTGAAAGAATTGAAAGAACAGTTGAAAGATTTGTTGGATAAAGGTTTCATCAGACCCAGTACGTCACCGTGGGGTGCACCAATTATGTTTGTGAGAAAAAAAGATGATTCCCTAGGCATGTGCATAGATTACCGGCAATTGAATAAAGTTACTGTTAAGAATAAATATCATCTTCCGAGAATCGATGATTTGTTTGATCAGATGCAAGGGGTGAAATACTTTTCTAAAACTAATTTGAGATTCGGGTACCACCAGGTTCGAGTTCGGGAGAAAGATATCCTGAAGACAGCTTTCATGACCTCGTATGGTCACTTTGAGTTTCTCGTTATGTCCTTCGGGTTGACTAACGCACCAGCAGTGTTCATGGACTTAATGAATAGTGTCTTCAGGACATATTTTGATCTGTTTGTGATAGTATTCATTGATGATATTCTATTCTACTCCCGTTCAGAATCAAAATATAAAGGTCGTGTCACGCCCCGCCTTGGGAGGCATGACTGGCACCTGGTGCCCTATTAGGACCTGGACTGCTGGACTACGGAGCCTAAGCACTTCTGGTGTCAGGCTGGCTCTAATTCTGGATTTATGAAAACAACGGGCTATATAACGGTTGTAAATACAGCCTCCGACCGACAAGGCCTATAGCCACCTCTAGGAATATAACAGCTACCCAGAAAAACTGAACATAAGGGAACCTATGCAGGTCGACAAGGCCACCATGCTGACTAGTTATCACTGATACTTGTGGCCTTTAAGTCGCATTTGTTGAATGCGATTTATAAGTCGCATTTGTCGAATGCGATTTATAAGTGTGCCAGACTTCCCATAGATTTACGGCTATGGGCATCTGCCACCACATTAGCTCTCCCTAGGTGATACAGAATATTCATATCATAGTCTTTCCACAGCTCTAACCAGTGACGCTGCCGCAAATTCAACTCTTTCTTGGTGAAGATATATTGTAGGATCTTATGATCAGTGAAAATATCCACGTGGATGCCATACAAGTAATGTCTCCATATCTTTAAGGCGTGAATCACTGCGGCCAATTTCAGGTCATGGGAAGGATAGTTCTTTTCATGTTTCCTCAGCTGTCTGGAAGCATAAGCAATTACTTTACCATGTTGCATCAACACACATCTTAACCCAACACCCGAAGCATCACAATAAACTACATAACCTTGTGTACCTTCTGGCAATGCTAACACTGGGGCTGATGTTAACCCGTCTTTCAATTCCTGGAAGCTCTGCTCACATGTCTCAGTCCACTGAAATTTTGCTGCCTGCTACGTCAGTTTAGTCAGAGGTGCTGCTAAGGTGGAAAATCCTTCAACAAACCTTCTGTAGTACACTGCTAACCCCAGGAAACTGCGTACCTCGGTCGGAGTGGTAGGTCTGGGCCATGCTTTTACTGCTTCTATCTTCTGTGTATGTACCTGTATACCAGCATCCGATATGATATGACCCAAAAAGGCTACTGAATTCAGCCAAAATTCACATTTAGAGAACTTGGCATATAGCTGATAGTCTTTGAGAATCTGGAACACTGTCCGAAATGATCTTGGTGGTCTTCCTCTGAGCAAGAATACACCAGAATATCGTCAATAAACAATATCACGAACAAGTCCAGGTATGGTCTGAAAATACTGTTCATCAGGTCCATAAACATGGCTGGAGCATTCGTCAGCCCAAAGGACATGACTAAGAATTTAAAATGGTCGTATCTGGTCCTAAAGGCAGTCTTTGGAATGTCCCCTTCATGAACCCGAACCTGATGATATCCAGACCTTACGTCAATTTTGGAGAAATATCTGGCTCCCTATAACTGATAAAATAAATCATCTATTTTGGGAAGCGGATACTTATTCTTGATTGTGACATTATTCAGTTGTCGATAGTCTATACACATGTGAAGGGAACCATCCTTGTTTCTCACCAACAAAACTGGCGCACCCCAAGGTGAAGTACTCGACCTGATAAAGCCCTTGTCTAACAAATCCTTCAACTGCTCCTTTAGTTCTCTAAGTTCACCAGGAGCCATGCAATAAAGGGGAATTGATATGGGTTGAGTGCCCGGTAATAAATCAATTGCAAAGTCTATTTCCCTTTCTGGGGGGAATACATCTAACTCATCTGGAAATACATCGGGGAATTCATTCACCACTGGAACAGACTGGAGAGTCGGAGGCTCCACCCGAACATTCTTAACTCTGACAATGTGGTAAATGCACCCCTTGGCTATCAACTTTCTCGCCCGAAGATAGGAAATAAACCTACCTTTTGGCGTAGCTGTACTGCCCTTCCGCTCTCGTACTGCCTCCCCTGGAAAGTGGAATCGGACCGTCTTGGTCCAGCATTCTACATTGGCATAGCATGGAGCTAACTAATCCATACCCATAATGGCGTCAAAATCAACCATTTATAACTCTACCAAATCTTCTGTGGTCTGACGGCTAGCAACCTCTACTATACACCCTCGATCAACCCTTCTAGCTATGATAGAGTCACCGATGGGTGTAGATATTGAAAAAGGTTGCCAAAGATATTTTGGTACAATACTAAACTTTCAAGCCACTAATGGGGTAACATAGGACAAGGTAGATCCCTGATCGATTAATACATAAGCAGGGTGAGAGAAAATAGTCATCATACCTGTCACTACATCTGGAGATGCCTCTAAATCATGTCTCCCTGGTAATGCATAGGTACGGCTTGGGCCCGTACCTGAACTAGAGGCCCCTGATCTGCCTCGGCCTCTGCCTACTGAAATTGAGGGCCTGCGCTCTGCCGGGGCTGCTGGAGCTCGCGACCCTGCTGATGCCCTATCCTGTCTATCCCGGCCACCCTGACCCCTGGCTGTATAATCTCTCATCACATGACCCTCCTGTCTACATATATAACACCCTGTGGAGCCATATCTGCAAGCTCCAGAATGGCGTCAGGTGCAAATAGGGCAAAATTGTGGTGTATACCTGCTCTGCTCTGCTCTCCTCTACTGGGGTGAATCTACTATTCGAGAACTTCTGTCGGACTCTGACTGTCCTCGGCGACTGAATCTACCCCTCTGCTGCTGTGATGGAGGCAGGGGTCTAGGTGGCCTATCTGACAACCGTGGCCTAGGCCCTCTCCGGATCTCCCCTTGTAACTAATCTGACCTGTCCCTGCGGCGCTGTTCCTGACTTGTTCATCTGCTATCTTGTTTCCGTTGTCTGAGGCCCTCAATAGTATGAGCAAAAGCCTACACTCGAGCAATATCCATATCTTCCTGCAAAATAGCTGTCATACAGGCCTTAATATACTCTGGGTTCAGTCTCACAATAAACCGGTGGACTCTGGATGGCATGGGGTCTACAAAGGCCAGAGAATAGCGGGCCAAAGAATCAAACTGCAGGGCGTATTCTCTAACACTCATCGCCCCCTGCTCCAGGTGTAAAAACTGGTCCATCCGGGCCTGTTGGATCTCTTGTGGTAGGTAACGGTCCAGGAAAGCCTCTAAAAAGCTGGACCAGGTCGTAGGGGCAACATCTCTCCCTCGAGACCTTTCCCAACTCTCATACCACAACACAGCAATATCCCGCAGTCATACTACCAACAATTCAACCGACTCTGTAGATGTAACATGCATTACCCGGAAAATCCTCTGTATCTGATCCAGGAAGTCTTGGGGGTCCTCTGTTCGATCCGACCTTGTGAACTGCGGGGGACCTAGTGCCAGGAATTCTCAGACCCTCGAACTACCAGGCCCACCTGATAACTCTACAGCTGTAGGTGGCATTAACTAGCGTTGAGTAGCCATCATTTGCGCTAACATAACTACGGTACTCCTGACCTCCTGGTCATATGGTGTAGGTATAGGAACTGTCGGAGGTGGTGTGTCCTGAGTGACTCCTGATGGGGTGGAGACCGCTCAGAAGATCGGAACGATGCCTCTGTATCGCCCCCAGATCGGGCAGATTCTAATCGAGACTAGGGCATCCTGCTAGTGCCCTCACCTGCAGTTGTATCCAATCTTCAGCCTGTGATAGGATGTCACTGATCTGACATTTTATCTGTAAAAAAAGAGTATAGTAAGCTTTAGGGACTCAACCCTATACTGTACTGCTCTATGGCATGACTGAATGTTAACAAAGAGTAACCATCCTATCATGCCTTGCAGCCTCCTGCCTGTTATACCCCGTAGGATTCTCGGCACCTAGATGACTTATTCGCACGTTGGTTAAGCATATTTAAAGGCCATACATGCTAAAGAAAGGCTCGGGAAAAAGATCGGATGAGAAACCTGTCGAACCATCGCGGAAGGAGCCAAGGCAGAGCCCCTCCGCGATGGCAACGTGTCACGGAGGTGGAGCCTCTGCGTTGGCTCCGTGACACGTTGGCCTTGTCCAGGCCCAAGTATATAAAGCCCCACTTCAGTTTTAATTCATTTTAAACTTATAAAATTTCCAGAAAACAGAGAGGAATAACCAGAGGAGGGAAAAGAACGAAGAGGGTAATATAATTTCGTCCGATTACGCTGGCAAACGTTGTCCAAACACAAATTAACCTCAGATACCCAGGTATTTAGCAGCAGAGAGCATTCCTACGGATTTAGTTTCGCGAAATACAGCCGACGAATCGTCGAGTTGCCGGACTAAGGTAAGTGGAATTGCTGCAAACTAGTGTCTATGTGTTTCTAGCTGTGAAGTGAGTATTTCTCCCTTCTGGACTTCTGAAAAATAGCGAGTTTTTGACCGTCTTTTGATGATAAGCCTAAGTTTAGGCTATAATTATATTGAAAGTAATGTCGTTCTTCAGAATAAAGTTGTATTTATTACTGATTGATATATGTATGAATGCAGTTGGGAGGAATAGCTGAAATACTGACCAAGCTACGCCAGTTAGTCGGGAAATCAGAAGTGAGGGTATGTAAAGCTAGTTTGCTCGGCAAGTTAGTAATCTCAGTATAGTAAAGTAATATAAAGGCCAGTAGAATGTTAAGAAATCATGTGTTATGTTTATTACGAATGTTGGTATGATATTAGAAGCATCATGTTATATTTAGCGCGAAACTTGCTAGCACGATATGAATTCTAATACAAGTGTTAGAAATAGCACAGCATGCTCAGTATGTGATGTAGTACAGAATGTTAGGATATTATCGTATTTAGTTAAAACCCAGTAAAGCAATGTAATATCTGTAAGGTATCTCAGAAGTAGAATGATAGGTTAAAATGAAGTTTAGAAAGCATGTAGAAATAGTAAATCATGTTACAATAGAAACTCAGTATACAGCATGGTTTCCAGCAGAAAGACTATATCTTGTTCAGCATTAGACTCAGCACAGTATGGCAAAAGATTATATTTATACATATATACTATTATCAGTCTCAGCATGTATTAAGTTCGTACATATTACTATCACTAGTTCAGCATACAGTATGTATAAATACTTTATTATCATTAGCTTCAGTATGTGGGATATGCAGATAGTATTACTAGTTGAGACCATTGTATTGTCTTGGGGTTGGATTACCTAGCATCCATGACCGCCCCAGGGTTAATAGCTGTATCTACTCGTCCGCCAGAGGACGAGGATACGTCGCTCTACGGAGTGGCATGCCGTCCCACAGGGGACGAAGAAGGGATGCCAGTTTTCCCCATATTGTGCCTTGGTCGGCCCTTACACACCCCTGTCGAGCGGATACACCCGAGTGTTGATTCAGGAGTCCTCCAGACTCAGGTATAGTTATAGTCAGGGGCTCAACGAGCCCAAGTGCATACCCAGGGGACCGGCAGGATGCTTATAGTTATTATAGGAGATGGGACGACCGGGGTAGGGGTATAAATTGCTTGCTGTTTGTACCTCCCGGCTTATGGGGGCCGGGTAAGGTTTGTGTGTGCTATGTTATGTTATGTTATGTTATGCAATGTGATATGAGACACGAGTAGATCGATAGTAGAATGATATATCTTCTGGTATGACTCCTACTCCTTTCAGTATAAGTTAAGAGTAGGCCCAACTTTATATCTTCAGCCAGTTAGTCTATTCCTTCTTATTTCAGCTTCATCAGTTGTGTTGTTGTTATCAGATATTTTTTTCAGTTATTGTCTTACATACTCAGTACCAGCGGTACTGACGCCCGGTGGGGCGCTGCATTACTTGCCTGCAGGTACTCATAGACGAGGGGCCGATACCTCGTGATTCTAGCCAGCTCACAAAGTCATCAGCTCCAGTCATCCGGAGCTAGATAGCTAGAGGTTTATCCCCTTTTCTTTTTGTTTTTGTTGTACAGCATGGGTAGGCTGGGGCCCTGTCCCGACCATCTTATTAGTATTCTTAGAGGCTTGTAGTCTGTATATATTTCCCTGTGGTTAGATGAGCCGGCCATGTGAGGCCGTGCAGTTGTATAGATGTTAGTACTTCTGTTTCTTTTATGTTGGCCGTGTGGGGCCATAGCTTGACAGTAGTGGTGACTTGCCGGTCACGTAGCTTTCCAATACTTCATTGTTGAGTTACAGATAACTAGACAGCATGGTGGCCTTGTCGGCCCGCATAGGCTCCCCCATATTGTTATGCTCTGGTTAGCTGTCAGTACAGGTACATGTGGCTATAGGCCTAGTGGGCCGGAGGTTGTATTTACAGCGGTTATATAGCCCGTTGTTTCCTTGAATTTGAGTTAGAGCCAGCCAGGCACCAGATGTGCTCAGGCTCAGTAGTCTAGCAGTTCAGGTCCTTGTAGGGCACCAGGTGCCAGTCACACCCCCCAAGGCGGAGTGTGACAACCTTGGTATTAGAGCAGGTTGTATCCCAGGGAGTCTGCAAGCCGTGCTAAGTAGAGTCCTGCCCATGGATGTGTTGTGCACCACATACTATGGGTAGGGGGCTGCAAGGCATGATAGGATGGTTTTCTTTTATTCTTATTCAATTGTGCTGTAGAGCGGTACAATATAGGGTTGAGTCCCTAGAGCTTACTGTATTCTTTGGTTACAGATAATGTCAGACCAGTGACATCCTATCACAGGCCGGAGTTTAGATATTGCAGCAGGGGAAGGCACCAGCAGGATGCCTCACCCTCGTTTAGAAATAGCCCGATCAGAGGGCACTATAGAGGCATCGTCCCAGCCTTCTCAGCAGTCTCCACCACATCAGGAGCCACTTGGGGCGACACTACCTCCAGCAGTCCCTATACCGACACCTTCCGAGCAGGAGGTTAGGAGTGTGGTAGTTATGTTAGCACAAATGATGGTTGCTCAGCGTCAGCCGATGTCGTCTACAGTTGTGGAGTCGTCAGTAGGGCCCGGTAGTTCGAGGGTCCGAGAGTTTTTGACTCTGAATCCCCCACAATTTACAGGTACGGACCGGACAGAGGACCCTCAGGATTTTCTGGATCAAATGCAGAGAATTTTCAGGGTTATACATGCCACGCCTACAGAATCAGTTGAATTGGCAGCATTCCGGTTACGGGACATCGCCGTATTGTGATATGAAAGCTGGGAAATGTCCCGAGGCTGAGATGTTTCCCCTCCAACCTGGTCCAGCTTCTCAGGAGCTTTTCTGGATCATTATTTGCCGCGGGAGATTCGACAGGCCTGGGTAGACCAGTTCCTACATCTAGAGCAGGGAGCCATGAGTGTTCAGGAATATTCCTTGCGGTTCGATACTTTGGCTCGGTATGCACCGGCCTTTGTTGATACCATGGCATCCAGAGTACACCGCTTTATCATGGGGTTGAATCCATAATATGTTGAGACTTGTATTACGGCCACACTGCGAGAGGACATGGACATTGCTCGAGTTCAGGCATTTGCCCAGAATATTGAGGGCATCAGACAGCGGCATCGGGAGATCAGGAGGGCCAATCAGGAACACCGCAGCCGGGACAAGCCAGTTGAGTTACAGAGGGAGGCTCGGGGAGGACCCAGGCCACGATTGTTAGACAGGCCGCCCAGGCCCCCGCCTCCACCACAGTTGCAGAGGGGTAGATTTAGCCGCAGGGGGCAGTTAAAGGCCGGCAGAGGCTCGCAGATGGCAGATTCACCATTATAGAGGAGGGCGAAGCAGAGTAGGTATACCCTACCACTTTGCCCTATATGCAGCCGACGCCATCCTGGAGCATGCAGGTATGGCTCCACCGGATGTTATATTTGTGGCCAAGAAGGCCATCTGATGAAAGATTGCCCAGCCAGAGGTCAAGAGGATCGGGATAGACAGGATAGGGCATCCGCAGGGTCTCGAGCTACAGCATCCTCGGCAGGGAGCAGGCCCTCAGTTTCAGCAAGCAGGGGTCGGGGCAGATTAGAGGCCTCCAGTGTAGGTGCGGGTCCAAGCTGCACATATGCTTTGCCAGGGAGGCAAGATTCAGAAGCGTCACCTGATGTTATGACAGGTATGCTAACTATCTGCTCACACCCTGCTTATGTATTGATTGATCCAGGGTCTACTTTGTCCTACATTACTCCATTTGTGGAACGAAAGTTCGATATCGCACCAGAATTATTGCAGCAGCCCTTTTTAGTATCCACGCCCGTCGGTGACTCTATTGTAGCTAGCAGAATTTACCGAGGGTGCACAGTAGAGGTTGCTGACCGTCAGACCACAGTAGATCTAGTTGAGTTAGAAATGATAGACTTCGATGCCATAATGGGTATGGATTGGTTAGTGTCGTGCTTTGCCAATGTTGAATGTTGGACCAAGACGGTCTGATTCCACTTCCTAGGAGAAGCAGTGCGGGAGTGGAAGGGCAGCACCGCTACGCCAAAAGGTAGGTTTATTTCCTACCTTCGGGCGAGAAAGTTGATATCTAAGGGATGTATTTACGATCTGGTCAGAGTTCAGGATGTCCGAGCAGAATCTCCGATGCTCCAGTCTGTTCCAGTGGTGAACGAGTTCCCTGTTGTGTTTCCCGATGAGTTACCTGGTATTCCCCTAGAACGGGAAATAGATTTTGCTATTGACTTGTTACCAGGCACTCAGCCGATATTAATTCCTCCCTATCGTATGGCTCCTACAGAACTCAGAGAATTAAAGGAGCAGCTGAAAGACTTGTTGGATAAAGGTTTTATTAGACCGAGTACTTCACCATGGGGTGCGCCAGTTTTGTTTGTGAGAAAGAAAGATGGCTCACTCCGTATGTGCATAGATTATCGGCAATTGAACAAAGTTACAGTGAAGAACAAGTACCCGCTTCCCAAAATTGACGACTTATTTGATCAGTTGCAGGGAGCGCATATACTTTTCTAAGATTGACTTGCGGTCCGGGTATCACCAGGTTCGAGTACGTGAAAGAGATATTCCTAAGACAGCGTTCAGGACCCGATATGGACATTTTGAATTTCTAGTCATGTCCTTCGGGTTAATGAATGCCCCGGCAATCTTCATGGACCTAATGAACAGTATTTTCAGACCCTTCTTGGACTTGTTCGTGATAGTATTCATTGATGACATTCTGGTGTATTCTCGCTCTGCAGCAAATCACCAGACTCATTTGCGCACAGTGCTCCAGATCCTCAGGGACCGCCAGTTATATACTAACTTCTCTAAGTGTGAATTCTGGCTTAATTCAGTAGCCTTTTTAGGGCATATTGTGTCGGATGCTGGTATACAAGTTGACAAGCAGAAAATAGAAGAAGTTAAATCATGGCCTAGGCCTACCACTCCGACTGAAGTTCGTAGCTTTCTGGGGTTAGCAGGATGTTACAGGAGATTCGTTGAAGGGTTCTGGACTATTGCGGCACCTCTAACTAAACTGACACAGAAAGCAGCAAAGTTTCAGTGGACAGAGGCATGCGAGCAGAGCTTCCAGGAACTGAAAGACAGATTAACCTCCGCCCCAGTGTTAGCGTTGCCGGAGGGTACAGAAGGTTATTCGGTGTATTGCGACGCATCAGGCATCGAATTAGGTTATGTGTTGATGCAGCATGGTAAAGTGATTGCATATGCTTCCAGACAGTTGAGGAAACACGAAAAGAATTACCCTAGCACGACCTAGAATTAGCCGCAGTGATCTACGCTTTGAAGATGTGGAGGCATTACCTGTATGGCGTCCATGTTGATATTTTCACAGATCACAAGATCCTACAGTACATCTTCACTCAGAGGGAGTTGAATCTGCGGCAACGTCGCTGGTTGGAGCTGTTAAAAGATTATGATGTGAATATTCTATACCACCACGGAAAAGCTAATGTTGTAGCAGATGCTCTCAGAAGTAAGTCCATGGGGAGTTTGGCACATTTTCATCCCGAGCAGCAGGAATTGGTCAGGGAGATACATCAGTTAGCTAGCCTAGCCGTTCGTGTAGCAGAAACAGAGGATGGTAGTGCAGTAATACAGAACACCGCCGTGTCATCATTAGTTGTGGAAGTGAAAGAACGGCAATATGAGGATCCTGACCTGATCTAGCTCAAAGATAGAATCCAGCAGGGTAAAGCGCCAGATTTTCAGGTAACTAAGGGAGAAGTATTGTTATGTAAAGGTCGCCTATGTGTTCCAGATGTTTCAGGGCTCCGCCAGCAGATTATGAACGAGGTACATTACGCCCGTTATTCTCTTCACCCCGGTGCGACAAAAATGTACCATGATATCAAGAAAAACTACTGGTGGCCAGGTATGAAAAGAGAAATTGCTGAATTTGTAGCCCAATGTCCTAACTGCCAACAGGTGAAAGTAGAACATCAGAAACCAGGCGGTTTGACTTAGGATATAGCTGTACCTCTCTGAAAATGGGAAGCAGTGAATATGGATTTTGTAACAGGATTACCCCGTACTAAACACAGACATGACTCTATATGGGTGATAGTTGACAGATTGACAAAATCAGCTCATTTCCTGCCAGTAAGAGCTACTTTCTCGGCTGAAGATTATGCTGAGTTGTATATCCGAGAGATAGTTAGATTGCATGGAGTGCCAGTATCCATTATTTCATACAGAGGAGCACAGTTTACGGCTAGATTTTGGCAGTCGTTTCAGAGAGGTTTGGGAACACAGATTAATTTGAGCACAGCATTCCATCCTCAGACAGATGGGCAGGCTGAACGTACAATTCAGATGCTCAAAGATATGTTGCGAGCGTGTGCTGGATTTCGGTGGTAGCTGGGATGAGCATTTGCCGTTAATTGAATTTGCCTACAATAATAGCTATCATTCAGCCATCCAGATGGCGCCTTTCAAGGCATTATATGGGCGAAAATGCAGATCGCTGATTGGTTGGTTTGAAATAGGAGACCCGTCTAGAGCAGTTCCAGTCCAGGATATCCAGGTTACAGAAAAACTGGCTTATGAAGAGGTTCTAGTAGCTATCTTAGACAGACAGATTCGCAAATTGAGGACTAAAGATATTGCGTTTGTCAAGGTATTGTGGCATAACAGGAACCGAGAGGAGATGACATGGGAAGCGGAGGAAGATATGAGGACCAGATATCCTCACTTATTCTAGGCCTAGTCAGGCGACAGGTATGTCCATATTATTACTTATGTAATGCCTTATAGTTGGGCATGAATAAGTGAGAAAGATTGATGTTTAGCTATCCAGTGAATCTTAAAGTATTACGTGCAGTACCTGTGTTGGATTTTTCTGCATTTCAGGTTTTTGCTATAGTCCATATTATAGGGGAAACGCTGCCGAAATTTTCCTAGATAGTAAGTCGAGAAGTCCTCTGAATAGAAGTTTACATTCGAGGACGAATGTTCTTAAGGGGGGGAGAATGTTATACCCCGTAGGATTCCCGGCACCTAGATGACTTATTCGCACGTTGGTTAAGCATATTTGAAGTCCATACGTGCTAAAGAAAGGCCCGGGAAAAAGATCGGACGAGAAACCTGTCGATCCATCGTGGAAGGAGCCGAGGCAGAGCCCCTCCGCGATGGCAACATGTCACGGAGGTGGAGCCTCCGCGTTGGCTCCGTGACACGTTGGCCTTGTCCAGGCTCAAGTATATAAAGCCCCACTTCGGTTTTAATTCATGTTAAACTTATAAAATTTCTAGAAAACAGAGAGGAATAACTAGAGGAGGGAAAAGAACGAAGAGGGTAATATAATTTCATCCGATTACGCTGCCAAACGTTGTCCAAACTCAAATTAACCTCAGATACCCAGGTATTTAGCAGCAGAGAGCATTCCTACGGATTTAGTTTCGCGAAATACGGCTGACGAATCATTGAGCTGCCGGACTAAGGTAAGTGGAATTGCTCCAAACTAGTGTCTATGTGTTTCTAGCTGTGAAGTGAGTATTTCTCCCTTCTGGACTTCTGAAAAATGGTGAGTTTTTGACCATCTTTCGATAAGCCTAAGTTTAGGCTATAATTATATCGAAAGTAATGTCGTTCTTAAGAATAAAGTTGCATTTAGTACTGATTGATATATATATGAATGCAGTTGGGAAGAATAGCTGAAATACTGACCAAGCTACGCCAGTTAGTCGGGAAATCAGAAGTGAGGGTATGTAAACCTAGTTTCCTCGGCAAGTTAGTAATCTTGGTATAGTAAAGTAATATAAAGGCCAGTAGAATGTTCAGAAATCATGTGTTATGTTTATTACGAATGTTGGTACGATATTAGAAGCATCATGTTATATTAAGCGCGAAACTTTCTAGCACGATATGAATTCTAATACAAGTGTTAGAAACTGCACAACATGCTCAGTATGTGATGTAGTACAGAATGTTAGGATATTATTGTATTCAGTTAAAACCCAGTAAATCAATGTAATATCTGTAAGGTATCTCAGAAGTAGAATGATAGGTTAAAATGAAGTTTAGAAAGCATGTAGAAATAGTAAATTATGTTACTATAGAAACTCAGTATACAGCATGGTTTCCAGCAGAAAGACTATATCTTTTTTAGCATTAGACTCAGCACAGTATGGCAGAAGATTATATTTATACATATATACTATTATCAGTCTCAGCATGTATTAAGTTCGTACATATTACTATCACTAGTTCAGCATACAGTATGTATAAATACTTTATTATCATTAGCTTCAGTATGTGGGATATGCAGATAGTATTACTAGTTGAGACCATTGTATTGTCTTGGGGTTGGATAACCTAGCATCCATGACCGCCCCAGGGTTAATAGCTGTATCGACTCGTCCGCCAGAGGACGAGGATACGTCGCTCTACGGAGTGGCATGCCGTCCCATAGGGGACGAAGATGGGATGCCAGTTTTCCCCATATTGTGCCTTGGTCGGCCCTTACATACCCCTATCGAGTGGATACGCCCGGGTGTTGATTCAGGAGTCCTCCGGACTCAGGTACAGTTATAGTCTGGGGCTCAACGAGCCCAAGTGCATACCCAGGGGACCGGCAGGATGCTTATAGTTATTATAGGAGATGGGACGACCGGGGTAGGGGTATAGATTTCGTGCTGTTTGTACCTCCCGGCTTATGGGGGTCGGGTAAGGTTTGTGTGTGCTATGTTATGTTATGTTATGTTA
Source organism: Datura wrightii (assembly GCA_035772735.1). Classification (NCBI taxonomy): domain Eukaryota; kingdom Viridiplantae; phylum Streptophyta; class Magnoliopsida; order Solanales; family Solanaceae; genus Datura; species Datura wrightii. The sequence goes on from JASDFA010000006.1 coordinate 32,499,362, forward strand.
TGCAATGTGATACGAGACACGAGTAGATCGACAGTAGAATGATATATCTTTAGGTATGACTCCTACTCCTTTCAGTATAAGTTAAGAGTAGGCCCAACTTTATATCTTCAGCCAGTTAGTCTATTCCTTCTTATTTCAGCTTCATCAGTTGTGTTGTTGTTATCAGATATTTTTTTCAGTTATTGTTTTACATACTCAGTACCAGCGGTACTGACGCCCGGTGGGGCGCTGCATTACTTGCCTACAGGTACTCATAGACGAGGGGCCGATACCTCGTGATTCTAGCCAGCTCACAGAGTCATCTGCTCCATTCATCCGGAGCTAGATAACTAGAGGTTTATCCCCTTTTCTTTTTGTTTTTGTTGTACAGCATGGGTAGGCCGGGGCCCTGTCCCGACCATCTTATCAGTATTCTTAGAGGCTTGCAGTCTGTATATATTTCCCTGTGGTTAGATGAGCCGGTCGTGTGAGGCCGTGCAGTTGTATAGCTGTTAGTACTTCTATTTCTTTTATGTTGGCCGTGTGGGGCCATAGCTTGACAGTAGTGGTGACCTTGCCGGTCACGTAGATTTCCAATACTTCATTGTTGAGTTACAGATAACTAGACAGCATGGTGGCCTTGTCGGCCCGCATAGGCTCCCCCATATTGTTATGCTCTGGTTAGCTGTTAGTACAGGTACAGGTGGCTATAGGCCTAGTCGGCCGGAGGCTATATTTACAGCGGTTATATAGCCCGTTGTTTCCTTGAATCTGAGTTAGAGCTAGCCAGGCACCAGATGTGCTCAGGCTCAGTAGTCTAGCAGTTCAGGTCCTTGTAGGGCACCAGGTGCCAGTCATACCCCCTAAGGCGGAGTGTGACACTGCCTATGGTATGTGGTGCACAACACATCCATAGACAAGACTCAACTTAGCACGGCTTGCAGACTCCCTGGGATACGACCTGCTCTAATACCAAGTTTTTCACACCTCGCCTTGGGAGGCATGACTGGCACCTGGTGCCTTACTAGGACTTGGACTGCTAGAATACTGCGCCTAAGCACTTCTGGTGCCAGGCTAGCACTAATTCTGGATTTATGAAAAAGATGGGCTATATAACGGCCGTAAATACAGCCTCCGACCGACAAGGCCTATAGCCACCTGTAGGAATATAACAGCTACCTAGAACAACTGAACATAAGGGAACCTATGCAGGCCGACAAGTCCACCATGCTGACTAGTTATCACTGAAAAGTAGAATCAAGTGCTAAACTGATCTGTGACCGACAAGGTCACCAACTGACAATTGAACAAGGCCCAACACGGCCATCACATGCAAACTAAGAACACACACACGACCCCACAGACCGGTACAACTAACCACATGGAATATAAAATCCGCAAGCCTCTAAGAATAATAAAATGGTCGGGATAACGCCCCAGCCTACCCGTACTGTACAAACAAAAAGGGAAGTAAACCTTTAGCTGTCAAGCTCCGGATGATAGGAGATGAAGACTCCGTACGCTGGCTGGAACTATAAGGGATCTGCTCCTCGTCTATGAGTATCTGCAGGCAAGAAATGCACCACCCCAAAACAGACGTCAGTACCACTGGTACTGAGTATGCAAAGCCATAACTGAAAATAACTTAAAGCAAACAATAATACTGATAGATACTGAAGTAATAGGAGACGGGCTGAGGCTGACTGAAAAGAGCTTAACTTTACTGAAGAGAGTAAAAGTCATACCTAATAACATGGCGGTCTACTTTCTATCTATTAATAACTAACACAACATAGCATACAAGAACCTTACCAGCCCCCATAAGCCGTAAGGTACCAACCAGCACACAATCTATATACCCCTACCCAGGTCATACCATCCACCTTGTAATTATGAGCATCCTGTCGGCCCCCTGGGTATGCAACTTGGGCTCGCTGGGCCCCTGACTATAGTTGTATCTGAGTTCGGAGGACTCCTGAAATTTGAAATCTGAAATCTGAAATCTACAGCCTGGGCGCAAGCGCTCGATAGGGGGTGTGGTATAGTGCTGATCAACCTGCTATGGGGAATCTGCATCCATTCTTCGTCCGCTGGCGGATGGCATGCCACTCTATAGAGCGACGTATCCTCACCATCTGGCGGGCGAGTTGACACAGCTATTAACCCTGGGGCGATCAAGGAAGCTCTAAGGGTGCCCAACACAGAACAATCATGTCTCCACAGATAGCAATAGGCACATGTAATATATATACTGGATCTGATAATAATATTTATGTTCTGGTGTTCTGTTCTGAATCTCATATTGAAATGTACTGAATCTGATACTGAAATATACTGAATCTGTAATAATATTTCTGGAATATTCTACTGGTACTTATACTGTTTTACTGAATTTCATGTTAAACATTATATTATATTTATAACATGCTTACTAAATTTCATACGGAACATAATATATGACTTCTGAAACACTCTACTCAAATTCGTACTATTTTGCTACACAAGAACTACTAGCTTGCCGAAAGAAACTGGCTTTACATACCTCAACTGCCGACTTTCTGATTAACTGGCGTAGCTCGGCTAGTATTTAGCTATTCCTCCCAACTGTATTCATATTCACGAAAGAATAGAATTAATTCTACTATTATTTTGGAAAGAAACCATATTATGGCTATACCTACTGCCTATTCTTCAACTTATCGAAGAACGGCCAAAAACTCTCTATTTCTCAGGGTCTAGAAGGGAGAATTACCCACTTTAATGCTGGGAATATATTAACACTAGTTTGGAGAAATTCCACTTACCTTAGCTCGGCGTGACGACGATTCACCGGCCGAATTTCGTGAAACTAACTCCGCAGGAATGCTCCCGGCAGCTTTATACTTCGCTACCCAAAGTTAATTCGAGTTTGTACTGCGTTTGACGGTGTAAACGGAAGGAAATTTAATCAAACCCTTCATTACCCTCTGTTTTTGTTCGTTTACTGGAAATTATATGAAGGGAAAATGAACAAAGTGGGATCCTTATATACTTGTGGCCTTTAAGTCGCATTTGTCGAATGCGATTTATAAGTCGCATTTGCCTTGCGACGCTCCCACTTGGCGCTCGTCCAGTCTCTCCCCTGGCTCTTTTCTCACACGTATGGCATTCTAAAACTCTTAACCAACATGCAAATAGGTCAACTAAGTGTCAAGAACTTACCGGGTGTAACAGGCGTTATGTGGTGTATTGTGACGCTTCAGGCGTTGGGTTAGGGTGTGTTCTAATGCAACATGGAAAAGTAATATCGTATGCTTCGAGGCAATTGAGAAAATATGAAAGGAACTATCCCACCCATGATCTGGAGTTAGTTGCAGTAGTTCACACCTTAAAGATATGGAGGCATTACTTATATGGGGTGCATGTGGATATTTTCACTAACCATAAAATTCTTTAGTACATTTTCACATAGAAAGAGCTGAATTTGCGACAACGCCGTTGGTTAGAATTGTTGAAAGATTATGATGTGAACATCTTGTATCAGCCAGGAAAGCTAATATTATGGCGGATGCTCTTAGCCACCAATCTATGGGTAGTTTGACATATCTGAGGCAAGAATAGTAGGAAATGGCCCGAGAATTGCACTAGCTAGCCAGCTTAGCAGTTCGGGTAGTTGATACAGTGGATAATGGAGCCATAATTTAGAATACTGCAATCTCATCCTTGGTTGTAGATGTAAAAGAGCGGCAGTATTAAGATCCTCAATTGGCACAGCTTAGAGATAAGGTACAATAGAGAGAAGTACCATCCTTTGAGGTAACTGAGGATGGGATTTTGAGATGTAGGGGTCACCTCTACATTCTAGATGTGGCAGGACTTCGCCAGCAAATCATGGTAGAGGTACATTATTCCTGTTATTCTCTTCACCTAGGTTCAACGAAGATGTATCATGACATAAAAGAGATTTGCTGATGGCCGGGAATGAAAAAGGAGGTAGCAGAATTTGTAGCACAATGTCCTAACTACCAATAGGTAAAGGCGGAATATCAAAAACCTGGTGGATTGACCTAGGAAATAGCAGTGCCTATGTGGAAATGGGAGGCAATCAATATAGATTTCGTGACAGGATTACCCCGTACCAGGCGCAAATTTGATTCCATCTGGGTGATTGTTGATAGATTTACGAAGTCAACTCATTTTCTACCAGTCAGGACCACTTTTTTAGCCGAGGACTATGCCGAGTTATATATTAGAGAAATAGTTAGACTACACGGTGTCCCAGTATCTATCATTTCTAACAGAGAAGCACAATTTATAGCTAGATTGTGGCAATTGCTTTAGAAAGGTTTGGGTACACAAGTCAATTTGAGCAAAGTATTCCACCCTCAGACAGATGAGCAAGAAGAACGTACAATTCATACGCTCGAGGATATGCTACGGGCGTGCGTGCTAGACTACAGGGGAAACTGGGATGAACATTTACCCCTTATTGAGTTTGCTTATAATAACAGTTATCACTCAGCAATTCAGATGGCACCATAAGAGGCTTTATATGGGCGAAAGTGTAGGTCCCCAGTTGGTTGGTTCAAGGTAGGAGAATCAGAACTAATTGGGCCAGATATGATCCACCAATCAAAGGAGAAGGTAAATTTTATCAGAGAACACTTGTTGACATCTCAGAGTCATCATAAATCTTACGTTAATGTGCGGCGTAGAAACCTGGAATTCAATGTAGCCGACTGGTGTTTCTGAAAGTCCTGCCCATAAAGCGCATAATGAGGTTTGGTATGAAGGGAAATGTCAAGCCCCACCTTGGGGGGTATGACTGACACCTGGTGCCCTACTGGGACCTGAACTGCTAGATTGTTGAGCCTAAGCACTTCTAGTGCCTGGCTGGCTCTAACTCTTGATTTAAGAAAACGAGGGGCTATATAACAACTGTAAATACAGCCTTCGGCCGACTAGGCCTATAGCCACCTGTAAACAAACAACAGCTAACCAGAGCAACAGTAGTATGAAGGAACCTATGAGGGCCGACAAGGCCACCATGCTGTCTAGTTATCTCTAAATCAAGAAAACAGGTGTTAAACCACTACGTGACCGACAAGGTCACCACTACCAACTGAGTAAGGCCCCACACGGCCATCATAACAAGCTAAAACGTACACACGGCCTCACACAATCGGTATAACTAACCACAAGGTATACCACAATCTGCAAGCCTCTAAGAATACTTATAATATGGTCGGGACAGGGCCCCGGCCTACCCATACTGTACAACAAAAGAAAAGGGATAAACCTCTAGCTATCTAGCTACGGATGACTGGAGCTGATGACTCTGTGAGCTGGCTAGAATCACGAGGGATCGACTCCTCGTCTATGAGTACCTACAGGTAAGTAATGCAGCGCCCCCGACGGGCTTCAGTACCGCTGGTACTGAGTACATAAAGCAACAACTGAAAAATATCTGAAAACAACAATACAACTGATGGAACTGAAATAAAAAGAAATAGTTTGAAACTGACTGAAAATATGAATCTAAGACTGTTCTCAACTATGCTGAAAGGAGTAGGAGTCATACCTGGAAATGTATCACTCTACTGTCGATCTACTCATATCTAGCGTAACATGGCATAACATAATATAACATAACATAGCATAGCACACACAAACCATACCTGGCCCTCATAAGCCGGGAGGTACAATCAACACGCAATCTATACCCCTACCTCCGTCGTCCCATCTCCTATAATAACTATAAGCATCCTGCCGATCCCCTGGGTATGCGCTTGGGCTCGCTGAGCCCCTGACTATAACTGTACCAGAGTCTGGAGGACTCCTGAATCAACACCCTGGGCGTACCCGCTCGATGGGGGTGTATAAAAGCCGACCAAGGCAAAATATGGGGAAAACTGGCATCCCATCTTCGTCCCCTGGGGGACGGCATGCCACTCTGTAGAGCGACGTATCCTTGCCCTCTGGCGGATGAGTCGATACATCTATTAACCCTGGGGAGGTCATGAATTCTAGGTAATCCAACCCCAAAACAATACAGTGGTCTCAACTAGTAATACTAACTGCGTATACCACATGCTGAAACTAGTGACAATAATGTGTATGTATATACTACATGCTAAAACTAATGATAGTGATATGTATGCACTTAATACATGCTGAAATTGATAATGGTATATATACAATCTTTTATCATACTGTGTTGAGTCTAATGCTGAACAAGATATAGTTTTTCTGCTGGGAATCATGTTGTATAACTGAGTTTCATAGTAACATGATTTACTATTTCTAACATTCTTTCTAAACTTCATTTTAGGCTACCATTCTATTTATGAAATACCTTACAGGAACTTATATTGCATTGCTAAGTTTCAACTGAACACGATAATATCCTAACATACTTTACTAAATCACATACTAGGCATGTTGTACTGTTTTGTCACTTCCTACTAGAATTTGCATCGTGCTAGTAAGTTTCACACTACACATGACATGATGTTGCTAATATCATACTAAAATGCATACTAAACATAATAAGCGGTTTCTGAAACATTCTACTGGCACTTGAACTATTTTGCTATACCAGAACTACTAACTTGCCGAAGAAACTAGCTTTACATACCTCAGTTGTCGGCTTTCCGGCTAACTGGCATAATTCGGCCAATATTCAGCTATTTCTTCCAATTGTATTCACATTCATATCAATTAGAACTAAATTCATCAATATTCTGAAACAAAATATCACTTTTAATATATATATAGCCCAAACTTTGGCTTATTGAAAAATGGTCAAAACTCGCTATTTCTCAAAAGTCTAGAAGGGAGAAATACTCACTTTAGGGCTAGGAGTATATGGACACTAATTTGGAGCAATTCCACTTACCTTAGCTCGGTATCACGATGGTTCGCCGGCTGAATTTCACGAAACTAAACCCGCATGAATGCTCCTTGCTACTTAATACCTCACTACCCAAGGTTATACCGAGTTTGGACCGCGTATAATGGCATAATCGGAAGAAAATTCCTCAAACCCTCGTGCCCTTTGTTTTCCCTCATCCTATCTGGAAATTATATGAAAGTATCACTTAAAATCGAAGTGAGGGGTTTATATACTTCAGCTTGGACAGGGCCTCCGTGGCATGGCGCCATCGCGGAGGGGTTCTGCCCCGGCTCCTCCCGCGATGGTTCGATGTGTTGCTTATCCGGTCTTTCCCTAGGCCCTTTTCCTAGCATGTATGGCATTCAAAAACTCTTGAACAATATGTGAATAGGCCATCTACATGTCGATAGTTTTCGGGGTGTAACAGGAAAGCTTAGCCTGAGGTTTATCAGACCGTATCGAGTCCTCTGGAGAATAGGCCAGGTGGCACACGAGTCATATTTGCCTTGAGGGTTAGAATCTGTTCACCTGGTCTTTCATGTATTGATGTTATTGAAGTATATAGGGGATCCATCCCATGTTATGCCAGTTGAGAACATCTAGGTTACTGAAGATTTAGCCTACAAAGAGGTCCTGTGGCCATATTAGATCGGCAAGTTCGTAGGTTGAGAACCAAGGACGTCGCCTCTGTTAAAGTATTATGGAGAAACAGAAATAAAGAAGAGATGACCTGGGAAGCTGAGGACGACATGAGATGAAAATATCCTCAGTTATTCCAGGATTAGTTCCGAGTATGAATTAAGGTAGGGTCATTGATTCAACTATTATTTATGATTTATGTTATTGATACTGTTCAGTTGACTGACATTTTGTTGTGTAAGAGTTGATATAGTGTCATGTGAGATACATGTATTGGACTTTCTACGTTTCATGATGTTTCAGCTAGTCCATATTATAGGGGAGATTCTACCGAAATTTTTCTAGAATAGTGGTTAAGGAGTTAAAATCCTATGAGTTGAAGTAGACATTCGAGGATGAATGTTCCCATAAAAACATTAAAATTTGGTGGGCATACGTATAAGTTATGGTGAGTAAGAAGAGATCATTGCGTGTGGGAAAAGCCTCAAAAGTGGGCACGAACAAGATCAACGCGTATCGGTCCATCATGGAGCACCAGCACGCCGGTTCTTTGAGTAGCAAAGCACTCCAGGGGAATCAACACCTTGGGAGACGCAACGCGTCATACCCTCCAGCGCTTTGGCTAGCACGGGGCGTCGGCCCCATAGCGCTTTGGCCAGTGCAGGGCACCACCTGGCCCACCGCCCACACACACATATATAGCCCCTTAACTAACTAGTTGATCATTTTCCAAACACATAGTCATCCAAAGAAGAGGGGAAAACATAACTTTCATATAAATTTCGTCCGATTACGCTACCAAATGTCATTCAAACTCCAATTAACTTCAGGTATCAAAGTTTAAGGCCACGGGGAGCATTACTACAGAGTTAGTTTCATGAAATTCACCCGATGAATCATAAGCCCACCGAGTAGGATTTTCCAGAATTTCTCCAAACTAATTTCTATATGATTACAGGCTTCAAGTAAGCATTTCTCCCTTATGAACTCTCGAAAAATTATACGTCTTCGATCATGTTTCGATAAGTTAAAGTATAGCTAATATTAGTAGTAAAAGTTGTTGTTTTCACCAAATTTAGTACTGAAACTAGTCTTATTCTCCCAGTAATACGAATGTAGTTGGAAAGGGTTGTTGAATACGGATTTTAAACTCACCAGCTAGACAGGGAATCAGCACTCGGTGTATGGAAGGCTATTCTTTTGGCAAGTTAAGTCCATCGTAAAGTTGGCATGGTTTTTATGTCTATAGTATTTCCGAATAAACCCATTAGGGCCAGATGTTATGAACTGAGTAGGGACAGTAATGGTAATTTAAGGAACCCTCGTTGGAAATAACCCTAGCAAGTTTGGTTAACGTATAAGATATTTGGGGTATGAACGTTATTGCCTATAAAGTAATTTACACCAAAGCAGCATGATGTCTGAAGAAACCATAGTGAGGCCGTGAGGTCCACATCTAGTTTTAGAGCTTACGTTATGGCCCATAGTCAATCCAAGGCTCGGGGCCCAGTCACAGCTGTTCCATTATGACCCATAGTCGGGCCCAGGCCTGGGGTGCAGTTATTGGAGATTACATTACAGCCCATAGTCGAGCCAAGGCTCGGGACCTAGTTACAGCAGTCACAGCATGATCCATAGTTGAGCCAAGACTTGGGATCCAGATACAGCAGTTACATTATGACCCATAGTCGGGCTAAGGCTCGGGGTCCAGCTATCCGAGGTTATGTTATGACCCAAAGTCGAGCCAAGGCTTGGGGTCTAATTACACAGCCAGATAGTTCAGACACGGAAACAGCCATAGGTAGCCTATCAGACACAAACGTGTATTTAGAGAATGAGCAGTCCAGAGTTACAGTATGCCCATAGTGTCTAGTAGCCAAGCAGTAGAAGTATCCCTTTTTTGTTCATGTCGGGGCTTATGGGGCCCCAGGTAGGTTTTTCAGTGTTGTTTGTACCTTCCAGAGTTATGGGGGTCCGATTAGGTTCTTTTTTGCGTATAAATAGACTTTCTATTTAAATATTTTAGACGGTGAAGGTATTTAGTTCAATCCTTACTCTCTTCTCTAATTACTACAGTTTTACCAGCTTTTAGTCAGTTATTATCTTTCTACCTTACATATTCGGTACATGTTGTTCTGACGCCCACTCAGGGCATTGCATTACTTGCCTGCATATGTAGATAGACGTGGTTCATGAAGTTCCTAGCCTTCAGCTGAGGTTAGTACTTCATTTAGCTCCTTCCTTCCGAAGTTGAAAGTTAGTATAGGTTTACTCTTTTGATATACAGTTTATGGGTAGGTCGGGGCCCTATCTCGACCATTATATCACTCCTAGAGGCTTACATACTATTTTATATTCCCTGTAGTTGGTTTGTTGGTGGTTGTGTGGTTTAGCTGTTAGTAGAGGCCTTGTCGGATATAGAGTGGTTTAGTGCCTAAGTTACGTTTCAGTTATAACTAGACAGCATGGTGGTCTTGTCAGCCCTCATAGGATCCCTGTCGTTGTGCTGTTGTGGTTAGTTGTCTTCTTTTACCGGTGGCCTTATCAGCCAGAGGCTGTGTTTACAGTCAGGATATAGCTCATTGGTTTCTTGGACTAAGTGTTAGTGTGCACTAGTAGTGCACCAGTCTAGTCAGGTTAGTTCAAACCCAGTATGGCACCAAGTGTCAGTCATACCTCCCAAGGTGGGGTGTGACAATTAGGATGATCATTTGCCTCTCATCGAGTTTGAATACAATAAAAGCTATCATTCCAGCATTCAGATGGCTCCGATTGATGTTCTCTATGGGCGGAGATGTAGATCGCCTATTGGTTGGTTTAAAGTCTGTGAAACTGTAATGATAGGACTAGATTCAGTCCATGAGGCTATAGAGAAAGTTTAGCTCATACGGAACAGGTTGAAAATGGATCAAAGTCGCCAAAAGTCCTATACCGATGTTAGAAGGAGGTAACTTGAGTTCGAAGTTGTTGATTGGGTGTTTCTGAAGGTGTCTCCCATGAAGAAAGTGATAAGATTCGAAAAGAAAGAAAAACTCAGTCCCCGTTATATTGGCCCCTATCCGATTGTGAAATGGGTTGACAAGGTGGCATATGAATTGGAGTTCCCTCAGAATTAGCTTCTGTTCATCTTGTTTTTCATGTATCTCTCTTAAAGAAGTATTTGGGGGACCCAACTCTAGTTGTTCCAGTGGAGAATTTAGGTGTGAAAGACAGTCTCAGTTATGAAGAGGTTCCAGTGAAAATAATGGATCGGCAGGTTCGCGAGCTTAAGAACAAGAAAGTTGCCTCAATTAAAGTTTTGTGGAGGAATAATCATGTTAAGGGAGCTACATGGGAAGTCGAAGCTGATATGATGGCTAGATACCCACATTTATTCCCTACCGGCTCAGTTTCAGCTTGAGGTATCAGTTTTTGCCCTAAAACTGTATTCAGTTTCATGTTCAGTTCATGTGCCCCAATTTCTTTCATGTCAATGTATGTATGTACGATTCATGATTTAGTTCAACCATGTAGTTTGAATCAGAGTTAGTCATTCTGTTAGTTTTCAGCTTATATGATCAGTATTTGAATATGATGATTGCATTTCTCTGCTTTACTATATGATTTTCAACATTCAAAGGATGAATGTTTCCAATGGAGAGATATTGTTATACCCCCAAAGCCCAAAGATCAGACCCAGGAGTTAAAATGGATAAAACAGGATTTTCTACACAAGGTCACAAAACAAGTCGTCCTATGACCCGTGGGATAAACCATGATTCTTAAAGTGACTCATGGTGAGGTGCATGGCTTAAGTTGGAGATTTTGAGTTTGGATCCCAAAGGACATGACCATGAGTCATGGTCAGCACCCACGACTCATTGAGCCAGTCGTAGTCAAGGGCAATTGGAAGGTAAAGGAGGAGTTGGCAGTGTATCTCACGATTGGACCCCACGATTCATGGTCAAACACCACGATTCGTTAGGTTGGTTGTGGTCAACAATTGATTAAGTACTTGAGGAGTTGGGGAGTGGAGATAACGAGTGGTGACCACGAGTCATGGTCACAAATGAAGATCCGTTAGGTCCCTCGTGGGGACCCTTGGAGAAATGTGGCAGTGCACTTCACGACAGCAGATACGACTCGTTTCCCCTAGTAACGACTCATCCAGTCCTTCGTGGGGACTGACAGTCAGTTATTTTCTACGAATTTAGTAAGGGCTTATCCGTAATTTCTATGATCCTAAGGTCTAAACTACATCGTTTTAATCTATGAATAATGAGTTTTAAGAGGGGTAAGTTCATTCTAGGCTATTCCTATTTATGTATGCAAACTTAGAAGAGCTAGAGAGGTGATTAAGTTCAATTCCTTCAAGTTTTCTTCAATTCTTCATTGGGAAATCAACGGAGTGATAAAATCAGTTCTTCCCAAGTATGTAAGGTTATGAATGGGTGAATTTGTTCACACCCATGCCCAATCCCTCTCTAATTCATGAAAATCTATATGTTGATCCTATGGGGTTTTATCCCAATGCATGAATTTCCTAAGTTTCTGCCATGGATATGATCAAAGTATGTTTCTATTATTGAATTATGATTCATGGTCAAGTTTTACATTATTTTCAATTATAATTATGTTTTCAAGCTTTATAAATTAAAATGCTCATTTATGAGAAGTTCATGAAAGTTGAGATTTATGATGAATATTCAATATGATGAGATATTATTGATGAAGAGCATGTTTTCAAGTTACCCATGTTAATTATTATATTTTCAAGTGAATCAAGTATTTTCAAGCATGTTTAAGTATTGGGCAAGCCCATATGTTCAAGTATGATTTATGATTTCAAGTTAATTAGCTTACCACATAGTTTTGGAGTCAAGACTCTAAATTATGTTCAGCTTGTGGTATAGTTTGAGCCAAGGCTCCTCATGTATGATTCAGATTTATATATATGCATGATTATTCAACTTCATCAATAAACGATGGCCAGCTTCATTGAAAAATGATGGAAAGCATATGCATGTTTTTGGGAGTAATGTCTATCACCAAGTAGGCTAAGGGTTAGTCAACCCTATTCCTCAGAACTACACGTCAACGTAGGTATGATCAGATTGTTTTGGGACCTCTTGTGTGAGATTTCCCTGTCCCAAGGGGCCTTGAGCTTGATATCGACATCATGGTAGCGTCCTTAGCCCTGGAAATTCTTTGGATGACTCTGCCCACTTGAGTGTGATAGTCGGGACCACGTAAGCTCTATCGTGGTAATGTTGGTTATATGAAGAGTCTCCCATTCTTCCTCATAATTTCAGTTATGCATGTTATCATTCATGATATATATATATGTTCTAAAGCAGGTTTGAGCCGATGTATAGTTTTACTTATGATTATCAAACTTCATCTTTGGGCCATTCGATTAAGTTATGATGTTCAGTTATGCTTAGATCATGATTTCAGAAAATAGCATGCAAGCCCTACTCTAAGATTCTTGTCTTGATTATGTTTTACATTATGCATTTTTTAAATGATTTTACTTATTTAAGTGATTTTACTTACCTTTCATACTCTGTACATTCTATGTACTAACCGCATACTCTATGCTATATCATTTCATGATACAGGATCCGATCTTCAGACTCAGCCCCGTCACTAGCCAGCTTCCGGAGTTAGCATCCAGTCTCTATTGGTGAGTCCTCATATCCCGAGGACCATTTGTTACAAGTTATCCTCGTATATTTAGTTTCAAACTTAGAGAGTTAGTTGGGGTCTTGTCCCATCAACTCATCAGAATTAGAGGCTTTTCAGACAATAGATTGTGTTCATCTTCAGACTTGGGTTGTATATTCAAATTGTTATGTTTTGTCCAGCCATGTCTATTATGCTAAATCTTCCGCTTTACTTGATTGAGTTAGATGTATGTTCATGCCATGGGTCGACTTAGAGTCTCTCGAGGCTCCTTGTCCCGTGTATCAATCCGAGCCCATGTTTTGGTCGTGACAACAGCATGGTAAAGTTATAGCCTATGCTTCCAGGCTGCTGAAGGTCCATGAAAAGAATTATCTGACTCATGATCTTGAATTGGCATCGGTAGTATTTCCTAGGACATTTGGAGACACTATTTATACGGGGTCCATGTAGATGTGTTTACGGACCACAAAAGCCTACAATATGTGTTTACCCAGAAGGATCTAAATCTACGTCAAAGAAGGTGTTTGGAGCTACTCAAGGATTATGACATGGGTGTCCTTTATCATCTGGGCAAGGCTAATGCGATAACAGACGCTCTTAGTAGGCTTTCTATGGAGAGTGTGTCCCATGTAGATGAGGGGAGAAAGGAGCTGGTAAAGGATGTGCATTGACTTGCACAGTTGGGAGTTCATTTGGTTGACTCGACCAATGGTGGTGTCATTGTTCAGAACGGATCAGAATCATCCTTGGTGACTGATGTAAAATCTAGACAAGACGAGGATCCTATTTTGGTAAAGTTAAAGGAAGTTGTTCAGAATCAGAAGGTGGAGGTATTCAAAAGGGGAGATGGTGTGCTCCGATATTAGGGTCGTTTGTGTTTTCTGGATTTTGATGATTTGAGAGATCGGATTTTGCACAAGGCTCATAGTTCCAGATACTCTATACATCTAGGTGCCACAAAGATGTACTGTGACCTACGAGAATTCTATTGGTGGAATGGCATGAAGAAGGACATAGCGGAGTTTGTGGCTAAGCTTCCGAATTGTCAGCAAGTAAAGGTTGAGCACCAGATACCAGGCGGTGTACTACAAGACATCAGCGTTCCTACTTGTAAGTGGGAGGCGGTCAATATGGACTTTATCACAGGGTTGCCTCATATTTGTCGATAGTATATGTCACGACCCGAGATTATACCTGGATCGTAGACATGGGATGAGAGACCCCAAGTCAACCCATGGCATAAGCATTCACTAACTTATCCAATGACATTAAGGAAACATCACTGTAACTCAGAAGAAGTCTAGCTTTACATAACGACAAAATGAACATCTGAAGTTGAAAACATGTCTAAGTCTGATAAGCCTCTAATCTGGACGAGCTGATGGGACAACATCCCCAACTAACTTAGAAATACTGAAAACTGAGAATACGCTCAATATAACTGAAAATATAGTCCTCGTAGGATGAGGACTCGCCAAACAAGCAAGTCCTAACTCTGTTAAGCGGCTACGAACGGGGATGAACCTGAGAACCGGATCCTGCATCATGAAATTATGCAGCATAGAAAGTATGTGGTTAGTATGTGATATGTATCGAGTATGCAAGGTAAGTAAAACCGCTAGAGAAATGTAAAACTTTTAAAACAAGTTATAAATATGTAAAATAAACCTTAAAGGACAAAAGGAGATCACACGTATTCATTATGAAATCATCCTTATTCTATACATTATCACGCATGGTATTTAGAACATCATGACTGACTCGAATGACTCAAAGCTAAATCATAACATTTATATCAAAAGTTAAACAATGAGTCAAATCTTGCTTTTTAAACATGAATGCATAAGATAATCATCGCGAGTAATGCCTATTCAAAGTCGAATAATATAGACAGTGGGAGATTCGTCACTTAACTGACATACCACGATAGAGCTTATGTGGTCCCGACTATTACATTCAAGTGGGCAGAGCCATCCAAAACCTTGTCAGGGCTAGGGATGCTACCATGATATCGATATCAAGCTAAAAGGGCCAATCGGGCCGGGGATAACTCACAAGGGAGGTCCCAATAATATAACAGAGTTAACCTACGTTGGCGCGTAGTTCTGGGGCATAGGGTAGTCGACCCTTAGCCCGCTCGGTGCCAGACTCTTCTCCCAAAACATGCAATGCTCTAAATCGTATAAATACGAAGCTCAACATCATCTAGTGACGAAGCTCAACATGAAATCATGGATAGACTCAACATCGTATGAAATGAAGCTCAACATTATTTATTGACAAGGCTCATTGTGAAATCATGCATACACTAGACAACATATAAATATGAAGCTCATCATTATCATTTCGACAAAGCTTAGAATGAAATCATGCTTAGATTCAACATCATGTGAAATGAATATTAATGCCAACATACATCTCAATTATGAATTCATGCACATGAGAAGCTTTACTATGACATATACCACAAGCTCAAAGAATAATGAGAGACTTTACTCCAAAATCATGTGGTAAGCCTACTTTAGGAATATCACTTCATCATCATCAATATAAGGGCCTTTCCCAAAACCTTATCATGCTTGAACCCATTCAATTCATTTGGAAAAATTATAATTTGGGAGATTTCACTCCAATACAAGGCAATGAAGTCAATTCAAGAAAATCATCCTTGATACTCAACATTGGGCACTACTCAAAGCTTCATCATACTTGGGTCTATTTAATCTTCTTTGAAAACATCATCAAAATCATGGGTAAGGTTGGTAACATGCTTTTCATCATCTATTCCATCAACATCACATTCTATTATGAACTATCCACACATGGACGTTTTAGATTCAATATTTAGAAAACAATTTTGTAAAAGAAACAAAGATAGAATCTGCCCAAGCTCGATAAGTCATCAATATCAACTCAATTTAATCATACTGATGAGTAGAAATGTAAGAATCATGCAATTAAATGGAAACTCATACTTGATCATCACAAACCAATCACAAATTGCTAGGGAATGGGCATGGGTGTGGAAGGAAGCACCCATTCATAGCCTTACATACCTGGGATTGAAGAATCTTAACTCCTCTTAATTACCCAACTGAGATTTCCCTTGAAAACCTTCAAATTCTCCTCAATTTCTTCCCTTCAAGCCTTCAACCTTGCATGCATGAAGAAATGGCCTAAGATGGGTTTTTCTCTGCTTAAAACCCTTTATTACGAGCTTAAGACGACATAGTATAGGCCCTTAGAACTTAGGAATTACGAAAAAGCCCTTACTGAAATCGCTGAAAGTAACTGCCAAGGGGTCCTAACGGACGACCTGACGACTCGTTACTAGGGCACATGATCCATTGGTTCACCCGTTAAGTACACTGCCTCAGCATTCTTGAAAATTCAATTGTCTTGGTAATGGCCCTCCTAATGGGTCGTTAGGACTGACAACGATTCGTTAGGTACTATCCGTTAAGTACACTGGATAAGCTTTACTATCCTTCTCTAGGACCACCCCACGACTGACATGACGACTCATGGTGTCTGACCACGAGTCGTTACATCGCCCGTGGGAACCTCGAGTCCATCATCATCTCAGGCCTTCCCTACGAACCACTTGATGACTCGTTAGGCCTCCTAATGTGTCGTGCAGTGACTCATTCTGCAGCTACTGTAACATTTTCCATTTTTTCTCCTGATTCACTTCCGGGTCTAATTCATAAATTCTCGGGGTATAACAGTATGACTCCATTTGGGTGGTTGTGGATAGGTTGACTAAAATAGCTCATTTCCTATGGGTCAAAACTACCGATTCAGCGGAGGATTATGCTAAGTTGTACATTCGGGAGTTTAGTTCGGTTGCATGGAGTGCCATTGTCCATCATATCAGATAGAGGTACTAGTTTACCTCCCAATTTTGGAAGTCATTTCAAAAGGGACTTGGTACTCAGGTCAAGCTTAGAACAGCATTTCACCTGCAAATAGATGGTCAGGTGGAGCAGACTATTCAGACTCCTGAGGACATGTTGAGAGCATGTGTGATTGACTTCAAGGGTAGTT
The DNA here is from genome assembly GCA_035772735.1 of Datura wrightii. Taxonomy (NCBI): domain Eukaryota; kingdom Viridiplantae; phylum Streptophyta; class Magnoliopsida; order Solanales; family Solanaceae; genus Datura; species Datura wrightii. The sequence goes on from JASDFA010000006.1 coordinate 32,516,568, forward strand.
GGGATGACCATTTGCCTCTCATTGAGTTTGCGTATAACAACAACTACCATTCCAGCATTCGAATGGCTCCGTTGAGGCTCTCTATGGGCATAGATGTAGATCACATATTGATTGGTTTGAAGTCGGTGAAGCTGCGATGATAGGTACAGATTTAGTCCATGAGGCTATGGAGAAAGTTCAACTTATTAGGGACAGGTTAAAAGCGGCTCAGAGTCGCCAAAAGTCCTATGTGGATGTGAGAAGGAGGGATCTCGAGTTTGAAGTTGATGATTCGGTGTTTTTGAAGGTATCCCCCATGAAAGGAGTGATGAGATTCGGGAAGAAAGGGAAGCTCAGTCCCCGCTATGTTGGCCCGTACTGGATTGTGAAATGGGTTGGCAAGGTAGCATATGAGTTGGAGTTTCCCTCAGAATTAGCTTCAGTCTATCCAGTTTTCCATGTATCTCTCTTAAAGAAGTGCTTGGGTGACCCAGCTCTAGTTGTTCCGGTGGAGAGCGTAGGTGTGAAAGATAGCCTTAGTTATGAGGAGGTTCCAGTGGAAATACTGGATCGTTAGATTCGAAATCTAAGAAACAAAGAAGTAGCTTCAGTTAAGGTCTTATGGAGGAATTAGCATGTTGAGGGGGCTACGTAGGAAGTCAAAGAGGATATGATATCTAGACACCCGCATTTATTTTCTTTTGGCTTAGTTTCAGCTTAAGGTATCAGTTTCCTACTTAATACTCTATTCAGTTTCATGTCCAGCACATGTACCCTAGTTTCTTTCAATGTGAATTGATGTATGAGTGATTCAGGAATTCAGTTCAGTCATGTAGTTCAAATCAGAGTCATTCATTCCGTCAGTTTTCAGCATGTATGTTCAGTATTTGAGTATGATGATTGCATTTCCCTTCTTTTCAGTATGATTTTCAACATTCGAGGACGAATGTTCCCATGGGGGAGATATTGTAATACCTTGAAAATCCTAAGATTAAATCAGGAGTTGAAACGGAGAAAATTAAATTTCCTACACTAGGTCACAGGACGATTCATCCAGTAACCCGTCAGGAACACCATAAGTCATTAAATGACTCGTGGGGAGGGGTCTAACCATGTTCGGAAATTTCAGGTTTAGGGTAACCCGACCACAACTCATGGTCAGCCCCACGACTCATTAGGTTACCTGTGGCCAAAAATGGTTTGAAGGATGAAGGGAAGCAGGTAGTGTTGGTAATAGGTCGTCACCACGAATCGTCGGGTACACCATGAGTCTTAATGACCCTCAGAAGGTTTTTGGCAGTGCAGGCAACGACTAGCAAATCACGAGTCGTGGTCCATGGCACGAGTCGTCTAGTCCCTTGAGGGGACTAGCAGTGTATATTCTTCTGTGAATTTAATAAGGGATTTTCCATAATTTCTAAGTTCCTAAGGCCTAAACTATGTAGTTTTAAGCTCAAGGTTTAAGTCATTCTAAGCCTATTCTAATTCATGCATGCAAGTTTAGAGGGTTGAGAGGTGATCAAGCCTAGTTTTTCAAAGTTCTTCCTCAATTCTCTTTGGGCAATTAAGGAAGTTGTGAAATCAGATCTCTTCAGGTATGTAAGGCTATAATGGGTGCAATAGTCCACACATGTTCTAATTGATGATTCTATGGGGTTTTAACCCAAATATGTGAATTCTATAAATTCTATCATGGGTATGATCTAAGCATGTTCGAAATGTTGAATTATGATTCATGGGCAAGTTTACAAGGTTTTCAATTACAAATTTATATTTTCAAGTTTTACAATTTATATTGCTCATTCATGGAAGTTCATGGAAAGTTGAGATTATGATTGGTATGTTCAAATATGATGAGATATATATGAGAAAATCATGTTTTCAAATTACCAATGTCTATGTTCATGTTTTTAAGAGAACCAAGTTGATTTCAAGCATGTTAAGTATTTGGAAAGCCCATATGAACCAGTATGTTTTACGATTTCATGTAAATTAGCTTACCACATAATTTTGGATTCTAGACTTCCAATTATGTTCAGCTTGTGGTGTGGTTTGAGCCAAGGCTCCTTATGTTATGATTTCAGATTATGCATGTATGTTATTATTCATCTTCATCACTAGATGATGCTCAGCTTCATTGAAAAATGATAGAGAGCATATGCATATTTTTGGGAGTAGTGTCTAGCACCAAGTAGGCTAAGGGTCAATCAACCCTATGCCTTAGAACTACGCACAATGTACGTATGTTTAGATTATTAGGACCTCCCTTGTGAGCTTCCCCTACCCCTAAGGAGCCTTCAGCTTGATATCGATATCATGGTAGCGTCCTTAGCCCTGGCAAGGTTTTGAATGGCTCTACCCACTTAAGTGTGATAGTCGGGATCATATAAGCTCTATCATGGTAATGTCAGTTATATGAAGAGCCTCCCATTGTTCCTCATGATTTCAATTATGCATGTTCATCAGTTATGATATTATGTTTTCAGTAAGTTTGACCCAATGTTCAATTTTACTTATGATTATCAATTTTCAGCTTTGGGTGATTCGATTCAGATATGATGTTCAATTATGTTCAAATCATGATTTCAGAAAATATCATGCAATCCATACTCTCAAAATCTTATCTTGATTATGTTTTGTAATATGCATGATTTATGATTTTTACTTATGTAGCTATTTTACTTACCTTGAATACTCGGTACATTTCATGTACTGGCCGCATACACTATGATGTATTGTTTCATGATACAGGCTTTGATATCCAGACTCAATCTCGCCGATAGCCAAATTTCCAGCATTAGCACTTTCCGATCAGAGTTGGTGAGTCCTCATCTTTTGAGGGCCTTTCTATTCAGACATGTTAAATATTTTCAGTTTTTGGACTACATTGAGTTAGTTGGGTCTTGTCCCATCAACTCATCAGTATTAGAGGCTTTTCAGACATAATTTGTATTTAGCTTTAGACTTATGTATGTATTCAGATGTTACGTTTTGTTAGTACTTCCTCAATGTTATTCATGTTGATCTTCCATTATATTTGGATGAGTTAGATGTTATGTTCATGCCATGGGTCTATTTGGAGTCTCTCGGGGTTTTTTGTTCCGTGTCTCGATCCGGGCCTATGTTCGAGTCATGACACTGGGTGTATGAATATGAATACATTGATAAGTATGATGAATGTCTCATACAACTGGATGTATATTACATGAATTTCTAGAGTCCCCTATAGGTTATGACTGAAAGGGCAAGCATAAGACCTTCTGGCATGTGTGCATAGTGACGTGACGGAGGCATGTACTCGGCGTATCACCAATGGATGATTGTGAGACAAAGAATGTGTGCTTATGGATTAATTATACATACGGCTGCAAAGATACAAAGGTACAATTATACAAGTGTGTGATACAAAAGATATCGACATGATTCTAGCTGAGGTGAGAAACATGTGTGGAATATTGTGTATGGATACACGGTTCAGGTATGATATCTTATGACATTTTCGTTGTATAGAGACAGGTATGTGATGTAATTTAATATTTGGGGAATATTGACTCCGTCGATATGTTTTTATGACTTTTGTGTATGCTTGAATTACTTGATTCGTATTTGCGATTGAATGTTTTATTTTAATTGGTTTTGTGGGTTATGAAAGATAGCATGACGGGTTCAAACAAAAGATAGTGAATTACCGTGAGATAGCGAGTAGACTTTATTATTTAATGTACCTCATTAAAAAGGGTAGGAAAATCCTGCAGATAAATAAAAAGGTTAATAAATGGTAGAAAAGGACTTGGTCAATCATAGTGAAATGGTAAGAGAGGTAGTGCTGCTACGAAATTTTATAGCGTAAATAAATAGAATTGGATCAGAAAAAAATAAGTTATTGACTGTTGGGGATGTCACTGCAGCGAACAAGTAGGCTCGGGCAGCAGGACTGCTGGGGCGGTCTGAGTACTCGCTGCAGAGGAGTAGTAAAGAGACAGAATGGAAATAAATTGATGGATAGAATGGTAGAGTAATTTCGCGAACCTTGATGAGACTTAAGAAAAGATAATGTAAATTAATGAGTGGTTGTATAAGTAGAATAATTGTTGAATTTAATAACATTGATTGTTTGTTGATTATTATGTTGTTGTGTTAACTAACCTTAGTTGGCCGATGATTCCTACCGGTATGTGTGGTGTACTGATACTACCTTGTTACACCTTTTTGGTGTAGGTTGTGGCAGGTTTGAAGTTCCTTGATTGGCGTGGAGTACTCTACATCAGCTTCTGTGTTCTTCTTCTCAGGTGAAGCTATGTCATTTATCCTATCATATATTCTATTAGAGCTCTTGTACCTGTCTAGACTAGATCTTGGGAGAGTCATGATCTTTGGAGATTTTGCGTTATTGTTTCACATTATTGTTGATTTGTGTAAGTTAATGAAAATACTTGGATGTTTATGTAATGTTCCACAAGAATTCTCCTGTCAAATAGAGTCGATATAGGTGCCTGCATGACCCACCTATTTGGGATAGTGACATTACATTTTAGATATCAAACACAAATTGTGGTATATATGATTTGAATATTCTTTCTTCAACGTCAAAAATAGTGCAAATTGAAGATTAACGAAAATTTTCTTTTAAGTTTCTTTGTGTGATCAAAGTTTCATATAGTACAGTATGATGAGACTTTTATTGCTAATTGTACCGAGGGAGAATACCTCTATGAGCTATAATTTGAAGATTAAAATTTTAAACTGATGCATGAGTGACAGGGAGCGTGATCTATATATGGCTAATGCTAAGCCTAACACAAATGAGTCAGAGTTTATCAGCTACTCAAACTTCCATCTAGATGAAAAATATTTAGTTTTAAAGAACTTAATTAAAGGAATTGGGTACTTTGTTCTGTTGAACATGTGATAACTAACTGGCAATATAATTACTTAAAAATTATATTGACTGCCAATATAAATGTGATTACAGATAATTACTTAAAAATTCTTGAGGAGGCTGATGATCTTGGTCTCAAAAGCTCAAATAAATGTCAAAAAAATCAGTATTATCATTAGTAAAATGTGACTTTGATTTAATTTGTGCTCCATATACTTTAATACTTCTTAAATCTTTTTAAACATTTCTCTTTTTCAATGAACCCAAATTATTATTATTAAGAGAATGAAATTTTTATTCTGTACATGCCAGATCATGAGTTAGTAACTACTTTTAATTTATTAAAAAAATTTATTTTCATAAATAATGCATAATAAGTTTAAATACCTTTTTAACAATGCGCGAAGCGAGCATTTGATTAGAGAGTTTTTAATAAGTTTAAAACGTTTTTAACGAATCCGCGAAGCTATACTTGTTCTTGAATTAGCTTGCTAGCAGATTGTGTTAAAACTTTTTAGGTAAGTAATTATTCCATTTTAATATGCATTTAATTCCGTTATCACTGGTATAGAGAATCCCTTACTTTTACTTTTTATTCATAGCAATAATCTCCTTGTTTTAACTTTTAGATGCACAATTTGTAATATCTAAAATAGTTATAGTTACATAATTAACTCTTATATATCTTGTATTTATGAAAATTTTCCTTCATTATTGTCTTGTTACTCACTATCAAATACCCTCTTAGAGTACTCCATGATGGCATGCTTTTTGCAAACTTTAGCCTGATAAGCATGTAAATACCTAGCTAGAAGATTTGAATTCTGACAGTCTTCTTTGTGCCTCTAAGGTAAAAATATGAATTGCTTGATTGAAGGAAAAACTGTACATGAACATATGAAGTAACTCACACAACATCCAACATGCAAAAAACATATCTTAAAGGCAAGGTAACAACTTGTTAGAAGGGTATCCTGGTTCTTTATTTGGTTGATCGACTCCTTCCAGCTACTCCTATCCATTTCTGAGGTCCTAGTGACTCATCAATTTCCCTTATGCAATGCAGGAGCAGATGCAATGTAGTTCCAACAAATTCAACTGAATCCAACATTTTTTCAACGGAGTATGGATACATATATGAAAAACCATCGAAATCTCAACCTGATCTCATAATTGCAAAAGCCTGATGAATTCAATGGTGAGAATGTAAATATTTAATCCTTCAAATTTAAATCTTGAATCTACATCAGTGGGCTTTATGTCAGATTACCATTGCAAATATGTAGCTGTTCTGTTTCCAGTATCGCCACAAACAATATCCATGTTAGCTTCCATTAGTTTCTTCATGAGTAAGCTAGCCTTGTCTCGAGCTCTAACTGACCCTCTAACAGAGAGATCAGCCAGCACAGATGAAAACTCAGGCAACCTCTGAGCATCTCTTATGCATCCCTCACTTTCATCAAATAAACGGAGTAGAATGTCAGCAGCTCCCTCTTTACTCAACATGCACTTTCCCTTCAAAATTTCCATCATTAATGGCACAATTTGGTCCGTCTCTTTCAAAGCGGTTAGTCCCTCTTCAAACCTTGCAAGCAAGCAGAGGATTGCCAAGGATGTTCCAGCAAGATCAGAATTTTCCACTAACTTGATCAGCACTGGGACTGCCCCTGCTCGGACAGCCACCGTGCAATTCCCATGAAATTGCACCAGCTCAGCCAATGTGCTCAGGAAGTGATGGGAAGCAGGGCCTCGTGGTCTTGAGATGGCCTTTATGAGAGCCTCAACGGTTCCAGCCACCCCAAGTTTTGCCTTGTTCTTATCCAGCATTGCCAAACTGCAGAGAAGTGAAGCTGCTATCCTACTTGGTTCGGCTGAAGTTGAAGATAGGATCACTGAGTTGAGAAACAGGATATTGTCCATGTCTGCTAGACACTGCTTGAGATTAGGATTGAGTGAGAGGTTGAAGAGAATGGAGAGTGTGAGAAGTTGAGTAGTAGTTGAGGACGGAGACATGGATAGGCTCAGCAAGGTAGAAATGGCACTATCTGCTTGCGCTAGCAAGTTCCTATTTTGAGGGCTCACCTTTGTGATTGAAACCAAGGTTAGCAGAGCTTTCTGCTGATTCTCATGGGTTTCAGATTGCAATTCAGAAAGGCATGCAGCTATTGCCTCCCGTGCTCTCGCCATTTTTTCCCCCTTTTTCAGATGATTCAACTCCTTTGTGATGATTTTGCAGAGTATTAATCTTCTTTAATGAATATACAATTTTGGATCCCTAAGGGACATCAGGACATCAATTTAACTATATAATGACAATTTCCGCCGGCCTCCAATCACTGGATTCTCAACCTAAAGGATATTTAACAAAAATTTTTGCACAAACAGCCAATACAATCAGTCTTCGTTAATTACATGGATATTTTGCATATGGCTGGCAAAATTCTCTAGTAAATGGACTTCGGTGATAACATAGTTGATTTAATCAGATGAAATAGTCAGCAACAGAATATGCAGTCTGAAAATCACAATATACATAAATCCAAGGAAAATAGGCCAACAAATAATTCACAACCAAGGATGTCAGTTAATGAATCACCAATATACCAACCTCAATCCTAAAGTTGATTACGCATTGAGTGAGCTGTAAATACTCTTGGATCCATGGTGTTGTGCTACTTAATAATGTTACCGTGGCAAGGTGATAAAACAATTTATACTCCTCATCAAATACTAAGGTTCTATTAAGAAAAATATTAAGGTTCTATAAAGAAAATTAAACCTGAGACCTTATGATTCTTAATTCACCTCATTGACGACTAGGCCAAATCCTTGGGTGCACTAAGTCTGTTGCTAAGCCAAGAACACCAAAACCTGTTCAGTTAACAATACGAACATTAAAATACCACAAAAAATACAAATTAATAGTTTGCAATTTAAACTATTTCACTTACATGTTCCTCAGTTGAGAATTAAAGCAACAACATTACAATGATGAATGGAAATGATTATCACAACCTTCAAACAAAACATATAATCAAATGTAACTAGAGAAGGTACTGCAGTAGTATCAACAAATCAAACATTTGAAGCTCTTATCGAAAAATTTAAACATTTGAAGTTGGTATAGAAAATAGCCAAACATAGAATAATTTGGAAAGGGTTAAAGAAAAATACAGCCTCTGGTATGACTAGTCCATTGAAGCAAAAAATCAATCTAAATGTACGCGATCTAGCTAAAGTTTCAAGTTCAACCTCTTCTTGAATTATGAAGCAGTATTATTTATTTTTCCCGCCGTTAATATTCTTCTCATCCTCAAATGAGTTTATTCTGATGGAAAAACCCATAACTCAGCTTCGTGGTCATCTCCATGCCCATCAGGAGGCCAACAACATGTAGCTGCACTGCAGATATCAAATTAAGTAGTTAATTTGTGCAAGTACATTTCAGAAAAATCCAATATCAGTAAACTGTTACTTGAACACTTTAGAAGGATTCCTGCATCTGCGGATTGTAGTAAGCTGACTTCTGACCTACCTTGAAGTATTGACAACAGAAGCGACACTCATGAGGCTTCCCTGTCTCCAACCGAAACCAGACCACATCATGCTCATCTTCTGTAACACAAAATAGTCCAGAACAGATTCAGCAAAATGAGGTTTCTCCAGTACATTTATGTTAATGTAATCCAGAAGAAAAGAGAGGGAAAGGAGAACAAGAAGGCTCAAAGGTCCCCTTTGTCCATAGAAAAACAAACACCAAAATAAATAAAAATGGAGAGCTAACTGACCTCATTCACCACCAGGACGCCCAACTATCACTGCTAAAAAAAATATTATTTTTTCACCGATTTTCCACTGAAAAATGTTAAGTGGCTATTCCTATCCTGTGGGAAAAGAAAAAAAATTAATAGTGTTTTCACATGGAAAAATTATGAAATTTCCCACTATTTCAGTGGAAAAACTATTTTACACAATGCATTTTCCCAGTGAACAAGTTCAATGGGAAATGAGTGAAAAAATATGTCTTATAAGAAAAAATTTTCATTACTTTGCAGTAGAGAAAATCTCTATTTCTAGTTGTGTATCTTTTGCCACAGACAGACTTAACAAATGCGGATGCTTCTAGCAGTGTATCTTTTGCCACAGACAGACTTAACAAATGCGGATGCTTCTAGCAGTGTATCTTTTGCCACAGACAGACTTAACAAATGTGGATGCTTTCTACAAACAGAAGGCATTGTGGTTCAGTTACTATTTTCCTGGATAGAAAAAGTACTAACATCCTGCTACTGAGTAAAGTGCTAAAGTCGTGCTCCTTAAGTATCTTAGCCAGTTATTATAGTAGAAGACTCTGGAACTCAATCCCTCTAACAATATTTGGGTGTCATGTATTAGCGTACGTATAGCAGTTCTAGTCAGTTTAGGATAGGTTAGTTTAGTTTGAGTATATTTTAGTTTATTATTTATATTTTTGTGTTCTTATTTAATTAGGATAAGTCGGTTGTCTTTAACTAGGAATCTATCTTTTTATTGTAACTCTATCTAAAGAGTTATTTATCGTCATTAATAAACTAAGTTTTTCATGGCTTCACTAAGCGTTTATATGGTATGAGAGCTTTATACGCTCTAACGAGAACGATCCATATTTTTTTCTCTTTCTTCTCTTCTCACGTTATTCAGCGTCAATGGTCAACAACAACAACAACAATGGTGCAAATCCCAGAGTTGACAATACTGATAACACAATAGGTTTCAACATCATTATTCAATTCAACCTTGCTTCTCAACTACTAATCAAACTAAGAGATGGTCACAACTTCGCTACATGGAAAGCACAATTTTCCATGCTTATGTATGGCTACAACCTCCTCGACCATCTTGATGGGACCACTCCGACCCCTTGTCGCACAGTGGCCCTTAGCACCAACATATCTCCCAATTCAGCATTCCTTACATGGTTCCACCACGACCAACTCATCCTTTGTCACGAAGATGCTAAGAAGTTGTCCAAGCCTCCTTTTGATTGAAATCTATTCAAGTTAGGCTTAGGTGCCCATAGCCTAACTTTAGGGGGCGTATTAGTGTACGTATAGCAGTTCTAGTCAGTTTAGGATATGTTAGTTTAATTTGAGTAGATCTTGGTTTATTATTTAATTAGGATAAGTCAGCTGTCTTTAATTAGGAATTTATCTTGTAACTTTATTTAAAGAGGTGTTTATCATCATTAATAAACTAAAATTTTTCATGATTTCACTAAGCATTTATACCGTGGAATGAGCAAAGAAGAAGATGCTTGCCCGGAGATAAACCAATGTGCATCAGCTGAACTACAAATGCTAGTACTTTTTTCCGTTTGGTCGAATTTTAGTGGTGTAAATTATATTAATCAACTGATTGATTTTATCAGATTCTTAGGAAGCTCATAGAGAATTGATTACTATTGTAAGCATATCTGTAATATGCACCTCCCGGGTGCTTTTCTTCCAGGGGTCATTTGGTTGATGGTTTGAAATAATTAATCTCCATCATAAATCCCGCATAAGATAATGCAATGTTCTGTTCCTCGGGTAAGGGGGAAAAAATGGCCGCATAGGAAAATTTCAAAATTCAAAATGTTTGGTTAGGATTTTAAACTTTTCTCTAATAATAAGGTAAGCTAATATAATATTGATTGAAGGTATTAAATAACTTTTTTGTATTAAGTTATATGAAAATTTATGTTACATTTCATGTGGAATAGAATGTGGAATAAAAAATACGTGTATTAACAATAAACTATTTAAAGACAAAACTGGCCTTTCAAAGTTAGTAATTCATGTATAACAACCTTCACATTTTTTATGACTGCATAACAATCTATTCATTATTAATCTCGCATAAACAATCTATGAATTATAATTCTCGTATAACTAATACATGAATCAAAAGACCCCTGAATGAAATATTTATCCTTTTGCTAAAAAAGAAGAGATCAAGATATTGGGATATATACTATTAACCATAAACCATGTGTTTAGATATAATATTTATTATAGAACAATTGTTTATTCAATTTTAATAAAGATTTAAATAGATCATATATTTGTCAATGTGTCATTTACTTATAAAGTAGATGGATTAGTGAATAGAGTTTAACTTATATATAGAAGATTAAATCATCAGTTCTTATAAGTATAAAGTTTATTTACATTTATAATCTAAGATGAAAATTGGACAAATTCATCGGTACGATTGTAGCACAAGATTAAATATAATTTATCTTAATTATGGATCTTGTGCTAGTACATTTTGTATGTATTGAATGGACCAAGTAGAGGTAAGTATTTTATCTAAGTTAATAAATAAATTCTCTAGATCATTAAATGTACTTATACTCTTAATCTTGATATAATTATTATGATCAATGTAATTTATTTGTTGTTTTGATCTATTAAAGGGTGAAACTTGATCTTTCATAAGTTAAAAGGTTCCTTATACGTTGGATAATGACAAATGACATTTGTGAAATAATAATTAGTTGATGGAATCCATGTCTCGACCTTGAGATTGATGATACCCTTTATGATTACTTATAAGTTTTCATGTGAAAATTCCGTAGGTAAATTTCGTATCCATCACATGAAATAAGTTAAGCGTTTGAATAAAGAATTAAATTAATTAATGAATTAAATAGTCAGAAATTTAATTTGATTGATTGGTATCTGTAATCTTAACATGGGGAGTTAAATAAGATTTAATTAATGATTTTGAAATTATACCGAGGAGTGCAATTATGGATTTTTAGTGGAATAATTCGTACTTTATTATGGTAGGTTAATTCATTCATTCTGTGAATTAATACCATAATTAAAAGCCTCACTAATTAAATTTGTGGTGTCTGTTATGCCTGATTAATTAATGAATTTGAAAAGGAAGAAACCAATTTTCTAGAAGCAGTAAAATTCTACAAGATTTTGGTAAAAATAAACTACTCTTCTAGAAGGAAAGTTCTACTATTACTTGAAGAGAAAGATTCCTATACATTTTGGGACTAGGGTTTTATACCCTAAAACGTGGTTATAAATAGGATTCTCTTCCTCCATGAAATATGATGAAAAACTTTGACCTTTCTAAGAAGCAGTACTAGCCCACACAAGTATTCCCTACTTGAATATTTTTGAGGCTATAGCAGAAGATGATAGAATTAGAAAACGCATTGGACAATTTGTACAAGGCTTCAAGAGGATTGATTTACGGTCACGCTTCAAGTGATAAGTATCGATTTTATGTTTGACTAAAATCTGTGTTCATGTGTTATCTATATTACATGTAAATATGATCCTAAATTATTTGCTTCCACTGTATATGTCTGTATTCCAACAATTGGCATCAAGAGTCGCACTTACATCTAAATAGATAACCTAATCATATATAGCAAAATGGAAAAAGTTGTATCTTTTTACAGTGCTAGACAAATGAATTGTCATGAAATTGAGTATTTCTTGTGATGACTTGTCTTAAACCATTAAAAGAATGGTCTTTGAAGTTTTTTTGTAATGTTGGCATTGGAGAAATAACGTGAGATCTTATGTTAATTGTGTTAAAATATTTGATCCAAAATTGCTTTTGCAGCCGCAGATAAGTTTTTTTTGGGTTACAAAGGGGATTGAGGACCTTTTCTTTTTCTCTTTGTTAAAAACATGTTTGTCACAGAGCTGAGATTTTGGGCGGCGCTGAGTGATAGAATTGCCAAGTCCGTAGGTTTCTGCTTCATTCATGATCCCTGGATAAAAAGATGGTTTTTTGAACATATATTATGTTTTGGTCTCATCTTTGTCATCAACGATTTTAGGCCATAGTTTACCTTGACTAAAGTTAGCAACATGTTAACTAATTAAATGTTTTTTTTGGACTTGATTGATCATTAAAATTATTAATTAGCAAAAGAGGGATGAAGTGCTAGCATGATTTGCCGGTTTTTCCCATTGGTAGTATACATAGGCACTTTGCCAAAATCTTTATATTGATTTAGTCTATATAATAACACGGGCTCATCTCTTTTCTTATATATAGAGAGTAAGAATTTTATGATAAATAGTGATAATTAATGTGATTCATTTATTTGGTATCATTGTAAATTCTTAATAATTCTTTATACATGTAGAAATATATTAAAATATGAATTGAGAATTATGATTAATAAATAGGATCTATTAATGTGGTCTATTTATTTGAGTCATTAAAATATGCTCAATGTATCATATTTGAATTGTCCAGAAAGTGTACATATTTGTGATGGTGTTATTATCTACTGATAGAAGATGTATCATTAGTTACTAGTAACAGTTAATTAATTCATGAGATGAGATATTGAGGTTTTCACTCAAAAGGGAGAAATATAATATCTTGAATTCTCGTGTGTATTAATCGAGAGGATAATTTGTTGTAAGGTGATGTTGTCTGTCTTGCCAGAAGAAAACATACATTGTATAACTTGTTCTCATGGATAATTAGGAGAATAAAAATTTAAATCAAACTATTTTAATCCTTAACTTTTTCTAAAATGATTATTTTAGATTTGGTCATAGTTTGGTGGTCATGAATTTTATGATCTCCGATTGATCTGAAATTAATGAGACCATCGAAAACGACCTAGTGAACGATGCTCACGACTTTATGGTATCAATGTCGTATTCGTCATTCTGAGGTCATACATTTAGATGGGTTTTAGGTAGTTTGTTGGATTAAAAATTGATGAAGTCTGAAAACACTATTCTTTATATCAATTTTATTTATGTTAAATCTAGAACATGCTTACACGTGATGATGTAACATGAGTTTATATATGATAAGAATATAGATCAGATTATTTTTCCCTTAAATCGGCTGAATTGGTTGTTTTTCGAATTTGGTCATAGATTTGGAGATTGAAAATTTTACGAACTCTAATTGACCTGAAATTTGGTAGGTTCATCGAAAACGTCCCACTGAACAATACACACTTCTTTTCATCGTGACTAACATCATTTTTTGGCCATTCAGAGTCGTTTTGATGGGTTTTTGGACATTTTTCTATTTTCTGAAAAATTAAAAAATAAGAAAAAATTATTTTCTTTCAACAAGTGGTGGTAGGGTTCAATCTCTATGGTCTCTATTTACATATAACATTAATGTAATGAGTTTACATGTTGACATTGGTCTTCTTTCCCAATCAGATAGACTCATTACGATCAATTACTGTGTTTTTTGTCACTAGTTATTGATAACTTGTATTAACTCTCCAACTGAGTTACATGTTGGATCAATGGAACTAGAGATGATAATAATGACATTCACTTGACTTAAATTAATAATATACTCTCCATCTAAGTTAAATTAATTTTAATTTATTAGAGTGAATAATCTAACATCACATATGTGTGTTGCATGAGTAGTTCTTTTTCCATCGAAATTTACTATTCAAGATGTATGAATATATATGTGGCATGGTTTGATTTTAATATTCGATGATACATTACTTTAATTTATTTCACATGCATGTTATATTATTTGAATAATTCATGATTAATAAATAGTTTTTGCTAAAGTTGGCTATTTATTTGGGGTCATTGAAGATTCTCATTCTATTTTCATGTGAAATTATATTATGCATAGATTGAGAATTATGATTAACAAAGAGATTCTATCAAGCGGTTTATTTGATTAAGCCATTAATATTCTCAATATATTATAAATTGTTCGTGTTCAAGTGGTGATATAAATCAATTTCTATAGTCTCCGCTATTAATTATAGGTGAGATAATAAATTTACATGTTGACTTTAGGTCTTCCTCCATAACGAATAAATTTATTATAAGTTCACTAGGTAAAATTTCTAGTAATTGATAGCATGCATTAACTCTCCATTTGAGTTTATACGTTGGATCAGTTTTGAAATTTTAAGACGGACATGTAAAGTGGTGATCGATATTAATTCATGTGACAAGTTAGATAATAAACTTATATGTTGACTTTAAGTCCTCCTTCATAACGGATAATTTATTGTGTGTTGTCACTAAAATAAAAAACACTAGTTATTGATAACAGTAATGAGTTTACATGTTGACATTGGTCTTCTTTTCCCATCGGATAGACTCATTACGATCAATTACTGTGTTTTTCATCACTAGTTTTGATAACATGTATTAACTCTCCAACTGAGTTACATGTTGAATCAATAGAACTAGTGTTTAATAATTATATACAATTGACTAAAAGTGATAATTTACTCTCCAACTGAGTTGGTTTTGTTTCTTTTGAATTGTATTAATCTTACATAATTTATATACATTGCATAAGTAGTATTTTTCCCATCAAAAATTACTATTCAGATGCATGCATGTATATATATTGATAAATGTGGTCTGAATTCGGACTTGGTACCCAAGTCCTAAGTTACTTGAGCTCGGGTGTGGGTGTCCGTTACGGGTGTGGATCTAGAGGTCGAATCCTTCATGGTCTAAATTTTAAGAGTCGGAGATATGGATCCAAGTATGGATACGGGTGTAGGAAATCGACTAAAAATAATTCAAATATCTAAAAGTAGAGTTATAAAACCTAGATTATGAGATATTATGTAGAAAGTTTCAGGAGAAAATATTAAGCAAGAGAAGAATCTGGGAAGGAGATAAAAGAAAAAAGGAGTGACATAGAAATTTCTATATACAAGGTATTTCATTTTCTTTAATTTCAGCTTAACTTTTATTTTGATTACAAAAATTAGTGAATCTGTTCGGAATTACTCGGTCGATTTTGGTCAAAGTATCCAGAATTGATTGACCATATTGTGTACGGACCCCACACCCACACCCACATCCACTTCGTGTGGACACGAGTATGGCACAAAAAGTGAAGAGTCCGAGCAACTTAGCCCAAGTCAAGCTCAGCATAGCTTTTCACCTGCAGACAGATAGATAAGCTGTGCAGAAGATTCAGACCCTAGAAGATATGTTGAGGGAGTGCGTGATCGATTTCAAGGGCAGTTGGGATGATCACTTGCCTCTCATCGAGTTTTCATACAATAACAACTACCACTCTAGTATCCAGATGACCCCGTTTGAGGCATTGTATGGTAGAAGGTGTAGATCTCCTATCGGGTGGTTTGAGGTTGGTGAAGCTACTCTAATTGGGACAGACTCGGTCCATGAAGCTATGCAGAAAGTATAACTTATCTGAGAAAGATTCAAAACAGCTCAGAGCCGTCAGAAATCTTATGCTTATGTGAGGAGAAAAGAATTAGAGTTTGCAGTGGATGACTGGGTTTATCTAAAAATTTCACCCATGAAAGGGGTGATGAGATTTTGGAAGAAAGGAAAATCCAGTGCGAAATATGTGGGGCCCTACAAAACACTGAAGCGAATTGGCAAGGTAGCCTATAAGCTGGAATTAACTTCAGAATTGGCATCTGTGCACCCAGTATTTCATGTGTCACTATTAAAGAAGTGCATCGGTTATCTAACTTCAGTTGTGCCATTGGACTGTGTGGGAGTGAAAGACAGTCTCTCTTACAAACAGGTCCCAATTTAGATCCTTGACCATCAGGTTCATAAGCCGAGGAACAATAAAGTAGCTTTAGTCAAAGTCTTGTGGAGAAATCAGCATGTAGAAGGAGCTACGTGGGAAGCCGAAGCAGATATGATGGCTAGATACTCAAACTTATTCCCTTCCAGTTCAGTTACGGCATCAGGTACTAAATCCCTCCTCGGTACTCTATTCAGTTCTGTACTCATCAGCTTTATTTAGATTTTCTATGGGCATTCTAGTCACACCATCTCTGTTAGTAGAATTAAGTCAGTTCGGAGTCAGTTACTCCTTCAAAAACCAGCTCATAGTCTCAGTCTAGAAATCTCAGCACTTTTTCTAGTTTTTCTATAGTTTTAGTCTTCATTCGAGGACGAATGATCCCAAAGGGGAGATATTGTAATACCCCAAAACTTTCCTAAATCAGAATCAGACATTTCAAGAAACCTCAGGAGAAAAACAAAAAAAATGCCTTAGAATGACTAAGACAACGAGTCGTGGTCAGCTCCAACAACTTGTTGTGTCAATCGTGGTCAGTAGAATTCTAGGGAACTAACGAGACAAGGTGCGACCCGTGGTGAAGAACCACGAGTCATCCTATCAGTCATTATTTTCCCAGTGTAGAAATCCTTCAAGGACCCCACGACTCTACCAACTAGTCGTTGTCAGAAACAACAACCTGTTGTGCGAGTCATTGGGTGAGAACCCTAGAAACCCCTTTCACAAGTAACGAGTAAGAACAACGAATCATTGTATCCCACAACGAGTTATGGTCGCCACCCGTCGTGTCAACTTTGAGAATTTTCAGAATATGTCTAGTGGAGGTGACGATTGGATACAACGACCCGTTGTCAAGCTTACCAGTTTTCCTTGACCAGTGGCCACGAGAGGAACCAATGAACCGTTGGTTCATCCAACGAGTCATGGTGACCCTCATTTCCAGATCTAGTGTTACCTAGTCCTAGGCAGTGGGACCAATGAGAGGTCCCAATGAGTCATGGTCAGAATCAATGACTTATTGAGTGAACTGTCGGGACCCTGTCGGCTAGTTTTTAGATTTAATTTTCAGGGTTATTTTTGTAATTTTTCACCTATTTAGTCCCTAAAATACTTTATTTTGAGTTTTAATCAGGGGTTTTAGAGGGGTTAACCGATGGTTCTCTCATTTCTCATCCCTTCATCAACTGGAACATAAAGTTTCTCTCAGAAAGGGTCAAAGCAGAAGTTAGGGAAATCGATTCTCCTCAGATTTTCAAGAGATTCTCTCAGGGGTTTCCACCACCAGGTATGTAGGAATTCAACAAGGGAATAGTCCTTCCTTTGTATCCTGTCATGACCCAAGTTTATACCCTGGATGAAACACGATACTTGGAGTCACAAGTAACTCCAAGTCAACCCCTGGTCTATCATACACTGACATTCTGAGTTACTACATATAAATATCTACAACGGAAGTTTAAAGCGAAAATATAAATATTTGAGAGAATAAAGCTGGTTCATAATATTTTAAAATATTTGAACAAAGCTACAAGTCTGAATAACCAAATCTGTGTCCAAATGCCACTACAACTGATGAGTTGCTGGGACAAGCCCCCAGCTAACTCCAGATCTAAATAAAAGGAAAGAAAATGTAACTGGATTAAATAATCTCCGTCCTCGAAGAAAGAGGACTCACCAACTAGAACAGTCAAAGTCTTCAGAGAGCGATCAACTAGCAAGGTTGTGGCTGAGATCCTGCAGCTGTATCATAAAATGATACAACATAAAAGTATGCGTCGGTAATTTGAATGTACTGAGTAAGTGGGAGAAAACATAACACAATGGAATAAAAGTGCTGAACTGAAAAGACATGCAATGACCAACTAAAGCTACTGAATTGAATAACTGAGATGGTCTAAAAGACCCCGTTTGATGGTCAAGGACATGCCCTATTTTTGAGATACTAAACTGAACTGATCTAAAATAGAACTGAGCTGACTAGTGGGAGAGTCTATAAATAACATATAACCACGTGAGCTAGATGTGGAGTTCGATATATACACCCCATTGATAGGACCCAATATACCTTGCCAGGGTATAAAGACATGAACTAGGTGATCAAAAGAGTCTGGGGCCATGAAGCCAAATAAAACTGTAACCTACGGTGGCAATGTAGTTCTGGGAACCTGGGTGCGATGGAACCTCGGTCCGCTCGGTGTTAAGTCCTACTCCCACTAGATAGTCCTAGACTGAGTACTAAGCTGATAACTTGAAACTGGGGCCCAAGACTAGTTAGGGATACATGTCTGAGAACATCCTAAGAGTCTTATCGGATCGGATTCTAGAACTGGGTTCTAAGACTTGTCAGAGCTTCTTATCTGGAAGCGTCTTAACCGTTTAAAAAACTAACTGCACTCTGAAGATGGGGTCTGAGGCTAGTCAGAGTTGCTGGTCTAAAGTGTCATGACCTCCTAGTGAACCACTAAAATTGATTTTTGAATCTGATTCTGATGACTAGGAGGTACTATTGATACCTTAGGAATTTCTGCAGTCAAACTGATTAGCTGGCAATTTTGACTAACACTGAGAATTCTAACATTCTAGCTAAAACAGAACTGACAAAAAATATGATTGAGTTTTCAATGCTACTAACAACATAGGAGTCCCCAATACTGATAAAATCAAGCAAAATTCCAATATTCAAACACTGTTGCAAGACTCATGATTTTCTAGTTCAAGAAATAGGGCTAAATTTCACTTCACAAGAATAAACCTCATTCTCAGTCACAAACTAGTGGAAAATATCTATAACTAGTATGAAGTAACATTCCACATGGATTAGACGAAGTATGACTAAAATTTCTTAATATTCGATAGTTCTAGGGCTAGAACTGATAGAGAAAGAGGGAGGAATTTGGGGACACAAGGGAAGAATTATTCCCTTGTTGAGTTCCCATATACCTGGTGAAGTAGTCCAAATAATTTCTTTGAGAAATCGATGAGAAATGGACTACCGTAGATCTTTCTTTGAAAAGTTATGAGAGAAGTCTTGCGATGTTTTTCTGAGTATTTGTTGGGGAATGAGGGGAAAACCATTTAGCCCCTCTTAATTCCCTAAAAAATACACTAAAATGGCATAGTTTAGAGTCTAGGAGGTTAGAAAATTACTGAAACACCCTTAGGAAATTCGCAGGAAAACTGACTGGCAGGGCCCCCACAAGGGACCTAACGACTCGTCACCTCAGGCCATGACTCGTGACATCGTCCGTTAAGTGCATTGCCTGACTAATCATCTAGGTTCGTCATGAGGGACACCACGAATCATTATAGGTGACCATGACTCATGGTCACCACTCTCACATGCGCTGCCTCAATTTTAAATAAATTCCCTCCGGCTGACCATGACCCACCCCACGAATCGTAGTGATTGACCACGACTCTTGGGGTCCTTCTGTTAGGTACACTTCTTTAATTTTTTTTCTCCCTTTTTAATTCTTATGGCCACGACTGATCTGACGAGTCGTGGGGCATGACCACGAGTGATGACTCCCCTCAACAATGACTTTAACCCAAACCCAGGCCTCACCACGAGTCACTTAACGACTCATGGTCACCTCCAATGGGTCACAAAATGATTCGTTCTATGGTCTGGTGCAGATTTTTTAGTTTTCTCTAATTTAAGTCTCGGGTCTAGTTTTTGAGGCATTACAATATCTCCCCCTTGGAAACATTCATCCTCGGATGTTGTAAAACACACAGGAAAGCAGGGAATGACAATCTTTATACAAAAATACTGATTATGAAAACTTAAACTAACAGAATGACTACTTATGAATTGGATCACAAGTATAAACTGAATTCACTAATCATGCACATATTCATTTATATGAGTGAAATTGAAACACACGAACTAAAAGCAGTTTTGGGGAGGGAATTGATACCTTAAACTAAGATTGAGTCGAAAGGGAACAAATGGGAGTATCAAGCCATCATATCCGCTTCAGCCTCCCACAAAGCTCCCTTAACCTACTGATTCTTCCACAAGACTTTGACTGAAGCTACTTCCTTGCTCCTCAGCTTACGAACCTGACGGTCAAGGATCTGGACTAGGACCTCCTCACACGAGAGACTATCTTTCCCTCTCACGCTGTCCAATGGCACAACTGAAGTTGGATCACTGATGCACTTCTTCAATAGTGACACATGGAATACTGGGTGCACAAATGCCAATTCTGAAGGTAATTCCAGCTCATAAGCTACCTTGCCAATTCGTCTCAGAATTCTATAGGGTCCCACATATCTCAGACTGATTTTTTCCTTCTTCCCAAATTTCATCACCCCTTTCATGGGTGAAATTTTCAAATAGACCCAGTCATCCACAACAAACTCTAATTCTCTTCTCCTCACATCAGTATAGGATTTCTGACGGCTCTGAGATGTTTTCAATATTTCCCTGATGAGTTGTACATTTTGCATAGCTTCATAAATTGATTCTGGCCAAATTATAGTAGCTTCACCAACTTCAAACCACCCGATAGGAGATCTGCACCTCCTACCATACAATGCCTCAAACGGGGCCATCTGGATACTGGAGTGGTAGCTGTTGTTGTACACAAACTTGATAAGAGGCAAGTGGTCATCCCAACTGCCCTTGAAATCGATTGTGCACACACTCAACATATCTTCTAGGGTCTGAATAGTCCTCAGCTTTCCCATCTATCTGCAAGTGAAAAGTTGTGCTGATCTTGACTTGGGTACCAAGTCCCTTCTGAAAAGACTTCCAGAAATGCGAGGTGAACTGGGTACCTCTGTCTGAAATAATGGATAATGGCACCCATGGAGTCTGACCAACTCCCGGATATAAAGCCTAGCATAGTCCTTAGCTGAATTTGTAGTTTTAACTAGGAGGAAATGTGTTGACTTAGTCATCCAGTCTACTACTACCCAGGTAAAATCATGTTGCCGACGAGTTCAATGTAGACCCATAATAAAGTCCATATTCACTTCTTCCCACTTCCATGTGGGTATGCTGATATCCTGGGTCATACCTCCCAGTCTCTGGTGTTCTACCTTGACTTGCTGACAGTTCAGCCACTTAGCTACGAATTCAGCGATGTCTCTCTTCATGACGTTCCATTAGTAAATATCCCGCAAATCGCGGTACATTTTAGTAGCACCAGGGTGGATGGAGTATCTCGAATTGTGTGCTTCAGCCAATATCTACTGTCTCATGTCACTGACGTCTGGTACACACAATCTGCCCTGGTAATAGAGCACACCATCTCCCCCTTTGGAGAAAGCCTCAACCTCTTTCCTGAGAACCACTTCCTTAAGTTTAAGTAAAATGGGATCTTCATCCTCTTTAACTTCAACAACCAAAGAGGAATCTCACCCGCTTTGCATCACAACTCCACCCTCAGCTAAGTCAACCAACTGCACCCCTAACCGAGCTAGTCTGTGAATATCCTTCACCAATTCCTTTTTACCTTCCTCAACATGAGCCACACTACCCATAAACACTCTACTTAGGGCGTCAGCCGCTACATTGGCTTTGCCCGGGTGATATTGCATGCTCATTTCATAATCTTTCAGGAGCTCTAACAACCTAATCCTTCAGGAGCTCTAACCACCTTTTTTGATGAAGATTTAGGTCCTTCTGACTGAATACATACTGAAGGCTCTTGTGATTAGTGAAAGCATCCACGTGAGCCCTGTACAGATAGTGTCTCCAGATTTTCAATGCAAACACCACCACTGAAAACTCCAAGTCATGAGTTGAATAATTCTTCTCATGAACTTTGAGCTATCTGGAGGCGTAGGCTATCACCTTGCCCCGCTGCATCAGAACGCAAACCGAGTCCAACTCTGGAAGCGTCAATATACTACAAACCCACCTGATCCTTCTGGTAGGGTCAACACTGGAGCGGTAGTGAGTTGAATTTTTAACTCCTGGAAACTCTTCTCACACTCATCTGACCACTGGAATTTCACCTTCTTCGGAGTGATCCTAGTTAGAGGAGATGCTATAGAAGAAGATCCTTTCACAAAGCGTCAGTAATATCCGGCCAAACCCAAGAAACTTTATATTTTGGTTGGGGAGGTAGGTCTGGGCCAATCTTTCACGGCTGCTACCTTTTGTGGATTAGCCCGAATACCCTCACCCGAGACGACATGAGCAAGCAAAGTCACAAACTTCAACTAGAATTCACTCTTGCTGAACTTGGTGAACAACTGACAGTCTCTGAGGGTTCTCAGGTGATTAGTATGCTCTTCCTCATTTTTGGAGTATACTAGAATGTCGTCGATAAACACAATGACGAACATATCCAGATACTGCTTGAAGACTCTGTTCATCAGGTCCATAAAGGCTGCAGGGGCATTTGTTAGTCCAAAGGACATAACCACAAACTCATAGTGACGATACCGAGTACTGAAAGTTGTTTTTTGTATGTCACTCTCTGACTCTTAGCTGATGATACCCTGACCTGAGATCTCTTTTGGAGAAACAACTGACTCCCTGAAGTTGGTCGAACAATTTATCAATTCTAGGTAGGGAATACCTGTTCTTGACTGTGACCTTGTTTAACTGACAGTAACCAATGCACATTCTAAGGGTATCGTCTTTCTTTCGCACGAATAACACTGGAGCACCCTAGGGAGAGATGTTGGGTCTAATAAAACCCTTATCAAGAAGATCTTTTAGTTGCTCCTTCAACTCTTTAAGTTCAACCGAGGCCATTCTATAAAGAGGGATGGAGATGGGTTGAGTATCTAGAATAAGGTCTATACCAAAGTCAATATCCCACTCAAGAGGAACTTCAGGAAGATCTTCAGGGAACACATCTAAAAATTTGCTGACAATAGGGACTGACAGTATAGTTGGAGTCTTAAAGTTGGAATCCTTGACCTGAAATATATGGTAAATACATCCCTTAGATATAAGCTTCCTGGCCTTAAGGTAGGAAATAAACCTACCCTTAGGCCCTAAACTACTGCCTGTCCATTCTAGAGCTGGCTCATTGGGGAACTAAAACCTGATGACTCTAGTTCTGCAGTCGACTGAGGCATAACCGGAGTATAACCAATCCATGCCAATAAAGAGGTCAAAGTTGACCATGTCTAACTCTACGAGGTCAGCTGGAATGACTTTATTGAAGACTGAGATTGGGCAGTTTCTATACACTAAGCTGGCTCTAACTGACTCGCCAACTGGGGTGGAGACTGAAAATGGTTCTGAGAGGATCAATGGACTGATATTAAACTGAATAGCTATGTATGGAGTCACGAATGATAGTATGGCCCCTAGATCTAGTAGGGAATATACATCTAGGTGGAAAAGACGTAACATACCCGTGACCACATCCGGTGAGTTCTCCTGATCCTGATGAGATGATAATGTATAAAAACAGTTTTGGCATTGACCGCCCTCCGTACCATATGTATTAGCTTGCTGAGCAGGCTGGCCTGCTGGAGCTGCTGAGGCAGTGGATTGTGACCTTCCCCGTCCTGCTGACGGGCATTCTTTAAGTCGATGACCAAGCTGTCCACAACCAAAATAGCCCTCTCGACCCTAAAGACACTCTCCTAGGTGATTCTTACCACACTTAGGGAAAGCTGGATATTTGTTGCCGGCACTGTAGCTCTAAGACTGAGAGCCAGATGCTCCACCCCTCCAATCCTGGCGAGATTGAAAGGTAGGGGCGCTGGCTGAACTGGGTGTTGGAGCCCTTTGCTGCTGCTGCTATTTTGGGCGGATGCTACTGCCAGACCTCTGGTGGCCATAGTCTGATTGAGTAGTCCTTGCCCATTTGTTCTTTCATTCCACCCTCAGTTTTTCTGCCTCAATCTGTTGGGCATAGACAATCAGGCTGGAGAGGTCGATATCCTTAATCAGCATCGCTGTCCTGCACTCTTTGAAGACCAAGTTTGACACCCCATTAACAAACTTCATCATATGAGCCCTTGGCTCGACCACCATCTCTAGAGAATATTTGGAAAACCTGGTGAACTCTAGAGCATACTCTTCTACTGTCCGGTTTCCCTGTCTCAAATTTATGAACTCCGCTACTTTTGCCTCCCTGAGCTCCCGAGGGAAGAATCTGTCCAGGAAGGCTGTAGTGAACTCCTCCCATTCCAGCGGTCCTACCTTCCCTGGCCCCCCCTCCTTCCACTGCTCGTACCAGACCTGGGCTACCCCTTTCAGCTGGTAGGCAGCCAAGTCGGCCCTCTTTGAGGGACTGAAGCCCATAATTTGGGTGATCTTTTTAATCTCGTCCACAAATCCTTGAGGGTCCTCTCCCACCTTAGATCCATGAAAATCTGGAGGATTCATACGGGTGAAGTCCTGCACTGGGGCAGCTGCTGCACAATCATTGTTGTTGATTGGAACCACCTGCTGGTTCACCTGGTTGGTAATAGTTTGAGTGAGCAGCTGAATGACCACCCTGAATTATGCGGTAGACACTGAGTCGTCCTGAGGGGCTGGTGGGGCAGGTCGGTGAGCATTACCGGCCCTTCTTACGTTACCACGTTGCGGAATGGGTCAGGTTCTTGGTTCCAAGTCTATACAAAAATCTATGTCACGGTCCGACAGCATGCCGGGAAAATCTGTAGGGAACACCTCTAAAAATTCACAAACAATCGGGACCGACTCTATGGAATGACCCTTTGAACTAATGTCCTGATCATGCGCCAAATACGTTGAACAACCCGCTCTATCAATTTACGGGCATGAATATAAGAAATAAGTTTCTTAGGAGCAGGGCTACAATTCCCATTCAACTCCAACCTAGATGACCCTGGACCCGATATAGTGACGGTCTTAGCATAGAAATCTAAATGGCATGGTAAGGGGACAACCAACTCATTCCTAAAATGTCCGCAAAAGTCTCAAATCCCATGAATTCAACAATGCAATCACGAACAATCCTATCCACTAACACAATGTTACACCCCGTAAATGTTAACGATTAGTAAGTGCACACTTGGATTGGTGACGAGTAACAGGAACTTGACGTGTGTGGAAAAAGCCTCAGAAGCGGGGTCGGACGGGACCAATGTGCACAGGTCCAGGGCAAGCGCCAGCCAGCAATGCCCTGGCTAGTGTGGGGCGCCAGGCCTGCTGAAGCTTTGAGAGGCGCGGGGCGCCAGGCCTGCTGCCTCAATGGGAGGCGTGAGGCACACCCCTTCTACCGACCTCACTTATATATATATATATATATATATATATATAGAGAGAGAGAGAGAGAGAGAGAGCCCCTCTTCAATTGTAATTCATTTTTCACATTTTCTTTCAGCCAGAGAGAGTAATAAATGAGGTTTTCAATAGTTTTTTCGTCCGATTACGCTACCAAATGCCGTCCAAATTCAAATTAACTTTGAGTATCAAAGTTTAAGCCTGCAGGTAACATTACTACGGAGATATTTTCGTGAAATTCACCCGGCAAATCGTAACCCCGCCGAGCAACCGTTATCCGAATTTCTTCAAATTGATTTCTATACGATCAAAAGCTTCAAATAAGCATTTCACCCTTCTGGACTCTCGGGAAATAATATTTTTTTGGCCGTGTTTCATTAAGTTGAAGTATAGTCAATATTAGTATTAAAAGTTATCGTTTTATGCCGAATTTGGTATTGAAATTCATCTCTTTCTCCCAGTATAATGGATACAATTGAAGAGAGCTGGCGAATACAAGTTGAAACTCATCGGTCATTCAGAAAATGACAATCGAGGTATGTAAGGCTTAACCCTCAGTAAGTATACTCATCGTACAGTGTTACGACTTGTGTTCTAGAATAGAAATGACGATTTCATATGTTGTAGATAGCTTCTACCATTAGATTGTGATTAGACATGTTGTAATTAGATGTTGCTGGTATGTAGAGATCAAGCACGCTGTGATTAGCTACTATTCCTAGATTACGGTTACATAAGTTCTAGTTAGCTTCTAGAAAACGTATATGGATTTTACAGCAGTATTCCTTGTTGAACAGGACCACGTTAAGTGTGACATGCACTAGAAGCGTCATAGAAACTTTTCTATTCTCCAGTTCATTGTGTTAGTAGAATTTTGTGTTTGTTGCTAGGCTTAGATCTTTGAAGCTCGTGAGAGTTATCGAGCCTGAGCTAGTAAGTTGGGCAGCATGGGCGCAGCTAGGCGGTTTAACTACCAGTTTGGTGCCTGTATTGTCAAGAAAGCATGCCTTGAAGCCATTGGTGTATCCCTATGCCCCAGGGCCAGAAATTTAGATAGTAGGCTATGTTTTAGAGTCAGCAGCCTACGGTTGTCTAGTAAACTGAGTGACAGCCTATCACCATATTAGTTATTACCAGTGATTGTCAGTCTTAGTGGGTGTAGCTTTTGTCATATAAGTCGCCCAGGAAGCCAGCCTAGTCTTCCAGGTCAAATAGACTTGTGGGTACCCTAAGGAAGGGGACCTTATCAGTAGTTAGAGGCCGGGCCAGCACCCCAGCCAGTTCCTATCACCCACAGGTTGGTAGGAATGGTTAGGTCTATATAAAGTTGTCTATAAGGTTAAGAATCGCACAGAAAAGTAATATAAGATCCGAGTATACCAAGATAAGGTCTAAGGGACTAGTAGTACCATGTTAGTAA
Source organism: Datura wrightii (assembly GCA_035772735.1). NCBI lineage: Eukaryota > Viridiplantae > Streptophyta > Magnoliopsida > Solanales > Solanaceae > Datura > Datura wrightii. The sequence continues at coordinate 32,543,559 of JASDFA010000006.1, forward strand.
AGTACTACTTACAGGCTAAGGATGTCAGTAAACTTCTTATGGAGGATTAGGGGCTGATCGCTCAAAAGCATGTTCGGCCAGTACCAGACCTACAATTGTCCTAAGTAGAGGAATTGAGTAGTTAGTCATTCGCGACCCCGCAGTTATTATGAGATATAAATGTCCAGGAAGGACATATAGAGAGTTGTGTTGGACCACTCCAGATCTCACCCTATTCAGTCTAGACTATTAGAGATCATGATCACTATCAGGATCCTCTGATCAGATACAGGTGCACGGCGTGCCTACTAGCAGCCTTTTATAGACAATCCTAGGGGGCGTCAGCGTTGGTGTTAGACCCAGAAGGCCAGTTACACATTTTGAGTGGATAGATTGAGATGTTAGTATAGCACCTTGGTTGGGGTTTCCCTCACTTAGGAGTCATCCATAACCACCCCAGGGTTACTAGCTGAGAAGACGCCCGCGAAGGACTAGATGACGTCGCTTCGAGGAGTGGTATGCTGTCTGTGAGGGACAAAGATGAGGTCCGAGGTCCTCATACAGTCCATTTCATGGCTAGACTACTCTTATTCCATATCGGTACACCCCGTCGAGTTTGGTACCCGGGGTACAAACAGGAGGAGTCCACCGGACTCAGACACAACTACAGTACAAGGGCCAAGTGGGCTTAGTTATATACCCAGGGGACTGGTAGGTTGTCTATAGCACCAGTAGAGTCATAGAAACCTGGATAGGGGTATATAGGTTGAGGTGTGCTCGCCAGGGCTTATGGGGGACCGAGCGAGTTATTCTGTGCTAATTGTACCTTCCAGGCTTATGGGGGCCAGACGAGGTTCTTGTTTGTGTTCTTCTATACTAGCTATAGTTTATGAATATATGATTATGCGGTCATAGCTCATGTATGTGTAGTGTTTGCTAGATGCAGATTGCGAATAAGCCAGCTAATAGGTTAATCTCTCTGCCTCTACTTTCTACTCACTTTCAGTATTTCATAGCTTTCATTCAGCTCATTTATTGCCTTCATATTCGGTACATATTGTACATTGCCTAAATATGGGGCGCTGCATTACTTTCCTGCAGGTTTAGACAGATAGGGTTCAGGATCTCTAGTAGCAGCTGTTCAAAGTCCGCAGTTGGGTCAGCTCCTTTCATTTAGAGTTGCCAGGTTGTAGGGATTTCTGTATTTCAGTTATATAGCATTTTGGGTAGGTCGGGGCCCTATCCCGACCACTATTTGTATTCTTAGAGGCTTGCAAACTACATTCGTCAGTCAGTTAGTTGTATGTTGGCTGTGTTGGGCCCTAATCAGTTATGCTTCATGTGTTGGTGATGTGTCGTGATTTTATTTTGGGTATGTTTATATAGGTATGATGTGTTTTGTGTTTAATGTTGCAAGAAAATAGGTTCGGAAATGAATTGGGCAAATTAATGCTGAAAACAATTGAAAGGGTGACTGCCAGGCACTTCACGAGTCGTTGGCAAGAAGCACGGCTCATTGCTGAAACCGTGGGCAAAAGATGAGTTTTGAAGATGTAGAGATAGTGTACCTGAGGGGTTGAGGGAACGACTCATTACATCTGGTAACGAGTTGTGAAGTCAGATGTGAAGACTGGGAGAAAAAGTATTGCCTAAGTGACCAGTGGAGATGAAGACAGACTTAACGAGTCATTAGTTGACTAAACGACTCGTTTACAGATCACTGGAACCAGCTGTAAGGTTCACTAAAATTTTGAAGGGGTTAGACCATGAGGGGCCTAACGACTCGTGCCTAGGCAGCACAAGTCCTTAGGTGACCCATTGCCACAACTGGGTACGATGCTGAGGACGAATATTTTTAGCAAGGCACGACTCGTCAAAGATCCCAATGAATCGTCACCAAGCACGTGGTCACTGACGACTTGGTTTCTAGTTTTAGTTAGGAAAAGATTTTCTTGGAACTATAAATACACTGTTTAGGTTTATTTTCTCAAAGAAGCTTATTATTATTTATTCACGTAGTATTTTGGTGTTGTACTATTATTCTTTAGTCAAGACACAAGGTTTACAATTTTGTTCTTTAATTTGAGGATCAAAAGCAACATTGAAATTTATTCATCAACTTTGGAGTTTTATTCAATTTACTTGGTTTTCTTCTATGATAATTTGTAAGTTGCAATTATGATTTATCTTATATTTTGTGATTGTGATCATACAAGAATGAGTAGCTAAACCCATAACTAGGGTTGTGGGAATTAAGATGAATTAACACACATAGGTGAAACACTTAGTGATTCTTGAATGGGGTTTAATGCATGTATTATTTTTCCCTTCATTTTAATTGATTCTTGACGGTTGCAAATGTTAGGACTTGCCTTATTCTTACTTACCAGACCAAGGAGGTATTGAATAGGAAAAAGGGATTAACAACGGAGATTTGAGGCTATCAACCCTCATCTAATACTTGAAATTTTCCGGGGATAACTAATCTTATATTAAGGGTAAGGGTCAATTAAAAGTACAACCGTTTACGGACCAAGTTGTGTGGTGATAATCATCTAGATAGGGAACCAACCATTTAGGTGAACCTAACTTACCATATTGCATGTTGATCACCGGGAGTAGATCACTAGTGTAAAAGCCTGGTGGTTATAAAGTTTGGGGAACACAATCCTAGTCAAGTGATTAATTGAATACAAACTGAATTTGATCTAAGCATTTAGTAGTTTTACTTTTGTTTATTATTCTATTTCTTTCCCCTTAGGAAATAAGTAACTCGATAGTAACAGCTATTGTCATTAACTTAAGTTCTTTCCATATTCCCCGTGGGATCAACCTCAACCTCTATTTGGGTTCTATATTTGACATCGACCGCTTTTTATCTCAATTACGAGGTGTAATTTGGGCGACATCAAATTTAGGCACCATTGCCGGGGAATACGGCTAAGGATTTTGTTAATTGTGTTTGCTTTACTGTGGGTTCTCAGGGAAAGGCCGCGAGAAATGATGGATGTGAATTTGAGTCTGAGGAAGAAGCTAACTATTTAAATGATCAGAGGGGGGATTTCCATACCAACATTCAAGGGTCTAACCAAGACTCTTGGCGTTAAGGTCAAGGGAACCAAGGTCGAAAATTTTACAAAGATAATAATTACAACAGAGGCCAATACCGAGATAATGGAGACTGGAAGAAGCACGAGGAGTTCAAAAATAATAGGAGTGGTCTGTATGTTCCCCCACAAACCGAGAGCAAGAGTCTAGTGGTTCAAGGGTTGAATACATGCTATCCAAAGTGCTCAAGCAGATGGAGACAACATATGGCCACTTTAAGGAGCTTCGCACTACTATTTCTGGTTTAAATCAAAAGATGGAGTAACATGCCGTGGCGATCAGGAAGATTGAGCAGCAAATGAGTCAGATGTCTGTTGCAATGAATTAGAGGCAGAAAGGCACACTTCCCAGCAACATAGTGCAAAATCCAAAAAATGACAGTCATTGCATAGCGGTCACTACTAGGAGTAAGAAGGCCACAGTTGATCCTCCGAGGACAGTTGCAATTAAGGAGTCAGAAAAGCCCGTCTTGATGAATGATGATAGTATAGTGGATTTCGAAGACCCAACTTTGGTTGGAGATTCAGATGTGAAAATTGCTCCACGTAATGCAAAGGAGCAAGGAGCTGCCCATGACAAGGAGAAGGATGCATAGTAAAAATTACATCGATCCCTAGACCTCCTCCTTCTTATCCACAGTGTTTGAAGAAGAACGCCGAAGATGGAAAGTATCAAAAATTTATCTCTTTGCTTAAGCAGTTGCCGGTGAACATCCCATTAGTTGAGTCACTTGAGCAGATGCCCATATATGTCGAATTCATGAAGGACCTCGTCACCAGGAAAAGGACTGTAAGTTTAAAACCTGCCAATAATTTGCACCACTGTGGTGCCATAACTACACGGGTCCTAGCTCATAAGAAAGAAGACCCAGGTGCTTTTACTATACCTTGCACCATTGGGGATTTCGTGTTTGCAAGGGTGCTTTGTGACTTGGGAGCTAGCATAAATTTGATGCCGCTAGAAGTATTCAAAAAGTTAGGCTTCGAAACCCCCACACCGACTACTATGCGGCTACTGATGGCTGAAAAAACAGTTTAAAAGTCGGTGGGGATTTTATTTGATGTGCTTTTCAAGGTGGACACATTTATATTCCCAGCAGACTTCGTGATTCTGGACTGCGAAGTCGATTCTGTGGTCCCCATCATTTTGGGACGACCATTCCTTGCAACAGGTAGGGCCCTAGTAGATGAGGAGGCAGGCCAGTTAAAATTCAGGTTAAACAAAGAATAGGTCACCTTCAACATTTGTTGTACCATGAAACAGCCAAAAGAATTCAGCATAGTCTCAGCACTGGAGGACGGAGAAGAATTTCTTGGCGAATTTTGAGTAGTTAAGAGACTTGCGTTGTGTCGCGACATTAAATCAGGTGCTGCATGGGAGGCAACCCATGGATGTGTTTTGGTGAAGTTTGAGTAGCCAAAATATCCACGTCATGTCGCAATGTTAAATCAAGCGCTTATTGGGAGGCAACCCAAGTTGTAAATGTAAGAAATATATAGTGTTTACGTTTGTTGATGGGTGCAGGTGATTAAGATAGAAAATTTGAAGTTGGAACCAAAATCTGGAACTTCAGTTCTGGTGCAAAATGCCACAGAACGTGTCATTGTCTGACGTGACGACTCGTTCAATCAAATCGTGAAGAGAACTGCAAAAAAACAGGGGAGCAATGCGTGACTCAATGATTCGTTTCTCTAAGAAATGAATCGTGAGGTCCTCCGTCATGTACACTAGATAAAATTCATAATCAAAAGGAAAAAGGGTGATAACGGCTCACTCAATGATTAGTTGGGAGGCCAAACGATTAGTTAAGTGACCCGTCTTGAAGCTACACTAGTCCAAGGACCACAACTCAGGCCACGAGTCATTGGGTGACACCACAAGTCGTTGCTTGACTCGTTAGGTCCCAGGTATGTTTGTTGAACTCAATTCAAAGAATGAAGGGTCAAAATGAGTCGTTTCATTACATAATGACTCGTTTAGTCAGTCGTCAGGTATTTCAATTAACTTACATTTGACCCGACCCAGGCTGGAATTAGGGTATAATTTAACTTAATAATACGAACCCGATTCTTTTACTTTTCAAAATTCTCACCTATGTTTTAACCAAGCCATTACAACTTCAAACTTCCCTCTTCTTCTTCTTATCTCAAGCCCATTGAAAACTCTTCGACCTTGCACTTCCAACATTTTCACGCACACATGATTGCACTTCCATCTTCGATCAAGCATCTTGTGAGTAATCTTTCGCACTAAATTGTGAATGTCTTTGCATTTAAATAGGAATTTGGCTGACCCATGTTTTGAATGAAATTGAATTTATTTCAAGTAATGTTGTACTTGTTTCAATTGTTTCCTCATGATGATAATGAACCCTAGGAAGGTTTAAACAAATAAATTGCGATTGAATACGCTGGGGTTGGTTTGAGAATGTGATGATTTTGTGTTTGTGGAATTAAAATTGTAAACTGTAGATGAAGATGAATGAATGGGTGAATTTAAATTCTTGAGCACGAGCTACATCACGAGTCATTGGATCACCAAATGACTCGTTGTGTAGCTCGTCCTGAGTGGAAAAATTAAATCACTAGGGTAGTGTACCTAATGACTGACCTAACGACTCATTGCCTTTGGTAACGACTCGTTGAGACCAGTCGCCAAGTACACTGGCCCAACATGAAGGAAGTATAGTTTGGGGATAACGAGTGACCTCAAGTGGCAACGACTCGTTTAGTCACTCGTCAGGTCCACTGGGTAGAAGCTAAAAAATGATTTTGTTTCATTTCATCTTATATAATAACAATGTTTCCATAGGTACAATGGCTCCAAGAGGTACACCGAAGAAAGGTCCGGCAAAGAAACAAAAGCCTGAGCGCAGTCAACCATCATACTGCAGACTGCGTGATGAGCCATCCTCCTCTGAAGAGTCAAGTGGCTCTAAGGAGGAATATGAAATATCAGAGGAACAACTAGTGAGGAGGTCAACCACGTATAGGGCTCAAAAAAATTAAAATCCGACAGCCCTGGTCGATACTCCCACCAATGGCGAGGGATCCGCCTAGCCGCACTGATGATAATGCTAGGCTGCAGCTACACTTGCTCCTGAGGTGCCCACAGCTGGGCGAAACACAGAGATAGCTAAGAGTCACATGCTCAGCGAGGGGACTCTAATGATGAACTGACTGAGACCTCAGACACATCAAATGAGCAACCAAGGAACATGCGGAGATGGTGTCTTCATGGTATGAGGGCCATATATAACAGAGATATTGCTCCTAATGAGAAAGGAAATCCGAAGAGGAGCATATATGAGGAGCCAAGGCTGATAACTACAAGGCTTAAAGACCTTCTACAGCTACAAGCTGTGTTCGACAAGTACAGGTTCGGGTGGTTGACTGAGCCATCAGGTAGCTATAGCCGGTGCCTAGTCAAAGAGTTCTATGCAGCCTATGCAGCCACATTGTAGTGTTTGGCATTAGGGGGCCAAGACTGGAAAAAGAGGCCCGCCTTAAATCAGGTGTTAGTGTGAGAGACTCCGGTAGATATATCTGAGAGGACAATCTCCAGGATGCTGTATGAGCCAGATTATCATGCTCCGATGAACACGGCCGAGTTTGCCCACGGGCTATATGAGTTGAAGAAAGTCAAGACCAACAAGTTGAATAGCCAGGAGAGCATCAGGCAATATACTTGGCTGTCTCGGATCATTACTACAAGAGGTCCACTGGTTGAACGGTTGCACAACACAGAGTCTCAAATAAAGAAGCCCACACTCAACTTTTAGGAAAAATTTTGGTGGTCATTGGTGCGGCACAGGCTGGTACCAACCAACAATGATAACATCCTCTCACCTGACAGAGCGCCATTGGTAGCGAGTATTATGGAGGGATATGCATCAATTTCCCACAGTACATTGCTGAGGAGATTAGAGAGCATGCAATCAATGAAGGTACTACAATTCCCTTCCCCTGTCTGATGGATAGACTCTGTTAGGAGTCAAAGGTTTTGGAGTTTCCATCAGTTGACCAGAGAATAGTGGTCCAGAAGATAATAAATATTGGGTTGGTTCGAGATGACACAAACCCAGTATCGAGAGCAAGGACTCAGGCAGCTGCATCCGCTAGAGCAACCATATTAGCAGAGGCATTTGGCAGTGGTATGCAGACCGATCCATCACAGTTCACTGAGTTGGAGGCTGACCCTATTGAGAGAACAGAGATAGGTAGCCAGCCTGAGTCTATGGATGCAGCAGACACCTCCACACCTGCGGATGTTCCCGAGTCATCATCGACAGTAGCAGCTCCTAGACCACCAGTTGCGCCTCCACGAGCCACTATAGGTGGCCTAGTTATGATTTCACAAGAGTTTTTGGTTGATATGGCTACGCGTATTGCTAAGGCTGAAAAGCAGCAGGCACACACACGACTCTATAAGTTAAAGTTCTAATGAAGCAGGTAAAGTCGTGGGTGTCGAAAGAGTTAGAGGCATTGTCAAGTTCTGTGCATAGATGATTGGATGCTTTTAAGAAGAGAATGGATGAGTGCCTTGCATAGTTACAGGAACTTGAGTTGTCAAAATGGTACTCAGATATAGCAGTGCTTAGAGCCTAGGTGGGGGATTCGGCCGCACAACAGGTAGCTGCAGTACCTCCGCTGGTACTTCCTGTGATAGATGATGAGTTTGAAGAAGAGTTACCACTGATTTTTAATTTTATCACGAAGGAGCCAGTGGCACATGATAAGGGAAAGAGGCCTCGTGAGGAGGAAAGTTTTGAAGAAGATTCTGCTCAGTCAGCAAAAACGAGAGCGGAGTGAGATAGAGAGAGCACTGCATGTATCGAGAGAGGAGGCTTAATAGAGAGCCGAGACTAAGGCAGCGAGAGCTCGTGGAGAAGGCACGAGCTCATTTGGATCTAAAAATGCACCGGCTCAATCCGGTAATGTTTGAGATAACATTGGAGGCGTATCTACACCCTCCACCAACCAGGTAGCTGACACCAAGGTCGCACAGGTTTGTTCCCTATTTCCCTAGTTTTGTTTGATACATATACGTGTCAAGGATTACACATTCTTTTCTTGATGGGGGAGGGGATGGATACCTGTGCATTCTTTTTGCTGAACATAACCCGAGAGTTTTTATTGCCGGATATCTTTTCCCTCGGGTGTTCCATATCTAGTAGAACCGACACATTTTGGATTTATGTTTTTTGTGTCAGTCGAAAGAAAGTTAGGTGAATTGAAGGTAGTCAAGATCTTAAATTGTTGGTTGAATTTTGTTGAACCGATAATTTGATACCCCTATGAAATTTTTATGTGTATGTTAAATTTGACGAGTATGACTTTTGTGAATCTTTACATGACATTGAAATTGTGAACATGTTTACAATTGTATGGTTTTACCTGAACTAGCATTTAGTAGAACTGATGATGTTGACCTGTGCTATGTGTGATGAGGCTTAATAGCTAAATTCGAATGTGTGTTTCAATCTAGAACTTGCCTGGTCAGTCGTACTAATATAGAGGATAGGAAACTAGGAAAGAATCATAGGCCATTTTTGATTTATGAGCAAACTTTATCCTTAATATACCTACCAAAAGAGAATAAAAATCCCTTGATCCAAATGTTTGAGCCTAAATCAACCTTTCTTTTTGTTTACACCAATTCACCTTCCTTCTTTTATTAAAATTGAACCTGTTTTGGCCCTGGTCCCTCTTTTGGACATTGTGAACCTCAACTCAGGCAAATCACCTTAGTTGAGGGTGGCTATTATAGGGGTGATTAAGAAGAGTTGGGTGGAATGAAAATTAGGTAATGAAAAAAAAAGGAAAGAGCGGGTGCGGTATGCATAATGAAAAGAAAAGTAAGAAATTGAAATTGTTGTCAAAGAGCAAGAAAAGAAAAGAAGAAAAGAAAAAAATGTGATATCAATGAATTCTTGAATAAATAGAAACCGCATCCGTATGCAAATGCAAAAAAAAAAAGAAGCAGTTAAAGGAAAAAGGGAAGAAAATAGAAAAAAAGGGTGAAAAGTGGAGTCAAGAGGTGTGTAGTGCCAAGGAGGGTTAGGCTACTAATTCCATATGTACCTTACCCGATCCTGAGCCTACGTTACAAGCCTAGAAAGTCCTATAGTGATCCTGGTTACTTGTATGAAAATCAAGGTATTGAAAGTAAGGTCAAGCCTATGGTATTGCATGCACACAGTTCGAATTTCTTTGTGAGAGCGAGTGAATCATACCTAGTCCAGAGAGAAATATATCAATAATCATATACAAATGTGTGAGTATGGGACTTCTTTCAGGTGAGAGCATTTTGGTCAACAAAATCATCTGCAAATTGTATGGGTCGGTGTTATAGATTTATGTGTGTGGTTGCAAGTGACAGTGTTTTGCCATGTTTCATTCCTCTGTGCCATGGTTGGAAATTTTGCATATGCATTATGATTTGAGTTGATATGATGAGGGAGGGGTTAGAAAATTTGATTTGATGTATAAATGTAACTGCCGTAAATTTCTTAAAGTTCTTCGGATTGAAGCGTCGAAATAGTTTAGTTTATTTTATTTTGTTTTTGGGTGAGGACATGCAAAAGTTATAAGTTGAGAGTGTTGATGTGTCGTGATTTTATGGAACTTTCGACGCGTAAAACCATAAAATTATGCACATTCTGGGTATGTTTATATAGGTATGATGTGTTTTGTATTTAATGTTGCATGAAAATAGGTTCAGAAGTGAACTGGGAAAATTAATGCTAAAAAAACTGAAAGGGTGACTGTTAGGCACTTCATGAGACGTTGGCAAGAAGCACGACTCATTGCTGAAGTCGTGGGTAAAAGATGAATTTTGCAGATGCATAGACAGTGTACCTAACGAGTTGAGGGAACGACTCGTTACATCTGGTAACGAATCGTGAAGTCAATCGTGAAGATTGGGAGAAATTGTTTTTCCAAAGTGACTAGTGGAGATGACGACAAACTTAAAGAGTCTTTAGTTAACAAAACAACTCGTTGACAGATCATTGGAACTAACCGTAAGGTGCACTAAAGTTTTGAAGGGGTTAGACCACGAGGGGTAACGACTCATGCCCAGGCACAATGAGTCATTAGGTGACCCGTTGCCACAACTGGGTACGATGCTGAGGACGACTATTTTTAGCAAGGCACGACTCGTCAAAGGTCCCAACGAATCGTCACCAAGCCCCTGGTCACTAACGAGCTGGTTTCCAGTTTTAGTTAGGAAAAGGTTTTCTTGAAACTATAAATACTCTGTTTAGGTTTATTTTCTCAAAGAAGCTTATTATTATTATTATTGTTATTCATGTAGGATTTTGGTGTTGTACTATTATTCTTGGGTCAAGACACAAGGTTTACCATTTTGTTCTTGAATTTGAGGATCAAAAGCAACATTGGAATTTATTCATCAACTTTTGAGTTTTATTCAATTTACTTGGTTATATTCTATGCTAATTTGTGAGTTGCAATTATGATTTATCTTATATTTTGTGATTGTGACAATACAAGCATGAGTAGCTAAACCCATAACTAGAGTTGTGGGAACAAAGATTAATTAACACACATAGGTGAAACACTTAGTGATTCTTGAACGGAGCTTAATGCATGTATTGTTTTCCCTTTGTTTTAGTTGATCCTTGATGGTTGCAAACGTTAGGACTTGACTTATTCTTACTTACTGGACCAAGGAGGTATTGAATTGGAATAAGGGATTAACAACGGAGATCTGAGGCTATCAACCCTCATCTAATAGCTTGAACTTGTCCGGGGATAGCTAATATGATATTAAGGGTAAGGGTCAATTAAAAGTACACCCGTATACGAACTAAGTTGCGTGGTGATAATCATCTAGATAGGGGACCAACCATTTAGGTGAACCTAACTTACCATATTTCTTGTTGATCACTGGAATAAATCACTAGTGTTAAAGCCTTGTGGTTATGAAGTTTTTGGGAACACAATCCTAGTCAATTCGTTAATTGAATACAAACCGAATTTGATCTAAGCATTTAGTAGTTTTACTTTTGTTTATTATTCTATTTCTTTCCCCCTTAGGAAATAAGTAACTCGATAGTAGCAGCTATTCGCATTAACTTAAGTTCTTTCCATATTCCCTGTGGGATCAACCTCAACCTCTAGTTGGGTTCTATATTTGACATCAACTGCTTTATATCTCAATTGAGAGGTGTAATTTGGGCGACATCAGTTGGCAGTGTGGGGCCTAGTATAGTAGCTCGTCTTCATTTCTGTTATAACTAGACAGCATGGTGGCCTTATCGGCCCGCATAGGATCCTTTCTGTTGCCTGTTGTTGGTTAGCTGTTTTCGTCTACAGGTGGCTATACGACCTTGTCGGCTGGAGGCTGTATTTACAGCCGAGATATAGCTCATTGTTTTTTTGAATTGAGTCACAGGCTGGCACCAGACGTGCATAAGCCTAGCCAGGTTAGTTAGTTGCCAGTGTGGCACCAGGTGCCAGTCATGCCTCCCAAGGTGGGGCGTGACAAACTTGGTAGCAGAGAAGTTCATATCCTAGGGAGTCTACAAGCTGTGTCTAGTAGAGTATTGTTTATAAATGTGTTGTGCACCACATTTTTAAGCAGGAGGCTATGAGGCATGATAGTAGGGTTACCCCTCTTTCTTCTCTGATCGTGCTATAGAGCAGAGTTGTATAGGGTTGAGTCCCTAAGCTTTCCTTATTATGTCTGTGTAGAATAATGTTTGATATATGACAGACACCAGCCAGTCGCAATATAACTATAGCAGCAGGAGGAGGTATCGGTGAAGTGCCGCAATTGGGAGGCGGTTAGCCCAAGGACGGAAGTAGACGTCTTTTACATTTCCCCATCACCCTCTCAAGGTACCAGGAACCTCATAATGAGATAGATATGCCAGTGTCATCCCTAGTTCTCCCTACAACCTCATAATAGGGGGTTAGGAGTATAGTATATATTTAAATATGAGATGGTTTACCTACTAGATTTAGAATTAGCTAGGGGCAGGAGTTTATGTGAATTACCTGAAAGGTGTGAAAGAAGGAGGAAATTGCAGGATTCCTACCTACAACTGTTCGAATATTGTAAGGTTCCATATCGTGGTCTTACCACAGTAAGATAGGGTCATTTTCTACCTCCTAGCTTGTTCTTACAGTACAATAGAAAGCGTAAGTATCAGTGTTATGGCGCTCAGAACGAATAGTAGAGGAGGGCTAGAATTGTTGTCTCCAAGGAGGATTAGAGAATGGTTGAAACCCTTAGTATTTACAAGTTATCTAGACCCTCACAATAGTAAGCCAGGACGGAGGATAAGGTTATCAATACCACTCTAATGTGTACGAGAGAGTCCAACAGCAATAAACCCCTGTAAAGCTCAAGTCAGAAAAAGGCTGAATCCGTCGTAGCATGTTAATGACAGTAGGATATACCTGCAAGATAATGGTTAGCCTTAGTTTCTGATATCGAAGGACAGGGAGATCATATGAACAAAATAGGCCCGAGTGCGAGTCAAGAGGAATACATAACAATAGACTTGGTTGGTAACATCCTTGGCAGCATGAGATAGAAGGAACAAACCTCAGAGTTCACGCCAAGGGAACAAGAGGAAAGGTGCAAGTATCTAATGGGGGAAAACTAGAATAACCTCCAGGTTGAAGCAAGTTGAAAAAGTACGGGAACACTGCTGGATTTCAAGAACTAAGCGTCGGGCTAACAATTAAGAGACAGTGAGGGTGTAACCTAGAATGCCACAATATCCCCGCTAGTTGAGGAGGTAAAGGAGTACCAACACAGAGACATAGAATAGCCTGGAAACAAGGCCCAATAGGAAGTCATTGGCCCTGAAGACAATAAGGGGCGGAGTTATAAGACCCAGAGGTCGATTCTATGTTCCAAGGGTAGTAGAATTTCAAATAGCGAGCATAGCTAAGGTGCATGTGTTTGTTACTCCCAGAATTTAACGAATATGCAACGGGCCAAAAAGAGAGACCTACTGATGCCATGGAAAGACAGAAGATGTCATTGAATCATAGTAGTAGATCTCCAGTGACAGGCTAGAAAAGATGAAATAGCAGGAACTAAGTAGTTCAATATAGGAGATGGTCGTGTCTTGCAAGGGATTGGAAAGCAATTAATATGAATACAGTCACAAGGCTATCTCATACCAGGTGTAGCTTGGCCTTATTTGAGACAATGTGGAAAGACTAATGAGATTGATATATGTCTCTCTAGATAGAATTATATTGCATCTAAAGCATGTGATGAGTTAAATATTTAAGAAGTAGTCTGGTTATGTCGATCCCAGTGTATAGTAAACCCTGACAGAGAGGCACAACTCCTAGCCAGGTTCTAGGAAACCGTTAGAACAGATAGGACTGCACGCTAAAATGAGTACGACTTCTTATCTCCACGTAAATAACCCAATAGAGAACTCAGGTTAGACGCTGAGCGGTCTCTTATGAGTGGAAGCGGAAGCCCCCTAAAGCAAATTAAAGGTAGTTGGACCAGGACATATTATAACAGACAGGCTGAGAAATTAAATTTACCAAGAAATTAGTACCGATAGCCTAGGGCCGTCAAGAGTCCTACCCTAAGGTATGACGTAGACAGCTAAGGGTTGAAGCAACAGTTTGATATTTCTAGAAATGTTGCCGAAAAAGGGCATTATGAGAATAGGTAAAAGGGACAAGCTTAGGCCTAGGTTTATTGGCCAAGGTCATATCCTCCAGAGAACAGGCGAAATGGCATATGAGCTAAAAATTGCCTCCAGAACTAGGACCTGCCCATTCAGCTTTCACATGTCAATGTTACGAAAGGACATAGATGACCCATCCCGAGTTATTCTAGTTAAGAAAGTTCAAGTTAGGGGACGTTCTAGTTCAGAACTAAGGATGTCACCTCTGTTAAGTTATTTTGGAGAAACAAGAATAGATAAGAAAATGGCTTGAGGAGCCGAGGACGACATGAAAACCAGATATCCTCATTTATTCCAAGATTAGTCCAAACTATGCGATTAAGGTAAAGTTGTTTCTTCAATTGTTATTTTATGATGTATGTTATGTATATTGTTCAGCTGACTACAATTTTGTAATGAAAAAGTGTTATGGTGTCATATGAGATATCTGTATTGGAATTTTCTGCATTTCAGGATTTTCAGATAGTCCATATTACAAGGGAGACTCTACCGAAACTACTCCAGAATAAAAGTCCAAAAAGTTAAGTTCCTGTGATTTAAAGTTGACATTTGTGGACGAATGTTCCTAAGGGTTGGAGGATGTTACACCCCGTAAATGTTAATAATTAGTAAGCGTACACGTGGATTGGTGACGAAAAAGAGGAACTTGATGCATGTGGAAAAATCCTCGGAAGCGGGGTCGGATGAGGCCAGTGCGAACAGGGCCAGCCCGACATGCCAGCCGGCGGTGCACTAGCCAGCGTGGGACGCCAGGCCTGCTAACACTTTGAGAGGCGCGGGGTGCCATCCCTGCTGCCTCAATGAGAGGCGCAGGGCACCAGGCCTGCTGCCTCAATGGGAGGCGTGGAGCGCCAGGGTGGCAGCCTCAATGGGTGGCGCGAGGCACACCTCTACCACCGACCTCACTTAAATATATATAGCCCCTCTTTAATTGTAATTCATTTTCCACATTTTGTTTCAGCCAGAGAGAGTAATAAACGAGGTTTTCAATGGTTTTTTCATTAATTACGCTATGAAATGCCATCCAAATTAAAATTAACTTCGTGTATCGAAGTTTAAGCCCACAGGGAACATTACTACGAAGTTATTTTCGTCGACAAATCATAACCTCACTGAGCCAAAGTTATCTAAATTGCTTCAAACTGATTTCTATATGATCACAGGCTTCAAATAAGCATTTCTCCCTTCTGGACTATCGGGAAATAATACGCTTTCGGCGTGTTTCATTAAGGTTAAGTATAATCAATATTAGTATAAAAAGTTATCATTTTACGACGAATTTGGTATTGAAATTCATCTCTTTCTCCCAGTATAATGGTTACAGCTGAAGTGAGTTGGCGAATACAGTTTGAAACTCGTCGTTTATTTAGGAAATGACAATCGAGGTATGTAAGTCTTAACCCTTGGCAAGTATACTCTTCGTACAGTGTTACGACTTATGTTCCATAATAGAAATGACGATTTCATATGTTGTAGATAGCTTCTACCATTAGATTATGATTAGACATGTTGTAATTAGCTATTTCTGGTATGTAGAGATTAGACACGCTATGATTAGCTTCTATCCATAGATTACGATTACATAAGTTCCGGTTAGCTACTAGAAAACGTATATGGATTTTACAATAGTATTCCTTGTTGAACAGGAGCATGTTAAGTGTGACACGTGCTAGAAGAGTCATAGAAACTTTTCTATTCTCCAGTTCATTATGTTAGTAGAATTCTATGTATGTTGCCACGCTTAGATCTTAGGAGATCATGAGAGTTATCGAGCGTGAGCTAGTAAGTTGAGCACCATGGGCGCAGCTAGGCAGTTTAACTACCAGTTTGGCGCTTGTATTTTTAGGAAAGCATGCCTAGAGGCCATTGTCGTATCCCTATGCCCCAGGGCCAGAAATTTACATAGGAAGGCCATGTTTTAGAGTCAGCAGCCTAAGGTTGTCTAGTGAACTGAATGACAGCCTGTCACCCTATTAGTTATTACCAGTGATTGTCAGTTTTAATGGGCTTAGCAATTATCATATAAGTTGCCCAGGAAGCCAGCCCAGTCGTCCAGGTCAAATATACACATGGGTACCCTAAGGAAGGGGACCTTATCAGTAGTTAGAGGCTGGGACAGCACCCCAGCCGGTTCCTGTCACCCATAGGTTGCCAGGAATGGTTAGGTCTATATAAAGTTGTCTATAAGGTTACGAATCACCCAGAAAAGTAATATAAGATCCGAGTAGACCAAGATAAGGTCTAAGGGACTAGTAGTACCACATTAGTAAGATACTACCCGTAGGATAAGGATGTCAGTAAACTTCCTATGGAGGATTAGAGGTCGATCGCTCAAACGCATGTTCGACCAGTTCCAGCCCTACAATTGTCCTAAGTAGAGGAATTAAGTAGTTAGTCATTCGCGACCTCGCGGTTATTATGAGCTATAGATGTCTGGGAAGGACATATAGAGAGTTGTGTTGGACCACTCCATATCTCACCCTATTCAATCCAAACTATTAGAGATCATGATCACTATCAAGATCCTCTGATCAGATACAGGTGCACGGCGTGCCTGTTAGTAGCCTTACAGACTATCCTAGGGGACGAGCAGCGGTGGAGTTGGGCCCATAAGGCCAGTTATGCCTTTTGAGTGGCTAGATTGAGATGTTAGTACAACACCTTGGTTGGGGTTGCCCTCATTTAGGAGCCATCCAATACCACCCTAGGGTTACTAGCTGTGTCGACGCCCGCAAAGGGCTAGATGATGTCGCTCCGAGGAGCGGTATGTCATCCGTGAGGGACGAAGATAAGGTACGAAGTCCTCATACAGTCCATTCCTTGGTTGGAATACTCTTATTCCATATCAGCACACCCCATCGAGTTTGGTACCCCGGGTACAGACAGTAGGAATCTACTAGACTCAGACACAGCTACAGTACAGGGGCCGAGCGGGCTCAGTTACAGACCTAGGGGATTGGTAGGTTGTCTATAGCACCAGTAGAGTCATAGAATCCTGGATAGGGGTATATAGGTTGGGGTTTGCTCGCCAGGGCTTATGGGGGCCCGAGCGAGTTATTCTATGCTGATTGTACCTTTCAGGCTTATGGGGGCCAGGCGAGGTTCTTGTTTGTGTTCTTGTCTACTAGCTATAGTTTATGAATATATGATTATGCATTCATACCTCATGTATGTGTAGTGTTTGCTAGATGCAGATTGCGAATAAGCCATCTTACAGGTTAATCTCTCTGCCTCTCCTTTCTATTCGCTTTCAATATTTCATTGCTTTCATTCAGCTTATTTACTATCTTACATATTCAGTACATATTGTACTGACTCCCAAATATGGGGCGCTGCATTACTTTCCTGCAGGTTTAGACAGACAGTGTTCAGGATCTCCAGTAGCAGTTGTTCAGAGTCCGCAGTTGGGTCAGCTCCTCTCATTCAAAGTTTCCAGGTTGTAGGGATTTCTGTATTTAAGTTATATAGCATTTTGGGTATGCGAGGCCCTGTCCCGAACACTATTTGTATTGTTAGTGGCTTGCAGACTACAGTCGTCAGTCAGTTAGTTGTATGTTGGCCGTGTTGGGCCTTAATCAGTTATGCTTCGTGTGTTGGCTGTGTGGGGCCTAGTATAGTAGCTCTTCTTCATTTCTATTATAACTAGACAGCATGATGGCCTTGTCGGCCCGCATAGTATCCTTTCTATTTCCTCTTGTTGGTTAGCTATTTTCATTTATAGGTGGCTATACGGCCTTGTCGGCCGGAGGCTGTATTTACAACTGAGTTATAGCTCGTTGTTTTCTTGAATTGAGTCGCAGGCTGGCACCAGATGTGCATAAGCCTAGCCAGGTCAGTTAGTTGCTAGTGTGGCACTAGGTGCTAGTCATGCCTCCTAAGGTGGGGCATGACACACATAATCCCCAACAAGAGTAGACACACAAATAAGGGTATTAAGCACATCATACACAAGGTCATGAACCAAAAAAAAATAAGTAGACATAAGAGAATGTAGAGCCCGGGTCAAATAACGCAATAGCCATTTTATTGGCCACGAAGATCATAGTGTCTGAAGCCTCTACCTCCAATCTACCAGGAAAAGCATAGAAATGAGCCTGGTTACCAACCTGATAACCGCCCCAGTTGGGTTGTTCCACCCCCCTACCTACCTGGGTGCCATCCCAACCTACCTGAGCATGTCCCCTACCCTGCTGAACACCACCTCTAACGGCTGGCTGACCACCTCATCCCAGTTGTGGATGATCTGGACTGAATGCACTACCTCCCCTACCAGTTGGATCTAGAGCTTGAGGAGCTGGGTGAGGAATAATTATTCTGTCCTGTCCGAACTTGGGGCACTATCTACGGATGTGGCCATGCTCACGACACTCATGGAAGACCTTATCAATAATCGGTCTATGAGCTGGAACAGAAGAAAATGTATGAGCCCTAAAATCATAAAGAACCATTTGAGTACCCCTAACTGCACCTGATGATCGAGGAGCTATCTCGGGTGGACCTCCAATGGATACCTGTATGGCAGACTGAATAGGGCACCCAGAGAAACCCTGTGGTGTTGGAGCCTTCACATAAGAACCACTGAAAGAAACAACTCTCCAAGCCTTCTTCTCAGCATTTCTCGCATAACCCTCCTTCCTCACCTTTACAACCGAATTCATATACTCTACCACCTCCTAAAAAGTCTTACCCGAAGAGACCATCTGTAGAGCTAGTACCTGGAGACCTACATTCAGGCCTTTAACAAACTACCTAATCCTCTCCTCCTCGATGGGCAGTAAGGGTAGAGCATATTTGGACAAGGAGTGAAATCGAGCCTCGTATGCAGCAACTGATGAGCTCCCCTGCTCGATGGTTGTGAACTCATCCCGTTTCCTATTCTTCAGAGGCGGAGAACATATTTCTCCAAGAATGCGGAGTAGAATTAGTTCCATGTTAATGGTGGTGACCCTGCTGGTCTGCAGAGCTTTGCATCACTCATCAGCTGGAAGGGACTGATGTGCTGCGGATTTTACAGCACTCAAAACTAAGAAAATAGCATGGACTTAGGTGTATTTATGTGGATATAAGGCACTTTTCCTTTGGTTACAGGATAAATTGGTGTTGGAGCTAAAAGATGCAAAAGAAAGCCCGAAGTGTGCAAATAGGCTTAAATTGCAGTCCACAATACGAGCCTTAGGAAGGTCCTACAAGTCATACTGGTGGCCGTGAAAAGTTGCATAAGGCTAATGTTGAGGAGATGCAGTATACGAGTCTCAATACGAGTCATACCAAGCTTGTATGAGTCGTGGTAATGAAGTCATGAAAATATTTAGAAGATTTTCATAAGAGGCTGACTCCTGCTACGGAAAGGAAGTACGAACCGTTGAATGAAGGTACGAGTCGTACCATGGCGGTCGTGATGAACTTTAGAAATATTTCAAAGTCTCATAGTCAAGCCACGGGAGCTCAGTACGGATCGTAAGATGGAGGTACGGGTCGTACTAGGATCCAACACTTAGCCAAAATCTAGCTAGTCATGCAATGTACAAAAGGATGCTATGGACCGTAGGATCGCTCTACGGATCGTAGGTTGACTCGTGACGCGGGCGGGATCATATATGAAAATTCACCTTGTTAGCCTAGGAAAAGGATTCTTGTTTCTGTATAAATACGTTTTATGTTTTATTTTTTCAGTAGATTTTGATCAGAGACATTATTGGAGACAACATTAGACAATTGAGAGAAAGAGAGAATTGAGTTGATTTGACTTGTGATCAGCCTTTTCTTGAATTCTTCTTGTTCTTGCTATTTTTTCTTCAAGATTTTGTTGATTAATTAAAGGGAGTGCTTTTCTCATTCATACTTGTAAGTATTGATTTATGTTTTTAATCATGAATGCAATTCACAACCTTACAACTATGAGAGGCTAAAACCTCCATAGCTAGGGTTGTGGGAACCACGGTGGATTAACAAGTTAGGGTTGCACAAAGTGATTCTAAAACCAATACAAACACTTATATTGTATTCTCTTCATGCTTAAACATTTTTTAACGGTGCGCAACATTAGGACATGCCTGGATTTTTTACTTGCTTAGGTCTAAGAGGTAGAGATTAGGAAAAGTGGAGCCTTGATCTTGATGATCATTGTATTAACTTGAGATGTGACGCAGGATAGATAAATTTGGAAATTAGTAATAATGGATAGTTTGGAACCACTCATGAGACTTTGTCGAGTAATTGAGTATAGTCATTCAATAGGTATTGGTCGGTCGTTTGAATGAACCTAAGTTTTTAGTTCTATAAGTAATTATTGGTGATGATCACGAGTGTATACCCAAAGTAGTTATGAATCCATGGGAAACACAAATCCTAGTTATCCTTTAATATTGATTCAAAACTGGATTTTTGATAATTGTTTTTATTATTGATTTTCTTTATAACCCCCCTATTTTGAAGTAACTACCTCACAAGTTCACTTATCGGCTGTAATCTAGCTCTTTCATATTCCCTGTGGGATCGACCCCAACCTCTAGTTGGGTTTTTTATTGACAACATCCTCTTCATACTTCAGTAAGAGGTGTAGTTTGAGGCGTTATCAGTGGCGAATGCAACACCGTACTTTTCCACTGGTCCCATCTTATGGAGCCTTTCGTGACAATCTATGATGAATTCATAGGCGTCCTCTACCCTCTGTGTCGTAGAAGGTGGGAGGCTTTATCTTGGTAAACCTCCAAAATAAGTCGTGCTCTTCCCCTGTCATCATAGGTCCTTCCACTAGCCTCGAAAACACCACAACCTCTGATATGTCTCGATTCGCAGGGCCACAGCAGTTGTATGCTGAATTCCTGACTGCTGTCTCGCTGGAGTTGCTGGCGCTACCCCGGTGCCCACAAGGCTGCTTAGAAGGTTGAGGACCTAAGATAAGACCTCTGAGGATGCTGGCGCGACAGGAGTTTCTCCCTACTTCGGGACCTCTACCTCAACTTCCACTCGCTCCGGCTCTACTGATGGCACGGGAGATGAAGACCTCTCCCTATCTGGAGCAGGAGCACAGGCCCCTCCTCTAGCCGCAGCAGGTCTCCGGCTACAACCTCTGCCCCTTCCTCTACTGCGAACTGGGGATGCCACTGCTGGCTAAGGTGTTGCGTCTCTATTACCATTTGCACGTGTTCTCACCATCTGAGAAGGAAAGAAGAAAAGTTGTTAGATACCAATTTGAATCACCAGATACCAATTGGAATCAAGTAATCACATGAGAGAAGAGAAGGAGGGATTTTTCCTAAAGTCCTGCAGCCTCTCGAAGATAAGTTACAGACATCTCCGCATCGATCTGCGAGACTCTACTAGATCTGTCTTAGTTCAATGAGATCAACGAAGCTAGAGCTCTAATACTAACTTTGTCACGACCAAATAGTCGTGATTGACACCCACACTAACCCTCCGGTGGGAGAACCAACGAATCCCGATACTACCCCCAAAATAAGACATGCAAAAAGGTAAACACATTATTTAATTATTGAAATAATTTCACATCATGAATCAATCACTTAATACAACATTATAAAGAAAAAAATACCTAAGACCTGAAAATCATTGCAGAAGATATCTGTTTCCACAACTAAGGAACTAAACTAAAAATGAAATAAAGTGTTCGAATGTCCGAAAGAAAGACATCTGCAATGAAGGAGTGATCTACGTCCTCATCTGCTCACCTTCTACAATAAACAAAAGTTGTTGGTTTACAGGTGAGGGAAAATAAATACCAGGCTCAAACTCTGCACTTAAAAAATGCATGGGTAAGGTCAGTACATGACACAGTACTGGTAGGCATCGCCGACCGACCTTACATAATAATAGATAATTGCAGCAATAGAGATATAAAAAGCATCCTTAACTTTATACAGAAATACAAGCCATTTTATAAACACTAGATCTACTTAGGAATCATTTGACCTGCTCACTGGATTAGGCCTCTTGCTGCAGCGGTCACTTCTCTGCTACAGTGGTCTCGCTGCAGTGGAAATAGTTCCGCTACAGCGGCACTTCTAGGTAGTAACTCGACGTGCTACACCCTTCTCAGTTCATCCATCCCATAATTCATTAGATCAACAGTTAATATTTCACATTTTCTATAAATCCATCAAACAACCATTAAAGAAAACAACAATCACAATAGCTATTAAGAGCTACAAATTCTCAATACTCATAGCGACAACTACTCAATAACCATACAGGGTAACAAAGTCACACTTAGCATTAACACCATGCTCATTGTTATCAATTTGCATCACATCCATGATAAGTTTGCACATTCTCGTAGCATGTTTCACATCCACCTCATGAACATAAATGAAATCACAAACAATATGCAAACAACACAACCAAGGGTAACATGACGGGCACATGCCTCTGCCATCTCTCCTTAACACTCAATCACATGTATCATGTACACACACACATTCTAGAAGGTCTTATTTATGCCCATCCAGTCATGAAATGCAGGGGACTCTACAAATTCATGTACTGTGCCAGTGTGGCACCCGCTCCCACTCATAAGCTCATCTGGATGCTCCCCTCAGACATGAGCCACTTAAATATTGTTATTCACTCGTTGAATACTCCCCTAAAGCTCAAGCCTCTCATTTTAGGGTGTTAAGTCTTTTAATGCATCATTATAATAAAAGGCATGTCAACTGCATCATTACAGCATACAGAAAGTTACAATCTACTTCTCAAATAAGCCATCATCAATTAACAATTCTCTCATTAATGGAGTGGGATCACTTTACTAACCATTCATCACAAGTAATTACATTAACTTATATACACAATCTTTTAAGAAGGTCATCACAATTCGATATCACATCTTAGTCACAATTGTAAGATAAATTAACAACAATAGATGCACATATTACGTAAACGTCCAAAGACCAATCATATATCAACATTGCTCACTATACATACCATTATATAGGTCTATCCCTATAAATCGTAACCTACCTCGATTACTCAAAATTATCAACTTCGCTAGTCTGGAGGACTTTGCCCTTCCTCAATGCTTTGGATTCTTCAAAATCTACACACGTATAATCATTGGTTAATCAGTCCTCAAGATAGGGCCTAATTCGATCAAACCCTTCTCTTTTCAGGGCAATTTAATAGAAAACCCTACCCTCCACCTAGTTCTAGGTCCTCACCTTGTCTAACCCATCAACATTAATGAGAGGGACCCTAGGAAGTAAACATTACTCGAATTTTCAACAATCAACCCTCTCATTACTTCCCTACAATCTCAGACCTAATTCATCAACTTAGGATTTTTCTCTATATAATTTCCACCATTAAAGGTTAACAAGCAATCTAGGATCAACACTAATCGAAGTAGAGGTAGGAGGATTGAGATTCTTACCTTCGGAGAGTAGTTCACTGCTCTGCAGATTTTTCCGTCCCTTAGCCTTTCTGATCGAGTTTTTGAGAATGATGGGGTAAAACCCCTTAATTTCCACTTAAAACCCAATTTCTGACTTTTGTTGTTTGCTGCAGCGGTCCCGCTACAGCGGCCAAAGAATCGTTGTGGCGGTCCCACGGTCACTCCCTCATTTCGCCACGGTGAGACTCCGACCGCTACCACGTGTTATACCCCGTAAGATTTTTGACACCTAGATGGCCTATTCGCACGTTGGTTAAGCATATTTGAAAGCCATACGTGCTAGGGAAAGGCCCGGGAAAGGATCGGACGAGTAACCTGTCGAACCATCATGGAGGGAGCCGGGGCAGAGCCCCTCCGCGATGGCAACGTGTCACGGAGGTGGAGCCTCCGCGTTGGCTCCGTGACACGTTGGGCCTGTCCAGGCCCAAGTATATAAAGCCCCCACTTTGGTTTGTGAGGTTATATTCCTTATTTAATTTCTAGAAAATGCAGAGAAACAGAGAGAGACGAAGAGGGGTAATATATTATCGTTCGATTACGCTGCCAAACGTAGTCTAAACTCAAATTAACCTCAGGTACCGAGGTATTTAGTAGCAGGGAGCATTCCTACGGATTTAGTTTCACGAAATTCAGCCGACAAATCGTCGAGCTACAGGACTAAGGTAAGTGAAATTGCTCCAAACTAGTGTCTATGTGTTCCTTGCTGTGAAGTGAATACTTCTCCCTTATGGACCTCTGAAAAATAGCAAGTTTTCGACCGCCTTTCGATAAGCCTAAGTTTAGGCTATAATTATATCGAAAGTGACGCCGTCCTTCAGAATAGTGTTGTATTTAGTACTAAATGACGTGTTTATGAATGCAGTTGGGAGATTTAGCTGGAATACTGACCGAGCCTCGTCCGACAGTCGGATAACTCGTGGTTAAGGTATGTGAAGTTGTTCTTCGGCAAGTTAGTAAATCTTAGCTTGGTAAATCATAGTAAACTCCGTATTCGAAACTCTCGGAGTTGAATATTGAGAATTAAGTAAGTCTAATAGATTCTGAGTTGTGTTGCCGTATCGTATTCAGTCTGAAAGTTAGTAAAGCACTCGCCAAAGGGCGAGTTAGCATTCCAGATCTAGTATAGCCTATTGTATGATTAGCAAGCATGTTGTAGAATAAAAAGATACAGATTTTCAGAATAAAGGCTAATAAAGTAAAATCAGATAGACAGACAGTTTTATGGCTACAGATTAGCCATTCAGACAGACAGTATCCCGGCTATAGATTAACCAAGCAGTTAAATAAAGATTTCAGAATCAGTATAATCAGTAAAGAATCAGTTCAGTATAGAAATAGATCAGAATAAGAAATCAGATTTTAGATAGTCTTTTTCAGTTATACATGCTTGCTATTTATATGTGCTATTTGTTTGTTGAGACTTGATGTGGAGTGAAGGCACCTTATCGAGCGTCCTCGCCACCCCTGGGTTGGTAATCATGTCGCCCACTGAGCGGGTGGGTTTTACGTCACTCCAAGGAGTGGCATGCCGTCCCCAGCTTGGACGAAGATGGGATGAAGCTTTCCCCATAGCAGTCTGATCAGCATTACAGGTGCAGTTCCAGTTTCAGATAGCCTTGTTGAGTTTTGTGTCCAGGGAACCAGACCCTATCTGTTACTATCTGTACATTCAGTTATTATAGGTGTAGCTCCTGTTTCAGGTAGCCTCGTTGAGTTGTGTCGAGGATCCAGACCCTATCTGTTACTGTCTACACAGGAGTCCTCCGGACCCAGACACGATTGCTTATATCAGAGGCTATGGCCCGAGCCGGAGACCCAGGGGGCCGGTAGAGGAGCTCCGAAGTGAGCAGATGAGTGGAGTGACTTATTTTTGGCTGGTTTTAACCCGGGTAGTGGTATATAGATTGTTTGCTTGTTTGGCGCCATCCGGCTTATGGGGGTTGGTATTGGCTCTTGCTTGCTAAATGTATATGTATTTATGTGCTTTATATATATTAGCTAATAGACAGCAGGCCGTCGTGACTACAGACACGCTCTTGCCTATCAGTGCAGAAAGGTTTGATCTAGTTCCTATCAGCCCTTCGGATTCAGTAATCTTTTGCTCACAGACTTGTTAGTTATGATATCTGTATTCAGTTGCTTTGCATACTCAGTACCAGTGGTACTGACGCCCAGTGGGGCTCTGCATTACTTGCCTGCAGGTACTCATAGACGAGGAGGTGACCCCTCGTGATCCTAGCCAGCGCAGAGTCATCAGCTCCTGTCATCCGGAGCTTGATATTTCAGAGGTTTATATCATTTCCTTTTGTTGTACAGTATGGGTAGGCTGGGGCCCTGTCCTGACCATCTTATCAGTATTCTTAGAGGCTTGCAGTCTGTATATATTTCCCTGTGGTCAGCTGAGCCAGTCGTATGAGGCCGTGCAGTTTGTTGTAGCTGTTTAGCATTTCTGTTTATGTTGGCCGTGTGAGGCCTCTGTTGACAGTAGTGGTGACCTCGCCGGTCACGTAGCTTTCCCGTATTTCATTGTTGAGTTACAGATAACTAGACAGCATGGTGGCCTTGTCGGCCCGCATAGGCTCCCTTATATTGATATGTTTCTAGTTAGCTGTTAGTATAGGTACAGGTGGCTATAGGCCCAGTTGGCCGGAGGCTGTGTTTACAGTCATTATATAGCCCTTTGTTTCCAGAAATCTGAGTTAGAGCCAGCCAGGCACCAGATGTGCTCAGGCTCAGTAGTCTAGTAGTTCAGGTCCTAGTAGGGCACCAGGTGCCAGTCATACCCCCCAAGGCGGGGCGTGACAAACTTGGTATCAGAGCGGGTCGTGTCCTAGGGAGTCTGCAAGCCGTGCTAAGTAGAGTCTTGTCTATGGATGTGTTGTGCACCACATACTATAGGCAGGAGGCTGCGAGGCATGATAGGATGGTTACTCTTCTTTCATACTCAGTCGTGCCATAGCACAGTACAGTATAGGGTCGAGTTCCTAAAACTTATCGTATCCTTTGTCTACAGATAAGAATGGCAGATCAGCGACACCCTGCCACAGGCAGGAGATTAGACATAACAGCAGGAGAAGGCACCAGCAGGATGCCTCAGCCTCAGTCAGAGTTAGCCTGATTTGAGGGCGATATAGAGGCTTTATTACAGCCCTCTCAGCAGTCCCCCTCACATCAGGAGTCGTTGGGAACTACACCGCCCCCGATAGCTCCTGTGCCTTCGCCATCAGATCAGGAGGTTCATAGTGTTGTGGTTATGTTGGCACAGATGATGGCCACCCAACGCCAATCAGTGCCACCTGTAGCAGCAGAGCCTTCAGGTGGGTCAGGTAGTTCCAGGGTCAGGGAATTTTTGGCACTAGGTCCTCCACAGTTCAGTGGGTCGGATCAGGCAGAGGACCCCCAGGACTTTCTAGATTAGATGCAGAGGATATTTCGAGTTATGCATGTGACCCCTTTAGAGTCGGTTGAGCTGGCAGTGTTCCGGTTATGAGATATAGCTATATTGTGGTACGAGAGTTGGGAAAGGTCCCGAAGGAGAGATGTTACCCCTCCGACCTGGACCAGCTTCTCGGAGGCCTTCCTGGACCGTTACTTGCCACGAGAGATCCGGCAGGCCCGGATGTACCAGTTTCTGTATCTAGAGCAGGGGGCGAGGAGACCCGTCCAGAGCAGTCCCAGTCCAGGATATCCAGGTTACAGAAGAGATGGCCTATGAAGAGGTTCCAGTAGCCATCCTAGACAGATAGATTCGTAGATTGAGAACTAAAGATATTGCGTTTGTCAAGGTATTGTGGCGTAACAGGAACCGAGAGGAGATGATGTGGGAGGCTGAGGAAGATATGAAAGCTAGATATCCTCACTTATTCCAAGCCTAGTCAGGCGACAGGTATGTCCGTGTTATTCTTTATGCAGTACTTTATAGTTGTGTATGTATAAATGAGAAAGATTAATGTTTAGCTATCAAGTGAATCTTAAGTATCGTGTGCAGTACCTGTATTGGACTTTTCTGCGTTTCAGGTATTTGGTATAGTCCATATTACAGGGGAAACTCTGCCGAAATTTCTTTCAGAGCAAGTTGAGTTAATTGAATAGTCCTCTAAATAGCACTTTCATTCGAGGACAAATGTTCCTAAGGGGGGGAGAATGTTATACCCCGTAAGATTTCCGACACCTAGATGGCCTACTCGCACGTTGGTTAAGCATATTTGAAAGCCATACGTGCTAGGGAAAGGCCCGGGAAAGGATCGGACGAGTAACCTGTCGAACCATCACGAAGGGAGCCGGGGCAGAGCCCCTCCGTGATGGAAATGTGTCACGGAGGTAGAGCCTCCGCGTTGGCTCCGTGACACGTTGGACCTATTTAGGCCCAAGTATATAAAGCCCCCACTTCGGTTTGTGAGGTATATTACTTATTTAACTTCCAGAAAATGCAGAGAAACAGAGAAAGACGAAGAGGGGTAATATATTATCGTTCGATTACGCTGCCAAACGTAGTCTAAACTCAAATTAACCTCAAGTACCGAGGTATTTAGCAGTAGGGAGCATTCCTATGGATTTAGTTTCGCGAAATTCGACCGACAAATCGTCGAGCTACCGGACTAAGGTAAGTGGAATTGCTCCAAACTAGTGTTTATGTATTCCTAGCTGTGAAGTGAATACTTCTCCCTTCTGGACTTCTGAAAAATAGCAAGTTTTCGACCGTCTTTCGATAAGCCTAAGTTTAGGCTATAATTATATTGTAAGTTACGTCGTCCTTCAGAATAGTGTTGTATTTAGTACTAAATGACATGTTTATGAATGCAGTTGGGATATTTAGCTGGAATACTGACCGAGCCTCGTCCGACAGTCGGATAACTCGAGGTTAAGGTATGTGAAGTTGTTCTTCGACAAGTTAGTAAACCTTAGCTTGGTAAATCATAGTAAACTCCGTATTCGAAACTCTCGGAGTTGAATGTTAAGAATTAAGTAAGTCTAATAGATTCTGAGTTGTGTTGCCGTATCGTATTTAGTCCGAAAGTTAGTAAAGCATGCGCCAAAGGGCGAGTTAGCATTCCAGATCCAGTATAGCTTATTGTATGATTAGCAAGCATGTTGTAGAATAAAAAGATACAGATTTTCAGAATAAAGGCTAATAAAGTAAAATCAGATAGACAGACAGTCTTATGGCTACAAATTAGCCATTCAGACAGATAGTATCCCGACTACAAATTAACCAAGCAGTTAAATAAAGATTTCAGAATAAGTATAATCAGTAAAGAATCAGTTCAGTATAGAAACAGATCAGAATAAGAAATCAGATTTCAGATAGTCTTTTTCAGTTATACATGCTTGCTTATATGTTCTATTTGTTTGTTGAGACTTGATGTGGCGTGAGGGCACCTTATTGAGCGTCATCGCCGCCCCTGGATTGGTAATCGTGTCGCCCACTGAGCGGGTGGGTTTTACGTCACTCCAAGGAGTGGCATGCCGTCCCCAGGAGTGGCATGTCTTCCCCAGCTTAAAATTGAAATAACTATTCCAGTGTCCATGTGCTTCAAATCAATATTCAAACTTGATTAAATGAACTCCATCCTATAAAAAAATTAAATAAAATAAAATCAAAAACCTATATGAGTAAATTGTATTCAAAAGTTGAAAAACTAAGAAAATGATAAACATCTACCATGATAGGCAAAGAATTAAACAACGTAAAATGTAAGATCAAATACCTGCATCATAAAAATGGAAAGTATAACATTATTAAAATGCATCAACATCATACATTTTTATTTTTAAAAAAAAAGGGAGGAAAATTTTTTTAAAAAAAACTATACGAGAGCCACACAACTTGTACATAAATGAGAAGAAATTATGACGACAAATGTAACAATCATTGTAATTTTAAAAAAGTACAAAATTTCAAAAAGTTATATTCAAGTTATGACTTAATCGGTATATTTTTACAATAAATCATAGTTTGGAAAGCCTACATATCGAACGATAACACTTGAAAAGGCAAGAATTGAATATAAGGAACAAATTTTAAAAAATAAAATATTTATGGAAATTATGCCAGAATTGGCAAGATTTGAATAAAGTGGAAATTTTAAATATTATTAAGGTTACACACTTAGACCTGAAAAGGCAAAAATTAAATTTAAGGCATAAACTCAAAATAATAAAATGTTTATCCAATTTATGCTTCAAGCGGAAAAAATAGAATATAAAGAAAAGTTTCAATATTATTAAAGTTGCACGAGTTACGATTGGAAAGGCAGAAATTAAATATAAGGCATAAATTCAAAAATAATAAAAATATTTTTCCAATTTATTCCTGAACAGACAAATTTTTAATAAACAAAAAACTGTTAATAATATTAATGTTGAAAAGTTATGCATGGGAAGACAGGAATTGACTATAAGACACAATTTCAAGAAATTACAATGTTTGTCCAAATTATGCCTTACCAGGCAAAATTTGAATATACGACAATGTTTCAATATTATAAAGGTTCCAAAGTTACATCAAGAAAGACGAAAATTGACTACAAGTCACAATTTCAATTAATTAAAATGTTTATCCATTTTATGCGTTACCCGGTAAAATTTGAATATAAGGCAAAGATTCAATATGGCTATAAACCACAATTTGAAAAAAAAATTAAGAAATGTAGACAACTTATGACTAAGAATGAAATTACTTCTGTGGAAGTTATGCCTTCCGGCGTAACTTGTATATTGATTAAGCTCCACAGTCATATTTTGCGCCTGAAAGGTATACCTTAAGGCATAAATTCAAAAACTAATGTGTAAAAATATATGTATTATCTTATAACTTCAAAAAAAATATTCTTGAAGGACTAAGATTTGACTATAAGCACAATTTCTGATAAAATTAGATATTGAACATATTTGACTAAAAACTTTTACACAGTATGGATGTACGTCAAGAAAATCAATACGACCATCATACAAATAATTTTAAAAATATAGAAATACAACACATCCTAGGTTTGAAGCAAAAAAAATCTAAAAGACGAACTAAAGAAAAATATAAGGTAAAATAGGTAGAATAGAATGCCTAAATACAACAATAAACAACTCCAAAAGAATCAGTAAAAAAAAACGATGGCTAATGAATGAACGAAATATAAAATACAGAGCAGATAGAGAAAAAAAGAGAAGAAGATTGAGAAGATGAGAGAAGACGGTGTGGAATAAAGAAAACACAAAAAATATAGGTATCTAGAGAATAAAGGCATTTTTGTCCATAAATATCATTAAATAAATGTGAAGAAAAAAATTTAAAGACCGTGTATATGAGGAAAAAAAATTAAAGACCACTATGTTTTAAGGGTAATTCGTGCAAAACCAAAAGGGCCAAACCGTCCGAAAAGCTGAAAACAAAAAGAAAAACAATTGGACAAAAACAAAAAGAACACAATCCTAATTTAATAAAGTTATGTCCTCTTCAATCCTTCTTTGAGCTGACTCAACTCCCATTTCAGCTTCCAAAAGTAGGTGGTGGAATCCATAGCTCATGGAGACTATCTCAGGTGAGAACCAATTGTGCATGCCTTCAATTTTCTTCAAATTGCTTGAATAAAGTCTATTTGATATTAACAAAGATATGAATCTTCCACGAACACTAATCTTTGGATCAATTCCATTTCAAGTCTCCTCAAAGTTCTCACCAGGTGTCATGGAATTGCTTAGTCAAAAAGGCCAATTTCAATCTTAGAATGTAGTAGCTTCAACATCCTTTATAATCAGGTACACCCTATTCATACAATCTCAAGTAAAGGCTCAATTGGTGTAAATGTCATTGAAACTTTCTTCTATTAAACCACTTCCAACAAGTTGAACTTCCAGAGAAGTTAACACCATACATCAGATAGGTGTTCAATAGAAGGAATGTAAGAAACTAAGCTTGTGCTCCCTTGAGATTGTATGATACTTGTAATCAAAGATACTAGTTCTACATGTATTAATTGGACTATGACAGTGTATAAACACTTTCAGTTGTTATTGCAGTCCTTATCATTGATAT
The DNA here is from genome assembly GCA_035772735.1 of Datura wrightii. Taxonomy (NCBI): domain Eukaryota; kingdom Viridiplantae; phylum Streptophyta; class Magnoliopsida; order Solanales; family Solanaceae; genus Datura; species Datura wrightii. Next base: position 32,574,777 of record JASDFA010000006.1, read on the forward strand.
TTTTGTTAACCTTGAGTCTATGTGCCTGTGTGTATTGTCTTAATCTGGTGCCTTTTTTTAGCATCCTGAGTCTCAAATTTGGCGTATCTTGTATATATTAATTATTCTCTTAGCTTTACTGGGTAATTCCTGGAATGTATGGAACTATGATGCACCTGCAAAATTAAAAGTCATGTTAGTAAAATAATCCGCCATGGTATTTCCTTCTCTAAGAGTGTAGGTGAATTGTATTTGTCCCTTCATGCACCCTAACTTTATGTCCTTAACATTCATGCTTATAACCCACGGGATCTCCCAGTACTATCTACAATCTTCTTCATTATTAAAGAGTCTGTTTCCGTGATCACTGGTGGGAGTTGTTTGCAAATGCAGTATTTTATGCCCATCAATATTGTTGTAGCTGCATATAAACTTTTTGTTTCTGTTATTTAGCTGGAACTTGCATATATAACATTTTCTTTATGATTCTGATGCAAAATGCTATAAATCTAGGGTCTGAATTACTGTAAGATGCCTCATAGGTGTGGCATTTATACCAATTTGGTGGGGGGGAGACTATTGCACAGGTTGTGCACTAATCTGTGGTTTATACCCCTCCAATATATGCAGTAACAGAGGATAAGAAGATGAAATGTTAGGTAGCCAGGGATGTAGAAATGTAACCAAATAACGTAAATTTAAGTTGATCTCATGTATGACCCTCCTCCAAGACATTGTCCCTTATGTATGATATTGTTCCTCCTCTTCCCTAATTTCTAGCAAATCATATCAGGTGAAACTTGAAAAATTGGTCTAAGTTTAGTAGCATTGATTATTTTCCACCATTAAACCAGCTTGTTGCATTTTCACAAAAGGTCCAGGAATTCCAGCTACATCTGTGAAGTATTTTCAAATACTAGAGGCAAAACTATCTGTTAGGAAGAGATGATGAATTGTTTTCAGTTGTGGCTACAAATAACATCTATATCTTGAAACAATGTTAAAACTACATCTTTTCAGAATTTCATCAACTAATAGTTTGAAATTTTATAGCCTCCATAAGAAAAAAACAATCTTGAAAGGAATTGCTTTTGGCCAGAGCATTTTGTGATGCCATGAGAAGTGTTCATTTTGTCTCTATAATTGCCAAGCACTACTCATTGTGAATTTTTCCCTACCAGTTGGCATCCACCACATCATATCCCACTATCATATATCCTCACAATAGGTTAGATTATCTATAACATGCACCATAATGTCTCCTAGAAGCTTCTGCTGCAGTCTTTGAGTATTCCAGCTTATTTCATTCATAAAGAACTCCATCAACTATGTTTTTATCTATGAGAAAGTTTGGTTCTAGAACATAGGTAAATGCACCAAGTTTGGTCCAATTGTCATACCAGACATTGGATGAACCAACAATAGGTTCCCACCAGATCTCCTATTCAATTTCTTCTCTAGCTTCCAGCATCTTCTTTCATAATTGAGATCCCCCTTTCCATTGTACCACATTTGGAATATATTTCTTACAGTACTTATTCCATATGAAGTTTGTCTAGAGTGACCTAGTTGTTTTGAATCTCCGCCATAATTTAAAAAACATAATTTTAGAGACATCAAGAAGGAACCTAAATCATACACCCCCTTCATCTTTTGGTAGGTACAAAATTTTGCCAAGCTAACCAATGCTTACTTCTTCACTCCTCCTTTATACTCCAAAAATATCTAAAAATTATTTTATGAAGTTCATACATAGTGAATTTTGAGGTAACTACTGCAGATAATAAATATATCAGCATACTATGCATATACTCTACCCTCTCTAGACCCCACGTGTCGGGACTGCACTGGATATGTTGTTATTGTTGTTGTTGTTCGATTTCAAAAGTCAAGCTTTTCAATTTTGACTGTGAAATAAAATTTACATATTTCAAAATTTTGCAAAAAATAATACAAGTCACAGTAATTGATAATTCAAAAAGAAAAACTTGTTTGACTCTAGAAATCTGAAAGGTGCAGTATAAATTGAGACGAAAGGAGTATTTTCTTTCACAAGTTATCTAGATGGTTCCATCTTTCCTTTTTTTTACTATTGAAAGTTGTAATTTTGTCTTTGAAATGCTAAATGTTTTTTCAAAAATAATATATGAGTTTAAGTTATATAACTATCAGTCTAAACAATTTGTTATATTATTAGATCATATTTACATGTCATAGTGAGTAATATATTTTATTTTTAAAATTTTAAATCTCACATTTTAAGGAGACTTACATATAGATATGCATTAGATAACCTAATTTATAAAAGAATATTTAAACAAACGATGTAACAAAAAGCAACAAACCATGTGTATCCCACAAGTTGGACTTGGAGAGGGTAGAATGTATATGGATATTACATCTATCTTTGAAAGGTAGAGAGGATGTCTCCGAAGGACGCTCGGTTGGGAAAACAGTGAGAAAGAGGCTATAGTAGCAAATAGGCATACAATAAGAAAATAAGTACTGGAAAAAAATAATAAGATACTAACAATAAATAGTGATAGCAGTCTAAGTATAGGGAAAAAAGAATAATACTAAAATATAGAAAAGAGAATGAAATATGTCTGACTACTAATTAACCTTCTACCCTAATTCTTTCCCTTCACACCTTCGTATCAAGAGACATATCCTTAGTGAGCTGAAGTCGGCCCATATCCTGCCTAATCACCTCATTTCAATACTTTTTATTCCTACCTTTATCCCTCTTCAAGCCTAATAAGATGTAACACCTCGGGCTTCAAAATGGATTCTTAAAGGAAAAAGAGCTGAAATTGTAGATTTGGTACAGGGGTTGACGGAGAAGCCAACATCCAATCAGCTTAGTGACGGCCCGTCAAAGTGGCGTCGTGGCTCCAATGGTATGCATGAAGGCCATTAGGTAGGTGATAGACAATTGTGGGAAGCGTTGAGCTTTGATGGCGAGGGTGACGGCCCGTTAGACTAGCGATGGACCCATCGCATGTACTGTTACATGGGGGCCTAGGTGTTCCATGTATGATGGCGGATTCGACAAACCTTTGTAGGAGTGACAAACCATCACTTCCACCATCAATAAGGTGGATTTTTGAAAATTTTCTATTTAGGAGTGACGGCAAGGGCGACGGACCATCGGGCGTTTGACGGCCTGCCACGTTCACTGTCGAGACGCCTAGTTATCCAAATTCAGCCCTATTCCCAGGGATAATTTTGTAAATTCCTAAGCTTCTAACCACTATACTATGTCATTTTAAGCTTTGGGAAGAGTGTTTTTAAGGGTTTTATTCTTCCTAAACTCTCATTCTAATCCTAACACTCCCAATACAAGATCTAGTTCCCTCAAGTCAAGTTTGGGCTCTTCTTTAAGTTCATCTCAAATCTCTTTGGGTTTCCAAGACAAGCTTAGCATTCAATTTCTCAGGTATTTAGGGTTATAAATAGGGGAAAATCTTCCATCCTCATGCCCAATTTCATCCTAATTCTATGACTTCATGTCTCTAAGCCTGTCAAGTTGAATTCAAGGGTTTAACCTAATTTCATGTAATTAATCATGTTATCTCTAAGGGTTTAATTCTATCATATTTCAGTTGATATGTTATGGTCATTAGGGCAGATTTAACCCTCAAATTACTTACTAAATCATGATTTCAAGTTTATGAAGATATGCCTTTCTATGCATAATTTATGAATTTTAAAGCTTATGAGTCCATGATTTCTAGTATGATGAATTATCCAAGTATGCATGAATGATTATAAATTCTTAAACTTATGATTTCATGATTTTACATTATGAAGATTATTTCAAGTATGTATGATTTCATGATTTGGGCAAGCCCATGTATAGTCAAGTATGCTTTATCATAATTTTAGCCAAAGCTTATATGATTAGTTTTGAAGGAATGTTTGGAGTCAAGACTCTTAAGTAGATGATTCAAGTTATGTTTTAAGAATATGCTTATGAGAAATATGCATATTTTGGGAGTAGTATCTAGAACCGAGTAGGCCAGGTATTTCGAGGACCTCGATCTGAGAACTATGCGCCACCATAGGTATATATTTATATTTGGGACCTCTCAAGAGGGTATTTCCCCTGCTGGAGGGCACGCTGTGGTATCACGCTTTTTTTCCTTTTCCCTGGCAAGGCTTAGGATGGCTCTCGTCCATGTGGGCAAGACGTGGGATCATCATACGCTCATATGTGACAGTTGGCGGTTATGACGAGTCTCCCATTATTCCTCATATTTTCAGTTACTCATGTTTATGACTTATGATATCAAGTTTTATAGTATATTTTACCCATTGATCAGTTGATGAGTTCTCACTTATGATTTCAACCATGACAAGTTATATGAATTCTCTTTCTAAACCTTGGGTCATTATGTTCAGATTACGATGAATAGATTATGATTATGTTGTCACACCCTGCCTTGGGGAGTATGACTGGCACCTGGTGCCCGACTAGAACCTGAACTGCTGGACTGCTAAGCCTGGGCACATCTAGTGCCTGGCTGGCTCTAACTCACAATTCTGGAAACAAAGGGCTATATAACGGCTGTAAACACAGCCCCCAGCCCATTGGCCTATAGCCTCATGTACCTGTAATAACAGCTGATCATAACATGCAACTATAGGGAAACCTATGCGGGCCGACAAGGCCACCATGCTGTCTAGTTATCTGTAACTCAGCAATAAAATACTAGAAGGCTACGTGACCGGCAAGGTCACCACTACTGTCAAACTTATGGCCCCACACGGCCAACACAAAAGATGCAAAAGTACTAACAGCTAACAACTGCACAGCCTCACACGACCGGCTCAACTGACCACAGGGAAATATACAGACTGCAAGCCTCTAGGAATAGTAATAGAAATGATCGGGACAGGGCCCCGACCTACCCCTTACTATACAACAAAAGAACTGAAATACACCTCTGGAATTCAGTCTCCGGATGACAGGAGCTGAATACTCGATCGCTGACAGGAATCACGTGGTATCGCCTGCTCGTCTACGAGTACCTGCAGGCAAGTAATGCAGTGCCCCACCGGGCGTCAGTACCGCTGGTACTGAGTATGCAAAGCAATAACTGAAAGGAATTTCTGGAAACAATAATATAACTGATGAAACTGAAGTAAAGAGAATAGATTAACTGTCTGGTAATGTAAATCATACCTTCTCTCAATCTTTACTGGAAGGGATAGGAGCCCTACCTGGAGACGTATCGTGCTACTGCCGATCTACTCGTATCTAACATAACATGGCATACACAAACCTTACCCGGCCCCCATAAGCCGGGAGGTACAATCAGCACAGAATCTATACCCCTACCCTAGTCATCCCATCTCCTATAAACCCTGTAAGCATCCTGCCGGTCCCCTGGGTATGCACTTGGGCTCGCTGAGCACCTGACTATAACTGCACCTGAGTCCGGAGGACTCCTGAATCAACACCCCGGGCGTATCCGCTCGATGGGGATGTATAAGGGCCGACCAAGGCACAATATGGGGAAAACTGGCATCCTATCTTCGTCCCCTGTGGGACAGCATGCCACTCCGTAGAGCGACGTATCCTCGTCCTCTGGCGAACGAGTCAATACAGCTATCAACCCTAGGCGGTCATGGATGCTAGGTAGTCCAACCCCAAACAATACAACGGTCTCAACTAGTAATACTATCTGCATATCCCACATACTGAAGCTAATAATGATAAAGTATTTGTACATACAGTATGCTGAACCAGTACTAGTAATATGTACGTACTCAATATATGCTGAGACTGATAATAGTATATCTGTATAAATATAATCTTCTACCATACTGTACTGAGTCTAATGCTGGACAAGATATAGTCTTTCTGCTGAAAACCATGTTGTATGCTGAGTTTCTATAGTGACATGATTTACTATTCCTAACATGCTTTCTAGACTTCATTTTAACTTATCATTCTACTTCTGAGATGTCTTACAGATATTACATTGCTTTACTGGGCTTTAACTGAATACAACGATACCCTAACATTCCGCATTATCACATACTGAGCATGCTGTGCAGATTCTAACACTTGTATTAGGATCTATATCGGGCTAGCAAGTTTTGCGCAGATTATGACTCGTTACTTCTAATACCGTACCAACATTCATAATAAGCATAACACATGACTTCTGAATATTCTACTAGCCTTTAAATTACGGTACTGTACCAAGATTACTAACTTGCCGAGGAAACTAGCTTTACATACCTTATTTTTGAACTATTCGTCCGTCGGACGAGGCTCGACCAGTACTTCAACTATTTTCTCCCAACTGCATTCATAAATATGTCAATCAATACTAAATACAGCTTTATTGTAAAGAGCAACGTCACTTTCGATATAGTTTATAGCCTAAACTTAGGCTTATCGAAAGACGGTCGAAAACTCACTATTTTTCAGCTGTCCAAAAGGGAGAAATACTCACTTCACAGCTAAGAACACATAGACACTAGTTTGGGGAAATTTCACTTACCTCGGTGGCTCGACGATTCGTCGGCCGTATTTCGCGAAACTAAATCTGTAGGAATGCTCTCTGCTGCTAAATACCTCGGTATCTGAGGTTAATTTGAGTTTGGACAACGTTTAGCAGCGTAACCGGATGAAAATTATATTACCCCCTTCGTTCCTTCCCTTTTCCCTGATGGTTGGCTCTGTTTTCTGGAAATTATATGAGTGATTAATGAATTTCAACCGAAGTGGGGCTTATATACTTGGGCCTGGACAAGGCCAACGTGTCACGGAGCCAACGCGGAGGCTCCACCTCCGTGACACGCTGCCATCGCGGAGGGGCTCTGCCTCAGCTCCTTCCGCGATGGTTCGACAGGTTTCTCGTCCGATCTTTTCCCGGGGCTTTCCCTAGCATGTATGGCCTTCAAATATGCTTAACCAACGTGAGAATAGGTCATCTAGGTGCCGGGAATTCTATGGGGTATAACATTCTCCCCTCCTTAAGAACATTCGTCCTCGAATGTACACTGTTATTTAGAGGACTACTTACTTTACTTGTTTAGAAAAATTTCGGCAGAGTTTTCCTTGTAATATGGACTATACCAAAAACCTGAAATGCAGAAAAGTCCAATACAGGTACTGTACACAATACTGTAGGATTCACTGGATGGTTACGTATCAATTTTCCTCATTTATACATATACAACCATAAGATACTACATAAGCAATAATACTGACATACCTGTCGCCTGACTAGGCCTGAAATAGGTGAGGATATCTGGTCCTCATATCTTCCTCCGCTTCCCAAGTCATCTCCTCTCGGTTCCTGTTACGCCTCAATACCTTGATAGACGTAATATCTTTAGTCCTCAATCTGCGAATCTATCTGTTTAAGATAGTTATTGGAACCTCTTCATAGGCCAGCTTTTTCGTAACTTGGATATTCTGGACTGGGACTGCTCTGGACGGGTCTCCTATGCATTTCCTCAACATAGATACATGAAAGACCGGATGAACGGATTCTAATTCTGGAGGCAAATTCAACTCATATGCTACTCGGCCTGTCCTTCGACGAATCCGATAGGGCCCCACAAACCTCGGGCTGAGCTTACCTTTCTTGGCGGACCTCATTACCTCTTTCATTGGGGATACTTCAAAAATACCCAGTCATACACATCAAACTCCAATTTTCTGCGCCGCTCATCTGCATATGATTTCTGGCGGCTCTATGCAGTCAGTAAGCATTCTTCGGATAAGCTTTACCTTTTCCTTTGACTGCTGAACAATGTCTGGGCCAACCAACACTGACTCTCCGATTTCAAACCAACCATTCGGCGATCTGCATTTTAGCTCGTATAATGCCTCAAAAGGCGCCATCTGGATGGCTGAATGATAGCTATTATTGTAGGCAAATTCAATTAACGGTAAATGCTCACTTTGGCTACTACTGAAATCTAGCACACACGCTCTCAACATGTCTTCGAGCGTCTGAATTGTGCGCTCAGCCTGCTCATCTATCTGAGGATAGAATGCTGTGCTTAAATTAATCTGGGTTTCCAGACCCCTCTGGAACGACTGCCAGAATCTAGCTGTAAACTGTGCTCCCCTATCAGAAATGATAGATACCAGCACTCCATGCAATCTAACTATTTTTTTGATATATATTCAGCATAATCCTCAGCCGAGAAGGTAGCTTTCACTGGCAGGAGATGAGCTGATTTTGTCAGCCTGTCAACTATTACCCAAATAGAATCATTTTCCGCGTCTGGTACGGGGTAATCCTGCCACAAAATCCATATTCACTGCTTCTCATTTCCAGAGAGGCACAGCTATGTCCTAAGTTAACCCACCTGGTTTCTAATGTTCCGCTTTCACCTGTTGGCAGTTAGAACACTGGGCTACAAATTTAGCAATTTCTCTTTTCATTCCTGACCACCAGTTGTTTTCTTTGATATCATGGCACATTTTCGTCGCGCCTGGGTGGAGAGAATAGCGGGCGTAATGCGCCTCGCTCATAAGCTGCTGGCGATGCCCTAAAATATCTGAAACACAAATGCGGCCTTTATATCGCAACATTTCATCCCCGGTTATCTGAAAATATGTCACCTCTCCTTACTGAACCTTGTGTTCAAGTTGAACCCGGCTAGGGTCTCCATATTGTCGTTCCTCTGCTTCCACCACTAACGACAATGCTGCGACATTCTGTATTATCGCTCTGTTATCATTAATTTCCGCTACGTGAACGGCTAAACCGGCTAACTAGTGTAATTCTCGGGTCTATTCTCGCCGTTCAGGCGGCAAGTATGCCAACTCCCCATAGATTTACGGCTAAGGGCATCTGCTACCATATTAGCCCTTCCTGGGTGATACAAAATTTTCACTCTTTAAGGCATAAACTACTGCAGCTAACTCCAGGTCGTGGGTAAGATAATTCTCTTCACGTTTCTTCAACTGCCTGAAAGCATAAGCTATTACTTTACCATGCTGCATCAACCCTATGTACCTCCTGGCGATACTAACACTGGAGCTGATGTTAACCTGGCTTTTAACTCTTGGAAGTTCTGCTCACACGCCTCAGTCTACTGGAACTTTGCTGCCTTCTGTGTCAATTTAGTCAAAGGTGCTGCTATGGTGGAAAATCCTTCCACAAACCCTCTGCAGTACCCGGCTAACCGCAGGGATTGCGTACTTCAATCGGAGTGGTAGGTCTAAGCTATGTCTTCACTACTTCGATTTTCTGTGTATCTATCTGTACACCAGCCTCCGACACAATGTGACCAAAAAGGCTACTAAACTCAACCAAAATTCACATTTACAAAATTTGACATATAACTGACGGTCATACTGGTTTATTATACCGGAGAATCTGACAAGTAATCTACCGGTATAGCTAGAGCTTATCTGGCCTTCTAACCGCATGCTAAGGCTACTTGTTTCTAAGGTAACCTTGAACGACTATCTGCACACCATGTGCCCGTATCTGATCAGGGGGTCCTAATATTGATCATGACCTCTAATGATCTGGCTGCATAACCTTAAATAACTGAATAGTCGGGTTGAATGACCCGAATGTGGCCGTAGTCTAACAATACTCTAACCGTTCTACTTGAGTGCTCATAGTTCATGCATAACCGCAGACTTGTGGGCATCTAATTGCTCTGTTATTTTGCTTAAACCACTGTAATGCTGGGCTTAATCAAACTTACTCCCAGGCGATCGATCTCTGGATCTTCACGGGGAGTCTACTGATCCCCTGGTCTTAATAAACACTGTGCTAGCAGGGTACTATCAATTTCTTACGCCTTGTGTGTATCCACTTGGATTTATACTGTTATTCTGGGGAATTCTCGGTCTTATGAGCTATTATGTAAATACTGGCCTTCTGCTAGGGCTCTGTATCTGAATATCTTACGAAACCCAACTGAAGTACTAGTCTGTCGCTGACTACTGATGTGGACCCTTCCTTGGGGTACCCACGGGTATTCTGACTGGGACGGCCGGCTGTCTTATAGGGTGTTCCACATAATAACTGCTAGGTTTTGCTAAGGTCGACTCTCACCTACAAGGCTGGGAAAATGACGTACGACCACTTAACATACTAAAACAATTTTGGTATTGCTAATCTCTGAAATTTGCCTATTCGGCCTCTAATCCTGGTTCGAGCACATGCACTACTGTTACCGATCTTCTGGGACGTCTCCCTGCTAATGCAGGCGCCAGCTGGTCGGTAGACCGTCTAACTGCGCCCTTATCATCTAGCCATCTGTTTTAGGCCATTAACTCTAGTAAGCTCCTAGAGCTTAGATCTGACAACAACACATAAGTCTGTTAACCTAATAACTGAAAACTGAGATAGTTTCTATGATTTCATACGTAATTCACACTTAATCCGCCCTTTCTCTTCTTCTTTTCTTTCTTTCTTCTCCCTCTTTCTTCTTCTTTTTTTTTGGCAAGGGGGGGTGTCCTGCAATGCAATTTGTATATGCTTTCTATTACTAATCAGCATCTGTGATTGTAGCCCTTATAGGCAGCCACTCACAGCATATCTATTATCTGTATATATATATATATCAATAGCTACGTACAATATGTACTGAGTTTTGCGATAATACATAATCTCTGACATGCTCTGCTGAATCTCATATCGTACATGATACATTGCTTCTTACGGCCTAATAATATCTCCTGCCCTGACTTATCATTTCATTGCATTGTCACCCCATTCTGAAAGTAACAAACATAAACACTCTAGTTATTGTCTGCTGTTTGAAATTCCGCCACTCTTGCGATGTGGGATTGACGTTCGAATCTTGTAGCCTTACTAGGCATATATTGAGAGCCCATGACTGTCTGCTGGGCCTTATCTCTAGGCTACACTAAATTAGAATTGCTGTATCGGTAACTTCTTAACTTTTCCATAGCGGACATACTGCGGTATTCTGAACCGCAATCCTACTGTCAGCCCGAGGCTTAATCCTTAATACGATATTTTATCAGGGCATTCCTGCTTCTTTCCTTCATCTTACTTAAGCTGAACTCTGGGGTTCAAAGTACCTGCTCTTCATCGTTAACAAGATTGTTGGTCCAGTATCAGTTCATACTTCCCCTGACTTGCAGTCAGACCTATCTGATTCACATGACCCCTCACCCTTTCGACATCACAACTGGATCATAACTACAATCTTACAGGTATGTCTTTGTCTTTCTATCTGTTAGCATATGTAACGGACTTGGCCTTTTTCTGACTCGAACTTGACTATTACCCGGCATTTATCACTAACAGGTCTTTTACCCCTGCTTCGGGTAAGCTAACGGTCTTACTTTCTCTACTGGCTTATTGTCATAAGGGTCTGCACAACTTACGTAATCCTAGGGGCTCTTTATACTTTCTAATACTTACTAGGATCAATCAGCCCATCTTTACTTACCGCTGGATTTGGCAACCCCATCTCAAGTCTTATGCCCCTTTACTATACTGGCATCAAAATCAAGAGGTAGGGATAGCCCTTTTCTTATTGCAACAAATAAAAGCATTTAACTGTACCATATCCAAAAAGATGTATTTGGGATTTCTTCATTTCCCTCTCTTTCTTATACTTACCTGGTGGTCTGACCTTGTCTGTAATCTTAATCAGATCTTGTATGGCTAATAAATAAATCAACTTGTATGTACATTACACTCCTGACTTCCTATTTTGATGTTACCAACGTATACTGGGGATAGTACCGATAAAGGTATCATGCTGGGAGGTCTTGGGTACCTTTCTCCTGCTACTGTAGTTATCATGTAACTGGCTGATGCCTTCTTCTGTTGCTATATCTGATCTTCTACCTGTAATAGGGTAATGCTGATTTGCCTTTGTATCTATAATCAAAGAATACGGTAAGTTTTTGGAGACTCCACCCTATACTGTACCGCTCTAAAGCACGACTGACTGAGAAGGAAGGGTAACCATCCTATCATGCCTCGCAGCCTCCTGCCTATAGTATGTGGTGCACAACACATCCATAGACAAGACTCTACTTAGAACGGCTTGCATACTCCCTGGGACACGACCTGCTCTGATACCAAGTTTGTCACACCCCGCCTTGGGGGGTATGACTGGCACCTGGTGCCCGACTAGAACCTGAACTGCTGGACTGCTAAGCCTGGGCACATCTGGTGCTTGGCTGGCTCTAACTCACAATTCTGGAAACAAAGGGCTATATAACGACTGTAAACACAGCCCCCGGCCCATTGGCCTATAACGGCTGATCAGAACATGCAACTATAAGGAAACCTATGCGGGCCGACAAGGCCACCATGCTGTCTAGTTATCTGTAACTCAGCAATAAAATACTAGAAGGCTACGTGACCGGCAAGGTCACCACTACTGTCAAACATATGGCCCCACACAGCCAACATAAAAGAAGCAAAAGTACTAACAGCTAACAACTGTACGGCCTCACACGACCGGCTCAACTGACCACAGGGAAATATACAGACTGCAAGCCTCTAGGAATAGTAATAGAAATGATCGCGACAGGGCCCCGACCTACCCATACTATACAACAAAAGAACTGAAATACACCTCCGGAATTCAGTCTCCGGATGACAGGAGCTGAATACTCGATCGCTGACAGGAATCATGTGGTATCGCCTGCTCATCTACGAGTACCTGCAGGCAAGTAATGCAGCGCCCCACCGGGCGTCAGTACCACTGGTACTGAGTATGTAAAGCAATAACTGAAAGGAATATCTGGAAACAATAATATAACTGATGAAACTGAAGTAAAGAGAATAGATTAACTATCTAGTAATGTAAATCATACCTTCTCTCAATCTTTACTGGAAGGGATAGGAGCCCTACCTGGAGATGTATCGTGCTACTGCCGATCTACTCGTATCCAACATAACATGGAATACACAAACCTTACCCGGCCCCCATAAGCCGGGAGGTACAATCAGCACAGAATCTATACCCCTACCCTGGTCATCGCATCTCCTATAAACCCTGTAAGCATCCTGCCGGTCCCCTGGGTATGCACTTGGGCTCGCTGATCCCCTGACTATAACTGCACCTGAGTTCGGAGGACTCCTGAATCAACACCCCGGGCGTATCCGCTCGACGGGGGTGTATAAGGGCCGACCAAGGCACAATATGGGGAAAACTGGCATCCCATCTTCGTCCCCTGTGGGACGGCATGCCACTCCGTAGAGCGATGTATCCTCATCCTCTGGCGAACGAGTCGATACAGCTATCAACCCTGGGCGGTCATGGATGCTAGGTAGTCCAACCCAAAACAATACAACGGTCTCAACTAGTAATACTATCTGCATGTCCCACATACTGAAGCTAATAATGATAAAGTATTTGTACATACACTATGCTGAACCAGTACTAGTAATATGTACGTACTCAATATATGCTTAGACTGATAATAGTATATCTGTATAAATATAATCTTCTACCATACCGTACTGAGTCTAATGCTGGACAAGATATAGTCTTTCTGCTGAAAACCATGTTGTATGCTGAGTTTCTATAGTGACATGATTTACTATTCCTAACATGCTTTCTAGACTTCATTTTAACTTATCATTCTACTTCAGAGATGTCTTACAGATATTACATTGTTTTACTGGGCTTTAACTGAATACAATGATACCCTAACATTCCGCATTATCACATACTGAGCATGCTGTGCAGATTCTAACACTTGTATTAGGATCTATATCGGGCTAGCAAGTTTTGCGCAGATTGTGACTCGATACTTCCAATACCGTACCAACATTCATAATAAGCATAACACATGACTTCTGAACATTCTACTAGCCTTTAAATTACGGTACTGTACAAAGATTACTAACTTGCCGAGGAAACTAGCTTTACATACCTTATTTTTGAACTATTCGTCCGTCGGACGAGGCTCGGCCAGTACTTCAACTATTTTCTCCCAACTGCATTCATAAATATGTCAATCAATACTAAATACAGCTTTATTGTAAAGAGCAACGTCACTTTCGATATAGTTTATAGCCTAAACTTAGGCTTATCGAAAGACGGTCGAAAACTCGCTATTTTTCAGTGGTCCAAAAGGGAGAAATACTCACTTCACAGCTAAGAACACATAGACACTAGTTTGGGGCAATTTCACTTACCTTAGCCTGGTGGCTCGATGATTCGTCAGCCGTATTTCGCGAAACTAAATCCGTAGGAATGCTCTCTGCTGCTAAATACCTCGGTATCTGAGGTTAATTTGAGTTTGGACAACGTTTAGCAGCGTAACCGGATGAAAATTATATTACCCCCTTCGTTCCTTCCCTTTTCCCTGATGGTTGGCTCTGTTTTCTGGAAATTATATGAGTGATTAATGAATTTCAACCGAAGTGGGGCTTATATACTTGGGCCTGGACAAGGCCAACGTGTCACGGAGCCAACGCGCGGAGGCTTCACCTCCGTGACACACTGCCATCGCGGAGGGGCTCTGCCTCGGCTCCTTCCGCGATGGTTCGACAGGTTTCTCGTCCGATATTTTCCCGGGCCTTTCCCTAGCACGTATGGCCTTCAAATATGCTTAACCAACGTGCGAATAGGTCGTCTAGGTGTCGGGAATTCTACGGGGTATAACATATGTATACTTCAAATATATTACTTTTAGCATATTATCCTTACTCTCATGATCTTTCTTGATTTATATTAGTGATTTAAGACTAATGTTTTACTAGCATGTTTTACTTACCTTATATACTCAATATATTCAAATTACTAATTGTATACTTTATGCTATATCATCTCATGATATAGGTTCGGTGATCCATCTCAGTCTCGCCATCAGCTTGCTATTGCCTGCTCAGAGCAGCCACTTTTCCCCTGTCTTGGTGAGTCCTCATCATCAGGGGACATCTATAAATTTATTTTTTCATGCCTTATTTTAGTTTCAAACTTTAGCAAGCTAGTTGGGGGTGTTTTTCTATCATTTCATCTTACACTAGAAGCTTTTCAAAAAGACATATAGTAGATGAATCAACGTTGTGATAGTCACTCTCACTGATGCTTTATGTTATGTAGATTTCGGCTATTCCCTGCTTATGATTTAATTTCCACTTGATTATGCTCTTAAGTCATGCTATGTGTATGCCATGCATTTTCTTGGAGCCATTCGTGACTCTAGGTCCCGTGTCTCGATCCGGAATCCCAGCTCGGGTAGTGACAAACTTGGTATCAGAGACAAGGTTTAAGTGTGTCCTAGGATATTTGAAAGTCGTGTTAAGTAAAGTCTTTTTCATGGGTATGAAGTCTGCCACACTTACGAGGAAGAGGCTATAAGATGTTTTAGGAAATCTCCCTTCTTTTATGATCTATGTCGTGCGACGAAGTACATCTCTCTATTCCTCTAACTCATGCTATACGCATTTGTAGAGGAAGCAGAAATCGCAATGGCAATGGCCATGGAAATGGCAATGGATATGGGCATCAACCAGCCCCACCAACTCTAATGGATCCTTTGCCCGAGCAGGTTACTCATGCCGAGTTCAGGGAAGCATTCAGATGATATCTATAACACCCTGAAACTTTCCTAGACCAAACTCAGACCTTGAAAAAAAATCAGGGGAAACCAAAAAAAAATTTATTGTAGAACGACCCAGACAACAGATCATGGTGAGCTTCAACAGGCTATTATCTGAGTCGTTGTCAGCTCGGTAGATTCCCTTCGGGGGAAACAATGAGGCATAGGATGACCCATTGGAAGAAGCAATGAGTCATCTGATTGTCCGTTGGATCCCAGTGCAGAGGCCTATTAGACTCTTTCCAGAGGCAACGAGTGGAACTAACGGCTCGTGCTTCCTACCAACGATCCATTGCTACCACTCGTAACCAAGTCGCAGGCCCCAACAGTGTTGACAATGAGTTGATGAGCCATTGGTCCTACCAATAAGTCATTGTGTTGTTTGTTGTCTTAGGGCCCAGATTTCCCCAACAGTGACAACGAGAGGTACCAACAACCCTTTAGTTGTCCCAAAGAGTCGTGGTATCCTCCCGTGGTCCCTTTTCAGTGAGCATTTGATTCTTGGTCCCAGCACCAAAGGTTGGTTCCAACGGGCCATGGTTTCGACCAATGACCCGTTTTGAGGCTCGTTGGATCCTGTTGGGTAGATTTTTAGATCTTATTCCAGGATTATTTTTGTAACTTCCCAGCCTTTTTATCTCAAAACCTCATTGTCGGACTTGTTTAGGAGGGATTTAAAGGGGTAGAATGACATTCCCCCCTTTAGTTCACTCATTCCCTCAAAGTCTAAAGCGTAGAACAGACAACAAACAGCAAAAGCAACGCGAAGGCATTCGAATTCTTCAATTCTCAAGGCAGTTTCTCCAGAAATTCTTCACCAGGTATGTGGGAATTCAACAAGGAAATAGTTTTTCCCTTGTGTCCCCAAAATCTTCTCTATTTTCTCTATCAGTTACAGCCCTGTAGATTCGAAACATAGAAAGTTTTCAGACATATTTCTTTAAGAATTCAGGTGGAATATTTCTCATGATTTTAAATGCTTAATTACTACCAATTTCTAGAAATTTGTGAAGATTGTATCTAGCAAAATGATTTATCCCTAGTTCTCAGTTCAGTAGAATTTAGAATCTCGCGTGTTGGACTAGTTTCCCGGTAGCTTGATTCTAACAGATTTGAGATCCCCATATTGTTGGTGTATGTGGAAATTTTAGTTAGATATATACATGTCTAGTCTCAGTCAGATTATTGCACTTAGTGTTGTCCAAAAATCTCAGCTGATCAGTTTGACTACAGTTAATCCTTGAGGTATTTGTAGTGCCTCCCAGTTATTAAAATTAGACTCAGCATCAGATTTTAGTGGTTCTTTAGATGGTCATGACACTTCTAGATAAGCAAATTTGACCAGCCTTAGGACCCCAGCTTCATATTACAGTTATTCTTTAGATGGTTACGATGCTTCCAGATAAGCAGCTCTGACCAGTCTTAGAGCACCAGTTACAGAATTCAGTCCAATAAGACTCTCAGGGTACTTCCAAATAGGTATTCCTGACTTAGTCTTGGGCCCCAGTTTCGAGCTATTAGCTTAGCAGTCAGTCTAGGACCGTCCAGTGGGAGTAGGACTTAGCACCGAGTGGACCAAGATTCCAACGCACCCAGGTTCCTAGAACTATGTTCCATCGTAGGTTATTTTTATTGGCCTTATGGCCCTAGACTTGTGATCACCTAGTTCATGCCTTTATACCCTGTCAAGTATATTGAGTCCTATAGATGGGGTGTATACATCAAACTCCACCTCTAGCTCACGTGGTTATATGTCGGTTATAGACTCTCCCACCAGTTCAGTCTCAAATTAGCTCAGTTAAGTTCAGTTTCAAATTAGCTTAGCACAGAGCAGTTTTTGATCACTCAATTCAGATCAATTCAGTACAGTAATTCAGATCAGTATCTTATATTTAGGGCATGTCTTTGACCATTAGACAGGGTCATCTTGACCATCTCATTATAGTCCAGTTTGTTCAGTTTCAGCATTTCAGTTGGTCATTGCATGTCTTTACAGTTCAATTATTTTATTCTCCATGTTATGGTTCTCCTACTTACTTAGTATAGTCAAAGTACTGAAGCATACCTTTTATGTTGTATCATTTTATGATACAACTACAGGTTCTCAATCCCAACACCGTTAGCAGATCTTCTCCAAGAGTTTTCAACTACCAGCGGTGAGTCCTCATCTTTCAAGGATGATGATTATTTTTCTTTAGTTATTTTTCCTTCAGTTATACTTTGACTTAGTTGGGGGCTTGTCCTAGCAACTCATTAAATAGATGGCTTTCATACATGGACACAGATTCAGATTTTCGGCTTTTTTCGGTTGTATTCAAACTTTATTATTTAGTTCTTCTTCATAAATATTTTATTTTATTATTTTTAAAGCTTTCGCTATGTTTATACTCAAATTGCCAGTGTATGATAGAATATGGGTTGACTTTGGGTTACTTGTGACTCCAAGTACCGTGTCTCATCCTGGGTATACACTCGGGACGTGATAACTTGGTATTAGAGCACTAAGTTTAGAGTATCTTAGGATGTCTGAAAGTCGCGTCGAGTAGAGTCCTTTTAAAGGGTGTGAAGCGCGCCACACTTATGACGGGGAGGCTACTAGACTTTATTAGGAAAACTCCCTTTTGTTCATACTCTTTATCGTGCATCCATGTTCAATTCCAGAAACGTTCTCCTAACTCGTGCTTTGTTTCGTTTCAGTGAAATCATACCTCCAAGATGTGGTAATGAAAGAAGGGTTGAAATGCTCACCGACCTACCCCACTAGCTCCAGTAGGACGACCCAGTGTCCTCCGTAGAGTTTAGAGCGGCTATCCACCTACTCGCACAGACACTCATGAACTAGGTGAACTGGCAGGTGGTTCCGATCAATACTAATAGGCTCGCAACAGCTACTCGGGTTTGAGACTTCACCCAAATGAACTCCCCATCTTTCCATGGATCTAAGGTGGGAGAGGACCCACAGGAGTTCGTGAATGAGATCAGGAAGATAACCCGAATTATGGGTATTACCTCCTTAGAGAGTGCCGACCTGGATGGCTACCAATTGAAAGGGTTAGCTCAGATCTGGTACAACCAGTGGAAGGAGGGGAGACTAGCAGGAGCAGAATCAGTGGAATATGAGGAGTTCACTACAGCCTTCCTAGATGGATTCTTCCCCCAGAAGCTCAGGGAGGCTAAGGTGGCTAAATTTATGAATTTGAAATAGAGAAATCGGACGGTGGAAGAGTATGTACTGGAGTTTACAAGGTTGTCTAAATATGCTCCAGAGATAGTAGCCGAGCCAAGGGATTGCATGCTGAAGTTTGTTAATGGAGTATAGAATTTGGTCCTCAAGGAGTGTAGGACTACAATGCTTATTAAAGATCTCGATCTCTCCAGCCTCATAGTTCATGCCTAGTAGATTGATGCAGAAAAACTAAAAGACTTGGAGCGAGAGAACGAGGGGGAAAGGACTGGCCAGTCATATTATGGCCACTAGAGGTCTGGGGGTATTAGCCGCCCACAACAGCAACAGTAGAAATTGCAGCAATAGAGGGCTCCAACGCCTACTTCAGCCAGTGCCCCTACTTTTCAGTCCCGCAAGGATTGGAGGGTGGAGCATCTGGCTCACAATCCCAGAGTCACAGCGCCAGCAACCGCTACCTAGCTTGCCCTAAGTGTGGCAAGAACCATTAGGGGGATGCCTTTAGGGCCGAGAGGGTTGCTTTGGGTGTGGAAAGCTTGGTCATCCGCTCAAAGAATGCCCATCAACAGGATGGGGGAGACCTCAATCCACCACTTCAGCAGCTCCAGCAGGCTGATCAGCTCAGCAGGCCAACACTTCAAGTACGAATGGCGGCCAGTGCCAAAATCATTTTTATGCTTTGTCCTCTGGTCTAGATCAGGAGAGCTCACCTGACGTGGTCACCGATATGTTACACAAGTTCCATCCAATTTGATATCAGTCCATAAGTCCTCTCAAAATTATTATCAGTCTCCACCCCTATTATCGAGTCAGTTAGAGCCAGTGAGGTGTATAGAAACTGCCCAATCTCAATTTGAATAAGGTCATTCCAGATGATCTTGTAGAGTTAGTGTAATGCCTCGAAAATCAATATTTGGGACTTAAATCAGAAAATCTGGAAACTGCAGAAATGTTGTAGGACGGCCCACCTGATGAGTCGTTAGGTAACCTCATGACTCGTTAGGTGATCCGTGAGGAGGAGGCTGGATAATGTAAAGGAGGGAGGCAGTGTACCTAACGAGGGACGTCACAAGTCAGTGACCGGTAGGTCACTCGTGGTTAGACTTGAGTTGAGAAAATATTGTGTTGTCCAGTGTGCTTGATGAATGGGGGCAATGAGTCATGATCCCTAGTAACGACTCGTTATATCCCGCGTTACCAACCCTAGTTAATTTTTAGCCAGTGTACCTAACGGGCGTGACCACGAGTCATGGTCAGTCACCATGACCCGTTAGGGTCAACTGACAGTTTTTCCCAGTGATTTTTTAAGGGTTATTTAGTAATTTCCTACCCTCCCAAGCTTTAAACTACATCATTTTAGCATTAATTTCTAACTTTGTAGTGGGGGTAACTTCTCTTCCTCATTCCCCACTCAAACCCTCTAAAAACGGAACGTAGAGTTCTCTCTAAGAGTATTTCAGAGCCAGAGCTAGGGCAGATCTTTCCTCTTCGATTCTCAAGTGATTTCTCCAGGTTTCTTCATCAGGTATGTGGGAATTCAATAAGGGAATTGTCCTTCCCTTGTGTCCCCCAATTTCCTCCCATAGTTTCCCTATCAGTTTAGCCTTGAGATTTTTGAATAAGTAGAGAACTTCATATTGGTTTTCATTAATTTCAATTCGGTTATTATCCATGTTTATTATTCATATGATTTCCGTCAATTTGTAGATAAATTGTTGTTGTTCTGGTCAAGATGATTTACAGCCCTAAATTTTTTTAGTATGGATTATTGCGTATTAAATTTCGTCTATTTTTGTGAAGTATATTGTGGGATGATTTTCTTAGAAATTTCTGTTGTAAATATTTGTTGAGTAATTATTCCACTAATTAGAATGATTTAGCCCTACTAGATGATATTCCTATAATTCTTGAAACTACACTATATTATGAAATTGTCCGTGTCGTCGGAATGAATGAGCTCTCTAGTAGCTTCTTAGTAGTCTAGTCAGTTAGAGCACAAAACTTTCTCTTTTATAACTATTCAAAAAGTGTCAACTGATTAGTTTGACTTCAGCCTTCTTCCGAGGTGTTAGTGGTGCCTTTCAGTTATCAGAATCAGACTCAGATTATAGTTATTTGGTCCATTAGGCAGTCATGACATTCTAGTTATGTAGCTATGACCAGCCCCATTACCCCAGTTCAATTACAGATTGTTCTTAGATGGTTACGATGCTTCTAGATAGGCAGCTCTGACCAGTCTAGAACCTAGTTTCAGCATTTGGTCCAATAAGACTTCAGTTATATGTCCCTGACTAGTCTTGGACCCCAGTTTCGAGCTATCAGCCTAGTAGTTCAGTTTAGGTGTTCCAGTAGGAGTAGGAGTTAGCACCAAGCAGACCGGGGTTCCAGCACACCCAGGTTCCCAAAACTATGTTGTCAGCCTAGGATTACAGATACATGTTGGCCTGATTTGGCCCCAGAATTTTGTGATCACCCAGTTCATGCCTTTATACCCTGGCAAGGTATATTGGATCCTACCGGTGGGGTGTATACATTGGACTCCATGTCTAGATCACGTGGTTATATGTCGGTTATAGACTCTCCCACCAGTCAGTCCAATTTCATATCTATAAGTTTAGTGAAGTATTTTAGATTCAATATTGCAGATTTAGGGCATGTCTTTGACCACTAGATAGGGTCATTTTGACCATCTTAGATACTTCAGATTATTTCAGTTCAAATAATTAGTTGATCATTGAATGTCTTTCCAATTCAGTCATTTACATCTATCAATATATTCCTCCCACATACTTAGTACATTCAAAGTACTGATACATATTTTTATGCTGTATCATTTCATGATACAGCTGTAGGTTCCCAGACTTAGCATCGTTAGTCGTTGCGATCTAGATCCTCTTACGCTGCAATTGAAGTGTGAGTCCTCATTATTCGAGGGCCTTGTTTTATTTTCTTTCAGTTGAGTTATTGTTTTAGTTAGGCTTAGAGTTAGCTGGGGGTTTGTCCCAGCAACTCCTCAGTAGATGGCTTTCAGACCATACTTGATTTTCAGAGTTATTTTTTTTATATTTTAAATTCTCTATTTTCATTCTTTATAGTTTCTTAAAATGCTTTAATGTGATTATTTAAATTTATGTTGTGCATGATTACTCAGAATACTAGTGGATGATAGACCAAAGGTTGTGTTCGGCTTGTTTAGTATAACTACACGCAAGTGCACGTGGTCGAACAAGTAGTAAAGTGGCTCAAACAAGCCAAGTATCGATCCCACAGGGACTGGACTAAGGTAACAATCTACTCAAGTGTCAATAAAGTTTAACTCTAAATTGCAGACAACAGTGTGAAGAAGAATTTGATATTTTGTTTCCTAATTTTGTACTAAGTCTAAAATGAATATATAATTTGAGTCTGAACTATAAGTATGAGCATACTGAGGCTAAAATGAACATGTAGAGAAATAAATTATCGATACAATTTGGTTAATCTTTCCTCCGGTTGCTAGTCAAGAATTATTGCCTATGGATTAAAACTCTCGTATTTAACCCAACTTAAGAATCATGAACCTTCCACCTACATCTCTGTGATAAAAAGAAATTCATGTTCTAGCCATACAAAATCGATTCCTTAATTGACTAATACGACTTTTCAGGTATATCTCTATCCTGAAGGTAATTCAATTCTCAATTTTCCCAAACTAAGAAAAGATCATATCCTATCAATTCACAACTTTTCAATTTCTTTCTCTCTCGAGTGAAATCAGACTTTTTAGATATACATTAACGTTGGCCACACATTAATGCAGTAAGAACAAGAATCAATAGAACAACCATGGAAGAAAAGATGAAACATCAATTTATCAATAATTACATTTCAATACAAATGTTCTTAACCTCAGCAAGGAGTGAATTTAGCCACTCATTTGTGGATTAAACATCATTAAATGAGTGTTAATCATACAAGAAATTGAAATAAAGAAGAAGGAGATAGAGAAAACCCCTGAGATTTTTGTCCCCTCAACTGCCTGTAACCCACGTTCTTGCTCCACCAAGTCAGAATTTCTAAAATAAAACCTAAGTGTGCTATTTATACTAGTGAAATTTTTTTCCCGGAATAACAAGCAACGTGTCACGGAGTGTATCGTGGAGCATTGCCTCCATGACACGGTGTGTATCGCGGAGCACTGTCTCCGTGACACGGTGTGTATCGCGGAGCACTGCCTCCGTGACACGTTGTTGTTCCACCACAGGCCAAATTTTGCATTTTTTCTTGTTGACTTTCACGTTTTGCTCTTGGTTCCATTCCTCCACTTCACCAAATCATGAATTAGTTCCTCAAATGCATTATTAACCTTCAAAAACAAGGACTAATCATGTTGGTTAGTATATATTCACATTTACATAAAATCAAATGAGAATGTATATAAATAATTAGATAAACAAGACTAAATTGAGTTATAAAGTAGCACCTGGGCATGCAATTATGCCCAAGATCACAAACCCACACTTAAAGTCTTGTTCGTCCTCGAACAAACCTTTTACATCTCATGCACATGAAGACTTACACATAGCTAATTTTAGCAAGAAAATTCAAGCTACGGCTACAATGACTGTTTAAGATAGAAAGCTAAAAATAGGGCAGGCACGATTTAATCATTGAAATGAAATACAATTATGTTAAGACTTCCTAACCTCAAGAATTGACTCTCTATCTTAGCAAACTCATGCAAATCAACTGATCAAGAAATCCAACATGAATTATATCCTTCATTAAACATGTGCCCTCACAACAAGAGAGTTACCCATTTTCATACGCAAATTTTTAAATCACAACATGTATGGGTAAATGAATAGAATTACGCTCACTCTCACAAAGAATTCACATGCATCATGTAATGACCCATAAGCTTGCCCTTAGTGTTTTACTCCACTAATTTCAGGATGTTTGAACGTAAGATCAAGTAGGACTTAATGGGTTGTAATGTAAGCTAAGGGACGGGTAGGTACTACTCTGGCCAGTAATAGTGACTATCTCCCCCAAGCACTTTTAATACATCCAACATTCATTAAGGACATCTCTTTTCTTACTTCCTCCTCATTCTTTTCAATCCTGAATTTTCTCTTCTTGTTCCCATTTCTTTAGCACACTCAGCTTAGTAGTAAGGAGTACGTAAGCAAAAAAAAATTCATTCATTTATTTTCTTACTCCCTACTAATAATCAACCATTTTTACACAAGTGCACATTTTTCCTTTTCTCAACTTCCACAACTTCTACTTTTCCTTCTTTTTCACGCTTCTCACTCCTTCACTCTTTGAAATTTTTTCACTTAAGCGCTTAGGAGTTTTGGATCAAATTCAAGGCTAATGAAAGAAAAAGGATTAAGCTTCTGTTGTAGCTATCAATGAATAGGCTTAAGGCGCAATGGGGCTCACTAGGATTCAACATTCAAGGTAGGTAAAGTGAGGGATAAAAATTAGGTTCATTCAAAGAAATGCCTAAATCATCTCCTACAGTCCACATCCTTCATTTCATTTTATATACACACCAGGCAAGTTTTAGACACTCCACAATAGCATGGAATAATCAAAAACCTTACACTCATGGCACATGCTCAATTCAAGACATACTCAGCAGATTTTTTTTTAACTCAGGTAATCACAAGAATTCAAATATTAAGCTTCAATCATATCAAGTCAAATTCAAGAGCCTAGGTGTCTCAAACATAGGTATACCACTTTCATGCTTCAATA
Source organism: Datura wrightii (assembly GCA_035772735.1). Lineage (NCBI taxonomy): Eukaryota > Viridiplantae > Streptophyta > Magnoliopsida > Solanales > Solanaceae > Datura > Datura wrightii. The sequence continues at coordinate 32,599,229 of JASDFA010000006.1, forward strand.
CTAAACATACTTGCATCTTACAATCATTTATAGCACATAACAAGAATATCAAGCCATCAGTTAGCTACGGGTTCAAAAACCAAAACCTATTGACTAATATTCCTCAAGACGGTCGTCATCCATCCATTGTCGGAAACAGTCTCTAACTATGACTAAAAACATTATATACAGATAAAGAAAAAATTTTATTCTTTGGTTCAAAGACCCCCTGTCGGAAAAGAACCGAAAAGAAAAACCAACAGGTGATGAAGTCATGCTTGACTCACAAAAAAAAATTCAAATATTTCTCACAAGCATTACATTCACCAAAAATCGTTAAGCACAAAAATTTTAAAATTTTCCTCACCCCACACTTGAATCATGCTATGTCCCCATAGCATCAACTTAACATTTAAAGAGGGTGAGAAATACTCCCTGAGGCCTTTAGGCCTAGCTAACGGCATTCCTTTCTTCAACTTTGCACAAGCGGGTGTTCGACCCCACACTTTTTCTCTTCCATGCTTGTTAGCTTCCTTCTCCACGGGTACTCAGACTTCCCCTCCATCTGTGCTTAATTTTGCACCAAACAACACAAGATGAAAAATAAATAAAATCAACTTAAATGCAAGAAATTAAAATAGTACCCATGGTACCCTTGATTTGCCTCCCAAAAAGCGCCTAATTTTACATCGCCGCACGACGTACCAAGTTTCACCACTTTTTCCTCCACCTTGAGGATATGAATCTCACCCCTAATTTCTTCTCTAATTTCCTCTTATGCTCCAGGGGTGGTGGTGAAAAATTGTAAGGACCAAGAAGTAGATGTTGCCTTTTGAACTTATTGGCCCTTAAGTAAGCGAAGTCATTTTGTCTCTCCGAGTCAGCATATTTCAAAATATATGGGGCTTGGTCCTCCTCTAGACATTTCTCTATAAGCTTGGAAGACTCTATTTCTATGTTGTCAACCAAACTTAATATCGAAAAATGCTTCAAGTGTGGTCCAGTAAACCTCAACTCTGAAACTGCATTGTGCTTGACCTCCTTACTTGTATACACCTTCTCAGCATCGACATCTATCTCTCCATTAATGTCAACTGAGGGATACTCTATCTCTTCTTCCATGAATTGATTTTTCATAAGTGTGAGTCCATCACGGGGACACTCAAGAGATTCTAATTGTTGGGCTTCATCCAAAAATTCACCCTTGTCTTCCTCTTGTAGTTCCTCTTGAATATCGGCTAAAACTGTTACCTGTAATTTATCACAAGCTTCAGCCTCAGCAATCATCTCCGTGACTTTGACGCTCATCCTTTCTAGACCTCTGCATTCTCTTCTTGCTGAATTCTCAATACTATCATCGCCTCCTTCATTGCTTCTGATTGCTCCAGGAGTTGTTTCAGCATGTCTTCTATTTGAGCTTGGCGTTCCAAGTCCTCATTTTCAGCATGCCTATATTCAGCAAAAACAACAGCAGGATCATAGTAGGGGCTTGGGGGAGGGGAATATGCATTCGGAAAGCCATCCCAATGGCCAACTTGACCACCACATATATTGCACGTGTTATAGTGTTGCCACAAGTGGGGTCCTCCGCAATTCAGACAAGATTCTCCAAAATATGAGTATCCACCATTTAAACCATTTGTATTCCATGATGTCATGTCAAGAAGGGTATCCGAAAAAAATCAAAAAGAATTAAAACAAATATCTACAATTTTTATTTTTATTTTTATTTTTATTTAAAAAAAAAAGACTAACACAAGAATTCTATACCTGCAAGAGAAAGGCTAAGACCAAGTTGTCAGCACTTATATAGAATTTTTAAACTAACACTTAAGAAAACAATTTTACCAATTGCCAGTCCCCGGCAACGGCGCCAAAAACTTGTTCGGTTTGTTTGGTATAACTACACGCAAGTGCACATGGTCGAACAAGTAGTAAAGTGGCTCAAATAAGCCAAGTATCAATCCCACAGGGACTGGACTAAGGTAACAATCTACTCAAGTGTCAATAAACTTTAACTCTAAATTGCAGACAATAGTGTGAAGAAGAGTTTGATATTTTGTTTCCTAATTTTGTACTAAGTCTAAAATGAATATATAATTTGAGTCTGAACTATAAGTATGAGCATGCTGAGGCTAAAATGAACATGTAGAGAAATAAATTATCGATACAATTTGGTTAATCTTTCCTCCGATTGCTAGTTAAGAATTATTGCCTATGGATTAAAACTCTCGTATTTAACCCAACTTAAGAATCATGAACCTTCCACCTACATCTCTGTGATAAAAAGAAATTCATGTTCTAGCCATACAAAATCGATTCCTTAATTGACTAATACGACTTTTCAGGTATATCTCTATCCTGAAGGTAATTCAATTCTCAATTTTCCCAAACTAAGAAAAGATCATATCCTATCAATTCACAACTTTTCAATTTCTTGCTCTCTCGAGTGAAATCGGACTTTTTAGATATACATTAACGTTGGCCACACATTAATGCAGTAAGAACAAGAATCAATAGAACAACCATGGAAGAAAAGATGAAAAATCAATTTATCAATAATTACATTTCAATACAAATGTTCTTAACCTCAGCAAGGAGTGAATTTAGCCACTCATTTGTGGATTAAACATCATTAAATGAGTGTTAATCATACAAGAAATTGAAATAAAGAAGAAGTAGATAGAGAAAACCCCTGAGATTTTTGTCCCCTCAACTGCCTGTAACCCACGTTCTTGCTCCACCAAGTCAGAATTTCTAAAATAAAACCTAAGTGTGCTATTTATACTAGTGAAATTTTTTTCCCGGAATAACAAGCAACGTGTCACGGAGTGTATCGTGGAGCATTGCCTCCATGACACGGTGTGTATCGCGGAGCACTGTCTCCGTGACACGGTGTGTATCGCGGAGCACTGCCTCCGTGACACGTTGTTGTTCCACCACAGGCCAAATTTTGCATTTTTTCTTGTTGACTTTCACGTTTTGCTCTTGGTTCCATTCCTCCACTTCACCAAATCATGAATTAGTTCCTCAAATGCATTATTAACCTTCAAAAACAAGGACTAATCATGTTGGTTAGTATATATTCACATTTACATAAAATCAAATGAGAATGTATATAAATAATTAGATAAACAAGACTAAATTGAGTTATAAAGTAGCACCTGGGCATGCAATTATGCCCAAGATCACAAACCCACACTTAAAGTCTTGTTCGTCCTCGAACAAACCTTTTACATCTCATGCACATGAAGACTTACACATAGCTAATTTTAGCAAGACAATTCAAGCTACGGCTACAATGACTGTTTAAGATAGAAAGCTAAAAATAGGGCAGGCACGATTTAATCATTGAAATGAAATACAATTATGTTAAGACTTCCTAACCTTAAGAATTGACTCTCTATCTTAGCAAACTCATGCAAATCAACTGATCAAGAAATCCAACATGAATTATATCCTTCATTAAACATGTGCCCTCACAACAAGAGAGTTACCCATTTTCATACGCAAATTTTTAAATCACAACATGTATGGGTAAATGAATAGAATTACGCTCACTCTCACAAAGAATTCACATGCATCATGTAATGACCCATAAGCTTGCCCTTAGTGTTTTACTCCACTAATTTCAGAATGTTTGAACGTAAGATCAAGTAGGACTTAATGGGTTGTAATGTAAGCTAAGGGACGGGTAGGTACTACTCTGGCCAGTAATAGTGACTATCTCCCCCAAGCACTTTTAATACATCCAACATTCATTAAGGACATCTCTTTTCTTACTTCCTCCTCATTCTTTTCAATCCTGAATTTTCTCTTCTTGTTCCCATTTCTTTAGCACACTCAGCTTAGTAGTAAGGAGTACGTAAGCAAAAAAAAATTCATTCATTTATTTTCTTACTCCCTACTAATAATCAACCATTTTTACACAAGTGCACATTTTTTCTTTTCTCAACTTCCACAACTTCTACTTTTCCTTCTTTTTCACGCTTCTCACTCCTTCACTCTTTGAAATTTTTTCACTTAAGCGCTTAGGAGTTTTGGATCAAATTCAAGGCTAATGAAAGAAAAAGGATTAAGCTTCTGTTGTAGCTATCAATGAATAGGCTTAAGGCGCAATGGGGCTCACTAGGATTCAACATTCAAGGTAGGTAAAGTGAGGGATAAAAATTAGGTTCATTCAAAGAAATGCCTAAATCATCTCCTACAGTCCACATCCTTCATTTCATTTTATATACACACCAGGCAAGTTTTAGACACTCCACAATAGCATGGAATAATCAAAAACCTTACACTCATGGCACATGCTCAATTCAAGACATACTCAGCAGATTTTTTTTTTAACTCAGGTAATCACAAGAATTCAAATATTAAGCTTCAATCATATCAAGTCAAATTCAAGAGCCTAGGTGTCTCAAACATAGGTATACCACTTTCATGCTTCAATACTAAACATACTTGCATCTTACAATCATTTATAGCACATAACAAGAATATCAAGCCATCAGTTAGCTACGGGTTCAAAAACCAAAACCTATTGACTAATATTCCTCAAGACGGTCGTCATCCATCCATTGTCGGAAACAGTCTCTAACTATGACTAAAAACATTATATACAGATAAAGAAAAAATTGTATTCTTTGGTTCAAAGACCCCCTGTCGGAAAAGAACCGAAAAGAAAAACCAACAGGTGATGAAGTCATGCTTGACTCACAAAAAAAAATTCAAATATTTCTCACATGCATTACATTCACCAAAAATCGTTAAGCACAAAAATTTTAAAATTTTCCTCACCCCACACTTGAATCATGCTATGTCCCCATAGCATCAACTTAACATTTAAAGAGGGTGAGAAATACTCCCTGAGGCCTTTAGGCCTAGCTAACGGCATTCCTTTCTTCAACTTTGCACAAGCGGGTGTTCGACCCCACACTTTTTCTCTTCCATGCTTGTTAGCTTCCTTCTCCATGGGTACTCAGACTTCCCCTCCATCTGTGCTTAACTTTGCACCAAACAACACAAGATGAAAAATAAATAAAATCAACTTAAATGCAAGAAATTAAAATAGTACCCATGGTACCCTTGATTTGCCTCCCAAAAAGCGCCTAATTTTACATCGCCGCACGACGTACCAAGTTTCACCACTTTTTCCTCCACCTTGAGGATATGAATCTCACCCCTAATTTCTTCTCTAATTTCCTCTTATGCTCCAGGGGTGGTGGTGAAAAATTGTAAGGACCAAGAAGTAGATGTTGCCTTTTGAACTTATTGGCCCTTAAGTAAGCGAAGTCATTTTGTCTCTCCGAGTCAGCATATTTCAAAATATATGGGGCTTGGTCCTCCTCTAGACATTTCTCTATAAGCTTGGAAGACTCTATTTCTATGTTGTCAACCAAACTTAATATCGAAAAATGCTTCAAGTGTGGTCCAGTAAACCTCAACTCTGAAACTGCATTATGCTTGACCTCCTTACTTGTATACACCTTCTCAGCATCGACATCTATCTCTCCATTAATGTCAACTGAGGGATACTCTATCTCTTCTTCCATGAATTGATTTTTCATAAGTGTGAGTCCATCACGGGGACACTCAAGAGATTCTAATTGTTGGGCTTCATCCAAAAATTCACCCTTGTCTTCCTCTTGTAGTTCCTCTTGAATATCGGCTAAAACTGTTACCTGTAATTTATCACAAGCTTCAGCCTCAGCAATCATCTCCGTGACTTTGACGCTCATCCTTTCTAGACCTCTGCATTCTCTTCTTGCTGAATTCTCAATACTATCATCGCCTCCTTCATTGCTTCTGATTGCTCCAGGAGTTGTTTCAGCATGTCTTCTATTTGAGCTTGGCGTTCCAAGTCCTCATTTTCAGCATGCCTATATTCAGCAAAAACAACAGCAGGATCATAGTAGGGGCTTGGGGGAGGGGAATATGCATTCGGACAGCCATCCCAATGGCCAACTTGACCACCACATATATTGCACGTGTTATAGTGTTGCCACAAGTGGGGTCCTCCGCAATTCAGACAAGATTCTCCAAAATATGAGTATCCACCATTTAAACCATTTGTATTCCATGATGTCATGTCAAGAAGGGTATCCGAAAAAAATCAAAAAGAATTAAAACAAATATCTACAATTTTTATTTTTATTTTTATTTTTATTTAAAAAAAAAGACTAACACAAGAATTCTATACCTGCAAGAGAAAGGCTAAGACCAAGTTGTCAGCACTTATATAGAATTTTTAAACTAACACTTAAGAAAACAATTTTACCAATTGCCAGTCCCCGGCAACGGCGCCAAAAACTTGTTCGGTTTGTTTGGTATAACTACACGCAAGTGCACATGGTCGAACAAGTAGTAAAGTGGCTCAAATAAGCCAAGTATCAATCCCACAGGGACTGGACTAAGGTAACAATCTACTCAAGTGTCAATAAACTTTAACTCTAAATTGCAGACAATAGTGTCAAGAAGAGTTTGATATTTTGTTTCCTAATTTTGTACTAAGTCTAAAATGAATATATAATTTGAGTCTGAACTATAAGTATGAGCATGCTGAGGCTAAAATGAACATGTAGAGAAATAAATTATCGATACAATTTGGTTAATCTTTCCTCCGATTGCTAGTTAAGAATTATTGCCTATGGATTAAAACTCTCGTATTTAACCCAACTTAAGAATCATGAACCTTCCACCTACATCTCTGTAATAAAAAGAAATTCATGTTCTAGCCATAGAAAATCGATTCCTTAATTGACTAATACGACTTTCAGGTATATCTCTATCCTGAAGGTAAATCAATTCTCAATTTTACCAAACTAAGAAAAGATCATATCCTATCAATTCACAACTTTCCAGTTTCTTGCTCTCTCAAGTGAAACCGGACTTTTTAGATATACATTAACGTTGGCCACACATTAATGCAGTAAGAACAAGAATCAATAGGACAACCATGGAAGAAAAGATGAAAAACCAATTTATCAATAATTACATTTCAATACAAATATTCTTAACCTCAGCAAGGAGTGAATTTAGCCACTTATTTGTGGATTAAACATCGTTAAATGAGTGTTAATCATACAAGCAATTGAAATAAATAAGAAGGAGATAGAGAAAAACCCTGAGATTTTTGTCCCCTCAACTGCCTGTAACCCACGTTCTTGCTCCACCAAGTCAGGATTTCTAAAATAAAACCTAAGTGTGCTATTTATACTAGTGGAAATTTTTCCCGGAATAAAAAGCAATGTGTCACGGAGTGTATCGCGGAGCACTGCCTCCGTGACACGGTGTGTATCGCGGAGCACTGCCTCTGTGATACGTTGTTGTTCCAACACAAGCCAAATTTTGCATTTTTTCTTGTTGACTTTCACGTTTTGCTCTTGGTTCCATTCCTCCACTTCACCAAATCATGAATTAGTTCCTCAAATGCATTATTAACCTTCAAAAACAAGGACTAATCATGTTGGTTAGTATATATTCACATTTACATAAAATCACATGAGAATGTATATAAATAATTAGATAAACAAGACTAAATTGAGTTATAAAGTAGCACCTGGGCATGCAATTATGCCCAAGATCAAGTTGACTTGAGGTAACTTATGTATTTAAGTACCGTGTTTCGTCCAGGGTGTAGGCTCGAGGCATGACAGTTAGACATGGTTGAGTTTGACCTCATTCTTGGCATGGATTGGTTACACTCTGGTTATTCCTTAATCGACTGCAGAACTAGGGTCGTCAGGTTTCAGTTCCCTAATGAGTCAGCTTTAGAGTGGACGGGCAGTAGTTCAGCACCTAAGGGTCGGTTTATTTACTACCTTAAGGTCAGAAAGCTTATTTCTAAAGGGTGTATTTATCATCTAGTTCAAGTAAAATATTCTAGCTCCGAGACCCCGACTATTCAGTCAGTTCCAATTGTTAGTGAGTTCCTTGATGTGTTTTTCGAAGATCTTCCTGGAGTTCCTCCTGAGTAGGAAATAGACTTCGACATAGACCTCCATCCAGACAATCAGCCCATATCCAATCCTCCATACAAAATGGCTCCAAAGCTTAAGGAGTTGAAGGAGCAGCTAAAGGACCTCCTTGATAAAGGCTTCATCAGACCCAGCATCTCTCCATGGGGTACTCCAGTATTATTTGTGTGGAAGAAAGACGGTACCCTCAGAATGTGTATAGACTATCATCAGTTGAATAAGGTCACAGTCAAGAACATGTACCCTCTACCTAGGATTGATGACTTGTTCGATTAGCTTCAAGGAGCTAGTTGTTTCTCCAAGGTAGATCTCAGGTCGGGGTACCATCAGTTAAGAGTCAAAGAGTGTGAGATACCAAAAATAGCTTTTAGAACTCGGTATGGTCACTATGAATTCTTGGTTATGTACTTCAGACAAACTAATTCCCCTGCAGCTTTCATGGACCTGATGAACAGGGTTTTCAAGCCATATCTAGATATGTTCGTCGTTGTATTTGTTGACGACATTTTGGTATACTCCAGAAGCGAAGAAGATCATGTTAACCATCTGAGGATTGTTCAGCAGACACTCAGAGACCATCAGTTGTTCACTAAGCTAAGCAAATGCAAATTCTAGTTGAAGTTTGTGACTTTCCTTGGTCACGTGGTCACGGATGAGGGTATTCAAGTGGATCCTCAAAAGATAGCAATAGTGAAAGATTGGCCCATACCTACTTCCCCAACCAAAATTAGATGTTTCTTGGGTCTAGCCAGTTATTACCAACGTTTTGTGGAAGATTTCTCCTCTATGGCATCCCCTATGACTAGGTTGACTCAGAAAAAGGTGAAATTTCAGTGGTCACATGCGTGTGAGAAGAGTTTCCAGGATTTAAAGACTCGACCCAATACCACTCCAGTGTTAACCTTGCCGGAAGGAACAAATGGGTTCGTGGTGTATTATGACGCTTCCAGAGTTAGACTTGTTGGTTTCTTATGCATCGGGGTAAGGTGATAGTTTACGCCTCCATAAAGCTCAAGGTTCACGAGAAGAACTATCCGACTCATGACCTAGAGTAGGCGGCGGTGTTTTTTGCATTGAAAATATGGAGGCACTACCTTTACGGGGCTCACATGGATGTTTTCATCGACCACAAGAGCCTTCAGTATTTGTTCAGTCAGAAAGATCTAAATCTTTATTAGAGAAGATGGTTGGAGCTACTGAAGGACTCTGACATGAGTGTGATGTATCACCCGGACAAAGCCAATGTGGTGGCCGATTCCCTAAGCAAGATGTCTATGGGGAGCATGGCTCATGTTGTAGAAGGAAAAAAGGAACTAGAAAAGGATATCTACAGGTTAGCTCGGTTGGGAGTGTAATTGGTTGATACAGCTAAAGGCGTAGTAGTGGTGTAGAGTGGATCAAATTTCTCATTGGTAGTTGAAGTTAAGTCAAGGCAGGATGAAGATCCCATATTGCTTAAGTTGACAAAGGAGGTTCTCAGAAAAGAAGTAGAGGTTTTTTCCCAAGGGGGAGATGGTGTACTCTGTTACAAGGGTAGGTTGTGTGTACCGAATGTAGGTGATTCGAGACAGCAGATACTAGCTGAAGCACATAGTTCGAGATACTCTATCCACCCAAGAGCTACTAAGATGTACCGTGATCTATGGGATATTTACTGGTGGAATGGCATGAACTGAGACATTGCAGAATTTGTAGCTAAGTGCCTAAACTGCCAGTAGGTCAAGGTAGAACGTCAGAGACCGGGAGGTATGACTCAGGATATCAACATACCCACATGGAAGTGGCAAGAAGTAAATATGGATTTTATACAGGTCTACCTCGGACTCGTCGGTAGCATGACTCAATTTGGGTGATAGTAGACCAGATGACTAAGTTAACATATTTCCTCACAGTTAAAACTACAGACTCATCCAAGGATTGTGCTAGGCTTTATATCCGAGAGTTGGCCAGACTTCATGGGGTGCCCTTGTCCATTATTTCAGATAGAGGTACCCAGTTCACCTCGCATTTCTGGAAGTCAATTTCAGAAAGGACTTGGTACCCAGGTCAAGCTCAGCACGGCTTTTCATCCACAGACAGATGGACAAGCTGAGTGGACTATACAGACTTTGGAAGATATACTGAGAGTGTGTGTGATCGACTTCAAGGGCAGCTGGGATGATACCTACCTCTCATCGAGTTTGCGTACAACAACAGCTACCACTCTAGTATCCAAATGGCCCCGTTTGAGGCATTATATGGAAGGAGGTGTAGATATCCTATAGGGTGGTTTGAGGTTGGTGAAGCTACTCTGATCGGGCTAGACTCAGTTCATGAGGCTATGCAGAAAGTGAAACTTATCAGGGAGAGGTTGAAAATAGCACAAAGCCATCAAAAATCCTATGCTGATGTGAGGAGAAGATCGTTAGAGTTTGTAGTGGATGACTAGGTTTATCTAAAAATTTCACCCATGAAAAGGGTGATGAGGTATGGAAAAGAAATGAAAACTCAGTCTGAGATATATGGCACACTACAAAATTTTTAAGCAAATTGGTAGTGTGGCATATGCGTTAAAACTACCTCCGGAGTTAGCATCGATGCACCCAGTTTTTCATGTGTCACTATTGAAGAAGTGCATCAGTGATCCAACCTCAATTGTGCCACTAGACATCGTGGGAATAAAAGACAGTCTCTCTTACAAAGAAGTCCTACTGCAGATCCTTGACCGCCAAGTTCGTAAGCTGAGAAACAAGGAAGCCGCTTCGGTGAAACTTTTGTGGAGGAACCAGCTAGTTGAGGGAGCCATATGGGAAGTGAAAGCAGACATGATGGACAGATACTCTCACTTATTCCCTTCCAGTTCATTTCCCACATCAGGTACTAAATCTCTCCTCAGTACTCTATTCAGTTTCATATATATCAGCTCTATTCAGATTTTCTTTGTGCATTCTAGTTGCATCAGTTCTATAGTATGGTTAAATCAGCTAGGAGTCAATTACTCCTTCAGAAACCAACTCATAGCCTCAGTCTAGGAATTATAGCTCTTTTCCTTATTTTCCAACAACTTTAGTCTTCATTCGAGGAAGAATGATCCCAAGGGGGCATATTGTAACGCCCGAAAACTTTCCTAGACCAAACTCAAACCTTGTAAGAAAACCAAGGAAACCAGAAATTTTTTTTATTGCAGAACGACCTAGACAACGGATCATGGTCAGCTCCAACAGACCATTTTCTGAGTCATTGTTAGCTCAGTAGATTCCCTTTGGGTGAAACACGAGGCATAGGATGACCCATTGGAAGAAGCAACGACCTATCCGGTTGTCCGTTGGATCCCAGTTTAGAAGCCTATCAGACTCTTCCCAGAGGCAGCTAGTGGAACTAATGGATTTTGGTTCCTATCAATGAGTTGTTTCTACCACCTGTAACCAAGTCCCATGCCCCAACCATGTTGACAAAGAGTCGATGCAACGACCCGTTGGTCCTACCAATGAGTCATTGTGTTGCCCATTGTCTTAGAGCCCAATTTCTCCACCAGTGACAACGAGAGGTAGCAACGACCCGTTAGTTGTCCCAAAGAGTCGTGGTATCCTCCCATAGTCCTTTTCCAGTGAGCATGACTTTTGGTGCCAGGACCAACGGTTGGTTGCAACAGGCTGTGGTTTCGACCAACGACCTGTTATGAGGCTCGTTGGATCCTATCGGGTAGATTTCTAGATCTTATTCCAGGGTTATTTTTGTAACTTCCCAGCCTCTTTATCTTAAAGCCCCATCATCTTGGACTCATTTATTAGGGAGAAAGGGGTAGAATGACATTCCCCCTTCAGTTCACTCATTCCCTCAAAGTCTAAAGCGTAGAACAAACAGGAAGTAGCAAGAGCGGAGCGAGGGCATTCAACTTCTTCGATTCTCAAGGGAGTTTCTCCAGAAATTCTTTACCAGGTATGTGGGAATTCAACAAGGGAATAGTTCTTCCCTTGTGTCCCCAAAATCTTCTCTATTTTCTCTATCAGTTACAGCCTTGTAGATTCGAAACATAGAAAGTTTTCAGATAGATTTCTTTGAGAATTCAGGTGGAATATTTCTCATGATTTTAAATGCTTATTTACTACCTATTTCTTTAAATTTGTGAAGATTGTATTTAGTGTAATGATTTATCCCTAGTTCTCAGTTCAGTAGAATTTGGAATATCGCGTGTTGGACTAGTTTTCCGGTAGCTTAATTCTAACAGATTTGAGATCCCTATATTTTTGGTGTATGTGGAAATTTTAGTCAGATATATACATTTCTAGTCTCAGTCATATCATTATACTCAGTGTTGTCCAATAATATCAATTGATTAGTTTAACTATAGTTAATCCTTGAGGTATCTTTAGTGCCTCCCAATTATCAGAATTAGACTCAGTATCATATTTTAGTGGTTCTTTAAGCAGTCATGAAACTTCTGGATAAGCATCTCTGACCAACTTAGGACCTCATCTTCAGATTACAGTTGTTCTTTAGACGGTTACGACGCTTCCAGATAAGCAGCTCTAACCAGTCTTAGAACACCAGTTGCAGAATTTGGTCCAATAAGACTCTCAAGGTACTTCCAGATAGGTATTCCTGACTTAGTCTTTGGCCCCAGTTTTGAGCTATCATCTTAATAGTCAGTCTAAGACTGTCCAGTGGGAGTATGACTTAGCACCAAGCAGACCGGGGTTCCAGCGCACCCTGGTTCCCATAACTACATTGCCACCATAGGTTATTTTTATTGGCCTTATGGCCCTAGACTTGTGATCACCCAGTTCATGCCTTTATACTCTGGCAAGGTATATTGGGTCCTACCGATGGGGTGTATACATCGGATTCCACTTCTATCTTACGTGGTTATATGTCGGTTATAAGCTCTCCCACTAGTCAGTTCAGTCTAAGATTAGCTTAGTTCAGTTCAATTTCATATTAGCTCAGCACAAAGAAGTTCCGATTACTTAGTTCAATGCAATAATTTAGATCAGTATCTCAGATTTAGGGCATGTCTTTTTGACCATCAGATAGGGTCATCTTAACCATCTCAGTGTAGTTAATTTTATTCAGTTTCAGCATTTCAGTTGGTCATTGTATGTCTTTACAATTCAGTTATTTTATTCTCCGTGTTATGGTTTCCTACTTACTCAGTACATTCAAAGTACTGACGCATACCTTTTATTTTGTATCATTTTATGATACAGCTACAGGTTCTAAATCCCAGCACCAGCACCATTAGCATATCTTCTCCAGGAGTTTTCAGTTGCACCAGTGTTCAGTCCTCTTCTTTCGAGGACGATGATTATTTTTCTTCAGTTATTTATCCTTCAGTTAGACTTAGGGTTAGTTGGGGGCTTGTCCCAACAACTCATCAGATAGATGGCTTTCAAACATAGATACATATTGAGATTTTCAATTTCTTTTTTGGTTGTATTAAAACTTTATGATTTAGTTCTTCTTCATAAATAATTTATTTTATTATTTTTAAAGATTCTGCTATGTTTTTACTCAGATTGCCTGCGTATGATAGACCGTGGGTTGACTTGGGATTACTTATGACTCCAAGTACCGTGTCTCATCCAAGGTATAGATTCAGGGTGTGAATTTAGCATAGTCCATGATGGCTCAAGTCAACCAGCAGGTCGTGGCTCATGTGAACCAGAATGGGAATGCATAAGTAGCGAGGGTGCAAGACTTCCTAAAGATGAACCCACCTGAGTTTCTTAGGTTGAAGGTGTATGAGGACCCATATGAATTCATAGGGGAGATTCAGAAGATCACTGATGTGTTGTGAGTTTACAGCACTTTCGACGCTTAAAACTGAGAAAATAGCATGGACTTAGGTATGTTTATATGGATATAAGGAACTTTTATTTTAATTTCAGGTAAAATAAGTGTTGGAGCAAAGATGTGCAAAAGAAGCCTCAAAATGTAGAAAAACATCCAAAGTACTAGTCTCAGTACGAGCTGTAGCTTGATTGTACGAGCCGTACTGAGACCCGTGATAAAATTTAGAAGCCTAAATTTGGAAGAAGGCAACCAACGACTCTCAGTACGAGCCATACCACAATGGTACGAGCCATAACTAGAGTCGTGAAAATATTCAAAAGAAATTGCACAAAGGCAGACTCCTGGTATGGATGGACTCATGAACCATCGCATCAATGTACAGATCATACCAAGAACCGTGGGGAACATCAGAAGATTTTTATTACTTGGCAGAACTTCAGACACTATAGACAGTATGAGTCGTACCATAACACTCGTGAAGAATTTTAGAAGATGTCAGAGTTCTTAGGGCCAAACCACAGAAGCCATGTATGACTCTTAAGAAGTAGGTATGGGTCATACCGAGACACCAACAATTAGCAAAATCTGTAGTAGCCAAGAACTTACAGACAGCAGGTACGACCCGTGCAATCCTGTTATGGGTCATAGGACAAATCTTGGCAAAGTCAGCACCAGATATGTTCGGCAGTTTGTTATATGGGTATATAACTACACGCAAGTGCACGTGGTCGAACAAGTAGTAAAGTGGATTAAGTAAGCCAAGTATCGATCCCACAGGGACTGGGATGAAGTGCAATCTGCTCAAGTGTACTATATTTCAATTCTAAAAATGCAGACAACAGTGTAACCAAGAGTTTGATATTTTGATTTCTAATAATTATGCTAAGTCTAAAACAATTATCTAATGTGAGTCTGAACTATGAATGTGAGCATGGTGAGGTTAAACGAACATGTAATGAAATTAATTGTCGATATAATTTGGTTAGCCTTTTCCTCCGGTTGCTAGTCAAGAATTATTGCCAAGGGATTAAAACTCTCGTATTTAACCCCACTTAAGAATCATGAACCATCCACCTACATTTCTGTGATTAAATGCAATTCATGTTCTAGCCATACAAAACCGATTCCTAAATTGACTAATACGACTTTCAGGTATATTTCTATCCTAAAGGTAAATCAATTCTCAATTTTCCCAAACTAAGAAAGAATCATATCCTATTAATTCACAACTTTCCAATTTCTTTCTCTCTCGAGTGAAACCGGACTTTTTAGATATACATTAACGTAGGCCACACATTAATGCAGTGAGAACAAGAATCAATAGAACAACCATGGAAGAAAAGATGAAAAACCAAAGAATCAATAATCACATTTCATTACAAGTGTTCTTAACCTCAGCAAGAAGAGGAATTAGCCACTCATTTGTGGATTAAACATCGTTAAATGAGTGTTAAACATACAAGCAATTGAATACAAGAAGAAGGAAAGAGAGAAAAACCCTGATAATTTCGTCCCCTCAACTGCCTATAACCCACGTTCTTGCTCCACCAAGTCAGAATATTGAAAAATGATCCTAAGTGTTCTATTTATACTAGTGGGAATTTTTCCTGGAATAACAAGCAACGTGTCACGGAGTGCATCGCGGAGCACTGCCTCCGTGACACGCCACCGACGCGGACCCTTACTAGAAACTGGGGTTCCAGGGAATAAGGCCCAACGTGGCACGACGTGCAACTCGGAGCCAGGCCACTATGCCACGGACCCATCGCAAACCCTCACTGGAAATAGGCTGAAAATTCTCTCTCCAGGCAGAAGGCCTCCGCGATGGCAGCGTGACACGGCTCCATCGCGGAGCCCCTTTATTTTGTGCTTTCCAATGCCTTGTCCCTTTCTCACATCCGAGTCCAACACCGATCTCTTCCAACATGCATTTCAGCTTTCCGAAATTACATTTTACCTGCAAAACAATGCTAATCATGTTGGTTAGTATAAATTCACATTTTATTACCAATTACATGAGAATGTATAAACATTGATAGCTAAACAAGGCTAAAATGACACCTTTGAGTATCACTTGGGCATATAAATTTGCCCAAGATCACTTACCCCACACTTAAATCCTTGTTCGTCCTCGAACAACAATCTTACACCTCATGCAATTTAAATCCCACCCTCGCTACTTTGGTTCAACAATTTAGGTTACGGTCATACCGATTATTCAATACAGCAAATCATCAAGAAAACATGCATGGTCCTATCAATGCAATGACCTTCAATACATCAAGACCTCCTAGACTTAAGAATCGACTCTCGATATTGGCAAACTCATGCAAATCAGCTGATCAAGACATCCGACATGAAAATTAATCTCTCATCAAGAATGTGCCCTCACAATACAAGAGAATTTTCCCCTTTTTGATCATATGAACTCACAAAATTTCAAGCAGGGGCATATAAACACAATTTCGCTGTCTCTCCCAAAAGAATTCACATGCATCATGTCATGACCAATAAGCTTGCCTTTAGTGTACTACTCCACTAATATAAAGAAGTGTGATGTAAGATCACGTAGGACGTTAATGGGTTGTAATGGAAGCTACGGAACTAGTAAATATTGGGCGAGCCAATAATAGCAACTAGCATCCTTAAGCGCCTTTTCAACACATCCCATCAAACTCATGGACATTGTTTCTTTCTTCATCCTCCCATTCTTGAAGTTTTTCTTTAGTTTGGCGCATCTTATTAAGCACACTTGACACCACAACAAAGATTATTCATACACCTTCATTATAGTTTATTTATAACAAGTGCACCTTCAACCTTTTCTTTCCTTCCATCTCTCTGCTTTTCTTTTCTTTTCACCATTCTCACTCTTTTGACACTTTGGGAAATTATTTTCTCTTCTTAAGCGCTTAAGAGTTTTGGATCGACTTTACGGCTAATGAAAACAAGGGATTAAGCTCGGTTTACACTTTTTGACAAAAGAAAAAAATAATAGGCTAAAGGCTCAACGGGCTGACTAGGGTATACGATCAAGGTGGGTACGATAATGAAAAACAGAAAATTTTGGTTAAAAACAAAGAAATGCCTACATCCTTTCCTACAATACACCTCCTTCATTTCGTTTTGTACACACACTAGGCAAGTTCTAGACACTTCACAATAGCATGGAATAATAAAACCTCACTTCACACTTATTACACATGCTCAATTCAAGATGTCTTCACAGACTCTTCAATCAGCTAATTACGGGAATTCAAACAATAAGCCTCAATCACACTGAATCGAACTCTATGGTCTAGGTATCTCAACATATTTACAAAGTTGCATGCTTTCATACGAATCACATTTGCATTTTAAATATCATGTACAACACGCAACCATAATTCCGCAACCATAAAGTAACTACAAGTTTTGGGATGCAACCCACAAAAGAAAAACAACTGAAAAATAAATAAAAAAATCTACTCCTAACGACTACATTTCCCTTAAGACGGTCGTCATCCATCCATCATAGGGAACGGTCACTAACTAGGACTTCGGTTTAATGGGACCATTCTCAGTAAAAGAACCGAAAACAAACGCCGAGAAACCCAAGAATTGAAAAAATTTTAAAAATATCGATCATTTCGATTTTAACAATATCGATCAATTCGATAAACAAACATATGTACAAACTCAGCTAGCACATTCAGCAACACACAACAGTTTCACATATATTTACAATACAGAACAACAACTTACAATCACAAATCACAGGGTCAGAAAATTTTGTTCACAGCACAACAACAGATTAGGACATACAAAACAGCACAACCAGCACCTAACTACTCTCACCCCACACTTATCTCGAACACTGTCCCCAGTGTTCACAGAAATTAAAATAGCACAAAAATTGGGTGGTGGAACTCCCTGATCAATCAAAATACTCCACTTCTTCATCAGGTGCTGCTGCTTCATCTCCCATGTCTGAATCACCCCCATCATCCTCATCGGAGTCCTCCCGATGTATCTCCTCGTCCGTGGGGACATCATCATCCGTGGGCTCTCAAATGCTGGCCCCACTCGGCATAGAGCCCTAGCGTTTTTGCCAAAAGGGTAGTCTAGCTCGAGCTGCCATAGCTCCTCCTCTATTGCTGGCCTCCCGCCTATCCTCAGCTGGAGCATCTGCATCCCGTACATGCG
The DNA here is from genome assembly GCA_035772735.1 of Datura wrightii. Lineage (NCBI taxonomy): Eukaryota > Viridiplantae > Streptophyta > Magnoliopsida > Solanales > Solanaceae > Datura > Datura wrightii. The sequence continues at coordinate 32,617,138 of JASDFA010000006.1, forward strand.
ATCCATGTACTGATCATCACGAGCATGTCTCTTGCCTAGTGTAAGCACTGGCCCGTGGGTGGTGTCGGGAGCCTTAGTTTTAGTGACATCTAAGGCCCACCGCTCCATCTGCGGGATATAATCAAGGGCCTCTTCCTCAACATCTAGGCCCCTCAGGAATGTGGTGAGTAGCCCACCAAATCCGTATCTATGCCCCTGATGCAACCGGGCTCTCTTCATGGCGGAGATAATCACCGCCCCCATGTTGATCTCCAGCCCTTTCATCAGGGCGTACACCAGGCATACACGATCTCGGGTTACATCCGTCATATGTACCCCCGGGATTATGAAGGAACATACGATCTTAAGCCATATCCTGGCTTCCCTGTTCATCTGTGAATAGGGCAAAGTCTGATGGTAGCCCCTCTCCTTGTGTCTGCTCCATCTAGCTATCGATCGGGTTCCACACAAGGTGCACCTGATGTCCGCATATGGTGGAGTGATGTTCAGTTGCCGAAGCATGTGGGCGTCTGTGTCCCGCGCCCCTATGATAGCATTGAGGTGGTGGGGCTCAAAGGTGACTATTTGCCTTCTGATTTTTATGGTGTGACTTCTGAGAGTCGGGTTCCAGTTGGCATAGAATTCCCGAATCAGGTGCAGGTTGCATTCCTTGGGCTCTTCAAAGATGAAATTGAGCCCGGCTGCCTCGATCCGGTGTACAATCCTAGGGAACTCTTGTGCCAACGGTTCCCGAGCTATATGTTCCTCAGGGAAGTACTTGTTCTCCTTGTGCTTGGCATACCACTTCTTCCCCTCTTATGTCACCCACCTGGTTCCGTATTGACGGCGTTGGCCGCGTGGAACCGCTGGTGCTGCTGGGACTGATGTGCCCAGTCTGATTCGCTTTCTTCCGGCGCCAGATGTTGATGTGCCTTTCCCTTTTTCTTGCCTGCTTGCCATTTTACCTGTCAACCCAAGTAGACAAGATCAATGTTAAGCCAATGAATATTAACTTCAACTAAGGTCGGGTTAAGCTAGGCTACCCCACACTTAGTCCTTAGCCAAAATTACAACATTCCGGCAAGCTCATGCTTATTTACACAAATAAACAACCAACTATACAAACATGCTTAGTGCATACGAAGAATTCGACGGTATATATTTTATGTACTACTTAGACTTCGTACAGCTAACCACAATCATTACCCATGATAACATTTTATTCCATCGCAATTAGCAAGGAAAAACAAAGAAACGAAAACAACAAGAATTTATCTACACAAACCTATACAACTCACCCAATTCTTGCAAATTTCACTATTCCCCTAACCCGAGAATCCGTCGGTCTTGTAACATCATAACAATTAGCACATATACAACCCGACATGAATTTCACAAGTTCACTACATTTTTCCACTTCAAATTCAAAAACAAGCCCTAGATACGATTGTATCAACAAAATTCGATTAAATTATGCAATTAACGAGTTCAAGCAATCACAATGATACTACGAACATCCATCAACACTAATTCAATTGAATTCATGCTTAATTTCTACTTAGGGCAAACTTAGCTCACATCACATGCTTAATATCAAAGAAAATCGATAAGAAATGAGATGGAATCGAAGAACATACCTTGAAATTGAAGAATTGAAGAAAACTCAATGAATTTCTTGGCCTATTCCGTGTCACGTTGAAGGGGGAGGGGTTTTAGGGAGTTTGGTTGCGGAGTGTGTGAGAAATAAAGAAAATTTGAGGGGGATTCGGGGTTTAAAAGTGGAAAAATCGTGCGGGTCACCCGGTGACCCGGTGTGACCCGTCGCGATATACACAACAACGTGTCACAGAGTGCATCACGGAGCACTGCCTCCGTGACACGGAGCTGTCGCAAGGGAGTTCTAGAATTTTTTAAAATTCTGGATTTATACCTCAACATGTCACGGAGGGTAACGCGGAGGTCCTCCTCCGTGACACGGAGCTATCGCCCTAGCTTACTATTTTGCCACTTTTTATTGATTTTCATACCTCAAATTTTCCTTTGCGATTCCTTGCATAATTTCCCTCCGTTCGACCTGAAATCCATTCTACTTCAAGAAATTGGTTAGAATCATAGGTTTCACTCTAAATAAAAATAAAAACAAAAATAAAAACTAAAAATTTTGTTGTTAATCAAGAAAAAAAATAAAAATAAGAATCTATTCACAATTTACAAAGAAATATTTTCACGGGTTGCCTCCCGTGCAGTGCCTGGTTTACCGTCGCGGCTCGACGTCATTCAGCTCAGTTGTCCTCTAGGGTGATGGACGTTTTCTCTCGAAAACCGTCCTCCCCCCAGTAGTGCTTACACCGTTCCGGTGGTTTTCCCAATAACTCTCATGAATCCTTAATCTGCTCATCATCGACTTGATCAATCACATTGATCACCGAGAGTTCTTCGTACACAGTCGGGAGCTTGGGTGCCTTGTACACATCGAACACTTCCACCTTGTCGTGTGCTCGCATTGTTAGCTGCCCCGCAGCTATATCAATCAGCGCTTTCCCGATCGCCAAGAAAGGACATCCCAAAATAAATGGGACTTCCGCGTCTGGTTCAAAATCCAGGACGACGAAATCTACCAGGAAGATCAGGGAGCCCACTTGCACCAGAACGTCCTCCACAATGCCATCAGGTCTGGCTAAGGACTGATCTGCCAATTGCAAGATCACTGTTGTGGGTCTAGGACTCCCTAGACCCAGCTTTTTGAATACCGATGACGGCATCAAATTAATACTCGCTCCCAAATCACATAATCCACGAGCTCGGATACTCTGCCCAATAGTAATCTATATAGTAAAGCTCCCAAGGTCTTTGAGCTTTGTGGGTAGTCGATTTTGTATCTGGGAAGTGCACTCCTCCGTGAGAGCCACCGTAGCATACTCAGTCAACCGACTTTTGTTTGCCACGATGTCCTTTATATACTTTGCATATTTCAGCACTCCCTGCAAAACATCAATAAGAGGTAAGTTAATATGTACCTGTTTCAGCACCTCCATGAATTTCTTGAAACACGCCTCCTCCTTGTGTTTCTTTAATCGTTGAGGGAACGGGGGTGGTGGTCTTTCTGATTCTGCTTCCTTAGTCTTCCCCCTCTCATCACTTTGCTCCCTCTTGACTTCTGCTGCTCCCGATTGTTGAGGTGGTCTTTCTGGTTCCACCTCTTTCAGCTGCAAACCACTCCTTGTGGTTACCGCATTCACCTGCTTGGGGTTAGGATCTGTGTCGCTCGGAACTCCTCCTCTAGGTCTGGTGTTTTGGGCGCCAGCAAATTGCCCAAATTGATATTCAAGTGCCTTTGTAGCTAACTAATTGTTTTTCACCTCGGCTGCCAATTTCACATAGTCAGCCTGCAATTGAGCTTGATTAGCTATCATAGTCTTAAACATCTCCTCAATGTTGGGTGATGGTGGTGGAGGAGGTGCATTGTTGTTTCTGAATTGTGCTTGATAATTCTGCTGCCCTCCTTGGTTCCTTTGCACACCCTGACTCGAACTTTGCCCCTGATGGTTGTTACAACCCCAGGAGAAATTTGGGTGATTCCTCCAATTGGAATTGTAGTTGTTGCCATACTGTTGGTGGTTGTTCCTTTGTATATTTCCCACAAAGTTCACCGAGTCCGGATTTGCTCCACAACACTCAGCTGAGTGCTCACTGCTCTCGCACACTTCACACCAAATCTGCTGCACTGCATTCACTGGGGCTTGAGGCTGGTTCATTGTCATGTTACTGAAGTGGGTGTTGAGTTGATTCTGTAAAGCAGCTATCTGTGCAGCAATAGCTGTAAACCCATCCACTTCTAGAACTCCTGTTGCTTTCCTTGTCCCTCCTCTTAACGAATCAGCATTCCATTCCGGATTGCCCTGCGAAATACGTCAACAAGGTATACAGCTCCTCATAAGTTTTCTCCAGCGCTTGTCCCCCAGCTGCTGAGTCTAGCAATATTTTTGTATGGGGTTCCAAACCCTCTATAAAAGTATGCACCAACACATCATTGGACTGATGATGATGAGGACAATCCCGCAACATGGACTTGAATCTCTCCCAAGCCTGATATAGATTCTCTCCCTCTCTCTGTTTGAAACTTAGAATTTGACTTCTAAGTCTTGCTATTTTACCAGAGGGAAAAAATCGTATCAAGAACTTCCTTGCAAGATCATCCCACGTAGAAATAGAATTAGGTGGCTCAGCTTTCAACCACCTCTTGGCTTCTCCTAATAGTGAAAATGGGAACAATGTAATCCGGACGTAATCTGATGACACTCCAGCGGGGATATAAGTGTCACTTATCTCCAAAAAATTTTGGAGATGTTGTTGTGGATCTTCATAAGGGAGACCTGTAAACTGCCTGCTAGTGTGCAGCAATTGCACCATATTCTGCTTAAGTTCGAACCTCCCTCCTGGCTCGGGTTTGCGGATGCTAGATGTGACATTATTAGCATGTGGGATTGCCACCTCGCGAACCGGCCGAGCTGCTACTTATTCGGGCACTAACATTGCCCGTACTACCGGTGGATTCTGTTGTTGCTCCATGATTGTCTGTCTGAGCAACTGCAGCTTTCTTTCTAGAGCTTCTCTCCACTGACGATGAAATAATCTTTCTGGCTCCAAATACGAGTCCACCAGCTCCTTGTCTCTTGCTAGTGTTCAACAGAGATTAAATCTGCAAAATACAGGCTAAGACCAAGTTGTCAACACTAAGAAAATAAAAATATAGTAAATTAACACTTAAGACAAATTCACCAATTGCCAGTCCCCGGCAACGGCGCCAAAAACTTGTTCGATTGTTTGTTATATGGGTATATAACTACACGCAAGTGCACGTGGTCGAACAAGTAGTAAAGTGGATTAAGTAAGCCAAGTATCGATCCCACAGGGACTGGGATGAAGTGCAATCTGCTCAAGTGTACTATATTTCAATTCTAAAAATGCAGACAACAGTGTAACCAAGAGTTTGATATTTTGATTTCTAATAATTATGCTAAGTCTAAAACAATTATCTAATGTGAGTCTGAACTATGAATGTGAGCATGCTGAGGTTAAACGAACATGTAATGAAATTAATTGTCGATATAATTTGGTTAGCCTTTTCCTCCGGTTGCTAGTCAAGAATTATTGCCAAGGGATTAAAACTCTCGTATTTAACCCCACTTAAGAATCATGAACCATCCACCTACATTTCTGTGATTAAATGCAATTCATGTTCTAGCCATACAAAACCGATTCCTAAATTGACTAATACGACTTTCAGGTATATTTCTATCCTGAAGGTAAATCAATTCTCAATTTTCTCAAACTAAGAAAGGATCATATCCTATTAATTCACAACTTTCCAATTTCTTGCTCTCTCGAGTGAAATCGGACTTTTTAGATATACATTAACGTAGGCCACACATTAATGCAGTAAGAACAAGAATCAATAGAACAACCATGGAAGAAAAGATGAAAAACCAAAGAATCAATAATCACATTTCATTACAAGTGTTCTTAAACTCAGCAAGAAGAGGAATTAGCCACTCATTTGTGGATTAAACATCGTTAAATGAGTGTTAAAAACATACAAGCAATTGAATACAAGAAGAAGGAAAGAGATAAAAACCCTGATAATTTTGTCCCCTCAACTGCCTGTAACCCACGTTCTTGCTCCACCAAGTCAGAATATTGAAAAATGAATCTAAGTGTTCTATTTATACTAGTGGGAATTTTTCCCGGAATAACAAGCAACGTGTCACGGAGTGCATCGCAGAGCACTGCCTCCGTGACACGCCACCGACGCGGACCCTCACTAGAAACTGGGGGTCCAGGGAATAAGGACCAACGTGGCACGGCGTGCAACGCGGAGCCAGGCCACCGTGCCACGGACCCATCGCGAACCCTCACTGGAAATAGGCTGAAAATTCCCTCTCCAGGCCGAAGGCCTCCGCGATGGCAGCGTGACACGGCTCCATCGCGGAGCCCCTTTATTTTGTTCTTTCCAATGCCTTGTCCCTCGCTCACATCCGAGTCCAACCCCGATCTCTTCCAACATGCATTTCAGCTTCCCGAAATTACATTTTACCTGCAAAACAATACTAATCATGTTGGTTAGTATAAATTCACATTTTATTACCAATTACATGAGAATGTATAAACATTGATAGCTAAACAAGGCTAAAATGACACCTTTGAGTATCACTTGGGCATATAAATTTTCCCAAGATCAATATGGAAAACTCCCTGTTAGCTTCGAAAAAGATTTATATTGTCTGTATAAATATCGTTTATGTTTTATTGTAGTTAGAAAAGTATAGAACTAAGTTGTTAGAGGTGTGAATAGTTACTTCTATGAATTTTTATCGAGTTTTGAGGAGAAATTCTTGGGATCAAATTCTTGATTTCTCACATTACTCTTAAGGTTGTTCTTGAATAATCAAATATGGTTTTCTTTCAATCATTGCTGTAAGTATTTAAATTATGTGTTTGTTTATGGATGCAAATTACAATCTTACAACCATGAAGGGATAAAACCTCCATAACTCGGTGTTGTGGAAACCATGGTAGATTAACAAACTAGGGTTGCACAAAAGTGATTCAAAACCAATGCAAAAATATTGTATTGTTCTATTCATGTTTAAACGTTTTTTAATGGTTTACAACGTTAGGACTTACCCGAATTCTTTAATTACTTGAACCTAGAGAGGTAGAGATTTAGAAAAGAGAACTACAACAAAGCCTTAATCTTTACGATCATTGTATTACTGAGTTGTGGTCGCAGGAGAGTTAAATTTGAAATATATTAATTACGGTTAGTTTGAAATTGCTCATGAGACCTGACCCAGTGATTGAGTATAGTCATCCAATGGGGACGAACCTTGTCATTTGGATAAACCCTAGTTATCAGTTCTACAAGTAAGCATTGGGATTGATCACATGTGTATACCCGAAGTAGTTATGAACCCATGGGAAACACTTACCCGAGTTATTTTTAAATCTTGATTTAAATCACACTTTTAATCTTTGTTACCATTGTTTTCTTGAAACCCCCAAATTGGAGATAACTCACCAACAAGTTCACTTACCGTCATTAGACTAGATCTTTCATATTCCCTGTAGGATCGACCCCAACCTTTGTTGGGTTCTATATTGACAACGTCCACTTCATACTTTGTCAGGAAGTGTGAGTTTGAGCGTTATCAAAAAGTGGCACTGTTGCCAGGTAATATGGCTAAGACTAGATTAATTGCTTGTATTTGACTTTTGGGTGTTATTTCCTGAATTATATTTTCTTTTTGTTTTTGGATATCCACAGGATGTTGCTTGGTGAATTCCAAGTACTCTTCAGAGCGAAAACCCCTTGATTTCGTTGGATCTCGAATTTGAACGAATACCACGAAGGACGGAAAATCAAGAGCAAAGAGATGCCCATGTAGTTGAGGAAGCTAGGAAAGTCGAGCTAGAGATGCCCACGTAGCTGAGGAAGCTAGGCAAGCCAAGCTAGCTCGGCAAGCTACACTTCAGGATACAGAGGATGCTTGAGATAAGGTCGTGAATGTTGGTCGACATGGGAGGGACAATAGAGGCCAAAGATATGCCCATCAGTTCTTCGATGAAGATGACCCAGACATCAATGAAGTCGAGTCAATCGAAGCAACTGTACCACCACCACTGTCTGTTGGGAACAAATTTGACATCACGAGCACCATGATTCAATTGTTAAACATATAGGGGGTGTTCAGTGGTCATGAAGCTGAGATGTCAACCTGCACTTAATGAACTTCGTGGAAATTTGCAAGGAATATAGATTGCCCGAAGTCAGTCAAGATGCCATCAGACTCAGACTTTTCCCTCTTTCTCTGTCTGGGGAAGACACCTTGTGGTTATCGGAGTTGCCCAATGACTCCATAACCAACTGGAGGGAGCTCAAGCAATCTTTCTTAGAGAGATTCTTTCCACCCTCCATGATGTTGTAGCTCAAGGGCGAAATTTATAACTTTTGACAACATAAAACTGAGGCACTTCATGAAACCTGGCTGAGGTTCAAGAAGAAGCTGACAAAGTGCCTGAACTATAAGATTCCAGATGACAGTTTGTTGGAAATCTTTTACAGGTCGTTAAACAATAGAACCAAAGTTGTAGCAGACAAAGTGGTGGAAGGAGCACTGATGAGTCACACCTGGGACCAAGACGTTGCCATTCTTGACAGGGTGACAAAACCAAATAGGGCATGGCACACCCGGGAGGTAGACGCAGTGGCCAGTACATATGTTGCTGGTTTGACTGCAGACCAACGTAGGAAAGAAGAAGAGTGTTACTAGGAGTTGGCTCATATACGCACATCATTGGATTTTCTTACTAAGCATATCATGGGAGCTAGAGCCAGAAAGGTGAACATAGTTGTGACACAAGGATAGGAGTCAGGGCCAAACCACTCAGACTCTGAGGAGGAGGCAAACTTCTTAGACAAATAGGTGGCGGGTTTCTTAGCCAATGCCCAAGGGTTTGGACAAGACACTTGGCGCCAAGGTTCTGGAAACCATGTTTGGAACCAATATAGAGACAACTATAACTGGAATAGGTACAGAGACATAATTCGAAGTTGTGAGCGCGAAAGAGATTGGACAAGGAATGGCAGCTACCACAACGATCAAGCTAGAGTGTACATGCCTCCTAATGCACGTGATAGAGAGGCTGGACAGTCAAAGTTAGAGAGCATGATGACTGAGATGCTGAAAAAGGTGAAGTCTACTGATGATCAATTGAAAGAAATCTATAGTGATATATCAAGCATGGGTCAGAGAGTGGAGTCACATGCGACAGCTATCAAGAAAATTGAATAGCATCTACGGCAATTTTCAACATCTATGAACCCTAGGCAAAAGGGTACACTACCTAGCAACACAGTCCAAAATCCAAATAATGATGGTCACTGTATAGCTGCGATGACTAGGAGTGAAAAGACTATTGTTAACCCCCCCTTCTACCGGTTATAGATGAGAGGAACAAAGAGAGTGTGATTAAAGATGATGTCGATATCACTGAGAAGGAATGTAATGAGGATGCTGAGTTGCCTAAGGTCCAAAGTGGTGAAAAAGGGCCTGAAGTTGAACAAGGAGAAACACAAATTTACAAGGCTATTCTACGACCACCGCCATTGTTCCCCCAAAGAATGAAGAAGAAGGAGGAGAATGGTAAATTTCAGAAATTCTTGTCAATGCTCAAACAATTATCTGTGAACATATCACTGGTCGAGGCATTGGAGAAAATGTCGAGATATGCTAAATTCATGAAGCACCTTGTGACGAAGAAGAGGTCTGTGAGTTATGAGCCTGTTCATAATGTGTATCATTGTAGTGCCATAGCTTCAGGAGTCCTAGCCCAAAAAAAGGAAGATCTAGGTGCTTTTACCATTCCATGCACAATTGGTGTTGTTGAGTTTGCAAGGGCACTCTGTGATCTAGGAGCAAGCATAAATATGATGCCACTGGCTGTGTTTTAGCATTTGGGCTTGGGATCCCCACATCGACTACCATGTGGCTGTTGATGGCAGACAGAACTGTGAAGAAGCCTGTGGGGATCTTGTTCGATGTGCTTGTCAAAGTTGACAAATTTATATTCCCAGCAGACTTTGTGATCCTTGATTGCAAGGTTAATTATGAGGTCCCCATCATTTTGGGGTGACCATTCCTTGCTACTGGGAGGGCCTTAGTAGATGTGGAGGTTGGCCAGTTAAAGTTTAGACTAAACAAAGAAGAGGTCACCTTCAACGTCTTCCAGTCAACGAAGCAATCGAAGGAATATAAAGTTGTCTTAGCAATAGAAGATGAATCTGAGTTCCTTTATGAAGTTTGAGTAGTTAAGAGACCTATGTCGTGCTGCGATGTTAAATCAACTGCTTCTTGGGAGGCAACCCAAGTGGTGGCTTGGTGAATTTTGAGTAACCGAGCCACTTGTGTCATGTCGCGATGTTAAATCATGCGCTTCTTGGGAGGCAACCCAAGTGACTTAACTGATGTGTTTAGTGTGCAGGGAAAACAAAAATAGGTGGTAGAAAATTATTGAAAAGGCGGGTGCTACGATTCTCAGTACGACCCATAAGAGGGTTGTACGAGTCGTGGAACGAGTCATGGAGAGAATTAGAGATGTACTTCAGTGCATGAGTTCAGGTTACGGTTAGTCCTACGACTCGAAACTTAATTGTACGGATCGTAGTACTTACTTTGCCTATGAACTATGCAAGGCATGGACCACAATGAATAACAAAGACCTACCAGTCATTTACGAATTGTACCCTGGTTGTACGAGTCGTGAGATGTGCTCGTAGGTCCACGGGTAAGTTTCTCAATCTCTCTATTACGGGTCAAAGGGACGAGTCGTAGGGCCTTCCTACAACTCGTGGTACGAGTCGTGATGGGTCAAAAATCCTAAAAATTACCTGACTGGGCCTAGATTTTTCAAATCTTCCCTATCACCTATTTAAACTCAAAACAAAGTGTACCCTTCTCCTACACACTCAAAACTGAAGTCACGACCAAAACTCAGGACTCCCTCACACCCGTAACTCAAAATAAAAGTTCAATCGAGCAACCTCTTGCTCAATCAATCTCTTCCAACCCTAATTTCTTACTACTAGTCAAAGTAAGCAAGCATCAAGTAAGTTTATTGTTTTGAATTTGATAAAACTTATATGCTTGAGGTGATTGTGATAAACCCCCTGCGAGTCCTCGTTGTTGCTTGAAAATTTTGAAAAAGACAATGACTAGGGATGTGATTAAGCCATGTGTGACTGCGAATGAACTTGAATTTGATGAGATTATGCATTGAACCACTAACAAATTAAGTTACGGGTAGTGATTAAGAAAGGGAGGGATGATTAGTTGTAAAATGGGTTAAAATGCATGCCTATACCTGGGGAAGTCTGAGTACCCAAAATGTAAACTAGAAATCCCTGTAAACTGAACCAAACTCAAGGTAGGGACAGGCTTCACAAGCCTTCTTACAACTCGTGGTTATATACTATGACTCTTAAGATGGCTCGTTGGGACTATCCCAAGCCAAATGTGAAAATACACAGTGTAAAAATCTTTGTATGGCTCTTGGTTTACTACTACGAGTCATACCTGGCAATCGTACCAAAAATTCAGAGAGGATAAAGTCCACAAGTGATAGTACGATCCTTCCTACGACTCGTGGAATCGACTTACGAGTCGTATCATGAGTTGTGGAAAAATACAGAAAAATTGGTGAATAGGGGTATCCTAATACGACTTGTGGTATGGACCGTACCTTTATGGTATGAGTCGTACCTCAAAGCTGTAGCACTGATCTGAGACATTACGGGTCTTAATATAAATCGTACCTCCGGTACGACCCGTACTACTTGATGAAATCTCCAAATATGGTCAAGCAGGCAGCTTCCCTAGTGGTTCACTAAAGGAGTATAGGGTCAATACATCGGACACTGACAGGACCCGAACCACTAGGAAAAAGGCCAAAGCCCAAGTCGTGGCAGCTACTGCCATATCTACCGGAGCTCCACAGTCTGAGGAGGGAGCTGAGGAAAAAGCTCAACAGTCGGGAAGCGGCTCAAATGTAGAAGAGGGGTCAAAGGAGACCCCATCTAGAGAGGAAAGTAGCGAAGCTGGTTCAGAGGAGGAGGCACCAAATGCTGAACAGGAGCAGACTCCGCCTAGGGAGAACCGCACTATTTGGTGGAGAGTGTCAGGAGCTCAGGAAATATATGAGTAGGGCATTGCTCTTATCGCCAAAAATAGGCCTAGATGGAGCATTCAAGAAGAGCTGCAGATCCTCACAAATTCATTAAATGAGGTAGAGGAGATGAAGTGGATATTCAGTTTCTACGGCTTCGAGTGGATGGCTAGGGTTCTGGACTAGTATACTCTAGAAATCGTCTGTGAGTTCTACGCCAACTATTTGGAGACTATGGAGTAGAAAGAGGGCAGAAATTGAAAGATCAGCCCAAACTGGAGAGTGTTCTGGTCAGAGGTCGAGAGGTAGACATATCCGAGCGCACTAGTTCTCGGATACTATACGGGCCCCAGTTCATACCTCCCTATGCGACACCAGAATATGAGTACCGTGTGGAGGAAATGAAACAAACTAAGCAGCTGGGATTCGATGAGCGAAGGAGGAAGATACAGTGGTTTTCCGGCATTATTCCTGAGGACAAAGGAAGTAGAGTGGGTCACTAGCAGAAAGCAGGTTACGAAGAATTCTCTCAACTTTATAGCAAAGGCCTGCTAGATGTTAGTGCGCCACCGGTTGGCACCGACAGTTAATGACAACACCCTTAGTATGGATAGAGCAGCTCTGGTGGCATGTATCATGTCCAGATACCCCATCAACATCTCGAGGTTCATCGCAGAGGAGATGCGAGATTGGTCTATGGGACTGAGCACTACTATCCCGTTCCCGAGCCTCATCTTCAGATTATGAACAGAGGCAGGCATCACGGTGTACCGGGGTGAGGAGCTCTTGATTGGAGGACAGCGCGGATAACAAATATTGGCCTGATCTGAGATGAAATGAACCTAGTAAGTTAGGCAAGACTTTCCATCGCCATTCCACTAACCCGACCTATTAGGGGCGCATAGGTTAATGCCCTCACCTCACAGGAGTAGGGGGAGACACCAGCTACAGATGCCGGTTATTCAGATACAGCTCCCAGCACTTCTACTGCACTATATACCAGCCTCCCGAGTCAGACCCCACTAGGATACGTCCTAGTGCCCCAGGATTTTCTCTAGAAGTTGGCCAAAAGACTGACCATGGTCGAAAGAAAAATACAATCAATGATGGAGAATGTCGAGCCCTAGGTGAAAACCGAGATCGAGACAGCTGCACAGGCCTTGCATGCCTGACTTGATGGGTTTGAGAGTTGATTCAATATGTGCATAGTTAAGAAGATAGATATAGGCAGCCTCCATGAGGAGTTGGGGGCTCTTCGAAGCCAAGTGGCCGAGCTATCATCATGATAGCCAGCAGTCATAGCAGCCCCTACTCTTCCAGACCTTGATGAGGACATAGATGAGGAGCTTGAACTGGTGGCCTATTGGGAGCCCACGGCAGCAGGGAAAGAGAAAGGGAAGAAGAGGGTCTCCAAGGATGTTGGAGATAAGACCCCAAGAAAGAGAAAGAAGAGAGAGAGAATAGAACACAAGCGGGCACGAGTAGAGAGCCTGCAGACTCATGGCACACACCTGTCAGAGCTGTAGGAACGAGCTAGAGGAGCAGGTAGCTCCACAATGGACCATACTGAGCTTCCCACTGGTAGGGACCCTTTGGGCGAGCTATATTCAGTACCGACCATTCTAGAGGCCGTAGAGACGACCGAGATTATTGAGGGGGTAGCCACTCGACTGTTGACCTACCAGTGAGTGCGCCGGCCATTGCCAGCGCTACGATTGCAGTGGAGGAACCTCCTCCGCATGATGCAAAGAGCACTTAGAGCGCCGCACGTATGTTCCCTTCCCTATATGCTTACATTTCATGCTTCCAGGATGAAGCGTGCTTTTTAAAAAGGGGAAGGGGTGTACTTGTATTTTTGGAATTTTATATTCGTCCGATGATTTTTCTTGTCGTGTTTCTTTTCCATTGGGCATGCTATCTAGTAGAACCGACATGTTTAGGATTTTATTTATGTGTGATTTTTGTTTAATTATAAAGTAGCTTAGGAATACTCAGCCAATAAATTGCACTCGTTTTGGATTTGTAAAAAATTGACCCTGTTTAAATTTTTTGATGAATTAGTTGTGTACTTGTGATTGCATGCATGATTTCTGTGGATTTTTTGATGTCATTTAGTATATTAGCATGAGTAGTTCTTGTTAATCCCTGAATAAACCGGACAGGTAGAGTGAATTTAAATCATGTACCATGAGTGAGTAAGGTCTGATACCTAGTTCAATACTATGTAGAGGATCTAGAACTTGCCCGATTGGTTTTTGCATAGGTTTTAGGTTTCTTGGTTGAGAAAGGATCATAGGCCATTTCTGTTGAGCCTATTTTTAGACTAAAATAACCTTACCGATACCATATGATTCCCTTGATCCAAATTTGTGAGCCTTCAATAGACCATTTTTCTTTGATTAACGGATTAATCGTACCCATTTTTATAATGAACCTGTTTTGGCCTTGGTCCCTCCTTGGACATTGTGAACCTCAACATAGGAAAAATGCCTAAGTTGAGGATGGCTAGAGTAGGGGTGCATAAAGATTGAGAAGGTGAAAAATGGAGAGAAAAGAGAAAAAAAGTGAAAAATGAGATGTTGTGAGACAAAACAAAAGAAAAATAAAATACAAAAAGAGAATAATGCGTGAAAAAGTTGAAAATACACCACACTCATACAAGTGCATAACTAGGGTGAAAGGGAGGAAATAGTAAAAAAGGCAAAAAGGGTGAAAAAGTAAAAGAATGGAACCACATGTATGTAGTGCCAAGGAGGGGTTTTAGTCGCTCAAAAATTTCCATATCTAACTTACTCAGCTCAAAAGCCTACATTAAAAGCCGAAGCAAGTCCTATAGTGATCCTAACGTAATCATCTGACAGATCGAAGTAGAGAAAATAAGGGCAAGACTATGGTATCCGATATGCAGTATTTAGAACTTCTTTGTGAGAGCAAGAGTCTCGCTTGTTCAGACCCATGTCATATATTTTGCTATATCTGTGAGTAGGCGACTTCGTTTGATGTAAGGGTACATGGTTTGTGTTTAGCTTTACCAGTGGTCTGTGTGAAAAGCATTGGTGATGACTTGACTACCTGTTAATAGCTAGATGACATGTATTGATCCCTGATTATCATATTTTGTAGTTTCTTGTAGTGTATATGCTAATTTAGTTCATGGAAAAGGGTCAAAAGCTTTTGGAGTTATAGTGTAGAATTTTGTGTGATATTGGCTATAGTTTCCTAGGATTATTTTCTGGTTAAGCGTCGTGTTTAGTTTTTCTTTCTCTTTGCCTAAGGACATGAAAAAATCTTAAGTTGAGGGTGTTGATGTGCTGTGAGTTTACAGCACTTTTGATGCTTAAAATTGAGAAAATAGCATGGACTTAGGTATATTTATATGGATATAAGGCACTTTTACTTTGATTTAAGGGAAAATAAGTGTTGGAGAAAAGATGTGCAAAACAAGCCTCATAATGTAGAACACCAGCCAAAGTACCATTCTCAGTACGAGACATACCTTAATTGTACGAGCCGTACTGAGAACCGTGATGAAAGTCAGAAGGCTGAATTGGGAAGGAGGCAACTTACAACTCTCAGTACAATCTGTACCACAATGGTACGAGCCGTAACTGGAGTCATGGAAATATTCAAAAGAAATTGCACAAAGGCAGACTTCTGGTACGAATGGACACACGTACCGTGGAATCAATGTATGAATCATACCAGGAGCCGTGGCGAACTTCAAAAGATTTTAGCACTTGGCGGAACTTCAGACACTATAAACAGTAAAAGTCGTGGCAACAAGGTACGAATCGTACCATAGCACTCGTGAAGAATTCCAGAAGATGTCAGAGTTCTCAGGGCCAAATCACAAAAGCCATGTACAACTCATAAGAAGCAGGTATGAGTCATACTAGGACACCAACACTTAGCCAAATATGTAGCATCCAAGAACTTACGGATAGCAGGTATGACCCGTACAATCCTGCTAGGGGTTATAGGACAAATTGTGGCACAGTCGGCACTAGCTATGGAAAACTCCATGTTAGCTTAGGAAAAGGTTTCTAATATTTGTATAAATATCCTTTATGTTTTATTTTAGTTAGAGAAGGAAAAAAACTGAGTAGTTAGTAGTGTGAATAGTTACTTTTGTGAATTTTTATCAAGTTTTGAGGAGCAATTCTTGGGGTCAAATTCTTGATTTCTCACATTGTTCTTGAGGTTGTTCTTGAATAATATAATTTGATTTTTTTTCCAATCGTTTCTATAAGTATTTAAATTATGTGTTTGTTTATGGATGTAAATTACAATCTTACAACCATGAGAGACTAAAACCTCCACAACTAGGGGTTGTGGGAACCATGATGGATTAACAAACTAGGGTTGCACAAAAATAATTCAAAACCAATGTAAAAATCTTGTATTGTATTCTCTTCATGTTTAAATGTTTTTTAACGGTGTACAACATTAGGACTTGCTCGAATTCTTTACTTTCTTGAACCTAGAGAGGTAGATTAGGAAAAGATAATTACAACAAAGTCTTGATCTTTATGATCATTGTATTAACTTGAGTTGCAGTCGCAGGAGAGTTAAATTTGGAATATATTAATGTTGGTTAGTTTGAAATCGCTCATGAGACCTGATCCAGTGATTGAGTATAGTCATTCAATAGGGACAAACCAGTTGTTTGAATGAACCCTAGTTATCAGTTCTACAAGTAAGCATTGGGATTGATCACGTGTGTATACCTAAAGTAGTTATGAACCTATGGGGAACACTTACCCTAGTTGTTTCCAAATCTTGATTTAAATCACACTTTTAATCTTTGTTTTACTATTATTTTATTGAAACCCCCAAATTATAGATAACTCACCAACAAGTTCACTTACCGACATTAGTATAGATCTTCCATATTCCTTGTGGGATCGACCCCAACCTTTGCTGGGTTCTTTATTGACCATGTCCGCTTCATTCTTTGTCAGGAAGTATGAGTTTGAGAGTTATCAATCACCCAAATTATAGGGGTGAATGGAGAGGAGAGTGCAGATTTAGCCTCCTATCAACTGAAGGGGGTTGCTCATATATGGTACTGTCAGTGAACAGAGATCAAGGGAGTTGGTGCAATTCCCATTGGTTGGGATGAGTTTGTTACCACTTTCTCAGACAGATTCTTTCCTCGAGAGTTGAGAGAGGCAAAGGTAGCCGAGTTCTTCAATATAAAGCAAAACAACATAGTTGTCCAAGAATATGCCTTGGAGTTTACCCGGTTGTCCAAGTATGCACTGGAGATGGTTGTTGATCCAAGAGCTTCTTGAGCAAGTTTGTGAATGGGATGGCAGATCCACTGGTCAAGGAGTGCAAGACCACCATGTTAATCAATGATATAGATCTATTCCGACTGATCATATATTCCCAGCAGTTATAGGAGGATAGATGAAGGAGAAGGAGAGAGGGGCCAAGAGGGCCAGGTCACTTTCAGCAAATATCTGGTGGTGTACATTACCCTTAGCTCCACCAGAGGTCGTCAACCCAGCTCCGTCATCAGCCAATGTTCCATCTAGACTCAGACATGGCCAGAAGGGTAAAGCATCAGGCTTTAGAGACCAGAGGAGCATGTCAGGAGAGAACACCTTTTCAGCTTGTAGGAAGTATGGAAAGAAGCACCCTAGCGAGAGCTTGGTTGGTACCGATAGTTGTATTGGATGTGGGAAGCCTAGTCATATGCTCATATATTTTCCTTTGGCTAGGCAGGGTCCACTACTTCAGCAGCTCGCCCATCTCAGTAAGGCGCCTCTTCTAGTGCAGTGAGCGAACAGTGCCGAAACAGGTTCTATACATTATCATCTCATTAGGAGTAGGAGTGCTCACCCCATGTGGTTACTGGTATGTTGCGAGTATTCCATATTGATGTTTATGCATTGTTAGATCCAAGGGCTATGTTATCCTTTGTGACTCCTTATGTTTCTATTAGTTTTGGAGTCAGTCCTGAAATTATAATACCCTGAAAGTCCCTAAGATCAGACCCGAGGGTTGAAATAAAAAAATAAAAAAAAATGGCACCAGGTCACAGGACAATTCGTCTAGTGATTCATCAAAAGACCCAACAGGTCATTGTGTGGTCCGTATTATGTGTGCCTGAATTAAAGTTTTGGTTATCCTCGGGGTGACAATAGATGGAGTGATGAGCCTTCGTGTCACCCCACGAGTCGTTAGGACGCTCGTTAAGTGCTCAATGATGAAGAAGGTGTCGTGTTGGCAGTGTTGACGACGGATCATGGGAACGAGTCGTGTTGTTAGTGACGACTCATTTGGTTGGCCGTTTGGTGGAAAGGATCCAAGAATGAGGAGTAGTTGCCAGTGGCAACGGGTCAAGGGGTGGCTCGTTACCTTCCCTAACAAGTCGTCCAATCCCTCATTGGGACTGGTAGTAATCTTTTTCCAAATGAATCATTAAGGGTATTTTCATAAATTCTAAGCTCATAATCCCTAAACTATGTCATTTTAGCTCTAAAAGGAGTGTTTTAAGGGAGTTTAACCTATTATAATTCATTCAACTCCATGCATGCAAAGTTCAGAAATTCCTTTTGAAGATCAAGATTGAATCCCTCAATTCTTTCCTAATTCTCTTGGGATTTCAAAGTCAAGTTGAGAATCAGTTTACCTAGGTATGTAGGTCTATGTGAGAGTTTCCTTTCACTCTCATGCCCAAATTTCTCCTCAAGTTCATGAATTCAAGCTTATGATCTTATAGGGTTAACCCAATTTTTTTTGAATTTCTCTAGGATATGTCTATGGCTCAATTCCCCTCATGTTCCAAAGTATATTTTAAGATTCATGGGCAGATTTTATATAGAAATTGATTATAAATTCATGATTTCAAGTTTCAGAAAATTATGTATTATGCAAGTTTTATGAAAAGTCAAGTTTATGATTTGTGATTTCAAATATGATGAGATATCTAGCATGATTAAATGTTCATAAATTACCTATGTATGAATCCATAATTTTGAGTTATGAAGTCTATTTCGAGTATGCATGATTTTAAGATTTGGGCGAATACACACAAGTTAAGTACGTTTTCATAATTCAGTTTAGTTTTATAAGATCAGCTTACCATATGGTTTGGTGTATATACTCTCTATTTCAGCTTATGATATGTTTGGATCAAGGAATCCCCTATATTCATATTTCAGACTATGCATGTAATTATGATTTTAGCTTCGTTGAAAAATTATAGGAGCACTATGCATAATTTTGGGAGTAATGTCTAGCACCGAGTAGGCTTGGGGTTCCAAAGTTCCCCGATCTCAAAAGTACGCACCAATATAGGTTTATATATTTATTTGGGAAGTTTTCCCTACCACAAGGAGCCTTCATCTTGATATCTATATCATGGTAGCGTCCTTAGCCCTGGCAAGATTTTGGGCGGCTCTGCCTACTTGAGTGTGATAGTTGGGCATCATGTAAGCTCTATCATGATGGTGTCGGTATGACGAATCTCTTATTGTTCCTTATGATTTCATTTGTTCATGTTCATGACTTATGATGTTAATGTTCTACAGTAGGTTTGACCCAATGATCAATTTATGAGCTTTTACTTATGATTTCAGCTATGGCAAGTCATAAAATTTCTATTTTTAGCTTTGGTTCATTCCATTCAGATATGATATTTAGCTTATGACTATATATGTATCAGATTCAGATTTCAGCATGCAGTCCTTACCTTCATGATCTTATGTTTGATGTTTATATGCATGATTTCAGTTAACAGTTACTCAGCATGTTTTACTTACCTTGCATACTCTGTATATTTCAAGTATTTCCCGCATACTCTATGTTGTATCATTTCATGATATAGGTCTAGACGATCAGACTCAATCACCGTTAGTCCAGCTCCCCCTAATTTAGTTTAGTTCCATTATTGGTGAGTCCTTATATTCCAAGGACATTTAGTTTATCGTTAGATTATGTTATATTCAATTTCAGATTTTAATGAGCTAGTTGGGGATGTTGTCCCATCATCTCATCAGACAGTTTAGAGGCTTATCATACATTATGAAGATTTTCAACTTTGTCGAGTGTTGACTCTATTTTATGATTGTTATGTTATTGACTTCCTCTTTTTCATGTTTAAGAGATTAGTTTCCGCCTTGATATATACTCCTTAGTTGTTATGTTCATTCTATGGGTCGACTTGGAGCTATCTGTGGTTCTAGGTCCCGTCTTTCGGTCTGGGGTCCCAGCTCAGGTCATGACAGAAATATTGTCAGAATCCTTCTTAGTCTCTACTCCTGTGATGAGTCAGTTTTATCTCAACAAGTATACAGAAATTGCCCTATCATGATTTTTTAGAAAGTCACCTCAGCCGACTTAGTGAAGTTAGATATGACCAATTTTGATGTTATATTCGGTATGGATTTGTTACATGCTTGTTATGCCTTAGTCAATTGCAGAACTCATATGGTAGAGTTTTGGTATCCGGGTGAACCAGTCCTAGAGAAGAAGCTAGTACTGTTGTGCCTGTATATTGCTATATTTCCTATCTCGAAGCCAGGAAGATGATCTCTAAGAATTGTGTATATCATCTAGTTCGAGTTAAGGATGCCACGTTCGAAACCCCGACTCTTCAGTTAGTTCCTGTTATGTGTGAGTATCCTGAGGTGTTCCTAGATGATCTACCAGAATTCCCTCTTGAGTTGACGGTCGGATGAACTCCATGGCGTACTCTTAGACAGTCATATCATTTTTCCTTAAGTTGACAAACTTTGCCGCGTTTGCCTCCCTCAACTCCCTAGGGAAGAATCTGTCTAAGAACGCCTTCATGAACTCCTCCCAGCTCACAAGAACTGCACCCACTTCTCTACTATCCCTCCACTAACTGTACCAAATATATGCAACCCCCTTTAACTGATAGGAGGCTAAGTCTATGCTCTCTTCTTCCGTCACCCCCATAATCAAGGTGATTTCTGTATCTCTTCAAGAAACTCATGCAGGTCCTCATCCCTGTAGGTTTCTTTGTTTCCTATCTCGAAGCCACGAAGATGATAACTAAGGATTGTGTATATCATCTAGTTCAGGTTAAGGATTCCATGTCAGAAACCCTGACTCTTCAGTCAGTTCCAATTGTGTATGAGAATCTAGAGTATTTCTAGATGATCTACCAGGATTCCCTCCCGAGTTGGACGGCCGAATGAACTCCAAGGCGTACTCTTGGATAGTCATATCATTTTGTCTCAAGTTGACGAACTTCGCCACCTTTTCCACCCTTAACTCCCTAGGAAAAAAACTATCTAAGTAGGTTGTTATGAACTCCTCCCAGCTCACAAGAACTGCGCCCAGTGCTCTACCATCCCTCCATTGACGGTACCAAATATAAGCAATTCCCTTCAGCTGATAGGAGGCTAAGTCTGCGCTCTCTTCTCCCATAACCCCCATAATTTGGGTGATCTTCTGTATCTCTTCAAGAAACTCATACGGGTCCTCATCTATTCTTGACCCAAGGAACTCAGGGGGATTCATCCAGAGGAAATCCAAAACTCGAGCCGCCACTGCACTCCCACTCACATGGGGATTTGATTGAATACATATTTTTTTCATTTTTCTTCAGCATTTGAGTTGATGAACTAAACTAGATAGTTATATGAGTGAAAGGTCAGAGCCTGCGCAACATCTGAAATGCCGCCCTAAACTTGGCATAAGAGACCTCAAAGGACATGCTGGTGCTGGCAGGGCATGCTGGTGCCCTCTCCATTGCCATCTTCATGGTCATTACTATTTTTGTTCCTACTATACATTCATACATCATGGAGGCATCATTCTGCAAATGCGTTGCACAAGTTAGACGGATAGAGAGATACTCCAATGCACGATATAGATCATGAAATAAGGAAAATTTCCTAAAACGTCTTGTAGCCTCTCCCGCATCAGTGTGGCGCGCTTCATACCCATGGAGAAGACTCTACTTAACGTGGATTTCAGATACGTTAGGACATTCTGAACCATTGACCTAATACCGAATTTGTCATGACCCAAATATAGGCCCAGATCTAACCATGGAACCTAGAACCATGGATGGCTCCAAGTCAACCCATGGAATGAACAAGATAACTAAGGATCGACATTAAGAAAAACTGATAACTGAATTCTGAAATAGCGGAAGTCTGAATAACAAAACATCTAGCCAATGATAATATCATAAAACTGAGTCTGAAGCTGAATATACAAATATATGTCTGAAAAGCCTCTACTAACTGATGAGATGCTGGAAAAAGCCTCCAACTATCTCTAAGTCTGAAACAGACTGACATAATGATACTGAAAGATAGGTATCCTTGGAGGACGAGGACTCACCCAAGGTAGGGTCTGAACTGGAATGAAAGCAGGACTAACGCGCGGCTGAGTTTGATAGCTAGGACCTGTATCATGAAATGATACAGCATAAAGTATGTGGTCAGTACTTGAAATGTACTAAGTATTCAAGGTAAGTAAAATGGGCTGAGTAAGTATAACTAAAATCATGTATATTAACATAAGGCATAACATCATAAGAGTAGGGACTACATGTTGATATTTAAAAACATGAATAGTCATAAACTAGATCTCAAAGTAAATCGAATGAACCAAAGCTGAAACTAAAATTTATAAGTAAAACAGATAACCTGATCATTGGGTCAAACCTACTAAAAACATAATATCATAACTAATAAACATGTATAACTGAGATCATGAGGAACAATGGGATACTGGCAATATAACCGACATTATCAAGATAGAGCTTACGTGATCCCAACTATTATACTCTAGTGGATAGAGCCATCCAAATCCTTGTCAGGGCTAAGAGCGCTACCATGATATCGATATCAAGTTGAAGGCCCATTCAGGGCAGGAAAAGCTCACGAGGGAGGTCCCAAAGTAAATGCGAAATCCTATGTTGTTGCGTAGTTCTGAGACCCAGGGTTTTCATGAATCCCTGACCTACTCGGTGCTAGACACTGCTCCCAAGAATATGCAAAGTACTCGCCATCATTTTTCAACAAAACTCAAACCATACCATAAGCTGAAAGTGGGAGTACAGACTCCAAAACCATATGGTAAGCTGATTTATAGAACTAGACTGAATCATGAAAGCACGCTTAATTTGAGTGGGATTATCTAAAATCTAAAGATCATGCATACTTAAAATAGAATTCACTAGTCAAAATCATAGATTCATATATTGGTAATTTGTAAACATAAATACATGCTAGATAATTCATCATACTTGAAATCATAAATCATAAACTAACTTTTTTATGAACTAGCATAATTGGACAAAATCTTCTCAAACTTGAATTGATGAATTTATAACCAAAACATGTATATAATCTTCCCATTTATCATCAAACATACTTTAAAACATATAGGGAATCAACCCATAAGAAATTTGTAAGAATTCTATGAAATTAGATTGAAATTCCTTTTTGATCATAATTAAATTGAGACTTGATTCATGAAATTGAGGAGAATTGTGAGCATGAGAGTGAAAGGAAATCTCATTCATGGACTCACATACCTGGAAGAACTAAATCTACACTTGCCCTAGAAAGCCCAAAGAATTTGGAAAAGATCTTAAAGGGTTCTAGGCTTTTGATCTTCAATGGAGAGATCTAGACTTGCATGCATGGGAGGGGAAAGGTTTTTAAAAGGTTTAACCCTCTTAAAACCCTCCTAACAGAGCTTAAAATAACGTAACTTAGGGCTTAGGATCTTAAAAATTATAGAAATACCCTTACTTAAATCGCAGAAAATTTCCCTCTGCTAGGTTTCATGACTCACACCACGAGTCATACCTCAATACCACGATTTGTAGCTACCACCCACAGTCACCATTGTTATTCCCTGACTTTCTGAAGTTTTCCATGGATTAGACTATGACTCGTACCACCAACCTACGAATCGTTAGATCCACCTGTGATTACTGTTTCCAAGATCCTCATTTCCTTCTCACCGATGCAGGCCCTGACTCGTTGTTTCCTACAATGGGTCGTATAATGATTCGTGCCTTCCAACATGGGTAACTCAATCTTCAAACCACTATTTATCCTACGACTTGTAGCATGATCCCACGAGTCGTACCTTGACTCGTTGTAACTAGACTCCGCTTGCAGATCCTAACCATGACCACCTCCTACGAGTCGTACCTTCTCATCATGACTTGTACCACGAGTCATTCTATGCAAAAAGTTTCCTCTTTTCTACTTAACACATGTCAAATCACGGGTCTAGTCTTAGGAACCTTCGGGGTATTACATGATAAGACTGAGGGAACAATATTTTTAGCTACTAATAGTAGTTTTAAATCTAACAATGACTGAATTTTGAATTTGAGTTGTTGTAACACCCTAAAACTTTTCTAGACCAGACTTAGATCTTGCAAGAAAAATCTAGAAGGAAACCAAAAAATTTATCTCAGAATGACTGAGACAACTAGTCGTGGTCAGCTCCAACAACTCATTGTGTAAGTTGTGGTCATCCAGTATCGTCCTTCAGGAACCAACGGGACAAGGAATTACTTGTTGCGAGAAATAACGAGTCGTCCTGTCACTCATTGGTCCCCATTCAGAATTCCCCCTCCAGGACCCCACGACTCAACCAATGATTTGTCGTCAGAAACAACGACTCATGGTGTGCGTCGTGGGTGAGAACCCCAGAAACCCCCTTCAGTGAATACAAGTGGAAACAACGACCCATTGTATCCCACAATGAGTCGTTGTGACCACCATGGGTTCAAGCTCAGAAATCCTTAGACTTGTTCCATTTAAGGTAACAATTGGACACAATGACCCATTGGGTCCACCAATGATTCGTTGTGTTGTCCATCGTCAATCTTTCCAAGTTTCCTCGTACAGTGACCATGGGAGGAACCAACGGCCCGTTGGTTCATCCAACAAGTCTTGGTATCCCCCATTTCCATATCCAGTGAATATAGGACCTGGACAGTAAGACCAACAACTGGTCCTACCAACAACTCGTTGAGTGACCCGTTGGTTCCCTATCGGGCAATTTTTCATATTTTAGTCTAGGGATATTTTATAATTTCCCACCTATTTAGTCCCTAAACTAAGTCATTTTAAGTACAACTTTGGAGAATTTAAAGGAATTAAACGGTTTTTCCCCTCATTCCCCACGTAGACTCTCAAACTATCGATCGTAGAATTCAAACCTTTCCTCTCAAGAAAGAACTAGGGCTCCTTGTCAGTTGTTGAAGTTCAAGCTTTCTTCTCTGGGGATTTTTTATCAGGGTATGTGGGAATTCAACAAGAGAATAGTTCTTCCTTTGTGTCCTCAAAATCTTCTCTATTTTCTCTATCAGTTATAGCCCTGTGGATTCGAAATATAGAAAATTGTCAGACTAATTTCTTTAAAATTTCAAGTGGAATATTTCTCATTATTTTAACTGCTTTATTATTCTTTATTTGAGAAATTTGTGAAAATTGTATCTAGTGGAATGATTTAGCCCTAGTTCTCAATTCAGAAAATAAAATAGAATCTTGTGTGTTGGACTAGTTTCCCTGTAGCTTGATTCTATAAGTTTTGAGATTCCCATATTGTTAGTATATGTGGAAATTTCAGTCAGATACATATTAGTCCAATCTTAGTTAGATTATTAATACTCAGTGTTGTCTAGAAATATCAGCTGATCAGTTTGACTACAGTCATTTCTTGAGGTGTCAATGGTGCCTCTCAATTATCAATATTAGACTCAGTTATCAGATTTTAGTGGTTCTTTAGACGGTTATGACACTTCTAGATAAGCAGCTCTGGCCAGTTTTAGAACCCCAGCTTCAGATTTCAGTTTGTTCTTTAGACGATTACGATGCTTCTATATAAGCAGCTCTGGACAGTCTTAGAACACCAGTTATAGAATTCGGTCCGATAAGACTCTTAGGGTACTTCATATAGGTATTCCTGACTTGGTATTGGGACCCAATTTCGAGCCATCAGCTTAGTAATCAGTCTAGGACTATGCAGTGGGAGTAGGACTTAGCACCGACCAGACCGGGGTTCCAGTGCACCCAAGTTCCCAAAACTACGTTGCCACTGTAGGTTATTTTTATTGGACTTATGGCCCCAGACTTTTGATCACCCAGTTCATGTCTTTAGACCCTGGAAAGGTATATTGGGTCCTACCGATGGGGTGTATACATCGGACTCCATGTTTAGCTCACGTGGTTATATGTCGGTTATAGACTCTCCCACTAGTCAGTTCAGTCTCAGATTAGCTCAGTTTAGAACAGTTTCATCTTACTCAATTCAGTACAGTTAGTTCAAATTCAGTATCTCAGATTTAGGGCATGTCTTTGACCATCAGACAGGGTCATTTTGACCATCTTAGTATATTTCAGTTTATTCAATTTTAGCATTTTAGTTGGTCAATGCATGTCATTACAGTTCAGTTATTTATTCTCTATGCTATGTTTTCTGTTGCTTACTCAGTATATTCAAAGTACTAATGCATACCTCCTATGTTGTATTGTCGTATGATACAACTGTAGGTTCTCAGTCTCAGCACCGTTAGCAGATCTCATCCAGGAGTTTTCAGCTGCACCAGTGGTGAGTCCTCATCTTTCGAGGATGATGTTTATTTTCTTCCGTTATATTTTATTCGGTAGACTTTAGAGTTAGCTGGGGGCTTGTCCCAGCAACTCATCAGATATAGATGGCTTTCAGACACAGATTCAGATGTTTAGTTTTGTTTTCAATTGTATATAGCTTGATGATTTAGTTCTTCTTCATTAATTATTTTTATTTTTTTTAAAGCTTCCACTATGGTATTACTCAGATTACCAGTGTTATGATAGACCATGGGTTGACTTCGGGTTACTTGTGACTCTAAGTATCGTGTCTCGTCCAGGGTATAGACTCCGGTTATGATAGTTGTTCTTATCATATGTGTCCTAATAGGGTTTTGTTTACCATATACGAATCTGTTTGAGGTCGGGTTGTCTTGATGCGCAACAATTCTCCCTACATAGTCATTGGTAAAGGTACAATCCAAATTAGAATGCACGATGGTATGGTGAGAACTCTCACTGATGTTAGGTATGTTCCTAACTTAAAGAAAAATCTCATCTCTTTGGGCGCTCTAGAATCTCTTGGGTGCAAATATATAGGTGAAGATGGAGTTCTGAAAATCTCTCTAGGTGCTCTTATAATCATGAAAGCACACAGATGTAGTACATTGAACACTTTATCAGGATCCACTATTACAGGTGTTGCTATAGTTTCTACAACAAATCAATCTGATTTCGACATCGCCAAATTGTGGTTTATGCAATTGGGGAATATGAGCGAGAAAGGTCTTTCAATCCTTAGTAAAAAGGTATCTTGTGTGGAAAAAGTACCAAGAAATATAGAATTTTGCAAACACTGTATGTTCAAAAAGCAAACCAAGAAATATAGAATTTTGCAAACACTGTATGTTCAAAAAGCAAAAAAGAGTCAGCTTCAAATCTCCTACAACTCATCGAACAAAAGGTACTTTAAACTACATTCTTTCAGATCTATGGGGTCCTTCTTGTACCCCTTCAAAAGGTGGTGCCAGTTATATTTTAACTTTCATTAATGATTATTCAAGAAAAGATTTGATTTATTTCCTAAAAAAGTAAAAGTGATATTTTCTTAACTTTCAAACAATAAAAAGTTCTGATTGAGAAGCAAACAAGAAAGCAGGTCAAGCGGCTTAGAACAGATAATGGTTTGAAATTTGATAATGATGATTTCAACAAATTTTTTAAAATTAAAGGAATTGCTCGATATCGCACTGTAAGGATGACTCCTCTGAAAAATGGTGTTGCATAAAGGATGAACAGAAATCTTTTGAAAAGAGTTCGTTGCATGATCTCAAATGTTGGGTTGACAAATGACTATCTCTACAACTTGTTACATTGCCAATTGTGCTCCTACACCTTTGAACTTTAATACTCCGAAGGAAATATGGTCAGGTACTCCTGCTAATTATTTTTACTTAAAAGTTTTTGGTTGTTTTGCGTAGACACATGTGAATGATGGAAAATTAGAGTCAAGGGCTAAAAAGTGTATTTTTCTTAAATATGCATTCAGGGTGAAAGGATATAGACTTTGGTGTCCTGATCTCAAGTCACTAAAATTTATAATTAGCAGAGATGTAACCTTTGATGAATCCTCTATGTTACATCCCAGAAAAGAGTCTTATAGTTCTTGTAACAAGAATAAAGAGTAGGGCATACCTGAGCAGGTGGAGGTTGAGTTTGCACACCTTCTAAGCCAAACTCATCAACTGTGAAACAAAATAAAGTTGAAACTCCAAAAACTGAAGCTCCAAAAGTTGAGCCATAAGTTGTGAATTCTAAAGTTGAACTAGATAGTATTCCATAGCCACACATAGACCAAGAAGACAAATTCAAAAACCAGGAAGGTATGGAGATTATATTGCATTCGCTTTTTCAGTTTCATAAGAAACTGAAGAAATTATAGAACCATCAAGCAGTTTCTAGTGCTAATTCGGCGAAGTAGTTGATTGCAATGAATGAAGATGTTGAATCTCTCCACAAGAATGGTACTTTCTCTCTCTTGAAGTCACCATCAGGAAAGAGAATTGTTGGTTGCAAATGGGTCTTCAAGAAAAATGATGAAATTACAGGGGTTGAAGTTGTAAGGTATAAGGCATGATTAGTTGTAAAGGGCTATAGTCAAGTACAAGGAATTGATTTTGATGATATTTTTTCAGCTACTATTAAACATAGCTCTATTTTTGTCTTCCTTGCCTTAATTTCCATGTATGAGTTAGAATTAAAATAGCTTGATATTAAGACAACTTTCTTACACAGCGAACTTGAGGAACAAATATACATGCAACAACCTAAAGGATTTGAAATTGAAGGAAAAGAAGATCATGTTTGCTTGTTGAAGAATTCCTTATATGGATTAAAGAAGTCTCTAAGACAATAGTACAAAAGGCTTGATTCTTTTATGTTGGGATATAGTTATTCAAGGAGCATGTATGATAGTTGTGATTATATCCGAAAGTTAAGTGATGGTTCATTTGTTCACTTACTGTTATATGTTGATGAAACGGATTAGGATTGTAGGTTAGCAGGAAGTAGAGGGTTGTTTAGTAAATCTCTCATATGAATAGCTACAGTATTACTCTTATAGTATCTTTTCTGTAGAGTTCTTACAGTATCTATTATTTCTTGAACCTTATGTATTGTGCTACTTTTGTCCATATGTTGTTTTCACATGTTTTGCTCCTCCTGTTATTTTATTTTATAGATTGCTTTAATTTATTTTTTCTTAAGCCGGGGGTCTATCGAAAACAGTTTCTCTGCCTGTGAGGTAGAGGTAAGGTCTACATACACTCTACGTTTCCCAAATCCCATATTATGGAATTACACTAGGTATATTATTGTTGTTGTTGATGACAATGATGATGATGATGATGACATGCTTATTGCTGACATAAATTCACAATTTGAAAAGTCGGGTGAAAAGTGAATTTGAAATGGAAGATTTAGGAGCAGCTAAGAAAATCCTTGGCATGGAGATCAAAAGAGATTGAGGAGTTAATAGGCTATTCCTGACCCAGAAGAAGTATATCGAGAAGGTCTTGGAGAGGTTTGGCATGAAAGATGTTAAACCGGTTAGTACTACTCTTGCCACTCATTTCAAGTTATCAACTGCTCAATAACTGTAATCAGAGGAAGAAGAGAGGTATATGGCACATCTACCATATTCCAGTGCAATTGGCAGTATAATGTATGCAATGGTGTTTACACATTCAGATATTTCACAAGAAGTTAGTGTTGTAAGCCGATATATGGCTAATCCTGGTAGAACACATTGGCAGACTATGAAGTGGATTCTCAGATACTTGCGAGGTACTTCAAATGCATGTTTGGAGTTTGGGAGAAATACTAACACTTTGGTTGGCTTTGTAGATTCAGATTATACAAGCGATCTTGACAAAAGAAGATCACTGACTGACTATATATTTTGCATCGGTGGTTGCACTATTAGTTGGAAAGCTAAATTAAAATATGTATTAGTTTTATCTACTATTGAAGCAGAATATATAGTAGTGACTGAAGCGATCAAAGAAGCCTTACGGTTGAAGTGTCTACTTGTTGAACTCAGCTTGCACCATGGTGGTATTACTATTTTCTGTGATAGACAAAGTGTCATTCACTTGACTAAAGATCAGATATATCATGAGAGGATGAAATATATTGATATCAAGTATCACTTCATTCAGGAAACTATTGCTGAAGGAAAAGTCTTTGTTTAGAAGATCAACACTAGAAGCAATCATACCGACATATTTACGAAGCCTCTTTTAGTTGGAAAGTTCAAGCTCTGCTTGAACTTGATTTCCATTTATGAAGAATAATTTAACCCATATGGGCTTTTGCAAAGAGAATTGGGAAAATTTAATATATTAACCAAAATTAGGCTGAGGTGGAGATTTGTAATATTGTCATTATTTTGATTGCCATTGTGTGGGCTCCATCCATAATAGGCTCAAGCCTATTATACTTAAAAGCTTGGCTCAAAATCATTCATGGCGCCAAAGAAACCAATGAATGGATGTGAATTATTAGGATAGTTTTTCCTTTCCTAATTTGCTACTTGGAGCCCATGAATTTCCCTACTATAAATAGAGGAGAGTTCTTTCACTTTAAACAACCTTGAAGCATTTGAAAACTTTTCATTACTTTCTTCCTTTGTCTTTCCTTTTAGAGTATTTTATAAGAGAGTGAGTGTTGGGAAACACTTGTGTAAACCCTTTCTTTGGAGTGATTTTGTGAGATTATTCTCTTGGAGTATTTGGAATTAATTAGAGTATTTACTCTACTTTTGTACTCTCTTTTGTACTCTTATTGGAATAGTGAAATTGGCCCTCTCAGCCTGTGGACTAGGTCACACTGATCCAACCACGTCAAATTTGTGTCTTCTTTATTTACTTTAATTATCGTTATTAACAATTATTATTGTCTTTGTTATTGTCATTATAACATTATTTGGCTAAATTTCGCAATATGCTGATTCTCGATCCCAACAGTTCAGGTTTTGTTGTTGGTGGTAGATTTATTGACTAATTCGGTTTCATTTTTGGTGGTAGAAGTGGCGGTATTGGTGTTTCTAATGGTGTTAGTATAATAGTTGGGCTTATTTCTAATAGTTGCAGTAGCTGTTATAGTTGTAGTGGGAATGGGCCGATATTGGGTTGGGGGATAGGTTGAGATATTTGAGTTGTCATGTTGTTTTTGCTGAACCAGGTGGGTCCTGTGATTGCAAAGTAGTGGGGTCGTTTAGATCCATGGAGCTTCTACGGAGAAGCTAGAGCAAAATTTTTAGATGTCATTTGGTAGAGTATATAAGAATAATATTAAATAAAGTGTATTAGTAATGTTTGTATTAGTTATACTTGCGTTAATTATGCTGAGATTATTTCTATACATTGTTTGGAGTGGTGTATTAAAAATAACATTTATTGTATAATTTTTTTTAAAAAAATATTTATTTATAAAAATGTTCTTCACAAATAAATAGAATGGATGTGGAAAAAGTTATGAAGGGCAATTGTGTCTTTAACTATGCTAATGCATGTATTAAAACCCATTGCATTACTAATATCATGATTTTTTAAGCATTAATTATACATAGGTTAATACCAAATAGAGTATATAACTAATACTTGCATTAGTTATATATTAGTTAAAAAAATGTACCAAACAAGATATCAATAATACACAAAATTAATGCAAATTAATGCATACATTACTTTTTTTTCCAATATATCTTACCAAACGACCATTTACAGAGATATTCCTTTTCTACGGGTCTTTTACAACCTAGATTGGTTTTTAACTCTTGGCTAAAAGGCCCATTCAAGTCTTCTACTTAATTAAAGGTGTCACAAGGTTTTCTTTTCTTAGTGAAATACACCAATTTTTAGATTAGGGCGAAATGTCCCAATTTAATTGTGATTTTGAACTTTAGTTAATTATTTGAGATTAGTTCTCGTCTTTTAAATTTTAAAAAACTTTGACACCACCTTTCTCCAAATTTTAATAAAACTTGTTGAATACACCAAAAAGAGGAGCTAGCTTTAGACCCCAATAACTCACAATCGTGTGCATAGTCTGCACAGAAGATATATTAAGAGTGGATGAAGAAGAAGAAGAAAAGTAGAACATAAGACCGTTGAAAAAAATTTTGAAATGGCAAAATAAAAGAAGGCTATTTTGTCAATTGGAAACTTAAATGGGTCTATCAATAAAAAAAATTCAGATTTCTATTAAAAGTCTCATTCAGAATGCAAAGCCCAACATATTGAATTCAATATACCATGGATATTGATTTCTGAATATTTATTATAATGATCTCTCGAAAAGGACTCCTCGCGTTTTCTTTTATGCCAGTATCTTGTAACCTACATCAGATTGAAAAATAAAAATAGCAGTTCTCTGGATTGAAGAGTTACACAATAGTGGAATCATTATCAACGATGTCGCCTAATTAGTTTTTTTTTTTTTTTTTGGGTTTTTGAACGACAGAAAAGAAAAAAAAAAAGGAAAAGTCCCTTGAAGTATATATGTCTAATGCACGTCGATATGATAAAAGATTAGAAACATGACTTATTCAATCAAAGTAGACCAAGTTGAAAATTGTACCTTTTCTAAAGCAAGAAATAAAATCAACCAAATTTTGAGAAGACTGTGAGGATAAAAAAGTAAGTGTAGCCTAATCTAACAAGCTAATGATCTTATCACAGCGTCATTAGAAATTTCAAACTATTATTATTATTGTTATCATAATAATCAAATTGGCCTAATCTAATCATCAAACTAATTTACCAAACAAAAGTTGACCCAACACTCAATATCCTAAACACGTCAGAATTCTATCTATATCCCAACACTACAAGCCAAAACTTTTATTAATTTTATGTGGTGTTTTTATATGTACTACATGTACATTTTGTACTATTTATTCTTTTGAACCGCGTTATCTACCAGGCGGCTAAATTGAAAGGAGGAATTCAAGAGGGAAAGTTTGTGCAGAAACTTCTAGGAAAATTGACATTAGATTACAGTCCACCAATTTGCTTGTAGGGAACAAAGGACCAACAGGGGCGGCTTGGAAAAAATATTGTCAAATATATTCATTTTTGGGTCTCCCTCCCCTTGCTCATTGCATCCACAAGAAAAGAGAATATTAATAAAACTGAAAGGAAACAAGTTTTTCTAATTTATTTTAAAGGTAAGATAAGATACTAAAAGTTAGAAAAGAATATCTAGTGAATTATAAATTAAACGAATTTTTAAAGAAAATTAATATTTACCCAATTCATCGATCATGATAAAAAATATATACATTATATGCATTGATACTTGACATAAAATTGACAGACTGATAGATGAGAGAGTACTCTCATATCGTTATTCTTTTGGCTATATAAATTTAATCTTACGTACGTTCAATGTTTAATTTAATAATATTCAAGTTTAATTCTTTCGTAAATAAATATTAGCATAACTTAATCTCATATAAATTCAACTCCAGTTAAATTATATTTTTTTATTTTGCTTAATCAATATGTTTATCATCATTGTGATTTCTGCTAAACATATAAGGTTAAAAAGTTGATTCGAAGTTAGACGGCATAACAAAATTTATTATAGCTCGAATTAAGCTGGTTAAAAGTTAGACGGTGTAGCAAAGTTTATTATAGCTCAAATTGAGCTAGCTCAACTCAATACTATAAAAGTTCTACGGGTTAGAGCACGTCTCCATAATAGCTAAGTATACGAATATACGATTTCGGGATCATTATTTACGTGATATTTGTAATGAGTAAGAATTTACAAGTCTACCGTCGCTGAAACAACTATAGACATGTGGACTTCAGAAAAAGTTATATATGGATGAAGTTGAAATATTTTTATCTGATGTTAGATCAAAGTGATTGAATTTCAGAGAAAATGATTAAAATTTAGTCCTTTTTTTTTAACTTCAACCATATATAGTTGAATTTAGTCATATTTGTCTCAATTTCAACTATTTTTATCAGAAATTTAGTAATTTTAGCATGAACTTCAATCATATACAACTTTAAACACAGCAAATCTAAAATTGTTCAGAATTGAATTGACATGCAAATTAAATAAATTTTAAAATAGATATAGATTAAATTGTGATGTTTTAATAAGAAGAGCCTCTTAAAATTTTTATTTTCGCAAAAGCTCCATGCCCCACGAACAAATTAGAGGAATTTAAACATAATGACAACTTTTAAAATAATAACTATACCTCAATTTTAGTGTGAAAGCTTTTTAAAATGTTGATTGAACTTTTTATTCTTTATTAAAAGATATCGCAGTAAACAAAATAGTCATTACTATTTTTACACAATTATTATTTAAAATTATTTTTATCACCTTATTTTATTAGATTAGATTTTTTATTTGTGGCATAAACTCTATTTGTGGTGTAAACCTAAAAAAATTACATCAAATTATTTTTCCATTTTGATAATCACAAATTTTATTCTATGTTATTTTATTATATTAAATTTTCTATTTGTAGCGTAAACCTTAAAAAAAATTCTATCAAAGTTTTTTTCCTTTTTTGATTTGGAATTTCTTTTCCTTTTTACTGGTAGAAAATTGTTACAAATTTTCTTTTTTAAAAAAAAATTTTGCATACTCACGATTTTTTTTCTTTTGTTGATAATCTTTATTTTTTTTTAATAGTACTGTCTTAATATTTTTATACTTTTTAATCTTTTTTATTTAGAAATTCTTCCACTTCTATAAAAAAATATAATTGCATAATTTAAATTCATCAACTCTTTTACATCAACACTTTAATTCAATCTCCAACCTTATATGTTTTCGTGTTAATCTCTCTCTTTTTCTTTTCATGTTATAATTTTTTGTTTATGTTGTGGATTTAAAAAGGACAATAGTAATTGGTATGTCAACTCAAATAATTTATATTCAAAATAATTTAATTTAGGTTGTCTCTTTTAGTTGAGTCTAATATTGATACTATGTTATATGTTTTAATTGAGTCTCATATTGATATTATGTGATTTAAATTTTGTGTTATTTGTAACGGACATTTTTCATCTACTCATACATTCACAAGTTTCATCTATTCAGATAAACTAATCTCTTCATCTCATAAAATATCTTTTTTCTAAAATTATAAATCATTATAATTATAATTCTTGTGCACAATTTTTTAAAATCATTTTGCAATGAAATCCGAAAAGGATTTCATGAATAAATTGTGTCAATTAACAACTTAAGGTGACATGATTCTCATTGGATAATAAAAATCTTAGTAATTAGAGTTGGATTAGTAAAAAAGGATAAAAGAGAACAAAGGAAGGCACACAAATGAGTATAACATTAGTTGACGAAGAGGTAATAATTCTTTTCTGTTCTATATTTTATATTTATATTTTATATGTTTACATATATGTTTGAGTTCTTATATATGTTTACTATATTTTATGTATTTTATATTTTCATATATATATTTTTCGACCAATAAAGTTTAATTTTTTGCATGGCACAAAAATTCGTACTATACTTTTCAATAATTATATTAAAAAGTAAAAAAATATATTTATAATAAGACAAGATCTGTTGTATCATAAAACGACGCATTAATAGTGTTAATTCTAATTTTGTATCGGTTAATACGGAGATTAAGGCTGGATTCAATAATAACTATATAGTTCAGGAATGTAACAGTCACTTTTTTACTGTTATTTTTTTAAAATAATTTTATTTTGTTTGAAGATGCAATATAATCTTCTGATGGAACAATCTTTGGTAATTTTTCAGATTTTATCAACTAATCTAATATTCAACAATGCATAATATTTTACTCCTATTAATTTAACACTATATTCTTTACATATATAAGCATGATGGTCCTTAAAAATGTTGATTGAACTTTTTTCCCTTCATAATTCTACAATAAATAAAATTTTCATTTACTATTTTGCTCAATTAGTTGTTATTTAATTACTATAGATCTTTGTAAAAGGTAAAACTCCTAATATTTAGTAATTTAAAATTGATTAAAATGTTGTTTATTAAATATTTTCTTATTTGAACTATATTAAAAGTCCTAATGTTTAAGACATTAAATCGATCATAATTCTGTTAACTTATATATCAATTCACTATCACAGTATTTCAATATGAAAAAAATAAATTAAAGAGTGTAATTTTATAATGTATTAATAGGTGAATTCCTCCTCCTTCGTCTTCTTTTAAAAAAAATTATATAATCGAAAAAAATATAGAAATACAACTTACTTTAAGTTGTTTCAATTTATCGAGTACTCTTGCTATTCACTCTCTTTATTTAAATCTACACTTATTTTTTCCGGTTCAATTTATATGAAGTATTTGACTAAACATACAAGATTAAGAGAGAGAAAAAAAATTGAGTTGAAATCATCTCATAAAGAGTAAAATGAAAAGCTAAAAATTAAGTTATTATTAAATATTTAAGTAAGAAGACTCATAGCAAATATCATTCACCTTTTTACCTTTTTAAAAATAGCATTCACACTTGATAAAATAGTTATTTAATTAATTTTCTAATATTTAGAATTTTAAAATTAACTAAATTTTATGTATTAGATTCTTCCTTAATTGAAATATAATATATATATATATATATAATGTATGCATCTAAGTGTTCATGTAAAAGTGAATGATTTTTTTACCTTTCAATCAAACGTTTTTTCTATGACAGTTTTATTCATTAAAACAAATATTAGAACAAACTAAAGAAAAAATTACTAGATTGGATCAAACTCTTAAACATAATCATTTATCAATTTGAAATTCATAATTACTTTCTAAATTCTTATATTGTAACCTATTTTTTAAATATTATTTATGTCATTTTTATAAATTTATTCTTATTAATATGAGGGGCACGTGTGAGGTGTGTACATATAGATTATGTCACGTCCCACCTTGGAGGGCATGAGTGGCACCTAATGCTACACTGGGACCTAGTTGACCTGGCTGGACATATGCACCTCTGGTGCCTGCCACCAACTCAAAATCAAGAAAATAAATAGTTATATCTTGGCTGTAAACATAGCATCGGGCCGACAAGGCCACGCAGCAAACCAGAAAAAAAAACAGCTAACCTAACAAGCATAACAATAAAGGGATCCTACGTGGGCCGACAAGACCACCATGTTGTCTAGCCATAACTGAAGGAAAGCAGACAGTCATATTCATACTATAACCGACAAGGCTGCTAACTAAATAGCTAAACTAGGCCCCACACGGCCGACACGTAAAACACAACATACATAGGCCCCACACAGTCCACAACAACCAACAACTGAAAACTGTAGTCCACAAGCCTCTAAAGTGGAATAGTGGTCAGGACTACCCAAAAGCTATTTAATAAAAAGAGCAAACCTTTCTAACCATCAACTCCGGAGAAAAGGAGTCGACTGAAATGCTAACCCTGGCTGATAGCTAAGAAGGTCCTAAACCATGTCTATCCGCACCTACAGGAAAGTATGCAGTACCCCATAGATAGGCCTCAGTATAATATGTATTGAATATGTAAGACAGTAATGAAAATGACTGAATAGAACTGATAAAAGAACTAAAAGTAATCAATAAGAAGAATGAGGGTTATAACCTTAATAGCCTCATAACCTGAAGCATAGTTAATAAGTAAGTAATACAAACAAGAACCTTACCTAGCCCCCATAAGTCTAGAAGGTACAATCAGCACATAATAACCTATCTGGGCCCCCATAAACCCTGACAAGTACTATTCAATCTATATACCCCTAATATGGTCAATATGATTCAACGAATAACTATAGTTAACTTACCTGGCCTCTGGGTCTGCAACTGAGCCTACTGGGCTCCTGTAGCTGTGTCTGAGCCCTCTGGGCTCCTATGACTTCACCTTGGGTACACAAGGCTCGACGGAGGGTCAGTGATGCCGATACAACATAAGAAGACTATAATATGGCCTTATAGGCCTAAATATAGTCCTGTCAGACATCATATAGCTCCTCTGATCGATTTATAGCTCCATAGGCAATGACACAGCTAGCAACCCTGAGGTTGACCGACGGAAGGCTATATTAAGTGGAGTCAGTCCCAATCAAAATAGTCAACTTTAATCTCAAAAATATCTGTAGCAGCTAATCACAATATACATGCTTACGACTTGCTTACAAGGATATAGGTCGTATTACTATATGACATGAATAACTTGCCGAAGAGGTTAACCCTAACATACCTCGAATGTCGATTTTCATTCACCTAAATATTTCCAACCTATAGCCGACAATTCCACCAAATTGAAACTCTACGCTTAGATAATAAGTCTATTTTCAATACTAAGACTCGATAAATAAAAATAACTTTCAATAATATTAACTATAACTCAACTTCGTTCAATTCGACCGAGAACTCACAAATTCCCCAGAGTTTAGAAGGTAGAAATGCTTATCTATCACTTGTAGCCGCTTAGGATTCAATTAGAAGAAATTTCTATAACTTTTACTCGGCTGGGTTCCGGTACTCCGAGCGAATTTACAAGAAATAACTTCACGAGGACGTTCCTCATAGGCTTGGAACTCATTATTCAAGACGAATTTGTGTTTGGATGGAATTTAACGGTGTAAGTTGATGAAAAACGGATGAAATTAACGCTTACTCTTTCTTCTCTGTTGAGCGAAAATATTAGAAATGACTTAATCAGATCATGAAAGGACTTACATATAATTGAGGCGGTGGCAGGGGTGCGCGGCGCACCAGCCACAGTGCCAGGCCACTGGCGCGATGCGCCGGCAGGTGAGTTGGCATGGCCTGCATGGCGCGGCGCGCAGCCTCTGGCCCCGGCCTCATGTCCGTTCAACGTCGTGCTTATATACTCATCCCCTAAGCCCTTTTCTGTATGCATCGTATCCCAAAACTCTCAACATACGTACGCACGCATTAGTTAAATGATAGAAACTTACGAGTGTAATATCATCCTCCCTTTAGGAACATTCATCCTCGAATATAATCTTAAGCATAAGAGACTCAACTCCCTTAACTATTCCTAGAAAAGTTTTGGCAGAGTCTCCTCTATAATATGGACTATCCGGGAACCTAAAATGCAAAAAAGTCCATCATAGGTGTCTCACATGACATTACAAGCAATGATACAACATAGTTCCATATCATAAAAGCGAACAACTAAATAGTACTGATAATGTAAGCAGTAAAATAATAAGTGAACAACAATCTCACCTCAACTGCACATTCTGGATCAAGCTGAAATAAGTGAGGATATTTAGACCTCATGTCATCCTCAGCTTCCGAAGTCATCTCTTCTACATTTCTGTTCCTCCATAGGACTTTAATGGAGGCTACATATTTAGTTTTCAATCTATGAACCTACTGATCTAGAATAGCAACTGGAGTCTCTTCATAGGACAACTCCTCATTACGTGAACATCCTCAACCACCCAGGACGGGTCTCCTATGCACTTTCGTAGCATCGACATATGGAAAACTGGTTGAACAGATTCTAGCCCTGAAGGCAATTCTAACTCATATGCCACTTGACCTATCCTTCGAAGGATTCGATACGGGCCAATGAACCTAGGGCTAAGCTTTCCCTTCTTGTCAAATCTCATCATGCCCTTCATAGGCGAAGCCTTAAGAAATACCCAATCATCAACATTAAACTCCAGGTCTCTATGTCGAACATCGGAATAGGATTTTTGATGACTCTGGACTGTTAGCAAACGCTTTCTGACAAGTTTTACCTTTTCTTCTGACTGATAAATCATATCAGGTTCGACAACCCCGACTCCCCTACTTCAAACCATCCTATTGGGGACCTACATTTTCACCCATATAAATCCTTATAAGGCGCCATCTGAATAGCAGAATGATAACTGTTATTGTTTGCAAACTTAATTAGGGGGAGATGCTCGTCCCAACTCCCTCCAAAGTCTAGCACACGCCGTAACATATCCTCAAGCTTCTGAATGGTGGGCTCTGCCTGAACATCTATCTGGAGATGGAAAGTTGTACTCAGATTAACCTACATCCCAAACCTTTCTGAAAATGACTTCCAAAATCTAGTTGTAAACTGTGTCCCTTTGTTAGAAATAATAGATGTTGGGACACCGTGCAGTTGGACTATCTCCTTAATATACAACTCAGCATAATCTTCGGCTGAAAATATAGTCTTGACTGGCAAGAAATGGGTTGATTTTGTTAGCCTATCGACAATGACCCAAATGGAGTCGAATTTATGCCTGGTGCAAGGTAGCCCTGTCACAAAGTCCATATTAATTGCTTTCCATTCCATATAGGTACAGTTATCTCCTCAGTCAATCCGCCAAGTTTATGATGTTCCACTTTTACCTACTGGCAATTAGGGCATTGTGCTACATACTCAACTACACCTTTCTTCATTCTAGGCCACCAATATATCTCTTTTATATCATGGTACATCTTCGTCGAACTTGGATGAAGAAA
The DNA here is from genome assembly GCA_035772735.1 of Datura wrightii. NCBI lineage: Eukaryota > Viridiplantae > Streptophyta > Magnoliopsida > Solanales > Solanaceae > Datura > Datura wrightii. The sequence continues at coordinate 32,657,391 of JASDFA010000006.1, forward strand.
GTAATGAGAATAATGTACCTCTGCCATGATCTGCTGGCGGAACCCTACTATATCTGGAAACAGAATCGACCTCTGAACCTCAAGACACCGTCTACTCTTAACTAAAAGGTCGATAGTTCAGCCTGCTGAACCTTGTCTCTGAGTTGTACTTGACTAGGGTTCTCGTACTGTCGCTCCTTTACCTCTACAATTAGAGATGATATTGCTGTATTTTGAATTACAATCCCATTATCCTCTGAATCCAGTACCCGTATTGCTAGATTGACTAAATGGAGTAGTTCTCGATCCATTTCTCGCTTACTGACCTCAAATATGCTAGGCTTCCCATGGATCTACGGCTAAGGGCATCAGCTACAATATTAGCTTTAGGTGATATAAGATATTCACATCGTAGTCTTTCGGCAGCTCTAGCTAATGATGATATCGCAAATTCAACTCTTTCTGCGTGAAGATATACTGGAGGCTTTTATGATCAGTAAAGATGTCCACATGCATACCATATAAGTATTGCCTCCATATATTCAAAGCATAAACCACTGCAGCTAACTCTAAATCATGGGTGGGGTAGTTCTTTTCACGCTTCCTTACCTGCCTCGAAGTATAGGCAATCACCTTGCCATGTTGCATTAACACACACCCTAACCCAACACCTGAAGCATCACGGTATACAACATACCCTTCTGAATCTTCCAATAAGGCTAATACTGGTGCAGATGTCAATCTATTTTTTAGCTCCTGAAAACTCTGCTCACAAGCCTCGGTCCACTAGAATTTAGCTACCCTCTGCATCAAAATCCTCCCACGAACCATCTGTAACATCTAACCTTAGGAAGTTACGAACCTCGGTGGGAGTCGTGGGTCTGGGTTATGTCTTTACTGCCTCAATTTTCTATGAATCAACCTGGATATCTGCATCTGACATAATATGGCTCAAGAAAGCTATAGAATTTAACCAGAATTCATATTTCAAAAACTTCGCATATAACTGGCGATCTCTAAGGATATGGAGTACCATTCGCAGATGATCTCTGTGTTCAACTTCTGAGCGGGAATATACCAAAACATCATCAATAAACACTATCACAAACAGATCTAAATATGTCCTGTAGATATTGTTCATCAGATCCATAAACACTGTTGGGGAATTCGTCAATCTGAATGATATGACCAAGAATTCAAAATGACCATACCTGGTCCTGAAGGCTATCTTCGAAGTATCACTCTCCCGGACTTACCTGATGATACCCATACCTTAAGTCAATCTTGGAGAAATATTTTTCCCCCTGCAGCTGATCAAACAAATTATCTATCCTTGAAAGGGGATATTTATTCTTAATAGTAATTTTATTAAACTGTCGATAATCTATACATATTCGTATGGAGCGATCTGTCTTCCTCACAAACAGAACTGGCGCACCCCATGGCGAAGCACTAGGAATGATAAAGCCCTTATCTAACAGATCTTTCAATTGTTCTTTCAGTTCCTTCAGCTCGCCAGAAGCCATTTGGTACGGAGGGATAGATATAGGTTGCGTGCTTGGTGGCAGGTCGATAGAGAAATCGATCTCACACTCTCGGGGAATACTAGGAAGCTCATCTAGAAACATATCCGGAAACTTACTAACCACAGGGATGGACTAAAAGAGTCAGGGATTTTGCTAGCATATCCCGAACCCTAACAATATGGTAAATACAGTCGTTCGTTATCAACTTCCTTGCCTGAAGATAGGATATGAACCTACATTTTGACGTAGCTACATTGCCTTTTCATTCTGGCACTACCTCTCCTAGAAAGTGAAATCGGATGGTCCTGGTCCAATACTCCACGTTGGCATAACATAGCGCTAGCCAATCCATACCAATAATTACATCAAAATCAATCATTTCTAGTTCCACTAAATCGGTTAAGGTCTGGAGACCGACCATCTCTACTATACAATCTCGATAGATTCTCTTAGCAATAATAGAGCCACTGACGGGTGTAGACACCGAGAATGGTCGCTGAAGAAATTCTAGTGTTATACCAAATTTTTGTGCCACTAACAGAGTAACGTAAGAAAAAATAGAACCTGGATCTATTAAAGCATAAACCGGGTGAGAACAAAATTCCAGCATACCTATCACAACATCTGGTGATGACTCTGACTCTTGTCGCCCTGGTAAGGCGTAAGTGCGATTCGGCCACTGCTAGAACTAGATGCCCATGATCTACCTCTGCCTCTGCCAGCTGGAGCTGAGGGTCTGCGCCCTATCGAAGGTGCTGGAACATGTGATCCTGCTAAGGACCTGTTCTGCTGGTCCTGGTCACCCTGATCTCTGGACAAATAATCCCTCATCATATGACCCTCTTGCCCACAAGTATAACAAGCAGTAGAGTCATATCTACACCTCCCAAAATGTCGTCGACTGTAAATGCTACAATGCGGTAAAGTGGGCCTACTCTAATTTGATCCTCTGTTCTATTGGAAACTTGACGCTCATGAGCTCTCGCTAGGACCTGATGTCCGCAACGATCAGATCTACTACCCTGCTGCTGCTGATGTGAAGGTTTGGGTGGCCTACCTATTATCTGCAGCCTAGGTCCGCCCTGAAATTTTGTCTGCATATCAGTAGGCCTGGCCCTCCAGCGTTTCTCTTGATTCGCTCTTTCTACCCCATGCTGACACTGCCTAATCCCTTTAATGTTTTGAGAAAAAGCCTAAATGCATGCAATGTCCATGTCCTCCCGTAAGGTAGCTATAACACAGGTTTCCACATATTATGTAAGAAGCCCCATGATGAACCAGTGTACCCTGGCTGGCATGGTATCCACAAATGTTGGCACATATCTTGCCAAAGAGTCAAACCTCATTATGTACTCTCGAACACTCATCGTACCTTACTCCAGGTGCAAGAAATGATCCACCCGAGGCTATCGGATTTATCGAGGTAAATAGTGATCTATGAAGGCTTCTGAAAAATTGGACCAAGTCAGAGGGGGGATGTCTCTGCTTCGGGACCTTTCCTAACTCTCGTACCATAACACTATTATGTCTCATAGCCAGAATACTACCAACTCGACTGACTCTGCGAGCGTAGCATGCATCACCCTAAATATCCTCTGCAGCTAATCCATAAAGTCCTAAAGATCCTCTCCACGGTCTATCCTCGTGAACTGCAAAGGACTCAGGGCGATAAACTCTTGGACCCTAGAACTTCTGGGTCCTCCAGTAGATTCAGCGACAACTGGTACCACTGGCTGACGCTGAGCGGTCATCATTTGAGCCAGCATATAAACCGCGCTCCTAACCTCCTGATCCGATGGTATAGGAATTACTGGGGGTGGTGCTGACATATCTACTACCCTAGAGGCTCCTAGTTGGCAGAGAGTGTTGGGGAGACCAAGGTGATGTCTCCCTCTCACCCTCAGATTGGGTTAGCTCTGACTGTGGCACTATGCTAGTGCCCTCTCTTGCCATGGTATCCAGCTCCCAACCCATTGTGTCCTGTCGTGCGTCGAACATTTTCTTTGTAGATAAGCAGAATAACGTAATCATAGGGATTCACCCTATACAACATAGCTCTATAGCACGATTGAAGAAGAAAGAAGGGTAACTACACGATCATGCCTCGTAGCCTCCTGCCTATAGAATGTGGTGCACAACACACCCATAGATAAGATTCTACTAGACACAACTTGCATATTTTCTAGGATACGACGTTGCTCTGATATCAAGTTTGTCACGCTCCACCTTGGAAGGCATGACTGGCACCTAATGCCACACCGGGACCTGAGCTGACGTGGCTGGGCATATGCACCTCTGGTGCTTGCCAGCAACTCAAAATCAAGAAAATAAACAGTTATATCTCGGTTGTAAATACAACCTCAGGCCGACAAGGCCACGCAGCAAACCTTTAAAAGAAAAAAACTAACCCAGCAAACATAACAATAAAGGGATCCTATGTGGGCCGACAAGACCACTATGTTGTCTATCCATAACTGAAGGAAAGCAGGCAGGCATATTCATACTATAGCTGACAAGGCTGCTAACTAAATAGTTAAACTAGGTCCCACACGTCCGACATGCAAAACATAAAATACATAATCCCCACATGGACAGTAACAACCAACAATTGAAAATTGTAGTCCGCAAGCCTCTAAAAGTGGCATAGTGGTCGGGACAAGGCCCTGACTTACCCAAAAGTTGTACAACAAAAGGAGCAAACCTTTCTAACTATCAACTCCAGAGAAAAGGAGATGACTGAACTGTTAACTATGGTTGATAGCTAAGAAGGTCCTAAACCACGTCTATCCACACCTACAGGTAAGTATGTAGTACCCCATAGATAGGCGTCAGTACAATGTGTACTGAATATGTAAAGCAGTAATTAAAATGACTGAATAGAACTGAAAGTAATCAATAAGAAAGATAAGGTTATTACCTGAATAGCCTCATAACCTGAAGTATAGCTAACAAGTAAGCAATACAAACAAGAACCTTACTTGTCCCCCGTAAGCCTAGAAGGTATAATCAGCACAGAATAATCTACTTGGGCCCCCATAAATCCTGGCAAGTACAATTCAATCTATATACCCCTAATATGGTCAATATGATTCAACTGATAACTATAACCAACCTACCTGGCCTCTGGGTCTGCAACTGAGTCTGTCGGGCTTCTATAGCGGTGTTTGGACCCTGTAGGCTCCTGTGACTGCACCCTGTGACTGCACCCTGGGCACACAAGGCTCGACGGAGGGTCAGTGATGTCGATACAACATAAGAAGAAGTCTATTCGTAGATGGACTGTAATATGGCCTTATAGGTTTGAATATAGTCTTGTCAGACATCATATAGCTCCTCTGAGTTATCTACAGCCTCGTAGGCAATGATATAGCTAGCAACCCTGAGGTTGGTCGACAAAAGGCTATATTAGGTGGGGTCACTCCCAACTGAAATAGTCAATTCTAATCTCAAAACTATCTGTAGAAGCTAATCACAATATACATACTTACGACTTGCTTACAAGGATATAGGTCGCATTACTATACAACAGGAATAACTTGCCGAAGAGGTTAGTCCTAACATACCTCGAATGCCGATTTTCATTTACCCAAATAGTTCCAACCTGTAGCTGACAATCCCACCAAATTGCAGCTCTACGCTGAGAGAATAAGGCTATATTCAATACTAAGACTCGAAAAATAACGATATCTTTCAATAATATTAACTATAACTCAACTTCGTTCAATTGGATCGAGAATTCACAAATTTCCTAGAGATTACAATGTAGAAATTCTTACCTATCACTTGTAGCCTCTTAGCACTCAATTAGAAGCGATTTCTACAACTTTTACTCGGTGGGATTTTAGTACTCCAAGCGAATTTCCAAGAAATAACTCTGCAGGGACGTTCCTCGTAGGCCTGGAACTCGTTATTCAAGATGAATTTGCATTTGGACAGAGTTTAATGGCGTAAATCGATGAAAAAGAGATGAAATCAATGCTTACTCTCTCTTCTCTGTCGAGGGAAAATATTAGAAATAACTTAATCAAATCATGAAGGGACTTATATATAATTGAGGCGATGGTGGGGGGGCGGCGCGTCGGCCACAGCAACAGGCCATTGGCGCGACAAGCCGGCCGGTGTGCTGGCATGGCCTGCGCGGCGCGGCGCGGTACCCAGTGCGCCCAGCCTCTAACCCACCTCCTGCTCGCTCAACATCGTGCTCGTATACTTATCCCCCGAGCCTTTTTCTGTATGCGTCGTACTCCAAAACTCTCAACATACGTACACACGCATCGGTTAAACGATAGAAACTTATGGGGTGTAATAGATTAGTACTATATTAAAAGTGTGAAGGCCCTTAGAAATATTGATTGAACCTTTTACCCTTCATTAAAAGACATTGCAATAAACAAAATTGTCATTTACTATTCTCTTCAAATTATTATTTGATTATTTTTATAATATTTTTAAATTTAAATGACATAATTGTATATGGTTCTGATTAGATTATAAAAGTATTAATAATTGAAATTGGATCAGTCAAAGAGTATAAAAAGAAAATAAATGAAGGCACTCGAAAGAATGTGATATTAGTTGACGAAGGTTATAATTTTTTATTTGTATTATATTTTATATTTTTACATAAATATGAATTAATTTAGTATTTCTTCGATAATTAGTTTGTTTCAGTTGAAAATTCTTGATTTGGATATTAACCAACAAAAATAATTTATGTGGGGCATTTGATTATACACATAGATCAAGAGAAAAGGAAATTTTTAGTTGAAATCATCTCATAAAGGGTAAAATGAAAAGTTTAAAATCAGGTTATTACTAAATAATTAAAGTACGAAGCACCATAACAAATGTCGTTAATCTTTTTACCTTTTTAAAATAAAGTTCATACTTGAAAAGATAGTTATTTAATTATTTTTTTAATATTTAAGATTTTAAAATTAACTAAATTTTATTTATTAATTTTTTTTAATTGAAAATATATATAGAAAATTTTAATATTTAAAAATTTAAAAGCGATTAAGATTTTACCTTATAAGAAATAATTAAATGTTGAATAAAATTATACTTATAATGCAAAATAACCTTATATTTAGAATTTTTAAAAATACAATTGAAAAAAGGGTAGCCCTTGCACAAACATCCCGCGCTAAGAAGATCCAAAAAAGGATTGCATGCAAGGAGTATGATATAGATAACATATTCTAATATAAATATTAGTGTCTGTTTTCACTAATTTTGATGTTCTTTCTTAGGTTGGTGGCATAACAATTTCTTAACGATCAATTATAAATAATCATCTCTGTGACGTTTTTGTTCAGTGAAGCAAGTATTAGAACAAACTGAAGAAAAGTTATTGAATTGTGTCAAACTCTTAAACATGATTATAAATTTATAATTTTATCTAAATTTTTATATTTTACACAAACATATTTTTTAAATATTATTTATATTATTTTTAAAAATTTATTCTAATTAACACGAATGACACGCGCGAGACTTATACACTAAAACTAGTTGAGTTAAAACAGGAGTAAAACACTCTTCTATATCCAATTATCTCATTGTAAGTCTATTGTGTTAAGTCTCATTCTTTCAAAAAAAAAAAAATATCTTAACCGACGATTCTTACCACTTTAGGTTTCATTTCAACTATATAAATATACTTTTACTAAAATAGAAAAGAGATTCGCTCCTCATTTTGTTTTTTCGTGTTTGATATTTTCCTCTTTGTTGTTTATGTCATTGAGAAGAAGAATGAAGAACAAATCTCTTTTTCTTTTTTGAAATTATAAACCTCTCATGTGGTAATATCAAGGATTAAGGTGGAAACGAAAATAGTATACAGTAACTATTAAATTTCTATATAACGATATTATTTGTTTTGATATTTTCTGTTTGCTATAGAAAAATATTATTATAAAAAATATAAAATATAACATAATATGAAAAATTAAATATGTATAAATTTTTATTTTTATAATAAAATATTATTATAGGAGCTGATTATTAAAAAGAGATCTGAAAATATTTTCAGATTGTTTAGTGTAATTGAGAAGATGGTGACAGAATGTTTATGGGTAAATTAATATAACTAGTATATTTAATTAGTTTTGAGTTGCACAATCTATAATATATAGTTAGTTGTAGTTTGTATAATAAACTCCGTTAGAATTGCACCGAGTAAAATCTCCAAGTAAGAGCCCACATGGTTAACTGATTAAAAATTATTAGTTAACCTCGAGCGGTAAAAACAGTTTTAAGTGTTAAAGTTAATTTTTAAAAACAAATAGGTAGGCATTTTGGATAGAATTACTAAAGTTTATAATACACTTAATGTATTCGATAGAGAGGCATGCTAATAAATGAATAAATCATTTCTGTTTGTCAAAATTACTTAAATGCCTTCAAAGCTATTTAAGAAAAAAATATAAAGTTAAAAGTATATTTACAGGGAAGTGGACAAATGGTGAATATTGGAATGGAGAAGGTACGTATTTGGTACTTATCCCTTTCGTTTACTTTTGATTTGATAATTAATTTTTTTTTAAAAAAGATTACATTTTGTGGTGTCAACTTAAAGAGACATAAAATGTATTAAAATATTTTTTAATTTTATTATTTTAAATATGTCATATAAAAAGTTAGAAATTAAAATTGCAAATAAGAGAATGAGACATTCTTTTTCAAATATACTAAAAAAAATTAAAACAAAGAGAGTATTTTGTTTTAGGGAAGGAATGTTAGATTATAAAAAATATTAAAATATTAATTCCTTATTGAACCAAACATATTTATTGAAGCTGAAAAATCATTAATTTATTGCTCCATTCGTTGTATTTTACTTGATTCATGTTGACTTGACACAATATTTAATTAAGAAAACTTTTATTAGATCTGTATTCTACTAAATTAATTTTATTAATGATATTTTGAAATTTCAAATTTGACTATTACTATTTTATATAATTATTTAATATTAAAATTAATATGGAAAAAAAAAGTTATACAACTCTCGCTTGATTAGTTAAAATGATCAAATAAAAAAGATATTCTTATTATAAATCAAGTAAAATAAAGTGGAGGGATCGGAGTACTTCTAGTTCTAACTACTAATTCAAATTGATAAACACTCCCTAACGAACGCAAGAAAGAAAAAGACAACCTTTAAAGCAGACTTATTAACGCCGCCTGCCCATTTGCTTCTAAATCTATTCCAAAAGTATAATCAAGAGATGTGGAATATAGACTTGGCTTTCTTTTATCTTTTTTAATAATATAATGTAATATATTTTTCCACGTGGGGATCGATGTTTCTGGCAATAAATACTAGACTCGTCCCATTGGGACTTCACACAACCAAACTCATCTTTATTAGTATTTGTTTCTTTGAAAAGCTGATCAGAGATCGAAAATTACCATATTTATTTACTACAGTATTTCCTGTGAGAACGTATCATCATGTTACTGGATAAAATTGTGGATGCAATCACTGGGAAAAATGACGAGGGAAAAAAGGTGAAAGGAACTATTGTGTTGATGAAGAAGAATGCCTTGGACTTTAATGATGTCAATGCCTCTTTTCTTGATGGAGTTCTTGAGTTCCTTGGCAAGAGGGTCTCTTTGCAGTTGATCAGCTCCCTTCATGGTGATCCTGGTAACTTCTCTAGCTAGTATATGGAATATTAATTCCTAAAAGTACTAAAATAGAATTATGTCAAACATCTTTCAAAATATTCAAGCGCAAACGTAGCTCTAACGACTTAACCGATCTAGTCTAAATAAACAAATATTCCTGACAACATCTAGTACGAATAATTACTCATCATGCTCTTCAGAAATTAATTTACTTCATTAATCAAGGCCATTGAATATGATATTATACTTTACATATAGTATCTTTAAAACAGAGCTTTGTTTTGTATTATAACGAAAAAGTTGCGTGTCTATAGAGTTATAATTAGTTTTAGCTGACAAATGTGAAAATTATAGTAAATAACTAGACTACATGAAGAACGGTTTCTCTATTAATACTTAAAAAACAGTAAACAAGGAGAGGAAATTGTAATTGGCAAGCAAAAATATAATTTTAACCTCTTATTAATCAATGACTAGACTAGGTAGAAATTATTTAGTTCACCAAATTTCAGACTGTATTTGAATTCTCGAATTTTCTTGTTTTAACTTCATCACCATAACTTTGAGGAGCTTGTGGTATTAAGTTGTTTACTAAGACCATTTCCGTAATTTGGTTTTTGGTGGAGGTGAGGAAGGTGCTAACCTCAACCTAGATTTTATCTGAGCTGACTAGTCAGTAGAATGATATCTCAAATTTTACCTAGTCAATTATGCATCATTTGAAGCTCGCTTGGTCAATTTACTTGCAAGAACATGCCTGTATACGAATTGTTTTACTTAATCATGGTGTATTTATTTATTAATTTCTGTGAGATCAAGCTGTCGATAAGGTGCTAAATTTATCCACGACCATATGAAAGACACTTAATACATCACTTGTAAGATTCTATTTTCTCTCTGCTCCCCCCAATACAAGAAGAGAGATTTATGGAAAATGTACTTGTAGTTGATGTTTTCAAAAAGGAGTACCGTTAAATGTACCTATACGACAAAAGAAACTAAACCAAGGGCACCTAGCAAAGAACAAACATCTTTTCTCAACTACTAATTGACTGGAGTCCCTGCACTAAAAGACTATGATAATTAATTGAAATTTTTGAAAGTTAGTTGTGCGATCGTTTCTTTAGAACTATAGATACTCCACAAATTAATTATCATATTCAAACTATAGTAACTTTTTTTTTTTAATAAATCTAATCCATCTTTGCAGCAAATGGTTTACAAGGGAAACGTACCAATCCAGCTTACTTGGAGAACTGGCTCACTACTCGAACCCCATTAGTAGCAGGTGAATCAGCCTTTGATGTCACATTTGATTGGGATGACGATATTGGGGTTCCAGGGGCATTTATTATCAAGAATTTGCACTTCAATGAGTTTTTCCTCAAGTCACTCACCCTTGAAGATGTTCCCAATCATGGCAAGGTTCATTTTGTCTGCAATTCTTGGATTTATCCTGCTAAAAGATACAAATCAGACCGCATTTTTTTTGCTAATCAGGTATCGTTACATCATTTATTTAAGTATATAAAAAGAGAAATTCTTTGGAAACGAGAATTTTAATTAATAGTATTCTAATTATTAATACAGGCATATCTTCCCGGTGAAACACCAGAACCATTGCGCAAATACAGAGAAAACGAATTAGTGACCTTAAGAGGAGATGGAACAGGAAAGCTTGAGGAATGGGACAGAGTTTATGACTATGCTTTCTACAATGACTTGGGTGATCCAGAAAAAGGCAAACAGTATGCCAGGCCTATCTTGGGAGGATCTGCTGAGTACCCATACCCTCGGAGAGGAAGAACAGGCAGAAAGCCAACAAAAGCAGGTTACGAATTTGCAAAATATTTCTTTTCCTACAATGCAACATTTATTGTTGTTAGGACCATTTAGCATGTTGATTTTAAAAAAAGCAACCTCAAGTGACATCATTTTTTTTAAATTTTAAACAGATCCTAAAAGTGAAAGTAGGATCCCACTGCTTATGAGCTTAGACATCTATGTACCAAGAGATGAGCGTTTTGGACACATTAAGTTGTCGGACTTCCTGACGTATGCTTTGAAATCCATTGTCCAGTTCCTTATCCCCGAGTTTCAGGCTCTTTTTGATAGCACTCCTGATGAGTTTGATAGCTTTGAGGACGTGCTGAAACTTTATGAAGGAGGAATTAAATTGCCGCAAGGCCCTTTTCTCAAAGCCCTCATTGATAGCATTCCTCTAGAGATTCTAAAAGAAATCATCCGAACCGATGGTGAAGGAAAATTCAAATTCCCAACCCCTCAAGTTATTCAAGGTATTGATATTAATTCCTGAGACGTACCCCTTACCATTTCAAGTTATTCTTTATGTGTGTTGTTATGTATGATTTATGGATTATTTTTACAGAGGATAAAAGTTCATGGAGGACTGATGAAGAATTTGCAAGAGAAATGTTGGCCGGAGTAAATCCTGTCATAATCAGCAGACTCCAAGTAAGTTGGCTTCATTGGTCATATATCATAGACATGATTTGAAAAGAGAAGTAAATCCTGTAATATATATTAAGTATTCTTCAACTTTATCTTTTCTTTTTGTGTTTATAAATTATTGGCTTGTCATTTTTTATTATTTGTAGGAATTTCCTCCAAAAAGCAAGTTGGATCCTGAAGTATATGGCAACCAAAACAGTACAATAACCAACGAGCACATAGAGAATAACATGGATGGGCTAACAGTTGATGATGTAATTCATTTATTTGTATTTTTCAGACTAGTATGTTCAAATACTTCGAGTCAGAGTAGACTCCTTTCGTATTCCATGAGTAATAAAGAGTTTGCAATTTTATTTATAGGCAATCAAGACTAACAGGCTTTACATACTGAACCACCATGACATCCTTATGCCATATGTGAGGAGAATAAACACGACAAACACAAAACTCTACGCCTCAAGAACTCTGCTATTCTTGCAAGACGATGGAACAATGAAGCCACTAGCAATTGAACTAAGCTTGCCACATCCAGATGGAGATGAACTTGGTGCTGTGAGCAAGGTCTATACCCCGGCTGATCAGGATGTTGAGGGTTCAATCTGGCAATTAGCCAAAGCTTATGTTGCAGTGAATGACTCAGGTGTTCATCAGCTAATCAGTCACTGGTAAATTTCTATCACAAACTTATCCGAGAGTTTATGAGTCACAATAACAACTTCAACACCTTGTTAGATCATATAAAAATAATATGTTGTCATCTTCTCAGGTTGAATACGCATGCAACAATTGAGCCGTTTGTGATTGCAACAAACAGACAACTAAGCGTGCTTCACCCGATTCATAAGCTTTTACATCCTCATTTTCGTGACACGATGAACATAAATGCTTTGGCAAGACAAATCTTAATCAACGCTGGTGGAGTTCTTGAGATGACAGTTTTTCCTTCCAAATATGCCATGGAAATGTCAGCTGTAGTTTACAAAAACTGGGTTTTCCCTGAACAAGCACTTCCGGTTGATCTTGTTAAGAGGTATAAATTACAATTTCAGAACTAACTTTACAAGAAAAATATGATTGTTCATGAACTTTTATGGTATTATGATCTTTCTAATATGACTACAATATCACTTGATTTTAGAGGAGTGGCAGTAGAGGACTCAAGTTCCCCACATGGCGTTCGGTTACTAATTCAAGACTACCCATATGCTGTTGATGGTTTAGAAATATGGTCAGCAATCGAAAGTTGGGTAACAGAATATTGCAACTTCTATTATAAATCAGATGAATCAATTCTGAAAGATAATGAACTCCAAGCCTGGTGGAAAGAACTTCGGGAAGAAGGACACGGTGACAAGAAAGATGAACCATGGTGGCCTAAAATGCATACACGCCAAGAGCTAATAGATTCTTGCACCATTATCATTTGGATAGCATCAGCACTTCATGCAGCAGTCAATTTTGGGCAATACCCTTATGCAGGATACCTCCCAAATCGCCCAACATTAAGTCGAAGATTTATGCCAGAGCCAGGAACTCCTGAGTATGAAGAACTCAAGACAAATCCTGACAAGGCATACTTGAAAACGATCACTCCTCAACTGCAGACATTACTAGGAATTTCTCTTATAGAGATATTGTCAAGACATACATCAGATGAGATTTACCTTGGACAGAGGGACTCATCTGAATGGACAAAGGATCAAGAACCTCTAGCTGCTTTTGAGAGGTTTGGGAAGAAGTTGAGCGAAATCGAAGATAAAATTATACAGATGAATGGTGATGAAAAATGGAAAAATAGGTCCGGGCCTGTTAAGGTACCATATACATTGCTCTTCCCTACAAGTGAAGAAGGACTCACAGGCAAGGGAATACCCAATAGTGTGTCAATATAGTACTTTCATTTCAATCTACTTTGTCAAGTTTCATCTTTTTTTCACTTTCATTTCAATCTACATTGTCAAGTTTCTTTTTTTTTCTTTTGTCCAATTACAGTGTGAAGTTAGCGTGATGTAATTTTTCTTGACATATTTTTAAAATATTTTAATAAACTAATATTTCTCTTGCAAGCAAGTTGAAAGTTGAAAGGGCATGGTTTATCTACAGAGTGAGGCTTGAATATTCAAGAGCTTAGAAGTTAAATAATAGGCCTCAACATCAAACCAAACAGTCCATTATTTATTATTTTAGAGAAGATTTTGCACTCATCTCCTCTATAATGAAAATTTTAAAGCTCACGTGAATGACAAATTAAAAATAAGCTATTTATTTGTTTTCATTATAATCTCCTCTATAATGAATTCACACGAAAGGATATACCCTTTGGTTTCAGCAATATATTCCTATATGTAGATGGGTTATATGTAATGGTAGAAGACTTAAATAAGACAATAATTGTATTCTTTCCTCCATATCTCTTTACCTCCATTTTTATTATTCTGTATCGCTCATATTTTATAACGTGTTATTAGCATGAACAATATCTAACAAAAATTCAACCTAAAAATTTAAAAGGTTGAGGATCTAGGTATCCTATGACTCAACTTCACCTTATAGTATAAATCCTGCCACCAAGTGACCCCATAAGGCAACTAATAAGGTCATCTTTATGCTAATCTTTCTCATTCATTATTTGCTTATTCGTCTACTAATATTTCCTTGCCTCAATATGTTGAACTGATCATGGATGTAAGAGGGAAAATATAAATTAAAATTTCCTACACTTACAACATTTCTTTTTAGACTTACCTTTTGTACTAGTAGCATCTCAGAATTGTAAACTAGTGTCACGATCCAAATCTGGATCTAGGCCACAATAGGAAACCGAATCAGACACTATCCATTAGGTCAACCCTTTAGGCTAAAGCATGCTCAAAATGTAGAACAAGAGAAGAGAAGATACTGCTGATATTGTCACATTTAGTAATACATGAAGGAAGAGTAATACAAAGGCAAGTGTGAAATATTCTATACAATCCAACAAGAGACCAAGTCATGAAAAATATGACTGATAAAAGACGTAACTCGATAAAAGAAACATAGATTAAAAATAATGGATAAGAGCTGAAGCCACCTCCACCAACTAGTGGTGACTCCTATGAGTTGGATAGTATTGGAAACTGGCTCGAATCATTAGTCAACTGTTGAATTCCTACCTACTAAACTGGCACACAAGTAGTGGCTAAAAGTCTGAAAGACCCAACAAGATCATCCACTCACTCTCTTAGCCTACCCTTGAGAAAAGTCTATAGAAATCGGAAGTAGATCGAGCATACAAACACATCATTAATAAAATACAAGTCTAAATATGAAATACCACTACAAAAACTAAACTGCAATCATGAATATAGATAATGAAAGTAGATATGATGTACAAACTCATAATCTTCTAGGATCCCATGAGATATCGCTCTAGCACAAACGCATCAATGGGTCTAAGTCTACACTCACACAATGCTCAACCTAACTATAGTTCCATGAGAACGCTCACTCAAACGCAACACAACTATGGTGCCATGAGTACGATCACTTATGTCTCAATCGGACTAACTACACTTATGGACATACATTATGCCCGGGCTATGTGTGTTTCTAACTTAGTAATAAAGTGTGGTAAACAACTAAACAAATATTACTAGGAAGTATAAATAACTTCTGAAAACTAACTAAATGATATAGTATGCTGAACAACTAAGAAATATCATATCATATCGAGTATCTACTAGAAGTATCAAATCGTATGGAAACACATAATAGGGCGCTCATCAGAGGCAAATTTATGTGTAAAAATTGAGTCATGTGAACCAAGTTATCCGACTAAACTCAGTATATTATATGTATAATTTTAAAAATATAACTATAGTTATATGAAGGCACCCATTGTAAAAAAAAAGAGTGGGTGGTGCACCTGTTTAAGTTTCTAGTTCTAAACCTCAAGGTTGAGGGTTCAAACCCCACGTGCTCTTTTTTTGTGTTTGTGCACCCATCTATTTGAAATCCCACATACTCCTTTTGCGATTTGGTGCACTGATCTATTTGAAATCCTATATTTGCCTCTGGCACTCATGATTAACTGTAGATAATTTGAAACTATCTAACCTAGCTCATGATTGCCCCCACACATGAACTAAATAGTTTAAATGCAAACAAAGAACATATATAATATATTTTTAAGGAAAAGCAAGCAAACTAAGAGTTAAAGTTTCATTTGCCTAAAAATGACAAACTTTTCTTTACTTAAATGTCCAAAGTTCCTCAAACAACCTTCGTGTACTTAATGTTTTCAAAACTCATGACAACAGGTCCAAATTTGGCTAGGGAAACTACTCCCAGAATGTTAAGACACCTCAAAGTCAAAGTCAACCCTTAGTCAACTCAAACCCACCCCTCAGGTCAATGATCTAAAATTCAAAATGATTCCATAAACATGTTACCATATGCTATGGAGTCCAATTTAATAATAATAATTCCATTTTTGATATCAATTTCTAAGTCAAGTAGTAAAATTTTCAATTCTAGGTTTAGGTCTAGAATTCCTTCATGGTTAGAATCCTGTCTCAATACATGTATGGATTATTCATACCTAAATCTAGTTGAAACTCCAATTATTTGGATTGACAACTGAAATCTTTCTTCCCAAAACTTACCAAAAATATCTACAAACCTGAAACTGTATTTGTTAAGTTGCTTTGATTTGAATCTTAATTCATGATCTTATGAAATTTTGATGATTTATAAAGATTTTACAAGTGAAAAGCTATCTACATGGAAGATGGACAAACAAGTACAAAAATAAGATTCTTAGAAGATCTTCAAAAGAAACTGGTAAAACTAGCAACACTGCAGAAGACATGTTGAGAGAACACGTTCCTTCAGACAGATTTGGAGACTATTTGGTCTATGCAAGAGAATGAAATAAAATAAGTCAAAATAGAAAGAAAATAATCTAATTGCAAAATAAAAATGTGGGGATGTATTCTTTTTCATCTTTCGTTTCCTTTCCATTTGTTTCGAGAAATCTATCGATCACTTCCGATTCTTTCTTTTTCTCTTGATTCTTTTCCTATCGAGATGTATAGATCCTGTTCATGAATTAACGAAAGCTCTTCTACGCGCATAAATGAAAACCTTGAGAATTTGGATTAAGGATTGATCCAATTCTATAAGGAATTTGAGTTCAAGAAATAAAAACGTTATCATAATTGAACATATGGAATTAGCTTAGAATTAGGAGAAGTCGGCAACTCCAAATCAGGTCAAATAAGGATTGAATTTTCAGAAAGTCTTAAATCACTTCTCAGTTGGATTTGGAGAATGATAAATGGATATTCTAGTCCTATATAAATCATTATTTTTATGATTTATAGATGGACCACCCATAAAGAGAGACTATAAAGTTTGAACAAAGTCTACACGAGGTAGTCTTGAAGAAGAAGAGTAAACTACTACAACAAGAACATGTTCCTATTAAGTATTATCATTAAAGTTCTAAATCTTAATAATTAGATTTTTATGGTTTCATATATATATGGTTTTTTACATTTCTAGAAACTTGTATTAATTAGGTGTTGGTTTTAGATTGAGTTGTACAGTATTTCATAGACTGGTTTGAGTCTATAAGAGTTAGAGAAAGTACTAAAAATTAGGGAGAATTAGTGAGGTTTGGGTTAGGGATGTTGAGTAAGTTCGTTATATGTACAAAGGAGTCGTAACCAGTCACTCATATGATAGTGGAGAGTTCCAAAAAACCCTATTGGAGATAGGTTATAGTTTTTGCCTCTCTTGAGTGAGAGTTTTCCACATAAAAATAATTGTATTAATTTACTTTTATGCAATTTACCTTCTTTCATAATGTCACGACCTAAAAATTTAAAGTTCATGATGACACCTACCCTAATATCTCGGTAGGTAAGCCAATTGTTCACTTAAAAATACAACAGATTATATCTAAAGTGGAAGAAATAAAAGTCATAGATAAAGTATCAAATCTAACTCTCATAACTAGAATGAAGTGAGAAAATAATAAATATATCCGGAACCTAGTGTCAACATTTCACGAGCATCTAAAACTAAATACATTATTCCCAGATTACAAGATTGTCTGAAATAAAGAAAGACAAATAAGTAAAATAGAGGAAACTAGACTTTGTTCCGAATGCAGGTAGCTCAATAAAGCTTTTGAGTAGGCAATGCCTCGAACAAAAAAAATCAGCAGGGCCTTCTAGCACTATGATCTACATTAAAAAGATATAATAAGAGTAGTATGAGTATGAAAATATGTATACTCAGTTGGCATCATAGGCCGACCATGAAAGAGTAAGACAACTATATCATAAAAAGTATGAAATGAATCACACTATGTCAAATACCTAGTATCCAATATCACAGGGATACAGGGAATAAACAACCAAAATAATCCAATGATTAAATAAAGTAATATCAAGCAAGAAAGAAAGATAAGATAAGTGCAAGGCAACACAAAATGATTGAATGTAATGGGCAATGATCTTATTGGTATACACTTTCTTTATTGTGCATGTTATGAGCTAGGACCCATACGGGACTACAAGATCATATACCACTAGAAAATGAACTCAGATTTATAGCCAAAAATTACCTCATCATCTAACAATATCAATACCCAAAATTAGCCTCATGTTTCTATCACTTTGTTTTATCTATTGCACCGTATCTGTGATTCATGAAAATGAATATGAATGCATGATCATAATAACAGAGGACGTTCAAGTGCAATAAAAATATGCATATCTCTTTCAACACAGTATCTTTAGGCCAATATCTTTCTCAAATAAGTAGATTTCTTTCAACATAGTGTCCTCAAAACAATATCTTCCACTAATAAGCAATTTTCTTTTAACACAGTACCCGTAGGCCAATATCTTTCTCAAAAAAGCAGATTGCTTTTAATATGCATAACACGTAAACATAATTTAATAACAAATAAGCAATTTAAGTCATATAAAGTATATGGAATAAACAACCAAAATAATCCAATGATTAAATAAAGTAATATCAAGCAAGAAAGAAAGATAAGATAAGTGCAAGGCAACACAAAATGATTGAATGTAATGGGCAATGATCTTATTGGTATACACTTTCTTTATTGTGCATGTTATGAGCTAGGACCCATACGGGACTACAAGATCATATACCACTAGAAAATGAACTCAGATTTATAGCCAAAAATTACCTCATCATCTAACAATATCAATACCCAAAATTAGCCTCAGGTTTCTATCACTTTGTTTTATCTATTGCACCGTATCTGTGATTCATGAAAATGAATATGAATGCATGATCATAATAACAGAGGACGTTCAAGTGCAATAAAAATATGCATATCTCTTTCAACACAGTATCTTTAGGCCAATATCTTTCTCAAATAAGTAGATTTCTTTGAACATAGTGTCCTCAAAACAATATCTTCCACAAATAAGCAATTTTCTTTTAACACAGTACCCGTAGGCCAATATCTTTCTCAAAAAAGCAGATTGCTTTTAATATGCATAACACGTAAACATAATGTAATAACAAATAAGCAATTTAAGTCATATAAAGTATATCAGGTAGATCTTGACCTAGACTACTCAAAGATAGGTATTCTTTTCAATTTGTTAAATTCACCAATACGCCCAACCATAACAAAAATTATATAATAAACCATCACTCAAACAAGTCTAAGAGAGTAATTATAATGTACCTCAAAATATGAGCAAATGAGCCATGAGCTCACACTTTTTGAATGGTTCATATTGCTCCTAATCTATCAAATTCATACTCTACATGAGTATAACACCCCAAAAGTCGCTAAGATCAGACCCAAGGACTGAAATAGAGAAAGCAGAAAAAACTGCACCAGGCCACAAAATGAGTCGTGGTGTGACTCGTCAAGTGACCCAATGGGTTGTGGTATGACGTTAAGTGTGCAAGTTGGTGGAAAAAATGAAGTTTTAGAGAGTCTTGATGACTGGTTAAGTGACATAAGGAATCATTGAGTGAGGTGTAAAGAGAAGATCAGAAAAATTGAGAAGAAGTTGCCAGTGACAATGGGTCAGGGGATGACCCATCAAGTCTCCCAATGGGTCGTCTAGTCCCTCGTTGGGTCTAGCAGTGGGTAATTTCTTGTCGGGTCATTAATGGTGTTTTCATAATTCCTAAATTTCTAACTCCTAAACTAAGTCATTTTAAGCCTTCTAAAGGGTTTTTTGAAGGGTTTTAATCATCCTAAACCCTCATTCTACTCCTAACACCCCCAAGTGAAGATCAAATCCCCTTAAGAGAAGCTAGGGGTCTTTATCAAATACTTCCCTAAGTTCTCTTTAGGTCTCCAATCAAGTTGAGGATTCTTCAATCCTAGGTATATAGGGTTATTAGAGAAAGGATGACAATAGCTTAGAGTCATCAGAAATCTTATGCGGATGTTAGGAGGAGAGAGCTTGAGTTTGAGGTGGACAATTGAGGGTTTCTGAAGGTGTCTCCCATGAAGGGAGTCATGAGGTTCGGTAAGAAATGGAAGCTTAGTCCCCGATATAATGGTACTTATAGGATTCTGAGGCTAGTTAGTAAGGTGGCATATGAGTTGGAGCTACCAGAAGAGTTAGCTTCAGTGCACCTAGTTTTCCATGTATCTCAGTTGAAGAAGTGCATTGGTGAACCAGACTTAGTTATTCTGGTAGAGAGCATTGGTGTGAAAGATAGCCTTACTTACCAGAAAGTTTCGGTTGAGATCCTTGATCATCAGGTTTGGAAGTTGAGGAACAAGGAAGTAGCTTCAGTGAAGGTTTTATGGAGAAATCTTGTTGAGGGAGCTACGTGGGAAGCCGAAGCAGATATGATGGCTAGATACCCACATTTTTTTTCTTCCAGCATGAGGTATTAGTTTCCTCCTTAGTACTATATTCAGTTTCATATCAAGATCATGTCTCTTAGTTTCTTTCATGTTATAGCACGCATATATGTTTCACGAATTCAGATCAATCATGTATCTCAGTCCAGAGTCAGCCACTCCATCAGTCTTTCTGTTTATAGCTTTCAGTTTTGGGATTGCAGTTCTTTCTCCAGCCTTTTAGTATGCTTAATCTACGTTCGAGGATGAATATTCCCAAGAGGGATATAATGTAACACTCCAAAAGTTCCTAAGATCAAATCTGAGGACTGAAATGAAAAAAGAAGAAAAACTTGCGCTAAACCACATAATAAGTCATGGTGTGACTCATCAAGTGACCCGATGGGTCATGGTGTGACCTAATGGATTGTGGTGTGACCCATTAAGTGTGCAAGTTAGTAGAAAAAATGGAGTTTCAGAGTCTTGATGACTGGTTAAATGACCCATTAAGTGACACAACAAATTATCGAGTGAGGCGTCAAGAGAAGATCAGAAAAATTGAGAAGAAGTTGCCAGTGACAACGGGTCAGGGAACGACCCATCAAGTCTCCCAATGGGTTATCCAGTTTCTCATTGGGTCTGGCAGTGGGTAATTTTCTGTTAGGTTATTAATGGTATTTTTGTAATTTCTAAGTTTTTAACTCCTAAACTAAGTCGTTTTAAGCCTTCTAAAGGGTATTTTTAAGGATTTTAATTATCCTAAACCCTAATTCTACTCCTAACACCCCTAAGTGAAGATCAAATCTCCTCAAGAGAAGCTAGGGTTCTTCATCAAATCCTCCCCTCAATTCCCTTTGGGTCTCTAATCAAGTTGAGGATCCTTTAAGCTCATGTATATAGGGTTATGAATGGGAGAAATTCTTCGACTCTCATGCCTAATTTCATCCCAATTCTATGATTTCAAGTATCTAAGCATGTCAACTTGAGATTCTAGGGTTTTACCCAAATTTCAAGAAAACTTTCATGCTATCTCTATGGGTTTAATCCTCTCATGTTTCAATTGATGTTCTATGGCTATTAGGGTAGATTTAAACCTCAATTTACTTCCTAATACAAAATTTCAAGTTTACGAAGATTATGCCCTATTAAGAACGATTTATGAATTTCAAGCTTATGAATCCACGATTTCAAGTATGATGAATTATCAAGTGTGCATGGGTATTTATAAATTCTTAACCTATGATTCTATGATTTCGAAATTATGAAGCCTTATTCAAGTATGTATGATTTTCATGAAAAGTCAAGTTTATGTATCATGGACAATTGGGGCACCAATTCCATGTCAAGTATGATTATGATTTCACGATTTTAAACTAGCTCATGCAAGTTCAAGTATGTTTTCATAATAATGATTATGAGTCATGTGTGTGCTTTTGGGAGTAGTGTCTAGAACCGAGTAGGCTAGGGATTCGGACAAACCCTGAGTTTCAGAACTACGTACCATCATAGGTATATATTCATGTTCAAACCCTACGGAGGCTCACAAGTGATATCACGCCTTAATCGTTCCTAGCCTTTCAAGCTTGGGATAGTTTTGCCCACTTGAGCGAGATAGCTGGGGCATCATGTAAGCTCTATCATGATGGTATCGATTAATACGAAGTCTCCCATTGTTCCTCATATTTTCAGTTACTCATGTTCATGGATTATGATATTATGTCTTATATCATATTTGACCCATTGATCAGTTTTATGAGTTTTCACTTATGTTTTCAAGTATATTACTCTATATGATTTCTATTTCTAAACCTTGGGTCATTATGTTCAACTTATGATGAATATCTTATGATTATGTATATTTCAAATACATAGCTTTTAGCATGTTGCCCTCACTCTCATGATCTATCTTGATTTATACTCATGATTTCATACTATCGTTCACTAACATGTTTTACTTTCTCTACATACCCAATACATTCAAAGTATTGACTGTATACTCTATGCTATTGTTTGGTCTGTTTATAGGGTATATAAAACAACACGCAAGTGCACGTGGTCGAACAAGTAGTAAGTGGCTTTAGTAAGCCAAGTATCAATCCCACAGAGACTTGGGTTAAGTGCAATTTGCTCAAGTATACTATATTTTTACTTCTAAATATGCTGACAACAACGTAACCAAAAAGTTGATAGTTTGTTTGATAAATTTTACACTAAAACTAAGAACAATTATCTACTTTGAATCTGAACTATGGATAAGAGCATGCTAAGGTTGAACGAACATGTAATGAAACTGATTATCATCATAAATTGGTTAATCTTTTCTTCCTGTTGCTAGCCAAGAACATTTGCCAAGAGATTAAAACTCTCGTATTTAATCTCACTTAAGAATCATGAACCATCCGTCTACATTTCTGTGATCAAATGCAATTCATGTTCTAGCCATACAATTTCGGTTCCTAAATTGACTAATACGACTTTCAGGTATATTTCTATCCTGAAGGCACATCAAAACTCAATTTTCCCAAACCAAGTAAATAACAATATCCTATTAATTCACAACTTTCCAATTTCGTGCTCTCTCGAGTGAAATCGGACTTTTTAGATGTACATTAATGTAGGTCACACACCAATGCAGTAAAAACAAGAATTAATAGAACAACATGGAAGAAAAAAGATGAAAAATCATATAATCAATAATCAAAATTCATCACAAGTTTTCATAACCTCAGCAAGGAAGGGAATTAGCCACTCATTTGTGGATTAATCATCATAAAATGAGTGTTAATCATACAAGCAATTGAATTAGAGAAGAAAGAAAGAGAAAAAATCTTGAACTTTTCGTCCCTCAACTGCCTGTAACCCACGTCCTTGCTCCACCAAGTCTGAATTATGAAAAATGAACTTAAGTGTTCTATTTATACTAGTGGGAATTTTTCCCGGAATAATGAGCAACGTGTCACGGAGTGCATCGCGGAGCACTGCCTCTGTGACACGCCATGAACGCGGACCCTCACTGGAACTGGGGGTCCGGGAATTCAAGCTCAACGTGGCATGGCGTGCATCGCGGAGCACTGGCTCCGTGCCACGGAGAAAACGCGGACCTTCACTGGAAATTTGGTGAATTTTCACCCTCCAGGCAGAATGCCTCCGCGATGGCAGCGTGACACGGCTCCATCGCGGAGCCCCTTTGATTCATGTTGTCCAATGCCTTTTCCTTGCTCGCATCCAAGTCCAACTCCGTTATCATCCAACATGCATTTTAGCTTCCCGAAATCACATTTTACCTGCAAAACAATGCTAATCATGTTGGTTAGTATAAATTCACATTTTATTACCAATTACATGAAAATGTATACACATTGCTAGATAAACAAGGCGAAAATGATACTTTTGAGTATCACTTGGGCATATAAATCTGCCCAAGATCACTTACCCCACACTTAAATCCTTGTTCGTCCTCGAACAACAAACATACAATTCATGCAATTTACATCCCAACCTCGCTACTATGATATAACAATTTAAGCTACGGTCATACCGATTACTCAATACAGCAAATCATCAAGAAAACATGCGTGGTCTTATCAATGCAATGACCTTCAATACATTAAGCCTTCCTAGACTTTAAGAATCGACTCTCAATATCGGCAAACTCATGAAAATCAGCTAATCAAGATATCCGACACGAAAATCAATCTTTCATCCAGCATGTGCCCACACAACTCAAGAGAATCTTCTCCTTTTTGCTCATGTGACACACAAACATTCAAGTAGGGGCATGTAAAAACAATTTCACTCTCTCTCCCAAAAGAATTCACATGCATCATGTCGTGACCCATAAGCTTGCCCTTAGTGTATTACTCCACTAATATAAAGAAATGCAATGTAAGATCATGTAGGACTTTAATGGGTTGTAATGGAAGCTATGGAACTAGTAAATATTGGATTAGCCAATAATAGCCACTAGCATCCTTAAGCGCCTTTTCAACACATCCCATCACTCATGGACACTGTTTCTCTTTTTTTTTTAATCATCCCATTCTTGATGATTTTCCTTAGTATGGCCCATTTCATTAAGCACACTTGACACAATAACAAAGATTATTCATGCACCTTCATTATCGTTTATTTATAACCAGTGCACCTTCAACCTTTTCTTTTCTTCCCTCACTCTGCTTTTCTTTTTCTTTTCACCATTCTCACTCTAACACTTTGGGAAAATTATTTTCTCTTCTTAAGCGCTTAAGAGTTTTGTATAGACTTTACGGCTAATGAAAAGAAGGAATTAAGCTCGGTTTACACTTTTTGGACAAAAGAAAGAAATAATAGGCTAAAGGCTCAAAGGGCCGACTAGGGTATACAATCACAGAAAAGGGGGAGTATGACAAGAAAAAAATAGAAACTCTCGGTTAAAACAAAGAAATGCCTACATCCTTTCCTACAACACACCTCCTTCATTTCGTTTTGTACACACACCAGGCAAGTTCTAGACACTTCACAATAGCATGGAATATCAACACCTCACTTCACACTTTATGCACATGCTTGATTCAAGATGTATTCACAGACTCTTCAATCAGCTAATTACAGGAATTCAAACATTAAGCCTCAATCACACTGAATCGAACTCTACAGCCGAGGTATCTCAACATATTTACAAGATTGCATGCTTTCATACGAATCACCTTCGCATTTTGAATATCATATACAACACGCAACCAAAATTTCGCAACCATATAGTAACTACAGGTTCCGGGATGCAATCCACCAAGGAAAAAAACTAAAATAATTGAAAAAAATATCTACTCCTAACGACTACATTTCCCTTAAGACGGTCGTCATCCATCCATCATAGGGAACATTCACTACTTAAGACGTCGGTTCAATGGGACCATTCTCGGTAAAAGAACCGAAAACAAACGCCGAGAAACCCAAAATTTAAAAGTTGAAAAATTTGCAAAATATCGATCATTTCGATAGGAAAAGAAAAAAATTTATGTACACAATACTTTAAAGAAATTTTAAAAATATCGATCATTTCGATAAACAAAAAAATTTTTTTACAGAATCAGCTGGCAACATTCAACAACACACATCAATTCCACAAATATTTACAAATACAGAACAATTTGAAAATTCACAAACACAGGGAAACACAACATACAAAATAACAGAGGAGAACATACAAACAAAACAGCCCAGCCCAGCACCTAACTACTCCCACCCACACTTAATCCGAACACTGTCCCCAGTGTTCACAAAAATTAAATAGTACAAAATCGGGTGGTGGAACTCCCTGATCAATCGAAGTATTCCACTTCTTCGTCGGGTGCTGCTGCTTCATCTCCCATGTCCGAGTCGCCTCCATCGTCATCATCGGACTCCACATCGAAGTCCTCCCGACGCGTCTCCTTGTCCGTGGGGACGTCATCATCCGTGGGCTCTACAAAGGCTGGCCCTACTCGGCATAGAGCCATGGCGTTTTCGCCAAACGGGTAATCTAGCTCGAGCTGCCATAGCTCCTCCTCTGTCGCTGGCCTCCCACCTATCCTGAGCTGGAGCATCTACATCCCATACATCCGCGCCATGTACTGGTCATCACGAGAGTGTCGCTCGCCAAGTGTCAGCACTGGCCCGTGGGTGGTGTCGGGACCCTTAGTTTTGGTAACATCTAAGGCCCGCCGCTCCAACTGCGGGATATAATCGAGGGCCTCCTCCTCAACATCAAGGCCCCTAAGAAAGGTGGTGAGTAGTCCACCGAAACCATACCTGTGCCCCTGGTGCAACCAGGCTCTCTTCATGGCGGATATAATAACCGCTCCGACATTTATCTCCAGCCCTTTCATCAGGGCGTAACCAGGCAAACACGATCCCGGGTTACATCAGTCATATGTACCCCCGGGATGAGGCAAGAGCAGACTATCTTCAGCCAGATTCGGGCTTCCCTATTCATCTGTGAATATGGCAGAGTCTGGTGGTAGCCCCTTTCCTTGTGCCTGCTCCATCTAGCTGTAGATCAGGCCCCACACAGTGTGCGTCTGATGTCAGCACACGGTGGGGTAATGTTCAGCTGTCGGAGGACGTGGGCGTCTGTGTCCCGCGCTCCTATGATGGCATTGAGCTGGTGGGGCTCCAGAGTGACTATCTGCCCTCAGATTTTGATGGTGTGGCTTCTGATTGATGGATTCCAATTAGCATAGAACTCCCGAACCAGGTGCAGGTTGCATTCTTTGGGCTCCTCGAATATGAAATTGTGCCCAGCTACCTCGATCCGGTGAACCATCCTTGGGAACTCCTGTGCCAATGGCTCCCGTGCTATATACTCCTCGGGGAAATATTTGTTCTCTTTGTGCTTGGCGTACCACTTTTTTCCCTCGTCAGTCACCCATCTTGTTCCATATTGGTGGCGCTGGCCGCGTGGAACTGCTGGTGCTGCTGGGACTGCTATGCCCAGTCTGAGTCTCTTCCTTCCAATGCCTGAAGTTGATGCACCTTTCCCTTTATCTTGCCGGCTTGCCAGTTTACCTGTCAACCCAAGTCAACAAGCTCAATGTTAAGCTAAATAAATATTAACTTCGGCTAAGGTCGGGTTACGCTAAGTTACCCCACACTTAGTCCTTAGCTACAGTTACAACAATACGACAAGAATAACTTTATTTACACAAAACAACCAGCTATTCAATCATGCTTAGTGCGTTCAAAAGAAAATTCGACGGTATAACTTCTGTGTACTACTCAGACTTCGTACAGCTACTCTCAATCACTACCATCGCTAACATTTTAACTATCGCACTTAGCAAAGAAAAACAAAGAAACAAAAATAACAACAAAAATTTATATACATGAACCTATCCAACTAACCAAATTCGAACAAATTTCAACATTTCCCCCCAAACCCGAGAATTCATCATCTATTAACATTCCAACAATTTGTACAACGACTCATCTCATTCAACACGTACAACCCGGCATAAAATTCACAATTTCAACATATTTCCAACTTCAATTTCAACAACAAGCCCTAGAATTGATTTTATCAATCAAATTCGAATAATTTATGCAATCGAAAAGTTCAAACAATCATAACAACATTCCGAACATTTATCAATCAACAAATAACTCGAATTCATGCTTAATTTCGACTTAGGGCAATTTAGCTCACCTCCCATGCTTAAAATCAAAGAAAATCGACAAAAACTTGAGAGGGAATCGGAAAACATACCTTGAAGTTGAAGAATCGAAGAAAACTCGGAAATTTGTTGCCTCAAGCCGTGGCACGTTGGTGGGGGAGGGGTTTTGGGATGTTTGGTCGCGGAGGAAATTGAAAATGAGGGGAAAAGGGGAGGTTTCTGGGTTTAAAAGGATAGAAAAAAACGCAGGTCACCCGGCAACCCGGTGTGACCCGTCGCGATATACAAGGCAACGTGTGACGGAGTGCATCGCGGTGTACTGCCTCCGTGACACGGAGCCATCGCGATAGCATTCTGGAAATTTTTGAAAATTTCTGGGTTATACCTCAACGTGTCACAGAGGGTAACGCGGAGGTCCTCCTCCGTGACACGGAGTTATCGCCCCAGCTCACTGTTTTTTACATTTTATTAAATTTTCATACCTCAACTTTTCCTTCACGATTCCGTGCACATTTTCCTCCGTTTGACCTGAAAATCATCTCGCTATACAAAATTGGTTAGAATTATAGGTTCCACCTAACTAAAATTAAAAACTATAACTAAAACGAAAAATTTTGTAGTAAATTACGAAAAAGAAAAAGAAAAATCTATTTACACTTCACAAAAATGAAGGAAAAAATTTTCACGGGTTGCCTCCCGTGCAGCGCCTGGTTTACCGTCGTGGCTCGACGTCATTTAAGCTCAATTGTCCGCTAGGGTGATGGACGATTTCTCTCGATCACCGTCCTCCCCCCAGTAGTGCTTACACATATCCGGTGGTCTTCCCATTAACTCTCGGGAATCCTTCATCTGCTTAGCATTACCATGATCAATCACATTGATCACCGAGAGTTCTTCATGCACCATCGGGAGCTTGGGTGCTTTATACACATCGAACACCTCTACCTTGTCATGTGCTCGCATTGTGAGTTGCCCCACAGCTACGTCGATTAATGCTTTCCCGGTTGCCAAGAAGGGTCGTACCAAAATAAATGGGACTTCCGCGTCTGGTTCAAAATCCAGCATGACAAAATCTACAGGGAAAATTAGGGAGCCAACTTGCACTAGAACATCCTCAACAATGCCATCCGGCCTAGCTAAGGATCGATCCGCCAACTGCAAGATTACGGTTGTGGGTCTAGGACTCCCTAAACCCAACTTTCTGAATACCGAAGACGGCATCAGATTTATACTCTCCCTCAAGTCACACAATCCACGAGCTCGGATGCTCTGCCCAATAGTAAGCTGGATAGTAAAACTTCCAGGGTCTTTTAGCTTTGTGGGCAGTCTATTTTGGATCCGGGAAGTGCACTCCTCCGTTAAAGCCACCGTAGCATACTCAGTCAACCGACTTTTGTTGGCCACGATGTCCTTTATGTACTTGGCATATTTAGGCACTCCCTGCAAGACATCAACAAGAGGCAAATTAACATGTACCTGTTTAAGCACCTCCATGAATTTCTTGAAACACGCCTCCTCTTTGTGTTTCTTGAGTCGTTGAGGGAACGGGGGTGGAGGTCTTTCTGATTCAGCTTCTTTGGTCTTCCCCCTTTCCGAACTGTGCTCCCCCTCAACTTCTGCTGCTCCCGAGTGTTGAGGTGGTCTTTCTGGTTCCACCTCCTTCAGCTTCAAATCACTCCTTGTGGTCACTGCATTTACCTGCTTGGGATTCGGATCCGTGTCGCTTGGCAGTCCTCCTCTAGGCCTTGTATTTTGGGGACTAGCAAATTTCCCAAATTGATACTCAAGAGCCTTGGTAGCTAACTGATTGTTTTTCACTTCGGCTGCCAATTTCACATAGTCAGCCTGCAATTGAGCTTGGTGATCTTGGGCAGATTTATATGCCCAAGTGATACTCAAAAGTACCATTTTTGCCTTGTTTATCTAGCAATGCATATACATTTTCATGTAATTGGTAATAAAATGTGAATTTATACTAACCAACATGATTAGCATTGTTTTGTAGGGAAAATGTGATTTCGGGAAGCTAAAATTCATGTTGGATGATATCAGAGTTGGACTTGGATGCGAGCAAGGAAAAAGGCATAGGACTGCACGAATTAAAGGGGCTCCGCGATGGAGCCGTGTCACGCTACCATCGCGGAGGCATTCTTCCTGGAGGGTGAAAATTCACCAATTTCTAGTGGAGGTTCGCGTCTGCTCCGTGGCACGGTGGCTAGCCTCCGCGTTGCACGCCGTGCCACGTTGGTGTTTGATTTCCCGGACCTCCAGTTCCAGTGAGGGTCCGCGTTCACGGCGTGTCACGGAGGCAGTGCTCCGTGATGCACTCCGTGACACGTTGCTCATTATTCCGGGAAAAATTCCCACTAGTATAAATAGAACACAAGTGTATTTTTCATAATTCAGACTTAGTAGAGCAAGGACGTGGGTTACAGACATTTGAGGGACGAAAATTTCAGGGTTTTTCTCTCTTTCTTTCTTCTCTAATTCAATTGTTTGTATGATTAACACTTGTTTTAGGATGATTAATCCACAAATGAGTGGCTAATTCCCTTCCTTGCTGAGGTTATGAACACTTGTGATGAATTTTGATTATTAATTATATGGTTTTTCATCTTTTTCTTCCATGTTCTTCTATTAATTCTTGTTCTTACTGCATTGGTGTGTGGCCTACATTAATGTACATCTAAAAAGTCCTATTTCACTCGAGAGAGCACGAAATTGGAAAGTTGTGAATTAATAGGATATTGTTCTTTACTTGATTTGGGAAAATTGAGTTTTGATGTGCTTTCCTGATAGAAATATACTTGAAAGCCGTATTAGTCAATTTAGGAACCGGAATTGTATGGCTAGAACATGAATTGCATTTGATCGCAGAAATGTAGACGGATGGTTCATGATTCTTAAGTGAGATTAAATACGAGAGTTTTAATTTCTTGGCAATTGTTCTTGGCTAGCAACTGGAAGAAAAGATTAACCAATTTATGATGATAATCAGTTTCATTACATGTTCTTTAACCTCGGCATGCTTTTATCCATAGTCCAAATTCAAAGTAGATAATTGTTTGTAGTTTAGTATAAAATTTATAAAACAAATTATTTAATTTTTGGTTATTTAGTTGTCAACATATTTAGAAGTAAAAATATAGTATACTTGAGCAAATTGCACTTATCCCAAGTCCCTGTGGGATCGATACTTGGCTTACTAAAGCAACTTACTACTTGTTCAACCACGTGCACTTGCGTGTCGGTTATATAATACCCATACTACGCAGACCGAACAAGTTTTTGGCGCCGTTGCCGGGAACTTGGCAATTGGTGAATTTGTTTTAAGTGTTAATTTTACTGTATTTTCTTTTCTTAAGTGTTGACAACTTGGTCTTAGCCTGTATTTTGAAGACTTAATTGCTGTGAACACTGGCAAGAGACAAAGAGCTGGTGGAATCTTATATAGAGCCTGGACGTATATTTCACAGTAAACGGAGAGAAGCTCTACAAAGGAAGCTGCAGTTGCTTAGACAGACCATTATGGAGCAACAAAATCCACCGGTTGTGAGGGCAGTGTTAGTGCCCGAAGAAGCAGCAGCAAGGCCGGTTCGCGAGGTGGCAATCCCACATGCCAATAATGTTACATACAGTATCCACAAACCAGAGCCTGGAGGGAGATTTGAACTCAAGCAAAATATGGTGCAATTGTTGCACACAAGCGGGCAATTTACCGGTCTCCCTCATGAAGACCCACAACAGCATCTCCTAAACTTTTTGGAGATAAGTGACACTTATATACCCACTGGAGTGTCACCTGATTATGTTCGGCTTACATTATTTTCGTTCTCATTACTCGGAGAAGCCAAGAGGTGGTTGAAAGCTGAGCCACCAAATTCTATTTCAACGTGGGATGATCTTGCACGAAAGTTCTTGATAAGGTTTTTTCCCTCTGGCAAAACAGCAAGACTTAGAAGTCAAATTCTGAGTTTCAAACAGAGGGAGGGAGAAAATTTATATCAAGCCTGGGGGAGATTTAAATCCATGTTGCGGGACTGTCCTCATCATCATCAGTCCAATGAGGTGTTGGTGCACACATTTATTGAGGGTTTGGAACCCCATACCAAAATTTTGCTAGATTCAGGAGCTGGAGGGCAAGCGCTGGAAAAGACTTATGAGGAGCTGTACACCTTGCTAAACTGGATTTCACAGGGCAATCCAGAATGGAATGCTGATTCATCACGAGGTGGAACAAGGAAAGCAGCAGGAGTGCTTAAAGTGGATGGATTTATAGCTATCGCTGCACAGATAGCTGCCTTGCAAAATCAATTGAACAACCACTTCA
Source organism: Datura wrightii (assembly GCA_035772735.1). Taxonomy (NCBI): domain Eukaryota; kingdom Viridiplantae; phylum Streptophyta; class Magnoliopsida; order Solanales; family Solanaceae; genus Datura; species Datura wrightii. The sequence continues at coordinate 32,689,308 of JASDFA010000006.1, forward strand.
GCAACATGACTTTGAACTAGCCTTCAGCTCCTGTTAATGCAATCCAGCAATTGTGGTGTGAAGTGTGTGGAAGCAGTGAGCACTCAGCTGAGTGCTGTGGAGCCAATCCTGACTCGGTTAACTTTGTGGGGAATGCACAAAGAAATCATCAGCAGTATGGGAGTAGCTACAATTCAAATTGGAGGAATCATCCTAACTTCTCTTGGGGTAGCAATAACCATCAAGGCCAAAGTTCGGGTCAGGGTGTGCAGAGGAATCAAGGAGGGCAACAGAACTACCAATCTCAATTCAGAAATAACAATGCACCTCCTCCACCACCATCACCCAACATTGAGGAGATGTTCAAGACCATGACCGCTAACCAAGCGCAATTGCAGGCTGACTATGTTAAATTGGCAGCCGAAGTGAAAAATAACCAGTTAGCGACCAAGGCTCTTGAGTATCAATTTGGGCAATTTGCTAGTGCCCAAAATACAAGGCCCAGAGGAGGACTGCCGAGCGACACGGATCCGAATACCAAGCAGGTAAATGCAGTGACCACAAGGAGTGGTTTGCAGCTGAAGGAGGTGGAACCAGAAAGACCACCTCAACACTCGGGAGCAGCAAAAGTTGAGGGGGAGCAAAGTTCGGAAAGGGGGAAGACCAAAGAAGCTGAATCAGAAAGACCTCCACCCCCGTTCCCTCAACGACTCAAGAAACACAAAGAGGAGGCGTGTTTCAAGAAATTCATGGAGGTCCTTAAACAGGTACATGTTAACTTACCTCTTGTTGATGTCTTGCAGGGAGTGCCGAAATATGCCAAATACATAAAGGACATCGTAGACAACAAAAGTCGTTTGACTGAGTATGCTACGGTGGCTTTAACTGAGGAGTGCACTTCCCGGATCCAAAATAGACTGCCCACAAAGCTAAAAGACCCTAGAAGTTTTACTATCCAGCTTACTATTGGGCAGAGCATCCGAGCTCGTGGATTGTGTGACTTGGGGGCAAGTATAAATCTGATGCCATCTTCGGTATTCAGAAAGTTGGGTCTAGGGAGTCCTAGACCTACAACCGTAATCTTGCAGTTGGCGGATCGATCCTTAGCTAGGCCGGATGGCATTGTTGAGGATGTTCTAGTGCACGTTGGCTCCCTAATTTTCCCGGTAGATTTTATTGTTCTGGATTTTGAACCAGACGCGGAAGTCCCATTTACTTTGGGACGACCCTTCTTGGCAACCGGGAAAGCATTAATCGACGTAGCTGCGGGGCAACTGACAATGCGAGCACACGACAAGGTAGAGGTGTTTGATGTGTATAAAGCACCCAAGCTCCCGATGGTGCATGAAGAACTCTCGGTGATCAATGTGATTGATCATGGTAATGTTAAGCAGATGAAGCATTCCCAAGAGTTAATGGGAAGACCACCGGATAGGTGTAAGCACTACTGGGGGGAGGACAGTGATCGAGAGAAATTATCCATCACCCTAGCGGACAATTGAGCTTAAATGATGTCGAGTCGCGACGGTAAACCAGGCGCTGCACGGGAGGCAACCCGTGAAAAATTTTTCTTTCATTTTGCAAAGTGTAAATTGATTTTTCTTTTTCTTGTTCTTGATTGATTACAAAATTTTTCGTTTTAGTTAGTATTTTTTATTTTTAGTTAGGTGAAACCTATTAATCTAACCAATTTTATATAGTGAGATGATTTTCAGGTCAAACAGAGAAAAATGTGCATGGAATCGTGAAGGAGAAGTCAAGGTATGAAAAATTAATAAAATGTAGAAGACAGTGAGCTGGGGCGATAGCTCCGTGTCACGGAGGAGGACCTCCGCGTTACCCTCCGTGACACGTTGAGGTGTAACCCGGAAGTTTTAAAAATTTCCAGTATGCTGTCGCGATGGCTCCGTGTCACGGAGGCAGTGCACCGCGATGCACTCCGTGTCACGGAGGCAGTGCACCGCGATGCACTCCGTGTCACGGAGGCAGTGCACCGCGATGCACTCCGTGACACGTTGCCTTGTATATCGCGACGGGTCACACCGGGTTGCCGGGTGACCCGCGTGTTTTTCTACCTTTTAACCCCCGGAAACTCCCCTTTTCCCCTCATTTTCAATTTCTTCCGCGACCAAACATCCCAAAACCCCTCTCCCATCAACGTGCCACGACTTAAGGCATCAAATTACCGAGTTTTCTTCGATTCTTCAACGTTAAGGTATGTTTTCCAATTCTCTCTCAGGTTTTTGTCGATTTTATTCGAAATTAAGCATGGGAGGTGAGATAAATCGCCCTAAGTCAAAATTAAGCATGAATTCGAGTTATTTGTTGATTGATAAATGTTCGGAATGTTATAATGATCGTTTGAACTTGTCGATTGCATGAATTATTCGAATTTGATGGAAGAAATCAATTCTAGGGCTTGTTGTCGAATTTGAAGTTGGTAATGTGTTGAATTCGTGAATTCTATGCCGGGGTGTACTTGTCAAATGAGATGAGTCGTTGTAAAAAAAAAATTGTTTGAATGTTAATTGACGACGAATTCTCGGGTTTGGGGAAAGTGTTGAAATTGGTTAGAAGTCGGTTGGTTGGATAGGTTAATGTGTATAAATTTTTGTTGTTATTTTTGTTTCTTTGTTTTTCTTTGCTAAGTGCGATGGTTAAAATGCTAGCGATGGTAGTGATTGGGATTAGTTATACGAAGTCTAAGTAGTACGCAGAAGTTATACCGTCGAATTTTCATTTGAACGCACTAAGCATGATTTGTATAGCTGGTTGTTTGATGTAAATAAAGTTATTCTTGCCATATTGTTATCACTGTAGCTAAGGACTAAGTATGGGGTAAACCTAACGTAACTCGACCTTAGCGGAAGTTAATATTTATTTAGCTTAACATTGAGCCTGTTTACTTGGGTTGACAGGTAAAAATGGCAAGCGACAAGATAAAGGAAAAGGTGGATCAACTTCAGGCATCGGAAGAAAGCGACTCAGACTGGGCACAACAGTTCCAGCTGCACCAGCAGTTCCACGCGGCCAGCGCCACCAATACGGAACGAGATGGGTGACTGACGAGAGGAAAAAGTGGTATGCCAAGCAATCAGAGAATAAATATTTCCCCGAGGAGCATATAGCACGGGAGCCATTAGCACAGGAGTTCCCCAGAATGGTTCACCGGATCGAGGCAGCTGGGCTCGGTTTCATATTTCAGGAGCCCAAAGAATGCAACCTGCACCTGGTCCAGGAGTTCTATGCTAATTGGAACCCGTCAATCAGAAGCCACACCATCAAGATTAGAGGGCAGATAGTCACTCTGGAACCCTACCAGCTCAATGCCATCATAGGAGCGCGGGACACAGACGCCCACGTCCTTAGATAGCTGAACATTACCCCACCGCATGCCGACATCAGACGCACACTGTGTGGGGCCCGATCTACAGCTAGATGGAGCAGACACAAAGAAAGGGGCTACCACCAGACTCTGCCATATTCTCAAATGAACAGGGAAGCCCGAATCTGGCTGAAGATAGTCTGCTCGTGCTTAATCCCGGGGGTACACATGATTGATGTGACCCAGGACCGTGTTTGCCTGGTGTACGCCCTAATGAAAGGGCTGGAGATAAATGTCGGGGCGGTCATTATATCCGCCATGAAGAGAGCCCGATTGCACCAGGGCCACAGGTATGGTTTCGGTGGACTACTCACCACATTTCTCCGGGGCCTCGATGTTGAGGAGGAGGCCCTCGATTATATCCCGCAGTTAGAGCGGCGGACCTTGGATGTGACTAAAACTAACGCTCCCGACACCACCCACGGGCCAGTGCTGACACTTGCCGAGCGACATGCTCGTGATGACCAGTACATGGCACGGATGTATGGGATGCAAATGATCCAGCTCAGGATAGGTGGGAGACCAGCCACGGAGGAGGAGCTATGGCAGCTCGAGCTAGATTACCCGTTTGGCGAAAACGCCAGGGCTCTATGCCGAGTGGGGCCAGCCTTTGTAGAGCCCACTAACGATGATGTCCCCACAGACGAGGAGACATGTCGGGAGGACTCCGATGTGGAGTCTGATGACGACGACGGAGGCGACTCGGACATGGGAGATGAGGCAGCAGCACCTGATGAAGAAGTGGAATACTTTGACTGATCAGGGAGTTCCACCACCCGATTTTGTGCTGTTTAATTTTTGTGAACACTGGGGACAGTGTTCGGTTTAAGTGTGGGGTGGGAGTAGTTAGGTGCTGGGCTGGGCTGGTCTGCTTGTATGTTTTCCTCTGTATATTTGTATGTTATGTGTCCCTGTGTTTGTGAATTTTCAAATTGTTCTGTATTTGTAAATATTTGTGAAATTGTTGTGTGTTGTTGAATGGTTGCTAGCTGATTCTGATTCTGTAAATATTTTTGTTTATCGAAATGATCGATAATTTTTTTTTTAAAAAAATTTCTTTAAAATATTGTGTACATAAATTTTTTTTTTGCTATCGAAATAATCGATATTTTGCAAATTTTTCAACTTATTAAATTTTGGGTTTCTCGGCGTTTGTTTTCGGTTCTTTTACCGAGAATGGTCCCATTGAATCGACGTCATAGTTAGTGACCGTTCCCTATGATGGATGGATGACGACCGTCTTAAGGGAAACGTAGTCGGTAGGAGTAGTTATTTTAATTTATTTTCAGTTCTTTTTCTTTGGTGGATTGCATCCCAGAACCTGTAGTTACTATATGGTTGTGAGGTGTAGGTTGCGTGTTGTACCTGATATTCAAAATGCAAAGGTGATTCGTATGAAAGCATGCAATCTTGTAAATATGTTGAGATACCTAGGCTGTAGAGTTCGATTCGGTGTGATTGAGGCTTAATGTTTGAATTCATGTAATTAGCTGATTGAAGAGTCTGTGAATACATCTTGGATCGAGCATGTGCATAAAGTGTGAAGTGAGGTATTGTTATTCCATGCTATTGTGAAGTGTCTAGAACTTGCCTGGTGTGTGTACAAAACGAAATGAAGGAGGTGTATTGTTGGAAAGGATGTAGGCATTTCTTTGTTTTAACCGAGAGTTTCTAATTTTCTTGTCATACTCCCCCTTTCTGTGATTGTATACCCTAGTCAGCCCTTTGAGCCGTTAGCCGATTATTTCTTTCTTTTGTCCAAAAAGTGTAAATCGAGCTTAATTCTTTATTTTCATTAGCCGTAAAGTCTATACAAAACTCTTAAGCTCTTAAGAAGAGAAAATAATGTTCCCAAAGTGTCAAAGAGTGAGAATGAAAAGAAAAAGAAAAGCAGAGTGAGGGAAGAAAAGAAAAGGTTGAAGGTGCACTGGTTATAAATAGACGATAATGAAGGTGCATGAATAACCTTTGTTATTGTGTCAAGTGTGCTGAATGAAATGGGCCATACTAAAGTAAATCATCAAGAATGGGATGATGAAAAAAGAAAAGAGAGAAATAATGTCCATGAGTTGATGGGAATGTGTTGCAAAGGCGCTTAAGGATGCTAGTGGTTATTATTGGCTAATTCAATATATACTAGTTCCATAGCTTCCATTACAACCCATTAAAGTCCTACGTGATCTTACATTGTATTTCTTTATATTAGTGGAGTAATACACTAAGGGCAAGCTTATGGGTCATGACATGATGCATGTGAATTCTTTTGGGAGAGAGAGTGAAATTGTTTTTACATGCCCTTACTTGAATGTTTGTGTGTCACATGAGCAAAAAGGGGGAAGATTCTCTTGAGTTGTGAGGGCACATGCTTGAGGAAAGACTGATTTTCGTGTCGGATATCTTGATTACCTGATTTGCATGAGTTTGCCGATATCGAGAGTCGATTCTTAAAGTCTAGGAAGTCTTAATGTATTGAAGGTCATTGCATTGTTAAGACCATGCATGTTTTCTTGATGATTTGAAATATTGAAAGATTGGTATGACCGTAGCTTAAATTGTCGTACCATAGTAGCGAAGGTGGGGATGTAAATTGCATGAATTGTATGTTTGTTGTTCGAGGACGAACAAGGATTTAAGTGTGGGGTAAGTGATCTTGGGCAGATTTATATGCCCAAGTGATACTCAAAAGTACCATTTTCGCCTTGTTTATCTAGCAATGCGTATACATTTTCATGTAATTGGTAATAAAATGTGAATTTATACTAACCAACATGATTAACATTGTTTTGTAGGTAAAATGTGATTTCGGGAAGCTAAAATGCATGTTGGATGATATCGGAGTTGGACTTGGATGCGAGCAAGGAAAAAGGCATAGGACTGCATGAATTAAAGGGGCTCCGCGATGGAGCCGTGTCACGCTACCATCGCGGAGGCATTCTGCCTAGAGGGTGAAAATTCACCAATTTCTAGTGGAGGTTCGCGTCTGCTCCGTGGCACGGTGGCTAGCCTCCGCGTTGCACGTCGTGCCACGTTGGTGTTTGATTTCCCGGACCCCCAGTTCCAGTGAATGTCCGCGTTCACGGCATGTCACGGAGGCAGTGCTCCGCGATGCACTCCGTGACACGTTGCTCATTATTCCGGGAAATATTCCCACTAGTATAAATAGAACACTTAAGTGTATTTTTCATAATTCAGACTTGGTGGAGCAAGGACGTGGGTTACAGGCAGTTGAGGGACGAAAAGTTCAGGGTTTTTCTCTCTTTCTTTCTTCTCTAATTCAATTGTTTGTATGATTAACACTTGTTTTAGGATGATTAATCCACAAATGAGTGGCTAATTCCCTTCCTTGCTGAGGTTATGAACACTTGTGATGAATTTTGATTATTAATTATATGGTTTTTCATCTTTTTCTTCCATGTTGTTCTATTAATTCTTGTTCTTACTGCATTGGTGTGTGGCCTACATTAATGTACATCTAAAAAGTCCTATTTCACTCGAGAGAGCACGAAATTGGAAAGTTGTGAATTAATAGGATATTGTTCTTTACTTGATTACACGAAATTGTTCTTGTTCTATCCTGAAGGCACATCAAAACTCAGTTTTCCCAAACCAAGTAAATAACAATATCCTATTAATTCACAACTTTCCAATTTCGTGCTCTCTCGAGTGAAATCGGACTTTTTAGATGTACATTAATGTAGGCCACACACCAATGCAGTAAAAACAAGAATTAATAGAACAACATGGAAGAAAAAGATGAAAAACCATATAATCAATAATCAAAATTCATCACAAGTGTTCATAACCTCAGCAAGGAAGGGAATTAGCCACTCATTTGTGGATTAATCATCATAAAACGAGTGTTAATCATACAAGCAATTGAATTAGAGAAGAAAGAAAGAGAGAAAAAACCCTGAACTTTTTGTCCCTCAACTGCCTGTAACCCACGTCCTTGCTCCACCAAGTCTGAATTATGAAAAATGAACTTAAGTGTTCTATTTATACTAGTGGGAATTTTTCCCGGAATAATGAGCAACGTGTCACGGAGTGCATCGCGGAGCACTGCCTCCGTGACACGCCATGAATGCGGACCCTCACTGGAACTGGGGGTCCGGGAATTCAAGCTCAACGTGGCACGGCGTGCATCGCGGAGCACTGGCTCCGTGCCACGGAGAAAACGCGGACCTTCACTGGAAATTTGGTGAATTTTCACCCTCCAGGCAGAATGCCTCCGCGATGGCAGCGTGACACGGCTCCATCGCGGAGCCCCTTTGATTCATGTTGTCCAATGCCTTTTCCTTGCTCGCATCCAAGTCCAACTCCGATATCATCCAACATGCATTTTAGCTTCCCGAAATCATATTTTACCTGCAAAATAATGCTAATCATGTTGGTTAGTATAAATTCACATTTTATTACCAATTACATGAAAATGTATACACATTGCTAGATAAACAAGGCAAAAATGATACTTTTGAGTATCACTTGGGCATATAAATCTGCCCAAGATCAGCTATATCGTCTCATGATATAGGTTCGGGTGATCTATCTCAGTCCCGTCACTTACTCGCTCCTGATCAGTCCAGCTCCTTCCCAGTCTTGGTGAGTCCTCATCTTCCAAGGACATTTATTAGTTTATGTTTTATGTCTATGGCTAGTAGTTTTAGACTTATCGAGCTAGTCGGGGTGTTGTCTAATCATCTCATTTTACATATAGAGGCTTTTGGACAGTTGTGTAGTAGATGACCGGCGTTGTTGACTCGTGTTTACACTGATGTCTTTATGTTACACAGACTTTTGTTTATATCATGTTCATGATTTAATTTCTGCTTAACAATGCTCTTATTTATGCTACATTTACTCCATGAGTTAGATTGAAGTCATTCATGGTTCTAGGTCTCGTGTCTCGATCTAGGATCCCATGCTTGGATCGTGACAGTGTGTATACGAGTCTATCAACACTGATATTGCTATATAAAAATTTTAGTTAAAACATTGAGTCAAAAGGTCAACCTTGAGGTCAAAACTGAAATTTTATTTTAAAATCAACTTACCCATAAAACAAGGGTCTCCAATATGAAATTTCATCAAAAACCAAGTTTGAATCGGACTCCAAATTATCAAAATATGATTTCTTAATTTTAGGCTCAAAAACCTCAATTCTCAACACCCTAATGTAGTTTAAATTATGAAATAAATGATAGAATAGTAGAGAAATACAAAATATCAAGATTAGATTCTTATCCCTGCAATGAAATCTCAAAGTTTGTTCAAAAATATCCCAAAATTGAGCTCTCTAACTTCCAAAAATGATGTAGGAATTTTAAGTTCGACTTGAAAATTTTAATTTTGTCAAGGTATCATTACTATTTGGGAGCATGTAGCCCCACCACGAATGCGACCATACTACTCGACCTAGATCCTCACGAATGTGATTCCCTCCCTACGAACATAATAAGCAAATGTGATCTGACCCCGAACCTAGCTCAGCCTTTCTTCACGAAGGCAGCCACCACCTTGTGAACGTGAAAACTGATAACCTCCTTCTTCACGAATGCATCCAACCCTTCGCAAATGTGAAGAAGGATTCAACTTGAACACAACAACCAACAACTCAAAGAAAAACAAAAATCACGAAATGGACCATCAAAAATCATCTAAAACCTCCTAGATACAAATAAATAATGCAAATTGATCATAAAATATGCTACTGTCCTATTGAAATCATTGAATTAAGCCAACAAATTTCCTCTATGATTGGTTCAAGGTTAAGAATTAAATGATTTTCATATAAAATACTTGAATGTGCAGTATATATGATTCAACTGCTCCATCATTATGCACAAAAAGGGATCCTTAAATAAGGTTAGGGATAAATATTAAATTTTCTAGTATTAAAGGGAGAGATGATAAGCAGCTAGAAAATAAGTTAGATGTAATAAATTATTATTGATATGATCCTCGTTCAAAAAATAATTTAATTTAATTGTCATATGTATTTGTTAATCCTATGTTATAATTCAGCTGTAAATGTTCTGATAAGAAGTCCTTGAAATACACATTCTATAGCACGCTGAGGCGTGAAAAAACAATCGATTCCAACGGTAAAACTCCTTGAATAAGAAGAGGAGCAAACGATCAAGATGGTCATGATAATAAGGCAAGTGCTTACAAGGAGTACCACGACATAATACCTCATAACCTTAAAAAAGGTTCAGATACCAAAAAATAATGAAAAATAAAGAGATCTCGATAAGTTATCGCATTGGAACTGATATCAGCTAGAAAATATTCTAATATTAGAGGGAGAGATGATAAGCAGTTAGAAAATAAGTTATATGTAAGAAATTATTAGTGGTATGATTCTCATTCAAAAGATAATTCAATTTAATTGTCAGGCGTATTTGTTGATCCTATGTTATAATTCAACTATAAATATTTCGATGAGAAGTCCTTAAAGGATAGATTCAATGGCGTGCTGAAGCGTGATAAACCAATCGATTCCAAAAGTAAAATTCCTTGAATAAGTAGAGGAGAAAATGATCAAGATGGTTATTATAATGAGTCAAGCGCTCTAAAAGAGTACCATGACATAATACTTCATAACCTTGAAAAAGGTTCAAATACCAAAAAATGATCAAAAAAATAAATAAAGAGATCTCGATAAGTTATTTCACATTAGAACTGATATCAAATGATTGTGGACAATAACTTTGATATATATAGTGCTCAAAGTTATAAATGGTGATAATTAAGAATCTTGAATTCAAATATATCAAAAAGTATGGATAGATAAAAATTGATCAAATAAAAATACGTAATTCAAGTATTATTGTATTTTACTAGAAAAAATTATTGTTTGGACTTATAGTCTAAAGACCAATATGTGATGTCAGCGGATACAAATGTATTCTTATGCGAAAGTAAAATAAAAAAACGTAAAATATAAATTACGGCTTGTACTTGTGATGTAAAGGTCTTTTCGCAAAAGCCTAGCATTATTGTATGGACATGTATTTTCTTGTGGTGAATGCAATAAGGTTTTTACCAGCTTGGTAATACATGAAAAACTTGAATGCATATAATGAATTGTTGTTATGTCTAGCTAGACAATGAAGTTTATATGAAAAATCTTGAAGGATTTACAATGTTTTAAAGTGATTTCATCGACTACTCCCAATGATTGTGACATCACTAATAAGGCTCAAACCATACCTCCTACCTAAGTATGAAGCGGACGTTTTCAATAAAGAACCCAACAAAGAGGTTGGGGTCGAACCCACAGGGAATATGGAAGAGCTAGACTAAAACCAGTAAGTGAACTTGTTGGGTAATTACTACAAATTGGGGGGTCTAAAGAAAATAATAATTAAAAACAACTGTTAGAATTTTGGTTGAAATAAATAACGAAAGATAACTAGGATTTACATTCCTCATGGGTTCATAACTGCTTCGGGTATACATACATGATCATCACCAATGCTTACTTGTAGAACTGATAATTAAGGTTCTTCCAAATGACCGGTTCGTCCATATTGAATGAATATACTCAATCACCGGGTCAGGTCTCATGAGCAATTGCAAACTAAACGTTATCAATATGTCCCAAATTTAACTATCATGTGACCACAGTTATGGTTAATACAATGATCAGCAAGATCAAGGCTTTGTTGTAATTCTCTTTTCCTAATCTCTAGCTCTCTAGGTTTAAGCAAGTAAAGAATTCAGGCAAATCCTAACATTGTACACCATTAAGAAATATTTAAGCATGAAGAGAATACAATACAAGTGTTTTGAATTAGTTTCGAATCACTTTTATGTAACTCTACCTTGTTAATCCACTATGGTTCCCACAACCCTAGCTATGGAGGTTTTAGCCTCTCATAGTTGCAAGATTGTGATTTGCATTCACAATTAAATACATAAGTCAATACTTACAATCGTAGATGAGAGAAAAGCTTCGTTGATTATATCCTAAATAACTCAAGAACAATTCATAAAGATCAAGACGAAATCAAGAAAAGGTTGATCACAAGCTAATCAACTCAATTCTATGTTCTATCCGTACTTCTGACATCCTCTCTCCTTATCTATATCATTCTCTAATGAAAATAAAACATAAAACGTATTTATACAGACATAAAAATCCTTTTCCTAGGCTAACAAGGTGAATTTCCATATCTGACGCCGCCTGTGCCACGTCCAATCCTACGACCCATAGCAGGTTTGTACAGGTCATACCTGCTATCCGTACGTTCTTGAATGGCTAAAATTTGGCTAAGTGTTGGACCTTGATACAACTCGTATATGCTTCCCATGAGTCGTAATGTGTTTCTGTGGTCTGACTCTGAGAATTCTCAATTTTTCTGAAGTTCTTCAAGAGTGTGATAGTACGACTCGTACCTTGATGCCACGACTCATACTGTCTCTCCGTGTCAGGAGTCAGCCTCTTGTGCAAATCTTCTGAATCTTTCCATGAATCAATGCTATGGTCAGTACAAACATTGTATGACTCGTACTGAGAGCCGTAGGATGCACTCTTCGTAACTTAGCCATCTGAAACTTCTCACGATCTTCAGTACAGCTCGTAGCATCAACCTACGGCTCGTACTGATACTTGTGACTTAAGCCTATTTTCTACACTTTCAGACTATCTTTTGCACATTCTTTCTCCAACACCTATTTGTCCTGTAACCAAATAAAAAGTTCCTTATATCCATATAAACATACCTAAGTCCATGCTATTTTTTCAGTTTTGAGCGTTGAAAGTGTTGTAAACTCACAGCACATAAACACCCTCAACTTAAGACTTTTGCGTGTCCTCAGACAAAGAAAAGAAAAACTAAATATGACGCTCAACTATAAAATAAACCTAGAATACTACAACCAATACTAAACAAAACTTGCACTATACATTCAACAACCTCTGACCCTTTTTCCATGAACTAGCATCAGCTAATGTACTACAAGCAACCACAAAACATAATAAACAGGGATCAAAATATGTCATCTGGCTATCAACAGTCAATCAAGTCATCACCAATGTTTTTCACACAGACCAATGGTAAAAGTAAACATAATCCATGTACCCTCACAACAAATGAATTCCCCACTCATAAATATAGTGTCAAATATTACATGTGACTGAACAAGCGAGACGCTCACTCTCACAAAGAAGTTTCAAATACTATGTATCAGATGTCATAGGCTTTCCCTTATTTTCTCTGCTTCGGTCTGTCAGATGGTCAGATTAGGATCACTATAGGACTTATTGTGGCTTGTAATGTTGGCTCTAGGGCTGGACATGATAAATATGAGAGATTTTTGAGTGACTATCCCTTCCTTGACACTACATACATTGGCTTCACCATTCACATATTTCACCCTTTATGTTTTTCATTCCTTTTCCTCCCTTTTCACCTCTTTTATATACATTTGTATGGGTGTGGTGTATTTTCAACTTTTTCAAGCATTTTATATTTTTTTTTCTTCTGCATTTTCTTTTGAATTTTCTTTTTTCAAGATTTTCAACTTTATCAACTCTTTTTTTTTTCACACCACACCTCATTTTTAACTTTTTCTCTTTTCTCTCCCTTTTTCTCATTCTCACCATTCATTCACCTCTACTCTAGCCACCCTCAACTTAGGCATTTTGCCTATGTTGAGGTTCACAATATCCAAGGAAGGACCAGGGCAAAAATAGGTTCATTATAAAAAATGGGTACGGTTCATCAATTAATCAAAGAAAAATGGTCTATTAAATGCTCAAAATTGGGATCAAGGGAATCATATGATTTTGGTAAGATTATTTAGGTTAAAAGTGAGATTAAAAAAGAACGGCCTATGATCATCTCCTAACCAACCATCCTTAGCCTATGCAAAGACCAACTAGGCAAGTTCTAGATTTTCAACACAGCACTGAACTAAGTATTACACCTCACTCACTCATGGTACATGACTTATATTCACCTTACCTATCTGGTTTACACATGGCTTAACAAGACTCTTCGTGCTAATAAACTAAATAACATCTAAAGATCCAGAGAAATCATGCATGCAGTCACAAATACATAGCTGGTGCATCAAAAGATTTTAAGCAGGGTCAATTATTTTCAAAAATCCAAAACTAGTTCACTTTCATTGGCTAAGTACTCCTAAGTTATTTTCTAATTAAATAAAAATCACAAAATAAGAAAATAAAATCATAAGCATGCCATTTCTACTAGATAGCATGCCCGAGGAAAAGAAACAATACAAGAAAAACCCTCTGACGAATCCAAAAATCACAAAAATTACAAGTACACCCCGTCTCCTTTTTGAAAATTGAGCTTCTTCTCGGAAGCATGAACTACAAGAACATAGGAAAGACATACCTGTGGCACTCAAGGCGCTCATGTCATCTTGCAAAGGAGGTACCTCCGTTGTAATCATGGCGCTAGCGGTTGCCGGTGCACTCAATGAAGAATCCATAGGGGGAGTGGTTACCCCCTCAGTTGTCCTAGCCGCTTCTACGGCCTCTATGTCAATCAGGGCTGAAGGTGGCTCGCCCGAAGGGTCCAGGCCACTAGCAAGATCGGGCTGAGCCATGGTAGAGCTACTTGCTCCTCTAGCTCACTCCTGTAGCTCTGACATATGTGAGTCATGAGTCTGCAAGCTCTCTGCTCGTTCCCTCTTGCGCTCTCTTCTTTCCTTCTTCCTTCTCTTCCTTAAGCTCTCCTCTCCAACATCATCTAAAGCTCTTTTCTTTCCCTTTTCTCCAGCAACTTTTGTCGGCTCCCAATAAGCCGCCAAATCAATCTCCTCATCTGGTCCTTTATCGAGGTCTGGAAGAGTGGGGGCTACTATCACTGCCGGTTGTCGTGATGTCAACTCGACTACTTGGCTCCGAAGAGCCCCCAACTCCTCTTGAATACTGCTAGTATCCGTCTGCTCCGCCATAGGCATACTGAACCGGATCTCAAATCCATCCAGGCGAGCATGTAAGGTCTGAGCTGTTGCGTCTATCTCTGCTTTGACCCATGGCTCCATGTTTTCCATCATAGCTTGAATTTTCCTTTCAGCCATGTTCAACCTTTTGGCCAGTTTCTGGAGGAAGTCCTAGGGCACTAAGACATGCCCTTCTAGAGTCTGAGTCTGGAGGCTAGGCTGTGGCGTAAGTGAAGTTCTAGGAGTTGCCTCTGAATAACCAGTATTTGTAGCCGGTGTCTTGCTCTTCTCCTATAAGGTGGGGGCATTCACCTGTGTGCCCCCTGCTGGCTGGGACAATGGAACTGTTATAGGAAGCTAGGCTCGGCTTACCATGTTCATTTCATCCCAGATAAGGCCGATGTCTGCAATCCTCTTCCCTCTGATCAGATACTCCTCATCCCATTGTATTAGCACCTCTGCCTCTGTGTAGAGTCTGAATACAAGACTCAGGAATGGGATGGTAGTGCTCAATCCCACCATCCAGTCTTGTATCTCCTCTGCGAAGATCCTCAGGATGTTGATAGGATATCGGGACATGAGTCATGCCACCAAAGCCGCTTTGTCAACACTCAATGTGTTGTCATTGACTGTAGGTGCTAAGCGGTGGCGTACTAGTGTCTAGCATGCTTTTGCTATAAAGTTCAGTGAGTTCTTTGTAACCTGCTTTCCACTAGTAACCCACTCAGCTTCCTCCTTATCCTCAACAATCATGTCTGCCAACCATTGCAGCTGCCTCTGCCGTTCCTCCAAACCCAACTACCTGATTTGCTTCATCGCCTCCACCCTGTACTCATACTCCAGTATCATATATGTAGGCACGAACTGTGGTCCATATAGAACTCGAGAGATGGTCTGCTCTGATATGTATACCTCCCTTCCTCGGACTAAAACGCTCTCCAGTCGAGGCTGGTCTTTTATTTTCTGCACATCTTTAGCCTTTTTCTCCATGGTGGCCAAAGAGTTGGTGTAGAACTCGCAGACCAATTCTGCAGTGTACTAAGCTGGAGTCTTGGCCATCCACTCGAATCTATAGAAGATGAATATTCGCTTCATCTCCTCAACTTCATTTAGTGAGTTTGTGAGGATCTACGGTTCTTTCTAGATGATTTGCCTCGACTTATTTTTGGGGTTGGAAGAAGTTCCTTGCTCATAAATTTCTTTAGCTCCCGACACTCTCTACCAGACTATGCGGTTCTCTCTAGACGGAGTCTGTTCTTGCGCAGCATTAGGAGCTTCTTCCTCTAAGTCATCGCTGCTACTTGCCTCTCTAGATTGGGTCTGTTCAGACCCTTCTTCTGCATTTGAGTCGTTTCCCGACTCCTAATTACCTTCTCTAGCTCCCTCCTCAGACTGGGGAACTTGGGCAGGAGTGGCAGTAGCTGCTACGGCTTGTGCTTTTCCCTTTTCCCTAGTGGTTATGGTTCCTCAGTGTCTAATGTATCAACCTAGTACTCCTCAACTGAACCACTAGGGGAGTGTCTTGCTTGCTTAGGCTCAGACTCAGATGTTTCATCATGTAATATCCTCTGAGCAGCTGCTTTTGATGCTTTGCGCTTCACCGTCATTGTACCTGCAGAGAAGAGGGTTAGAATTCCAAATCGGAGAAAGAAAAACTAGAAAAGAAACTTTCAGTATCTGATGTCGCCCAAATTACACCTCGCAAGTGAGATATAAGCGGTCGATTGTCAAATATAGAACCCAAAAAAGGTTGAGGTCGATCCCACAGGGAATATGGTAAGAACTTAAGTTAATGCGAATAACTATTACTATTGAGTTACTTATTTCCAAAGGGAGGAAAATATATAATAATAAACAAAATAAAATTGTTGAATGCTGAAATCAAATTTGGTTTGTATTCAATTAATGACTTGACTAGGATTGTGTTCCCCGAGATTTCATAACCATAGACCTTATATACTAGTGATCTATTCCGGTGTTTAACATGCAATATTGGTAAGTTAGGTTCACCTAAATGGTTGTCCCCTATCTAGATGATTATCACCACGCAACTTGGTATGTATACGGGTATACTTTAGTTGACCCTTACACTTAATATTTGATTAGCTTTCCCCGGACAAGTTCAAGCTATTAGATGAGGTTTGATAGCCTCAAATCTCTGTTGTTAATCCCTTTTCCCATTCATTACCTCCTTGGCCCGGTAAGTAAGAATAAGGCAAGTCCTAACGTTTGCAACCGTCAAGAATCAATCAAAATGAAGGAAAAATAATACATGCATAAAATCCCGTTCAAGAATCACTAGGTGTTTTTTACCTATGTGTGTTAATTCATCTTGGTTCCCACAAACCTAGTTATGGGTTTAGCTACTCATGCTTGTATTATCGCAATCACAAAATATTGAAAAATGATAATTGCAACTTACAAATTATCATAGAATAAAAACCACACATATTGAATAAAAACTCCAAAATAGATGAATAAACTCCACTGTTGCTTTTTATTCTTGAATCAAGAACAATTGATCAATACCAAAATTCTAGTTGAAAACTAAATAAATCGGCTTTATCAATTACTCTATAGCTGTAAAAAAAATCGTCCTCTAAAAATAAACCTAAACTGCTTATTTATAGTTCCAAGAAATCCTTTTCCTAATTAAAAAACTGGAAACCAAGTCGGTAGTGGCAACAGGCTTGGTGACGATTCATTTGGCCCTCTGACGAATCGTGCCTTACTTAAAACAGTCATCCTCAGCAACGTACCCAGTTGTGGCAACGGATCACCTAACAACTCGTTGTGCCTGAGCACGAGTCGTTAGGTCCCTCGTAGTCTCATTCCTCCAAAAGTACAGTGCACCTTACGGTTGGTCCCAGTGGTCTACCAATGAGTTGTTCCTTCATGTGACGACTCGTTATGTCTATCGTCAACTACACTGACCACTTTGTTAAGATTTCCTTTCTCGGCCTTCACGGTTGACGTTACGACTCCTTACCAGTTGTAACGAGTCATTTCCTCAACTCGTTAGGTACACTGTCTTGCATCTTCCAATTTCATCTTTTGCCCACGCCTTAAGCAACGAGTCGTGCCTCCTGCCAATGACTCGTGAAGTGTCTGGCAGTCACCCTATCAGTTGTTTTCAACATTAATTCAACCAGTTCACTCACGAACCTGCTTTCCTGCAACATTAAGCACAAACACATCCTACCTATATAAACATACCCGGAATGTGCATAATTTCTTGGTTTTAGATTGCCATAAAATCATGGCACATCAGTATCTAACCATGGGCCAACAGTGCGGTTCGTACCATGGAGGTACGACTCATATGAAGTCCCAGAAATTCTATGTGCACATTACGACTCACAGGTACGACTCGTACCACGAAGGTATGACCCGTACCTTGAGTCTTCTAAGGATTCCCCTACACTACATTTTTCTCTGTATTTTTTCACAACTCATGGTACGAACCTTAGGTCGATTCCACAAGTCGTAGGAAGGACTTCTCTTCCTCATCTGGGCTTGGCCCTGTTCAGGCTTTTGATACGGATGCACAGTATGACTCGTAGTGACAAACCACGACTTGTACTGTGTTTTACCTCTTTTCTTAACTTTTATTTGATTTTGGTCCAGTTTACAGGGATTCTTTTTCATAATTTGGGTACTCATAATTCCCCCAGGTCTAGGCATGTCACTCAATCGATTTAACACTACTCATCCCTCTCCTTTTTAGTCACTACCCGTAACTCAATTTTAAATATTTCAATGCACAAGTTCATCCACTAAAAAAATATGTTTTCCCAGTTGCACATATTCCTCTAACACCCCTGATCATTGTCTCCTTTTAATTTTTTTTGAGCAAAAACAAAGACTCACAGGGGTTTAGACAATCCTGACATCAAGCACATAAGTTTCTCGATATTCAATACAATACACTTACTTTTTGCTTCTTTCTTCCACTGGTAATACAAAATTGGATTGAGATGACTTTCTTGAGAAAAACATTTGCTCGATTGTTCTTATTTTTGAGTTATGGGTGTGAGGGCTTCATTGGTATTGCTCGTGCTTTTGTTTTGTTTGTGTGGAAAAGGGGTCGTTTTAGGTCTGGGGTTTAAAATAGGTGAGGGGAAGATTTAAAAATCTGTGTCAAGTCGGGTAAGTTTAAAGGTTTTAACCAGTCACGACTCGTACCACGAGTCATAGGAAGACCCTATGACTCGTCCCTTGGACCCGTAAGTCAAAGTTTTGAAAAACTTACCCAAGGACCTATGAGTACATCCTACAACTCGTAGAAAGTTGGTACAGTCTGTAGGATGAATCGTAGGTCTATTCGTTGAAATACCTCTCTAAACCACCCCACGCCTCCTGCAACGGCTTGTATGATGTTGTCACGAGTCGTATTGAGAGCCGTAGCAGCTGCTCTTTTAGCAGTCTTTCTGCCTCCTGTTTTTGTTTTCCCTGCACACTGAGCACACATTAGTTCAAACTTGGGTTGCCTCCCAAGAAACGCTTGATTTAACGTTGCGGCACGACACAGGTGGCCTAGTTACTAAGAATTCACCAAGCTACCACTTGGGTTGCCTCCCAAGAAGCGTCTGATTTAACATCGCGGCACGATGCAAGTCTCTTGACTACTCAAAATTTGTCAAGTGACTCAGATTCATCCTCTAATGCTAAGATTACACTGTATTCCTTAGGTTGCTGCATTGTCCAGCAGATATTGAAAGTGACCTCTTCTTTTTTTAGTCTAACTTTAGTTGGCCAGCCTCCACATTTACTAAGGCCCTCCCATTTGCAAGGAATGGTCGCCCCAAAATGATAGGGACCTCATAATCAACCTCACAATTCAAAATCACGAAGTTTGCTGGGAATATGAATTTGTCTACCTTCACAAACACGTCGAACAGGTTCCCCACTGGCTTCTTCATAGTTCTGTCAGCCATCAGTAGCCGCATAGTGTTCGGTGTGGAGACTCCTAAGCCTAATTTCTTGAATACTGCCAAGGGAATCAAGTTGATGCTTGCTCCCAAATCACAAAGACCCCTTACGAACTCGACATTGCCAATGGTGCAAGGTATAGTGAAAGCACCTGGGTCTTCCTTCTTTTGAGCCAGGACCCGTGAAGCTATGGCACTACAGTGATGTACATTGTCTACCGGCTCATAGCTCACGGACCTCTTCTTTGTCACCGGGTCCTTCATAAACTTATCATATCCCGACATTTGTTCCAATGCCTAAACCAATGGTATGTTCACAGATAATTGCTTAAGCATTCATAGGAATTTCTGGAACTTACCATTTTTTGTATTTTTTTTCATTCTTTGAAGGAATGATGGCGGTGGTCGCGGGCTAGCTCGGTACAATTGAGTTGCTCCTTGATCAATGTCAGGTTCTTTCTCACCTATTGAGGCCTCTGGCAACTCATCATTCTGTATCTCAGCACTCTTCTCATTCTCCTCAATTATGCACTCTTTGTTCCGCTCAACTACAATCGGAAAAGGGGGGTCAACTGTGGTCTTACCACTTCTGGTCATCACCGCCATGCAGTGGCCATCATTCTTTGGATTTTGGACGGTGTTTCTAGGTAGTGTACCCTTTTGTCTAGGGTTTAATGATGTTGATAGTTTCCCAAGATGCTATTCAATTTGCTTGATGGCTATTGCATGAGATTCCACACTCTCACCCATACTTGATATGTCGCCACTAATCTCCTTCAATTGATCATCAGTGGACCTCACCTTTTTTAGCATCACTTCCATCATGCTCTCTAACTTTGACTGCCCAGTCTCCCCCTCTCGTGCATTGGGAGGCACATAAACTCCAGCCCGATCATTGCGGTAGCCACCATTTCTGTTACAACCCGTGAGTTCTTGACACTTAGTTGGCCTATGCGCATGTTGGTTAAGAGTTTTAGAATGCAATACGTGCGAGAAAAGGGCCCGGGGAGAGACCGTACAAGCGCCAAGTCAGAGCGTCGCAAGGCAAATGCGACTTATAAATCGCATTCGACAAATGCGACTTAAAGGCCCCAAGAGTATAAGGCTCCCACTTCGTTCTAAATCATTTTCACTTCATATAATTTTCAGTAAATGAACAGAAACAAAGGGGAACGAAGGGTTTGATTAAATTTTCTTTCATTTACACCGTCAAACGCAGTCCAAACTCGAATTAACTTCGGGTAGCGAAGTATAAAGCTGCCGGGAGCATTCCTGCGGAGTTAGTTTTACGAAATTCGGCCGGCGAATCATCGTCACGCTGAGCTAAAGTAAGTGGAATTGCTCCAAACTAGTGTTAATATACTCCCAGCATTAAAGTGAGTATTTCTCCCTTCAATAAGTCGAAGAATAGGCAGTAGGTATAGCCATAATATGGTTTCTTTCCAAAATAATAGTAGACTTAATTCTATTCTTTTGTGAATATGAATACAGTTGGGAGAAATAGCTGAATATTAGCCGAGCTATGCCAGTTAATCAAAAAGTCGGCAGTTGAGGTATGTAAAGCCAGTTTCTTTCGGCAAGCTAGTAGTTCCAGTATAGCAAAATAGTACAAATTCTTGTAGAATGTTTCAGAAGCCGTATATTATATTCAGTATGAGTTCAGTAAGCATGTTAGAATTATTATACAGTGTTCAACATGAAACTCAGTAAAACAGTATAATTCCCAGCAGAATATTCCATAAATATTATTTCAGACTCAGTATATCTCAGTATTAGATTCAGTATATTTCAGTATCAGATTCAGCATATATCAATATCAGATTAAGTATATTTCAGTATGAAATTCAGAACAGAATACCAGAATATAAATATTATTATCAGATTCAGTATATATATATATATTACATGCAGTTATTGCTATCTGTGGAGACATGATTGTTCTGTGTTGGGCACCCTTAGAGCTTTCTTGACCGATCCAGGGTTAATAGCTGTGTTGACTCACCCGCAAGAGGATGAGGATACGTCGCTCTACGGAGTGGCATGTCGTCCGCCAGTGGACGAAGATGGGATGCAAATTCCTCATAGCAGGCTGATCAGCACTATACCACACCCCCGTCGAGCGCTTGCGCCCGGGGTGCAAATTTCATATTTCAAGAGTCCTTCGGACTTAGATACAGCTATAGTAAGGGGCCCAGCGAGCCCAAGTTACATACCCAGGGGGCCGGCAGGATGCTCATAGTTACTAGGTGGATGGTATGACATGGGTAGGGGTATATAGATTGTGTGTTGGTTGTATCTTACGGCTTATGGGGGCTAGTAAGATTCTTGTATGCTATGTTGTGTTAGTTATTAATAGATAGAAAGTAGACCGCCATGTTATCAGGTATGACTCTTACTCTCTTCAGTAAAGTTACGCTCTTTTCAGTCAATCTCAGCCCGTCTCCTATTACTTAAGTATCTATTAGTATTATTGTTTGCTTTCAGTTATTTTAAGTTATTGCTTTGCATACTCAGTACCAGTGGTACTGACGCCCGTTTTGGGGCGCTGCATTACTTGCCTGCAGGTACTCATAGACGAGGAGCAGATCCCTCGTAGTTCCAGCCAGCGTACAGAGTCTTCAGCTCCTATCATCCGGAGCTTGACAGGTAAATGTTTACTTCCCTTTTTGTTGTACAGTATAGGTAGGCCGGGCCCCTATCCCGACCATCTTATTATTCTTAGAGGCTTGCGGATTGTATATTCCCTGTGGTTAGTTGTACCGGTCGTGTTGGGCCGTGTGTATGTTTTTAGTTTGCATGTGATGGCCGTGTGGGGCCTTGTTCAGTTGTCAGTTGGTGACCTTGTCGGTCACAGATCAGTTTAGCACTTGATTCTACTTTTCAGTGATAACTAGTCAGCATGGTGTCCTTATCGGCCCGCATAGGTTTCCTTATGTTCAGTCGTTCATGATAGCTGTTATATTCCTACAGGTGGCTATAGGCCTTGTCGGACGGAGGTTGTATTTACATCCGTTATATAGCCCATTGTTTTCATAAATCCAAAATTAGAGACTGCCTGAAACCAAAAGTGCTTAGGCTCAGTAGTCCAGGTCCTAGTAGGGCACCAGGTGATAGTCATACCTCCCAAAGGGGGGCGTGACAAACTTGGTATCAGAGCAGGTCGTATCCCAGGGAGTCTGCAAGCCGTGCTAAGTAGAGTCTTGTCTATGGATGTGTTGTGCACCACATACCATAGGCAGGAGGTTGCAAGGCATGATAGGATGGTTACTCTTTCTTCATATTCAGTCGTGCCATAGAGCAGTACAGTATAGGGTTGAGTCTCTAAAGCTTACTATACTCTTTGTTTGCAGATAAAATGTCATATCAGCGACATCCTATCACAGGCCGAAGATTGGATACAGCAGAAGGAGAGGGCACCAGCAGGATGAGCCAGTCTCGATTAGAATCAGCTCGATCTAAGGGCGATACAGAGGCATCGTCCCGACCTTCTCAGCAGTCTCCACCCCATCGGAGTCACTCAGGACGACACCACCTCCGACAGTTCTATACCTACACCATCTGACCAAGAGGTCAGGAGTACCGTAGTTATGTTAGCGCAAATGATGGATACTGATCTTGGGCAGATTTATATGCCTAAGTGATACTCAAACATACCATTTTTACCTTATTTGTTGTGCAATGTGTATATAATATCATGTATTTGGTAATAAAATGTGAATTTATACTAACCAACATGATTAGCATTGGTTTTGCAGGATAATGTGATTTTTAGGAGCAAAAATGCGTGTTGGAACTATGTCGGAGTTGGACTTGGATGCGAGCGTGAAAAAGACCTCAGATGGCACATTTTACACTGGCTCCGCGATGGCGCCATGTCACGCTGCCATCGCGGTAGTACACTGCCTGGAGAGGAAATTAAGTGGCAGATTCTAGTGAGGCATCGCGACAGCTCCGTGGCACGGAGACAGGCCTCCGCGATGGCCTCCGTGACACGTTGAAGCCAATTATCCGGACCCTGAAATTTCTAGAGAAGGTCCGCGTCCACGCCGTGTCACGGAGGCCGTGCTCCGCGTTGGCCTCCGTGACACGTTGCTTGTTATTCCGGGAAAAATTTCCCACTAGTATAAATAGCATACTTAGGTTATTTTTAAAGGGGTCTTCTTTTAGTTCTAGTTTTTTTAGCAGAGTTCAGGAGTGGAGAGAGGAACGTGGTTTTGTGGCAGTTGAAGAATAGAAAAGATAAGAGTTTTCTTCTCTTCCCTTCTTCTTTTCCTTCAATTGTATGCATGATTTACACTCATTCTAGGACGATTAATCCAAGAATGAGTGGCTAATTCCTTTCTTGCTGAGGTTTTGAACTTGTGTAATGATTATTGGTAATAATTGATATGGTTTCTTCTTCTTCTTGCATATTGTTCTATTAATTCTTGTGCTTTGTACATTCTTGATTGGCCACCATTAATGTATATCTAAAAAGTCCAATTTCACTCGAGAGAGCATGAAATTGGAAAGTTGTGAATTAATAGGGTATTGTTCTTAACTTGATTTGGGAAAATTGGGTTTTGATGTGCTTTCTTGATATAAATATACTTGAAAGCCGTATTAGTCAATTTAGGAACCGAAATTGTAGTGTTAGGTCATAAATTTCATTTGATCACAGAAATGTAGACGAATGGTTTATGATTCTAAAGTGAAATTAAATACGGAAGTTTTAATTTCTAGGCAAACGTTCTTGACTAGCAATATGAAGAAGAGGATGACCAAATTATCATAATTATCAACTCCATTACTCGTTCTTAACCTTGGCATGAGCATATCCATTGTCTGAATTCAACGTAAATAATAGTTGTTAAGTTTAGTATATAATTAGTTTAGAAACAAAACTCCCTAAATTCTTGATTGGATAGTTGTTAGCATAGTTAGAAATAGAATAGAAATATAGTGAACTAGGAAATTTTGCATATCCAGAGCAGCCTCCTCGGATCGATACTTGGCTACTTAGCCACTTTATTACTTGTTTGACCACGTACACTTGCGTGTCGGTTTTTAACACATACCAAACTAGCCGGACAAGTTTTTGGCGCCGTTGCCGGGGAGGCTAGGCGATTTGTAAAATTTTGTTTAGTGTAAATTTACTGTATTTGTATTTTATTTTCTTAAGTGTTAACAACTTGGTCTTAGCCTGTATTTTGCAGATTTTTATTTCTGTGAACACTGGCAAGGGACAAGGAGTTGGTGGAATCTTACTTAGAGCCAGAACGTGAATTGCATAGTCAACGTAGAGAAGCTCTTCGGAAGAAGCTGCAGTTGCTCAAACAGTCTACGATGGAGCAACCCAATCCACCAGTTGTACGGGCAGTGTTAGTGCCCGAGGAAGTAGCAGCCAGGCCGGTTCGCTAGGTGGCAATCCCACACGCTAATAATGTACATTCCAGCATCCGCAAACCAGAGCCTGGGGGGAGATTTGAGTTAAAGCAAAATATGGTGCAACTTTTGCACACGAGCGGGCAGTTCACCGGTCTCCCTCACGAAGATCCGCAACAACATCTCCAGAACTTTTTGGAGATAAGTGACACGTACATACCCGCTGGAGTGTCACCTGATTATGTTCGGCTCACCTTATTTCCATTTTCCTTATTGGGTGAAGCCAAGAGGTGGTTAAAAGCTGAACCACCCAACTCTATATCAACGTGGGATGATCTTGCAAAGAAGTTCTTGATCAGATTTTTCCCTTCAGGTAAAACAGCTAAACTTAGAAGTCAGATTCTAAGTTTTAAACAGAGGGAAGGAGAAAATCTTTATCAAGCCTGGGAAAGATTCAAGTCCATGTTGCGGGACTGTCCTCATCATCATCAGTCAAATGAGGTGTTGGTACACACTTTTATTGAGGGTTTGGAACCCCCACACTAAAATTTTGTTAGACTCAGCAGCTGGAGGGCAAGCGCTGGAGAAGACTTATGAAGAGTTGTACACTTTGCTCAACCGAATCTCACAAGGCAATCCGGAATGGAATGCAGATTCTTCAAGGGGTGGAGCAAGGAAAGCAGCGGGAGTGTTCGAAGTGGATGGATTCACAGCTATCGCTGCATAGATAGCTGCTTTGCAAAATCAGTTAAACACTCACTTCAGCACTATGAATTTGAACCAGTCTTCAGCCTCAGTTAATGCAGTCCAACAGATGTGGTGTGAAGTGTGTGGTAGTAGTGAGCATTCAGCTGAGTGCTGTGGTGCAAATCCTGATTCTGCCAACTTTGTGGGCAATGCACAGAGGAATCAACAGCAGTTTGGTGGTAGCTACAACTCGAATTGGAGGAATCATCCGAATTTTTCGTGGGGTAGCAACAATCAACAAGGCCAAGGTTCAGGGCAAGGTATGCACAGAAACCAAGGAGGGCAACAAGGCTATCAGAATCAGTTCAGAAATCACAATGCCCCTCCTCCACCACCATCACCGACTATTGAGGAAATGTTCAAGACCATGATTGCCAACCAGGCACAATTGCAGGCTGACTACGTCAAACTGGCAGCCGAAGTAAAGAACAATCAATTGGCAACCAAGGCTCTTGAATATCAGTTTGGGCAATTTGCTAGTGCCCAAAATACTAGACCCAGGGGAGGACTACCTAGCGACACGGATCCAAATCCTAAGCAGGTAAATGCAGTGACCACGAGGAGTGGTTTACAATTAAAGGAGGTGGAACCTGAAAGACCGCCTCAGAAGTCAGGAGCAGTAGATGTTGAGGGAGAACAAACCTCAGATACGGGGAAGACCAAAGAAGCTGAACCAGCAAGGCCTCCACCCCCGTTCCCTCAACGACTTAAGAAACACAAGGAGGAGGCGTGTTTCCAGAAATTCATGGAGGTACTCAAACAGGTACATGTTAACTTACCTCTTGTTGATGTCTTGCAGGGTGTGCCAAAATATGCAAAGTATATCAAAGACATCGTGGCCAACAAAAGTCGCTTGACTGAGTATGCCACGGTGGCTTTAACAGAGGAATGCACATCCCGTATTCAGAACAGGTTGCCCACTAAACTAAAGGATCCTGGAAGTTTTACCATCCAGCTGACGATTGGGCAAAGTATCCGAGCTCGTGGGTTATGCGACTTGGGGGCAAGTATAAATCTGATGCCATCTTCGGTATTCAGAAAGTTAGGGCTAGGGAGTCCTAGACCCACAACAGTGATCTTGCAGCTAGCAGACAGGTCCTTAGCTAAACCGGATGGCATTGTTGAGGATGTGCTAGTGCAGGTAGGCTCCCTCATTTTTCCGGTAGATTTCATTGTTCTGGATTTTGAACCAGATGCAGAAGTCCCATTTATTTTGGGACGACCATTTTTGGCAACCGGAAAGGCATTGATCAATGTAGCTGCGGGTCAACTCACAATGCGAGCACACGACAAGGTTGAGGTGTTCGACGTGTACAAGGCACCTAAGCTCCCGACTGTCTATAAGGAACTCTCGGTGATCAACGTGATTGATCATGGGAATGCAAATGGAGTGAGTGATTCCCGAGAGTTACGAGGTAGGCCACCAGACGAGGTTGAGAACTACTGGGGAGATGACCATGATCGGGACAAATCGTCCATCTCCCTAGTAGACACGTGAGCATAAAGGCTGTCGAGCCGCGACGTTAAACCAGGCGCTGCACGGGAGGCAACCCGTGAAAAATATTTTTTTCTTTCCTTAGTGTAAAGTTTTTCTTTTATTCTATTTTCTTTCCTTTTTCTTGACTAGGCTTAGATTTGCATTTTAATTAGTAATTGTTATTTTATTTATTTTTTTTTTAGTAGGGAATCTATGAATTTAACCAATTTTTGTTTAGTGAGGTGATTTTCAGGTATACCGGAGGAAAAATACTTGGAATCGAGGAAACGAGGCGAGGTATGAAAAATAAAATTTGATGGTGAAACAGAGCACTGGCGCGTTGGCGCCGTGTCACGGAGGCAATACTCCGCGTTGACCTCCGTGACACGTTGAAGGCGAATCTGGAATTTTTTAAAATTCCAGTAAGCCAACGCGTTGGCTCCGTGTCACGGAGGAGGGGCTCCGCGTTACCCTCCGTGACACGTTGCCCTTATTCCAGTGCCGGGTCACACCGGGTTTCCGGGTGACCCGCGTGTTTCTTTTAAATAAACCCCCAATTTTCGCCCAAATTTCCCCATTCCTTCTACCCTCCGCGACCAAACACCCATTCCCCTACCCCCAAGCTCCGTGCCACGTTGATAGGCAAGGAAAACGTCAAGTTTTTTTCGGTTCTTCAAATCCAAGGTATGTTTTCATCTTCTATCTCAAATTTCTGGCGAGTTTTGTCACTTTTGAGCATGTGAGGTGAGATATATCACCCTAGGTAAAAAAATTAAACATGATGTGAATTATTTTGTGATTGATTATGTTCGGATTATTGTAGTTGACGTTTGAACTTATCGATTGATTGAATAATTCAATATTGATTGTCGAATTGAGTTCTAGGGCTTGGGTTGTTGGATTTTAACGTGGGTAACTTGATAGTTTGATGAAATTGGTGCCTGGGTGTGTTTAGTAGTTGAGATAAGTCGTGGTAACTATTGTTTAATTGTGGAAAGACGACTAATTCTCAAATTTTTGTGGGGAAGTGCATAATATGTGAATTGGTTGAATTGCTTAGATTAGTTGTATATAATAGGTTTGTATTGTTGTTCTTATTTCTGTTGTGGTTATTGTTGCTAAGTGCTATGGGTGAATAGCTGTCGATAGGAGGATTGGGTTAGCTGTATGATGTCTGAGTAGTTCTCTAGCCGTTATGCTGTCGAAATTTTGTGAACGCACTAAGCAACATGTTTATAGTTGATTGTGTTTGGGGGTGTAAATAGAGTTATCCTTGCTAAAATGTTGTAGATATTGTTAAAGACTAAGTGTGGGGTAAATTTTGTTTAACCCGACCTTAGCCGAAGCTAACAAGTTTTTAGCTTAATATTGTGCTTGTCTGTGTAAATTGACAGGTACAATGGCTAGCCGACAAGATAAAGGCAAGGGTGCCTCAACCTCAGGCACCGGCAGAAAGAGAATGAGACTGGGCACTGCTGTCCCAGCTGCACCTGCTGTTCCACGCGGTCAACACCGCCGATACGGAACACGATGGGTCACTGACGAAGGGAAGAAATGGTATAATAAGCACAAGGAAAGCAAATACTTCCCGGAGGAATATATTACAAGGGAACCACTTGCACAGGAGTTCCCTCGCATGGTGCAGAGGATTGAGGCAGCTGGGCTCAGTTTTATTTTTCAGGAGCCCAAGGAGTGCAACCTTCACTTGGTCCGGGAATTCTACGCCAACTGGAACCCGGCCATCAGGAGCCATACTATTAAAATCAGAGGGCAGATTGTCACTCTGGAACCCCAGCAGCTGAATGCCATCGTTGGAGCGTGGGACACAGACGCCCACGTTCTCCGCCAGCTCAATATCACCCCACCATACGCCGACATCAGACGTACGTTGTGTGGGGCTCGATCCACAGCCCGATGGAGGAGACACAAAGAGAGGGGTTACCACCAGACTCTGCCTTATTCGCAGATGAACAGGGAGGCCAGAATCTGGCTAAAAATGGTATGTTCGTGTTTGATCCCGGGAGTGCATATGACAGACGTGACCCGGGACCGTGTCTGCCTGGTGTATGCCCTTATGAAAGGGCTTGAGATTAATGTGGGGGCGGTTATAATATCCGCCATGAAGAGAGCCAGACTACACCAGGGCCACAGATACGGGTTTGGCGGACTCATCACCACCTTCCTCCGAGGCCTTGACATCGAGGAAGAAGCTTTGGATTACATTCCGCAGTTGGAGCGGAGGGCCCTTGATGTGACAAAAACCAAGGCCCCCGACATTACACACGGACCTGTGCTGACTCTGGGCGAGCGACATGCTCGTGATGACCAGTATATGGACCGTATGTTCGTCATGCAGATGCTGCAGCTACGGATAGGTGGGAGACCAGCCACCGAGGATGAATTATGGCAGCTGGAGCTGGACTACCCCTTCGGCGAGAACGCCAGAGCTTTATGCAAGGTGGGGCCAGCCTTTGTGGAGCCGACTGACAACGACGTCCCTACTGATGAGGAGACACGTCGTGAGGACTCTGATGTAGAGTCCGATGATGGCGATGGAGCTGATTCAAATATGGGCGACGAGGCCGCAGCACCGGATGAGGAAGTCGAATATTTCGACTAAGCAGGGAGTTCCACCACCCAAAATTTTGTGCTTTGTATTTTTGTGAACACTGGGGACAGTGTTCGATTTAAGTGTGGGGTGGGGAGTAGTTAGGTGCTGGGTCATAGGCTCTAAACTTGCTGTATAATTCTTCGTTGACGTTATGTATGCCTGTGTTTTCCCTGTTGTTGTGAACTGATTTGTGATGTATGTGTATATATTTGTGTTGTGGCTAATGATGTGTGTTTTGAAAGTTATGGTTGCACTTGTAAATATTTTGTAAATTTTATAAATATTTTTTTTTCTCTCTATCGATATGATCGATATTTTTCAAAATTTTTGCGAAAAGATTTTGCATTTATCAACATAGTTTGCAAATATTTTCTATCGAAATGATCGATGTGTTGCAAAAATTTTGAAGTTTTATTTTTGGGTTTCTCGGAGTTTGTTTTCGGTTCTTTTACCGAGAATAGTCCCATTGAACCGATGTCATAGTTAGTGACCATTCCCTATGATGGATGGATGACGACCGTTTTAAGGGAAATGTAGTCGATAGGAGTAGATTTTTTTTAGTTTCTTTGGTGGATTGCATCAATAAACTGTAGTGCTTATGGTTGCTAAAATTTCGTTGCGTGTTGTAATTGATGTTCGAAATGTGAAAATGATTCGTTGGAAAGCATGCAATTGTGTAAATATGTTGAGTTACCTAGGCTAGAGAATTTGGTTCATTATGATTGAGGCTTAATCTTGAATTCATGTAGTTGACTAATTAAAGAGTCTGTGAATGCGTCTTGATTCGAGCATGTGCATAAAGTGTGAGTGAGGTTTTGCTATTCCATGTCATTGTGAATTGTCTAGAACTTGCCTGGTGTGTATACAAAACGAAATGAAGGAGGTGTAGTGTTGGAAAGGATGTAGGCATTTCTTTGTTTTAACCGTTAGTTTCCATTTTTTTTTCTTGTCAAATTCTACCTTTTTATATGTTGTATATTCTAGTCAGCCTGTTGAGCCTTTAGCCGATTTCTTTCTTTTGTCCAGAATTGTATGGACTAAGCTTTATTCCTTCTTTTCATTAGCCTTAAAGTCTATAAGAAACTCTTAAGCGCTTATTAAGAACAGAAAATTGTTTCCCAAAGTGTTAAAGAGTGAAGAGAGTGAAAAAAAGCAGAGTGAAGAAAGAAAAGATGATGTGGATGAGGCACTTGTTGTAATTAAATGATAGTGAGGGTACATGAAAAACCCTTTGTTTTGTGTCAAGTGTGCCTAATGAAATGGGCTGTATGAAAGTAAACCAGCATGAATGGGAGAAAAAGAGAAAAGAGAGGAACAATGTCCATGAGTCGATGGGGATGAGTTGAAAAGGCGCTTAAGGATGCTAGCGACTGTTATTGGCTAAACCAATATATATACTAGATCCATAGCCCAGTTACAACCCATTTAAAAGACCTATTTGATCCTACATTGCATTTCTTTATATTAGTGGAGTAATACACTAAGGGCAAGCCTATGGGTCATGACATGATGCATGTGAATTCTTTTGGGAGAGAGAGTGAAATTAATTGTTATATGCCCCTACTTGCATGTTTATGTGCTGCACGAACAGAAAAGGGAAAGTTCTCTCGAGTTGTGAGGGTACATGCTTGATGAAAGATTGCTTTTCGTGTCGGATTTCTTTATTAAGTTGATTTGCATGAGTTTGCTGATATCAAGAATCAATTCTTAAAAGTCTAGGAAGCCTCAATGTATTAAGGTCATTGTCTTGTACGACCAAGCATGTTTTCTAGATGATTTGCAAAAATCGAATAATCGGTATGACCGTAACGTAAATGGTTGCACCATAGTGACAAAGGTTGAGATGTGATGTGCATGATTTGTGTATGTGTTGTTCGAGGACGAACAAGGATTTAAGTGTGGGGTAAGTGATCTTGGGCAGATTTATATGCCCAAGTGATACTCAAACGTACCATTTTTACCTTGTTTGTTGTGCAATGTGTATATAATATCATGTATTTGTTAATAAAATGCGAATTTATACTAACCAACATGATTAGCATTGGTTTTGCAGGATAATGTGATTTTTAGGAGCAAAAATGCATGTTGGAACTATGTCGGAGTTGGACTTGGATGCGAGCGTGGAAAAGACCTCGGATGGCACATTTTACACTGGCTCCGCGATGGCGCCGTGTCACGCTGCCATCGCGGTAGTACACTGCCTGGAGAGGAAATTAAGTGGCAGATTCTAGTGAGGCATCGCGACAGCTCCGTGGCACGAAGACAGGCCTCTGCGATGGCCTCCGTGCCACGTTGAAGCCAATTATCCGGACCCTGAAATTTCCAGAGAAGGTCCGCGTCCACGCCGTGTCACGGAGGCCGTGCTCCGCGTTGGCCTCCGTGACACGTTGCTTGTTATTCCGGGAAAAATTTCCCACTAGTATAAATAGCACACTTAGGTTATTTTTAAAGGGGTCTTCTTTTAGTTCTAGTTTTCTTAGCAGAGTTCAGGAGTGGAGAGAGGAACGTGGTTTTGTGGCAGTTGAAGAATAGAAAAGATAAGAGTTTTCTTCTCTTCCCTTCTTCTTTTCCTTCAATTGTATGCATGATTTACACTCATTCTAGGACGATTAATCCAAGAATGAGTGGCTAATTCCTTTCTTGCTGAGGTTTTGAACTTGTGTAATGATTATTGTTAATAATTGATATGGTTTCTTCTTCTTCTTGCATATTGTTCTATTAATTCTTGTGCTTAGTACATTCTTGATTGGCCACCATTAATGTATATCTAAAAAGTCCAATTTCACTCGAGAGAGCATGAAATTGGAAAGTTGTGAATTAATAGGGTATTGTTCTTAACTTGATTTGGGAAAATTGGGTTTTGATGTGCTTTCTTGATAGAAATATACTTGAAAGCCGTATTAGTCAATTTAGGAACCGGAATTGTAGTGTTAGGTCATAAATTTCATTTGATCACAGAAATGTAGACGAATGGTTTATGATTCTAAAGTGAAATTAAATACGGAAGTTTTAATTTCTAGGCAAACGTTCTTGACTAGCAATATGAAGAAGAGGATGACCAAATTATCATAATTATCAACTCCATTACTCGTTCTTAACCTTGGCATGAGCATATCCATTGTCTGAATTCAACGTAAATAATAGTTGTTAAGTTTAGTATATAATTAGTTTAGAAACAAAACTCCCTAAATTCTTGATTGGATAGTTGTTAGCATAGTTAGAAATAGAATAGAAATATAGTGAACTAGGAAATTTTGCATATTCAGAGCTGCCTCCTTGGATCGATACTTGGCTACTTAGCCACTTTATTACTTGTTTGACCACGTACACTTGCGTGTCGGTTTTTAACACATACTGAACCAGCCGGACAGATACTCGGCGCCAGTCAATGCCACCTACTACTGCAGAGTTATCAGGTGGGCCTGGTAGTTCGAGGGTCCGAGAATTCCTGGCACTAGGTCCCCCGCAGTTCACAGGGTCGGATCGGACAGAGGACCCCCAGGACTTCCTGGATCAGATGCAGAGGATTTTTTGGGTAATGCATGTTACATCTACAGAGTCGGTTGAATTGGTGGTATTCCGACTGGGGGATATTATTGTGTTGTGGTATGAGAGTTGGGAAAGGTCTCGAGGGAGAGATGCTGCCCCTCCGACCTGGTCCAGCTTTTCAGAGGCTTTCCTGGACCGTTACCTACCACGAGAGATCCGATAGGCCTAGACGGACCAGTTTTTACACCTGGAGCAGGGGGCGATGAGTGTTCGAGAATACGTCCTGCAGTTCAATTCTTTGGCCCGCTATGCTCCGGCCTTTGTAGACACCATGCCATCCAGAGTCCACCGGTTTATTAAGGGGCTGAACCTAGAGTATATTGAGGCCTGTATGTCATCTACTTTGCGAGAAGATATGGATATTGCTCAAGTGCAGGCTTTTGCTTAGACTATTGAGGGCCTCAGACAACGGCAACAGGATAGCAGACGAATAAGTCAGGAACAGCACCGCAGGGATAAGTTAGATGAGTTATAGGGGGAGATTCGAAGAGGGCCTAGGCCACGGTTGTCAAATAGACAACCTAGACCCCTACCTACATCACAGCAGCGAAGAGGTAGATTCAGTCGCCGAGGACAGTCAGAGTCCGGCGGAAGTTCTCGAATAGTAGATTCACCCCAGCAGAGGAGAGCAGAGCAGAGCAGGTATACACCACCACTTTGCCCTATTTTCAGCTGACGCCACTCTGGAGCTTGCAGATATGGCTCAACAGGGTGTTATATATGTGGACAGGAGGGTCATGTGATAAGAGATTGTCCAGCCAGGGGTTAGGGTGACCGGGATAGATAGGACAGGGCATCAGTAGGGTCACAAGTTCCAGCAGCCCCGACAGAGCGCAGGCCCTCAGTTTCAGCAGGTAGACGCCGAGGCAGATTAAGGGCCTCTAGTTCAGGTACGGGCCTAAGCCGTACCTATGCATTACCAGGGAGACAGGATTCAGAGGTGTCTCCAGATGTTGTGACAGGTATGATGACTATTTGCTCTCACCCTATTTATGTATTAATCAATCGGGGATCTACCTTATCCTATGTTACCCCATTAGTGGCTCTAAAGTTCAGTATTGTACCAGAATTGCTTCGGCAACCCTTTTCAGTATCTACACCCATTGGTGACTCTATCATAGCCAGAAGGGTTTATCGAGGGTGTACAGTAGAGGTTTCTAGCTATCAGACCACAGCAGATTTGGTAGAGTTAGAAATGGTTGATTTTGACGTCATTATGGGTTTGTATTGGTTAGCTCCATGTTATGCCAACGTAGAATGCTGGACCAAGATGGTCCGATTCCACTTTCCAGGGGAGGCAGTATGAGAGTGGAAGGACAGTACAGCTACGCCAAAAGGTAGGTTTATTTCCTATCTTCGGGCGAGAAAGTTGATAGCCAAGGGGTGCATTTACCACATTGTCAGAGTTCAGGTTGTTCGGGTAGAGCCTCCAACTCTCCAGTCTGTTCCAGTGGTGAATGAATTCCCTGATGTATTTCCAGATGAGTTACCTGGTATTCCCCCAGTAAGGGAAATAGACTTTGCAATTGATTTATTACCAGGCATAGCCCATATCAATTCCCCCTTATCACATGGCTCCTGCTGAACTTAGAGAACTAAAGGAGCAGTTGAAGGATTTGTTAGACAAGGGCTTTATTAGGCCGAGTACTTCACCTTGGGGTGCGCCAGTTTTGTTTGTGAGAAAGAAGGATGGTTCCTTCCGCGTGTGTATAGACTATCGGCAACTGAATAAGGTCACAGTCAAGAATAAGTATCCGCTTCCCATAATAGATGATTTATTTGATCAGTTACAAGGAGCCTGATATTTCTCCAAAATTGACTTAAGGTCTGGATATCATCAGGTTTGGGTTCGTGAAAGGGACATTCCAAAGACTACCTTCAGGACTAGATACGACCATTTTGAATTCTTAGTCATGTCCTTTGGGCTGACGAATGCTCCAGCCGTGTTTATGGACCTGATGAATAGTATTTTATGACCATACCTGGACTTGTTCGTGATAGTGTTTATTGACGATATTTTGGTGTATTCTCGCTCAGAGGCAAACCACCAGGATCATTTGCGGATAGTGCTCCAAATTCTCGGAGACCGTCAGTTGTATGCCAAGTTCTCTAAATGTGAATTTTTGCTGAATTCAGTAGCCTTTTTGGGTCATATCATGTCGGATGCTGGTATATAGGTAGATACACAGAAGATAGAAGCAGTAAAAGCATGGCCCAGACCTACCACTCCGACCGAGGTACGCAGTTTCCTGGGGTTAGCAGGGTACTATAGAAGGTTTGTTGAAGGATTTTCCACCTTAGCAGCACCTCTGACTAAACTGATGCAGAAGGCAGCAAAATTTCAGTGGCCTAAGGCATATGAGCAGAGATTCCAGGAATTGAAAGACAGGTTAACATCAGCTCCAGTGTTAGCATTGCCAGAAGGTACAGAAGGTTATGCAGTTTATGTGACGCTTCGGGTTTTGGGTTAGGATGTGTTTTGATGCAGCATGGTAAAGTAATTGCTTATGCTTCCAGACAGCTAAGGTAACATGAAAAGAACTATCCTACCCATGACCTGGAATTGGCCGCAGTGATTCACGCCTTAAAGATATGAAGACATTACTTGTATGGCGTCCACATGGATAATTTCACTGATCATAAGAGCCTACAGTATATCTTCACCCAGAAAGAGTTGAATTTGCGGCAGCGTCGCTGGTTAGAGCTGTTGAAAGACTATGATGAGAATATTTTGTATCACCCAGGGAGAGCTAATGTGGTGGAAGATGCCCTTAGCCGTAAATCTATGGGAAGTCTGGCACACTTATAGCTTGAGCAGCGGGAATTAGCCCAGGAATTGCATCAGTTATCCAATTTAGCCATTCGTTTAGCAGAAATAGAGGACAACAGAGCGGTAATCCAAAACACTACAGTGTCGTCTTTAGTCGTGGAAGTTAAGGAATGACAGTGTGAAGATCCTAGCCTGGTTCAGCTTAGAAACAAAGTTCAACAAGGAGAGGTGACAGATTTTCAGACAACAGAGGATGGGGTATTGCGATATAAAGATTGCCTTTGTGTTCCAGACATTGTAGGGATTCGCCAGTAGATTATGGGCGGGTACATTATGCCCGTTATTCTCTCCACCCATGTTCGACGAAAATGTACCACGATATAAAAGATATCTACTGGTGGCCAGGAATGAAGAAGGGGATAGCAGAATTCGTAGCTTAGTGTCCCAATTGCCAGTAGGTAAAAGCTGAACATCAGAATCAGGCGGACTGACTCAGGATATAGCTGTGCCTCTATGGAAACGGGAAGCAGTAAATATGGATTTTGTAGCAGGATTACCCCGCACCAGGTATAGATATGATTCGATCTGGGTGATTTTGATAAACTGACAAAATCAGCTCATTTTCTTTTAGTAAGGGCTACCTTTTCCGCCGAGGATTATGCTGAGCTGTATATCAGAGAAATAGTCAGGTTGCATGGTGTTCAAGTGTCCATTATCTCTGACAGAGGGATGCAGTTTACAGCTATATTCTGGCAATCATTTCAGAGAGGCTTAGGGATGCAGGTTAACCTGAGCACAACTTTTCATCCTCAGATAGATGGGCAGGTAGAATGCACCACTCAAATGCTCGAGGATATGTTGCAAGCATGTGTGTTGGATTTCGAAGGTAGCTGGGATGAACATTTACTACTCATTGAGTTCGTCTATAATAACAGTTACCATTCAGCTATTCAAATGGCACCTTATGAGGCATTATATGGGTGAAAGTGCAGATCTCCAGTTGGTTGGTTTGAGATAGGAGAATCAACATTGATTGGGCCAGATATCATTCATCAGTTAGAGGAAAAAGTAAAGCTTATCAGAGAATGTTTACTGACTGCTCAGAGTCTCCAGAAATCTTATGCTGACGTGCGGCACAGAAACTTGGAATTTAATATGGGTGATTGGGTGTTTCTGAAAGTTTCACCGATGAAGGGTGTAATGAGATTTGGCAAGAAAGGCAAGCTCATCCTGAGGTTTGTTGGGCCTTATCAGATTCGCCGAAGAATAGGCCAAGTGGCATATGAGTTAGACTTACCTCCAGAGTTAGAATCTGTCCACCCAGTTTTTTATGTATCAATGTTGAGAAAG
The DNA here is from genome assembly GCA_035772735.1 of Datura wrightii. Classification (NCBI taxonomy): domain Eukaryota; kingdom Viridiplantae; phylum Streptophyta; class Magnoliopsida; order Solanales; family Solanaceae; genus Datura; species Datura wrightii. Next base: position 32,726,394 of record JASDFA010000006.1, read on the forward strand.
TGCAAAGGAGATCCCTCCAGAATTGTCCCAGTCCAAGATGTTCAGGTTACAGAGGAGTTGGCCTATGAAGAAGTTCCAGTAGCCATACTAGACCGGCAGATCCGCAGATTAAGAACTAAAGATGTTGCTTCTGTCAAAGTATCATGGAGTAACAGGAACCGAGAGGAAATGACTTGGGCAGCAAAAGAAGATATGAAAGCCAGATACCCTCAGTTATTTCAGACTTTGTTAGTCATAGGTATGTTGATATTGCAGTTTTATGAGTTGCTTTATATTCTTGTGTATGAGTGAGATGTTGACTTTAGTTTATTATGTAATAGATGCTATAGTATTATATGGAGTACCTGTATTGGACTTTTCTGCGTTTCAGGATTTTTGAGATAGTCCATATTACAGGGAAAACTCTACCGAAATTTTTCCAGAAAAGGTAGAGCAAGTTAAAATTTCTGTAAACGGAAGTTAACATTCGAGGACGAATGTTCTTAAGGGGGAAGGATGTTACACCCCATAAGTTCTTGACACTTAGTTGGCCTATTCGCATGTTGGTTAAGAGTTTTAGAATGCAATACGTGCGAGAAAAGGGCCCGGAGAGAGACCGGACAAGCACCAAGTCGGAGCATCGCAAGGCAAATGCGACTTATAAATCGCATTCGACAAATGCGACTTAAAGGCCCAAAGTATATAAGGCTCCCACTTCGTTTTAAATCATTTTCCCTTCATATAATTTCCAGCAAAACAAACAGAAACAAAGGGGAATGAAGGGTTTGATTAAATTTCCTTCCATTTACACCGTCAAATGTAGTCCAAACTCGAATTAACTTAGGTAGCGAAGTATAAAGCTGCCAGGAGCATTCCTGCAGAGTTAGTTTCGCGAAATTCGGCCGGCGAATCGTCGTCACGCCGAGCTAAGGTAAGTGTAATTGCTCCAAACTATTATTAATATACTCCCAGCATTAAAGTGAGTATTTCTCCCTTCTAGACCCCCGAGAAATAGCGAGTTTTCGGTCGTTCTTTGATAAGTCAAAAAATAGGCAGTAGGTATAGCCATCATATGGTTTCTTTCCAAAATAATAGTAGAATTAATTCTATTCTTTCGTGAATATGAATACAGTTGTAAGAAATAGTTGAATACTAGCTGAGCTAGGCCAGTTAATTAGAAAGTCGACAGTTGAGGTATGTAAAGCCAGTTTCTTTCGGCAAGCTAGTAGTTCCAGTACAGCAAAATAGTACAAATTCTAGTAGAATGTTTCAGAAGCCGTATATTATATTCAGTATGAGTTCAGTAAGCATGTTAGAATTATTATACAGTGTTCAACATGAAACTCAATAAAATAGTATAATTCCTAGCAGAATATTCCAGAAATATTATTTCAGACTCAATATATCTCAGTATTAGATTCGGTATATTTCATTATCAGATTCAACATATTTCAGTATCAGATTCAGTATATTTCAGTATGAAATTCAAAACAGAATACCAAAATATAAATATTATTATCAGATTCAGTATATATATATTACATGCGGTTATTGCTATATGTGGAGACATGATTGTTCTGTGTTGGGCACCCTTAGAGCTTCCTTGACCGCCCCAGGGTTAATAGCTGTGTCAACTCGCCCGCCAGAGGGTGAGGATACATCGCTCTACGGAGTGGCATGTCGTCCGCCAGTGGACGAAGATGGGATGCAGACTCCCCATAGCAGGCTGATCAGCACTATACCACACCCCCTGTCGAGCGCTTGCGCCTGGGGTGCAGATTTCAGATTTCAGATTTCAGATTTCAGGAGTCCTCCGGACTCAGATACAGCTACAGTTAGGGGCCCAGCGAGCCCAAGTTGCATACCCAGGGGGCCGGCAGGATGCTCATAGTTACTAGGTGGATGGTATGACCTGGGTAGGGGTATATAGATTGTGTGCTGGTTGGTACCTTACAACTTATGGGGGCTTGTAAGGTTCTTGTATGCTATGTTGTGTTAGTTATTACTACATAGAAAGTAGACCGCCATGTTATCAAGTATAATTCTTACTCTCTTCAGTAAAGTTACGCTCTTTTCAGTTAGTCTCAGCCCGTCTCCTATTACTTAAGTATTTATCAGTATTATTGTTTGCTTTCAGTTATTTTAAGTTATTGCTTTGCATACTCAGTACCAGTGGTACTGACGCCCGTTTTGGGGTGCTGCATTACTTTCCTGCAGGTACTCATAGATGAGGAGCAGATCCCTCGTAGTTCCAGCCAGCGTACAAAGTCTTCAGCTCCTATCATCCGGAGCTTGATAGGTAAAGGTTTACTTCCCTTTTAGTTGTACAGTATGGGTAGGCCGGGGCCTTGTCCTGACCATCTTATTATTCTTAGAGGCTTGCGGATTATATATTCCCTGTGGTTAGTTGTACCGGTCGTGTGGGGCCGTATGTATGTTTTTAGTTTGCATGTTATGGCCGTGTGGGGCCTTGTTCAGTTGTCAGTTGGTGACCTTGTCGGTCATAGATCAGTTTAGCACTTGATTCTACTTTTCAGTGATAACTAGTTAGCATGATGGCCTTGTCGGCCCACATAGGTTCCCTTATGTTCAGTTGTTTTGGGTAGCTATTATATTCCTACATGTGTCTATAGGCCTTGTTGGCCGGAGGCTTTATTTACAGCCTTTATATAGCCCGTTATTTTCATAAATCTAGAATTAGAGCCAGCCTGACATCAGAAGTGCTTAGGCTCAGTAGTCCAGCAGCCTAGGTCCTAGTAAGGCACCAGGTGCCAGTCATGCCTCCCAAGGCGGGGTGTGACATTTCTTCTCCATTCTCCATCGCGCTCACGACCATGACTCCTATCTCTGTACCCATTTCAGTTGTAGTTGTCTTTGTATTGGTTCCGACCTTGGTTTTCAGAACCTTGGCGCCAATTGTCTTGTCCAAACGCTTGGGCGTTGGCTTGGAAACTCACCACCTGCTTGTCCAGTAAATTTCTCTTCCTCGGAATCAGAGTAATCTTCCCTCGGCTCCAGTCCTTGCATCCCACTGCATTTACCTTTTTAGCTCCTACTCCCATAATGTGCTTTTTAAGCAAATCCAACGATGTGCGTATGTGAGCCAACTCCTGGTCGCATTCTTCTTTCTTTCTACGTTTGTCTGCAGTCAAATCAATAGAATATGTACCGACCGCTGCATCTGCCTCCCTAGTATGCCATGCCCTATTTGTTTTGGTTACCCTGTCAAGGATAGTAGCTACTTGTTCCTAGGTGTGACTCATCAATGCTCCTTCTGCCACCACTTTTGTGCTGTTATTTAAGGACCTGTAAAAAATTTCCAACAAACTATCATCTAGATTCTTATGATTCGAGCACTTTATCAACTTCTTCTTGAACCTCAGCCGGGTTTCATGAAGTGCCTCGATTTTGAATTGTCGAAAATTGTAGATCTCATCCTTCAGCTGCAACATTCTGGAGGGAGGAAAGAATATCTCCAAGAAGGCTTGATTGAGTTTCATCCAGTTGGTTATGGAATCGTTGGGCAACTCCGATAACCATAAGATGGCTTCCTCTGATAGAGAGAAGGAAAAAGTATGAGCCTAATGGTATCTTGGCTAACTCCAGGCAACATGTACGCCTTACATATTCCAACAAAGTTCATCAAGTTCAGGTTGGCGTCATCCGCTGCATGACCATTGAACACCCCTTTCATATTTAACAGTTGAATCATGGTGCTCATGATGTTGAATTTGGCCCTAGCGGGCAGTGGTGGTGGCACAATTGCTCCAGTTGACCCAACTTGATCAATTTCTAGGTCCTCATCATCAAAGAACAGAGGGGCAAGTCTATGACCTCGGTTGCTCCTCCCATGTCGAGCAGCATTAACAACCTCATCTCTGGCATCTTCCGCATCTTGAAGTGCAGCTTGTCGAGCTAGCTCGGCTTGCCTAGCTTCTTCAGTTATGCGGGCATCTCTCTGTTCCTAGTTTTCTATTTTGCACAGTGTCCGTTCCATTTCGGGGTTCAACGGAATCAGGAAATTTCCACTACTCCGAGTTCTTGGCATCCACCGGTAAGCAACCTGTAGATATCAAAAACAAAAAGAAACATAATTTAGGAAATAACTATCAAAAGTCAAATACAAGCAATTAATCTAGTCTTAGTTGTTTTCTCCGGCAACGGCACCACTTTTTGATAACACTCAAACCATACCTCCTACCGAAGTATGAAGCGGACGTTGTCAATAAAGAACCCAACAAAGAGGTTGGGGTCGAACCCACAGGGAATATGAAAGAGCTAGACTAAAGCCAGTAAGTGAAGTTGTTGGGTAGTTATCCAAATTGAGGGTTCTAAAGAAAACAATAATTAAAAACAACTATTAAAATTTTGGTTGAAATCAAGAATGAAAGATAACTAGGGTTTATGTTCCTCATGGGTTCATAACTGCTTCGGGTATACATACGTGATCATCACCAATGCTTACTTGTAGAACTGATAACTAAGGTTCATCTAAATGACTGGTTCGTCCCTATTGAATGAATATACTCAATCACCGAGTCAGGTCTTATGAGTGATTTCAAACTAAACGTCATCAATATGTCCCAAATTTAACTATACTGCGATCACAGCTCAAGTTAATACAATAATCATCAAGATCAAGACTTTGTTGTAATTCTCTTTTCCTAATCTCTACCTCTCTAGGCTCAAACAAGTAACGAATTCAGGCAAGTCCTAATGTTGTACACCATTAAGAAATGTTTAAGCATGAAGAGAATAAAATACAAGTGTTTTGCATTGATTTTGAATCACTTTTATGTAACCCTAGCTTGTTAATCCTCCATGGTTCCCACAATCCTAGTTATGGAGGTTTTAGTCTCTCATATTTGCAAGATTGTGATTTGCATTCATAATTAAATACATAATTCAATACTTACAATAGTAGATGAGAGAAAAGCTTCATTGATTATATCTGAAATAACTCAAGAACAATTAATAAAGATCAAGAAGAAATCAAGAAAAGGTTGATCACAAGCTAATCAACTCAATTCTATGTTCTATCCCTACTTTTGACGTCCTTTCTCCTTCTCTATATCATTCTCTAATGAAAATAAAACATAAAACGTGTTTATACAGACATAAAAAATCCTTTTCCTAGGCTAACAGGGTGAATTTCCATAACTAATGCTGCCTGTGCCACAACCAATCCTACGACCCATAGCAGGTTTTTACGGGTCATATCTACTATCCGTATGTTCTTGACTGGCTGAAATTTGGCTAAGTGTTGGACCTTGGTACGACTCGTATATGCTTTCCACGAGTCGTATTGTGCTTCCGTGGTCTAATTCTAAGAATTCACAATTTTTTTGAAGTTCTTCACGAGTGTGATGGTACGACTCGTACCTTGACGCCACAACGTACTGTCTCTCCGTGTCAGGAGTCAGCCTCTTGTGAAAATCTTCTGAATCTTTCCACGACTCAATGCTACAGTCCATACAAACATTGTACGACTCGTATTGAGAGTCGTTGGATGCACTCTTCATTACTTAGCCATCTGAAACTTCTCACGATTTTTAGTACGACTCGTAGCATCAACCTACGGCTCGTACTGAGACTTGTGACTTAAACCTACTTTTTGCACTTTCAGGCTATCTTTTACATATTCTTGTTCCAACACCTATTTTTCCTGTAACCAAAGAAAAAGTGCCTTGTATCCATATAAACATATCTAAATCCATGCTATTTTCTCAGTTTTGAGTGAAAGTGTTGTAAACTCACAGCACATCAATCACTTAACTCAAAGAAAGTTCAATTTTGATCTAATGAAAATGATTAGAAAATATCATGTCTTAGTGGAATTGGTTCACTTATTTATCCTGCTATTACAAACGTGAGATTATATTTTTTTCTTAGGGTCTGTTTGAAAAGTCGTCTGGTAATTAAATTTTGGTGTAATTGGGTGTAATTATATAGTTTGGCCTGTTTGTTTGGTCAGGTAATTACATGATCAGCAGAAAATTGGATGTAATTGGGAGAGAGTAATTACACTCTCCAATTCTCAGGAGAAATGTGAGAATTATAGGTAATTACATGGTGTAATTACAAGGTCACTTTCTAATTTCTTTATTTTTATTTTTATTTTTTTTATTTTAATTTCTTTTTAATTTTTTATTTTAAGATATTTATTTATTTTATATTGTTTATCTTTTATTTTCTTTCTTCTCATTTCTCAACCTTTAACTACTTGTGATTCCATGTAATCGCTCGCATTTTTTATTTCTTAGTTTTTTATTTTTTTTATTTAACATAAATGCATTATTATTCTAATTTTTGAATTAAAGTATAATTTCATTGTTGAATGATGTTATAGACTTATGTTTTCCTTTTCCTTTGAATTATAGTTACTTAAGTTATATTTTAATTTATTTTAAATTATGTTTAAATTTGCATGAGACATAAGAGTATTATGTTAAACTTTTTTTCTTAATTTTGAATTTATGTTATATTTTCAATTGTAATTTATTTTCTTTAGTAGTATTGACTTATTATTTCACATTGCATGCTATTCATTTTTTAGTTAGAATTAATAAATTATTTTTTGTCAAATGTTTAAATAATTTTATGGCATTATATTTATAATATTAATATTTTTGTCAAACATGCATTTCATGATATTCTTAATAAATATGACTTTTAGTTTTTATAATTAATTAAATTAAAATCTTATTAATTTAAAAATATATATCAATTATTTTTATAATATTAATTAAAAATATATATTTATTAATTAATATATTTTTTCAGAGATAATATATACCTTAAATGTCTAATTTAATATCATTTATAGAGACACATATTTGTCAAATATTAACTTTTAATTTTAAAAATTTAAAATCTAACTGTGTAATTACACTTTTGCAACTAAACAGTACATTTGTAATTACATCATGACAAACAAATAGGTCATCGTAATTACTATATTGTGTAATTATTAGGCTATGTTAATTACTATCCTAGTAATTACACAAATTTCAATTACACAGTGGTTTTTCAAACAGACCCTTAATGTATAGGCAAGATATACTTTCACTTATGTAAAGATATTGAGTGAAATCAAATGTTACTATGAATTTATTATTTCTAACTAATATTATGAAGGAATTATTGGTTATGCAAATGCAGAAAGATTATTTGACTTACATAATGTTTGATCACACAAAAGTTACTTATTTGTATGTGAGGTATTGTCATAGTATCATATTCTATGAGATAGTCAATTATTAAAATTTATTCAAGTCTTATCAAGATACTAGCAACTACTAAAGTAAGTGACCCAATACATAGGAGATTGTAATTTTTCTTTGAAAAGAAAATTTCAGTAATGTTGAAGATAATGTTACTTGTATAGTTTAATTTAAAGAAGAATATAACGAAGAAAGACTAAATAAAGTACATTTCAAACAAGCGCTTTTTCAGACACAATCTTCGACAGAATTGTGAAATAAAAATTTTGCTCAAATGATAATTTGGTAGAATAGTTCACTAAGGCATTATTGATCTCAATATTTGAGAAGTAGTTCTACAAGACCATAATTTATTATCTCTGAGATATCAAGTGATGTTTTTATCAGGGAGAATAAATACGTTGCACTCTTTTTTTCTTAGCCAAGATTTTATCCCACTGGATTTACCTAACAAGATTTTTAACGAGATAACAAATAATGCTCATTAAAGGATATGTGTGCCTTTTTTTCTTTTCCAGGACTTTTCTATCAAGGGATGCACATCCAAGGGGGAGTATTATGAAACTAATTACTGTGGATTTTGTCTACTACTCTAAAAATAAATCCCCACTACTCTTACTTCTCATCTTCAATATGTAGAATAATTCTCCCACCCCATTAATGATCTCAAATGAATTAAATGTCATATCATGACAACCCTTTATATCCCGCATTATCATCCTATAAATAGTGACACTTAAAGATACTTGAAAAAAATAAGAAAAATCTCATTTTTTATTTATCTTTATTGTTTTTGCTCTTTTACATTTCTTCTCTGCAATATATTTCAAAACCGTTATTCTTTTTAGGGAAAAGGGTCAAAAATACCCTTCTATTTTAGTATATTAGCTAACTTTGTCCCTGGTTATACTATAGGGTCAAATATACCCCCGTCGTTAACAAAGTAAACAAAATTGGCCCTCAATTGGATGAAATCACCCCAAATTGACTTAAAATACCCAATTTCAATTAAATTATCTATTTTTTCTTTAAATCCGAACCTGCCCTACTAAACTAAATAAACTCATTAGGATTTAATTATTCAAGAGAAACTTTTATTCAAAGAAAAAGCCTTAAAAATAAAAGAAATTCGATCATACACAGTTATTTCTCCTCCAAAAATATTAGGACAAACAAAATAGCAATTAAATATTTACCAAAGCAGGCTTCATCGTTCTTAATATGAAGAGATTTGGTAAATATTTGATTTCTATGTTGTTTGTTCCAACATTTTTGGAGGAGAAATAACTATATGATCGAACTCCTTTTATTTATAAGGTTTTTTCTTTGAATAATTTTTGAGAACTTGTTTTGTTTTAAATAATTAAATCCTAATGAGTTATTTAATTTAGTGGGTCGGGTTCGTATTCAAAGGAAAACTGGGAATTTAATTCAAATTGAGTATTTTAAGTCAATTTGAGGGATTCCATCTGATTGAAGGGCAATTTTATTTATTTTGTCAATGGCGAATGTATATTTGACCCTATAATATAATTAGGGACAAAGTTAACTAATATATTAAAGTAGAGGGATATTATTGACCTTTTCCCCATCTTTTACTTTGTTTTAGAGCATCCAATTCATTTCGGACATTTTTACCTTTTTCGTTAAAACAATAACATCATCTATGGGTTTTCCACTAAATATCAACTTTCACCTAAATTTTTTAGTTTAGATTTTCCATCATTAATTTCTATGAGAAAATTAAACGTAAAAATTTGGATGAATTTAAATTTAGAAATTATAATCCATGATCCATTTGAATCAACCTAGCTGTAAGTTTAAAATTTAAATTCATAGTTTTTCTTGTAACATCAATGTTAATTTCTTTAAAATATTATCTTCTTTTTTTCTTGACTAATTCAAAACATTATTTTCACCTATAAAAAGTAATAGTAAAAAATTAAGTTATAAATTCTCATGCAAAATAGGACTAGATTTTCCTTCATCAATTTAGATTATACTTTGAACAAGAATCACGCTGTCCATTTGCTTTGGAAAAATTGACAACTTTTTTCCAAAAAGTTTGATAACAAATATTCATTGAAATTGAAAAAAGTTAAATAAAATGAATTTACCTAGAAAATTTAAGAGAAAATGCAATGAATTGTTTTAAAATTGACTCGAATTATATTTTAATTGCGCTTTCACTATATCAACTGTATTTTCGCTTGAAAATTAATGTTGTTAAGGACTATTAGGTCCAACAAATGAACGGAGGATAGAGAAATTTAAATCATTTTCAATATATTAGGGGCAGTTTTTTTCATAAAAAAAAAATAACATCTGGATCTAAACTTTTTAGTTTAGATTTTTTATCACTAAGTTCTTTGAGAAAATTAAACTCGAAAATTTGAATTAACTTAAACTTAGAAATTTTACTCTATGCTCCGTTTGAACCAACCTAACTGGCGACCTTTAGCCTGCAATTATTCTTTGTTTAATCTTCAGTGTATTTCTGGTAACATCAATGTCAATTTTTCAAAATTAGCTGCACCTAAAAGTAATAGCTGTAAAAAGTTAAGTTTTTAATCTCTCATATGAAATACGACTTGATATATAATATTGTTATTGGGTTTTTAAGTTTATGTGAACGAACTAGAGGGTGAATGAAAAATGAAGAAAAATAAAAATTTGAATAAAATTCTTATAAATTAATTATTGTGCTTATATAAGAAACATTTTTCTAACTCTTAAAAAGTTGAGTTGAAGAAAAGAAAAAGAACTCGCCTCATCGCTTACTTGAATTTTAAGTGATTGATAATTTTTTGGATAAAAAAATTATGTCTTTAATTTCTATTTTTGTGACTTTTTTCATAAAGTCATTTCTGACTTATTTTCAAACAGACATTTTTGCACTATTTGAACTCCAAATTATGGCTATAATTACAGAGGCATTGCCTCAGTTCTTGGCATCGAATTTTCGCACTCTTCATCTACATATTTTCTCACAAACAAAATAGAATCTTTATGTGATTCATTACTGAATTTAGGTTCAACGAAATTATTGGCGTTTGAGATATCGTTACTGAAATATATATATATATATATATATATATATATATATATATATATATATATATATTTTGTAACGTATAATTAATATTATATATTCATCATATCCACTTAGATTTTTCATCATGATAATTATTAGAATATATCATATTTAAATGCATGGTTAATAGTATATATCCCAACAATCTTCCACTTAGACTTTTAACCATGATAATTGTTAGAATATACTATATCTAAACGCATGGTTAATGGTATATATTCCAACAATCTCCCACTTAAACTCTTGACTTTTACAGGCATTCTTTTTATACGACTATCAAAAATTTTAACCAATAAGCTTTTTGCAAAAAGAACTTGCAAGTTATTTTCTAATGCAACTTCGTCTAATAGTAATTCGTCGTAACTGACCAGTTCTATACTAGTATTTTTAAGGTTCTATCATAAAACTCTCTCAAAAGTATACACCGAACCGATCTAGGTTATCATTCTCCCACTTTGACTAAGTACTATCACTACTGTTGTCACACTAAATGTTCCTGAGTCTTAATATTTTCTTCATTATCTTTCAATATTGAAATATTAACGAATTCATATAGTGTTATTTGATCAACATCAATCTCACTATTTTGGGGTAGTGAATTTTCTTATGTCTATTAATATTTCTCCCACTAGCAAAATGCAATGGAATGTTAATTCTGACTTCTCGATTAGATATCCTTGAACTTCTAAATTTTCAAATGACTCATTTGTTATTTTTTTGTTAATTCCTATAAAACTAGTTTACTTTTAGGAACATAGTTTATTAAAAGGTCCTTTTCTAGAAATCTAGCATTTGTATTAACAATTATCTTATTTTCTTTAGGACAGTAAAAAAATGCTTTCATTTTTTTTTTTTTGGGGGGGGGGGGAGATATTCAATAAACACCCACAAATTCATTTTTAATTCCAACTTATTTGTTTCTCCTTTCAACACATGTGCTAGACAACTCCATTATTTATGAATATATCACAGACTGAACTTACGCCCACAGTTCTATAAGTGTCAAAGGTACAGACTTAAAAGGAATTAAATTAAGAATGTAAGTTGAATTTTCAAGAAATATTCCAAGACTAAAAAAACAAAAATAAATAAGTCAATCATTAAACTTATCATCTCCATAAGAGCCCTATGTCTTTTCTCTTCTACACAAACCTATTGTAGAGTACCTGATGTAGACAATTGAATCGCAATCCCTCTATCTGGTAAGTGATTATGAACTCTCCAAAGAGGTACTTGCTACTAAGATCAAATCGCAATGACTTAATATACTTTTTATGATTTTTTTTCATCCGCCTTAAATATCTTGACTAGTTTAAAGCATTCAGACTTACAGAGCATCAAATAAGTATATTCATATCCTGAGTAATCATTTGTGAGTGACACAAAATACTCAAAATCACCTCCTGCCTAGATGCTCATTTGACCACATAAATTGGAACGAATTAATTCAAAACTATCACTAGCTTTATTTCCTTTTAAAGGAAATATATTTTAGTTTATCTTTTTCCTTCTAAACAGGACTCAAAAGTTGGTAGTCTCTTCACTTTCAATGAACCTTTAAGGCCACCAGTTAACCAATCTCAAAGTCCTATCCAGAATAAATGACTTAAAAGCTAGTGGAGCAGATAAGTTTCATTCAATGTTAAAGAATATTTTCTCTTATGGGACAGATTAATATTACTCAGTTCAAGAGATATATTAATAATAAAGAGTCCATACATTTATATACCACAAGATATAAAAGGTTTATCAAGTTCAATAGCACAAAAGTTATAAACAGAATAAACTGAATATCCATCTCTTAATTGTTTAGGAACTGAAATTAAATTCTTTCTAACAAAAGGTGCATATACAATGCATTCTTTAAATTAATATCTTATCTTTGAGAAAAAATATATTCTTGAATAGTAGTAAGTGGACCGGATAAAGTTTGTTTGAAAATTTGAGATATAACATATTAAATAGATCATAATAAGTCGATAACCTGAATAATAAAGTTCAGAGCGCATTCATCAATATATATACATGCATGCATCTAAATATTAAAATTCGATGAAAAAAATATTACTCATGCAATATACATAAATTATGCAAGATTAATACAATTTAAAAAGAAATAAAACCAACTCAAAGTAAATTGTTACTCTTTGTCAATTGTATATAATTATTGAACATAGTTCTATTGATCCAGCATGTAACTCGGATGGAGAGTTAATACAAGTTATCAATAACTAGTGATTAAACTAAGGCCTCATTTGTTTGCATTTAATGGCGGTCTAAATCTGAATGGTTCAGCCCTTAGATCATTAAGTGTATTTATTTTTATTAAGATTTAAGCACTTATTTCGTCTGAATAGGTCTTAATCATTAAAATATAGAACAGAGTCTTAATACCATTTAGAGGTATGTTTGCATGGATAATTTTCACCACCATTACATCCAAAACCACCGACCATCACCACTAACCACCTACGTCATCACAACTACCACCACCACCATTACTGTCGCCGACCACTAGCCGCCACCACCATTACTGTCGCCAACCACCGGTCGCCACCACTAACTACCTCTGCCACCATTTTCAACCACTATTATCATCATCAACCACCACTACTGTCAGTCATTACCACATATACCACCTCCATCTTTGTAGTTATATTCACTGCTGCCACCATTACTGCCTCTGTCATCGCCGCCGCCACCACTATCGTTGTCATCACTGCTGCCGCCGCCACCTTTACCAAACCTATCTGTCACAATCGCCATTGAGATCAATTCCTGATACCAACCACCTCCACCATCACAACTAGCACCACCACCAACTATACTACCAGCACATCATCAACCACCTCATATTCTTCGGCCACCACCGTCAACACCGTCAACTACTAACATCAACCAGCTTCACCATCACAACCACCATTACCAACCCCCACCATCACACCTGCCACTACCACACCAACCAACTTCATCATCACAACTATCACCACTACCATTACTATTAACTATCACCACTGTCATTTTACTACCACCATCACTATAAATCATCACTTGCAAACATAATTATTTTATTTTTTAATCAAATAATAAACTTATTTTATTAAATTAATATTTTTAATAATTATTATTTTTTATTTGAATTGTATATTTAATTTGTTACAAATAATTAAAGTGTGCACATTCAGATGTTGAAAAACAAACGATCTTAATCATTAAGTGTTCAGATCTAGAGACAACATCTTAATCATTCAGATTCAGACGTCTTAATCTTAATGAAAACAAATGAGGCCTAAGTGAGCTTATAATAAATTTATCCTATATGGAAGAAGACCTAAATTCAACGTGTAAATTTAGTATCTCACTTGCTACTGAATTAATATTGATCTCTCAATTGTTTAGAAACTGAAATTAAGTTCTTTCTAACAAAAGATACGTATATAATACATTCTTTAAATTAATATCTTATCTTTGAGAAAAAATATATTCTTGAAAAGTGGAAAGGAATCCGGATAAAGTCTGTTTGAGAATTTGAGATATAACATATTAAATAAATCATAATAAGCTGATAACCTGAATAATTAAATTCAAACCGCATTCATCAATATATATACATACATGCATCTGAATATTAAACTTTGATGAAAACACAATACTCATGCAATTTATATAAATTATGCAAGATTAATACAATTCAAAAAGAAACAAAACCAACTCAGTTGGAGAGTAAATTGTTACTTTTTGTCAATTGTATATAATTATTGAACATAGTTCCATTAATCCAACATGTAACTCAAATGGAGAGTTAATGCAAGTTATCAATAGCTAATGATTGAACTAAGTGAGCTTATAATAAATTTATCCGATATGGAGGAGGACCTAAAGTCAACATGTAAATTTATTATCTGACTTGCCACTTAATTAATATCAATCGCCACTTTACATGTCCGTCTTAAAATTTCAAAACTGACCCAACATATAAACTCAGATGGAGAGTTAATACATATTATCAATTACTAGAAATTTTATCTAGTGAACTTGTAATAAATTTATTCGAGGGAGGATGATCTAAAGTCAATGAGTAAATTTATTATCTCGCTTGCAATTAACCATGGATACCAAAGAAATTAATTCCTATCACCATTTGAACATGGACAATTTATACATGGTAAATTCAAAATATAATAACTTAATCAAATAAATCACTTTGATGGAAGCTCTTTGTTAATCATAATTCTCAATCCATGCATAATATAATTTCTCATGAAAATAAAATAAGAATATTCAATGATCCCAAATAAATAGACCACTTTAGCATAAACTATTTATTAATCATAAATTCTTATTCAAATAATATAACATGCATGTGAAATAAATTAAAGTAATGTATCATCGAATATTAAAATTCAAAACACGCCACATATATATTCATGCATCTTGAATAATAAATTTCAATGGAAAAAGAACTACTCATATGCAACACACATATATCAGATTATTCACTCCAATAAATTAAAATTAAAGTTAACTTATATTCAGTAATTTAAAGGCCAGTAGGATATTCAGAAGCCATGTATGATGTTTATTGCGAATGTTGGTACGATATTAGAAACATCATGTTATGATCAGCGCGAGACTTGCTAGCACGATATAGAGTTTAATATAAGTGTTAGGAGCTGCACAACATGCTCAGTATGTGATGTGACACAGAATGTTAGGATATCATTGTATTCAGTTGAAACCCAGTAAAGCAATGTAATATCTGTAAGACATCTCAGAAATAGAACGATAAGTTAAAGTGAAGCTAGAAAGCATATTAGAACTAGTAAATCATGTTACTATAGAAGCTCAGTATACAGCATAGTTTTCAGCAGAAATACTATATCATGTTCAGCATTAGACTCAGTGCAGTATGGCAGGAGATTATATCTACATATATATACTATTATCAGTCTCAGCATGTATTAAATACGTACATATCGCTATCACCAGTTCAGCATGCAGTATGTACAAACACTTTATTATCATTAGCTTCAGTGTGCGGCATATGTAGATAGTATTGCTAGTGAGACTGTTGTATTGTTTGGGGTTGGATTACCTAGCATCCATGACCGCCCAGGGTTAATAGTTGTATCGACTCATCTGCCAGAGGACGAGGATACGTCGCTCTACGGAGTGGCATGCCGTCCCACAGGGGACGAAGATGGGATGCCAGTTTTCCCCATATTGTGCCTTGGTCGGCCCTTATACACCCCCGTCGAGCGGATACGCTCGGGGTGTTGATTCAGTTGTCCTCCGGACTCAGGTACAGTTATAGTCAGGGGCTCAGCGAGCCCAAGTGCATACCCAGGAAACCGGCAGGATGCTTACAGGGTTATAGGATATGGGATGACCGGGGTAGGGGTGTAGATTCTGTGCTGGTTGTACCTCCCGGCTTATGGGGGCCGGGTAAGGTTTGTGTGTGCTATATTATGTTATATTATGTTATGTCATGTCACATTAGATACGAGTAGATCAGCAGTTGAGTGATACGTCTCCAGGTACGACCCCTATTTCCTTTCAGTATAAATGAGAGAAGGTATGACTTACATTATCAGACAGTTAATCTAATTCTTCTTATTTCAGTTTCATCAGTCACATTGTTGTTTTCAGATTTTGTTTTCAGTTATTGCTTTACATACTCAGTACCAGTGGTACTGACGCCCGGTGGGGCACTGCATTACTTACCTGTAGGTACTCATAAACGAGCAGGCGATACCACGTGATTCCTGTCAGCGATCGAGTATTCAGCTTCTGTCATCCGGAGACTGAATTCCAGAGGTGTATTTTATTTCCTTTTTGCTGTATAGTACGGGTAGGTCGGGGCCCTGTCTCGATCATTTCTATTGCTATTCCTAGAGGCTTGCAGTCTGTATATACTTCCCTGTGGTCAGATGAGCCGGTCGTGTGGGGCTGTGCAGTTGTTTAGCTGTTGGTACTTCTGTTTCTTTCATGTTGGCCGTGTGGGGCCATAGTTTGACAGTAGTGGTGACCTTGCCGGTCACATAGCTTCCTAATATTCTATGATTAAGTTACAGATAACTAGACAGCATGGTGGCCTTGTCGGCCCGCATAGGTTTACCTGAATTGATACGTTTCTGGTCAGCTGTTAGTACAGGTACAGGAGGCTATAGGACAATGGGTCGGGGGCTGTGTTTACAGCCGTTATATAGCCCTTTATTTCCAGAAATATGAGTTAGAGCCAGCCAGGCACCAGATGTGCCCAGGCCTAGCAGTCCAGCAGTTCAGGTTCCAGTAGGGCACCAGGTGCCAGTCATACCCCCCAAGGCGGGGTGTGACAAACTTGGTATCAGAGCAGGTCGTATCCAGGGAGTCTGCAAGCCGTGCTAAGTAGAGTCCTGTCCATGGATGTGTTGTGCACCACATGCTATGGGTAGGAGTCTGCAAGGCATGATAGGATGGTTGTCTTTTATTCTTATTCAGTCGTGCTGTAGAGCGGTATAATATAGGGTTGAGTCCCTAAAAGCTTACTATATTCTTTGGTTACAGATAATGTCAGACCAGCGACATCCTATCATAGGCCAGAGCTTAGATATTGCAGCAGGGGAAGGCACCAGTAGGATGCCTCACCCTCGTTTAGAAACAGCCCGATCAGAGGGCACTACGGAGGCATCGTGCCAGCCTTCTCAGCAGTCTCCACCACATCAGGAGCCGCTTGGGGCGACACTACCTTCAGCAGTCCCTATACCGACACCTTCCGACAAGGAGGTTAGGAGTGTTGTAGTTATGTTAGCACAGATGATGGCTGCTCAGCGTCAGCCAATGCCGTCTACAGTTGCGGAGTCATCAGGAGGGCCCGGTAGTTCGAGGGTCCGAGAGTTCTTAGCTCTGAATCCCCCACAGTTTATAGGTATGGACCGGACAGAGGACCCTCAGGATTTTCTGGATCAAATGCAGAGAATCTTCAGGGTTATGCATGCCACGCCCACAGAATCAGTTGAGTTGGCAGCATTTCGGTTATGGGACATCGCTGTGTTATGGTATGAAAGCTGGGAAAGGTCCCGAGGGAGAGATGTTTCCCCTCCCACTTGGTCCAGCTTTTCAGGGGCCTTTCTGGATCACTATTTGCCACGGGAAATTCGACAGGCTCGGGTAGACCAGTTCCTACATTTGGAGCAGGGGGCCATGAGTGTTCGGGAATATTCCTTGCGGTTTGATTCTTTGGCTCGATATGCACCGGCCTTTGTTGATATCGTGGCATCCAGAGTGTACCGTTTTATTATGGGGTTGAATCCAGAATATGTTGAGACTTGTATTACGGCCACACTGCGAGAGGACATGGACATTGCTCGAATTCAGGAATTTGCCCAAAATATTGAGGGCATCAGACAGCGACATCGGGAGATCAGAAGGGTCAATCAGGAACAGCGTCGCCGGGACAGGCCAGTTGAGTTACAGAGGGAGGCCCGGGGAGGACCCAGGCCACGATTGTCAGACAGGCCGCCCAGGCCCCCGCCTCCGCCACAATCGCAGGGGGGTAGATTCAACCGCAGGGGGCAGTCAGAGACTGGTAGAGGCTCGCAGATGGCAGATTCACCATTACAGAGGAGGGCGGAGCAGAGTAGGTATACCCTACCACTTTGCCCTGTATGCAGTCGACGCCATCCTGGAGCATGCAGGTATGGTTCCACCGCATGTTATATTTGTGGCCAAGAAGGCCATTTGATGAGAGATTGCCCAGTCAGAGGCTGAGAGGACCGAGATAGACAAGATAGGGCATCTGCAGGGTCACGAGCCACAGCATCCTCGACTGGGAGCAGGCCCTTAGTTTCAGCAGGCAGGGGTCGGGGTAGATCAGGGGCCTCCAGTACAGGTGCGGGTCCAAGCCGCACATATGCTTTACCAGGGAGGCAAGATTCGGAAGCGTCTCCTGATGTTGTGACAGGTATGCTAACTATCTGCTCACACCCTACTTACGTGTTGATTGATCCAGGGTCTACCTTGTCCTACATTACTCCATTTGTGGCATGAAAGTTTAGTATTGCACCAGAATTATTGCAGCAGCCCTTTTTAGTATCCACGCCCGTCGGTGACTCTATCACTGCTAGCCGAATCTACCGCGGGTGTACAGTAGAGGTTGCTGACCGTCAGACCACAGTAGATCTGGTCGAGTTAGAAATGATAGACTTCGATGCCATAATGGGTATGGATTGGTTAGTACCGTGTTTTGCCAACGTTGAATGTTGGACCAAGACGGTCCGATTCCACTTCCCGGGAGAAGCAGTGCGAGAGTGGAAGGGCAGCACCGCTACGCCAAAAGGTAGGTTTATTTCCTACCTTCAGGCGAGAAAGTTGATATCTAAGGGATGTATTTACCAACTGGTCAGAGTCCAGGATGTCCAAGCAGAATCTCCGACAATCCAGTCTGTTCCAGTGGTAAATGAATTCCCTGACGTGTTTCCAGACGAGTTACCTGGTATTCCTCTAGAAAGGAAAATAGACTTTGCTATTGATTTATTACCAGACACCCAGCCGATATCGATTCCTCCTTACCGCATGGCTCCTGCAGAACTCAGAGAATTAAAGGAGCAGTTGAAAGATTTATTGGATAAAGGTTTTATCAGGCCGAGTACTTCACTGTGGGGTGCGCCAGTCTTGTTTGTGAGGAAGAAAGATGGCTCGCTCCGAATGTGCATAGATTACCGGCAATTAAACAAAGTTATAGTAAAGAACAAGTACCCGCTCCCCAGAATTGATGACTTATTTGATCAGTTGCCGGGAGCCAGATACTTTTCTAAGATTGACTTGCGATCCGGATATCACCAGGTCTGAGTACGTGAGAGAGATATTCCTAAGACAGCGTTCAGGACCCGATACGGACATTTTGAATTTCTAGTCATGTCCTTCGGGTTAACGAATGCCCCGGCAGTCTTCATGGACCTGCTGAACAGTATTTTCAGACCTTTCCTGGACTTGTTCGTGATAGTGTTCATTGATGACATTCTGGTGTATTCTCGCTCTGAAGCAGATCACCGGACTCATTTGCAGACAGTGCTCCAGATTCTCAGGGACCGTCAGCTATATGCTAAATTTTCTAAGTGTGAATTCTGGCTTAACTCAGTGGCCTTTTTAGGGCATATCGTGTCGGATGCTAGTATATAGGTAGACAAGCAGAAAATAGAAGCAGTTAAGTCATGGCCTAGGCCTACCACTCCAACTGAAGTTCGTAGCTTTCTGGGGTTGGCAGGATATTACAGGAGGTTCGTTGAAGGGTTCTCGACCATTGCGGCACCTCTAACCAAATTGACACAGAAAGCAGCAAAGTTTCAATAGACAGAGGCATGCGAGCAGAGCTTCCAGGAACTGAAAGACAGATTAACCTCCGCCCCAGTATTAGCATTGCCGGAAGGCACAGAAGGTTATTCAGTCTACTGTGACGCGTCAGGGGTCGGATTAGGTTGTGTGTTGATGCAGCATGGTAGAGTAATTGCATATGCTTCCAGGCAGCTGAGGAAACATGAAAAGAATTATCCTACCCACGACCTGGAATTGGCCGCAGTAATCCACGCCTTAAAGATGTGGAGGCATTACCTGTACGGCGTCCATGTTGATATTTACACGGATCATAAGAGCTTACAGTACATTTTCACTCAGAGGGAGTTGAATCTACGGCAACGCCGCTGGTTGGAGCTGTTAAAATATTATGATGTGAATATTCTATACCACCCCGGAAAAGCTAATGTTGTAGCAGATGCCCTGAGCCGTAAGTCAATGGGAAGTTTGGCGTATTTGCGATCTGAGAAGCGGAAGTTAGCCAAAGAAATTCATCAGTTAGCTGGTTTAGCCGTTTGAGTAATGGAAATAGAAAATAATAGAGCAGTAATTCAGAATTCTGCTGTGTCATCATTAGTTACAGAGGTAAAAGAACGACAGTACGAGGATCCTGATTTAGTCCAACTCAGAGATAGAATTCAGGAGGGTAAGGAGTCATATTTCCAAATGACGGAGGATAATGTGCTAAGCTGTAAGGGCCGCCTCTGTGTCCCGAATGTTTCAGGGCTTCGCGGGCGGATCGTGCATGAGGTACATTACGCTCTCTATTCCCTCCATCCAGGAGCGACCAAAATGTACCACGACATCAGAGACATCTACTGGTGGCCAGGTATGAAAGCTGAGATAGCCGAATTTGTATCTAGATGTTCTAACTGTCAGCAGGTGAAAGCGGAGCACCAAAAATCGGGCGGTTTGACGCAAGATATAATGGTGCCTATGTGGAAATGGGAAGCGATAAACATGGATTTTGTAACAGGGTTACCCCATACTAGACGCAGAAATGATTCCATTTGGGTAATAGTTGACAGGCTGACAAAATCAGCTCATTTCCTGCCAGTGAGGGCTACCTTCTCAGCTGAGGATTATGCCGAATTATATATCAAAGAAATAGTTAGATTGCATGGAGTGCCAGTATCCATCATTTCAGATAGGGGAGCACAATTCACAGCTAGATTCTGGCAGTCATTTCAGAAAGGTTTGGGAACGCAGATTAGCTTGAGTACAGCATTCCATCCTCAGACAGATGGGCAGGCTGAACGTACAATTCAGACGCTCGAAGATATGTTGCGAGCGTGTGTACTAGATTTTGGGGGTAGCTGGGATGAGCATCTTTCGTTGATTGAATTTGCTTATAATAACAGTTATCATTCAGCTATTCAGATGGCGCCTTTCGAGGCATTATACGGGCGAAAATGCAGGTCGCCGATTGGTTGGTTTGAAATAGGAGAATCAGCATTGATTGTCCCAGACATTGTTCGGCAGTCAGAGGAGAAGATAAAGCTTATCCGAGAACGTTTACTGACTGCTCAGAGCCGCCAGAAGTCTTATGCAGACGTGCGGCGCAGAAATCTAGAATTTGCAGTAAATGACTGGGTATATCTGAAAGTGTCTCCGATGAAAGGGGTAATGAGGTTTGGCAAGAAAGGCAAGCTTAGCCCGAGATTCATTGGGCCATATCAGATTCGGCGAAGAATAGGCCGAGTTGCATATGAATTGAACTTGCCTCCAGAGTTAGCATCTGTTCACCCAGTATTCCATGCCTCTATGTTAAGGAAATTCGTAGGGGACCCTTCTACAGTAGTTCCAGTTCAGGATGTCCAGGTCACAGAAGAGTTAGCATATGAAGAGGTTCCCGTAGCTATCTTAGACAGACAGATTCGCAGGTTGAGGACTAAAGATGTTGCATCTGTCAAAGTATTGTGGCGTAACAGGAACCGTGAGGAAATAACGTGGGAAGCTGAAGAAGATATGAAAGCCAGATACCCTCACCTATTTCAGGCCTAGTCAGGCAACAGGTATGTCCGTATTATTACTTATGCAGTACCTTATAGTTGTATGTGTGTGAACGAAAAAGATTGATACTTAGTAATCCAGTGGATCTTAAAATATTACGCGCAGTGCCTGTGTTGGACTTTTATGCATTTCAGGTTTTTGCTATAGTCCATATTACAGGGGAAACTCTGCCGAAATTTTTCTAGAAAGTAGATAAGTAGTCCTCTAGATCACAGTGTACATTCGAGGACGAATGTTCTTAAGGGGGGGAGAATGTTATACCCCGTAGAATTCCCGGCACCTAAATGACCTATTCGCACGTTGGTTAAGCATATTTGAAGGCCATACGTGCTGGAGAAAGGCCCGGGAAAAGATCGGACGAGAAACCTGTTGAACCATCGCGGAAGGAGCCGAGGCAGAGCCCCTCAGCGATGGCAGCGTGTCACGGAGGAGAGGCCTCCGCGTTGGCTCCGTGACACATTGGCCTTGTCCAGGCCCAAGTATATAAAGCCCACTTTGGGTTTAAATCATTTAAACACTTAAGAAATTTCCAGGAAATAGAGAGAAAAATCAGAGAAAGGAGAAGAACGAAGGAGGGATTATAATTTTCGACCGATTACGCTGCTAAACGTTGTCCAAACGCAAATTAACTCCATATACTGAGGTATTTAGCAGCAGAGAGCATTCCTACGGATTCATTTTCGTAAAATACGGCCGACGAATCGTCGAGCCACTGAGCTAAGGTAAGTGGAATTGCTCTAAATTAGTGTCTATGTGTTTCTAGCTGTGAAGTGAATATTTCTCCCTTCTGGACCTCTGAAAAATAGCGAGTTTTTGGCCGTCTTTCGATAAGCCTAAGTTTAGGCTATAAACTATATCGAAAGTGACGTTGTCTTTTAAAATAAAGTTGTATTTAGTATTAATTGACATATTTATGAATGCAGTTGGGAGAAAATAGTTGAAGTACCGGCCGAGTCTCGTCCGACAGACGAATAATTCAAGGATAAGGTATGTAAAGCTAGTTTCCTCGGCAAGATAGTAATCTTGGTACAGTACAGTAATTTAAAGGCCAGTAGGATATTCAGAAGCAATGTATGATGTTTATTATGAATGTTGGTACGATATTAGAAACATCATGTTATGATCAGCGCGAGACTTGCTAGCACGATATAGAGTTTAATATAAGTGTTAGGAGCTGCACAGCATGCTCAGTATGTGATGTGACACAGAATGTTAGGATATCATTATATTCAGTTGAAACCCAGTAAAGCAATGTAATATCTGTAAGACATCTCAGAAATAGAACGATAAGTTAAAGTGAAGCTAGAAAGCATATTAGAACTAGTAAATCATGTTACTATAGAAGCTCAGTATACAACATAGTTTTCAGCAGAAATACTATATCATGTTCAACATTAGACTCGGTGCAGTATGGCAGGAGATTATATCTATATATATATATATACTATTATCAGTCTCAGCATGTATTAAATACGTACATATCGCTATCACCAGTTCAGCATGCAGTATGTACAAACACTTTATTATCATTAGCTTCAGTGTGTGGCATATGCAGATAGTGTTGCTAGTGAGACTGTTGTATTGTTTGGGGTTGGATTACCTAGCATCCATGACCACCCAGGGTTAATAGCTGTATCGACTCGTCCGCCAGAGGACGAGGATACGTCGCTCTACGGAGTGGCATGCCGTCCCACAGGGGACGAAGATGGGATGCCAGTTTTCCCCATATTGTGCCTTGGTCGGCCCTTATACACCCCCGTCGAGCGGATACGCCCGGGGTGTTGATTTAGGAGTCCTCCGGACTCAGGTACAGTTATAGTCAGGGGCTCAGCGAGCCCAAGTGCATACCCAGGAAACCTGCAGGATGCTTACAGGGTTATAGGAGATGGGATGACCGGGGTAGGGGTGTAGATTCTGTGCTGGTTGTACCTCCCAACTTATGGGGGTCGGGTAAGGTTTGTGTGTGCTATATTATGTTATGTTATGTTATGTCATGTCACGTTAGATACGAGTAGATCAGCAGTTGAGTGATACGTCTCCAGGTACGACCCCTATTTCCTTTCAGTATAAATGAGAGAAGGTATGACTTACATTATCAGACAGTTAATCTAATTCTTCTTACTTCAGTTTCATCAGTCACATTGTTGTTTTCAGATTTTGTTTTCAGTTATTGCTTTACATACTCAGTACTAGTGGTACTGACGCCCGGTGGGGCGCTGCATTACTTGCCTGCAGGTACTCATAAACGAGCAGGCGATACCACGTGATTCCTATCAGCGATCGAGTATTCAGCTCCTGTCATCCGGAGACTGAATTCCAGAGGTGTATTTCATTTCCTTTTTGGTGTATAGTACGGGTAGGTCGGGGCCCTGTCCCGATCATTTCTATTGCTATTCCTAGAGGCTTGCAGTCTGTATATACTTCCCTGTGGTCAGATGAGCCGGTCGTGTGGGGCCGTGCAGTTGTTTAGCTGTTGGTACTTCTGTTTCTTTCATGTTGGCCGTGTGGGGCCATAGTTTGACAGTAGTGGTGACCTTGCCGGTCACATAGCTTCATAATATTCTATGATTAAGTTACAGATAACTAGACAGCATGGTGGCCTTGTCGGCCCGCATAGGTTTCCTTGAATTGATACGTTTCTGGTCAGTTATTAGTACAGGTACAGGAGGCTATAGGGCAATGGGCCGGGGGCTATGTTTACAGCCGTTATATAGCCCTTTGTTTCCAGAAATATGAGTTAGAGCCAGCCAGGCACCAGATGTGCCCAGGCCTAGCAGTCCAGCAGTTCAGGTCCCAGTAGGGCACCAGGTGCCAGTCATACCCCCCAAGGCGGGGTGTGACATAATCATCCTAAAACAAGTGTTAATCATACAAACAATTGAATTAGAGAAGAAAGAAAGAGAGAAAAAACCCTGAACTTTTCGTCCCTCAACTGCCTGTAACCCACGTCCTTGCTCCACCAAGTCTGAATTATGAAAAATAAGCCTAAGTGTTCTATTTATACTAATGGGAATTTTTCCCGGAATAACAAGCAACGTGTCACGGAGTGCATCGCGGAGCACTGCCTCCGTGACACGGCGTGGACGCGGACCCTCACTGGAATTTGGGGGTCCAGGTATAAAGCATCAACGTGGCACGGCATGCAACGCGGAGGCTTGCCTCCGTGCCACGGAGCTGTCGCAAGGCTCCACTGGAATTTATGCATTTTTCCACCCTCCAGGCAGAATGCCTCCGCGATGGCAGCGTGACACGGCTCCATCGCGGAGCCCCTTTAATTGGTGCAGTCCAATGCTTTTTCCTTTGCTCGCTTCCAAGTCCAACTCCGATATCCTCCAACATGCATTTTAGCTTCTCGAAATCACATTTTACCTACAAAACAATGCTAATCATGTTGGTTAGTATAAATTCACATTTTATTACCAATTACATGAAAATGTATACACATTGCACGATAAACAAGGCGAAAATGATACTTTTGAGTATCACTTGGGCATATAAATCTGCCCAAGATCACTTACCCCACACTTCAATCCTTGTTCGTCCTCGAACAACAAACACACAATTCATGCAAATTACATCCCAACCTTCACCGCTATGGTGCGACAATTTGAGCTACGGTCATACCGATCATTCAATATTGCAAATCATCAAGAAAACATGCATGGTCTTAACAATGCAATGACCTTTAATACATCAAGACTTCCTAGACTTTAACAATCGACTCTCGATATCGGCAAACTCATGCAAATCGGCTAATCAAGATATCCGACACGAAAATCAACCTTTCATCAAGCATGTGCCCTCACAACTCAAGAGAATCTTCCCCTTTTTGCTCATGTGACACACAAACATTCAAGTAGGGGCATGTAAAAATTAATTTCACTCTCTCTCCCAAAAGAATTCACATGCATCATGTCATGACCCATAAGCTTGCCCTTAGTGTATTACTCCACTAATATAAAGAAATGCGATGTAAGATCAAGTAGGACTTTAATGGGTTGTAATGGAAACTATGGAACTAGTACATATTGGATTAGCCAATAATAGCCACTAGCATACTTAAGCGCCTTTTCAACACATTCCCATCAACTCAGGGACATTGTTTCTCTCTTTTCTTTTTTTCCATCATCCCATTCATGATGATTTACTTTCGTATGGCCCATTTCATCAAGCACACTTGACACAAAAACAAAAGGTTTTTCATGCACCTTCATTATCATTTAGTTATAGCAAGTGCACCTTCAACCTTTTCTTTTCTTTCCTCACTCTGCTTTTCTTTTTCTTTTCACCATTCTCACTCTTTGACACTTTGGGAAAATTTTTGTTCTTCTTAAGCGCTTAAGAGTTTTGTGTAGACTTTACGGCTAATGAAACAAAAGAATTAAGCTCAGTTTATACATTTTTGGACAAAAGAAAGAAATAATAGGCTAAAGGCTCAACGGGCTGACTAGGGTATACAATCACATAAAAAGGGGAGTATGACAAGAAAAAAATAGAAACTCTCGGTTAAAACAAAGAAATGCCTACATCCTTTCCAACACTACACCTCCTTCATTTCGTTTTGTACACACACCAGGAAAGTTCTAGACACTTCACAATAGCATGGAATAACAATACCTCACTTCACACTTCATGCACATGCTCGATTCAAGATGCATTCACAGACTCTTCAATTAGCTAATTACATGAATTCAAAAATTAAGCCTCAATCACACCGAATCGAACTCTACAGCCTAGGTATCTCAACATATTTGCAAAATTGCATGCTTTCATACGAATCACCTTTGCATTTTGAATATCAGGTATAACACACAACCAACATTTCACAACCATATAGTAACTACAGGTTCCGTGATGCAATCCACCAAAGAAAAAAACTGAAAATAAATTAAAATCACTACTCCTACCGACTACATTTCCCTTAAGACGGTCGTCATCCATCCATCATAGGGAACGGTCACTAACTATGACGTCGGTTCAATGGGACTATTCTCGATAAAAGAACTGAAAACAAACGCCGAGAAACCCAAAAAAAATAAAAATTGAAAAATTTTGCAACACATCGATCATTTCGATGGAAAAATTATTTACAAAATATTTTAATATGAACAAAATATTTTCGCAAAATTTTAAAAATATCGATCATTTCGATAGAAAAAAAATAAGAAAATATTTACAAAAATTCTTACAGACTTAGCTGGCAACAACAATATTCCACAACACACATCAATTACACAAATAATTACAAATACAGAACAGTTTGCAATTCACAAACACAGGGAAACATACATACAAAAATATAGAGGAAGGCATACAAGCAAACCAGCCCAGCCCAGCACCTAACTACTCCCCACCCCACACTTAAACCGAACACTGTCCCCAGTGTTCACAAAAATTAAAAATCACACAATTGGGTGGTGGAACTCCCTGATCAGTCAAAGTATTCCACTTCTTCATCAGGTGTTGCTGCCTCATCTCCCATGTCCGAGTCGCCTCTGTCGTCGTCATCAGACTCCACATCGGAGTCCTCCCAGCGTGTCTCCTCGTCCGTGGAGACATCATCGTCAGTGGGCTCTACAAAGGCTGGCCCCACTCGGCATAGAGCCCTGGGGTTTTCGCCAAATGGTTAATCCAGCTCGAGCTGCCATAGCTCCTCCTCCGTGGCTGGTCTCCCACCGATCCTGAGCTGGAGCATTTGCATTCCAAACATCCGTGCCATGTACTGGTCGTCACGAGCATGTCGCTCGCCAAGCGTCAGCACTGGCCCGTGTGTGGTGTCGGGGGCCTTAGTTTTGGTCACGTCCAAGGCCCGCCGCTCCAACTGCGGGATGTAATCTAAAGCCTCTTCCTCGACGTCGAGGCCCCGGAGAAAGGTGGTGATTAGTCCACCGAACCCATACCTGTGGCCCTGGTGTAGTCGGGATCTCTTCATGGCGGATATGATGACCGCCCCCACATTAATCTCCAGCCCTTTCATCAGGGCATACACCAGGCAAACACGATCCCGGGTCACATCAGTCATGTGCACCCCCGGGATTAGGCACGAGCAGACTATCTTCAGCCAGATTCTGGCCTCCCTGTTCATTTGAGAATAAGGCAGAGTCTGGTGGTAGCCCCTTTCCTTGTGTCTGCTCCATCTAGCTGTGGATCGAGCCCCACACAATGTGCGTCTGATGTCGGCATATGGTGGGGTAATATTCAGCTGGCGGAGAACGTGGGCGTCTGTGTCCCGCGCTCCGATGATGGCATTTAGTTGTTGGGGTTTCAGAGTGACTATCTGCCCTCTGATCTTGATGGTGTGGCTTCTGATTGCCGGGTTCCAATTAGCATAGAACTCCCAGACTAGGTGTAGGTTGCATTCCTTGGGCTCCTGAAATATGAAACTTAGCCCAGCAGCCTCGATCCGTTGAACTATGCGGGGGAACTCCTGTGCTAATGGTTCCCTTGCTATATGCTCCTCGGGGAAGTATTTATTTTCTTTGTGTTTGGCGTACCACTTCTTCCCCTCATCAGTCACCCATCTAGTTCCATATTGGCGGCGCTGGCCGCGTGGAACTGCTGGTGCAGCTGGGACTGCTGTGCCCAGTCTAAGTCTTTTCCTCCCGGTGCCTGAAGTTGATGCACCCTTACCTTTATCTTGCCTGCTTGCCATTTTGTCTGTCAACACAAATAAACAAGCGCAATGTCAAGCTAAATAGATATTAGCTTCGGCTAAGGTCGGGTTAAGCTAAGGTTACCCCACACTTAGTCCTTAACTACGGTTACTATACTACGGCAAGAATACTTTATTTACACCAAACAAACAACTATACAATTCATGCTTAGTGCATTCAACAAGAAAAATTCGATGGTATCACTTCAGCGTACTACTCAGACTTCGTACAGCTAATCCCAATCACTACCATCTCTAGCAATTCAACCATCGCACTTAGCAAAGAAAAACAACAAAACAAAAACACAATAAAAAATATATACATGAACCTATACAACCAACCCAGTTCGAACAATTTTCAACATTTTCCCCAAAACCCGAGAATTCGTCGTCTATTAGCATTCAACAATGGTTACAACGAATTATCTCATTTCACTACGTACACCCTGGCATATATTTCACAAATTTAACACATTACCCATTTCGATTTCAACAAACAAGCCCTAGAATTGAATTTCGCAATTAAATTCAAATAATTCATGCAATCGACAAGTTCAAACACTCATTACAACATTCCGAACATTTATCAATCAATAAATAACTCAACTTCATGCTAAAATTCGATTTAGGGGGATTTATCTCACCTCCCATGCTTAAATTCGAATAAAATCGCTAAAAACTTGAGAGAGAATCGAAAAACATACCTTGGAGTTGAAGAACCAAAGAAAACTTGGTAATTCTTTGCTTTAAACCGTGGCACGTTGATGGGGAAGGGATTTTAGGAAGTTTGGTCGCGGAGGAGAACAAGAATGAGGGAAAAAGGGGCGAAATCGGGGGGTTTAAAATGTAGAAAACACGCGGGTCACCCGGCAACCCAGTGTGACCCGTCACAATTTATATGGCAACGTGTCACAGAGTGCATCGCGGTGCACTGCCTCCGTGACACGGAGCCATCGCGATAGCTTACTGGAACTTTAAAAAATTCCAGATTACACCTCAACGTGTCACGGAGGGTAACGCGGAGGTCCTCCTCCGTGACACGGAGCTATCGCCCCAGCTCACTGTCTTCAACATTTTTTAAATTTTTTCATACCTCGCTTTTCCTTCACGATTCCGTGCACATTTTTCTCCGTTTGATCTGAAAATCATCTCACTAAACAAAATTGGTTAGATTAATAGGTTTCACCTAACTAAAATAAAAAAAATACTAACTAAAACGCAAAAATTTTGTACTCAATCAAGAAAAAGAAAAATAAAATCTATGTACACTTTACAAAATGAAAGAAAAAATTTTTCACGGGTTGCCTCCCGTGCAGCGCCTGGTTTACCGTCGCGGCTCGACGTCCTTTATGCTCAATTGTCCGCTAGGGTGATGGACGATTTCTCACGATCATTGTCCTCCCCCCAGTAGTGCTTACACCTATCCGGCGGTCTTCCCATCAACTCTCGGGAATCATTCATCTGCTTAGCATTACCATGATCAATTACATTGATCACCGAGAGTTCTTCATTCACCATCGGGAGCTTGGGTGCTTTGTACACATCGAACACCTCTACCTTGTCATGTGCTCGCATAGTAAGTTGACCCGCAGCTACGTCGATTAATGCTTTCCCGGTTACCAAGAAGGGTCATCCCAAAATAAATGGGACTTCCGCGTCCGGTTCAAAATCCAGAACAATAAAATCTACCGGGAAAATTAGGGAGCCCACTTGCACTAGAACATCCTCAACAATGCCATCCGGCCTAGCTAAGGATTGATCCGCCAACTGCAAGATTACGGTTGTAGGTCTAGGACTCCCTAGACCCAACTTTCTGAATACCGAAGATGGCATCAGATTTATGCTCGCTCCCAGGTCACACAATCCACGAGCTCGGATGCTCTGCCCAATAGTAAGCTGGATAGTAAAACTTCCAGGGTCTTTTAGCTTCGTGGGCAGTCTATTTTGGATCCGGGAAGTGCACTCCTCCGTCAAAGCTACCGTGGCATACTCAGTCAAACGACTTTTGTTGGCCACAATGTCTTTAATGTATTTGGCATATTTAGGCACTCCCTGCAAGACATCAACAAGAGGTAAGTTAACATATACCTATTTAAGCACCTCCATGAATTTCTTGAAACATGCCTCCTCCTTGTGTTTCTTGAGTCGTTGAAGGAACGGGGGTGGAGGTCTTTCTGATTCAGCTTCTTTGGTCTTCCCCCTTTCCGAACTTTGCTCCCCCTCAACTTCTGCTGCTCCCGAGTTTTGGGGTGGTCTTTCTGGTTCCACCTCCTTCAGCTGCAAACCACTCCTTGTGGTTACTGCATTTACCTTCTTCGGATTCGGATCCGTGTCGCTAGGCAGACCTCCTCTGGGCCTTGTATTTTGGGCACTAGCAAATTGCCCAAATTGATACTCAAGAGCCTTGGTCGCTAACTGGTTATTTTTCACTTCGGCTGCCAATTTAACATAGTCAGCCTGCAATTGCGCTTGATTAGCGATCATGGTATTGAACATTTCCTCAATGCTGGGTGATGGTGGTGGAGGAGGGGCATTGTTATTTCTGAATTGAGATTGGTAGTTCTGTTGCCCTCCTTGATTTCTTTGCATACCCTGACCCGAACTTTGGCCCTGATGGCTGTTGCTACCCCATGAAAAATTTGGATGGTTCCTCCAATTTGAATTGTAGCCACTACCATACTGCTGCTGATTTCTTTGTGCATTGCCCACAAAGTTAACCGAATCTGGGTTTGCTCCACAGCACTCAGCTGAGTGCTCACTGCTTCCACACACTTCACACCACATTTGCTGGACCGCATTGACTGAAGCTGAAGGCTGGTTCAAAGTCATGTTGCTGAAGTGGTTGTTCAATTGATTCTGCAAGGCAGCTATCTGTGCAGCGATAGCTGTAAATCCATCCACTTCAAGCACTCCTGTTGCTTTCCTTGCTCCACCTCGTGATGAATCAGCATTCCATTCTGGATTGCCCTGTGAAATCCGGTTTAGCAAAGTGTACAGCTCCTCATAAGTCTTTTCCAGCGCTTGCCCTCCAGCTGCTGAATCTAGAAAAATTTTGGTATGGGGTTCCAAACCCTCAATAAATGTGTGCACCAACACCTCATTGGACTGATGATGATGAGGACAGTCCCGCAACATGGATTTAAATCTTTCCCAGGCTTGATACAAATTTTCTCCCTCCCTCTGTTTGAAACTTAGAATTTGACTTCTAAGTCTGGCTGTTTTACCAGAGGGAAAAATCTTATCAAGAACTTTCGTGCAAGATCATCCCACGTTGAAATAGAATTTGGTGGCTCAGCTTTCAACCACCTCTTGGCTTCACCAAGTAATGAGAACGGAAATAATGTAAGCCGAACATAATCAGGTGACACTCCAGCGGGTATATAAGTGTCACTTATCTCCAAAAAGTTCTGGAGATGCTGTTGTGGATCTTCATGAGAGAGACCGGTAAATTGCCCGCTTGTGTGCAACAATTGCACCATATTTTGCTTGAGTTCAAATCTCCCTCCAGGCTCTGGTTTTCGGATACTTGATGTAACATTGTTGGCATGTGGGATTGCCACCTCGCGAACCGGCCTTGTTGCTGCTTCTTCGGGCACTAACACTGCCCTTACAACCGGTGGATTTTGTTGCACCATAATAGTCTGTCTGAGCAACAGCAGCTTTCTTTGTGGAGCTTCCCTCCGTTTACTATGAAATATACATTCAGGCTCTATATAAGATTCCACCAGCTCTTTGTCTCTTGCCAGTGTTCACAGAAATCAAGTCTGCAAAATACAGGCTAAGACCAAGTTGTCAACACTTAAGAAAATAAAATAAAAATACAGTAAATTTACACTTAATACAATTTCACCAATTGCCTAGTCTCCCAGGCAACGGCGCCAAAAACTTGTTCGGTGGTTCGTAAGGGTTAAAAACCGACACGCAAGTGCATGTGGTCAAACAAGTAGTAAGTGGCTTTAGTAAGCCAAGTATCGATCCACGGGGACTCTGGATAAGTGAAAATTGCTCAAGTACACTATATTATATCTCACTTCTAAATATGCTGACAAAAATGTAACCAACAATTTAATAAGTTGTTCTATAAATTATATACTAAACTACAAACAATTATCTACTGTGAATTTAAACTATGGATATGAGCATGCCGAGGTTAAGAACATGTAATGAACTGATTATAATCATAAATTGGTTAATCTTTTCTTCCAGTTGCTAGCCAAGAACATTAGCCAAGAGATTAAAACTTTCGTATTTAATCTCACTTAAGAATCATAAACCATCCGTCTACATTTCTGTGATCAAATGCAATTCATGACCTAGCAATACAATTCCGTTTCCTAAATTGACTAATACGGCTTTCAAGTATATTTCTATCAGGAAAGCACATCAAAACTCAATTTTCCCAAATCAAGTAAAGAACAATATCCTATTAATTCACAACTTTCTAATTTCGTGCTCTCTCGAGTGAAATCGGACTTTTTAGATGTACATTAATGTAGGCCACACACCAATGCAGTAAGAACAAGAATTAATAGAACAACATGGAAGAAAAAGATGAAAAACCATATAATTAATAATCAAAATTCATCACAAGTGCTCATAACCTCAGCAAGGGAGGGAATTAGCCACTCATTTGTGGATTAATCATCTTAAAACAAGTGTTAATCATACAAACAATTGAATTAGAGAAGAAAGAAAGGACCCTGAACTTTTCGTCCCTCAACTG
Source organism: Datura wrightii (assembly GCA_035772735.1). Taxonomy (NCBI): domain Eukaryota; kingdom Viridiplantae; phylum Streptophyta; class Magnoliopsida; order Solanales; family Solanaceae; genus Datura; species Datura wrightii. The sequence continues at coordinate 32,759,408 of JASDFA010000006.1, forward strand.
CCTGTAACCCACGTCCTTGCTCCACCAAGTCTGAATTATGAAAAATAAGCCTAAGTGTTCTATTTATACTAATGGAAATTTTTCCCGGAATAACAAGCAACGTGTCACGGAGTGCATCGCGGAGCACTGCCTCCGTGACACGGCGTGGAAGCGGACCCTTACTGGAATTTGGGGGTCCAGGTATAAAGCATCAACGTGGCACGGCATGCAACGCGGAGGCTTGCCTCCGTGCCACGGAGCTGTCGCGAGGCTCCACTAGAATTTATGCATTTTTCCACCCTCCAGGCAGAATGCCTCCGCGATGGCAGCGTGACACAGCTCCATCGCGGAGCCCCTTTAATTGGTGCAGTCCAATGCTTTTTCCTTTGCTCGCTTCCAAGTCCAACTCCGATATCCTCCAACATGTATTTTAGATTCTCGAAATCACATTTTACCTACAAAATAATACTAATCATGTTGGTTAGTATAAATTCACATTTTATTACCAATTACATGAAAATGTATACACATTGCACGATAAGCAAGGCGAAAATGATACGTTTGAGTATCACTTTGGCATATAAATCTGCCCAAGATCACATGCTCGGCTAGTAACAGTCCTACAATCGTTCTAAGCAGAGGAACTAAGTAATTAGTCATCTGCGACCTCACAGTTGTTTATGAGTGATAGTTATCCGGGCAGGACATTCAGAGTTATGTTAGGCCACTCCAGATCTCGCCCTATCCAGTCTAGACCATTAGAGATCATGATCACTACCGAAATCCTCTGATTAGATAGAGGTGCAGGGGGTGTACCTGCTAGCAGCCTTACAGACTATCCTAGGGGACGAGCAGCAGTAGCATTAGGCCCAGAAGGCCAGATACGCCTTTTGAGTGGCTAGATTGAGATTTTAGTACAACACCTTGGTTGGGATTTCCCTCACTCAGGAGCCTTCCATAACCACCCTAGGGTTATTAGCTGTCTCGTCTCCTATGAGGGGCTAGATGACATCGCTCCAAGGAGCGATATACCGTTCGCGAGGGACGAAGATGAGGTCCGAGGGCCTTATACAGTCCATTCCATCGCTGGACTATTTTTATGTCGTATCGGCACCACACCCCTGACGAGTCTGGTGCCCGGGAGGCAGTTATCAAGACTCCACCGGACTCAGACATAGCTACAGATCAAGAGCCAAGCGGGCTCAATTGCAGACCCAGAGGGATAGGTAGGTTGGCTATAGCAACAGTAGAGTTATAGAAACCTGGATAGAGGTATATAGATTGAGGTGTACTTTCCAGGGCTTATGGGGGTCCCGGTAGGTCATTTCTGTGTTGCTTGTACCTTCCAGGCTTATGGGGGTCAGGTTAGGTTCTTGTCTAAATTTTTGTCTGCTAGCTATAACTTATGCATATATGATTGCATAGTCGTAGCTCACATACGTGTAGTGCTTTGCTAGACGCAGATTACGAATAAGACAGCTTACAGATTAATCTTTTTGCCCCTTTCTCTCTACTTACTTTTAGTCCTTAACAACTTTTATTCAACTTATTTACTACTTTACATATTTGGTATATATTGTACTGACGTCCATACCCAGGCGCTGCATTACTTGCATGCAAGTTAGATAGACAGAGTTTAGGCATTTCAATAGCAACTATTCAAAGTCAGAAGTTTGGCCATCTCCCTTCGTTTGGAGTTGCTAGGTTGTAGAGGTCTTTCATATATATAACATTCGGGGTAGCCTCCTGACCACTATTTGTATTCTTAGAGGCTTGCGGACTACAATACTCAGTTAGTTAGTTGTTGTTGGCCGTGTGGGCCCATGTATGTCTTAGTGTAGGTGTTGGTCATGTGGGGCCTAGTATAGCTGTTTATTTTCCTTTCTGTTATAACTAGACAACATGATGGTCTTGTCGGCCCGCATAGGATCTCTGTTGATGTATGTTGGATGGGTTAGCTGTTTTCCTTTACAGGTGTTGCGTGGCCTTGTCAGCCCGAGGCTGTATTTACAGCCGAGATATAGCAGTTTATTTTCTTGAATTTAAGTCAGAGATAGGCACCAAAGGTGCCGTGCCCAGCCAGGTCAGTCCAGATTCTAGTATGGTACGAGGTGCCAGTCATGCCTCCCAAGGTGGGGCATGACATTAGGTTTTCATTCTCCTAATTATCCATGAGCACAAGGCATACATTGTGACTTTGCTTCGAAGCAAGATACATAAAATCTCTTTACAATAAATTGTCCTCTTGATTAATACACCTAAGATTCCAAGATATTATATTTTCTTCCTTTCAGGTGAAATTCTTAATATCTTTTCTCATGAATTAATTAAACGTTACTAGTATCTAAAAGTACATCTTGTAATAGTAGATAAAACACCACTAGTAATATGCGCTTATTCAGAAAAATTCTTCATAATACAGTAAAAATATTTACCGACTCATATAAATAGACCACTATAAGAAGATCCTATTATTAATCATAATTCTCAATTTATGTAATAATATAATATCACATATATAAAACCTTAAGAATTTTCAATGACTTCTAATAAATTGACCATTATTTATTAATCACAAAATTCTCGATTATACAATTTTTTATAACTATAAAAGAAAAAGTCATATTTCCATATTATAAGAATAATGCCTAAATTACTATGAAAGACAAAAAATGTCATTTTCTTTGTCATAGTAAATACGTGACAACAACCAATAATACTGGTTATGAATTTTAATTCCTAGAAAGGAAGGTCTCTTGTGCAGCCGCCGCTTGAAAACCCTAACTCCCCTAATTAGTTTTTTTTTAAAAAGAAAAAAAATCATTTGTTGTTTCTTTCTGGTCCAATCACATAAAGGACTGCTCAAATCCTCTTTGAGAGACCAAAACGTCTCCCGCCGCAAGTTCGAAACCAGCAAGAAGCGTCTTCTACTAAACAGTGGATGGACACCGTAAGTTGAAACCAAAGCACTGCTATGATGATTTTTATGTGTTCTCTTGCAACCCGGAATAAAAGAACAAAGCGTTCATAGCAAGACACGATATAACTACACATCACTGTTATTAACAACCAGTAATCAAATAAAATTGATTTCGGCTCAAAAATAATCTCCGGTAAAAAAAATTATATATTCATGTATATAACCAGACATACATACAAATATATTATCATGTTAAAACATAGATTTTAATCAAACATAAAATCGATACTTATCTTTTGAAGCGTGACCAGATCAATCATCTTGAAACTATTGCACAAATCGTCCAATACGTTCTCGTATAAAATTCTAGTCCCAAAACGTATAGGATTCTTTCTCTCCAAGTAGCAGTAGAACTTTCCTTCTAGAAGACCAATTTATTTTTACCAAAATCTTGTAAGATTTTACTGATTCTAGAAAATTGATTTCTTCCTTTTTAAGTTCATTAACTAATCAGGCGTAGCAAGGACTACAAATTTAATTAGTAAGCCTTTCAATTATGATATCAATTCAAAAAATAAATGAATTAACCTATCATAATAAATGACAGATTATTCCACTAAAAATTCGTAATTGCACTCTTTAGTATAATTTTAAAATCATTCATTAAATCTTATTTAACTCCCCATGTAAGATAACAGATATCAATCAACCGAATTAAATTTTTGACTATTTAATTCATTGATTAATTTAATTATTTATTCATATGCTTAACTTATTTTATGTGATAGATACAAAATCTACCTGCAGGGTTTTCACATAAAAAACTTATAATCAACCATAAAGAGGTATCATCGATCTCAAAGTCGAGATATGGATTCCATCAACTAATTATTATTTCACAAATGTCATTTGTGATCATCCAACCTATCGAGAACACACTACAAAAAAAGGATAAATAGTGGAAGTTTATTTGCGGAGGATATTAGTAACCTCCCTAAATTACATAAACATGCGGTAGTTTTTTAACTTCCACAAAATTAAATAATTTAGCGGAGGTTATAACCTCCGTACACTAAAGAAAAAAAATTAAAAAGCAATTTAGGAGGGTTATAACGGAGCATACAACGAAAGTTACTAATCTATACTATATTAAAAACATGAAGTTCCTTAGAAATGTTGATTAAACTTTTTACTATTTATTAAAAGACTCTACAATAGATACAATTATCATTTGCTATTTTTCTGAAATTATTATTTAATATTCCTAAAATTTAAACTTTTCCATCGTAAACCCTAAAAAATTTCTTTCACAACTTGCCCTAGGAAAAGAAGTTCTTACCCTAAATTTTTTTTACCTAAAATATAAAATTTTCTTCCGTAAATTTTATTAAAAAATAATAATTAGAATTACCCTATAAAATTTTATCATAAATTTAAAATTTATTGCTTAAATTTCCCTAAAAAAAATTGTCTACCCTAAAAATTTTTATCTAAAATTTAAAATTTACCTTCCATAAATTTATCCTATAAAATTTTACCTTGAATCAAAAAAATTCCATTAAATTTTTTCTAAAAAAATAAAATTGTCAACCCTAAAAGCTTTTATCTAAAACTAAATATTTGATTTCCCATAAATTTCCCTTAAAAGAAAAAACAAAATTTTCTTTGAGATTTGCCTTATTTGTCTAAAATTTTTGCTTGCTATTTTTCTCAAAAATATTACCGAATTAAAAAATATTACTTCTATAAAAATTTTGTAATTGTATAAATTATTCATCAAAACTTTCTTCATCAACACTTTTGTCTCAAAGCCTTCTTCATTAGCTATCATAACTTTATATGTTTTCAAGTTTTCTCGATTTTAAAATTTATCTGTCTTTTTTATTTTCATTTTGTCGATTTGAAAAATGCAATAGTAGTTGTCATGCCAGTTCATGTTGCTCATGTTCAAAATAATTTAATTTAGACTGCTCCTCTAGTTGATTGTAATATTGATATTATGTTGTCTCCTTTAATTGAGTTTAATATCGATATTATGTGATTTAAAATTTATATTATTTGCTAGTAACATTCTTCATTTACTCATATATTCATAAATTTCATGTATTTAGTTAAAGCAATCTCCTCATCTCATAAAATATTTTTTAAATAAAATTATGTATTATTATAATTGTAATTCTTAATGTATATAATCTTTCAATGGAATCTGAAAAGAATTTTGTGAACAACATTATGCTAATTAACAACTTAAGGTAATACGATTCTCGTTGGATAATAAAAATCTTACCAATTGAAACTGGATTAGTAAAAACATATAAAAAAGGAACAAATGAAGGCATTATTACATTAGTTGACGAAGAGCTAATAATTTTATATATATGTATGTATGTTTTTTCTTGACCATTAAGTTTAATTACAGGATACAAAAGTTCATGTTATATCTTTCAATCTATACTTTATTAAAAATGTGAAGATTCTTAAAAATATTGATTGAATTTTTTGCCTTTTATTAAAAGAACAATAGATAAATAGTCATTTACAATTTTTACATAATTATTATTTAAAATTATTTTCATCACCTTATTTTAGATATGTTTTCTATTTGTGGTATACACTCTATTTATGATGTAAACCTAAAAAAAAAAAATTACACCGAGTTCTTTTTTTTTTTTTTTGCTTTTTGATTTAACGAATTTTTTCTATCTTATTTTATTATATTAAATTTTATATTTGTGACATAACTTTATTTATAATGTAAACTTTAAAAAAAAAAATCTTTGATGAAAGTTTTTTCTTCTTTTTTAATTGCCTTTTCGTTTCTGATTGTATGAGTTCTTTCTCTCTTTTTTTTTTTTTTGGCTTTTTGATATTTTTGTGGGTTGCATACACAATACACGCGTGAGCGCACAGACATACACACATATTATTATTATTATTTTCATGTTGTGAACTTTTTTTAATGTTGTGGATTTTATGCCAGCTTAAGTTGTTCATATTCAAAATAATTTTACTTAGATTGTCTCCTTTAGTTGAATCTAATATTGATACTATGTTATCTCCTTTAATTGAGTCTTACTGATTTGAATTTTGTATTATTTGTAACTGACATTCTTCATCTACTCATACATTCACAAATTTTATTTATTCAGGTAAAGAAATTTCTTCATTTCATATAATAATTTTTTTTATAAAATTATAAATTATTATAATTATAACTTTTGTGCATAATTTATTTTAGAGAATCTTGCAATAAAATCTGAAAAAAGATTTTCATGAATGAAATTGCGCATTAACAACTTAAAAACAATATAATTCTCATTGGATAATAAAAGTCTTAGTAATAAGAGTTGAATTAGTAAAAGAGTATAAAAAGAAAACAAAAGAAGGCACACAAATGACTATAACATTAGTTGACGAAGAGGTAATAATTATTTTTTGTATTATATTTTATATTTTTATATATATGTTTGAGTTTTTGTATATTATATTTTATATATTTTATATTTTTATATATATGTTTTTTGACCATTAAAGTTTAATTTTTGCAGTGCACAAAATTCATGATATCTATACTATATTAAAAGTATAAAGACTCTTAGAAATGTTGATTGAATTTTATGCCCTTCATTAAAAGACATCCCAATAGATAAAATTGTCATTTACTATTTTTATACAATTATTATTTAAACTTGTTATTTTAAACTATTTTCATAACTTTATTTTATCATATCAGGTTTTTTATTTATGACATAACTCTATTTGTGGTATAAATCTATTTAAAAGATTGCCGATTTTTTTTTTCCTTTTGATAGTTACAAATTATTTTTTTAACCTTATTTTGTTAGATTAGGTTTTGTACCGACGACATAAAATTTAAAAAGAACCACGAAAGTTTTTTTTTTAATTGAAATTTTTTCTCATTTTGATTTGGAAATAATTTTTTTCCCTTTTTGATGGTAGGAAATTCTTTCTCCTTTTTGATTTTTTTTTCTTTCTTCGTAGTCATTTTTTTCTTTTTAATAATTTTTTTTTCTTTTAAATAGTAATGTCCTAATATTCTTTTACTTATAAAATTTTCTTGATTTATAATTAAATTTTTTCATCTCTATAAAAAAATTTGTAATAGCATAATTAAATTCATCAACTCTACTATATCAACATCTTTTATTCAATTTCCAACCTTATATGTTTTTGTGTTAATATACTTCTTCTTATTTTTATATTATGAATTTCTTTTTATGTTGTGGATTTGAAAAACACAATAGTAATTGTTATGTGAGCTCAAGTTGTTTGTATTCAAAATAATTTAACTTAGATTGTCTCATTTAGTTGGGTATTCATATTATGAATTTCTTTTTATGGTGTAAATTTAAAAAACACAATAGTAATTGTTATGCTAGCTCAAATTATTTGTATTCAAAATAATTTAACTTAGATTGTCTCCTTTAGTTGGGTCTTATATTAATATTATGTGATTTAGATTTTGTATTATTTGTAAATGACATTCTTCATATACTCTTACATCACAAGTTTCATCTATTCAGGTAAAGTAATATCTTCATCTCATAAAATATATTTTTCATAAAATTATAAATTATTATAATTATAACTCTTGTACATAATTTATTTTAGATAATATTGCAATAGAATCTAAAAAGGATTTTGTGAATAAAATTATATCTATTAATAATTTAAGACGATATAATTCTCATTGGATAATAAAAGTCTTAGTAATTGGAGTTGGATTAGTAAAAGAGTATAAAAATGGGAATAAAGGAAGACACACGAATGACTATAACATTAGTTAATGAAGAGGTAATAATTTTTTTTCGTATTATATTTCATATTTTGTATTTTATATTCTTACATATATGTTTGAGTTCTTATCTATTTTTATTATATTTTATATTTTATGCTTTTATATATATATTTTTTATCATTAAAGTTTAATTTTTTAAAGCGCACAAAAGTTCATGCTATACTTTTCAATAGTTATATATTGAAAAGTGAAAAAAAATATTTACAACAAGACAAAATTTGTTATATCATAAATTGACACATTAATAGTGTTAAACCTAATTTTGTATCAGGAAACAAGGAGATTGATGTTGGGTTCAATGACAACACTTTAGTTCAGGAATGCAACAATCACTTTCCTACTGTTATTATTTTTAAAATAATTTTGTTTCATTTGAAGATGCAATACAATCTCCCGATGAAACAATCTTTGGTAATTTCTATGATTTCATCAACTAATTTAACATTAAATAGATACATAATATTTTACTTCTATTTACTTAGCAAAATATTCTTCGTAGATATAAGCACGAAGGTCCTTATAAATGTTGATTAAACTTTTTGCCTTCATCAAACTATTCAACAATAGATTAAATTATCATTTACTATTTTCTCAATTAGTTGTTATTTAATTATTATAGATCTTTACTAATTTATAAAAGGTAAAACTCCTAATATTTAGTATTTTAAAATTGACTAAAACTTTGCTTCTTAAATATTTCCTTATTTGAACTATATTAAAAGTCATAACATCTAAGACTTTCAATTACAATTCTTTTAACTTATATATCAATCCATTATTTATTAAACTTACTAATTATCCATCACAATATTTTAATACAAAAAAATAAATAAATTAAAAGAGTGTAATTTTATTATGTATTAATATGTGAATTCCTCCTCCTCCTTCTTCTTCTTTTGAAAAAAATGTATGATCAATTTCTTTTATATAGAGAAACATAACATACTTTAAGTTGTTACAATTAATCGGGTACTCTTGTTATTCATTTTCTTTAGTTAAATTTACACTATTTTTCTGTTTCAATTTATGTGTTATTTTATATGACGTGTTTGACTAAACACACAGATTAAGAGATAGATTAAAAAAATTGAGCTAAAGTCATCTCATGAGAGGTAAAATTAAAAGTTTAAAATTTAGTTATTATTAAATATTTAAAGTACAAAGCCTCGTAGCAAAATATAATTCACCTTTTTACCTTTTTAAAATAGATTTCACACTTGATAAAATTGTTATATGAGTATTTTTCTAATATTTAGGAATTTAAAATTAACTAAATTTTAAGTATTAAATTCTTCCTAATTTAAAATATAAAGAAAATATTAATATTTATATATACGTATAATGCATGCATTTAAGTGCTCATGTAAAAGCGAATAATTTTTTTACCTTTCAGCCAAACGCTATTTCTATGACGGTTTTGTTCATCAAAATAAGTATTAGAACAAACTGAAGAAGTAACTACTAGACTAGATCAAACTCTTAAACAAATCATTTATCAATTTGAAATTCATAATTTTCTTTCTAAATTCTTATATTGTTACACAAACATATCTTTTAAATATTATTTATGCTATTTTAATAAATATGTTCTTATTAATATGAGGAACACGTGCGAGCCGCGTACGCTTAGACTAGTTATATTGAAAAGTGGAAAAAATATCTACAAAAAAGACAAGAATTGTTACATCATAAACAGACGCACTGATAATGTTAATTCTAATTTTGAATTAGTAAATAAAAAAATTGAGGTTGACGCATTAATATTGTTAATCCCAATTTTTAATTAGTAAACAAAAAGATTGAGGTTGGATTTAATGACAACATTATAGTTCAGGAATGCTATAGTCACTTTTCTATTGTTATTTTTTCAAACAATTTTATGTTGTTTGAAGATGTAATACAATCTTTGGATAGAACAATCTTTGGTAATTTCTTTAGATTTCATCAACTAATCTAACATTCAATATATGCATAATATTTTACTCCTATTTACTTAAATAGAATATTCTTTGTAGATATAAGCGTGAATATCCTTAAAACTGTTGATTGAACTTCTTGCCCTTTGTTAAAACATTATATAATATTAGTTGTTATTTAATTACTTTACTAATTTGTAAAAGGTAAAACTCCTAATATTTAGTATTTATTATGAAATAATAAAGAAAGAACAAGAATATTGTAGAGAAAGAGAGAAGGAGAAAAGTTCTTATTTCTCTTGATGGGATGAAATACAATAAAGGAGAACCCCTCTATTTATAGGGATAATTCCTCCTAACTTTTCTCCAAAAGATAGACTTTCACTATAATATAAACACATGTATCCACTATAATACAAATACCTTTATAGACATTCACTATAATACAAACATATTTATAACACTCCCCTTGAATGTCTATTTGATATATAATGTGCCTCATTAAAACCTTACTAGGAAAAATCCAGTGGAAAAAAATCTAATGAAGGAAAAGAGTACACATATCTAATAATATGCATTTTGGCTGCTTCATTAAAAACCTTACAAGGAAATCCCAGTGGGTCACCTCGTAACGGAAAAAGAGTACAACGCGTACTAACTCCCCCTAATGAGAATATCCTTGAATCATTGCATCCCAATCTTGTGCATCATCTTCTTGAAAGTTGCAGTTGGTAGAGATTTGGTGAATAAATCAGTCACATTGTCACTTGAACGAATCTGTTGCACATTGATATCACCATTCTTTTGGAGTTCATGTGTGTAGAAAAACTTTGGCGAGATGTGCTTCGTTATATCTCTTTTTATGAATCCTCCCTTTTAGTTGTGCTATGCATGTTGCATTATCTTTATATAAAATTGTGGGTCTTTGCCACATTTTTCTCTAGTGAGATGTATCATCGACCTCAACCAGACACATTCTCGGCTTGCTTCATGAATAACTATTATCTCAGCATGATTTGATGAAGTAGCTACGAGAGACTGCTTTGTAGATCTCCAAGATATGGTAGTACCTCCACATATGAACATGTAGCCAGTTTGAGATCGAGCTTTATGTGGGTCAGATTAATACCCAGCATCAGCATAACCAACAAGATCAGGACTGCAATTGTTAGAATAATATAAGTTCATATAGGTAGTCCTTTTTAGATACCAAATTATGTGTTTGATCCCATTCCCATGTCTCCTAGTAGGAGCAGAACTATATCTTGCTAACAAATTAACCGAAAAGGCTATATCAGGTCTTATAGTGTTAGCAAGATACATTAGTGTACCAATTGCACTAAGATATGGTACTTCAAGACCAAGAATTTCTTCATTCTTTTCTTGAGGTCAGAATGGATCCTTATTCACATCAAGTGATTGAACAACCATCTGAGTACTTAATGGATGTGCACCATCCATATAAAATCTTTTCAACACCTTTTCTGTATAGGCAGATTGATGAACAAAGATACTGTTTGTCAAATGCTCTATTTGCAAACCAAGACATAATTTTGTCTTTCCTAGATCCTTCATCTCAAATTCTTTCTTTAGATAATCAATTGCCTTTTGAAGCTCTGGAGTTGCAATAAGGTTTATGTCATTAGCATAAATAGCAAGTACAACAAACCCCGATGTTGTTTTGTTATTTGATTTTTCTCATATAAGAATTATGAACAAGTTTAAAGAAACTTGTAAATGCTTCATGCATTTTGAATCCTTCATTATTTTCATATAATTTTATCAAGTGATAACATTCATTAATATTTAAATGCGTGATCTTGTGGTGTCTGAACTGTAGGTCCAATAAGCTTTATGTTTATCAATACACATCATTTCACTTGATAATTATTTCTACATCAACATGCTTTAATAGATATAGAATTTAGATCCTCACAATCTTTTACAATATTGCGCTCTATATTGTATCAAAGATATCGTCGACGATCATTTTGATATCAGTACCAATACGATATCACTTATTGAGATCTCTTCATTTTTCATCATTTTCAGGTACCTGAACCTTTGCTAAGGTTTTATGAAGTGTTATGTCGTGGTGCTTTCTTAAAGAACTTGCTTCATCATTATGACCATATTAATGATTTGCTCCTCTCCTTCTTCAAGGAGTTCTATATTTTGAACCATTTGGTCTATCACGCTTCAAGCGTCTCATAGACCCTGTCATTCAAGGACCTTTCATTGGAGCATTTGCAACAGAACTATAAAATAGGGTTAGCAAAAACATCTTGCAATTGATTTGCAATATTTTGCAAGTGAATTATCTCTTGAACTTTAAGTTCACATTTTTTCTTCGAGGATCTAGATAATTCATTTCACACTCAATTTTCAGCTGCTAATCATTTCTTCCCCTAATGTTAGAAAAACTAACATTTTTCCTCCAGGCTCATTTGGGGACCCATCTTTGTGCGTTGTGGTGGAGTAATTGAATCATATACCACATATTCAAAAAAAAAATTTAGATGAAATTATTTGGTTCTTGACCCTGAACCAATTGTGATGGGAACCTTGTTGGCTTGATGCATTCAAGTATTGCTATACGTTAAATAAATATATCTCATACCAAATTTTATTGGCGATTTTTATTCTCATACCAATGATTTAGCTATAATTGGAGGCATACAATTTTTGCTAAACCAACTTAGATATGAACCAACATTATCAATATGATTTTATAATTTGAAACTGTGCTCTTAATTTAACAATTCGAGCAAACAACCTTGCAAAAATCAATTACAAGTTGATATCAAAGCACATGTGACCATACCATAGATGCATATATTAAAATTATATAATAGCAAATGGTTCACATGGCAGGTGAACGGACCCATATTCACCCTTTTAAAAGTTTCAAAATTTCAGGGAATACAATTCCAATCTTAGCTGATCAAGATCATTCTATCACGAGAACAAGCAATACAAGAGAATTCTTGAAGAATCTTTTATTTCTTCAACATATAGCCACGTGAATTCTCAATTATTTTTTGCATCACATTTGAACCGGGATGGCCAACCAGTTATGCCAACTTATCTTTATTTAAGTAAACTTCTAGCTTACTTTCGTATGTGATTTTGTCATCATACTCATATTTATGTACTACAAATAAAAGAAAACGACGGGTATTCTTTTACATAAATATTTATAACTCGCTTCAATTGTAGTAATATGAAGATATTAGATCTTCCCATAATTTTATAGTCTCAATTTTTTTTTTCAATATTTTTAAAATTTATAAGTTTCCGTTTGAGACTTACTACAATAGTAACACATTAGCTCTTCCGGAGCTCTCAATTAATTTTGTGTACTACCACATATTCCATCATATCAACATCATTAATAGTCTCTCCACATAGTTTCAACTTAGAAATAATTTTGAACGTTGATGAGCTATACTCATGAACAGACTTATAGTCTTGATGGATCCAATCATATCGTGCCTTTGGGTGGATGATCATCTTCAGGTGGTCATACCTTTCTTTTAGGCTATTATACAAATTAAGTGGATTCTTAATTGTGAGATATTCAATTTTCAGAATTTCGTCAATACGATGACACAGGAATATCATAGCCTTAGCACGATTTTGGTTTGATGCTTTATTTTCACTTTTAATGGTGTCTCAAAGACCCATTGCATCCATATGGATTTCAACATCCAACACCCATGAAAGGTAGTTCTTTCCCAAACTTTGAATGGCAACGAAATCAAGTTTCATAAGGTTAGCCATATTAAAAGAAAGAGAAAAATAATACCTTGACATTCATATTTTGAGACAGTAGAGTCGTAGAGCAACAATATCACCAAAGGAATATCACTCCTGTGGTTAAGTAATACATCTTTCGAAAAAAAAAATTAATTTTTCTTACCTCAGATCTTTCAAAGCGAGTGCTCAAAACAGAGACTCGTGCTGATAACGTATTATGAAATAATAAAGAATGAACAAGAATATTGTAGAGAAAGAGAGAAGGAGAGGAGTTCTTATTTCTCTTGATGGGATGAAATACAATGAAGGACAACTCCTCTATTTATATGCATAATTCCTCCTAGCTTTTCTCCAGAAGATAGACTTTCACTATAATATAAACACATGTATCCACTACAATACAAATACCATTATAGACATTCACTATAATACAAATATATTTATAACAATATTTTAGTATCGACTAAAATTTTACTTTTTAAATCTTTCCTTATTCGAACTATATTAAAAATCCTAATATTTAAAACTCTAAAATCAATTATAACTTTATTAACTTATATATCAATCCATTATTGATTAAACTAGCTAATTATTCATGATATTTCAATACGAAAAAAATAAATTAAAGAGTGTAATCTTATAATGTAACATGAGTTCCTCCATCTGCTTTTTCTTATTTTAAAAAAATTGTACAATAAAAAAAAATATAGAAACACAACATACTTTAAGTTGTTTCAATTAACCGAGTACTTTTGTTATTCACTCTCTTTAGTTAAATCTACACTATTTTTTCATTAATTTATGTGAAGTGTTTGATTAAACACATAGATTAGGAAAAAGAGAAAAAAATTGAGTTGAAATCATCTCAGAAAGGGTAAAATGAAAAGTTTAAAATTAAATTATTTTTAAATATATAAAGTATGAAGTCTCGTAGTAAAATATCATTCATCTTTTTAACCTTTTAAAAATAGTACTCACACTTGACAAAATAGTTATTTAATCATTTTTTTAATATTTAAAATTTTAAAATTAACTAAATTTTATGTATTAAATTCTTCCTTATTTGAAATATATAAAAAAATATAAATATTTATATATGCATATAATGCATGCATTTAAGTGTTCATGTAAAAGTGAACGATTTCTCATATTTCAATCAAATTTTATTTCTATAATATTTTCGCTCATTGAAATAAATATTAGAACAAACAAAAGAAAGAACTACTAGATTGGATCAAACTCGCAAACATAATTATTTATTCAATTTAAAATTCATAATTTTCTTTCTAAATTCTTATATTGTTACATAAACACATTAAAAAAAATATTATTTATGTTACTTTTATAAATTTGTTCTTATTAATATGAGGGACACGCACAAGGCGCTTACATATAAACTAGTAATATTAAAAGCATGAAGACCCATAAAATATTGATTAAATATTTTGTCCTTCACTAAAAGATTTCACAGTTGACAAAATTTTCATTTACTATTTTATTTAATTAATTATTATTTAATTATCTTTATAATATTTTTAAATTTAAATGGCATAAAATTATAATTATGTATAAACTCTAAAAAAAAATTGCCCTTTGTCGTCAAAAAGTTTCTGTAAATTCTAAAAGAATTTCCTAAAATATTTGCCTTTGCCTCCTAAAAAATTTTTCAAATTTTTGTAAATCATATATATATATATATATATATATATATATATATATATATATATATATATATATATTGTTGTCTCTCTTGAATTGCTTTATAATAAAATAATACTGTTAGCTGCTTGATGAGAACAATTTTCTAAGCTACTTGTAAGGTCTTAAAAACTGTAAAAAAAAAAAAATTACTTTCTAAAAATAGATGGTCCACGCATATTTGACTTTGTAATGTTCATTTTTGGTGTTAATTGTAGATATGGAGAAGACCAAGCATTTCAAGAACTTTCAAAAGTCTGTTCAATCACCGTTTCCTTCACAACATGTAGTGTAACCTGTACCAACAACTGAATCATCGCTTTCACTTGTTGATACTACACCAGAAGTGACATCACGCCTAACTCCTTCATTTTGGCTACAAGACAGCAAACTCCTTCATTTCAGGCTATATCACAACCAACTCTCCCATTTTCGGCTACAAGACAACAAACTCCTTCATTTCAGTTCACAAGGCAGCAAACTCCTTCATTTCAGGCCACATCACAACCGACTCCTTCATTTTAGGTTATAAGATAACAAGCTGCTCCATTTCAGGCCACATCATAACCGATTTCTTCATTTCAGGCTACAAGATATCAAACTCTTTCATTTCAGGCCACACCACAATCAACTTATATCATGTCACATACACCTTTTATTAGTTCCATACCACCACAAAAATCATCCAGTAAGTGCACGCATGAGTCTACAAATCATTGGACTGTGGATGTAATAGGTAATAGTTAGCTTCTCGCTTATAATTTATGCCACTACTTGTTATTCTGAATTCAACATTTTAATTCAACAAGTTACCAAAGGCAATGGCCTTTCACATCTTATAATTGAGTAACTTGTGAATAAAAGTCTTATGCATTCTGCTAACTAATAGAATATGAGAAACACAAGGCCCTAATGATTCTCACCTCCACTATTTTAAATTATACATAATTTGTTTAGTCACTGCCTTAATGATTCTCACCTCCACTATTTTTAATTTTCCAGATTCACAAGGAAATGAAAAAAGCTCAAAGTGAGAAATAGAGAAGTGTTAAGTTTACCTAGGGGAGAATTTATTGTGGTTCTGTTTGATTTCTTGGATCCAATTGGTGAAGCACAAGACCTTTTTGCAGGCTTATGCGGTCTTTTAGCACCTGATTGTTCTATATTTCCTATTAGCTTTTATAAATGATCGGATATGCCTCAGTCATATTTCAACGACTGCTTTGATAACATCATAAAGGTACTAATCTCTATAATTTTACAACTTTATATATATTTTATATCTTTCGACTTTATATTTACATGTAAAAGATAAACTAACCAATCAATTTTTATTTTTGAAGCCCTATTTTTATTTTATGACAACTGAGGATATTACACAACTATATTTTTATTATTCTACTGAAAAGAAATAGGCTGGAAGTAGACAGAAGTTGTGGGACTAGTTCAATGACCCACTTAAGACCAAAGATGAGATCATGAATAATGTTCCTGAAGGTATTGCTTAGGATCAGTGGACTTTTTTTATTGAACTATTATTTTAGAGATGATACTTAGATGTGTTTCTTTTTTTAAAACCACACATTGAAAGCATCACTATATGATTATTTGCTTATAATTTACTTATGATATCTTGTTGTTAGAAATGTGTAAAAGAAGTGCTAAAAATCGAAAGAAGCAAACAGTTCCACATACCGGTGGCTCTAAGCCGAACTCTAGAAGAAGGGTTGGAATGGAAAACAATGTCACCTTGTTTATCTTACTTTACTAATTACACTTACTTATTATGTATCTATTTTTTATATTTTAATTAAGTTATACCTACTTATTTTTTTTATACACAGATGGCTGAGACAAGGAGAAGGCCCAGACGAGCACAACTCTATCTTGCAACACACAAGAAAAAAAATGAATCCTATGTAATTGAGGAGGAAAAAGAAATATGTGTAAGTTGCCTCATGACTTCTTTCTTCTTCTTCTTCTTTTTATGTAATCGCGGCTGAAGGGCTAGCAGATTTTTGAGTCGAACTGATAGCGATGGGGCACTATGATTGGTGTCTCTCTTACTGACAGTTATCCATCTTGATTCAAATTGTTGTATTTCACATTGGTCTTCTTGAATATTTACTCAAATTTTCTTGATTATGTATGTTGTATTTAGGAAAAATCAAGCTAGCGGTAAGTCAAAGTATCATGGATGAGTCTGAAATTTCTTCAAATGATGTCGTTGGTAAGGTATTTGGACAAGAGCATCCAGGAAAGGTAAGATGTTTGGGATTAGGAGTTACTCCAAGCACTACTTTTAAACAAACAAATCTTTGTATTGGTGGCATTAGAATTCCAAGTAACGATCTGAATGTTCTTCTTTCGGATGTCAAGAGAAGTACAGTCAATTGTTGAATACTCTCAAAGAATACATGATAATGAAGGAAGGGTCAATACCAGAACAATTTGCTACGATCTTTTCTTCTCCTCCTACAAAGGTAAGACACTAAAATATCTTGTTACCAACCAACATAGAATTTATCAAGTTTTGTCTAATTGCTTCTTTTGGTCATTTAAAGTGGCTCTGGTTCCATTTGATGTGTCCAATAATATTTTTTGTTTGATTCTAGCTAGCAACAAGAGTTAGGATGTTGAACCTAGCTATTAGATTTGAAGATACACTTTGTTAATTAGCACTTATGGTTGGATATACTCGATAGGACACTTATTAGAGTATTTTTCTTTTGTAAGTATATTTAAGAAATGTAAGAGCACATAATTCAGCAAGACAATTAAGGTTCTTCATATTTTTGTATACACCTTAAGACTAACAAAAAGACTTCATATAAACTCATATATGAATACCTTCTTTGTTTGCTCAACAGAGCAAAGAACCATTTCCATAACACAAAACAAGCCAGAAAACAACAACTGTTTGTAGCCCATATTCAAAAGTGCCATAGTCTTATTTAAAAAACCCAACCAGACTAGGACATAAAATAATCTTTCTTCCTAAAGTGTCATGACCCGAGTCTAAACCTTGGAAGCGACACGGTACTTGGTGCCACAAGTGACCCCAAGCTAACCCATGGCTTAATATCACACTACTATACTGAATTAAATAGAAGCGAAAGCTGAGGAAACATAACTAAATAACTTTTCTTAAAAATAAGAAATGTCTAATAAGATACTGAAATTTATGCGATAACTGCAAAACATACTGAAACAATACTTTGTTGAAAGTCATCTCAGAACTGACGAGTTGCTGGGATAAGTTCCTCAGCTAACTATAAAGTCTAACTCAAAAGAAAACTAATGTCCTGAGACTTAAGTCAGGAATACTTATCTGGAAGTACCCTGAGATTCTGAAGGACCTGATAACTGAAGGCTAAGTGTTTTAAGACCGGCCAGAGCTGCTTTATCTGAAAGCGTTGTAACCGTCTAAAGAATAACCTGAGGATTGATAACTGAGACTATGGAGTTCTACTGAACTCCTTAAGAGACTGAATATAGTCAAACTGATCAGATGATATTTTTGTAAGACACTGAAAATGCTAAGTATTGACTGAGATTGAACAATCAGTAAATCAACGTTTGATAAAATAACTGTGCTATCTTGGTGATTAGAAAGGAACTATCAGAATCAAGCAATATTTGTATTTGGACAATTATGCAAGACTCTTTCAAATCACATTTATCGATTGGGGCTAAAACACATATTTCATGCAAAGATATATCAACATGAATTAAAACTAGCAATAACCTCCAATATTTTAAAAGAACCATGATAAGAAGGAAGATTCATAATCCAACTGAAGAACAATCCTAGCTTTGATCATCAGAGAACTAGAGTTGACAGGGTTTTGTTAAGAGTTTTGGGGCACAAAGGTAGAATAATTTCCTCGTTGAAATCCCACATACCTGGAGAAAAATTTCTTAGAGGAATCTTGAGAATCTGAGAAGGAAATATACAAGCCTAGCTTTTGCTCTAAGATAAACTACCTGAGTTCTTCATAATTTTTCTAACTGGTTTGGAAGGAAACGAGGGAAAAAATCGACTATTCCCTTCTAAATAATCCTAATACGACATAGTTTAGGAGTTAAGATGATAAAGTTTTACAAATTTCCCCTGAAACATTTAATAGTACTTCTGCCTGTCAGATGGTACGACCAAACCTATGAGTCGTGCCATGTTACTATGATTCGTAACACCACTTATGATTAGGGACTCTGCTTCAAACCATTTCTATGAAGTTTTCCACGGATGCCTACTACGACTCGTACCCGCATCCCACAACTCGTGTTATGATCCATAGTTCAATTTTGAGATTTCTTTTTAGCTCTCTCATGACTCATCCTACGAGTCGTACCCCGTACTACGAGTCATACCACCGTACCAGGAGTCGTATCATGACTCATGGTTAGCCTGAATTTTCTTGACCATAATTCTAAATTATTTTATGACTGGTCTGTACGATCCGTACTAGGATAGCACGAGTCTTACCCTGAAGTTGTGGTTTCTTAAGTCACCTTAACTACTCTCCTCCACCCTCTTGCTACGAGTTAGGGTACGACTCTTACCTCTATTGTACGAGTTGTATTGTGGATCGTACTATGATCATTTGGTTTTAAATATAAAGTCTAGTCCTAGGGAGTTCTGGGGTGTTATAATATTCCCCCCTTGGGAATTTTTGTCCTTGAATGGAGACTAACTAAGCTTAAAGGATAGGGAAAGAGCTGCAATCCTAAGACTGGAAACCCTAAACTGATTACTAGAGGAGTGACTGACTCCGGGCTGAGGTCACCACACTAACTAAACTTGTGCAACTAGGATGCACATTAAAACATGGAAAAAACTGAAGGGAAATTTGAAGTGAATTTAATACCTGATACTGAAGCTGAGTTGGAAGAAATAAGTAAGGATATCTATCATGTTTAATTATGCTTTCCACGTAACTCCCTCAACTAGCTGATTCCTCCATAAAACTTTTACTTAGGCGACCTCCTGGTTTCTCAACTTACGAACCCCCCGGTCTAGAATCTGAACTGGAACTTCTTCGTAAGAGAGACTATCCCTTACATCCAACTGTCTAGTGGTACTATTGAGGTTGGATCACCGATGCACTTCTTCAACAAGGACACATGGAAGACTGGATGCACCGATGCTAACTCTGCGGGTAACTCTAATTCATAGGCCACATTGCCAATGCGTCTAAAAATTCTGTAAGGTCCTACATATCTCGAACTAAGTTTCCCTTACTTCCTAAAACTCCTTACCCCTTTCATAGGTGAATCTTTAGATAAACCCAATCATCTACAACAAACTCTAGCTCTCTTTTACTCACATCTGCATACGATTTCTATCGGCTCTGTGCTGTTTTCAACCTTTTCCTGATAAGCTGAACTTTATGCATAGCCTCGTGAACTGAGTATGGTCCTATCATGTTAGCTTCACCAACTTTGAACCATCCTATAGGAGATCTACACCTCCTACCATACAATGCCTCAAATGGGGCCATCTGGATGCTGGAGTGGTAGCTGTTGTTGTATGTAAACTCAATGAGGGGTAGGTGATCATCCTAGCTACCCTTGAAATCAATCACACAAGCCCTCAACATGTATTTCAAAGTCTGTATAGTTCACTCAGCTTGTCCATCCGTCTCTGGATGAAAAGCTGTACTGAGCTTGACCTGAATGTCAAGGCCCTTTTGAAATGACTTCCAGAAATGCGAGGTGATTTGAGTACCTCTATCTGTAATGATGACAAGGGGACTCCGCGTAATCTAATAACTCATGGATGTACAGTCTAGCATAATCTTCTGCCGAGCTTGTGGTCTTAACTGGTAGAAAATGTGTTGACTTAGTCATCCGATCTACTATCACCCAAATAGAGTCATGCTACCGATGAGTACGAGATAGACCCATAATGAAATCCATATTCACTTCTTCCCACTTTCACGTAGGTATGCTGGTATCCTAAGTCATACCCCCAGGTTTTTGATGTTCAATTAACCTGTTGGCAGTTCGGACACTTAGCTACAAATTCTGCGATGTCCTTTTTCATGCCATTCCACCAATAGATTTCCCATAGGTCACGGTATATCTTAGTGGCACTTGGATGAATAGAATACATGGAGCTGTGTGCTTCTGGCAATATTCGCTATCTCAAGTCATCTACATCTGGAACACACAATCTGCCTTGGTAAGGAGTACACCATCTCCCCCTTTGGAGAAGGCCTCCACGTCCTCTTTTCTTAGAATTGCTTATTTCAATTCGAGTAGTACGAGGTCTTCATCCTACTTTGACTTAACCTTTACCACCAGTGAGGATTCTGACCCACTCTGAATTACAACTCCCAATCGAGCTAACCTATGGATATCCTCTGACAACTCTTTTTTACCCTCTTCAACATGAGCAACGTTTTCCATAGACATCCTGCTTAGGGCATCAGCTACCACATTAGCCTTTCCTGGATGGTATAACATACGCATGTCATAGTCCTTCAATAATTCCAGCCATCTTCGCTAACGGAGATTAAAATTCTTTTGACTAAATACCTATTGCAGATTCTTTTGATCGGTGAAAACTTCTACATGAACTCCATAGAGATAGTGTCTCCAAATCTTTAAAGTAAACACTACCACTGCCAACTCAAGATCATGAGTCGGATAGTTCTTCTCATAAACCTTGCGCTGTCTGGAGGCATAAGTTATTACCTTACCATGCTGTATTAGAACACACCCAAGACCAATTCTGGAGGCATCACAATAGATCATGAACCCATGTGAACCTTCTGGTAGAGTCAGAACTGGGGATGTAGTGAGTCGAGTCTTTAACTCCTGAAAACTCTTTTGGCATTTATCAGATCACTGGAACTTCACCTTCTTTTGAGTTAATTTGGTCAAAGAGGAGGCTATGGAGGAGAATCTTTCCATAAATCGTCTATAATAGCTAGCTAGACCTAGGAAACTCCTGATGTTTGTAAGAGAGGTAGGCCTTGGCCAGTCCTAATCCTGACGAGAAGACAAAGATAAAAATGGTTTTGGCGCTGGTCTTCACTCTTACCTAAAATAGTACCCTGCTGATCTTGACAACCTGCTAGGGCTGTTGAGGTAGTAGACTGAGTCCTCCCTTGTCCTGCTGATGGACAATCTCTCAATTTGTGACCCAACTGGCCACATCCAAAGCAACCATCCTTGCCCATGCGGCACTCACCCAGATGGTTCTTGCCATATTTAGGACAAGTTGAAATGAGCGGCTGCTGGAGACGTGACTCTGGGACTGGGAGCCTGATGCTACACCCTTTCGGTGCTTGCGGGACCAGAAAGAAGGGGCACTGGCTAATGAGGATGCTGGAGGTTTCTATTGTTGTTGTTGTGGGCGACTACCACAACCTAATTGTTGCTGGCCACACTCAAACTGGCCTGTCCTTGCCCTTTTGTTCTCCCTCTCAATCTCCTTCAACTTCTCCACCTCTATCTGTTGTGCATGAATAATGAAGCTAGAAAGGTCGATGTCCTTGATAAGCATTGTAGTTCTGCATTCCTTAAGCACCTAATCAAAAACTCCATTAATGAATTTAAGCATGCGATCCTCGGCTCATTGACCATGCATTTCCGGAGCATATCTCGATAGTCGAGTGAACTATGCATACTCCTCTATGGTCATATTGTTTTGCCTAAGGTTCATGAATTATGCCGCCGTAGCTTCTCTCAACTCCCGAGGAAAGTACTTGTCCAAGAATACCATAGATAACTCATCCCATTCCATCAGACCTGCTCCATTCAGCCTTCCCTCCTCCCACTACTTGTACCAAATCTGAGCCACCCCTTTTAACTGGTAGACGGTCAGATCAACACTCTTTATAGAGGTGACACCTATGATTTGGGTGATCTTCTATACCTCATCAACAAACTTTTGTGGATCCTCACCAACTTTAGACCCGTGAAATTTTGGAGGGTTCATATGTGTAAAATCCTGGACCCTGGCTGCAGCTGCAGACCAATTGGTGTTGACTGGTACCACCTACTGGTAAACCTGACTGGTCACTGCCTAAGCCAGCATTTAAATCACCACGTAAAACTCCGCAAGGGATACCTGGTTGTCCTAAGGGGCTGGGGGAGCTGGTGGGGCTGGCCAGTTAGTGTTTCCAATCCTCCTTCCATTTTCTCGTTTTATAGGCATCATTATATGAATAGAGTAGAGTAAGGATTAGGAGAATGTCTTTTGAGATTAGCCCAATGCACGATAAGGATTATGAACAAAAAGGAAATTTCCTAATGTCTTGTAGCCTCCCTCTCATAAGTGTGACACACTTCACACCCATGGAAAGAACTCTACTTGACACGACTTTCATACATCCTAGGATACTTCAAACCTAGTGCTATGATACCAAATTTATTACAATCCAAGTCTACACCCTAGACGCGACACGGTACTTGGTGCCACAAGTGCCCCCAATAACTCATGGCTTAACATCACACTGGTATACTGAATTATATAGAAGCAGAAGCTGAGGAAATATAACTAAATAACTTTTCTTAAAAATAAGAAATGTCTAATAAGATACTGAAATATGCTACAACTATAAAATGTACTGAAATAATACTTTGTCTGAAAGCCATGTAAGAATTGACAAGTTGTTGGGACAAGCCCCCCCAGCTAACTAAAGTCTAACTCAAAAGAAAACTGAATAAACTAAAATAACTAAGCTCTCGTCCTCGAAAGATGGGGACTCACCAAAAGATACTGTTGCTGAAATCGTCGAAAGGGAACTACTGACGATATTGTGATTGAGAACCTGTACCTGTATCATAATATGATATGACATGAAAAATATGCATCAGTACTTTGAATATATCGAGTATGTAATATATAATTAAAACAATAGTAATATGAAACTGAACTAATAAACACTGAATATAACCGTAATAATGTAACATAGGTATTGACGAGGATCATAACTATATCCTGTAATCTGAATAAACTGAGCTAAACTGAAATTGAGACTATACTGAGCTGAACTGACAAGTGGGAGAGTCTATAATTGACATATAACCACGTGAACTAGTTGGAGTCCGATGTATATACCCTATCGGTGAGAGCCTATTGTACCTTGCAAGGGTATAGTGGCTGAGCTAGGTGATCACTGTCTGAGGCCCGTTCGGGCTAATGACCTACGGTGGCAACGTAGTTTTGAAAACCTGGGTGTACTGAACCCTGACCTGCTCGATGCTATGTCCTACTCCCACTGAAAATCCTAACTGTGACTACTAGACTGATAACTCTGATGTCCTGAGACTTAAGTCAGGAATACTTAGAGAACTATCCTAGCTTTGATCTTTAGAGAACTAGAGTTAATAGGGTTTTTGTAAGAGTTTTGGGGCACAAGGGAAGAGAAATTCCCTTGTTGAAATCCTACATACATGGAGGAAAATTCCTTAGAAGAATCTTGAGAATCTGAGAAGGAAATTTACAAGCCCTAGCTTTTGCTTTGAGATGAAATATCTGAGTTCTTCGCAATTCTTCTAACTAGTTTGGAAGGAAATGAGGGGAAAAGGTAGACTATTTCTCTAAAATTGCTCCTAAATTCCTAATACGACCTAGTTTAGGAGTTAAGGTGATAGAATTTTACAAAATTGCCCCTGAAATATTTAATAGAACTTCTGCCCGTCAGATGGTACAACCAAACCTATAAGTCGTACTATGTTACTACGATTCGTACCACCACTCATGATTAGGGACTCTGCTCCAAACCATTTCTTTGAAGTTTTCCACGAATGCCTAATACAACTCGTACCCGCATCCCACGACTCTTGTTACGATCCGTAGTTAAGTCCTGAGTCTTCCTTTTAGCTCTCTCACGACTCATCCTATGAGTCGTACTGCCTACCACGAGTCGTGCCATGACTCGTGGTTAGCCTGAACTTTCTTGATCACATTTCTAAATTATTCTACGACTGATCTGTTCGATCCGTACCAGGATAGCATGACTCTTACCTTGAAAAGGTGGTTTCTCCAGTCACCTTATCCACCCTCCTGCTACGAGTCAGGGTACGACTCATACCTCCATTGTACGAGTCGTATTGTGGATCGTACTGTGATTATTTTTTCGATTTTCGATATGATCAAGTTTTAAATCTAAAGTCTAATCCTAGGAAGTTCAGGGGTGTTACATAAAGCTAAGCATATATACATAAAATAATAGAAGGAAATCATTTTTTCTTGAATTATCAGTATTAAGTAAGACCATTTTACTTGTCCACTATGAATTGTGACTACATGCAAACACCCCCTTTTGAAAAAATCTACATACAACACTACTGCTGTTTGTAACGCAGTTAAATTTAAGTTCTTTTACATTTTTGTCTGCACCTTAGACTAGTAGAAAGACATAGGTTTTGGGGTTTAGGGTTGGGTGGATGTGTTGCAGCAAGTTTGTGAATCAAAACTATTGCAGAAAATTGACTTGAGTAGAATTTTAGGATGAAGAATAGATTCTCCTTAAGTCCTTACATTTGCAGCTGTCATTGGTAGTAATGCTTTCTTGACTTGAGAAACTTTTGGAATAAGGCTTTCTTGATATGAAATTTTTGGAGTTCCTTGTAGATTTCTCCAACCAGTTCATGCTAATCAGCCTGAAAACCTGTTAAGAGTGTACTTTCGAGGAGTTGGAAGTATTGAACTTTTCTACAATCCTGTTTCTCTTTTCGTAGAATGATCAATTTACTCGTTTTATTTTTATTGATGTATTTAATTGATCAAAACAATGTAAGTAACTAATTATCAAGTAATCAGTTATAAAATGTGTTTCAATTAATTAAGATACTTCATTGGCAATGCTCTCTCTAAAAGCTTCACGGGACCAATGATTACTTATATTATTTACTTATTGAATACTTTGATTATCTCATATTGATTTATGTTCCTCTTATCTGGTATAGTACTTCTTTTCTACTCAATTAGCAAGGAAAATATTTTGTTCTATGAGATTGCTTTACCTGCAAAAATTATATTAATAGTTATATTATTTTTGTCTTTTTTGCAGCCAAGTGATGCACCCATAGATGCAAGAAGATCTTCTAGCTCTGACAATCATAATGAAAATTATTAAAATTTCTTTTAGTTGTAATGGATGTATTATCATAATGTCATTAGTTGACTAAGTGAATGATTTGTAATGAATTTAGTTTGAGGACCTGATGCTACTTTATCTTAATATTTGAATGATTTAATAGAATGTTAATATTTCATAATTTGATATTCTGATGAAAATGAGATTAGTTGACTAAGTAAATGATCTGAACTTTGGCCTGATGGTTTGCTCACTCAATTTTTGTGACGAAATTATATTTAAAAGTAGCAGAGATTACATTTAAAACCTACTCAAGATGGAATAAGAAGAAATCATGTCTTGAAAATATAATAAATTGGCATAGGTTAAAAATTTTATTTGCGGAGGTTTCTAACCTCTGTTATCTTTTGTCACGGTGGTTTTGAAAACCCCGGCATTTGTCTATCGCAAATTGATTGTGGCGGTTATAACAACGGGAGTTTGCCCACCTTTTATGACAGCAAATGACGGAGGTTAATAACCTCCGCAATTTACCCGATTTTTTTGTAGTGAAATTTTAACTCATGAAAGAATTTCACCTTTTGATAGATCAAAATAACAAACAAATTACATTGATCATAATAATTATATCAAGATTAAGAGTATATATACATTTAATGATCTAGAGAATTTATTTTATTAAATCAGATAAAATACTTATCTCTACTTGGTCCATTCAATACATACAAAATGTACTAGCACAAGAAGTTGAAATTATACCATTTCCATAATCAAGATAAATCATATTTAATCTTGTACTATGAACGTATCGATGAATTTGTCCAATTTTCATCTTAGATTGTAAACATATATAAACTTTATATTTATAAGAACCGACGATTTTTAATCTTCTGTGTATAAGCTAAACTCTATACACTAAATCATCTTCTATATAAGTAAAGGACACATCGATAAATATATGATATATATAAATCTTTATAAAAATTGAATAAATAATTATTTTATAATAAATATTATATCTAAACACATGATTAATAGTATATATCCCAACATATCCAACACCTAAGATATTGTGGAGGAATTAAATTCCTAATTAAGGACACACAATAAATTTTATGGGCTCAAATATCTAAATTAACATTTTTGTTTCTTCTCATTTAACAATTTTTAGTTTATTTCAGTATACTTTAATTTACTGTTTTGAACACAGATAACAACCTCTTCATCGACATGGATTATGGATATCACAATGTGTATTTGCTTTGAAAAAATTGACACATTTTTGCCGAACAATTTAATTTGATAACAAATATTCATCGAAATTGGAATAAGATGAAATGAGGAATATGTTCTCCACCAGTCCTAGGATCAGGTGACTCTTGCAATTTCTTTGTTTTTTTTTTTCATATTAATAATAATGACAACAACTTGTGATGCAATGCCAAAATAGAAACGCCATATAATCACCACTTCTATAGTATAGCATCTTTGTATCCATTCCATATTGAAAGATGAGACTAGAATATTCAAAAACTAGTGAATGAGATGTATTTCTTTTGAGTTGTTAAGCACGAATGTGTGGGATTCTCCATGTTAAAAGATAAAATGTCATAACCTTGTCAACATATTGTTTTCACTAGGAAAAGAATTTACAAAAGAACAGAAAAAAGGAGATCAGAAGAAAGAAGAAGAATGAAGAAGGTGAATGGAATTCCAAGTTGCAATAAATGAGACCGAACCCCCTATATTTCTTTGGCAGTAGGTAGGGGAGAAGCTGAATAATAATCATGCGAGATCCGCGGAATTCAATAATTTTATTAAAATTTTATATTTATGTTAAAAGAATTTATTTAATATGTATAATAATTTATTTTAGACCTAATAAACTGTTTTTTCAAAATTCAAAAACTTACAAATATAAATTTTTTATGATAGTAGGCTTTTAAAATATTTAATATTTGAACATAAGCATAACCTCTTGGACTAATATTTTGATCATGTGATAAAACCAATACTCTAAATTAACACCCTCGTCTAAGACGTAGTTCACTCTTGGATTTTACCGGAAAAACTAATGATGATTATTTCCAAACAAGATTAACTCAACGGATATATACTGTCAATATAAAGATATTTTTATATTATTAGATTATTTTCAACTATTATAACACATAATTTATTTTATTTTATTTTAAAAAATATCCGGACAATTATTTGAATGACAATGATAATATAAATATTTTTTACACTAATTATAAACGAAATTTTGAAGTAATAAATTATAATATATACGTATTAGTCCAGCAAGGTCATTCTTCAACGCCTTTTGGTCCATTAGAAAGAAAAAGAAAGAGCTAATGCGCTATTGTCTATCCTTTATTCTTTACTACGGGAATATTAACTAGAGGCCTCCTCTTTCTCTATATAAAACTTGTCAATAAATATTTTGTATGGAATATAATATGTTCTCGGATTTAATGTTAGTAAAGAAAATTAAGAAAGAAACATTATTCTTTTCATTAAACATCAAAGAGAATATATTTGAATACTCCATCAAATAAGCCTTCTTATGATACATTTTTCATTTGTTAATATACTTGACGGCTCATGATTTGTTTTCTCAAATATTAATCTTGAGCATTGTTTTTACTTTTCTTTCAAGCGTCTAATGTTCTTAATTTTACTAGCTCAGTAAAGCGCCACTATGCAAGCTATAATATTTCCTATCAAATGTTCTTAGTTACTAAATTCAAACTTGAAATCTTTATATTACTAGATTGAGAAAGATAATTTTGGCCATTGTGTGTGTGCATATATTTATGGAAGGACACCTTGATCAAATTGAACAATTGAAGAAAATTGGCAATTTCGAACTTACCAGGAGTTTTTCCCCTCGTAAGAAACAAAAATGTAAAACAGTAAAAGAGGGCAAAGCCAAAAAGTGAATGACCACACACCTACTCATACACAGACAGTGCCAATAAAAAGCCTGTAAACTTTTTTGTTGTTATTCAACTCTTAAACCCCAACTGCAGGTCGGTGCAAAAAGCTTAAACCCCTCTCTTTTTTTTTCCTTACCCGTGAACCCAAATTGCTATTTTCTTGGATGTTGTTGTTATTCAACTCTTAAACCCCAAGAACTTCTGGGATTTGCTTAAATGGGTAATGGGTTTGTTATCAGCAGAACATGAAAATGTAAAAAGGTGTCGTATATTTTGTTAATGCTTATATTCAATCTTGATTTTGGAGAAATAGGAATATCTTTTTTTCAAAATATTCTCGGGTTGTTTTAGTTGATGTGCTTTTTTTTTTTTTTTTTGTCCAAATGTGTAGAAGCATTGATTCTTTTCAATGTTGCATTGCAACAAATCAGTTACTTGGTCATTTATGCATATGTGTTTTTTGATCTCTGTAGATTCTTTATTCATAAAGTTAATTGCTTTTCCCCCCTTTTTGACATCCTTTCAGTAGGTACCTTTCTCTTTTTGATAAATATGTAGGTAAACTTAGACTAAGTGTAACTGGTGTAAGATAAGTCTCAAATAGGAAGACTCATGGTTGTATTCCATTTTCACCCTTCTGCAGGGTTATAAGTAGAGGTGCTTGATGTTGATTATTGGCATTGCAGGGGCACTTTTCAATAGGTGGAAGTGTGATACTAAATTTGACATTCTTTGTGTATAGCAATGAGCTTCAGTGGCTCTACAACAGGTTCTGGTGGGTTTATTTCATTTTTCCAATGCACATAGGACCGAGAATCTCTCTAAAATATGATTTACTTTTTAAGTAATATGCTCTAGCAAAGCAGGACAAGTGAGCTAAGTGTTTGAACACAAGGTTGACGTTGCAATGTTTAGGTAGCGGAGCAACTCGAACATCATTGGAATTTGGGAGGACTCATGTTGTTAGGCCCAAAGGAAAGCATGAGGCAACTATTGTTTGGCTACATGGTATAGGTGATAAGGGCTCAAGGTACTGTTTCTATGATTAGCATTAATTGTGCTTTTAAGGTGACACCTTTGAGGAAAATAAAGCCACGATAAAGACTGTCACAGAAATTGTTAATTGGTATATGATTTACTGATCAAATTGTGATCAATATCATGTTTCAGCTGTTACATAGTTTTCTCTAAATGCCTGCATTATCTGGCTCTAGTCTGAGTGAGGTAGAGTGAGGTATTGCTTGCAGTCCATATGCTGCTCAAGTCTGATTTGCTCAGTTTTGGCCTTTGCCTTTTCTTTTGTTTACCTCTATTCTGTCACAATATAATAAAGCCCGAGTAAGATATGAATGAGTCGTTTTCATTTTAATCATTTACTTTATTCTTAGGGATCAGGCTGCCAGATGTTGAACCAGGGACCACTTGTTTACTTCCTGTTTCCTGTAAACCAATTAGACAAAACAAAAGAAAGTAAATTATTCAAAATGTTAGTGACTAATTTGATGTCACTAGGATAGGATTAGGCCCATAAACTTTCATATAAAAGATGTCGTCTAATTTGTCCATTTCCACCGGCCTTTTTATAAGTTGGTTCTCAGATTGTTTTGTGGTCCCTAAGCTAAATGTATCACTAATCTCCAAGTTGTTTCTTTAACTGGACAGTATTTTCAAATTTCATGCATAAAGCTGTCAGCTCTTTTCTTCCAACTTTATGTTGCATATTTAAATCCAACTTCTATTATCTTGCTCTATTAGCTACCAAAAACTGTTGCTAACTCTTCTTTCTTATCTACTTTGCAGCTGGTCCCAACTTCTTGAAAGCCTTCCACTTCCTAATGTAAGGATGTAGTCAGTCTATAGCATGGTGATTTCTCTAATAAGTGCGAGATTTATTTGTTGTGACTTGTTGCTATCTTTCCTTCTTAAATGGCGTGCAGGTCAAATGGATTTGCCCAACTGCTCCTACTCGTCCTGTTGCTGCCTTTGGTGGATTTCCTTGCACTGCTTGTAAGCCTTATTTTCAGCAACTATGTGGTTTTCTGTTTGTTCATAAGCATATATTCTGTATTGTTGTATGCTTGCTTAGCGATGTTTGTTCATACCATTGCTTGCTGAGCAATGTTTTACTCTCACTGTTCAGTATCTTATGCTTATCTACTGATAAAGATAAACCACAGAGGATATATTAACTTGAATTATTTTAGGGTTTGATGTAGGAGATATTTCAGAAGATGCTCCTGATGATTTGGAGGGCTTAGATTTTTCTGCAGCACATGTTGCAAATCTCTTATCAACAGAGCCAGCTGATGGTATGTTTCTTTTTCAATTTTTTAGAACAAATATGTTCAAGAAAATCTTATGCAAGATGAAACTGGTGCTTCAAACATCATATGTGTAGAAAATCATTTCATCAGCATATGTTCTAGATTGTTTGAATGCATGGTAAGGTGATATCTGACGTGTCAGTTCATCATTGCATATTCGTTTGCAACTCTTTTTCATCTTCAGTTAAACTATGTGTTGGAGGATTCAGCATGGGAGCTGCAACTGCTCTTTATTCAGCCACATGTCACGCATTCAGGCAGTATGGTAATTCAAGCCCTTACCAAGTGAACCTGAGTGCAGTTGTTGGCCTTAGTGGCTGGCTTCCTTGTTTGAGGTTGAACTTTATTGCTTAGAAGTACCTGCAGCTTTTATTCCCATGGGATATATTCCCCTTATTAGCTGGTTTTTCCAGGACACTAAGGCGCAGAATGCAAGGAATGAATGATGCTGGAAGGCGTGCAGCATCCTTGCCAATTTTGCTCTGTCATGGCACTGGTACTTCCATTGCATGCTTTCCAACTTTTGGAGTCTTACAGTCCATCTAACCTTCAGTGTTTTAGTGTAATATTGACTTTTCACAATGAAAATATATGAAGGACCTGCTAGGGTGTTACTTGTGCAAGTTCCCCCCATTTGTTGGTTGTCTGCCTGAGGTTCCAATACCTTTTGATGTCCTAATGCGTTTACTGGGCTTCCTAAGGTTTTTTTTTTTAAAAAAAACAAAAGGCACATAATGTCAGGGATCAGTATATGGCATGTTTAAACTCATATTTATTAGATAGTGAGGATTAGTCGAGTGTCTTTCTCAGAGCTTTGTATAAGGAAACGCTAGTGGAGTACAGGACCTCCTGTGGATACTTATACTGTGATTAACATCTTCATAATTTTTGGTTCTCTTTTGATAGATCTCAGCCGGTGGAAAGATTGGTTGAGAGGATATAGAAGTGGACAAGAGGGGCTGCTTAGATGATAAGCACCCTCCACCTCTAATCCTAAGGTTGTGGGTTCAAGTAATCAAGGGAGCAAAAAGGTGGGAACTCCCAGGGAGGAGTTAAAGAAAAAACCTTAAGAAAAAAGGATATAGAAGTGACCTAAATCTGTTTAGCTATCACACTGTTTTGCCCTCATTTCACTAGGTTGTAAGTTTAAGGGTCAACAGTGGCTGTTTGTAGAGGTTCACAGTCTGGAAGAAGTTTTTGTAATTATCAAGACATGAATTAATTGAAGCAGTTGAGAAGTGGTTTGAACCCAACATACTGCAAGTATCTCTAAATAGGTTGCAGTAAAATCATAATTTGTCTCCTTTTTTTTAATTTCCCTTCCCCATGAATATTTTGGACAAATAACTTTTGGATTGATCATATTGTAAGGATTTCACTCCTGTCCATGTTTTTTTCCCGCAAAGACCGAGGAAGCCCTTAGTCCTAGCTTCTGAGCTAGTTAACATGTCTGACTTGTCAAAACAAAAAAAGAACTGTCTAAAAGACTGGGAAGGTCTAGATATAGCGTCAGTCATTTGGGAAGGTCTATGCAGTATCTCATGTGGGTGTAAAGTCATTAAATGTGGAGCCTTCATTCTATTACTTGTTACCGCACAAACCCTGGAAGGACTTGACGACACTGTATTACTGCCCCAACAAAAAACAAAACAAATTCCGCAACTATTCTCTTGTGTGTTGGACTGTCGGATCCCGTGGATTTGTAATTTCAGTAGAAAGGAGATATCACGGTCCCTGATATTCCACATGGCTGTGATTTTTCTAATTGGTTGGCCATAGTTGTTAACTGGAAGATTTGCACTCTTGCTGTTGTACTACACTTTTTGCCACGGAGTTATACTATTGAATATGAAGTTAGATTTGAAACCTTAAACGGAATACACAATGGTTCTTGTTTCAGGTGATGACGTTGTGGCATATCAACATGGAGAAAAATCTGCAAGAATTTTAAGCTCATCTGGTTTTCAGAATCTAACTTTGAGGACTTATGAGGGGTATCTGTACATTTCTGCCTTTTTTAAAAAAATATAGGGTAAAAATCATATGTTCCTCAAGATTTATGTTTTAAGTGTTTTTTTCCCTTCAATAGGCTTGGTCACTACACAATTCCTGAAGAGACTGATGAAATTTGTCGCTGGCTGTCTGCAAATTTGTGTCTTGGGGGGTCATGAAAAGAATTGCTGAAGCTCTGGTGTATGTGGTATACATGAAGAAGAAGAAGAAGAAGAAGAAGAAGAAGAAAATAACAGCCATAGTGTATGAACAGCTAGCCTAGGGAGAGAGTGGTTCAGGGTATACTTGCATTATGAATCCTATTATATTATTGTGTATTAGTATCTGTTGTATTGGTAAACAATAAATCACGTGTGGCTATGCAAGTTGTTAAAAATTTAATTTTTTTTCTCTTGAGAGGCAAAGAAATCAGTTTACCCTTGTTTAGTAACTTTAGAATGTAATTTTGTGAAACCCCTACTTGGTTGAACGTAAGAGGAATCAATTGTTTTACAAAAAATTCAATGGGTGAGGAAACTGTTTCATGTTTTGAAAGGGAAATCTTATGCATCTTTGTTCGTTTAGCGCAAATACATGATTCAAGAGGGGTAAATTTGGCTGTATCAAATTTTTGTTACCCCTAAAATTTGCCTACTTCGACCAATACAAACTGTAAAATGCAAAATAGCAAAGTATGCGGGATTCAATGTGGAAAACCATATCATTCCAAAAATGTCAACATCATGATCTACACACGTAGCGTTCCACTCAAAAAGTTTTAGCTAAAATACAGAGTACAACTCTTGAAAACTTTAACTTGAATAGCCACATGATTGTTATACTTTTTTCTGAGTATCCACAGACTTGTCTCAACATAAGCAACCTACAAATACTTCTGAATAAAGTAAATACTTACGACTCGAAAGCCTATGAGAAATGAACTAGAACAAGATTTAATGAATCAAAACAGTGATACTAGAACCAATTACTTCAGCTTGGTTCGTTACATCCTCTAAGATGAATAGTCTTTAAACTCTCAAGAATGAATTTCGTGAATGCTCTGAATTGCTTGCACCATCTTTCAATATATAGAAGTAATACTATCTGCAAGATAGTACCCACTATATATACCAACACATCAGTAAGCACACATGTAAAGAAATAGAATAATTCGGAGTTCTTTACAAAGGACTCTTGGTAACGAAACCAGAAGAGTCCAAGTCCTTTACGATGAAAGATTCCTAGGTCGCGTCTTACCAAATATAACCACACAGTTGGTCATACATAAGAATCCTTTTAAACTAAAAGAGTTAGGAAGATTTTGTGTAAATATCACAAACATATCTCTTGAACTAAAGGAAGATACATACAATATTTTCCTAAAATATCTCGATGGAAGCATGCCTTGCAATACACCATGTATATAAGCTTTAAGGTTTTGGTTTTCAGTACACACATCACTATTAGCACAAATATCATTTTATGTTTAAATCTCTCAACAATGTGCTCGTACACTAGGTTCAACCCAGAATTCAAAGTTGTTTATGCATGCACAAACATCAAAAGATACATACTGATGGAGCATCGATCTTGAAGTGCTATGCATCTGTTTTGATGATTTGACAAACCTGTTAAGGAATGGGGTTCCTTATCCATGAAGTCAACTTACAGCTGTAAAAAGTGACTTTACAGCTGTCCACTGCCACCACAGCACTGCTGCAGTCTTGCTCTTGTCCAACAGACAAACTCTCATCTCTCACTCATCCTCTCATACATATTGCACAAGACAAAGAAGAATAGACAGTTTTTGCAACATACACAAATTGGTTCTTATCTTCAACTGCAAAGCCGCCACACTTGCTCAAAGTCAAAGCTGC
This sequence comes from Datura wrightii, assembly GCA_035772735.1. Lineage (NCBI taxonomy): Eukaryota > Viridiplantae > Streptophyta > Magnoliopsida > Solanales > Solanaceae > Datura > Datura wrightii. The sequence goes on from JASDFA010000006.1 coordinate 32,794,694, forward strand.
ATTAAATCTGAAGAACCAACCTTCATTCTCGTATTGAGTTTTAAGTCCTAGGCTGTTTGGTCTTTGTCTTTTGCTCTTTACATTGTAATCCTACTCCTCATTTGAGAAGTTTTTGTAGGCCATTTTTTGTTTTATATTTGAACCTTTATGGTAGGCTAGAGTTAGCCCTAGTAGTCTTCATAATAGAGTTATTATAAAGGGCTTATAGCCTTGGTTATCTTCGTAATAGAGTTATTACAAAGGGATTATAATAGAGTTATTGTAAGAGGGAAGAGAATAATAGTTTAATTTCTAGGTTGTAATAGGTTGTAATCTAAAACATTGCCCAATTGTTAGTGGAGTTTGAAAAATCCTACTAGGGTAGGTCGTAGTTTTACTCTCTTGGGCAAAGAGGTTTCCATGCAAGCATATGCTGTTCTTTACTTTCTATTCTTAACTACCGAACTAGGTGAAGAACCTGATTTTCTATACCATTTGGCGGACTCACGCAAACTATCAATTGGTATCAGAGCGGGTACTTTCTAAAAAGTTAATAACTAGAAAGGATTCACTCAATGGCTGCTCCACCAAACCTTGAAGAAGGATAATCTACCACTAGACCTCTCAGATCCAATGGCCCGTACTATGGGTGGTGGAAGACCCAGATGCACGACTTCATTATGGCTAAAGATTCTAAGCTATGGGATATCACTGTGATAGACCCTTTGTTCCCACGAAAACACCCAAAGGGGAAAGTGCTCTACCTGTTCCCAAGACAAGGAAGGAATACATAACACAGACATGAGAGCCGTGGAGAAGAATTTTCAAGCTAAAAATTTCTAGTCTGTGGAATAGGACCGGATAGATACAGTGGCATCTCAACTTGTGAAACTGCAAAGGAGATCTGGGATGCACTGCAGACATCTCATGAAGGGACAACCCAAGTAAAACAATCAAAAATTGATATGTTGACCACTCAATATGACCTCTTTAAGATGAAGGATGGAGAGTCCATACATGACACGCGGTTCACAACCATAATAAATGAGCTTCACTTTCTGGGTGAAGTCATCAAGTCAAACAAGCTTGTTTGGAAGATACTCAGCGTGTTACATGGTTCCTGGGAAAGTAAAGTGAATGCAATTTCAGAAGCCAAGGATTTGGAGAAGCTTACCATAACCTCAAGAGTTATGAGTTGAAGAAATGATAGGATTTAAAAAAAAAGAGAGACAAAAAGGGAGAAGAGCTAGTCCTCAAGGCAATCAAAAGTGACTCCAGTGAAGATGATTCTGACATGACTTATCTCACACACAAATTTCAAAAGCTTGTGAGGAAAATGACAATTTTCTTAAGAAAGAGAGTACAAACAAGTACCCAACAAGAAGTGACTGCTACCACAAGTGTGGAAAGCCTGTACATTTCATGAAGGAGTGTCCTCTCCATAAATAGGGTTACTACTAGAACAACTTTGACAAGGTACCCAAGAGGAACCAGGTGCCTGAGAAGTTCAAAATAAGATAGGCAGTAGATATGGTTGTGAAGCAAGCTCTAGCTACTTGGGAGACTCCTCAAGTGAATTTGAGGAAGAAGACACTCAAGAAGATGCTTCCATGCTCTCTCTAGATAAAGGACCCTTACACTAAGAATCTATATTTGCAACTGATATCTAAATTAGATGATGACAATGATGAAGAGGCAAACTTTCTTGACATTCAGAAGAATCTCAAAAACCTGTTCCCAAAAAGGAGCTGAGAGCTCTTTCTAATGTAGTAGTAGATGCATATCATGATCTCATTAAAGAAAAAGACACGTTAGCTATTGAATTAGAGGAATCTAAAGTTGAAAAGAGCTTCCTTGCTGATGAACACACTAAGCTAAATGAAGAATTTAAGGAAGCATCTAGAGAAAACTCTCTGCTAAATGATAAGCTTAACAAGTGTTTGGATAGCGAATCTAAAGGAAAAAAGCGATGTAGTGAAACCCATCTTGATCTGGAAAGTGAGCTTAAGAAAGTCAAGATAAATCTCATTGCTCAGCTTGAAAGAAATGAGGAACTTGAGAAGGACTTGAGCAAAATCAAGCCTAATCTTGACAAGTCACTCCTATGGATGTGGTCATCTCAAGAATTAGCTTTTTTGAATTTGAAAAATGTGTAATGCCTCGAAAGTACCTAAGATCAACCCAAGGGTTGAAACGAACAAAATAGAAAACTCTGTGCCAGGTCACAAAATGACTCATCAGGTCACCTGACGAATTATTGAGACCGTTAAGGGGTGCCAGGCATGTAAGTTCAAGGAGTCGTTATCAAGGAGTCACCAGGGATGGTGTAGCAACTCGTCATTTGACTCAATGAGTTTTTAGTATGCCTGTTATGTGCTCAAGAAGTTGCAGACCAGGAGATTTAACGAGTTAAGGAACGATTCGTGGTGTAACTTCACGACTCATCAAGTTGGTCGTTGTCATGATGGTTGAGATTGAAGGATGGGATTTCCAGTGATGACGAAGAGTGGGGATGATGAGTGGTCTAGTGGGGGTAACAACTCGTCCAATCCCTCGTTAGGACTGAAGGTGTCACTTTTCTAGGCGAATCAGTAAGGGTATTTTTGTAATTTCTAAGCTCCTAACCCTAAACTATGTCATTTTAAGTTCTGAAAAAGAGGTGTATTAAGAGGGGTTAAGCCTATTCTAACCATTCCCCTCCCATGCATGCAAGTCTAGACATCTCCATTAAAGATCAAGCCTAGAACCCTCCAAATTCTTCTCAAATCTCTTGGGCTTCCAAAATCAAATATAAATTCAAGTTACCTAGGTATGTGAGACCATGAATGAGGATTCCTTTCACTCTCATGCACAGAATTCTCCTCAATTCTATGAATTCAAGTTCTAGATCAAGTTCATGATCTTATGGGGTTTTATCCTAATGTTATGAAGTTCCCTATGATTTACTTATGAGTTAATTTCCTTCATGTTTCCAAGTAGGTAGATTAATGGGCAGAATTTATATCTATTTTGATTATAAATTCATGATTTCAAATTTTAGAAAATTATGCCCAATTATGCAAGTTCTTGACAAGTTCATGAAAAGTCAAGTTTATGATTTATGATTTCAAGTATGATGAGATATCTAGTATGTATGAATGTTTACAAATGAACCATGTATGAATCTATTATTTTGATAAATGAAATCTATTTCAAGTATGCATGATTTTTAGATTTGAGCAAGCTTACACAAGACAAGCATGATTTATAATCTAGCCAAGGCTAACAAGATCAAATGATAGATATATGTTTTGGAGTCAAGAATCCTCAAATGTATAGATTCAAGCTATGTTTTAGAATATAATTATATGAGCATTATACATATTTTGGGAGTAGTGTATAGCACCGAGTAGGCTAGGGGTTGCAAGGTTCCCTGGTCTCATAAACTACGCGCCAACGTAGGTATATTTTTGGGGCCTCTCAAAAGAGCGTTTCCCCTGCGCAAGGGCACACTGTGATATCGCACCTTACTTATCCTTAGCACTGGCAAGGCTTAGGATGACCCTTCTCAACGTGGGCAAGATGTGGGATCATCATGCCCTCATACATGGTGGTTATCGGTTAAGACGAGTCTCCCATTGTTCCTCATAATTCCAGTTATGCATATTTATGACTTATGATATTATATTTTCAACAGGTTTGATCCAATGATCAGTTTATAAGCTTTTACGTATGATTTTAGATATGGCAAGCCATATGATTTTATTCCTAGCTTTGGGTCATTCTATTCAAATATGAGATTCAGTTATGATTATACATGTTTTTCAGATATCAGCATGCAGTCCCTACTCTCATGATTTTACTATTTATATTTACGTGCATGATTTTAGTTATACTTACTCAGCCTGTTTTACTTACCTTGCATACTCAGTACATTCTAAGTACTGACCGCATACTTCATGCTCCATCATTTTATGATATAGGTTTAGACGTTCAGAATCATTCTCGCCGTTAGCCATTCTCTAGAGCTTAGTCTAGTTCTGTTGTTGGTGAATCATCATCCTTCGAGTTTCTTCAGTTTGATGATTTTTGATACTTTTAGTTTTCAGAATTTTTAGTGAGCTAGTTGCATATGTTGTCCCTTCAGCTCTTCAGTTATGTTAGAGGCTTTTTAGACAATATATAGTATCCCATCTTGTTAGTGATGAATATGTTTATGATCGTTATATATGTAGACTTTCGCTTACTTATGTTTAGTTTATTTGTTTTCCGTTAATGTATGCTCTTTAGCCGCTATGTTCATGCCATGAATTGACTTGGAGCCATTCGTGGTTCTAGGTTCCTTGTCTCGGTCCGGACCTATGTTTAGGTCATGACAGAATGTTAGTTCTAGATAGGGCATTGGTTTTCAGAAGACAAATGCTCCTTTTAATCCTCACAGTAAATATATGTCTAATCTTGATAACTAGCTATGCTCTTATTCGGTCAAAATGGTCACTATAAGAGTAAGTGCCAGGCTAGAATTGATGTTAAGAAAAACATGAAGTTTGTTGAAATGAATCTAGTTGTAGAGGGACATGATCCTAAAGAAAAAATCCAGTCTACTAGCATGGACCAGAGTGGATGAGGACCCGCATGAGTTTCTTGAAGAGATACAAAAGATCACCTAGATTATGGAGGTGACGAGAGAAGAGAGCGCAGACTTAGACTCCTATCAGCTGAAGGGGGTTGCTTATATTCGGTACCATAAGTGGAGGGACGGTAGAGCAGTGGGCGCAGTTTTTGTGAGCTAGGATGAGTTCGTGGCTGCCTTCTTAGACAGATTCTTTCCTAGGGAGTTGAGTGAGGCAAAGGCGGCGGAGTTTGTCAACTTGAAGCAGAACAATATGACTGTGCAGGAGTACACCTTGGAGTACACCTGACTGTCTAAGTATGCACCAAAGATGGTTGCAGATCGGAGAGACCGTATGAACATGTTTGTGTTTGGGGAGTCAAGTTCGCTGGTCAAGGAGTATAGGATTGCAATGTTGAACAATGATTTAGACTTCTCTTGACTGGTCATGTACGCCAGTAGATAGAGGTGGATTAGCTGAAGGAAAGGAAGGGAGAGGCCAAGAGGGCCAGGACAGGCAGCTTTGAGTTTTTCCAGCAGAGGCCCAATGGCAGACATCATCAGTAGTCCCACCAGAGGTCATCGGCCCTAGCGTCGTTATCAACCAGTGTTCCATCCAGAACTTGGGGTGATTAGAGGAACAGGGTGTTAGGTTCGAGGGGACAGAGGGACACGCCGGTAGAGCGCACCTTTCCAGTCTATGAAAAATATAGTAAGAACCACATAAGAGAGTGCCTAGTTAGATTAGATATTTGCTTCAGCTGTGGGAAACCTGGGCATATGCGCATGGAGTGTCCTTTGGCTAGTTAGGGTGATAGCAGAGGTCATGCACAGTCTACCAATTCAGCAGCAGCTCCTGCAGCACGTCCTTCTTAGCAGGGTGCATCCACTAATGCAGGTGGTGGTCAATGTTAGAACAAATTTTATGCCCTCTCATCTTGTCAGAAGCAGAAGGTCTCTCTAGATGTGGTCACTGGTATGTTGAGAGTATTTCATCTTGATGTGTATGCATCGTTAGATCCAGGGGATACTTTATATTTTGTGACTCCTTATGTTGCTATCAATTTTGGAGTCTATATCGAAATCCTATCAGAACCCTTCTCAGTCTCTACTTCAGTTAGTGACTCAGTTATAGCTTGACGGATATACAGAAATTGCCCTGCCACAGTCCCTTAGAAGTTACCTCAGCCAATTTAGTAAATTTATACATGACTAATTTTGATGTTATCATTGGCATGGATTGGTTGCATGCATGTTATGCCTCAGTGAATTGTAGAACCCGTATGGTAGAATTTCACTTCCAGGGTGAGCCAGTCCTAGAATGAAAGGCAGTTAAGCTGTGCTTGTAGTTCGCCCGGTTTCCTAGCTTAAGGCCAGAAAGATAATTTTCAAGGGTTGCGTGTACCATCTAGTTCAGGTTAAGGATGCTACATCCTAGACCCCGACTCTTCAGTCTTTCCCTGTTGTATGTGAGTATCAAGAGGTTTTCCTAGATGATCTATAAGGAGTCCCTCCTGAGCGGGAGATTGACTTTGGTATTGACCTTCTTCCCGATATGCAGCCTATATCTATACATCCATACATAATGGCTCCAACCAAGCTAAGGGAGTTGAAAGAACAGTTGAAAGATCTCTTGGATAAGGGCTTCATCAGGCCTAGCAAGTCTCCGTTGGGTGCACCAGTTATCTTTGTTCATAAGAAGGATGGGTCTCTTCGTATGTGTATTGACTATCGACAGTTGAACAAGGTTACAATTAAGAACAAGTATCCCCTCCCCAGAATTAATGACTTGTTTGACCAACTTTAGGGTGCTAAGTGCTTCTCAAAGATAGATCAAATCCGGGTATCATCAACTTAGAGTTAGGGAGAGTCACATTCTGAAGACAACTTTCAGGACTCGATATGGTCACTATGAGTTTGTAGTTATGTCATTTGGACTAACGAATGCTCTTACAACTTTCATGGATTTGAAGAACAGGGTATTCAAGTGTTCGCGATTGTCTTCATAGATGACATTCTCATATACTCTTGAAGCAAGGAGGAGCATGTCTCTTATTTGAGGATGGTGCTATAGAGCATTAAAGATCACCAACTGTTTGCTAAATTCAACAAGTGTGAGTTTTGGTTGGATTCGGTAGCATTTTTGGGCCATGTGGTTTCAAGTGAGGGTGTGCAGGTGGACTCTCAAAAGATAGAAGTTGTAAAGAATTGGCCTAGACCAGTTAATCCTTCGGATATCAGGAGTTTCTTAGATTTAGCTGGCTATTATATGAGGTTTGTTGAAGGATTTTCATCAATTACAACACTGTTGTCTAAGTTGACCCAAAAGAAAGTCAAATTTTAGTGGTGGATTCATGTGAGAAGAATTTTCAGGAGTTAAAGACTAACTCACTTCAGCCTCAATATTGACTCTACCTGAGGGTGCGAATGGATTTGTGGTGTATTATGATGCCTCTAGAGTTGGTCTTGGGTATGTGTTGATGCAACATGGTAAGGTCATTGCATATGCCTCTAGACAACTTAAGATTCATGAGAAGAATTATTCGACACATGACCTGGAATTGACAGTGGTGGCGTTCATATTGAAGATTTGGAGACACTAATTGTATGGGGTCCTTGTGGATGTGTTTATGGAGCATAAGAGTCTACAATATGTGTTCACCCAAAAGGATTTGAATTTTCCACAAAGGAGATGATTAGAGCTGCTCAAGGACTATGACATGAGTGACCTTTATCATCCAGGCAAGGCCAATGTAGTGGCGGATGCCCTTAACAGACTGTCTATGGAGAGTGTTCCTTATGTGAAAAATGGAAGGAAAGAGTTGGTGAAGGATGTACATTGGCTTGCACGATTAGGAGTTTACCTTGTGAATTCGACAGATGGTGGTGTCATGGTTTAGAATGGTTTAGAATCTTCTTTGGTGACTGAAGTCAAGTCTAGGCAAGATTAGGATCCTATTTTGGTGCAGTTGAAAGAAGCGGTTCAAAATAAGAAGGTGGAGGCATTCTCCCAAGGGGAGATGGTGTGCTTCGATACTAGGGCCATTTATATGTTTCAGAGGTCGATGATTTGAGAGAATGGATATTGCATAAGGCTCATGATTCCTGATATTCTGTACATCCAAGTGCCACCAAGATGTACCATGACCTATGGGAAGTCTATTAGTGGAGTGACATGAAGAAGGATATAAAGGAGTTTGTGGCTAAGTGTTCGAACTATCAACAAGTGAAAGTGGAGCATCAGAGACCTTGAGGTATGCTACAAGACATCAGTATCCCCACTTGGAAGTGGGAAGAGATCAATATGGACTTCATCACAGGGTTGCCTCGCACTCGCCAGCAGTATGACTATTTGGGTGGTGGTAGACAGGTTGACCAAAGCAGCTCATTTCTTATCGATCAAAACTACCGATTTAGCTGAGGACTATGCTAGATTATATATTTGAGATTTAGTTCGGTTGCATGGAGTTCCCTTGTCCATCATTTCAGATAGAGGTACTCAGTTTACCTCATAGTTTTGGAGATCATTCCAGAAGGGACTTGTTACTCAGGTCAAGCTTAGCACAGCTTTTCACCCATAGATAGATGGTTAGGCTAAGCAGATCATTCAGACTCTTGATGATATGTTGAGAGCATGTGTTATTGACTTCAAGGGCAGCTGAGATGATCATCTACCTCTCATCGAGTTCGCTTACAACAACAGTTACCATTCTAGCATTTAGATGGCCCCGTTTAAGGATCTTTATGGGCGGAGGTGTAGATCTCCTATTTGTTGGTTTGAGGTAGTCGAAACTACATTGATAAGGCCAGATTAAATTCATGAGGCCATGGAGAAAGTTCAGCTCATAAGGAAAATGTGGAAAATAGCCCAGAGTCATCAAAATTCATACGCGGATGTTAGGCAGAGAGAGCTTGAATTTCAAGTTGATGATTGGGTGTTCCTGAACTTATCTCCTATGAAAGGAGTGATGAGGTTTAGAAATAAATGAAAGCGTAGTCCCTACAGATCATAAGACATGTTGGTAAGATGGCCTACGAGTTGGAGCTACCAGCGGAATTGACTTTGGTACATCTAGTTTTTTCATATATCATTGTTAAAGAAGTGCATTAGTGACCCGACTTTGGTTGTCACGGTGGAGAACATAGGTGTGAAGGATAACCTTAGCTATGACGAGGTTCCAGTTGAGATTCTTGATCATCAGGTTTGGAAGTTGAGGAACAAAGAGGTAGCTTCAGTGAAAGTCATGGAGGAATCAGCTTGTTGAAGGAGCTACGTGGGAGGCAGAAGTAGATATGATGGATAGACTGTATTTATTCCATTCAGTTCCATTCCATCTTAAGGTATTAGTTTCCTCCTTAGTACTCTATTAGTTTCATGTTTAGTTCATGTCTCTCAGTTCCTTTCATGTTCTAGCATGTACGTATGAATTATGAATTCAGTTCAGTCATATATATCAGTTCGGAGTCAGTCACTCCATCAGTCTTCAACTCCAAATATTTAGTATTTGGGATTACAGTTCCTTTCCCTAGCCATTCAGTATGTTAACCGACATTCGAGGATGAATTTTCCTAAGGGGAAGATATTGTAATGCTCCGAAAGTCCCTAAGATCAGACCCAAGGATTTAAGTGAAGAAAATAGAAAAATCTACGCCAGGTCACCAAACGACTCGTCAGGTCACCCAACGAATCATTTAGTGACTTGTTAAGGGGTGCCAGGCTTTTAATGAGTCATTGTCTGGGGGTCACCATGGATGGTGAAACTACACATCGTTTGACTCAACAATTCATTAGTGTGCCTATTATGTATTGAGGAAGTTGCAGACCAGGAGACTTAACTAGTTAAGGAACGAGTCATGGTGTCACTTCATGAATCGTCAAGTTGGTCTTTGTTAGGATGATTGAGATTGAAGGCTAGGATTTATAGTGATGACGAAGAGTGGGGAATACGAGCCATCCAGTGGGGTAATGACTCGTCTAGTCCCTCGTCAGGACCGGCATTGTCACTTTTCCAAGCGAATCAGTAAGAGTATTTAGTAATTTCTAAGCTCCTAAGCCCTAAACTATGTCGTTTTAAAGCTCTGAAAGAGGTGTATTAAGAGGGGTTCAACATATTCTAATCATTCCCCTCCGATGGATGCAAGTCTAGACCTCTCCATTGAAGATCAAGCCTAGAACCCTCCAAATTCTTCTCAAATCTCTTGGGCTTTCAAAGTCAAGTATAGATTCAAGTTATCAGTTATGTGAGACCATGAATGAGGGTTCCTTTCACTCCCTTTCTTGAGAATTCTCCTCAATTCTATGAATTCAAGTTCTAGATCAAGTTCATGATCTTATGGGGTTTTATCCTAATGTTATGAAATTCTCAATGATTTACTTATGGGTTAATTCCCTTCATGTTTCAAAGTATATTTTAAGATTCATGGGAAGATTTTATATCTATTTTGATTTTTATAAATTCATGATTTTAAATTTTAGAAAATTATGCCCAATTAAGCAAGTTCATGAAAAGTCAAGTTTATGATTATGATCAAGTATGATGAGATATCTAGTATGTATGAATGTTTGCAAATGACCCATGCATGAATCTATAATTTTGATCAATGAAGTCTATTTCAAGTATGCATGATTTTTAGATTTGGGCAAGCCCACATAAGACAAGCATGTTTTATGATCTAGCCAAGGCTAACAAGATCAAATGATTGATATATATTTTGGAGTCAAGAATCCTCAAATATAGAGATTCAATCTATGTTTTATAATATAATTACATGAGCATTATATATACTTTGGGAGTAGTGTCTATCACCGAATAGGCTAGGGGTTCCAAGGTTCCCCAATCTCATAAACTATGCGCCAATGTAGGTATATTTTTGGGGCCTCTCAAGAGAGCATTTACCCTTCCCAAGGTCACATAGTGATATCACACCTTACTTATCCTTTTCCCTGGCGAGGCTTAGGATGACCCTTCTCCACGTGGGCAAGATGTGGGATCATCTTGCGCTCATACATGGTGGTTGTTGGTTTAGACGAGTCTCCCATTATTCCTTATGATTCCAATCATGCATGTTTATGACTTATGATATTATGTTTCTAACAGGTTTGACCCAATGATCAGTTTATAAGCTTTTACATATTATTTCAGATATGGCAAGCCATATGATTTTATTCCTAGCTTTGGGTCATTCTATTCAAATACGAGATTTAGTTATGGCTATACATGTTTTCAGATATCAGCATCCATTCCCTACTCTCATGATCTTACTATTTATATTTACGTGCGTGATTTTAGTTATACTTACTCAACCTATTTTACTTATTTGCATGCTCAGTATATTCCAAGTACTGAGCACATACTCTGCTATGTATCGTTTCATGATACGGGTTCAAATGTTCAGAATCAGTCCCGCCGTTAGCCATTCTATAGAGCTTAGTCTAGTTCTCTTGTTGGTGAGTCCTCATCCTTCGAGGAGCTTCAGATTGATGATTTGTGATACTTTCAGTTTTTAGACTTTTAGTGATCTTGTTGGGAATATTGTCCCATCAACTCTTCAGTTATGTTAGAGGCTTTTCAGACAATATATAGGATCCCAACTTGGCAGTGATGAATCTGTTATGATCGTTATGTATGTAGACTTCTTCTTACTTATGTTTCGTTTATTAGTTTTCCATTAATGCATGCTCTTTAGCAGCTATGTTCATCCCACTAGTTGACTTGAAGCAATTGATGGTTCTAGGTTTTGTATCTTGGTCCGAACCGACGTTCGGATCATGGAAGAATGTTAATTCTAGAGAGGGCATTGGTTTTCAGAAGACAAATGCTCCTTTTAATCCTCACAGTAAATATGTGTCTAATCCTAATAGTTGGCTATGTCTCATTCGTAAAAATGGTCACTATAAGAGTGAGTGCCAGACTAGAAATAATGTTGTTAAAAATAACATGAAGTTTGTTGAAATGAATCTAGCTATAGAGGGACCTAGTCCTAAAGAAGAAAATCTAGTCTATCAGCATGGACTAGAAAAGTCTCATTCATCCTTTTCATATCTAAAGGGACCCAAACCGATTTGGGTTCCTAAAGCTAACCAATGACTTTACGTGTAGGGTGAAGTAAGAGGAGGCAGTCAAAAATGATGGATAGTGGCTGCTCGAAGCACATGACTAGAAGAATCGAAGATTTTATCTCACTCAAAGTCCTTTAAGGAGGCACTGTGTTCTTTGGAGATGGAAAGAAGGGATACATCTTTTGGTGTTGGAATGATTGACAGATCCCTTACTCATTCCATTGGGAACGTTTACTACGTGAATGGAATAATGTATAGCTTTTTGGGTGTATCTCAAATATGTGATAAAGGAAATGAAGTAAAATTCATCTCATCCTCATGGGTAGTTACATGTAGTAAGATAGGAAAAGTGATCTGGATTGCGAAAAGAAGCAAAAACATTTATGTAGCTAATTTGACTTGCAGAGTCTTTTGAATGAAAAAGTTGAGGTGTTTGAGGCCCAACTACAAAGAATGGTGGGTGCTAGCCAATGTATGAAATAAGAAGAAGAATCCCAACCTTTAGACAGTTCTTTGTTGGTGGATGTTGATGTTGATTCGGTGATACCTAAGATCTCTCCAAATTCTTTTCTTTCTAGAAACAAGGGTAAAAAGATTTGATTGAATATATATATTTTCATTTTTCTCTAGCATTTGAGAAGGTGGATAAAATTGAGGATGTCAATCATGATGTAATCGTGGAGTTAGAGCGTATTGGTTCTCATTCTAAACACTTTTCGACATTGTGTTTGGGTTGCAACCTAGAAATTGAGCCGCCCAAGCCCATGGAGAAATGTGTAGATGAGGAACAACACCCCTATATTCTAAAATTCATTATGCCAAAGACATACAATAACTTAAGGGACAAGAAGGGAAAGATGCAACATCTATTACTTGATCCTTTCATGTTTACACCACCGCCCCTTGAACATAATAGAAAATTGGAAAATAAGCTAGGGGTGAAATTTATAAGTTCAAAGTGGAAGAAAAAGTGGTGAAACTTGATAGCGCGTGTCGTGATGTTAAATCAGGCACTTGTTGGGAGGCAAACCCAATTGTAATAATGTAGTTTATTATTATTATTATCATCATCATCATCATCATCATCATCATCATTATCATCGTCATCATCATCATCATTATTATTATTATATTATCACTTTTTTTGTTTTGTGTGTAGAGAAGGGGAAGTCTAATTACCCGAAATCAAAGCTAACGAGCATGTCTGGAGCTTAAGTGTGGGATCTTATGACCCATGAATCAAAGAGACAAAATGCTAGCTAGGCCCTGGAGGGCCTCAGGGAGTTATTTTCACTCTTATATGATCTTTAATTTTAGTTGCTCTAAGGGCAGAGCAAGACTTTTAAGTGTGGCGTAAGGGATATGTCTCCCTGAATTTTAGGTTAAGGGTGAGCATGCTAGTAAGTTTAGTTGAATTTTTATTTGAAAATGGCATATCTCATCCACCCTTCGGTTTTTATTATGACCTCGGTTCTTCCAAAGTAGGGACCTTTGAACCGGGTGAATATGGATGATGACCATCTTAAGGGTAATTAGTCACATTATTTTTTATTTTTTTAGGCTTGAGTTGCAGGTCATCCACTTGTATGCTTGTTGATATTCTGCTTAGCTGCTATGCCGGAGTAAATAGAATGGTCATCTTGATTGCATAAGTGAGGATCCATGAGAGACGCACATATCTCTTTAATTTGACTCAACATGTCCTTTGGGCTTAATTATGAATAAACTTGTCATTCAATATGATTGTGTGAGTGTGTAGCTGTAGAAACTGATTAGATTCTTGTTGCCATGAGAGATAAGCTGAATTGTTTTGTATGTATATATCGTAGCATCTAGAACTTACCTTAGTGTATGTAGGATAACTAGTTGATAGGGATTTGAGAGATGATCAAGGCATTTCTTTGAAGAATCCTATTTTTTTTCTATAGTTGTTTTACCTTCCTAGTCATTCTCCCTAGTTAGCCCCTTTTGAGCTTAAAAACCTTATTTTTTCTTAGCCTTAATAGTAGCTCAATCCCTCTTTTTGTGAAACCTCAGACTTATTGATCCAAAGTAGTCTTAGGCACTTTGAGACTTGAAAGTAAAGGTCCACTGAAGTATAATGTTAAGAAAAAAAAGTTGGGGTAAGGAAAGAAAAATGAGAAGAAGGGGTGCCTATAAAAATTATGTTGTCTACTTGCTGCTACGGAATTGAAAAAGAGATTTTTGATTGTAAAAATCTTAGTTATTCTATGGTTAGAATACTAGAAGCCAAGTAATAAAAAAATGGGGCATGAAAAGAAAAGAAAAGGCTGAGTAGAGGATAGGTGAACAAGCAAAGAAAGAGGTGGTGGACAAGAAAAGTGAAATATATATTAAATGTTCTTAGGGTGGTAGTCATTATAAAATGAAATATCAATCCTACCTGTCCCTTAGCCGACACAACCAAGAAAAATGCTTGTGATCTTAATCTCTTGAAGTAATTAGGTAGTATTAATGTACATAAATTTCAAGCCTATGGTATATTGCATATGTGCATTACATCATTTGTGAGTGTGAGCATGCCTTACTTATTGTGTTCCGTGCCTTATATTGATGAATTTGAAAGAGGAACATCACTAAAATGAGGGGCACAAGAGGTCTAATTTAGTATACTACTTGTTGCATGTGTCACATTTAATCTCGTTGGCCCTTAGTGTTGAAAAGATGAGTCATTTATAGAGGTTGTGTGTTCTTGATTGGGAAATCTTTCTATGTACTTTATTGAGAATTGTTGTATGATGATAAACCACTTTATGTTTGCTCCATGCTAGTTGGTTGAGTATGAGTTTATAGAGGTGTCAATTGTGATGGTGAAACATGATTTTAGGTATGTTTTAAGGATTGTTCGAGGACGAACAATTGTTTAAGTGTGGGGTGGTGATGTTGGGCATACTTTTATGCCCATTTTCCATGTTTTTACCCATATTTGATCATATTTTGTGTTCATAATCCTTAATTAATGCTTAAATTCATGTATGTGTTTTTTATGCACTAACAAATGATTTGAGTTGATTTGAGAAGGAAACTAGGTGAAGTGGGCTCAAAATGATGCAAGAAATGAAGATTTGAGGATTTGCCGGGTTTGTCCATGGCTGGCGCCCCGCACCAGGTCCCAAACTTCAGAGAAAAATCTCAGTCTGGTGCTATGGCTGAGGTGGTGCCCCAGACCCTATCCAGAGCTAAAATTGCTAGAAATTTGACTAAGTCTGTGTCGAGATAGAGGGGGCGGCACGCCAGGGTCATTCCGGGGTGAAAAATGCTGATTTTTAAAGACAAGTCTTGAAGGTTAGAAACGTCATTTGAAGGCTCATCTATAGATATAAGCTTTAGGTCGTTTGTTACATAGTGTTTGACTTCTTGGAGTAAGTTTTGGAATGATTTGAAGTAGTCTTTACTCATTTTTATTCCGTAGTTCATTCATAAAAGCTTGTAAGACGTTTGGAAGGAAGACAATGTTCTACAATATCACGACCTGAACGGAGGCCCGCATTGCAACATGAGACAAGGAGCCCCGAGAGACTCCAGGTCGACCCATGGCATGAACATACATTTAACTCAACCAATAACACTGAAGATTCAACAAGATAAACTTAGAGAAAGTCTAAATTAAACGTAACAACAGAATACACAATCTGAAGCTGAATACATTCTTTGTGTGAAAAGCCTCTAAACATGACGAGTTGATGGGACAAGACCCCAACTAACTCAACAAAGCTGAAACTGAAAATACATAGAAGAAATCTAAATCATTCTAGTCCTCGAGAGATGAGGAATCACCAACAAGGTAGATGCTAATTCTGAAGACTGACCGTGAATGACTGGGTATGAGAGCTGGATCTTGTATCATGAAATGATACAACATAGGGTATAGGGTCAGTTCGTGGAATGTACCGAGTATGCAAGGTAAGTAAAATAGCTTATATAAATAAAATCATTTAAAACACGCATATTATAAATACAATAAAGACAAGAATTTGAGAGTAGGTATTTGCATGCCATTTTCTGAAATCATGATCCAAACATATCCGAACTTTACATCTAAATCAAATGACCTAAAGCTAAAATTTAATAATCATAAGAAGACCGAACATTGGGTCAAACCTGCTTTAGAACATAAGTGTATATATATATATATATATATCAAGAATGATAGACATGCATAATTGAAATCATGAGGAACAATGAGAGACTTGTTTTTTAATCGACATACCACGATAGAGCTTACATCCCAACTATTACACTCAAGTGGGTAGAGCCGTTCAAAACCTTGCTAGGGACGATACTATGATATAGATATCAAGCTCAAGGCCCAATTGTGGCAGGAGATAGCTCACAAGGGAGGTCACAAAGTAGTGTGTGTGTATATATATAAGTAATAACCTATGTTGGCGCATGGTTCAGAGGCATAGGGTGATCGACCCTTAGCCTACTAGGTGCTAGACACTACTTCCAAAAACATGCATATGCTCCCCATCGTTTTTTAATGAAGCTCACAATCGTCTATTGATGAAGCTCAATAGTTAAAAAAATCTCAAATCTAAAATTTATATAAAATGAGAAGCTTTATCTTAAAACATACCACAAGCTAAAAATAATTGGGAGTCTTAACTCCAAAACCATGCGGTAAGCTTAATTCGCGAAATCATGAGTCATGCTCGAACACATGGGAATTGCCCAATACTTTAACATGCTTGAAAAATACTTAATTCACATCAAAAACATGATTATAAACATGGGTAACTCAAAATCATGTTCTTCATCAATAATATCTCATTACACTAGAACATTCATCATAAATCTCAACTCTCATGGATTCCTCACAAATGGGTCTTTTAAATTTGCAAAGCTTGAAACATGATTTTTAATTGAAAATAATATAAAACTTATCCATGAGTCATAATTCAACAGTAGAAACATATTTAAATCATACCTATGTAGAGAATTAGGAATTTCATGCATTGGGTTAAAATCCCATAGGTTAGACATAGGAAATTCATGATTTAGAGAGGGATTAGGCATGGGTGTGAAAGGATTCACCCATTCATAAACCTACAACCTGATTACAGCTGCTTCTTACACTTCCTTGAATGCCCAAGAAGAAATTGAAGAAAATCTTGAAAGGATTGCCTTGATCATCTCTCTAGACTACCGCTCTTGCATGTATGAATGAATATGGCTTAAAATGAACTTAACCCCTTTAAAAGTCATCATTCATAACTCAAAATGACTTAGTTTAGGCCCTAGGAACTTAGAAATTACGGAAAAGCCCGTACTAAATTCGCACAAAATAATTGCAAGCTGGTCCCAATGAGGGACTTAAAGACTCGTCATCATGGGCCACGACTTGTGGAGTCGTCCGTTAGGTACACTGCTCATTAGATCATCTGGGCTCGTCACGGGTAACATCACTATCTGTTACTGGTGATCACGAAGTCGTGGTCACCACTCATCATGTGCATTGGCTCATTCTCAATAAATCTTTACCCTGCTTGGTCATGACTTATCCCACGAATCATGGGGACTGACCACGACTCATGGGGTCCTTCCGTTAAGTACATTGCCTCTTTCCTTCACTTTTCTCAACCACCACTCCCCACGACTGACCTAACGAGTCATGGGGTCTGTCCACGACTCGTGGTCACGCCCGTGGGGATCTCATTTCCCAAATTTCAAACCTTTCCCTTGGGCCTCCCCACGAGTAATGTCATGACTCGTGGGCTGCTCTCATGAGTCATTTCACGAACCATTTTGTGCCTGATACCAGATTTTTAAGTTTTCTCCATTTCAACTGACGTGTCTAATCTTTGGGCTTCCGGGGTATAATAATATCTCCTCCTTGGGAACATTCATCCTCGAATGTTGGAAAACATATAGAAAACAGAGAAGTGCAATCATCATATTCAAATACTGATCATTTAAGCCGAGAACTGACCGAATGACTATCTTCAATTCAAACTACATAGCTGAACTGAATTCACGAATCATACATACATCCATATACATAAAGGAAACTTGGCACATGAACTGAACATGAAAACTAAATTGAGTCAGAGAGAAAAACTGATACCTCAAGCTGGAATTGAGCCGGAAGAGAATAAATGTAGGTATATAGCCATCATATCCACTTCAGCTTCCCACGTAGCTCCCTCGACATCATGATTCCTCCATAAAACTTTAATTGAAGCTACTTCCTTGTTCTTTAGCCTTCAAACCCGACGATTCAGTATTTCCACCGGAACCTCTTCATAACTAAGGCTGTCTTTCACACCAACACTGTCTACCGGGACAACTAGAGCTGGATCACCCAAACACTTCTTTAAGAGAGATACATGAAATACAAGATGCACAAAAGATAATTCTAAGGGAAACTCCAATTCATACGCCACCTTGTCAACTCTTTCCACAATCCGGTAGGGGCCAATGTAATGAGGGCTGAGTTTTCCTTTCTTTCCAAACCACATTACTCCCTTAATAGGAGATGCCTTTAGAAACACCCAGTCATCCACCTCGAATTCTAATTCTCTCCTTCTCACATCGGTATAGGATTTTTTGCAACTTTGAGCTGTTTTCAACCTATCCCGTATGAGTTGAACTTTCTCCATAGCCTCACGGACCGAATCTGGCCCTATCATCATAGCTTCACCAACTTCGAACCAACCAATGGGCGATCTACATCTTTGCCCATAGAGAGCCTCAAACGAAGCCATTTGAATGCTAGAATGGTAGCTGTTATTGTATGCAAACTCAATAAGTGGCAAATGATCATCCCAACTACCTTTGAAGTCAATCACGCATGCTCTCAACATGTCATCGAGAGCCTGGATTGTCTGCACTGTTTGACCATCCGTTTGCGGGTGAAATGCTATGCTGAGCTTAACTTGAGTACCATGTCCTGGAAGTGATCTCCAAAACTGAGATGTAATCGGGTACCTGCATGCAATTGAACTAGCTCTCGAATTATCAACACCTGGAACATACCAACTACTATGCTATCCAAGCACACCATCTCCCCCTTGGAGTTGACCTCTACCTTCTACTTCTGAACGACTTCTCCAACTTTACCAAGCTAAGACCCTCGTCTTGTCTAGCTTTTACATCAGCGACCAAGAACGAATCTGATCTGTTCTGGACTATAACTCCACCACTGGTTGAGGCAAAAAAATGAACTCCTACAATTCCTATTAAGAATTTTGAAGTCCCGAACCTATGACTTTTCATCCCTTATGGTTAAGATCATGCCAAATATGCAATACGCTTGAATCCACCTGAAATCCATTTGAAATCCTTCGATCACAACCCAAATATGCAATCCAATTATGAAACCCATTCTGGACCAGTTGGAACCATCAAGTTACCAATGTAAGGTTGTCTAATCACGGGTTGACCGTGGTCACACCTAGATTCCTCAAAACTCATAAATTCAACTAAAGGTTCAAATCACTCTCGAATCACCTTGCAATCCATGCAAAATAGCCAACAAAATCTTAGATCACCATCCGGAACCCAAAAAAGCTTTCAGAATCCAAATTCGAGCTCGACAACCTAGAATGTTGACTTTGGTCAACCCTTTAAACTTCAAACCCTTCAAAAATTGAAAACCTCACCCAATCTTCATTAAGTCATCTCGGGAACGATGTCATCCACCTCCGCAAATCATGAATAGTAGAATAAAAGATACAAAAAGGTTCGACCTAATAAAATGGATTGACAATCACAAAATGACCATGTGGGTTTTTACACTTCTAGTCTTGGCTAATAACTTTGCTTCTTGAACCTTTACATACCTGACACCTATGGCGGGGATAGGGAGTTATCCTGAATGTACACATATTCACCATCATTTCCATCATGGGGAATCATCCATAGGGTTTAGAGTAAGGGAATCATGAGCACGAATCGTTTAGGAAATCTAAGCTGGGCATATACCTGATATAGCACGATCTTATGAGCTGATCACATACAATACGAGGGTCATGACATAAAGCTGAACGGGTAATATTGGGATCACTGATGGACGGGGTTGCCTATCATCTTAGGGTTCTGAACGCAAGCATAAATCAAGCGTAGCATCGAGCAATACATAAGGGAACATCTAAAGGGGAAGGAATGGACTACCCCTAGGTACTATATGTAAAACTTCCTTACTAGAAAACTCAAGACGTGACTGGGCCCTTCATTTACCATTTACTTACCTTCCACGAAATAAATCTCATCTTAAAATACACTAAGGAATTTGTACCTCTTACAGTAGTTCTCGAAACTGACAATCATGGTAGTTTGAGGGGAAAACTTATAATATACCTAGGATTACATAGGAGGCTGACTGTCACTCGCTCTTGGTAACCTGTGCTGCTGGGATGGGCGATTTGCTGGAGCTGCTAGTTTGGCGATTGTCGCACCGGATCTACCCTCGCCTTGCTTGGCCAATGGGCAATTCCTGCGCATGTGACCTACATTTGTAACAAGTGTCAAAACCTACCAAAAACAGTCCTACGTGTGTCCTACCACACTTCAGGCATGCTGACTGGCGAGATAGGACTGCTGGAGGGGGATTCGGGGCACGACCTTTTTGGCCATCTTGCTTGGCTGTAGGACAATCCCTGTGATTATTCCCAGAATGACCATAATAGAAGCATACATCTGAACCCATCAGGAATCTTCCTAGGTGGTGCTTCTTGCAACGCTTGCAAAGTGGATAAGTAATCTCCCCCACCAGGGGCTTGTACCCTCGAGCTTGAGCTAGTGACCCTTTACAGGGTTGAGAGTGACTCCCATTACTCGACCCTTGTTGAGCCTTCCAAGTCCTCGGTCCTGGGGCTTTTGCTCCTCCTCTTTTCCCCTTACTCTCTCCCCCCAAAACCAAATCACCATACTTGGGCGAGCTCCTCTTTGTGAGTTCTTGAACCTTAGTAGCCTCTGCTTTCCTGTAGGGTTCACAAGTGCGATAGCTGGTTGGTTAGGTTGGGTGATCATGGCCCGTATCAACACTCGAACTGCGGCCTCGAGTTCTTCATCTGTAACCTGCCCAAACATAGGACTCATTGGGGTTGGTGGGGCTGGATGACTCCCGCTGTTGTTTTGAGATGTCATGTTTCTGCACACACATATATATTGAGTTAGAGGAAGGGAGAGAGTCGAACTTATAGCAAGAAATAGAGTCATAAAAAAGGGAACATTTCCTAAAGGTCTCATAGCTTTTCGGTCATAAGTGTGGCACGCTTCACACCCATAAAAAAGACTCTACTCAACGTGGCTTTCAAACACCCTAGGACACTTCAAACCTAGTACTCTGATACCAAGTTTGTCACAACTCGAACGGAGGCCCAGATTGCAACACGGGACAAGGAGCCCCGAGAGACTCCAAGTCGACTTATGGCATGAACATACATTTAGCTCAACCGATAACACTGAAGAATCAACAAGATAAACTTATAAAAAGTCTAAATTAAATGTAACAACAAAATACACAATCTGAAGCTGAATACATCCTTTTGTCTAAAAAGCCTCTAAAGATGACGAATTGATGGGATAAGACCCCAACTAACTCAACAATGCTGAAACTGAAAATACATAGAGGAAATCTGAATAAGTCTAGTCCTTGGGAGATGAGGACTAACCAACAACGTAGATGCTAACTCTAAAGACTGACTGTGAATGGCTACGCCTGAGAGCTGGATCCTATATCATGAAACGATACAACATAGAGTATGCGGTCAGTACGTCAAATGTACCAAGTATGCAAGGAAAGTAAAACTTCTTATATAAGTAAAATCATTTAAAACATGAATATTATAAATATAATGAAGACACGAATTTGTGAGTAGGGCTTTGCATGCCATTTTCTGAAATCATGATCCAAACATATCCGAGCTTTACATCTAAATCAAAGGACCCAAAGTTGAAATTTAATAATCATAAGAAGATCGAACATTGGGTCAAACCTGCTTTAGAACATAAGTATATATATATATATATCAAGAATTATAAACATGCATAATTAAAATCATGAGAAAAAATGGGAGACTCGTCTTTTAATCAACATACCACGATAGAGCTTACGTGGTCCCAACTATTACACTCAAGTGGGTAGAGCCGTCCAAAACCTTGCTAGGGCTAGGAACGATACCATGATAGCGATATCAAGCTCGAGGCCTAATCGGGGCAGGGGATAGCACACAAGGGAGGTCCCAAAGTAGTGTATATATATATATATATATATAAGTAATAACCTACGTTGGCGTGTAGTTCTGAGGCATAGGGTGATCGACCCTTAGCCTACTCGGTGCTAGACACTACTTCCAAAAACATGCATATGCTCTCTATCGTTTTCCAACGAAGCTCACAATCATCTATTGACGAAGCTCAATAGTTAAATAAATCTCAAATCTAAAATTTATATACATATGAGAAGCTTTAGAAACATACCACAAGCTAAAAATAATTGGGAGTGTTAACTCCAAAACCATGTGGTAAGCTTAATTCGCGAAATCATGAGTCATGCTCGAACACATGGGCATTTCCCAATACTTTAACATGCTTGAGAAATACTCAATTCACTTTGAAAACATGATTATAAACACGGGTAACTCGAAATTATGCTCTTCATCAATAATATCTCATTACACTAGAACATTCATCATAAATCTCAACTCTCATGGATTTCTCACAAATGGGCATTTTAAATTTGCAAAACTTGAAATATGATTTTTAATTGAAAATAATATAAAACTTGCCTATGAGTCATAATTCAACAGTAGAAACATATTTAAACCATACCCATGTAGAGAATTAGGAATTTCATGCATTGGGTTAAAACCCCATATGTTAGACATAGGAAATTCATGATTTAGAGAGGGATTAGGCATAGGTGTGAAAGGATTCACCCATTCATAACCCTACATACCTGATTACTGCTGCTTCTTACACTTCCTTGAATGCCCAAGAATAAATTAAAGAAAACTTGAAGGGATTGCCTTGATCACCTCTCTAGACTACCACTCTTGCATACATGAATGAATATGGCCTAAAATGAACTTAACCCCTTTAAAAGTCATCATTCATAACTAAAAATGATGTAGTTTAGGCCCTAGGAACTTAGGAATTACGGAAAAGCCCTTACTAAATTCGCAAAAGATAACTGCCAGCTGGTCCCAACGAGGAACTTAACGACTTGTCATCATGGGCCACGACTCATGGAGTCGTCCGTCAGGTACATTATTCATCAGATCATCTGGGCTTGTCACGGATAACATCATGATCCATTAATAGTGATCATGGCTCGTGGTCACCACTCATCATGTGCACTGCCTCATTGTCAATAAATCTTTACCCTGCTTGGTCATGACTCATCCCACGAATCGTGGGGATTAACCACGACTCATGGGATCCTTCCATTAAGTAAACCGCCTCTTTGCTTCACTTTTCTCAACCACCACTTCCCACGAATGACCAAACAAGTCGTGGGGCCTATCCACGACTCATGGTCACGCCCGTGGGGTATCATTTCCCAAATTTCAAATCTTTCCCCTGGGCCTCCCCATGAGTTATGTCACGACTCGTGGGAAGCTCTCATGAGTCACTTCACGACCTATTATGTGCCTGATGCCAGATTTTTAAGTTTTCTCCGTATCAACTCCCGGGTCTGATCTTACAGGGCATAACATACAACTAGGTTTTCTTTTCTTTATTTTGTACTTTCGCATGATGATGACTAAGTATTTGTTTTTCTGCTTGTCTATGAGTGGATAAACTCATATCTAGGGTTGTGGTTGTGGTGAATGGTTGAATGTTTGACAGACTAAATAAGCTTAGTTTTGATTCTTTTTTTACGATTGTTTGTATTTATTTGTATTAATTTATTATTTATTAGATTTATCACCTTGTAATTAATCCATTTGGCTTTCGATTGAACTTGGCAAAGGGAACTGAAAGGTTTAAAAATAAATACAGAAGGGGAATTCAAAGACCCTTGAACTCTTTGTTGATAGGATAGAAGTTGTTGATGAGGATAGGGATATACCCTTCAACCGCGTTTAGTTGAAATACAAGTAGGCATAATCATCGTTTCATTTTTCTCCTGCTACCATAGGGATATAGGTGTTAGGGTTCATGAAATAATTCTTGGATGCTAGGGATAGTGGCAGGAAATGGTATAGTAACTTGCAACTAACAACCATAGGAAGAATCATGCTAGTTTAATTACGTCTGGAAAACTCAACTTGAAACCAACCAAGTGCCTTTTCCCTAGTACGTTATCATTATCGAAATACAATCAAGCTTGCATTCGTTTTAGTTAATTTTTACATTTAAAGTATTAGTATTTTAATTTTCCAAACCAATTTTCATTTTTACTTGTTTTGTAGATTAGTGAAATCAAAGTACAACCTTATAATGATTAAATTGACAAGTTCCTGTAGGTAAGATATTTGGACTTAACAATTCTATATTACTTGACGACCACGTGCACTTGCGTGTGCTTGGGTGATATCGAACATCATGCTTGCATGAAATAGAAATCATAATTACATCCATGGGTAATTTTTAAACATTCATACATGCTAGATATTTCATCATACTTGAAACCCTCAATCATAAACTATACTTTTTTATAAACTTGCATAATTTCTTGCATAATTGGGAAAAATCTTCTAAAACTTGAACTCATGAATTTGTAATTAAAACATGCATAAAATATTCTCATTATATCCTTCTAAAGAATCATACATTGACCCGTGGTTCCTCACAATGGGTCATGCAATGACCCGTACCTTCTAATCAGGGTAAGTCATTCCTCAAACCACGGTTCATCCTATGGCTCACGACATAATCCCATGAGTTGTACCTTGACTCGCTGTCACTGAACTCCCCCTGTAGATTCTAACCATGACACTTCATACGAGTTGTACCTTCTCACAACGAGTCGTACCATGTGTCATCCTATGAAATTTTTTTCCTTCTTTTCTGCTAACTTATACCAAATCTCGGATCTAGTCTTAGGAACCTTCGAGGAATTACAATATCTGCCTCCCTGGGAACATTCATCGTCGAATGTGGGGTAAACATATTGGAAGCTAGGGAAAGGAACTGAAATCTTAAATATTGAACATCTGAGCTGAACACTGATGGAGTGACTGATTCTAGACTGATATACATGACTGAACTGAATTCATGAGTCACACACACATGCACTGATATAAATGAAGCTGACTGACATGAACTAGACATGACACTGAATAGAGTACTTAGGAGGAAACTGATACCTCAAGTTGGAAATGAGCTGGTAAGGAAAAGATGTGGGTATTTAGCCATCATATCTATTTTGGCTTCCCACGTAGCTCCCTCAACAAGCTGATTCCTCCACAGAACCTTTACCGTAGCTACTTTTTTTTGTTTCTCAACTTCGATGATCAAGGATCTCAACTGGAACCTCCTAATAGGTAAGGTTATCCTTC
Organism: Datura wrightii; assembly: GCA_035772735.1. Classification (NCBI taxonomy): domain Eukaryota; kingdom Viridiplantae; phylum Streptophyta; class Magnoliopsida; order Solanales; family Solanaceae; genus Datura; species Datura wrightii. The sequence continues at coordinate 32,819,796 of JASDFA010000006.1, forward strand.
ATACGTACGCCCTCCATCGGAATAGCCAACGTCAGATCACCAGTGCACTTCTTTAACAATGATATGTGGAAGATCGGATGTACTGAAGCCAACTTCACTAGTAGCTCTAATCGCATAAGCCACTTTGCCAACATATCTCACAATCCGGTAGGGACCAACATATTAGGGACTAAGCTTCCCTTTCTTTCCAAACCTCACTACCTCCTTCATGGGAGATACCTTCAAGAACACCCAATCACCAACTTCAAACTCAAGCTCTCTCCACCTAACATCAGCATATGACTTTTGACGACTCTGAGCTATTTTCAGCCTTTCCCTTATAAATTGAACTCTCTCTATAGCCTCACAAACTGAATTTGTCCCTATCAACATAGCTTCACTTACCTTAAATCAACCAATAAGTGATCTACATCTCTGTCCATAAAGAGCCTCAATCAGAGCCATCTGAATACTAGAGTGGTAACTATTGTTGTAAGAAAACTCGATAAGAGGTAAGAGATCATCCCAACTACCTTTAAAGTCAATCACACATGCTCTAAATATATCCTCAAGAGTCTGAATGGTCCGCTTAGCCTGACCATCCATCTGCAGTGAAAAGCTGTGCTAAGTTTAACCTGAGTACCAAGTCCCTTCTGAAACGACTTCCAAAATTGTGAGGTAAACTGAGTACCTCAATTTGATATGATGGACAAGGGAACTCCATGCAACCGAACTAACTCCCGAATGTACAATTTAACTTAGTCCCCAGTGGAATCGATAGTTTTGATCGATAAGAAATGAGCTGATTTAGTCAACCTGCAATCACCCAAATAGAGTCATACCATTGATGTGTGCAAGGTAACCCTGTGATGAAATCCATGTTGATCTCTTCCCACTTTCTAGTGGGAATACTGATGTCTTCTAGCACACCTCCAGGTCTTTGATGCTCGACTTTCACTTGTTGACAGTTCGGACACCTAGCCACAAACTCTTCTACGTCCTTCTTCTTGCCATCCCATCAATAGACTTTCTGTAGGTCACAGTACATCTTAGTGGCACCTAGATGTATAGAATATCGAGAATCCTGAGCCTCATACAACATATGCTCCCTTAAATCATCAAAGCCCGAAACACACAAATGACCCTAGTATCAAAGTACTCTATATCCCCTTGGGAGAATACCTCTACCTATTGATTTTGGAACCGCTTTCTTGAACATTACCAAAATAGGATCCTCATCTTGCCTAGCCGTGAGATCAGTCACCAAAGAGGATTCTAAACCATTTTGAAAAATGACATCACCACCCATCGAATCGATAAGGCAAACTCCTAGTCATGTAAGCCTATGGAAATCCCTCACTATCTCTTTCCTTTCATCCTTCACATGAGAAACACTCTCCATGGATAGCCTGCTAAGAGTCTCTGCCCCTACATTGGCCTTGCCCGAATGATAAAGAACACTTATATCAAGTCCTCGAGAAGCTCTAACTACCTCCTTTGTTGCAAATTCAGGTCCTTCTAAGTAAACACATATTGTAGGCTGTTATGGTCTGTGAACACATCTACATAAACCCCATACAAGTAGTGCCTCCAAATCTTCAATACGAACACCACTGCTGCCAATTCTAGATCATGCGTCAGGTAATTCTTCTCATGAGTCTTAAGCTATTTAGAGGCATGATCGTGGGCAAAAATAACATGCCCGAGTGATGCTTTATACCTTAATTTAGTCTTGTTTATCTAAGTTATTTTATACATTTTCATGTGATTTTATGTAAATGTAAATATATACTAACCAACATGATTAGTCCTTGTTTTTGAAGGTTAATAATGCATTTCAGGAACTAATTCATGATTTGGTGAAGTGGAGGAATGGAATCAAGAGCAAAACATGAAAGTCAACAAGAAAACATGCAATAACTGGCACCCTGCGCGATAGGGGCCGTGGCACGCTGCCAACGCGGCAACACTTGGCCAAAAATTGCATTTTTTTGCACATTCCAGTGAGGGTACGCGTTACCAACATGTCACGGAGGTCAAGTAGGGCGTTCAGCTCCGTGACACGTTGCTGTTCCACCACAGGCCAAATTTTGCAATTTTTAGCATAGTATAAATTGAACCCTTAGCTCCTAAAATCATTTTGTCACAATTTTATTCTGGAAAACTACCTAGGAGTGAAGGGAGAAATGGGAGAACTCATCTAGGGTTTGTCAAATTCTCTTCTCATCTACCAAATTCATGTAAGTATGTTAGTTTAGTAGTAGTTAGTGTAGTTTTACGAACATGAATGGCAAGAACCCTTCCTCTAGGGTTGAAGCCATGAATTATGATTGTGATTTTATGAAATTGTTTTGGAATTAAGTTATTGATTGTTGTTTTCGTCTTGCATTTTGGATTGTTGGTTGTTTTTATGATTGATCACCATGAAAGCATATTTGTTAGCTTGAGTAATAGCTTGAGAAAGAATTACCTAGGTCAGGACATGAGAATGTGAGGAGCACATTTGTATCTCGGGAGAGATTTTTGTGTCAGGATAGAAATATAGCTAACACCGTGCTTGGTTGAGACACGGGGGTTATGAAACACCAACTTGGGATGTCACATCACCACTCGAAGAAGTAGTTGTGAGGCTAAGTTGAGTTAAATGGTTTGACGCACGAAATTCCCTAATCGTTTCCCCGTAAACCACAACATAATTGATTGCCCGCGACTAGAAATTAAACTCCTCGCTCACAATGATGCAATGAGGCTAGATTGCCGTGTTTAGAGGCCCGAAAGACCATAAACATGCAATTCTAATTATGTGAAATAACAATTGATAGTTCCATGCTTAACCCATTGCAAATCGTACTATCGCATGATTAATTGGTTTTAACTGTATGTTGCTCCTAGAGTAATTTCAAAATACTTCGTTGACCCAAACTTAGACTTAATTAATCTCGATAAAAAATGTCTATAACCAACACTTGAGGTATTTAAGATCACACTAGAAATGGATAGTTAGAGGAATGGGTCTAGTCCCTGTGGGTTCGATAATCCAGTTCTTAAAAAGAGCCACTATATTACTTGCACGACCCGTACACTTGCGGACGCGCGAATCGGGCACGTCAAGTTTTTGGCTCCATTGCCGGGGACTCGGTGAAGTTTTGATAATTTATCTGTTTTTGTGTGATTTTTAAATTTTCTTAAGTGTTGAGAAACTTGGTCTTAGTCTACTTATTGCAGGTGACAGGTTGTCCTGCCGAGCTGGCTAGAAATAGAGAGCTTGTGGAACCGTTGCTTGAACCTGAACGTCAAATCCATTTACGAAGGAGAGTAGCTCTAGAGCAAAAGCTGAAGAGACTTCAAGAAAAGGTACAACAACAACCACCCGCGGGACAAGCACAATTGTCATCGACAGCAATGGCAGCTAGACTAGTTCGCGAAGTGGCAATCCCACTAGTGACTAATATGAACTCCAGTATCCGTAAACCAGAGCCTGGAGGGAACTTTGAGCTTAAACAGAACATGGTGCAGCTGTTACATTCTAGTAGTCAATTCACTGGGATGGCACATGAGGACCCGCAGCAGCACTTACAGAGCTTTTTAGAGATTAGTGACACGTTTGTCCCCACCGGCGTGTCCACAGATTATGTCCAACTTACCCTCTTCCCATTTTCATTGTTGGGAGAGGAAAAAAAAGTGGTTGAAGGCTGAGCCACCAAACTCCATAACTTCGTGGAATGACTTGGCTAAGAAGTTCCTTTGCACGGCTAAAGGCAATGTCAAGTCTTCAGCCCAAGTCTGATGAAGGACTTCAAATTGAGAAGAAGTTGGAGAAAGAGAGGAACAGAGTGGAGGTTGTTTCCTCTAAACAACAAAAGAAAGGGAGATGGTTCTCGAAAGAGAACCCAAGTATGAGGATGTCCTGAAAAGGACAGTTTACGTCGTGCCACGACGTAAAATAAGGCGCTGCTTGGGAGGCAACCCAAGGGTACCTCAGGTACAATTTGTAATTTTGATTTTTGTGTTGATGTTATTTTTATTTTGTTTATGTTTTGGTGGAAAGTTAAGCACAGATGGAGGGAAGTCTGAGTACAGAGAAGGTGGAAGCTAAAGAGCATGGAATAGAAGAAGTGTGGGGTCGAACACCCACCTCTGAAAACTTGAAAGGAAAGCATGCTTTTAGCTTGGCATAGAGGCTCACAGAGTATTTCTCATCCTTTAAATGTTAATTTGATGCTATGAGGACATAACATGATTTAAGTGTGGGGTGAGGGAAATTTCAAGAAAATTTCAATTTTTTTTTTGTGCTTAATGATTTTTGGTGAATGTAATGCTTGTGAGAAGAATTTTGAAAATTGTTTTATGAGTCAAGCATGACTTCATCACCCGTTGGTTTTTCTTTTTAGTTCTTTTCCAACGGGGGGTATTTGAACCGAAGAATAAAATTTTTCTTTTTCTTTCCTTTGTCTGTATATAATGTTTTAGTCATAGTTAGGGACTGTTTCCAACGATGGATGGATGACGACCATCTTGAGGAAAAATTAATCTGTAGGTGTTGGGTTTTGGAAACCATAACCAATTGATGGCTTGATGTTCTTGTTATGTGCTATGCATGATTGTAAGATACAAGTATGCTCAGTGTGAAGCATGCAGATGTATAACTTTGTTTGAGACACTTAGGCTCTTGAATTTGACTCAATATGATTGAAGCTTAATTCTGAATTCTTGTGATTAGCTGAGTAAGAGTCTGATGAATGTGTCTTGAATTGAGCATGTGCCATGAGTGTAAGATTTTTGAGTATTCTGTGCTATTGTGGATTGTCTAGAACTTGCCTGGTGTGTTTATAAAACGAAATGAAGGATGTGAAGTGTAGGAGATGATTTAGGCATTTCTTTGAATGAACCAAAATTTTATCCCTCATTTTACCTACCTTGAGAAATTAATCCTAGTTAGCCCCATTGAGCCTTGAGCCTATTCTTTGACAGCTGCAACATAAGCTTAATCCTTTTTCTTTCATTAGCCTTGAATTTGATCAAAAACTCCTAAGCGCTTAAGGGAAAAATATGAAAGAGTAAAGGAGTGAAAAGAAAGGAAAAGTAGCAAGTTGTAGAAGTGGAGAAAAGGACAAAGGTGCACTTGTGTGAAAATGGTTGATTATTATTAAGGAGTTAGAAAACAAATTAATGAAATTTTTTTTATAGAGCTCCTTAATAATAAGCTAAAAGTGCCTAAAGAAAGAGGGAACATAAGAGGAAAAAGAAAGCTGAAAGGAGAAAAAGGTGAAGTAAGGGAAGAGAAGTTCGTAATAAGGGCGCAATGTATTAAAAGCGCTTGGGAAAGTTAGTCACTATTATTGGCCAGAATAGTACCTGCCTGTCCCTTAGCTTACATTACAACCCATTAAGTCCTACTTGATCTTACATTCACACATCCTTAAATTAGTGGAATAAAACACTAAGGGCAAGCTTATGGGTCATTACATGATGCATGTGAATTCTTTGTGAGAGTGAGCGCAATTCTATTCATGTACCCACACATGTTCTGATTTAAAAATTGTTTTTGCGTGTGATTGGGTAACTCTCTTTCCGTGAGGGGCACATGTTGAATGAAGGATATAATTCATGTGGGATTTCTCAGTCAGTTGATTTGCATGAGTTTTCTAAGATTGAGAGTCGATTCTTGAGGTTAAGAAGTCTTAACATAGTTGTACTTCATTTCAATGATCAAATCGTGCATGCTCTATCTTTAGCTTGTTATCTTACGTAATCATGTAGCCGTAGCTTGAATATTCTTGCTAAATGAGTTATGGATGAGTCTCCATATGCATGAGATGTAATAGGTTGTTCGAGGACGAACAAGACTTTAAGTGTGGGGTAGGTGATCGTGGGCAAAAATAGCATGCCCGAGTGATGCTTTATACCTTAATTTAGTCTTGTTTATCTAAGTTATTTTATACATTTTCATGTGATTTTATGTAAATGTGAATATATACTAACCAACATGATTAGTCCTTGTTGTTGAAGGTTAATAATGCATTGGAGGAACTAATTCATGATTTGGTGAAGTGGAGGAATGGAATTAAGAGCAAAACATGAAAGTCAACAAGAAAACATGCAATAACTGGCACCCTGCGCGATAGGGGCCGTGACACGCTGCCAACGCGGCAACACTTGGCCAAAAATTGCATTTTTTTGCACATTCCAGTGAGGGTACGCGTTACCAACGTGTCACGGAGGTCAAGTAGGGCGTTCAGCTCCGTGACACGTTGCTGTTCCACCACAGGACAAATTTTGCAATTTTTTAGCATAGTATAAATTGAACCCTTAGCTCCTAAAATCATTTTGTCACGATTTTATTCTGGAAAACTACCTAGGAGTGAAGGGAGAAGTGGGAGAACTCATCTAGAGTTTGTCAAATTCCCTTCTCATCTACCAAATTCATGTAAGTATGTTAGTTTAGTAGTAGTTAGTGTAGTTTTACGAACATGAATGGCAAGAACCCTTCCTCTAGGGTTTGCCATGAATTATGATTGTGATTTTATGAAATTATTTTGGAATTAAGTTATTGATTGTTGTTTTCATCTTGCATTCTGGATTGTTGGTTGTTTTTATGATTGATCACCATGAAAGCATATTTGTTAGCTTGAGTAATAGCTTGAGAAAGCATTACCCAGGTCAGGACATGAGAATGTGAGGAGCACGTTTGTATCTCGGGAGAGATTTTTGTGTTAGGTTAGAATATACCTAACACCGTGCTTGGTTGAGACACGAGGGTTATGAAAGACCAACTTGGGATGTCACATCACCACTCGAAGAAGTAGTTGTGAGGCTAAGTTGAGTTAAATGGTTAGACCACGAAAGTCCCTAATCGTTTCCCCGTAAACCACAACATATTTGATTGCCCGCGACTAGAAATTAAACTCCTCGCTCACAATGATGCAGTGAGGCTAGATTGCCGTGTTTAGAGGCTCGAAAGACCATAAACATGCAATTATAATTATGTGAAATAACAATTGATATCTCCATGCTTAACCCATTGCAAATCGTACTATCGCATGATTAATTGGTTTTAACTGTATGTTGCTCCTAGAGTAATTTCAGAATACTTCGTTGACCCAAACTTAGACTTAATTAATCTCGATCGAAAATGTCTATAACCAACACTTGAGATATTTAAGATCACACTAGAAATGGATTGTTAGAGGAATGGGTCTAGTCCCTGTGGGTTCGACAATCCGATTCTTAAAAAGAGCCACTATATTACTTGCACGACCCGTACACTTGCGGATGTGCGAATCGGGCACGTCAAGGCATATGCAATGACCTTATTATGCTGCATCAACACACAACCAAGACCAACCCTAGAGGAATCACAATACACAACAAATTCATCCGTACCTTCAAGAAGGGTCAATACTGGGGAGAAGTGAGTCGAGTCTTTAATCTTGAATACTCTTCTCATAGGCATCCGACCACTGAAATTTAACTTTCTTCTGGTTCAACTTAATCAATAGTGATGCAATGGATGAAAATCCTTCAACAAACCTCCTATAGTAGCCAGCTAAACCTAAGAAACTCCTAATATCCGAAGGATTAACTGGTCTAGGCCAATTCTTTACAATTTCTATCTTTTGAGAGTCTACCTGACCCAAAAATGCTACTGAGTTCAGCCAAAACTTAGACTTGCCGAATTTAGCAAACAACTGGGAGTAGTTGAGAGTCTGTAGCACAATCCTCCAATGAGCGACATGCTCCTCCTCACTCTGAGAGTATATGAGAATGTTTTTATGAAGACAATCAAGAACATATCCAAGTATGGCTTGAACACCTATTCATCAAATCCATAAAGATTGCAGGAGCATTCATTAGTCTAGAAGACATAACTACAAACTCATGTGACCACACCGAGTTGTGAAGGTTGTCTTCAGAATGTCACTCTCCCTAACTTTGAGCTGGTGATAACCAGACCTAAGGTCTATCCTTGAGAAATACTTATGTCACGACCCGAACAAAGGCCCGGATCGAGACACGGGACAAGGATCCCTGAGAGATTCCAAGTCGACCCATGGCATGAACATACATCTAACTTAATCAAATAAAGCAGAAGACTTGACATAATAAAATAGGGAAAGTCTAATAATAACATAGCATCAGAACCAGAATTCACTTCATACGTGATAAGATGATTACTACATAAGTCTGAAAGCCTTTAACATAGCTGATAGGTTGATGGGACAATGCCCCCTACTAACCCGACAAGTCTGAAAAACTAAAAATACAAGATTACTAGAAATAAGTAGTCCTCTAGAGATGAGGACACACCACTGGAGCTGAATGCTAACTCTGAAGAACTGGCTAGTGACGAAGCTGAGTTTGAAGATCGGAGCCTCTATCATGAAATGATACAGCATAGAGTATGCGGTCCGTACGTGGAATATACCAAGTATGCAACATAAGTAAAATGGACACTTAAAATACATAAGAGTGCATAAGAGTGGGACAATATGATCATAACATAAATATCATAATACAAATGTAAGGCTCAAGGTTTTTAAAACATTCGTAAATCATTCATAATCATAATCATAAGAGAAAAAAACTTTATTAACATGACTTGAGCCAAAGTATATAATCATAACCATTCATAAATGATGAGGAACAGTGGGAGATTCTTATAAACGACATACTCCATATGAGCACTCATGGAGCCCGACCTGTAAACCCCTAGTCGGGAGGGCGTTCATACCTTTCCAAGGGTAGAACCATGAAAGAGGTGTGATATCACAACAAAGGGCCGATTTTGGCAAAAGGGACAGTATCATGGAGGTCCCATCGTGGCTACGTTGGCGCGTAGTTCTGAGACTCGGGGCATGCTTGGACCCCGGGTCTACTCGGTATTAAATACTACTCCCAAAACATATATAGTGCTCATAGGATAATATACATGAGATTTATAGGATAGTTAAAATCATGATAATTATAAGCATGCTTGAAATACGTGAACTAGCCATGAAAGTAAGACCCGTGAATCGGCCATAATCATAAATCATAAATCATGAGGTTCATGCATACTTGTAAAATATGTATATACTTGATATTCATAAATTCATGATGAGAATTTGAGAGAAATCATATCATAAGTCATAAATCATAATGGGTTAATGAACATCAAAATCAAAATAGAATCATAACTTAATTTATCATGAAACATACATATTTGAGCATAGTTTTGTAGAAAATTTAAATCTAAATAGTTATAAAATCTGCCCATGATTCGTAAAACATGAATTCATACATAAGATGGATTAACCCATAGATGGATCATAAGGATTTCATAAGAATCCGAATAAAACCCCATAGAATTATGAATAGAATTTCATGAATTAGAGAGAGATTGGTCATAGGCGTGAACAAATTCATCCATTCATAACCCTACATACCTGAGAGAACCAGATTCTACAACTCCCTTAATTGCCCAATGAAGAATTGATGAAAAACTTGAAGGAAAGAGGCTTGACCACTTCTCTTGGATTCTACTTGCATGCATGAATAAAAATAGCTTAGAATGAACTTAGCCCTCTTAAACCTCACTATTCATAGTTTAAAACGACATAGTTTAGGCCTTAGGATCATAGAAATTATGGATAAGCCCTTACTAAATTCGCAGAGAATAACTGACTGCCAGTACCCACGAGGGACTGGACGAGTCATTCCCAAGGACCACGACTCATAGTATCCAGTCATCGTGTGCACTATCCAAAATTTATCTGGGGGATCTTCACGGGGGACGTCATGGGTCATTACTGGTGACCACGGGCTCATGGTCTTCATTGCCAAAAAGTCTTCTTCCTTCGCCCCATCTTTGGCCAGAACTGACTCAATGAGTCGTGGTGCTAACCAAGACTCGTGGTCATGTACGTGGTCATACAAATCTCAGAAATTTCCAACTTAAGTCTAGTACCTTACCACGAGTCACTTCACGACTCGTGGTCCACCCCACGGGTCACAGGACGACTCGTTCTGTGACCTGGTGCAGAAAATCCTATGTTTTCCATTTCCACTCCTGAGTCTGATCTTAGGGTTTTCGGGGTATAACAATATCACCCCCTTGGGAACATTCATCCTTGAATGTTGGAAAACATATAGAAAAGCAGAGAATGCAATCATCTATTAATACTAATCATATAAGCTGAAAACTGACGGATTGACAACCTTCGAACTGAACAACATGCATAAAATGAATTTTCGAACCACACATACATCCATTTACGTGAAAGAAACTAAGGCACATGAACTAAACATGAAACTGAATAGAGTTTTAGGGCAAAACTGATACCTCAAGCTGGAACTGAGCCGGTAGGGAATAAATTTGGGTATCTAGCCATCATATCTTCTTCGGCTTTCCACGTAGCTCCCTCAACATGCTGATTCCTCCATAAAAGTTTAACATAAGATACTTCTATTCCTTAGACTTTGACCCTGACGATCCAGTATTTCCTAAGCCTCTTCATAACTAAGCCTGTCTTTCATACCGAAACTTTCCATCGGAACAGCTAAGGCTGGATAACCCAAACACTTCTTTAGGAGCGATACATGGAAAACTGGATGGGCTGAAGCTAATTCTGAGGGAAACTCCAATTCATATGCTACCTTGCCAACCCGTTTCACACTTTGGTATGGGCCAACATAACGGGGATTGAGTTTCCCTTTCCTTCCGGACCTCATCAGTCCCTTCATGGGAGACACCTTCAACAACACCCAATCATCAACTTCGAACTCAAGTTTTCTCCTCCTCATATCCACAAAGGACTTTTGACAACTTTGAGCTATTTTCAACCTGTCCCGTATGCGTTGAATTTATCCATAGCCTCATGGACTAAATCTGGTCCAATCATTGCAACTTCACTCACTTCAAACCAATCAATAGGCGATCTATATCTCCGCCCATAGAGAACCTCAAATGGAGCCATCTGAATGCTGGAATGGTAGCTGTTGTTATGCGCAAACTCAAGAAGAAGAAAACAATCATCCCAACTACTTTTGAAGTCAATCACACACACTCTCAACATTTCCTTGAGAGTCTGAATAGTCTGCTCCTCCTAACCATCGTTTGCGAATGAAATGCTGTATTGAGCTTGACTTGAGTACCAAGTCCCTTTTGAAACGATCTCTAAAACTGAGAGAAAACTGAGTACATCTGTTTGATATGATGGACAAGGGCACTCCATGAAGCCGAATTAGCTCTCGGATATATAGTTTGGCATAATCCTCCACTAAATCAGTGGTTTTGATCGGTAGAAAATGAGCGACTTTGGTCAACCTGTCTATAACAACCCAAATGGAGTCATATTGCCGATGAGTGTGAGGCAACCCTGTAATGGAGTCCATATTGATTTCTTCCCACTTCCAAGTAGGGATACTGATGTCTTGAAGCACACCTCCTAGTCTTTGGTGCTCAACCTTCACTTGTTGACAATTTGGACACTTAGCTACAAATTCTGCGATGTCCTTCTTCATGCCATTTCACCAATACACTTCCCGTAGGTCACGGTATATCTTGGTGGCACCTGGTGTATAGAATATCTAGAACCATGAGCCTCATGCAACATCTGACTTCTCAAATCATCAACGTCTGGGACACACAAGTGACCTTGATATCGAAGCACACCATCTCCCCCTTTGGAGAAAAGCTCTACCTTCTGATTCTGAATGGACTCCTTTAACTTTACCAAGATAAGGTCCTCGTCTTTCCTAGCTTTCACATCAGTCAGCAAGGATGATTCTAATTTGTTCTAAACTATAACACCACAGTTAGTCAAGTCAACCAAACGAACTCCCAACCGTGAAAGTCGATGCACATCCTTCACCAGCTCCTTCTTTCCCTATCCATTTGGTAGACACTCTCCATAGAGAGTCTATTAAGTGCATCTACTACCACATTGGCCTTACCTAGATGGTAAAGGAAACTCATCATAATCCTTGAGTAGCTCCAACCACTTTCTTTAACGTAGATTTAGATCCTTCTGTGTAAACACATATTGTAGGCTCTTGTGGTCCATAAACACATCTACATGGACCCCGTAAAATAGTGTCTCCAAATTTTCAATGCAAATACCACCGCTGCTAATTCATGATCATGGGTCGGGTAATTCCTTTCATGCACCTTCAGCTGCCTGGAAGCATAGGCTTAGGCTATAACCTTACCGTGCTGCATCAATACACAACCAAGGCCGATTCTAAAAGCAGCACAAACACCACAAACCCGTTGGTACCCTTGGGTAGGGTTAACACCGATGCTGAGGTAAGTCGAGTCTTCAACTCCTGAAAGCTCCTTTCACAAGCATCCGACCATTGGAATTTCACTTTCTTTTGGGTCAATTTGGTCGATGGCACTGCAATAGATGCAAAACCCTCAACAAATATCTGATAGTACCAGGCTAAATCCAAGATACTCCTGATATTTGAAGGATTCACCGGTCTAGGCCAATTCTTCACCAATTCTATTTTCTGAGAATCCACCTTTATGCTCTCACTTGACACCACATGGCCCAAAAATGCCACTGAGTTCAACTAGAACTCACACTTTCTGAATTTAGCATATAATTGGTGATCCTTGAGAGTCTGTAGTACCACCCTCAAATGAGTGGCATGCTCTTCCACGCTCCGAGAGTATATAAGGATGTCATCGATAAACATGATCAAGAACATATCCAAGTATGGCTTGAACACCCTATTCATCAAATTCATAAAAGCTGCAGGAGCATTCGTTAGTCCAAAAGACATAACTACAAACTCATAATGACCATACCGCATCCTGAAGGTTGTCTTCGGGATGTCACTCTCCTGAATCTTGAGCTGATAGTATCCGGATTTGAGATCTATCATCGAAAAGCACTTGGCACCTTGAAGATGGTTAAGCAAATCATCAATCCTGGGAAGAGGATACTTGTTCTTGATGGTGACCTTATTCAATTATCGATAATAAATACACATATGAAGGGAACCATCTTTCTTTCGGACAAAGAGAACTAGGGCACCCCATGGGGATTTGCTCGGTTTGATGAAACCCTTGTCTAAAAAGTCTTTCAACTTCTCATTTAACTACTTTAGCTCGACTGGAGTCACTCTGTAAGGAGGAATAGATATAGGCTGCGTATCGGGGAGAAGGTCAATACCAAAATCGATCTCCCTCTCGGGAGGAATTCCTAGTAAATCATCAGGGAGCACTTCTGGATACTCACATACTACTGGGACTGACTGAATAGTTGGGGTCTTGGATGTGTCATCCTTAACCCTAACTAAATGGTACATTAAACACTTGGAGATCATCTTTCTTGTCTTAAGGTAGGAAATGAAATGACCTAAAGGCATCGCTGAACTACCCTTTCATTCTATGACTGGCTCACGAAGAAATCCGAACTCTACTGCCCGGGTTCTATATTTAACTGAGCATAACATTAAAATAGCCAATGCATGCTGAGGATCACATCAAAATCGGTCATGGATAACTCTACTAGATCTTCTTAGGTGACTTTCTGAAGGACTGTGACCGGGAAACTTCTATACACCCGTCTAGCTACAACTGAATCACCCACTAGAGTAGAAACTGAGGAGGGTTCTGACAAGATTTCGGGACTGACTCCAGAATTACTAGCCACATAGGGCGTCACAAAAGACAAGGTAGCCGCTAGATCCAACAAAGCATATATATCGCGGTGGAAAACTCGTAACATACCAGTGACTACGTCCGGGGAGACCTTCTGCTCCTTGTGGGATGATAGGGTATAAAATTTGTTTTGGTGATGTCCGCCACCGGTTCTAGTTGAAGCCCCCTACTAAGCGGGTGTACTGGTGGAGCTGCTGAACTAGAAGTTGGAGTATGGGCTCCACCATTCCCTGATCTGGTTGAAGGGCATTCTTTGAGCCTATGTCCGAGTTTACCACACCCGAAACAAGCATCTGACCCAATTAAACACCTCCCTGGGTGGTTCTTTCCACAATTCACACAGGCTGGAAACGTGCAATCTCCTGAAATGCTCCCCCAGCTCCTCGAGCCTAACTTGACACTCTACCCCTCTGATCACATCTGGGTCGGGATGAAACACTAGCTGATGATGGTGCTGGGGCTAAAGATCTCTGGTGTGACTGCTGACGATGCCCACTAGTCCTCGGTTGGGAGAATCCGATGCTATCAGTCCTAGCCCTCTTTGCCTCCCTCTCCTGCTTACTTATCTGTACCGCCTCCATATGTTGGGTGTATAAGACAATCCGAGCAAAGTCAATATCCTGGAGAAGTATTGGGGTATGGCAATCTCTGACCAAGGAGTCTGCTATCCCGTGTACGTACTTGCTCACACAGGCTGCATGATCCTCCACTAACTCGGGTGCATACCTAGACAGATGAGTGAACTCTAAGGCATACTCCTGAACCGTCATCTTCCCTACTTGAGATTCACAAACTCAGCCGCCTTTAGCTCCTTCATCTCCTGAGGGAAGAACCGATCAAGAAAACCAGCATGGAACTCATCCCAACTGATAGGGCCTGCTTGAACTGCCTTACTCTCCTTCCACTATTTGAACCAAATGTGCGCGGCCCCCTTTAACTAATGTGAGGAAAAATCGGCACACTCCTCTCTAGTCACCCCCATAATTTGGGTGATCTCTTCGTACACCTTCGATCCAAGGAACTCGGGAGGGTTCATTCTTGGAAAGTCTCTAACCCTTGCTGCTGCTACATTCCTATTTTGCGGGACATGTGATACCGCCTGCTGGTTGACCTAGGCGGTCAAGGCCTGTGCTAGTATCTGAATGGATGCCATGAATTCAGTGTGGGCAACCGACTCCAGTGCATGGTGCTCATGGGCTGATAGGGCTTGTTAGTGCTCATTCCCATTGCTATCCTCGTGGCCATTTTCATTTCCATTTTTTTTGCCACTAACTCTGCAGGGAGGCATGATTCTGCAATCGTGAATAACACGAGTTAGAAGGATAGAGAGATATTTCACTGCGCGACATAGATCATGAAAGAATGGAACATTTCCTAAATGTCTTATAGCCTCTTCGTCATAAGTGTGGCACACTTCACACCCATGAAAAAAGACTCCACTTAACGCGGATTTCAAACACCATAGGACACTTCAAAACCTAATGCTTTGATACAAAGTTTGTCACAACCGAACAAAGATTCGAATTGAGACACAAGACAAGGAGCGCCGAGAGACTCCAAGTCGACCCATGGCATGAACATACATATAACTCAATCAAATAAGGCGAAATACTTGACATAACAAAATAGTAGATGTGTAATCATAACATAGCATCAGAATTGGATTTCACTTCATATATGACAAGCTGATTACTACATACAGTCTAAAAGCCTCTAACATAGCTGATAGGTTGATGGGACAACACCCCCAACTAACCCGAAAAGTTTGAAAAACTTAAAATACAATATGACTAGAAATAAGTAGTCCTTGAGAGATACACCACTGAAGCTGAATGCCAACTCCGAAGAACTGGAAAATGACAGAGCTGAGTTTGAAGATCGGAGCCGGTATCATGAAACCATACAACATAGAGTATGCGGTCAGTATGTAGAATATACCAAATATGCAAGATAAGTAAAATGGATAGTTAAAATACATAAGAGTGCATAAGAATGGGACAACATGATCGTAACATAAATATCATAATACAAATGTAATGATCAAGATTTTCAAAAAATTAATAATCATTATCATAAGAGGAAAAAAACTTTAATAACATGACTTGAGCCAAAGTATATAATTATAACCATACATAAATGATGAGGAACAGTGGGAGATTCTTATAACCAACATATCCAATATGAGCATACATGGAGCTCGACCTATAAAGTCCTAGTCGAGAGGGCGTTCGTACCTTGACAAGGGTAGAACCATGAAAGAGGTGTGATATCACAACAAAGGTCCCATTTGGGCAAAGGGGAAAGTATCATGGAGGTCCCATCGTGGCTATGTTGGTGCATAGTTTTGAGACTCGGGGCATGCTTGGACCCTGGATTTACTCGGTGTTAAATACCACTCCCAAAATATATATAGTGCTCATAGGATAATATAGATGAGATTTATAGGCTAGTTAAAATCAGGAAAATCATAAGCATTCTTGAAATACGTGAAATAGCCATGAAAGTAAGGCCCGTGACTCAGCCATAATCATAAATCATAAATCATGAAGTTCATGCATACTTGTAAAACATGTATATACTTGATATTCATAAATTTATGATGAGCATTTGAGAGAAATCATATCATAAGTCATAAATCATAATGGGTAAATCAACAACAAAATCAAAATAGAATCATAACTTAATTTATCATGAAACATACATATTTAGCATAGTTTTGTAGAAAATTTAAATCTAAATAGTTATAAAATCATTCGTAAAACATGAATTCATACATAAGAGGGATTAACCCATAGATGGATCATATGGATTTCATAAGAATTGGGATAAAACCCTATAGAATTATCAATAGAATTTCATGAATTAGAGAGAGATTGGGCATAGGTGTGAACAAATTCACCTATTCATAATCCTACATACCTAAGAGAATCAGATTCTACAACTCCCTTAATTGCCCAATGAAGAATTGATGAAAAACTTGAAAGAAAGAGGCTTGATCACTTCTTTTGGCTTCTAACTTGCATGCATGAATAGCAATAGCTTAGAATGAACTTACCCCTCTTAAAACTCACTATTCATAGTTTAAAACGACATAGTTTAGGTACTCATATACTATAGGGAAAGACTAAAGAATTGGGGTCTGGTATGTGGCATCCTTAACCCGAACCAGATGGTAAACACAACCCTTGGAAATCATCTTCCTAGTCTTAAGGTAGGAAAAAAAGTGACCTATAGGCACAACTGAGCTACCCTTCCATTCTAGGACTGGCTCACCCGAAAATTGAAACTCTATCGCGCAGGTTCTACACTTCACTGAGGCATAACATGCATGCAACCAATTCATACGAAAGATAACATCACAATCAGTCATGTCTAAATCTACTAGATCAGCTGAGGTGACTTTATGAAAGACTGTGACAGGGAAATTTCTGTATACCCATCGAGCTGTAACTGAGTCACCGACTGAAGTAGAGTCTGAGAAGGTTTCTGGTAGGATTTTAGGACTAACGCCAAAACTAATAGCAACATATGGATTTATAAAAGATAAGGGAGCCCCTGGATCTAACAATGCATATACATCAAGATGGAATACTCGTAACATACTAGTGACCACATCTAGGGAGACCTCCTGCTCCTGACGTGATGACAGGGCATAAAACTTGTTCTGACGCTGACCACCACCTACACTGGTGGATGCACCCTACTAAGTGGAGCGTGTTGGTGGAGCTGCTGAGCTGGAAGTTAGGTCACGACCTCTACCATAACCCTGTCTGATCGCCAGACAATCTCTAAGCAAATGTCCGGGCTTCCCACACCAGTAACACACACCTGAACCCACTAAGCACTCATCGGGGTGCTTCCTACCACACTTGTCGCAAACTGAAATGCTGGGCTCTACTGACTTGCTCCCCTGACCAAGAGAGCCTAATGTCCTCCCCCTCTAATCGCGCCTAGACCTAGATGGGACACTAACTGATGGCGGTGCTGGGGCTGACGATCGATGGTGGGACTGCTGATAATGTCTACCACTAGACTTCTACTGGAAATACCCAAAACTATATGTACTGGCCCTGTTGGCTTGTCTCTCCCTCTCCCTCATCTACACCGCCTCCATATGCTGGGCATACAAGAACAATCAGGAGAAGTTAATGTCTTGATGAAGCATAGTGGTCCTGAAATCCTTAACCAAATAACTCGGCCACCTTGATTTTCCTCATCTCCTAAGGAACGAATCGGTCTAAGAATGCGGTGAGAAACTTATCCCAACCAACTGGGCCCTCTATGACTCCCTCGCTATCCTTCCACTGTCTGTACCATATATGAGCGACTCCTTTGAACTGATAGGAAGCTAAGTCTACACATTCCTCTCCTATCACCCCCAAAATCTAGGTGATCTTACTCGTGTGGGTCCTCCTCCAATATCAACCCAAGAAACTCAGGGGGATTCATACTGAGGAAATCCCAAACTTCAGAGGTTGCTGCATTCCCATTATAGGGAACATGACTCACGGCCTGCTGATTGACCTGAGTGGTCATGCCTGTGCCAACATCTGAATGGCTGTCCTAAACTCAACACGGACAACCTACTTGGGCACGGGATCTGCTGGGGCTGGTGAGGCCTGTTGGTGCCTAACTCCATTTCCATCTTCATGACCATTTCCATTTTGATTTATTTTTCCATTCATATAGTGTGGAGGCATGATTATGAAAATGCGTAAAGCTGGAGTTAGAGGAATCGAGAGAGTTGAACTCATAGCATGAGATAATATTATGAAAGAACGAATGTTTCCTAAAACTTTTTGTAGCCTCTTCATCACTAGTGTGGTGCACATCACACCCATAAAAAGACTCTCATTAACGTAGATTTTAGACACCCTAGGACACTTCAAAATATAATGCTCTGATACCAAGATTGTCACAACTCGAACATATGCCCGAATCGAGACACAAAATCTAGAATCATAGATGGCCCCAAGTAAAGCTATGGCATGAAAATGACAAATAAAGATCATTATAACAAAGATAATAATTGAAATTTGAAATAGTAGAAATCTGAATAACAAATGTTTATCCAACGGAAACATCACAATGAAAAATCCGAAGCTAAAATTACAAGTCTATGTATTGAAAAGCCTTTAACATACTAATGAGCTGATGGGACAACACCTCAACTATCTCACTAGAAGTCTGAAACTGAAAATAACATACTCAACTAACTGAAGGTCCTCGAAGGATGAGGATTCACCAAAAATAGCACTAGGATAAACTCAGGAGATTGGCTAATGGGGAGATTGAGCCTAAACGTCTGAACATGTATCATGAAATGATACAACATACAGTATGTGGGCAGTACTTGAAATGTACTAAGTATGCAAGGTAAGAAAAATAGGTTGAGTAAGTAAAACTAAAATCATGCATATCATAATCATAACATCATAAGATTTTGAGAGTAAAGGTTGCATGATGATATCTGAAAATATGAATAGACATAAATTGAAATAAGTTCATAAGGCTTTCCATATCCAAAATCATAGGTAAAAGCTCGTAAACTGATCATTGGATCAAACCTGCTGAAAACATAATATAATATCTTATAGTATATCCGTTACTGAAATCATGAGGAACAATGGGAGACTCGTCTTAACCGATAACCACCATGTATGAGTGCATGATGATCCCACGTCTTGCCCTCATGAAGGAGGGCCATCCTAAGCCTTGCTAGGGTGAAATATTAAATAAAGTGTGATATCATGGTGTGCCCTCGAGCGAGGGAAACACTCTCTTGAGAGGCCCCAAAGTATTCCTATGTTGGTGCATAGTTTATGAGATTGGGGAACCTTGGAACCCTTAGCCTACTCGGTACTAGAGACTACTCCTAAAATATATATATAATGCTCATATAATCATATATCAAAATATAACTTAAATATTAACATATGGGGAGTCTTGACTCCAAAACTTGAGATACCTGAACTTATTAGCTTGGGCTAAATCATAAAATCATGCTTAACTTGAGTGGGCTTGCCCAAATCTTAAAATCACGCTTGCATGAAATAGACATAATAAGTAAAATCATAAATACATACATAGGTAATTTATAAATATTCATACATGCTAGATATTTCATCATACTTGAAACCCTCAATCATAAACTATACATTTTCATAAATTTGCATAATTGGGCAAAATCGTCTAAAACTTAAACTCATGAATTTGTAAGTAAAACATGTATAAAATCTGTCCATTAATCATCAAACATAATTTAAAATATAGAGGGAATCAACCCATAAAAATTTGTAAGAAATCTATAAAATTAGATTGAAATCACTTTTAAATCATAGCTTGAAATGAGACTTGCTTTATGAAATAAAGGTGAATTATGGGCATGAGGGTGGAAGAAATCCTTATTCATGGTCTCGCATACCTGGGTAAGCTAAATCTACACGTTTTCTTGAAAGCCCAAGAGATTTGGGGAAGAACTTGAAGAATTCTAGGCTTGATCTCCTATGGGATCCTCTAAACTTGCATACATGGGAAGGGAATTGGTTAGAATAGTCTAAAACCTATTAAAGCCCTCCTAATAGAGCTTAAAATGACTTAGTTTAGGGTTTAGGAACTTATAAATTATAAAAATGCCCTTACTTCACAGTAAATTTTACTCTGCCAGATGTCACGACTCACACCATGAGTCGTACCTCCATAAAATGACTCGTGGTTACCATCCGTAGTCACCACTGCTTTTCCTATATTTTTGAAGTTTTCCATGAGTCAGACCACATCTCGTACCACCAATTTACAAATCATTAGGTCCACCCATGGTCATTACTTCCAAGATCCTTAGTTCCTACTCATGGGTGCAGGCCACGACTCATTGTTTCACACTACGAGTCACACCCTAACTCATTCCCTCCAAATCTGATACACAAAAGATCCCTTATGACTACTGACCACTAGTTGTACCATCAACCTACTACTCGTGGCTTGCTCTTATAGTTCACTCATGCAGCTCCTCTATCCTTCTAACGAATCGTACATTGATTCCCACAATGGGTCGTACAATGACTCACACCTTCTAACTAGGGTAACTCATTCCTCAAACCATGGTTCATCATATGACTCGTGAGATAATCCCACGAGTTATACCTTGACTCGTTGTCACTGAACTTCTCCTGCAGATTCTAACCATGACACGTCCTACGAGTCATAATTTCTCACAATAACTCGTACCACGAGTTGTCCTGTGAAATTTTTTTTCCTTTTTTTCTGCTGAACTCATACCAAATCTCAGGTCTAGTCTTAGGAACCTTTGGGGTATTATAGCCGGGAACACTTTGAGCAAAATAAGCTGAAGCTAAGATTGATCAAGATGCACCACTAGTCCTTTACCAATATATTCCCTCAACTCGAATATGACTAGATTGCAGGTATATGTTGAAGAGGCTAGTCGATATTGTCTAACTCAATTCTATACTGTCACATGTATTCACGCATGGTGACAGACCAATGAGTAAGGATACGAACTGGCCATACATTTTCTAAAATGATGCTCAATATTGCCTTAAGAGGGACCTAGTTCCCCTCACAGGTTAGTATCTTCAAAATTATAACTGAGTATTGAAAACGTCTATAGTCCCATGTCGTCAAGTGCTTTCTCGTCTCTTAATAAATGGCACAATTCCCAAACATCACTTCAATCAGTCACATTGTACATATTCCCCAACTTTAAACATATCTTCTGTTTCTTAAACTCTACTTACCACTTTATTACTCTTACATCTCTCCTTTTTCTCAAATCATTATTCTCTTCATTTCTATCCAAGCTCTTTCTTCTCTCTCTACAGAACCTGCATATTTGTCTTCTTATCAAAAACGGAAATGTCTTGATATTCTGCTAAATCTCCTCCTTTTGCCTATTCCAAACCATCATCTCCTAATCCTAAACTTCCATCTCCTTCTGCAGAGGACCAGGAACACTTATTCTCTATAGGAAATCTCATTCTTGACACTCCCGTTGCCTTAAACCCTCTTTCCTCCCCAATACCTATTAGATCTAGAAAATGCCCAAACACTAGAAGACTAGTGCTGGAAGGAAATGGGTCAAGTTTGCAATTGTTGGGTCATAAAGGAGACGAAGGTACCTCTGCTCCACCAATAGTAAATTTGAACAATGTCCCCGTCTCTACGAACCAAGAGAGTTACAAGTTGAAAAGGAAGGGGACAAGCATGAGTAGGGAGGAACCCTCCATAGTACTACATACTGACTCTATCTCTCCTCTTTTGGATGGAGTAGATTGTAAAAAGTTGTTCTAGAATCATTTGAGGAGCAATTATTTGAGGGTAACTTGATGGAAGTCATAAAAGCGTAGTCGAATATTTTGTAGAGTGAGGCTGAGATCATTGAGGGTTTTATTGAAGCCATTGGCAAGGAAGGGAGAGTCAGTGGAGAAAAGAGTCCTACAACACTTACAAATAAGGAGTTTCCTTCTCACCCCTCTTCTCCCAAGTGTGATGGGACTCCTATTGCTGAAGTGACTACTGCTCCTCCTCATTCTCCGAAACAAGATGAAGATGAGATCCCTCTGAACTTGGTATTTAGTAAGAGGCATCTTCCTTCTTAAAAATCCTCCCCCAAGTCGAAGAAGGAACCAAAAATATAACACCCCGTATAGTTTATGTAACGACCCGAGTCTACACCTCGGATCGTGATACGAGACCTAGAATCACGACTGGCTTGAGCTAACCCATGGCATAACATACTACAAGCATAATATAATTTATAAGGAAAACTGAGTGAAAACTAATTGAAATGTAAAACATTAACTTATGCAAAACAAGATAATCTGATAATTTAAACACTAAATCACAAAGCTGAACATACTATCTCTATGTCTGAAAGCCTCTACTAATTGATGAGCTGTTGGGACAAACCCCCAGCTAACTCCAAGTCTAAAACTAAAAGAAGGTAAAATAACTAAAATGAAATAGATAACTCTAGCCCTCGGAATATGATGACTCACCACTGCTAGCCGATGAAGTCCGGAACGTATCTAACCACGGGATTGAGACTAATCCCCGAACCTATGTCATGAGACGTATAACATAGAGTATGCGGTCAGTGGTTGAAATGTACTGAGTATGCAAGGTAAGTAAAACATGCTAGGTAAGTATAAACTGAGATCATGCATATAAACATAAATCATAAGATCATGGGAGTAGGACTGCATGATAAAATCCATATTCTTGAAGTATTCAAAATCATGAGATCTTTATCATTAAGCTGAAACATAGTGACCCAAGGTTTAGAAATAGAAATCATATAATGTGCCATTCTTGAAAACATATGAGAATAACTCATAAGCTTATCAATGGGTCAAATATGCTATAAAACATAATATCATAATATACGAACATAAGTAACTGAAAGCATGTGGAACAATGGGGGATTCGTCATAACCAACACCATCACGATAGAGCTTACGTGATGCCCCACTAACTTTCTCAAGTGGGCAGAGTCATCTTAAGACTTTCTAGGGTGAAGGATGATGGAGGTGTGATATCATGGGTGTGCTCTCAGGCAGGGGAAACACTCTCTCGAGAGGTCCCAAATATATACATATGGTGGTGCGTAGTTTTTGAAACTAGGGAATGTCGAAACCACAAACCTACTTGATGATAGATACTACTCCCAAAAACATATATATAGCTCATGACATCTTGGGAGTCTCAACTCCAAAACATCTCAAAATATAGTGTAAATCTAAATAATGGGGAGTCTTGACTCCAAATATCTCTTTAAAATTTATCTTGTAAGACTAGGCTAAATCATGATAAAATATACTTAACTTTACATGGGCTTGCTCAAATCATGAAATTGTACATACTTCAAATAAAACTCATAATTCAAAATCATGAAATCATAAGTTGAAAATTCGTAAACGATCATGCATACTTTGATAATTCATCACACTTGAAATCATGGAATCATCAGTATGAATTACATGAGGACATGCATAATATGAAATAATTTCTACTAAATTAAAAACATGAATTTATAATCAAATTGAGTGAAAATCTTCCCATTTATATTAAATCATCAATTGAGACATAAGGGAATTAGACCCATAGACATAGCATGGATATTCACATAGAATTGAGTTAAAAATCCTAGAATTACCATACACTTGATTTGAGACTTGAATTCATGAACATGAGAGGGAATTAGGCATGAGGGTGGAAGAAATTCCCCATTCATGGCCTTACATACCTGATCTTGAAGAATCTACAACTTTACTTGAAGACCCAAGAGAATTTGGGGAAGAAGGTGCTGAATAACCCTAGGTGGTCTTAAGAGGATTTGATCTTCAATTTGGAGTGTTACGATTAGAATGAGGGTTAGGAATAAATTAACCCCTCTAAAACACCCTTTTTATGTTCAAAATGACTTAGTTTAGGAGTTAGAAAATTAGAAATTATGAAAATACCCTTAATAACCCGCATAATGGATCACCCAACGACCCGTTAGCCCACTTAACAGGTCGTAAAGACTACTCGTTATCACTGGAGACATTTTTCAACTTTTTGATCTTTTCTTGATGCCTCACTTGGTGATTCAATATGTCACGTAACAGGTCACTTAACCAGTCGTCAAGACTCCCTGAAACTCGATGTTTTCACCAATTTTTTCCACTTAAAGGGTAACTTAACGATTTGTTAGGTGACTTAACGACTCAGCTGACGAATCATTATGTGATTTGGTGTAGTTTCACTAAATTACTCATTAACGTTTTACTTTGAACTTCGATTGATGCAAGGTTGGATGTGTTAGAAAGAAGAATCATAGGTCTTCAATTTGATGTATTGAATAACCCAAAAACACTTAATAAAATGGGATCTATGGTCTTTTGAAGTAGACCCTTGCAAGAACTTATACGAAAACTTAATTGGTAAGAAGGCTCTCAACTCAACTTTGTGTAAGAGGTTCCTTATGACCTTAACTTGTATACTTTGCACTTCTCACACTTTAGAATTTATATTAACACCTATTTTCTATAGAATTCATCAGGCTCAGATCTATCCACATACTTAGAAAGGTTTCAAACTAAGCCAAAAGTCCAAAGCATTAAAATATCTCAACCCATTAGTCTTGGGTCTAGTCTTAAGGAATTTTGCGGTGTTATATTACCTCCCCCTTGGGAAAATTCATCCTCGAATGTAGGTTAAGCATACTGAAAGAATAGGGGAGGAATTGAAACCTAAAACTAAATAATCAAAGCTGAAAATTAGCTGAGTGATTGATTTTGGATCGAGATACATGACTAAACTGGATTTTTAAAACATACATGCATATTGTGATATGAAAGGGACTGAGCGACATGAACTTGTCATGAAACTAAATAGAGTACTAAGGAGGAAACTGGTACCTCAAACTGGAACTGAGCTGGAAGGTAAAAGATGCGGGTATTTAGCCATCATATCTGTTTCGGGTTCCCACGTAGCTCCCTCCACAAGCTGATTTCTCTATGAGACCTTCACTGAAGCTACTTCCTTGTTCCTCAGCTCCTGATCCTGATGATCGAGGATCTCAACCAGAATCTCCTCATAAGTAAGGCTATCCCTCACATCAGTGCTCCCTACTAGAACAACTAAGGTTAGATCACCGATGCACTTTTTCAATAGAGATACATGGAAAAATAGATGCACCAAAGCTAACTCTACTGGTAGCTCTAACTTATATGCCACTTTGCCAACTCAACTCAGAATCCTATAAGGACCAACATATTGGGGACTAAGCTTCCCTTTCTTGCTAAACCTCATAACCCCCTTTATGGAAGACACCTTCAGATACACCCAACAATTAATATCAAACTCAAGCTCTCTCCTCCTAACATCCATATCAGATTTTTGACGACTTTGAGTTGTTTTAAGCTTTCTCTAATAAGCTGAACTTTCTCCATCACCTAATGAACTTAATATGGCCCTATCAACGTAGCTTCACCTACCTTGAACAATCCAATAGGTGACCTATATCTTTGCATGTAAAGTGCCTTAAACGGAGCCATCTAAATATTGGAGTGATAACTGTTATTGTAGGAAAACTCGATGAGGGGAAAGTGATCATCTCAAATACCATTGAAATCAATCATGCATGCTCTCAACATGCCCTCAAAAATCTGAATGGTCCGCTCGGTCTGACCGTCTGTTTGCACGTGAACAGCTGTGCTAAGCTTCACCTGACTACCAAGGCCTCTCTAAAACAACCTCCAAAACTGATAGGTGAATTGAGTTCCCCTATCTGAGATGATGGACAAAGGAACTCCATGCAACTAAACTAACTCCTGAATATAGAATCTAGCATAGTGCTTGTGCTGACTGGTTATTTGGTTCACTATTACCTATATAGAATCATGTTGTCGGTGTGTTCAAGAAAGCCTTGTGATGCAACCCTATTTATCCCTTTCCACTTCCAAATAGGAATACTGATACCCTGTTGCATCCCTCACAGTATCTGATGCTCAATCTTTCCAGCCTACACTCCTCACCTGGGCTCCTATTTATACTAAAGTCTGAGTCTGATGTCGCCCAAATTACACCTCTCAATTAAGATATAAGCGGTTGATTGTCAAATATAGAATCCAACAAACGTTGAGGTCGATCCCACAGGGAATGTGGTAAGAACTTAAGTTAGTGCGAATAACTATTACTATTGAGTTACTTATTTTCAAAGGGGGAAAAATATAGAATAATAAACAATGTAAAATTGTTGAATACTAGAATCAAATTCAATTTATATTCAATTAACGACTTGACTAGGATTGTGTTCCCCAAGATTTTATAACCACAAGGCCTATACACTAGTGATCTATTCCGGTGTTTAACATGTAATATTGGTAAATTAGGTTCACCTAAATGGTTGGTCCCCTATCTAGATGATTATCACCACGCAACTTGGTCCGTCTACGGGTGTTCTTTAGTTGACCCTTCCCCTAATATCGGATTAGCTAACCCCAGACAAGTTCAAGCTATTAGATGAGGGTTGATATCCTCAAATCTCTGTTGTTAATCCCTTTTCCCATTCATTACCTCCATGGTCCGGTAAGTAAGAATAAGGCAATTTCTAACATTTGCAACCATCAAGAATCAATCAAAATGAAGGGAATTTACAGTCCTTTTTCTGGTGACGATTATCGACAGGTTTCAAACTTATAGTCCTTTTTGTGGTGCAGATTATCGGCAGGTTTCAAACTTACAGTCCTCTTTCTGGTGACGAGGTCCTTCATGAATTTGGTATAACCGGGCATTTGCTCAAGTACCTCCACCAATGGGATGTTCACCGACAACTGCTTAAACATAGAGATAAACTTTTGATACTTCACATCTTTAGCTTTCTTTTTCAAGCGATGTAGATAAGGAGGAGGAGGTCTAGGATTTTTGTGAGTTTTTACTGTGCCTCTTTCTCCTTCCCATGGGCATCTCCTTGCTCCTTTGCACTACTCGGAGCAGTTTGCACATCTGAGTCCCCAACCAAAGATGGGTTTTCAAAATCCACTACACCATCATCATTTATCAATATGGGCTTATCTGACTCCTTAGCTACAACTGGCCTCGGGGGATCAACTGTGGCCTTTCCACTCCTAGTAGTGACCGCCATGCAGTGACTGTCATTTTTTGGATTTTGCATAGTATTGCTGGGAAGTGTGCCTTTCTGCCTCTGATTCATTGAAACAGACATCTAAATCATCTGCTGCTCAATCTTCCTAATCTCCATGACATGAGACTCCACTTTTTGATTTAAACCGAAAATATCATCCCGGAGCTCCTTAAAGAGGCTATATGTTGTCTCCATCTTCTTGAGTACTTTGGAGAGCATGTCCTCAGCCATTGAACCACTGGACTCTGGATTACAGTTTCTTGGTGGAACGTACAGACTGCCTTTATCGTTCTTGAACTCCTCTCGCTTCTTCCAGTCCCCATTATCTCGGTATTGTCCCCGGTTGTAATTATTATCTTTGTAGAAGTTCTGACCTTGGTTCCCTTGACCTTAACGCCAAGAGTCTTGGTTAGATCCTTGGGTGTTGGTCCAGAAAACCGCCCTCTGATCATTCAAATAATTGACTTCTTCTTCAGACTCAGACTCGCAACCATCATTTCTCTGGTCCTTGCCCTGAGAACCTACAACATTTACCTTTTCTGCTCGAACTCCCATCAGGTGTTTGGCAAGAAACCCCATGGTAGTCTTTATCTCTGCTATATCCTAATCACGCTCTTCATCTCTGCTCCTCTGTTCAGCAGACATACCAACCGCATAAGAACCAGCTGGAACGTTCAACTCCCTAGTATGCCAAGCTCGGTTGGTTTTGGTTATCCTGGCTAGCAGCTCCGTAGCCTCTGGATAGGTGTGACTCATAAAAGTTCCTCCGGAGACACTATCAGCCACCACCTTGGTGTTGGCATTCAGAGACCTATAAAATATCTCTAATAATGTATCATCCAGAATTTTGTGATTTGGCACCTTTTTGAGCTTTTTGTTGAAACGCAGCCAGGTCTCGTGAAGTGCCTCAGAATTTAGCTGTATGAAGTTATATATCTCATCCTTCAACTTCAATGCCTTGAATGGTGGGAAGAACCTTTCAATAAAAGATCTCTTAAGCTCTCCCCAAGTCGTGATGGAATCATTCGGCAACTCAGTCAGCCACATCGTTGCCTCACTCCCTAGAGAATGGAAATAACCTCAATCTGATAGCGTCCTAGCTCATCCCTGGTTGGTTGTATGCCTTACATATTCTAATGAAATTTTTCAAGTGAGCCTGGACATCATTAGATGCATGACCCGCAAATATTCCCTTCATATTAAGCAGTTGGATCATCGCACTGGTAATGTCAAACTTCGCCCCAACAAGCAAAGGAAGAGGGACTATAGCTCCAGTGGCACCAGCTTCATCTATATCCACATCATCTTCCTCATCAAAATATCGGTGTCGCTGGTGTTCTGGACCTTTAGGTCGTCTAGCTTGTTCAGCTTCTGCAGCTAGACGCTGCTCTTCAGCAACTCTAGCTAACTCACAATCCCTAGCCCGAGCTTGCTCTTCAACCAACATTCTTGCTGTGGCTTGGTCCATGGTTTCTTTCTCTTGGATGTTGACCATTCTTCTCAGGTTCCTTAACGTTAGCTCAAGTTCGCGATCAATTAGAACCAGGGGATTTCCTTGGCTACTAGTATCGAGCATGCACGAACCTAAGACCTGTTAAGCAACCAAAACAACAAAAGAAAAATTTAAAAAAAGGAAATAAGAACCAATAGTAAAGTTAACATAATTAACAAAAGCCTTAGCCGTATTCCCCCGCAACGGCGCCAAAATTTAATGTCGCCCAAATTACACCTCGCAATTGAGATGTAAGCAGTCGATTATCAAATATAGAACCCAACAAAGGTTGAGGTCGATCCCACATGGAATATGGTAAAAACTTAAGTTAGTGCGAATAACTATTACTATTTATTTACTTATTTTCAAAGGGGGAAAATATAAAATAATAAACAAAGTAAAATTGCTGAATACTAAAATCAAATTCGGTTTGTATTCAATTAACAATTTGACTAGGATTGTGTTCCCCAAGATTTTATAACCACAAGGCCTATACACTAGTGATCTATTCCGGTGTTTAACATGAAATATTGGTAAGTTAGGTTCACCTAAATGATTTGTCCCCTATCTAGATGATTATCACCACGCAACTTGGTCCGTCTACGGGTGTACTTTAGTTGACCCTTACCCTTAATATCAGATTAGCTATCCTCAGACAAGTTCAAGCTATTAGATAAGGGTTGATAGCCTCAAATCTCTGTTGTTAATCCTTTTTCCCGTCCATTACCTCCTTGATCCTGTAAGTAAGAATAAGGCAATTCCTAATGTTTGTAACTGTCAAGAATCAATCAAAACGAAGGAAAAAATAATACATGTATAAAACCCCGTTCAAGAATCACTAAGTGTTTTTACCTATGTGTGTTAATTCATCATGGTTCCCACAAACTTAGTTTATGGGTTTAGCTACTCATACTTGTATTATCGTAATAAAAAAATATTGAAGAAATCATAATTGCAACTTACAAATTATTGTAGAATAAAAACCACGTAGATTGAATAAAAACTCCACAATAGATGAATAAACTTCAATGTTGATTTTGTTTCTTGAATCAAGAATAATTGATCAATACCAAAATTCTAGTTGAAAACTAAAGAATCGGCTCTCTCAATTACCCTCTAACTGTCATAAAAATCCTCCCAAAAATCATTATAAAATATAAATCTAAGCTGTGTATTTATAGTTTCAAGAAAACCTATTCCTAATTAAAATTGGAAACCAGATCGGTAGTGGCAACGGGCTTGGTGATGATCTGTTTGGCCTTCTGACGAGTCTTTCCTAGCTTAAAACATTCATCCTTAGCAATGTATCCAATCGTGGCAACGGGTCACCTAACGACTCGTCATGCCTAAGCATGAGTCGTTAGGTCTCTCGTGGTCTCGTTCCTCCAAAATTCTAGTGCACCTTATGGTTGATCCCAGTGATCTTCCAACGAGTCATTCCTTCATGTGATGACTCGTGATGTCTGTCATCAACTACACTGGCCACTTTGTCAAGATTTCCTTTCTCAGCATTCACGGTTGACCTCACGACTCGTTACCAGTTGTA
Source organism: Datura wrightii (assembly GCA_035772735.1). Lineage (NCBI taxonomy): Eukaryota > Viridiplantae > Streptophyta > Magnoliopsida > Solanales > Solanaceae > Datura > Datura wrightii. The sequence goes on from JASDFA010000006.1 coordinate 32,850,112, forward strand.
ACGAGTCGTTTCCTCAACTCATCAGGTACACTGTCTTGCATCTTCAAAAATCCATCTTTTGCCCACGCCTTAAGCAATAGGTCGTGCCTCCTGTCAATGACTCGTAAAGTACCTGGCAGTCACCTTTTCAGTTAATTTCAGCATTAATTCGACCAATTCACTCTTGAACCTATTTTCTTCAACATTAAGCACAAAACACATCATACCTATATAAACATACCCAGAATATGCATAATTTCTTTGTTTTAAGCATTGAAAGTATCATAAAATCATGACACATCATAGTCCAATGGCATACCACCACCACATTCAAGCCTAACTCGACCACACCTCCAGCAACCTAGAGTTATCCACTAAGAGCATTACTTCCCCCTTAACAAGAAAGTCACTCAAGTTCAAGCTTTAGTAAAAAAGTCACAAGTCACACCATATTATGATCAACCTATACATCACTGCCTCATTCAAGCCTATCACTTATGATTATCTCATGGCTCCTTGTAGCTAACGATATTCATGAATTTCCCTATCTTTCAGGCTTGGCTAATAACCATGCTTCATGACTTTCTATATACCTGGAATCTATGGCAGGAATAAAGAGTTATCCTGAACGTACATATAGTAACCATCATTTCCATCATAGAGGAACATTCGTGGGTCTTAGAGTAAGGAAATTGTGAGCACAAATTGTTCAAGAAATTTAATGCGGCATATACCTGATATAGCATGATCTTATGAGCTTCTAAGGAAAATTTTAAGGATCGAGTTCATAGAGCCAAGCATGCTAAGAGACATGAGTTTACATACATAACGAGTTTCATGACATGAAGCTAATTTTAATGGAGTCATGGGGTAGGATTGGGATCATTGGCTGAAGCGGTTACCTATCGTCCTAGGAATCTAAACTTAAGCATGAGTAGAGCGTAATGTTGACCAAAACATAAGGGAAAAAATCTGAATGGGGATGGGTCTACTACCCCTAGATACTATTCGTGGAACTTTCTTACTAGAAAAAACTCAAGAGTTGACTTGGACCTTCACTTACTATCTCCCCCTTAGTTTAAAGCCATCATTCTAAGTCTCTTGGATCCTTAATTAAGGCTAAGCTAACATTACTAGCTCTTGACTTCCCATTCACCTCCAAAGCTATTGCTGAAGACTTCATGCTTATAATCATTTTACACCATCTACCAGACAAGTCTCATACTAGAATGGTAAAAGGAGTTTTTATACTTTACTCTGCAGCTCCTGGGCCTAACACATGCGAGGATCAACCTAAAAGGCTCATGACATACATGTGACTATTTTTGTCAAGCACTCCTACTTCTGACGAGATTGCATAGAACATGTTCTGACACTAGACGTCACCTGCACTTAAAGATGCACCTGATTGAGATGGGCGAGCTGCTGGAGTTGTTAAAGTGGTGGCTAGGACGTGACGTCTACCATCAGCCTATCTAGCGAAAGGACAATCCCTGCATATATGTTCGGTAATCCCACACCCGAAGCAAACATTTGAGCCTATCAAGTGCTCTCCTGGGTGGTTCCTACCAGACTTCCTGCAAGCACATAAAGTGTGCTCTCCTGATATACTCCCCTGAACCCTAGGGCTTGATGCTCTATCTTTCTGACCACCTCGAGGTCTAGATTGGAGACTCGTCGAGGATAGGGTTGGGGACAACCCCTGATAAGACTATGATTGGTGTATGCCACTTGCCCTCTGCTGTGAAACCTCGAGGTTGCCTATCCTAGCTCTCTTGTTCCTTTTTCCTTTTCCCTTAAACTTCGCATCCACCTTTGGACGGTGGAACTTAAATTGGCCCTTCTTAGTAAAGTCTCGAACCCTAGTAGTTGTCGTCCCTCCAGTAGTGTTAGCAAGTGCAACTGCCTGCTGGTTAAGCTAATAAGCCATAACATGCATCACCATCGTTAAGGCAATTCCGAGCTCCGCATCGGTAACTTGGCCACAAAGGGGGCCACTAGAGTTGGTGGGGCTGGCTGTTTCCCATTATCGATTCCTTTTCTGTTGGCTCTTTTGCGAGGCATTCTCTGTGAATGCGTATAACACGAGTTAGAAGGGTAAGTGAGTTGGACTTTATCGCACAATATAGGATATGAAAAAAGGGAAGTTTCCTAAAACATTTCATAGCCTTTTCCTCAAAAGTGTGGTGCATTTCACACCCATGAAAAAGACTCTACTTAACATGACTTTTAGACACCCTAGGACACACCTGAACCTTTGCTTTGGTACCAAATTTGTCACGACCCGAGTCTACACCTCGGACTGCGACACAGGACCTAGAACCACGAATGGCTCCAAGCTAACCCATGGCATAGCATACTACAAGCACAACATAATTTACAAGGAAAACTAAGAGGAAACTAACTCAAATGTAAACATTCACTTATGGATAACACGATAATCTGATAATTTAAACACTGAGTCACAAAGCTGAACATAATAACTTTATATCTGAAAGCCTTTATTAACTGATGAGATACTGGGATAAGCCCCCAACTAACTCCAAGTCTGAAACTAAAACAACGGAAAAGAACTGAAATGAAGTAGATAACTCTAGCCCTTGGAAGATGAGGACTCACCACAACTGGTTGATCAAGTCTGGAACATATATAACCACGGGATTGAGACTGATCACTTGAACCTATATCAAGAGATGATAAAGCACAGAGTATGTTTCCAGTAGTTGGAATGTACTGAGTATGTAAGGTAAGTAAAACATGTTGAGAAAGTATAAACTGAGACATGCATATAAATATAAATCATAAGATCATGGGAGTAAGGACTACATGCTAAAAGCCATATTCTTGAAGTAATCAAAATCATGAGATCTTCATCATTAAGCTGAAACATAGTGACCCAAGGTTTAGAACTAGAAATCATATAATATATTATACTTGAAATCATACGTGAAAAACTCATAAGCTGATCAATGAGTCAAATATGCTATAAAACATAATATCATAATATATGAACATAAGTAACTGAAACCATGAGAAACAATGGTAGGCTCGTCATAACCGACGCTATCACGATAGAGCTTACGTGGTGTCCCAACTAACTTGCTCAAGTGGGCATAACCATCCTAAGACTTGCCATAGTGAAGAATGATAGAGGTGTGATATCATGGGTATGCCCTCAGACAGGGGAAATACTCTCTCGAGAGGTCCCAAATATATACCTACGATGACGCGTAGTTTATGAGACCGAAAAACCTCGAAACCCTAAGTTTACTTGGTGCTAGATACTACTACCAAAAACATATATATAGATCATGTAGACATCTTGGGAGTCCGACTCCAAAACATCTCAAAATATAGCTTAAGTCTAAATAGTGGGGAGTCTTTACTCCAAATATCTCTTTGAAGTTGATCTTGTAAGCCTTGGCTAAATCATGATAAAATATACTTAACTTTACATGGGCTTTCCCAAATCATGAAATCGTACATAATTAAAATAGACTTCATAATTCAAAATCATGGAATCATAAGCTGAGAATTCATAAACAATTATGCATACTTTGATAATTCATCATTCATGAAATCATGAAATCATCAGCTTGAATTTCATGAAGACATGCATAATATGACTTAATTTCTAGTAACTTAAAAACATGAATTTATAATTAAATTGAGTGTAAAAATCTTCCCATTGAGACATAAGGGAATTGGACCCATAGACATAGAATGGATATTCACATAGAATTGGGTTAAAAACCTTAGAATTTCCATACACTTGATTTGAGATGAGAATTCATGAACATGAGAGGGAATTGGGTATGAGGGTGGAAGAAATTCCCCATTCATGACTACACACCTGAGCTTGAAGAATCTACAACTTTACTTGAAGACCCAAGAGAATTTGGGAAAGAAGGTGATGAAGAGCCCTAGGTGGTCTTGAGAGGATTTGATCTTCAATTTGGAGTGTTAGGAGTAAAATGATGTTTAAGAATGAATTAACCCCTCTAGAATACCCTTTTTGAGGTTCAAAACAATTTAGTTTAGGAGTTAGGAACTTAGGAATTAAGAAAATGCCCTTAATAATCCGGCTAAAAAGTGAACTCTGCCAGACCTAATGGATCACCCAATGACCTGTTAGCCATTTAACGGGTCGTTAAGACTACTCTTCGTCACTGAATATGTTTTTCAACTTTCTGATCTTTTCTTGACGCCTCACTTGATGATTTGTTATGTCACTTAACGAGTCATCAAGACTCTTTGAAACTCAACTTTTCCACCAATTTTTTCCACTTAATGGGTCACTTAACGATTTTTTTAGGTGATTTAACGACTCACCTCATTATTTGATTTGGTGCAGTTTCACTAAATTACTCATAACTTTTTACTCCGAACTCTGATTGACGCAAGGTCGGATGAATTGGAAAGAAGAATCAAAGGGCGTCAATTTGATTTATTAAATAACCCAAAAACACTTTAGAAAGTGGGATCTATGGTCATTTAGGTTGACCCTTGCAAGAACTTATATGAAAACTCAATCGGTAAGAGGGCTCTCAATTCACCTTTGTACTAGAGGTTCCTTATGACCTTAATTTGTATCTATTACACTTTTCACACTTGAGAATTGATATTAACACCTAGTTTTCATGGAATTTATTGGGATATAATCTATCCACATGCCTACAATAGTTTCAATCTTATCCCAAAAGTCTGAAGCATTAAAATATCTCAACCCAGTAGTCTTGGGTCTAGTCTTAAGGACTTTTAGAGTGTTATAGTTTAAGAAAAAAATTCCTACTTCAAGGTAAGACTAAGGGTACTTAATAGGATAATAAGAATGTATTATGAGGTATTTGAGTCACTCTATGATCGTATTAAGATTGGACATTGATCAAGTTACAGAACACAATTCGGCAAAAGTTATTGCAAATTTCTTTCTTGAAATTCTCTGAAATTTATGTCAAATGTCTTAGAGATTTTCTCCCAATATATAAGTATTTAGGGGGCCTACAACCTATCAAACCAAAGGACTATACATCTAATTTCCAATGCATTAAATTGTTCCTCAATACAACTTCGTAATAGGGAGATATTCACGTTTTCAAAAGACCACGCAAGCAGAGACATCAAAAACAGCTAAGGTGGTGGATGACTATTTAAGCCCTTTGGTTAGTGTGTTCATATCTTTTATCATTTCTAGAAAACTTTTCACAAAGGAAAGATCCCTCAATCTCTCCTCTTCATGTCCCTTTGGTTCTTAAGGTTGGAAATCATAAGTTGATATGATTTTAATGTCGGGAAGTCAGAATCCGTGTAGCTTACATTTTGGTGTCTTTTTTGAGCCTTTTGTTGGCTATTTCATGGTGAATCTATTGGTAAACCTTCTACCTTTGGCATTTCTTAGTTTTTAATGTTATTTGTGAACTCATTAGCAATTATATGTTGTTGTTTCAACGATTCTACCATCGAGTTCATAAGAATCGTGTCGGGTAAGCTTAATTTGTCTTGTTTCATTATTGAGTTATTTTGGATGAGTTCTGGCAGTAACTTAGGAACTTATTATGTGGCATATTGATTCTTATAAGGGTGGAGGTTTGGCTTAGTTCGGGTTCATTGAAAATCCAAGGTATGTTATGTTGTCCCTTCCTTTGTCAGTATGAATTCCGTTATTGCTGTTGACAGTTTACTTGTGCGTGTTGGCTATTCTTAAAGCCTCAAATATTTTTGTTATTGATATTGTTTTAATTTTGGTCATGTGATGTTGCGCGTGCATATATTATTTGGGTTGATTGGTGGATCGGGATTGAATATTGAGAGGCGATAGAATGCGTCGAGTTTGGCTAGTGTCGTGAGGTGATTCATGAACCTTTTAGGCTGAGTTGAGGGCTGCTTTTTATGTATTTTGGGGGATGTTGATTTAGTTACAAGCTATATGTGTGGATGGTCAGGTGATTGGTGACTTTGGTAACTCAGAGGTTGTCATGTTGACTATTGTGCAAGTGAGGATAGGGTTGGTTAGGATCGATGGATAATTGTGTCATATAAGGTAGTTATTTGATTGCTTATAAGTATTGAGAATATATTTGGTAAGAGTGATCCTTAGTTTGGTTTATGGCACATCGATAGACATCCAGATATGTAAGGTTAGTGTTATGTGGTGGTAGTCGGTTGATGGAGTTTGAGAGCAGGTTGTGGGATGTTTTGAACATGTGTTTATATGTATCATTGTTATTAATTATGAATTCTTTTGATCATGATTGTGTATTCTATTTAAGGCCTTGGGGCTCGTGGATACCCAATACACGAGAGTGTTTTCGACCAAGGGGTTGAGCCCAAGGGGTGAAATGACCTACGGGATTGAGGATGATGTCCTCTATAGTTTCAAATTGAGACATGATTCGAGAGTGGTTCGGCATGTCTGAGCCTTCCTAGGATTGCGATTGGTTCTCCCGGAGGGATTGTGCTCTATTAAATGTATTCAACCGAGAGTTGGTCTGACAGTGTTTGGTTAATGATGTTGACTAATTGGTGTTTACCTTTGATCTGTTTGGTATCATTATGTTTGTTGCCTTATCCTTTATCTTATAGTAATGGATGCTAGATATCGGTGGATGATAGCCGAGGCCATTGAGAGGTCTAGAGTTAGTTCAAGTGAGATGTATTAGTTAGGTACTGAATGTTGGTTTATTGGTTATTTACCTTAGTGTGTTGAGCTTGCCAGGCTTATGAGGGCCAGGTAGGTTCTACTTGTTTGTTTGAATTGTGCTTTCCTTTCTATTGGTATCCCTTGGAGTTCCTATGATATATGATATATCTATTGATCTCTAATCTGAGTCTTGCAGTTGTTTCTACCTTACATACTCAGTACATCTTTATACGAACACCCTAGTCGAGGCATTGCATTCATGCCTTCATGTGATGGTGGGCTAGTAGATTGAGTTCTTGGTTGTTGAGCAGAGTTCCATCTGAGTCGGTATGTTCCAAGTCTTTCGGAGTTGCCAGATGTATGAGTTAATGGTAGTTTGGGGCCCTATCCTGATCATTTGATTTCTATTGTATTCATAAAGGCTCATAGATGTTTGTTGTTGATGTAGCATTGTTGTTGTAGGCCAGGAGGGCCTAGTTGTAAAGATTGTTTCTGTCTTGTGGCCTTGACGACCTATTGTATATCTCTTGGTTGATCTATTAGCCAGCTTTTGTTTCTATCGCTTTCCTTTGATTTATAGAAGTTGTGATGCCGAACCTCATCGGTTTGGCTTGTTGTAGTTAAATGTGTGACAGGGTGTGCTTGATCAAGTGAGATATCGGGTGCCAATCATTCCCCTCTGGGTTTGGGGTGTGACAAAAAAGGGGGACCAACTACTATAGGAAAGGTGAAAAAAATGGATGAGGTGTTGAAGGTCAATCATGACAAGATCGTCAATAAAAGGAAGTTGCTACGAGAATCAACTGTTGAACAAGAGGTGCACACGTATCTACGAGTTGAGATAGATGTTGGTGACACTTCACAAATTGTGGAAGAGGTTCCTGTTGCTGGGAAGGAATCTCAAAGGGAAAAACGACAATCGAAACAGAGAGTAGAGTTTCATACTAAGGGAACAACTAAGGAACCTGGTGAGGATGACCAAGGGTCAAAGAGAGAGGTTTTCAATCCTCGGCCTAAGATGTAAAAAGAAAGTGATAAGTGAGGGACCTAGAACTTTTCCATACCCCCAAGCTGATGAACACTATAAATAAAAACAAGAAAACATTCACAAGCAGAATGTTTTGAGGGGTCGTTTATTTGATCCTTGCATTGTTAAACAATATGGGATGTGGGAGCTAATGGAAATAGTAAATTTCAAGGTTGGAACACTTATTTAACTTTCCCATGCCTTCCATATATGAGGAAGAAGTCGTCAAGTTCTATGAGCACCTTATGTTCAGTGAGGATGAGGATGTCATTTCCATAAATATTTAAGGGGTGGAATTCATGTTGGATGACTCACTTGGGCATAAATTGAAGGCACCTACCCATAGGATCTCAACTATGAATGAACAGAGTACCTCTAGAGATTTCCTCCGGCTAATTGGGAAACTTGACGGGAACCTGAAAAGTGGTCAGATGTTCAAAAAATAGAGGAAGCCAAAGCATCAATTGTTTTTCAAATTGGTGAACAAATTTCTACTCCCCTATTCTGAGCGGAGGTCCATTGCTTCCATCCTAGATCTTTTTCTTATGGAAGCGCTAGAAATCTTTCATCCAATCAATTTCACTACTAAAAACTGCATAAAAATGAGGTATGTATGCCGATGGATAGGGTTGGTCTCAAAAATCGAGAGAAAATCGGACGTGGTCCATCGTTTTCTCTATTTTTATTTAATTTTCATATAATTATTTAACCCACCTACATTGTCTGTTTGCTCCTCCATCGATATTTTTCGCGCATTTTTGCGTGAATAATTTTTATCGAAATAGAATTTTTATAATTCAATGAACACAATCGTGTATAATTAAAAAAAAGTAAAAGTTTAATTTATCTACCTGACAGATAGAGTCGTTACATGAATCAATTATTAATTTTTAAATAAAAATAAAAATAAAAATAAAGAAATTAATTTTTATTTAAAATAATTTCTAAAAACCGACGGACAGGGTCGTTTTGTCCATCAGTTTTTTATCAAGATCTGGACAATTCATTTAATAGATGAACCGGTAGACTGACCAACCCCGTCCACCCGTTTGTCCAGTTATACCTATCTAGACAATCTCTCTTCTCTCATTTCTCTCTTCTCTCTTCTCTCTCATTTTTGTTTGGCGATTCCCATCCTAAACCCCCATTACCGCACCTCCCAACTCACATGCGTCCCTCCCACCGCCCAACCTCCGCAGCCGCCGCCCCTCCTCTCCAATTTCAAGGTTAGGGTTTTTCAAAATTTTAATTACATTATTATTGTTAGATTTTAGATTAAATATTAATGCATTAGTCTACTTAGGTTAGTTTTTATCCATTAATTTAGTGATTTATCAAGTAATTGACGTGTATTAACTTGAATTTGTGATAAAAGTAGATATTTCTTAACCTAAGTATGTGTAATGACGACTTTTTTTTATTGAAATAATTGTTTTTGATGTTCATTGTCAATATGCATATGTTAGTTAATTTGAAATTTGTAAATTTAGTTTAATTTTGATTCTTGATATTGTTATGTAGATTAATAATTTAAATTTAATAATTATTAAAATGTAGATTAATAATCTAAGAATTCAGATTTAATAATTATTAATATTATATTTTCATAATTCAATAATTATAAAACTTTAGTTTAATTTAAGTGATATTGTTATGTAGATTGATAATTTAAAATTTTAATTACTAAAATGGAGATTAATAATTTAATAATTATTAAAAATTTTATATTCATAATTCAATAATTAAAAAAATATTTTAATTTAGGTTCTTAATATTATTATGTAGATTAACAATTTAAATTTAATAATTATTAAAATATAGATTAATAATATAATAATTAAAATTTAATAATTATTAATATTTCATATTTATAATTCAATATTTTAAAAAATAGTTTGATTTAGGTTCTTAATATTGTTATGTAGATTAATAATTTAAATTTTAAGTGTTAAAATGCATATTAATAATATTATAATTAAACTTTATTATTTATTAAAATTTTATATTCATATTTAATAATTACAAAAATTTAGTTTAATTTAGGTTCTTGATATTGTTATGTAGATTAATAATTTAAATTTAATAATTATCAAAATATAGATTAATGATATAATAATTCAAATTTAATAATATGAATACTTTATATTCATAATTCAATAATTACATCACAAATCAATTTATTTTTGGAGGATGTTTGTCGGATAATTAATAACCATTAAATAATAAAATTTTAATTATCAATACAAATTAATTAATATAAATTTATATGTAATCTAAAATATCTATATTTTTATAAATGAATCATCATTTGTGGATGTATGATAGAACTAATAAAAATCGTGGAGGCATGAGAGATGAATTGTTGAAGATGCTAGAGTATTTATCAACCATGCAATATCACTATATCCTTTTCAAACTGATGGGTTGATTAGATGTCCTTGTAAGTGATGAAACTACATGAAGTTTTTTAAACCTGATAAAGTTGTATTTCCTATTTACCGTTTGGGTTTAAGCCTAGATATTTTATATGGACTGATCATGGTGAGACCGATGGAGAGAATGATATATTTTATAATTTAATAGTGGGTGAATATAGTAGGTGTGCATATGAACAAAGTAGTGTTCAACATGATAGAGTGTATGAAATGGTCAATGATGCTTTTGGGATACAATATGAGATGGAACCTAAATAATATTTCAAAGAAACTCCCAATGAAGAAGCAATGTGCTTCTACCAACAACTAGAAGAGGCTAGACATCCACTATGTGTAGGGAGTCCATATTCTGAGTTGTTTGTTGCAGTTAGAATAATCAATATCAAATCAGATTAGAGTGTTCCTCAAGCTACTATGGACTCTATGGTTGGTCTTTTGGGGGAACCAGTTAACCTTGAGTTGAACATACCTAAGAATTTCTATCAGGCAAAGAAATTGAATTCCCAGTTAGGTTTGTCATATAATAGAATTTATTGTTGTGAAAATGGTTGCATGTTTTTCTATAAGAACTATTATGATCTAGAAAATTATAAGTTTTGTGGACATGCTCGTTAAGCAGACTCCTGGTGGGAAGATGGTTCCAGTTAAGGTGATGCATTATTTACCTATTATACCTTGGTTACAGAGGTTGTGTGCATCGATGAGTTCTGCTCCTCATATGAGATGGCACCATGATAATAGAAGGGCTCCTGGTATTATGTCTCATCCATTAGATGGAGAAACTTGGAAATATTTTGATAGAACTTATCCTGATTTTGCAAGTTAACTCAGAAATGTTAGATTAGGCTTGTGTGCAGATGGTTTCACACCATTCTCTATTTTTGCTGCACACTACTCTTGCTGGCCTGTATTCCTTACTTCATATAATCTTCCACCTAAAATGTGTATGACAAGTACCTACATATTTCTAACTTGTATTGTCCCTGATCCTCATAATCCAAAAGTTTAATTGATTTTTGTCTGCAACCTTTGATAGGCGAGTTAAAATAATTTTGGTCTGAAGGTGTAGTGGCTTATGACATATCAACTAAGTAGAATTTCCTTTTGTTCTTCTTTGATATGGACTCTAAATGATTTTCTTGCGTATGCGATGTTTTCTTATTGGATGATTTCTGTAAAATGAGCTTGCTCGTATTGCATGAAACATACTAAAGCATTCACATTAAAACATAATCATATAAATTCATGGTTTGATTGTCACTGTGGTTCTTGCAAATGGATCACGAGTTTAGAAGAATGAAATATTTATTCTGAAAGAATAAGATTAAAAATAATCCGCCACCTCCATCATTGTCAGGAAATGAAATTTGGGAAAGAGTTTGTCACTTGCCAAAGGTTATAGAAGCTACACCTTCTATAATTCCTAGATATGGTGTTGGACATAATTGGGAAATACAGAGCATATTTTGGGAGTTTCCGTATTGGAAGGACAACCTTCTTCGACACAATTTTGATGTGATGCACATTGAAAACAATTATTTTGATAATTTATTCAACACAGTGATGGATGTTAGGAGTAAGACAAAAGATAATCCAAAGGCCAGAATGGACTTAAAGGAATACTGCAAAAGAAAGGAACTATGGTGGCAGGACACATAAAATAATAAACTGTTAAAGCCCAAGGCGAGCTTTTCATTCATATTGGATGAAAAATGAGAGATTGGTGATTGAATTAAGAATTTGAGGATGTGTGACGGTTATGTTTCAGATTTGGGAAAGCATGCAGATATGAATAAAGGGAATTTGTGTGGTATGAAAAGCCATGATTATCATGTTTTAATGGAAACTTTGATTTCTATTGCATTTAACCGACTACCTGACAGGATATGGACGTCAATCACATAGGTAAGTTTTTTCTTCAAAGTTTTGTGTAGTAGCACTTTGTGGGAGGATAACTTAGAAAGGATGGATCAGAATATTCCTGTGATTACTACTAGGTTGGAAAAGATCTTCCCTTGTGGCTTCCTTGATGCGTTGGAACATTTATTGATTCACCTCGTACATGAGGCGCTTGGAGGCCTAGTTTAATATAGATAGATGTATCCATTCGAAAGGTACTAAAAATGTGACTTTGTATATGTTCGCATTGTTTTGTAACTACACGCAAGTGCACGTGGTCGAATAAGTAGTAAAATGGCTCAAGTAAGCCAAGTATCGATCCCACAGGGACTGAACTAAGATAATAATTAACTCAAGTGTTAATGAACGATATCTTTCAAAATGCAGACAACCACAGAAATAATATTTTGAGAGTTGAGTTTCCTAATTTATACGAATCTAAGACAAAATTATAAAATGAATCTGAACTATAGTAATGAGCAAGTTGAGGCTAAAACGCACATGCAGGGAAGTAATTTATCGATACAATTTAGTTAATCTTTCCTTCGGTTGATAGTCAAGAATTATTGCCTATGGATTGGAACTTTCGTCTCCTACCCAACTTAAGAATCATGAACCTTCAACCTACATTTTTGTGATAAAAGAATTTCATGTTCTAGCCATACAAAACCGATTCCTTAATTGAGTAATTAGACTTTTAGATATATTTCTATTCTGAATGTAAATCAATTCTCAATTTACCAAACTAAGAAGAGATCATATCCTACCAATTCACAACTTTCCAATTTCTTCTCTTTTCAAAATCAAAATTGGATTTTTTAGATATACATCAACATTGGCCAAACATTAATGTAGTAAGAACAAGAATTGATAGAACAACCATTCAATAAAAGATGAAAACTAAAATGATCAACAATTACATTCCACTACAAATGTTCTTAACCTCAGCAAGAAGGAAATTTAGCCACTCATTTGTGGATTAAACATCATCAAATAAGTGTAAATCATACAAACAATTGAGATAAAAGAGAAAGAGATAGAAAAGAACCCTAGAATTTTCGTCCCCTCAACTGCCTGTAACCCATGTTCTTGCTCAACTAAGTCAGAATGTTTAAAAATATACCTAAGTGTGCTATTTATAGTGGTGAGAATTTTTTCCGGAATAACAAGCAACGTGGGATGGAGTGCATCGCGGAGCACCTCCTCCGTGCCACGGGGCTATCGCGGACCCTCTCTGGAATTAGGTTCCTCAGCAATTTTTCCTTGGCGTGCCACGGCTTGCATCGCGGAGCTTGGTCAACGTGCCACGGCGCAATCACGAACCTTCACTAGAAATTGATGTCCCAGGTCAATGTACTCAACGTTCCACGGCTTGCATCACGTGGCATTGCCTCCGTGTCACGGAGGCAACGCGAGGCTTCACTGGAATTGGCCAAAATAAATCACCCGAGGTAGAATGCCTCCACGATGGCAGCGTGACACGGCTCCATCGTGGAGCCCTTATTTTTGCTGCTCTTTCTTGACCTTTCCCACTCCTTGCTTCCAAGTCCATTCCCGCTTTTTACCAACATGTATCTTAGCTTCCTAAAATTACATTTTACCTGCAAAACAACACTAATCATGTTGGTTAGTATAAATTCACATTTTAACTATAAATCACATGAGAATGCGCAACTAACGATAGATTAACAAGACGAAATGAAGCATTTGAGTATCACTTGGGCACATAATTCTGCCAAGATCACTTACCCCACACTTAAAACCTTGTTCGTCCTCGAACAATACTCTCACATCTCATGCGCTTGACACCCATGCATAGCTACTTCGGCTCGACAATTCAAGCTACGTTATACCGATTATTTAATATAGCAAATCATCAAGAAAACATGCATAGTCTCATCAATACAATGACATACATCACATTAAGACCTCCCAAATTCAAGAATTGACTCTGGATCTCGGCAAACTCATGCATATCAACTGATCAAGACATCCGACACGAACTTTAATCTCTCGTCAAGCATATGCCCTCACAACTCAAGAGAATCTCCCCCTTTTCAATCATATGATTTCAAAGCATTACATGTAAGGGTATATGAACACGATTTATCTCTCTCCCAAAGAATTCACATGCATCATGTCATGAACCATAGTCTTGCCTCTAGTGTATTACTCCACTAATATAAGGACGCGTGATGTAAGATCATGTAGGACTTAACGGGTTGTAATGTAAGCTAGGGAACTAGTAAATACTGGGCTAACCAATAATAGCAACTAGCTTCCTTAAGCACTTTTCAATACATCCCACCATCATTATGTGCATTGTTTCTTCCTTCATCCTCTCATTCTTGAAATTTTTCTTTATTTTTGTTCCCATTTCTTTAAGCACACTCGACTTAATAACAAAGATTAGTTATACATCTTTATTTTATTTAATTTTAGCAAGTGCACCTTTGACCTTTTCTTTACTTTCACCACTTCCGCTTTTCCTTTCTTTCCACAATTCTCACTCCTTGACACTGTGGGAAAATTATTTTTCTTGAGCGCTTAAGAGTTTTGGATCAAATTCACGGCTAATGAAAAGAAGGGATTAAGCTCAGTTTGTACCTCTTCAAAGAAAGAAAAAAATAGGCTAAAGGCTCAATGGGGCTAACTAGGATGTACATATAAGGTAGGTATGATAATGAAAAAACTTTCGATTTAATCAAAGAAATGCCTACATCCTTTCCTACAATCCACATCCTTCATTTCGTTTCATACACACACCAAGCGACACTTCACAATAACATGGAATAATCGAAACCTCACCTCACACTGACTGCACATGCTCAACTCAAAACATATTCACAGACTCTTCAATCAGCTAATTACAAGAATTCAATATTAAGCCTCAATCACACCGAATCGAACTCTATGGCCTAGGTATCTCAACATGTTTACACATTAGCATGCTTTCATACGAATCACCTTTGCATCTTCATATCATGTACAACATGTAACAAGAATTTTGAACCATGAAGTAGCGACACGTTTGGGAAACAAACAAATGAAAGAAAAATAAAAGAAAGAAAAAAACTACTCCTATCAACTACATTTCCCTTAAGACGGTCGTCATCCATCCATCATAGGGAACGATCACTATTTACAACTTTCGTTCAATGGGACTATTCTCGGTAAAAGCACCAAAAACAAACGTCGAGGAACCCAATCATAAAAAAGAATTCAATAGAAAATTTTTAAGAATATCGATAATTTCAATAGAAACAAAAAATATTTACACAACCAACCAACAACAACAACAACTCCACACAGCACACAACAACTTAACATTCATTACAACACCGAATTACATTACAGAACATACAACACAAAATCACAGGGTCACATTTTTCACATGCACAACAACACAAGACATAAACATAAACAACAACAAAGCAACTAGCACCTAACTACTCCCACCCCACACTTAAACCGAACACTATCCCCAGTGTTCACATAATTCAACATATCACAAGGGTAGGTGGTGAAACTCTCTGATCAATCAAAGTATTCAACTTCTTCGTCAGGTGCCGTTGCCTCGTCTCCCATATCCGAGTCTCCCCCGCCGTCTTCATCTGACTCAACATCTAAGTCCTCACGGTGTGTCTCCTCATCGGTGGGGACATCGTCATCTACAGAGTCCACAAAAGCTGGCCCCACTCAGCATAGAGCCAGGGCATTCTCGCCGAAGGGGTAATCCAAGTCGAGCTGCCAAAGCTCATCCTCTGTTGCTGGCCTCCCGCCTATGCGCAACTGCAGCGTCTGCATCCCAAACATGCAGGCCATATACTGATCATCCCGAGCATGTCGCTCGGCTAGTGTGAGAACTGGCCCATGAGTGGTGTCAGGTGCCTTGGTTTTGGTGACATCCAAGGCAGACCTATCAATTTGCGGGATGTAGTCCAGGGCCTCTTTATCAATATCATGGCCCCTTAGGAACGTGGTAAGCACACCACCGAACCCGTACCTGTGCCCTTGATACAAACGGGCTCTCTTCATGGCGGAGATGATCATCGCCTCAACATTTATCTCAAGCCCTTTAATCAGGGTGTATACCAAGCACACTCGATCCCGGATGACATCTGTCATGTTCACCCCTGGGATCAGGCAGGAACACACAATTTTTAGCCAAATCCTGGCTTCTCTGTTCATTTGAGAGTAAGGCAACGTTTGATGGTAGCTCCTCTCCTTGTGCCTGCTCCACCGTGCTGTTGAACGGGCTTCATATAGAGTGCGTCTGATATCCGCATAAGGTGGAGTTATGTTCAGCTGCCGGAGTACATTGGCGTCTGTGTCCCGCGCCCCCAATATAGCATTCAGGTGATGGGGCTCAAATGTCCCCTTGATCTTGACAGTGTGACTACGGAGATTTGGGTTCCAGTTAGCATAGAACTCCCGAATCAGATGGAGATTGCACTCCTTGGGCTCTTCGAAGATGAAGTTCCGCCCGGCAGTGTCAATCCGGTGTACTATCCTCGGGAATTCCTGTGCCAGTGGCGCCCTTGCAATGTGCTCCTCTGGGAAGTATTTGGTCTCTTTGTGTTTTGCATACCATTTCTTCCCTTCATCCGTCACCCATCGGGTTCCGTATTGTCGGCGTTGGCCTCGCGGAACCGCTGGTGCTGCTGGAACTACTGTTCCCAATCTAAGTCTTTTTCTACCGGCGCCCGATGTGGATGCGCCCTTTCCCTTGTCTTGCCTGCCTGACATTGTTCCTGTACCATCGAACAGACAATCCCAATGTTATTCAAGTCACAATTAACTTCAACTAAGGTTGGGCTGAGTTAGGCCACCCCATACTTAGTCTTTAGCCACAATTAAAATAATTCGGCAAGACAATCATGCTTTCCCAATTCTTAACAATCAACATGCTTAGTGCATTCAGATAAGTCGATGGAATAATTACTATGTACTACTCAGACTTCGTACAATGAATACAATATCGCCATTGATTCCATTACATCACATAGCACTTAGCCAAAATTTTGTTCTCAACAACCTATGCAATTCACCAATTTCATTTTTCCGCAAATTCCCTTATCTACTTAGCATATTCATCTATATTCACAACATCATTCACATCACCCAACATGCACAACCCATTTTTTTCACATTTCAACCAACTTTAGTTTCTTCCTATTCAAATTGCAACCCTAGCTACCAATTTCGCAAAAATTCAATAAAACACGCATTCATCGAGTTCATAAACTCACAACGATACTATGAACATCAATCAATCATAACTTAAATGAATTCAAGCTTAATTTGCACTTAGGGCAAGGTTTACTCACCTCACATGTTCAAAAATTGAAAATTCAAGCAAAAATGAGGTTAAGTTCAAGAACATACCTTTAATCCGATGAAATCGAAGAAAAGTTGAAGAAAACTTGTGCCTAGGTCTGTGTCACATTGGGGGAGGAGGGAGTTTGGGGTGTTGGTCGCGTAGGGTATGAAAAATGGGGAAAAATTGAGGGGAATCGGGGTTTTTAAGAGTGTTTTTCACGCGGGTTACTCGGCGACCCGGTGTGACCCGACGCGAAATAACACTCAAGATGTCACAGAGGGTAACGCGGAGCACCCCCTCCGTGACACGGAGCCATCGCGCCATCATTCTGGAATTTGTAAATATTCCGGAATAGGCTGCAACATGTCACGGAGGGTAATGCGAAGCACCTCCTCCATGACACGGAGCCATCGCGTAGGCTCACTGTAATGCCACTTTTTATTTTTCTCACCTTGATTTTTTTCCTTTGCGCTTCTTTGCATTTTTTCCCTCCGTACCACCTGAAAATCATCTCACAATAAGAAATTGGTTAGAATTCATAGGTTTCAACGCAAACGATATATTTTTATTCTTTTTCTTTTTCTCTTTTTTTTTATAACTATTTCTACTCATCTATTACAACAATTTCATGGGTTGCTTCCATGCAGCGCCTGGTTTACCGTAGCGGCTCGACGTCATTAATACTCAATCATCCTCTAGAGTGATGGACGTCTTCTCTCGAATAACGTCCTCACCGCAGTAATGCTTACAACGCTGCCCATTAACCAAGAACGTGGCACTTTGATCTTCTTGCCACAACTCCAGTTTTGGTGCTTTCTCAATCAATGGCTTTGGCAATGGTTCTCAAAACCTCATTAACGGCTGAAAGTCATGCTTCCTGAGATACCATTTTGGTTCATTCAACATTTTCACCATCTCATTAGTATCTCTATCTTCGAAATGACCGGAGCTCATCAATTCTCTTCCCAATGGATCTCGAGAATCAACAATCTGAACAATTTCTACTTGATTTAGCACATTGATTGCTGAAAGCTCCTCATATATGGCTGGAAGCTTTTTGGCCTTATATACATCAAATACCTCCACCTTGTCATGCGCCCGCTTGGTTAGCTACCCTACAGCTACATCAATCAAATCTCTCCCGGTTGCCAAGAAAGGACGTCCCAAAATAAATGGGACTTCCGCATCCGGCTCAAAATCTAGAACAATAAAATCTACCGGGAAGATAAGGAAGCCCACTTTCACCAACACGTCCTCTACAATGCCATCTGATCTGGCCAAAGAGCGGTCCGCTAACTGCAAGATCACTGTAGTTGGTTTAGGACTGCCCAGCCCCAACTTCTTGAACACCGATGTCGGCATCAAGTTAATGCTCGCTCCCAAATCGCATAGTCCGCGAGCTCGGATACTTTGCCTAATTGTTATCTGAATTGTAAAGCTCCAGGGTCCTTGAGCTTTGTTGGCAACCTATTCTGTATCCGGGAAGTGCACTGCTCAGTAAGCGCCACCGTAGCATACTCCGTCAATCTGCTTTTGTTCGCTACGATGTCCTTGATATACTTTGCATATTTCGGCACTCCCTGCAAAACATCAACCAGAGGTAAATTAATGTGTATCTATTTAAGCACCTCCATGAACTTTTTGAAACAAGCTTCCTCCTTGTGTTTCTTTGATCTTTGAGGGAACGGGGGTGGTGGTCTTTCTGCTTCAACTGCCTTCTCCTTCCCCCTCTCATCATCATGTTCCCTCTCTTTTTCTACTGCTCCTGACTGCTGAGGTGGTCTTTCTGGTTCCACCTCCTTGAGTTGTAACCCACTCCTTGTGGTCACTGCATTAACCTGTTTGGGATTCGGGTCAGTGTCACTCGGTAGTCCTCCTCTTGGCCTGGTGTTTTGAGCTCCAGCTAGTTGTCCAAACTGGTACACCAACACCTTCGTAGCTAACTGATTGTTCTTTACGTCTGCTGCCAATTTCACATAATCAGCCTACAATTGAGCTTGGTTAGCTAACATTGTTTTAAACATTTCCTCAATGCTGGTGGGTGGTGGAGGAGGTGCATTGTTGCCTCTGTATTGAGACTGATAATTCTGCCGCCCTCCTTGATTTCTCTGCACATCCTGATTCGAACTCTGCCCTTGATGGCTGTTACTACCCCAAGAGAAATTCGGATGATTTCTCCAATTTGAGTTGTAATTATTGCCATACTGCTGGTGATTATTTCTCTGTACATTACCAACAAAGTTCACTGAATCTGGATTTGCACCACAACACTCAGCTGAGTTTTCATTACTACCGCATACTTCACACCAAATCTGCTGCACTACATTAACTGGGGCTTGAGATTGATTCAAGCTCATATTGCTGAAGTGGGTGTTGATTTGATTTTGCAACGCAGCTATCTGTGCAGCGATAGCTGTAAAACCATCCACTTCAAAGACTCCTGCCGCTTTCCTTGTTCCTCCTCTAGAAGAGTCCGCATTCCACTCAGGATTTCCCTACGAAATACGATTTAACAAAGTATACAGCTCCTCATAAGTCTTTTCTAATGCTTGTCCCCTAGCTGCTGAGTCTAGCAAATTTTTTGTGTGGGGTTCCAAATCCTCTATGAAAGTATGCACCAACACATCATTGGATTGGACATGGTGAGGACAATCCTGTAACATAGATTTGAACCTTTCCCAAGCTTGATACAGATTCTCCCCCTCTCTTTGTTTAAAACTTAGAATCTGACTTCTAAGTCTTGCTGTTTTCCCGGATGGAAAGAATCGTATCAAAAATTTTCTTACAAGATCATCCCAAGTGGTGATAGAGTTAGGTGGCTCAGCTTTCAACCACCTCTTTGCTTCTCCCAATAATGAAAATGGAAATAATGTAAGCCTTACGTAATCGGATGATACTCCAGCGGGGATGTAAGTGTCACTTATCTCCAAAAAGTTTTGGAGATGTTGTTGTGGATCTTCGTGAGGGAGACCTGTGAATTGCCCGCTGGTGTGCAGCAATTGCACCATATTTTGTTTAAGCTCAAACCTCCCTCCTGGATCAGGTCTGCGAATACTTGATGTAACATTGTTAGCATGTGGGATTGCCACTTCGCGAACCGGCCTAGCTGCCATTTCCTCGGGCACTAACACTGCCCTTACAAGTGGTGGATTCTGTTGTTGCTCCAGGATTGTCTGTCTGAGCAACTGCAACTTCTTCTCTAGAGCTTGTCTTCTTTGATGATGGAATTGTCTTTCTGGCTCTAAGTATGAATCCACCAGCTCCTTATCTCTTGCCAGTGTTCAACAGAATTCAATATCTGCAAAAGACAGGCTAAGATCAAGTTGTCAGGACTTAAATAAAAATTGTAAACTAACATTGAGAAAACAATTTTACCAATTGTCAGTCCCCGACAATGGCGCCAAAAACTTGTTCGCGTCTTTTGTAACTACACACAAGTGCACGTGGTCGAACAAGTATTAAAATGGCTCAAGTAAGCCAAGTATCGATCCCACAGGGATTGAACTAAGGTAATAATTAACTCAAATGTTAATGAACGATATCTTTCAAAATGCAGATAACCACAGAAATAATATTTTTAGAGTTGAGTTTCCTAATTTATACGAATCTAACACAAAATTATAAAATGAATCTGAACTATAGTAATGTGCAAGCTGAGGCTAAAACGCACATGCAGGGAAGTAATTTATCGATACAATTTAGTTCATCTTTCCTTCGGTTGCTAGTCAAGAATTATTGCCTATGGATTGGAACTTTCGTCTCCTACCCAACTTAAGAATCATGAACCATCAACCTACATTTCTGTGATAAAAGAATTTTATGTTCTAGCCATACAAAATCGATTCCTTAATTGACTAATAAGACTTTCAGATATATTTCTGTTCTGAATGTAAATCAATTCTCAATTTACCAATCTAAGAAGAGATCATATCCTACCAATTCACAACTTTCCAATTTCTTCTCTTTTCAAAATCAAAATTGGATTTTTAGATATACATCAACATTGGCCAATTATTAATGAAGTAAGAACAAGAATTGATAGAACAACCATTGAAGAAAAGATGAAAACTAAAATGATCAACAATTACATTCCACTACAAATGTTCTTAACCTCAGCAAGAAGGGAATTTAGCCACTCATTTGTGGATTAAACATCATCAAATAAGTGTAAATCATACAAAAAATTGAGATAAAAGAGAAAGAGATAGAGAAGAACCCTAGAATTTTCATCCCCTCAACTGCCTGTAACCCACGTTCTTGCTCAACTAAGTCAGAATGTTTAAAAATAAACCTAAGTGTGCTATTTATACTGGTGAGAATTTTTCCCGGAATAACAAGCAACGTGGCACGGAGTGCATCGTAGAGCACCTCCTCCGTGCCACGGGGCTATCACGGACCCTCTCTGGAATTAGGTTCCTCAACAATTTCTCCTTGGCATGCCACGACTTTCATCGCGGAGCTTGGTCAACCTGCCACGACGCAATCGCAAACTTCACTGGAAATTGATGTCCCAGGTCAATGTACTCAACGTGCCACGACTTTCATCGCGTGGCATTGCCTCCGTGTCACGGAGGCAACACGAGGCTTCACTGGAATTGGCCAAAATAAATAACTCGAGGCAGAATGCCTCCGTGATAGCAGCGTGACACGGCTCCATCGCGGAGCCCTTATTTTTGCTTCTCTTCCTTGACCTTTCCCACTCCTTCCTTCCAAATCCATTCCCTCTTTTTACCAACATGTATCTTAGCTTCCTAAAATTACATTTTACCTGCAAAACAACACTAATCATGTTGGTTAGTATAAATTCATATTTTAACTACAAATCACATGAGAATGAGCACCTAACGATAGATAAACAAGACGAAATGAAGCATTTGAGTATCACTTGGGCATATAATTTTGCCCAAGATCAGTATACCATGAATTTCTTTTTTTTTTTTAAGTTGGTTTCTAACTAACATCAAATTTTATACAAAATTATTTGCAAGTGCAAAAGAACTGTTAAACAGAGGTCTAGGATTAAAGGATCTATCTATGAAACATATTTTGCAAGTGAAACTGCTAATTTTTGTTCTTTCTATTTCGAGCAGCAAGTGTAAAATTTGAGAAATAGGCCAACTCACAATGATGACGGTGATATTGATCCTAGCCACCTCCCAATTTTAATTTTTAATCAATCAAGTCGAGATTTTAAAAAATAAATCAGACGAGGTTTGAATAGTATGAAAATACAATATATTGTAATACATATTTTGCTCAATTACCCCGAGATATAGAGTAAGGTCTTGAATGATGTTATTGAATAATATTATTTAAATAGTACATTCTAAACTAACGAAAAATCTCAATCTATTGAACAGTTACTTTATAGGCCAGTGGGGTAATGATGTCATATATATGAGGTTTTTCAATTGGGTGAAAGACTATATGTGTTCAAAATCATGTTAAAGATACAAGTAAACCACAATTATTTACTTAAATAATATTTTTTTAAACACTGTAAGTTCATGATAAAAATAACACTATTGAACATTTGCAACTTGTAAGTGATGTTGCATGCGGTCCTGATAGTCAAATTATGTCGATTAATAAATATTGTGCAAGTGGTTTCAAGTTTCAAATAGAAGAAACTTCTAAGTATAAGAAAATCAATAATAGCAGAGTATGCGTTAAAGGCAATATAGACAGTAATGGCCAAACTGTTGATGATTATGGTGTGATATAAGAGATAATGGAAGTTAGATCTGCTGGATGGCGAAGAAAAAAAGATAGTACTATTTTGGTATAAGTAGTTTGATCCATCACACAGAGGTACTAGGGTGAATCAACAACATAATATAATTGAAGTTACGCACACCAGGCAATATGATCGTTATGACCCTTTCATCATTGCCCAAAATGCTAAGTGGGTGTATTATGCTCCATATTCTTTGCATAGAGACAAGGCTGATTGGTGGATTGTTATAAAGACTAAGCCCGTGGGTAGGATTGAGATTGATAATGTGTTGGATGTGGTGTACTAAAATAATGTGGCAGTTATTCATCAAACTGTGGATGTTGAGTTAGAACAAAGTTTAGAACATCTTGAACACATATTAGAAGAAGTTTTTGATGATAAGGTAATTGAAATTGCAAATATTAAGGATGAATCAGATAATAAAAATTAACCAAGAAAGGAAGAAAAATCAAATGATGATTACGAAACAAGTGAAGAGGAAGAATGAGAAAATGATGGAAATGAAACAAGCGAGGAGGGAGAATAGGAGAATGACGATTAGCTAATTGGTTTCTTTCTTTTAAGCAATTATTGTATTTAATACTTATATTTTTTTATATATTCTAATATAAACTTGTATTCAAATGTCGTCAGGTGATGCTGATTGAGGTCATAATAGGAGGGGTAGTAAATCGAGTAAGAGTAGTAGGAAAACACACAAAAGACCACTAGATTCTAGCGCTGCTTCGGGTGTCTTTCATCTATTCCACATATGCATTCTTTTCCACCTATTTCCTATGTACTCTATGACACTGGACATCCGACATATTCATTTGTGCCCTCCATTTCCTACTTCTTCTTACACTTTCATGCCTACACCTGGCATTCTTTCACCATGGGGAAACTCGACGTGTTCATCATCAGATACTCCTTAACTGAATGGATCGTCTCCTCACTTGGCCACCTTGCAACTCAGAGATAACAACTTTGAGCCAGACTCACTGGGTACTTCTATTCCACCATTCACCCAGTCATATAGAGCATTTATACCAGCACCGGGACCAACAAATGGAGAGCTACAACCAGGAGATAAAGACAGTCCCAGTACAGTAGCAATCATTCCTGATAGATCTGAGTAATTTTATTTTTGTTTTTGATTTAGATTTATAATGTTTAATCTTAATATTTTATATATTACTTGACATATTGTCATTTTTGCAAATTTTATTCGGGAAAAGAGAGAGAAAATGCTCTTAGGAAGAGTATTCGGAGGCTTTATGATAGGCCCTATCCGACCTGGAGGGAAATACCACATCGGATATAACAGGGCATGTTTAGTCAGTTTAAGGCATTTAAATTAATTATTATTCAGTAAAATTATTCTTTGACTATTGATTATTATATATCATCTAACACTATTGGATTATTTGATTGCAGACATTATCTACTTGGCTTTCTCAGCATGATAAGATAATTGCTACAAATTACGAGAGGAAGGCCAGTTCTAGGATGTCCGATTGGTTTAGAGATGCTAGAGAAAAGAACAAGAAGCCTAAATGGATGCTACCTCATCTTTACAAGGCCCTTCAAAAATATTGGAGAATGCCAAAATCTAAGGTAAAGTTGAATAGGCGAAGAAGGCCAAGAGGGAATGGAAAGGTTGATCATTGCACACTAGGGGTGCAAAGAGCCAAGGGGTGATAGATAGAGAATTGGTAAGTATCATACATACATATATACATATATACATATATATATATATATATATATATATATATATATATATATATATATATGTATGTATGTATGTATGTACACACAACACAGACACACACTTATATAAATATGATTAAATATTATATATTGGCTAAATTTGATTACATTTTATAGGCTAAAAAATTAGATCGTGATCAACTCATGAGGAGCTATTTCAGGCTACCCATGTGTAGAATAATAAGAATGAATAAAATTCAAAAACATGGGTTGAGCAAAGGGCTAAATAAACCTATGTAAGTCCATACAAGTTACATATAAATATTAATATGTTAACTTTGAAAAACCATATTATACTCACTTTTCTTTTTAATTATGCAGATGGATTATCAACGTCTCTTATTTGAGTATATCAAAACTTAAGAAGCCCAAGGCGGGCTGACCCAACCTCCATCAGATGTCTCTACCCGTTTTAGACCAAAAAAATGACTAAGGGAAGAAAAAAGGGGAGAGTCTATGGTCTAGGATCTAGAAACCCAGTTTGATGGATCTAGTCTGAATTGGAAGGTATTGGCTCTTCTAGCCAGGCTGAGGTGGTTGACGGTGTTCAAATCGCTGCAATGTCTTAGAAGATCGAACACCTTACACATGGCTTAGTAGATACCGAGGCAAGATGCATTGTAGAGAGTAAGAATATGTGTCATACCATCGAGGCTCAAGTGAATAGCCTCCTTGCTAGTGGAGTGCATAAACGATGTGCTCATTCTCCTCCTATCTCGGTTGGAGATGAGGGTTTGACTGATTATGAACATGTCGAACAGACACCTTAATTGTTAGGATTGTTGAACATTGAAAACAAACTTTATATACATAAATATATAAATACATTGAAGTTTTTTAAACTTTATTGACTTTATAGATAATTTTGGTGGATATTTAGTATTTGTTTTGATGTTTTAATTCGATAATTACTATGTTATTGATGTTGTTATTATTTAGAATTTATTTGACAGCAATTAGTGCTAGATGGTAGCTGTTATTGAATTGGATTTTAGTTTGGAAGGCGGGAAATGTAGAAATTACAAGTTTCTGCTTCTGTGTTTTTTTTTGCAGAAACCCGACAGACAATATAGGTATGCCTATTGATTTTCTGCATAAAAAAAGCCAGATGCAGAAACCTAAAAAACTGACAATGTCTGTTGGTTTTTGTTCTTGGCTATGAAGAAAATATCGACAGATAGTGTTGGAATTTTTTTTATATATAAAAAATTAATTAATTAAAAAAACTGAGGATATCTGTCGGTATTTTACTTTTTTTATGTCGGGTGTCATTTAAAAAACCCACTAAATTAAATCTTAATTATCCGACGGATGCCCCTCCGTGATAAGCAATGTTGTCCATCAGTTTATCTATTTTGAGAAATATCTGTCAGTCGGTTATCCGTCGATTTTGACCAAGAAGCCGACATTGTCCATCGGTATTGGCTCTCAATTTTTGGCCAATTTTTTGTAGTGTTTGCTCGCCCTTATGATCTAGCACATCTCAAATCCATGGAAGATGGCAGACATGGTCCTGGGTTTGGCTATATGCTCAAGAAAGTCTTCAAGCATTTTGAAGTCACATTGGGTAAGGCCATAGTGGCAACAGGGAAACGTATGTTCAAACTCAGTACCTTAGAGGAATGCGAGTGCATTGCTAAGAAGAGCAGTGTTGGGGTGCAGTCTATGATATCAAGCTTGATCAAAGTATAGGAACGTGCTACTAAGGAAATCAACTATTTGTTCTTGCTGCTAACACAAAATAATGTGAAATGGATTTGATGCAAGAAGAGTAAGCTTTTAAGAGAACAATGGGAGAACCTAGTGCCATATAGGAGTTGATAAAAGAGAATGCTCAGCTGAAGACTGAAAATATAGTACTGAAGAAACAACTGGAGGGCCTGACCTAGCAGATATTGCAGGACCAGTGTGCTGCCAACGAGAGAATCGACAAACTCCTCACAAAGCTCTAATTCTTTATCCTTCCTATTCCTGTTCCATTCCTAAGCCTTCTCAACCTTTTTGCACTTATCTTTTGTGGCTGCCTTTTTCTTCTCATCCCTATGATTTGTGGCACAAACTAGCTTGTTTTTGTTTACTCTATTTCATGGTTGTTAATGCTTTCTACTTCAGCTTAACCTTGGGCATCATTTATGAATGAATGGAACAATGTAATTATTCATACTTGTTATGTGCTTTCATTTGTGTTAATGTTGCCCGAGCAGACATGAGTTAACTTTGACTTCTACTTTTTTCTTAATGTGTTACTGTCTTCTCTTTTTGATAATGCCAAAAAGGGAAGTCTAAGTCAGCGAAAAATTTATTTGATGAGTGCTTTTATTTAGAAGAGGATCTAGCTTATAAGGGGAAAGCTAGATGTTGGTCATGTTGTAAAGAGAAATACGCAAAAGAGGACCTGGTGGGAGGAACCCCTTGAGGAGTGTTTGTGTTGTATTCTGATGGGGATCTAGTTGTAAAGGGAATGGAGATCATGGGGATCTGGTTCGTAGGGGAAATGTTTCTTATGTATTTGTCATCATCAAAAAGGGAGAAATTAATGAAGCATATAGCTTGAAGTGTTGTGCATATGTTTTGATGATTTGACAAACCTGTTAAGGGATCAGATTCCTTACCCATAAAGTCAAGTTACAACTATAAAAAAGGACTTTACAATTATCCATTGCTACCGTAGAACAATGGAACACTGCTACTGTCCTTTCTCTTGTCCAACAAAAAAAACTCTCATCTCTCACTCAATATATATATATATATATATATATATATATATATATATATATATATATATATATATATATAAATATATATATATATATGTATGTATGTATATATTGTACAAGACAAAGAAGAATAGACGGTTTTTGCATCATACACAAATTAGGCCTTCTCTTCAACTGCAAAGCTGCCATACCTGCTCAAAGACAAAGCTGCATCAAATCTGAAGAACTAGCTTTCATTCACGTGTTGAGTCTTAAGTCCTAGGATGTTCAATCTTTGTCTTTTTCCCTTTATATTGTAATCCTACTCCTCATTTGAGAAGGTTTTGTAGGTCATTTTCTGTTTTTTATTTAAACCTTTGTGGTAAGCTAGAGTTAGCCTTAGTTGTCTTTGTAATAAAGTTATTAAAAAGAGCTTACAATAGAGTTATTGTAAGGGGTAAGGGATTAATAGTTTAATTCCTAGGTTTCCACAGGTTGTAATCTAAAACTTTGTCCGTTGTTAGTGGAGTTTGAAAATTCCTACTATGGTAAGTCGTGATTTTACTCTCTTGGGAAAAGAGGTCTCCACATAAACATCTGGCGGTCTTCACTGTCGAACCAAGTGAGGAACTTGGTTCTCTATACCTCTTTGTGGACCCACGCAAACTATCACATACTAGTGGATTTCAATTTTCTTTCGAAAATAGGAAAAACCTTACTAAGACAAGTACAACATAATATATTTTCTTCCTTTTGACATCACTGAAAAACTGTGTAGCTAATAATTAACTTCAAAGCCACAGTTATGAAAAAATTAAGGACATTCAATTTATAATACTAGAACAACAAAAACATGCCCATTATATGTCAATTTAATTATATTATCATCCCAGTACACATTAGAAAATCAAAAGAGCAAGTTTTATAAGGCAGTGCCAATTAAGCTAAAATGCCCAACTCAAAAAATATTAAAAAAACAAAAATAGAAAGTTACATAAAATAGTAATTTAGGATATTTGATGTAACACCCCAAAAATTTCTTAGACCAAACCCAGACTTGGAATGAAAAATAAAAAAGTATTTGTCTCAGAATGACTCAACCAAGGAGTCGTTGTCAGTAACAACAACCCATTGACTGAGTCGTTATCAGCCTTGCAACTCTTAATCCTTGGATTCAACGAGTGGTACAATGACCCGTCCTTGGTGACGGGAGTCATTGTGTTGCCCGCCCTATCAATCCAAAATATGACCAAAATTTTCTCCCAAATAATGAGCCAGACGACGAGTCGTTGTTGGTATAACAACTTGTCGTAGGGAGCCATTAAGGAAATACAAAAAGGGTTAGAAACCCCTTCCAGTGACAATGAATGGAACCAACAACCCACTGTACCATCAAAAACGTCTTTGTTCCCATTCGTTGTTTTAGTCTAAGAAATGTTCAAAATTTCCAGTAGTGACAACAACCCATTGTGGAAACCAACGAGTCGTTGTGGTGTCTGTTGGGGGAAGTTTAGAAGTTTTTTGAAATCCTTCCCATGACTACTACTGGGTATAATGACCTGTTGTTACGTTTAATGAGTCGTCCTGTCCATCCGTTGGTTAGTGTCCAGAAACTGACTTCCTAGGCCTAGAACCAAAGACTGGTTCCAAGGAGCCATGTTTTCAACCAATGACTTGTTTGAGGCCCATTGGATCTAGACAGTCAAATTTCAAAATGGTTATCCAAAGGTATTTTTGAAAAATCCTAAGCTCCTAACTCTTAAACTACGTCGTTTTAGGGGTGCGTTTAGAGGGGAATTAAGGGAGGTGGTCGACTTATCTTCTCGTTCTCTTCCAATACTCACAAAAATCAGTATGTAGAAACTCAGATGGTATCTTTCAAGTAAGATCTATGGCTTCTTTTCTTCCTCATAATTCATGTGCTTTTCTCAGAGAAATTACTTATACAGGTATGTGGGACATATAAGTATTTTCTTTTCCCCGTGTGTCCCCAAATTATTTTCAGAAAAACTTTACAATTTTTTTTCTGTATAGAATATTAGAAGCTAGGATTCCAGTAAACTTAAGAAGTCCTTAAATTTAGATAATTCTTTAAGCTTACATGACTATTCCTAACTAAAATTTATATCTTAGTTTTATTTATACCGTTTGTTTGCTTAGCCCTGATCCTTAGCATGATTTTAAATAAAAGTTTCATTATTTAGAAATCAGATATGAATGTTGTATTAGTATGATATTTTCACTTGAATTATGAATACTAACACAGATGCATGAATGGAAAGTCAATCCTTTTAGTATATTCAGTCTTAGTGATATAGTCAGTACTCTGTTTATTCAGTAGTATTAGTTTATCAGCACGATTGTCTTTCTTTAGATTGTCACGACACTTTTAGA
The DNA here is from genome assembly GCA_035772735.1 of Datura wrightii. Lineage (NCBI taxonomy): Eukaryota > Viridiplantae > Streptophyta > Magnoliopsida > Solanales > Solanaceae > Datura > Datura wrightii. The sequence continues at coordinate 32,879,994 of JASDFA010000006.1, forward strand.
TAAAGCAGCTCTGATAAGAAATTTGAACACAGTTTCTTTCAGGTCCTTAAACTCCCAGGACACTTCTAGATAAGTAGTTCTAACTTAGTCCTATGACATCAGTTTCGAGCTATCAGCCAGTTAGCTATAATTAGGTTTTTAGTGGGAGTAGTACTTAACACCGAGCGGATCGGGGTTCAACGTACTCAAGTTCCTAGAACTACATTCCACTATGGGTTATTAACCCAAATGGGTCCTAGACAGTGACCACACAGCACAACCACAATACCCAGGAAAGGTACAATAGGCTCTCTTCGATGGGGCGTATATATCAAACTCCATGTCTAGATCATATGATTATATGTCAGTTATAGGCTCTCCCATAGTATAGTTCAGTCCAGTAAAGTCATAGTCCCAAGTCTAGTCCAGTAATCTAAATTTTCAGGATTTTCTTATAAGCTTCAGTCAGCTATTGGTTCTTACAGTATGGTCAAATTTTTAGATTTCTATTCAGTATTTACGTTTTCAGACTTGGTCATAGCAAGTCATTAAATATAGTTTATATATTATCAGTCTTTTTATTTTTAGTATATATCTCACATACTCAGTACATTCAAAGTACTGATCACATATTTCTATGTGCTATATTATTTTAGTATATAGGCTCAGACCCAGCCTCAGTACCGTAGTTAGTTTATCTCAACGATTCTCCAGTAGCTTCTAATGGTGAGTCCTCATCTGTCGAGGGTTGAAGTTTCTATTTCAGTATATATTATTTTTTCAGTTTAGTTTCAGACATTAGAGTTAGCTGGGGATTTGTCCCAACAACTCATCAGTTCTTTTAGAAGGCTTTCAGATAATATATGTTAGATTTAGCTTGAGTCTAGTGTTTATTCAGATCTTTGTTATTATTCAGTTTTGGGTTATTTCTTTAGAAAACTTCCGCTTAGTATTATTTTTCAGCATGTTAAAATTATGCTTTGTCATGGATTTTCTTTGGATCGCTTGTGATCCTAAGTACCGTGTCGTGTCCAGGGTGTAAAACTCGGGTCATGACATTTGATTATAAATATATAAATACTTTTAATTATTTACTAAAATCAAATTTTATTTACAAAAACAACATCTTTATATTAAAAGTACATATGGTTATTTTTTAAAGAGTGGCATAAAATATGGAAAGTAGATTACATGTGCTATTTTTTAGCTCTATTTTCAATGAAAAGTCTACAATTTTACGTTCTCTCTTATATCAAAATATGTTCTTATACTTTAATTTCTCTTAAGATGTATTATTTTCTCTTTATTCAAGATTGTCTATCTTCCTTGATACACTATTCTCCTTCTTTCTTATCAAAATATATTCTCTTTTTTTAATTTCTCTTAAAGATATATTATTTTCTCTTTCTTCAAGATTATTTATCTTCCATAATACACTAGTCTCATTCTTCCTTAGTACTCTTCGCTCCATTTAGTACATGCCTCAATTAAAGTTTCACATTGCTCTTCTTTCAATAAATAAAGATATATTGTTAGGTTAATCGCTTCCTTCAACTTCTCGTTCTTCCTAGAAATTATAGTGAAAGTAAAGATTTCTTCTTCTTCACCATACTTTTTATCACCATTGTATGTTTTGAAGATGAACAAGAATAAAACCTACAAAATCTACATTTTTAAGAATCCCAAGAAAAACATTCAAACCTACAAGATCCACATCTACAAGGTGTCCAAGTAAGGATGTTGATGGAAAATTCAATTGTTTAGGACCAATTTACTGCTTTTCATTAGTAGCAGAAGTTTTTCACAATGTATTGTATTAGGTATCGTTTCACTATATATTGTATGGATAGGATATGCAATATGGCATGTTCACCTTATTATATAATTTTTTATATGTATGGAATGAGTATAGAAACTTGTTTACTTAATTTTTTTATACCATGTTATATACAAATATGTTTTAGTATATGAATTATGTATAAAATATGATATATTTAATTAGTTTAAATGTGTTTTTATTTTTGGGATCTAAAATTTGTATAGAAACTAGTTTATTTTTATTTTTCTATTGTTTATACATGTTAATATGTAAGAAATTTATACATATTTTTAGTGTATAGATTTTGTATAAAATATGGTAATACAAACTAAGTTAATTAATCTTTTTATACCAGATTATATACAAATATGATTTAGTGTATGGATTGTTGATGTCGCTCAAATTACACCTCTCAACAAGAAAGAGGTCGATGTTCAAATATAGAAATTCAATAAGGGTTGAGGTCGAATCCCACGAGGAATATGGAGAGGACCTTGGTTAATGCATTTAACTAATACTATTGGTTTGCTTATTTCCTAGAGGAAAATTGTAACAAGAAATAATGTAAAATAGTATATAGAAATGAGTAGATTCTTGATTAAAATTGATCATATTCAATGAGTGAGTTTATTAGGATTGTGTTCCCCATGACTTCATAACAAAAATACATTTTATACTAGTGATCTATTCTGGTGTTTAGCATGCAATATCGGTAAATTAGCTTCACCTAAATGGCTGGTCCCCTAATTAGATGATTATCAACACGTAACATGATCCGTATACAGGTGTTTACTTGATTAACCCTTACCTTTATATCGGATTAGATATTCTCGGACAAGGTAAAGCTATTAGATGAGGGTTGATAGCCTCAAATCTTCGTTATTCATCCATTTTCCAATTCATTACCCCCTTGATCCGGTAAGTAAGAATAAGACAAATTCCAACATTCGCGACTGTTAAGAAGACACTAAAACGAAGGGAAGAACAATACATGCATAAACCTCATTCAAGAATCACTAAGTATTTTTTCTATGTTTATTAATTCATCATCATTCCCACAACCCTAGTTATGAGTTTAGCTATTCATTCTTGAAGAATTACAATTAAGAAGTGTAGAAGAAATCATAATTGTAAACTTACAATAATTTGTAGAAGAAACCACACGTCTTGAATTAATCTATAAGAATATAAAATCAATAATCCCAAAGTTGTTTGAATCTCAAGACTCAAGAACAAAATTATGAAAATTGTTTCTTGAACCGCAATGTCGATCAACAATAACGAAAATCTAGTAAAAAGTCGTAATAATTCATAACTTGTAAAAACAACCCTACATAAAGTATTTATAGACAAAACATAAATCCTTTCCCAATTAAACAAAGAAGTCAGGTCAGCAGTGATGACGACTTGTTAGGTGACCTAACGAGTCATAAAGTGTAGTAACGGCTCGTGCTCAGCAAAACTTTCTTCTTGATGACGGGTCACCCAACGACTCGTTAAGTGACATCATGAATCATTAGACCCTCCATTTCTTCTGTGTCTTAAATCTATAGTGTTCTGAATGACTACCCATAACTACTCATGATGATTCATTGAGTCTCATAACAACTCATCGCCCCTTCCGTCACCACTCTCAGTACCTTGGCTTAAATTTTAAACTTCAACTGACGAGTTCTCTTGATGAGTCATGGAGTCTTATGACGACTAGTTTCTCCTCTCCTTATGACCCATAGGACTTGTGGTCTATTTCAGCTTCCAGTCCTCAGATGCAGCTGACGACTCGTTACCAGACTTCACGAGTCATAGTGTCTACCCGTTGTCACCACTGTGTCCAGCCCAAGTTTGGTGCTTCAAGGCCATCTTCTCCTAACGGATCAGGGAACGAGTCATCAAGTGACATGACAACTCGTTACCTTGTTGGCACTCCAGACTTAGCCCATTTTTGGCTCATTATGCCCATTTCACTTTTTGAACCTATTTCCCTGCAACACTTAACAAAAACACATTATATCTATATAAACATACCTGGGATTAGCATATTTTCTTAGTTTTAAGCGTCAAAAGTGTCATAAAACCACATCACATCAACACCCTCAACTTAAAAGTTTTGCATATCCTCAGGAAAAAACAAAAACAAAACTAACTCGATGTTTCAACTAAAAGATATCTAGGGAACCTATGGCAATCACAAACTCATAGCATAATCAAATAAAATTTTCTAACACCTTAACAGTACCTGTGCAAAGCTTTCTACCATGACACGAAGGAATCAAGGAATGACATTACACTATCAACCTATAACCATGCATAAAATCCTATGACACTAACCCGATAACAAGCGATGTTGTTGCCCATATGCCCTCACTACAAAGAAGTCCCAACACACACAACTTCGAATCTATATAATTTTAAAAAGGGACTGTGACAAGTGAACTTACTCACACAGAGAAGTTCATACAGTGGACATACAAAACCATAGACTTGCCCTTATTTTCTATACCTCAGCTGGTCAGAAGATTGGATTCGGATCACTATAGGACTTTCTTAGGCTTGTAATGTAGGTTTGGGGATGGGTATGGTAGATATGGCCATAGTGACTCAACCCTTCTTGACACTACACTAACTTTGGCTCCAATTAACCTCTTTTTTACTCTTCTCCCTTTCTCCTTGTTTTTTTCTCTTTCAATCCCGCGGGTGCGGGTTCTTCTTTTTCCACCTCTTTATTTTAATTTTTTATATTCTTTTCTTGAATTTATCATCAGATAAACAAAAAAAATCTTTTTTTAAGCACTCCGCACCCGCCTTTCGTTTGTATTACTCAACCATTTTCCTCCCTAATTTTCTTATTCACCCCTATAATAGCCACCCTTAACTTAGGCCATTTGCCTAAGTTAAGGTTCATAGTGTCCAAAGAGGGACCAGGGCCAAAACAGGTTCATTATAATTAAAGAAGGAAGGTGAATTGGCTAAACAACAAAAAGGGTCAATTTAGGCTTAAACTAGGGATTAAGGGATATTCATATTCATTTGGTAGGATATTTAGGCTAAAGTGGACTACTTTGAACAACGACCTATGATCATTTCCTATTCAACTATCTTACAACCTTGGTACGACTAACCATGCAAATTCTAGATTGTGCACACACTGTTGAACTAACACTAAACACCTCAGCACACAATGCACAGGAAAACATCATCACTACCAATTGCTAGTTCATACATAGTCACGCAATGATTATCACATTCACAGTATTAATGCCATGAAATGATCCATGAAGGTCGTAATATATATAATCAACACACAAAATATTTTAAAGAGGGGTATCATTCAATGAAATTCAACATGCAAAAATTTTTATTTTTATTGGACTGCCCTAAGTTCTCCTATTTCCTTTTAATTGACACAACAACACACACCTAAACATGTCGGTTCTACTAAATAAGGAACACCCAAGGGAAAATATATTCGGAAAAAGAAAATCCTCGGGTTAGGTTCAGGATATCCGGTAAGAAAAATCCTTGGGTTAGGTTCAACAAAAATCAGGTACCACCCCACCCCCATCAAAAGAATCATGTGGCGTGCTCAACGCATATTAAAATAAAACATTGTAATAGGGAACATACCTGAGTGACTTAGACGCTTGTGGTCTGGTCGGTGCAAGTTGCAAATGCACCCCCGATGTCCTCTTCTATGGCACCAGTGAGAACCGACACGATCTTTGAACCCACAAAGCTCGTACCCTCGCCACGAGCTCTAGCAGCGTCACACTCCGCCCTATCTTGGTCCTCATCTCTAGACATACTTAGTGCTGCCTCCATATCCTTCCACTCTCTACTCTCGCAACAGATCACCATTATCACCCCAATTCACCTTTTCTTGAGGCCTCTTTCCTTTTCCCTAATCTACAGGCTCCTCGGTAATGAAATCAAAAACTGGAGGCAGCTCCTCCTCAATCTCATCCTCCACAATTGGGAGCACCGGCAGTGCTATAGCCGATATCTACAGTGCCGATAACCCTCACAACTTTGTTCTAAGGGAACCCACCTCGACATACCACTGTGTCAACTCGATCACCTGTAACTAAGTGAGGTGCTCATCCATATGCCTCTCGAACTCATCTAGACGTCCATGCAATGTCCTCGATAAGCCCTCCAACTCCTTGGTCACCCAGGGCTTTACTTGATCCATTAGCACTTTCACCTGAAGTGTTGTGTGGGCCTGCTACTTTTCTACCTTAGCCAACTTCCTCTCCATGTTAGTAAGGAACTCCTGTGAGATTGTGACTAGGCCATCTGATGAGGATAGTGGTGATGCAGTGGGTGGTCTAGCTGCTGGTGTAGTGGAGGACGATGCTGGGACCTCGGAGGTTAAGGGCACATCTGTTGCAGGGGTAATATCAAGATGACTACCAGTCTCATGGGCCGCTAAAGGCTCTATATCGAACTTGGTGAACCCTATAGTATCACTCAGAGTAACCCCACACAATGCCTTAGATAATAATGTAGTCATTGTGGCTATGGAAACCTGACTCTTGGCCCTGAAGAACGAATTTATATCATCCCTGATTAACCCAATATCCATAATTTTGAGCACCTCAACTCTCTGGTCTGCCGTGGGCAAGTCAAGGACCTATGATTCCCTATAAAGCTGGGCCACCAGGCATGGAAAGGGATTGCTCATGCTATCCATGATGGCCCTCTCCCGAATCTCCTCAGCTATATATCTCGAGAAGTTAATTGCATATACCTCCATAATGTTAGCTACTAGTGTAGCTCAATCTGGTGACACAACATTATCGTTGCTGGTTGACACCAGCCTTTGTCGTACCAATGACGACTAAAATTTTGCCTAAAAGTTCAGTGTGACCTTTTTGTTCTGTGCCTCTGGTCTTTTTAACCACTCCACCTATGTATCCCCAGTATCTATGATCCGTGCCAGCCAGGTATACTACCTCTTCTTATCCTCATGACTCAACTTCTTGACCTTAATCTTTTGTATCTCACTCAGTCAGTAATCAAATTCGGCTGTGTTAGTCAGAGGTACAAACTCTGAACCATAAAGCATGTGCAAGATGGTACGCTAAAAAATGTCCACTGATGTTTCTCGGACCATCACTCTAGTCAGTGTCTGTCGCTTCCTCCAGTCTTGGCCTCCTACGACCTGATTTTTCAAAGTGGTCGCATATGCCGCATAGAACTCGCGGACTAAAGTTGGGCTATAACTATTGGATGATTCACTTAACTAGCTGAACCAGTACTTCTCAAATAATGCCTGAATATCTGGGAGGTCTTTCATTCGAGTAGTGACCATCCTTGGCTCCTCATAGATTCTCCTTTTCGGATGGCCCTTACCATTTGGAGCAATATCCCAATTATAGAACGCCCTTATACCCAGGATACCCCACCTATTGATCAGTCTCCGTAGCTACTCTATGTCAGCAGAAGTGGGAGAAGTGTCCGAGGTTTTCGTTTCATCATTTGCACCACTTTTCTTCCGAGCAGTGGACTCACCTCTCTAATTTTATGGAGATGATTCATTATCATTATCACTGTCTTTTCTAGGAGGGTCCCTTGTCAGTGGAATCGGAGATGCAACCATGGCTGTCAAATTTATGGGATTTTTACTTCTAGCCCTAGTCGATCGTCATTCCAACTGCTCCTCTTCTATTTGATACTCTTCAACTGAGCCACTCAACCCTTCTAAGGCTGATGGTTCATTTACCAATCTATGAGTTAAGGGCTATCCCTTTTCCGGCCTCTACTTCTTGGCCTTCTCCTTTGTGGAATTTCCTCTTGGTGCCATTGTACCTGTTGAACAAAAATTAGTATTCAAGATTATAGAATAAAAATATACTAATTAAGTGATTGTTGTCAGACAAGATGAGTGACTAAACGAGTCGTTGTCACTAACAATGGCTCGTTAAGTCATTCATTGTGTACATGTTCAAATCTTGCACCTTTCCAGTAGACTTGATGACTTGACAAAATGATTCGTTGCTTGTGGCAATGAGTCGTTAAGTCATTCGTGGTATTCATGCTCAGAATTCAACACTCCTCTCCCACTCAGGATGAGTCATCTCACGAGTCATTAAGTGAGACCACGACTCATCAAGTGACTCATTCTCAAGAGTCCAACAATCTAATGTAATATAACTCATTGGTGACAAATCATGCAACGACTCATCAGGCAAGCCCACAAATCGTTTCATGAAACGTCATCACTGAACAACCAGTTTACCCAAGTTTGACATCTAGCTTATGCTTGCTACTCAGAATTCACCCATATCACAATTTTACTCTATGTTTAGGACTAAGCAGGCAATGTTTCCCCAAGTGATTTTTTTCCAACAAATTCAATCATAATTAGTCTTTTCAAGTAATTCAATTAAGTCACAAATTCATTCAGTCATGTGCAAGTCGACTTATGGTTCATTAAGGGAACATTATTCAAACATTCACCAAACATTTTTTCGAGCATGAATTTAATACAGGAAGCATTTTAACAAGGAACTCTCTTGTGAAAATTATCAGATATTGTTCGATGAGAAATTGAATTTTTGCTTCTCAAATTCTGGTCAGTGGTGTGTGTGCCCTTGATTCTTGTGATTTGGTGTCGGTGTGCATAATGAGGGTGATAAATTCATGAGGTTGTGAGAGTGAAGGTGGAGATTTTGGTAGTAGTGAGGTGTGATAGAGAGGGAACCATTTTAATTTAAGGCTTTGAATGTGGCATCAATTGGGGGAAATCATGGGCAATTGATGAAAACAAATCAATTTAAACCTTTTATCATGAGTCGGGTCGGGTGAGTATACACTTAACATGTGGATCACAACCCCCGCAATGAGTCGTTTGTAGTTTCCACGACTCGTTATGGTGCTCATTATGTGCCGTGATAAAGAATAACTTACCCGGGTCTAGATGACTCAAGCAATGACTTTCTATGTTGTCCAATGAGTTGTGTCTTGAGTCGTTGGCCCTATGTCCTCAGTGAATTTTCATATTTGTCAGGACGAGGCACTTAAAAACTCGTTGAGTGACGCCATGATTCATTAAGTAACCCATCCCATACGCCTCAGAGTTTAATGTTTTCTTCTTTAGTGGCCATGAGTAGTAATAACGACTCGTTATGTATGGTAATGACTCGTTCTGTGCTTTTTTTTGCACCAGACTCTAATGTTCAGAATTTTTTCTCCAAGTATAAATTTCCCATCTTACTCACTAATGTGTTGTTAGTTTACAGCACTTTCGATGCTCAAAACTAAGAAAATAGCATGGACTTAGGTATATTTATATGGATATAAGGCACTTTTTCTTTGGTTGCAAGACAAATAGGTGTTGGAGCAAAAATGTGCAAAAGATAGTCTGAAAGTGCAGAAAATAAGCTTAACTCACAGTCCTCAGTACGAGTCATAGGAAGGTACTACGAGCCGTACTACTGGTCGTGAGAAGTTTCAGAAGGCTAAGGATGAAGAAGTGCATCCTATGACTCTCAGTACAATTCGTACAAAGCTTGTACGGGCCGTAGTGAAGAAGTCGTGGAAAGATTCAAAAGATTTGCACAAGAGGCTGACTACTGTTACGGATAGAAAGTATGAGTCATGGCAGCAAGGTATGAGTCGTACCATAGCACTCCTGAAGAACTTCAGAAAAATTACAAAGTTTCAGAGTCAAGCCATGGAAGCTTATTACAACTCTTAGGAAACATGTATTAGTCGTACCAAGGCCAACACCTAGACAAATTTCAGCCAGCCAATGACATACGGGAAGCAGGTACGATCCGTATATACCTGCTACGGGTTGTAGGACAAGTCGTGATGTAGGTGGCTTAAGTTATGGAAATTCACCCTGTTAGCCTAGGAAATGGATTTTTATGTCTGTATAAATATGTTTTATATTTTATTTTCATAAGAGAGGTGATTAGGAGTGATTAGAAGTAATTAGAAATAAAGTTAGAGAGAATTAGACATGAGAATTGAGTTGTTCGACTTGTGATCAACCTTTTCTTGACTCTCTCTTGATCTTCATATTGTTCTTTAGGATTTTGTTGATTAATACAAAGAAGTTTTTCTCTCTTCCATAATTGTAAGTATTGATTTATGTATTTAATTATGAATTCAAACCATAATCATGCAACTATGAGAGGCTAAAACCTCCATAGCTAGGGTTGTGGGAACCACGGTGGATTAACAAGCCATGGTTTCATAAAAGTGATTCAAAAGCAATGCAAAAAACTTTTATTGTACTCTCTTCATGCTTAAAATGTTTCTTAATGGTGTACAACATTTGGACATGTCTGAATTCTTTACTTGCTTGAGCCTAGAGAAGTAGAGATTAGGAAAAGGGAACTACAGAAAATCTTTGATCTTGATGATCATTATATTAACTTGAGTTATGGTCGTAGGATAGTTAAATTCGGGACATAGTGATAATAGTTAATTTGCAATTGCTTATGAGACCTAACCCGGTGATTGAGTATAGTCATTCACCAGGCGTTTGAATGAACCTAAGTTATCAGTTCTACAAGTAAGCGTTGGTGATGATCACATATGCATACCTGAAACAGTTATGAACCCATGGGGAACACAAAACCCTAGATATATTTCATTCTTAATTTCAACCAAAGTTTTAATTGTTTTTTTTTAATTATTGTTTTTTTAGAACCCCCAATTTGGAGTAACTACCTAACAAGTTCACTTACCGGCTTTAGTCTAGCTCTTCCATATTCTTCTTGGGTTCGATCCAAATCTCTAGTTGGGTTTTTTATTGATAACGTCCACTTCATACTTTGGTAGGAGGTATGGTTTGAGAATTATCAAAAAGTGCTCCGCTACCGGGGAATACGACTAATACTAGATTATTTGCTTGTATTTGACTTTTTTGGTAGTTGTTTCCTTAATTATGTTTTATTTTTATTTTTGATACCAACAGGCTATTTTCCAGTGAATGCCAACAACTCGGAGTAGTGGAGATCCCCTAATTCCATTGAACCCAGAAATTGAACTAACATTGCACAGGATGAAAAACCAGGAACAAAGAGATGCCTCCATAGCTGAAGAAGCTAGGCAAGCTGAGCTAGCTCGACAAGCTGCATTTTAGGATGTGGAAGATGTCAGAGAAGAGGTAGTTAATGCTGGTCGACATGGGAGGGGAAAAAGAGGTTATAGACTTGTGCCTCAATTCTTCAATGATGAGGATCTAGACATTGATGAAGTTGGGTCAACTAGAGCACTTGTGCCACCACCACTGCCCACTAGGGCCAAATTTGATATCACACGCACCGTGATTCAATTGTTAAACATGAAAGGGGTGTTCAGTGGTCACGCAGCGGATGACACAACCTGCACTTGATGAACTTCGTAGGAATATGCAAGGCGTACAGGTTGCCCGGAGTTAGCCAAGATGCCATTAGGCTCAGACTTTTCCCCTTCTCTCTATCAGGAAAAGCCACTTTATGGTTATTGGAGTTTCCCAATGACTCCATAACCAACTGGAGGGAACTCAAGTAGGCCTTCTTGGAGAGATTCTTTCCCCCTTCCAGAATGTTGCAGCTAAAGGATGAGATCTACAATTTTCGACAACTCAAGATAGACACTTCATGAAACCTAGTTGAGGTTCAAAAAGAAGTTTACAAAGTGCCCGAACCATAAAATCCCAGATGACAGTTTGTTGGAAATCTTTTATAGGTCTTTAAATAATAGCACAAAAACTATTGCAGACACGGTGGCAGGAGGAGCATTGATGAGTCACACCTGGGAGCAAGTTGCTACAATTCTTGACAGGGTGACTAAGACAAACAGGGCATGGCATACCAGGGAGGCTGACGTAGCAATCGGTACATATGTTGTTGGTTTGACTGTAGACCAATGTAGGAAGGAAGAAGAACGCAACCAAGAGTTGGCTCACATGTGAACATCATTGGATTTTCTTACAAAGCACATCATGGAAGCCGGAGCCAAAAAGGTAAATGCAATGGGGACACAAGGAATGGAGCTGGGAGTTGATCACTCTGATTCTGAGGAAGAGGAAAATTTCCTAGATAGCCAAGTGGCAGGTTTTTGAGCCAATGCCCAAGCGTCTGGACAAGACAATTGGCGCCAAGGCTCTAGAAACCAAGGTCGAAACCAATACAGAGACAACTACAACCGAAACGGGTACAGAGATAAGAGCCGCAGTTGTGAGCACGATGGAGAATGGAGAAGAAATGATGGCTACCAGAATGATCCGGCTAGAGTTTATGTGCCTCCCAATGTACGAGAGGAGGAGGCTGGGCAATCAAATTTAGAGAGCATGACGGCCGAGATGCTGAAGAAGGTGAGGTCTACTGATGAGAAATTGAAGGAGATCCATGGTGACATATCAAGTTTGGGTCAGAGAGTGGAATCTCATGCAACTGCCATCAAGCAGATTGAGCAGTAGCTTGGGCAACTATCAGCATCACTAACCCTATACAAAAGAGTACATTGCCTAGCAACACCGTCCAGAATACAAAAATGATAGCCACTGCATGGTGGTGATGACTAGGAGTGGTAATACCACAGTTGACCCCCCTTTTTTCGGTTGTAGTTGAATGAAAGAAAGAGAGTATTATTGAATAAAGTGATAAGAGTGTTGAGATGGAGAGTGATGAGTTGCCAGAGGCCCCGATAGAGGAAAAAGAATTTGACATTGATCAAGGAGCAACTCAAGTGCACCGAGCTATTCCACGACCACCGCCACTGTTCCTCAATGAATGAAGATAAAGGTAGAAAATAGTAAGTTCCAAAAATTCCTTTCAATGCTTAAGCAACTACTTGTGAACATACCATTGGTAGAGGCGTTGGAACAAATGTCGGGATATGCTAAGTTTATGAAGGACTTGGTGATGAAGAAGAGGTCCATAAGCTATGAGCTGGTAGACAATGTACATCACTGTAGTGCCATAGCTAAACGGGTCCTAGCTCAAAAGAAGGAAGACCCAGGTTCTTTCACCATAGTAAACAATGCACCATAGGCACTATCAAGTTTGCAAGGGCACTTTGTGATATGGGAGAAAGAATCAACCTGATGCCCTTGGTGGTATTCAAGAAATTGGGTTTAGGAGCCCCCATACCGACCTATATGCGGCTAATGATTGCCGACAGGACTATGAAGAAGCTAGTGGGGATCCTGTTCGATGTACTAGTTAAGGTGGAAAAATTCATATTCCCAATAGACTTTATGATTTTTGATTGAGAGGTTGGTTATGACATCCCCAGCATTCTAGGGCGACCATTCCTTGAGACTGGGAGGGCCTTAGTAAATGTGGAGGTTGGCCAACTAAAGTTTAGACTAAACAAAGAAAAGGTCACTTTCAACATCTGCCAAATAATGCAGCAACCCAAGGAATATGGTGTAATCACATCACTAGAGGATGAATATGAGTCACTTGATGAATTTTGAGTAGTCAAGAGACTTGCGTCGTGCCACGATGTTAAATCAAGCGCTTCTTGGGAGGCAACCCAAGTGGTGGCTTAGTGAAGTCTAAGTAATCGGGCCACCTGCATCGTGTTGTGACGTTAAATCAAGCGCTTCTTGGGAGGCAACCCAAGTTATTGAACTAATGTGTGTTCAGAGTGCAGGGAAAACAAAAATAGGAGGCAAAAAAACTACTAAAAAAGTAGTTGCTACATCTCTCAGTACGACTTGTGATAGCATCCTACAAGTTGTAGCAGAAGGCGTGGTGAGGTTCAGAGATGTAATTCAAAAGAAATGACCTACGAGTCATCATACGAACTGTACCCACCTTGTACAAGTCGTAGGATGTATTCGTAGGTCCCTAGGTAATTTTTCAAAACTCTGACTTACGGGTCCAAGGGATGAGTCGTACGTCCTTCCTACGACTCATGGTACGAGTCGTGACGAGTCAAAATTTTTAAAATTACCCGACTCGACGTAGGTTTTCACATCTGCCCTTTTCCTATTTTAAATTGAAGACCTCACACGACCCTTCTTCCCACGCAAAAGAAATCAAAACTACGAACCATACCTATGAATCCCTGACACCCGTGACTCAAATCTATGAGCAATTTCTTGCTCAAATTGAGTGTGTCTCAACCCACATTTGTGATTACCAGTCGAAGAAAGAAGCAACAAGTAATGCATTAAATATCGAAAATCTTAACTTGCTTGAAGTATCACTGTCAAAACCCCTGTGAGTAGTGGTCTTTGCTTGAAAAATCTCAAAAATACAGTGATTAGGGTGTTATCGAACCATGAATGACTGGGAAAGCAGTATATTGTTGTTGGGATAAACTTGTGAATTGAAGCCTTTCAAATTTGAGTTACGGGTAGTGATTAAAAAGGGTAGAATTGAGTAGTGGTTAATTGATTGAATGATATGCCTAGATCTGAGGAAATCTGAGTACCCAAATTGTGAAAAAGAATCCCTGCAAACTAAACAAAATTGAATAAGTCAAGAAAGTAGTATGAAACATAGTATGGTTCGTGGTTTGTCACTACAAGTCATATTGTGCGCTGGTAACCAAGATATGAATAGGGCTAAGCTAGATGAGGCAGAAGAGTCCTTCCTACAACTCATGGAATCGACCTACGGGTCGTACCTCGAGTCGTGGAAAAACACAGAAGAAATGGTATTATTTGGGCTTCATCAGATGACTAAAGGTACAACTTGTACCTTTATGGTACGTGTTGTACCTGTGAAACATAATATGCATACAGAGTTTTTGGGCCTTCACACGAGTCGTACCTTCAGGGTACGACCCGTACTGTCGATCCGTGTTAAGAATCTAAAATTGTTCTTTTCTAGTTCTTTTTTTCTCAAATATGGAATTCTAACTTTCTTCTCTATAGGAACAATGACAATGAAGCGAAAAGAATCCAAAGAAATAGCCCGGAGAACATTAATTAATGAAACATATGAGTCCGAGGCTGGGCAAACAGGCAACTCCCCTAGTGGTTCAGTTGAGGATTACCAAGTAGATACTTCAGAAACTGATGGAACCAGAACCACTAGGGAAAAAGCAAGAGCACAAGCTGAAGCAGCTACTGCCACATCTTCCCAAGCTCCCCAGTCTTAAGAAGGAGCTAAAAGAGGTAATCAAGAGTCAGGAAACAACTCAAAGGCAGAAGAAGGGTCTGAGGAGACCCAATCAGGTGAAGCAAGTGGCAACGATGAATTAGAGGAGGAGGCTCCAAATACTGCAAGTAGACACCCCATCTAGAGAGAACCGCACAGTCTAGTGGAGAGTGCCGAGAGCTAGAGAGATTTATGAGAAAGGCATTTCTCTCACTGCCAAGAACAAGCCAAGGCGGAGCATCCAGGAAGAACTGCGAATCCTCACTAACTAATTGAATGAATTTGAGGAGATAAAGCGGATATTCAACTTCTATGGTTTTGAGTGGATGGGCAAGACTCTAGCTGTATATAGCAGAATTGCTCAGGGACTTCTATGCCAACTATTTGGCCACCATGGAGCAAAAGGCAAAAAAGGGGAAGAAAGTAAAAGACTAGCCCCAACTAGAGAGTGTGTTGGTCCGAGGATGAGAGGTATACATATCAGAGAAGACCATCTCTCGGGTTCTGTATGGACCACAGTTCGTGCTTACACAGATGATTCCTGAGTATGACTATAGGGTGGAAGCAATGAAGCAGATCAGGAACTTGGGCTTGTAGGAAAGGCAGAGGTATCTACAATGGTTGGCAGGGGTCATTGCTAAAAATAAGGATGAAGCTGAATGGGTTACTGGTGGAAAGCAGGTGTCAAAGAACTCGCTCAACTTCATAGCAAAAGCCTACTGGACACTAGTACGCCACTGGTTAGCACCCACAGTCAACGACAATCATTGAGTGCTAACATAGCAGCTTTGGTGGCATGCCTCATGTTATGTTATCCTATTAACATCCCAAGGATCATCACAGAGGAGATACAAGATCGGGCGGTGGGAGTGAGCACTATCATCCCATTCCCGAGTCTTATATTCAGTTTATGTACAAAGGCAGAGGTGCCAATACAACGGGGTGAGGAGCATTTGATCGGAGGCTAGAGGATTGCATCTATCTTTCTTATCCAGGAAAAGATTAACCCAGTAAGCTGAGCCAGAATTCCCATCGCATTTCCTTCAGTCCAGCCAGCAGGGGGTGCACAGGTGAATGTACCCACCTTACAGGAGCAGAGCGAGACACCGGCTATAGATGTTGGTCATTCAAATTCAGCTCCTAGCACTTCAGCTGTACCAAAACCTAGCGTGC
The DNA here is from genome assembly GCA_035772735.1 of Datura wrightii. Lineage (NCBI taxonomy): Eukaryota > Viridiplantae > Streptophyta > Magnoliopsida > Solanales > Solanaceae > Datura > Datura wrightii. The sequence goes on from JASDFA010000006.1 coordinate 32,896,020, forward strand.
AGACTCAGACTCTAGCAGGGAATATTTTGGTGCCTCATGACTTCCTCCAGAATCTGGCTAAACGGTTGACATTGGCTAAACAAAAAATTCAAGCTATGATGGAAAATGTAAAGCCATGGGTCAAAGAGGAGATAGATACAATAGCTCAGGATCTACATGCTCACTTGGATGGATTTGAGAGCCGATTCAATGTGTGGATGGTAGAGCAGACGGACACTAGAAGTCTCCATGAGGAGTTGGGGGCTCTTCGGAGCAAGTAATGGAGTTGTTATCACGACAACCGGCAATTATAGCAGCCCCCACTCTTCCAGACCTAGATGCAGAGCTCGATGAGGAGATTGAATTAGTGGCTTATTGGGAACCAATGGTAGCTACTGGGGATAAGGGAAAGAAAAGAGATTCTAAGGATGTCGGAGAGGAGAGTCTGATGAAGAAGAGGAAAAAGGAAAGGAAAGAACGCAAGTGGGCTAGAGAAGAGATCATGTAGACTCATGACTCACATATGTAAGAGATGTAGGAGCGAGCTAGAGGAGCAGTCATCTCCACCATGACTCAGCCCGATCTTGCCAGTGGTCGTTACCCTTCGGGTGAGCCACCTTCAGCCTAGATTGACACAAATGCCATAGAAGCGTCCAAGACTACTAAGGGGGTAACCACTCCCCCTACGGATACTTCATTGAGAGGAACCTCCCCCGTAGGACGACAGGAGTGCCTAGAGCGCCACAGGTATGTTCTATTCCCTATGTTCTTGTAGTCCATGCTTCGGGGATGAAGCTTAATTTTCAAAAAGGGGATGGAGTGTACTTGTGATTTTTGAGATTTTGATTCATCTAAGGGATTTCTTGCCATGTTTCTTTTCCCTCGTACATGCTATGTAGTATAACCGACATGTTTAGGATTTTTATATTTTATTATGTGATTTTTGTTTAATTAGGAAATAACTTAGGATGCTTAGCCAATGAAAATGCACAATTTCTGATTTTTGAAAAAATTGACCCTGTTTAAAAAATTTTGATGCATTAGCTATGTATTTGTGACTGCATGCGTGATTTGTGAGGATATTTTGATGTCATTTAGTTTATTAACATGAGGAGTCTTGTTAAGTCATGTGTAACCCAGACAGGTGAGGTGAATATAAGTCATGTACCATGAGTGAGTGAGGGGTAGTACTTAGTTCAGTATTGTGTTCAAGATCTAGAACTTGTTTGGTTGGTCTTTGCATAAGCTAAAGATGGTTGGTTAGGATATGATTATAGGCCATTTTTGTTAAGCTCACTTCTAGCCTAAATAACCCTACCAAAATCATATGATCCCCTTGATTCCAATTTTGAGTCTTTAATAGACCATTTTTCTTTGATTAATCGATTAATCGTACCCATTTGTTTATAATGAACCTGTTTTGGCCCTGGTCCTTCCTCGGATATTGTGAACCTCAACATAGGAAAAATTTCTAAGTTAAGGGTGGCTAGAGTAGGGGTGCATAAATGATGGGAACGAGAAAAAGGGAGAGAAAAGAGAAAAGGTTAAAAATAAGACGTGGTGTGAAAAAAAAAGAGATGACAAAAATTTGAAAATCTTGAAAAAGAAAATTCAAAAGAAAAACAAATGTTGGAAAAAGTTGAAAATATGCCACACCCATACAAATGTACATAAAAGAGGTGAAAATGGAAGAAAAGGAATGAAAAACATAAAGGGTGAAATAGGTGAATGGTGTAGCCAATATATGTAGTGCCAAGGAAAGGATAGTCGCTCTTTAAAATCTTTCATATTTATCATGTTCAGCCCTAAAGTCTACATTACAAGCCACAGCAAGTCCTGCGGTGATCCTAACCCGACCATCTGATAAATCGAATAAGAGAAAATACGGGAAAGCCTATGGTATCTGATACATAATACTTGAAACATCTTTGTGAGAGTGAGCGTCTTGCTTTTTTAGTCCAATGAAGTATTTGACACTATATATGTGAGTGGGGACTTCATTTGTTGTGAGGATATATGGATTATGTTTACTTTTACCATTAATCTATGTGAGAAGCATCGGTGATGACTTGATTGCCTGTTGATAGCTAGATGACATGTCTTGATCCCTATATAGCATGTTTTGTGGTTTCTTGTAGTACATTAGCTGATGTTGGTTCATGGAAAAGGGTCAGAAAATTGTTGAATGTATAGTGCAAGTTTTGTTTAGTATGTACTGTAGTATCCTAGGTTTATTTTCTAGCTGAACGTCATATTTAGTTTTTCTTTTTCTTTGCCTGAGGACTTGCAAAAGTCTTAAGTTGAGGGTGTTGATGTGTTGTGAGTTTACAGCACTTTCGATGCTCAAAACTAAGAAAATAACATGGACTTAGGTATATTTATATGGATATAAGGCACTTTTTCTTTGGTTGCAAGACAAATAGTTTTTGGAGCAAAAATGTGAAAAAGATATCCTGGAAGTGCAGAAAATTGGCTTAACTCACAGTCCTCAGTACGAGCTGTAGGAAGGTACTACGAGCCGTAGGAAGGTACTACGATCTGTACTGCTGGTTGTGAGAAGTATTAGAAGGATAAGGATGAAGAAGTTCATCCTACGACTCTCAGTACAAGTCTTACAAAGCTTGTATGGGCTGTAGTGCAGAAGTCGTGGAAAGATTCAAAAGATTTGCACAAGAGGCTGACTCCTACTACGGATAGACAGTATGAGTCATGGCAGCAAGGCACGAGTCGTATAGCACTCATGAAGAACTTCAGAAAAATTGCAAAGTTTCATAGTCAAGCCATGAAAGCTCAGTACGACTAGTAGGAAGCATGTATGAGTCATACCAAGGTCCAACACTTAACAAAATTTCAGCCAGCCAATGACATAAGGGAAGCAGGTAAAACCCATACATACCTGCTACGGGTCGTAGGACAAGTCGTGATGCAAGCAACTTCAGTTATGGAAATTCACCTTGTTAGCCTACGAAAAGGATTTTTATGTCCATGTAAATAAGTTTTATGTTTTATTTTCATAAGTTAGGTGATTAGGAGTGATTAGAAGTAATTAGAAATCAAGTTAGAGAGAATTAGACGTGAGAATTGAGTTGTTCGACTGTGATCAATGTTTTCTTGACTTTCTCTTGATTTTCATATTGTTCTTGAGGATTTTGATGATTAATACACAGAAGTTTTTCTCTCATCCATAATTGTAAGTGCTGATTTATGTATTTAATTATGAATGCAAATCACAATCTTGCAACTATGAGAGGCTAAAACCTTCATATCTAGGGTTGTAGGAACCATGGTGGATTAACAAGTTCGGGTTACATGAAAGTGATTCAAAACCAATGAAAAACACTTGTATTGTATTTTCTTCATGCTTAAACATTTCTTAACGGTGTACAATGTTTGTACATTCCTGAATTCTTTACTTGCTTGAGCCTATAGAAGTAGAGATTAGGAAAAGAGAATTACAACAAAGCCTTGATCTTGATGATCATTGTATTAACTTGAGTTGTGGTCGCAGGATAGTTAAATTTGGGACATAGTGATAATGGTTAATTTGTAATCGCTCATGAGACCTGACCTGATGAATGAATATAGTCAGTCAATAGGGACGAACCAGTCGTTTGAATGAACCTAAGTTATCAGTTCCACAAGTATGCATTGGTGATGATCACGTATGTATACCTGAAGCAGTTAGAACCCATGGGGAACATAAAACCCTAGATATATTTCATTCTTAATTTCAACCAAAGTTTTAACTCTGTTTTTAATTATTGTTTTCTTTAGAACCCCCAAATTGTAGTAACTACCTAACAAATTCACTTACCGACTTTAGTCTAGCTCTTCCATATTCCTTGTGGGTTCGACCCCAGCCTCTAATTGGGTTCTTTATTGACAACGTCCGCTTCATACTTTGGTAGAAGGTATTGTTTGAGCGTTATCACTCACCTGCACATCTCAACACATGTGAACACTATACTTCTATTACAATTACAACTTGGGTTGTCTCCCAAGAAACGCCTGATTTAATGTCGCGGCACGATGCGGGTATCTTAATTACTCAAACTTAACCAAGATACCTCAATAGAGGTCCTCCCTCATAACACCTAATTTAATGTCATGACACAACGCAAGTCCCCAGGTTATTCAGATTTCACCCAGAGCCCAAAGGTCCACTAGTTTGATTTCTTCGCTTTTCCCCAAATATGCTTTCACCCACTGGCCATTCACCTTAAACCTTTTTCCTTCATGATTTTCCAACTCAATCGCACCATATAAGAATACTTGAACAACTCAGAATGGTCCCGAACCATTTAGACTTCAACTTTCCAAGGAACAAGCAAAGCCTAGAATTAAACAACAAAATCATATCTCCAGGGCTGAACTCTCTCTGCTCAATTTTCCGTTCTTACTATATCTTCATCCTCATTTTGTAAATTTCTAAACTTTCATAGGCCTTCAAACGAAATTCATCTAACTCATTCAACTGATCAATCCTCAAGTTCGCAGCATCACTCCAATTCAGACTCAGCTTCTTGAGCGCCCACATGGCTTTGTGCTCAAGCTCGACCGGAAAATGACATGCTTTCCCATACAGAAGATGATAAGGAGACATGCCTATAGGGGTCTTGAATGTAGTTCGATAAGCCCATAATGCATCATCCAGCTTCCTAGACCAATCTGTCTTATTAGCATTTACAGTCTTCTTAAGATGGTCTTTATCTCCCGGTTGGAGACCTCAACTTGCCCATTAGATTGTGGGTGATAAGGTGTTGCCACCCTATGCTTCACTCCATATTTTTCTAGCAAGGTCCGAAATAACCGGTTACAAAAGTGTGAACCCCCATCACTAATGATTGCTCTAGGAGTCCTGAATTTGTAGAAAATATTTCATTTCATGAATGTTGTGACACTCTTACCTTCATTGTTTGGAAGCGCAACTGCCTCCACCCACTTAGAAACAGAGTTCACAGCTACAAGTATGTACTTTATCCCATTTGAGTTTACAAATGATCCCATAAAGTCAATTCCCCACACATCAAACAGCTTAATGACAAGGATGGGAGTAAGAGGGAGCTCATGCCTTCGTGATATGCCTCTTTGACTTTGGCATGCATCACATTCCTTTGCAAAATAATGTGCATCTTGGTGAATAGTTGGCCAATAGTACCCACATTGAGGAATTTTGTGGGCTATGCGAATCCCATTGTGACGACCCCCAACCAGGGATGAGTGGCAAGCCTCCAATATGCTCAACATCTAAGCTTCAGACACACATCTCTGAATTACCCCATCAGTACATATGCGAATAAGTAAGGCTTATTCCAGAAAAACTTCCACACATCAGACATGAATTTCTTTCTTTGGTGAAAAGATAAATCTTCTGGTACAACATCACTCACCAAATAATTAGCAAAGTCTGCAAACCATAGAATGAGATCCTAGGAAGCAGCCAAAACCTACTCATTAGGAAATGTGTCATCTATATCAAGCTCATCTCTAAGTGCTTCATCTGCCTCTTATCTCGATAAGTGATCTGGCACCTGATTTTAGGTCCTCTTCTGGTCCTTAACCTCAAACTCAAACTCTTGTAGAAATGGAACCCATCTATTCAACCATGGCTTGGCATCCTTCTTTGCCATCAAATAATGCAAAGCTACATGGTCTGTATGAATTATCACCTTAGTTCCAAGAAAGTATGGATAAAACTTCTCAAATGCAAATATCACAGCCAACAACTCTTGCTCCATCACGATGTAATTTTTCTAAGCTACATTAAGCACCTTGCTAGTATAATAGATTGGATGAAAGATCTTCTCATGCCTTTAGCCCAAAATAGCACCCAGGGCCACTACACTAGCATTGCACATCACCTCAAACAATAAGGACCAGTCAGGTGCCACTATGATAGGGGTAGAAGTCAATCTCTCCTTCAAGCACTCAAAAGCCTTCAGCAAGCATCATCGAACACAAACTTCATCTCTTTCTCAAGTAGCTTGCGTAAGGGATGTGCAATCTTTGAGAAGTCCTTGATGAATCTCTGATAGAATCCCGCATGATCCAAAAAACATCGTACACCATTCATAGAAATTAGAGGTTGTAAACTAGCAATCACATCAATTTTCACTCTGTCCATCTTAATGCCCTTACCTGATATTCTGTGGTCGAGCATTATACCTTCTTTGACCATGATATGACACTTTTCCCAATTAAGCACCAAGTTGGTCTCTTCACACATCTGCAACACCTTGATCAAGTGAGCCAAACAATTATCAAAAGAGTCACTCACCACCAAAAAATCATTCATAAAGACGTAGATGGTGTTCTCCACCATGTCAGAGAATATAGACATCATACAGTGTTGTAAAATGGTGGATGCATTACATAACCCAAAAAACATCCTTTTGAAAGAAAACGTCCCATAGGGGCAGGTGAAAGTGGTTTTCTCTTGGTCTTCGAGGGATATAGAGACTTTGTTTGTACCCCGAATAACCATCAAGAAAGTAGTACCACCCCCTGCCTGCAAGTCAGTCCAACATTTGATCCATGAATGGAATTAGAAAATGATCTTTCTGTGTCCAGTGGTTTAACTTCTGATAGTCCATACATACTCCCCATCCTGTGACTGGCCTCTGTGGAATAAACTCATTATTTGCATTCGGAACCACAGTGATCCCACCCTTCTTTGGCACACACTGGATTGGGCTCACCCATTTATTTTCTGCAATAGGGTAAACCATACCTGCATCCAACCACTTAATAATCTCCTTCTTGACCATCTCTTGCTTAGGTGGATTCAACCTATGTCGATGTCTAATACTCGGAATACAGTCTAGCTCAAGATAGATCTTATGTGTGCAAATACCTAGTGAGATCCCAATAATGTCTGTTATAGTCCATCCAGTGACCTTCTTATACCTCTTCATAATGGAGACCAAAGCCTCCACTTGCCATTCCACCAAGTTTGTTGCTATAGTGACTGGTAATGTATTTTGGTCCCTAAAAATACATATTGTAAGTGAGATGGGAGCGCCTTGAGCTCCAATACTGGAGGCTCCTCAATAGATGGCTTGGCCAGTGGGGTCACATGGTTTTTTAGATCAAGATCAATCTTTTTCGGGGCATAAGTGTATGACCCCATATCGGCAAGTGCTAACTATCTCTTCACCCTCTATTATCTCCTCAGCATCAACATTTATCAACACTGTTGCTAAGTCTTAAATATTTAATCTCTCCTCAATAGGCATTATTGGAAGCTCAGCCTCCACAATATCAATCACTAAAACCACCCATATATCATTCAGCTACTTCATAGATCGGTACACATTAAACGTCACTTCTTCATTATTCAACTGAAACATTAGTTGTTCGGTCTCTATATCCATAAGAGCACGACTGGTAGCATGGAATGGTCACCCCAAGATAATGAGGACCTCAAAATCCACCTCACAGTACAGAATAAAAAAGTTGGTCAGAAATATAAAGGACTCAACCTTCACCAGAACATTACAAAGAATCCCCATCGAGTTTTTCACCATGCGATCTGCCATCAATAGCGATATTGTAGTCAGTTTGGGGGCTCCCAAGCCCAATTGTCTAAACACTGCCAACTACATTAGATTATTACTAACACCTAGATCACATTAAGCCTTAGCAAAGTTAAAGGCCCTAATGGTGCATGGTATGGTGAAAGCAGCAAGGTCTTCCTTCTTCTGCACAAGAGATCGAGATGCTATTGCACTGCAATGGTGCAAGTTATCTTCAGGCTCAAATCTCACGGTCCTCTTATTAGTGATGAGATCCTTCATAAATTTCACATAGCCAGGCATCTACTCAAGTGCCTCAACTAAAGGGATGTTCATAGATAATTATTTCGGCATTGAAATGAATTTTTGATACTTTCCATCTTTGGCCTTCTTCTTTAGCCTATGCAAGAAAGAGGGAGGAGGTCTAGGAATGGGCATTAACTTTTGAGATACTTCCTTCTCCTTTCCTTTTTTCAGGTCCATGTTCCTTTGCATTACTAAGAGCTGTCTTCTCAACTGCATCATCAACCAAAACTTGATCCTCAGAGTCTTCCACCTTATCATCATCAATCAACGTGGGCTCAACCATCTCATCCGTCATAATCGGCATAGGAGGGTCAACTACCGCCTCCCTATTCCTAGTAGTAATAGTCATGCAATGACTATTATATTTTAGATTCTAAACTATGTTACAGGGAAGTGTTCCCTTTTGCCTATGGTTCATAGCAACAGACATCTGACCAAGCTACTACTTAATCTTCTTAATGGAAACTGCATGCGACTCCACCTTTTGGTTCATCCCGAAAATATCAGCATGAAGTTCCTTAAAATGGCCATCATGTCGCCTCCGTCTGCTTTAGTACTTTGGGAAATATATCATCCACTCTCGAACCACTAGATTTAGGTTTATGATTTCTTGTAGGAACATAAAGACCAACTTCTATCATTTTTGTACTCATTACGCTTTTTTCGGTCACCATTATCTCTACCTCTACTCCTATCCCTATATTGGCCTCAATTGTAATCATTGTCTCTGTAATAGCTCAAAACTTGATTCCCTTGACCTTGGCGCCAAGAGTCTTAGTTAGAAACTTGCGCATTGGCCCAGAAACCTGCCTCTTCATCATTTAAATAATTAGCTTCCTCCTCAGACTCTGACTTTTCTCCATCATTTCTTAGGGACTTACCTTGAGAACCAACTGCATTTACCTTTTCTATCCCGGCTCCCATAATATTCTTGGCAAGGAGCCCCATAGTGGTTTTGATCTCAGCAATATCCTAATCTCGCTCTTCATCCTTCCTCCTCTGCTCCACAGAAATACCTACTGCATAAGTACCAATAGGAACTTTTGACTCTTTTGTGTGCCACGCATGGTTGATTTTGGTGATCTTATCAAGTACCTCAGTAGCCTCAGCAGATGTGTGGCTCATGAATGTTCCCAGAGATAGTATTTGCCACCGCCTTGGTATTGATATTCAGAGACCTATAAAATATCTCCAACAGTGTATCATTTGGGATTTTATGGTTGGGCACCTTTTTCATCTTCTTGTTCAACCGCAACCAAGTCTCATGGAGTGCTTCAAAATTCAATTGTCTGAAGTTGTAAATATCATCCTTCAGTTGCAACACTCTGGAAGGTGGAGAGAATCTCTCAAGAAATGCCCTTTTTAACTCCCTCCATATAGTAATAGAATCATTTTGCAATTCAGCCAACCAAAGAGCTGCCTCACTTCGGAGTGAAAAGGGAAATAACCTCAGCCTTATTGCATCCTAATTCAACCCCTATTTCTTGTACGCCTTGAAAATACCCATAAAATTTGTCAAGTGAGTATGTGCATCATCAATAGCATGACTAGCAAATAACCCCTTCATATTGAGCAAATGGATCATTGCACTATCAAACTTTTCCCCAGCAGGCAAAGGGTGAAGGACAATACCACCAGTGGCACCATCCTCATCAATATCAACATCATCATCGTCATTAAAGTACTGGTACTTTTGCTAGTTTGGACTTTTATTCCTTCTAGCCTTTTTAACTTTCGCAACTTGGTGTTGCTCTTCAGCAAGCCTAGATGCTTCTCATTCCCAGGCACGAGCCTGTTCCTCAGCCAATATTTGGACTATTGCTTCTTCCACTATCTCTTGCTCCTGAACGTTGGTCATTTTCCTTATATTTCTCAGAGTTTGCTAAAGTTCATCATAATTGGAACGAGGGATTTTCCTTGGCTCTAAGTACTAGGCATACACGAACCTGAGACCTATACAGAAACAAAAACAACAAAGAAAAATAAAAAGGAAATAAGGGCCAACAACAAAGTAATCACAATTAACTAAAGCCTGAGTCGTATTCCCCAGCAACGGGGCCAAAATTTAATGTTGCCCAAATTACACCTCTCAATGAGATATAAAGTGGTCACTGTTCGAATATAGAACCCAACAAGGGTTGGGGTCGAATCCCACGAGGACCCCGGTTAAGGAGTTTAACTAATACTATTGGTTTTCTTATTTCCTGGGAGGAAATTGTAACAGGAAATAATGTAAAACAATATATAGCAATGAGTAGATTCTTGATTAAAATTGATCATATTCAATGAGTGAGTTGACTAGATTGTGTTTCCCACAACTTCATAACAACAAGGCATTTTATACTAGTGATCTATTCTGGTGTTTAGCATGCAATATCGGTAAGTTAGCTTCACCTAAATAGTTGGTACCCTAATTAGATGATTGCCACCACATAACATGATCCGTATACAGGTGTTTACTTTATTAACTCTTACCTTTTATATCGGATTATCTATTCCCGCGAGGTCAAGCTATTAGATGAGGGTTTATAGCGTCAAATCTCCATTATTCATCCCTTTTCCCATTCATTAACCCCTTGATCCGGTAAGTAAGAATAAGACAAATTCCAACATTCGTGAATGTTAAGAAGCAATTAAAATGAAAGGAAGAACAATACATACATAAACCCCATTCAAGAATCACTAAGTATTTTGCTTATGTGTGTTCATTCATCATGGTTCTGACAACCCTAGTTATGGGTTTAGCTACTCATGGTTGAAGAATTACAATTAATAAGTGTATAAAAAATCATAATTGTAAACTTACATTATCTGTAGAAGAAACCACACGCCTTGAATTAATCAATAAGAATCTAAAATCAGTAATCCCAAATTTGTTTGAAACTCAAAACTCAAGAATTAAATTATGAAAATTGTTTCTTGAACCTCAATGTCGATCAACAACAATAAAAATATGGTAAAAATCATAATAATTCATAACTTGTAAAAAGAAACCTACATAAAGTATTTATAGACACAATATAAATCCTTTCTAAATTAAACAAGAAAGTCAGGTCGGCAGTGATGATGACTCGTTAGATGACCTAACGAGTCGTGAAGTGTAGTAACGGATCGGGCTCAGCAAAACATCCTTCTAGACGATAGCTCACCCAATGACTCGTTAAGTGACATGAAGTTAGGCCCTCCATTGCTTCTGAGTCTTAAATATCCAGTGTTCTAAATGACTGCCCATAACTGCTCATGACGATTCATTGAGTCTCATAATGACTTGTTGCCCCTTCTGTCACCACTCTCAGTACTTTGGCTTAAATTCTGAACTTCAACTAACGAGTTCTCTTAACGAGTCATGGAGTCATATGATGACTCATTTCTCCTCATTTTATGACTCAAAAGACTTGTGGTCTAATATAGCTTCCTGTCCTCACGACGCACCTGATGACTCATTACCAGACTTGATGAGTCATAGTGTCAACCCATTGTTACCGCTGTTTTCAAGCCCAAGTGGTTCTTCAAGGCCATCTTCTCTAAACGGCTCAGGGAACGAGTCGTCAAGTGACATGACGACTCGTTGCCTTGCTGCACTCCAGACTTAGCCCATTTTTGGCTTATTATTCCCATTTCATTTTTTGAACCTATTTCCTTGCAACACTTAATAAAAACACATCATATATATATAAACATAATTAGGATTAGCATATTTTCTTAGTTTTAAGCTTGAAAGTGCCGCAAAAACCATGACACATCAATTGCATATAAAGAAAAAGGAAAACAAATATGCGTAGGGAAAATACGAAAAGACAAAAATCTAATATAAATATATGGAATAGCGAAAAGATAAATCTAGGAGAAATTTATAAAATGAATATCAAGAAAAAAGAAATTACTACCGTGATTTATGCATACAATTTTACCATTCTTTTTAATTATCGTGTTTAAACTGAAGATTTGCAAGTGTCTGCCAAAAAATATACAGAACCAAGTTCCTCACTTGGTTCCATAGATATGAATAGAAAGAAAATGAAAGAGATGTTTATGTGAAAGCCTCTTTGTTTCAGAGAGTAACAAAATCTTGACCTACACTAGTAGGATTTTTCAAAATTCACTATCACTGAGAAGTGTTTAGATTACAACCTCTTAGTAACAATCCGTATGTCATTATGTGGAGAAACTGACCTAAAGCACTTTTGACGAGGTTAGACAAAAGCTAGAAAAGTGTTATGGTGGAAGCTAGTGAAAATTGAGGATTCTTGGGGAGCTACTGGTTTGAGGGATTGCTGCAGTGGTAGGATTTTCACTGCAACGAGACCATGGTGACAGTCGGATTCCTACCTTAATAAACCAAGGAATTAAAGACCAGATCCTCTATAGCAATTTCCTAACCGCCATAGAGGGTCCGCTGCAGCAAAAATATGATTGTTGCAACGGACGAAGGGAATCAGAAAGTGGATTTAAGTGAAATTTTCGGGGTTATACCCAATTATTTTCAAAAAACAAAGGGTTAAGGTCTGAAGGCGATTCTCTCCCCCAAAACAGTTGAATTCCTCTCCCAAGGTGAGTTTCTTGAATCCCTATCTCTATGATGGATATTATTAACTCTAGAATTCATAGGGAACCTTTAATGGTGAAATTCTAAGTTGAGAAACCCTAGGTTGATAAACTCTAGCTGAATCATGGAGAGTTAATAAGGTGGCCTCATTAGAAGTTTTTAAAGGTAATGACCATTCCCAAGGCTTACTTGATAAATAATATGGGATATGTGGGAATTGGGGCCTAGAAGTAGGTGGAATTGGGGTTTACCTTTAAAGTGCGCTTGAGGGAAGGGTTTGAATTTATAAGACCCTCGTTCGAGGAGTTCTAATAATGAATTTACTCTATATTGTTGTTGTAAATTTCGAGCATTTCGAGGCTTTAATAAAGGGAAAGGCTCCTATAGAGTAGTTGACTTTTCTTACCTAAGAATCAAGGTAGATTATGGTTTAGAGGAGTTAGACTCTAGATAATGACATGTATGTTTGTGCAATGATGATATGTAATTGGTCTGCGGACATTACTTGTTATGGTTATTTTCCTGTTCAATAAATTGTTGAAGTGATGTGGATATAATATGGGCTTTGAACTTATGAAACTATGTTGAGTTGTTAATTATAGTTCTCTACATTGTTATTGAGAGGATTGATGATATGTAATATATGCAAGAGAGGGAGTATATTGTAAACTCCTGAGTGTTTTAATAATGCACCCTATTATATCCAATTTTTTGAGAATGGTTAGGATAGTAATAATATCCTGAGATGAGAGGCTAATGCTCGAGGGAAGCATTCGGGTGAGGGATATTGATTGAGTGGCTCGTGTATAAGGGGGGCATCCAAATGAGCATATGAGTGGGAGCGGGTACCACACCGATACAGTACATGAATTTCTAGAGTGCCTTGCAGGCCATGACTGGAAGGGGAGAAATAAGACCCTCCAGCATATGTGTACACTGATATTGATGAGGGAGTGTTTGATGGTGATTTGACGGAAGCTGATGTGCTATGAGTTTACAGCGCTTTCAACGCTTAAAACTAAGAAGATAGCATGGACTTAGGTATGTTTATATGTATATGAGGAACTTTTACTTTGATTTCAGAAAAAATTAAGTGTTGGAGCAAAAAGTGCAAAAGAAGCTTAAAATGCAGAAAAATAGCCAAGTACAAGTCGCAGTACGAGTCGTACCTTGATTATACGAGTCATACTGAGAACCGTGGTGAAAGTTAGTTGGTTGGATTAAGATGAAGGAAACATAAGACTCTCAGTATGAGCCGTACCAATATGGTATAAGCCATAACTAGAGTCATGGAATTGTTTAGAGAAATTTGCATGAAGGCAGTCTCTTGGTATGGATGGACTCATGGATCGTAGCACCAACATACAACCCGTATCATGAGACGTGGTGAAATTCAAAAGATTCTTCAATACTTGGCAAAACTTCTAACACTACAAACAGTACGAGTAGTAGGAAGAAGGTACGTGTCATACCATAACACTCGTGGTAAATTTCAAAAGATGTCATCTCAGGGCCAAACCACGGAATCGTTGTACGACTCGTAGGACTGTGGTACGGGTCATACCAGCTTTCCAACACTTAGACAGATCTACTGCAGCCAAGGACGTACGAGAAGCAGGTACGACCCATACCATCCTGCTAACCAGTCGTGACACAATCGGCACCAAATATGGAAAATTCCCCCTTAGATTAGGAAAAGGTTTCTAATGTCTATATAAATAGCTTTTATGTTATATTTTAGTTAGAGAACATAAAAATGAAGTAGTAGACATGTGAATTTTTATTATATTTTGGAAATAAATTCTTGGGATAAAATTCTTGATTTCATACATTATTCTTGAGATTGTTCTTTGATATTTAGATCTGGTTTTCTTCCAATTGTTGCTGTAATTATTTAATTATGCATTTGTCTATGAATGTAAATTGCAATCTTATAACCATGAGAGGCTAAAACCTCCACAACTAGGGGTTGTGGGAACCATGATGGATTAACGAAATAGGTTTACACAAAAGTGAATCGATACCAATGCTAAATGCTTGTATTGTATTCTCTTTATCTTTAAACGTTTCTTAACGGTGTACAACGTTAGGACTTGCTCAAATTCTTTACTTGCTTGAACCTAGAGAAGTAGAGATTAGAAAAATAGAATTAGAACAAAGCCTTGGTCTTTATGATCATTGTATTAACTTGAGCTATGGTCGCAAGATAGTTTAATTTGGGAAATATTGATAACAGTTAGTTTGAAATTGCTCATGAGACCTGACCCAATGATTGAGTATAGTCATCCAATAGGGACGAACCAATCATTTGGATAAATCCTAGTTATCAATTCTACAAGTATTGGGATTGATCACGTGTGTATACCTAAAGTAGTTATGAGCCCATAGGGAACACTTACCCTAGTTGTTTATAAATCCTGATTTAAATCACGAATATAATCTTGTTTTAGTATTGTTTTCTTTAAAACCCCGCAATTTGGAGATAACTCACCAACAAGTTCAATTATCAACATTAGTCTAGATCTTACCCTATTCCCTATGGGTTCGACCCCAACCTCTTAATTGGGTTCTTCATTGACAACGTCTGCTTCATACTTTGTCAGGAAGTGTGAGTTTGAGAATTATCAAAAAGTGGAGCTATCAAAGAATGAAAAAGAACGCAGAGAATGAAGAAGAAGGTGGAGAATGGTAAGTTTCCAAAATTCTTGTCAATACTCAAATAGTTATCTGTAAACATACGATTGGTCGAGTCATTGGAACAGATGTCAGGTTATGCCAAGTTTATGAAGGACCTTGTCACGAAGAAAAGGTCCATGAGTTATGAGCCCATGGATAATGTGCATTATTGTAGTGATATAGCCTCACGGGTCTTTTCCCAGAAGAAGGAGGATCCAGATGCCTTCACTATTCCCTGAACAATTGGAGATGTTGAGTTTGCAAGGGTACTCTGTGATTTGGGAGCAAGCATCAATCTGAAACCGTTGGCTGTGTTTAAGAAGCTGGGCTTGGAAGCACCCATATAGACTACCATGCGGCTACTAATGGCTGACCAAACTGTGAAGAAGCCTGTGGGGATCCTGTTTGATGTGCTATTTAAAGTTGATAGATTCATATTCCTAGTGGACTTCATGATCCTTGATTGCGAGGTTGATTTTGAGGTCCCCATAATTTTGGGGCAACCATTCCTTACCACTGGGAGAGCCTTAGTAGATGTGGAGGCTGGTCAGTTGAAGTTCAGACTCAAAAAAGAATAGGTCACCTTTAATATATGCCAGTCAATAAAGCAGCCGAAGAAATACAGAGTTGTCTCAGCAATAGAGGATGAATTTGAGTTCCTTGACGAAGTCTTAGTCAAGAGACTTACATCGTGCCGCGACATTAAATCAGGCGCTTCTTGGGAGGCAATCTAAGTAGTGGTTTGGTGAATTCTGAGTAACCAAACCACCTGCGTCGTGCTGTGATGTTAAATCAAGTGCTTCATGGGAGGAAACTCAAGTTGATTGACTTATGTGTATTCAATGTGTAGGGAAATAAAAATAGGTGGCAAAACATTGCTGAACAGGTAGGTCCTATGGTTCTCAGTACGACTTGTAAGAGTGTTGTATGAGTCGTAGCATGAGTAATGGTAAGAAGAAGAGATGTATTTCAATGCATGAGTTCAGGGTATGGTTGGTCTTATGACTCGTAACCTCATTGTACGGGTCGTAGTACTCACTGTGGCTATGAGCTATGCAAGACATGGACCACAATGGAAGAAAGACCTACAAGTCATAGTACGAATCGTACACCCATAGTACAAGTCATAAGATGTGCTCGTAGGTCGATAGGTAAGTTTATCAACCTATCTATTACGGGTCCAAGGGACGAGTCGTATGGTCTTCCTATGACTCGTGGTATGAGTCGTGACTGGTCAAAAATTTTAAAGTTACCCGACTCGGCCCAAATTTTTAAAATTTGCCCTATAGCCTATTTAAGCTCAAACAAATCATTCCCTCTTCCCATGCTCTCAAAACCAAAGTCACGACCATAAACTCACGACTCCCTCACACTCATAACTCAACATTTACGATCAATTGAAAAAGATCTTGCTCAAATTACACCGAGAATCACAATCCCAACCCTAGTTCTGATTGACAGTCGAAGTTATCAGCATTCAAGTAAGTGTATTTTCTTTAAATTTGATAAATATGACTTGTGTGCTTGATGCAAACCTGCTTAATTCATGAGAGTACTCTCAATGCTTGAAAAATTAAAAAAGGACAATGACCAGGGAAGTGAATAAAGTGTGTGCGAATGGGTAGGGGCTTGAACTTGTAAAAAAATTGCACATTGAACTGTTAAAATTGAGTTACGGGTTGTGATTAAAAAGGGAAGGAATGGTAATGGAAAAACATGTTAAATGCATGTCTGGACTTGGGGAATTCTGAATACCCAATACTAAACTGAAATCTCCTACAAACTAAACCAAAAATAAGGTAGGGACATGCTTCACAAGCCTTTCTACAACTCATGGTTTCACACTACGACTCGTAAGATGGCTCATTAGGACTGTCCCAAGCCAAATTTGTAATAATCACGAGGTACAAATCCTAGTATGGCTCGTGATTTACTGCTATGAGTCGTATCTGGCAGTCATAACAAGAATCTAAAAAGGGTCAAGTCCACAAGTGACAGAACGATCCTTCTTACGACTTGTGGAATTAACTGACGGGACTTACCATGAGTCATGAAATATAGAACAATTTTTCTAAAGATGAATCCTCATACCACTCGTGGTACGGACCATACCTTCATGGTACGAGTCGTACCTTAGAGGTGTAACATTAAGTTGAGATATATTAGTCTTAGTATGAATCGTACTTGCAAGGTACGAGTCGTATTGTTGACCAGTGATAAATTACAAAGGAACTTTTCTTTCTTTCTTTTTCTCATATTTGGAATTCTAACTCTTTTTCTCCATAGGTATAATAATGCAGAAATGTAAAGCATCCAAGGCAACTGCTCGGAGGACATTTCTTGATGAGACCTCCAAATCCGATCAAGTGAGTAACTCCCCTAGTGGTTCATTAGTGGAATACAGGGTCGATACATTGGATACTGATGAGACCCAAACCACTAAGGTGAAGGCTAAAGCCTAGGCCGTGGCGGCCACTGCCATATCTGTTAGTGCTCCCTAGTCTGAGGAGGGAGCGGAGGAAAGAGCCCAAGAGTCTAGAAGTGACTTTAATGAAGAAGACAGGTTCGAGGAGGCCCAATTTGGAAATGCAAGCAGTGAGTCCGGATCTGAGGAGGAGGAACCAAATGTTGAGCAAAAGCAGACTCTGCCTAGGGAGAATCGCACCATCCTGTGGAGAGTACCAGGAGCGTAGGAAATATATGAATAGGGCATTGCTCTCACCCCCAAGAAAAAAGCTAGGTGGAGCATTCAAGAAGAGCCATGGATTCTGACGAATTCATTGAATGAGGTGGAGGAGATGAAACGGATATTCAGCTTTTACGAATTTGATTGGATGGCTAGAGCCCCGGACCGATACACTTCAGAAATCATCCAGGAGTTCTACGCCAATTATTTTGAAACCATGGAGCATAAAGAAAAAGAGGGGCAGAAGTTGAAAGATCATCCCAAGGTGGGGAGCGGCCTGGTTAGAGGCCAGGAGATTGATATATTCGAGCGCACTATTCATTGGGTATTATATGGGCCCCCGTTCATATCAGCACATGCTACATCAGAATATGACTATCGAGTGGATGCTTTGAAATAGATCAAGCAGCTTGGTTTTGATGAGAGGAGGAGGCAGATTCAATGGTTGTCCAGCGTCATCACTGAGGACAAAGAAGAGGCAGAGTGGGTCACTAATGGCAAGCAAGTCATAAAAAACTCTTTAAACTTCATAGAAAAGGCCTACTGGACATTAGTGGCCACCTGTTGACACCGACTATTAATGATAATACCTTCAGTGCAAACAGAGCAGCTTTGGTGGCTTGTATCATGTCCAGATACCCCATCAATATCTATATGGTCATTGTAGAGGAGATTCAAGATCGAGCTATGGGATTGAGCGCTACCATCCCATTCCCAAGCCTTGTTTTTGAGATTGTGCATAGAGGCGGGGATCAAGGTGAATCATAGTGAGGAGTACCTGATCAAAGGACAGCGGATTGCTGATATTGACCTAATCTAGGATGAGATGAACCTGGTAAGTCGAGCCTAACTTTCCACCACAGTCCCACTATCACGATCAGTTGGGGGAAAGTAGGTGAATACCCCCACTTCATTGGAGCAGGGCGAGACACTAGTTACATATGTCAATCATTCAGATGCAGCTCCTAGCACCTTTGTCGCACCGCCTATGAACCTCCAAGCCAAACTCCAGTCGAGAACATCCTAATGCCTTAGGAATTTTTCCAAAAGCTGGCCAAGAGACTGACCGTAGCTGAGAAGAAGGTTCAGTCAATGATGAAGAATATCAATCCTTGGTAAAGGATGACATAAAGACAGCTACGCAGGCCCTACACGTGATATTAGATGGGTTCCAGAGCAGATTCAACATTCACATAGCCGAGCAGACTGATACGGACACCCTCCGTAAAGAGTTAGGGGACTTCGAAGTCAAGTGGTCGAGTTATCATCACGGCAACTAGAAATCATAGCAACCCCCACTCTTCCTGACCTCGATGTTATTATCGATGAGGAGCTTGATTTGGCGGATTATTGGGAGCCCATAGGAGCAGACAAAGAGAAAGGGAAAAAGAAGGTCTCTAAGGATGTGGGAGATGAGACCCCAAAGAAAAAGAGAAAAAGCGAGAAAAGAGAGCACAAGCATGCAAGATTAGAGGGTCAGCAGACTCACTACATGCATCAGTCGGAGCTATTTGAGAGATCTAGAGGAGCGGGTAGCTCCACCATAGCCTGGCAGAGCTTTCAAGTGGAAAGAACCCTTCCGGTGAGCCACATTCAGCCCCAATGATTTTAGAGGCCATATAAACAACTGTTACTACTCAGGGGGTAGCCACTCCCCCTATTGATACACCATTGAGTGCGTCGACCACCACTAGTGCCACGATTGCTGCGGAGGTACCTCTTCCACAGGATGACAAGAGTGCTTAGTATGCCGTAGGTATGTTCCCTTCCCTCTGTTTTTACATTCTATGCTTCAGGTACAAAGCATGCTTTTTAAAAAGGAGAGGGGGTGTTCTTGTATTTTTGTGTTTTTGATTCATCAGAGGGTTTTTCTTGTCGTGTTTCTTTTTCTTTGGGTATGCTATCTAGTAGAACCGGCATGTTCAAGATTTTATTTTTGTGATTTTTGTTTAATTAGAAAGTATCTTAGGAGTACCCAGCCAATAAATTGCACTAGTTTTGGATTTGTAAAAAAAATTGACCCTGTTTAAAAATTTTGATGATTGTCTATGTACTTGTGATTTCAAGCATGATTTCTGTGGATCTTTTTATGTCATTTAGTATATCAGCATGAATAGTTTTGTTAATCCATGAATAAACCGGACAGATAGAGTGAATGCAAGACATGTACCATAAGTGAGTGAGGTCTGATACGTAGTTTGATATTGCGAAGAGGATCTAGAACTTGCCCGATTGGTCTTTACATAGATTTTAGGATAGTTGGTTAGGAAAGGATCATAGGTCATTTTTTGTTTATCCCATTTTTGGCTTAAGTGACCCTACCAAAATAATATGATTCCCTTGATCCAGATTTTGAGCCTTAAATAGGCCATTTTTATTTGATTAACCAATTAACCATACCCATTTTTATAATGAACCTATTTTGGCCCTGGTTTCTCCTTGGATATTTGAACCTCAACATAGGCGAAATGCCTAAGTTGAGGGTGGCTAGAGTAGGGGTGCATAAATAATGGGAAGGTAAAAAAGGAAGAGAAAAGAAAAAGGTGAAAAATGAGGTGTGGTGTGACAAAGAAAAAGAAAGAAAAATTTAAAACAAAAGTATAAAAAGGGAATGATTCATGAAAAGCTTGAAGAAACACACGACACTCATTCAAGTGCATAAAAAGGATGAAAAGGGAGGAAAAAGTGGAAAAAGAAAAAAGAGTGAAAAAGAGTGAAAAAATAGAGCAACATGTTTATAATGCCAAGGAAGTGTTTAGTCACTTATAAAAGATATCGCATATCTACCATACCCAGCCCAAAAGCCTATATTACAAGCTAAAGCAAGTCCTATAGTGATCCTAGCCTGACCATCTAACAAACCGAAGTAGAGAAAATAAGGGTAAGTCTATGGTATCCAATATGCAGTATGTGGAACTTCTTTGTAAGAGTGAGAGTCTTACTTGTTCAGTCCCATGTTTCATATTTTACTTTATCTGTGAGTGGAGGACTTCATTTACTGTGAGGATACATGGTTAGTGTTTAACTCTACCAGTTGTCTGTGTAAAAAGTATTGGTGATGACTTAACTATATGTTAATAGCTAGATGACATATCTTGGTCCCTGTTATCATGATTTGTGGTTGCTCAAAGTGCATGTGCTGATGTGATTCAACGGAAAAGGGTCAAAAGCTTTTTGAGTTTATAGTGTAAGTTTTGCTTGATGCATGTTGGCTATAGTATCCTAGGTTTATTTTATAGTTAAGCATCGTGTTTATTTTCTATTTTCTTTGCTTGAGGACATGAAAAAGACTTAAGTTGAGGGTGTTGATGTGTTGTGAGTTAACAACACTTTCGATGCTTAAAACTAAGAAAATAGCACAGACTTAGGTATGTTTATATGGATATGAGGCACTTTTACTTTGATTTCAGGGACAATAAGTGTTGGAGAAAAAATGTGCAAAAGAAGCTTAAAATGCAGAAAAATAGCCAAGTACAAGTTGCAACACGAGCAGGACCTTGATTGTACGAGCCGTATTGAGAACCGTGGTGAAAGTTAGAAGGCTGGATTGAGAGGAAGACAACATACGACTCTCAGTACGAGTCGTACCAAGATGGTACGAGCCGTAACTGGAGTCGTGGAATTGTTCAGATAAATTTGCATGAAGGCAGTCTCTTGGTACGGATGGACTCACAAATCATAGCACTACCATACGACCCGTACCATGAGCCATGGAGAACTTTAGAAGATTCTTCAATACTTGGCAGAACTTTAGACAGTACAAATAGTATGAGTCGTAGGAAAAAGGTATGAGTCATACCACAACACTCATGGTAAATTTTAGAAGATGTCTTCTCAGGGCCAAACTACGGAAGCATTGTACGACTCGTAGGACCGTGGTACGAGTCGCACCAACTTGCCAGCACTTAGAAAAATCTACAGCAGTCAAGGACGTATGAGAAGCAAGTTCAACCCATATAATCCTGCTATGGGTCATAGGACTAGTCGTAACAAAATCGATACCAGATATGAAAAATTTCCTGTTAGCTTAGGAAAAGATTTCTAATATCTATATAAATAGATTTTATGTTTTATTTTAGTTAGAGAACATAAAAACTAAGTAGTAGACGTGTGAAGAATATTATTTGTGAATTTTTATCAAGTTTTGCAGAGCAATTCTTAGGATAAAATTCTTGATTCCATACATTGTTCTTGAGATTGTTCTTTGATATTCAGACTGGTTATCTTCCAATTGTTGTTGTAAGTATTTAATTATGCATTTGTCTATGAATGCAAATTGTAATTTTAAAACCATGAGAGGCTAAAACCTCCACAACTAGGGGCTGTGGGAATCATAGTGGATTAAAGAAATAGGGTTATACAAAAGTAATTCAAAACTAATGTTAAAAACTTGTATTATATTCTCTTCATCTTTAAATATTTCTTAACTGTGTACAACGTTAAGACTTGCCCTAATTCTTTACTTGCTTGAACCTAGAGAAGTAGAGATTAGGAAAAGAGAATTACAACAAAGCCTTGGTCTTTATGATCATTGTCTTAACTTGAGTTGTGGTGTTAATTTGGGACATATTGATAATGGTTAGTTTGAAATTGCTCATGAGACCTGACCTGGTGATTGAGTATAGTGATCCAATAGGGACGAACCAGTCATTTGGATGAACCCTAGTTATTAGTTCTACAAGTAAGCATTGGGATTGATCACGTGTGTATACCCGAAGTAGTTATGAATCCATGGGGAACACTTGCCCTAGTTGTTTGCAAATCTTGATTTAAATCACGAATATAATCTTGTTTTAATATTGTTTTATTTAAAACCCCCCAATTGGGAGATAACGCATAATGCACCAACAAGTTGAATTACCAGCATTAGTATGCATCTTACTCTATTCCCTATGGGTTCGACCCCAACCTCTGCTTGAGCGTTAGCAGAGGTGTATGCCCGACATGTCACTATTCGTTCTATTTTATGATGTAATTGTAATCATGTGAAAGACTTGGACTGAGTAAGTGCTAAGTGGTTGATTTGATTTGTGATCCTAGAAATATAACCTAAACAATGAAAGTGGAAAAGATTTGAAGTGTGATATGTTTAAACAATTATTGATGTTGAGTTGTTCATTCTTGTGATAAATTGCTTAAACACATGTCGTTATGAGTAGTTGTGAATTGATTTCAAAAGCTTATGTGCCATCTGATTGAGTACTAGAATGTGTGAATTGCTGGAAATTGGTGAACTGATGAAGGTGCCGCTAGGTTGAGCTACTGCCCAGGACAGTAATGTTGCAGCGGAACATATTCCGCTGCAGTGAGACTGTTGTAGTGGTGAAGAGATCACTGCAGCAAAAGGCCTAAGTTAGTGAGCAGGACGGTTGTCACCTGTGCAGAGCTATTGTTCTTGAAATGTTTACAGTACTTATGTATGATGTTTGGGACTGGGTTTATATTGTTGTTGCATTACTATATGTTATTATGTAAGGTCAATCGATAATGCCTACCAGTATCGTGTTTCATACTGGCACTACTCCTGCACTTCTTTTATGAGTGAAGAAATTGAACCAGGAAGCTCATCTCATCCCCACCTATGAGTAGCAGCATTTCTCATGAAAGGTGAGCAGTCGCTAGACGAGCAGTCCCACTCCTCCGCTGAAGATGTCTCTCCTCCAGACATTTTAATTCTTTTATTGTTTAGACTTATCATTCCTAGTTCTATAAATAGACTGTTGGTGAAGTAACATTTGGATCGTGGGATTATCATTTTGTTTTGTTTTTTAGAGGATTGTTATAGCTACTGATGATTCATTTCATCTTAATATAAACTCTTATTTCTTTCTGAATATTTGATGTCGGGGTAATTATTGGGAATCGTTGGTTCACCCACTGGGGGGTTAGTATGGGTGCCAATCACGGCCATTTGGGTTGTGAAAAATTTAATATCAGAGCTCTAGGCTTATCGAAGTTATTGCACTAAGGCGGGTCTAGTAGATTCTCATGGATCGGTGCGGAGACGTCCGTAACTTATCTTCAACAGGACTTTAGGAAAACTCCTTCCTTCTCTCCTTTAGTGCGATTACTTGATTCCAATTGGTATCTGATGATCCAAATTGGTATTTAACAACTCTTATTTATTATTTATTTCTCTCGTAGATAGTGAGAACACATGTGAATGCGAACAGAGAAGCATAACCTGAGCTAACAGCAGCAGTCCGCAGGAGAGGAAGGTTCGAGGATGCAAACAAAGGCATGACACAGCCAGAGGAGGGGCTCACGCTCCTACTCTAGTACGAGAGATGTTAGCATCTCCGGTACCTCCCGCAGTGCAGGAAAGGGCGGCCGTGGAAGTGGAAATTCCCACGCAAGGAGAGGTTCCTGCCTCTCTAGCATCCTTCGAGGTTCTGGATCAGATCCTTAATCTCCTGAGTGGACTCATGGGTAATGGGGTAGTGTCAGGTGATCTTGGGCATAATTGCATGCCCAAGTGATACTTTAATACTTCATTTCTACTTGTTTATATACTTTTATGTGTGCATTCTCATGTGATTTGTATGTAATTGTGGATTTATACTAACCAAGATGATTAGTGTTGTTTTGCAGTCTAGAAGGAATTTTTGGAAGATAATCTACAAGTTGGTGAAGTGTGGAAATGGACTCGGAAGCAAGAAACGGAAGTCGACAAGGAAAATTAGCCAAAATAGGGGCTCCGCGATGGCTCCGTGTCACGCTACCATCGCGGAATCAGTCTGCCTAGGAGGGAAATTTATGTCAAATTCCAATGGAGGTGCGTGTTACCTCCGTGGAACGGAGTTGATGCTCCGCGATGCACTCCGTGCCACGCTGAGGATGATTATCCAAAACCTCAAGTTCCATTGGAGGTGCGCGATGGCACTGTGGCACGGAGGTGAGGCTCCACGATACACTTTGTGACACGCTGAAGGCAATTACCTGGAAGTTGAGTTCCAGTGAAGGTCCGCGACAGCGCCGTGGCACGGAGGTGATGCTCCACGATACACTCCATGCCACGTTGCCAGTTATTCCAGGAAAAATTCTCACTAGTATAAATAGCACACTTAGGTTTTATTTTAAACAATATGACATTTTTTAGCAAGAACGTGGAGAGCAGGCAGTTGAGAGGAAGAATTTCTAGGGTTAATTCACTTCCTTTTTCTCTTTAATTTCAATTGCTTGTATGAATTCTACTTGTTTGAAGATGTTTAATCCAAAAATGAGTGGCTAATTCACCTTTTGTTGAGGTTAAGGATAATTGTAGAGGAATGTAATTTATAATTATTCAGTTTTCATCTTCTCGATAATGGTTGTTCTATCAATTCTTGTTTTACTACGTTAATGTTTAGCCAATGTTAATGTATATCCGAGAATTCCAATTTTGATTCTAAATGGGAAATTAATTGGATAGATGTGAATTGGTGGAATATGATCTTTTCTTAGTTGAGAAAATTGAGAGAAGATTTACGTTCAAAATAGAAATATATTTGTAATGTCATATTAGTCATTTATGGAATCTGTTATGTATGGCTAGAGCATGGGGTTTTTGCATCACAGAAATGTGTAATGTAAGTCTCATGATTCTTTAATTGGAGAGTCGAAAGATCCAATCCATGGGTTATTAATTCCTGACTAACAACCAAAGAGAAGATCGACTGATTCTAATTACTAAATTACAACCCTGCATGTTTGCCTTAACCTCCGCTTGTTCATTGCTATTGTTCAGACTTTAATTTACAATCTTTATTTAGGTTCTTATTAAAAAGTAATATTGACTCATAAAACATTATTTGTTTGGTTGTCTACCTTCATCGCGATATTGTTCGTTAACAATTAGGATAATTACTACCATAATTCAGTCCCTGTGGGATCGATACTTGGATTGAAATAAAGACACTTTACTACTTGTACGACCATGTGCACTTGCGGGTAGTTTGGTCCGAACAAGTTTTTGGCGCCGTTGCCGGGTACTGGCAATTGGTTATTTAATTCTGTTGTTGTTAGTTTACAAGTTCGATATAAGTGTTGACAACTTGATCTTAGCCTTCCTCTTGCGGTACTGAATTTTTTTCTGAATGCTGGCAAGAGACAAGGAGTTGGTGGTTTTATTTATACAGCCCGAGGGACAATTTCATCGCCAAAGAAGGGAAGCTCTAGAGAACAAGCTGCAGTTGCTAAGACAGGCAATTCTAGAGCAGCAACAGAATCCACCGACTGTAAGGGCAGTTTTAGTGCCCGAAGAGATGGCAGCAAGACCGGTCCGCGAAGTGGCAATCCCACATGCGAATAATGTAACATCCAGCATTCGCAGACCAGAGCCAGGAGGGAGATTTGAACTCAAGCAAAATATGGTACAGTTGTTGCACACCAGCGGGAAATTTACAGGTCTCCCTCATGAAGATCCACAACAATATCTCCAAAACTCTTTGGAGATAAGTGACACCTATATCCCCCCTGGAGTATCATCCAACTATGTGAGGCTTACATTATTCCCATTCTCACTGTTGGGGGAAGCAAAGAGGTGTTTGAAAGCTGAACCACCAAATTCTATCACTTCTTGGGATGACCTCGCAAGGAAGTTTTTGATACGATTCTTTCCATCAGGGAAGACAGCCAAACTTAGAAGTCAGATTCTAAGTTTCAAACAGAGAGATGGTGAGAATTTGTATCAGGCTTGGGAGAGGTTCAAGTCAATGCTAAGGGATTGACCTCATCATCACCAGTCTAATGATGTGTTGGTGCATACGTTCATTGAGGGTTTGGATCCGCATACTAAGATTCTGTTAGATTCAGCAGCCAATGGGCAGGCATTGGAGAAGACCTATGAAGAGCTTTACACTTTATTACACTGTATTTCATAGGGAAATCTAGAATGGAATGCGGATTCAACTCGAGGAGGAGTAAGGAAAGCTGCAGGAGTTTTTGAGGTGGATGGTTTTACAGATATTGCTGCACACATAGCTGCTTTGCAAAATCAACTTAACACCCACTTCAGCAGTATGAGCTTGAGCCAGGCACAAGCCCCAGTCAATGCAGTTCGTCAGGTATGGTGGGAAGTATGTGGAAGTACTGAACACTCAGCTGAGTGTTGTGGTGCCAATCCAGACTCGGTGAATTTTGTTGGAAACGTCCAGAGGAACAGTAATCAAAAGTATTGCAACAGTTAAAACCCAAATTGAAGGAATCATCCAAATTTTTCTTGGGGGAGTACTAGCCATCAAGGACAGAGTTCAAATCAGGGCGTGCAGATAAATCAAGGGGGGCATCAAAATTTTCAGTCACAATATAGAGGAAACAATGCACCTCCTCCACCATCCAGCAACGTCGAGGATATGTTCAAAACAATAATAGCTAACCTAGCACAGATGCAGGCTGATTATGTGAAATTAGCGGCTGACATGAAAAATTAGCAGTTAGCTACAAAGGCATTGGAGTATCAGTTTGGATAGTTAGCTGGAGATCAAAACACCAGACCAAGGGGAGGATTACCAAGTGATACTGACCCAAATCTCAAGAAGGTCAATGCAGTTACCACCAGGAGTGGAATTCAACTCAAGGAGATGGAACCAAAAAGATCACCTCAGCAATCTGGAGCGGCAGAAAAGGATGAAGAACATGATGATGTGAGGGGGAAGGAAAAGGCAGTCGAGATAGAAAGACCACCGCCCCCGTTTCCTCAGAGATTAAAATAGCACAAGGAGGAAGCTTGCTTCAAGAAATTCATGAAAGTGTTGAAACAGGTACATATTAATTTACCTTTAGTTGATGTTTTGCAGGGAGTACCGAAATATGCCAAGTACATCAAGGACATTGTAGCAAACAAAAGCAGACTGATAGAGTACGCTACAGTGGCGCTTACTGATGAGTGCACCTCCCGAATACAGAATAGATTGCCGACAAAGCTCAAGGATCGTGGTAGCTTTACTATTCAGATTACAATTGGGCAATCTATTCGAGCTCGCAGATTGTGCGATTTGGGAGCAAGCATAAACTTGATGCTGACATCAGTGTTAAAGAAGTTGGGGCTGGGCAGCCCTAGACCAACTACTGTGATCTTGCAGCTAGCTAATCGTTCATTGGCCAGACCTGATGGTATTGTGGAGGATGTGCTAGTGCAAGTAGGCTCCCTCATTTTCCCGGTGGATTTTATAATTTTGGATTTCGAGCCGAATGCATAAGTCCCATTTATTTTGGGATGTCCCTTCTTGGCAAGAGGGTGAGCCTTGATTGATGTGGCTATTGGGCAGCTAACCATGCGAGCGCATGACAAAGTAGAGGTTTTTGATGTGTACAAGGCCATGAAGCTACCAGCCATTTATGAGGAGCTATCAGCAATCAGTGCTTTAAATCAAGAGTCAACTTTTCAGATTGTTGACTCACAGGACCCATTGGAGAGAGCCTTGGTGGGCTCCGATCATTTTGGGGACAGTGCTACATATGAGATGGTGCAAACTCTGAATGATCCAAAATGGTTTCTCAAGAAGCAGGACTTTGAACCATTGAAGAGGTCCTTGGAACCTTTGCCAAGGCCATCAATTGAGGAGGCACCAAAAGTGGAGTTAAAGACATTGCCTCCACATCAGCAGTATGTATTTTTGGGTGAAGATGATACCTTGCCAGTCATCATTTCAGCAGAATTGATAGATGCACAAGTGAAACATGCATTGGTGGTCCTTAAGAGGCAGAAGAGAGCAATGGGTTGGCAGATGTCGGACATCAAAGGAATTAGTCCAGCTTTTTGCACACACAGGATATTCATGGAAGAAGGATCCAAGCCAACTGTGCAACATCAGCGGAGGTTGAACCCGGTGATGAAAGATGTAGTCAGAAAGGAAGTGATCAAGTGGCTTGATGTAGGTGTGGTATATCCTATCTCAGACAGTGAATGGGTTAGTCCAGTTCAGTGTGTTCCAAAGAAAGGAGGGATGACCGTGGTCACCAATGAAAAGAATGAGCTGATTCCCATACGCACAGTCATAGGCTGGCGAATTTGAATGGATTACAAGAAGCTCAATGAGGCCACGAGGAAAGATCATTATCCTATTCCATTTTTTGATCAAATTTTGGATAGGTTGGCAAGTCAGGAGTATTATTGTTTTCTGGATGGATATTCCAGCTATAATCAAATAGCCATAGCATCGGATGATCAGGAGAAGACCACTTTTACATGTCCTTATAGGACATATGCTTTCAGGAGAATGCCATTTGGTCTATGCACTGCACCAGCCACATTCCAGCGATGCATGATGGCGATCTTCCACGATATGGTGGAAGATTTTGTCGAGGTATTTATGGATGACTTTTCTATTTTCGGTAATTCATTTGCTACATGTCTGGAGAATCTTGACAGGGTGTTAGATCGATGTGAAGACTCAAACCTGGTGCTCAACTGGGAGAAGTGCCACCTTTTAGTCAAGGAGGATATCGTCCTTGGCCATAAGGTGTCATGCAAAGGGGTGGAAGTCGATCGTGCAAATATTGAGGTGATTGAAAAGCTACCACCACCAGTGTTAAGTGAAGGGTGTTCATAGTTTTCTTGGACATGCGGGGTTTTACAAACGGTTCATCAAGAACTTCTCAAAAAATTCGAGACCGATATGTTGGTTGCTAGAAAAAGAGGTGAAGTTCAAATTTGACAAGGACTGTGTAGAAGCATTCGAGGAGCTAAAACAGAAGCTGGTGGAAGCACCTATTCTCATTTCTTCGGATTGGGAACATCCTTTTGAATTGATGTGCGATGCAAGTGGCATGGCTGTAGGAGCTGTATTGGGGCAGCGAAGGAATAAAATTTTTCATTCCATTTGTTATGCAAGAAAAACACTTGACGCTGCTCAATTCAATTATATAGTCATGGAAAAGGAGATGTTGGCTTCGGTGTTTACATTTGACAAATTCAGATCCTACCTGGTGGGTTCAAAAGTGGTGATATATACTGATCATGCAGCAATTCGATATTTGTTTGGAAAGAAGGATGTGAAGCCCAGGCTAATCAGATGGATATTGTTGCTACAAGAGTTTGATCTAGAGATTCAGGACAGAAAGGGAAGCGAGAATCAAGTTGCAGATCACCTATCACGATTAGAAAGTCGTTCGCATATGAAGGAAGGTGATAGCATCAGAGAAGAGTTCCCCAATGAGCAACTCTTGGCAATAGGGGAAGCTGAAATCCCTTGGTATGCAGATATTGTGAACTTGCTGGTAAGTGGAGTATACCCACCTGAGGCTACGGCTCAGCAAAGAAAGAAGCTGAGACATGATTCCCGGTATTACATGTGGGATGAGTCATATCTGTTTAAGCAAGGACCGGATCAAGTAATGAGATGATGCATTCCAAAACGCCAGATTGCAGAAGTACTGAGGAGTTTCCACTCATCGCTGTATGGAGGGCACCACGGAGGAGAGCGAACAGCTCACAAGGTGCTACAGTCAGGTTTCTTTTGGCCTACACTGTTCAGAGACGCTATAGCCTATGTCAAAATGTGTGATAGATGTCAAAGAACAGGCACAATCGGTAGAAGACAGGAGATGCCACTGCATCAGATATTAGAAGTTGAGGTTTTTGATGTATGGGGAATAGACTTTATGGGCCCATTTCCACCGTCATTTGGTAATCGTTACATCTTGGTAGCGGTTGACTACGTGTCTAAGTGGGTCGAGGCAGTAGCTTGTCCCAGGAACGACAACAAGGTGGTGACGAAATTTGTGAAAAATAAAATCTTCACCAGGTTCGGTACGCCCCGAGCTATTATCAGTGACGGAGGGGCTCATTTTGTGAATGTAGGTTTCAGAAACTTGCTAGCTAAGTATGGGGTGCGACATAAGGTGGAGACAACGTATCATCCCCAAACTAGCGGGCAAGTGGAGGTGTCAAACGGGGAGATCAAGCAGATTCTACAAAAAACAATGAATGCACAACGAACTGATTGGGCAAGCAAACTTCACGATGCGTTGTGGGCTTATAGAACTGCATACAAGACACCCATTGGGACTTCTCCATACAGATTGGTTTATGGAAAGACATGTCATCTACCTGTGGAGCTGGAACATCGAGCTTTTTGGGCCGTAAGAAAGCTAAATATGGATCCGGAGCTAGCAGGGAAGAAGAGGTTGATGCAGCTGAGCGAATTAGACGAGTTTCGATGGCACGCCTATGAAAGTGCTAAATGCTACAAGGAGAAAACTAAAAGGTGGCACGACAGGCACATGGTGCATTGGATATTTGAGCCAGGGCAAAAAGTATTGTTGTTCAATTCAAGGTTGAAACTCTTCCCAGGAAAGTTGCGGTCCAAGTGGTCAGGGTCGTTTGAAGTTATGAGAATGACCCCACACGGGGCAGTGGAATTGTGGCAAGAGGATAAAAGTGCCACATTTTTGGTGAACGGGCAGAGATGTAAGCATTACTGGGGTGAAGACGTTATTCGAGAGAAGATGTCTATCACTTTAGTAGATGATTAAGGATGAACAGCATCGAGTCGCGACAGTAAACCAAGTGCTGCACGGGAGGCAACCCGTGAATGTGATGTAATAGAGTAGTTAGGATTATTGAAAAAAAAAGGTGGCAATAGTTGAGAGGCAACTTATGATTTCTAACAAATTTTTTGTGGTTGAATGATTTTCAGGTGAAATGGAGGGTCAAAATACAAAAGCGCGCAAAGAAAAAACAAGGTAAGAAAATAAAACTTGGGGAAATTTCCAATGAGCCCTCGCGTTGGCTCCGTGTCACGGAGGAGGGCCTCCGTGTCACGGAGGAGGGCCTCCGTGTTACCCTCCGTGACACGTTGAGGCTTAGTCAATAATTTTTCCAATTTCCAGTGAGCCTCCGTGATGGCTCCGTGTCACGGAGCATGGCCTCCGCGATGGCCTCTGTGACACGTTGAGGCTTATTTCGCGTCGGGTCACTGAGTAAACCCGCGCGAAATCCACCTTTTTAACCCTAAATTCCCTTAATTTTTCCCCCATTTCTTCAAACCCTCCGCGACCAACACCCAAAAACCCCTTCTCCCTCAACGTGCCACGGACCTACTGAGCACATTTTGTGAATTCTTCTTAGATTTCATCAAAGTAAAGGTATGTTCTCGAATTTTTCCTCATTATTGCTAAATATTTCGATTCTTGAACATGTTTTTGTGATGAAACTTTTCCCTAAGTAATTAATAAGTTTGTAATTAATTGAGTTATGGATTAATGATGTTCATATGATCGATGTGATTAGATTCACTCAATAGATACATGATTTGTTAAAATTCTTACGATGTTGATAACTAGGGTTGAGAATTGAAATAGGAAGAAGAAGAAATGGCTTAAAATGTAGATATGTTGGGGTTGTGCATGTTGTTTGAATTGAAACATATTGTGATTGAAGTGCATTATGCTATGGTAGAAGATGGATTTTCGGGGGATGAAAACAGAGAATTATCATAGGTTGTTGTGCACAAATTGCAAAGTGCTCATGATTATATAATTGAAACGATGGAGGAATTTTCATAATTCATTGTATGAAGTCTGAGTAGTATAAAGAAATTGTTCCATCGACTTGTACGAATGCACTGAGCATGTTGGGAATTAAGAACTGAGAAAAAAAGGAAAAAGATATGAATGTTCTTGTCGAATTGTGTTGACTGTGGCTAATGACTAAGTGTGGGGTGGCCAAATTAAGCCAAGCCTTAGTCGAAGCCAACTATGCCTCAAATAACATTTGAACTGTATGTTTTTGAATGCACAGGACAAATGTCTGGAAGGCGGACAAAGGCAACGGCGCTTCTACATCTGGCGCCAGCAGAAAAAGAGTAAGAACCGGGGCAGCAGTACCAGCAGCACCACCTGTTCCTCGAGGGCAACGCCGACAGTATTGAACCAGATGGGTGACCGATGAGGGGAAGAAATGGTATTCCAAACACAAGGAAACCAAGTACTTCCTGGAAGAACACATAGCCCGGGAACCACTAGCACAAGAATTCCCACGGATCCTATATAGCATTGACACTATTGGGCTAAACTTCATTTTTGAAGAACCCAAAGAGTGCAACCTTCATCTTATTCGAGAATTCTATGCTAACTGGAACCCGACTTTGCGCAGCCACGCCATCAAGATCAGAGGGTAGGTGATCACCTTTGAACCACACCATTTAAATGCAATCCTGGGGCGCGGGACACAGACGCTCATGTTCTCCGCCAGCTAAACATTACTCCACCATATGCGGATATCAAACGCACCTTATGTGGAGCTCGATTGACAGCCAGGTGGGGTCGGCATAAGGAAAGAGGCTACCACCAGACATTGCCATATTCCCAGATGAACAGAGAGGCTCGGATATGGTTGAAGATAGTTTTCTCGTGTCTGATCCCGGGAGTGCACATGACTAATGTCACCCGGGATAGAGTGTGTCTGGTTTATGCACTGATGAGAGGGCTGGAAATTAATGTTGGGGCGGTGATCATCTCCGCCATGAAGAGAGCCCGACTGCATCAGGGGCATCGATATGCGTTTGGTGGTCTTCTCACCACTTTCTTGAGGGGCCACGGTATTGAGGAAGAGGCCCTGGACTACATCCCTCAGCTTAACAGGCGTGCCTTGGATGTTACTAAAACCAAGGCACCTGATACTACATATGGGCCTGTGCTTACACTAGCCGAGCGACATGCTCGGGATGATCAATACGTGGCCCGAATGTATGGGATGCAGATGTTGCAGTTGCGCATTGGCGGAAGGCCTGCAATGGAGGATGAGTTGTGGAAGCTCGACATGGATTATCCATTCAATGAGCATGCCCGAGCTTTATGTCAAGTGGGGCCTGGATTTGTAGAGCCCGTGGATGATGTCGTCCCTACTATGAAGAAATGCGCCGGGAGGACTAAGACATTGAGTCGAAGGAGGACGGCGGGGACGATTCTGATCTTGGTGATGAGATGCTGGCACCTGATGAAGAGATTGAATATTTTGACTGATCAGGGAGTTTCACCACCCAAACTTTGTTTTTAAATTGCCACTATGTGAACACTGGGGACAGTGTTCCGATTAAGTGTGGGGTGGGAGTATGCTAGTTGTTTTTGGTTTTGTTTTTTTGTGGATTGTTGTAATTGTGACCCTGTGACTCTGTGTATCATGTTATGCAACTGATGAAATTGTGGTAGCTGGTGTTGTAATAAATGTTTAGCTGCTGCTGCTTGTGATGTGTAAATTTTCTGTGATGTGTAAATTTTTTGATTATATTTAATTTTATTTCTATCAAAATTTTTTTATTTGGGTTTCTCGATTTTTGTTTTTGGTGCTTTTTCCGAGAATAGTCCCCTTGAACCGACATTGTAGATAGCGATTGTTCCCTATGATGGATGGATGACAACCGTCTTAAGGGAAATTTAGTCAATAGGATTAGATTTTTTTCTTTTTCTTTCTTTCATTTGTTTTCCAAACATGTAGCTAATTAATGGTTCGACATTCTTGTTACGTGTTACACATGATTGTAAGATGCAAGTGTGATTCGTATGGAAGCATGCAAATGTGTTAAACATGTTGAGATACCTGGGCCCTAGAATTCGATTCGGTGTGATCGAGGCTTAATTAGTGAATTCTTGTAATTAACTGAATGAAGAGTCTGTGAATATGTCTTAAGTTGAGCATGTGTAGTGAGTGTGAGGTTTCGACTATTCCATGCTATTGTGAAGTGTCTAGAACTTGCCTAGTGTGTATACTAAACAAAATGAAGGATGTGGATTGTAGGAAAGGATGTAGGCATTTCTTTGAATGAACCGAAAGTTTCTCCCTTATCGTACCCACCTTGAATGTTAAATCCTAGTTAGCCCCATTGAGCCTTTAGCCTATTCTTTGAGAGATACAAATCGAGCTTAATCCCTTTTTTTTCATTAGCCGTGAATTTGATCCAAAACTCCTAAGTGCTTAAGAAAAATAATTTTCCCAAAGAGTGAAGGAGTGAGAAGTTTGAAACGGAAGGGAAAGCAGACGTTGTGAAAGTTAAAGAAAAGGTCAAAAGTGCACTTGTTTGGAATTGATAAATTAATAGTAGAGAGTAAGAACATCAATGAATGAAAAAAGTTGCTTAAATACTCTTTGCTAATAAGTCGAGTGTGCCTAAAGAAATGGGAACAAAAACAAAGAGAAAATTCAAGAGTGAGAGGATTGAGGAAGAAGCAATGTCTGTAATGAAGGTGGGATGTATTTAAAGCGCTTAGGGAAGCTAGTTACTATTATTGGTTAGCCCAGTATTTACTAGTTCCTTCGCTTACATTACAACCCATTAAGTCCTACGTGATTTTACATCATGCATCCTTAAATTAGTGGAGTAAAACACTAAGGGAAAGTTTATGGTTCACGACATGATGCATGTGAATTCTTTGGGAGAGCGAGCGTAATTTTATTCATATACCGCTACATGTAATGCTTTGGAAATCTTATGAGTGCACATGGGGTAATTCTCTTGTGTTGTGAGGGCACATGCTTAATGAGAGATAACATTCATGTCAGATGTCTTGATCGGTTGATTTGCACGAGTTTGCCAAGATCGAGAATTGATTCTTAAGGTTAGGAGGTCTTAATGTGGTGTACTTCATTTTACTGATGAAATCATGCATGCTTTCTTGATGATTTGCTATCTTAAATAATCCTTATAGCCGTAGATTGAATGGTCACGCCAAATTAGCTATGCGTGGGTTTCAATTGCATGAAATGTGAAAGTATTGTTTGAGGACGAACAAGGTTTTAAGTGTGGGGTAGGTGATCTTGGGCATAATTGCATACCCAAGTGATACTTTAATACTTCATTTCTACTTGTTTATTTACTTTTATGTGTACATTCTCATGTGATTTGTATGTAATTGTGGATTTATACTAACCAAGATGATTAGTGTTGTTTTGCAGTCTAGAAGGAATTTTTGGAAGCTAATCTACAAGTTGGTGAAGTGTGAAAATGGACTCAGAAGCAAGAAACGGAAGTCGACAAGGAAAATTAGCCAAAATAGGGGCTCCGTAATGGCTCCATGTCATGCTACCATCACAGAAGCAGTCTGCCTAGGAGGGAAATTTATGTCAAATTCCAGTGGAGGTGCGCGTTACCTCCGTGGAACGGAACTGATGCTCCGCGATGCACTCCGCGCCACGCTGAGGATGATTATCCGAAACCTCAAGTTCCAGTGGAGGTGAGCAATGGTACCGTGGCCCGGAGGTAGGCTCCGCGATGCACTCCGTGACACGCTGAAGGCAATTACCTGGAAGTTGAATTCCAGTGAAGGTCCGCGATACACTCCGTGCCACGCTGCCAATTATTCCGGGAAAAATTCTCACTAGTATAAATAGCACACTTAGGTTTTATTTTAAACAATCTGACATTTTTTAGCAAGAACGTGGAGAGCAGGCAGTTAAGAGGAAGAATTTCTAGGGTTAATTCACTTCCTTTTTCTCTTTAATTTCAATTGCTTGTATGAATTCTACTTGTTTGAAGATGTTTAATCCACAAATGAATGGCTAATTCACCTCTTGCTGAGGTTAGGGATAATTGAAGAGGAATGTAATTTATAATTATTTCAGTTTTCATCTTCTCGATAATGGTTGTTCTATCAATTCTTGTTTTACTACGTTAATGTTTGGCTAATGTTAATGTATATCCGAAATTCCAATTTTGATTCTTAAAGGAAAATTAATTGGATAGATGTGAATTGGTGGAATATGATCTTTTCTTAGTTGAGAAAATTGAGAGAAGATTTACGTTCAGAATAGAAATATATCTGTAATATCATATTAGTCATTTATGGAATCTGTTATGTATGGCTAGAGCATGGGGTTTTTGCATCACAGAAATGTGTAATGTAAATCTCATGATTCTTTAATTGGAGAGAAGTCAAAAGATCCAATCCATGGGTTATTAATTCCTGACCAACAACCGAAGAGAAGATCTACTGATTCTAATTACTAAATTACATCCCTGCATGTTTTCCTTAACCTCTGCTTGTTCATTGCTATTGTTCAGACTTTAATTTACAATCTTTACTTAGGTTCTTATTAACTAGTAATATTGACTCGTAAAACATTATTTGTTTGGTTTTCTACCTTCATAGCGATATCGTTCATTAATAATTAGGATAATTACTACCATAATTCAGTCCCTGTGGGATCGACACTTGGCTTGAAATACAGCCACTTTACTACTTGTACGACCACGTGCACTTGCATATAGTTTGGTCCGAACACCAGTAACCCTTGAAGGGTAGCAGTCAGGGATACAGCATGCGGCTATAGTGGCTCCTCGCATTGATGACATGTCAGAGGCGGTCATGTTCCCGAGGCCGGTGGTTAGGCCTGTGATTACTGGGGAGGAGCATGACTTGTTCTAGAGGTTATCCAAAATGAAGCCTCCAACTTTTTATGGTACTGAGGTGGAGTATGCCTATGAATTCATTATAGATTCTCATGAGAGGATCCATAAGATGGGGGCAGTGGATAAGTACAGTGTGGAGTTTGTCACCTTCTAGCTGATGGGTGATGCAAAGATCTGGTGGAGGGCCTTTGTGGAATGCAGACCATTAGGGTCACCACCGTTGACCTAGACCTAGTTTTACTCCACGTTTCTTGAGAAGTATGTATCCTGTACCTTGAGAGATAAGAGGTGGGATGAGTTCACCACCATCAAACGGGGAAGCTCTTTTTTTACAGCCTACGAGGCTAG
Source organism: Datura wrightii (assembly GCA_035772735.1). Taxonomy (NCBI): domain Eukaryota; kingdom Viridiplantae; phylum Streptophyta; class Magnoliopsida; order Solanales; family Solanaceae; genus Datura; species Datura wrightii. The sequence goes on from JASDFA010000006.1 coordinate 32,933,400, forward strand.
GTTCTATTCAGTATCTAGGTATGCTTTACACTTACTGCCCATAGAGGAAGAGAGGATTAGGTGGTTAGTTAAAGGTCTGAATGTGGTTCTCCAGCTATCAGCTCTTTAGATGGTCTCCTCCAGTAAAACCTTTCAGGAGGTAATGGAATATGTAAATAAAATAGGGGGTGAAATAGGAGGGGTATGCAAAGAATGCCAAGAAGAAGGCTCGGGGGTGGGTTCCTATAGTGACCTTGTTTCTAGGACTCTAGTACAGCAGAGTTTCTCTGGGTGTCCTATTCATTCGGCTATACAAGTGTTAGCTAGAGGTTCGTCAGGAAACACTCCCCGACTAACAGGTGCAGTCGAGGGTACTCATCTTGTTCGTTCAAACTTAAGGGCTCTATCCTATTTCTATTATTCTGGTTTAGAGGCCAGTGATAGAGAAAGTATGCCAAGAGTGTGGGGAGCATGGCCACATTCACCGATGGTGTTCCAGGTTTGTCTAGGGTGGGCAAATCATTCTACACCAGCTCCTCGAGCTCCAGCCCGTACTGGAAGAGGAGGCAGTGCATTCAGCAGAGATCATCCACAGCTCGGATGATGTAGGCAACCAGCCATCAGAGGTGGTGCTCAGTCGAGTGGAGGAGGTGCTAAGGTGGGTAGGGGTGGCACCTAGGAAGGTAGAGGGGTGACACAGCCTAATCGGGGCAATTTGTTGGCAGGTAGTCAGGCTCACTTTTTATGCTTTTCCTAGAAGGCCCAAGGGAGAGGCTTCATACACTGTTATTACAGGTATGATTTTTGTGTCCGGCAAAATGGCTATTGCATTGTTTGATCTGGGTTCTACATTTTTCTAAGTGTCTACTTATATTGTATTGGGATTGGATCTTGTTTATGATGTGCTTGATACTCCTATCCATATGTCTACTCCTATTAGGTATTCTATGGTGGTGGATAGGGTTGTTCGGGATTGAATTTTCGATTTCATGGGGTTTGAAACTCTACTAGACTTAGTGATCTTGGACATGGTTGATTTTGATATGATTCTTGGAATGAGTTGGTTATATCCTTACCATGCCATTCTAGATTTCCAAGCTAAGACCATCACTATATCGAGCCCAGTATCATCAACGTTGGAGTGGAAAGGAGACTGTAGCCCTGCTCCCAAGAAACTCATTTCCTATATTCGTGCCTGAAAGCTAATAAAGCGAGGATGTTCAGTGTATCTAGCACATATTGGGGATACTAGTTCTGAGGGTCCTTTCATAGAGTCGGTCATAGTAGTTTGTGATTTTTGCATAGATTTAGAGCTAGGGACTCAACCTATTTCTATTATGTTATACTGAATAGCACCAGCTTAGTTGAGAGAGCTCAAGGAGTAGTTGTAAGAGCTACTTAGTAAGGGGTTTATTAGGCCCAGTGTCTCTCCGTGGGTTGCTCCGGTCTTTTTAGCGAAGAAGAAAGATGGTAGCATGCGGATGTGCATTGATTACCGTCAGTTGAACAAGGTAACTATTCAAAACAAGTACCCTCTTCCTCGAATAAATGATTTGTTTGATCAGTTACAGGGGGCAGTTGTGTTTTCAAAGATTTACTTGAGGTCAGGTTATCACCAGCTAAAGATTCGGGCTAAGGATATTCCAAAAATAGCCTTTCGAACCAGGTATGGGTATTATGAGTTTCTGGTCATGTCGTTCAAACTCACTAATTCCCCAACTGTGTTTATATGCTTGATAAATGGTATTATCAAACCCTACTTAGATTCCTTTGTGATTATTTTTATCGATGATATCTTGGTGTACTCTAAGACCGAGCAGGAGCATGAGAATCATCTAACAATCATGTTGGGGTTGCTGAAGGAGAACTAGTTGTATGCCTAATTCACTAAGTGTGGTGTCTTTTTCGAGGCATATGGTCTCCAAGGAGGGAATAAAAGTTGACTCACAGAAGGTGTAGGCGGTCATAAACTGGGCTAGGCCAACTAACGTGACCAAGATTCGAAGTTTTGTGGGGCTGGCTAGCTACTACTGCCGATTTTTCAAAAGGTTGCATCCATTGCCTTAGTACTGACTAGGTTGAATCAAAAGTATTGATCTTGGGCAGATTTATATGCCCAAGTGATACTCAAAAGTATCATTTTCGCCTTGTTTATCTAGCAATGTGTATACTTTTTCATGTAATTGGTAATAAAATGTGAATTTATACTAACCAACATGATTAGCATTGTTTTGCAGGTAAAATGTGATTTCGAGAATCTAAAATGCATGTTGGATGATATCGGAGTTAGACTTGGATGCGAGCAAGGGAAAAGGCATTGGACAGCATGAATTAAAGGGGCTCCGCGACGGAGCCGTGTCACGCTGCCATCGCGGAGGCATTCTGCCTGGATGGGAAAATTCACCCAATTTCCAGTGGAGGTCCGCGTTTGCTCCGTGGCACGGAGCCAGTGCTCCGCGATGCACACCGTGCCACGTTGAGCTTGAATTCCCGGACCCCCAGTTCCAGTGAGGGTCCGCGTTCATGGCGTGTCACGGAGGCAGTGCTCCGCGATGCACTCCGTGACACGTTGCTCATTATTCTGGGAAAAATTCCCAGAAGTATAAATAAAACACTTAAGTTCATTTTTCATAATTCAGACTTGGTGGAGCAAGGACGTGGGTTACAGGCAGTTGAGGGACGAAACGTTCAGGGTTTTTTCTCTCTTTCTTTCTTCTTTAATTCAATTACTTGTATGATTAACACTCGTTTTATGATGATTAATCCACAAATGAGTGGCTAATTCCTCTCTTTGCTGAGGTTATGAACAATTGTGATGAAATTTGATTATTGATTATCTGGTTTTTCATCTTTTCTTCCATGTTGTTCTATTAATTCTTGTTCTTACTGCATTGGTGTGTGGCCTACATTAATGTACATCTAAAAAGTCCGGTTTCACTCGAGAGAGCATGAAATTGGAAAGTTGTGAATTAATAGGATATGTTCTTTACTTGATTTGGGAAAATTGGGTCTTGATTTGCTTTCAGGATAGAAATATACCTGAAAGTCATATTAGTCAATTTAGGAACCAGAATCGTATGGCTAGGACATGAATTGCATTTGATCACAGAAATGTAGACGGATGGTTCATGATTCTTAAGTGAGATTAAATACAAGAGTTTTAATCTCTTGGCAATTGTTCTTGGCTAGCAACAGAAAGAAAAGATTAACCAATTTATGATGATAATCAGTTTCATTACATGTTCGTTTAACCTCAGCATGCTTTCATCCATAGTTCAGATTCAAAGTAGATAATTGTTCTTAGTTTTAGTATAAAAATTTATAAAACAAACTATTAACTTTGGTTACGTTGTTGTCGGCATATTTAGAAGTAAAATATAGTATACTTGAGAAAATTGCACTTAATCCAAGTCCCTGTGGGATCGATACTTGGCTTACTAAAGCCACTTACTACTTGTTCGACCACGTGCACTTGCGTGTCGGTTTTATAACCAACAAATCCAACCGAACAAGTTTTTGGCGTCGTTGCCAGAGACTTGGCAATTGGTGAATTTGTTTTAAGTGTAAATTACTGTATTTTTATTTTTCTTAGTGTTGACAACTTGGTCTTAGCCTGTATTTTGCAGACTTAATTGCTGTGAACACTAGCAAGAGACAGAGAGCTGGTGGAATCTTATATAGAGCCTGAAAGAATATTTCACAGTGAGAGAAGAGAAGCTCTACAAAGAAAGCTGCAGTTGCTCAGACAGACGATCATGGAGCAACAACAGAATCCACCGGTAGTAAGGGCAGTATTAGTGCCCGAAGAAGCAGCAGCACGGCCGGTTCGCGAGGTGGCAATCCCACATGCCAATAATGTTACATCAAGTATCCGCAAACCAGAGCCTGGAGGGAGATTTGAACTTAAACAAAATATGGTGCAGTTGTTGCACACAAGCGGGCAATTTACTGGTCTCTATGAAGATCCACAACAGCATCTCCAAAACTTTTTGGAGATAAGTGACACTTACATACCCGTTGGAGTGTCACCAGACTATGTCCGGCTTACATTATTTCCATTCTCATCACTAGGAGAAGCCAAGAGGTGGTTGAAAGCTGAGCCACCGAATTCTATTTCTATGTGGGATGATCTTGCATGGAAATTTTTGATAAGGTTTTTTCCCTCTGGTAAAACAGCAAGACTTAGAAGTCAAATTCTAAGTTTCAAACAGAGAGAGGGAGAAAATTTATATCAAGCCTGGGAGAGATTTAAATCCATGTTGCGGGACTGTCCTCATCATCATCAGTCCAATGATGTGCTGGTGCACACATTTATTGAGGGTTTGGAACCCCACACCAAAATATTGCTAGACTCAGCAGCTGGAGGGCAAGCGCTGGAAAACACTTATGAGGAGCTGTATACCTTGTTGAACCGGATTTCACAGGGCAATCTAGAATGGACTGCTGATTCATCAAGAGGTGGGACAAGGAAAGCAGCAGGAGTGCTTGAAGTGGATGGGTTTACAGCTATCACTGCACAGATAGCTGCCTTGCAAAATCAATTGAGCAATCACTTCAGCAACATGACATTGAACCAGCCTCCAGCCTCAGTTAATGCAGTCCAGCAGATGTGGTGTGAAGTGTGTGGAAGCAGTGAGCACTCAGCTGAGTGTTGTGGAGCCAATCCTGACTCGGTAAACTTTGTGGGTAATGCACAAAGGAACCACCAGCAGTATAGTAGTAGCTACAACTCCAATTGGAGGAATCACCCTAATTTCTCATGGGGTAGCAACAACCATCAAGGCCAAAGTTCGGGTCAGGGTGTGCAAAGGAATCAAGGAGGGCAACAGAACTACCAAGCTCAATTCAGAAACAACAATGCACCTCCTCCACCACCATCACCCAGCATTGAGGAGATGTTCAAGACCATGATAGCTAACCAAGCTCAATTGCAGGCTGACTATGTGAAATTGGCAGCCGAAGTGAAAAACAATCAGTTAGCTACCAAGGCACTTGAATATCAATTTGGGCAATTTGATAGTTCCCAAAATACAAGGCCTAGAGGAGGACTGCCGAGCGACACGGATCCCAATCCCAAGCAGGTAAATGCAGTGACCACAAGGAGTGGTTTGCAGCTGAAAGAGGTGGAACCAGAAAGACCACCTCAACATTCGGGAGCAGCAGAAGTTGAGAGGGAGCAAAGTTCTGAAAGGGGGAAAACCAAAGAAGCTGAATTAGAAAGACCTCCACCCCCGTTCCCTCAACGAATCAAGAAACACAAGGAGGAGGCGTGTTTCAAGAAATTCATGGAGGTGCTTAAATAGGTACATGTTAACTTACCTCTTGTTGATGTCTTGCAGGGAGTACCTAAATATGCCAAGTACATAAAGGACATCGTGGCCAACAAAAGTCGGTTGACTGAGTATGCTACGGTGGCTTTAACGGAGGAGTGCACTTCTCGGATCCAAAATAGACTGCCCACAAAGCTAAAAGACCCTGGGAGTTTTACTATCCAGCTCACTATTGGGCAGAGCATCCGAGCTCGTGGATTGTGTGACTTGGGAGCGAGCATAAATCTGATGCCGTCTTTGGTATTCAGAAATTTGGGTCTAGGGAGTCCTAGACCCACAACGGTAATCTTGCAGTTGGCGGATCGATCCTTAGCCAGACCAGATGGCATTGTTGAGGACGTTCTGGTGCAAGTTGGCTCCCTAATTTTCCCGGTAGATTTTGTCATGCTGGATTTTGAACCAGACGCGGAAGTCCCATTTATTTTGGGACGTCCCTTCTTGGCAACCGGGAAAGCACTAATCGATGCAGCTGCGGGGCAACTCACAATGCGAGCACATGACAAGGTAGAGGTGTTCGATGTGTATAAAGCACCCAAGCTCCCGACGGTGCATGAAGAACTCTCGGTGATCAATGTGATTGATCATGGTGATGACTAGCAGATGAAGGATTCCCGAGAGTTAATGGGAAAACCACCGGAAAGGTGTAAGCACTACTGGGGGGAGGACGGTGATCGAGAGAAATCCTCCATCACCCTAGAGGACAATTGAGCTTAAACGACGTCGAGCCGCGACGGTAAACCAGGCGCTGCACGGGAGGCAACCCGTGAATTTTTTTTTCTTTCATTTTGTAAAGTGTAAATAGATTTTTCTTTTTCGTGATTGACTACAAAATTTTTCATTTTAGTTAGTGTTTTTATTTTTAGTTAGGTGAAACCTATAATTCTAACCAATTTTGTATAGTGAGCTGAATTTCAGGTCAAACAGAGGAAAATGTGCACGGAATCGAGAAGTAAAAGTCGAGGTATGAAAAATTAATAAAAAGTGGAAAACAGTGAGCTGGGGCGATAGCTCCGTGTCACGGAGGAGGACCTCCGCGTTACCCTCCGTGACACGTTGAGGTATAACCCGGAAATTTTAAAATTTCCAGAACAGCCTCGCGATGGCTCCGTGTCACGGAGGCGGTGCACCGCGATGCACTCCGTGACACGTTGCCGTGTATATCGCGACGGGTCACACCGGGTTGCCGGGTGACCCGCGCGATTTTCTTTCTCTTTAAACCCGAAAACCTCGCTATTTCCCTCATTTTCTACTCCCTCCGCGACCAAACCCCCCAAAAAACATACCCCATCAACGTGCCACGGCGTAAGGCAGCAAATTCACCGAGTTTTCTTCGATTCTTCAACTTCAAGGTATGTTTTCCGATTCCCTCTCAAATTCTTGTCGATTTTCTTTGAAATTAAGCATGGGAGGTGAGCTAAATCGCCCTATGTAGTAATTAAGCATGAATTTGAGTTATTTGTTGTTGATAAATGTTCGGAATGTCGTTAGGATTATTTGAACTTGTCGATTGCATAAATTATTTGAATTTGATTGATAAAATCAATTCTAGGGCTTGTTGTTGAATTTGAAGTTGGAAATGTGTTGAAATCGTGAATTTTATGATGGGGTGTATGTGTTGAATGAGATGAGTCGATGTACAAATTGTTAGGATGTTAATAGACGACGGATTCTCGGGTTTGGGGGAAATGTTGAAATTTGTTCGAATTTGGTTGGTTGGATAGGTTCATGTATATAAGTTTTTGTTGTTATTTTTGTTTCTTTGTTTTTCTTGGCTAAGTGTGATGGTTAAAATGCTAGCGATGGTAGTGATTGTGATTAGCTGTACGAAGTCTGAGTAGTACGCAGAAGTTATACCGTCGAATTTTTCGAACACACTAAGCATGATTGTATAGTTGGTTGTTTTGTGTAAATAAAGATATTCTTGTCGTATTGTTGTAACCGTAGCTAAGGACTAAGTGTGGGGTAACCTAGCGTAACCCAACCTTAGTCGAAGTTAATATCCGTTAGCTTAACATTGATCTTGTTTACTTGGGTTGACAGGTGAAATGGCAAGCCGGCAAGATAAAGGAAAAGGCGCGTCAACTTCAAGCGCCGGAAGGAAACGGATCAGACTGGGCACAGCAGTTCCACGCGGCCAACGCCGCCAGTACGGAACGAGATGGGTGACTGATGAGGGGAAAAAGTGGTACGCGAAGCATAAGGAAAATAAATATTTCCCCGAGGAGCATATAGCACGGGAACCATTGGCACAGGAGTTCCCCAGAATGGTTCACCGGATCGAGGCAGCTGGGCTCAAGTTCATCTTTGAGGAGCCCAAAGAATGCAATCTACACTTGGTTCGGGAGTTCTATGCCAATTGGAACCCGATGATCAGGAGTCACACCATCAAGATCAGAGGGCAAATAGTCACTCTGGAGCCCCACCACCTCAATGCCATCATAGGAGCGCGGGACACAGACGCCCACGTCCTCCGATAGCTGAACATTACCCCACCGTATGCGAACATCAGACGCACATTGTGTGGGACCTGATCCACAGCTAGATGGAGCAAACACAAAGAGAGGGGCTACCATCAGACTCTGCCCTATTCACAGATGAACAGGGAAGCCCGAATCTGGCTGAAGATAGTCTGCTCATGCCTCATCCCGGGGGTACATATGACTGATGTAACCCGGGATCGTGTTTGCCTGGTGTACGCCCTGATGAAAGGGCTAGAGATCAATGGAGGGGCGGTTATTATATCCGCCATGAAGAGAGCCCGGTTGCACCAGGGGCACCGGTATGGATTTGGGGGACTACTGACCACCTTTCTCAGGGGCCTCGATGTTGAGGAGGAATCCCTTGATTATATCCCGCAGTTGGAGCGACGGGCCTTAGATGTTACTAAAACTAAGGCTCCCGACACCACCCACGGGCCAGTGCTTACACTTGGCGAGCGATACGCTCGTGATGACCAGTACATGGCACGGATGTATGGGATGCAGATGCTCCAGCTAGGGATAGGTGGGAGGCTGGCGACATAGGAGGAGCTATGGCAGCTCGAGCTAGACTACCCTTTTGGCGAGAACGCCAGCGCTCTATGCCGAGTAGGGCCAGCATTTGTAGAGCCCACAGATGATGACGTCCCCACAGATGAGGAGACGCATCGGGAGGACTCCGATGTGGAGTCTGATGATGACGACGGAGGCGACTCGGATATGGAGATGAAGCAGCAGCACCCGACGAAGAAGTGGAATACTTTGACTGATCAGGGAGTTCCACCACCCAAATTTGTGCTATTTTGACTTTTTGTGAACACTGGGGACAGTGTTCGGACTAAGTGTGGGGTGGGAGTAGTTAGGTGCTGGGCTGGGCTCTGTTTTGTTGTATGCTCTCTTCTGTTAGCATGTATGTTGTGTGTCCCTGTGTTTGTGAATTTTCAAATTGTTCTGTTTCACATTGTTCTGTGTTTGTAAATATTTGTGAAATTGATGTGTGTTGTTGAATGGTTGTTAGCTGATTCTGATTTTGTACATATTTTTGTTATTTTGTTATCGAAATGATCGATTTTTTTTTGAAAATTTTAAAATTATAAAATATCTTGTAAATAATTTTTCTATCGAAATGATCGATATTTTCGACATTTTTTATTTTGGGTTTCTCGGCGTTTGTTTTTGGTTCTTTTACCGAGAATGGTCCCATTGAACCGACGTCTTAAGTAGTGACCGTTCCCTATGATGGATGGATGACGACCGTCTTAAGGGAAATGTAGTCTTTAGGAGTAGTTTTTTTTTTCTCAATTATTTTCTTTTAGTTTTTCTTTGGTGGATTGCATCCTGGAACCTGTAGTTACTATATGGTTGCGAAATTTTGGTTGCGTGTTGTACATGATAATCAAAATGCAAAGGTGATTCGTATGAAAGCATGCAAATTTGTAAATATGTTGAGATACCTAGGCTGTAGAGTTTGATTCATTGTGATTGAGGCTTAATGTTTGAATTCATGTAATTAGCTGATTGAAGAGTCTGTGAATACATCTTGAATCGAGCATGTGCATAAAGTGTGAAGTGAGGTGTTGACATTCCATGCTATTGTGAAGTGTCTAGAACTTGCCTGGTGTGTGTACAAAACGAAATGAAGGAGGTGTATTGTAGGAAAGGATGTAGGCATTTCTTTGTTTTAACCGAGAGTTTCTATTTTTTTCTTGTCATGTCCCCCTTTCTGTGATTGTATACCCTAGTCAGCCCTTTGATCCTTTAGCCTATTATTTCTTTCTTTTGTCCAAAAAGTGTAAACCGAGCTTAGTTCCTTCTTTTCATTAGCCGTAAAGACTATACAAAACTCTTAAGCGCTTACGAAGAGAAAATCATTTTCCCAAAGTGTCAAAGAGTGAGAAAGGTGAAAAGAAAAAGAAAAGCAAAATGAGGAAAGGAAAAGAAAAGGTTGAAGGTGCACTGGTTATAAATAAACGATAATGAAGGTTCATGAATAATCTTTGTTGTTGTGTCAAGTGTGCTTAATGAAATGGGCCATACTAAAGAAAATCATCAAGAATGGGATGATGAAAAAAAAAAGAGAGAAACAATGTCCATGAGTTGATGGGATGTGTTGAAAAGGCGCTTAAGGATGCTAGTGGCTATTATTGGCTAATCCAATATTTACTAGTTCCATAGCTTCCATTACAACCCATTAAAGTCCTACGTGATCTTACATCGCACTTCTTTATATTAGTGGAGTAATACACTAAGGGCAAGCTTATGGGTCATGACATGATGCATGTGAATTTTTTTGGGAGAGAGAGTGAAATTGTGTGTACATGCCCCTGTTTGAATGTTTGTGTGTCATATGAGCAAAAAGGGAAAGATTCTCTTGAGTTGTGAGGGCACATGCTTGATGAAAGATTCATTTTCGTGTCGGATATCTTGATCAGCTGATTTGTATGAGTTTTCCGATATCGAGAGTCGATTCTTAAAGTCTAGGAGGTCTTAATGTATTGAAGGTCATTGCATTGATAAGACCATGCATGTTTTCTTGATGATTTGCTGCATTGAGTAATCGGTATGACCGTAGCTTAAATTGTCGTACCATAGTAGCGAGGTTGGGATGTAAATTGCATGAATTGTATGTTTGTTGTTCGAGGACGAACAACGATTTAAGTGTGGGGTAAGTGATCTTGGGTAGATTTATATGCCCAAGTGATACTCAAAAGTATCATTTTCGCCTTGTTTATCTAGCAATGTGTATACATTTTCATGTAATTGGTAATGAAATGTGAATTTATACTAACCAACATGATTAGCATTGTTTTGCAGGCAAAATGTGATTTCGAGAAGCTAAAATGCATGTTGGATGATATCGGAGTTAGACTTGGATGCGAGCAAGGGAAAAGGCATTGGACAGCATGAATTAAAGGGGCTCCGCGATGGAGCCGTGTCACGCTGCCATCGCGGAGGCATTCTGCCTGGATGGGAAAATTCACCCAATTTCCAGTGGAGGTCCGCGTTTGCTCCGTGGCACGGATCCAGTGCTCCGCGATGCACGCCGTGCCACGTTGAGCTTGAATTCCCGGACCCCCAATTCTAGTGAGGGTCCGCGTTCATGGCGTGTCACGGAGGCAGTGCTCCGCGATGCACTCCGTGACACGTTGCTCATTATTCTGGAAAAAATTCCCAGAAGTATAATTAGAACACTTAAGTTCATTTTTCATAATTCAGACTTGGTGGAGCAAGGACGTGGGTTACAGGCAGTTGAGGGACGAAAATTCAGGTTTTTACTCTCTTTCTTTCTTCTTTAGTTCAATTACTTGTATGATTAACACTCGTTTTAGATGATTAATCCACAAATGAGTGGCTAATTCCTCTCCTTGCTGAGGTTATGAACAATTGTGATGAAATTTGATTATTGATTATCTGGTTTTTCATCTTTTCTTCCATGTTGTTCTATTAATTCTTGTTCTTACTGCATTGGTGTGTGGCCTACATTAATGTACATCTAAAAAGTCCGGTTTCACTCGAGAGAGCACGAAATTGGAAAGTTGTGAATTAATAGGATATGTTCTTTACTTGATTTGGGAAAATTGGGTCTTGATTTGCTTTCAGGATAGAAATATACCTGAAAGTCATATTAGTCAATTTAGGAACCAGAATCGTATTGCTAGGACATGAATTGCATTTGATCACAGAAATGTAGATGGATGGTTCATGATTCTTAAGTGAGATTAAATACGAGAGTTTTAATCTCTTGGCAATTGTTCTTGGCTAGCAACAGGAAGAAAAGATTAACCAATTTATGATGATAATCAGTTTCATTACATGTTCGTTTAACCTCAGCATGCTTTCATCCATAGTTCAGATTCAAAGTAGATAATTGTTCTTAGTTTTAGTATAAAAATTTATAAAACAAACTATTAACTTTTTGGTTACGTTGTTGTCGGCATATTTAGAAGTAAAATATAGTATACTTGAGCAAATTGCACTTAATCCAAGTCCCTGTGGGATCGATACTTGGCTTACTAAAGCCACTTACTACTTGTTCGACCACGTGCACTTGCGTGTCGGTTTTATAACCCACAAAACCAACCGAACAAGTATATACCTTTCCAGTGGTGGGGGAATGTGAAGTGAGTTTCTAGAAGCTCAAGACCCTGCTAACCACGGCACCTATCCTGGCATTATCGGTTGAAGGTAAAGATTTTGTTGTTCATTGTGTTGCCTTATGGTCTGGGTTGGCTTTTGTGTTAATGCAGGAAGGGTAGGTCATTTCTTATGCCTCAAGAGAGTTAAAGGTGCACGAGAAGAATTATCCTATGCGTGACCTAGAGCTAGCAAACATGGTGTTCGCTCTAAAGATCTGCAGGCACTACCTATATGGGGCTCGTTGTGAGGTGTTCACATATCATCGTAGCCTACAATATGTGTTTTCCTAGAAGGATCTCAATTTGATGGAGAGGAGGTAGATGGAACTGCTCAAATACTATGAAGTCACCATCTTGTATCACCCAGGGAAGGCTAATATGGTGGCAGATGCGCTGAGTCGGAAAGCAATGAGTATGGGCAGTTTAGCTTGTTTGGAAGTTACTCGACGATCGATGGCCAGGGAAGTTAAGGCACTGGAAAATAGTTTGGTGAGGCTCTCTTTGATAGAAACAAGTGGAATACTAGCTAACATGGAGGCTAAGTGTTCGCTGTTAGAGGAAATAAAAGCAACGTAGCTTGAGGATGAGAAGTTGGGTAAGATCTGAGATAAGGTTCTACGAGGAGAAGCGAAGGAAGCAGTGTGATGGTGAAGGGATCCTGAGGATAAAAGGATGCGTGTGTGTTCCCCGAGTTGATGAACTAATTAAGACTCTTTTTGGAAAAATCTCACAACTCGAGGTACTCTTTTCTCCCTAGAGTCACCAAAATGTACCATGATTTGAAGTAGCACTATTGGCGGGGTAGAATGAAGAGAGATATTGTTGCCTATGCCGCCCAATGTTTGAATTGTTAGCAAGTGAAATACGAGCACCAGAAGCCTGAGGGAGTACTTCAGAGGATGCCTATCCCTGAGTGGAAATGGGAGAGAATAGCTATGGATTTCATAGTTGGGATTCCAAAGACTTTGGGAAAGTTTGACTCCATTGGGTCATTGTGGACCGATTGACCAAGTCCTATCACTTTTTGCCTATCCAAGTGACTTACAATACCGAGATATTTTTCAAGCTATATGTGAAGAAAGTGATTCGATTACACGAGGTGCCAGTGTCAATTGTATCTGACAGGGGTACTTAGTTCACCTCTTATTTTTGGAGGATCTTTCTGGCAGAGTTAGGCACCAAGTTGGACTTGAGCACAGCCTTCCATCCTTAGACAGAAGAACAGTCATAAAGGACTATCCCAGTGTTAGAAGACATGCTCCGGGCCTGTGCTATAGATTTTTGGGGCATTGGGATAAATTTCTATCCTTGGCTGAGTTCGCCTACAACAACATCTATCACTCGAGCATTGGCATAGGGCCATTTGAAGCTTTGTACGGAAGAAAATACAGGTATCCAATCAGGTGGTTTGATGCATTTGAAGTGAGACTTTGGGGAATCGATTTGCTGAAGGAATCCTTAGACAAAAGTCCAGGTAATCCAAGAGTGTCTGGTGGCGGCTCAAAGTAGACAAAAACAATATGCAGACAAGAAAGTGAGAGATATGGATTTTATGGAGGGAGACAAGTTTTGCTCAAGGTATCTCCCATTAAGGGGGTGATGAGGTTTGGTAAGTGAGGCAAGCTTAGTCCGAGGTATACTAGTTCGTTTGAAATTCTCCGACATGTGGGTGAAGTAGCTTATGAAGTGGCCTTACCGACAGGGCTGTATTGGGTGTATCTGACATTTTATGTCTTAATGTTGAAGAAATATCATGAGGATGGATCATATATTATCAAATGGAACTTTGTGCTTCTAGATGATAACATGTCCTATGAGGAAGAGCCTGTGGTGATATTGTCTAGGGAGGTATGCAAGCTAAGATCAAACGAAATTATGATGGTAAAGGTCCAGTGGAGGAATTTTCCTATAGAGGAAGCCACTTGAGAGACTAAGGCCAATATGCAAATCAAATACCCTCAATTGTTCACAGAATGTGGTACATTATTTTCATTGCCTTTGTAGACCATTCGGGGACAAACGATGCTTTAATTGGAATCTGATGTAATGATCCATATGTCATTACATGGGGGAACTAACTTAGAGCACTTTAAACGAGGCTAGACAGCAGCTAAAAAAGTGTTGTGGAGGGAGCTAGTGAAAATTGAAAATTCTGGGTGAGCTACTAGTTCGAGGAACCACTGCAGCAGTAGGATTTCTGCTACAGCAAGACTATGGTGGTGGTCAGAGTCCCACCATAACGGACTGATGAATTAACCACTGGATCCGCTGTAGCGATTTCCTGACCGCTATAGCGGGTCTGTTGCAGTGGAAATGTGACCGCTGCAGTGGACGACTGGAATCATAAAATGGGTTTAAGTGAGATTTCTGATATTATACCCCATTATTTCCAAAACATGAAGGGTTAAGTTCTAAAGGAAATTCTCTCCCCCGGAATAGTTGAATTCCTCTCCCAAGGTGAGTTTCTTTAATCCCTATCTCTATAACGGATATTGTTGACTCTAGAATACATAAGGAACCTTTAATGGTGAAATTCTAAGCTGAGAAACCCTAGGTTGATAAGAGAGGGATGAATCATAGGGAGTTAATGGGGTGGCCTGATTAGAAGTTTTTAAAGGTAATGACCATTCCCCAAGGCTTACTTTCTAGAGAATGTGGATTATATGGGAATTGGGGCCTAGAACTAGGTGAAATTGGGATTTACTTTTAAAGTGCCTTTAAGGGAAGGGTTTGGATTTCTAAAAACCATTATTCGAGGAGTAAATAATGAATTTACTCTATATTATTGTTGTTGATTTCAAGCATTATGAGGCTTTGAGAAAGGCCAAGGCTCCTACGAAGTAGTTGAATTTTCTTACCCAAAAATCAAGGTAGGTTATGGTTAAGAGGAGTTAGACTCTAATAATGGCATGTATTTTTGTGCAATGATGATATGTGATTGGTCTGCGGACATTACTTGTTATGGTGATTTTCCTATTGAATAAAATGTTGAAGGAATGTAGATATGATATGGTCTTTGAACTGTTATGAAATTGTGTTGAGTTGTTAAGTGAAGTTCTCTACATTGTTATTGAGACGATTGATGATCTCTAATTATGCAAGTGAGGGAGTAGATTGTAAGCTCCTGAGTATTTAATAAAGCACACTGTTATATTCAGTTGTTTGAGAACAGTTAGGATAGTAATAATATCCTGAGATGAGAGGCTCGTGCCCAAGGGAAGTATCCGAGTGACGATATTGGTTGAGTGAATCATGTCCAAGGGGAGCATCTGAATGAGCATATGAGTGGAAGCGAGTACCAAGGCAGTATAGTACATGTATTTCTAGAGTCCTCTGCAAGTCATGACTGGAAGAGCAGAAATAATACCCTCTAGCATGTGTGTACACTAATATTGATGACGGAGTGTTTGATGGTGATATGGCGGAGGCGTGTGCCCAACATGTCACCATTCATTCTATTTTATGATAAAATTGTAATCATGTGAAAGACTTGGACTGAGTAAGTGCAAAGTGGTTGACTTGATTTTGTGATCCTGGAAATATAACCTGTCCGAGGAAAGTGGAAAAGATTTGAAGTGTGATATGTTCAAATAATTATTGATGTTGAGTTGTTCTTTATTGTGATAAATACCTTAAACCGTATGTGATTATGAGTAGTTGTGAATTGATTCCAAAAGCTTGTGTGTCATCTGATTGAGTACTAGAATGTGTGAACTGCTGGAAACTAGTGAACTGATGAAGGTGAAGCTAAGTCGAGCTACTTCCTAGGGAAGTACCGCTAAAGCGGAACTTATTCTGCTACAGTGAGACTGCTGTATCAGTCAAGTGACCGCTGCAGCGAAAGGCCCAATCAAGTGAGCAGGCTGGTTATCACTTATGCAGAGCTATTGTTCTTGAAATGTTTACTATACTTATGTATGATGTTTGGGACTGGTTTATATTGGTGTTGCATTACTATATGTTATTATGTAAGGTCGACCGATGATGACTATCAGTACCGTATTTTTTGCTGACACTACTCCTACACTTCTTTTTTGAGTGCGGAATTTGAACCCAAAAGCTCCTCTTGTACCTACCTGTAAGCAGCAACAGTTCTCATGAAAAGTGAGCGGTCACTAGATGGGTAGTCTCACTCCTCTGCTAAAGATGTCCTCCTCCGGACATTTTAATTATTTTATTACTTAGACTTATTATTCCTAGTTCTATACATAGACGCTTGGTGCAACGACTTTCGGATCTTGGGATTATTATTTTGTTTTATTTTTAAGATGATTATTATCACTATTTATTATTCATTTTGTTTTAATATAAACTCCTATTTCTTTCTGAATGTTTGATGTGTGGGTAATTTTTGAGAATCATTGGTTCTCCCACTAGGGGGGTTAGTGTGGGTTCCAATCACGGCTATTTGGGTCGTGAAACTCTTTCAATCAAGGAATTAATCTCTTAATCCCTTTCCCCTTACAATAACTATATTACAAGCCCTTTGTAATGACTTTATTATAATGGCAACTAAGGCTAACTCTAGCCTATCACAGATGGTTAGAGTACAAACAAAAAAGGCTTACAAATGCTTCTCAAAGGATGAGTAGGTTTTAATGTATATCACAATAAGAAAAATCCTTAACAACTTATAACACAACATGCAACTCTCTCAAGGATCTGGTTCTATCAAGTTATTGTTTTGTCTTACAAAAAAACCCAGCAGCTTTGTAGGCAAAAGGATAAGAACAATTTTGTATGTTGCAAAACATGACATTTCATCTTGTCTTGTTTCATGTATATGAGAGGATAAGCGAGAAGTGGAATCTTGTCTGATGGTTAATAGCTAGGACTGCAACAATTCTGCCACTATGTTGCGGTGGCAGTGGTAGCTTTCAAGCTACTTTTATAGTTGTAATAATTGACTCTGAGAGTAAGGAACCTGATTTCTCAATAGGATTGTCAAATCATCAAAGTAGGTGCATAGTATTTCAAAGTCTATGCTTTATCAATTTTTCCTTTTTTGATGATAACAAACCCATGAAAACATTCCTCTTATGAGCCAGATCACATGATGCTTTGAACCAAAGCACCAAAACAAACTTCAATATGTTCCCCTTGAACATTGTTCCCCCTGAGTTCAATACACCATACTTCCCGCTTTTGGCATCATCAAAAAACTAAACTAGCAACATATTAAAGAAAGGCCGTAGAGAAGGTTTACTCATAGTCGCTCGGACAACACTAACATGAAAGAAAGCACATAACAAGAAAGAACAAGAACATTGTTTCATTCATTCATTAACAATTCCCAAAGTTACAGCAGTAGGAACTAGCATTAAAAACCATATAAAAGAGTTTTAAAAAGTTAGTTTGTGCCATAATCATTAGAGGGACGAAAAAAGAGGGTTAGCAAAGACAACTTCACTTTGGAGAGACAAAAGACATCATAGGAATGGACCATCATAAGGAGGAGAGAGGATTAAATCTTGGAAAGGAGTTTGTCAATCCTCTCACTAGCAAGAGAGCGGATTAAAGCTTGGAAAGAAGTTTGTCAATCCTCTCATCAGAAGCACATTGGTCTTATAGTATATGTTGGGTTAGGACCTCTAATTTTTTCCTTATCATATTCTCAGCCTTCAGCTGAGCATTCTCAAGTTGTAGATCCTGTAGAGCACCATTTTCTCCCATCGTTCCCTTTG
The DNA here is from genome assembly GCA_035772735.1 of Datura wrightii. Lineage (NCBI taxonomy): Eukaryota > Viridiplantae > Streptophyta > Magnoliopsida > Solanales > Solanaceae > Datura > Datura wrightii. The sequence continues at coordinate 32,951,006 of JASDFA010000006.1, forward strand.
AAGCTTATTCAACTTTTACCAGGGCAATTTCAGCCTCCTTCTAAGTCAATAGCATGGACAAGTGATTGACCTCTTCAGTTGCACGTTCTTGTGCATGAATCAAGCTCGAGATCATAGACTGTACCCCAACTCCTCCTTTCTTGGAAAAAAAATCACACTTCTCTAAAGTGCTTAGGGTGAATATTTGTTTCCTTGTTGCCATTGTGACCTTACCCAAGGCAACCCTAAGTGTTTGAAGACTCTCGTGGGTAGATACCTATATCGAAGACATTCCTACCATCTTTTATGGTTGTGACCTTCAGGATATGTTTGATCATAATGACAGGAAGATTGATCGACTGAAAGGTTGTTAGGGCCTTCATGAGAAATTGGTCTAAGATGGTAGAAATGGACCTCTACTCAACAGGGGGGAGTATCACTTTGTTCACCAATTTAAAAAGTAGTTGGTGCTCAGGTTTTTTCTATTTTTTAACATTCGATCACTTTTCAGGCTCCCGTTGAGTTTCCCAAATAGTTGTACAAAGTATTTGGAGGCACTATGCTCCTTCACTATTGAGATTCCATTATTAGACACTTTCAATATCTGCCCAAGTGAGGTCGGGTCCAATGTGAATTCTACTCCTTGCACATTTGCTAAAATAGTGTCCTCATCTTCTTGAACAGAAGGTGCTTACAGAGCACAGTGACTTTTGACTCATACATGGAAGGAATGGGAAGTCTAAACAAGTGTTACTCTACTTGAAAGCTCACAATTTCTACTAGCTCCTGCATTCCATGTTGACCAACAATGTCGGGATCAAAGACACGACCCTTCAAAACCTTCTTCTTGTGAATATTTTCTTGTTTCTTTTCAAAATGTTCATCTGGTAGAGGATGTCTAAAGGTGGTACCATGTTCCTCACTGGTCAACATCTTTCTTCTTTTCTTAGTCTTAGAACTAACGGCCTCTCCTTTCGACCCCTAGTCGTCCGCACCAAGTTCCTCTGTTGTTCCTTAGCAGGAACTACTACTCTCCATTTCAGATGTCGTCTTTCCTTTTTAGATTCCCTTCCAGATATGGGAACCTCCTCCACCATATGCAAGGTATCTCCAGTGTCTATCTCAACCATTGAGATGGGGGAATCTCCTCTTCAACCATTGTCTTAAGTATCAACCTATGTCTCTTTAGTGTCTTATCACGTTTGTCCTTCAGTACATCATCCATTTTCTTTTTAGCCTTACCTCGGTAACAGGTCCCCATTTTAGATCTTTCTTTGACTTGGAAGAGGAATAAGGTCCCTTACTAAATACCAAGTTCAAAGGAATATCATCGTCCTCTGGGGTTTGAGATGAAATGTCATCAGCAGCAACTTGAGCCGGAGTCCCCTCCCACTTTGGAGAAGAAATTTAAATAGGGGGCACCGTCTCAATGGAAGATATGACACTTTGTTCGACGCCAGTGCCTCCTCCCCCCCCCCCTCCAACCTCAACAAAACCCTCAATAATCTCATCTCACGCTGCAAGATATTTGACTGGTCCTCCCTAACCTTAGTTAAATTTTCCTCAAATAAATATTCCCCAGACAAGTCAGATGACCCTTTCTCAGTAACTACCCCTTCTAGAGGAAGAAAGACAGAGGCAATACCAGGTTCCATTGAGGGAACTTTGAAAAAACTCGTCAGATTGCACTTGTCTCCTTCTCTCCCGACATGCAACTCCTCTTAGTCTGTAGAGACGGAAATCTCATTCAAGTTTACTATTTGAAAGTTTGATTCACTATCGCCTCCCTCAAGAGCAAACTTTTAAGGGATCGACCCATCTCCTTCCAACACCAATATTTTTGATTTGATCTTTTTTTGCATCATTCAAAAACTTGCCAGGGTGGAGGATTCAAAGAATCAGGAGTATCAACGATGAGATTTTCTGACGATAATAAGAAGTATCGATGCCCTGTAGATGGGGATGAAGGTTTAGGAGATGGAGAAGATAGTGTGGAAAGGGAGTGAGAGAAAGAATTTGGAGAGTACTGAGATATTCTTCTTAAGAGATTAAAGAGTAGATGGAGTGCTCCAGCAAGAAAGAGAAAAAGAGAGGATTGAGGAGAGATAAATACAAGTGATGATTAAGAGAAAGAGAAAATAGGTAAGAGAAGTGAAGTAATATGAATAGTTTAAACAGAGGGAATGGGTGTGTGGTGACAGACTGATGTGATGTTTAAGAGAAGTACTGTTTCTTTTAGAAAGGCAAGAGTGCAGTAGATGACATGGCACTATAAGAGTTATCAATACTCAATTATAATGTTGAAAATACTAACCTGTGAGGGGAACTAGGTCCCTTAGGAGGAAATATTGAGCATTATCTTAGAAGATGTCAACCAGTTCATATCCTTATTTGTTGGTATAGTCACCATGAGTGCATACCTATCACAGTATAAAACTGAATTAGACAATAACAACCAGCCTTTACAATATATAGTTGCAATCTAATAATAACCAAGTTGAGAGGAAGGATTATTGGTGCATTTTGATCAAGCCCAACTTCATCCAATTTTGTTCAATGTGCTCCCTGCTTAGTGCCTTTGTGAAAATGTCTGTTACCTAGTCCTCCGTTCATCAGAACCTCATACATATCAACCTTTTCTTAACATTGTCCCATAGAAAGTGGTGCCTGATATCAAGATACTTAGTTCTCTTGTGCTTCACAAGATTCTTTGCCATATTAAATTCACTGGTGTTATCACACAATAGTGGCACAACCACAATCAGTGTAAAGCCTAAAATCCTCAAGTTGTTGTTAAATCCATAGTAATTGTTCACTCCATAGTAATTTTTCACAATATGAAGCAGCAACCATATAATTTGCTTCAGCGATAGAGAGGGAAACTGAATTTTATTTCTTTGTCCCCTATGGGATCAAGGAAGAACCCAAAAATGAGACATTCTTGGGGTTCTTTTTTGATCCACCAAACACCCTGCATAGTCAGCATCAGCATATACCCAATTAAATCAAAGTTATCTCCAAAAGGATAGAAGAGATCCAGGTCATGCATTCCCTTGAGATACCTTAGAATTTTTTTGGCAGCTTTCAAGTGTGATTCCTTTGGGCAAGACTGAAATCTTGCACATATACCCACACTAAAAACAATGCTTGGTCTGCTAGCTATTAAGTAGAGTAGAGATCCAATAATGCCTCAATACATTATTTCATTCACAGAGGGACCAAGTTCATCAGTATCTAGACAATTTGCAGGTGCTATGGGTGTGTCGATGGGCTTAGTATTTTCTAGGCTGAACCTCTTGTACTTTTGTTGATTGATCATGATGCCTTCAGATGTCTGCTTAACTTGTAGCCCTAAGAAAAAATTTCTAATGGATTTCATTCTTGCAATTGGGGCAAAGGTCTCGTCATAGACTATTCCTTCTTCTTGATTATATCCCTGAAAAATTAGCCTCGCCTTATTTTTGATGGTTTTTCCCTGCTCATCTAACTTATTTCTACCTATAATGGTCCTATCGATAGGCTTAAGTACCAAGTGTTGCACTTGATTCATTCCAAATTGATGAAATTCTTCTCTCATAGTTGTGATCCAGTTAGCATCCTTTAATTCCTTTTTAATGTTCTTTGATTCTACATGAGATAGAAAAATTGAGTAGGCAAACATGTTTCGAGCTTTGGATAGGGTTTGAATTCCTGAATCCAAAGAAGAATACACATTTTCCAATAGATGAAATCCCTTGTGTTTCTAGTTTGAGATTTGTATTGCTGAAGAATCATGGCTCTATTGATTGATCATACCATGTTCCTCTCCCGATGTTCATCAAAGGTCCCCTCGTATTTGGATCTTAGGGTGTTGTCCTCGGATACATATATCTGATGCTCGACTTCTGCAAGAACTAAAGTAGTACCAGGTTCCAGAATTTTTCTGAGTAATAGTATCAACATCTTACTTGATTTGATCGGATGAATTCATTTCCCCTTCTAATTCTTTACCTAGTTCCTTTGAAACTATAAAACCTCCCCTACCTCAACTTTATCACCTTGTATTCTTTTGTCACCAATTCCTATTGACTCATCGAAGATCACACATGCACGTTTTTTTCTACACACTGAGTTCTTTTATTGAAGATCCTGTAGGTTTTGCCTTGTGAAGAGTAACCAAGAAAAATTCCTTTGTCACTTTGAGTGTCAAACTTTCACAAGGCCTCTTTTCCATTGTTTAGAACAAAACATTTACACCTAAATACTCTTAAATAGGCCAGTTTGGATTTCTTCCCATTTAGTAGTTTCGGATGGAATTTTCTCCAACAGGGACCTAATTATGCATCTATTAATCACATAACAGGTTGTGTTGACAGCTTCTGCCCCAAAAAATTGCAACACCCTATTGGATATTAGCATTATGCTGGCAATATCTACAAGTCTTTGATGTCGCCCAAATTACACCTTGCAATTGAGATATAAAGCGGTCGATGTCAAATATAGAACCCAACTAGAGGTTGAGGTCGATCCCACAGGGAATATGAAAAGAACTTAAGTTAATGCGAATCATTATTACTATCGAGTTACTTATTTCCTAAGGGGGGAAGAAATAAAATAATAAACAAAAGTGAAACTACTGAATTCTTAGGTCAAATTCGGTTTGTATTCAATTAATGACTTGACTAGGATTGTGTTCCCCAAGACTTCATAACCACAAGGCTTTTACACTGGTGATCTATTCCAGTGTTCAACATGCAATATTGGTAAGTTAGGTTCAACTAAATGGTTGGTCCCCTATCTAGATGATTATCACCATGCAACTTGGTTCGTATATGGGTGTGCTTTTAATTGACCCATACCCTAAACATTGGATTAGCTATCCCCGGACAAGTTCAAGCTATTAGATGAGGGTTGATAGCCTCAAATATCTGTTATTAACTCCTTTTCCCATTCATTACCTCCTTGGTTCGGTAAGTAAGGATAAGGCAAGTCCTAACGTTTGCAACTATCAAGAATCAATCAAAATGAAGGGAAAAACAATACATGTGTTAAACCCCCTTCAAGAATCACTAAGTATTAAACCTATGTGTGTTAATTCATCTTGATTCCCACAACCCTAGTTATGAGTTTAGTTATTCATGTTTGTATGAGCACAATCACAAATTATTGAATAAATCATAATTGCAACTTACAAATTATCGTACAAGAAAACCAAGTAAATTGAATAAAACTCCAAAATTGATGAGAAAAGCTCCAAAGATGTATTACTTCTCTAAATTCAAGAACAAAAATATATCTTCATTTCTTGGATCTTAATCACAGTCAATAAGACCCAAAAATACTATTCTACAATTGTAAAATTGTGTAATCCTAATATAAACCTAAACCAAGTATTTATAAACATGAAATAAATCCTTTTCTAAATCAACTAGGATTCTAGTGTCGGCAGGTACCGCAGTCCGTTGGTAGTTTCAACGGCCCGTTAGAGTGGCCCGTTGTTCCAGTCGTTGCTTCCTTCATATTTTCTCCTTTCATCATACGGAGACAAACAATGGCTCGTTGTATAATCCTATGAGTTGTTGATCCTGATCGTTGTTTCCTGGCCACTTGATCATTATTTATTAACCTAATGTACGAACACACAGAATGACCTGTCCTTAGAAAGTATGGTCCGTCCTGTTTGTCCGTTGTACGCATCCCAATCTTGATCAATTTCTATGATTCTTTCAATGACCACACAAGACGATCTGTTGTAATTTCATATGATCCGTAGGAGCCATCCACTGTATAAGACTTCATTTTCACATCCTTTTCTGTATCTTCCCACGATCGATCAGAACGGTTCGTTGTAAGCTAGTACGATCCATGGATTTTAGCTATTGATTCACCACTTAGGTTTATCAACTTTTCTGAATCTCATTCAACGGCCCGTGGTAAGGACCAACGGTCTATACTGAGGCTCGTCTAAGACACTTTTTCTGTTTTCAACTCTTTTTCTCAACTTTTATTCCTACAGTCGGTTTTACCTGTAAAACTACCAAAATGCGTCATATCCACATAAATCTACCTAAAGTCATGCACTTTCACAAAGTTTTAAGCATCGATAGTTCCATAAATTCACAGCACATCAACACCCTCAACTTAACATGTTTGCATGTCCTCAGGCAAACAAAACACAATCAACCCATGGCGACGCTTAACTAGAGGAAACTTAGGAGATGCATAGCAGTCCAAACTCATAAAACAGATAAAGTGTTCATTCAATGAACCTCCATCCTATCGGCTTAAAACAGAACTCGGTGCGACAACTTAGCACTTCTCAACATGACAAAATAGGATCAAAGGACGGCATCATATTATCGCTACACAACCAAACACACAGGACTGGCATTACCCCTAGAAAGCTAGAAATCAACCCATGTAATCACGCGCTCTCACCATTAAGAAGTCCCGCACACACATACACATGATTATGCTAATGTCTATTTTGGGACTGGGAAAGAACTCACTCACACTCACAAGGAAATTCATATTGTACAAATATAATACCATAAGCTTACCTTTACTTTCAATAGCTCAATTTTCAGATGGTTGGACTAGGATCATTATAGGACTTTTTTAGGCTTGTAACATATGCTCGGGTTTGGGTATGATACATATGGAATTAGTAGCTTAACCCTCCTCGGTGCTACTCACACCTTGACTTCACTTTTAACCTTTTCATATTTCTCCCCTTTTTTGACTTTCTTCTTGATGTGTTGTGGATTTACAACACTATTGATGCTCAAAATTAAGAAAATAGCATGGACTTAGGTGTATTTATGTGGATATGAGGCACTTTTCCTTTGATTTTAGGATAAATGGGTGTTGGAATAATAAATTTCAAAAGAAAGCCAAAAGTGTGCAAAAAAGGCAAAAAGTGCAGTCCGTAGTACGATCCGTAGGATGGACCTACGAGTCATACTGAAGGCCTTGATGAGAAGCTAAAAGTTTAAACTGGAAGATTGATCCTATGAGACTTGTCATAGATTGTACCATGATGGTATGAGTCGTGGGAAGCCAGTCGTGATGAAATTCAGAAGAATTGCACAGGAGGCTGATTCTCAGAATGAGAGCACCTTACGACCCGTGAGATGAAGGTACGAGTCGTACCATAACCGGTCATGGTGATGTTCAGAAAAAGTTCAAAAGATAAGGATCAAGCAACGGGTACAATGTACGAGTCATAGGATGCTGGTACGAATCGTACCTTGGCCCAACACTTAGCCAAAATTCAGCCAATACTCTAAGCTACGAGTTGATGTCACGGTCCATGAGAAGCCCTTACGAGTCGTAGGTGGACCCATGACGAGGTCGACTACAAATATGGAAAGCAGTCTTATTAGTTTAGGAAAAGGATTTTTGTGTCTATATAAATATATTTTATGTTTTATTTTTCATAGAGGACGACGAATAGACTTAATTCTAGTAGGAAAACATTGTAATAAGCAATTTTACATCATTGGAATAGAGAATTGAGTTGGTTCAACCTTGTGATCAACCTTTTCTTGAATCCATCTTGTTCTTGCTACTTGTTATTCAAGATTTCGTGGTTTAATTGAAGGAATCGCTTTTCTCAATCATCTTTGTAAGTATTGTCTTATGTTTTCAATAATGAACACAAATCTCAACCTTGCAACTTGAGAGGCTAAAACCTCCATAGTTAGGGTTGTGGGAACCATGGTGAATTAACAAGTTAGGGTTGCACAAAGTGAGTCTAAAACCAATACTAATTACTTATATTGTATTTTCTTCATCTTTAATGATTCTTAGCGGTGTACAACATTAGGAAGTGCCTAAATTCTTTACTTGCTTTGGTCGAAGAGGAAGATATTAGGAAAAGAGAATTATAATAGAGCCTTGATCTTGATGATCATTGTATTAACTTGAGTTGTGGTCGCAGGATAGTTATATCTGGAACTTAGTAATAATGGTTAGTTTCCAAAACTCATGAGACTTGGTCGAGTAACTGAGGATAGTCATTCAATAGGGATTGGTCGATCATTTGAATGAACCTAAGTTATCAATTCTGTAAGTAAGTTTGGTAAAGATCACGAGTGTATACCAAAGCTGTTATGAACCCATGGGGAACATAAACCCTAGTTATCCTTTAATTATTGATTCACAAACATAATCTTGACATTTGTTTATTTTTATTATTAATTTTTATTAGAATTCCCCCATTGTGAAGTAATTACCATACAAGTTCATCTACCGGCTGTAATCTAGATCTTCCATATTCCTGTGGGTTCAACCCCAACCTATATGTTTGGGTTCTTTATTGACAACGTACGCTTCATACTTCAGTTGGAAGTGTGGTTTGAGCGTTATCAAAAAGTGGCGTCGTTGCTGGGGAGCATATAAAACTCTCATTGGCTCATCACCTTACCAACTGGTTTATGGTAAAGCATGCCACTTACTAGTTTAATTAGAGCATAAGACATTGTGGGCACTGAAAAAGCTAAATATGGATTGAAATGATGCTTCCAAGCTAAGATTGAACTAGATCAATGAATTGGATTAATTTCAACTTAAGGCGCATGAGAGTGCAGCAATTTATAAAGAACAAATAAAGATCTATCATGAAAAGAAGATCACAAGAAGGGAGTTTAGCCCAGGATATTTGGTATTGTTGTTTAACTCAAGACTCCGGCTGCACCCTGGAAAGTTGAAATCTTGATGGATGGGACCTTACAGAGTAGTGCAAGTGTCTCCATATGGTGCAGTGGAACTTGAGAACAAAGAAGGAAAAAGGTTCAAAGTAAATGGGCAAACAATAAAAGTGTATCTTGGAGATGAAGATGAATTGAAAAGAGTGGATGAAATGTACCTTGATGATGCCTGAGAAGTCACAAAAAAAACGTCGTTCCACGACGTTAAATTAGGTGTTGCATGGGAGGCAACCCATGAGAGGCAAAGTCTTAGTAGCCACATGTATGTCCCTTTTTCCTTCATGCTTATATTTTGTGCTTCGGGGACGAAGCTCCTTTTTTAAAAGGGGGGTGTACTTGTATTTTTGGGATATATTTGTTCGTCTGAGGGTTTTTCTTGCCATGTTTCTTTTCCCTCAAGAATACCATCTAGTAGAACCGGTATGTGTTAGGATTTTTTGTTTTTAGTTGTGATTTTTGTTTAATTAGAAAGTAACTTATAAATACTCAGCCAATGGATATGCACTACTTTTGTTGTTTTTGAAAAATTTAACCCTGTTTAAAAAATTTTGCTATGAATTTGTGACAACAATGCATGATTTATGTGGATCATTTATGTCATTTAGTTATTAATAGTGCTAGTCTTGTTAAGCCATATATGAACAAGACAGGTAAAGTGAAAATAGTTCATGTACCATGTGCGAGTGAAGTCTTAGTATTTGTTGCAGTATTTTGTTGAAGATCTAGAACTTGCCTGGTTGGTCTTTACATAGGCTGAGGATGGTTGGTTAGGATATGATCATAGGAATTTTTGTGTTAGCTCACTTTTGGCCTATATTTCCCTATCAGAGTTTCATGAATCCCTTGATCCCAAGTTTGAGCCTTAATAGACCATAGTTCTTTGATTTACCTGTTAACTGTACTCATTTGTTTATAATGAACCTGTTTGGCCCTTGTCCTTCCTTGGATTTTGTGAACCTCAACATAAAAAAAATGCTTAAGTTGAGGGTGGCTAGAATATGGGTTCATAAATGGTGGGAGCGGGAGAAAAGGAAAGGAAAGAAAAGAAAGAGAAAAGAAAAAAAATGTGTGGTGAGGTGAAAAAGTAAAAAGCTAAAAAATTTGAGAATATTGAGAAAAATAAGAAAAATTCAAAATAGCTTAAAATTGTTGAAAAATGTGAAAAAACACCTCACCCATGCAAATATTCTTAAAATGGGAAAAAGAGAAGAGAAGAAGACCAAAAGAATGAAGGGTGAAATAGGAGAATGGTGTAGCCAATGAATGTAGTGTCAATAAAGGGATAGTCACTAATAAAATCTTTCATCTTTATCATGTCCATCCCTAAGCCTACATTACAAGCCATATTAAGTCTTATAATGATCTTAATTTGACCATATAACAAACCAAAGCAGAGAAAATAAGGGCAAGCCTATGGTATCTGATGCATAATACTTGCAGTTCTTTCAGAGAGTGAGTGCTTCATTTGCCTAGTCCCATGTTTCATTTGATACTTCATACTAGAGTGGGGACTTCATTTTTTGTGAGGGTACATGGATTTTGTTTGCTTTTACCATTAGTCTGTGTGAAACATATAGGTGATGACTTTATTGCTTATTGATAGCTAGATGACATGTCTTGATCCCTGAATATGATATTTTGATGATGCTTGCAATACATTAGCTGATGATGTTTCAAGAGGAAGGGTCAATAGAGATTGTATATACAGTGCACAAATTTGTTTGATTTTTGGTTGTAGTATCTTAATTTTAATTTCTAGTTGAGCATCGTGTTTAGTTTTTCTTTTTTCTTTGCTTGAGGACATGCAAAGTCTTAAGTTGAGGGTGTTGATGGAACTATTGACGCTCAAAACTAAGAAAATAGCATGGACTTAGGTGTATTTATGTGGATATGAGGCACTTTTCCTTTGATTTCAGGATAAATGGGTGTTGGAACAATAAATTGCAAAAAACAAAAAGCTAAAAATATGCAAAAAAGGGCAAAAAGTGTAGTCCACAGTATGATCCGTAGGACGGACCTATGAGTCGTACTGAGGGCCTTGATGAGAAGCTGAAAGTTTAAACTGAAAGATTGATCCTGTGAGACTTGTCACAGATCGTACCATAGTGGTATGAGTCGTGGGAAGCCAGTCGTGATGAAATCCATAAGAATTCCACAGGAGGCTGATTCTCAGTCCGAGAGCACCTTATGACCCATAAGATGAAGGTACGAGTTGTACCATAACCAGCCCTGGTGATGTTCAGAAAAAGTTCAAAAGATCAGGACCAAGCCACGGGTGCAATGTACGAGTCATAGGATGTTGGTACGAATCATACCTTTGCCCAACACTTAACCAAAATTCAGCCAACACTCCAAGATACGAGTTGATGTCAAAATCCGTGAGAGGCCCCTACGAGTCATAGGTGGACCCGTGACGAGGTCGACTATACATATGGAAAGCAGTCCTATTAGTTTAGGAAAAGGATTCTTGTGTCTATATAAATATATTTTATGTTTCATTTTTCATAGAGGATGACGAATAGACTTAATTCTAGTAGGAAAATATTGTAGTAAGCAATTTTACATCATTGGAAGAGATAATTGAGTTGGTTCAACCTTGTGATCAACCTTTTCTTGAATTCATCTTGTTCTTGCTACTTGTTATTCAAGATTTCGTTGTTTAATTGAAGGAATTGCTTTTCTCAATCATCTTTCTAAGTATTGTCTTATGTTTTCAATAATGAAAACAAATTGCAACCTTGCAACTATGAGAAGCTAAAACCTCCATAGGTAGGGTTGTGGGAACCATGGTGGATTAACAAGTTAGGGTTGCACAAAGTGAGTCTAAAACCAATATCCAGCCCTAAGTCTAAGTTGAAGTTACAGGGCTGGGAGGTATGAGTTGATCTGATGCAGGGAAGTCCGGGCAATCCGTTCCTATCAATCATTCGTCAGGAATAAGAAAGGGTACTTTGCCAATGAATGAGGAAGGTCGTCCGCTATGTATTATCAATTCTCCGAAGACCATACCAACTCTAGTGCCAAAATAAAAACCCACATTAGGAAGTGCCTGAATTCTTTACTTGCTTTGGTCGAAGAGGTAGAGATTAGGAAAAGAGAATTACAATAGAGCCTTGATCTTGATGATCATTGTATTAACTTGAGTTGCGTTTGCAGGTTAGTTATATCTGGAACTTAGTGATAACGATTAGTTTGCAAAACTCATAAAACTTGATCAAGTAATTGGGGATAGTCATTCAATATGGATTGGTCGATCGTTTGAATGAACCTAACTTATCAGTTCTGTAAGTAAGTATTGGTAAAGATCACGAGTGTATACCCAAAGCTGTTATGAACCCATGGGGAACATAAACCCTAGTTATCCTTTAATTATTGATTCACAAACATAATCTTGACTGCTGTTTGTTTTTATTATTTATTTTATTAGAATTCCCCCCATTGTGAAGTAATTACCATACAAGTTCATCTATCGGTTGTAATCTAGATCTTCCATATTCCCTGTGGGTTCGACCCCAACCTATAAGTTTGGGTTCTTTATTGACAACATCCGCTTCATACTTCAGTTGGAAGTGTGGTTTGACCGTTATCACTTCTTCCTTTCATTTGCGACTACAGGTGTGGTTCTTCTTCTTTCAAACATTTATCAATTTCACATTCATTTTTCTTTTCTTTTCTTCATTCTATATTATTGTCTCTTTCTTTTCCTTTCATTATGCATACCGCACCCGCTCTTTCCTTTTTATTACTCAATTTTCATCCCACCGTGCTCTTCTTAATCACCCCTATAGTAGCCACCTTCAACTTAGATGATTTGCCTGAATTGAGGTTCACAATGTCCAAGGAGGGACCAGGGCCAAAAAAGGTTCATTTTTAATCAAACCAGGTAGATGAGTTTGTGTAAACAAAAAGAAAGGTCAATTTAAGCTCAAACATTTGGATCAAGGGATATTTATTCTCTTTTGGTAGGTCTTTTAAGGCAAAAGTGGACTCATGAATTGGCCTATGATCCTTTCCTAGTCTCCCATCCTCTATATTAGTAGGACTGACCAGGCAAGTTCTAGATTGATATGCACAGCAAAATTCAACTATTTAACCTCACTCACACAAGCACTTGATTACGCAGCTAAGTTTCAACTACCAGGTTCATGCACAGTGTTGACATATATTATCATAGTGATACCTACGGTGCCATACAAACATCCATATTGGTCACACCTCATAGCACAAGTATATTCATACAAAACAATTAGGAGGGGTGTCATTTTCACATACTTTGTTTGACTGCCCATACGCCTCCTATTTCCTTCTAGTTAACTAACAAAACAAATAAAACAAAAAATACAACCTAAACATGTCAGTTCTACAAGATAAAGAACACCCGAGGGAAAAGAAATCCGGCAAGAAAAACCCTCGAGTTACATTCACAAAAATCAAAATCAAGTACTACCCAACCCCCATCAAAAAAATCATGTGACGTCCTTGACGCATTCAAAAAGTAAAACATGTGAATAGGGATGTACCTAGGCATCCTAGATGCCGGTGGTCTGGTCACCAGGGGTTGCAGATGCAACCCCAAAATCCTCAACAGTTGGAGTTTCATTCATGACTCCAGCCTATGTAGTAGCATCAACTGTAGCCTGTTCATGATCTGAAGTTGTTCGCACAGGAGAATTAACTGTATGCCCACTCTCCTCGAGCATATTTCGCGCACTAGAACTGTCGGCACCTTTAACTCGCTCCATTATCTCTCACTCATGCATAGAGACAGTCTATCGGCTCTCCTTGAGGGCAACTTTCAATGCCTGCCTCTCCTTCTTCCGTTTTCTTCTTTCTTCATCCTCCGCACCATCAGCAGCCCACTTCTTTTTGCCTTTTTCATGCGTAGCTGGCTCCAAGTCAAATAACTGAGGAATCTCCACATCTAAATCCTCATCTATTACTGATAAAGCCTGTGGTGGTAAAAGTGGGGTAGGTCTGGATGAAAACTTGTGCACTGAAGCTCTCAATGCTGCTAGCTCTCTCTCCATAGTGTCCCAATCCCGAGTTTGAGCATCAAACTGGAATTGGTTGAGACGTACCTCAAGTATGTCTAACATCTGGTCCATGAATGACATAGGAAAGTGATTTTTTTGCGTCTAACGGTTCAACTTTCTATAGTCCATGCATACTCTCCAACCAGTGACTGGTCTTAGATGAATGAGCTCATTGTTAGCATTTAGGACCACCGTGATTCCCATCTTCGATACACACTAGACTGGGCTCACCCATTTGCTGTCTGTAATAGGATAAACCACACCTGCATCAACCACTTGATGATCTCCTTCTTGACCACCTCTTGCATAGGTGGATTCAACCAATGCTGATGCTTAATAATCGGAATACAATCTGGCTCTAGCTGGATTTTGTGAGTGCAAATACCGGTTGGGATACCAATAATGTCTGCAATGGTCCACCTAATAGCTTTCTTATATTTTTTTAAAAGGGAGACAAAAGCCTCCACTTTCCACTCCTCTAAGGCGGTTGCAACAATGATTGGTAAAGTGTTACCGAATCCCAAGAATGTATACTACAAATGAGATGGGAGTGCTTTGAGTTCAAATACCGGAGGCTCCTCAATAGATGGCTTGGCTGGTGGGTCATCCGATTCTTCAAGTCAAGATCGATCTTCTTTGGAGCATAAGTATATGACCCCATGCCGGCAAGCGCATTTACAATCTCCTCACCCCCATGGATTTCCTCAGCACCAGTGTCCATCAAAATTTTTGCTAAGTCTTCAAGAATAAACATCTCCTCCATAGGCAGAATTGGAAATTCAGGTTCCACAATATCAATTACTGAGACTACCCTCATGTCATTTGGTTGCTTCATAGATCTGCATACATTGAACGTCACTTTCTCATTGTTCAACCGGAATTTGAGTTGTCCAGTCTCCATATCTACAAGAGCACATCCGGTGGCAAGGAATTATCGCCCCAAGATAATGGGGACCTCAAAATATCAACTTCACAGTCTAAGATGACAAAATTGTCCAGAAATATAAAGGACTCCACCTTCACTAAAACATCATAGAGAATTCCCACCGAATTCTTCACTGTACGATCTACCATCAAAAGCCGCATTGTAGTCGATTTGGGGGCTTCCAAGCCCAACTGTCTGAAAACTGCTTATGGCATCAAATTAATACTAGCACCAAGATCACATAACGCCTTAGAAAAATTAAAGGCTCCAATAGTGCATGGTTTAGTGAATGCTCCAGGATCTTCCTTCTTTTGAACCAGATAACGGGATGCTATTACACTACAGTGGTGCAAATTATCTGCAGGTTCGAAGCTAACGATCCTCTTCCTAGTGACAAGGTCCTTCATGAACTTAGCATAGCCAGGCATCTACTCAAGTGTCTCGAATAATGGGATTTTCACAGACAATTGCTTCAGCATGGAGATGAACTTGTGATACTTCCCATCCTCGACCTTCTTCTTCAAATGCTGTGGAAACGGGGGAGGAGGTCTAGGAATCGGTGTGAACTTTTGTTGTACCTCCTTCTCCTTTTCATTTCCCGATCCATGCTCCTTTGCATTACTAGGAGTTGTCTTTCCATAGAGTCTTCAACTAGAGTTGGATCTTCGAGATCTACTAACCTGTCATCATCAATTGGTACGGGCTCTTCTATGTTATCAATCACAACCGGCTCGGAGAATCAACTGTCGCCTTCCCACTCCTAGTAGTGACTGTCATTTTTAGGATTTTGCACTGTGTTGCTGGGAAATGTGCCTTTCTTTCTCTAATTCATTGCAACAGACATCTTACTCAGCTACTTCTCAATCTGCTTAATGGCTACCGCATGTGATTCCACCTTTTGATTCATACCTGAAATGTCAGCGTGGAGCTCCTTGAAGTGGCCATTTATTGTCTCCATCTACTTAAGCATCTTTGACAGCATGTCTTCAACCCTTGAACCACTAGACTCTAGCTCACGATTTTGTGGAGGAACATACAGACCGCTCCTATCATTTTTGAACTCATCGCGCTTCTTCCAGTCTCCATTATCTCAGTATTGGCCTTAATTGACCTTCTTATTCAATATAGAGATTGGCATCACATAAGGAATAACACAAGATTCATAACATACCTGTGGCCACTACCGGCGCCTTGCACTTATCCTAATATGCTACTACGACATAAGAGCAGTTTTGACGATGCCTGCCACTTGGATTCGAGGATGCACCCTGCTGAGATGGGTGGGCTATCAGAGCTTCTGAAGAGGTGGTTGAGAATCTACTCTCGCCTCATTTAGCCGTTGCGCAATCCCGGTGCTTGTTGCGCGCGTATCGCTGCTCGGTATAGATTAAAAACCGACACGCAAGTGTACGTGGTCAAACAAGTAATAAAGTGGCTAAGTAGCCAAGTATAGATCCAAGGAGGCTGCTCTAGATATGCAAAACTGCCTAGTTTACTATATCTCTATTCTATTTCTAACTATGTTAACAACAATCCAACCAAGATTTGAGTGAGTTTTGTTTCTAAACTAATTATCTACTAAAATTAATAACTACTATTTACGTTGAATTTAGACAATGGATATGCACATGCCAAGGTTAAGAACGAGTAATGAACTTGATAACCATGATAATTTGGTCATCCTCTTCTTCATATTGCTAGCCAAGAACGTTTGCCTAGAAATTAAAACTTCCGTATTTAATTTCACTTTAGAATCATAAACCATCCGTCTACATTTCTGTGATCAAATGCAATTTATGACCTAACACTCCAATTCCGGTTCCTAAATTGACTAATACGGCTTTCAAGTATATTTCTATCAAGAAAGCACATCAAAACCCAATTTTCCCAAATCAAGTTAAGAACAATACCCTATTAATTCACAACTTTCCAATTTCATGCTCTCTCGAGTGAAATTGGACTTTTTAGATATACATTAATGGTGGCCAATCAATAATGTAATAAACACAAGAATTAATAGAACAACATGCAAGAAGAAGAAGAAACCATATCAATTATTACCAACATTCATTACACAAGTTCAAAACCTCAGCAAGAAAGGAATTAGCCACTCATTCTTGGATTAATCATCCTAGATTGAGTGTTAATCATGCATACAATTGAAGGAAAGAAGAAGGGAAGAGAAGAAAACTCTTATCTTTTCTATTCTTCAACTGCCACAAAACCACGTTCCTGCTCTCCACTTCTGAACTCAGGCTAAAAAAACTAAAACTAAAAAAACTCCCTCTAAAAATAACCTAAGTGTGCTATTTATACTAGTGGGAAATTTTTCCCGGAATAACAAGCAACGTGTCACGGAGGCCAACGCGGAGCACTACCTCCGTGACACGGCGTGGACGCGGACCCTCTCTGGAAATTGCAGGGTCTGGATAATTGGCCTCAACGTGGCACAGAGGCCATCGCGGAGGCCTATCTCCGTGCCACGGAGCTGACGCGCAGGCACACTGGAAATTGCCAATTTTATTTCTGCCCAGGCAGTGTGCTACCGCAATGGCAGCGTGGCACGGCTCCATCGCGGAGCCACTGTAAAATGTGCCATCCAAGGCCTTTTCCACGCTCGCATCCCAGTCCAACTCCGACATAGTTCCAACACGCATTTTAGCTCCTAAAAATCACATTATCCTGCAAAACAAATGCTAATCATGTTGGTTAGTATAAATTCGCATTTTATTACCAAATACATGATATTATATACACATTGCACAACAAACAAGGTAAAAATGATACGTTTGAGTATCACTTGGGCATATAAATCTGCCCAAGATCACTTACCCCACACTTAAATCCTTGTTCGTCCTCGAACAACACATACACAAATCATGCACATCACATCTCAACCTTTGTCACTATGGTGCAGCCATTTACGTTACGGTCATACCGATTATTCGATTTTTGCAAATCATCAAGAAAACATGCTTGGTCGTACAAGACAATGACCTTAATACATCGAGGCTTCCTAGACTTTTAAGAATTGATTCTTGATATCGACAAACTCATGCAAATCAACTAATCAAGAAATCCGACACGAAAATCAATCTTTCATCAAGCATGTACCCTCACAACTCGAGAGAAACTTCCCCTTTTTATGTTCATGCAGCACACAAACATGCAAGTAGGGGCATATAAAAATTAATTTCACTCTCTCTCCCAAAAGAATTCACATGCATCATGTCATGACCCATAGGCTTGCCCTTAGTGTATTACTCCACTAATATAAAGAAATGCAATGTAGGATCAAATAGGACTTTTAATGGGTTGTAACTGGGCTATGGATCTAGTATATATATATATTGGATTAGCCAATAATAGTCGCTAGCATCCTTAAGCGCCTTTTCAACTCATTCCCATCGACTCATGGACATTGTTCCTCTCTTTTCTCTTTTTCTCCCATTCATGCTGGTTTACTTTCATACAGCCCATTTCATTAGGCACACTTGACACAAAATAGAAGGTTTTCATGTACCCTCAATTTCATTTAATTACAACGGGTGCCTCTTCAACATCACCTTTTCTTTCCTCACTTTGCTTTTCTTTTCTTTTCACTCTTTTCACTCTTTAATACTTTGGGAAACATTTTCTGTTCTTTATAAGCGCTTAAGAGCTTCTTAAAGACTTTAAGGCTAACGAAAAGAAGGAATAAAGCTTAGTTCATATAATTCTGGACAAAAGAAAGAAATCGGCTAAAGGCTCAACGGGCTGACTAGGGTATACAACATATAAAAAGGTAGAATTTGACAAGAAAAAAATGGAAACTAACGGTTAAAACAAAGAAATGCCTACATCCTTTCCAACACTACACCTCCTTCATTTCATTTTGTATACACACCAGGCAAGTTCTAGACAATTCACAATGACATGGAATGGCAAAACCTCACTTCACACTTCATGCACATGCTCGAATCAAGATGCATTCACAGACTCTTTAATTAGTCAATTACATGAATTCAAGATTAAGCCTCCATCATAATGAACCAAATTCTATAGCCTAGGTAACTCAACATATTTACACAATTGCATGCTTTCAACCGAATCATTTTCACATTTCGAACATCAATTACAACACGCAACGAAGTTTTAGCAACCATAAGCAACTACAGTTTTTTGATGCAATCCACCAAAAAAATTAAAAACAAAACATCTACTCCTATCGACTACATTTCCCTTAAGACGGTCGTCATCCATCCATCATAGGGAACGGTCACTAGCTATGACATCGGTTCAATGGGACTATTCTCGGTAAAAGAATCGAAAACAAACTCCGAGAAACCCAAAAATAAAACTTCAAAATTTTTGCAACACATCGATCATTTCGATAGAAAATATTTGCAAACTATGTTGATAAATGCAAAATCTTTTCGCAAAAATTTTGAGAAATATCGATCATATCGATAGAAAAAAATATTTAAAAATTTTACAAAATATTTACAAAGGCAACCATAACTTTCAAAACACACATCATCAGCCACAACACAAATATATACACATAGATCACGAAATCAGTTCACAACAACAGGGAAAGCACAGACATACATAAACCTCAAGGAAAAATTATACAGCAAGTTTAGAGCCTATGACCCAGCACCTAACTACTCCCCACCCCACACTTAAATCGAACACTGTCCCCAGTGTTCACAACAATACAAAGCACAACATAAGGGTGGTGGAACTCCCTGCTCAGTCGAAATATTCGACTTTCTCATCCGGTGTTGCGGCCTCGTCGCCCATATCCGAATCTGCTCCATCGTCGTCATCGGACTCCACATCAGAGTCCTCACGACGTGTCTCCTCATCAGTAGGGACGTCGTCATCAGTCGGCTCCACAAAGGCTGGCCCCACCTTGCATAAAGCTCTGGCGTTCTCGCCAAAGGGGTAGTCCAGCTCCAGCTGCCATAACTCATCCTTGGTGGCTGGTCTCCCACCTATCCGTAGCTGCAGCATCTGCATGCCGAACATACGGGCCATATACTGGTCGTCACGAGCATGTCGCTCGCCCAGAGTCAGCACCGATCCGTGTGTAGTGTCGGGGGCCTTGGTCTTTGTCACATCAAGGGCCCTCTGCTCCAACTGCGGAATGTAATCCAAGGCTTCTTCCTCAACGTCGAGGCCTCGGAGGAAGGTGGTGATGAGTCCGCCAAACCCGTATCTGTGGCCCTGGTGTAGTCTGGCTCTCTTCATGGCAGATATTATGACCGCCCCCACATTAATCTCAAGCCCTTTCATAAGGGCATACACCAGGCAGACACGGTCCCGGGTCACGTCTGTCATATGCACTCCCGGGATCAAACACGAACATACAATTTTTAGCCAGATTCTGGCCTCCCTATTCATCTGCGAATAAGGCAGAGTCTGATGGTAACCCCTCTCTTTGTGTCTGCTCCATCGAGCTGTGGATCGAGCCCCACACAACGTACGTCTGATGTCGGGGTACAGTGGGGTGATGTTTAACTGGCGGAGGACGTGGGCGTCTGTGTCCCGCGCTCCAACGATGGCATTCAGCTGCTGGGGTTCCAGAGTGACAATCTGCCCTCTGATTTTAATAGTATGGCTCCTGATGGCCGGGTTCCAGTTGGCGTAGAATTCCCGGACCAAGTGAAGGTTGCACTCCTTGGGCTCCTGAAAAATAAAGCTGAGCCCAGCTGCCTCAATCCTCTGTACAATGCGAGGGAACTCCTGTGCAAGTGGTTCCCTTGCAATATGTTCCTCCAGGAAGTACTTGTTCTCCTTATGCTTTGCGTACCATTTCTTCCCTTCATCGGTGACCCATCGTGTCCCGTATCGGCAGTGTTGACCGCGTGGAACAGCAGGTGCAGCTGGGACAGCAGTGCCCTGTCTCATTCTCTTTCTGCCGGTGCCTAAGGTTGAAGCACCCTTGCCTTTATCTTGTCGGCTGGCCATTGTACCTGTCAATTTACACAAACAAGCACAACGTTAAGCTAAAAACTTGCTAGCTTCGGCTAAGGTCGGGTTAAACAAAATTTACCCCACACTTAGTCTTTAACAATATTTACAACATTTTAGCAAGGATAGCTCTATTTACACCCCAAACACAATCAACTATAAACATGTTGCTTAATGCGTTCACAAAAATTCGACAGCATAACGGCTAGCGAACTACTCAGACTTCATACAGCTAACCCAATCCTACTATCGACAGCAATTCAACCATCGCACAAGCAACAAAACAACCACAAACTAAAAACAACTAGAAAAATATTTCATATACAAGCTAATCTAAACAATCTAACCAATTCACACATTATGCAATTTCCCACAAAAATTTGAGAATTAGTCGTCTTTGAACATTTACACACTATTTACCATGACTTATCTCAAATAATAAACACACCCCGGCATTGAATTCACCAAAAAATCAAGTTGCCCAAGTCAAATTCAACAACCCAAGCCCTAGGATAGAGTTTGACAATCAATTTTGAATTATTTACATAATCGACAAGTTCAAATGCTAAATACAACAATCCGAACATAATCAATCACAACATAATTCACCATCATGTTTAATTTCTACCTAAGGTGGTATGTCTCACCTTACATGCCCAAAATTGACAAAAATCGCCAAAAAAATTGAGTTAGACGATGAAAACATACCTTGGAATTGAAGAATCGACGAAAACTTGACGTTTTCCTTGCCTATTAACGTGGCACGTTGCTTGGGGGTAGGGGAATGGGTGTTTTTGTCGCGGAGGGTAGAGGGAATGGGGGAAAATGGGCGAAAATTGGGGGTTTATTTAAAGGAAACACGCGGGTCACCCGGAAACCCGGTGTGACCCGGCACTGGGATAAGGGCAACGTGTCACGGAGGGTAACACGGAGCCCCTCCTCCGTGACACGGAGCCAATGCGTTGGCTTACTGGAATTTTTAAAAAATTCCAGATTTGCCTTCAACGTGTCACGGAGGTCAACGCGGAGCATTGCCTCCGTGACACGGCGCCAACGCGCCAGTGCTCTGTTTCACCATCAAATTTTATTTTTCATACCTCGCCTCGCTTCCTCGATTCCACGTATTTTTCCTCCAGTATACCTGAAAATCACCTCACTAAAGAAAAATTGGTTAAATTAATAGATTCCCTACAAAAAAATAAAAAATTTACTAAATTACTAAATTAAAAAAAAATTACTAAATAAAACGCAAATCTAAGCCTAGTCAAGAAAAAGAAAAGAAAATAAAATAAAAGAAAAACTTTACACTAAGGAAAGAAAAAATATTTTTCACGGGTTGCCTCCCGTGCAGCGCCTGGTTTAACGTCGCGGCTCGACAGCCTTTATGCTCAAGTTTCTACTAGGGAGATGGACGATTTTTCCCGGTCATGGTCATCTCCCCAATAGTGCTTGCATCTCTGCCCATTTACCAAGAACGTAGCACTCCTATCTTCTTGCCACTGTTCTACCGCCCCATGAGGGGTCATTCTCACTACTTCAAACGGTCCAGACCATTTAGACCTCAGCTTACCAGGAAACAATTTCAATCTTGAATTAAAAAGCAAAACATTCTATTCTGGTTCGAAAATGTGATGCACCACATGCTTGTCGTGCCATCTTTTGGTTCTTTCCTTGTAGTACTTCGCACTCTCATAGGCATGCCAGCGGAATTCATCAAGTTCGCTGAGCTGCATCAATCTCTTTTTACCCGCCAGCTCTAAGTCCATATTTAGCTTTCTAACAGCCCAGAAAGCTCGATGCTCAAGTTCAACCGGGAGATGACATGCTTTGCCATAGACCAATCGGTATGGTGACGTTCCAATCGGTGTCTTATAAGCTGTTCGGTAGGCCCACAACGCATCATCAAGTTTACCAGACCAATCATTCCGTTGTGTGTTCACCGTTTTCTGAAGAATCTGTTTTACCTCCCTATTTGACACCTCTACCTGCCCACTAGTTTGGGGGTGATATGCTGTGGCCACTTTATGGCGCACCCCATACTTAGCCAATAATTTCTTGAAGCTTGCATTGACAAAATGAGCTCCTCTGTCACTAATAATTGCTCGGGGTGTCCCAAACCTTGTGAGAATGTGTTTCTTCACAAACTTTGTTACTACCTTGTTATCATTCCTGGGGCAAGCTATTCCTTCCACCCATTTTGATACATAATCTACAGCTACCAAGATGTAACGATTTCCAAATGACGGTGGGAATGGACCCATGAAATCAATGCCCCATACATCAAAGGGCTCAACTTCCAATATGTTCTGCAAAGGCATCTCTTGTCTTCTGCCAATTGTTCCTGTCCGCTGACATCTATCACACATTTTGACATACTCCATAGAATCTCTGAACAGGGTCGGCCAAAAGAAACCTGACTGAAGAACCTTATGTGCTATTCTCTCACCTCCGTGATGCCCTCCATACAATGAAGAATGGCAGCCCCTTAGCACCTCTGCTATCTGACTCTCTGGGATGCATCTTCTCATCACCTGGTCTGGTCCCTGCTTGAACAAATATGGCTCGTCCCATACATAATATCGGCTGTCATGCCTCAATTTTCTTCTTTGCTGGTCTGTTGCTTCAGGGGGGTAAACTCCGCTCACTAGCAAGTTGACTATGTCAGCATACCAGGGAACTTCTGCTTCTCCCACTGCCAATAGTTGCTCATCTGGGAAGTCCTCATTAATGTCATCACTTTCCATCACATGCGACCGACTCTCCAGTCGTGATAGGTGATCTGCTACCTGATTTTCACTCCCCTTTCTGTCTCTAATCTCAAGGTCGAACTCCTGTAGCAATAAGATCCATTTGATCAATCTGGGCTTAGCATCTTTCTTGTTGAATAGGTATCGAATAGCTGCATGATCAGTGTACACCACCACTTTCGAACCCACCAAATAAGACCGGAACTTGTCAAATGCAAACACCAGAGCTAGCATTTCTTTTTCTGTGACTGTGTAATTGCTCTGAGCCGTATTCAGGGTCTTGCTTGCATAATAAATGGAATGAAAAACTCTATTCTTCCTTTGTCCCAATACAGCTCCCACAGCCACATCACTGGCATCACACATCAGCTCAAATGGTTGTTCCCAGTCAGGAGAAGTAAGTATGGGTGCTTCTATCAATTTCTTCTTCAACTTTTCGAATGCTACAACACACTCATCATTTAATTCAAACTTGACCTCCTTTTCTAGCAGCCTGCATAGCGGTCTAGAAATATTGGAAAAGTTTTTAATCAATCGTCTGTAGAATCCTGCATGTCCCAGAAAACTGCGTACACCTTTCATGGATACTGGTGGTGGCAATTTCTCAATAACCTCAATTTTAGCACGATCGACTTCCAACCCCTTTTTAGACACTTTGTGGCCCAGGACAATCCCCTCCTTCACTAAGAAGTGGCATTTCTCCCAGTTTAACACGAGGTTGGATTCTTCACATCGAGCCAGTACCCTGTCAAGATTCTGCAAGCAAGTAGCAAACAAATTACCAAAAACAGAAAAATCATCCATAAATACCTCAACAAAATCTTCAACCATGTCAAGGAATATAGCCATCATGCATCTCTGAAATGTGGCGGGTGCGTTTCATAACCCAAACGGCATTCGCCTGAAAGAATATGTCCCATAAGGACAGGTGAACGTCATCTTCTCTTGATCCTCAGGAGCGATGGCTATTTGGTTATAGCCGGAATACCTATCAAAAAAGCAATAATATTCCTGCCCTGCCAACCTGTCAAGTATTTGGTCAATAAAAGGAATGGGGTAATGGTCTTTCCTCGTGGCTTCATTCAGTTTTCGGTAGTCCATACAAATTCGCCAGCCTGTGACGGTTCGTGTGGGGATTAACTCATTTTTCTCATTGGTGATTACAGTCATCCCCCCTTTCTTAGGAACACATTGAACGGGACTGACCCACTCACTGTCTGAAATTGGGTAGACTACACCTGCATCAAGCCACTTGATTATTTCCTTCCTTACCACATCTTTCATTGCTGGATTAAGTCTCCTCTGTGGCTGAACAGTTGGCTTGGCTCCTGTCTCCATAAATATCCTGTGCGTGCAGAAAGCTGGATTTATACCCTGAATGTCGGACATTTGCCAACCCATTGCTTTCTTCCTCTTCCTTAAGACCCCCAAAGCTGCCTGTTCCTATTCCTCTGTCAAGTCTGCAGAGATAATAACCGGTAACGTCTCTCCCTCCCCCAAAAAGATATATTTTAAATGGGGAGGCAATTCTTTCAGCTCCAATTTCGGTGCCTCCTCAACAGACGGTTTCGGCAACGGCTCTAGTGATCTCATCAAGGACTGAAATTCCTGTCTTCTCAGATATTTAGGTGCTCCATCCAACAATTGAACCATTCCACAAGCTTCTCCATCCCCAAAATGATCAGAATGCATAAGCGCTCTCTCCAAGGGGTCTTGAGCTTCAACAGCCAGCTTACTTTCTACCTGTTCAACCACGCTGATTTCCAAAAGCTCCTCATGTATAGCCGGCAGCTTCATGGCTTTTAACACATCAAATACCTCTACCTTGTCATGTGCTTGCATTGTAAGTTTACCCGCAGCTACATCGATCAATGCCTTTCCGGTTGCCAAAAAGGGTCGTCCCAAAATAAATGGGACTTCCGCATCTGGTTCAAAATCCAGAACAATGAAATCTACCGAAAAAATGAGGAAGCCTACCTGCACTAGCACATCCTCAACAATGCCATCCGGCTTAGCTAAAGACCTGTCTGCTAGCTGCAAGATCACTGTTGTAGGTCTAGAACTCCCTAGCCCTAACTTTCTGAATACCGAAGATGGCATCAGATTTATACTTGCCCCCAAGTCGCATAACCCACGAGCTCGGATACTTTGCCCAATCGTCAGCTGATAGTAAAACTTCCAGGATCCTTCAGTTTAGTGGGCAACCTGTTCTGAATACGGGATGTGCATTCCTCCGTTAAAGCCACCGTGGCATACTCAGTCAAGCGACTTTTGTTGGCCACGATGTCTTTGATATACTTTGCATATTTTGGCACACCCTGCAAGACATCAACAAGAGGTAAGTTAACATGTACCTGTTTAAGTACCTCCATGAATTTCTGGAAACACGCCTCCTCCTTGTGTTTCTTAAGTCGTTGAGGGAACGGGGGTGGAGGCCTTGCTGGTTCAGCTTCTTTGGTCTTCCCCGTATCTGAGGTTTGTTCTCCCTCAACATCTGCTGCTCCTGACTTCTGAGGCGGTCTTTCCGGTTCCACCTCCTTTAATTGTAAACCACTCCTTGTGGTCACTGCATTTACCTGCTTAGGATTGGGATCCGTGTCGCTAGGTAGTCCTCCCCTTGGTCTAGTATTTTGGGCACTAGCAAATTGCCCAAACTGATATTCAAGAGCCTTGGTTGCCAATTGATTGTTCTTTACTTCGGCTGCCAATTTGACATAGTCAGCCTGCAATTGTGCCTGGTTGGCAATCATGGTCTTGAACATTTCCTCAATAGTCGGTGATGGTGGTGGAGGAGGGGCATTGTGATTTCTAAACTGATTCTGATAGCCTTGTTGCCCTCCTTGGTTTCTATGCATACCCTGCCTTGAACCCTGGCCTTGTTGATTGTTGCTACCCCACGAAAAATTTGGATGATTCCTCCAGTTCGAGTTGTAGCCACCACCAAACTGCTGTTGATTCCTCTGTGCATTGCCCACAAAGTTGACAGAATCAGGATTTGCACCACAGCATTCAGCTGAATGCTCACTACTACCACACACTTCACACCACATCTGTTGGACTGCATTGACTGAGGCTGAAGGCTGGTTCAAATTCATATTGCTGAAGTGAGTGTTTAACTGATTTTGCAAAGCAGCTATCTGTGCAGCGATAGCTGTGAATCCATCCACTTCAAGCACTCCCGCTGCTTTCCTTGCTCCACCTCTTAAAGAATCTGCATTCCATTCCGGATTGCCTTGTGAAATTCGGTTGAGCAAAGTGTACAGCTCCTCGTAAGTCTTCTCCAGCGCTTGCCCTCCAGCTGCTGAGTCTAACAAAATTTTAGTGTGGGGTTCCAAACCCTCAATAAAAGTGTGTACCAACACCTCGTTTGACTGATGATGATGAGGACAGTCTCGCAACCTGGACTTGAATCTTTCCCAGGCTTGATAAAGATTTTCTCCTTCCCTCTGTTTAAAACTTAGAATCTGACTTCTAAGTTTAGCTGTTTTACCTGAAGGGAAAAATCTGATCAAAAACTTCCTTGCAAGATCATCCCACGTTGATATAGAGTTGGGTGGCTCAGCTTTTAACCACCTCTTGGCTTCACCAAGTAAGGAAAATGGAAATAAGGTGAGCCGAACATAATCAGGTGACACTCCAGCGGGGATGTAAGTGTCACTTATCTCCAAAAAGTTCTGGAGATGTTGTTGCGGATCTTCATGAGGGAGACCGGTAAACTGCCCGCTAGTGTGCAAAAGTTGCACCATATTTTGCTTTAACTCAAATCTCCCCCCAGGCTCTGGTTTGCGGATGCTGGAATGTACATTATTAGCGTGTGGGATTGCCACCTCGCGAACCGGCCTGGCTGCTACTTCTTCGGGCACTGACACTGCCCGCACAACTGGTGGATTGGGTTGCTCCATCATAGACTGTTTGAGCAACTGCAGCTTCTTCCGAAGATCTTCTCTACGTTGACTGTGCAATTCACGTTCTGGCTCTAAGTAAGATTCCACCAGCTCCTTGTCCCTTGCCAGTGTTCACAGAAATAAAAATCTGCAAAATACAGGCTAAGACCAAGTTGTTAACACTTAAGAAAATAAAAATACAAATACAGTAAATTTACACTAAACACAATTTTACAAATCGCCTAGCCTCCCCGGCAACGGCGCCAAAAACTTGTTGCGCGAGTATCGCTGCTCGGTATAGATTAAAAACTGACACGCAAGTGTACGTGGTCAAACAAGTAATAAAGTGGCTAAGTAGCCAAGTATCGATCCAAGGAGGCTGCTCTAGATATGCAAAACTACCTAGTTTACTATATCTCTATTCTATTTCTAACTATGTTAACAACAATCCAACCAAGATTTGAGTGAGTTTTGTTTCTAAACTAATTATCTACTAAAATTAATAACTACTATTTATGTTGAATTTAGACAATGGATATGCACATGCCAAGGTTAAAAACGAGTAATGAACTTGATAACCATGATAATTTGGTCATCCTCTTCTTCATATTGCTAGCCAAGAACGTTTGCCTAGAAATTAAAACTTCCGTATTTAATTTCACTTTAGAATCATAAACCATCCGTCTACATTTCTGTGATCAAATGCAATTTATGACCTAACACTCCAATTCTGGTTCCTAAATTGACTAATACGGCTTTCAAGTATATTTCTATCAAGAAAGCACATCAAAACCCAATTTTCCCAAATCAAGTTAAGAACAATACCCTATTAATTCACAACTTTCCAATTTCATGCTCTCTCGAGTGAAATTGGACTTTTTAGATATACATTAATGGTGGCCAATCAATAATGTAATAAACACAAGAATTAATAGAACAACATGCAAGAAGAAGAAGAAACCATATCAATTATTACCAACATTCATTACACAAGTTCAAAACCTCAGCAAGAAAGGAATTAGCCACTCATTCTTGGATTAATCATCCTAGAATGAGTGTTAATCATGCATACAATTGAAGGAAAGAAGAAGGGAAGAGAAGAAAACTCTTATCTTTTCTATTCTTCAACTTCCACAAAACCACGTTCCTGCTCTCCACTTCTGAACTCAGGCTAAAAAAACTAAAACTAAAAAAACTCCCTCTAAAAATAACCTAAGTGTGCTATTTATACTAGTGGAAAATTTTTTCCGGAATAACAAGCAACGTGTCACGGAGGCCAACGCGGAGCACTGCCTCCGTGACACGGCGTGGACGCAGACCCTCTCTGGAAATTGCAGGGTCCGGATAAATGGCCTCAACGTGGCACGGAGGCCATCGCGGAGGCCTATCTCCGTGCCACGGAGCTGACGCGCAGGCACACTGGAAATTGCCAATTTTATTTCTGCCCAGGCAGTGTGCTACCGCGATGGCAGCGTGGCACGGCTCCATCGCGGAGCCACTGTAAAATGTGCCATCCAAGGCCTTTTCCACGCTCGCATCCCAGTCCAACTCCGACATAGTTCCAACACGCATTTTAGCTCCTAAAAATCACATTATCCTGCAAAACAAATGCTAATCATGTTGGTTAGTATAAATTCGCATTTTATTACCAAATACATGATATTATATACACATTGCACAACAAACAAGGTAAAAATGATACGTTTGAGTATCACTTGGGCATATAAATCTGCCCAAGGTCAGTGCTTATGGCCCATCTTGCCACACCAAAAACAAACATCTGAGTCGGCCATGCATACTCCCAAGTGGTGCTTTCCACAGCTCATACACAATAGGTATGTAATCTCCCTCACTCTAGGCTGATACAGAGCACTGGCTGCCGAAGGTACTGGGGCTGATGATTTCTGCTAGTAGTGTGAGCAATACCCACCACTCGACCTTTGCTGGGAGAACTCTAGATCTCCAGTCCTAGCCCTCTTGGCCTCTCTCCCCTTTTCTT
The DNA here is from genome assembly GCA_035772735.1 of Datura wrightii. Taxonomy (NCBI): domain Eukaryota; kingdom Viridiplantae; phylum Streptophyta; class Magnoliopsida; order Solanales; family Solanaceae; genus Datura; species Datura wrightii. The sequence goes on from JASDFA010000006.1 coordinate 32,980,221, forward strand.
TCACCTACTCTACTTCCATATGTTGAGCAAATATTACAAAGCGTGGGAAGCCTATGTCCCAGTTCAACATGGTAGTCCTGCATTCTTTAACCAAGGAGTCTGACACTCCATTCACAAACCGGCTTACTCGGGCCCGCTGGTCATCTACCATTTTCAGCGCATACTTAGATATGAGTGAACTCTAGTGCGTACTCTTGGACAGTCATGTCATTTTGTTTCAAGTTAATGAACTCTACCGCCTTTGCCTCCCTCAACTTCCGAGGGAAAAACCTATCCAAAAATGCTGTCATAAATTCATCCCAACCTACGGGACCCCCTTCAACTCCCCAACTGTCTCTCCAGTGATAATACCAAATGTAAGCAACTCCCTTTAACTGGTAGGAGGCTAAGTCCACACTCTCATTCCCCGTCACTCCCATGATGTGAGTAATCTTTTGAATCTCCTCCAAAAACTCATATGGGTCCTCATCCACCTTTGACCCCAAGAACTCGGGTGGGTTCATCTGAAGAAAATCTCTTATCCTTGCTGCTACTTCATTTCTATTCTGAGGAGCATGGGCCACCGCCTGCTGGTTAATCTATAATGCCCTGGAAACTCAAATCCAATTATAGGACTTAAATCTGGAAAAGCTGCAGAAATGCTTCAGGACAATCCACCTAATGAGTCGTTATGAGACCCAATGATTCGTTAGGTCAGTCGTGGGAAAAAGGAATAAGTTTTGAAAATGAGAAGCAGTGTACCCAACAAGAGACATCACGAGTTGTGGTCACTGACCATGATCCATTAAGTCACTCGTGGTCAGGCCTGAGTTGAGAATATATTTAGTTGACCAGTGTACTTGACGAGTGGGTGCAACGAGTCATCATCTGTGTTGATGACTCGTTAAGTGACTCGTTACTGGACTTAGCATTTAAATCTCCAAAATGAGACAGTGTGGTCTACGACTCGTGACCTACTGAGGATCCCAGGCAGTGTACCTAACAGGAGTGACCACAAGTCGTGGTCAGTCACCACGATTTGTTAGGTCACCCGTTAAGGTCACTTGGCAGTTTTTCCCAGCGATTTTCTAAGGGCTATTTAGTAATTCCCTATTCTCCTAAGCTTTAAACCATGTCAATTTTGACGTAAAATCAGACTTATTAGAGGATTTGGACGGTTCCTCCCCTCATTCTCACATTTACACTCAAAAAACTATCGAAGAGTTCCTCTAGAAAACTCCCAAGCAAGCTTAGGGTTCTCATCTATTGCAGCAGTTCAAGTCTCCTTCTTTGGGTGAATTTTAGTCAGGTATGTGGGCTTTTAACAAGGGAAATTATTCTTCCCTTGTGTTCCCCAAAATTCTTCCATAACTTCTCAATTAGCTTTAGCCCTGAGCTTTTCAAATATGGAGAAATTTTATGTTGTTATTCGTCAATCTCTCATAGAATGATATTTTCATTTATTATTGATATGAATTCCATCAGTTCTTACTTAAATTATTGAGATTCTTGCAAGAGTGAATTGAAGCCCTGAATCCTTGTATGAAGATGATTTTTCTTGAAAATCTTCCTCTAGTGAACTAAGCATGTTTGGGATGAATTTTTCCTTGAAACTCTTATTATACATGAAACTAGAAAATAGTCCGTTGATAAGAATAATTTTAGACTTGATAAATTAGTTTACCTTGAATTCTTGAGTTGTTGCTATACTACGGAATCCCCATGTGTTGGAAAGAGTTGAATTCTCTATTAGTTGCTTAATAGTTCAGCTTAGTTAGAATGTAGAACCCCTTCAGAACTTTGCAGAAATTGTCAATTAATCAGTTTGATAATAGAAATTCTCAAGCTATCAGTAGTACCTCCCCAGATACCAGAATTAGAATCAGAATTCTGTTATTGGTCCACTAGGCAGTCATGACATTTCAGATATATAGCTCTGACTTGCCCCAGGACCCCAATTCATATTTCAGTTTGTTCTTAGACGGTTACGACGCTTCTAGATGAGAAGCTCTGACCAGTCTAGAACCCAGTTTCAGAATCTGATCCGATAAGACTCTCAAGGTACTTTCAGTTATATGTCCCTGACTAGTCCTGGACCCTAGTTTCGAGCTATCAGCCTAGTAATTCAGTTTAGGTGTTCTAGTGGGAGTAGGACTTAGCACCGAGAGAACCGGGGTTCCAACGCATCCCAGTTTCCAAAACTACGTTGTCAGCATAGGATTACAGATACAAATTTTTGGCCTGATTAGCCCCAGACTTTTGTGATCACCCAGTTCATTCCTTTATAACCTGGCAAGGTATATTGGGTCCTATCAGTGGGGTGTATACATCGGACTCCACGTCTAACTCACGTGGTTATATGTCGATTACAAACTCTCCCACTAGTTAGTCCAGTCCAGTTTCAGATCTATCAGTTCAATTCAGTTTAGTGCAGTATTTCAGATTCAGTATTATAGATTTAGGACATGTCTTTGACCACTAGATAGGGTCATTTTTTACCATCTCAAATACTTCAGATTATTTCATTTCAGATAATTAGTTGGTCATTGAATGTCTTTCTAGTTCAGTCATTTACATCTATCAGTATATTCCTCTCACATACTTAGTACATTCAAAGTACTGACGCATACTTTTATGTTGTATCATTTAATGATAGAGCTGCAGGTTCTCAGACTCAGCACCACTAGACGCCGCAGTTTAGATTCTCCATCTCAGCAGTTGAAGTGTGAGTCCTCATCACCCGAGGGCATTATTTCTTTTCTTCTGTCATTTATTAATTTCAGTTAGACTTAGAGTTAGCTGGGGGCTATCCCAGCAACTCCTCAGTTAGATGGCTTTCAGGAAGATATGATTTTCAGATTTATCAGTATTATCCTAGTGTTTTGAACTTTATGTTCTCAGACTTGTTTTTCATAAATTCTTTATGATATTTTTTCAAGTTCTGTTGTGCATGATTTTCAGAATACTAGTGAATGATAGACCAGGGTTTGACTTGGGGTCACTTGTGGCTTCAAGTACCGTGTTACGTCCAGGGCGTAGACTTGGGGTGTGACATAATCTGAGCGTTCAGGGCCTGCGCCAATATGTGATAGGCTGCTTGGAACTCAGCATGAGTAACATGATTACCCACTGGGTCTGTCTGGGCTGGTGGTACCTGCTGACGATCGTTACCACGTCCTCTTCCATTCGCTCATTGGGGAGGCATTATCTGCGAGCACGTAAAGCATGAGTCAGGGAAAGGAACTATTTAGAGCTTCATACTCTACGCACGATAAGAATCATGAAGAAAAGGGAACATTCCTAAAATGTCTCATAGCCTCTTCTTCATAAGTGTAGCGCGCTTCACACCCATGAAGAAGACTCTACGTAACACGGCTTTTAGACACCCTAGGACACTCTAAACCTTTGCTATGATACCAAGTTTGTCACGACCCGAGTTCAAACCCTAGTCATAACACGGAAAAAGAAACCCCGAAAGGCTCCAAGTTGACCCATGGCATAATCATAGCATACACTTAACATCATATATGACTAACAACATAAATGAGGGGAAGAAAATAACAAGAATCTAATATAACCCATGAGTACAATGTAATAACACTCAGATACATAGCTGAAACTGTCTAGACAAGTCTAAAAGCCTTCTACTAAACTGATGAGTTACTGGGACAAGCCCCCAGCTAACTCCCAAATTCTGAAAACTGAAACATAACAAAAATAAGATCATAAACCACGTCCTCGGAAGATGAGGACTCTCCACTAGCAGCTAGGAGAGGAAGGAGCGTATCTAGTAACGCGGCTGAACCTGGAGACCTGAATATATATCATGAAATGATATAGCACAAGAGGCGTGCAGTCAGTACTTGGAATGTACTGAGTATGCAGAAAGCGTAACTAAACTGACTCATAATATATATACAAGAAGCAAGTAATGTAAAACATATTAATAGCAATATAATTGGAATGAGATACGACAATCTTATACTAGATTCACATATTCAATTAACATAACCACATTATACAGACATACATTATTATAGTAACTACTGATGTGCAAAAGTAATAATCAGGAATAATACAAAAGTACGATGTCGTGACTGATATCAAGAGGGTCCCTGACCGTCCAAGGGGGAGTCCCTAACGGTCGAAGGGAGCGTCCCTGTCTATCCAAGGGAAACGTTCTCAACTAAAGAGAGTCCCTGACTGTCAAAGGGAGAGAATGCCCCTATATTAAGAGTCACTGACTAGCTAGGGATGTTAGTCCCGACCGATTAAGGAAAAACATGCATGGCTAGTAGCTAAGGATATGAGTCCCGACTAACTAGGAAAATACTCTTGCTAACGAGAATCCCGACTGACTAGGGAAACATTCTTGCTAATGAGAATCCCAACTGACTAGGGAAACATTCTTACTAACGAGAATCACGACTGACTAGGGAAATATTCTTGCTAATGAGAATCCTAACTAACTAGGGAAACATTCTTTCTAACAGGATTGGGATACTTTCTAACAACAACAATACCAACAGTTGCAATATCATTCACATCATCATGATTAATAAATTCCACTCATACTATATCAAGATGCATGACTTCGTTTATTCAGGTATACAAACATTTCACACACTTGTCATAATCACTCCTTTTATGAACTCTTTAGCCACGGGCTTTTTAGATTCTAGGATTTTATAAAAATAATTTTAGTGAGGAAAACAATATAGAATCCGTCCAAGCTTCATAGTTCAACAATATAGATGCAATCTAGTCATGCCAATCAATTAAATCTAAAATATGGTGATGATACAAAATTTACTTCAATTACTCAAGCCCACAACTCCTACTCAACCCAACATGGTCATCAATATCATAATCAAGTCATTAGGGTTAATTATATAATGTTTTCACACTTCCATCATGATCATAAATTTTAATCAAGGGAGAAATGAACAATTTCCATTCAATACTCAAATCAATTTAGGAAGAACATACTACACACATACATACTCAACATATATTTCATAATTAAAGGTAACCCATCAATAAATAATTCAATTAAGTTTATAATCACAGTAGATATTAGCATATAAGAAAAATAAGGAAGAATTTACCCTTTTTACAAACCCTATATCATGCTTTTCTATAATTATCAACAATCGATATTTAATAAAAATATTTTTGGGGACACAAAGATAGAAGAGTATCCTTGTTGAAAAACACACATACCTAGTAGATGAAAATCCCACTCGAAAATCTTCCTTGAAGCTTGAAGAACACCTTAATGAAACCCTAGAATTTTTTAGAAGAGAGGAGGAAGAAGGAGAGTTGAGAGAATGATGGTTTAGGCATGAAAAGCGCTTAAAATCGTGCAAGGTAAACCCAAAATGACGTAATTTAGAAGTTAAAAGCATAGGAGTTTACAAAAATGCCCCTGAAGAAAACTTAAAATCTGGTTGAACTGGAACCCACGACCCTCACCACGAGTTGTTGGTCCTTACCGCGATTTGTGGTGACCTTCCGTTGGATGCACTGGACCTCTTCAATCTTTCAGCTTCTCGAACAATGACCAACAGGACAGGTCTTCATCACCTACAATGACCCGTTGAATCCACCCATTGGTTGCACTGCTCCTTGACTGATGACCCAACCACGACTGACAAGACAGGTCGTTATCACCTACAACGACCCGTTGTAACCTCCAGTTATTATCACTGGCCCTTCCGTCTCTTCCTACCAGCGACTAATACAACGGACCTTTACAAGTTCCAACGGCCCATTTTTTCCATCCGTTGCTGCCACCAGGAAACCTGAGATCCAACCCACGACCACCTATGACGGTTCATTGTTTCCCATGATGATTCATTACATCGATCGTGGTTTACACTGCCACCTGGGCTCCTCAAACCACGACTCCAAACAACAGCTCGTGGTTTCCAACCACGAGTCATTACACCCCTCGTCCTGCAACTTTTCCCCAGTTTTTAGCAGTTTTATATTTCTAACCCCCGGGTCTACTCTTAGTCACTTCCGGGGTATTACACTCTGGAGACGGTATCAGCCACTACCTTGGTGTTGGCATTTAGAGGCCTGTACAAGATCTTCAACAATGTATCATTTGGAATCTTGTGATTTGGCACCCTTTTGAACTTTTTTTTCAAACGCAGCCAGGTCTCGTGAAGTGCCTCCGAATTTAGTTGTCTGAAGTTATATATTTCATCTTTCAACTGCAACGCTTTCGATGGTGGGAAGAATCTTTCAAGAAAATCTCTCTTAAGTTCCCCCCAAGAAGTGATTGAATCATTCGGCAGCTCAGCCAACCACATCGTTGCCTCACTCCCTAGAGAGAAAGGAAATAACCTCAGTTTGATTGCGTCCTGGCTCACCCTCGGTTGTTTGTATGCCTTACATATACCCACGAAATTTGTCAAGTGCGTGCGGGCATCATCAGATGCATGACCCGCAAAATTCCATTCATATTGAGCAGTTGTATCATTACACTGGTAATGTCAAACTTTGCCCCAGCAGCAAAGGAGGAGGGACTATAGCTCCAGTGGCACCGACATCGTCTATATCAGCATCATCCTCCTCATCAAAATACCAGTATCTCTGGTGTTATGGACCTCTGGGTCGTCTAGCTCGCTCTGCTTCTACAGCTAGACATTGCTCTTCAACAACTCTAGCTAACTCACGATCTCTAACCTCATCTTGCTCTTTAGCCAACATTCTCGATGCGGCTTGGTCCACAGTTTCCTGCTCTTGGATGTTGGCCATTCTTCTCAAGTTTCTTAACGTCTGCTCAAGTTCGTGATCAATTGGAACCGAGGGATTTCTTTGGCTCCTAGTATCAGGCATGCACAAACCTAACCTGTTAAGTAACAACAAAATAAAAGAAAAAATAAAAAATAAATAAGAACCAATAGTAAAGAAAACATAATTAACAAAAGGCTTAGCCGTATTCCCCAGCAACAGCACCAAAATTTGATGTCGCCCAAGTTACACCTCTCAATTGAGATATAAAGCGGTCGATGTCAAATATAGAATCTAACTAGAAGTTGAGGTCGATCCCACGGGGAATATGAAAAAACTTAAGTTAATGCGAATGGCTTTTACTATCGATTTACTTGTTTCCTAAGGGGAAAAGAAATAAAATAATAAACAAAAGTGAAACTACTAAATTCTTAGATCGAATTTGGTTTGTATTCAATTAATGACTTGACTAGGATTGTGTTCCCCAAGACTTCACAACCACAAGGCTTTTACACTAGTGATCTATTTCGGTGTTCAACATGCAATATCGGTAAGTTAGGTTCACCTAAATGTTTGGTCCCCTATCTAGATGTTTATCACCACACAACTTGGTCCGTATACGGGTGTACTTTTAATTGACCCGTACCCTTAATATTGAATTAGCTATCTCCAGAAAAGTTCAAGCTATTATATGAGGGTTGATAGCCTCAAATCTCTGTTGTTAATCCATTTTCTCATTCACTACCTCCTTGGTCCGGTAAGTAAGAATAAGGCAAGTCCTAACGTTTGCAACCGTCAAGAATCAATTAAAACAAAGGAAAAAACAATACATGCATTAAACCCCATTCAAGAATCACTAAGTATTTAACCTATGTATGTTGATTCATCTTGGTTCCCACAACCCAGGTTATGGGTTTAGCTACTCATGTTTGTATGATCACAGTCACAAATTATTGAATAAATCATAATTGCAACTTACAAATTATCGTAAAAGAAAATCAAATAAATTCAATAAAACTCCAACATTGATGAGAAAAACTCCAAAGATGTATTACTTCTCTAAATTCAAGAACAAAAATATATCTTTGTTTCTTGGATCTTAATTGCAGCCAGTAACACCCAAAAATACTATTCTACAACTGTAAAATTGTGTAATCCTAAAATAAACCTAAACAAAAAGTATTTATAAACATGAAATAAATCTTTTCCTAAATCAACTAGGATTCTGGTGTCGGCAGGTACCACTATCCGTTGGTACTTTCAACGGCCCGTTAGAGTGGCCCATTGTTCCAGTCGTTGCTTCCTTCAGATTTTATCCTTTCATCATATGGGCACAAAAAACGGCTCATTGTACAATCCTACAAGCCATTGATCCTGATCATTGTTTCCTGGCCACTTGATCATTATTTTTGAACCTAATGTACGAGCATACAGAACAACTCGTCCATAGAAACTACGGTCCGTCCTGTTTGTTCGTTGTACACATCCCAATCTTGATCAATTTCTCTGATTCTTTCCACGACCATACAGGACAATCTGTTGTAAGTTTATACGATCCGCAGGAGCCATTCGTTGTATGAGACTTCATTTTGATAGCCTTTTCTATATCGTCCCACGATCGATCAGAACGGTTCGTTGTAAGCTAGTACGATCTGTGGATTTCAGTCGTTGATTTACCACTCTACTTATCAACTTTTTTGAATCTCATTCAACGGTCTAACAAAATGGCCCATGGTAAGGACCAACAGTCCATACTGAGGCTCATCTGAGACACTTTTTCTGTTTTCAACTCTTTTTCTCAACTTTTATTCCTACGGTCTGTTTTACCTACAAAACTACCAAAACGCATCATATCCACATAAATGTACCTAAATTCATGCACTTTCACAAATTTTTAAGTGTCTCTAGTGCCGTAAATTCACAGTACATCAGTCTTCTATTCTTTCTCCCCACAACACCATTCTGTTGTGGTGATCTTAGAGTGGAGAAGCTGTAATTTTTTCCATTCTCAGCACAAAGCTCATCGAATTTTGCATTCTCAAATCTAATACCACGGTATAATCTAATGTTTACAATCTTGTCTCCATATTTAACTTGAATCTTCTTGGCAAATGCGGCAAACACGATGAATGTCTCATCTTTGGTCTTCAAGAACATTGTCTATATAAATCTGGAATAATCATCCATAATTACATCGATGTATTTCTTTTCTACTCTTCTGGTGATTCTTATTGGTCCACACAGATCCATGTGAAGGAGATCAAGTGGCCTAGAGGTGCTCACTTTCTTCTTGGGCTTGAACAAGGAACAAACTTGCTTCCCTCTCACCACATGCATCACATATCTTTCGATCTATGAGCTTCAGTTTGGGTAATCCATACACCAATTCTTCATTACCAACTTGTTCAAAAGTGAGGGACTCACATGTCTAAGTCATTTGTGTCACAGTTCAACATCATCTTCCAGAGCACTAAAACATGTAAAATCATTTCCACTGATGGAATTCAAATCTGCCATATAGATATTTTCCATCTTTTTACAACTAGGATCACTCCCCCATGTCAATTCTTGTAAATGTGCATGAAGCTGAGATGGATCTCAATTCATTCCTTTATTGCAAAATTTGAGAGACACTTAGCAAGTTGTATTTCAACACATTCACATAGAATATGTTCTCAATCTCATAAGCGGTAGATCTCCTAATTTTTCTCATACCAAGAATGTATCCATTCTTTCCATCTCCAAAGGATACACTCTTTCCTTGAAGGGATTTGAGTGAGAGAAAATCTTCAAATCTTTCAGTCATATGCTTCGAGCAACTACTATTCATATACCATTTTTGGTTGCCTCCTCTCACCTCACCATGCATGTAGAAATTATTGATTAGCTTTGGGAACCAAAACCAGCTTTGGTCCCTTCAAGTGGTGGAAAGGGTGAATAAGACTTCTATTAGTCCATGCTGGTAGACCAGGTTTTCTTCCTAACAGGCCAGGTCCTTTTTCTTTTGAGTTCACTTCAACAAACTTCAAATTCCTTTTAACAACAAGAATTCTAGCTTGGCAGGTATTTTTATAGTGACCATTTTAACTACAATAAGTATACAACCAGTTATCAAGATATGACAAGTATTTGTTGTGAGGATTATAGGAAGCCTTTGTTTTTTGGAAGAGAATACCTTCTCTATAACTAGCATTCTTCTTATTCACAAAAGCCAGTGCTTGAGATGACTAGTTAGTCCACTAGAGTGACTTTCCAAGATCAATCTTGACTTTGATCAGATCCTTCTTAAGTTCCCCATTTTTTTTGAGCTGAATAGTGATATTCTGCTTGACTTTCTTAAGTTCATTTTTTAATTCGAGTTGGATTTCACTACAGGTATTATTTCCTCTAGATTCAATCTCCATGAACTTCTTAAGCTTATCATTTAGAATGGAGTTTTCTTTATATGTTTACCTGAGTTTATCATTTAACTTAGTCACTTTATCTGCTTAGAGTTTTTTTTTTCTACTTCAGATTGATCTAGTTCAGAAGCTAACATGTCCTTTTCGTTAATGAGATAATGGCATGCATCTATTAACATGTTAGCAAGAGCTCTCAATTCCTTTTGAGAATAAGTTTTGAGGTTTTTCTAAATGTTAGGAAAATTTACCTCCTCATCATCTAATTTGGCCATTAGAGAAAACATGGACTCGCAATTTGATGGTCCATCATTTAGAGTGAACATGGATGTGTCTTCTTGATCATCTCCTTACTCAGATTTTCTAGAAGTGTTTCCCTAGGAATTCATAGCTTGCTTCACAACCATGTCAGCAGTGTCTCTTCTTTTGAACCTGTCTTGTACCTGGTTCTTCCATGGTGCCTTCTCAGTGTTGTTTCGATATTGATCCTTCTTATGAAGAGGACACTCTTTGATGAAATGTCCAGGCTTTCCATATTTATGGCAGTAGTCATTCCCTTTTGGATATTTGCTTGTGTTTTCCTTCTAGGAAAAGTTGTCATTCTTCCTTACTAGCTTTTGAAATTTACGAGTGAGATAAGCCATGTCAGATTCCTCTTCACTGGAGTTACTCTTTTGCAGCTTTAAGCACGAGACACTCCTCCCTTTTTGGCTCTCTTCTTTCAAGATCCTATTGCTTATTTAGCTCGTAGATCTTGAGATTACCAGTCAACTCATCTATGGTGAGCTTCTCCAAGTCCTTGGCTTCTAACATAGCATTGACTTGCATTCCCAGGAACCAAGTAGCACACTGAGAATTTTTCTAACTAGCTTGTTAGTCTTAATAACTTCACCCAGACAGTGAAGTTCATTGATTATGGAGGTAAACCTATTGTGCATTTCATGTATGGACTCTCCTTCCTTCATCTTGAAGAGCTCATACTAGGTGGTCAACATGTCGATTTTAGACTGATTTAGTTTAGTTGTTCCTTCATGACCAGTCTGTAGTGCATCCTAGATTTTCTTAGTAGTTTCACAAGCCGAGATCCTATTGTATTAATCTAGTCCTATTCTGCAAACAATGAAATTCTTTGCTCTAAAATTCTTCTTCGCAACTCTCCTGTCTGTGTCGTTGTATTCCTTTTTGGTCTTGAGAACAGGTAGAGCACTTTCTACTTCTGGTGTTTTTATGGGCACAAAGGGTCCATCACAAATGATGTCCCACGGCTCAGAATCTTTTGCCATTATGAAGTCGTACTTTCGAATCTTCCGCCAACCATATTACTGGTCATTGAATTTGGGAGGTCTGGTAGTAGACTATCCATCTTCAAGGTTTGGTAGAGCAACCACTGAGCGAGCCTTTCTATGTGTTAACTTTTTAGAAAAAACCTTCTTTGATACCAATTAAAGGTTTGTAAAAGTCCATCAAACAATATAGAGAACCAGGTTCCTTAACTGGTTCCACAGATAAGAACAGAAAGTAAATGACACAAGATATTTACGTGGAAATTTCTTTGCTCAAGAGAGAAAAAAACCATGACCTAAACTAGTAGGATTTCTCAAATGTCACTATTACCAAGCAGTGTTAGATTACAACCTCTTGTAACCTAGAAATTAAACTCTTAATCTCTTCTCCCTTATAATAAATCTATTGCAAGCCCTTTGTAATGACAATATTACAAAGACAAATAAGGCTAACTCTAGCCTATCACAGAATGGTTCGAGTAAAAACAGAAAACACCTACAAATGCTTCTCAAAGGAGGAATAGTTTTATAATATAAAGCACAAGCAGACAAAGACTTAACAACCTAGAGCACAACACATAACTCTTGTTAAGGATCTAGTTCTATCAAGTTGTTGCAGCTTTGTCTTTTGAAAAAAGCCAGCAAATTCACAAATGAAAGGATAAGACCGACTTTTTATGTTTCAAAACTTGACATTTCATCTTGTCTTGTTCCATGTATATGAGAGGATAAATGAGAAGATGAATCTTTATTCTATGGTCAATAATTGGGACCGCAACAATTCTGCACTATGTTGCAGTGGCAATGGCAGCTATAAAGCTGCTTTTACAGTTGTAATAGTTGACTCTAAGAGTAAGTTTCTCGACAGATTTATCAAATCATCAAAACAAGCGTATAGTATTTTAAAGTCAATGCTTCATTATTTTCCTTTGTTATCTTTCTACTATATTTTATAATTTATTTACTGCTACATTTTTAAAAAGTAAAAATTATTGATAAATTTTATATTATCGATTCTAATAATACACATACATTATTTTTCCTTGTTTATTTTACTGACTCCGGAGGGATGACGTAATTTGTGCTTATAATCTAAAAATTTATGATCCAAGCAAATTAGCCACACAAAAAATAACTTGTAATGCTTTTCTAACGTTAAATTATAAAGATTATTGCTCCTGAATACTGCCTATCTATATACTTGAAAAAGGTTAAGCTTTCTAAGGTTCATCTTCTTCCTTTTGGAACAACATGATTGGGCAGCTTAAAGTTACCACATCATCCACTTAAAGAATAAAAAGCCCAAGTAACCTTCTTGTTGAGGAGTAGAGAGAAAACCAACGTTGAGATGCTATTTTGGTTTGTCATATATATGAATTCGTTGGGACATGTTTGATTATTTTTTGTCAAAGAAGATACCAAGCCAAGTGAAAGTGAACCACAATAAAGAGAATTCTATCAAAATAATAACAAAATCTGTCCATTTAGGCATTTTGTCAAACTCATGATATGCATTCTATTTTGTATTCATTCTTCAACAATTTAGCATGCTCACAAATTCAACAATCCCATATCACAACTTCATCTCTTGTAATACATAATTAATATTGCACCCTTGTAATCATAAGAATATCATTAAAATTGAACCACAATTTCAACTAGTTTTCCATCATATAAGCATGTATTCATAGATAAGTAAGGAATATACTACAATGAAATTCTTTAAATTGAAATATATACCTTATCCTAGACAAAGATGAACTGAAAGGAAGAAATTTATCACCAAAATTAGGGATTTTCACTATGTTTTTTAAAAAGGAAGAGAGGTGAAAATATGGTAGAAAAGGGAATAGAGATATAAATATATAACAAATTTATCATCAGTACTTAATGCGTGATTTCTGCACATTTTACCTCCAGATGCACAATAGCACATAATCTCTTAAATATAAAATACATATTGTGAAGATTGCGCGACTGCAATAATTGTGTGGTCGCACAACTCTTTATTATAAAAAATTATTTTTTTCAATTTTAATTCCACAAAATCTTCTATCAAAAGTTTATAATTTGATTTTTTTTTATATAACGTGAATTTTTTATATGGGTAGTTTTTGCACATTTTTGCCTACAGTTATCAAAAATAAACAAACATATCAACATAAGACAAGAAAATAAAAAGAAATTTTTCTAAAAATTTAATCCCAATTTCTAAACATTTATAAATCCCAAATATTATACATAAACACATATGGCAATAAATAACTCGAATCAAATTTTAACCCATAAACTATACCAATACGAAATAAAAAAGAATCTTGAAGAAAAAAATTAAAGGATTTAACCTTTGGTCTTTCATCTGTTGCATGATCGATTTCATCTTCGAAATCGAAAACTTGGTTGATTTTTGATGGTTTGCTGCTGGAAATTTCTTTAGCTTTCCTCTGTAAATCATTATTATTGCATTTTTTGCGGGCTATCTGAAATAATGGTTTTCTTCCCCTTGCTTTCAATGTTTTTGGGGCTATACGAATCAATGGGTTTCTTCCCCATACTTTCAATTTTTTTGGGGGGTACCAAAAACAACGATTTGCTTGTCCTTCTCAAATTTTTTTTTTACTGGAGTTTGAGTAAATGCATTTAACTCAAAATTCAATTGTGATAATATTTTGTTGGGTCTATTAATCGAGGGTTGATTGATGTGTTTTGCAAATAGGAATTTTTAGTTTAGATTGGGATTTCATTATAGATGAAGCTTTGAATAAGACAGATTCTTTCTTAGAAGAAGGTTTAAATTCTGATGAAAGAGAAGAGTTACGGTTTAAAAGTGATATGAGTATTTTGGAAGAAAATAAATTGTTTAAAGAGAGAGAAAAACACATTGTTCTTGAGAATAAAAAAATCACGCGGAAATCTACTTTTCCTCACTGATAGTTTGATTTGATGTACAACAGTAATAAATAATTCTCATAAATATTTGTGCTACAAATAAGGGATAAGTAAGAATTACATGGATAATAGTGATAATTACCTTATAACCACATATTAGTATTTTTCTAATTTATTTGTTATTTAAGTAAATAGGGCAAAGTATTGGAAGAACATGTAATTAAAAACCTAATATTAATATTCTATGTAATTTTCTCTAAGTTTAACGACACAAATTATGTACCCAAGGCAAAAGAAATTATACCCACGGCACAAGTTATGCTTGAATAGAAAAGAAATTAAGCTCAAAATGTAAGTTCAGTAGCATAAGTTAAACTCCAAAACATAAGTTAATTAACACAAAATACGCTCTAATGCAAAAGCTCTCTAAGAGTCTTGTCCTGCGAAATAAGTACTATAAAACTTATGCCCAAAGGCATTCTCTAAAAAGTTTGTCTTGCGAAATTATTTTCGCTCAGCGAAATTAAGTCATAATTAAGAATATTTTAACCCACAAATTTTCATTAAATGAGCAATATAGTCAAAAATTAAAGACAACAAGTTTGAGAAGCTAAAACTAAAGACAATAAATTTTAGAGGAAAAAATTAAAAATCACCCAAAAATAGAAGCAGTCCATGCAAAAACTTAAAAGTAATACAACAAGTAGAGGTAGCAAAACTAGACCATAAAAATATAATCCACCCAATCTATCTAAGTTTGGGCGGGTTTTGACCTATCAGTTATTAGTCCAGCCCAGCCCATTTAAGCCCAATAAAAAATGAGTTGGTATGTAACTCAAATTGACCAATGAAAAATATTGTCAAAAAGATTATTTTTTTGAATTTGATATGTTATATATAGTCATAATAAAGCCAAAAAAATATTTTTATTAAGTACTAATAAATTTTAAAAGAACAAATAAAGCAATTAAAATTTACCAAGAATTGATTGGTGACCCGTAATTTAGCTCATTTTAGCCCAAACAACTTTTGAACAAATCAATAACCTCTTCACTTATTAATTCAACACAACCTATCGATTTAACACCCGTGACTAAAAGTATGGATGATCATAAAACAAATTAGATCTCCAAAATAAGAAGTTAAGCACATAAACTAAGGGAAGAGCAATTGGATAAAGAAGAGAGGAAAAAGCAAAAGCTACAGAAACTAGTAAAGAGGGGTATGCTGCACATATGTGAACAAGGGACTTGGCTTTGTAAACATTCTTCTTTCATATGAAGTACAATGCTACTTCTGCCATCAACTACAACATGAGCCACATTCATATTTCATGTGATGTACAATGCTACTTCTGCCATCAACTACAACATGAGCCAAGTAATAGCAATTATTGTACTTGGCACCAAATAGGCCAAGCAAAGAATCTGATATCTAGTACAAAGTAATGCAAGATTTCCTCTACATGATAAGCAGCGGTGAAGAAACTAAAAATTTTTTCGTTTTATCTAAAATATAGGATTTCCAAAGGAAATTTAAAGAGTTCTCATATGAAGACAAAGGAACCTACAGATTTCTCTCCCATCTTCACTGTGTGGACAGTGAAACCAAGCTGCAGCATATGCTTTTCCTCTGAGATCACATAATTCATGCAAGGATGTTTATATCTTAAAAACTATTGTTCTTTATCACACAAACTTAGTTCTCGGTGAAGCCTTCAAGTGAGAATTAGGCACAAGTTTCAGTAGGAAACAGAGAAATAACTAACCCGGCTCATTAGCTATCAGGTTTTGTATTGTGCTAAAGTGATAGAGAAAAGCAACATTTCTCACCTCTTGTAGTGTTAGTTATTTGCTATTGCTACCCTTTTGAGAATTATTGGTACTACGAGCTGCAACATCTTTGGATTCAATACATGGGGTAAGTGGTGGGAAAGAAGGAACAGCTCGCAATATGAATTTCCGCCCGGTTTTTAAGCCTCCTCCAGATGATCTAGAACCAAGCTCATTCAAATGACGATGAGGTGGAGAAATACGCTTCTTATTTGGGGAGCTTACTTTCACACCATTTTGTGGTATAGAAGAGTCCTTTAGTATTTCCGGCATGTCATCTTCCATCACATAAGGCTTCTTATCAGAGTCTAGTAAATCCAGAGCATTCATTCCACTACCATCAAACCGGGTCATAGGGGTCATCGGTGAGTTTCGCCAGCATAGTGGACGCGTAGACTGGAAATGGACAGTTTGAGGAATCAGTTGACCACCTGAATTACTTGCCCAATCTTGTGACTCTGGCGGCACCAGAAGATCATCCATATTCCCAGTCACATGAAACCCTGGTGAGATTTCATTTGCTAACTTTGCATTGCCATAATTAAACTCTTGATCGAAGGTAACAAGATCCAGAATATCACCAGTAGTTTCCTGATCTAAGTCATGATTTTTAGAACTTCTAGGAGATCCTGGGGACAGTCCATATGCTGCTGTTTTATCTTGGCCAGGTTCAGGCGAAGAAAGGTATCTTCCAGAAGTGAACCAAGATTGTGATGGATTCTTCCCACGGCTAGAGTAGCATTGAAGTACCAATAGTAAGAGGGAAAATAAGAAAACCATTTTCCGAAAGAACAAATGAGAAATTCATATGAAGCACTCATGATAGAAACTGATGGAACATCAGAAGTCACAAGGATCTTACTCTGAGCACTGGAATGAAGGCGTCAATGGAGTTAAGTTGCATTGATTTCTTGGATCACTTTGTAATAACCCACTTGTTGCTGTCACCGCTTCCACCTCTTCCTCAACTGACCTCTCCAATCTCTCAGTTATGCAATGTTTATTCACCAAATCTTTACCGTATTCTAAACACAAAAAGAGAAAGGAAAAAGAAAAACAAAAAACATTAGAACAAAAAGAAAAAGAATCGACAGCATAATGGCCAAGAAAAGAAAATATAAGGCAGCTCAAGAGCTAATACTTGATCATAACACCGTGATATGAAACATTGTCACCATGGAGAATGTTGTGGTACTAACACTATGTTTCAGAAGTATAAGAATTCTTTCTCTTGTTTAGTCTGAACAAAGAAAATGTTAGCCCGACACTTTTAAAGGCTTAACTACTCATTTTTAGGTTGAAAAGAAAAGAAAATTCCCAAAGAATTCCATAGAAGCCCAGCAAGGTAGCCCCCTCAACTTTGGGAACCAAGGAACATAGAGAAAATAGTACATGAATGTCTATAACTAATTAGATTGTATGGGAGAAGCCAGCCTGTTTTCTTTTTTTTACAAGGACAGCTCGAAAACAGGATAATGGTTCAGTATGTACATGCATCGCCAGTAACAATAGAAAGAGAAATGTAGAGTGTTGAAGACATAATTCAGAAAATAAAAGTTTGTTTGTTACTTCTCTCTAATAGCTTAAGTTTTTAAATAAGATGGTCACACAACTCCAACATGGTATCAGAGTAGGCAGAGGTTCTTGTTCGAATCTCACCACCACCCGTTATTAAAGAGAATTTCCACACGCTTGACCCATGAAAAAGACTCAGGCCAGCATGTGAGGGGCGTGCTGAATTAAGAAAATAAAAGTATGTTCTCTCTAATAACTTAAACTTTTAGATGAGATAGTCACACAACTTAACATAAGAGTAATAAAAATTATCTTGTTTAGTTTGAGTAGATTGAAAAGTTATTCTCTCTCCTTGTAGAGGTTAAGAGAAGAGGGGCTGCCCATGCCCGATCATCCAAATTTGCTCACAACACATGTTTTGCATGAAAATTTTCCTCTTGTTTAGCTAGCATGCTATCCTCACCCTTACCACGCCAGGCTTGATATGGAAGGCCAATAACACATGTTCATGGTTAGTAAGGAGAGATGAGGAAAAATGATGGCACCCATGGCCTTGTCTACAATTATTCCAACTTTAGTTATTTCATGTTCATGATGTAATAATCCATATCAGCAAGAACTCTAGCTAAGCCATGACTTCATTACCGAAGTTACAAGAGAACCAGCTCAATTTGCCATCAAATTCACAAAGTTGACCATAGTTATGACATGGGCTTATGTAGGAATAGGTTTGCACTTGTTTCCTTGATGAATGGAATTATTAGAAAATCAAAATGATCTCTTAAGACTTAATTGTACAGATTTTATGGACATGCGACAGCTAGGATATGCATTTCATAGTTCTCACTAGCAGGGAGGAAAAGAAAAAAGAGGAACGCCATGTTTGGCTAGCATATTTGTGTTATTTATAATATGCTCTTTTTTTATCATACAACACTCTATTTCATTATAATGCATAGTGCAGCATAGTTCACTTAGAGTGAACGAACAAAATAGTGACTTTGCTTAGGCTTATATAATCAGACTTAACTTGAACCTTGGACTTGCACCGATTAGAAAGGAAAGACCTTTTTCTTACGCCTCCAACCCCAAACATTTGGTATTCTGTCTTTGGGAAGCTTAAAGAAACATATGTTGTTCACTTGTTCTCCACACATAAAATTATAATTGTCAGCTGACCACTTACTATGAGACAAGCACATTAAAAAACATATTTTATATTTAGATTTCTTAACTACTATGGTTATTTTTGACAATTAACCATTTTTACTGTGAGACAAGCACATAAAAATAATTAAATTTAAACATGTCTACAACTTTAGTTATCTGAGAAAACTCACAGCATTAAATTGTGATAGAAACAGATTCTGGGCTTAAATAAGTTCTAGTAACAAATAGGCTAGTACCTATCTATTAATTTTTTTTTAACCGAGAAATTCCCGAGGGCCAGTGCCATAGGATTCGAAACTAGGTGGATAGTGCCCCGCTCCACCACCCTTTACCACTTAAATACCAGGCTTTTATCTGCCGCAAGATTTAAACCCGTGACGTAGGTGTAACTCACACATCACAAGTTGCACTCTTACCACTAGCCTGGCGCATTACCTATTTTTTTACTATAATCCCCATAATTATCCCAAAAAGTCAATTCATGTACTTAATGGAAAACCCTACACTGCAATACATACAAAGAACCATCAACAAAAGTATCAATAGCGAAAGTCAAAAGCATAGGCAAAACAACATTCTGCTTAAGATATTATGCTGTTCTTTTCTAGTAAAAAGGGCATTCTTAGCTCCAGAAGTTAACAGGAAACTGCTAATACCTTCCTTCTGACCATAGACATTTTTACATCCTTCGCAGCGACATCCACTGGAGCATCCGACATTAGCCTATTAAGACAGAAGGAAGAGGACTTACTCAGATAATTGAGAAAATCAGAGAGTACTTACAATGTATGGTATCCAAAAGAACAGTACCTGATAGCACTCACAGTACTTTTTCAAACACATTGACTTCTTGCAGTTGCACCCTCTTTTGTGCCTTGCAGAGGAAGGCGTAAAACTTGCTCCATCCTCCTGTAATATTGTAAGTGGCTATGTCAATTATCAGGAAATTGACCTTCCTAAATAAAAGAAACACTCAGAAGAGTTGAATACCCCAAGAATATTTGCAGGCGAACCAGTGGAATGCTGCACAATTTTTGGAGCAAATGCCAGGGGATTCCGAGACTGGATTTGCTGCCGCACATCAAGAACAGTGTCTTCATATTCTGGTCTGTTGAAGCAACCTTGGCAAGTGCAAGAGTCCACACAATATACTCCAGCAGCAAAACAGTCACAATAACTGAACA
Organism: Datura wrightii; assembly: GCA_035772735.1. Lineage (NCBI taxonomy): Eukaryota > Viridiplantae > Streptophyta > Magnoliopsida > Solanales > Solanaceae > Datura > Datura wrightii. Next base: position 33,000,215 of record JASDFA010000006.1, read on the forward strand.
TAAACAAACATTCAGTAGATATGTAACATACATTGAAGATCAGTGACGCAAATATTTCAAACTTACAGTTTCAAGCACTTAGTCCTCTTACAATTGCAGCGTTTGCATCCATCACCATCATTTCCATCTGAGGTTTTCTTCCTGAATTACACAAACATGCAATTCTGTAAGAAGCATGCAGACAAGTTAAGCTATCCAGTTTCGAGAGATAACAAACACACTTGCCTTTTCTTTTTGGGGCTTGACTGATTGTAATCCATAGTGCTGTCGATATGTTCGGAGTTAAACTTCCTTTTGTGACTTGGAGTATGCTCTGTTGGCTTCAAGAGCATAATCTCATTTAAAGGTGTTGCATTATTAAGAGACAAAGAAGCGGCAACACTTTCTGCATTTGACGCATAACTTTCATGTCTACCATCATTGTCACCACTTGTCAAATTGCTCCCAACCACATTCGAAGATATCAAGCAATTCCTCAAGTTCTTAGAAGGGTGACAGTTCATCATGGACGTCAACTTCTTCCCACGTATGCTCAAGTTACCCCTCTCAGTTGATTTCACGCTTACAGTTGCACCAGAACCAGCTTCCATACCATTAACTATACTGTTTAAGTGCAAGCCAATACCAGATGGCTTGGGGACTTTCACAGCAACGCTTTCAGAATTAACAGAGGAAGATGCCAGTTGAGTCAATGGCCTATTGCTTGTAGTTGATGATCTATTTGATGAAACTGGTTGTACGACCTCTAAGACAGCAGGACTGACTGGTGGTACTGAACAGCTAACACTACCAGAAGCATTCTGTGAGCCTGAGCTAGCTGGTGCTATCTTCTGTTGAGCATCTTCAAATTGGAGACAACGCCTACGTATTCCGCTTTGATGTTGACCAGCCTACATTTTTTTCTAACCGTTTAAGCCAGAACTATATGATGTTCATTTATCATGATAAAATGCAATAGTGTAATCAAGATTGTTAGGTTCCTCATTCTACTCTTTCCAAAAGCAACAGTGATTTTCTGTGTTTGCCTTTTACATATATAGTCACCGACTCAAGAAAATTAAACATGGACTAACAGCATTTTCAGAAACCAATTGCAAGGCTTCAAACAAGTGCTTCCGGACAATTAAATGAGGATGCACGTGTTTTTCCTTGTTAGCAGAAACAACAGTCTAATTATTCTTTCATATCGGTGGGATTATAAACCAACTGGATGGCATATGAGAAAGGAGAATGGAGGCGTAAGAGGGCCCCATGGCTTTGGTCTTGAAGAGTGCAGCATGTGATGTGCACTCATCACGGGTTCAAACCCTGTTGTAGACAAAAGCCAGGTATTTAAATGGAGAAGAACAAAGAAACGGTCCCATTATCCACCGAGTTTCGAACCTTGCGCTCCTAGCCCTCAAGGATTTCTTAGTTATCAAGAAAAAATGGAGACTTTACACGAGGTAGCCTTGAGCCTTTGACCAACAAAAAGGGAAGGTATTTCACCAGTCTCTTAGGCCAGGCTTCATACAACAACTGCCCAATGTAATCCCAAATAGTGTAGTCGAGGAAGGGTAGAATGTACGCAGACCATACTTCTACCTCAGAGGTAGAGAGGCTGTTTTCGATAAACCCTCAGCTTAGACCACAATTCATACTCATTGTAAATTACTATTCAATGGCACCGGTAGGAGTCTTTCAAGAATAAAGGCAAAAGGATAGATACAGATTCCACAATACCAAAATGATTTAGTTATAGCATGCCAGCTAGGGAGTCAACATTCTAGATGGAAGGGAAAATGTAAATGTTTCCTCCATCCTAGATCAGGTTCGAGTTAGAGGGAAAGAGTGCTAAGAGCTGAGGCTTTACTTCATTTAAATGGAAGTGCATTCAAAGTAGAGATAACGAGCCACTAGGGCTTTGGTTCAGTGGGTAGGGTGCCAGTCACGAGTTCAAATCTTGCTACTAACTGAAGCTTAGTATTTACGTGGGAACAAGGAAAAGGGTGGGGCCATACCCTCTCAAGTTTAACATGTGAATCAACTGAAGTTGGGCAAGCTAACTCATAAGGTATTTCTTGATTATAAAAAAATATATATTAACCTTTTCATGATTTTAAACTTCAATTCATTAGTATAAAAGGCATGTCTTATTTCATCTTCTGAAACAATGATAATAAGGTTATTGATGTTGAAGTGAGGTATAGTAAAATAGATTGAATTGCAAAGCTCAAATAAACTGAACATAAGTTAAAAAGACAAGTTATGCACCGAGGATTTTGATATGGGCACCATTAAAAACATTAAGGAAGCATGTTGATAGAACGACGTAAGAGCATTGTGAGTTGCAAGAGGAAGTATATTTACTCATTTTCCTATATCTCACTAGATTTGCATAATTACAAATATTGGTTCAATTTTGGGCTATAGCATCAAGACATGAACATCTCACACCTTAGATTGAGAATCATCCTGCACAATGCTTTCATCTGGTGCAATTGACATTGTACTAATCTTATCACTATCATTTCTGCAATCATGTCCAGTCTCTAATGATTTGATCAGTATATTAGAAGCCTCGTCCAACATAGTGTGGTCAGCCCTTGAAAGCTGCAATCCAAAAAGTTTGAAATGACATGGATAGCTCATATAACATGAGTTCCTACCAAAATCAAATAAAAAGAAACGATATTTACCTGAGCCATGTGTCGATCACCATAATGATATTGCAATGAACTATCAGCAGGCAAGTCGGGAACAATCTTTGTGCATAAACCGGGAGATGTCAGATCAGGATCAGTATTGGTACTGTAAACCCCAATATCTTTCTGATAGGATGAGGACTTTTCCTTATTGTCCTCTTCAGCTTGCTCTACAACAACACCAGCTGCATCGTCTGGAATCTCATCCTTTCTTGCATCGTTACTTGCAATGTTAGCGACAGATTCCTTTGAATCTCCTGCACTATTAGGAGATTTCGGAATATTATCAGCTACTTTTGGGCTGGTATTAGTGGAATTTGAAGGATTACCAGACTCTAAGTTTGAAACATCAACTAAGAATTCATCCACACAGCTTATGGGACTCCCACTTTGCTCATGCACAGAGATGTTATTATCAGATACTTTCTTAACAAAAGGGCTTAGTCCACTTCTCAATTGAGAAACAGATACTCCAGTGCCATCTGAATCTATGATAGCATCGTTATAATCCTCATTCTTCCCAGAAAACGCTTCACTGGATAGTTGAGGAAACTGGCTCCTGAGATATGTTTTCTGAAATAGTTAGTTTTTGCTGATGGGGATGAATAGCACATTTTTATCAACATTATAAATACGAAAACTCTTAAAGACAATTTTATAACACCTTTTCAAAAGCCTTGATCTACTGTGTGCATTAATTCGAGGTGAGGTAAACAGAAGAGGAGGAGAATTCAGCCCTGGGAAACCTTGCACAACTGGAGCACCCTTGACAGCTTGTATGGGAGAGAGGTTGCTAATATAATTGAAGACAGGTGAATCCTGAAACCAAAATAAAAAAGTAAGAGAAATATATTGAAGGAGGAAAAAACTCATCCATTGGAGCAGCCAGCATACACCCTTAATCTAGAAACTGGTTCAAGTTGACAAAAATTCTGGGTTCAATAAGGAGCTTCAAAGAAATTGCAAATTAAATCAACACAAAATTCGAGTGGTCGTGACAAGGATATGAAAAGTAACTAATAATTACTAATGTCAAACCATTGCCTGAAGCAGAAATAGGAAAACATGAATAGCCAACATGATCGAAATGAATGAATGAAAATATCTTTCAAATTCAATAACAGAACACCAGGACCAAGCATAATATCAAACTACAATTTCCAGCTAAACTTCTTAAAGCAAAAACACATGCAAAAGACAGATGCACACATGTTCCTTCCTCAATTCTATAGAGATGTTTGGAGACAAAAGGTGTACTTGTAGCTTATATTAGGGCATTAAGGAAATGAATGATGGAGCCAAGATTCAGGTAAGGACAGTGGTAGGAGACTCGGAGCACTTTCTCATAATGGGATTGCATCAGGGATCAACTCTTAGCCACTTTTATTTGTCTTGGCAATGTATGAACTGATGCGGCATATCCAAGAGGAGGTGTTATGGTGCATGCTACTTGCAAATGATATAGTGTTGATTGACGGGACACGCAGAGGAGTTAATGATAGGCTTGAGGTTTGGAGATAGACCATGGAGTCTAAAGGTTTCAAGACGAAGACAGAGTACTTGGAGTGTAAGTTCAGCGACGTAACTCACGTGGCAGATATGGAAGTGAGGATTGATGCTCAAGTCATCCCCAAGAGATGAAGTTTCAAATATATTGGGTCAATATTCTTTATACATCGCATTGGAGCGGGGTGGATGAAATGGAGGCTCACATCTGGTGTATTATGTGATAAAAATGTGTCACCAAGACTTAAAAGGTAAGTTCTATAAAGTGGTTGTTAGACCAGCTATTTTATATGGGGCAGAGTGTTGGCTGGTCAAGAACTCACACGTCCAAAAGATGAAGGTAGTGAAAATAAGGATGTTGACATGGATGTGTGAGCATACTAAGAGAGATAGAATTAGGAATGAAGATACTCGAGACAAAGTGGGAGTGGCCTCCATGATGGACAAAATAAGGAAAGCGAGACTAAGATGATTCGAGCATGTGAAGACGAGATGCTCAAATGTCCTAGCGAGGAGGTGTAAGAGGTTGGCTATGGTGAGTCAGAGGAGAGGTAGGCCGAAGAAGTATTGGGAAGAGGTGATTAGATAATAGGATCTCGTTTATGGTTGTGAGGGCCCCACTTCTATTTTCCATACATATCTCATAACCCTCATTTATAGAAGTGGGGCCCTCACAACCATAAACGAGATCCTAATGACACAGCTTTATAGACAGGACATGGCACACCTATAGCTAACTGGGGACATGGCCTTGGATAGAAGGTTATGAAGGTAGAGAATTAGTGTAGAAGGTTCGTAGGTAGTCGAGCATTATCTAGTTTTCCTTCTCTATATTATTATTATTATTACTCTCCTTTTTTTTAATCAAGTTATTGCCCCCTTATTATCTTATTCTTCAGTTTTAGTATCACATATTTTTTTTGTTTCGGTATCATATTATTTATTGTTGCTAATGACTTTTTCCCCTTTATTTTCAACATGGTTTCTTCTCTATTTTATTCCCTTTCTATACCTGACTTGATATGCTTTGCTTGAGTCGAGGGTCAATCGATAATAGTCTCTCTACCTTCACATAGTAAGAGTAAGACTGCTACACTCCACCCCCTTCGAACTCCACTTTTGGGATTACAGGGAATATATTATTATTGTTGTTGTTGACAAACTATGCCTAAAATAAATCCTGGTACAATATTATAGCTTGTCATTTAGTTTTTCAGTAAACCCAAGACTTTAGAAATCACCCTCAAAGGAAAGCGGTAATCAAACCCCAGACACCACAATGAATCAAAATCCCATCATTAGAATCAACCATTTAAGACCCAGACATCTAAATCAACAAAATTGGATGGAAAAATAAACCAACCCAAAATTCAAACCAACTATTATAACCTTAGAAAACCTCAACTTTATGAAATCCTATTAAACAAGAAAATCCAAAAGAAAACTCTAGCATATAGTCTGTGATCCAACCTTAACAATCAATCAAATCCAGTAGCCAGAACGTAAACTCTAGCATATACAATCTCTGACTCCTGCTACCAGACCTAGAACTCAAACATTCAACCCACCCAAAAAGAATAAATAGAGAACCTCAATCCCAAACATTGGCCACTTGAAAAATACTTAGCATCCTATTTCAACTTAACAAAATCTCATTAAACCAAATTATTGGAAACAAGAAAGGTTACCAAAAAATTGCTTTAAAAAATCATAAACCCAAAACCTCACAATTGAACAACTTATGCAAAAGGCTTCAACACCCTTGAAAGTAAACCAAATAACTCAAAAACCAATAGCAAACAACAATTCAACAAAATTCAGAAAATGGCCTACAGCTCAGGCCTTGATTCAACAAATTTCAGCAGAATACCTCAACACACTTGAAATTAACTAGCACTTTATCTCAACTTAACACAAATCCTTATAACAAAATTATTCTAAAATAGAACAAAAAGGAAAAATAGAAGCCAACATAATTTCAGAAAAAGCCTCAGAGCAAACTCAACCCAATTGAAACTAAAGTGCACCTTAACGAAGACCTGCTAGGCCAAACAATCAGAAAACCGACAAAAGGAAAAGTAAATCAGACTAAGATCCAATAACCTCCCATTTAATTAAATTAAATTTGACAGAAATTGTAAAATGCATATATCCTTAGAAAAGAAAGGGTGTGAATTTTACTTGGGCAGGTACAGGGTCTGAAGATAAAGTGGGATTGATGGTGGCGGTGGTGTTTGAGGAAGGTTCAGGGGAGTCCATTTTGAACTAGTCTAACCCTAGTTCTCAAGTAGCAGCAGTAGTAGTAATACTCTTCCTGCATTTCTCTTTCTGTTGATCTCCTGAAAACTTTGGAAAGTGACTATGTGCATAAGAATGATGACGATTGATGATGATGATAAACAATGTGAGAGATTTTTACGGAAAATATGGGAACAAAATAGCAAGGAGTGGCTTGGGCGGGAAAACCATTTTTAGGGTGAAAACAAAAAATATTGCAGGCTGGTATGTTAAAGCCCAACTCCAAGTTCCACCATTCTTGCCAAACTAATATGGGTAGTTTGATGGAAGATAATTAGACACACTTATTCAAAATTTAGCTAATTTTTATATGCACCTCAATCAAAGTATCTCAAATTAATCTTGGCAAGTCACGTAAAACTTTCATAAGATATGTGGTATTTTATCTTGTCAAGTTTATAACTTCAGTTAAAATTAAAAAGTGACTGAAGTGGCAAGTTATACTAAACTTTAGGTAAAAATGTTCGATATTTAATCTTAAAATTAATATCGATTATAAATTAAATGACTACCTCAAAAGTGGATGTTTGTACACTCTCCCCAATGAATTTCAATATAAAACCTCACATAAAATAATATTCTAACACCATACGTGGAATAAATCTGATTAAAAATATAAAATAGTATACATATTAAGTTATACGAAAAGTTGTATATTAATTTATAGGAATTCTTATGCAAATATACAAGCCAAATAATCAATTACCAAGGTTGAGTAAAATTTTATATTTGGAATAATCAAATTGTTGAAACAATTTTGTCTCTTTCGATATTACCATTTAACTTTTTGTCGCTTGTAACTTTGAAGTCTTATAAGGTTATACACACATATTTCCATGTAAGTTAAATAATATTTTTTTATTTTTATACTACTAATCTCTTCTATACATTATTATAATAAATATAAATTAAATCATACATATTTATTTATTGAATATACATGACTTATATAGTAAATATACACTGTCTAAAGGCAAAAAGTTCTAAATCCTCATCTATCATTATATACACTGTTATGCGTTATAACAGTAAATAAATAATATATCTACACCCGATAAGCAAGTCATTTCCACTTTTAACCAATTTCATTTAGTAACAAGCATAAAGTAAACATTTAAAACAGCTATAAGTCATAAAGGCATCTCGAATCTAGTGATACGAGAACAAGCGACTAAGAGTAATAAATACACGTCTAAATGTCCAATACAGTTCCTGAGATGAGAAAAAGACATAATGATAAACATAGAGGAAGCTCAATGATGCGATTAAGCAGCTCACTCTGAAATTTTTAAATACAGTGAAACTTTATTATAATAATAATATTTATTTAAAAATTTTATAATTATTGGTGTTGTTATATATGTATATTGATATTTGATATTTAGATATTGTTTAGCTGTTATAAATAAAAGTATGTAAAAAATTAATTTAATAATTTGGTGTACAAAAAATATATATATAAATCAATTCAACCAAATAAATAAATAGAAGAGGTATAAATGTAAAAAAGTCAAACATCAATAGTCTTTTCTCATGAAGTTACAACCATAACTGGTAGACATTATCTTAATATAATTTTTTTAGGTATTCGAACTTGAAATTTAATATGTGCATAACATTAATGATGATTATCATTAACATTTTAATATTATTTTTATACATAATATTTTTCTTACAAACATTATTACCCCATTTGAGTATGGCTTTTATATTGAGACAATTTTATAAAGAGTGCATCACGATACTGAACGTCACTGTTATTATAGGTAGATTGTTGTTATAAAAAGTAAATATAACATGAACAATCAATTCTGGAGAATATCAAGTCGTTGTAGAGAAATGTTATTATAACGAATAATTGTTATAACGAGATTTGACTGAAACATCTACTAGATGTGGTTGGGGCTCCACAAGTATTAGGATCAAGATTTACACAAAATAGTGCAACAAATGTAACATGAGTACGCATGAACAACATGTACTCAGTGGAAACTTAACCGTTGCCACGATTAAGTGTACTACACGGGTACCATCATCTCACTGCAATGGTAACTTAACCGTTGCCACGATTCTGTAGCAGTGGAAACTCGCCCCCTGCAGTGTAACCTAGTTAGGAAGTAGCTCGTCATCACTGGTACTTTTCTATTTCAGCACACTTTATCAGACTAAGATCCCCTTACCCATTATGTTACACCCCGTAAGTTTCTATCATTTAACGATGCGTCCGTACATATGTCGAAGGTTTTAGAGTACGACGCATACGAAAAAAGGCTCAGGGCATAAACGAACAAGTACAGAGTCGAGCGAGAAGGAGGTCGAGACTGGAGGCCAGGCGCACTGGGCGCCGCGTCACGCCAGCCAGCCCAGCACCTTGAGCGGCGCGGTGCGCCCGACTCTTGGCGCTACAGGCGCCGCCTCCCCCTCCCCCCGACCACCGCCTTATATATATATATATATTGTTACACCCCATAAATTCTTGACATTTAGATGGCTTATTCGCATGTTGGTTAAGAGTTTTAGAATGCCACACATGCTAGAAAAAGGCCCGGAGAAAGACCAGACAAGCGCCACGTCGAACCGTCACAAGAGGAGGCTGGGAAGGCCCCCTCCGCAATGGCCAACATGTCATGGAGGGCTGACCTCCGCGATGGCCAACGTGCCACTGAGGTGAGGTTCAGCCTCAAGTATATAAACCCCTCCACTTCGGTTTTGTCTCATTTTTATTCATAATTTCCAGAGAGTAAACAGAAAACAGAGGGCATGAGGGATGTTGATGAAATTTCGTCCGTTACGCTATTAAACGCGGTCCAAACTCGAATTAATCTTGGCTAGTGAAGTATTAAGCTGCCGGGAGCATTCTTACGGAGTTAGTTTCGTGAAATTTGGCCGGCGAATCGTCGTCCTACCGAGATAAGGTAAGTGGAATTACTCCAAATTAGTGTCAATATACTCCTAGCCCTAAAGTGAGTATTTCTCCCTTTTGGACTTCTGAGAAATAGTGAGTTTTCGGCTGTTTTTCGATAAGTCAAAGTTTGGGCTATATATATATATTCAAAGTAGTGTTTTCTTCCGGAATATTGATGGATTTACTTCTAATTACCGTGTATATGAATGTAATTGGAAGAAATAGCTGAATATTAGCCTAGTTAAGCCAGTAGCCTGAAAGCCGACAACTGAGGTATGTAAAGCTAGTTCCTTCGGCAAGTTAGTAATTCTAGCATAGTAAAATAGAGTAAATTCCAGAAGAAAGCTTCAGAAGCCGAGTATTATGCCAGTGTGAATTCAGTAAGCATGTCTGAGTTATTATACCATATGCAGAATAAAAGTCAGTAAATTAGTATCAGACAGCGAGATATTATTCCATACTTGGTATAACTCAGTATCAGATTCAGTTTAATTCAGCAAGAGATTCAGAAAAGAATGTCCGAACATGGATAGTATTTTCAGATTTAATATACATGTTATATGTGATTACTGTTGCTTGTTGAGACTTGTTTGTGATATGTGGTCACCCTTAGAGCTCCCTTGCCTCCCCAGGGTTAATAGTTGTGTCGACTCACCCGCCAGAGGGTGAGGATACGTCACTCCAAGGAGTGGCATGCCGTTCGCAGTAGAACGAAGATGGGATGCAGCATTCCCCATAGCAGGCTGATTAGCATTATAGCATACCCTGTCGAGCGCTTGCGCCCAGGGCACAGATTACATATTACATATTACAGATATAGATCTTAGATTACAGTTACAAGAGTCCTCCGGACTTAGATACAGTTATAGTCAAGGGCCCAGAGAGCCCAAGCTTCATACCCAGGGGGCCGGCGGGGTGCTTGTAGTTATTAAGTGAGTGGAGTGAATTTATTTTTGGATGGTTTGACCCGGGTAGGGGTATATAGATTGCGTGTTGATTGCCACCTTCCGGCTTTTGGGGGATGGCATAGGTTCTTGTATGCTATATGTGTTATTTATTAAATTGATAAATAGTAGGACGCCGCTTCGACAGGTATGATTCTTATCTTCTTTTCAGTATAGTTAAGCTCAGTACATATTATGCTATTCCAGACAGTTTTAGCTATCCTCTGTCATTTCAGCAACTACCAGTTTACTATTTATCTTCAGTTATGTTCAGTTTGCTTTGCATACTCGGTACCAGTGGTACTAACGCCCGTTTGGGGGCATTGCATTACTTGCCTGTAGATACTCATAGACGAGGAGCCGATCCCTCGTAATTCTAGCCAGCACACAGAGTCATCAGCTTCTATCATCCGGAGCTAGATAACTAGAGGTTTATTTCTTTCTTTGTTGTACAGTATGGGTAGGCCGAGGCCCTTATTCAGTTGGTAGTGGTGATCTTGTTGGTCACGTAGCAGTTTAGCACCTATTTTCTTGATTCATAAATAACTAGACAGCATGGTGGTCTTGTCGGCTCGCATAGGTTCCTTTATACTACTGTTGTTCTGGTTAGCTGTTGTTTTCTTACAGGTGGTTATAGGCCTAGTCTGCCGGAGGCTGTATTTACAGTCGTTATATAGCCCGTCGATTTTTTGAATCCAGAGTTAGAGCCAGCCTGGCACCAGAAGTGCATAGGCTCAGTTAGTCTAGCAGTCCAGGTCCTAGTAGGGCACCAGGTGCCAATCATGCCTCCCAAGGCGGGCCGACAAGGCCACCATGTTGTCTAGTTAACTCTAAATCAACATAACAAACGCTGGACAGCTACGTGACCGGCAAGGTCACCACTATTGACTGGATAAGGCCTCACACGGCCAACATAAACAACTAAACATACGCACGGCTCCACACAACCAACACAACTAACCACAGGGAAATATATACAGACTGCAAGCCTCTAAGAATACTGATAAGATGGTTAGGACAGGGCCCCGGCCTACCCATACTGTACAAAAAAAGAAAAGGGATAAACCTCTAGCTATTTAGCTCCAGATGACTGGAGCTGATGACTCTGTGAGCTAGCTGGAATCACGAGGTATCGGCTCCTCGTTTATGAGTACCTGCAGGCAAGTAATGCAGTGCCCCCAACGGGCGTCAGTACCACTGGTACTGAGTATTTAAAGCAACAACTAAAAATTATCTGAAAACAACAATACAACTGATGGAACTAAAATAGAAGGAAATAGACTAAACTGACTGAAAATGTAAAGCTAAACCTATTCTAAACTATGCTGGAAGGAGTAGGAGTCATACCTGGAAATGTATCGCTCTACTGTCGATCTACTCGTAGCTAACGTAACATGGCATAACATAACATAATATAACATAACATAGCACACACAAACCTTACTCGGCCCCCATAAGCCGGGAGGTACAATCAACATGCAATCTATAAAACCCTACCCAGGTCGTCCCATCTTCTATAATAACTATAAGCATCCTGCCGATCCCCTGGGTATGCACTTGGGCTCGCTGAGCCCCTGACTATAACTGTACCTGAGTTCGGAGGACTCCTGAATCAACACCCCGGGCAGCGTACCCGCTCGATGGGGGTGTATAAAGGCCCACCAAGGCACAATATGGGGAAAACCGGCATCCCATCTTCATCCCCTGTGGGACGGCATGCCACTCCGTAGAGCGACGTATCCTCACCCTCTGGCGGATCAGTCGATACAGTTATTAACCCTGGGGTGGTCATGAATGCTAAGTAATCCAACCCCAAGACAATACAGTCGGTCTCAACTAGTAATACTAACTGTGTATACCACATGCTGAAGCTAGTGATGATAATGTTTCTGCATATACTATGTGCTGAACTGATGATAGTGATATGTATGTATTTAATACATGCTGAGACTGATAATGGTATGTATAATCTTCTGTCATACTGTGCTGAATCTAATACTGAACAAGATATAGTTTATCTACTGGGAATCATGTTGTATTACTGGATTTCATGGTAACATAATTTACTATTTCTAACATGCTTTCTAAGCTTCATTTTAGTCTACCATTCTATTTCTGAAATACCTCACAGAGACTTATACTGCTCTACTAAGTTTCAACTGAACACGATAATATCCTAACATCTTTTACTAAATCACATACTGGGCATGCTGTGCAGTTCCTAACTCTTTGTATTAGAATTTATGTCGTGCTAGCAAGTTTCGCGCTGTACATAACATGATGCTTCCAATATCGTACTAATATTCATACTAAACATAACACACGAGTTTTGAAACATTCTACTGGCATTTGAACTATTTTACTATACCGAGACTACTAACTTGCCAAGGAAACTAGCTTTACATACCTTCGCTTCGGATTTCCCGACTAACTGGCATAGCTTGGTCAGTACTTCTGCTATTTCTCCCAACTGTATTCATATATATGTCAATTAGAACTAAATATGCTAATATTCTGGAAGAAAATATCACTTTCAATAAATATATAGCCCAAACTTTGGCTTATCGAAAGACGGTCGAAAACTCGCTATTTCTCGGAAGTCCAGAAGGGAGAAATACTCACTTTAGGTCTAGGAGTGTATTGACACTAATTTGGAGCAATTCTACTTACCTTAGTTCGGTAGCATGACGATCTGCCGGCCGAATTTCACGAAACTAAATCTGTAGGAATGCTCCTTACTGCTTAATACCTCGGTATCTAGAGTTAATTTGAGTTTGGACCGCGTTTGACGGCGCAATCAGATGAATATATATCGTAAACCTTCGTTCCTCTCTGTTCTCTATCGTGTTCTCTAGAAATTATAAGTTATATGAAATAAAAACCGATGTTTGGAGGCTTTTATACCTGAGCCTGGATAGGGCCTCTCTGACACGGAGCCAACGCGGAGGCCCTCCCTCCGTGGCACATTGCCATCGCGGAGGGGTTCTGCCCCTGGTCCTTCCGCGATGGTTCAATGGATTTCTTATCTGGTCTTTCCCCCGGGCCTTTTCCTAGTATCTATGACATTCAAAAACTCTTAATCACCATGCGAATAGGCCATCTACATGTCGAGAATTTACGGGGTGTAACATTCTCCCCCCCCCTTAAGAACATTCGTCCTCGAATGTAAACTTCTATTGATAGGAATTCTCAACTTACTCAATTTATTTCTAGGAAAATTTTGGCAGAGTTTCCCCTGTAATATGGACTATCTCGAAAATCTGAAATGCAGAAAAGTCCAATACAGGTACTCCACGCAATACTACAGCATTTATCAGACAAAATATTGAAGTCGATTATCTCATTTATACATATACTATAAGGCACTGCATAAAATAATAATACTAACATACCTCTTGTCTGACTGGGCTTGAAACAAGTGAGGATATCTGATTCTCATATCTTCCTCTACCTCCCAAGTCGGTTCATGTTACGCCACAGTACCTTGACAGATGCAATATCTTTAGTTCTCAATCTACGAATCTGTTGTCTAAGATAGCTACTGGAACCTCTTCATAGGCCAGCTCCTGGACTGGGACTACTTTGGATGGGTCTCCTATGTACTTTCTTAGCATAGATATGTGGAAAACTGGATGAACGGATTCTAATTCTTGAGGCAAGTTCAACTCATATGCCACTTGGCCTATTCTTCGACGAATCTGATAAGGCCCAACGAATCTCGGACTTAGCTTACCTCTCTTACCGAATCTCATCACCCCTTTCATCGGAGATACTTTCAGAAATACCCAGTTATTCACATCAAATTCCAGGTCTCAGCGCCACACATCAGCATACGATTTCTGGCGGCTCTGTGCACTCAGTAGGTGTTCTCTGATAAGCTTTACCTTCTCCTCTAACTGTTTAATAATATCTGGCCCAATCAGCGCTGACTCTCCCTCTTCAAACTAGCCAACTGGTGACCTGCATTTTCGCCCATATAATGCCTCAAAGGGCGCCATCTGGATAGCTGAGTGATAACTATTATTATAAGCAAATTCAATTAGCGGCAAATGCTCATCCCAGCTACCTCCAAAGTCTAGCACACACGCCCGTAGCATATCCTCGAGCGTCTGAATAGTGCGTTCAGCCTGCCCATTTGTCTGAGGGTGGAATGCTGTGCTCAAATTAATCTACGTTCCCAGACCTCTCTGAAATGACTGCCAAAATCTAGCTGTAAATTGTGCTCCTCTGTCAGAGATAATAGATACTGGAACACCATGTAATCTAACTATTTCTCTGATATACAATTCGGCATAATTATCGGCAGAGAAAGTAGCTTTCACTGGCAGGAAATGGGCTGATTTCATTAGTCTGTCAACTATTACCCAAATGGAGTCATATCTATGTCTGGTACGGGGTAATCCTGCTACAAAGTCCATGTTCACTACTTCCCATTTCCAGAGAGGCACAGCTATGTCTTGAGTTAACCCGCCTGGTTTCTGGTGTTCCGCCTTTACCTGTTGGCAGTTAGGACATTGGGCTACAAATTCTGCTATTTCCCTTTTCATACCTGGCCAACAGTAGATCTCCTTGATATCGTGGTACATTTTCGTCGCGCCTGGGTGGAGAGAATAACGGGCGTAATGTACCTCACTTATAATCTGCTGGCGGAGCCCTGAAACATTTGGAACATAGAGACGACCCTTACATCTCAGCACTTCATCCTCAGTTACCTGAAAATCTGGCGCTTTCCCTTGCTGAATTCTGTCCTTAAGCTGGACCAGGTCAGGATCTTCATACTACCGTTCTTTTACCTCCTCAACTAATGTCGACACTGCGGTGTTCTGAATTACCGCTTTCTTGTCCTCTGTCTCTACTACACGAACGACTAGGTTGGCTAATTGATGTATTTCTCTGACCAACTCCCGCTGCTCAGGCTGCAAATACACCAAACTCTTCATCGATTTACGGCTGAGAGCATCTGCTACTACATTGGCTCTCCCCGGATGATACAGAATGTCCACGTCATAATCTTTCAATAACTCCAACCAGCGACGCTGTCGCAAATTCAACTCCCTCTGAGTAAAGATATATTGTAGGCTCTTATGATCTATGAAAATATCTACATGGACGCCATACAAGTAATGTCTCCATATCTTTAAGGCGTGGATCACTGCGGCTAACTCTAGGTCATGGGTAGGATTTTCTTTTCATGTTTCCGCAGCTGTCTGGAAGCATAAGCATTCACTTTACCATGCTGCATCAACACACATCTCAACCCAATACCTGATGCATCACAATACACTGAATAACCCTTTGTACCTTCTGGCAACGCTAATACTGGGGCGGAGGACAACCTGTCTTTCAATTCTTGGAAACTCTACTCACATGCTTCTGTCCATTGGAACTTTACTGCTTTCTGTGTTAGCTTAGTCAGAGGTGCCGCTATAGTGGAGAACCCCTCAACAAATCTTCTATAGTATCCTGTTAATCCCAGAAAACTGTGGACTTCAGTCGGAGTGGTAGGTCTGGGCCATGTTTTCACCGCTTCTATTGTCTGCGTATCTACCTGTATACCAACATCCGACATAATATGCCCCAAGAAAGCTACTGAGTTCGGCCAGAATTCACATTTGGAGAACTTGGCCTACAACTGACGGTCTTGGAGGATCTGGAGCACTGTCCGTAAATGATTCTGGTGGTCTGTCTCTGAGTGAGAATACACCAAAATATCGTCGATAAACACTATCACGAACAGGTCCAGGTATGGTCTGAAGATACTGTTCATCAAGTCCATAAATATTGCTGGAGCATTCGTCAGCCCAAAGGACATAACTAGAAATTCAAAGTGGCCGTATCTAGTCCTAAAGGTTGTCTTGGGAATGTCTCTTTCACGGACTCGAACCTGATGGTATCCGGAACGTAAATCAATCTTGGAGAAATATCTGGCCCCCTGTAACTGGTCAAACAAATCATCTATTCTGGGAGGCAGATACTTATTCTTAACTGTAACCTTATTCAACTTCCAATAATCTATACACATGAGCAAGCCATCCTTCTTTCTCACAAATAGAACTAGCGCACCCCACGGTGAAGTACTCGGCCTGATAGAGCCCTTGTCTAACAGATCTTTCAATTGCTCCTTTAACTCTTTGAGTTCAGCAGGAGCCATACGATACGGAGGAATTGATATGGGCTGAGTTCCTGGTAATAAATCAATTGCAAAATCTATTTACCTTTCTGGAGGAATACCAGGTAGTTCATCTGGAAATACATCAGGGAATTCATTCACCACTGGGACTGACTGGAGAGTCGGAGGCTCTACCCGAACATCCTAAACTCTGACTAGATGGTAAATACATCCCTTGGCTATCAACTTCCTCTCTTGAAGATAGGAAATAAACCTACCTTTTGGCGTAATTGTACTGCCCTTCCACTCTCGTACTGCCTCCCCTAGAAAGTGGAATCGGACTGTCTTGGTCCAGCATTCTACATTTGCATAGCACAGAGCCAACCAATCCATACCCATAATAGCGTCGAAATCAACCATTTCTAATTCTACCAGGTCTATTGTGGTCTGGCGATCAGCAACCTCTACTGTACACCCGCGATAGACCCTTCTGGCTATAATGGAGTCACTGACGGGGGTGGATACTGAAAAGGGTTGCTGAAGCAATTCTGGTACAACACTAAACTTCTGAGCCACAAATGGAGTAATGTAGGACAAAGTAGATCCTGGGTCAATCAATACATAAGCAGGGTGTGAGCAGATAGTCATCATACCTGTCACAACATCAGGTGACGCTTCTGAATCCTGCCTCCCTGGTAAGGCATATGTACGGCTTGGGCCCGCACCTACACTGGAGGCCCCTGATCCGCCCTGGCCCCTGCCTGCTGAAACTGAGGGCTTGCGCTCTGCTGAGGATACTGAAGCTCGTGGCCCTGCGGATGCCCTGTCCTGTCTATCCCGATCCTCCTGTCCTCTGACTAGACAATCTCTCATCAGATGGCCCTCTTGGCCACAAATATAACATCCGGTGGAGCCATACCTGCATGCTCCAGAATGGCGTCGGCTGCATATAGGGCAAAGTGGTAGGATATACCTACTCTGCTCCGCCCTCCTCTGTAATGGTGAATCTGCAATCTGCGAGCCTGTGCCGTTCTCTGACTTCCCCGTGCGGCTAAACCTGCCCCTCTGCGGCTGTGGTGGAGGTGGGGGTCTAGGCGACCTATCTAACAATCGTGGCCTAGGTACTCCCGGAGCCTCTCTCGGTAACTCAACTGGCCTATCCCTGCGGCGCTGTTCCTGATTGGTCCTCCTGATCTCCTGATGCCGCTGCCTGATGCCTTCAATATTCTGGACAAATGCCTGAACTCGGGCAATATCCATGTCCTCTCGCAGTGTAGCTGTAATACAAGTCTCAACATATTCTGGATTCAACCCCATTATGAAGTGGTGTACTCTGGATGGCATGGTATCAACAAAGGCCGGTGCATACCGAGCCAAAGAATCAAACCGCAAGGCGTATTCCCGAACACTCATGGCCCCCTACTCTAGATGTAGAAACTGGTCCACCCGGGCCTGTCGAATCTCCCGCGGCAAATAGTGATCCAGAAAAGCTCCTGAGAAGCTGGACCAGGTCGGAGGGGAAACATCTCTCCCTTGGGACCTTTCCCAGCTTTCATACCACAACACGGCGATGTCCCGTAACCGAAATGCTGCCAACTCAACCGATTCTGTAGGCATGGCATGCATAACCTTGAAAATTCTCTACATCTGATCTAGAAAATCCTGAGGGTCCTCTGTCCGGTCCGTACTTGTAAACTGTGGGGGATTCAGAGCCAAGAACTCTCGGACCCTCGAACTACCGAGCCCTCTTGACGACTCCGTAACTGTAGACGGCATCGGCTGACGCTGAGCAGCCATCATATGTGCTAACATGACTACTGCACTCCTAACCTCCTGGTCGGAAGGTATCGGTATAGGGACTGCTGGAGGTGGTGTCGCCCCAAGTGGCTCATGATGTGGTGGAGACTGTTTAGAAGGTTGGGACGATGCCTCTGTATTGCCCTCTGATCGGGCTGTTTCTACACGAGGGTGAGGCATCCAGCTGGTGCCTTCCCCTGCTGCAATATCCAAGCTCCGACCTGTGATAGGATGTCGCTGGTCTGATATTATCTGTAACCAAAGAATACGGTAAGCTCTAGGGACTCAACCCTATACTGTACCGCTCTACAGCACGACTGAATAAGAATAAAAGGCAACCATCCTATCATGCCTTGCAGCCTCCTACCCATAGTATGTGGTGCACAACACATCCATAGGCAAGACTCTACTTAGCACGGCTTGCAGACTCCCTGGGATACCACGTTGCTCGGATACCAAGTTTGTCATGCCCCACCTTGGGGGGTATGACTGGCTCATGGTGCCCAATTAGGATCTAAACTGCTAGACTACTGAGCCTAAGCACATCTGGTGCCTAGCTGGCTCTAACTCTGATTCACGGAAACAACGTGCTACATAACAGCTGTAAATACAGCCTCCGGCCGACTAGGCCTATAGCCACCTGCACTATAACATCAGCTAACCAGAATCACATTCATATAGGGGAACCTATGCGGGCCGACAAGGCCACCATGCTGTCTAGTTAACTCTAAATCAACATAACAAATGCTGGACAGCTACGTGACCGGCAAGGTCACCACTATTGACTGGATAAGGCCTCATACGGCCAACATAAACAACTAAACATACGCACGACCCCACACAACCAGCACAACTAACCACAGGGAAATATATACAGACTGCAAGCCTCTAAGAATACTAATAAGATGGTCGGGACAGGGCCCCGACCTACCCATACTGTACAACAAAATAAAAGGGATAAACCTCTAGCTATTTAGCTCCGGATGACTGGAGCTGATGACTCTGTGAGCTGGCTGGAATCACGAGGTATCGGCTCCTCGTTTATGAGTACCTGCAGGCAAGTAATGCAGCGCCCCCAATGGGCGTCAGTACCGCTGGTACTGAGTATGTAAAGCAACAATTGAAAATTATCTGAAAACAACAATATAACTGATGGAACTAAAATAGAAGGAAATAGACTAAACTGACTGAAAATGTAAAGCTAAACCTATTCTCAACTGTGCTGGAAGGAGTAGGAGTCATACCTGGAAATGTATCGCTCTACTGTCGATCTACTCGTAGCTAACGTAACATGGCATAGCATAACATAACATAACATAACATAGCATAGCACACATAAACCTTACCCGGCCCCCATAAGCCGGGAGGTACAATCAACACGCAATCTATACCCCTACCCCGGTCGTCCCATCTCCTATAATAACTATAAGCATCCTGTCGATCCCCTGGGTATACACTTGGGCTCGCTGAGCCCCTGAATATAACTGTACCTGAGTCCGGAGGACTCCTGAATCAACACCCCGGGCGTACCCGCTCGACGGGGGTGTATAAAGGCCCACCAAGGCACAATATGGGGAAAACCGGCATCCCATCTTCGTCCCCTGTGGGACGGCATGCCACTCCGTAGAGCGACGTATCCTCGCCCTCTGGTGGATGAGTCGATACAGCTATTAACCCTGGGGCAGTCATGAATGCTAGGTAATCCAACCCCAAGACAATACACTCGGTCTCTACTAGTAATACTAACTGTGTATACCACATGCTAAAGCTAGTGATGATAATGTTTCTGTATATACTATGTGCTGAACTGATGATAGTGATATGTATGTATTTAATACATGCTGAGACTGATAATGGTATGTATATTCTTCTGTCATACTGTGCTGAATCTAATACTGAACAAGATATAGTTTATCTACTGGGAATCATGCTGTATAACTGGATTTCATGGTAACATGATTTACTATTTCTAACATGCTTTCTAAACTTCATTTTAGTCTACCATTCTATTTCTGAAATACCTCACAGAGACTTATATTGCTTTACTAAGTTTCAACTGAACACGACAATATCCTAACATGTTTTACTAAATCACATACTGGGCATGCTGTGCAGTTCCTAACTCTTTGTATTAGAATTTATGTCGTGCTAGCAAGTTTCACGCTGTACATAACATGATGCTTTCAATATCATACTAATATTCATACTAAACATAACACACGACTTCTGAAACATTCTACTAGCCTTTGAACTATTTTACTATACCGAGACTACTAACTTGCCAAGGAAACTAGCTTTACATACCTTCGCTTCGAATTTCCCGACTAATTGGCGTAGCTTGGTCAGTACTTCTGCTATTTCTCCCAACTGTATTCATATATATGTCAATTAGAACTAAATACGCTAATATTTTGGAAGAAAATATCACTTTTAATAAATATATAGCCCAAACTTTGGCTTATCGAAAGATGGTCAAAAACTCGCTATTTCTCGGAAGTCCAGAAGGGAGAAATACTCACTTTAGGTCTAGGAGTGTATTGACACTAATTTGGAGCAATTCCACTTACCTTAGTTCGGTAGCACGACGATTCGCGGACCGAATATCACGAAACTAAATCCGTAGGAATGCTCCTTACTGCTTAATACTTCGGTATCTGGAGTTAATTTGAGTTTGGACCGCGTTTGACGGTGTAATCGGATGAATATATATCGTAAACCTTCGTTCCTCTCTGTTCTCTGTCGTGTTCTCTGGAAATTATAAGTTAATTGAAATAAAAGCCGAAGTTTGGAGGCTTTTATACCTGAGCCTGGATAGGGCCTCCGTGACACGGAGCCAACGCTGAGGCCCTCCCTCCGTGGCACGTTGCCATCATGGAGGGGTTCTGGCCCGGATCCTTCCGCGATGGTTCAACGGATTTCTTTTCTGGTCTTTCCCCCGGGCCTTTTCCTAGCATGTATGGCATTCAAAAATTCTTAACCAACATGCGAATAGGCCATCTACATGTCGAGAATTTACGGGGTGTAACATGAAAGTTGTCATTTTTTGCCGAATTTAGTACTGAAATTAGTCTCATTTTCCTAGTATTAAGGTTACAATTGGGAAGAGCTGCCGAATACAATTCAAACTCATTAGTTAGTCGGGAATCGATAATTGAGGTATGTTAAGGCAAATCTCTCTGGCAAGTTTTTTCTATCGTATTTTAATACCACTTAAGCCCTTGTAAGAAGGTCAGAAGTATGTATATTGTGGTTAGATGCTACTATTAGCTGAGATCAGTACTATGTGTTTAGTTCAGGATTGACCCTGCCTTGTATAGCCTTCCGTGACCAACCCCAGGGTTACTAGTTGTGTCGTCGCCCGGCAGAGGCTATATGACGTTGCTCCAAGGAGTGATATGTCGTCCCAAGGAATGATGCAGAGGCCCAAGGGCCATATTACAGTTCATTCCATGGCTGGACTATTATCTTTATGTCGTATCAGCATCACACCCTCATCGAGCCTGGTGCCTAGGGTGTAGTTACCAGGAGTCCACTAGACTTAGACATAGCTACAGTCCAGGGGACGAGTGGGCTTAGTTGCAAACCCATGGGACCGGTAGGTTGGATATAGTTATCAATTGACTCACTTTGACCTTGTTAGGGGTATGTAGATAAAAGTGTGCTTGCCAGGGCTTATGGGGGCCCCGAGCGGGTTATTCTGTGCTAATTGTACCTTCCAAGCTTATGGGGGCTAGATAAGGTTCTTGATTGCACTATTTACTGGTAGATTAGACAGTAGGCCGTTAAGCTATTCAAGTGGTATCTTTATCCCTTCTATTCAGTTGCTTTCAGTTTCATTTCAGTTTTATTCAGTCATTTTCACTTACTGCCTTACATATTTGGTACATATTGTAATGACGCCCATCCTTGGGCGTTGCATTACTTGCCTTCAAGTGCGGATAGACGCGAACCAGGACCTTCTTAGCTTTCAGCTAGAGTCAGCAGTACAATCAGCTCCCTTCCTCCAGAGCTAATAGTTAGAAAGTTTGCTCTTTTTGATTGTATAGTTTATGGGTAGGTCGGAGCCCTGTCTTGACTATTGTTCCACTCCTAGAGGCTTGTAGGCTACAGATTTCCAGTTGTTCGTTTTTCCTTTGGCCGTGTGGGGTTTATATATATTTTATTTCATGTAATGGTCATGTGGGCTTGGTTTAACTGTTAGTTAGTAGCCTTGTCGGCTATAGTGTAGTTGTAGTTGCCTGATTTTCATTCTGCTAAAACTCGATAGCATGGTGGTCGTGTCAGCCCACATAGGATTCCCCTTTTATTGCTTGTCGCTAGTTAACTATTTTCTTTTACAAGTGGCTATATGACCTTGTCGGCCGGAGGCTGTATTTACAGCCGAGATATAGCTCGTTGTTTTCTTAAATTGAGTTGCAGGTGATCTTGGGCAGAATTGCATGCCCAAGTGATACTCAAATGCTTCATTTCGACTTGTTTATCTATCGTCATGTGTACATTCTCATGTGATTTTTAGTTAAATGTGAATTTATACTAACCAACATGATTAGTGTTGTTTTGCAGGTAAAAGGAAATTTTGGGAAGCTAATATACATGTTGGTGAAGATCGGGAATGGACTTGGAAACAAGGAGTGGAAAATGACAAGGAAGAGCAGCAAAAATAAGGGCTCCGCGATGGAGCCGTGTCACGCTGCCATCGTGGATGCATTCTGCCTCGGATGAATTAATTTTGGCAATTTCCAATGGAGGTTCACGTTACCTCCGTGACACGGAGGCAATGCTCCGCGATGCACTCCGTGTCACGTTGAGTACAATTACCTGGAATATCAAGTTCCAGTGAAGGTGCGCGATAGCACCGTTGCACGTTGGCCTGGCTCCGCGATGCAAGTCGTGCCACGCTGAGGTGAAATTGCTGAGGAGCCGACTTCCAGAGAGGGTCCGCGATACCCCCGTGGCACGGAGGGAGTGCTCCGCGATACACTCCGTGCCACGTTGCTTGTTATTCCAGGAAAAATTCTCAATAATATAAATAGCACACTTAGGTTTTATTTTAAACATTCTGACTTGGTTGAGCAAGAACGTGGGTTACAGGCAGTTGAGAGGACGAAAATTCTAGGGTTCTTCTCTATCTCTTTCTCTTTTATCTCAGTTGTTTGTATGAATTCTACTTATTTGATGATGTTTAATCCACAAATGAGTGGCTAAATTCACTTCTTGTTGAGGTTAAGAACAATTGTACTGGAATGTAATTGTTGATCATTTCATGTTTTCATCTTTTCTTCAATGGTTGTTCTATCAATTCTTGTTTTTACTGCATTAATGTTTGGCCAATGTTAATGTATATCTAGAAATTCAATTTTGATTTTGAAAAGGAAAGAAATTGGAGAGATGTGAATTGGTAGGACATGATCTTTTCTTAGCTGTAAAAATTGAGGAAAGATTTACATTCAGAATAGAAATATATCTAAAAGTCTTATTAGTCAATTAAGGAATCGGGTATGTATGGCTAGAGCATGAAATTCTTTTATCACAGAAATGTAGATTAAGGTTCATCATTCTTAAATTGGATAGGAATCGAAAGATCCAATCCATAGGCAATAATTCTTGACTAGCAATCGAAGGAAAGATTAACTGAATTGTATTGATAAATTAATTCCCTGCATGTTCGTTTTAACCTCAACTTGCTCATTACTATTGTTCAGACTCACATTACAATTTTGCCTTAGATTCTTATTAATTAGTAAACTTAAACTCTCAAAATATTAATTATTTAGTTGTCTGCATTCTTAAGGATAGAGTTCACTGACGCTTAAGTAAATTAGTACCGTAGCTCAGTCTCTGTGGGATCGATACTTGGCTTTAATTAATCCATTTTAGTACTTGTTCAACCACGTGCACTTGCGTGTAGTTACCACAACACCGAACAGCAGGCACACACCAGACGTGCATAAGCCCAGCCAGGTCAGTCAGATCCCAGTGTGGCATTAGGTGCCAGTCATGCCTCCTAAGGTGGGATGTGAAAAACTTGGTATCAAAGCTGTTTTATCCCAGGGAGTCTGCAAGCCATGTCAGGTAGAGTCTTTTCTATGGATGTATTATGCACCACATTCTATAGACAGGAGGCTGCGAGGCATGTTAGGGTGGTTACTCTTCTTCCTCTTCCAATCGTGTTATAAAGCTATGATATATAGGGTTGAGTCCCTAATATTACTATATTCTGCTTATCTATAGAGAAATATTGGACACATGACAGACTACGACCGGCCGGAAGTAGGATACAATGGCAGGAGAAGGCACTAGCAGGGTGCCTCAGTCAGAACCAGCCTGAGGGAGATAGGGAGACTTCATCTCAGTCTCCCCAGCATTCTCCGCCACGCCAGGAGACATTTAGAGAGAAAGATGTGGCGACACCACCTCTAGCGGTTCCTATACCGATACCATCAAATTAGGAGGTTAGGAGCGTTGTCTTCATGTTAGCTCAGATGATAGCTGCGCAGTATCAGCCAGTGACACCTGTGGTTGCTGAGTCTTTGGGAGGACCTGGTAGTTTGAGGGTCCGAGAGTTCCTCGCTCTGAGTTCCCTGTAGTTCATAGGGACGAACCGAGATGAGGACCCTCAGGACTTCTTGGATCAGCTACAGCGGATTTTCAGCGTAATGTATGCCACGCCTGAGGAATCCATCGAGTTAGAAGTACTTCGATTGAGGGAAATAGCAGTGTTATGGTACAAGAGTTTGGCAAGGTCCCGAGGCATAGATGTTCCTCCTCCGACTTGGTCCAACTTTTCAGAGGCCTTCTTAGACCACTATTTGCCGCAAGAAATCTAACAAGCCCGGGTAGATCAGTTTTTGCATCTAGAGTACGACTCAATGAGGGTTCGGGAGTATGCTACAAGATTTGATTTCTTGGCCCGATATGCACCAGCTTTCATAGACACTATGCCAGCTAAAGTGCACTTGTTTATTATGGGGATGCTTCCAGAGTACGTGGAGACTTGTGTTACGGCTACTCTACGAGAGGACATGGATATCACCCGTATTTAGGCATTTGCTCAGAGTATTGAGGGGATCAGGCAGCGCTAGTGGGAGATAGAGAGGGCAAATCAGGAGCAGCGCTGCAGGGTTAGACGTAGTGACACCCAGGAAGAGTTTCGGGGTGGACCTAAACCACGATTATCAGGAAGACCACCTAGAACCCCACCTCCACAGTAGTGGAAGGGTAGTAGATCAGACCGCCGGGGGCAATCAGGACCCGGTGAGAGCTCAGGGGCATCGACTTTGCAGAGCAGATAGGGTCAGAGTAGAGCAGATTCACCATGCCACGTTGTCCTATCTATAGTCGATGCGATCTTAGGGCATGCAAGTATGGTTCTACTGCGTGTTACACCTGTGAACAAGAGGGTCACAGGATGAGAGATTGTCTAGCCAGGGGTCAGGGTGATAGGGACCGACAGGACACTTTTAGCAGGGTCACGTGCCTTGGTATCTCTAGCGGAGCATAGGCCCTCAGCTTCAGCCGGCAGAGGCCGAGGCAGGTCAGGGGCATCTAGTTGAGGCACCGGTTCGGATCGCACATATGCCTTACCAGGGCGATAGGAGTCAGAGTCATACAAGTATGCTGGATATTTGTTCTCATTTAGTTTATGTTTTGATAGACCCAGGTTCCACTTTGTCTTATGTTACACCACTAGTATTGCTTCAGTGACCCTTTTTAGTGTCTACACCCGTCGGTAATTCTATTATAGCTAAAAGAATCTATCGGGGTTGCACAGTAAAGGTTGTTGATCACCAGACTTTAGCAGATTTAGTGGAGCTAGAAATGATTGATTTTGATGCAATTATGGGTATGGATTGGCTAGTGCCATGTTATTCCAATGTAAAATATTGGACCAAGACTGTCCTATTTGATTTTCCAATGGAGGTAGTGCGAGAGTGAAAAGGCAATGCAGCTACACCAAAAGGCAGGTTCATATCCTATTACCGGGCGAGAAAGTTAATAGCAAAGGGTTGCATTTATCATATCTTAATAAATTCGTAGGGAAAATACATCACCAGTCCCAATGAGGGACTAGACGATCCATCCTCAACACCACGACTCGTGGTCTACTTCTCGTGGCCAACACTAAAATCATACCTCTGAGGGTCACCATGACTCGTGGTGACCAAGTTATGACCTGCACTATCCAAACTCTTCACCTTTAAGCTCACCACTGACCACGAGAGACTTAATGACTCATGGTCCTGGCCATGATTCGTGGCCTCTCCCATGTTCAACTCCTTGGCCCAAAAATCTTACCAACTCACCCTTCACTCCATGAGTCACCTAATGACTCATGGTGCACCTCACGGGTCACTGGACGACTCGTCCTGTGACCTGGTGTAAAAAATCTTATTTTGTCCTTTTGAACTCTTAGGTCTGGTCTTAGGGCTTTCGGGATATTACATCTGATGAATCCCTTATCTAGGAGATCTTTCAACTGCCCTTTCAACTCCTTTAGTTCGGCTGGAGCCATTCGGTAAGGAGGAATAGATATAGGTTGTGTATCAAGGAGAAGGTCAAAACTAAATTCAATCTCCCGCTCGGGAGGGACTCCTGGTAGATCATCGGGAAACACCTCTGGACACTTACACACTATCAGGACTGTCTCAAACATCGCATCCTTAACCTAAACTAGATGGTACACACAACATTTAGAAATCATCTTCTTGGACATGAGATAGGAAACAAAGCAACCTACAAGCATAGTCAAACTACCTTTCCATTCTAGAACTGGCTCACCTGGAAATCGAAACTCTATCGTATGAATTCTACAATTTACTGAGGCGTAACGTGCATGCAACCAATTCATACTAACATCAAAATCGGTCATGTCTAACTCTACTAGATCGGATGAGGAGACTTTCTAAAGGACTGTGACAGGGCAATTTCTCTATACTCATCAAGCTATAACTGAGTCACCGTCTAGTGTAGAGATTGAAAAGGGTTTTGATAGGGTTTTGGGGCTGACTCTGAAACTAATAGCAACATAAGAAGTCACAAAAGATAAGGTAGCTCCTGGATCTAACAATGCATACACATCAAGATGGAATACTCATAACATACCAGTGACCACATATGAAGAGACCTCCTGCTCCTGACGAGATAAGAGGACATAAAATCTGTTCTTTCTTGACCACCACTTGCACTAGTAGATACACCCTGCTGAGTTGAGCGTGCTGCTGGAGCTGTTGAACTGGTGGCTGGGTCACAACCTCTACTAGGGCCCTGTCTGGTTGAAGGGTAGTCTCTGAGCAGATGTCCAAGCTTCCCACACCCGAAACACATACCTGAACCAGCTAGGAACTCTCTGGGGGGCTCTCCTAACATGCTCCCTGCCCCTTGGAGCTTGATGTCCCACCTCTCTAATCACGCCTTGGTTTAGATGGAACACTGGCTGATGATGGCGCTAGGGATGATGACCTCTGGCGGGGCTGCTGACGATGTCCTCCACCGAACCTCTATTGAAACTGTCTATAACTCCTTGTCCTGGCCCTCTTGGCCTCTTTCTCCTTCTCTCTCATATGATACGCCTCTATCTGCTGGGCATATATGACCAATCATGAGAAGTATAGACCACTATTCAGCATAGCGGTTCTGCACTCCTTGACTAGTGAGTCTGATATTCCATTCACAAACCGCATCTCTGATCTGCCACCATCTCTGGCGTATACTTGGACAATTGGGTAAACTCCAAGGCATACTTTTTGACAATCCTATGGTACTTCTTCAAGTTGACAAACTCCGCTGCCTTTGCCTCCCTCAACTTCCTAGGGAAGAACCTATCCAAGAAGGTAGCCACGAGCTCATCCCAACTCATGGGAACTGCTCCCACCGCCCTACCATTCTTTCACTGGTGGTACCATATGTAAGCAATCCCCTTCATCTGGTAGGAGGATAGATCCTCATTCTCTTCTCCAGTCACCCCCATAATCTGGGTGATCTTCTACACCTCCTCAATAAACTTATGCGGGCCCTCATCCACTTTCGACCTCATAAATCAGGTGGATTCATCCTGAGTAAGTCCCAAACTCTAGCCATCGCTACGTTCCCATTCTGAAGAACATGAGCCAACACCTACTGATTGACCTGAGAGTTCATAGCTTGTGCCAACATTTGAAATGCCGCTTTGAACTCGACATGAGCGACCTGCTCAGGCATAGGATCTGCTGGTGCTGGCGGGGCTTGCTAATGCCCGTCTCTATTAACATTGTTGTGGACATTTTCGTTGCCATTCCTTCTTCCATTCACTCAGATTGGAGGCATATTTTTGTAAATGCGTATAGCACAAGTTAGAAGGATAGAGAGATACTTCATTGCACAACATAGATCATGAAAGTAAGGAAATTTCCTAAAACTTCTTGTAGCCTCTCCCCTATAAGTATGGCACACTTCACACCCATAAAAATCCTCTACTCAATATGGCTTTCAGACACTCTAGGACACTCTAAACCTTTGTATGATACCAAGTTTGCCACGGCCCGAACATAGGCCCGAATCAGGAGACGGGACCTAGAACCACAAATGGCTCCAAGTCAACCCATGGCATGAACATAAAAAATAAAGATCATACATCAAGCGTAATCTGATAATTGAAACATGAATCAGCGAAAGTCTGAATATTATAGCAATTATAAACAGATTCAACATTCAACAAAACTGAAAATCTACATATTGTCTAATAAGCCTCCACTACTATCTGATGAGTTGATGGGAAAACATCCCTAACTAGATGAAACTAAACATAGAAAAACTTAACACTAAACTAAAGGTCCTCGAAAGATGAGGACTCACTAATGACGGGAAATTGGAATAAGCTGCGGGAACTAGACTAACGGCGAAACTGAGTCTGATCGTCTGGACCTGTATCATGAAACGATATAAAATATAGTATGTGTTCAGTACTTGGAATGTATTAAGTATTTAAGGTAAGAAAAACATGTTGAGTACCTGTAACTGAAATCATGCATATAAACATAAATAATAAGATCACAAGAATACAGACTGCATGCTGAAGTTTGAAACATGTATGGTCACAAGCTGAATATCATATCTGAATAGAATGACCCAAAGCTAAAAATAAAAACCATATAACTTGTCATAGCTAATATCATAAGTAAAAACTCATAATCTGATCATTGGCCCAAGCCAACTATAAACTTAAGTAGTAAACATGAATAACTGAAATCATGAGGAACAATGGGAGACTCATTATAACCTACAACCACCATGTATGAGCGCATGATGATCACACGTCTTGCTCAAGTGGAGGCGAGCTATCCTAAACCTTTCCAGGGTAAAGGATAAGTAAGGTGTGATATCATGGTGTGCCTTTGGGCAGGGGGAAACACTCTTTTGAGAGGTTCCATAATATATCCCTACGTTGGCGTGTAGTTTATGAGACCATGAAACCTTGGAACCCCTGGCCTACTCGATGCTAGACACTGCTCCTAAAACATGTATAGTCCTTATATAATCATATTCTCAAAACATAGCTTGAATCTAATCAGTAGGAGTCTTGACTCCAAAAAATATGATAAGTTGATATTGTTAGCCTTGGATAAATCATGAAAACATACTTAAAATGTGTGGGCTTACCCAAATTATAAAATCATGCATACTTGAAATAGACTTCAAAAGGAAAATCATGGATTTATACTTGGGTAATTTGTAATTATTTATTCATACTAGATATCTCATCATACTTGAAGTCATGAATCATAAACTTGACTTTTCATAAAACTTGCATAATAGGGCATAATTTTTCAAAACTTTAAATCATGAATTTATAATCAAAATAAGTATAAAATCTTCCCGTGAATCTTAAAACATATTTTGAAACATGAAGGGAATTGAACCATAAACAAATCATAGAGAATTTCATAAAATTGGGTTAAAACCCCATAAGACACCAACTTGAATTAAGACTTAAATTCATGAAATTGAGGAGAAATTTAGGCATGAGAGTGAAAGAAAAATCTCATTTATAGCCCTACATACTTGGATAAACTAAATCTTGACTTGTCTTTGAAAGCCCAAGAGATTTAGAGAGGAATTTGAGGAATTCCAAGCTTGATCTTCAAAGGGAAACTTCTAAACTTGCATGCATGAGAGTTGAATGAAGTAGAATAGGTTAAACTCCCTTAATACACTTCTTTAGAGCTTAAAACAATGTAGTTTAGGGTTTATGAGCTTAGAAATTACAAAAATGCCCTTATTGATTTCATTGGAAAAACCTTACTGCCAAAAGTAATGAATCACACCGCGAGTCGTACCTCGAAGCCATGACTCATGGTTTCCTCTCATTTTTGCCACTATTTTTGCCAAAGTCCTTAAGTTTTCAAGGGATAACCGACGAGTCTTACCAGTAGATGACAGGGTTGTTGGATCCATCCATTTCCACTACTTCCAATTCCTCTGCCCCCTTCCTATGAGTTTAAGCCACAACTCGTTGTTCCCCACAACAAGTTGTAACATGATCCGTACCTTTCAACCCTAACACTCCTGAACCAACCAATGACTCCCTACCATGACCAGTTGCATGGACCTACGAGTCGTACCTTAACTCATTGTTACTAGACTTTCTTTAGTAGATGCTGACCATGAATGATCCTACGACTCGTTACTTCTCACCATTATTCGTATAATGAGTCGCCCTCAATCATTTTTTTCAAACTTTTGTTGCTGATCACATTTCAAATCCCAAGTTTAGCCTGAGGGACTTTTTGGGTATTACACAATCATACTAGCGGAGTCATGTTCGCACAGGGATACAAATACATGCATATATTTGCACCTCCTTGATATCATTCTGTACACATCTACACCATATTATCATCCGGTGTCATATATGTACCATATCAATATATATTATCTCACATATGTATCTCTCATATCATGTCTGAATCATGTCGATATATCACGTATCACATTTATATATATGAACGTGTGTTACAAATTTTTAAATTTGTACACACATGCTAGATGGTCTTATTTCTACCTTCCAATCATGACCTGCAAGGGACTCTAGAAAGTTATGTACTGTATCGGCGTGGTACACGCTCCCACTCATTTGTTAGTCCGGATGCTCACCTTGAACACAAGCCACTCATATCACACTGCTCGCCTAGATGCTCACCTCGAGCACGAGCCACTCATATCTAAGTATTTATACACATGCTCGGTCACACACTCAACCGCTCATCCGGATGTTCACCTCGGACACGAGCCTCTCATCTTAGAATGAGGATGCCTTACTCATCCGTCCTCCCCACATTTCACTATCCTCTCAATCAATCATCACATAATATGGATCACCATCACACATTGATTATTGTAATTGCACTTTCAGTTTATGAATAGTATCCATAATTTATTCAATTTAAAGTTCATTCAAGCAACACAATTATACGACCCCACATTATATCACCATCACTATCCGAAGACCATTCAATCATATTCATTAGTTCACATTCATGTAAGACATTAATCACAATCCAATCTCCCATATATTCACGTTATAATTAAATGAATGTATAGATAATTAGATATACGCCTATAGACACATTCAGGACCTAATCCATTTATACTTATATTTGTGCAACCGTACATTATGATCTATTTTCAATTATTTAATAGTTTATCCTTTCAAGACATTCGCCGTTCAGGGACAGTTTTTATATCGACTATCCCCCTATCATGTCACCCTTAATCCAGATACAACTCCCCATGGTAAGTTTTCTGTTTCTATCATAAATATTAACTCGCTACTAGTTTCATAGTCTCCCCATATTTACATTCCTCCTAACTTCCTTCTTAGTTCAACAATTTGCCACTACTATCCCATGCTAGTACCCATCTTTCCTCTTATAACAAGCAGGAATATATGGTAAAGAATATACAATCAAGAAGATACGATCAAGAAGTTATAGTCAAGAAGCTACGGCCAAGAATCCCCAACTAAGCATGTACTATTTAATAATATACCGTTAACGACATACCCTCTAGAGCATACCCACATTCATTAGTTATGGTCTAGGGTTCCTCACCTCTTTCTCTTTTTATTATTCAGGTTACCTCCCCGGTTATTTATACAATGTTCCGCAAGTATTCATCCAAGTCAATATCTATACACCCATCAATTGCATGTCAATTATGCAACGCATACGACTCGCTAATCGAAGTCTAACTCAAAAGTAAGTTATAACCTACCTGGGTGCTAAACTACTTTCAAGAAGCGATGGAGTTCCGTTTCTTCCACCGAGTTTAGTGTTTCTTGAAGAATTCTAACGGGGAGGATGGTGGAATTTTGCCCTTCTCTAGACACCCTATTTTTTTCCCTGCTAGGATAACCAAAATTTGTTCCCAGGGCATTTTTAGTTACTAAACCTTGTTACAATAGGATCTGGATTTTAAAAGTGAAAAAATACAGTATTCTACTCCACGTCTTCCAGTGTAGTGATGCTTGCTCCACTGCAGTGGTCTCACTGTGGCAATGAGATGCTCATTGTAGCAGTCCAATCACTGGGCCCATGAAAAATTTTAATTTCATCCCTTTTAATAGTATACCCATTACTTACATCCTTACCAGAAAGTAGATCGGGCCTGTAAAAGAGAGTTTTAAATTCCTGCATCAATATTGTCAAGGTAGTATAATGGTAGAACGGGTTGTTATAGTGAAAACACGAATTAGCATATAAAAAAGATATACACATATTCACCTCAAATGGAATAATAAGATGCATGTATAGTGTGAAATGCGGAGTAATAACCAAAACTAAAATTGAACCAATATTTTCAACCTATGAACACATTATTTTGGTTAAGGGTTGCACGCTAGTGACTCATGGAGGACAACCATG
The DNA here is from genome assembly GCA_035772735.1 of Datura wrightii. NCBI lineage: Eukaryota > Viridiplantae > Streptophyta > Magnoliopsida > Solanales > Solanaceae > Datura > Datura wrightii. The sequence goes on from JASDFA010000006.1 coordinate 33,033,355, forward strand.
TTTTTCATGTGTCGCATGGATGGTCTTCACGTGAAGTACAGATAGTCTCAAAGTACATATCAAATTCAACACATATGATCTCAACATTCAGAACTCATAATCAGTACAGATGATCTCCACCTACACATCACTTCCTAATCATAAACACATATCAGTATATGTCATATCAAATGAATATGATTATCAACTGATGTGCCATAATTTTACGACACTTTCGACACTTAAAACCAAGAAACTATGCATATTTCGGGTATGTTTTTATAGGTATGATGTGTTTTGTGTTCAATGTTGTAGGAAAATAGGTTCGGAAGTGAACTGAGCAAATTAATGCTTAAAACAACTGAACAAGTGACTGCCAGACATTTCACGATCATTGGCACTTAGCACGACTCATTGTTGAAGTCGTGGGCAAAGGTTGAGTTTAGAAGTTGCAAGACCAGTGTACCTGACTGATTGAGGGAACGACTTGTTACATCTAATAACGAGTCATGAAGTCAATCGTGAAGACTGGGAGAGAAATTATTGACGAAGTAACCAGTGGAGATGATGAAAGACATAACGAGTCGTTAGTTGACTAAATGACTCATTGGCAGATCATTGGCTGATTTTAGAAAGGCATGACTCGTCAAAGGTCCTAATGAATCGTTACCAAGCCCGTGATCACTGATGACATGGTTTCCAGTTTTAGTTAGGAAAAGGTTTTCTTTGAATTATAAATACACTGTTTAGGTTTATTTTCAAAGTACAATTTATTTTTACTACTTTTTCAAATAGATTTTGGTGTGGTATGATTATTCTTGGTTCAAAAAACAAGGTTTACAATTTTGTTCTTGAATTTTGAGGATCTAAAGCAACATTGGAATTTATTCATCAAGTTTGGAGTTTTAATCAATTACTTGGTTTTCTTCTATGATAATTTGTAAGTTGAAATTATGATTTATTCAATACTTTGTGATTGTGATCATTCAAACATGAGTAGCTAAACCCATAACTAGGGTTGTGGGAACCAAGATGAATTAACACACATAGGTAAAACACTTAGTGATTCTTGAATGGGGTTTAATGCATGTATTGTTTTTCCCGTCATTTTAATTGATTCTTGACGGTTGCAAATGTTAGGACTTGCCTTACTCTTACTTACCCGACCAAGGGGGTAGTGAATAGAAAAAAGGGATTTACAATGGAGATTTAAGGCTATCAACCCTCATCTAATAGCTTGAACTTTTCCGGGGAGAGCTAATCTAATATTAAGGGTAAGGATTAATTAAGCATACACCCGTATACAAATCAAGTTGCATGGTGATAATCATCTATATAGGGGACCAACCATTTAGGTGAACCTTAATTACCAATATTGCATGTTAAACACCGGAATAAATCACTAGTGTAAAAGCCTTGCAGTTATGAAGTCTTGGAGAACACAATCCTAGTCAAGTCGTTAATTGAATACAAACTGAATTTGATCTAAGCATTCCATAGTTTTACTTTTGTTTATTATTTTATTTCTTTCCCCCATAGGAAATAAGTAACCCTATAGTAACAACTATTCGCATTGACTCAAGTTCTTTCCATATTCCCTGTGGGATCGACCTCAACCTTCGTTGGGTTCTATATTTGACATTGACCACTTTATATCTCAATTGCGAGGTGTAATTTGGGCGACATCAAATTTTGGCGTCGTTGCCGGGGAATACAGCTAAGGCTTTTGTTAATTGTGTTTGCTTTGTTGTTGGTTCTTATTTTCCTTTTTATTTTTCTTTTGTTGTTTTTTTTTTGCTTAATAGGTCTTAGGTTCGTGCATGTTCGATACTAGAAGCCAAGGAAAATCCTTGATTCCAATCAATCATGAACTAGAGCAGATGTTAAGAAACCTGAGAAGAATGGTCAACATCCAAGAGCTGGAAACTGTGGACCAAGCCACGATGAGAATGTTGGTTAAGGAGCAAGCTCGAGCTAAAGATCGTGAGTTAGCTAGAGTTGCTGAAGAGCATCGTCTAGATGCAGAAGTAGAGTGAGCTAGATGACACAAAGGTCCAGAACACCAGAGACACCGGTATTTTGATATGGAGGATGATACTGATATAGACGAAGTTGGTGCCACTGGAGCTATAGTCCCTCCCCCTTTGCCTGTTGGGGCAAAGTTTGATATTACCAGTACTATGATCCAACTGCTCAACATGAAGGGAATATTTGTGGGTCATGCATCTGATGATGCCCATGCTCACTTGACAAATTTCGTGGATATATGTAAGGAATACAAACAACTGGGAGTGAGCTAGGATACAATCAAGCTGAGGTTATTTCCCTTCCCACTAGGGAGTGAAGCAATAATGTGGTTGGCTGAGCTGCCGAATGATTCCATCACTACTTGGGGGGAACTTAAGAGAGATTTTCTTGAAAGATTCTTCCCACCATCCAAAGCATTGTAGTTGAAAGATGAAATATATAACTTCAGACAACTAAATTCAGAGGCACTTCACGAGACTTGGCTGCGTTTCAACAAAAAGCTCAAAAGGGTGCCAAATCACAGGATTCCAGATGATACATTGTTGGAGATCTTCTATAAGTCCCTGAATGCTAACACCAAGGTGGTGGCTGACACCATCTCTGGTGGAACCTTTATGAGCCACACTTATGCAGAGGTTGCTGAGCTACTTGACATGATCACCAAAACTAACCGCACTTGACAGACTAGAGACTCAGAGATTCTGGCTGGTTCTTATGTGGTTGGTATGTCTGCAGAACAGAGAAGAAAATATGAAAAGCGTGATCAAGATATTTCTGAGATTAAAACAACTATGGGATTGCTTGCTAAGCATCTGATGGGAGCTGGAGCTGAGGAAGTTAATGTTGTGGGTTCTCAAGGCAAGGCCCCGAGAAATGATGGATATGAATCTGAGTCTGAGGAGGACGCTAACTATTTAAATGACCAGAGGGTGAATTTCCGGACCAACACCCAAGGGTCTAACCAGGACTCTTGGCGTCAAGGTCAAGGGAACCAAGGTCGGGACTTTTAGAAGGACAACAATTACAACCGAGGCCAGTAAAGAGATAATGGAGATTGGAAGAAGCGTGATGAGTACAAGAATGATAGAAGCGGTCTGTATGTTCCTCCAAGGAACCGTGAGCCAGAGTCTAGTGGTTCAAGGGTTGAAGATATGTTGTCTAACGTACTTAAGCAGATGGAGACAACAGACATACATTTTAAAGAGCTGCACGCTGATATTTCTGGCATGAATCAAAAGGTGGAATCACTCGTCGTGGCCATTAAACAGATTGAGAAGCAACTGTGTCAGATGTTTGTTGCAATGAACCAGAGGCAGAAGGTGTCATGACCCGAGCATAGACCCAGATCGTAGACACAGGACAAGGGACCCCGAGAGACCCCAAGTCAACCCATGGCATAAGCATTCACTAACTCATTCAATAAACACGAAGAAACAAAATCATAAACTCAGCAGAAATCTAACTTGACATAACAACAAAAAGAACGTCTGAAACTGAATACATGCCTAAGTCTAATAAGCCTCTAATCTGGATGAGATGATAGGACAACACCTCCAACTAGCTCAACAATACTGAAACTGAAAATATATTCAAGATAACTAAAAGTCTAGTCCTCTAAAGAGGAGGAATCACCAACCAAACAAGTGAAAATTCTGATAAGTGGCTAAGAATGGGGCTGAACCTGTGATACAGGTCCTGCATCATGAAAGAATGCAACATAGAAGGTATGCAGTCAATACGTGGAATGTACTAAGTATGCAAGGTAAGTAAAACCAATTAAGTAAAATAAATCATTTATTTTAAAACCATTCATACATATCATAAGCTTTCAAAGTAAGTAGGGGACTACATGCATTCATTCTGAAATCGTGGTCTTATCATTAATGTGTCCATGCATAGCTTTAGAACATCATAATTGACTTGAATGACTCAAGGCTAAAATATAACATTTATATCAAAAGCTAAACAATGAGTCAAACCTTGATTCTTAATCATACATGCATAAGATTATTATCATGATTAATGGATATGCAAATTCGAATGATATAGACAGTGGGAGACTCGTCACTTAACCGACATGCCATGATAGAGCTTACGTGGTCCCAACTATTACACTCAAGTGGGCAGAGCCTTCCAAAATCTTGTCAGAGCTAGGAAAGCTACCATGATATCGATACCAAGCTAAAAGGGGCCAATCAAGCCAGGGATAGCTCACAAGGGAGGTCCCAATAACATAATAGAATCAACCTACGTTGACGCATAGTTCTGGGGTGTAGGGTTATCGACCCTTAGCCCGCTCGGTGCTAGACTCTTCTCCCAAACATGCAATGCTCTACATCATATAAATACGAAGCTCAACATGAAATCATGCATAAACTCAACATCGTATGAAATGAAGCTCAAGATTGTCTATTGACAAAACTCATTATGTAATCATGCATACACTAGACATCATATAAATATGAAGTTCAACAATATCAATTCAACAAAGCTTAGAATGAAATCATGCTTAGACTCAACATCATGTGAAATGAAGCTTAACGTTGTCCTTGACAAAGCTCGACAATAACATGCATAACAATTAAGGATTTACGCATAGAGAAGGCTTTACTTTGAAACATACCACAAGCTAGAATTCATAATAAGGGTTAAAGGAAAATTTCATCTCAACCATGTGGTAAGCTCATGTCGAGAAAAGCCCAATTTGAAATCATCATTTGGGCATAACCCAAAGCTCTACCATACTTGGGTCTACTTAATCTTCTTTGAAAACATCATCAAAATCATAGGTAAGGTTGGAAACATGTATTTCATCATCTACTCCATCATCATCACATTCTATATGAACTATCCACACATGGGCATTTTAGATCCACTTTTTAGAAAAACAATTTTTGTAAAAGAGATTAAATTAGAATCCGCTCAAGCTCGATAAATCATCAACATCCACTCAATTTAATCATACCCATGAATAGAGATGCAAGAATCATACAATTGAATGAAAACCCATACTTGATCATCATAAACCAATCACAATTTGATATGGAATGGATATTGGTATGGAAGGAACCACCCACTCATAGTCTTACATACCTGGGATTAAAGAATTTTAACCCTTCCTAATTGCCCAGCTGAGATTCCAATTGGAAACCTTGAGAATTCACCTTGATTCTTCTCCTCAAACCCCCAACCTTGCACGCATGAAAGTAATAGCCTAAGATGGGTTTTTCTCTACTAAAAACCCTCTATTATGAGCTTAAAATAATGTAGTATAGGCCCTTAGAACATAGAAATTATGGAAAAGCCATTATTGAAATTGTTGAAAATAACTGTCAGGGGGTCCTAAAAAATGACCCGACGACTTGTCACCAGGGAACACGATCTGTTGGTTCGCTCGTTAAGTTCACTGAATAACTGGTCTGTCGGGGCTCCTAACGAGTGACATGACGACTCGTCCCCAGAAGCCACGACCCATTGTCACCTCCCGTCAAGTGCACTGGATAAATTTTCCAATCTTCCTCTAGAACCACCCCACGACTGACATGATGACTCGTGGTGCCTGACCACGAGTCGTTACATCACCCGTGAGGACCTTGAGTCCCTCATCCTTCCAGGACTTCCCACGAGTCACCTAACGGCTCATGGGGTCTCCTCACGAGTCATTTAGTGACTCGTTCTGCAACTACTACAACATTTCCCAGTTTTTCTCTGATTCACTTTCGGGTCTGATTCTTGAATTCTCAGGGTATAATAGAAGGGCACACTTCCCAGCAACACAGTGCAAAATCCTAAAAATGATAGTCATTGTATGGCGGTCACTACTAGGAGCGGGAAGGAGACCGTTGATCCTCTGAGGCCAGTTGTGATTGATGACACAGAAGAGCCCATATTGATTAATGATGACAGGATAGCAGATTCCGAGGATCCAACATTGGTTGGAGATACTATGGTGAAGATTTCTCCTAGAATACAAAGGAGCATGGATCTGACAATGAGAAGGAGAAAGAGGTTCAACAAAAGTTCACACCGATTCCTAGACCTCTCTTCCTTTTCCACAGCGGTTGAAGAAGAAGGTCAAAAATGGGAAGTATCACAAGTTCATTTCCATGTTGAAGCAATTGTCCGTGAACATCCCATTAGTTGAGGCACTTTAGCAAATGCCTGGCTATGCCAAATTCATGAAGGACCTTGTCACTAGAAAGAGGACTGTGTGTTTCGAACCTGCAGACAACTTGCACCATTGTAGTGCAATAGAATCTCGTTCTCTTGTTCAATAGAAGGAAGACCATGGAGCATTCATTATACCATGCACTATTTGATTCCATTAGCAGTTTTCAGAAAGTTGGGCTTAGGAGCCCCCAAACCGTCTACAATGCGGCTTTTGATGGCAGATCATACGGTGAAGAATCCGGTGGGGATCCTATATGATGTACTAGTTAAGGTGGAGTCCTTTACATTTTCAGCCGATTTCGTCATCCTAGACTTTGAAGTCAATTTTCAGGTCCCCATTATCTTGGGGCGACCATTCCTCGCCACCGGACGTGCTCTTGTAGATATGAAGACTGGAAAGCTCAAATTCTATTTGAACAATGAGGAAGTGACATTTAATGTGTGAAGATCCATGCAATAACCAAATGATATAAGGGTGGTCTCAGTAATTTATTTTGCGGAACCTGAGTTCCCAAATTTTCCCATGGAGGAGTTATTGATTCTTGATGACCTAGCAGTTGTTTTGATGGACATTGGTGCTGACGAGATTCATGAGGGTGAGGATATTGTAAATGCACTTGCTGGAATGGGGTCATACACTTATTCTCCAAAGAGGATCAATCTTGATTTGAAGAATCGGGTGACCCCACCGGCTAAGCCATCTATTGAGGAGCCTCCGGTATTAGAGTTCAAAGCACTCCCGCCTTATTTACAGTATGTATTTTTGGGAGCCGGTAACACTTTACCGATTATTGTTGCAGCTGACTTGGAGGAATGGCAAGTGGATGCTTTGGTCTCCATCTTGAAGATATACAAAAAAGCCATTGGGTGGACCATTGCAGATATTATTGGAATCTCAACCGGTATTTTCACTCGGTGGATCTAGTTAGACCCAGATTGTATTTCGAGTATTGAACATCAGCGTAGGTTGAATCCACCTATGCAAGAGGTGGTCAATAAGGAAATCATAAAGTGGTTGGATGCAGGTGTGGTTTATCCTATTGCAGACAGCAAATGGGTGAGCCCAGTCCAATATGTACCGAAAAAGGGAGGAATCACGGTGGTCCCAAATGCTAACAATGAGCTCATTTTACTAAGACCAATTACCGGTTGGAGAGTACGCATGGATTACAGAAAGCTGAACTGTTGGACGCAAAAAGATCACTTTTCGATGCCATTCATGGACCAGATGTTAGACATACTTGTAGGAAGAGGATGGTATTGTTTCCTTGATGGTTATTTGGGGTACAATCAGATTTTTATTGCCCCTGAATACCAAGAGAAGACTACGTTCACTTGTCTATATGGTACATTTTCTTTTAAGAGGAAGTCATTCGGGTTATGTAATGCATTCGCCACTTTTCAGCATTGCATGATGTCCATATTTTTTGACATGGTGGAAGACATCATTGAAGTCTTTATGGATGATTTTTTAGTGATGGGTGATTCATTCGAGGAGTGTTTAGCTTATTTGAGCAAGGTGCTTTGGATATGCGAAGAGACAAACTTGGTGCTTAACTGGGAAAAGTGTCATTTCATGGTCAAAGAAGGTATAGTGCTAGGCCACAAGATTTCTGGTAAGGGTATTGAGGTAGACCGGGCCAAGATTGAGGTAATTGCTAGTCTTCCACCTCTAATTTCTGTAAAAGGTGTTCGAAGCAATTTGGGTCATGCAGGTTTTTATAGAAGATTCATCAAGGACTTCTCCAAAATTGCACATCCATTGTATAAAGTACTCTAGAAGGAGGTGAAGTTTGTTTTTGATGAGGCATGTCAGAAGGCATTTGAATGTCTTAAAGAGATATTGACCACTAACCCCATTATAGTGGCACCTGACTGGTCTTTTACTTTTGAGGTTATGTGTGATGCTAGGGGTGTATCCCTAGGAGTTGTGTTGGGTCAAAGGCGTGAAAAGATTTTTCATCCAATTTATTATGCTAGCAAGGCTCTAAATACAGCTCAGAAAAATTATACCGTGACAGAACATGAACTGTTGACTATAGTTTTTGCATTTGAGAAGTTTCGGGCATACTTGCTTGGAACTAAGGTGATAGTCCACACAGACCATGCAGCTTTGAGATATCTGATGGCAAAGAAGGATACCAAGCCACGGTTGATTTGATGGGTTCTGCTGCTACAAGAGTTCAAGTTTGAGGTAAAAGATCGGAAAGGGATGGAAAATAAGGTTGCGGATCACTTATCCAGATTGGAACCTGATGCAGCACTTAGACATGAGCATGACATAGATGATGCATTCCCAGACGAGCAGGTTCTAGCGGCATCAAAAGATCTCATCCCATGGTTTGCAGACTTTGCTAATTATCTAGTGAGTGATGTTGTACCGAAGCACTTATCTTTTCACCAGAGAAAGAAGTTTATGTCTGATGTGTAGAAATTTTTGTAGGATGAGCCTTACTTATTTCACATAAGTGCTGATGGGGTTATCCATAGATGCATGCCCGAGGTGGAGATGTTGAGTATATTGGAGGCCTGCCACTCATCCCCTGTTAGAGGCCACCACGGCGGGATTTGCACAGCCCACAAAATTTTGCAATGTGGGTACTATTAGCCAACCATTCACCAGGATGCGCATGATTTCGCAAAGGCATGTGATGCATTTCAAAGGAAAGGAGGCGTATCACAGAGGCATAAGCTCCCTCTTACTCCCATCCTGGTCATTGAGCTATTTGAAGTATGGGAAATTGATTTCATAGGCCCATTTGTGAGCTCCAACGGGATGAAGTACATACTTGTTGCTGTTGACTATGTTTCGAAATAGGTGGAAGCAGTTGCACTTTCAAAAAATGAAGGGAAGAGTGTCATAACATTCTTGAAGTGGAATATATTTGCTAGATTTGGGACTCCCAGAGCCATCATTAGCGATGGGGGTTTGCACTTCTGTAACCAGTTGTTTCACTCTTTATTGGAAAAATATAGGGTCAAACATAGGGTGGCTACACCCTATCATCCGCAGTCTAGTGGGCAAGTTGAAGTCACAAACCGGGAAATAAAGACTATCTTGGCAAAGACTGTGAATGCAAATTGGAAAGATTGGGCAAGAAAGCTAGATGATGCTTTATGGGCTTATCGGACTGCATTCAAGACTCCTATAGGTATGTCTCCATATCAACTTGTTTATGGTAAAACATGTCATCTTCCGGTCGAACTTGAGCATAAAGCAATGTGCGCGCTCAAGAATCTAAATTTAAACTGGAATGAAGCTTTGAACTTGAGGCTTGATCAGTTAAATGAGCTTGATGAATTTCGGTTGAAAGCCTATGAGAGTTCTAAAATTTACAAATTAAGGAAGAAAATTCAGCATGACCGAAAGATTGAGAAAAGAGAATTCAGTCCGGGTGATATGGTGTTACTATTTAATTCTAGACTTGTTTGTTTCCTGGTAAGTTGAAGTCTAAGTGGCTGGGACCTTTTCGAGTGGTCCAAGTATTCTCCCATGGGGCAATCGAACTAGAAAACCATAAAGGAAAGTGGTTCAAAGTAAATGGTCAGCGGGTGAAAGCTTATTTGGGGAGAAGTGAAGAACTCAAACTGGTAGACCTTTGGAATCTGAGTGAAGTCTAAGTAACTTGGGGGAATTGCATTGTGTCATGACGTTAAATCAAGCGTTGCATGGGAGGCAACTCATGGAGGTGTTTTGATGAAGTTTGAGTAGTCAAAACACCCACGTCGTGCCGCAACGTTAAATCAAGCGCTTCTTGGGAGGCAACCCAAGTTGTAATTGTAAGAAAAATATAGTGTTTACGTTTGCTAATGTGTGCTAGTGATTAATATGGAAAATTTGAAGTTGGACCCAAAATCTAGATTTTCAGTTCTGATGCAAAATGTCATAGAACAATTCATCGTTTGACTTGACGATTCGTTCAGTCCAATCGTGAAGACAATCACAAAAAATAGGGGAGCAACAGTTGACTTAACGATTCGTCTCCTATAGAAACGAATCGTGAGGTCCTCCATCATGTACACTAGATCAAAGGCAAAATCAAATGGATAAGGGTGATAACGAATCACTCAACGAATCGTTGGGAGACCAAACGAGTCGTTAAGTGACCCGTCATGTAGCTACAATAGTCCAAGGACCACAATTCAGGCCACGACTCGTTGGGTGACACCATGAGTTGTTGCTTGACTCTTTAGGTCCCAAGTAAGTTTATTGAACTCCAGCCACAACACAAAGGGAAAAAATGATTCATTTAATCCCTTAACGAATCGTTACATGATCAGGTGCTTTAAGTAACTGTAATTCGACCCAACCTATTCCAGAATTAGGGTGAAATTTTAATTTAAATTATGTTAAACTCGTTTCTTTTATTCTTCAAAGTCCTACTTGAGTTTAAACCAAGAAACATTACAACTTCAAATTCCCTCTTCTTCATCTCTCAACCTCATCGAAAAATCCTTGAAATTTCACTCACAACAGTAACCACGCACACACAAGCCCATTAAAATCTTCTTAGTGCAACCATTTACTCACTGAGAATTGATCAAACAAGCACCCAAGGCACTACCTGCAAGTTAGATTAAATCTGCTGCATATCCGTGTCTCATTCTCAGACCTAAAATTGTGAGTTTCTCTATTATTGGGAATTAATTAATGTTTGAAGAATGTTTTGTTGAACTCTCATGGGCATGAACGCATGAGCGACCAATTGAGTTTTTTCTTGAAATTGATAGTCAAACCTAGGCGGCATTTACCAAATAAAATCATGAATAAACTCATTTGTAGTTATATGAGGAATTGATGTTCTGTGTTTTTGGAGATGAATAATGGTAAGTGGATGAAGATGAATGTATAGGTAAACTGAAATTCTTGAGTATGAGCTTCCTCACGAGTCTTTAGATCACCAAACGACTCATTGTGTAGCTCGTCCTGAGTGGAGATCAAATCGAGAAAATAGTGTACCTAACGACTGACCTAATGACTCGTTGGGACTAGTCGTTAAGTACACTGGCCCAACATGAATAAAGTATGATATGAGACAATGAGGGACCTCACGAGTCATTGCCAGTGGAAATGACTCGTTTAGTCATTCATCAGGTCTACTGAGCAGTAGTTTAAAAATGTTTTTTGTGTCATCTCATCTCATATACTAACAATGTGTCCACAGGTACAATGGCTCCGAGAGGTGCACCAAGGAAAGGTTAGGCAAAGAAACAAGTACCTGAGCGCAGTCAACCTTCATGTCGTAGACTTCGTGATGAGCCATCCTCCTCCGAAGAATCAAGTAGCTCAGAGGAATAATATGATGTATTAGAGGAGCAGTTAGTGAGGAGATCAACCAGGGATAGGGCTCAACAAACTTCAAATCCGGCAACCCTGGTTGATGCTCCTACTCCACTGGTGAGGGATCCGCCTAGCCGCACTGATGATAATGCCAGGGCTATAGCTGCACTTGCTCCCGAGGCCCCCACAGTTGGGCAAAACATAGAGACAGCTGATGAGTCACATGCTTAGCGAGGAAACTCCGATGATGAATTGACTGAGACCTCGAACACATCAAACGATCAACTAAGGAATGTGCGGTACGGTGTGTTCATGGTATGAGGTCCATATATAACAGAGATATTGCTCCTAATGAAAATGGACATCCAAAGAGGAGCATATACGAGGAGCCGAGGCTGGTCACCACGGACTTAAGGACCATCCAGAGCTGCAATCTTTGTTTGACAAGTATAGGTTTAGGTGGTTGACCGAGCCATCAGGAAGCTACAGCCCATGCTTAGTCCGAGAATTTTATGCAGCCTACGCAACCACATTACAGCGTTTGGCATTAGAGGGCCAAGATTGGAAAAAGAGGCCTGTCTTGACGCAGGTGTTGGTTCGAGAGACCCCCATAGATATATCTGAGGAGACCATCTCCAGGCTTCTATATGGGCTAGATTGTCATGCTCTGATAAACACGGCTAAGTTCGAACACAGGGTCTTCGAGTTAAAGAAAGACAAGACCAAAAAGCTGAATAGTCAAGAGAGCATCAGACAATATACTTGGCAGTCTCGGATCATTGCTACAAGAGGTCCGCTGGTTGAATGGTTGCACGTCATAGAGTATCAGATAAATAAGGCCACACTCAACTTTCAGGCTAAATTTTGGTGGTCACTGGTGCATTATAGGCTGGTACCAACCAAAAATGATAACATCCTTTCACCTGATAGAGCGACATTGGTAGAAAGTATTATGGAGGGATATGCCATCAATTTCCCGCAGTACATTGTTGAGAAGATTAGAGAGTGGGCAATCAATGACGGTACTACAATTCCCTTCCCTTGTCTGATTGATAGACTCTATCAGGAGTCTAGGTACTAGAATTGCCATCAGTTGATCAGAGAATTGTGGTACAGAAGATAACAGATATCGGGTTGATTCGAGATTACACAAACCCGGTATCGAGAGCAAGAAATCAGGCAGTTACATCCGCTAGAGCGAATATATTAGCAGAGGCATTTGGCAGCAGTATGCAAACTGATGCTGCACAGTTCACTGAGTGGCGGCTGAGCCTATTGAGGTAGAGAGACAGGTAGCCAGCCTGAGGCTACAAATGTAGCAGACACCTCCATACTTTCTGATGTTCTTGAGTCATCATCCACCGCAACAGCACCTAGACCACCAGTTGCTTCGCCACGATCCACTACAGCCGGCCTAGTTACAATTTCTCAGGAGTTTTTGGTTGATATGGCTAGGCGGCTAGCTAAGGCCGAAAAGCAGCAGGCACACACGACTCTACAAGTTAAAATTCTAATGGAGTAGGTAAAGCCTTGGGTGAAAAAAGAGTTGGAGGCATTTTCTAGTTCTATGCATGGCCGGTTGGACGCTTTCGAGAGATGAGTGGATGAGCGCCTTGCATAGTTACAGGCACGTGAATTAGCCAAATGGTTTGCAGAGCTAGGAGCGCTCAGAGCCGAGGTGCGGGATTTGGCCTCACAACAGGTAGCTGCAGTACCTCCACCAGTTTTTCCTGTGATAGATGATGAATTTGAAGAAGAGCTACCACCGATTTTTGATTTTATTACTAAGGAGCTGGCGGCACATGATAAGGGAAAAAGGCCTCATGAGGAGGTAAGCTTTGAAGATGATGCTTATCTGCTCCGTCGGCAAAAATGAGAGCGGAGTGAGATGAAGAGAGCACTACATGTTTCGAGAGAGGAGGCTCAACAGAGAGACGAAACTGAGGCAGCGAGAGATTGTGCAGAAGGCACGAGCTCCTTTGGATCTGAAAATGCATCGGGTCAAGCTGGTAATGTTGGAGATAACATTAGAGGAGTATCTACAACCTCCACCGACCAGGTAGATGACACCTAGGTCGCACAGGTATGTTCCCTATTTCCCTAGTTTTGTCTGATATATATGCATCGAGGATGATGCATGCTTTTCTTGAAGGGGTTGGGGAGGGATATCTGTGCATTTCTTTTGCTGAACATATCCCAAGGGTTTTTCTTGCTAGATATGTTTTTCCTCGGGTGTTCCATATCTAGTAGAATCGACACGTTTAGGGTTTTATATTTTTTGTGTGTTTGTTTGTGTCAGTCGAAAGAAAGTTAGGTGAACTGAAGGCAGTCAAGAGCTTACATTGTTGATTTTTGTTGAACTGAGAATTTGATACCCCTCCTAAATTTTTATGTGTATGTTAAAGTTGATGAGGTCATGAATCTTTGCATGGCATTGAAACGGTGAACATGTTTACCATTGTATGGCTGTACCTAAACTAGCTATTAGTAGAAGTGATGATGTTGACCTGTGTTATGTGTGAGTGAGGTTTAATAGCTAAATTCAGCTGTGTGTGTCAATCTAGAACTTGCCTAGTCAGTCATACCAAGATAGAGGATAGGAAACTAGAAAAGGATCATAGGTCATTTTTTATTTATGAGCCCACTTTAGCCTTATAAGACCTACCAAAAGAGAATAAAAATCCCTTGATCCAAATGTTTGAGCTTAAATTGACCTTTCTTTTTGTTTACACCAATTCACCATCCTACTTTTATTATGAATGAACCTATTTTAGCCCTGGTTCCTCCTTGGACATTGTGAACCTCTACTCAGGCAAATCGCCTAAGTAGAGGATGGCTATTATAGGGGTGATTAAGAAGAGCAGGGTGGAATAGAAATCGAGTAATGAAAAAAAGAAAGAGCGGATGCAGTATGCATAATGAAAAGAAAAGAAAGAAATAAAAATTGTTGTCGAAGAGCAAGAAAAGAAAAGAAAAGAAATATGTGACATTAATGAATGCTTGAATGAAGAGAAACTGCACCCGTAGTTGCAAATGAAAATAAAACAAGAAGCAAGTAAAGGAAAAAGGGAAGAAAATAGAAAAAAAAGATTAAAAGTGGAGTCAAGATGTGCGTAGTGCCAAGGAGGGTTAAGCTACTAATTCCACATGTACCATACCCGAACCCGAGCCTACATTACAACCCTAGAAAGTCCTATAGTGATCATGGTTACTTATCTGAAAATTGAGGTATTGAAAATAAAGGCAAGTCTATGGTACTGCATGCACACGGTTAGAATTTCATTGTGAGAGCGAATGAATCTTACCTAGTCCCAAGAGAAATATGTCGAAATAATCATATACATATGTGAGAGTATGGGAATTCTTTGAGGTGAGAGCATTTGGTCAACAAAATCATTTGGAAGTTGTCTGGGTCAATATTATAGATTTATGTGTGTGGTTGCAAGTGACAGTGTTTTTCCATGTTTTGATTCCTCTGTGTCATGGTTGGACAGTTTGCATATGCATTGTGATTTGAGTTGATCCGATGAAGGAGGGGTTAGAAAATTCAATTTGATGAATAAATGTGACTGTCGTAAGTTTCCTAGAGTTCTTTCGATTGAAGCGTCGAAGTAGTTTAGTTTAGTTTAGTTTATTTTGTTTTTTTGCCTGAGGACATGGAAAAGTTCTAAGTTGAGGGTGTTGATGTGCCGTAATTTTATGGCACTTTCGACACTTAAAACCAAGAAACTATGCACATTCCAGGTAAGTTTTTATAGATATGATGTGTTTTGTGTTTAATATTGTAGGAAAACAGGTTCAAAATGAACTGGGAAAATTAATGCTTAAAACAACTGAACAAGTGACTGTCAGGCACTTCACTAATTGTTCGCACTTAGCACGACTTTTTGTTAAAGTCGTGGGCAAAGGTTGAGTTTAGAAGTTGCAAGACCAGTGTACTTGACGGATTGAGGGAATGACTCGTTACATCTAATAACGAGTCGTGAAGACTGGGAGAGAAATTATTGATGAAGTAACCATTGGATATAATGAAATACATAACGAGTCGTTAGTTTACTAAACGACTCGTTGGCAGATCACTAGAACTAACTGTAAGGTACACTAGAAATTTGAAGAAGTTACACCATGAGGGGCCTAACGACTCGTGCCTAGGCACAACGAGTCATTACCCGTTGCCATAACTGGTTTCGATGCTGAGGATGGCTTATTTTAGCAAGGCATGACTCGTCAAAGGTCCTAACGAATCATTACCAAGCTCGTGATCACTGACGACCTGATTTCCAGTTTTAGTTAGGTAAAGGTTTTCTTGGAACTATAAATACACTATTTAGATTTATTTTTGAAGTACAGTTTATTTTTACTACTTTTTCATATAGATTTTGTTGTGGTATGATTATTCGTCATTCAAGAAATAAGGTTTACAATTTTGAAGCAACATTGGAATTTATTCATCAAGTTTGGAGTTTTAATCAATTACTTGGTCTTCTTCTATGATAATTTGTAAGTTGCAATTATGATTTATTCAATACTTTGTGATTGTGATCATTCAAACATGAGTAGCTAAACCCATAACTAGGGTTGTGGGAACCAAGATGAATTGACACACATAGGTAAAACACTTAGTGTTTCTTGAATGGGGTTTAATGCATGTATTGTTTTTCCCTTCACTTTAATGGATTCTTGATGGCTGCAAACGTTAGCACTTGCCTTATTCTTACTTACCGTACCAATGGGGTAGTGAATAGGAAAAAGGGATTTACAACGGAGATTTGAGGCTATCAACCCTCATCTAATAGCTTGAACTTTTCTGGGGAGAGCTAATCTAATATTAAGGGTAAGGATTAATTAAGCATACACCCGTATACAGATCAAGTTGCATGGTGATAATCATCTAGATAGGGGAGCAACCATTTAGGTGAACCTTAATTACCAATATTGCATGTTAAACACCGGAATAAATCACTAGTGTAAAAGCCTTGCAGTTATGAAGTCTTGGAGAACACAATCCTAGTCAAGTCGTTAATTGAATACAAACCGAATTTGATCTAAGCATTCAATAGTTTTACTTTTGTTTATTATTTTATTTCTTTCCCCCGTAGGAAATAAGTAACCCGATAGTAACAGCTATTCGCATTAACTCAAGTTCTTTCCATATTCCCTGTGGGATCGACCTCAACCTTTGTTGGGTTCTATATTTGAGTTAGACCGGTTCATATCTCAATTGCGAGGTGTAATTTGGGCACATCATCAACTAAACTTGTAAACTACATTCACATAGATCTAAATGAATCCTAGTCACATTTTAAACTTTGGCTAACTCTTATTCCTTAAAAATCACTAGTGTTGGTTTAAGTGTTCCAAATTGTCACGACCCGAACATAGGCCGGATTGAGAAACAGGATAAGAAATTTCGATAGGCTCCAAGTCGACTCATGGCATGAACATACATGTAACTCAATCATAAATAAGTGGAAGATCATCATAAATAACATCTCGAAAGTCTAAACATAACATAACATCCTAATACATGACATAAGTCTAAAGATGAATACATTTATGTCCGAAAAGCCTCTAATGCTAATGAGTTGATGGGAAAAGACCCCAACTAACTCACTATAGTCTAAAAACTGAAAAGACAAAATACAACTAATAAAAAGGTCCCTCGCAAGATGAGGACTCACCAACTGAGACTGAGAAGTGCTACACCGAAAGTCTGACTAGCGACAGGACTGAGGCTGGATATCAAAGCCTGTATCATGAAACGATACAACATAGTGTATGCAGTCAGTACGTGGAATGTACCGAGTATGCAAGGTAAGTAAAACTGCTAAGTAAGTAAAAACATTAAACATGCATAGCGTAAAACATAATCAAGATAAGATTCTGAGAGTAGGCCTTGCATGTTATTTTCTGAAATCATGATCTGAACTTAACTGAACATCATAACTGAATCAAATGACCAATGCATTCTATTTTCTAAAATCATAATCTGAATATCATAATTAAATCGAATGACCTAAAGCTGAAAACTAATATCATAAGTAAAGTTGAACACTGGGTCAAACTTGCTGAAAACATACTACCATGACTAATGTACATGAATAACTGAAATCATGAGGAACAACGGGAGACTCTTCATATAACCGACATAACTATGATAGAGATTACGTGATCCCGACTATCACACTCAAGTGGGCAGAGTCATCCAAATCTTTGTCAGGGCTATGGCCTCTACCATGATATTGATATTAAGTTGAAGGCCCCTTGGGGTAGGGAAAGCTCACAAGGGAGGTCCCAAATAATCTGAACATATCTACGTTGGGGCGTAGTTCTGAGGCATAGGGTTAACTGACTCTTAGCCTACTCGGTGCTAGACATTACTCCCAAAAACATACATATGCTCTCCATTGTTTTTCAACAAAGCTAAACCATTGTCTAGTGATGAAGCTGACTCATAACATACATATATAAATCTAAAATCATAACATGGGGAGCCTTGGCTCAAACCATACCACAAGCTGAACATATTGGGAGTCTAAACTCTAAAATCATGTGGTAAGCTAATTCATGAAATCATAAAAAAAATTCTTGATCATATGGGCTTGCCCATTACTTAAACATACTTGAAATCAACTTGATTCACTTTGAAAAAATAAACATAGACATGGGTAATTCAAAATCATGTTTTCTTCATAAACATCTCATCATGCTTGTACACATACTTCATAGATCTCAACTTTCAAGACCTTTCATGGATGGGCATCATAATTTAGAAAATTTGAAAATATAATTTATAATTAAAAACATTGTAAAATCTGCCCATGAATCATAATTCAACATTCAAAACATGCTTAGATCATACCCATGCTAGAAACTTATAAAATTCACACACTGAGTAAAAGCCTCACAAATTCATTAATTAGAACATCATGAATTGAGAGGGAATTGGGCATGGATGTGGACTATTGCACCCATTCATAGCCTTACATACCTGAAAAGGCCTGATTTCACCACTTCCTTGATTTCCCAAAGAGAATTGAGGAAGAACTTTGAAGAACTAGACTTGATCACTTTCCCAACACTCTAAACTTGCATGCATGAATTAGGATGGGCTTAGAATGACTTAACCCTTCTTAAAACACTCTATTCTGAGCTTAAAACGACGTAGTTTATGTCTTAGAAGTAGAGGAATTATGAAAAAGCCCTTAATAAACTCGAAGGAAAAACAGACTGTCAATCCCAACGAGGAAGTGGACGAGTTGTTCCCCAGACCATGACTCGTGGTCACCTCTCATCATGAACACTATCAATTCTTCCTATGAGGGTCACCACAAGGGACACCACGACTTGTGGTGACAAATCATTGCCAACACTGCCGAAGTTCTCCAATCTTCAATCAACTCTTAACCACGGCCACCCAATGAATCATGGTGTTGACTACGGCTCGTGGTCACACTCGTGACCAGCTCACAACTCCAAATTTCAACCATGGTCGGACCCCTCCCCACGAGTCACTTAGGTCACTGAATGACTCGTCCTGTGACCTAGTGCAGGAAATCCTATTTTCTCCATTTTAATTCCCCGATCTGGTCTTAGCATTTTCGGGGTATTACAAAAATCATCCCTGAGTCCCTTAGGACTAGACCAAACAATCCAACCAAGTCTTAAATCATTATGAAAACCTATACCAACCTTCATATCCCAAATATGAGTTTGTTACCCTAAATGACATTGGTCAACTCTTAAGTTTCACTAGTTCTGAATTTGATTTTCCAAAACGCACCTAAATCCTTCGAAACTCGTGTTATTCATACTTGCAAGTCATAAAATACAAATTAAACCTATAGGAAGTCTCAATTAGAAGAAAATGATTCAAACACTCAGAACAATCAAATAAGTTGTTATATCTTCCCCTACTAAAATAAATATTTGTCCTTAAGAACTATCAAAATGTTGAGGATATCTAGTAAGCACGTCTGACTCGATCTCCCAAGTAGCTTCCTCAACTCGATGATGTCTCCATTGTACCTTTACCAAAATCATCTCTTTTGACGTCAACTTTCAGATCTGTTTGTCCAATGGCTAACAACTCCTCCTCAAATATCATATTCTGATCAAGTTGCATTGTTTCCAACTATAACATGTGCCCTTATCTTAATGATATTCTTCAACATCATAATATAGAAAAAGATAAGAGCATGTGACAAGCCAGGTGAGTGACAACTCATAAGACACCTCCCCAATACGCTCTAGAATTTCAAACGGACCTACATCTATGACTCAACTTATCTTTCTTTCTAAACCTCATCATACCCTTTATAGGAGACCTTCAATAATACCTGATCACCTAACATGTATTCCACATCATGAATCTTTCAATTCACATAATTTTTTTTGCCTATTTTGAGCTGAGAGAAGCCTCTCCTGAATTAGTTTGATCTTGTCCAAGGAACCACTTAACAAATCTTCACCTCATGGTCCTAATCTCGAATGAGTCAAACCAACCAACAGGCGATTGACACCTCCTCCCATACAAGACCTCAAACGATGCTATCTGAATGCTAGACTAGTAACTATTATTTTACACGAACTCTGCTAAAGGTAATAATTGATGTCCACCACTAAAATCAATCACACAAGGTCTCAACATATCCTCAAGGATATGAATAGTTCTCTAGGACTAATTGTTAGTCTGTAGGTGAAATGATGTGTTAAGATCAACTTGTGTACCCAACTCCTTTTGCGTAGACTATCATAAATGAGATGTGAACTGTGTATCTCAATTTGAAATAATAGATATAGGGTCTCCATGCAATCAAACTATCTCTTAGATGTGATTTTTTTTTAATTTCTCTGAATTATAGATAGTTTGAACCAGCATGAAGTGTGCAAACTTGATCAATCTATCAACAATGACCTTAACATTAAATTTTCTCAAAGTTTATGGAAATCCTACCACAAAGTGCATGACTATTCTTTCTCATTTTCACTTAGGTATGGGCATCCTCTTAGTCACACTATCCGATCTTTGGTGCTCATATTTCACTTGTTGGCAATTCAAACACCTAAACATATACCTAACTTTGTTCATATTCATCTGACACTACCAATAATGTTGTTTCAAATCACAATACATTTTAATAGCCCCTGAGTGAATATAATACCTCAAACTGTGAGCCTTCTCCATAATCAACTATTTCAATTCACCAGCCCTAAGAACACATATGCAGCCTTAATCTATTTAATTCCCTCAATATATAGAACCGCTTCCTTAGCCTTTCCCTACAACACTCTGTCACTAATGATAAACAACTTTTTATCCTCAAACTGTTGAACTTTGATTTTCTCCATCAAAACGGTTGTGCCTCCAACACATGCCAGGACTTTGCCAGGTCCAAAAATATCAAGTACTCATGAAGTTTTTATCCAAACATTGAACGTCCATTTCAAGGGAAATTCCCCCACTTAAAATAATGCCAGGCTGTCCATACTCACCACCCTTTGGCTCAAGATATCAACTCAATATTTGTCTTGTCCAGCCGATACAAAATAGTCATGTCATAATATTTCAGTAATTCCAACCATCTCTACTGTCTCAAGTTGAGATACCTCTTATTAAATATGTATTGAAGGCGGCTATGATCCATGAATACCTCATAATATGCACTATAGAGATAGTATCTCCAAACCTTCAATGCAAATACCACCACCACCAATTTTAAGTCATGGGTGGGTTAATTCTTCTTATGCACCTTCAATTGTCTCGTGGCATAAGCACCTTGCCTTTTACATTAAAATATGCTCGATTCCAGTTCGTAAAGCATCATAATACATAGTAAGTCTCAGCCTCCACGGTAATTAGGGGCAACACTATGTTCGGGTAAGGGTGGTTAGCCGAACACCCTTCATCAAAAAATTACACTGATATATAGGTTAAATATTACTTTTAATCCTATATAAAGTATTTTGAACACCCTTTGAAATAATAGAGAGTTGAAACTCAATGGAAAGGGTGTGCATAAAGTTGTAGGACATCCATTATTCGATTTCTCGCGTCAACATTATTTACATTAATTTTTGTGATCTATCCCTAAGCTTCTGAAATCAAAATATAGAAATGCAAATATTTGGCACCGTAGGATGCCCATGTTTGATTTCCCATGCCCACATATTTATCATACTAGTCTTACTGTATGCGCTTTGCATGTATCCCTCATATTAATAAGAATAAATATTTAAAAATAGCATAAATAATATTTTTAAAATGTATCTATGTAACAATATAAGAATTTAAAAAGAAAATTATGAATTTCAAATTGATAATTCATTATGTTTAAGGGTTTGTTCCAATTAAATAATGTTGCATTCAGTCTGTTCTAATACTTGTTTCAATAAAAAAAATCATTGTAAAAATAGAATTTGATTGAAAGGTAAAGAAATAATTTTCATGGATTATATGTATATTTTATATTAATTATTACAAAATTTGTATTAATTACACTATTAACAGATTAACATTTAATATAAATATTAGCATTACGAAAATGCATCGTAATACAAAGTTGTATAATAGATAGAATATATAGTATAATTAATTTAAATAATTAGCACTTATGAAATCGTATTCTAAGTTAATGTTGGCTTATTTTGACACTACTAAATTGATATTATATTATAAATGCATTTATTTATTTATAATTGATTGTCTAAACTAAGAAAGACTCAACAAATTAGTGGAAATAACTGTTAATGCTTGCATTAAGGTAGAGTGTCTATATCTATCATGACCCGAGCATGGACCCAGACCGAGACACGGGACCTAGAACCACGAATGGCTCCAAGCTAACCCATGACACATATATAGCATGAATAAGAGCATCACTAAGCGGAAATAAAGCATGAACGTATATAAGTGGAAGTCTGTATAACATAACAACATGAACGTAAACATGAGCCAACATCGCTGAACCATCTATACATAGTTGTCCGAAAAGTCTCTAAACATATGAAGAGTTGATGGGAAAACATCCCCAACTAGCTTGTAAAGTCTGAAACTAAAAGACATAAAAAAGAAATATATTCAAAACTGACATCCTCAGATCATGAAGACTCACCAAAACTGGAATTGAACTGGACTGAAATAGGAGTGAGGTAACGTTGGGACTAAGTTTGATCACTTGTACCTATATCATGAGATGATATAACATAGAATATGTGGTCAGTACTTGGAATGTACTGAGTATGTAGAGGAAGTAAAATATTCTAGTAAAACGATAGTCTGATAAATCAAGATAGAACATGAGAGTAAGGACAACATGCTAAAAGCCATATTCTTGAAATAAGAATAATTATGAGCTATTCATTATAACATGAACATAATAACCCGAGGTTTAAAAATAGAAATCATATAGCGTGTTATACTTGAAATTATAAGTGAAAACTTATAAATTGATAAATGGGTCAAATGTACTATAAAACATAATATCATAAGACATGAACATCAACTAAAAATATTAGGAACAACGGGAAGCTTCATCATAACTGATACCATCACGATAGAGCTTACATGATGCCTCAACTATCTCGTTCAAGTGGGCAGAGTCATCCTAAGCCTTGCCAGGCAAAGAATGATGAAGGTGTGATATCAATGATGTGCCCTCGGGTGGGGTAAACACTCTCTTGAGAGGTCCCGAATATGAATATATAACCTATGGTGGCGCGTAGTTATGAGATCTGGATCCTCGAAATTCTTGGCCTACTTAGTGCTAGAAACTACTCCAAAACGTGCATATTTCTCATATTATAATCTCAAAACATAGCTTAAATTTGTTTCTGAGGAGTCTTGACTCCAAACATCTCTATAAAACTGATCTTATAAGTCTTGGCTAAAATCATGATAAAACATACTTGACTTTACATGGGCTTGCCCAAACCATGAAATCATACATACTTGAATAATTATTCATAATTCCAAGTCATGGAATCATAAGTTTTTAAGAATTCATAAACATATATGCATACTTTGATAATTCATCATACTAAAAATCATAGGCTCATAAGCTTGAAATTCATAAATCATGCACAATAGAGCATAATCACCATAAGCTTAAAATCATCAATTCATGAAGAATTTGAGAGTTATAGATACCCTAATAACTATATTTCACCAATTGGAATATGAGAGAATTGAACCCATAGAGATATCATGAATAATTGCATGGAATTGGGTTAAACCCTAGAATTTTCATAAAACTTCATTGGAGACTTGAAATCATGAGTTAGAGAAGAAATTGGGCATGAGGGTGGAAGAAATTCCCCATTTGTAGTCGTACATACCTGGGTAATTTGATCCCTTGACTTTTCTTGAAAATCCAAGAGAAAATTGAGATGAAGGGGATGATGAACCCTAGCTAGATTTGGGAGGGGATCTTCAATCTATTGTTGTTTGAAAGAATGAGCTAGGTTAAACCCCTTAATACACTCTTTAAGAAGCCCAAGATGATTTCACTTAGGGGTTATAAGCTTAGGAAGTTACAAAAATACTCCTGAGAATTCGTATTTAAATAGTTGTCTGCTATTCATCATGATTTGTACCACAAGTCGTTGGTTGTCACTATGACTAGTGGGACAGTCGTTGCATGCCAGCCTAATTTTCCACTTCTCTAGACCTCATACAACAGGCGCATACCACGACTCCTTAATTGGTCTCACGAGTCATCCTGTAACTCGTTACATTGAGCTTTCTCTCAGCAGACACAAACCACGACCCTTAACCACGAGTTGTACCATCCAACCACGACTCATGGTATGGGCCAGTACTCCTTCCATATGTTTCTGGGCTTCCTTAGGAAGAATGACACCATGACTCATTATTACCTCCTATGACTTGTACCATGAGTCATCATCACTGGGCCAAGAGGAACTGCTGCTTACCACGACTTCTCCCATGACCCGTCATATTACCCTACGATTCGTACCACGAGTCGTTCTATGAAATTTTACAGATTCTTTGCTGGTTCTACTACAAGTATAGGGCTTGATCATAGGGACTTTTGGGGTATTACAATATCACACTCATTTACATACAATCCTTCTAGGACCCTGTTAACATAGGATGTTTTTTGCACCGGGCAACCATTTTTTCAAATTGTGTTTTCAAAGTCCTAAACATAAGTTGATTTGTAGTATAAATATAATTTTATTCAACATGTATTTATTTCTAAAAGATAAATCTTAACCACTTTTAAATTTTTAAATGTTAATATTTTTTTATATATTTCAAATAAGGAATGATTTGATACATAAAATTTAGTTAATTTTAAAATTCTAAATATTAGAAAAATAATTAAATAACTATTTTGTCAAGTGTAAACTCTATTTTTAAAAGGGTAAAAAGGTGAATGATATTTTATTACGAGACTTCCTACTTTAAATGAAATATTTAATAATAACTTAATTTTAAACTTTTCATTTGATTTTTTAATGAGATGATTTCAGCTCAATTTTCTCCCCTAATCTATGGTCTAGTCAAACACCTTTAAATAAATTGAATAAAGAGAGTGTAATGATCCGCTCGTCGTTATAGAATAATTAAGACCTCCTTAGGAAATTATGAGATTGTGAATGAATTCGTAGCGTTTTTTAAGGTTAGGTGCACTGTCAAAAGGTGCTGGAAAGTCTAAATGGGAGGCTTAGTTTTTAGGAAGGGAAGATTGTGTAATGTGCAGGAATTTTAAGCTACTGCTTAAGGGGGAGACTGCTACAACGGTGGAAATTTCGCTACAGCGAGATCGCTATAGCAGTTATAGTCTTGCCGTAGAGGATCCGCTGTAGTGAACAGGTGACTTCTGCAGCGAGAAAACATGAGGCAGAATGCTTGTTTAAGTCAAAATTTCAAGATTTCGACCCCATTATTCTAAGCCATAAACTTTGAGAGTAGAAGGGCGATTTTTCTAAGGGAAAGCAGTTTCATCAAGGTAATATTTCTAGCAATTTGTTTCCCTCATTCAATTTCTTAACACCCTAGAATCAATGAGTGGTCTTAAATGGTGTATACTTGCTAAGAATCCCAGGCTTGTGAAAACTAAAACTAAAACTAATGATATGGGGGATAATGGTGATTTCTAGGCTAAAAATGGGTAATGAACACTTTCTAAGGGATTGTGAATGCATGTATTCAATTATGGGGTAGTTTGAGACCGAAAAATTTGTAAAATATAGACCTTTAGCACTATTAACTGCTTAAAAAGGGTTTAAGGAGTAGAAACTCTTAAATATATGGGGATGATCTATGCAGGAAAAGAAGTGATGAATTGTCTTGTGGGTAACAATCAGGACCATTATGATAGGTAAATTGGAGTGGGTTTAACTCCCAAGACCTTTATTTGAAGAGTAGATAATGAAATACTCTTTTGATTATTGTTCGTAGATTTTGAGCATTTCGAAGCTTCGAGAAACGGCAAGGCTCCAGTAGAGCAGCTAGATATTCGAGTCCTCCGATCGATGTAGGTTACGGCTTATAAGGAGTCGGACTTTATTTAATGACTTGTATGTGTTATGATTTGATGAATATGATTAATTAGTCTTTAGAAACTGATTGTGCTAGTAATGAGGGTGACTTAGTTATGTTTTGAATGAACTTTGAGATGTATAAATTATGGTTATAGTTGTGAAATAAAGTGTAATTGTGATAACCAATGTATACTTATGAATTATCATATGTATTGACTGAGCGAATAACATGTTAAGTTATGTTGATGAGTTGGTTAATATATCCTTATGAATTATCATGTAAGTTGATTGAAGTGATAACATGTTGAATGATGCTGATAAATGTTGGTTAGAGTAGATAAATATATTCTTATCCTGATATGAGTGGCTCGTGTCCGAAGTGAGCATACAGAAGAGATAGATTGTGATTAATTGAATATATAAAATACTTGGAGATAAGTGTCTCATGTACAAGAGAAACATCTGAATGAGTAGATGAGTGGAGCGGGTACCACGCTGATACAGTACATAAATTTCTAGAGTTCCCTGCAGGTCATGATTGGAAGAGCAAACATAAGACCCTCTAACATGTGTGTACAATGTGTAATACAGTTATGTGATGGAGTGGTATAGCAAACACATTATAGATGGTATGTACCGATGAAAGGTCTATGTGAGGATAGGTTGGTACATAGATGAAGAAATGGTGAAACAAGATGATTTATCTATGTGTTTCATATAATTCATTGCATTATTTGTGTTTTACTTATGTTGTAAGCGGGTATTGTTGTGAATTGGTTGTTGGGAATTATCTATATGTTTTGATTGATTAATGATGTTACACTTGATGTAGTGAATAGACTGCTAGTCATGAGTAGTTATTGGAAACTGTGGACAACTGATGCTTGTCAATAAAGTCGAGTTACTACCTAGAGCAGTATCGCTGCATCGGTAAAATTCTTGTTGCGGCGAGACCACGATAGTGGTCAAGTTACC
This sequence comes from Datura wrightii, assembly GCA_035772735.1. NCBI lineage: Eukaryota > Viridiplantae > Streptophyta > Magnoliopsida > Solanales > Solanaceae > Datura > Datura wrightii. Next base: position 33,060,299 of record JASDFA010000006.1, read on the forward strand.
CCTGCAGGGAGGTCTAAATCAGTGAGCAGGCCAACTTATATCCATGAACTGGCTTACACTAAATTGTGATTGTAATGGTTGTTATATGTTTTTGGAGTGCGAGATTATTTATTGAATTGTGATATATACCTGTTATTATATAAGGTCGACTTATGATGTGTACCGGAACATAGTGTTTGTGATGATACTACTCATGCACTTCTTTTTACTAAGTGAAGACTACGAACCAAAAAGTTCATCTCTATCACATCTCTAGCGGAACAACTTGACATTCGATCTGAGGGTGAGCTAATTTCGATCCAGGCTGTCGCGGATCTTCTTTAGTTGATGTCTCTTTGTTTTCAGACATTATCCTAATATTTTACTTTATCACTACTCTTAGATAATGATTAAGTTAGAGTTTTTTGTAGAATGACTTTCGATTCTTGGGGATTTAACAGGTAGTTTCTGCATGATTTTGACTCTGTATTTATTGATTGAAGAATTTCACTAATTTTCTTATAGAAAATTCGATTTAAGTTTTAAATTAGTTTAAGTTAGTCCATATTTTGATTTTTTATTGATTCCTTTCAAGAGAGGTAAGATCCGATGAATCGGAAACAATTAATTAAGAATTCAAAACTTTTTTACGGAACGGACATATGAATATGCGTGGATCGTACCTTTCATTCCACTTCCAGTCCCTATGTTAATAGGGGCGGGACTTATTCTTTTTCCAACGGCAACAAAAAGTTTTCTCCGTATGTGGACCTTTCAGAGTGTTTTATTGTTAAGCATAGTCATGATTTTTTTAATCTACCTGTCTATTCAGCAAATAAATAGCAGTTCTTTTTATAAATATGTATGGTCTTGGATCATCAATAATGATTTTTCTTTAGACAAATCATTGACTTAAATTGAGTGATTGAATGAATGAGCTAGATGGGAATAACGGTTTGCCCATTGATAGATCAGTATAGATGCAAATCATGGTCACTTGGATCGTGACAGAATGTGAATAACAAGAGTATTCGATTAATTGAAACAAATTAAAATATATTGTATTTCTCTATATATATTTTTTTCAATTATACAAATTTTTTTAAAAGAGAAGAATAAGAAGGAATTCAACGTATTAATACATAATAAAATTACACTCTTTAATTTATTTTTTTATACGATGAGTTAAAAAATTGTGATGGATAATTAGTTAGTTTGATAAATAAAGGACCGATATAAGTTAATAGAAATGTAATTGATTTTAAAGTCTTAAATGTTAGGACTTTTAATATTAGTTCAAATAAGAAAAGATTTAAGAAGAGAAAAATTTAGTCAATTTTAAAAGACTAAATACGAAGAGTTTTTACATTTTACAAATAAGCAATGGTTTAAAAGTTATGACTTTAATAATTTTAAAGTCCTAAATATTAGGATAATAATTAAATGGCAATTACTTAAGAAAAAACAGTAAATGTCAATTTTGTCTATTGTAGAGTCTTTTAATAAAAGATAAAAAGTTTAATCAATATTTCTATGGACTTTCATGCTTTTAATATAGTATAGATTATGAGATGATTTTAGCTCAGTTTTTTTCTCTCTCTTAATCTATTATACAAATTTTTTAAAGAAGAATTCAACGTATTAATGCATAATAAAATTACTCTTTGATTTATTTTTCATAACATGAATTTAAAAATTATGATGGATAATTAGTTATAATAAATAAATAATTGATATAAGTTAACAGAATTGTAATTGATTTAAAGTCTTAAATATTAGTTCAAATAAAGAAAAATTTAAGAAACAATATTTAGTCAATTTTAAAGGAATAAACATTAGGAGTTCGTACTTTTACAAATAAGTAAAGATTAAATAGTTATAACTTTAATTAATTTTAAACTCCTATATATTAGGATGATAATCAAATGACAATATTTTTAAAAAAATAATAAATCACAAATATGTCTTTTATATAGTCTTTTAATGAAAGACAAAAAGTTCAATCAACATTTCTAAAGAACTTCATGTTTTTTAATAAAGTATAGATTATTTTGTGGCCTGCCTATTTTGCTTTAAAGTTGAGCCTAAGATTTTAATTTCATAAAATAGACATGTTTAATTAAGAATTATTATAAAATAATATATTTGTGATATTCTTTCTTTTTATGATTAGGTGCAGGAAAAGTTTTCTATAAAGGAAAGAGATTGAATTCTTTCCTTAAAATTGAGAATAAAATCTCAATAATTCTTTCTCTATTTTTTTTCTATCTCTTATTTTACAACAAAAGTAATATAGTAAATATTTCATTTTGAAGTTTCAATAAATTTGAGAAAATGTTTCAATAGAATACTAAAAATAAGTTCGACAACTTTTAATCGACCTAATATAGAAGAAATAATGAACCAATAAGAGATGTGATCATATTCTTCTCAAAAATAAAAATTTGATTTAGTTGAAAGAACTCTACTTTTAAATTACTATCTAAATCTTTGTGATGAAATAAGAAGGACATATCTTTAAATTGGTCCTTGCAAACCTAAGGTTCATGAATTCGCTCAATATGTCTCTAAATCGAATGAGTCTTTTTTAGTTTTAAATAGTTTGAAGAGTATGATTGGTTCGATTATAGTGTGAGTTCAGATGTAATATATTGTTTGCCTAATTATTTATTTAAAGACGATAATTTTCATCAAGGTGGAGGTGATGTTTTTTCAAGAAAAGGGTTTAGAAATTAATATACAAAAGTCAAGCTTAATGAGCATACTAGTGAACTTGGTCGCGCTTCGCGCAAAAAGTACTTTTTTAAAATAAAATAAAAGTTTAAAATATTGAGTGGTAAAAATATTTTAAAAGAGTCTTAATTTAGTTTATTATTAGTACTTAAATTATATATTTTTGTAATTTTAAATCATCTGAGAATTTTCAATCTTTCAAAGATATTTTTACATCAGTGAAACTATTCTCTTTATTTTTATAAAGAAAGAACAATTTAATTTTAGTAAGATGAACACTTCATGTGCATGTGTATATAAGCATAATTTTTTCTATATATAAGTGTATATATCTTTTTTAAAAATTATATACATGTATATGATATATAATTTTTTTTTAAATATATAATGTTTAATTTATTTTTCATATATCTATATGTGTTTCTTTTAAAACAAGAGTTTAGCTTTTTTTTATTTGATTCTATAAAAGTAAAATCTATATTATGCTTAAATCAAATAAATTAATCTTAAATATATTTAAAGAATGAACATTATATATTCAATAAATACACAAATATTATAAAAGTGAAATGATAAAGAACTAAACAATAAGGTAGAATACTACTTTATAAACTTAAGAAAGAAAGCTAGTAAATATGTATGGAAAACCTCAAATAAGTATTGTCTTTTTAATTTTATGATGTATTGCTTCTTTATTTTATTTGCATACTATTGAGTTCTTCTTGAAACTTGAGAAATAAAATGTATGTTAAGGTAGAAATATGTATCCTAGTTTTATGCAAGTTTTTTGGGAGAAAAATAAAGAAACCTAGTTTCTTTACTATTTTTGTCGTATTGCAAGAAAAATACTATGGTATGTTTATATATATATATATTATAGTTTGTAACTCTTATTTATGCATCCAGTTCAGCCAAACTATGTGCATTTCATGAAATCTAAAAATAATTGAAAGGAAAGTACTAATAATTTGCTCATAACTATTTAAATTAGTTACTTGTTACATTATATTACATAAAAAAACTTTTTATTTTATATATTTTATTACATTCTTATTGAATGTCATATATAAATCATAAATATAAAATAATTTAAATTAATTAATTGTTACATTAAAGAAGATTTATTATCTATATTTTGTTACATTCTTATTGAATATCACATATAAGTCATAAATATAAAATACTCTAAAATAATCAAAAGTCATTTTGCATTATTAAAAGAAGTGAATATATTTTGAACCTTGATTAGTAGTGGCAGATTTCCTACAAATTTACACAAATCAATTTGAGCCTAAATAAAAATACAAACTTATGACAATTAAAAATCATAAAAATCTAAACTAAAGAAATTTCGTAGAGTGAACACACGAGAAAGTAAACAAAAAAAAAAAAAGATCCAACACACACATATTCCTTAGGATTTCAATCAAAGAAAATAGATTTAAAAAAATAAAAAAAGAAAGAGTCGATGCATAATTTTTCGAGCTCTTATCAGACATCCCCTCCTGCAAGCTAATTAACATCCAAGAGCATTCTTCATCTAGTCAAGCTATAGCACGGATCCAGCGGCGAAGTCAGAAATTTCATTAAGGATGTTCAAGATTATGTGTGTGTGTGTGCGCGCGTGTGTGAAAATAACTTTTGATCTATATAATTGATATAATCTTTTGTAGACATAATTTTTTGATGAAGGGTGTTCGGCTGGCCACCCGTGTTATATGTGGCTACGCCTCTGCATGGATCTAATACTACAATAATAATATTAAAAAAAAAATCACTACTTCAAATATGGAATGAAAAGGATAATCTTAAGTAAAAGTCTCATGAAATAAAAAATAGTGAAATTTATATAGATAGAAATGGAGGAATATCACAAGGTATCTTAAAATTTTAAATTAAATAGTTGGAGGTTATGAATATGGAAAGTTAAGAATTATGAAATGAATAAGAGTAGAAATTTAATAAATTTGAGTTATGGAAGTGAAAATTTAAAACAAATAAAGAAGAAAATAAATAAATAAAAGAGATTAAAAAATAATTGCAAAGGTATTAAAGTTATATATATCAATACACACACACACACTCCATTTAACATATTTTCATTCGTTATACAGGAAATAAAAAATTAGAGTAGTAAATATTTAGTCTTTTAAATATTACATAAAGAATAGAAATAAGTGGAGTAGTAAATTTTGATACATTTAATTTTTTAGAATAAAACAGAAATCAATGGAGGGAGTAGTAATTTATTTTTGTATACACACGCAAACACACACGCACACACTTTATTTTAACATACTAGTTTTATTGAACGCGTCTCGCGCGTGTCCCTCGTATTAATAAGAATAAAAATTTAAGAATCAATTATATTGTAAATTACTAACTTATTTTGACATTAATAAATTTATATCATATTACAAATGTATTTATTTTTTGTAATGGGTTGTCCAAATTAATAAAGATTCATCAAAATTAGTGAAAAACTAAACTCTATTTTTAAAAAGGTAAAAAAGTGAATAATAGTTTAATATGAGGCTTCATACTTTAAATATCTATTTGTAGCATTATTTCAAGATTTTCATTTTACCATTTATGAGATGATTTTAACTCAATTTTTTCTCTCATTCTTAATCTATGTGTCTAATCAAACACCTTCACATAAATTAAAATAAAAAAAATAATGTAGATTTAAAAGAGCACTTGATTAATTGAAACCACTTAACGTATGTTGTATTTCTATATTTTCTTTTTTTTTTCGATTATACTATTTAAAAAAAAGGAAGAAGAAATCCAACGTATTAATGCATAATAAAATTACATTTTTTAATTTATTTTTTTAATCGTGACCTGAGAAATCATGATGGATAATTAGTTAGTTTAATAAATAAAGGATTGATATAAGTTAACTTATAATTAATTTAAAATTTTAAAGGTTAATTGCATATCATAGCACATTTAAGAAAATATTTACATATAATGGCCATAGCTTTAAAAAATTACACATAATGACTTTAATTTATTTAATGTGTCATTTTTTAAAATTTTTTTTTACTTTGTATTTTTACTTTTTTACTGTGTTCTTTTTTTCCTGTTGTAACTTCCCACCCAACTCATTTCTTCTCCTCTCTTTCCATCATTCTTCATCTTTAAGCCCTTATTTTCCTCCATTAACTGTCCACGATTCTCACAAATTCCGCTGCCATTGTTTACAGAATCTTGTTAAATCCAGTAAGTTTCATTCGTGATATTTATTTATTTTTTAATTTTAAATATATATTTTTTTATATTTTAAAATAAATCCTCTTTAAACCATGCAATAGTTTTTTTTTATTGAATCCAAGTCTTTATGATATTTTGAAATCTCAAGTAGATTTGTTTTTTGATTTTGAAAATCATATTTGTATATTTTTATAATTTATATATTATATGTATATAGATATTTAATTTTTTAACCGTGTCTTTTATTGAATTTTAAGGTTTTGTATTTTGAGTATTCAAAATATTTATTTTGAGTATCTTTGCAAAATATTTATTTTAGCAGGAATATATATTAGTTCTATTTTCATACATTCAATACATAATCCTAACGTATTTCACATATACAAATAGATTTCAAATACATATAATTGTGTTGTATTTGATAGTTATGTATTTATCAGTAGAAACTATTAAATTTAAAAGAAATACATCTTGCTAATAGTACATACAAATACATATGTATGTTTTTTATTCTGAAATCTAAATTGTATTTGTATTTTATTTTATTTATTTTCTTATTTCACAAGTTGTTATGATAAATAAGAATTCTTTCATTTATTAAAATCCTATTATCAATGGAATGGAATAATTATCACTTGAGTGATTTATGGTAACTGAATTTTTATTTGAAACATAATCCCTAAAATCACTCACATTCCAGATTTTGTCTTTGTATTTTGTTATATTTTACCTATGTTAAATACAATACATGGCATATAAAATATTATCATTTTATGTAAATAAGTAAATATTGCTACTTAAACCTATTTTCTTCCAAGTTGTTGCCCATTTCTGAAATTTTCTCAATTTTAAATCCTAGGACTACTAATATAGCTCAAATAAGGAAAGATTTAACAAGAAAAATTTTAATCAATTTTATATACTAAATATTAGAAATTCTTACCTTTTATAAATAAGTAAAAATTTAGTACCTTAAGTTTAATTAATTTAAAATCCTAAATATTAGTTAAAAAATTGTGATTGATAATTAGCTGATTTAATAAATAAAGGATTGATATAAGTTAATAAAATTATAATTAATTTTAAAGTTTTAAATGTTAGGACTTTTAATATAGTTCAAATAAGGAAAGATTTGAGAAAATTTTTTTAGTCAATTTTGTAATGCTAAATATTAGGAATTCTAACCTTTTACAACTAAGTAAAGATTTAATACCTATAACTTTAATTAATTTCAAAGTTTTAAATATTACAATAATAATTTAATCATAATTATTTAAGAAAAATCATAAATGACAATTTTGTCTATAGGAGTAAAATATTATGCATATATTGAATGTTAGATTAGTTGATGAAATTTAAAGAAATTAACAAAGATTGTTCATCGGAAGATTGTATTGCATCTTCAAATGAAACAAAATTATTTGAAAAAGTAATAGTAGAAAAGTAACTGTTGTATTCCTGAACTATAGTGTTGTTATTGAATTCAATCTCAATCTCTTTTACTTATACAAATTAGGATTAATAGCATTAATACGTCCATTTATGATGTAACAAATCTTGTCTGGTTGTAAATATTTTTATTCACTTTTAATATAATTATTGAAAAGTATAGCATGAATTTTCATGCCCGATAAAATATTAAACTTTAATAATAAATAAATAAATAAATATATATATATATATATATATATATATATATATATATAATAATAATAATAATAATAATAATAATAAATAATAATAGATAAGAACTCAAACATATATGTAGAAATCTAAAAAATAAATATAGAATATAATACAAAACATAATTGTTACCTCTTCGTCAACTGATGTTAGTCATTCGAGTGACTTCCTTTGTTCCCTTTTTATACTCTTTTACTAATTCAACTCTAATTATTAAGACTTTTATTATCCAATGAGAATCTTATCACCTTAACTTGTTACTTGGCACAATTTCATTCACGAATTCTTTTCAAATTCTATTGTAGGATTATCTAAAATAGATTGTGCACGAGAGTCATAATTATAATAATTTATAATTTTATATAAAAAAATATTTTATGAGAAAAGAGATTACTTTATCTTAATAGATAAAACTTGTAAATGTATGAGTAGATGAAAAATGCCAATTACAAATAACACAAATTTTAAATCACGCAACATCAATATAAGACTCAATTAAAGGAGATAACACAATCAATATTAGACTCAACTAAAGGGGACAATCTAAATTAAATTATTTTGAATATAAACAACTTGAGCTGGCATAACAATCGCTATTGTCTTTTTCAAATCGACAACATGAAAAAAAATTCACAATATGAAAAAAAATAGATTAATACAAAAACATACAAAATTGGAGACTGAATCAAAAGATGTTGATGGTGAACAATTGATGAATTAAATTATGCAATTATAAATCCTTTTATAGAAGCATAAATATTTATAAACTAAAAAAATTAAAAATACAAAAATATTAGAACACTACTGTTAAAAAAGGAAAAAAACTTTGGTGATAAAATGTAAATAGAATTCTTAACTATCAAAAGTAAAAAAAAAATACCATAAAAGGGAAAAAGATTATGGAAAGCTTTCTCAAGGAATGTAAATAAATTCAGTGGAAAACTTTGGTGAGGAATGTAAGAAAGGAAAAAAAAATTATGGAAAACGGGAATGCAAGAAAGGGAAAAAATATGGCAAAAAAATGCCGATTTTTTTTTATGGTTTAAAAAAATTTATACCATAAATAAAGTTATGTCACAAATAGAAAACCTAATATAGTAAATTAAGGTGATAAAATAATTAAAAATAATAATTTTAAATAATAATTATGTAAAAATAGTAAATGACAATTTTATCTATTACGATGTGTTTTAATGAAGGGTAAAAAGTTCAATCAACATTTTTAAGGGCCTTCACACTTTTAATATAATATAGATTTTTATTTTTTATAGAAGAATGAAAAGGTGCAATAGTAAATATTTAGGCTTTTAAATATTATAATAAATAATAAAAATAAGCAGAATAGTAAATTTTGAGACATTTAATTTTTTATAATAAAATAAAAATAAATAGAGTGCGTAGTAATTGACACATTTATTTTGATATAATAATAAGTAAATAGAAATATGAGAAAAATTATAGAAAAAAAATGAGAAAACAGATAAATAAAATCCTTGTCAAAAGAGAGGTGTCACATGTGTATCTTTATATTATATATAGATATAGATTATATATAAATAGATAGATAGTTTTATATGTGTTATATTAAAATTATTCTTTTAACTCTCTTAATTATTTTTTTCTTAATTATGTTAAATGTGCTATATTTAACACCCTCTATATATTGTGATAACATTAGATGACAACAATAATTAAATAAATGAGTTAATAAAATAATTTTAAAAAAGAGAAAATAGTAAAAAAAAATCACAAAAAAGAAAAATGGGAATCTAGCCTTAGAAGTATCCCACATCAACATGCCTCTAATCTCATTATATATATACTAGATAATTTAAGGCTCATATATGGGCCAAATATAACTAATTATAAATTTTATTTTAAAAAAATTATATTTATTCTTACTATTTTTTTTTAAAGAAATTGAAAGGTTGTTCGTAAAATATTCTATAACATTTTGATCGATAATTTTTATTAGTTTCAACTAAAATTTTAACATAAATAAAATGTTATAATAAAATAATTTAACTCAGAAATATTTTAAGAGTTGTTGGTGTCAATTATGGGAACATTCATTTTTCAAATTCTAAAACACTTAGGATCTAATATTTAATTTGCATTTTATTATCGCAATGGAATAAGTTTATTAGAATTTGAAGATAATTTATTTGTTAGATTTAATTGAATTATATAAAAATCTTGAGTCTTTATTTTAAAATTTATTCTTAAATTTATTCTTATTAACGTTAATTGGTTATGTAATTTTTCATATTAGAATTATGCATTTGTTATTTTTGCCATCTTTTTTAAAAAAAATAGTAAACTGCTTAAACTCATTATTTTTTTGTAATTAAGTAGAATAATAACTTTTTTATATTAAATATTTTAGTAAATATTGTGAATAGAAAATATGTTATTAAAATAATAGCAAAATAGAGCAATTATATTAGATATTGCATTAACTTAAGAAAAGAAAAGAGTGTATACTTTCTACTCGAACTCCATCATGAACTATTTACATTCTAAGACAATAAAATGAATACAAATCACTAACCTCTTCTTTATATTTTCTTAATTTTTTTTCTTAATTGGATTTCGGTTGATTATGACAAAGTTCAGATACTTTTAAATAATAATAATAGTTATATAAAGAACTCTTTGTAATTTTAAATATACACATGATTTTTTTTACTCTTTTAACACATTGAAAACATTAGAATTTTCTAGAACTTGATTGATTTTTTTTTTGAAAGTTCAATATTCTCTTTGCATGATGTACAACTATTTTAAGTTAGATATTTTATTAATTGGCAAAATTGCCCTTGGTCGTCCCACCTCTTCACTCTTTTATATAATAGGAAAAAAATAAAAATAAAAAAATAATTATTTTTAATTTTTAAAATTGATAAATAAAAATTCATTTATTTGCGGAGTCCATGTTTACATGACATAAAAAAATATTTTGTCATGTTAGTTTTTTTTAATAATAAATCTAATTGAGTGATTTTGTAAGAGAAATACTCTATGTTGAGTGATGTTATTAATACAAAAAAAAAAGTTTAATGACTTTTCAATACAGATTTTCAAAATTGAATGATTTTTTGAGATATTATGAAAAAATATCTATCCTCTACTCATGGAAGAAGGAAGATGGATGGAAAATTAATATACAACAAACTTAAAGTAAAAATGACAATAAATAAATTAAATGAAGAAAGAGAAGAAAAAATCAAGAGCAATGGAATATTCTAGTGCCTTTATATTTTTTTTTAATTGAAAGAATATCAACTTTTAAGTTTTAACATTTGATATTTTTTTAATCATTTTGAGGTTAGATGTGAAATTTCAAAATTGCCCTTGGTCGTCCTAACTCATGACTCTTCTATATAATAGAAAATACACATTCTATCAATAATAAATAATTAGCGAAATAAAACTTCTTTAAAAAATTAAATAAAAAATAAAATATGAATAAAAGTTGATAATAGTTGATTATTTTAAATTTTATGGGATTGAATAAGTTTATATATAAAAAAGTTCTAGATTATGATAGCTACATGATTTAAAAAGATTGGATCCAATAGAAATATAATTATCAACTAATAATATTGCACATGTTTAAAGATAATTGGTGGTAAAATAAGATAAAAATCAAATATATCATACAATACAACAAAGAGAAGAAAAAATAAAGAGAAATGGAACATTCTAGTATTTTGTAATTTTTCTTATTAAAGAATATCAATTTTTAAGTTTTAACCCATGTTCTTGAAGCATTGATGAATTAAATATGAAATTACAATTATACCCTTGGTCATCCCATAATGACTCTCTATAAAATAAAAAAATGCACATTCTATCAATAATAAATAATTAGCGGAATAAAACTTCTTTAAAAAAATAAAAAATAAATAAAAATATTAATAAAAGTTGATAATAGTTGAATATTTTAAATTTTATGGAATTGAATAATCTATATATAAAATAGTTCTTGATTATGATAGCTACATGATTTAAAAAGAATGGACGCAACAAAAATATAATTATCAATTAAATAACATTACATATGTTTAAAGATAATTAGTGGTAAAATAAGATAAAGATCAAATATATTATATAACAATGAGAAGAAGAAATCAAGAGAAATGGAACATTCTAGTATTTTTATAATTTTTTTTTGATGAAAGAATATTAATTTTTAAGGTTTAACCCATGTTCTAGAAACATTTATGAATTAGATATAAAATTTCAATTATACCCTTGGTCATCCCATCATGGCTCATCATTGGTAAGGGAAAGTCTATTGCTGCTCAAGTACTTCGGCTAGTATTTGCAGAAACATGTTATGCAATTTGGATGGAGCGTAACCAAAGGAGGTTTGAACAGAGATGCAAGGAGCCAAATCACTTAGCAAAAGAAGTGGCTTACATTTGTTCTATTCGAGCGCCTAATAGAACTCAAAACTTAGTGTATTCATGGACTTTTTGAAATAGGAGTAGACTAAGTAGTTAAGGAGGATAGCTAGTTTATTATGGTAGAAGAGACAAGTTTTAAAAAAAAGCTAGATTGTGGTAGTTTTGCTATGCTTTGTAATATTTATTGGTGATTAATAAAATTGTTAGTTACCTAAAAAAAATATAAATAATATAATAGAAAATTCAATTCCATCATAATTATTTATCTTATTATATTTTTAAATTATATATAATTCTAGTTCAAAGTCATATCTTAATGTTTAAAACTTAACTCATCAGTAACCATATTTTATATAGTGCAGTAAATTTCAAATACAAAATTTATTTAATATAATTTTTATATACGGTCTATAAATTAATTCCGGTGAATTTTATATGTTTATTAGTAGAAGTTTATGACAATAATTTTTGGGCTCAAATATAGTATTAAAAGCTTTGAATTTTAGAAATATAAATTTAGAAGTACAGTTTGATATTTAAAAGTGTTGTATTTTTATTGAATGCACCATTTTACTAATAATAAATAATGAGTTAAATAATTTTTTTTTTAAAAAAATATGAAAAAATTATAACATGAATGAAAGTTGATAACGATTATGTATTTTAAATTTTATGAAGTTGAATAAGTCTATATAAAAAAATACCAAGCTACTATAATTACATGATATAAAAAGAATGAGCTCATAAAAAATACAATTAGCCTCACATATATTAGAGACCATTGGTGAGAAAATAAGATAAGGCTAAGTACATAGTACAATTTGCATTGCTTTTTGTACAACTCTTTATAGCCATGATTGTTCTTCCATGGCTCTTCTATATGACAGAAAAAATAGAAATAAATAATAAATAATAATATAAATAGAAATATACAATAAAGTTAAAGTAAAAAATGAAGAAGCAATAAATAAATTTAATGGAGAAAGAGAAGAAAAAATCAAGAGTAATGGAACATTCTAGTGTTTTTGTATTTTTATTATGAAAAAATATCTAACTTTTAAATTTTAACATATTTTTTTTTTTACAAATATTTATGGATTAGATGTGAAATTTCAAAACTATCCTTAGTAGTCCATTTAAGGCTCTTCTATAATATATATATATATATATATATATATATATATATATATATATATATATTAGGAGAGAGAGAGAAAGAGAGAGAGAAAGATTGGTGGGCTGAACAACATTCATAATCAAGCAAAAAAAGATTATGATGATCTAATGCAACAACAACAATTTATCCGTGCTGTATTTGACAAACGATTTGATCATATTAAGCATAAACATTGAATTCACTTTAATGCTTCAATTAATATGGTAAGACTTTTCTTGATTTAAGGATTGTCATTCCGTGAGCATGGTGAAAGTGAACTGTCATTAAATAAAGATAATTTTATTGAAATTCTTTTATGGTAAAAAGATAAATGTGAAAAGTTAAGCCTTTTGTACTGAAAAATGCTCCAAGAAGTACCAGATATCCAAAAAGAAATTGTAAACGCATGTAAAATAGAAATATTAAAGGCTATAATGGAGGATTTAAATGATGAATATTTTTCTCTATTAGTCGATGAATATTTTGATGTGTCACGCAAAAAGCAAATGATTATTGTTTTACGATATGTCAATAGAAAATGATTTTTGATGAAAGTGATTATTGGACTTATTCATGTCAAAGATACTAGTACAAGAAAGCAATAGTTAACATAGTTGCTCTGCATTCATTAAGTTTATCTTATGTAGGTGGGCAATGTTATTACGGTGCAAGAAATATGCAATGTCATATCAATGGTCTTAAAATGTTGATTAGATAAGAAAACATATCAACTCATTCTATTCATTGTTTTGCTCATCAACTTCAACTAACTCTTGTCGTAGTTTCTAAAAGATGTGTTTAGGTAGGAGAAATTTGGTTTCAAATATTTTGAATGTGTTAGGAACTTTTTTTAAATGTATGGATAAACTTCAAGAGGCATTAGATATGGATGATCTTGAAACAAGTAGAGGCTTGAATCAAGAACTTGATTTTGTTAGAGATGGTGATACTCATTGGAGATCTCATTTTAAGTCATTTGAAAACTTTATACTTTTGTTTGACTTTATTATCGATGTACTAGATACTCTTGCTGAAGATGCAAGTACTTTAGATGAAAGAGCTAAGGCATCAGGATTGTAACACCTCGCACGTTTAGAGACACCCTTATACAATTAGAATTTGATAAAATATATTTTTATATTTCATTATTTATGAAATACTTTAAAACTATGATATATTAGTCTATGTATTAAGTTTTTTAAGATTATTATATTTTTTTAATATTTTAACAGGAATATTATGTTTAGCCATGTATAAAAATTGAAATAATATATTTTCAAATAAATCACTTGTCAATTTAAATTCGATATAAAAAATTATGCATATTTTATTGCGTCTATATCACTACCCGAATAAATAACGTGATATAAACCCCGCCTGAATATAATTAGATAAGGTCGAGTTAGGTGTTGGCAGCTCCAGTTCAACGTGAAAGTGAAGGAGGTAATGGAACACTTAGTTAATGATATTCATCACCTAATAGGTGAACTTTAAATGCTAATCAAATTAAAACATCCATTTTAGTCTTCATTAAAATATAGAATGACATAAATTGATTCTCTATTCTTAGCACCAAAGAAAGTAATTTATCATAGAGAATCTCTCTCTATGTATATATGTATGCACTTTGAAGATGAAGTTGCTGGAAAAAAATATTTCTTTGAAACTATATTTAATTATCTGAGCTTGGATCCACATTTAGAACATCAAATCTATTGACCAGCAGATAATGCTCAAATCACACTCCAGATAAAGTATGACGCGGACGTGATTAATATATAACCCAATAAAGATTGGAGTCGATTCCATAGAAAATATGGTCAGGATATAAAATAATACTAGTATTTAAGCCTTTAAGATTGTTATCTCCTGAAAGAGGGTTTTTATAAAGACAAATAAGAAGTAATTGTGAGAATTAATTGTTGTTTATCGGATTATGCAAATAACTAAGGTAAGTGTTCCCCATGGGTTCATAACTATTTCGTGTTTACACACGTGATCTATCCCAATGCTTTACTTGTAGAACTGAAAACATAAGTTCATCCAAATGACTGGTTCGTCCCTGTTGGATGACTGTACTCAATCACCGAATTAGGTCTCATGAGTGATTCTACTTCAACCTTTAACAATTTGTTTCAAATTAACTATTTTGTGACCGCAGCTCAAGTTAATGATCATCAAGATCAAGGCTCCGTTGTAATTCTCTTTTCCTAGTCTCTAATTTTTAGAATCAAGCAAGTAGTAAATTCGGTTAAGTCCTAACTTTGCGCTCCATTAAGAAACTTTAAAGATGAAGAGAATACAATATAATCATTTAGCATTGGTTAAGAATCACTTTTGTATAACCCTAGTTCATTAATTCACCATGGTTCCCACAACCCTAGTTGTGGAGGTTTTAGTCTCTCTTGGTTGTAAGATAATTATAAGTATTCATAGACAAACACATAATTTAATACTTACACAGATGATTGGAAGAAAATTCACTTGAATATTGCGAGAATTTATGAAGAACGATTCAAGAACAATGAAGAAAATCAAAGCAAGAAAATCTCCAAGACTTGAATAGAAAAATCAACAACAACTTGTTTCTCAATTGGTATGACCTGTTTTTCAACTCTCCTTACTGAAAATGACCTAATAAGTATTTATACAAATATTCATAACCTTTTCCTAAGTAAACAAGAAAAAAAACTAAAACTGTTGTCGACTTCACCTACAATTCGTAATAGAATCGTACGGGTCGTATCTTGCCTCGTACATTAGATGGCATTTGCTGAAATTAGCTAAGTTGGAATCTGGTATGACTCGTACCCTGAACCTACAATTCGTAAAATCAATTACGGTTTGATATTGAGAATTCTAGCATCTTCTGAATATTTCCACGGGTGGCATGGTACGGCTGGTACCTCGATTTTATGACCCGTGACTTCTTCTCGTACCTTGAGAACTGCCAGAATTCAATCCTTCTAAACTTTTCCATGGCTTCTTGGTACTGGTTTTAGGTATATCTCACGACTCGTGGTTGCTACCCGTACCAGGAGACTTAGCCTGTGCAAATTTCTCTGAAGTGTTATACGACTACCTTGGTACGATTCACATTAAGTTTGTACCACTCATACCAAGAGTCGTACTTTGACTCTTTTCCTTAACAAATCTTCTATACTTTTCCATGACACTCAACATGACTTGTACTAAGATGGTACGACTCGTACTGAGGTTCGTACTTAGTCGCTTTTCTATAATTTGTCCATTTATTGCACAATTCAACTCCAAAACCTATTTTTCCTGAAAACAAAGTAAAAGTGCATCATATCCATATAAACACACCTAAGTCCATGCTTATTTTCTTAGTTCTAAGCATTGAAAGTGCTGTAAACTCATAGCACATCAACATCCTCAACTTAGACTTTTGCATTTCCTCAGGCAAAGAAAACAAAACTAAAAATGACAATTAAGTAGAAAGTAAACTCAGAATACTTACAATCAACACAGTAAAATTTGCACTTTAAGCTATTACAACTATTGACTCCTTTTCTTTTCGAACGAAGTCAACTATGAACACAAATAACCACAACCAATGACATACAGGGATCAAGATATGACATCCAACTATTAGCAGAGAATTAAGCTATCACCAATGCTATTCACATAGACAATTGGTAGAATGCAATAGAAATCAGGTACCCTCACAGTAAATAAAGTCCCCAACACTCACAAATATATAAAAATATGAAACTTGGGACTGAACAAATGAGACTCTCACTCTAACAAAGAAGTTTCAAATACTGCACATCGGAAACCATATGCTTGCCCTTATTTTCTCTACTTTGACTTTTTGGACAATTAGGTTAGGATTAATATAGGACTTTGTTTGGTTGTAATGTAGGCTCCGGGCTATGTATGGTAGATATGGAATTTAGTGACTAAACCCTCCATGACACTACATACTTGTGACTTCACTTTTTACTTTTTACCCCATTTTTTACTTTTTCAACTTTTTTCTCCCTTTTTTCTATTTAAAAGTAATGCATTGGTGTGGTGTACTTTTCTAAACTTTTTCATTTCTTTTTCTTTTATTTTCATTTTTCTTTTTTCAGCTCTTTTTCCTTCTTTTTTTTTTCACACCACACCTCACCTTTTTTTTACCCTTTTTTCTTTCTTTTCCATCTCCCCAAGATCTTCGCACACCTACTATAGCCACCCTCAACTTAGGCATTTTGCTTGAGTTGAGGTTCAAAATATCCAAGGAGGGAACAAGGCTTAAATAGGTTCATTATAAATAATTGAAAAGGTGAAAGGGTAATCAAAAAAAAAATGGTCAATATAAGGCTCAAAATCAGGATCAAAGGATTCATGTTCATTTGGTTGGGTAATTTAAGCTAAAGTAGATAAAATAAAAAAAGGTCTATAATCATTTCCTAACCAACTATCCTAAAGCCTATGCAAAGACCAATCGGGCAAGTTCTAGATTCTCAATGCAGTATTGAACTAAGTATACATTCTCACTCCCTCATAGTACCGGTTTGCATTGATTCTACCTATCCAGTTCATGCATGGCTAGATTAAACTACACATGCTAATAAAAAACGCCATATAAAGATCCTCAGAAGTCATGCAATTGCAATCAACTAAACAACTAACATCAAAATTTTTAAACAGGGTCATTTTTTTTAAAAACATCAAGCTAGTGCATTTATTGGCTATAAAGTAATCCTAAGATACTTCTAATTAAAAAAATAACAAAAAAACCTAAACATGCCAGTTCTACTAGATAGTATGTCTGAGAAAAAAGAAACACAGCAAGAAAAACCCTTGGATGAACAAGATACCCAAAAACAACAAGTAGACCCTCCTTTGAAAAGCATGCTTCATCCCCGAAGCATAGAATCTAAAAATAAGGGTAAGGGACATACCTGTAACTACTCAAACTTCACCATCCGTCACCTCTCATGTAATGTTTGATTTAATATCGCGGCACGACACAAGTTTCCTGACTATTCAGGCTTCATCAAGGTACACCGACTCGATTCCCCTTATCTCTTCGGTGTCTCCCACACACAACTTTATTCTCTGCCTGTTTACCTTGAACCTCTTACCATCCTTATTCTCAAGTTCTACGGCACCAAACGGTGATACTTGCACCACTTTGTATGATCCCATCCATCAAAATTTCAACTTACTTGGATGTAAGAGAAGCCTGGAGTTAAATAGGAGCACCAAATCTCTAGCATTAAACTCCCTTCTCTATATCTTCTAATCATGATAAATTTTAATTCTTTCCTTATAGATAGCTGCATTCTCATAAGCTCGGTGCTGGAACTCATCTAACTCATTTTGTTGAGTCAGCCTTAGCTTAGTCATTTCACTCCATTCTAGGTTCAGCTTTTTCAATTCCCATAATGCCTTTTGCTCCAACTCCACTGGCAAGTGACATGCTTTGCCATAAACCAACTGATAAGGTGAGGTCCCAATAAGGGTCTTGTAAGCTGTCTGATATGCCCAAAACGCATCATCTAGCTTCCTAGACTAGTCTGTATGGTTTGTGTTCACTATTTTAGCCAAAATAGTCTTAATCTCTCTATTTGAGACTTCTACTTGTCCACTTGACTGAGGATGGTAAAGTGTTGCCACCTTAAGCTTTACACCATACTTCTCAAGTAGAGTTTTAAAGAGCTTATTGCAAAAATGTTAACCACCATCACGGATTATGGCTCTAGGAGTACCAAATCTGGCAAATATGTGCTTGCACAAGAATGCTGTGATATTCTTCCCTTCATTATTAGGAAGTGCAATGGCTTCTACTTATTTCGAGACATAATCCACCGCCACCAAAATGTATTTCATCCCATATGAGCTCACAAATGGGCCCATGAAATCAATAACCCACACATCAAATAGTTTAACTTCCAGGATTGGGGTTAGTGGTAGCTCATGCTTACAAGTGATGCCACCTTGTCTTTGGCATTGGTCGCAGCCATTGGAAAAATCGTAAGCGTCTTGGTGAATAGTCGGCCAATAGTACCCACACTGCAAAATTTTATGCATAGTTCGAGTACCACTGTGATGACCCCAACTAGAGATGAGTGGCAAACCTCCAAAATACTCAGCATTTCTACTTCTGGCATACATCTCCGAATCAACCCATTTGCACAAATGCGGAATAGATATGGTTCATCCCAATAGTACCTCTGGGCATCAAACAAAAATTTCTTCCTATGCTATGAAGTCATATCTACCAGAATCATATCACTCAACAAGTAATTTGCATAGTCAAAAAACCAAGGGATCAAATCTTGATGTGCAACTAATACCTGTTCATTTGGGAAGGCATCATAGATATTAATCTCATCCTTCATTCTTGCCTCTGCTTCTAGTTTGGACAAGTGATTGGCTACCTGATTCTCTGTCCGCTTTCAGTCCTTTATGTCATATTCAAATTCCTAGAGAAACAACACCCCTCTGATCAGCCTCGATTTAACATCCTTTTTAGACATCAAATACCTTAGTGCTGCATGGTCTGTATGGACAATCACCTTAGTTCCGAGCTAGTATGCCCAAAACTTTTCAAATGCAAAGACCACTGTTACTAGCTCCTTTTTAGTCACTATATAGTTCTTTTGAGCTTCATTGAGTTTCTTGCTGGCATAGTAGATAGGGTGGAAAATATTCGCTCTCCGTTGACCCAAGATAGCACCAAGAGCTAATCCACTAGCATCACATATCACTTCAAATGGGAGAGACCAATCTGGTGCTATAATAATGGGAGCTGTGGTGAGTCTCTCCTTTAGGCATTCGAAAGCCTTTAATCATGCATCATTAAATATGAACTTCACCTCTTTCTCAAGTAGTTTGCACAATGGCTGTGCAATCTTTGAGAAATCCTTAATGAATCTCCTATAGAAACTTGTATGCCCCAAAAAGCTTTTGATCCCCTTGACAGAAATAGATGGTGGCAACCCTGCTATTACTTTAATTTTTGCCTTGTCCACCTCTATCTCTTTTTCGAGATTCGGTGACCCAACACTATTCCTTCTATGACCATGAAGTGATATGTTTCTCAATTTAAGACCAAATTAGTCTATTCACATCTACTTAGCACTTTGTTTAGATGCTCAAGGAAGGATTCAAATTCCATGAAAACTTCGATGGTATCCTCCACCATATCAGAAGAGATCGACATCATGCAACACTGGAATATGGCCGATGCATTGCACAACCTGAATAGGATTCTCCTAAAAGTGAACGTGCCGTAAGGGCAAGTGAAGCTGGTATTCTCTTGGTGTTCTGGGTTGATGGAGATCTGATTGTACCCTGAATAACCATCAAGAAAATAGTACCATCCTCTACCTGCTAACCTGTCAAGCATCTGATCCATGAACAACATTAGGTAGTGGTCTTTCTGTGTCCAGTGGTTGAGCTTTTGGTAATCCATGCAAACACACCAAGCTGTGACTGGCCTGGTGTGTATCAACTCATTCTTCTCATTCGGCACTACGATGATCCCGCCTTTCTTGCACACTGTACCGGACTCACTCACTTTTTATCGATAATGGGGTAAACTACACCTGCATCTAACCACTTGATGACCTCTTTCTTCCCCACCTCTTGCATAGATGGATTAAGTCATCGCTGATGCTCTATGCTGGTTACACAGTTCAGCTCAAGCTGAATTTTATGTGAGCATATACCTGTAGGGATCCTAATGATGCCTGTAATGGTCCAACCGATTTCCTTTTTATATCTTTTTAATACCACAAGTAGGGTCGCCACTTGCCAATCTTCAAGATCTGCCGCAATAATTACTGACAAGGTGCTATTCTCTCCCAAGAATGCATATTTTAGATATGGGGGTAATGCTTTTAGTTTGAGGACTAGCGGTACCTCAACTAATGGCCTTGCTGGAGGAGTTACATGGTTGTTTAAGTCAAGGTCTAACTTATTGGGCCTGAAGTTAAACAATCCCATTCCATCTAGGGCATTTACCACCTCCCTATACTGTAATACCTCGGGAAGGCCTAAGAATAGACTCGGGAGTTGAATTTGAAAAGTGCAAAAAACTGGCAAAAATATCACAGGACGGGCGACTCAACAACTCGTGGTTGGATACCACGAGTCTTTGGAAGCAGTTATGGTATGGGGGTTCAGGGAAGCAGTGGTGACAACGGACGGTGTAACAACTCGTTGTTAAGAACAATAAGTCATTATTAACGGTCGTAGGTGATCACGGGCAAAAATAGCATGCCCGAGATACGCTTTATGACTTCAATTAGTCTTGTTTATCTAAGTTACTGTATACATTTTCATGTAATTTTATATGAAGTGAAGATATGTTCTAACCAACATGATTAGCCTTTGTTTTGTAGGTTTTGATGACTTTTGAGTAACTAATCCATGAGTTGGTGAAGTAGAGGCTTGGAAACGGAATTAACACGCGAACGTCGGCAAAAAGGAGGCACAAAACAGCCCACCGGCGCGTCGGCAACGTGCCACGGCAGGCAGGCTGATCACAACAGCCCACCTGCACGTTGGCAACGTGCCATGGCAGGTTGGCTGCGCGACCAAGAGGTGCCAACGCGCTGCCCAAGCAGCGTGACACGCTGCCAACGCGGCAGGGTGCTGCCGGGGCCAAGTTCGGGTGATTTCCAGAGAGCTTCCGCGTCCGTAGCGTGTCACGGAGGCAGTGCTCCGCGATGCACACCGTGACACGTTGCTTGTTATTCCGGAAAAAAGTCCCACTACTATAAATAGCACACTTAGGTTCATTTTTCAGGATTCTGACTTGGTGGAGCAAGGACGTGGGTTACAGGCAGTTGAGGGACGAAAATATCAGGGTTTTTTCTCTCTTTCTTTCCTCTTTAATTCAATTGCTTGTATGATTAACACTCATTTTAAGATGTTTAATCCACAAATGAGTGGCTAATTCCTCTCCTTGCTGAGGTTATGAACAATTGTGATGAAATTTGATCATTGATTCTTTGGTTTTTCATCTTTTCTTCCATGTTGTTCTATTAATTCTTGTTCTTACTGCATTAATGTGTGGCCTACGTTAATGTACATCGAAAAAGTCCGGTTTCACTCGAGAGAGCAAGAAATTGGAAAGTTGTGAATTAATAGGATATGTTCTTTACTTGGTTTGGGAAAATTGAGTCTTGATTTGCTTTCAGGATAGAAATATACCTGAAAGTCGTATTAGTCAATTTAGGAACCGGGATTGTATGGCTAGAACATGAATTGCATTTAATCACAAAAATGTAGGTGGATGGTTCATGATTCTTAAGTGAGGTTAAATACAAGAGTTTAAATCTCTTGGCAATAGTTCTTGGCTAGCAACTGGAGGAAAAGATCAACCAAATTATGATGATAATTAATTTGATTACATGTTCGTTTAACCTCAGCATGCTCTCATTCATAGTTCAGATTCAAAGTAGATAATTGTTTTTAGCTTTAGTATAAAAATTATAAAACAAACTATCAAACTTTTGGTTACACTGTTGTCTGCATTTTTAGAAGTAAAATATAGTACACTTGAGCAAATTGCACTTCATCCAAGTCTATGTGGGATCGATACTTGGCTTACTAAAGCCACTTACTACTTGTTCGACCACGTGCACTTGCGTGTCATTTTATATACCCACAAAACACCCGAACAGTAGGAAAGGCTGAATTTAGGTTGATAGGGAAACAATGGGGCATCCACGATTCATGGTGAGAAGTAACGACCCGTTGTTTCTAGTCGTTACTTGTGGGTTGAGAATTCCAGTGCATACAACGGATTGAGACCCACGACTCATTAGAAGCTACCACGAGTAGTGGTGAGGCTCATAGTAAGGGAAGTTTAGATTGGTCAAGGAGTTGACGACGGTCGATCCAATGACTCGTTGATTAGAGCAACGACTTGTCCTGATGAGTCGTAGGAAGAAATTGAGGTTTGTTGTGAGGTAGTGGACCCAATGACTCGATACCACGAGTAGTGGTAGTGTGCAACGACTCTTTGGATTGGTCGTTGGTCCGTTCGGAGTAGTTTTCAGGGGAAATTTCATTAAGGGCAATTTCGAATTTCCCATACTTTGAGACCCTAAACTACGTCATTTTGTGTTTTTCTTAGTGTGATAAGATAGGTTAAGTCCCTAATGCATACCCATTCCCATGCAAGAGCTTTTAGAGGGGTTTTAGGGAGATTCAAGGTATTCTTCTCCAAAATTTCATCAATTTCTTTGTGGGTATTTAAGGAACATTGAAATCAGTCTGTTTCTAGGTATGTAGGGTTTAGAGTGGGTGAATCCTTTCACACCCATGCTCAAATTTTGTTTTAAATCATGAATTCTTCTATTCAAGATCTATGGGGTTTTACCCAAATGCATGAAAATGTGATTTCTCCTTATGGGTATGATTTAATTGAGTTTTAATTATTGCATTATGAATGATGGGAAGGTTTTATATTATTTTCTTTAAAATCATGTTTAACGATTTTAAATCTAAAATGCCAATTAATGAAGATTTATGAAAATTATGATTTATGATGAATATTCA
This sequence comes from Datura wrightii, assembly GCA_035772735.1. NCBI lineage: Eukaryota > Viridiplantae > Streptophyta > Magnoliopsida > Solanales > Solanaceae > Datura > Datura wrightii. Next base: position 33,084,011 of record JASDFA010000006.1, read on the forward strand.
ATATTTTGAGCTTATTGATGATGGGAAAGCATGATTTCAAGTTTCCATGTTTATGAGTATATTTTTGAAAAAATTGAGTATGTTAAAGTATTGGGCAATTCCCACATGTTGAAGAATGATTTATGATTTATGAATGAATTACATGATTTATCGATTTATAATGTTGGCCGATGAAAAGGGCCTTTTATTCTTGTCTAAGCGTGTTTAAAGGGGATCAATAATGATAAATGTTATATTTTATCCAATGAATTTTTATGCATGATGTTATTTTACGTATGAGCCTATATGCATATTTTTGGGAGCCGTGTTTAGCACCGAGCAGTCTGTGTTCAAAGGACTATGCCGGTGTCTCATAACCACGTGCAACCGTGTGTTCTAATGTTATATATTGTATTGATTCCGATCCTCTCAAATATGATATCACGCCTAATGCACGACCCTCGCCTGGCAAGCTAGGGTCTGCTCTGCCCACTTGAGTGAGATAGTTGGGGCATCATGAAAGGCTCTACCATAATGGTGTCGGTTAAGACGAGTCCTCCCATTGTTCCGCATGTTTTATGCATTGTTATGGTTATATTATTGGCTCAAGTTATATTTTGATAAAGTTTACTTACTATTATGATTATTAATTCTTTATGAATGATTTGAAAGTCTTGAGCCTTATGTTTACTTATAAAGTTTATGACACAAGCATGATGTCCTCCTCTTATGTTTATTTATGAGTTTATTTTAATTTTAGTGTCCGTTTTATGTAACTTGCATACTTGATATATTCCATGTACTGACCGCATACTTTTTATACTGTATCATTTCATGATACATAGTCTGGATCTCAGGCTCCTCCCCATTCTTAGTCCATCTCAGCTTACGCTCTCAGATTATTGGCGAGTCCTCATGGTCCGAGGATCGTTTGACAGACTTTTAGGTTATCTTGTGTTTTCGTACTATTCGGGTTATTTGGGGATGTTGTCCCATCAACCCATCATATGTAGTAGAGGCTTTCAGACAATATGTAGTACTCAGCTTATGTGTACATCTAGTATTTCCTGATGTTATGCTATGGTTACGTTTCTATTACGTTTTATGTTTAGTATTCCTCTTATTTAAATAAAAGAGATGTATGAATGTGCTATGGGTCGACTTGGGGTCTCTTGGGGTCCCTTGTCCCATGTCTACGATCCGGGTATATATTCGGGCGGTGACAAACTTGGTATCAGAGCCATAAGTTTGAAGTGTCCTAGGGTGTCTAAAAGCCGTGTTAAGTATAGTCTTTTTCATGGGTGTGAAGCACGTCACACTTATGACGAAGAGGCTAATAGATGTTTAGGAAATGTTCTCTTCTTTCATTTTCTATGTTGTGCGATGAAAAGTCTCTCCATCCTTCTAATTCATGCGATTCACAATTGCTGAATTATGGCTCCTAGAAGAATGAATGGAAGGAGGAATGAAAATGATGAAGGCCACGGGGGTGGCAATGACCATGGACATCAGCAAGCCCCACCTGTTCAGGAGCCCCAGGCATTAGAGCCAGCTGCCCATGCTGAGTTTGGGTCAACTATTCAGATATTGGCGCAGGATTTGACCGCTAAGATCAATCAAAAGGCTGTTGTTCAGGTCCCACAGAATGGCAATGCAGTGGCGGCTCAAATTAGAGACTTCTTGAGGATGAACCCTCCTGAGTTCACAGGATCAAAGGTGGACAAGGATCCACACGGGTTCATTGAAGGGATCTTGAAAGTCACTTAGGTTATGGGGGTGACAAATGGGGAGTGTGTGGACTTGGCCTCTTATCAGCTAAAAGAGGTCACACATATTTGGTACAAGCAATGGAAGGATAGCATGGCGGCGGGAGTAGGCTCTATTAGCTGGGATGAGTTCCACATGGCTTTTCTCAATAGGTTCTTCCCTCGGGAGATGTAGGAGTTGAAAGCAGCGGAGTTTGTGAACCTCAAGCAGGGAAAGATGACAGTGTTGGAGTATTCGCTTGAGTTCACCCATTTGTCGAAGTACGCCCCAGAGTTAGTGATGGATCAGAGGGTGCGGGTGAGCCAATTCGTTCAGGGTATGGCTAGTTATTTAGACAAAGATAGGGGTCGTGTACATACTGATCTTGGGCAAATTTATATGCCCAAGTGATACTCAAACGTATCATTTTTACCTTGTTTGTTGTGCAATGTGTATATAATATCATGTATTTGGTAATAAAATGCGAATTTATACTAACCAACATGATTAGCATTTGTTTTGCAGGATAATGTGATTTTTAGGAGCTAAAATGCGTGTTGGAACTATGTCGGAGTTGGACTTGGATGCGAGCATGGAAAAGACCTTGGATGGCACATTTTACACTGGCTCCGCGATGGAGCCGTGCCACGCTGCCATCGTGGTAGCACACTGCCTGGGCAGGAATTAATTAGGCAATTTCCAGTGTGCCTGCGCGTCAGTTCCGTGGCACGGAGATAGGCCTCCGCGATGGCCTCCGTGCCACGTTGAGACCAATTATCCGGACCCTGCAATTTCCAGAGAGGGTCCGCGTCCACGCCGTGTCACGGAGGCAGTGCTCCGCGTTGGCCTCCGTGACACGTTTCTTGTTATTCCGGGAAAAATTTCCCACTAGTATAAATAGCACACTTAGGTTATTTTTAAAGGAGTTTTTTTTTAGTTCTAGTTTTTAGCAGAGTTCAGGAGTGGAGAGAGGAACGTGGTTTTGTGGCAGTTGAAGAATAGAAAAGATAAGAGTTTTCTTCTCTTCCCTTCTTCTTTTCCTTCAATTGTATGCATGATTTACACTCATTCTAGGACGATTAATCCAAGAATGAGTGGCTAATTCCTTTCTTGCTGAGGTTTTGAACTTGTGTAATGATTATTGGTAATAATTGATATGGTTTCTTCTTCTTCTTGCATATTGTTCTATTAATTCTTGTGCTTAGTACATTCTTGATTGGCCACCATTAATGTATATCTAAAAAGTCCAATTTCACTCGAGAGAGCATGAAATTGGAAAGTTGTGAATTAATAGGGTATTGTTCTTAACTTGATTTGGGAAAATTGGGTTTTGATGTGCTCTCTTGATAGAAATATACTTGAAAGCCGTATTAGTCAATTTAGGAACCGGCATTGTAGTGTTAGGTCATAAATTTCATTTGATCACAGAAATGTAGACGAACGGTTTATGATTCTAAAGTGAAATTAAATACGAGAGTTTTAATTTCTAGGCAAACGTTCTTGACTAGCAATATGAAGAAGAGGATGACCAAATTATCATAATTATCAACTCCATTACTCGTTCTTAACCTTGGCATGAGCATATCCATTGTCTGAATTCAACGTAAATAATAGTTGTTAAGTTTAGTATATAATTAGTTTAGACACAAAACTCCCTAAATTCTTGATTGGATAGTTGTTAGCATAGTTAGAAATTGAATAGAAATATAGTGAACTAGGAAATTTTGCATATCCAGAGCAGCCTCCTTGGATCGATACTTGGCTACTTAGCCACTTTATTACTTGTTTGACCACGTACACTTGCGTGTCGGGTTTTAACACATATCGAGCAGCAAAGCGCGAACAAGTTTTTGGCGCCGTTGCCGGGGAGGCTAGGCGATTTGTGAAATTTTGTTTAGTGTAAATTTACTGTATTTGTATTTTATTTTCTTAAGTGTTAACAACTTGGTCTTAGCCTGTATTTTGCAGATTTTTATTTCTGTGAACACTGGCAAGGTACAAGGAGTTGGTGGAATCTTACTTAGAGCCAGAATGTGAATTGCATAGTCAACGTAGAGAAGCTCTTCGGAAGAAGCTGCAGTTGCTCAAACAGTCTACGATGGAGCAACCCAATCCACCAGTTGTACGGGCAGTGTTAGTGCCCGAGGAAGTAGCAGCCAGGCCGGTTCGTGAGGTGGCAATCCCACAAGCTAATAATGTACATTCCAGCATCCGCAAACCAGAGCCTGGGGGGAGGTTTGAGTTAAAGCAAAATATGGTGCAACTTTTGCACACGAGCGGGCAGTTCACCGGTCTCCCTCACGAAGATCCGCAACAACATCTCCAGAACTTTTTGGAGATAAGTGACACGTACATACCCGCTGGAGTGTCACCTGATTATGTTCGGCTCACCTTATTTCCATTTTCCTTATTGGGTGAAGCCAAGAGGTGGTTAAAAGCTGAACCACCCAACTCTATATCAACGTGGGATGATCTTGCAAAGAAGTTCTTGATCAGATTTTTCCCTTCAGGTAAAACAGCTAAACTTAGAAGTCAGATTCTAAGCTTTAAATAGAGGGAAGGAGAAAATCTTTATCAAGCCTGGGAAAGATTCAAGTCCATGTTGCGGGACTGTCCTCATCATCATCAGTCAAATGAGGTGTTGGTACACACTTTTATTGAGGGTTTGGAACCCCACACTAAAATTTTGTTAGACTCAGCAGCTGGAGGGCAAGCGCTGGAGAAGACTTATGAAGAGTTGTACACTTTGCTCAACCGAATCTCACAAGGCAATCCGGAATGGAATGCAGATTCTTCAAGGGGTGGAGCAAGGAAAGCAGCAGGAGTGTTCGAAGTGGATGGATTCACAGCTATCGCTGCACAGATAGCTGCTTTGCAAAATCAGTTAAACACTCACTTCAGCACTATGAATTTGAACCAGCCTTCAGCCTCAGTTAATGCAGTCCAACAGATGTGGTGTGAAGTGTGTGGTAGTAGTGAGCATTCAGCTGAGTGCTGTGGTGCAAATCCTGATTCTGTCAACTTTGTGGGCAATGCACAGAGGAATCAACAGCAGTTTGGTGGTAGCTACAACTCGAATTGGAGGAATCATCCGAATTTTTCGTGGGGTAGCAACAATCAACAAGGCTAAGGTTCAGGGCAGGGTATGCATAGAAACCAAGGAGGGCAACAAGGCTATCAGAATCAGTTCAGAAATCACAATGCCCCTCCTCCACCACCATCACCGACTATTGAGGAAATGTTCAAGACCATGATTGCCAACCAGGCACAATTGCAGGCTGACTACGTCAAACTGGCAGCCGAAGTAAAGAACAATCAATTGGCAACCAAGGCTCTTGAATATCAGTTTGGGCAATTTGCTAGTGCCCAAAATACTAGACCAAGGGGAGGACTACCTAGCGACACGGATCCAAATCCTAAGCAGGTAAATGCAGTGACCACGAGGAGTGGTTTACAATCAAAGGAGGTGGAACCTGAAAGACCGCCTCAGAAGTCAGGAGCAGTAGATGTTGAGGGAGAACAAACCTCAGATACGGGGAAGACCAAAGAAGCTGAACCAGCAAGGCCTCCACCCCCGTTCCCTCAACGACTTAAGAAATACAAGGAGGAGGCGTGTTTCCAGAAATTCATGGAGGTACTCAAACAGGTACATGTTAACTTACCTCTTGTTGATGTCTTGCAGGGTGTGCCGAAATATGCAAAGTATATCAAAGACATCGTAGCCAACAAAAATCGCTTGACTGAGTACGCCACGGTGGCTTTAACAGAGGAATGCACATCCCGTATTCAGAATAGGTTGCCCACTAAACTAAAGGATCCTGGAAGTTTTACCATCCAGCTGACGATTGGGCAAAGTATCCGAGCTCGTGGGTTATGCGACTTGGGGGCAAGTATAAATCTGATGCCATCTTCGGTATTCAGAAAGTTAGGGCTAGGGAGTCCTAGACCCACAACAGTGATCTTGCAGCTAGCAGACAGGTCCTTAGCTAAGCCGGATGGCATTGTTGAGGATGTGCTAGTGCAGGTAGGCTCCCTCATTTTTCCGGTAGATTTCATTGTTCTGGATTTTGAACCAGATGCAGAAGTCCCATTTATTTTGGGACGACCATTTTTGGCAACCGGAAAGGCATTGATCGATGTAGCTGCGGGTAAACTTACAATGCAAGCACATGACAAGGTAGAGGTATTTGATGTGTTAAAATCCATAAAGCTGCCGGCTATACATGAGGAGCTTTCGGAAATCAACGTGGTTGAACATGTAGGAAGTAAGCAGGCTGTTGAAGCTCAAGACCCCTTGGAGAGAGCGCTTACGCACTCTGATCATTTTGGGGATGGAGAAGCTTGTGGAATGGTTCAATTATTAGATGGAGCACCTCAATACCCGAGAAGACAGGAATTTCAGTCCTTGATGAGATCACTAGAGCCATTGCCGAAACCGTCTGTTGAGAAGGCACCGAAATTGGAGCTGAAAGAATTGCCTCCCCATTTAAAATATATCTTTTTGGGGGAGGGAGAGACTTTACCAGTTATTATCTCTGCAGACTTGACAGCGGACAGGAACAATTGGCAGAAGACAAGAGATGCCTTTGAAGAACATACTGGAAGTTGAGCCCTTTGATGTATGGGGTATTGATTTCATGGGTCCATTCCCACCGTCATTTGGAAATCGTTACATCTTGGTAGCTGTAGATTATGTATCAAAATGGGTGGAAGCAATAGCTTGTCCCAGGAATGATAACAAGGTAGTAACGAAGTTTGTGAAGAAACACATTCTCACAAGGTTTGGGACACCCCGAGCAATTATCAGTGACGGAGGAGCTCATTTTGTCAATGCAAGCTTCAAGAAATTATTGGCTAAGTATGGGGTGCGCCATAAGGTGGCCACGGCATACCACCCTCAAACTAGTGGGCAAGTGGAGGTGTCAAATAGGGAGGTAAAACAGATTCTTCAGAAAATGGTGAACACACAACGGAATGATTGGTCTGGTAAACTTGATGATGCGTTGTGGGCCTACCGAACAGCTTATAAGACACCGATCGGAACGTCACCATACCGATTGGTCTATGGAAAAGCATGTCATCTCCCGGTTGAACTTGAGCATCGAGCTTTCTAGGCTGTCAGAAAGCTAAATATGGATTTAGAGCTGGCGGGTAAAAAGAGATTGATGCAGCTCAGCGAGCTTGACGAATTCCGCTGGCATGCTTATGAAAGTGCGAAGTACTACAAGGAAAGAACCAAAAGATGGCACGACAAGCATGTGGTGCATCGCATTTTCGAACCAGGACAGAAAGTTTTGCTTTTTAATTCAAGATTGAAATTGTTTCCTGGTAAGCTGAGGTCTAAATGGTCTGGACCGTTTGAAGTAGTGAGAATGACCCCTCATGGGGCGGTAGAACTGTGGCAAGAAGACAGGAGTGCTACGTTCTTGGTAAATGGGCAAAGATGCAAGCACTACTGGGGAGATGACCATGATCGAGACAAATCGTCCATCTCCCTAGTAGACACGTGAGCATAAAGGCTGTCGAGCCGCAACGTTAAACCAGGCGCTGCACGGGAGGCAACCCGTGAAAAATATTTTTTTTTCCTTTCTTTCCTTAGTGTAAAGTTTTTCTTTTATTCTATTTTCTTTCCTTTTTCTTGACTAGGCTTAGATTTGCATTTTAATTAGTAATTTTTATTTTATTTATTTTTTTTAGTAGGGAATCTATGAATTTAACCAATTTTTGTTTAGTGAGGTGATTTTCAGGTATACTGGAGGAAAAATACTTGGAATCGAGGAAACGAGGCGAGGTATGAAAAATAAAATTTGATGGTGAAACAGAGCACTGGCGCGTTGGCGCCGTGTCACGGAGGCAATGCTCCGCGTTGACCTCCGTGACACGTTGAAGGCGAATCTGGAATTTTTAAAATTCCAGTAAGCCAACGCGTTGGCTCCGTGTCACAGAGGAGGGGCTCCGCGTTACCCTCCGTGACACGTTGCCCTTATTCCAGTGCCGGGTCACACCGGGTTTCCGGGTGACCCGCGTGTTTCTTTTAAATAAACCCCCGATTTTCGCCCAAATTTCCCCATTCCTTCTACCCTCCGCGACCAAACACCCATTTCCCTACCCCCAAGCTCTGTGCCACGTTGATAGGCAAGGAAAACGTCAAGTTTTTTTCTGTTCTTCAAATCCAAGGTATGTTTTCATCTTCGATCTCAAATTTCTGGCGAGTTTTGTCACTTTTGAGCATGTGAGGTGAGATATATCACCCTAGGTAAAAAAATTAAACATGATGTGAATTATTTTGTGATTGATTATGTTCGGATTATTGTAGTTGACGTTTGAACTTATCGATTGATTGAATAATTCAATATTGATTGTCGAATTGAGTTCTAGGGCTTGGGTTGTTGGATTTGAACGTGGGTAACTTGATAGTTTGATGAAATTGGTGCCTGGGTGTGTTTAGTAGTTGAGATAAGTTGTGGTAACTATTGTTTAATTGTGGAAAGACGACTAATTCTCAAATTTCTGTGGGGAAGTGCATAATGTGTGAATTGGTTGAATTGCTTAGATTAGTTGTATATAATAGGTTTGTATTGTTGTTCTTATTTCTGTTGTGGTTATTGTTGCTAAGTGCTGTGGGTGAATAGCTGTCGATAGGAGGATTTGGGTTAGCTGTATGAAGTCTGAGTAATTCGCTAGCCGTTATGCTGTCGAAATTTTGTGAACGCACTAAGCAACATGTTTTTAGTTGATTGTGTTTGGGGGTGTAAATAGAGTTATCCTTGCTAAAATGTTGTAAATTTTGTTAAAGACTAAGTGTGGGGTAAATTTTGTTTAACCCGACCTTAGCCGAAGCTAACAAGTTTTTAGCTTAATATTGTGCTTGTCTGTGTAAATTGACAGGTACAATGGCTAGCCGACAAGATAAAGGCAAGGGTGCCTCAACCTCAGGCACCGGCAGAAAGAGAATGAGACTGGGCGCTGCTGTCCCAGCTGCACCTGCTGTTCCACGCGGTCAACACCGCCGATACGGAACACGATGGGTCATCGACGAAGGGAAGAAATGGTATAATAAGCACAAGGAAAGCAAATACTTCCCGGAGGAATATATTGCAAGGGAACCACTTGCACAGGAGTTCCCTCGCATGGTGCAGAGGATTGAGGCAGCTGGGCTCAGTTTTATTTTTCAGGAGCCCAAGGAGTGCAACCTTCACTTGGTCCGGGAATTCTACGCCAACTGGAACCCGGCCATCAGGAGCCATACTATTAAAATCAGAGGGCAGATTGTCACTCTGGAACCCCAGCAGCTGAATGCCATCGTTGGAGCGCGGGACACAGACGCCCACGTTCTCCGCCAGCTCAATATCACCCCACCGTACGCCGACATCAGACGTACGTTGTGTGGGGCTCGATCCACAGCCCGATGGAGGAGACACAAAGAGAGGGGTTACCACCAGACTCTGCCTTATTCGCAGATGAACAAGGAGGCCAGAATCTGGCTAAAAATAGTATGTTCGTGTTTGATCCCGGGAGTGCATATGACAGACGTGACCCGGCACCATGTCTGCCTGGTGTATGCCCTTATGAAAGGGCTTGAGATTAATGTGGGGGCGGTTATAATATCCGCCATGAAGAGAGCCAGACTACACCAGGGCCACAGATACGGGTTTGGCGGACTCATCACCACCTTCCTCCGAAGCCTTGACATCGAGGAAGAAGCCTTGGATTACATTCCGCAGTTGGAGCGGAGGGCCCTTGATGTGACAAAAACCAAGGCCCCTGACACTACACACGGACCTGTGCTGACTCTGGGCGAGCGACATGCTCGTGACGACCAGTATATGGCCCGTATGTTCGGCATGCAGATGCTGCAGCTACGGATAGGTGGGAGACCAGCCACCGAGGATGAATTATGGCAGCTGGAGCTGGACTACCCCTTCGGCGAGAATGCCAGAGCTTTATGCAAGGTGGGGCCAGCCTTTGTGAAGCCGACTGACGACGACGTCCCTACTGATGAGGAGACACGTCGTGAGGACTCTGATGTAGAGTCCGATGACGGCGATGGAGCTGATTCAGATATGGGCGAAGAGGCCGCAACACCGGATGAGGAAGTCGAATATTTCGACTAAGCAGGGAGTTCCACCACCCAAAATTTTGTGCTTTGTATTTTTGTGAACACTGGGGACAGTGTTCGATTTAAGTGTGGGGTGGGGAGTAGTTAGGTGCTGGGTCATAGGCTCTAAATCTGCTGTATATTCTTCCTTGACGTTTATGTATGTCTGTGCTTTCCCTGTTCTTGTGAACTGATTTGTGAATGATGTGTATATATTTGTTTGTGGCTAATGAGGTGTGTCTTTAAAAAGTTATGGTTGCCTTTGTAAATATTTTGTAAATTTTGTAAATTTTTTTTCTTTTTCTATCGATATGATCGATATTTTTCAAATTTTTTGCGAAATGATTTTGCATTTATCAACATAGTTTGCAAATATTTTCTATCGAAATGATCGATGTGTCGCAAAAATTTTGAAGTTTTAATTTTGGGTTTCTCGGAGTTTGTTTTCGGTTCTTTTACCGAGAATAGTCCCATTGAACCGATGTCATAGTTAGTGACCATTCCCTATGATGGATGGATGACGACCGTCTTAAGGGAAATGTAGTCGATAGGAGTAGATGTTTTGTTTTTAGTTTCTTTGGTGGATTGCATCAATAAACTGTAGTTGCGTATGGTTGCTAAAATTTCGTTGCGTGTTGTAATTGATGTTCAAAACGTGAAAATGATTCGTTTGAAAGCATGCAATTTTGTAAATATGTTGAGTTACCTAGGCTAGAGAATTTGGTTCATTATGATTGAGGCTTAATCTTGAATTCATGTAGTTGACTAATTAAAGAGTCTGTGATTGCATCTTGATTCGAGCATGTGCATAAAGTGTGAGTGAGGTTTTGCTATTCCATGTCATTGTGAATTGTCTAGAACTTGCCTGGTGTGTATACAAAACGAAATGAAGGAGGTGTAGCGTCAGAAAGGATGTAGGCATTTCTTTGTTTTAACCGTTAGTTTCCATTTTTTTTCTTGTCAAATTCTACCTTTTTATATGTTGTGTACCCTAGTCAGCCCGTTGAGCCTTTAGCCGATTTCTTTCTTCTGTCCAGAATTGTATGAACTAAGCTTTATTCCTTCTTTTCATTAGCCTTAAAGTCTATAAGAAGCTCTTAAGCGCTTACAAAGAACAGAAAATGTTTCCCAAAGTGTTAAAGAGTGAAAAGAGTGAAAAGAAAAGAAAAGCAAAGTGAGGAAAGAAAAGATGATGTTGAAGAGGCACTAGTTGTAATTAAATGATAGTGAGGGTACATGAAAACCCTCTATTTTGTGTCAAGTGTGCCGATAAAATGGGCTGTATGAAAGTAAACCAGCATGAATGGGAGAAAAAGAGAAAAGAGAGGAACAATGTCCATGAGTCGATGGGAATGAGTTGAAAAGGCGCTTAAGGATGCTAGCGACTATTATTGGCTAATCCAATATATATATACTAGATCCATAGCCCAGTTACAACCCATTAAAAGTCCTATTTGATCCTACATTGCATTTCTTTATATTAGTGGAGTAATACACTAAGGGCAAGCCTATGGGTCATGACATGATGCATGCGAATTCTTTTGGGAGAGAGAGTGAAATTAATTTTTATATGCCCCTACTTGCATGTTTGTGTGCTGCACGAACATAAAAGGGGAAGTTTCTCTCGAGTTGTGAGGGTACATGCTTGATGAAAGATTGATTTTCGTGTCGGATCTCTTGATTAGTTGATTTGCATGAGTTTGCCGATATCAAGAATCAATTCTTAAAAGTTTAGGAAGCCTCGATGTATTAAGGTCATTTTCTTGTACGACCAAGTATGTTTTCTTGATGATTTGCAAGAATTGAATAATCGGTATGACCGTAGCGTAAAATGTTGCACCATAGTGACGAAGGTTGGGATGTAATTTGCATGAGTTGTGTATGTGTTGTTCGAGGACGAACAAGGATTTAAGTGTGGGGTAAGTGATCTTGGGCAAATTTATATGCCCAAGTGATACTCAAACGTATCATTTTTACCTTGTTTGTTGTGCAATGTGTATATAATATCATGTATTTGGTAATAAAATGCGAATTTATACTAACCAACATGATTAGCATTTGTTTTGCAGGATAATGTGATTTTTAGGAGCTAAAATGCGTGTTGGAACTATGTCGGAGTTGGACTTGGATGCGAGCGTGGAAAAGACCTTGGATGGCACATTTTACACTGGCTCCGCGATGGAGCCGTGCCACGCTGCCATCGTGGTAGCACACTGCCTGGGCAGGAATTAATTAGGCAATTTCCAGTGTGCCTGCGCGTCAGTTCCGTGGCACGGAGATAGGCCTCCGCGATGGCCTCCGTGCCACGTTGAGACCAATTATCCGGACCCTGCAATTTCCAGAGGGGGTCCGCGTCCACGCCGTGTCACGGAGGCAGTGCTCCGCGTTGGCCTCCGTGACACGTTGCTTGTTATTCCGGGAAAAATTTCCCACTAGTATAAATAGCACACTTAGGTTATTTTTAAAGGAGTTTTTTTTTTAGTTCTAGTTTTTAGCAGAGTTCAGGAGTGGAGAGAGGAACGTGGTTTTGTGGCAGTTGAAGAATAGAAAAGATAAGAGTTTTCTTCTCTTCCCTTCTTCTTTTCCTTCAATTGTATGCATGATTTACACTCATTCTAGGACGATTAATCCAAGAATGAGTGGCTAATTCCTTTCTTGCTGAGGTTTTGAACTTGTGTAATGATTATTGGTAATAATTGATATGGTTTCTTCTTCTTCTTGCATATTGTTCTATTAATTCTTGTGCTTAGTACATTCTTGATTGGCCACCATTAATGTATATCTAAAAAGTCCAATTTCACTCGAGAGAGCATGAAATTGGAAAGTTGTGAATTAATAGGGTATTGTTCTTAACTTGATTTGGGAAAATTGGGTTTTGATGTGCTCTCTTGATAGAAATATACTTGAAAGCCGTATTAGTCAATTTAGGAACCGGCATTGTAGTGTTAGGTCATAAATTTCATTTGATCACAGAAATGTAGACGAATGGTTTATGATTCTAAAGTGAAATTAAATACGAGAGTTTTAATTTCTAGGCAAACGTTCTTGACTAGCAATATGAAGAAGAGGATGACCAAATTATCATAATTATCAACTCCATTACTCGTTCTTAACCTTGGCATGAGCATATCCATTGTCTGAATTCAACGTAAATAATAGTTGTTAAGTTTAGTATATAATTAGTTTAGACACAAAACTCCCTAAATTCTTGATTGGATAGTTGTTAGCATAGTTAGAAATTGAATAGAAATATAGTGAACTAGGAAATTTTTCATATCCAGAGCAGCCTCCTTGGATCGATACTTGGCTACTTAGCCACTTTATTACTTGTTTGACCACGTACACTTGCGTGTCGGTTTTTAACACATACCGAGCAGCAAAGCGCGAACACATACCACCAGGTTAGCAGCAACTCCAGACCGTTCCGCTCCGCAGGGAGCATTGACTAGTGGAGGTGTCGGACAACGCCAAAACTGATTCTATGCCTTTGCCTCGCACCAGGAGCAGGAGACTTCGCCAGAAGTGGTCACCAGATGTTGCGTGTCTTTCATATTGATGTCTATGCCTTGCTAGATCGGGGAGATACCTTGTCTTTCGTGACTCCTTACATTGCTAGTAGCCTTGGAGTTAGTCCCGAGACCTTGTCAGAACCGTTTTCAGTTTCGACCCTTGTTGGTGATTCGATCATAGCTAGACAAGTATATAGAGAATGCCTGGTCACTGTGTTGAATAAGGTTACCTCCGCATACCTTGTAGAGTTAGCCATGACTGATTTTGACGTTATTATTGGCATGGACTGGTTGTTTGCATGTTATCCCTCGATTAATTGTAGGACCCGTATGGTGGAATTTCGTTTTCTGGGTGAGTCAGTGTTGGAGTGGAAAGGTAGTTCGGCAATACCAGCAGGTCGATTTATTTCCTATCTTAAGGCTAGGAGGATGATTCTTAAGGGCTGCATGTATCATCTAGTTAGGGTTAAGGATGTTGAGTCCGAGACCCTGACTATTCAATCAGTTCTGGTGGTGTGTGAGTATCCAGATATTTTTCCCAATGAATTGCCAGGTGTTCCTCCTGAGAGGGAAATCGACTCCAGCATCGATCTCTTACTTGATACACAACCTATCTCTATTCTTCCCTACAAGATGGCTCCAGCCGAGCTAACAAAATTGAAGGATTAGTTAAAGGATCTGTTGGATAAGGGTTACATTAGACTGAGCTAGTCCCCCTGGGGTGCACCAGTTCTATTTGTTCGAAAGAAGGATGGTTCCCTTTGCATGTGTATTGACTATCGGCAGTTGAACAAGGTTACCGTTAAGAATAGGTACCCCTTACCCCGGATCAATTGATTTGTTTGACCAGCTTCAGGGTGCCAAGTGCTTCTCCAAGATTGATCTCAAGTCTGGGTATCACCAGCTCAGGGTTCGGGAGAGTGACATCTCGAAGACCGCTTTTAGGACTCGGTATGGTCACTATGAATTTGTTATTATGTCTTTTGGAATAACCAATTCCCCTGCAGCTTTTATGGATCTGATGAACAGGGTGTTCAAGCAGTATCTGGATATGTTTGTGATCGTGTTCGTCGATGACATTCTTATATACTCCCAGAGTGAGGAGGAGCATGCCACTCATTTGAAAATAGTGCTGCAAATCCTCAAGGATCGTCAGCTATATGCAAAGTTCAGTAAGTGTGAATTTTGGTTGGACTTAGTGGCATTTTTGAGTCATGTGGTATAAAGCGAAGGAACAAGGGTAGATTTCCAGAAAATCGAGGCGGTGAAGAATTGGCCCAGACCGGTGAATCCTTTAGAAATTCGAAGTTTCTTGGGCTTAGCAGGCTACTGCCGAAGATTTGTTGGGGGATTTTCATCAATTGCAGCCCCATTGATAAGGTTGACTCAGAAAAAGGTGAAGTTCCAATGGTCGGATGTGTCACGCCCCACCTTGGGAGGCATGACTGTCACCTGGTGCCCTACTAGAATCTGAACTGACTGAGCTGACTGAGCCTAATCACTTCTGGTTTAGGCTTACTCCCCAATTCAAGAAAACAACGGGCTATATCTCGGCTGTAAATATAACCTCCGGCCGACAAGGCCTTATAGACACCTGTAAAAGTAAACCAGCTAGCCAGAAACAAGCAAGAACAGGGAATCCTATACGGGCCGACAAGGCCACCATGATGTCTAGTTATGACTGTAAAGTAAATCCAGTATTAAGCTAAACTATGACCGACAAGGCCACTAATCTGTCAACTAAACAAGGCCCCACACGGCCAACATGTAAACTAAAAGACATATGGGCCCCACACAGCCAACATGTAAACTAAAAGACATATGGGCCCCACACGGCCAATAACAGCTAACCATAGGGAAAAAGAAACAATCTGTAAGCCTCTAGCAGTAATATGATGGTCGGGACAGGGCCCCGACCTACCCGTGAACTCTACAATCAAAAGGAAGAAACCTTCTATCTACAAGCTCCGGAAGAATAGAGCTAATTGCTCTGGTGATGCTGGCTGAAAGCTACGAGGGACCTGCTCCCTGTCTACCCGTACCTGTAGGCAAGTAATGCAGTGCCCCAGAAAGGGCGTCGGTACAATATGTACTGAATATGTAAGGTGATAACTGTAAATGACTGAAATAAGGAGATAGAACTAAAGATAACTGAAATGAAGGAATAGAGATCATAGCTGAGTAATAGAACGTCTTACTGTCTAACTATCAATATTAAAGCAAACATAAACCTTACCTGGCCCCCATAAGCCGAAAGGTACAGCCAGCACAAAATAACCCACCTGAGGCCCCCATAATCCCTGGTGAGTACACATCAATCTATATACCCCTATCCAAGGTCACACTGGTCAACTAATAGCTATAGATGTCTTATCAATCCCCTAGGTCTGCAACTGAGCCCGCTCGACCCCTGACTGTAACTGTGTCTAAGTTCAATGGACTCTTGATATCTGTACCCCAGGCACCAGGCTCAACGGGGGTGTATAAAGCCAACAACGACATATGAGGACTTGAGACCCCATCTTCATCCCTAGCGGATGGCATACCACTCCGTAGAGCGATGTCATCTCGCCCCTGGCGAGCATCGACACAACTAATAACCCCGGAGTCAGTCATGAAGGCTATACAGGAATTCTCCATCCCAAACTAACATGGAATACTAATTTCGGCTAACAACAACAACTAATCATAATAGACATGCTTCTAGTACTCTTACTGGGATCAAACGGAGTTATCATGCTAAGAAAACTAACTTGCCAAAGGAAACTGCCTTAACATACCTCGTTCACTGATTACTGATTAACTGGCGAGTTTCAGCTCGTGTTCAACTGCCCTTCTCAACTGCAATCGTATTACTAGAAGAATGAGGCTAATTCCAATACTAAATTCAATGAAAAACAATAACTTTACATAGAAATATTAACTATTTTTCAACTTGATGGAACACGGTCGAAAACTCGTAATTTCTTGAGAATCCAGAAGGGAGAAATGGTTACTTTAAGCCTGTGATCATATTGACACTAGTTTGGAGCAATTCTAAGAATTTTAGCTCGGCGGATTTACGATTTTTTGGGCGAATTTTGCGGAACTAACTCTATAGTAATGCTCCTTGCAGCCTTATACTTCGATACCCGAAGTTAATTTGAATTTCGGCGGCGTTTCACAGCCTAAAAGGAGGAAATTCTATCAATTTGTTGGTCTTCTCCCTCTGCTGGTCAAATATAATATGGGAAATGAAATGAAATTAAAGGGTGAAACATATATATACTTGAGGAAGTGGACAGGGGTCCGTGGCACGGACCCGGTCACGCCATTTGAGGGCGTGCCATAGAGCCCATCGTGGAGGACATGGTCCGTGCCATATTGTCTTTGGACAGCTGGCCCAGCCTCCTCCCGCGTGGTCCCGACTCTGTTCTCGTCTGACCTTTCTCTGGGCCCCTTTCTCGTACATATTGTACTCTAAAAATCTTAACCAACGTACGAATATGCCATCAAAACATTAGAAATTTACGGGGTGTAACGAGATGCTTGTGAGAAAAGCTTCCAAGAGTTGAAAACCCGACTCACTTCAGCACCAATGTTGACTTTTCTCGAGGGTACTGATGGATTTTTTGTATATTGTGATGCTTCGAGAGTCGGACTAGGATGTGTGTTGATGCAGCGTGGGAAAGTTATAACATATGCTTCGAGACAGCTGAAAGTTCATGAGAAAAATTACTCGACCCATGATCTTGAGTTTGCCGCGGTGGTGTTTGCATTGAAGATATGACAACATTACTTGTATGGGGTCCATGTGGATGTATTCACGGATCACAAGAGCTTGCAATATGTATTCACACAGAAAGATCTAAATCTTCGGCAAAGGAGGTGGTTGGAGCTACTTAAGGACTATGACATGAGTGTCCTTTACCACCCGGGCAAGGCTAATGTGGTTGTGGATGCACTTAGTAGTCTCTCTATGGAGAGTGTGTCCCACATGGATGAGGGAAATAAGGAGTTGGTGAAGGATGTCCACTGACTTGCAAGACTAGGAGTTAGATTGATCGAATCGACTGATGGCGGTGTTATTGTGCAGAATGGGTCAGAATCGTCCTTAGTGGTCGATGTCAAATCTAAGCAAGATGAGGATCCGACTTTGAGGAAGCTGAAGGAAGAAGTGCGGAGTCAAAAGGTGGAGATTTTCTCCCAAGGGGGAGATAGTGTTCTATGATATCAAGGTCTTGCTATGTGTCCCGAACGTTGATAATTTAAGGGTTCGAATATTGCATGAGGCACATGGTACCAGATATTCCATGCATCCGAGATCTATGAAGATGTATCGAGATTTATGGAAAATCTATTGGTGGGATGGTATGAAGAGGGATATTGCGGAGTTCGTAACCAAATGTACAAACTGTCAGCAAGTGAAGGTCGAGCATCAAAGGCCGGAAGGTGTACTTTAGGATATTCGCATTCCCACTTGGAAGTGGGAGGAGATAAATATGGATTTTGTTACAGGCCTGCCTCGCACTCACTGACACTATGACTCCATTTGGGTGGTGGTAGACAGGTTAACTAATATTGCGCACTTCCTACCGGTCAAGACCACAGATTCAACGGATGATTATGCCAAGTTGTATATTTGGGAGTTGGTTCGACTTGGTGCCCTTTTCTATTATTTCAGATCGAGGTACTCAATTTACCTCTCAGTTATGGTGCTCTTTTCAAAAGGGACTCGGGAATCAAGTTAAGCTCAGTATGTCCTTCTATCCGCAAACAGATAGCCAGACAAAATGAACCATTCAGACCCTCAAGGATATGTTGAGGGCACATGTTATGGATTTCAAAGGTAGTTGGGTTGATCATTTTCCCTTGATCTAATTTTCCCATAATAACAGTTATCACTCCAGTATCCAGATGGCACCGTTCGAGGCTCTTTACGGGCGAAGGTGTAGATCGCCCATCGGATGGTTTGAGGTTGGTGAGGCAGCCATGATAGGACCAGATTCAGTTCACGAGGCGATATTGAAGGTTTAGTTGATAAGGGACTGAATGAAAATCGCTCAAAGTCGTCAGAAATCATATGCCGATGTGAGGAGAAGGGATCAGGAGCTTGAGGTGAACAATTGGGTATTTCTAAAGGTATCTCCCATGAAGGGGGTCTGCGGTTTGGGAAGAAGGGAAAACTCAGTCCCCGATATGTGGGTCCTTACAAGGTTATAAGGAGAGTTGGTAAGGTGACATATGAATTGGACTTGCCTTCAGAGCTAGCTTCAATTCATCCAGTGTTTCATGTATCGCTCTAGAAAATGTGCTTGGGTGATCCAGCTTTAGTAGTCCCAGTAGACAACGTTGTTGTAAAGGATAGCCTCAGCTATAAAGAAATTCCGGTGAAAATCTTAGATCGTCAAGTCCGTAAGCTAAGGAACAAAAAAGTAGCTTAAGTTAAAGTATTGTGGAGAAATCAGCATGTTGAGGGAGCTACATAGGAAGCCAAAACAGATATGATGGCTAGATACCACATTTGTTCTCCACTGACTCAGTTCCAACTTGAGGTTCCGGTTTTTCCCTATGACTCTATCTAGTTTTCATGTTTAGTTCATGTGTACAAGTTTCTTTTATGTGTATGAATGTGTATGTGAAGTATGAGATCAGTTCAGCTATGTGGCTTTATTCGGAGGTAGTCATTTCGTGAAAAATTAGGTTAAAATGATCAGTTTATGGCTATGATAAATTGTATGTTTCTGTTTTCTACTTGTTTCCCACATTCGAGGATGAATGTTTCCAAGAGAGGAGATATTGTAATACCCCCGGAAGGCCTAAGAATAGACTCGGGAGTTGAATTTGAAAAGTGCAGAAAACTGGCAAAAATATCAGAGGACGGGCGACTCAATGACTCGTGGTTGGATACCACGAGTTTTCAGAAGCATTCGTGCTATGGGGGCTCAGGGAAGCAGTGGTTACAACAGATGGTGTAACGACTTGTTGTTAGGAACAACAAGTCGTTGTTAGCGGTCGTAGGAAGGGTTGAACTTAGGCTGATGGGGAAACAATGGGGCATGTGAGAAGTAATGGACCTTTGTTTCTAGTCGTTACTTATGGGTTGAGAATTATAGTGCATACAATGGATTGAGATCACGACTCGTTGGAAGCCACCACGAGTCGTGGTGAGGCTCGTGGTAAGGGAAGTTTAGATTGGTTAAGGAGTTGACGACAGTCGATCCAACGACCCGTTGATTGGAGAAAAGACTCATCCTGATGAGTCGTGGCAAGAACATGAGGTTTGTCGTGAGGCAGTGGACCCAAAGACTAGATACCACGAGTAGTGGTATCATGCAACGACCCATATGATCGGTCGTTGGTCCGTCCGGAGTAGTTTTCAGGGAAATTTCATTATGGGAAATTTCGACTTTCCCATGCTTTGAGACCCTAAACTAGGCCGTTTTGTTTTTTTCTGAGTGTGATAAGATGGTTTAAGTTCCTAATGCATACCCATTCCCATGCAAGAGCTTTTAGAGGGGTTTTAGGGAGATTAAAGGTCTTCTTCTCTGAAATTTCATCAATTTCTTTGTGGGTATTTAGGGAACATTGAAATCAGTCCATTTCTAGGTATGTAGGGTTTAGAGTGGGTGAATCCTTTCACACCCATGCTCAAATTTTGTTTTAAATCATGAATTCTTCTATTCAAGATCTATGGGGTTTTACCCAAATGCATGAAAATGTGATTTCTCCTTATGGGTATGATTTAGTTGAGTTTTAATTATTGAATTATGAATGATGGAAAGGTTTTATATTATTTTCTATAAAATCATGTTTCAAGCTTTTTAAATCTAAAATGCCCATTGATGAAGGTTCATGAACATTATGATTTATGATGAATATTCAATATTTTGATCTTATTGATGATGGGAAAGCATGAT
Organism: Datura wrightii; assembly: GCA_035772735.1. Taxonomy (NCBI): domain Eukaryota; kingdom Viridiplantae; phylum Streptophyta; class Magnoliopsida; order Solanales; family Solanaceae; genus Datura; species Datura wrightii. The sequence continues at coordinate 33,104,242 of JASDFA010000006.1, forward strand.
TTTAAGTTTCCATGTTTATGAGTATATTTTTGAAAGAATTGAGTATGTTAAAGTATTGGGAAATGCCCACATGTTGAAGAATGATTTATGAACGAATGACATGATTTATCGATTTATGATGTTGGTTGATGAAAAGGGCCTTTGGTTCTTGGCTAAGAATATTTAAAGGGGATCAATGATGATAAATATTATATTTTAGCCAATGAATTTTAATTCATGATATTTTTGATTTATGTATGAGCCTATGTGGGAGCCGTGTTTAGCACTGAGCAGCTCGACGTTGAAAGGACTACGCCGGTGTCTCATAACCACGTGCCACTATGGGTTCAAATGTTATATATTCTATTGATACCGATCCCCTCAAATGTGATATCACTCCTAATGCACGACCCTCGCCTGGCAAGCCAGGGTCGGCTCTACCCACTTGAGTGAGATAGTTGGGGCATCATGAAAGGCTCTACCATGATGGTGTCAGTTAAGACGAGTCCTTCCATTGTTCCGCATGTTTTATGCATTCTTATGGTTATATTATTGGCTCAAGTTATGTTTTGATAAAGTTTACTTACGATTATGATTATTAACGCTTTATGAATGATTTGAAAGTCTTGAGCCTTATGTTTACTTACGAAGTTTATGATACAAGCATGATGTCCTCCTCTTATGTTTATTTATGAGTTTATTTTACTTTTAATGTCCATTTTATCTACCTTGCATACCGGTACATTCCACGTACTGACCGCATACTTTCTATGCTGTATCGTTTCATGAAAAAGGATCCGGATCTCAAGCTCCTCCCCATCCTTAATTCATCTCAGCTTACGCTCTTAGATTATTGGTGAGTCCTCATGGTCCGAGGACCGTTTGACAGACTTTTATGTTATCTTTTGTTTCTGTACTATTCAGGTTAGTTGGGGATGTTGTCCCATCAACCCATCGTATGTAGTAGAGGCTTTCAGACAATATGTAGTACTTAGCTTATGTGTACGTCTTGTATTTCCTGATGTTATTCTATGGTTACGTGTCTATTACGTTTTATGTTTAGTATTCCTCTTATTTAAATAAAATAGATGTATGAATGTGCTATGGATCGACCTAGGATCTCTCGGGGTCCTTTGTCCCGTGTCTACGATCCGGGTATACGTTCGAGTCATGACATATACCTAGGCATTTCATCTCCCTCATAATTCATTATGATGGTTGATAGTGTTTCAATACTCATTATCTCTCCCAGGGACACTAGCAGCTTCTCATCTTCTATCGTGGTGTTCATGTAGGTGGTTATTGAGATGGGCTTCTCTGCTGTAGCCTGAATAAGTCACAAACAAAAAGGAAAATGTAAAACAAGGAAATAAAACTAAAATTTAAAAATAACAATTACTCTAATCCTTTGCCATATTCCTCGAAAATGATACCATTTTTTTATAACGCTCAAATCACACTCCTGATAAAGTATGACGTAGACATTGTCAATATATAACCTGTTCGGGCTGTTTAGCAACTACACGCAAGTGCATGTGGTCGAACAAGTAGTAAAATGGCTAAAGTAAGCCAAGTATCGATCCCACAGGGACTGAACCAAGGTAGTAATCGAATTAAGTGTTAATGAACTCTAACTCTAAAAATGCAGACAACAATTTAAAGAATATTTTGAGAGTTTGTTTCCTAAGTTATACTAATCTAAGACAAAATGAGAAAATGAGTCTGAACTATAGTAATGAGAAAGCTGAGGCCAAAACGAACATGCATGGAAGTTATTTATCGATACAATTTGGTTAATCTTTCCTTCGGTTGCTAGTCAAGAATTATTGCCTATGGAGAAAAACTCTCGTATTCTACCCAACTTAAGAATCATGAACTTTCAACCTACATTTCTGTGATAAAGGAATTTCATGTTCTAGCCATACGAAACCGATTCCTTAATTGACTAATACGACTTTCAGATATATTTCTATTCTGAAGGTAAATCAATTCTCAATTTTCCCAAACTAAGAAGAGATCATATCCTACCAATTCACAACTTTTCAATTTCTTTCCTTTTCAAGATAAAATTGGATTTTTAGATATACATTAACATTGGCCAGACATTAATGCAGTTAGAACAAGAATTGATAGAACAACCATGGAAGAAAAGATGAAAAACCCAAATGATCAACAATTACATTCCACTACAAATGTTCTTAACCTCAACAAGAAGTGAATTTAGCCACTCATTTGTGGATTAAACATCATCAAATGAGTACAAATCATACAAAATAAAGGATAAAGAGTTAGAGAAGAACCCTAAGATTTTCGTCTCCTCAACTGCCTGTAACCCACGTTCTTGCTCAACTAAGTCAACATTATTAAAAATAAATCTAAGTGTGCTATTTATACTAGTGGAAATTTTTCCTGGAATAACAAGCAACGTGTCACGGAGTGCATCGTGGAGCACTGCCTCCGTTACACGGTGCAAACGCGGACCCTCACTGGAATTTTATGTTCCAGGTAAATATAGGCAACGTGCCACAGCATGTAATGCGGGGCTTGGCCAACGTGCCACGGTGCCGTCGCGAACCTTCACTGGAAATTTGCCAAAATAAATCATCGGAGGCAGACTGCCTCTGCGATGGTGCAGCGTGACACGACTCCATCGCGGAGCCCCTATATTTACTACTTTTCCTTGACCTTTTCCACTGCTCGCTTCTGAGTCCATTCTCAATTTTCACCAACATGCAACTTAGCTTCCTAAAATTACATTTTTCCTGCAAAACAACACTAATCATGTTGGTTAGTATAAATTCACATTTTAACTACAAATCACATAACGATAGATAAACAAGACGAAATAGAGCATTTGAGCATCACTTGGGCATATAATTCTGCCCAAGATCACTTACCCCATACTTAAAACCTTGTTCGTCCTCGAACAATACTCTCACATCTCATGCAATTGACACCCACGTATAGCTACTTTGGTTCGACAATTCAAGCTATAGTTATACCGATTATTTAATATAGAAAATCATCGAGAAAACATGCATAGTCCCATCAATAACATGGCATTCACCACATTAAGACCTCCTAGACTCAAGAATCGACTCTCGATCTCGGAAAACTCATGCAAATCAACTGATCAAGACATCCGACATGAAATTCAATCTCTCGTCAAGCATGTGCCCTCACAACACAAGAGAATTTCCCATTTTTCAATCATATGATTTCCCAAGCATTATATGTAGGGGCATACAAACACGATTTCGCTCTCTCCCAAAGGATTCACATGCATCATGTCATGAACCATAGGCTTGCCTCTAGTGTATTACTCCACTAATATAAGGAAGCATGATGTAAGATCACGTAGGACTTAACGGGTTGTAATGTAAGCTAAGAAACTAGTAAATACTGGGATAACCAATAATATCATCTAGCCTCCTTAAGCGCTTTTCAATACATCCCACCATCATTATGGGCATTGTTTCTTCCTTCATCCTCCCATTCTTGAAGTCTTTCTTTATTTTTTTCTTCCCATTTCCTTAAGCACACTCGACTTAATAACAAAGATTAGTTATACAACTTCATTTTATTTATATTCGGCAAGTGCACCTTTGACCTTATCTTTACTTTCACCACTTCCGCTTTTCCTTTCTTTGCACACTTTTCACTCCTTGACACTGTGGGAAAATTATTTATCTTGATCGCTTAAGAGTTTTGGATCAAATTCACGGCTAATGAAAAGAGGGATTAAGCTCAGTTTCTACCTCTTCAATGAAAGAAAAAAAATAGGCTAAAGGCTCAATGGGACTAACTAGGATGTACATTCAAGGTAGGTATGATAAGAAAAAAAACTTTCGGTTTAATCAAAGAAATGCCTACATCCTTTCCTACCCTACACATCCTTCATTTCGTTTCGTACACACACCAGACAAGTTCTAGACACTTCACAATAGCATGGAAGAATTGAAACCTCACCTCACACTCATTGCACATGCTCAACTCAAGACTTATTCACAGACTCTTCAATCAGCTAATTACAAGAATTCAATATTAAGCCTCAATCACACCGAATCAAACTCTATGGCCTAGGTATCTCAACATGTTTCACATTTGCATGCTTTCATAAGAATCATCTTTGCATCTCAATATCATGTACAACACGCAACAAGAATTCCGAACCATGAAGTAGTGACACGTTTGGGAACCAAACAAAAGAAAGAAAATAAAAGAAAAGGGAAAAAACTACTCCTATCGACTACATTTCCCTTAAGACAGTCGTCATCCATCCATCATAGGGAACGGTCACTATTTACGACTTCGGTTCAATGGGACTATTCTCGATAAAAACACCAAAAACAAAGGCCGAGAAACCCAATCATAAAAAATTCAACAAAAAATTTTAAAAATATCGATAATTTTGATAGAAAACAAAAAAATATTTACACAACCAGCTAACAACAACTCAACATAGCACACAATAGCTTAACATTCATTACAACACCGAATTACAATACAAAACATACGCACAAAATCACAGGGTCACAATTTTTTTTCACAACAGGCACCACAACACAAGACATAACAAAAACAACAACCATAATGAAACATATAGCGCCTACCTACTCCCACCCCACACTTAAGCCGAACACTGTCCCCAGTGTTCACAAAATTCAATTTATCAAAAAGGTGGGTGGTGAAACTCCCTGATCAATCGAAGTATTCAACTTCTTTGTCAGGTGCCATTGCCTCGTCCCCCATATCTGAATCGCCCCCTCTGTCCTCATCTGACTCAACATCTGAGTCATCGCGGAGTGTGTCCTCATCAGTGGGGACATCATCATCTACAGGCTCCACAAAAGCTGGCCCCACTCGGCATAGAGCCCAAGTATTTTCGCCAAAGGGGTAATCTAGCTCGAGCTGCCATAGCTCATCTTCTGTTGCTGGCCTCCCGCCTATTCGCAACTGCAGCATCTGCATACCGTACATGCGGGCCATATATTGATCATCCCGAGCATGGCGCTCGGCTAGTGTGAGAACTGGCTCGTGAGTGGTGTCGGGTGCCTTGGTTTTGGTGACGTCCAAGGCACGCCTATCCATTTGCGGGATGTAGTCTAGGGCCTCCTCCTCGATGTCAAGGCCCCTCAGAAACGTGGTCAGCAAACCACCAAACCCGTACCTGTGCCCTTGATGCAAACGGGCCCTCTTCATGGCGGAGATGATCACCGCCCCAACATCTATCTCCAGCCCTTTCATCAGGGCATAAACCAAGCACACACGATCCCCGGTGACATCTGTCATGTGCACCCCCGGGATCAGGCAGGAACACACAATTTTAAGCCAAATCTTGGCTTCCCTGTTCATTTGAGAGTAAGGCAGTGTCTGATGGTAGCCCCTTTCCTTGTGCCTGCTCCATCGTGCTGTCGAATGGGCTCCACACAAAGTGCGTTTGATATCCGCATAGGGTGGAGTTATGTTCAGCTGCCGGAGTACATGGGTGTCTGTGTCCCGCGCCCCCAATATGGCATTTAGGTGATGGGGCTCAAAGGCGACAACCTGCCCCCTTATCTTGACGGTGTGACTGCAGAGTGTTGGGTTCCAGTTTGCGTAGAACCCCGAATTAAATGGAGATTGCACTCCTTGGGCTCTTCGAAGATGAAGTTCAGCCCGACAATGTCAATCCGGTGTACAATTTTGGGGAATTCCTGTGCAAGTGGCTCCCTTGCAATGTGCTCCTCAGGGAAGTATTTGGTCTCCTTGTGCTTTGCATACCATTTCTTCCCTTCATCCGTCACCCATCGGGTTCCATATTGACAACGTTGGCCGCGTGGAACCGCTGGTGCTGCTGGAACTGCCATTCCCAGTCTAATCCTTTTTCTCCCGGTGCTTAATGTAGATGCGCCCTTTCCTTTGTCTTGCCTACTTGACATCGTTCCTGTCAAATCAAACAGACAGTCCCAATGTTATTCAAGTCAAAAATGAACTTCGACTAAGGTTGGGTTGAGTTAGGCTACCCCACACTTAGTCTTCAGCCACAATGAAAACAATTCGGCAAGACAATCATTCTTTTCCAAGTTTTATCAATCAACATGCCTCGTGCATTCAGATAAGTCGATGGAATAATGACTAAGTACTACTCTGACTTCGTACAACTAATCACGATTTCACCATCGATTCCATTACATCACATAACACTTAGCCAAAATTTTTCTCAACAACAACAACCTATGCAATTCACCAATTTCATTTTCCCGAAAATTCCCTTATTTATTTAGCGTATTCATCCATATTCACAACATCATTTACATCACCCAACATGCACAACCCAATTATTTTCACATTTTCAACCAAATTTAGTTTCTTCCTATTCAAATTCCAACCCTAGCTACCAATTTCGCAAAAATTCAATCAAACATATATTTATCGAGTTCATATAATCATAACGATACTACAAACATTAATCAACAATAACTTAAATGAATTCAAGCTACATTTACACTTAGGGCAAGCTTTAGTCACCTCACACGCTCAAAAATTGAAAATTTCGGCAAAAATTGAGGTTAAGTTCAAGAACATACCTTTAATTCGATGAACTTGAAGAAAAGTTGAAGAGAATTTGATCCTAGGTCCGTGTCATGTTGGGGGAGGGGGGATTTTAGGGAGTTTGTCACCGAGGGGAGTGAGAAATGGGAAAAATGAGGGGTTTTCGGGGTTAAAAAAGGGTTTTTTCGTGCAGGTCACCCGGCGACCCGGTGTGACCAGTCGCGAATAACACCTCACCGTGTCACGGATTGTAACGCGGAGCACCCCCTCCGTGACACGGAGCCATCGCGTAGGTGTTCAGGAATTTGTGAAAATTCAAAAATACCTTCAACGTGTCACGGAGGGTTACGCGGAGGCCCTCCTCCGTGACATGGAGCCATCACGCAGGCTCACTGTTTTGCCACTTTTTAATTTTTTCTGACCTCAATTTTTTCCTTTGTGATCCTTTGTACTTTTGCCCTCCGTTCCACCAGAAAATCATCTCACAACAAGAAATTGGTTAGAATTTATAGGTTTCAAACACGAACACAATTTTTTTTTATTTTTATTTTTATTTTTATTTTTATTTTTATTTTCTTTTTCTTTTTAACTAATCTACTCATCTATTACAACAATTTCACGGGTTGCCTCCCGTGCAGCGCCTCATTTACCGTCGCGGCTCGACGTCAATCAAGTTCAATCATCCTCTAGAGTGACGGACGTTTTCTCTCGAATAACGTCCTCACCCCAGTAATGCTTACACCGCTGCCCATTAACCAAGAATGTGACACTTCGATCTTCTTTCCACAACTCCATTGCCCCGTGCGGGGTCATTCTCACTACCTTAAACGGCCCTGACCAGTTGGGCCGCAATTTCCCTGGAAACAGCTTCAATCTTGAATTGAAAAGCAACACTTTCTGCCCCGGCTTGAAAATACGATGCACCATATGCTTATCGTGCCACCTCTTTGTTTTCTCTTTGTAGCCCTTGGCACTTTCATAAGCATTCCAACGAAACTCATCAAGTTCGCTGAGTTGCATCAGCCTCTTCTTGCCCACTAGCTCTAGGTCCATATTCAATTTACTCACGGCCCAGAAAGCTCGGTGATCTAGCTCCAACGGTAGATGACACACTTTACCATAGACCAATCGGTATGGAGAAGTCCCAATTGGTGTCTTGTAAGCAGTTCTATATGCCCACAACGCATCGTCGAGTTTTCTTGACCAATCACTACGTTGTGCATTCACTATTTTTTGGAGAATCTGCTTCACTTCTCTGTTCGACACCTCCACTTGCCCACTAGTTTGGGGATGATATGCTGTTGCCACCTTGTGACGCACCCCATACTTAGCTAGCAACTTTTTGAAACTTGCATTGACAAAATGAGCCCCTCCATCACTGATAATGGCTCGGGGTGTCCCGAACCTGGTGAAAATGTGTTTTTTAACAAATTTTCTTACCACCTTGTTATCATTCCTGGGGAAAGCTAGTGCTTCAACCCACTTTGGTACATAATCAACGGCTACCAAGATGTAACGATTACCAAATGACGGTGGGAACGGGCCCATGAAATCAATACCCCATACATCAAAGATCTCCACTTCTAGTATATGCTGCAACGGCATCTCTTGCCTCCTACAAATTGTGCCTGTCCTTTGACATCTATCACACATTTTGACGTATGGTATAGAGTCTCTGAACAATGTAGGCCAAAAGAAACCCGACTGTAGCACTTTGTACGCTGTCCGCTCGCCTCTGTGGTTCCCTCCATACAATGAAGAGCGACAACTCCTCAAAACTTCTGCAATCTGGATCTCCGGGATGCATCTTCTCATAACCTGATCCGGTCCATGTTTAAACAAGTACGGCTCATCCCAAATAAAATACCTGCAATCACGCTTCAATTTTTTTCTCTGCTGAGCCATAGCCTCCGGTGGATAGACTCCACTCACTAGCAAATTCATTATGTCTGCATACCACGGGATCTCAGCTTCCCCTATTGCCAAGAGTTTCTCATCTGGGAACTCCTCTTTGATGCCGTCACCTTCCCTCACATGCGACCGGCTTTCCAATCGCGATAGGTGATCTGCCTTGCTCCCCTTTCTGTCTTTAATTTCTAGGTCAAACTCCTGCAACAACAAGATCCATCTGATCAGCCTGGGATTTGCATCCTTCTTGTTAAACAGATACCGAATCGCTGCATGATCGTTCGAACCCACCAAATAGGACCTGAATTTATCAAATGCAAACACCAATGCTAGCATCTCCTTTTCTGTGACTGTATAATTACTTTGGGCAGTGTTCAGTGTTTTGCTTGCATAATGAATAGAATGAAAGATTCTATTCCTCCGCTGCCCCAATACAGCTCCCATAGCCACATCGCTTGCATCACATATTAGTTCAAATGGTTGTTCCCAATCCGGAGAAATAAGGATAGGTGCTTCTATCAATTTCTGTTTCAACTCCTCGAATGCTTTGACACACTCATCATCAAACTTGAACTTCACCTCTTTTTCTAGAAATCTGCATAATGGTCTAGAAAATTTGGAGAAGTTTTTGATGAACAGTCTGTAGAACCCTGCATCCCCGAGAAAACTGCGAACACCCTTCACCGACACAGGTGGTGGTAGCTTCTCAATAACTTCGATCTTAGCACGATCGACCTCCAACCCTTTGCAAGACACTTTATGGCCAAGGACGATACCCTCCTTGACTAAGAAATGACATTTCTCCCAGTTGAGTACAAGGTTGGATTCTTCACAGCGAGCTAGCACCCTGTCAAGATTCTGCAAACAAGTAGCAAACGAATTACCGAAAACAAAAAAATCATCCATAAATACCTCGAAGAAATCCTCCACCATGTCGTGAAAGATAGCTATCATGCATCTCTGGAATGTAGCTGGTGCATTGCATAACCCAAATGGCATCCGCCTAAAAGCATATGTCCCATAAGGACATGTGAAAGTAGTCTTCTCCTGATCCTCCGATGTTATGGCTATTTGGTTATAGCCAGAGTACGCATCAAGGAAACAATAATATTCTTGTACCGCCAATCTGTCCAATATCTGATCAATGAACGGGATAGGATAGTGATCTTTCCTTGTGGCTTCATTGAGCTTTCTGTAGTCCATGCAAATCCGCCAGCCTGTGACGGTGCGAGTATGGATCAGCTCATTCTTCTCATTGGTGACCACGGTCATCCCTCCTTTCTTTGGGACACACTGAACAGGGCTGACCCATTCACTGTCCGAAATAGGATAGACCACAGCTGCATCAAGACACTTAATTACTTCTTTCCTAATCACATCTTTTATCGCCGGATTCAACCTTCGCTGAGGCTGAACAGTTGTCTTTGCTCCTGTCTCCATGAAAATTCTGTATGTGCAAAAAGCTGGGTTGATACCCTGAATATCTGACATTTGCCAGCCCATTGCTTTCTTCCTTCTTCTGAGGACCCCCAATGCTTCCTTTTCCTGTGCCTCCGTTAATACTGTGGGAGAGGATGACTGGCAGAGTATCCTCTTCCCCCTAAAAGACATATTTTAAATGGGGAGGCAATGTTTTTAATTCCAGCTTTTGTGCTTCCTCAATAGATGGTGTCGGCAATGGTTCCAGGGACCTCATTAAAGGCTGAAAGTCCTGCTTCCTTGGATACCTTGGTGGTTCATTCAGCATTTGCACCACCTCATAAGTATCTCTATCTCTGAAATGATCGGAGCTCAGGAATGCTATTTCCAATGAATCTCGCGATCTAACAATCTGAAGAATTTCTGCTTGATCAAGCACACTGATTGCTGAAAGCTCCTCATGTATGGACGGAAGCTTCATGGCCTTAAATACATCGAATACCTCCACATTGTCATGCGCCCGCATAGTTTGCTGCCCTGCAGCTACATCAATCAGAGCTTTCGCGATTGCCAAGAAAGGACGTCCCAAAATAAATGGGACTTCCGCATCTGGCTCAAAATCCAGAACAACAAAATCTATCGGGAAAATAAGGGAGCCCACTTGCACCAGCTCGTCCTCCACTATGCCATCTGGTCTAGCCAAAGAATGATCTGCTAACTGCAAGATCACTGTAGTTGGTCTAGGACTGCCCAACCCCAACTTCTTGAACATCGATGTCGGCATCAAGTTAATACTCGCTCCCAAATTGCATAGTCCACGAGCTCGGATACTTTTCCCAATTGTGATTTGAATTGTAAAGCTCCTAGGGTCCTTGAGCTTTGTTGGCAACCTGTTCTGTATCTGGGAAGTGCACTCCTCAGTAAGCGCCACCGTAGCATACTCTGTCAATCTGCTTTTGTTCTCCACAATGTCCTTGATATATTTTGCATACTTCGGCACTCCCTGCAAAACATCAACAAGAGGTAAATTAATGTGTACCTGTTTAAGCACCTCCATGAACTTTTTGAAACACGCTTCCTCCTTGTGTTTCTTTAATCTTTGAGGGAACGGGGGTGGTGGTCTTTCTGCTTCAGCTGCCTTCACCTTCCCCCTCTCATCATTCTGTTCCCTTTCTTTCTCCACTGCTCCTGACTGCTGAGGTGGTCTTTCTGGTTCCACCTCCTTGAGTTGTAAACCACTCCTTGTGGTCACTGCATTTTCTTGCTTTGGATTCGGGTCAGTGTCACTTGATAGTCCTCCTCTTGGCTTGGTGTTTTGAGCTCTAGCTAGTTGCCCAAACTGGTACTCCAACGCCTTTGTAGCTAACTGATTGTTCTTTACATCTGCCGCTAATTTCACATAGTCAGTCTGCAGTTGAGCTTGGTTAGCTATCATTGTCTTAAACATTTCCTCAATGCTGGGTGGTGCTGGTGGAGGAGGTGCATTGTTGCTTCTGTATTAAGTCTAATAGTTCTGCTGCCCTCCTTGATTTCTCTGTGCACCCTGATTCGAACTCTGCCCTTGATGGCTGTTACTACCCTAGGAGAAATTCGGATGATTCCTCCAATTAGAGTTGTAGTTGTTGCCATACTGTTGGTGATTATTTCTCTGTACATTACCAACAAAGTTCACTGAATCTGGATTTGCACCACAACACTCAGCTGAGTGTTCATTACTACCGCATACTTCACACCAAATCTGCTGCACTACATTAACTGGGGTTTGAGGTTGATTCAGGCTCATGTTGCTGAAGTGGGTGTTAAGTTGATTTTGCAACGCAGCTATCTGTGCAGCAATAGCTGTAAAACCATCCACTTCCAAGACTCCTACCGCTTTCCTTGTTCCTCCTCTAGAAGAGTCCGCATTCCACTCTGGATTTCCCTGCGAAATATGATTTAACAAAGTATACAGCTCCTCATAAGTCTTTTCTAATGCTTGTCCCCCAGCTGCTGAGTCTAGCAAAATTTTTGTGTGGGGTTCCAAACCCTCTATGAAAGTATGCACCAGCACATCATTGGACTGGTAATGGTGAGGACAATCTCGTAACATGGATTTGAATCATTCCCAAGCTTGATACAGATTCTCCTCCTCTCTTTGTTTAAAACTTAGAATCTGAGTTTTAAGTCTTGTTGTTTTCCCGGACGGAAAGAACCGTATAAAAAATTTCATTGCAAGATCATCCCAAGTGGTGATGGAATTAGGTGGCTTAGCTTTCAACCACCTTTTTGCTTCTCCCAATAGTGAAAATGGGAACAATGTAAGCCTTAAGTAATCAGATGATACTCCAGCGGGGATGTAAGTGTCACTTATCTCCAAAAAGTTTTGGAGATGTTGTTGTTGATCCTCGTGAGGGAGACCTGTGAATTGCCCCCTGGTGTGCAGCAATTGCACCATATTCTGTTTCAGCTCAAACCTCCCTCCTGGCTCGGGTTTGCGAATGCTTGATGTAACATTGTTAGCATATGGGATTGCCACTTCGTGAACCGGCCTAGCTGCCATTTCCTCGGGCACTAACACTGCCCTTACAAGTGGTGGATTCTGTTGTTGCTCCAGGATTGTTTGTCTGAGCAACTGTAGCTTCTTTTCTAGAGCTTCTCTTCTTTGATGATGAAATTGTCTTTTCGGCTCTAAGTATGAATCCACCAGCTCCTTGTCTCTTGCCAGTGTTCAACAGAATTCAATATCTGCAAAAGACAGGCTAAGATCAAGTTGTCAGCACTAATAAGAAATCATAGACTAACACTTAAGAAAACAATTATACCAATTGCCAGTCCCCGGCAACGGCGCCAAAAACTTGTTCGGGCTGTTTCGCAACTACACGCAAGTGCACGTGGTTGAACAAGTAGTAAAATGACTAAAGTAACCCAAGTATCGATCCCATAGGGACTGAACCAAGGTAGTAATCGGATTAAGTGTTAATGAACTCTAACTCTAAAAATGCAGACGACAATTTAAAGAATATTTTGAGAGTTTGTTTCCTAAGTTATACTAATCTAAGACAAAATGAGAAAATGAGTCTGAACTATAGTAATGAGCAAGCTGAGGCCAAAATGAACATGCAGGGAAGTAATTTATCGATACAATTTGGTTAATCTTTCCTTCGGTTGCTAGTCAAGAATTATTACCTATGGAGAGAAACTCTCGTATTCTACCCAACTTAAGAATCATGAACCTTCAACCTATATTTTTGTGATAAAAGAATTTCATGTTCTAGCCATACGAAATCGATTCCTTAATTGACTAATACGACTTTCAGATATATTTCTATTCTGAAGGTAAATTAATTCTCAATTTTCCCAAACTAAGAAGAGATCCTATCCTACCAATTCACAACTTTCCAATTTCTTTCCTTTTCAAGATAAAATTGGATTTTTTAGATATACATTAACATTGGCCAGACATTAATGCAGTAAGAACAAGAATTGATAGAACAACCATGGAAGAAAAGATGAAAAACCCAAATGATCAACAATTACATTCCACTACAAATGTTCTTAACCTCAGCAAGAAGTGAATTTAGCCACTCATTTGTGGATTAAACATCATCAAATGAGTACAAATCATACAAACAATTGAAATAAAGGAGAAAGAGTTAGAGAAGAACCCTAAGATTTTCGTCTCCTCAATTGCCTGTAACCCACGTTCTTGCTCAACTAAGTCAGCATTATTAAAAATAAACCTAAGTGTGCTATTTATACTAGTGGGAGTTTTTCCCGGAATAACAAGCAATGTGTCATAGAGTGCATCGCGGAGCACTGCCTCTGTGACACGGTGCAAACGCAGACCCTCACTGGAATTTTATGTTCCAGGTAAATATAGGCAACGTGCCACGACATGTAACGGGGGGCTTGGCCAACGTGCCACAGTGCCATCGCGAACCTTCACTGGAAATTTGCCAAAATAAATCATCGGAGGCAGACTGCCTCCGCGATGGCAGCGTGACACGGATCCATTGTGCAGCCCCTATATTTACTGCTTTTCCTTGACCTTTTCCACTGCTCGCTTCCCAGTCCATTCCCGATTTTCACCAACATGCAACTTAGCTTCCTAAAATTACATTTTTCCTGCAAAATAACACTAATCATGTTGGTTAGTATAAATTCACATTTTAACTACAAATCACATGAGAATGTACAAATAACGATAGATAAACAAGATGAAATAGAGCATTTGAGCATCACTTGGGCATATAATTCTGCCCAAGATCATAACCCAACAAAGGTTGGGGTCGTCCCACAGGGAATATGGTTAATATGTAGAATAATGCTTGTATTTAAGCCTTTAAGATTGTTATCTCCTGAAAAGGGGGGTTTTATAAAGACAAATAAGAAGCAATTGTGAGAATTACTTGTTGTTTATCAGATTATGCAAATAACTAGGGTAAGTGTTCCCTATGGATTCATAACTACTCCGGGTTTACACATGTGATCTATCCCAATGCTTTACTTGTAGAATTAATAACATAAGTTCATCCAAATGACTGATTCATCCCTATTGAATGACTATACTGAATCACTGAATTAGGTCTAATGAGTAATTCCACTTCAATCCTTACCAATTTATTGCAAATTAACTATCATGTGACTGCAACTTAAGTTATACAATGATCATCAAGATGAATATTTGTTGTAATTCTCTTTTCCTAATCTTTACTTCTTACAATCAAGCAAGTCGTGAATTTGGGTAAGTCCTAATTTTATGCTTCGATAAGAAACGTTAAAGATGAAGAGAATATAATACAAGCGTTTAGCATTGGTTTATAATCACTTTTATGTAACCCTAGTTCGTTAATTCGCCATGGTTCCCACAATTCTAGTTGTGGAGATTTTAGCCTCTCATGGTTGTAAGGTAATTATAAGTATTCATAGACAAACACATAATTTAATACTTACAAATATGAGTGAAAGAAAACCCACACACATAATTTAATACTTACAAAGATGATTTTAAGAAAACCCACTTGAATATTGCAAGAATTTATGAAAAACGATTCAAGAACAATGAAAAAAATCAAAGAAAGAAATTCTCCAAGACTTGAATAGAAAAATTAAAAAAAATTGTTTCTCAATTGGTATGACCTGTTTTTCAACTCTCCTTACCGAAAATAACCTAATATGTATTTATAAAAATATTCAGAACCTTTTCCTAAGTAAACATGGAAAACTACTAAAACTGTTGTCGACTTCACCTACGACCCGTAGCAGGATTGTATGAATCTAATAACGTCCAAACTACACTCCTCTTTTATGAAAGAGCGTAAACAGTCGTTTCTCAAAATAAATATTTTCGACGGATGTCAGGGTCGAATTCCACAGAGAATTGAGTCGATAATTTAAATGTTATAAACTAATTCAAACTAGAACGCATAATTGTTCAGCATTTGAAAAGTAAAATTGGGGGGAGATTAAAAGAGAAAATAACTATCTAATTCTAAACTAAGTCTAATTGGGGGGAATTCCAATTGAAGCAATCACAAGTGAGAGGCTAGGGGCATTCTATAGATGGGATCACAATTAGATCGGGAATCGACTAGCCTTAGATTCTCTCACAAGTTCAATAAGTGTAAATAATCTCGGGACATGGGTAATCTCAGCTTCTCAGCCTATTGACTACCTCTTGCTAGAGTTTTATCAAAACTATATCCACAACTTAGCTCAACCCGATTTGATTTGGATTAGCAACTGCACTATTCCTAGCTATTAGTTGCCAATAAGGAATGAGAAAGCAATTTCAGTATTTCTAGCCGAATTTTACACTCTCATATCCATGCCCACTACTACATTCTCTTCCAATACTTAATTAATTATTCTCTCTCAAGCAATAATCAAGCAAGAATAAGTAGACCCATATCATAATCAATGGATCTTCATTAATAGATTGAAGAGAATCTAATAGATTTACATTTAATTGAACAATATGAAGATGAATCTAGCAATACCCATCTATACTTCAATAAGAATCCAAGAGAAATTTATAAAAACCCCAATCAAATTAACAAATCCACCATGAATATACTTTTAACTAGCAAATTAGTAAGGAATATTTAAATATAGAGAGAAGATACCAAGAACATTACCCTCACATTCATTACATTAGCTTCACAAATTTGCTTCATAAGCTCTTACAACAATGATGAAATTCCCCCAAAATGGGTTAAAGAAAAAGAAAAAGAAAAGTACTACATAACTCTACAAATCTATGGAGAAAAGATTCTACTAAAAATTCTATGAAGAAGATGAAGCCTAATTGATAAAATTGATGAATGAATGGAATTCAATGAGAGCTATCTAAATATTTGTACTTTCTTGTGTACAACCTTACAAAAGTGCCCTTGGAGGCTTTCAGGAGCTTTGAGAACCTTTCTAGACGTTTTTGCCTTTCCATCAGTAAATTGGGTCACTTTCCGTTTGAAATGCGAACAGTCGATGCCAAACTGCGAACAACCGGTGCCAACCTGTGAACAGCCGGTACCCACCCGCAAATAGTCGGTGCCAACCTGAGAACAATCGGTACCCACCTGCGAACATCCGGTGCCTACCTGCAAACCACCGGCGAATGGCCGGTGCCAACCCGCAAAGAGTCGGTTGGTTAGCCGGTCTTGGCAGTAACTTTGGCATTTCACCCGCGTTTCTCCCTTCCGGATCCGCGTTTAGCTGATTCAAAGCATGTACTTCACCTCTTTTTGAGCTCAAATCTTTCTTTATCTTTGGCTCATCTCCTTCATATTCTAACTCATCAAATTTATTCTCAAATTTCATGTGTATTTATCGATTTCATGCTTTCTTTATTATAATACCACATAAATGCGTAAGAATAGACCTGGGAGGTTGAAAGTTGAAAACTACAGAAATTTAGGAAAATTGCACAGGAGGGGCATGGAATGGCTCGTGATATCAAACCACGAGTCGTTGTATGTAGTCATGGTTAGCATTATGCTGGGTGACAGTGCAAACCACGGGAGACATGACGACTCGTTGTGAGGAACAAAGAGTTATTGTTAGTAGTCATGGGAAGGAGTTAGGTTCTTCAGGAGACATACATTAGGCAACCCAACGACCCATTGGGAGAAATCATGGGTCATTGGTCGTGGTCGTGTTTGGAGGATTGAGTATTCTAGTGGGCTTGGTGGAGGGAAAGAATGACTCGTTGTTCGTAGAGATGTTTCATGGTGTGACTCGTTAGAAGATGAGATGCCAAGCTTCTGGGGGCAAACCACAGGCGATGTAACGAGTCGTGCGTTGAAAGGATGGGTCATCCTGACGATCCGTTGTTTGATTCCGATAATGGGTCATCAGCAGTGTATACAACGAGGGACATGACAGATCGTTGTTGGTTCCCACGATCTGTTGGTACCACCCATGGGTTCCATCCGATCAGTTTTCAAGGCAGGTTCATTAAGGGTGTTTTTGACTTTTCACAATATATGGCCCTAAACTACGTCGTTTTGTCTTGGGAAAGCTGGGTTTTTAAGAAAATAATCCTTCCTAAACTCTCATTCATGCATGCAAGGATTTTGATAGAGGATCTAAGGGAGATTTCAAGCTTTTCACCTCCATTCTTTCAATCTCATTCTTGGGCTTTTAAGAAGGGTTAGAATTTGATAATCCTAGGTATGTAAGGTCATCAATGGGTGGATCCTTCCATACCCATGCTCCTACTCAATGATTTTACTTATAAATTATCAAAACCTCATGGGGTTTTATATTCGATTTGTATAAAATTTAATGATTTACTTATGGGTCTTGTGATTTTGAAATCTTATCATAATCTACTGATTTTTATCATCCTTTGAGATTTA
Organism: Datura wrightii; assembly: GCA_035772735.1. Lineage (NCBI taxonomy): Eukaryota > Viridiplantae > Streptophyta > Magnoliopsida > Solanales > Solanaceae > Datura > Datura wrightii. The sequence goes on from JASDFA010000006.1 coordinate 33,121,920, forward strand.
AATTTATTATAATATTATTGATTTTGAATTTCTAAACAATTAAGCTTGATTATGCATGTCCCATGATGAATTGATTTATGATCCATTGATCCTTTGATGTTTTTGATAATCCCAAAATGAATTATGAATTTATTATGATATCTATTATGATCTTATGAAATTCAAGCTATATGCATGATCTACAAGTATGTATGAATTTTATCAATCATGAACTATGTTTTTGGCCGACCCATGGGCCTTAAGTCATGGCTAGTTCTTATATTTTCAAGTATGTTTATGATTATCATGATTTAGCTAGCCCATGAACTCATGTATGTATTATTATGAGAACTATATATGTTTTGGGAGAAGTATCGAACACTGAGTAGGTTTGGGGCTCACGATTAAGCCCCGGATCTCATGAACTACGTGCCACCATAGGTATGTTGGGACCCCTTTCATGCTTGTCCTTGGCCCAAATGGCCCTTTTCATGTGTGATCACGCCCTTCATGGTTCCTACCCTTGGCAAGGTACGAACACCCTCCCGACTAGGGTTATAATTCGTGCTTCATGTGTACTCGTATAGGGTATGTCGGTTAAGAGAATCTCCCACTGTTCCTCATGAATTATGCATGTTATGGTTATGTACGTTGGCTCAAGTTATGTTAAGCAAAGCTTTCCTATTACGATTATGGCTATGTTATGCTACAAATGTTTTGAAAACCTTGAGCCGTATGATATGCTATGATGATTTACAATACGAGCATGATGTCCTACTCTTATGATCACTTATAAATTTTATACATGTTTTAAGTGTCCGTTGTACTTACCTTGCATACTTGGTACATTCCACGTACTGACCACATACTTTTTATGCTGTATTGTTTCATGATATAGGTCCCAGTTCTCAGGCTCATCCTCACCCGTAGCTAGTTTCACCCTTGCTCTCAGCGCACTTGGTGAGTCGTCATGTTCTGGGGACTACATGTTCGCACTCTATGTCATTTCTATTAGTTTCAGGATGTTGGATTAGTTGGGGAGTTGTCCCATCAATCCGCCTTTCATGTTTAGAGGCTTATCAAACTAAAAGTTGTATTCTGCCGTATTGTATAAGTGTTATACTATTTCCCCCTTATTCTATGTTATAATTACATTCTTTATGTTAAGTATTTCACTTATGTGATTGAATTAGATGTACGCTCATGCCATGGGTCGACTTGGGGTCTCTCGGGGCTCCTTGTCCCGTGTCTACGATCCGGGTGTACGTTTGGGTCGTGACAAACTTGGTATCAGAGCCATAGGTTTTATGTGTCCTAGGGAGTCTGAAAGCTGCGTTAAGTAGAATTGTTTTCATGGGTGTGAAGCACGACACACTTATGACGAAGAGGCTACTAGACGTTTAGGAAATGTTCCCTTCTTTCATGATCTATGTCGTGCAATAAACGTCCTTTACTCCTCTAATTCGTGCTATTCACGTTTGCAGAATCATGCCTCCATGTTGAGTAAATGCCAGGAGAAATAGAAATGGAAATGATCATGAGGGTGCCCATGATGGTGAGCATTAGCCAGCTCCACCCATTCATGAGGAGCACGTACCAGAGCCAATTTCCCATGCCGAGTTTAGGGTAGCGGTTCAAATGCCGGCACAGGCCATGACTGCCTAGGTCTAGAATCAGACGGTGGCGCATTTCCCTCAGAATAGGAATGCAGCGATAGCTAGGGTGAGGGATTTTTTTTGAGGATGAGCCCTTTGGAGTTCATGGGGTCAAAGGTGGTCGAGGATCCACAAGATTTTATAGAGGAGATTCTGAAAATCACCAGGTTATGGTGGTGAACAATAGGGAATGCATTGACTCGGCCTCCTACCAGCTAAAGGGGGTAGCACTTATATGGTTTAAGCGATAGAAGGATACCAGGGCGGCGGGTGCAGGCTCAATAGGTTGGGATGAGTTTCACACCGTGTTCATGGATTGGTTCTTCCCTAGGGAGATGAGGTAGCTCAAGGCGGACGAGTTTGTTAATCTAAAGAAAGGTAACGTGTCTGTCCAAGAGTATGCATTGGAGTTCACGCGGTTATCTAAATATGCTCTGGAGTTGGTGGTGGATCAGAGGGTTCAGGTGAGCCATTTTGTGAATGGAATAGAAAATTACTTGGACAAGGATTGCTGGATTGCCATGCTTCACCGAGACATTGATTTTCCCCATATTGTATTGCAGGTGCAGCAGATGGATTCAGTCTACAAGAGGCAGAGAGAGGCCAAGAGGGACAGGACCGATAGCTACGGGATTTCTCAGGCCAGGACAGGGGGTGGACCACGTCAGCAGACCTAATACAGGTCCATTGCTCCAGCTCCATCATCAGCAAGTATGCCATCCAGGTTAAGGGGAGACCAGAGGAGCAGGGATACAGGCTCGAGGGATCATGGTAGCATGCAGGTGGAGCGAACTTTTCCAGTTTGTACGAAGTGCAGCAAGAATCATCCCGGGAAATGCTTGGTTGGTGTGGATGCTTGTTTTGGGTGTGGCAAACTCGGGCACAAAACCATAGATTTCCCTGCAGCCAATTTTGTCGCTCCAGCAGCACGACCCCCTCAGCAGGGTTCCTTCACTAGTTCAACAGGTGGTCAGCGCCAAAATAAGTTTTATGCCCTAGTGCCATGCCAGGAGTAGGAGGCTCCGCCAGATGTGGTCATGAGTATGTTGCGAGTCTTCCATATTGATGCTTATGCCTTGTTAGATCCAAGAGATACTTTCTCTGTTGTGACCCCTTATATTGCTAGTAGTTTTGGAGTTAGTCCTGAAATTTTGTCAGAACCATTCTCCGTATCTACTCTAATAAATGAATCAGTGGTAGCTAGGCGGGTATATAGAGGTTGCCCCATTACGGTGTTGCATAAGGTTACCTTTGCGGACTTAGTAGAATTGGCCATGACTGACTTTGACATCATCTTAGGTATGGATTGGTTGTTTTCATGTTATGCTTCAATTAATTGTAGGACCCGTGCGGTGGAATTTCGGTTTTCGGGTGAGTTGGTTTTGGAATGGAAGGGTAACTTCGCTGTACCAGCTGGTCGGTTTATTTCATACCTTAGGGCCAGGAAAATGATCTCTAAGAGTTGCATGTACCACCTAGTTAGGGTTAAGTACGTAGAGTCTGAGACCCCGATTATTCAGTCAGTTCCAGTGGTGTGTGAGTATCCGGAGGTTTTCCCCGATGATTTGCCAGGTGTCCCTCCGGAAAGGTAAATTGATTTCAGTATTGATATATTGCCTGATACACAACCTATCTCTATTCCTCCATACAGGATGGCCCAGCCGAGCTAAAAGAGTTAAAAGAATAGTTGAAGGACTTGTTGGATAAAGGTTTCATTAGAACGAGCAAGTCTCCATGGGGGCACCGGTTCTCTTTGTTCGAAAGAAGGATGGATCACTTTGGATGTGTATTGATTATCGGTAGTTGAATAAGGTCGCCATCAAGAACAGGTACACCTTGCATAGGATTGATGATTTATTTGACTAGCTCCAGGGTTCCAGGTATTTCTCGAAGATAGATCTCAGGTCCGGGTATCACTAGCTCAGAGTCCGGGAGAGTGATATCCCAAAAACAGCCTTCAAGACCCGGTATGGCCATTATGAGTTTATAGTTATGTCATTTGGACTAACCAATGCTCCTAAAACTTTTATGGACCTAATGAACAGGGTGTTTAAGCAATATCTGGACATGTTCGTGATCGTGTTCATCAATGATATCCTTATATACTCTCGGAGCAAGGAGGAGCATGCCGCTCATTTGAGGACAGTGTTGCGAATTCTCAAGGACCATCAGTTGTATGCAAAGTTTAGAAAGTGTTATTGGCTAGACTCAATGACATTTCTGGGGCATGTGGTATCCAGTAAGGGCATAAAGGTAGATTCTCAGAAAATCGAAGCGGTGAAGAATTGGCCAAGACCAGTGAATCCTTTAGAAATTTGGAGTTTCTTGGGCCTAGCAGGCTATTACTGAAAATTTGTTGAGGATTTTTCATCATTGCATCCCTATTGAACAAGTTGACTTAGAAAAAGATAAAGTTCCAATGGTTGGAGGCTTGTGAGAAAAGCTTCCAGGAATTGAAAACCCGACTCACTTCAGCACCGATGTTGACCTTACTTAAGGGTACCGATGGTTTTTTGGTGTATTATGATGCTTCGTGAGTCGAACTGGGGTGTGTATTGATGCAGCATGGTAAAGTAATAGCATATTCCTCTCGATAGTTAAAGGTTCACAAAAAAGAATCACCCGACCCATGACCTTAGGTTGGATGCGGTGGTGTTTGCATTGAATATATGTTGACATTACTTGTATGGGGTCCACGTGGATGTGTTCATGAATCATAAGAGCTTGCAATATGTGTTCATGCAGAAGATCTCAATCTTTAGCAAAGAAGGTGGTTAGAGTTATTAAAGGACTATGGCATGAGTGTCCTTTACCACTCGGGCAAGGCTAATGTAGTGGAGGATGCACTTTGTAGGCTCTCTATGAAGAGTGTGTCCCACGTGTATGAGGGAAAGAAGGAGTTGGTGAAATATGTCCACCGACTTGCAAGGTTGGGAGTTATATTGATCGATTCGACCGATGGTGGCGTTGTTGTGTAGAATGGGTCAGAATTGTCTTGGTGATTGATGTCAAATCTAAGCAAGATGAGGATACGATCTTGAAGAAACTGAAGGAGGCGGTGCAGAGTCAAAAGATAGAGGTTTTCTCCCTAGGGGGAGATGGTGTTCTACGATATCAAGGTCAGTTGTGCGTCTCAGACGTTGATAATTTGAGAGTTCAGATATTGCATGAGGCACATGGTACCAAATATTCTATCCATCTGGGATCCACGAAGATGTATCGGGACTTGCGAGAAATCTATTAGTGGGATGGTATGAAGAAGGATATTGCAAAGTTCATAGCCAAATGTCAAAACTGCCAGCAAGTGAAGGTCGAACATCAAAGGTCGGGAGGCGTACTCCAAGATAGTAGCATCCCCACTTGGAAGTGAGAAGAGATTAATATGGATTTCATTACAAGCCTACCTTGTACTCGACGACACTATGATTCCATTTGGGTAGTGGTAGACAAGTTAACTAAGGCTGCACATTTTCTACCAGTCAAGACCACTGATTCAGCGGATTATTATGCTAGATTATATATTCAGGAGTTGGGTCGACTTCATGGAGTGCCCTTGTCTATTATTTCAGATCGAGGTACTCAATTTACCTCCCAGTTTTGGTGGTCTTTTCAGAAGGGACTTGGGACTCAAGTCAAGCTCAGCACAGCCTTTCATCCACAAACGGATGGCCAAGCCGAACGAGCAATCCAGACCCTTGAGGACATGTTGAGGGAATGTGTTATGGATTTTAAAGGTAGTTGGGATGATCATTTGCCCTTGATTGAGTTTGCTTATAATAACAGTAATGACTCTAGTATCCAGATGGCTCCGTTTGAGGATCTTTACGGGCGAAGGTGTAGATCGCCCATCGAATGGTTTGAGGTTGGTTAGGTAGCCATGATAGGACCTGATTCGGTTCATGAGGCCATGATGAATGTTCAGTTGATAAGGGACCGGTTGAAAACTGCTCAGACTCGTCAGAAATCATATGCCGATGTAAGGAGGAGAGATTTGGAGTTTAAGGTGGACGATTAGGTATTTCTAAAGGTATCTCCCATGAAGAGAGTCATGAAGTTCGCAAAGAAAGGAAAACTCAGTCCCCGCTATGTTGGCCCCTACCGGGTTGTGAAGAGAGTTGGTAAGGTGGCGTATGAGTTGGACTTTCCCTCAGAGTTATCTTCAGTTCATCCTGTGTTTCATGTGTCACTTTCGAAAAAGTGTTTGGTGATCTAGCTTTAGTAGTCCTAGTGGACAACATTGGTGTAAGAGACAACCTCAGTTATGAAGAAGTTCCCGTGGAAATATTAGATCTTCAAGTCCGTAAGCTATGAAACAAGGAATTAGCCTCAGTTAAGGTTTTATTGAGAAACCAACATGTTAAGGGAGCTACGTGGGAAGCCGAAGCAGATATGATGGATAAATACCCATATTTATTCTCTACCGGCTTAGTTCCGACTTGAGGTATCAGTTCTACTCTATGATTCCATCTAGTTTTCATGTTCAGTTCATGTGTTCAAGTTTCTTTTATGTGTATGAGTGTGTATGTGAAGCATGAGATTAGTTCAACTATGTGTTATGAGTCAGAGATAGTCATTTCGTAAGGTTTCGGTTTAAATGATTCGTATTTGCGTATGATAATTGCATGTTTTTGTTTTCTGCTTGTTTTTGACATTCGAGGACGAATGTTCCCAAGGGGGAGATATTATAACACCCCGAAAGTGCATAAGAATAGACCCGGGAGGTTGAAAGTTGAAAACTACAGAAATTTGGGAAAATTGCATAAGACGGGCCATGGAACGACTAGTGGTATCAAACCACGAGTCGTTGTATGAAGTCGTGGTTAGGATCAGGCTGGGAGACAGTGTAAACCACGGGAGACATGATGAATCGTTGTGAGGAACAATGAGTCATCGTTAGCAGTCGTGGGAAGGAGTTAGGTTCTTCAGGAGACATACAAAAACTCTCATTCATGCATGCAAGGATTTTGCTAGAGGATCTAAGGGAGATTTCAAGATTTTCACCTCAATTCTTTCAATCTCATTCTTTGGCTTTTAAGAAGGGTTAGAATTTGATAATCCCAGGTATGTAAGGTCATCAATGGGTGGATCCTTCCACACCCATGCTCCCACTCAATGATTTTACTTATAAATTATCAAAAACTCATGGGGGTTTTGTATTCGATTTGAATAAAATTTAATGATTTACTTATGGGTCTTTTGATTTTGAAATCTTATCATAATCTACTGATTTTGATCATTCTTTGAGATTTAAATTGATTATAATATTGTTGATTTTGAATTTTTAAACAATTAAGCTTGATTATGCATGCCCCATGATGAATCGATTTATGACCCATTGATCCTTTTATGTTTTTGATAAGCCCAAAATGAATTATGAATTTCTTATGTTATCTATTATGATCTTATGAAATTCAATCTATATGCCTGATCTACAAGTATGTATGAATTTTATCAATCATGAACTATGTTTTTGGCCGACCCACAGGCCTCAAGTCATGGCTAGTTCTAATATGTTCAAGTATGTTTATGATTATCATGATTTAACTAGACCATAAACTCTGTATTATTATGAGCACTATATATGTTTTGGGAGTAGTATCGAACACCGAGTAGGTTCGAAGCTTACGATTAAGCCCCGGATCTCACGAACTACGTGCCACCATAGGTATGTTGGGACCCCTTTCATGCTTGTCCCTAGATCAAATGACCCTTTTCATGTGTGATCACTCCCTTCATGGTTCCTACCCTTGGCAAGGTACGAACACCCTCCCGAATAGGGTTATAAGTCGGGCTCCATGTGTGCTCATATGGGGTATATGTCGGCTAAGAGAATCTCCCACTGTTCCTCATAATTTATGTATGTTATGATTATGTATGTTGGCTTAAGTTATTTTAAGTAAATCTCTCCTATTATGATTATGGCTATGTTATGCTACAAATGTTTTTAAAATCTTGAGCCATATGATATGTTATGATTATTTACAATTAGAGCATGATGTCCTACTCTTATGATCACTTATAAATTTTTATACATGTTTTAAATGTCTATTTTACTTACCTTGCAGACTCGATACATTCCACGTACTGAACGCATACTTTCTATTCTGTATCATTTCATGATACAGGTCCCACTTCTCAAGCTCATCCTCACCTGTAGCTAGTTTCAGCCTTGCTCTCAGCACACTTGATGAGTCCTCATGTTTCGGGGACTACATGTTTGCACTCTATGTCATTCCTTTCAGTTTTGGAATGTTGGATTAGTTGGGGAGTTGCCCCATCAATCCGCCTTCATATTTAGAGGTTTATTAGACTAAAAGTTGTATTCTGCCGTATTGTATAAGTATTGTGCTATTTTTCCCTTATGCTATCTTATAATTACGTTCCTTATGTTAAGTCTTCCGCTTATGTGATTGAATTATATGTATGCTCATGCCATGGGTCGACTTGGGGTCTCGGGGGGCTTCTTTTCCCGTGTCTACAATCTAGATGTAAGTTTGGGTCGTGACATTTACTCACATGAGGTACCTACAAGGAATTCAAGAGAAAGGGCATAAAATCCACATAAATGACTCGAAAACTAAGCAAAAACTCATGATTAGAGCCTAATGAGTTGGCAAAATTTCCAATTCATCAAACTCCCAAACTTGAACCATTACTTGTCCTCAAGTAATGCAATTCTTTACAGTTGAGCAAATGAACAACATGCTATACATGAGTTTTTGCATCAAGGGCCAATAAAGATATTCTTTCACAAGAGGACATTGCTAAAGCTTAGGGCACTCTAGTAGTTGTACACCAAATCATCAATCCACAAGATAACCCCAAGCATATACACCAACTCAAGAAAAACAGAAAAGACTAAAACCATATTGCACAAGCTTCAATAGGTAACCACAATCATTAAACATATCTTACATGCATTAATTTCATTCAAACAAGGGGCATAGTTCTTCAAAAAGATTCAAAGAGCATCTCAAGTCATTGACAATTCACATTTAAAGCTTGCCTTAAAGTTCTCCACCCTCTTGCCTTAATCATAACTATCTTTGAAATAATTTTAAGCATTTACTCCAAAGAAGTGATTCCCCTCACAAGAAGAGAGAATCCCACACACACTTTTTTTAGCATTTCACACGATGAGATTATAAGATAAGACAAATGCGCTCACTCTCACAAAGAAATTCAAGTGCACACAAATTGACCCATAGGCTTTCCCTCCATGTATATCACCACTAATGTAGTATTTCTATACTCAAAATCAATTAGGACTTGTGGGTCATAATGAAGGCTAGGGGTAAGGGTAGGATAATTGTTTAGCTTTTGGTCACTAAGCCTCCCTAATGCCTTTACACACACTTGTAACATCCCATCATCTTATTGAGATCACTCCACCTTATTTCTCCTTGTTCAAAATCTTCATCATTTGTGTAACACAAACCACCCTTATAATGCCTGTGAATTTCACATTTAGCCTTATATATGCAAGAGATAACACCTTTTTGCTATTCTTTCTCTTTTGATGATTCGAGGTCTTTCAACCCATTGATTCATTCATTTCATCACGATTTTGGTGCTACCTCATATTGAAACTCTCATTTTTCCCCTTCTCTTGCAAACCCCCAAACTTAGGCTTTTGCCTCATCTCACATTTATTTCCTTATCGCTCCCTATTTCATGTTCTTCAAACCCCATTTTTTCCCGTTATTTTATCACTAGCAATTAGGGAGGACGGGTGCCAAAGTGAAGGATTAAAAATGGTTAGTAGGCTTGTAATGTGGTTTCCAAAGAAAAAGGTTCAAGGCTCAAGCATTGGCTATCAAAGATTAATATTCAAGGAGGTCATTTGGGTGAAGTGACTAAAAAAGGAGGGCCTAAGATCACGTTCTAAGTGCAGCCACCTCTATCATTTCACCTTGAATCACACGTAGGGAAAGTTTTATACAATCATGCATACATAAGAATTAAGCCAAAAACCTCATCACACAAGGCATCGTAATCCAAGGATTTCACACACTTCCTTTGTCACATTAAGAGGATGAATTTAAATGAGCTAGTTACGAATCAACAAGCCAAGTAAGGAATATATAATTCATGATAAGAGCATGCTCATTTTTACATTTAGATACCCTTTTTTTTTCTTTTCAAAATTCAAGTGCAATGCCAAACAAGAAATGTTGGTGGTACCTCATCAAACAGGTGCACAAGAGACTCTACAAGACTCTAGAATTGAAATTTTCCCTTAAGAAAGTCGCTTCTCAATCTATCATTGGGAAATGTCAACCCGATTTTACATAAAAAGAAAATACAAAGAATCACTCCTTGGGAAATAACCGTAGTATGAAGAAAACCCTTGGATTTTATTCAAAGACTACTATCTAAAAAGGCGATACAAACTCGAAAGTGATGACGATTTGCCCTTAAGAATGACATCACCCAATCTATCATAGGGCCATATCGTACATCACTTACAAGTGGGCTACTCAGACTTATACCCCTAACAAAAACAATGCATTTTCCTCTATACCTAAGGTAAAACAAAATGAGGAATGAATGGGTGAGAGAACTCCTTGATACTGTGAAGGCATCCATTTTATATGCATTTCCCATGCTCTCCTTTTTCTTTTTCTTCTCTCACTGTTTGCCATGTTCCACACCTGTTCCAACCCTATAAAATCAAAAACAACACAAATGTAAATCAAAACAAAAATAAAAGAAAAATAAAACAAAATGTAAAAGAACTTGCGTTTTCTCCCGAAAAGCGCCTTAGTTAACGTCGTGGCTCGATGACTTCAATTGTCACCACTTTTCTCTCCATTTTGAGCATTTGAATCACACCCCTAGTTTCTTGTCCATTCTTCTACTCCACTTGAGGGGTGGTGGTGTAAGCATCAAGGGACCAAGTAATGGATATTACATCTTGTGTTTCTTGGCCCTTAAAGGAGGAAGATGCTTTGGCCACGTTGGCATGGCATACTCTAAGATGAAGCCACCTTGATCTTCCTCCTCAACTTCCTCCATTGACTTGGTCTCCTTAGTATCCATTTTGTCAACCAAATTCAATGTTGAAAAAGGATAAGAGGGAGGTCTAAGTCTCTCCCCTTTCAAGAGTGCTTCTTGCTTGACATCCTCCTCTTTAAGTGCACAAGAGTCCTTGAGCGTGATTTGTTGGATGACATTTGGTGACTCTAGTGTCACTTCTTCAACCTTGGCATCTTACATTTTTACAATGTTGGTTGGTTGGCACACCTCTATGACTTCTTCAACACTCACCTTGACTCCTTCTTCATCATTATTTTGAGCTTCCTCCCATGAGTCAAGTTGAACTATGCCCCATTGTTCACTTCTTCTTGTTATTATCCTCAATGTCTCCTCTGCTTTTTCTTTTAGAGATTTACCTCTCTCTTCTTGAGGAGTGAATGATTCCATGGTCATGGAAGGGTTAGCATTCTTTTCCGCATTAGACTCCCACTCCAAAATGGCTTGGAGCATGGCTTCTATGCACCCACATGTATTTCTCTTGCCCTCTCTTGCCATGGTTTCATTCCCTTCAAACTTAGAAGCACAATTTCTTTCATAGCTACTATAGGGAGAAGTGACACCATTTGGGCATCCATCCCAATGTCTCCCATGACTACCACATAATGTTCATCTATACCCAGCATAGGAAGGAGAAGGTGCACTTATCTCCCTTCTAGGGGCATATTTGCAATCTTGCCAATAGTGTGGTCCTCCACAATAGGGACATGGGTCATCATAATGAGGGTTACCACCAACAAACCTCCTTTCATTCTGTGATGCCATCATTTAACTACAAACAAACAAAAATAAAAACAAAAATAAAAGCAAAACAAAATGTAAAACAAAAATACAAAACTAGTTTGAATTAATAAATAACTAATGACTTATCACAACTCAATTCCCCGACAACGACTCCATTTTTTATAACGTCCAAACTACACTCCTCTTTTATGAAAGAGCATAAACAGTCGTTGCTCAAAAAAGATATTCCCGATGGATGTAGAGGTCGAATCCCACAGTGAATTAAGTCGATAATTCAAAAGTTATAAACTAATTCAAACTAGCATGCATAATTGTTCAACATTTGAAAAGTAAAATTGGGATGAAATTAAAAGAGAAAATAACTATCTAATTCTAAACTAAGACTAATTGGGGGGAATTTCAATTGAAGCAATCACAAGTGAGAGGCTAGGGGCATTCTATAGATGGGATCACAATTAGATCGGGAATTGACTAGCCTTAGATTCTCTCACAAGTTCAACAAGTGTAAATACTCTCTAGACATGGGTAATCTCAGCTTCTCAGCCTATGGACTACCTCTTTCTAGAGTTTTATCAAAACTCTAGCCACAACTTAGCTCAACCCGATTTGATTTGGATTAGCAACTGCACTATTCCTAGCTATTAGTTGCCAATAAGGAATGAGAAAGCAATTTAAGCTATTTCTAGCCTAATTTCACACTCTCTTATCCATGCCCACTACTATATTCTCTTCCAATACTTAATTATTCTCTCTCAAGTAATAATCAAGCAAGAATAAATAGACCCATATGATAATCAATGGATCTTCATTAATAGATTGAAGAGAATCTAATAGATTTACACTTAATTGAACAATATGAAGATGAATCTAGCAATACCCATCTATACTTCAATAAGAATCCAAGAGCAATTTATCAAAACCCCAATCAAATTAACAAACCCACCATGAATATACTTCTAACTAGAAAACTAGTAAAGCATATTTAAATATAGAGAGAAGATGCCAAGAGGATTCCCCTCACTTTCGTTGCATTAGCTTCACAAATTTGCTTCACAAGCTCTTACAACAATAGTGAAATTCCCCCAAAATGGGTTAAAGAAAAAGAAGAACAAAAGTACTACCTAACTCTACAAATCTATGGAGAAAAGATTCTACTAAAAATTCTATAAAGAAGATGAAGTCTAATTGATAAAATTGATGAATGAATGGAATTCAATGAAAGCTATCTAAATATATGTACTTTCTTGTGTACAACCTTACAAAAGTTCCCTTGGAGGCTTCTAGGAGCTTTGGAAACCTTTTTGGACCTTTTTGCCCTTCCATCAGTGAAATTGGGTCACTTGTCCTTCGAATTGCGAACAACCGGTGCCAACCTGTGAACAGCCGGTGCCCACCTGCGAAAAACCGGTTCCAACCTGTGAACATCCGGTGCCCACCTGCGAACAGCTGGTGCCAACCTGGGAGTAGTCGGTGTCCACCTACGAACAGCCGGTGCCAACCTGTGAATAGCCGGTTCCTACCTACGAACCACCGACGAATAGCTGGAGCCAACCCATGAAGAGCCGATTGGTTAGCCAGTATGGGTAGTAACTTCGTCGTTCACCCACGTTTCGCCCTTCTGGATCCGCGTTTAGCTGATTCAAAGCATTTCCTTCACCTCTTTTTGAGCTCAAATCTTGCATTATCTTTGGCTCCTCTCCTTCATATTCTAACTCATCAAATTTCTTCTCAAATTTTATGTGTTTTGCTCGATTTCATGATTTCTTTACTCACATGAGGTACCTACAAAGAATTCTAGAGAAAGGGTATAAAATCCACATAAATGATTCGAAAACTAAGCAAAACACTCATGATTAGGAGTCTAAAGAGTTGGTAAATTTCCAACTCATCAGGGTTGTACCTTGAATCGTACATTGGCTGGCATCTGCTGAATCTGGATAAGTGTTGGAATCTGGTATGAGTCGTTCTCGAGTTGTACAATCAATCATGGTTTGATATTAAGAATCCTAGCATCTTCTGAATATTTCCACAGGTGGTATAGTACGACTCGTACCTCGATCCTACGACCCGTGACTTCTTCTCGTACCTTGAGAACTGCTAGTCTTCAATCCTTATGAATTTTTCCACGGATCCTTGGAATGGGTTTTAGGTAGATCTCATGGATCTTGGTTGCTATGCGTACCAGGAAACTTAGCCTGTGCAAATTTCTCTAAAGTGTTATACAACTACTTGGTACGACGCATACTAAGTTTGTACAGCTTGTACCAAGAGTCGTACTTTGACTCTTTGCCTCAACACATCTTCTAGAATTTTCCATGATACTTATTACGACTCATACCAAGATGCTACGACTCATACTGAAGCCCGTACTTAGTCACTTTTCTGCAATTTGTCCATCTTTTGCAAAATTCAACTCCAAAACCTATTCTCCTTTAAAAAAAAGTAAAAGTGCATCATATACATATAAAGCACACCTAATTCCATACTTATTTTCTCAATTTTAAGCATTGAAAGTATTGTAAACTCACAGCACATCACTAGCTCGAGTTGTGTTCATTGCCGTCATTCTGCCATTTTAGTGGTTATTTCATGTAGTTCATCTTGCTGTGTCTTGAGGTGTTGAAGGATGGTTGTAGGAAGTGTATTCGTGTTTGAATCATTGATTTTTTTGGCTTGGTTTGTGTTCTCGAGGTATATTAAGGCTTTCATTCTCTCATTATGCAATGACTTTCATTGAAATCGATGTAATGCAAATTTACTGCCTTGTGGCTGGATATTTTGTGTTGAATTTGTCACAATCCAAGCATAAACCCAAGACGCAACACAGGAACTAGAGCAGTGAATGAATCCAAGCTAACCTATGGTACATGTATGACATAATTTAGAGAATAAACTAAGCAGAAAACAACCTAATATGAGGCATACACGGAAGTCTAGATATCATAAAAGATAGACAGAACTATAGTCAAGACCGTTGAAACATCTAAACATAGCTGTTTGAAAAGCCTCTAGTCATGAGATGAGCTGAAGGGACAAGACCCCCAACTAACTCTACTAAGTCTCCAAACTGTCACGAATCGAGCTGAGATCCCAGATTGAGACACGGAACCTAGAACCACAAAGGGATTCAAGCTAACCCATAGCACATACATAGCATGATAAGAGCCTTACTAACCAAAAAGAAAACATGAACATGATATAAGTGGAAGTTTGCGTATCATAAGAACAAAAGCATAAACTCAAAACAACAATGCTAAACTATCTATACATGATTTTCTGAAAAGCCTCTACTACCACGAAGAGATGATGGGACAACATCCCTAGCTAGCTCACTAAGTCTGTAACTGAAAGAAATGATAAAAACATAAAGCTGATAACGTCCTTGGAGAATGAGGACTCACCCAAGCGAGAATAGAGCTGGACTGATCGGGAGCGAACTATTGGTGAAACTAAGATGGATCACTCGAACCTATATCATGAGATGATATAACATAGATTATGCAGTAAATACTTTGAATGTATTGAGTATGTAAGGTAAGTGAAACATGCTGGTAAAATGATAGTTTGAAATCATGAAATATAAATCAAGATAGATCATGAGAGTAAGGACAGTAAGAAAAAAACCATATATTTGAATTATACATAGTGATAAGCTATTCATAGTATTCTGAACATAATGACTCAAGGTTTAGAATGAAAAATCATATAGGTTTTCATGCTTGAAATAATAACTAAGAACTCATAAACTGATCAATGGGTAGAAAATGCTATAAAACATGATATCATAAGTCATGAACATGAGTAACTGAAAATATAAGGAACAATGAGAGGCTTTGTCATAACTGAAACTATCATGATAGAGCTTATATGATGCCTCAACTATCTCACTTAAGTGCACAGAGCCATCCTAAGCCTTGCCAGGCCACCTTCTTCTGGGTCAACTTAGTCAACGAAGCTACAATGGATGAAAATTCCTCTATAAAACTCCTGTAGTAGCTAGCTAAACCCAAAAAGCTTCAATGGGTGTAGGACTGACAGGTCTAGGCCAATTCATTCCCATTTCTATCTTTTGTGAGTCCACCTATACACCATCATTAGACACCACATGACCCAAGAATTCTACCAAGTTCATCCAAAATTCACACTGGCTAAATTTAGCAAACAGTTGGCGATCCTTGAGAGAATACAACACAATCCTTAAACGAGCAACATGCTCCTCCTTGCTCTGAGTGTATATGAGAATATCATCTATGAAATGATCACGAACAAATTCAAATACTACTTGAACACTCTGTTCATCAAGTCCATAAATGTTGCAGGAGCATTTTTTAGTCTAAAAGACATAACCACAAACTCATAGTGACCATACCGAATCTTGAAGGATGTCTTCAAAATGTCTCACTCCTTAACTCTGAGTTGGTGATAGCCGGATCTAAGTTCTATCTTTGAAAAGCACTCAGTACTGTTCGGGTGGTTTTGGGTATATAAACCGACACGCAAGTGCACGTGGTCAAACAAGTAGTAAGTGACTTTAGTAAGCCAAGTATCGATCCCACAGAGACTTGGATGAAGTGCAAATTGCTCAAGTGTACTATATTTTACTTCTAAAAATGCAGACAACAGCGTAACCAAAAAGTTGATAGTTTGTTTTATAAATTTTATACTAAAACTAAGAACAATTATCTACTTTGAATCTGAACTATGAATGAAAGCATGATGAGGTTAAACAAACATGTAATGAAACTAATTATCATCATACTTTGGTTAATCTTTTCCTCCAGTTGCTAGCCAAGAACATTTGCCAAGAGATTAAAACTCTCGTATTTAACCTCACTTAAGAATCATGAACCATCCGTCTACATTTCTGTGATCAAATGCAATTCATGTCCTAGCTATACAATTCTGGTTCCTAAATTGACTAATACGACTTTCAGGTATATTTCTATCCTGAAAGCAAATCAAGACTCAATTTTTCCAAATCAAGTAAAGAACATATCCTATTAATTCACAACTTTCCAATTTTGTGCTCTCTCGAGTGAAACCGGACTTTTCAGATGTACATTAATGTAGGCCACACACTAATGCAGTAAGAACAAGAATTAATAGAACAACATGGAAGAAAAGATGGAAAACCAAAGAATCAATGATCAAATTTCATTACAATTGTTCATAACCTCAGCTAGGAGAGGAATTAGCCACTCATTTGTGGATTAAACATCATAAAATGAGTGTTAATCATACAAGCAATTGAATTAAAGAAGAAAGAAAGAGAGAAAAAACCCTGAACTTTTCGTCCCTCAACTGCCTGTAACCCACGTCCTTGCTCCACCAAGTCAGAATATTAAAAAATGAACCTAAGTGTTCTATTTATACTGCTGGGAATTTTTCCCGGAATAACGAGCAACGTGTCACGGAGTGCATTGCGAAGCACTGCCTCCGTGACACGCTACGAACGCGGACCCTCACTGGAACTGGGGGTCCGGGAATTTAGGCTCAATGTGGCATGGCGTGCATCGCGGAGCACTGGCTCCGTGCCACGGAGCAAACGCGGATCTCCATTGGAATTTGGGTGAATTTTCCCCATCCAGGCAGAATGCCTCCGCGATGGCAGCGTGACACGGCTCCATCGCGGAGCCCCTTTATTTCATGTTGTCCAATGCCTTTTCCCTTGCTCGCATCCAAGTCCAACTCCGATCTCATCCAACATGCATTTTAGCTTCCCGAAATCACATTTTACCTGCAAAACAATGCTAATCATGTTGGTTAGTATAAATTCACATTTTATTACCAATTACATGAGAATGTATACACATTGATAGATAAACAAGGCGAAAATGATACTTTTGAGTATCACTTGGGCATATAAATCTGCCCAAGATCACTTACCCCACACTTAAATCCTTGTTCGTCCTCGAACAACAAACATACAATTCATGCAATTTACATCCCAACCTCGCTACTTTGGTTCGAAAATTTAAGCTACGGTCATACCGATTATTCAATACAGCAAATCATCAAGAAAACATGCATGGTATTATCAATGCAATGACCTTCAATACATTAAGACCTCCTAGACTTTAAGAATCGACTCTCGATATCGGCAAACTCATGCAAATCAGCTGATCAAGATATCCGATACGAAAATCAATCTTTCATCAAGCATGTGCCCTCACAACTCAAGAGAATCTTCCCCTTTTTGCTCATATGACACACAAACATTCAAGCAGGGGCATGTACACACAATTTCACTCTCTCTCCCAAAAGAATTCACATGCATCATGTCATGACCCATAAACTTGCCCTTAGTGTATTACTCCACTAATATAAAAAAGTGCGATGTAAGATCACATAGGACTTTAATGGGTTGTAATGGAAGCTACAGAACTAGTAAATATTGGATTAGCCAATAATAGCCACTAGCATCCTTAAGCGCCTTTTCAACACATCCCATCAACTCATGGACATTGTTTCCCTTTTTTTTTCATCATCCCATTCTTGAGGATTTTATTTAGTATGGCCCATTTCATTAAGCACACTTGACACAACAACAAAGGTTATTCATGCACCTTCATTATCATTTATTTATAACAAGTGCACCTTCAACCTTTTCTTTTCTTCCCTCACTCTGCTTTTCTTTTTCTTTTCACCATTCTCACTCTTTGACACTTTGGGAAAATGATTTTCTCTTCTTAAGCGCTTAAGAGTTTTGTATAGACTTTACGGCTAATGAAAAGAAGGAATTAAGCTCGGTTTACACTTTTTGGACAAAAGAAAAAAACAATCGGCTAAAGGCTCAAAGGGCTGACTAGGGTATACAATCACAGAAAAGGGGGGTATGACAAGGAAAAAAAAATATAGAAACTCTTGGTTAAAACAAAGAAATGCCTACATCCTTTCCTACAATACGCCTCCTTCATTTCGTTTTGCACACACATCAGGCAAGTTCTAGACACTTCACAATAGCATGGAATATCAACACCTCACTTCACACTTTCTGCACATGCTCGATTCAAGATGTATTCACAGACTCTTCAATCAACTAATTACATGAATTCAAACATTAAGCCTCAATCACACTGAATCGAACTCTACAGCCTAGGTATCTCAACATATTTACAAATTTGCATGCTTTCATACGAATCACCTTTGCATTTTGAATATCATGTACAACACGCAACCAAAATTTCGCAACCATATAGTAACTACAGGTTGCGGGATGCAATCCACCAAAGAAAAACTGAACAAAATAATTGAGAAAAAAACTACTCCTAACGACTACATTTCCCTTAAGACGGTCGTCATCCATCCATCATAGGGAACGGTCACTACGTAAGACGTCGGTTCAATGAGACCATTCTCGGTAAAAGAACCGAAAACAAACGCTGAGAAACCCAAAATTAAAAAAAAATGTCGAAAATATCGATCATTTCGATAGAAAAATTATTTACAAAATATTTTAAAATTTACAAACTATTTTAAATTTTTTTAAAAATATCGATCATTTCGATCACAAAAATATGTACAGAATCAGAATCAGCTAGCAACATTCAGCAACACACATCAATTTAACAAATATTTACAAATACGAAACAACTTGAAAATTCACACTCACAGGGACACACAACATACACGATAACAGAAGAGAGCATACATAAAAACCAGCCCAGCCCAGCACCTAACTACTCCCACCCCACACTTAGCTCAAAAACTGTCCCCAGTGTTCACAAAAATTAAAATAGCACAAAATCGGGTGGTGGAACTCCCTGATCAATCAAAGTATTCCACTTCTTCGTCGGGTGCTGCTGCTTCATTTCCCATATCCGAGTCGCCTCCGTCGTCATCATCGAACTCCACATCGGAGTCCTCCTGACGTGTCTCCTCGTCTGTGGGGACATCATCATCTGTGGGCTCTACAAACGCTGGCCCTACTCGGCATAGAGCCCTGGCGTTTTCGCCAAAAGGGTAGTCTAGCTCGAGCTGCCATAGCTCCTCCTCTGTCGCCGGCCTCCCACCTATCCTTAGCTGGAGCATCTGCATCCCATACATCCGAGCCATATACTGTTCATCACGAGCATGTCGCTCGCCAAGTGTAAGCACTGGCCCGTGAGTGGTGTCGGGAGCCTTAGTTTTAGTAACGTCTAAGGCCCGCCGCTCCAACTGCGGGATATAGTCCAGGGCCTCCTCCTCAACATCGAGGCCCCTGAGGAAGGTGGTCAGTAGTCCACCAAAGCCATACCTGTGCCCCTGGTGCAACCGGGCTCTCTTCATGGCGGATATAATAGCCGCCCCGACATTGATCTCCAGCCCTTTTATCAGGGCGTACACCAGGCATACACGATCCCGGGTTACATCAGTCATATGTACCCCCAGGATTAGGCATGAGCAGACTATCTTCAGCCAGATTCGGGCTTCCCTGTTCATCTGTGAATAGGGCAACGTCTGGTGGTAGCCCCTCTCTTTGTGTCTGCTCCATCTAGCTGTCGACCGGGTCCCACACAATGTGCGTCTGATGTCCGCATACGGTGGGGTGATGTTCAGCTGTCGGAGGACGTGGGCGTCTGTGTCCCGCGCTCCTATGATGGCATTGAGGTGGTGGGGCTCCAGAGTGACTATTTTCCCTCTGATCTTGATGGTGTGACTCCTGATCGTCGGGTTCCAATTGGCATAGAACTCCCGAACCAAGTGCAGATTGCATTCCTTGGGCTCTTCAAAGATGAACTTGAGCCCAGCTGCCTCGATCCGGTGGACCATTCTAGGGAACTCCTGTGCCAATGGCTCCCGTGCTATGTGCTCCTCGGGGAAATATTTATTTTCCTTATGCTTCGCGTACCACTTTTTCCCCTCATCGGTCACCCATCTTGTTCCGTATTGGCGGCGTTGGCCGCGTGGAACTGCTGGTGCAGCTGGGACTACTGTGCCCAGTCTGATTCGTTTCCTTCCGGCGCCTGAAGTTGACGTGCCTTTTCCTTTCTCTTGCCAGCTTGCAATTTCACCTGTCAACCCAAGTAAACAAGATCCATGTTAAGCTAACAGATATTAACTTCGGCTAAGGTCGGGTTACGCTAGGTTACCCCACACTTAGTCCTTAGCTACAGTTACAGTAATACGGCAAGAATATCTTTATTTACACAAAACAAACAACTATACAATCATGCTTAGTGCGTTCGAAAAATTCGACGGTATAACTTCTGCGTACTACTCAGACTTCGTACAGCTAATCACAATCACTACCATCGCTACATTTTAACCATCGCACTTAGCAAAGAAAAACGAGGAAACAAAAACAACAACAAAAATTTATCTACCCACGAACCTATCCAACCAACCAATTCTTACAAATTTTAACATTTCCCCCAACCCGAGAATCCGTCGTTCTATTAACATCCTAAAAATTTGTACATCGACTCATCTCATTCAACACATACAACCCGACATAAAATTCACAATTTCAATACATTTTCAACTTCAAGTTCAACTAACAAGCCCTAGAATTGATTTTATCAATCAAATTCGATCAATTTATGCAATCGACAAGTTCAAGCAATCATACGACATTTCGAACATTCATCAATCAACAATGAAATCAAATTCATGATTAATTTCGACTTAGGGCAATTTAGCTAACCTCCCATGCTAAAAATCGAAGAAAATCGACAAGAATTTGAGAGGGAATCGGAGAACATACCTTGTTTTTGAAGAATCGAAGAAAACTCGGTGAATTTCTTGCCTTACTCCGTGTCACATTGTTGGGGGATGGTTTTTGGGGGGTTTGGTCGCGGAGGGATTAGAAAATGAGGGAAAAAGGGAGGTTTTCGGGGTTAAAAAGTAAGAAAATCGCGCGGGTCACCCGGCGACCTGGTGTGATCCATCGCGATATACAAGGCAACGTGTCACGGAGTGCATCGCGGTGCACTGCCTCCGTGACACGGAGCCATCGCGAGGCTGTTCTAGAAATTTTAGAATTTCCGGGTTATACCTCAACGTGTCACGGAGGGTAACGCGGAGGTCCTCCTCCGTGACACGAAGCTATCGCCCCAGCTCACTGTTTTTCACTTTTTATTAATTTTTCATACCTCGACTTTTCCTTCGCGATTCCGTGCGTATTTTTCTTCATTTGACCTGAAATTCATCTCACTATACAAAATTGGTTAGAATTATAGGTTTCACTCTAAATACAAATAAAACAAAACTAAAACGAAAATTTTTGTAGTAAATCAAGAAAAAGAAAAAGAAAAATCTATTTACACTTTACAAAATAAAAGAAAATTTTTTCACGGGTTGCCCCCGTGCAGCGCCTGGTTTACCGTCGTGGCTCGACGTCGTTTAAGCTCAATTGTCCGCTAGGGTGATGGATGATTTCTCTCGATCACCGTCCTCCCCCCAGTAGTGCTTACATCTCTGGCCATTTACCAAGAACGTGGCACTCCGATCTTCTTGCCACAATTCTACCGCCCCGTGCGGGGTCATTCTTACCTCTTCAAATAATCCCAACCATTTAGACCTTAGCTTTCCTGGAAACAACTTCAATCTTGAATTGAAGAGCAAAACTTTCTGTCCCGGCTCAAAAATGCGATGCACCACATGCTTATCATGCCATCTTTTAGTTCTTTCCTTGTAGTACTTGGCACTCTCATAGGCATGCCAGCGGAACTCGTTAAGTTCACTGAGCTGCATTAGTCTCTTTTTGCCCGCCAGCTCTAAGTCCATATTTAGCTTCCTGACAGCCCAGAAGGCTCGGTGCTCTAATTCCACCGGAAGATGACATGCTTTGCCATAGACCAGTCGGTATGGTGAGGTTCCAATCGGTGTCTTGTAAGCAGTTCTGTACGCCCACAACGCATCATCAAGTTTGATTGACCAATCATTTCATTGTGTATTTACCGTTTTCTGGAGAATCTGCTTCACTTCTCTATTTGACACCTCTACTTGCCCACTAGTTTGGGGGTGGTATGCTGTCGCCACTTTATGGTGCACCCCATACTTGGCTAGTAATTTCTTGAAACTTGCATTGACAAAATGAGCCCCTCCATCGCTGATAATTGCTCGGGGTGTCCCGAACCTGGTAAGGATGTGTTTTTTCACAAACTTCGTTACTACCTTGTTGTCATTCCTGGGGCAAGCTATTGCTTCCACCCATTTTGATACATAATCTACGACCACCAAGATGTAACGATTACCAAATGACGGTGGGAATGGACCCATGAAATCAATGCCCCATACATCAAAGGGCTCAACTTCCAGTATATTCTGCAGCGACATCTCTTGTCTTCTGCCAATTGATCTTGTACGCTGACATCTATCACACATTTTGACATACGCCATAGAGTCTCTGAACAGTGTCAGCCAAAAGAAACCTGACTGTAGAACCTTGTGTGCTGTTCTCTCACCTCTGTGATGACCCCCATACAATGAAGAATGACAGCCCCTCAATACCTCTACAATCTGACTCTCCGGGATGCATCTTCTCATTACCTGGTCTGGTCCTTGTTTGAATAAGTATGGTTCATCCCAAACAAAATGCCGGCAATCATGCCTCAATTTCCTTCTTTGCTGGTCTGTTGCCTCAGGTGGGTAGACTCCGCTCACTAGCAAGTTGACTATGTCTGCATACCAGGGAACTTCAGCTTCCCCAACTGCCAAGAGTTGCTCATCTGGAAACTCTTCATTTATGTTATCACTTTCCATCACATGTGACTGGCTTTCCAATCGTGATAGGTGATCTGCTACCTGATTCTCGCTCCCCTTTCTGTCTTTGATCTCAAGGTCAAACTCCTGCAACAACAAGATCCATCTGATCAACCTAGGCTTAGCATCCTTCTTGTTGAATAGGTACCTAATCGCTGCATGGTCTGTGTATACCACTACTTTCGAACCCACCAAATAGGACCTGAATTTGTCAAATGCAAACACCAAGGCTAGCATTTCCTTCTCTGTGACTGTGTAATTGCTTTGGGCCGTATTCAGCGTTTTGCTAGCATAATGGATAGAATGAAAGATTCTATTTTTTCTTTGCCCCAATACGGCTCCTACAGCCACATCACTGGCATCACACATCAGCTCAAATGGTTGTTCCCAGTCCGGAGAAGTGAGGATAGGTGCTTCTATCAATTTTTGCTTCAACTCTTCGAATGCTTTAACACACTCATCATTCAACTCAAACTTCACCTCTTTTTCCAGCAATCTGCATAGTGGTCTAGAAATTTTGGAAAAGTTTTTGATGAATCGTCTGTAGAATCCCGCATGCCCAAGAAAACTGCGCACACCTTTCACTGACACAGGTGGTGGCAACTTTTCAATAACCTCGATCTTAGCACGATCAACTTCCAACCCCTTTCGAGATACTTTGTGGCCAAGGAAAATACCCTCCTTCACTAAGAAGTGGCATTTCTCCCAGTTTAATACAAGGTTGGATTCCTCACAGCGAGCCAGCACCCTGTCAAGATTCTGCAAACAAGTAGCAAACGAATTACTGAAACTAGAAAAATCATCCATAAATACCTCAACAAAATCCTCCACCATGTCATGGAAAATAGCCATCATGCATCTCTGGAATGTGGCGGGTGCATTGCATAGCCCAAACGGCATTCGCCTGAAAGCATATGTCCCATAAGGACAGGTAAAGGTAGTCTTCTCTTGATCCTCCGGAGCTATGGCTATTTGGTTATAACCAGAGTACCCATCAAGGAAGCAATAATATTCCTGTCCCACCAACCTATCCAATATTTGATCAATAAACGAGATGGGGTAATGATCTTTCCTCGTGGCTTCATTCAGTTTCCTGTAATCCATGCAAATTCGCCAGCCTGTGACGGTTCGGGTAGGGATCAACTCATTTTTCTCGTTGGTGACTACAGTCATCCCCCCTTTCTTTGGAACACACTGAACGGGGCTGACCCATTCACTGTCTGAAATTGGGTAGACCACACCTGCATCAAGCCACTTGATTATTTCTTTCCTCACCACATCCTTCATTGCTGGATTAAGTCTCCGTTGCGGCTGAACGGTTGGTTTGGCTCCTGTCTCCATGAATATCCTGTGTGTACAGAAAGCTGGATTGATACCCTGAATGTACGACATTTGCCAACCCATTGCTTTCTTCCTCTTTCTGAGGACACCCAATGCTGCCTTCTCCTGTGCCTCCGTCAAGTCTGCAGAGATGATAACTGGTAACGCCTCACCCTCCCCCAAAAAGATATATTTTAAATGGGGAGGCAATTCTTTCAGCTCCAACTTCGGTGCCTCCTCAACGGATGGTTTCGGCAAAGGCTCTAGAGATCTCATTAATGATTGAAATTCCTGTCTCCTAGGATGATTCTGTGCTCCATTCAACATTTGGACCATTCCACACGCCTCTATATCTCCAAAATGATCGGAGTGCGTCAACGCTCTTTCCAATGGGTCTTGAGATTCAACAATCTGACGAATTTCTTCATGTTCAACCACATTGATTGCTGAAAGCTCCTCATGTATAGCTAGCAGCTTCATGGCTTTTAACACATCAAATACCTCTATTTTGTCATGTGCTTGCATTGTTAGCTGCCTTGCAGCTACGTCGATTAGTGCTTTCCCAGTTGCCAAGAAGGGACGTCCCAAAATAAATGGGACTTCCGCGTCTGGTTCAAAATCCAGCACGACAAAATCTACCGGGAAAATTAGGGAGCCAACTTGCACCAGAACGTCCTCAACAATGCCATCCGGCCTGGATAAGGATCGATCCGCCAACTGCAGGATTACCGTTGTGGGTCTAGGACTCCCTAGACCCAACTTTCTGAATACCGAAGACGGCATCAAATTTATGCTCGCTCCCAAGTCACACAATCCACGAGCTCGGATGCTCTGCCCAATAGTAAGCTGGATAGTAAAACTCTCAGGGTCTTTTAGCTTTGTGGGCAGTCTATTTTGGATCCGAGAAGTGCACTCCTCCGTTAGAGCCACCGTAGCATACTCAGTCAACCGACTTTTGTTTGCCACGATGTCCTTTATATACTTCGCATATTTTGGAACTCCCTGCAAGACATCAACAAGAGGTAAGTTAACATGTACCTGTTTCAGTACCTCCATGAATTTCTTGAAACACGCCTCCTCTTTGTGTTTCTTTAGTCGTTGAGGGAACGAGGGTGGAGGTCTTTCTGATTCAGCTTCCTTGGTTTTCCCCCTCTCAGAATTGTGCTCCCTCTCAACTTCTGCTGCTCCCGACTGTTGAGGTGGTCTTTCTGGTTCCACCTCTTTCAGCTGCAAACCACTCCTTGTGGTCACTGGATTTACCTGCTTGGGATTGGGATCCGTGTCGCTTGGCAGTCCTCCTCTAGGCCTTGTGTTTTGGGCACTAGCAAATTGCCCAAACTGATATTCAAGTGCCTTGGTAGCTAACTGGTTATTTTTCACTTCGGCTGCCAATTTCACATAGTCAGCCTGCAATTGAGCTTGGTTAGCTATCATGGTCTTGAACATCTCTTCAATGCTGGGTGATGGTGGTGGAGGAGGTGCATTGTTGTTTCTAAATTGAGCTTGATAATTCTGCTGCCCTCCTTGATTCCTTTGCACACCCTGACCCGAACTTTGGCCCTGATGGTTGTTGCTACCCCATGAGAAATTAGGATGATTCCTCCAATTGGAGTTGTAGCTACTACCATACTGCTGGTGGTTCCTTTGTGCATTACCCACAAAGTTTACTGAGTCAGGATTGGCTCCACAACACTCAGCTGAGTGCTCACTGCTTCCACACACTTCACACCACATCTGCTGGACTGCATTAACTGGGGCTTGAGGCTGGTTCAATGTCATGTTGCTGAAGTGATTGTTCAGTTGATTTTGCAATGCAACTATCTGTGCAGCGATAGCTGTAAACCCATCCACTTCAAGCACTCCTGCTGCTTTCCTTGTCCCACCTCTTGATGAATCATCATTCCATTCTGGATTGCCCTGTGAAATCCGGTTCAACAAGGTATACAGCTCCTCATAAGTCTTCTCCAGCGCTTGCCCTCCAGCTGCTGAATCTAGCAATATTTTGGTGTGGGGTTCCAAACCCTCAATAAATGTGTGCACCAACACTTCATTGGACTGATGATGATGAGGACAATCCCGCAACATGGATTTAAATCTCTCCCATGCCTGATATAAATTTTCTCCCTCCCTCTGTTTGAAACTTAGAATCTGACTTCTAAGTCTTGCTGTTTTACCAAAGGGAAAAAACCTTATCAAGAACTTCCGTGCAAGATCATCCCACGTAGAAATAGAATTCGGTGGCTCAGCTTTCAACCACCTCTTGGCTTCTCCTAGTAATGAGAATGGAAATAATGTAAGCCGAACATAGTCTGATGACACTCCCGCGGGTATGTAAGTGTCACTTATCTCCAAAAAATTTTGGAGATGTTGCTGTGGATCTTCATGAGGGAGACCGGTAAATTGCCCGCTTGTGTGCAACAACTGCACCATATTTTGTTTAAGTTCAAATCACCCTCTGGGCTCTGGTTTGCAGATACTCGATGTAACATTATTGGCATGTGGGATTGTCACCTCGCGAACCGGCCGTGCTGCTGCTTCTTCAGGCTCTAACACTGCCCGTACTACCAGTGGATTCTGTTGTTGCTCCATGATCGTCTGTCTGAGCAACTGCAGCTTTCTTTGTAGAGCTTCTCTTCGCTTATTGTGAAATATTCCTTCAGGCTCTATATACGATTCCACCAGCTCCTTGTCTCTTGCCAGTGTTCAACAACAATTAAGTCTGCAAAATACAGGCTAAGACCAAGTTGTCAACACTAAGAAAATAAAAATACAGTAAATTAACACTTAAAACAAATTCACCAATTGCCAAGTCCCCGACAACGGCGCCAAAAACTTGTTCGGGTGGTTTTGGGTATATAAACCGACACGCAAGTGCACGTGATCGAACAAGTAGTAAGTGGCTTTAGTAAGCCAAGTATCGATCCCACAGAAACTTGGATGAAGTGCAAATTGCTCAAGTGTACTATATTTTACTTCTAAAAATGCAGACAATAGCGTAACCAAAAAGTTGATAGTTTGTTTTATAAATTTTATACTAAAACTAAGAACAATTATCTACTTTGAATCTGAACTATGAATGAAAGCATGCTGAGGTTAAACGAACACGTAATGAAACTAATTATCATCATACTTTGGTTAATCTTTTCCTCCAGTTGCTAGCCAAGAACATTTGCCAAGAGATTAAAACTCTCGTATTTAACCTCACTTAAGAATCATGAACCATCCGTCTACATTTCTGTGATCAAATGCAATTCATGTCCTAGCTATACAATTCCGGTTCCTAAATTGACTAATACGACTTTCAGGTATATTTCTATCCTGAAAGCAAATCAAGACTCAATTTTCCCAAATCAAGTAAAGAACATATCCTATTAATTCACAACTTTCCAATTTCGTGCTCTCTCGAGTGAAACCGGACTTTTTAGATGTACATTAATGTAGGCCACACACTAATGCAGTAAGAACAAGAATTAATAGAACAACATGGAAGAAAATATGGAAAACCAAAGAATCAATGATCAAATTTCATTACAATTGTTCATAACCTCAGCAAGGAGAGGAATTAGCCACTCATTTGTGGATTAAACATCATAAAATGAGTGTTAATCATACAAGCAATTGAATTAAAGAAGAAACAAAGAGAGAAAAAACCCTGAACTTTTCGTCCCTCAACTGCCTGTAACCCACATCCTTGCTCCACCAAGTCAGAATATTAAAAAATGAACCTAAGTGTTCTATTTATACTGCTAGGAATTTTTCCTGGAATAACGAGCAACGTGTCATGGAGTGCATCGCGGAGCACTGCCTCCATGACACGCTACGAACGCGGACCCTCACTGGAACTGGGGGTCCGGGAATATAGGCTCCATGACATCGCGGGAATTTAGTATATATTCACATTTTATTACCAATTACATGAGAATGTATACACATTGATAGATAAACAAGGCGAAAATGATACTTTTGAGTATCACTTGGGCATATAAATCTGCCCAAGATCAAGTACCCTGAAGCTGGTCAAACAGGTCATCAATCTTGGAGAGAGGATACTTATTCTTGATTGTGACCTTGTTCGATGTCTATAATCAATGCATATTCTAAGGGAACCATCTCTTCTGAACAAAGAGAACTGGCACATCCATGGGGACTTACTAGGCCTAATGAAACCCTTATCAGGAGATCCTTCAACTTCTCTTTCAACTGCTTTAGCTTGGAGGGATCCATTCTGTAACGAGGAACATATATGGGTTGCCTATCAGGGAGAAGGCCAATACCAAAGTCAATCTCTCGCTCGGGAGGGATTCTTGGTAGATTATCTGGAAACACCTCTAGATACTCACATGCAACTAGAATTGACTAAAGAGTTGGGGTCTCAGGCGTTGAATCCTTGATACAAACTAGATGGTACACACAACCCTTGGAGATCATTCTCTAGGCCTTGAGGTATGAAAAAAGTGACCTACAAGCACAACTGAACTACTCTTCCATTCTAGGACTGGTTCACCTAGAAATCGGAACTCTATTGTACAAGTTCTACAAATGACTGAGGTATAACAAGCATGTAACCAATCCATATATAATATAATATCAAAATCGGTCATATCTAACTACACTAATTCAGTTGAGGTGACTTTATGAACAATCATGATTGGGAAATTTTTGTATACCCGTCAAGCTAAAACTAACTCACCAACGGGAGTAGAGACTAAGAAGGGTTCTGATAGGATTTTGGGATTGACTCTAAAACTAACAACAATATAAGGAGTCACAAAAGACAATATAGCCCCTAGATCTAACAATGAATAAACATCAAGATAGAATACTCATAACATACTAGTGACTATATTGGGAGAGGCCTTCTTCTCCTATCGAGATGATAGTGCATAGAACCTCATCTGGTGATGTTCGCCACCCGCACTAGAAGAGGCAACTTGCTGAGATGGGCGAGCTGCTGGAGCTATTGAAGTGGTAGCTAGGATACGACCTCTACCATTACCCTGCCTAGCTGAAGGAAAATCTTTGAGCATATGTCTAGGCTTCCCACACCCGAAACAACCATCAGTCCCTACCAAACACTCGCAGGGTACTTCTTGCCCTACTTCCTACAAGATGGAAAAGTGTACTCCCCTGACATGATTCTCTGACTTCTAGAGCCTGATATTCCAACCCTATGGTCATGTCTGGGTTTGGATGGAATGATAATTGATGATGGAGCTGGAGCCGATGACCATTGGTGGAACTGTGGGAAATTCTCACTATAGGATCTCTACTGAAAGTGCCTATGACTCCCTATCCTGACCCTCTTGGACTCTCTCTCTTTCTCCTTCATCTGCTCCACCTCTATCTATTGGGCATATATGATCAGTCGTGACAAATCTATATCATTGATCAATATTACGTTCCTGCACTCCTTGACCAATGAATCTACCACTCTATTCATGAACTTGCTCATACAAGCCCTTGGGTCGGCCACCATTTCTGATGCATACTTGAATAACCGGGTAAACTCCCAGTCATAATCTTGAACAATCATTTTTTTCTGCTTCAAATTGACGAACTCAACTGGCTTTGCCTCCCTAAACTCTCGAGGAAAGAATCTATCCAAGAAAGCGGTAACAAACTCATACCAACTAATGAGAACCGCACTAACTCCCTCGCTCTCCTTCCATTGTCGGTACCATACATGAGCAACCCCCTTAGCTGATAGAAGGCTAAATCAACACTCTCCTCTCTAGTCACCCCTATAATTTGGGTGATCTTCTGAACCTCCTCTATGAACTCATGTGGGTCCTCATCCACCTTCAACCCAAGGAACTCAGGTGGGTTCATCTTGAGGAAGTCTTGCACCCTCCTCGCCGCTGCATTCCCATTTTGGTGGATGTGGGTCACTGCCTACTGGTTGACTTGGGCTGTTATAGACTGAGCCAACATCTAAAAAGCGACCCTGAACTTAACATGAGTAACCTTCTCTAGCAAGGGACCCGCTGGAGCTGGTGGGGCTGATTGATGCCCATCTCCATGCCATTGTCATAGCCATTTCCATTGCCATTTCTTCTTCTGTTGACTCGGCATGGAGGCATATTTTTTCAAATGCGCTAGCACGAGTTATAGGAATAGAGAGGTACTTAATAACATGACGTAGATCATGAAAGAAAGGGAACATTCCTAAAATGTCTTGTAGCCTCTTCCCCACAAGTTTGGCGCTTTTCACAACTATGGAAAAGACTCTACTTAATGCAGCTTTCAAACACCTAGGACACACCTAAACCTTGGCTTTGACACCAAGTTTGTCACGACCTGAGCTGAGACCCCGGATCAAGACATGAGACCTAGAACCATGAAGGGCTCCAAGCTAACCCATGACACATACATACCATGATAAAAACCTTATTAAACAAAAATAAAACTTGAACATGATATAAGCGGAAGTCTGCTCATCACAAGAACAAAAGCATAAACACAAAACAATAATGCTGAACTCTATATACATGATTGTTTGAAAAGCCTTTACTACCATGACGAGCTGATGGGACAACACCCCCAACTAGCTCACTAAGTATGTAAATAACAGACATGATAAAAACATAAAGATGATAACGTTCCCGGAGAATGAGGACTCACCCAAGCGGGAATAAAGTTGGACTGATCGGGAGCGATTATCAGCGGGACTAAGATGGATCACCCGAACCTATATCATGAGACGATATAGCATAGAGTATGCGGTCAGTACTTTGAATGTACTAAGTATGTAAGGTAAGTGGAACATGCTAGTAAAATGATAGTTTGAAATCATAAAATATAAATTAAGATAGATCATGAGAGTAAGGAAAACATGCGAAAAGTCATATATCTAAATTATACATAATCATAAGCTATTAATAGTAATATGAACATAATGACCAAGGTTTAAAATTAGAAATCATATAGGTTATCATGCTTGAAATTATAAGTGAGAACTCATAAACTGATAATGGGTAAAAATGCTATAAAACATGATATCATAAGTCATGAACATGAGTAATTGAAAACATGAGAAACAATGGAAGGCGTTGTCATAACCGACACCATCATGATAGAGCTTATATGATGCCCCAACTATCTCGTTCAAGTGGGAAGAGCCGTCCTAAGTCATGCCAGGGAAAAGAATGATGGAGGTGTGATATCATGGGTGTGTCCTCAGGCGGTGAAAATACTCTCTTGAGAGGTCCCAAATAAGAATATATCCTACATTGGCGCATAAGTAAGAGATTGGGGCCCTCAAAATCCCTGGCCTACTAGTGCTAGACACTATTTCCAAAACATGCATATTGCTCATAATCATATTCTCAAAACATAGCTTAAATCTAAATATTAGGAGTCTTGACTCCAAAACATATCTTTAAACTGATCTTTTAAGCCTTGGCTAAACCATCGTAAAACATACTTTACTTTACATGGGCTTGCCCAAATCATGAAATCATACATACTTGAAATAAGCTTCATAGTTTGAAATCATGGATTCATAAGTTTAAGAATTCGTAATCATTCATGCATACTTTGACAATTCATCATACTGAAATTGTGGGCTCATAAATTTGAAATTCATAAATCATGCATAATAGGGCGAAATCGTCAGAAGATTGAAATCATCAATTCATGAGAAATTTGAGAGTACAATCTGCCTTAATAATCATATTTCATCAATTGGAACATGAGAGGATTGGACCCATAGAGATATCATGATTAATGACATGAAATTGGGGTTAAACCCTAGAATTCAATTTGTCATGCTTAGAGACTTGAAATCATAGAATTGGGATGAAATTGGGCATGAGGGTGAAAGAATTTCCCCCATTCATAACCCTACATACCTGGGTAATTGACTCTTAAACTTTTCTTGAACATTTAAGAAGATAGGGAGAGAAATTGGTGAGGAACCCTAGCCTTAATCTTGAGAGAGGACTTCAAATATAGTGTATTTAGAGAGAATAAGGATTTAGACTAGGTTAAACCCCTTTAATATGACCTTTAGGAAGCCCAAAATGATGTCATATAGGAGTTTAAAACACAAAAATTTACAAAATACCCTTAGGAGCACGTAATAACAATTTGTCTGCCAAGCACCACAGGTCGTAGCACAAGTCGTACCACCATACAATGACTCATGGTCTGTGGGAAGTCCTAGAACTAACTCAGGATCTCCATCCTACATCTCTCACACCACGACCCGTCATACCATACGATGAGTCATACTCTTAACTCATATGTTCAAGACCTAATAACTAGTGTCTTATTACAACTCATTATATCAACCTACGACTCATTCCATGAGTCGTTATCACTTGTTAGGGAAACTGCTGGCTCACTATGATTCCTTCTACAACCCATACCATGGAATAATGACTCATATCGCTAGTCGTTCTGAGAGAAAATTGTATATTTTTCTGCTAATTCTGCTACAAGTCCAAGTCTTGATCATAGGGAATTTTGGGGTGTTACACAAACTAAAAGTCTATAACAACAAAAAATAAGGCTAAACTGATGTCCTCTAATAATGAGGACTCACCCAAATCTGAGAATAGGCTGAACTGGAGCAAAAGTGAATCTAACCACGGGGCTGAGACTGATCACTCGAACCTATATTATTAGATGACATAGCACAAAAATATGAGGTCAGTACTTGAAATATACTGAGTATATAGGATAAGTAAAACATGAGAGTAAGGAAAACATGCTAAAAAGTCATGATCGCGTTAGTCATAAGAGATGAGCTGTTCATCATAGTCCGAAGTATAATGACCCAAAGTTATAAAAGAAAAATCATAAAACTCATCATATTTGAAAAAATAAGTTAAAATCATAATATGATCAATGGGTCAAAATATACTATAAAACATGACATCATAAGTCCTGAACATGAACAACATAAAACATGACATCATAAGTCCTGAACATGAACAACATAAAACATGAGGAACAATGAGAGATTCTTATAACCGAAATACTCTAAGTGAGCCTACATGGAGCCCAACTTGTTACCCTACCTGGGAGGTGTGTCCTTACCTTGCCAAGGGTAAGAAGTATGAAGAAGTGATATCACTCATGATCCCTGTAGCGTAAAGAAGACACTCTCAATTGGCAAGGACTCTATAGGCTAAGGGAGAGGGAGACACTCTCAACTGCCAAGGACCCCTCATCCTACGGTGATATGTAGTTATGGGACTTGGATTGTCTATAACCCTTATCCACTCGATGTTAAATACTATTCCCAAAACATATATAGTGCTCATATTGTAATCATGAAACGTAGGTTTTTCATGGACTAGTTTAAATCATTAAATTCATAAAGCCTGCTTGAGATACGTGAACTAGCCATGAAAATAATGTCGCTGCTACAGCCATGAACATAAGCTTGAGATTCATGAAATTTGTGCGTAATTGAGTAATTCATCATAGCTTGAAAATTTAGATTCATAAGATTTTAAAATAAAAATCACGCAATTATAATCATAAATCATGGATTGAATCGGTTTAAACTAACTACGACCAAAGTCGTGGCTACTTCAACCAAAAAAAAGGGCGACCCCCTATTCAAACCAAAAGAAGTACCTCACCTCACTTACGAAGAAGTTGTTGGAGCTGGGCATAAGAAAATTTGAGGATTTTCATGAAATTGGGTCTAACCCTATAAATTCATCAAATCAAGATTGGAGACTTGAATCTTCATAATTGAGATTGAATTAGGCATGAGGGTGGAAGATTTTCCCCATTGATGATCCCACATACCTAGCTTGTAGAGTTTCTTCACGTGATTTGGAGATCCAAGAGAATTTGAGAAGAAGAAGATGAAGAATCCTAGCTTTCCTTGAGAGATGATTTCCAACTTATAGTGTTTGAATAGAATGAGGGCTTAGCGAAGTATAAACCCTTAATTATCCCCTTTAGGAATTCTAAAATGATATCACTTAGGAGTTAAAAACTTAGGAAGTTAAGGGAATACCCTTAGGAAATCATAATAAAAAGCTGCCAGTGGAACCTACAACCCAACAGACGAGCCATTGGTTCAACCAACGAGCCGTCCTTTCCTTCGTGATTATCTGGACCTACTGTGAACCATTCTATGAACCTAATACAACAAGGCGTCCTAAGAACAAATAGGTCATCCCTTTAGTCATTGGTTCTGGGAAATTTTCCTGTCACGACCCGAGTCTGCACCGTGGATGTGACATGGTACTTGGTGCCATAAGTGACCTCAAGCTAACCCATGGTTTAACAACACACTAGTAACTAAATAAATATAGCGGAAGCTGAAAACATAACTGAAATATCAGATTTCTGTTGTAAAGAACGTCTGATAAAATACTAAAAACTTGTACAAATAAAGCAAAACAACTGAATGCTACTATTTCTAAAAGCAACTACTAACAGGCGAGTTTCTAGGACAAGCCCCCTACTGACTTAAAATCTAAAAAAAAACAAGAACTAAAAACATCGCCCTTGAAAAATGAGGATTCACCAATATAGAGCTGTTGAAATCATTTGTGTAGAACTATTGACGCTGCTGTGGCTGAGAACCTGCACCTGTATCATAATACGATACATCATGGAACTATGCATCAGTACTTTGAATGTACTGAGTATTCAGGATGTAAGTAAAATACTAAGAAATCATAACCGAGCTAAGGTGACTTGAAATGACCAATTATAAACTGATGAGTTTGGAAGATATAACTATAATAAAGTAAGGTAAATACAAGTACTAATTGACAGTCATAAGCATATTCTAAATTCTGAACAACTGAACTGAACTAAAACTAGAGCTAAGTCGTACTAACAAGAGGTACTGTATTGATAATGTAGGAGCAACTATAACCGACATATAACCATGTGAGCTAAATATGGAGTCCGATGTATAGCCCTAATCGCTGAAGGCTCACTATACCTTGACAGGGTATAGTTGCTAAACTAGGTGATCACTTTCTGCTGCCCATTGAGGATAAAATCTATGATGGCAACGTAGTTCTGGGAACCTGGGTACGTAAACCTTAGCCTACTCGGTGCTGTCCTACTACCACTGGAAGTCCTACCTGTGACTGTTAGGCTGATAGCTCAAAACTGATGTCCCAAGACTTAAGTCAGAAGTACTTATCTAGAAGTATCCTGAGAGTCTAAAGGACCTGATAATTGGAAATCAGTGTTTCAAGACTAGCAAGAGCTACTTTGTCTGGAAGCATCATAACCATCTAAAGAACAAACTGATAATTGGCACTAAGGAGTACTAATAAGCTCCTAAAAAATTGACTATAGTCAACCTGATCAGCTAACTTACTAAAAGATATTAATGGGCTAATTACTGACTAAGATTGCACTAGCATTCAAACTGACTGATAACTTATATGATAGTAATAACTTGGAAATTTCAAGAACTAACAGAGTCAAACAACATTTGTATCTAGAAAATTATGCAAGACCCAATTTACTGTGTTCATAGAAACTAGGGATAAACAATATTTCATGAAGAGAATAACAACATAATTAATAAGTAATGAAGACTTGCAAGAATTCATTAGAACTACAATATAAAAGAAATATTCATAATCTGACTGAAAGATACCCTAGTTTTGATCTTCAGGCTAAAACTGATATAGATTCTTATAAGGATTTTGGGGAACAAGGGAAGAACAGTTCTTTTGTTGAATTTTCACATATCTGGAGTCGAATTTCCAAGTTCCTATGCTACTAACTTGAGAGAAAGAGAGAAATGAGAGTAAATCATCGACTAATCACCCTAAATCTCTTTGAATATAACCCCAAAATGACTTAGTCTAGGGTCTAGGAGCTTAGGAATTACAAAAATCCTTACTTAAAACGCAGAAATTTGGACCCTGCCAGTCCTCACAAGGGACACCACGACTCGTGAGGTATTGGATGAGTTGTGGGGTCCGATCCATCGTCAACACTGTAAATCCCGACTTAAAAATTCAACCCCGGATAATGACCCACTTCACGAGTCGTGAGGTACACCAAGACTCGTCATTCCCCTCGTGGTGTCTCTGGAGATTCAAACCTTCAATCTTGCCCCTCTTGACCACGACTAACTTCACAGGTCATGGGTTCTAGTCGTGGTCACCATCTGACCAGTTTCCGTCCAAGATAGGCTTCCACTTCATGAGTCACTCCACGACTCGTGAAGTACTTCACGGGTCACTGGACGACTCATCCTGTGACCTGGTGCACATTTTTCTACTTTCTCTATTTCAATCCCCAGGTCTGATCTTAGGAACTTTTGGGGTGTTACAATATCTCCCCCTTGGGAGCTTTAATCCTTGAAAGAATGCTAAGTAAGCTGCAAGACTGGGAAAAAAATGCTTTTCCCAAACTGAAAACTATAAACTAATTTTTGAAGGAGTGACTGACTGCAAACTGAAATAGGCATACTAACTAGGTTGACATAAATAAAGTGTACATTGAAAACATGAATAGAACTAATGAGTACAGAACTAAGTAGAGTAATGAGGAGGAATTTAATACCTGATGCTGAAACTGAACTAGAAAAGAATAAATGAGGATATTTAGCTATCATGTCCGCTTCTGCTTGCCATGTGGCTCCCTCAACTAGTTGGTTCCTCCACAAAACCTTTACTGAAGTGACCTCCTTGTTTCTCAGCTTACGAACCTGATGGTCTAGTATCTGAAATGGGACTTCTTCATAAGAGAGACTATCTTTCACATCCACATTGTATAGTGGCATAAATGAGTTTGGATCACCGATGCACTTCTTCAACAGTGACACGTGAAAGATTGGATGCACTGATGCTAACTCTGTAGGTAAATCTAACTCATAGGCCACATTACCAATACGTCTCAGGATTTTGTAAGGTCCTACATATCTCAAACTGAGTTTTCCTTTCTTTCGAAACCTCATCACCACTTTCATAGGTGCAATCTTCAGATAAACCTAGTCATCTATAGAAAACTCTAGATATCTTCTCCTCACTTCTGCATATGATTTCTATCGACTCTAAGCAGTTTTCAATCTTTCTCTCATAAGTTGCACTTTTTGCATAGCCTCATGAACTGAATCTTTCTCTACTTAAGTAGCATCTCAAACCTCAAACTATTCTATAGGAGATCTACACCTCTTACCATATAATGTCTCAAATGAGGCTATCTAAATACTGGAGTGGTAGCTGTTGTTGTATGCAGACTTTATGAGAGGTAGGTGATCCTCCTAACTGCCCTTGAAGTCGATCACCCAAGCTCTCAACATGTGTTCTAAGGTCTCAATAGTGTGCTCAATGTGTCCATTTATCTGAGGGTGAAATGCTATGCTGAGCTTGACTTGAGTACCAAGTCTTTTCTGAAACAACTCTTAGAAATGCAAGGTGAACTGGGTACCTCTATCTAAAATGATGGACAAGGAAACTCCATGTAGTCTAACCAACTCCTAGATGTACAATCTAGCATAATCCTCAACTGAGTCTGTGGTCTTAATCGGTGGGAAATATGCTGACTTAGTCATTCGATCTACTATCACCCAAATGGAATCAAGTTGCCGACAAGTACGAGGTAGACCTGTAATGAAGTACATATTCACTTCTTCCCACTTATATGTGGGTTGCTGATATCCTGAATCATACCCCCAGGTCTCTGATGTTCAAATTTAACCTGCTGGCAGTTCGAACACTTAGTAACAAAATCTACAATGTCCCTCTTCATGTTGGTCCACCAGTAGATTTCCCGTAGGTCATGGTACATCTTAGTGGAACCTGGGTGGATAGAATATCTGGAGATGTGTGCTTCTATCAGTATTTGCTGTCTCAAGTCATCTACATTTGGGAAACAAATTCTTCCCTGGTAACAAAACACACCATCTCCCCCTTTGGAGAAAGTCTCCACTTCTTTTCTTAGAACTGCTTCTTTCAGTTTGAGGAGTATGGGGTCCTCATCCTGCTTTGAATTAACCTGTACTACCAGTGAAGATTCTGACCCACTTTGGATTACAACTCCGCCCTCGGATAAATCAACTAATTGAACTCCCAAGCTAGCTAACTTGTGAATCTTTCGCCAACTCTTTTTTTCCCTCTTCGACATGAACTACGCTCCTCATCAACACCCTGCTTAAGGAATCTGCCACCATATTGGCCTTTCCTAGGTGGTATAGAACACTTATGTTATAGTCTTTCAATAACTCCAACCACCTTCTCTAATAAAGTTTCAAATCCTTCTGATTGAACACGTACTGGAGGCTCTTGTGGTCGATGAAAACATCCACGTGAACCCCATAAAGGTAATGCCTGCATATTATCAAAGAGAATACAACTACCGCCAATTCAAGATCATGAGTCGGGTAATTCTTCTCATGAACCTTGAGCTATCTAGAGGCATAAGCTATCACCTTACCTATTGCATCAGAACGCAACCAAGGCCAACTCAGGAAGCATCACAATAGACCACGAACCCGTCTGTTCCTTCTAGTAATGTCAAAACTGGAGCTGTAGTGAGTCGAATCTTCAATTCTTGGAAACTCTTCTCACCTACATCTAACTACTGAAACTTCACCTTTTTCTAAGTCAGTTTAGTCAGAGGGGATGCATTAGATGAATACCCCTTTACAAACCGTTGGTAATACCTGGCTAAACCCAAGAAACACTTGATATCTGTTGAGGAAGATGGTCTTGTCCAGTCTTTTACCGCTGCTATCATTTGAGGATCTACCTAAATACCTTCACCTGAGGCCACATGACTGGGAAGGCTACTGACTTCATCCAGACCTCACACTTACTAAATTTAGTGAACAACTGGTGGTCTCTAAGAGTCTACAACACTATCCTTAGGTGATTAGCATGGTCCTCTTCATTCCTATAGTATACCAAGATGTCATCTATGAACAAAATGATGAACATGTCCAGATATGGCTTGAATACCCTATTCATCAGGTCCATAAAAGCTGCAGGGGCATTGGTTAATCCAAAAGACATAACCGAAAATTCATAGTGTTCATACTGAGTTCTGAAGGCTGTTTTCCGTATGTCACATTACTTGACCCTAAGCTGATTAAATCCTGATTTGAGATCAACCTTGAAAAAAACAACAAGCTCACTGAAGTTGGTCGAACAAGTTATCAATCCTGGGTAGGGGATACCTGTTCTTAATTGTAACTTTGTTTAGTTGATGGTAGTCAATGCACATTATGAGGGCACCATCTTTCTTTCGCATGAACAATACTAGAGTACCCCATGGAGAGATGCTGGGCCTAATGAAGCCCTTATCTAATAGGTCTTTCAGTTGTTGCTTCAACTCCTTAAGCTTAGCTAGAGCCATCATGTAAGAAGGAATATAGGTAGGCTGAGTTTCTATTTGAAGGTCTATGCTAAAGTCTATATCCCGCTCAAGAGGGACTTCGGGAATATATTCGGAAAACACGTCAGGGAATTTGTTAACAACTGGAACTGACTGAATAATTGGGGTCTTTGATGTGCTGTGGATTTACAGCACTATTGACGCTCAAAACTAAAAAAATATCATTGACTTAGGTGTATTTATATGGATATGAGGCACTTTTCCTTTGATTTCAGGATAAATGGGTCTTGGAGCTTAAATTTGCAAAAGGAAGCTAAAAGTGTGCAAAAAAGGATAAAATGCAGCCCATATTATGATCCGTAGGGTGGACCTACGAGTCGTACTAATGGCCGTGATAAGAAGCAGAAGGTTGAAGCTGGAAGAATGAACCTACGAGTATTGCCACGGATCGTACCAAGATTGTACAAGTTGTGGTAACGCAGTCGTGATGAACTCCAAAAGAATTGCATGAGAGGCTGATTCTTAGTACTAGAGGATACCATGACCCGTGAGAGCATCGTGGTGAACTTCAGAAAAATTGCAAAGATTCAGAATCAATCCACAGGAGCCTGATACGAGTCGTAGAAAGGAGGTACGAATCGTACCTTGGCTCGACACTTAGCCAAAAATCAGCCAACAATCCAAACCACGAGATGCTGCCACGAACTGTAGGATGCTCCTACGAGTTGTAGGATCATCCATGATGAGGTTTGCACCAGATATGGAAAATCACCCGTTAGCCTAGGAAAAGGATTCTTATGTCTATATAAATACATTTTATGTTTTATTTTTCATAAGTTACATTGAGAAGAATTAGTTTTAGCTGGAAAACATTGTAGTAGACAATTTTACATCTTTGAAAGAAAGAATTGAGTTGGTTCAACCTTGTGATCAACCTTTTCTTGAATTCATATTGTTCTTGCTACTTGTTCTTCAAGATTTGCAGATTAATTAAAGGAAGCGTTTTTCTCAATCATATTTGTAAGTATTTTTTTTATGTCTTTAATCATGAACGAACTTCACAACCTTGCAACTATGAGAGGCTAAAACCTCCATAGCTAGGTTTGTGGGAACCATGGTGGATTAACAAGCTAGGGATGCACAAAGTGAGTCTAAAAGCCATACTAATTACTTATATTGTATTCTCTTCATGCTTTAATGATTCTTAGCGGTGTACAACGTTAGGAAGTTCCCGAATTCTTTACTTGGTTCGGTCGAAGAGGTAGAGATTAGGAAAAGAGAATTACAATAGAGCCTTCATCTTGATGATCATTGTATTAACTTGAGCTGTGGTCACAGGATAGTTATATCTGGAACTTCTTGATAACGGTT
The DNA here is from genome assembly GCA_035772735.1 of Datura wrightii. Classification (NCBI taxonomy): domain Eukaryota; kingdom Viridiplantae; phylum Streptophyta; class Magnoliopsida; order Solanales; family Solanaceae; genus Datura; species Datura wrightii. The sequence goes on from JASDFA010000006.1 coordinate 33,162,992, forward strand.
AGTTTGGAAACGCTCATAAGACTTGGTGGAGTAATTGAGTATAGTCATTCAATAGGGATTGGTCGATTGTTTGAATGAACCTAAGTTATTAGTTCTGTAAGTAAGTATTGGTGAAGATCATGAGTGTATACCTAAAGCTTTTATGAATCCATGGGGAACACAAACCCTAGTTATCCTTTAATTATTGATTCACAACCATAAGCAGTTGTGCAACACAAACCCTAGTTATCCTTTAATTATTGATTCACAACCATAAGCTTGACAACTGCTTTGTTTTTACTATTGATTATTATTAGAATCCCCCCAATTGTGAAGTAATTACCATACAAGTTCACTTACCGGCTATAATCTAGATCTTCCATATTCCCCATGGAATTGACCCCAACCTCTAAGTTGGGTTCTTTATTGACAACGTCCGCTTCATACTTTAGTTAGAAGTGTGGTTTGAGCATTATCAATCTCAAAGATGGAATCTCTGACCCTAACTAAGTGATAGATGCACCCTTTCGAAATCATTCTCGTTTCCTTAAGGTAGGAAATAGACCGTCCCTTAGGCGTTGAAACACAACTCATCTATTCTAAGACTAGCTCATTGGAAAACTAAAACCTAACGACTCTAGTTCTACAGTAAACTAAGGCATAACCGGAATGTAACCAATCCATTCCAAGAATAAGGTTGAAGTTGACCATGTCTAGCTCTACTAGATCAACTGGAATGACTTTACTCAACACTGAGACTGGGTAGTTTCTATATAGCCAATTGTCTCTAACTGACTTACCAATCAGAGTAGAGACTGAGAACGATTATGAGAGGACTTATGGACTGACATTAAACTGAACAACTACATAAGGAGTCACGAATGAAAGTGTGGCTCCTAGATCTAGTATGCCATTTACATCTAGATGGAAAAGACGTAACATACTCGTGACCACGTCAGGTGAGCTCTCCTGATCTTGATGAGAAAACAAGGCATAAAAATGGTTTTGGCGCCGGCTTCTATCCGTACCTAAAGTAGTACCCTACTAAGTTGGGTGACCTGCTGGGGCTGCTGACGTAGTGGATTGAGCCCTTCCCCGTCCTGCTGACATACAATCTCTTAATCTATGGACCAGCTAGCCAAAATCGAGACTCTTTGCCCAAACGGAACTCCCTTGGGTGATTCTTGCCACACTTTGGGCAGGATGGAAATGAGCAACTTCTAGAGATGTGACTCTGGGATTGGGAGCCTGATGCTCCACCCTTTCGATCCTACAGGATCAGAAAGAAGGGGCACTGGCTAGTGTAGTTACTAGATGTCTCTACTGCTGCTGCTATTGGCGATTACTACCGCCTGACCTCTACTGGACATATTCAAACTGTCTGGTTTTGGCCCGCTTGTTTTCCCTCTCCAAATTCTTCAGCTTCTCTTCCTCTATCTGTTGTGCATATATGATGAGGTTGGAGAATTCAATGTCTTTAATCAGCATAGCGGTTCTGCAATATTTAAACAACAAGTATGAAACTCCATTCACAATCTTGAGCATTCAAGCCCTTCACTTAGAGACCATTTATGGATCATACCTTGACAGTCGAGTAAACTTCAAAGCATACTCTTCCACTATTCTGTTATTCTTCCTCAAATTCATAAATTCAGCAACCTTGGCCTCCCTCAATTACTAAGGAGAGAATCTATCGAGAAACGCCCTAGCGAACTCGTCCCACTCTACTGCTCTACTTCAGTTGGCCTCCCTTCCTTCCATTGGTTGTACCAAATATGAGCCACCTGTTTCAACTAGTAGGCAACCATCTCAGCACTCTCTACGAAATAAACCCCCATGATCCGGGTGATCTTCTACATCTCATCCACAAACTCCTGTGGGTCCTCTCCTATTTTAGATCCATGAAAAGCTAAAGGGTTCATTCAGGTGAAGTCCCGAACTCTGGAAGCTGCTGCATACCTATTCACATTCATCAGGACCACCTGCTAGTTCATTTGGTTGGTCATAGTCTGAGTCAACAGTTGGATTGCCGCTCTAAATTCTTTAAAGGACACTTGATCGACCAGAGGGGCTGCTTGAGCTGGTGGGGCATGTAGGTTTGTATTCCTATTCCTCCTCCCATTTCCTTATTTTTTGAGGCAAGTTATCACTAAAATGAACAGAGAATGAGTAAGGAGGAAATTTCTGGGATTAAGCTACATGTACGATAAGGAGTATGAACAAAAGGGAAATTTTCTAAGATCGTGTCACGTCCCGCCTTGGGGGGTATGACTAGCACCTGGTGCCCTACTAGGACCTGAACTGTTAGACTACTGAGCCTAAGAACTTCTGGTGCCTGGTTGGCTCTAACTCTGATTCATGGAATCAACGGGCTATATAACGACTGTAAAACCAGCCCCAAGCTGAGTAGGCCTATAACCACCTGTACAACCACAACAGCTAACCAGAACCACATCAACATAAGGGAACCTATGCGGGCCGACAAGGCCACCATGTTGTCTAGTTACTTTTGAATCAAGAAAACAGGAGCTAAACTGTTATGTGACCGACAAGGTCACCACTACAAACTGAATAAGGACCCATACGACCATCATAAACAAGCTAAGTCATACACACGGCCTCACACCACTGGTATAACTAACCACAGGGAATACACAATCTGCAAGCCTCTAAGAATATTGATAAGATGGTCAGGACAGGGCCCTGGCCTACGTACACTGTACAAAAAAAGAAAAGAAATAAACCTCTAGTTGTCTAGCTCCGGATGACAGGAGCTGATGACTATATGTGCTAACTAGAATCACGAGGGATCGGCTCCTCATCTATGAGTACCTGCAGGCAGGTAATCCAGCGCCCCAAACAGGCGTCAGTACCACTGGTACCGAGTATGCAAAGCAAAAACTGAACATAACTGAAGATAAGCAATAGTACTGATAATTCTGAATAGAAGAAAATAGTTAAGACTGTCAGGGATGGCGAAATCTGAAATGATTCTGTACTAAAAAGCAGATGAAAGTCATACCTGTTGCTGCGGCGTGCTGCTATTTATTAATGTAATAAATAACATATATATATATATATGTATATATATGTATATATATATATATATATATATATACATATATATAACATATATATATATATAGCATACAAGGACCTATACCAGCCCATAAGCTGGAAGGTGCCAACCAACACGCAATCTATATACCCCTACCCGGGTCAAACCATCCAAAAATAAAGTCACTCCACTCGCCTAATAACTACGAGCACCTTTACCGGCCCCCTGGGTATGCAACTTGGGCTCTCTGGGCCCCTGACTATAACTGTATCCTAGTCCGGAAGATTCTTGTAACTATATCTGATATCTATATCTGAATCTATAATCTATGTCCTTGGCGTAAGCGCTCGACAAGGTATACTGTAATGCTAATCAGCCTGCTATGGGGAATGCTATATCCCATCTTTGTCCTACTGCGGACGGCATGCCACTCCTTGGAGTGACGTATCCTCATCCTCGGGCGGGCGAGTCGACACAACTATTAACCCTGGGGTGGCAAGATATCTCTAAGGGTGCCCACATACAACAATCAAGTTTCTACAAACAACAATAATCACAAATAGCATATAAACTAAAGCTGAGAATGATAACAACATACTTTAACGTTCTATTCTGAAATTCGTATGAAAATATACTGATCCTGATAATACTAATATTTATACTCTGGTTCTCTGCTCTGAATCTTGTATTGAAAAGTACTAAATCTCATACTGGGCTATACTGGGTCTAGAATAATATCTCGCCATCTGTCACTGATTTACTGACTTTTACTCTGAACATGGCATAACAACACGAAACAGACTTACTGAATTCATACTAAGCTCAATACTCAACTCCTGGAATTCTCTTCTGGAATTTACACTCTTTTACTAAGCTAGAATTACGAACTTGCCGAAGAAACTAGCTTTACATACCTCAGTTTCGATTTCCCAGCTAACTGGCGTAATTAAGACAATATTTCGATCTTTCTTCCAAATGCATTCATATTTATAACAATTAGGACTAAATTCAATAATATCCTAGAAGAAACATCACTTTTAACATATATATATATATATCCCAAACTTTGACTTATCAAAAAATGACCAAAACTAGATATTTCTCGGGAGTCCAGGAGGGAGAAATACTTACTTTAGGGCTAGGAGTATATTGGTATTAATTTGGAGCAATTCCACTTACCTTAGCTTAGTGGGATGACGGTTCGCCAGCCGAATTTCACGAAACTAACTTTGTAGGAATGCTCTTTGCAGCTTTATACTTCGGCATCTGGAGTTAATTTGAGTTTGGACCGTGTTTGATGGCATAATCAGTTGAATTTTTATATTAAAGCTTCGTTCCTCTCTGTTCTCTGTCGTTCTCTGGAAAAGGAATGAAATTAAAATGATTAAAATCGAAGTGGTGGGGTTTATATACTTGGGCTTGGATAGGGCCTCCGTGACACGTCGCCATCACGGAGGCCCTCCCTCCATGGCATGCTGCCTTCGCGGAGGGGCTCTGCCCCAGCTTCTCCCATGGTGGTTCGATGCAATGTTCGTCCGGTCTTCCCCCGGGCCTTTTCCTAGCATGTACGGCATTCTAAAGCTCTTAACCAACATGCAAATAGGTCATCTACATGTCAATAAGTTACGGGGTGTAACATCCTGCCCCCCTTAAGAACATTCGTCCTCAAATGTAAACTTCTACTTATAGGGGTCTCAACTTACTCGACTTACTTTTTTGAAAAATTTCGGTAGAGTTTCCCCTATAATATGGACTATCTCAAAAACCTGAAATGCAAAAAAGTCCAATACAGGTACTCCACCTAATACTATAACATTCATCACGTAAAAGACTAGAGTCAACTATCTCATTTATACATATAATATAAGGCATTTCATATGATAACAATACTAACATACCTCTTGACTGACTAGGCTTGAAACAAGTGATGATATCTGATTTTCATATCTTCCTCTACTTCCCAAGTCATCTCTTCTCGGTTCCTATTATGCCACAGTACCTTGACAGAAGCAATATCTTTAGTTCTCAGTCTACGAATCTGTCTGTCTAGTATGGCTACTGGAACCTCTTCATAGGCCAGCTCTTCCGTAACCTAGATATCCTGGACTGGGACAACTCTGGAGGGGTCTCCTATGTACTTTCTTAGCATAGATACATGTAAAACTGGATGAACGGACTCTAATTCTGGAGGCAAGTTCAACTCGTATGCCACTTGGACCACTCTCCGCCGAATCTGATAAGGCCCAACAAATCTCGGACTGAGCTTACCTTTCTTGCCGAATCTCATCACCCCTTTCATTGGAGATACTTTGAAAAATACCCAGTCATTCACATTGAATTCCAGGTTTCTGCGCCGCACATCAACATATGATTTCTGGCGGCTCTGAGCAGTCAGTAGGCGTTCTATGATAAGCTTTACCTTCTCCTCTGACTGATGAATAATATTTGGCCCAATTAGCACTACCTCTCCTACTTCAAACCAGCCAACTGGCGATCTACATTTTCGCCCATACAATGCCTCAAAGGGCGCCATCTGGATAGCTGAGTGGTAACTATTGTTATAAGCAAACTCAATCAGCGGTAAATGCTCATCCCAGCCACCTCCAAAGTCTAACACACACGCCCGTAGCATATTCTCGAGCGTCTGAATAGTGTGTTCCGCCTGTCCATCTGTCTGAGGGTGGAATGTTGTGCTCAAATTAATTTGCGTCCCCAGACCTCTCTAAAATGACTACCAAAATCTAGCTGTAAATTGTGCTCTTTGTCAGAGATAATAGATACTGGAACACCGTGTAATCTGACTATTTCTCTTATATACAATTCGGCGTAATCTTCGGAAAAGAAAGTAGCTTTTACTGGCAGGAAATGGACTGATTTCGTCAGTTTGTCAACAATTACCCAAATTGAATCATGTCTATGCCTGGTACGGGGTAATCCTGCTACAAAGTCCATGTTTATTGCTTCCCACTTCCAAAGAGGTACAACTATGTCCTGAATCAATCCGCCTAGTTTCTGGTGTTACACTTTTACTTGCTGGCAGTTAGGACATTGGGCTGCAAATTCTGCTATTTCCCTCTTCATACCTGGACACCAGTAGATTTCTTTGATATCGTGGTACATCTTTATTGCGCCTAGGTGGAGAGAATAGTGGGCGTAATATACCTCATTTATAATCTGCTGGCGAAGCCCTGAAACATCTGGAACACAAAGACGGCCTTTACATCGCAACACTTCATCCTCAGTTACCTGAAAATATGGTGCTTTCCCTTGCTGAACTCTGTCTTTAAGCTGAACCAGGTCAGGATCTTCATACTGCCATTCCTTTACCTCCACAACTAATGACGACACTGCGGTGTTCTGAATTACCATTCTATTGTCCTTTGTTTCTGCTATACGAATGGCTAAACTGGCTAATTGGTGTATTTCTCTGGCCAACTCCCGCTGCTCGGGCTACAAATATGCCAAACTCCCCATAGATTTGCGATTGAGGGCATCTGCTACTACGTTGGCCCTCCCCGAATGATACAAAATGTTCACATCATAATCTTTCAATAACTCCAACCAGCGATGCTGCCGCAAATTCAGCTCCCTTTGAGTGAAGATATACTGTAGGCTCTTATGATCAGTGAAAATGTCCACACGAATGCCATACAAGTAATGTCTCCATATCTTTAGGGCGTGGATTACCACGGCTAGTTCCAGGTCATGGGTAGGATAATTCTTTTCATGTTTCCTCAACTGTCTGGAAGCATAAGCAATTACTTTACCATGCTGCATCAACACACATTCTAACCCAACACCCAATGCGTAGCAATACACTACATAACCCGTTGTACCTTTTGGTAATGCTAACACTGGGGCGGAGGTTAATCTGTCTTTCAATTCTTGGAAACTCTGCTCACATGCCTCCGTCCACTGAAACTTTACTGCTTTCTGCATTAGCTTAGTTAGAGGTGCCGCTATGTTGGAGAATCCTTCAACAATTCTTTTATAGTACCCTGCTAATCCCAGAAAACTGCGGACTTTGGGCGGAGTGGTAGGTTTGGGCCATGTTTTTACTACTTCTATTTTCTGCGTGTCTACCTGTATACCAGCATACACACAATATTCCCCAAGAAAGCTATTTAGTTCATCTAGAAATCACATTTGGAGAACATGGCATACAACTGACGTTCCCTGAGAATCTGAAGCATGGTCCGCAAATGATCCTGGTGATCTGCCTTTGAGCGAGAATACACCAGAATATCATCAATGAATACTATCACGAACAGGTCCAGGTACGGTCTGAAAATGTTATTCATCAAGTCCATGAATACTGCGGGAGCATTCGTCAGCCCAAAAGACATAACTAGAAATTCAAAATGGCCGTATCTGGTCCTGAAAGCAGTCTTTGGAACATCCCTTTCACGAACTCGAACCTGAAGGTATCCGGACCGTAAGTCAATCTTGGAGAAATATTTGGCCCCCTATAACTGATCAAACAAATCATCTATTCTGGGAAGCGGATACTTATTCTTGATTGTAACCTTATTCAACTGCCGGTAGTATATAAACATGCAGAGTGAGTTGTCCTTCTTTCTCACAAATAGAACTGGCGCACCCCAAGGTGAAGTACTCGGCCTGATGAAGCCCTTATATAACAGATCTTTCAGCTGCTCCTTTAATTCTCTGAGTTCAGCAGGAGCCGTACGATACGGAGGAATTGAAAAGGGTTGTGTTCCTGGTAATAAATCCATTGCAAAATCTATTTCCCTTTCTGGGGGAATACTGGGTAACTCATCTGGAAATACATTAGGGAATTACTTCACCACTGGTATAGACTGGAGAATCGGAGGCTCTACTCGAACATCCTGAACCCTGACAATTTGGTAAATGCACCCCTTAGCTATCAACCTCCTCACCTAAAGGTAGGAAATAAACCTACCTTTTGGCATAATTGTACTGCCATTCCACTCTCGTATTGCCTCCCCTGGAATGTGGAATTGTACTATCTTGGTCCAGCATTCTACATTTGCATAGCACGGAGCCAACCAATCCATACCCATAATAGCATTGAAATCGACCATTTCTAATTCTACCAGATCTACTGTGGTCTGACGATCAGCAACCTCTACTGTACACCCTCGATAGACCCTTCTGGCTATAATAGAGTCACTGACGGGGGTAGATACTGAAAAGGGTTGCTGAAGAAATTCTAGTGCAACACTAAACTTTCAAGCCACAAATGGAGTAATGTAGGACAAAGTAGATCCTGGATCAATCAATATATAAGCAGGGTATGAGCAGATTGTCATCATACCTGTCACAATATTAAGTGACGCTTCTGAATCCTTCCTCCCTGGTAAGGCATATGTGCGGCTTGAGCCCGCACCTACACTGGAGGCCCCTGATCTACCCCGGCCCCTGCCTGCTGAAATTGAGGGCCTACACCCTGTCGAGGATACTAAAGCTCGTGACCTTGCGGAAGCCCTATCCTGTCTATCCCTGTCGTCCTGACCTCTGGCTGGACAATCTTGTTCGGTGGTTTGTTGGGTATCTAAACCGACACGCAAGTGCACGTGGTCGAACAAGTAGTAAGTGGCTTTAGTAAGCCAAGTATCAATCCCTCAGAGACTCGGATTAAGTGAAGTTTGCTTAAGTATATGATACGGTCCGCAAATGATCCTGGTGATCTGCCTATGAGCGAAAATACACCAGAATATCATCAATGAATACTATCACGAATAGGTCCAGGTACAGTCTGAAGATGCTGTTCATCAGGTCCATGAATACTGCGGGAGCATTCGTCAGGCCAAAAGACATAACTAGGAATTCAAAGTGGTCGTATCTGGTCTTGAAGGCAGTCTTTGGAATGTCCCTTTCACGAACTCGAACCTGATGATATCTAGACCTCAAATCAATCTTGGAGAAATATCTGGCCCCCCTATAACTGATCAAACAAATCATCTATTCTGGGAAGCGGATACTTATTCTTAACTGTAGCCTTATTCAGCTGCCGGTAATCTATACACATACGGAGTGAGCCATCCTTCTTTCTTACAAATAGAATTGGCGCACCCCAAGGGGAAGTACTTGACCTGATAAAGCCCTTATATAACAAGACTTTTAGCTGCTGTTTTAGTTCTCTGAGTTCAGCAGGAGCCATATGATATGGGGGAATTGATATGGGCTGAGTGCCTGGTAGCAAATCAATTGCAAAATCTAGGCTGAGTGCCCGGTAGCAAATCAATTACAAAATCTATCTCTCTTTCTGGAGGAATACCAGGTAGCTCATCTGGGAACACATCAGGGAATTCATTAACCACTGGAACAGACTGGAGAGTCGGAGGTTCTACCCAAATATCCTGGAATCTAACTATGTGGTAAATACATCCCTTAGCTATCAACTTCCTCGCCTAAAGGTAGGAAATAAACCTACCTTTTGGTGTAGATGTGCTGCCCTTCCACTCTCATACTGCCTCCCCTGGAAAGTGGAATCGGACCGTCTTGGTCCAACATTCTACGTTGGCATAGCATGGCACCAACCAATCCATACCCATAATGGCATCAAAATCATTCATCTCTAATTCTACCAGATCTAATGTGGTCTGACGATCAACAACCTCTACTGTACACCCTCAATAAACCCTTCTGGCTATAATGGAGTCACCGATGGGTGTAGAAATTGGAAAGGGCTGCTGAAGCAATTCTGGTGCAACACTAAACTTTTGAGCCACAAATGGGGTAACGTAGGATAGAGTAGACACTGGATCAATCAATACATAAGCAGGGTGTGAACAAATAGTCATCATACTTGTTACCACATCTGGAGACGTCTCTGAGTCCTGTCTTCCTAGCAATGCATAGGTATGGCTTGGGCCCGTACCTGAACTAGAGGCCCCTGATCTACCTCGACCTCTACCTGCTGGACCTGAGGGCCTACGCCCTGCCGAGGCTGCTGGAGCTCGCGGCCCCGCTGATGCCTGTCCTGGCTATCTTGGCTACCTTGTCTCCTGGCTAGACAGTCTTTCATTATGTGCCCCTCCTGCCCACATATGTAACACCCTGTGAAGCCATATCTACAAGCTCCAGTGTGAGGCCGGTTGCAAATAGGGCAGGGTGGGGGTGTGTATCTGCTCTGCTCTCCCCTCCTCTACTGAGGTGAATCTACCATTCGGGAATTGCCGCCAGACTCTGACTGTCCCCGGCGGATGACTCTACCCCTCTGTTGCTGAGATGGAGGTGGGGATCTAGGTGGCCTATCTGATAACAATGGCCTAGGCCCTCTCCAGATCTCCCCCTGAATCTCATATGATCTATCTCTGCAGGCGCTGTTCCTGGTTTATTCGTCTGCTATCCTGCTACCACCGTCTAAGGCCCTCAATAGTCTAGGCAAAAGCCTGTACCCGAGCAATGTCCATATCTTCCCACAACGTGGCTGTCATGCATGTCTTAATATATTCCGGGTTCAGACCCATAATAAATCAGTGGACTCTAGATGACATGGTGTCCACAAAATCTAGAGCATAGCGAGCTAAGGAGTCGAACTATAGGGCATATTCTCGTATGCTCCTCACCCCCTACTCCAAGTGCAAGAACTGGTCCATCCGGGCCTATCGGATCTCCTACGGCAAATAACAGTCTAGGAAAGCCTCTGAAGAGCTGGACCAGGTCGGAGGGGCAACATCCCTCCCTCGAGACCTTTCCCAGCTCTCATACCACAACACAACAATATCTCGCAAACAGAATACTACTAACTCAACTGATTCTGTAGGTGTTACATGTATGACCAAGAAGATTCTCTGCATCTGGTCCTGAAAGTCTTGGGGATCCTCTGCCTGATTCGACCTTGTAAAATGTAGGGGACCTAGTGCCAAAAATTCCCTGACCCTCGAACTGCCAAGTCCACCTGATGGCTCTGCTGTTACGGGTGGCACTGGCTGGCGCTGAGTGGCCATCATTTGCACCAGCATAACTACTGCGCTTCGAATTTCCTGGTCGGACGGTGTAGGTACAGGAACTGTTGGAGGCGGTGTCGCCTCGAGTGGCTCCTGGTGGGGCGGGGACTGTTGAGAAGGTTGAGATGACGCCTCTGTATCTCCTTCAGATCGGGCTGATTCTAAGTAAGGCTGAGGCACCCTGCTGGTGCCTTCTTCTGCTGCGGTATCCAGTCTTGTACTTGTGAAAGGATGTCGCTGGTCTGCCATTCTATCTGTAAACAAAGAGTGTGGTAAGTTTTTAGGGACTCAACCCTGTACTGTACCGCTCTATAGCACCACTAAATAAGAAGAAAGAGTAACCATCCTATTATGCCTTGCAGCCTCCTGCCTATAGTATGTGGTGCACAACACATCCATAGACAAGACTCTTCTTAGCACGACTTGCAGACTCCCTGGGATATGACCTTCTCTGATACCAAGTTTGTCATGCCCCACCTTGGGGGGTATGACTGGCACCTAGTGCCCTACTAGGACCTGAACTGTTAGACTAATGAGCCTAAGCACTTCTGGTGCTTGGCTGGCTCTAACCCTGATTCATGGAATCAACGGGCTATATAACGGCTGTAAAAACAGCCTACAACCGGCTAGGCCTATATCCACCTGTACAACCACAACAGCTAACCAGAACCACATCAACATAAGGGAACCTATGCGGGCCGACAAGGCCACCATGCTGTCTAGTTACTTCTAAATCAAGAAAACAGGAGCTAAACTGCTATGTGACCAACAAGGTCACCACTACCAACTGAATAAGGCCCCACACGACCATCATAAACAAGCTAAGACATACACACGGCCTCACACGACATGTATAACTAACCACAAGGAATACACAATCTGCAAGCCTCTAAGAATACTGATAAGATGGTCGGGACAGGGCCCCGGCCTACCCAAACTGTACAACAAAAGAAAAGAAATAAACCTCTAGCTGTCTAGCTCCGGATGACAGGAGCTAATGACTCTATGTGCTGGCTGGAATCATGAGGGATCAACTCCTCGTTTATGAGTACCTGTAGGCAAGTAAAGCAGTGCCCCAAACGGACATCAGTACCACTGGTACCGAGTATGCAAAGCAAAAACTGAACATAACTAAAGATAAGCAATAGTACTGATAGTTCTAAATAGTAGAAAATTGTTAAGACTATCGGGGCTGGCGAAATCTGAAATGAGTTTATCTGTAATGAAAAGCAGATGAAGGTCATACCTGTTGCTGCAACGTCCTGCTATTTATTAATATAATAAGTAACATATATATATATATATATATATATATATATATATATATATATATATATAGAATACAAGTACCTATACCGGCCCCCATAAGTCGGAAGGTGCCAACCAACATGCAATCTATATACCCCTACCCGGGTCAAACCATCCAAAAATAAAGTCACTCCACTCACCTAATAACTACGAGCACCTTTACCATCCCCCTAGGTATGCAACTTGGGCTCTCTGGGCAACTAACTATAACTATATCTGAGTCTAGAGGACTCCTATAACTATATCTGATATCTGTATCTGTATCTATAATCTGTGCCCTGGGAGCAAGCGCTCGATAGGGTATACTGTAATGCTTATCAGCCTGCTATAGGGAATGCTGCATCCCATCTTCGTCCTACTGCGGACGGCATGCCACTCCTTGAAGTGACATATCCTCACCCTCTGGCGGGTGAGTCGACACAGCTATTAACCCTGGGGCAGCAAGGTAGCTCTAAGGGTGCCCACATACAACAATCAAGTCTCTACAAACAACAATAATCACAAATAGCATATAAACTGAAGCTGAGAATGATAACAACATACTTTAACGTTTTGTACTGAAATTCGTATGAAAATATACTGATCCAGATAATATTAATATTTATACTCTGGTTCTCTGCTCTGAATCTTGTATTGAAAAGTACAAAATCTGATACTGGGCTATACTGGGTATAGAATAATATCTCGCCATCTGGCACTGATTTACTAACTTTTATTCTGAACATGGCAAAACAACACAAAATAGACTTACTGAATTCATACTAAGCTCAATACTCGACTCCTGGAATTCTTTTCTGGAATTTACTCTATTTTACTAAGCTAGAATTACTAACTTGTCGAAGAAACTGGCTTTACATACCTCAGTTTCTGATTTCCTGGCTAACTGGTGTAATTCAGCCAATATTCCGCTATTTCTTCCAACTGCATTCATATTTATAACAATTAGGACTAAATTCAATAATATCTTGGAAGAAACATCACTTTTAATATATATATATAGCCCAAACTTTGACTTATCGAAAAATGGCCGAAAACTCGCTATTTCTCGGGAGTCCAGGAGGGAGAAATACTCACTTTAGGGCTAGGAGTATATTGACACTAATTTGGAGAAATTCCACTTACCTTAGCTCGGTGGGATGACGGTTCGCCGGCCGAATTTAACAAAACTAACTCCGTAGGAATGCTCTCTGCAGCTTTATACTTCGGTATCTGGAGTTAATTTGAGTTTTGACCGCGTTTTACAGCATAATTGGTTGAATTTTTATATTAAAGCTTCGTTCCTCTCATTACTCTGTCGTTCTCTGGAAAAGGAATGAAATTAAAATGATTAAAACTGAAGTGGAGGGGTTTATATACTTGGGCCTGGACCGAGCCTCCGTGACACGCTGCCATTGCGGAGGCCCTCCCTCCGTGGCACGCTGCCATCGCGGAGGGGCTCTGCCCCAACTTCTCCCGTGGTTGTTCGATGCAATGTTCATCCGGTCTTCCCCCGGGCCTTTTTCTAGCATGTATGGCATTCTAAAACTCTTAAGAAACATGCGAATAGGCCATCTACATGTCAAGAATTTACGGGGTGTAACAGATCGCCTTGTAGCCTCCCCCTCATAAATGTGACACGCTTCACACCCATGAAAAGGACTCTACTCAATGCAGCTTTCAGACATCCTAGGATACTCTATACCTAGTGCTCTGATATCAAGTTTTTCACCCGAGTTTGCACCCTGGACGCGACACAGTACTTGGTGCCACAAGTGACCCCAAGACAACCCATGATTTAACATCACACTGGTAACTAAATAATTATAGTGGAAGCTGAAAACATAACTGAAATATCTAATTTCTATTATAAAGAACATCTGATAAAATACTGAAAACATGTACAAATAGAGCAAAACAATAGAACACTAGTATGTCTGAAAGCCACTACTAACTAGCGAGTTGCTGGACAATCCCCCATCTATAAAATCTAAAAAAACAAGAACTAAAAGGAACTAAAAACCTTGCCCTCGAAAAATAAGGACTCACCAATATATAGCTATTGAAACTGTCTACTAGAACTACTGACGCTGCTGCGGTTGAGGACCCGATCTTGTATCATAATATGATAATGCATGGAAGTATGCATCAATACTTTGAATGTACTGAGTATGCAGGATGTAAGTAAAATACTAAGAATGCATAATCGAGCTAAGGTGACATGAAATGACCAACTATAAACAGAGGAGTACAGAAGATATAGCTGTAATATTATAATACAAGTATTGACTAATGATCATAAGCATATTATGAAATTTGTATAATTGAGCTGAACAAAAATTGGAGCTGAGCTATACTGACACTGTGGGAGCAACTATAACCGACATGTTACTATATGAGCTAAACATAGAGTTCGATGTATACCCCCTAATTGGTGAAGGACCACTATACCTTGCCAGGGTATAATAGCTGAACTAGGTGATCACTGTTTGGGTATAGTAGCTGAACTAGGTGATCACTATCTGCTACCCATTCAGACTAAAATCTATGGTTGCAATATAGCTCTGAAAACTTGGGTGGGCTGAACCTTGGATCGCTAGGTTCTAGGTCCTACTCGCACTGAAAGTCCTAATTGAGATTGCTAGGATGATAGCTCGAAATGGATGTCCCAAGACTCAAGTTAGGAGTACTTATCTGGAAGTTCCCTGAGAGTCTAAAGGACCTGATAACTGGAAACTAATGTTTTAAGACTGGCCAGAGCTACTTGTCTGAAAGGTCGTAACCATCTAAAGACCAAACTGATAACTGGTACTAAGGAGTACTACTGAGCTCCTCAAGAACTGACTATAGTAAAACTGATCAGCTGACTTACTAAAAGATACCGATGGGCTAATTACTGATTGAGACAACACTAGCATTCAAACTGACTGATAACTCACATGATAGTAATAACATTGAAATTTCAAGAACTAACAGAGTCAAGCAATATTTGTATCTAGAAAATTATGCAAGACATAGTTTACTGTATTCATAGGAACTAGGGATAAACAATAATCATGAAGAGAATAATAACATGCTTAATAAGTAGTGAAGACTTTCAAGAATTCATCAGAACTACAATCTAAAAGAAATATTCATAATCTGACTGAAATATAACCCTAGATTTGTTCTTCAGGGCTAGAACTGATACGCCAAATGCTCGGGAATTCCTCTATTCAATCTTTTCCTTCTTCTTGTTGCTGGATATCTCGTTCGTACACATCTTCTCTTTGTTTCCCGGGCCTCTAGTGAGTTACAGAAGGATATTAGGGCACAAGGGAAGAACAGTTCACTTGTTGAATTCCCACATACCTGGAGTCAAATTTCCTGTGAAGAACCTTGAGAATCTGAGGAAAAACTTGAAACCCTTGATCTTACTCTGAGTCTCCTGTTTGAATTCCTACACTGCTAACTTGAAAAAATAAGAGAAATGAGAGTAAATCATTGACTAATCCACCTAAATCCCGATGAATATATCCCCAAAACGACGTAGTCTAGGGTCTAGGAGCTTAGGAATTATGAAAACATCCCTACTAAAAATGCAGAAATTTGGACCCTGCTAGTCTTCACGAGGGACACCACGAATCATGAGGTATTGGACGTGTCGTGGGGTCCAATCCGTTATCAACACTGGAAATCTCGGCTTAAAAATTCAACCACGGACAATGACCCACTTCTCGAGTCGTGAGGTACACCATGACTCGTGATTCCCCTCGTGGTGTCTCCGGAGATTGAAACCTTCAATGTTGCCCCTCTTAACCATGGCTCACTTCACGGGTCATGAAGTGACATCACGGATCATGGATTCCACTCGTGCTCACCCACTAACCACGTTTCCTCCAAGACTGGCCTCCACTTCACGAGTCATTCCACGACTCTTGAAGTACTTCATGAGTCACTAAACGAGTTGTCCCATGACCTGGTGCATATTTTCCTACTTTCTCTGTTCCAACCCCTAGGTCTGATCTTAGAAACTTTTGGGGTGTTATACTATATCCCTCTTGGGAATATTTGTCCTTGAATGAAGTGTTATAATATATCCCCTTTGGGAATATTTGTCCTCGAATGAAGGCTAAGTAAACTGCAAGACTGGGAAAAAGAATTTCAATTCCCAAACTGAAAACTATAAACTGATTTATGAAGGAGTGATTGACTCTAAACTGAAATAGGAATACTAACTGGATTGACACAACTAGCGTGGACATTGAAACCATGAATAGAACTAACGAGTATTGAATTGAGTAGAGTACTGAGGAGGAATTTAATACCTGATGCTAAAACTGAACTGGAAGAGAATAAATGAGGATATTTAGCATCATGTCTGCTTTTGCTTCCCATGCGGCTTCCTCAACTTGCTGTTTCCTCCACAAAACCTTTACTAAAGCTACCTCCTTGTTTCTCAGCTTAAGAACCTGACGGTCTAGGATTTGAACTGGGACTTCTTCATAACAGAGATTATCTTTCACATCCACACTGTCTAGTGGCATAACTGAGGTCGGATCATCAATGCACTTTTTCAATATTGACAAGTGAAAGATTGGATGCACTGATGCTAACTCTGCAGGTAACTCTAACTCATAGGTCACATTGCCAATATGTCTCAGGATTCTGTAAGGTCCTACATATCTCGGACTAAGTTTTACTTTCTTTCCGAACCTCATCACCCCTTTCATTAGTAAAATCTTCAGATAAACCCAATCATCTATAGAAAACTCTAGTTCTCCTCTCCTCACATCTGCATATGATTTCTGTCAGCTCTGAGCTGTTTTCAATCTTCCTCTGATAAGCTGCACTTTTTGGATAGCCTCATGAATAGAATCTGGCCCTATAAAAATAGCTTCTCCAACCTCAAACCATCCTATAGGAGATCTACACCTCCTACCATATAATGCTTCAAAGGGGGCCATCTAAATACTGGAGTGGTAGCTGTTGTTGTATGCAAACTCTATGAGAGGTAGGTGATCATCCCAACTGCCCTTGAAGTCGATCACACAAGCTCTCAACATGTCTTCTAAGGTCTGAATAGTTCGCTCAGCTTGTCCATCTATCTGAGGGTGAAAAGCTGTGCTGAGCTTGACCTGAGTACCAAGTCCTTTCTAAAATGACTTCCAGAAATGCGAGGTGAACTGGGTACCTCTATCTAAAATGATGGACAAGTGAACTCCATGCAATCTAATCAACTTTCGAATGTAAGGTCTAGCATAATCCTCAGCTGAGTTTGTGGTCTTAACCGGTAGGAAATATGCTTTCTTAGTCATCCGATCTACTATCACCCAAATGGAATCATACTGTCGATGAGTACGACGTAGACATATAATGAAGTCCATATTCACTTCTTCCCACTTTTATGTGGATATGCTGATATCCCGAGTCATACCCCTAAGTCTCTGATGTTCAACTTTAAACTGCTGGCAGTTTAGACACTTAGCTATAAATTCAGCAATGCCCCTTTTCATGTCGTTCCACCAATAGATTTTCTGTAGGTCAAGGTACATCTTAGTGTCACCTTGATGGATAAAATATCTAGAGTTGTGTGCTTCTGCCAGTATTTTCTGTCTCAAGTCATCTACGTCTGAAACACAAAGCCTGCCCTGGTAACGAAGCACACCATCTCCCCCTTTGGAGAAATCCTCCATTTGTTTTCTTAGAACTTCTTCTTTCAGTTTGAGGAGTATGGGGTCCTCATCCTAGTTTGACTTAACCCCTTCTACCGGCGAGGATTCTGACCCACTCTGGATTACAACTCCTCCCTCAGCTGAATAAACTAACTGAACTCCCAACCTAACTAACCTGTGAATATCTTTCTCCAACTCTTTTCTGCCCTTTTCGACATGAGTAACGCTCCCCATGGACATAAAGCTTAAGACATCTTTCACCATATTGGCCTTTCCCCATCCTTTCCCCAGCGGTATAACACACTCATGTCATAGTCTTTCAATAACTCCAGCCACCTTCTCTGATGAAGGTTCAAATCCTTCTGACTGATTACGTACTGAAGACTCTTGTGGTCGGTGAAAACATCCACGTGAACCCCATAAAGGTAATGCCTCTATATCTTCAAAGCGTACACCATTTCCACTAATTAAAGATCATGAGTTGGGTAATTCTTCTCATGAACCTTGAGATTTTTAGAGGCATAAGCTATCACCTTACCCGTTGCATCAGAACACAACCAAGGCCAACTCGGGAAGCATCACAATAGACCACGAACCCATCTGTTCCTTCTGGTAATGTCAAAACTAGAGTTGTAGTGAGTCGAATATTCAACTCTTGGAAATTCTTCTCATATGCATCTGACTATTGAAACTCACCTTTTTCTAAGTCAGTTTAGTCAAAGGGGATGCAATGGAAGGAAACCCCTCTTTAAACCGCAGGTAATACTCGACTAAACCCAAGAAACTCCTAATATTTGTTGGGGAAGTGGGTCTTGGCTAGTCTTTTACCACTGCTATCTTTTGAGGATCTACCTGAATAGCCTCACCTAAGACCACATGATCGAAGAAGGCTACTGACTTCCGCCAGAACTCACACTTACTGAATTTAGCAAATAAATAGTGGTCTCTGAGAGTCTGCAACACTATTTTAGGTGATTAGCATGGTCTTCTTCATTTATTGGAGTATACGAAGATGTCATCTATGAACACAATGATGAACATGTCTAGATACGGCTTGAATACTCCATTTATCAGGTCCATAAAAAGCTGCAGGGGTATCTGTAAGTCCAAAAGACATAACCACAATTTCATAGCGACTATACTAAGTTCTAAAGGATGTTTTTGGTATGTCACATTTCCTGACCCTAGGTTGATGATATCCCGATCTGAGATCTACCTTGGAAAAACAACTAGCTCACTGAAGTTGGTCGAACAGGTCGTCAATCCTAGTAGGGGATATTTGTTCTTAATTATAACTTTGTTCAGTTGATGGTACTCAATGCACATTCTGAGGGCACTATCTTTTTTTTGCACGAACAATACTAGAGCATCCTATGGAGAGATGTTGGGCCTGATGAAGCCCTTATCTAATAGGTCTTTCAGCTATTTATTCAACTCCTTAAGCTCAGATGGAGCCATTCTATAAGAAGGAATAGAGATGGGCTGAGTGTCCAGAAGAAGATCTATGCCAAAGTCTATTTCCCACTCGGGAGGGATTTCGGGAAGATCTTCGGGAAACATGTCAGGGAATTTGTTGACAACTAGAACTGACTGAATAATTGTGGTCTCGAAGATGGAAGCTTTGACCACTAAGTGATAGATTCACCCTTTTGAAATGATTCTCTTTTCCTTAAGGTAGGAAATAAACCGTCCCTTAGGCACTGAAACACTACCTATCTATTCTAAGACTGGCACATTGGGAAAATGAAACCTGGCGACTCTAGTTCTACAGTCGACTGAGACATAACCGGAATGTAACCAATCCATGCCAAGAATATGGTCGAAGTGTACCATGTCTAGCTCTACTAGATCAACTGGAATGACTTTACTCAACACTTAGACTGGGCAGTTTCTATATACCTGGTTGGCTTTAGCTGACTCTCTAATTAGAGTAGAGATTGAGAATGATTCTGAGAGGACTTTTGGACTGATATCAAACTGAAAAACTACATAAGGAGTCATGAATTAAAGTGTGGCTCTTGGATCTAGTAGGGTGTATACATCTAGATGGAAAATATGTAACATACCCGTGACCACGTCAGGTGAGCTCTCTTGATCCTGATGAGAAGAAAAGGCATAAAAATGATTTTAGCACTGGCCGCCATCCGTACCTAAAATAGTACCCTACTGAGTTGGGCGACCTGTTGGGGGTGCTAGGGTAGTGTATTGAGTCCTTTCCTGTACTGCTAACGGACAATCTCTTAATTTATGGCCCAGCTAGCCACAATTGAAACAACCCTCCTTGCCAAAACGATACTCTCTTGGGTGATTTTTGCCATACCTTGGGAAGGCTAGAAATGAGCGGCTGCTGGAGACGTGACTCTGGTATTGGGAGCCTGATGCTCCACCTTTTCTATCCTTGCAGGATCGAAAAGAAGGGGCACTGGATGATATGGGTGCTGGAGGTCTCTACTGCTACTACTGTGGGCGATTACTACCGCCTGACTTCTGCTGGACATATTCAAACTGTCCGATTCTAGCATGCTCTTTTTCCTTTTCAAAACCTTCAAATTCTCTGCCTCTATCTACTGGGCATGTATTATGAGGTAGGAGAGGTCAATGTCCTTGATCAGCATAGCGATTCTGCATTCTTTAAGCACTAAGTCTGAAAATCCATTCACAAACTTGATCATTTGAGCCCTTGACTTAGCAACCCTTTTTGGAGCATACCTCAACAGGTGAGTGAACTCCAAAGCATACTCTTCCATTATTCTGTTAT
Organism: Datura wrightii; assembly: GCA_035772735.1. Classification (NCBI taxonomy): domain Eukaryota; kingdom Viridiplantae; phylum Streptophyta; class Magnoliopsida; order Solanales; family Solanaceae; genus Datura; species Datura wrightii. The sequence continues at coordinate 33,183,662 of JASDFA010000006.1, forward strand.
TTTGCTGCAAATTCATAAATTTAGCAACCTTGGCCTCCCTCAATTCTTGAGGAAAGAATTTATCAAAAAACTCCATAGCGAACTCGTCCCAGTCTACTGATCCTGCTTTTGTTGGCCTCCCTTCCTTCCGTTGGTTGTACCAAATATGAGCCACCCCTTTCAATTGGTAGGCAGCCAGATCAGCACTCTCTAAAAAATTAACACCCATGATTTGAGTGATCTTCTGTACCTCATCCAAAAACTCCTACGGGTCCTCTCCCACTTTAGATCCCTGAAAAGCTGGAGGGTTCATTCTGGTGAAGTCTCAAACTCTAGCAGCTGCACCTATTCACATTCACCAGGACCATTCGTTGGTTCACTTGGTTGGTCACGGTCTAAGCCAATAGCTGGATTGCTGCTCTAAATTCTATAGAGGACACTTGATCCTCCTGAGGGGCTGCTAAAGTTGGTGGGGTAGGTTGGTTTGCATTCCTATTCCTCCTCCCATTTCCCTATTTTGGAGACATGTTATCACTGAAATGAATAGAGCATGAGTTAGGATGACATTTATGGGATTAAGCTCAACGCACGATAAGGAGTATGAACAATAGGAAAATTTCCTAAGAACGCCTTGTGGCCTCCCCCTCATAAATGTGGCGCGCTTCACACCCATGAAAAGGACTTTACTCAATGCAACTTTCAGACATCCTAGGATACTCTATACCTAGTGCTCTGATACCAAGTTTTTCACTCAAGTATGCACCCTGGATGCGACATGGTACTTGGTTCCACAAGTAACCTCAAGATAACCCATGGTTTAACATCACACTTGTAACTAAATAATTATAGCGGAAGCAGAACACATAATTGAAATATCTGATATCTGTTATAAAGAACGTCTGATAAAATACTAAAAGCTTGTACAAATTGAGCAAAACAACTGCACGCTAGTATGTCTGAAAGCCACTACTAACTGGCGAGTTGCTAGGACAATCTCCTAGCTAACTCTAAAATCTAAAAAAACAAGAACTAAAAGGAACTAAAAAGCTCTCCCTCAAAAAATGTGGACTCACCAATATAGAGCTACTGAAATCATCTGCGTGAACTGCTAACACTACTGCGACTAAGAACCTGCACCTGTATACTAATACGATATATCATGGAAGTATGCATCAATACTTTGAATATACTGAGTATATAAGATGTAAGTAAAATACTAAAAATGCATAACCGAGCTAAGGTGACAATGAAATGGCCAATTATAAACTGATGAGTATTGAAGATATAGCTGTAATAATGTAAATACAAGTACTGATTGACGGTCATAAGCATATAATGAAATCTGAATAACTAAACTGAACTGAAACTGGAGTTGGGCTATACGGATAAGAGGTACTGTACTAATATTGTGGGAGCAACTATAACTGACATGTAACCACGTGAGCTAAATGTGGAGTCCGATGTATACCCCCCATCGGTGAAGGCCCACTATACCTTGCCAGGGTATAGTAGTTGAACTAGGTGATATTGTCTGCTGCCTATTCGAGCCAAAGCCTACGGTGGAAATGTAGATCTGGGCACTTGGGTGTGTTGAACCTCGACCTGCTCGATACTAAGTACTACTCCCACTGAAAGTCCTAACTGTGACTGCTGGGCTGATAACTCGAAATTGATGTCCCAAGACTTACATCAGGAGTACTTATCTAGAAGTTCCCTGAGAGTCTAAAGGACCTGATAACTGGAAACTAGTGTTTTAAGACTGGCCAGAGCTGCTTTGTCTGGAAGCGTCGAGACCATCTAAAGAACAAACTGATAATTGGTACTATGGAGTACTACTGAGTTCCTCAAGAACTGACTATAGTCAAACTGATCAACTGACTTACTGAAAGATACTGACGGGCTAATTACTGATAGAGACTGCACTAGCATTCAAACTGCTAATAACTCACATGATAGTAATACCATGGAAATTTAAAGAACTAACAGAGTAAAGCAACATTTGTACCTAGACAATTATGCAAGACCTAATTTACTGTGTTCATAGAAACTAGGGCTGAATAGTATTTCATGAAGAGAATAACAACATGCTTAATAAGTAATGAAGACTTGCAAGAATTCATCAGAACTACAATCTAAAAGAAATATTCATAATCTGACTGAAAGATAACCCTAGTTTTGATATTCAGGGCCAGAACATATATAGATTCTTGGAAGGATTTTGGGGCACAAGGGAAGAACTGTTCTCTTAGTTAATTCCCACATACCCGGAGTCGAATTTCCTGTGAAGAACTTGGAGAATCTGAGGAGAAATATTGAAACCCTTGATCTTATTTTGAGTCTCCTGTCTGAGTTCCTACACTGTTAACTTGAGAGAAAGAGAGAAATGAGAGTAAATCATCGACTAATCCCTATGAATATAACCCCAAAACAATGTAGTTTGGGATATACGAGCTTCGAAATTATGAAAACACTCCTACTAATAATGCAGAAATTGGACCTTGCCAGCCCTCAGGGACACCATGACTTGTGAGGTACTAGATGAGTCGTGGGGTCCAATCCATCGTCAGTAATGGAAATCTCGGCTTAAAAATTTCAATCCCAGACGACCACCCACTTCACGAGTCATTAGGTACATCAGACTCGTGACTCCCCTCGTGGTGTCTCCGAAGATTCAAACCATCAATGTTGCCCCTCTTGACCATGACTCACTTCACGGGTCATGAAGTGACTTCACGCCTCTTGGGTTCCACTCGTGGTCACCCCCTGACCACATTTCTTCCAAGGCAGGCCTCCACTTCACGAGTCACTCCACGATTTGTGAAGTACTTCACGGGTCACTGGATGAGTCGTCCTGTGACCTGGTGCACATTTTCCTGATTTCTGTATTTCAACCCCCGGGTTTGATCTTAGAAACTTTTAGGGTGTTACATTTCTACTATTTTCTGAACCTCTAACAGACGGGTCAACCAATGACCTATATGTTCAACCTATGACCCATCCCAAGATTTGCACTTTGGCCTGGTACCAACTCCTGTTGGTTCTCTGCTTCAAGTGTCCGATCCAATCTTAGGGACTTTTGAGGTGTTATATTATATCCCCTTTGGGAACATTCGTCCTCGAATAAAGACTAACTAAGTTGAAAAGATAGGGAAAGAGTTGCAATTCAGAATTGGTGGAGTGATTGACTCTGAACCGAAATACATGACTAATCTGAATTCATGAAACACACGTGCATGCAGAAACATAAGAGTAACTGAGAGACATGAAACTAAGTAATATATGGAGGATGAAACTAGTACCTCAATCTGGAATTGAACTATAAGGGAAAAGATACGGGTATCTAGCCATCATATCTTCTTCAGCTTCTCATGTTGTTCCCTCAACTAGCTGATTTCCCCAAAATACCTTCACCGAAGCTATCTCCTTATTCCTTAACTTATGAACCTGACAATCAAGGATCTTAACTGGAACCGCCTCATAGGTAAGGCTATACTTTACACCAATTCTCTCTACTAGAACAACTAGATTTGGATCATCGATGCATTGTTTCAGCAAGGACACATGGAAAACTGGATGCACCAAAGCTAACTCCGCCGGTAATTCCAACTCATAAGCCACATTTCTAACACTCGTCATAATACTATAAGGACATACATACAAGAGACTAAGCTTTCGCGTCTTGTCAAATCTCATCACCCCCTTCATGGGTGGCACCTTCAGAAATATCCTATCATCAATGGTGAACTCAAGCTCTCTCCTCCTAATATCTGTATACGACTTCTAACAACTTTGGGCTATATTTAGACTTTCTCGAATAAGCTTAACTTTCTCCATAGACTCATGAACTGAATCACGTCCTATCAATATATCCTTACCTACCTCAAACCATCTAATAGATGACCTACATCTCCACCCATAAAGAGCCTCAAATAGATCCATTTGGATGCTGGAGTGGTAACTTTGTTGTATGTAAATTCAATTAGAGGAAAGTAGTCATCCCAACTACCATTGAAATCAATCACACAATCTCTTAACATGTCCTCAAAATTTGAATGGTCTGCTCGACCTGATCATCCTCTGCGGGTGAAAAGCTGTGCTAAGTTTGACCTAAGTACCAAGGCCCTTCTGAAATGAGCTCCAAAACTGAGAAGTGAACTGAGTACCCCTATCTGAGATGATAGACAATGGAACCCCATGCAACCTGACCAACACACGAATGTAAATCCTAGCATAATCCGTGGCTGAATTCATCGTCTTAACTTGTAGGAAATATGCTGACTTGGTCATCCAATCCACAATCACCCATATAGAATCATGCTGTCGGTGCATACGAGATAACCCTGTGATGAAATTCATATTTATCTACTCCCTCTTCTAAGTAGGAATGCTAATATCCTAAAGCATGCCTCCCGACCTCTGATGCTCATCCTTCACCTGTTGGCTATTCGGACACTTAGCAAAAAACTTTGCAATGTCCTTCTTCATGCCATTCCACCAATAGACTTCCTGTAGATCACGGTATATCTTGGCCGCACCTAGATGAATGGAATACCAAGAGTTGTGATCCTATCTCAACATCCTCTCTCTTAAGTCATCCACCTTTAGAATACATAGTTTGCCCTGATATCGAAGTACACCATCTCCCTTTTGGGAGAAAACCTCCACTCTCTAATTTCGGACTGCTTCCTTCAACTTGACCAATATAGGATCCTAATCTTGCCTTGCCTTAACGTTCGACTCTGCACCATTTTACAAAATAACACTGGCATCCATTGAATTGGTAAAGCGAACCCCCAAGTGAGCAAGCCTTTGGACATCTTTTACTAACTCCTTCCTCCCATCCACAACATGAGTCACACTCTCCATAGACAGCCTACTCAAAGTATCTGGCCTTTCTCGAATAGTAAAGGACACTCATATCAAAATCCTTGAGAAGCTCGAGCCATCTCCATTGTCGTAAATATAAGTGCTTTTGAGTGAACACGTACTGAAGTCTCTTGTGATCTGTGGACACATCCATATGCCCTCCATAAAAGTAATGCCTCCAAATATCAAGGAAAACACCATAGCTTCTAGCCCAAGGTATTGAGTCAGATAATTCTTCTTGTGAGTCTTAAGTTGTCTCGAGGCATAAGTAATAACCTTCCCATGATGCATTAACACATACCTAAGGCCAATCCTAGAAGCATCACAATATACGACAAATCCATCCATGCCTTCTAGCAGGGTCAACTCTGGAGATGAAATGAGTCGAGTCATTAGCTCCTAAAAACTCTTGTCACAAGCATTGAACCACAAAAAATGTGACCTCCTTCTGAGTCAACTTGGTAAAAGGTGAGGTAATGGATGAAAATTCCGCTACGAACCTCTAGTAGTATCTAGCTAAACCAAAAAAGCTTCTAATGTCAACAAGAGTGACAAGTCTAGGACAGTTCTTCACCACGTGTATCTTTTGAGATTCTACCCACACACCCTCACTAGATACCACATGACGAAGGAACGTAACTGAGTTCAGCCAAAACACACACTTGCTAAACTTAGAAAATAGCTGATGGTCCTTAAGAGTGTCACGACCAGAACATAAACCCAAATTTGCAACACGGGACAAGGAGCCCCGAGAGACTCCAAGTCGACCCATGGCATGAACATACATCTAACTCAATCAAGTAAAGCGGAATACTTAACATATATAACATAGCCGAAACGTAATCATAACTTACATAGAATAGAAATGCACTTCATAGAAAATAGATGAATACTACACATAGTCCGAAAGCCTCTAACATATCTGATGGGTTGATGGGATAACATCCCCACTAGCCCGACAAGTTTGAAAACTGGACATAAAGAGAAAACTGATATCAACTTTTCCTCTGAGAATGAGGACTCACCAAAGAGCTGGATGCTAATCTCCAAGATGAGCTAATGACGATGCTGGGTCTGAAGATCGGAGCCTGTATCATGAAACGATACAATATAGAGTATGCAGTCAGTACGTGGAATGTACTGAGTATGCAAGGTAAATAAAATGGAAATTTAAAATACATAAAATTTCATCAGAGATCATGAGAGTAGGAAAACATGCTTATAAAATGAATACCATAATGCAACATAAGGCTCAAGGTTTTGAAAACATTTGTAACTCATCCATTATCATAGTCATAAGAGAAACTTTATAAATCATAACTTGAGCCAGAATAACATAAACATAACAATGCATAAAACATGTGGAACAATGGGAGGACTCATCATAACTAACACCATCATGGTAGAGCCTTATATGATGCCCCAACTATCTCGCTCAAATGGGCAGAGCCATCCTTGGCTTGCAAGGAAAGGGACGCACATTATGTGATATCACGAAAGAGGGGATCCATTAACATTGTAATGTATCTATATGAACCTACGGTGGCACATAGTTATGAGACAGCGGCATAGTCCTTTGAACGCCAGGATACCCGGTGCTAGACACTGCTCCCAAAAACATGCACATTAGGCTCATACATAAATTATAAATATCATTCATGAGATTCATGGACAAATAAACATTTAACATTGTTGAACCCCATTTACATACATGTTTAGCCATGAATCAAGGCCCTTTTGTCACGCCTTGAGTCTACACCCTAGACGTAACATGGTACTTGAGGCCACAAGTGACTCCAAGTCAACCCTTGTGCTAACATTCACTAGTACTCTGAGTAAACATGCACAACAGAACATAAAAATAATATCATAAAACATTTATGAAAGACAAGTATAAAAGCATAAAGTTTAAAACATTTGAATAGTATAGATAAATCTGAAAACCATGTCTGTTTGAAAGCCATCTAACTGAGGAATTGCTGGGACAAGCCGTCAGCTAACTCTAAGTCTAACTGAAATAATAATTCAACTAAACGAAAGTAAAAAAGGCCCTCAAATGATGAGGACTCACACTTCCGCTGCAGCAGAGGAGTATCCGGATCGTATAATGCTGAGTCTAGGAACCTGCAGCTGTATCATGAAATGATACAACATAAAAGTATGTGTCAGTACTTTGAATGTACTGAGTATGCAAGAGAAACATGAATGACATGAAAGAACTAGTAGATGAAATCGCATGACATGAAATGACCAACTGAAATGCTGAAAACTGAATCAACTGATATAAAACTAATAGGGTCAAAAATGACCCTGGTTGATGGTCATAAACTTGCCTTATGTCTGAAATACTGAGTCTGAGATACTACACTGAACTAATATGGACTGAAGAAGCTGAGAGTAAACTATACTGACTAGTAGGAGAGGCTATAACTGACATATAACCACGTGAGCTAGACGTGGAGTCCGATGTATACACCCCACCGGTAGGACCCAATATACCTTGCAAGGGTATAAAGGCATGACTGTGAGAATCACTATCAAAGGTGGCCATGAGGCCAAGTAAATATATAACCTATGGTGGCAATGTAGTTCTGGAACCTGGGTGCACCGGAACCCCGACCCTTTCGGTACTAAGTCCTACTTCTACTAGATAATCCTGTTACTGCTACTACTAACAAGCGGATAGCTCGATACCGGGGCCCAAGACTATACTGACCCAAGGTACTGTCAGAGCGTTCCCTGAGCATCTTATACGACCAGATTTGGACACAGAGTTCTAAGACTAGTCAAAGCTGCTTATTTGGAAGCATTGTAACCATCTATAAAACAAACTGATAACTGAACTGGGGTCTTGGGCTGGTCAAAGTTATATAAATGGAATGTCATGACTGCCTAAAGGACCAAATAACTATAGTCTGAATCTGAGTCTGATAACTGGGAGGCACCATTGACACCTCAGAAAGAAAACTGGAGTCAAACTGATGAACTGACTATTTCTGACTGAAACTGAGACTTCTAAAGTTCTTATTAAAACTGAACTAACAATAATCGAGTCGAGACTCACTACTACTAATAATAGGGGGATTTCCCATAATAGAAAACTCAAACTAAGATTCAATATTTCGGCACTGGAACAGAGTTCAAGACTTTATAACCCATTAGTTATGGCTAAATTTTTCATTTCACAATACTAATCATTTCTGATATCACAAATTGGAGAAAAATAATTATAATCAACATAGGATAATATTCCACACGAAATAAATGAGGTCTACCAAGAAATTCCTTAACATTCGAAAAGTCTGTAGGGCTAAAATTCACTTTTGTGAAGATAAGCGCCAAATAAATCATGAACTAATGAAAACCATAACTAAAAATAATAGCAGACATTATTCTAGGTGGATTCAAGGAAAAATTTCAGGAATTCTATTCAAAAATCAAAAACTCAGGGCTAGGAGTAAAAATTAACGGATAGAGGGCCCTGGGGATGCAAGGGGAGAACAATCTCCTTGCTGAATTCCCACATACCTGACAAACATTTAAGAAAAAAATTCTTGAAAATTGAAGAAGAACTATCTGCCCTAGCTGATGCCCTGGACTTCTCTGAGAGGAACTCTGCGTACTTTTTCTTAGAAGTTTGAGTGGGGAATGAGGGAAAGAACCCATTATCCCCACTAAAACGTTTGAAACCGAAGCTAAAATGACGTGGTTTAGGGTCCAAAAGCGTAGAAAAGTTGAATTTGCCCTTAATGAAATTTCCCTGAAAAATAGTTCTTGCCCCAACCATGACTCGTACCACGAGTCGTACCACGAATTCACGACTCGTGGTCACCTCTTTTCAATCTTCTGAATCCGGCAATGACTCGCATAGCACAACTCGTAGTACCATCCTATGGGTCATACTGTCAGTTGTGGTACCATCCACCTATACCAAATACGACTTAATCATGACTCCTCATCACGACTCGTTGCTACATCCTACGAGTCATACCATGACCCGTGACGACTCACTCTAGTACCACTGAGAATTTCACTATGACTCCTAACCACGAGTCATACCTACGCGTCACGATTCGTAGGAACACCCGCGATATGAGCTCAGGCTCCCAAAATTCATCACGACTCGAGTCACGAGTCTTAAGTCCTCACCACTATTCGTACCTCGAGTCGTCCTGGTGAAAAATTCTAGGTTTTTCTACAGTTTCCAACTTCAACTCCCGGGTTTATTCTTAGGCCCTTCTGGGGTATTACAATATCTCCCCCTTGAAAATATTCATCCTCGAATGTAGGAAACAAGAAGCAACCAGAAACATACAATTACCATACGCAAATACTGATCCTTTAAGACGACAACTAACAGAATTACTACCTCCTAAAAGAACTACATAGCTGAACTGAATTCAGACATCACATACAATTATCATATCACAAAACAAACTTACACGCTTGAACGGAACATGAAAAACGGATTAGAGGTCTGGGGCTAAAACTAATACCTCAAACTGAAACTAGGCTGGTAGGGAACAAGTGGGGGTATTTAGCCATCATATCCGCTTCAGCTTCCCACGTAGCTCCCTCAACATGCTGATTTCTTCCTCAATTAATGAACCTGACGGTCAAGGATCTGGACTGGTACTGTCATGCCCTAAAACTGGGGAAGGCGCAACTGGTACTCGATTCATGATTGATCGAGGAGCCGGCTATATGACATCTGTAACTATAACACTTAGGTCGTCCAGGCCACCTGTCACAATCAACTAGAGCATAAACTGGACCCATAATGTCTCAACAATATAGGGTAAACAACTGAAATGCAAACAAGGGAATTAGTGTGATAAACCAAGCAACAATAAGCCGACGAGGCCAAAAAATGAATAACACCGTACACACTAAGTCCACAAAGCCTCTAAAGAGTAAACTGACTGATGGTCGGAACAGGGCTCCAAAATACCCATAACCCCATCTCAAAACTCAAGCATAAATAACTACGCCCTAGCTCTAGGAAGAAAGGAGCATACCAACCATCTGTTGATCTCATGAACTGCTGCTCAATTGGCTATCCTGACCTCTACCTGCACCTGCGGCACGAACGCAGGTCCCCAAGCAAGGGGACGTCAGTACGAATGAAATGTACTGGTATGTGAGGCTAAAACTGTAACCATGAGATAACAATCCTGTAATAACTAACTTAGCACATAAACATATAAAGAATAAATATAACCTGGAACTCTGCAACCTATAATTGATATCAACTTACTATAACATAACTAAACTCAAGATAACTGAACCAGGAATAAGGAATGGTAACAACCTGGAATCCTGGAAACTGAAACCTGATAATAACTCAATAATGAGATGAAAATGCAATTAAGAAATGCACAAGAAATAAACTATAACTGTAATGCCAACGACCAACCAACTGTAAATCCATATATAAAATTTGTCCAGCGGGTGTACCCACTGGGGTAAAATAAAAAGATCTCCAGCCGATGTGCCATATCGGGGTAAAATAAAATATCTCCTGCCGGTGTGCAATACCGGGGTAAAATAAAAACATCTCCAGCCGGTGTGCAATACCGGGGTAAAATAAAAACATCTCCAGTCGGTGTGCAATATCGGGGTAAAATAAAAACATCTCCAGCTGGTGCAATACCGGGATAAAATAAAAACATCTCCAGCCGGTGCAATACTGGGGTAAAATAAAAACATCTCCAGCCGGTGCAATACCGGGGTAAAATAAAAACATCTCCAGCCGGTGCAATACTGGGGTAAAATAAAAACATCTCCAACCGGTGTACCATACCGGGGTAAAAATAAAAAGATTCTCAATCATAATCATTAATGGAGCCGATAAAGCTTATACTGAGTCAATTTAACACATGTAGCATTGAAATAACAAATGCTTAATCTGTGGTCGTAATCGGTCTCTTTTGTAATATATAAATACAAGTGAGCCCATATACCATGTAAAATTAGAAAGTGCGCATATATATCACGTAAAGCTGTCAAATTATATACAAATATGTCAACTTAGTGACTCGACGGACCTTCAGGAGGTTTAGCCAACATAAGAATTTTAGAAGACTTACAAGCAATGTCCTATAGATAGTCTTACCAATTTAATGTATCGCTTGAGTAGAAGTACATAGATTCCTATTTCTATGCAATCCTTTGACATCTGAGAACTACATATATATACTGCCCATAGGGTGGTTCCTTTACATGTATCAACAACTATACATTGGAACTTCATTGCCAAACTTATCACGTCAATGAGCACATGCAGTTCTCAATTCAATTTCCTTATTTGCAGGAAAACATGGGACTTATAACTTGAAGCTTGGAGTTATTGTCATAACGCTTAACATATACGTAGAGCTGAGAGCTGAATTACAGATATACAACATATGAGACTTCTATCTAACGTATAAACTCGTATTTAGTTAGCTGAGTGACCTCCAGGTAACTTCCTGGGATTAAAAGTTCTAAGCTTAACTGATCATTATCATAGCCTACACTTATGCTTACTTAGACATTAGGAACATTGGTACCTGGGAGAATCTCTCCTCCGAATTTAGGAAATTCAACTGATAGCTCAACAAGAGCTAAACATAAAGATGCATGACTTGAATATAACTAAAAGAATTCAACTATATGTTATAACATAAAAATCGTACACATTAAGACTTCTTACTGGGAATACATATAAAGACTTGAGTTCTTAGACTTGTATACAACATCAGATACTTGACTGAGACATTATCATAATTCTTGAAATATGATATCCCAAATACTTCTTAGATCATCTAGCACATTTCAACTTATATTAGGTACGTAAAGACATAACGTAAGGCTCTGAGATGTGGAGCTCTATAACTTGGGAACTCGTGAGTAACTCTCTAAGTGATGCCTTATAGGTAAATAAAGATATAATCGTAATTCGGGTGATGCTGGATTAACTTACATAACTTTGCAATTAGCTGTGGAGCTTAAGAAAGCTTACATAATCATAAGTGACTTAGAAGATCCTAGGATTACCCTTTTCAGACATGGTAGAAAATTTCAACACTTAGAATAGATAACTTAACCTAATCCTTTAGGGGTATAGCAGAGAGCTTCTCAACTTAAGTTACTATTTTACAGACGTTCAACTCTAATTATTTCGTAGAAGGTTAACACTTTAGTGGTTATTCCTCAACGTAACACATACTGAACATAAACAACTTAATTTATAACTCTTTTGTTAGACGTCTTTAGAATAGGGTTAATGTTCCTAGTTGTTGCCTACCTCGTTCACAGTCGTAACCCGTAACGTCTATTTAGCAATATTTAGCTCTACTTTCCTTATTCATCTTAACTTCTTTGCCAAAAATTATTCACTCTACACTCAAGTCTTTACCCTCGTGTTCACTATTCCATCGATTCTTATATACACTTACCCCTTTTCCTAATTGACAAATCGCTACGTGCCGCTTGCTTAGCATTAAAGAGGAAAAACATAAAATCTACTTTTTATCTTAAGCAATTTAAAACATAAACATATAGGAGGGATTAACAAAATTATTAAAACGTCATTTTAATAAGCTCATTTACCCTCAATCGGCTTAGCGTCATCTTCTTAGCTTAAGTTCAATTACGTGTTGTCGTCTTAGCATTTCGTACCAATTTCACTAAGTGACCAGATCTTAACATATAGTCAAAATCACATATACAGTATATTAAAAAGGACCAGCTCACGGTGCCCACGTTAAGGGGACTTCAGACTCGATTTAGAACTCCGGCAACAATTATATAAAAATTACGCCTTTCCCTTCACGTTTGTTCGCTTCAACCATTCTTAACAATTAAAGATTTATGCCAAGTAGTTCCAACCCTTTGGAAAGGATCATACATTCCTCAATATGATTTTAAGAACATAGGAATATTGATCCTTTCAATAACTTAGTTTCGTTCTTGAAAAACAAGGAAAGGGACGCCTTCACATACCTTTCTCCGATGGACTTTTCTCTAGCCGATTTCCTATCTCAATGATCAGTCTTCAACCCCCTTAATCCAGTGGTTTTATAGGACAACAACAAGCTTAATCTATATCAAAAAAAATGCAGCCAACATAACTAATCAGAGGCAGTCGAAATAGCAACAACAACACACAGCAACATCAACAACATTAACCATTTTCTCTGTTACACCCTGTAAATTTTAAATGAATAAATAGCGTAATGGCATGTTGATTAAGGGATTTAGGAAAAAAAAATTTGGAAAGTCAGTTTTCTTTTCAATATAACAAAAATTTCCAGAAAACAGAGGGTATAGCCAAGATTTAGGCAAAACCCACAACATTTACATATATTTCCTTCCGATTACGCTACGAAACGCGGTCTAAACTCCATTCCGGCTTAGATACCGAGGTATAAAGCTGCAGAGAGCAATCCTACAGAGTTGGTTTCGTGAAATTTGGCCGGCGAAACATCGTGCTACCGAGGTAAAGTAAATAGAATTGCTTTAAATTAGTACCAATGTGTTCCTAGCCTTGCAGTGAGCATTTATCCCTTCTGGACTATCGAGAAATAACAAGTTTTCGACCGTTTTCCGATAAGTCGAAGCTTGGATAAATATATATCAAAAGTGATAATTTCTCCCGGATATTAATGTATTTAGTTCTAATTGATATGTATATGAATGTAGTTGGGAGAAATAACAGAAATACCGACGGAAATCACATCGGTCAGTCGGGTACTCAGAAACCAGGTATGTGAAGCTATTCTTTCGGCAAGCCAGGAAGTACAGTCTAGAAAATAAATAGAATAAAGGCTATTAACAGATACCCAGCGTACAGGAACGATTTCAGTACAATTTCTAGCAAGCATGCTAGTATATCATTACGTATCATGCGATAATCAGAATAACGGATAGTTAGATGATTTCAAATAGTAATGTGGTATCCGCTAGTGGCTCAGCATGTTCTTACTTAATATCCAGAATGGAAGTTGTAAAAGAAGTATAATGAATTAGCAAGATTACAGATAGTATGTATTACATTTGTTGAGACTATATCCGGTAATAGATGGCACATTTTATATTATTGAGCTATATCCTACTATAGATGGCATGTTCTATGTTATTGAGTTATATTCAGATATAATCAAATCAGTAATCAAATATAGAAATAGCTCCAGACACCGATATAGCTCCAGATACAAATATAGCTCCAGAAACAGATATGGCTCTAGAAACTGATATAGCTTCAGATCAAGGATAACAATAATTAGGTAAACAGATAAAGGCCAGGTAGCAGTTAGCCCAGCAATCAGAAATAGTGTAAAACAGAATATAGCATCAGTTGTTTAATACGGACTGGCCTTGAAATAAAAGAAGAGAATATGATTAGTATTTTTCATTTGAGCATGCTTGCTGTGTATGTGTTTTAGATGTTGAGAATTTTTATGGCATGTGGGCATCCTTTAGCATCCCCGCTGCCCCTGGGTTATAGCTGTGTCGATACCAGATTTAGATACCGCCCCCAGCTGGGCGATGCCGTCCGCGTAGAGGACGATGATGGTTGACCACCATAATAATATGGTCCAGATTACCCTGCTTGCAGGGGCAGTTCAGTTCACTCTGCGCAGAGCCAGATTACCCTGTTTACAGGGCAGACTACTCTGTGTGCGCTTGTGGCCGAGTGCAGTTTTAGATACAAATTTTTATAAAATCACCCTGTTGCGTGTTTGCACCCTGGGGCAGTTTCAGTCACAGATACAACAGCAGATTACCCCGTTGAGCGCTTGCGCCTAGAGGTAGGAGTCTTCAGACTCAGACACAGTTCATTGACGGAGGCCAAGGCCTGAGCTAGGTACCCAAGGGGGCCGGTAGGAGGAGCTCACAGTTATCAGATGAGTGGAGTGACTTATTTTTGGTTGGTTTAGACCCGGGTAGGGGTAAATAGATTGTTCTGTTGGTTGGCACCTTCCGACTTATGGGTGTCAGTCAGGTATTGTGTGTATTTATATGTATATCTATATGTGCTATTAGATACTGATAGACAGTAGGATGACACGTCGTCAGGTACGCCCAGTTTAGTTACAAAATAGGTAAACTCTCCCCAGTTATCCTCAGCCAGATAGACTCAGCTACTTCCTGCTTATATGTCATGTTATTGTTGTTACCCATTTCAGTTGTATATTTCAGTTTGCTTTACATGCTCAGTACCTGTGGTACTGACGCTCGTGGGGGCGCTGCATTGCTTGCCTGCAGGTACAAATAGACGAGGAGTCGATCCCTCGTGATCCAGTCAGCAAAGTTATCAGCTCCTATCCTCCGGAGCTAGAAAATCGGAGGTTGTTCCTATTTCCTTTTTTATTACAGTTTGGGTAGGTTGGGGCCCTGTCCTGACCATTTTATTATTACTTCCTAGAGGCTTGTAGTCTGATGTTTCCTGTGGTAGCGGAGCCGGTTGTGTGGGGCCGTGCATGTATATATGTGTTTAGTTGTTGATGATGGCCAAGTGGGGCGTTCTTCCGGTTATAGTTAGTGACCTTGTCGGTCATAAATGTGAATAGTAGTTGCTTCAGATTATAGTGTCATCGTTCTGGTTAGCTGTTGTGCATTGCAGGTGGCTATGGGCCTAATCGGTTTGGGGGCTATATTTACAGCCGCTATATAGCTGGTTCATTTCTTGAAATAGAGCCAGGGTCTAGTAGGCAACAGGTGCCCGTCATACCCCCCAAGGTGAGGTGTGACAAACTTGGTATCAGAGCAGTTCGTGTCCCAGGGAGTCTGCAAGCCGTGCTAAGTAGAGTCTTGTCTATGGATGTGTTGTGCACCACATACTATAGGCAGGAGGCTGCGAGGCATAATAGGATAGTTATCCTTCCTTCATACTCAGTCGTGCCATAGTATAGTACAGTATAGGGTTGGCTCTTTTGACACTTACCACCCTCTTTGTCTACAGATACTATGGCAGATCAGTGGCACCCTTCTACAAGCAGGAGATTGGATACAGCGGCGGGCGAAGGCACCAGCAGGATGCCTCACTTACAGCCAGATTCAGCCCGACCTGAGGGCGATACGGAGGTGTCATCTTGATCATCCCAGCAGTCTCTGCCTCGCCAGACACCATTTGAGGCAGCACCGCCTCCCACAGCTCCTGCACCCACTTCATCTGATCAGGAGCTACGTAGTGCGGTGGTTATGTTAACCCAGATGCTAGCTACTCAGCGTCAGCCAATACCACCTGCAGCAGCAGAATCTCTAGGTGGGCCAGGTAGTTCCAAGGTTAGAGAATTCTTGGCATTGGGACCCCTGTAGTTCACTGGGTCAGATCAAGCAGAGGCCCCCCAGGATTTCCTAGATCAGATGCAGAGAATTTTCTGGGTTATGCATGTGACTCCTACAGAATCAGTTGAGCTGGCAGTGTTTCCGTTGTGGGATATAGCTGTATTATGGTACGAGAGTTGGGAAAGGTCTCGAGGGAGAGATATTTCCCCTCCGACCTGGTCCAGCTTCTCAGAGGCCTTCCTGGACCACTACTTACCCCGGGAGGTCAGACAGGCCCGGATGGACCAGTTCTTACACTTAGAGCAGGGGGCCAGGAGCGTCCGTGAGTATTCTTTACAGTTTGACTCCTTAGCCCGCTATGCTCCAGCATTTGTGGACACCATGTCGTCCAGAGTCCATCACTTTATTATGGGCCTGAATTCAGACTACATAGAGACGTGCATGATGGCTACTTTGAGAGAGGACATGGACATAGCCAGGGTACAGGCCTTCGCACATACAATTGAGGGCCTAAGACAGCGGCAGCGGGGCGACAGGCAGGCGACTTCAGAGCAGCGCCATAGAAACAGACCCGCTGAGATTCAGGGGGAAATCCCTAGGGGCCCGAGACCACGGTTTTCAGATAGGCCACCCAGATCTTTACCTCCAGTACAGCAGCAGAGAGGAAGATTTGTTCGCCGGAGTCAGTCAGAGTCTGGTAGCAGTTTACGGACAGTAGCATCACCTCAGCAGCGGAGGGCAGAACATAGTAGATTTGCACCTACCCCTTGTCCTATATGCCATTGACCCCATTCTGGAGCCTGCAGGCAAGGCTTCTCAGGGTGCTATTACTGCGGACAGGAAGGGCATTTAATGAGAGATTGTCTGGCCAGAGTACAAGGTAGCCGGGATAGTCTGGATAGAGCATCAGCGGGGCCACGAGCTCCAGCAGCCTCAGCAGGGCGCAGACCCTCAGGTTCAGCAAATAGGGGCCGAGGTAGATCAGGAGCCTCTGGCTCAGGTGCAAGCCCCAGCCGTAACTATTCATTACCAGGGAGGCAGGATTTAGAGGCATCTCCCGACGTGGTCACAGGTATATTAATTATCTGCTCATACCCTGTTTATGTATTGATTGATCCAGGGTCTACCTTTTCATATATTACACCATTTGTGGCCCGGAAGTTGGGTATAGAACCAGAATTGCTTCAGCAGCCCTTTTCAGTGCTTACACCGGTCGGTGACTCGATCACAGCTAAAAAAGTTTACCGAGGGTGTACGGTAGAGGTTGCTGATCGCCAGACCACAGTAGACTTAATAGAACTTGAGATGGTCGACTTCGATGCCATTATGGGTATGGACTGGTTAGTGCCATGCTATGCCAACTTAGAATGCTGGACCAAGACGGTCCATTTCACTTTCCGGGGGAAGCAGTGCGAGAGTGGAAAGGGAGCACAGCTACGCCAAAAGGTAGGTTTATTTCCTACCTTCAGGCGAGAAAATTAATAGCAAAGGGATGTATTTACCACCTAGTTAGAGTCCAGGACGTTCGAGTGGAACCTCCGACACTTCAGTCTGTTCCAGTGGTCAATGAATTCCCTGACGTATTTCCAGATGAGTTGCCTGGTATCCCTCCCGAAAGGGAGATAGATTTTGCAATTGACTTGTTGCCAGGGACTCAACCTATATCCATTCCCCCATATCGCATGGCACCAACTGAGCTTAGAGAGTTGAAGGAGTAGTTAAAAGATTTGCTCGACAAAGGCTTTATCAGGCCTAGTACTTCCCCGTGGGGTGCGCCAGTTCTGTTTGTAAGAAAGAAAGATGGCTCACTCCGTATGTGTATAGACTACCAGCAGCTTAATAAGGTAATGGTTAAAAACAAATACCCGCTCCCTAGAATAGATGATTTGTTTGAACAGTTGCAGGGGGCCAGATGTTTCTCTAAGATAGATCTGAGGTCCGGATACCATCAGGTCCGAGTTCGTGAGAGGGACATTCCAAAGACTGCTTTCAGGACCAGATATGGTCACTTTGAATTTCTAGTCATGTCTTTTGGGCTAACGAATGCTCCCACAGTGTTTATGGACCTGATGAATAGCATATTCAGACCGTATTTGGATCTGTTCGTGATAGTATTTATCGATGATATTCTGGTATATTCCCGTTCAGAGACAGATCACCAGAACCATTTACGAACAGTACTCCAGACCCTTAGGGACCGTCAGCTGTAGGCCAAGTTTTCTAAGTGTGAGTTCTGGCTGAACTCAGTTGCCTTTTTGGGGCATATCGTGTTGGATGCTGGTATACAGGTGGACACACAGAAAATAGACGCGGTCAAGACATGGCCCAGACCTACCACTCCGACCGAGGTCCGTAGTTTCCTGGGTTTAGCAGGGTATTACCGAAGATTTGTTGAAGGATTCTCCACTATAGCAGCACCTCTGACAAAGCTGACATAGAAAGCAGCGAAATTTCAGTGGACGGAGGAATGTGAGCAGAGTTTTCAAGAATTGAAAGATAGATTGACCTCCACCCCAGTACTAGCATTGCCAGAGGGAACAAATGGGTATGCGGTGTACTGCGACGCTTCAGGCATTGGACTGGGTTGTGTGCTGATGCAGCATGGAAAGGTAATTGCTTATGCTTCCAGACAGCTGAGGAAGCACGAAAAGAACTATCCGACCCATGACCTGGAACTGGCCGCAGTGATCCACGCTCTGAATATCTGGAGGCATTATCTGTATGGCGTTCATGTAGACATTTTTACAGATCATAAAAGCCTGCAGTACATTTTCACACAGAGGGAGTTAAATCTGCGGCCGCGTCATTGGTTAGAATTGCTGAAAGATTATGACGTAAATAATCTCTACCACCCAGGGAGAGCTAATGTAGTAGTAGATGCCCTCAGCCGTAAGTCAATGGGGAGTTTAGCATATTTGCGACCCGAGAAGCGGGAGTTAGCCAAGGAAGTTCATCAGCTAGCTGGTTTAGCCATTCGAGTAGTAGAAACAGAAAATAACAGAGCGGTGATTCAAAACTCTGTTGTGTCATCGTTAGTTATAGAGGTAAAAGAACGACAATACGAGGACCCTGACTTAGTCCAGCTCAGAGATAGAGTTCAGAAAGGTAAGGAGCCAAATTTCCAAGTGACTGAGGATGAAGTGCTGCGTTGTAAGGGCCGCCTATGTGTCCCGAATGTTTCAGGGCTTCGCCAGCAGATCATGCATGAGGTACATTACGCTCGCTATTCCCTCCATCCAGGAGCAACGAAAATGTACCACGACATTAGAGACATCTACTGGTGGCCAGGTATGAAAGCTGAAATAGCTGAATTTGTATCTAGATGTACTAACTGCCAGCAGGTGAAAGCAGAACACCAGAAACCGAGCGGTCTGACGCAGGATATAGCCGTGCCTTTGTGAAAATGGGAAGCGATAAATATGGATTTTGTAACAGGGTTACCCCGTACCAGACACAGAAATGATTCTATTTAGGTAATCGTTGACAGATTAACAAAATCATCCCATTTCCTGCTAGTACGAACTACATTCTCTGCTGAGGATTATGCTGAACTGTATATCAGAGAGATAGTCAGATTGCACGGTGTTCCGGTGTCTATTATCTCAGATAGAGGAGCACAATTTACAGCGAGATTCTGGCAGTCGTTCCAGAGAGGCCTGGGGACACAGATTAACTTAAGTACAACCTTTCATCCTCAGACAGACGGGCAAGCAGAAAGAACTATCCAGACGCTCGAAGATATGCTACGAGCGTGTGTACTAGATTTAGGGGGTAGCTGGAATGAGCATCTGCCGTTGATTGAATTTGCCTATAATAACAGTTATCATTCAGCTATCCAGATGGAGCCCTTTGCAGCATTATACGGGCGGAAATGTAGATTACCCGTTGGCTGGTTTGAAGCGGGGGAGACAGCACTGATTGGGCCGGATATTATTCGTAAGTCAGAGGAGGCGGTGAAGCTTATCAGAGAACGCCTACTGACTGCTCAGAGCCGCCAGATGTCTTATGCAGATATGCGGCGCAGAAATTTAGAATTTGCAGTGGATGACTGGGTATATTTGAAAGTGTCTCCGATGAAAGGGGTGATGAGATTTGGCAAGAAAGGCAAGCTTAGCCCGAGGTTCATTGGGCCATATCAGATTCGGCAAAGAATAGGCCGAGTAGCATACAAATTGAACTTGCCCCCAGAATTAGAGTTTGTTCACCCAGTATTCCATGTATCTATGTTGAGAAAGTTTGTAGGAGACCCTTCCACAGTTGTTCCAGTTCAGGATGTCCAGGTCACAGAAAGTTAGCATATGAAGAGGTTCCAGTAGCTATCTTAGACAGACAGATTTGTAGATTGAGAACTAAAGATATTACGTCTGTCAAGGTATTGTGGCGTAACAGGAACCGAGAAGAGATGACCTGGGAAGCCGAGGAGGACATGAAAGCCAGATATCCCCACTTATTCCAGGCATAAGCAAACAGGAGGAATTTTAAGATAGTCCATAATACAGGGGAAACTTTGCCAAAATTTTTTGACGGATAAGTTAGCCAGTTAAGATTTCTATAAGTCAGAATGTCATTCGAGGACGAATGTTCTTAAGGGGGGGAGGATGTTACACCCCGTAAATTTTAAATAAATAAATAGCCTAATGGCATGCTGATTAAGGGATTTAGGAAAAAAAATTGGAAAGTCGGTTTTCTTTTCAATATAACAAAAGTTTCCAGAAAACAGAGGGTATAGTCAATATTTAGGAAAAACCCACAACATTTACATATATTTCCTTCCGATTACGCTACGAAACGCGGTCTAAACTCTGTTTCGGCTTAGATACCAAGGTATAAAGCTGCAGAGAGCAATCCTACGGAGTTGGTTTCGTGAAATTTGGCCGGCGAAACGTCGTGCTACCGAGGTAAAGTAAATAGAATTGCTTTAAATTAGTACAAATGTGTTCCTAGCCTTGCAGTGAGCATTTATCCCTTCTGGACTATCGAGAAATAACGAGTTTTCGACCGTTTTTTGATAAGTCAAAGCTTGGGATAAATATATATATCAAAAGTGATAATTTCTCACGGATATTAATGTATTTAGTTCTAATTGATATGTATATGAATGTAGTTGGGAGAAATAACAGAAGTACCAACGGAAATCACATCGGTCAGTCGGGTACTCAGAAACCAGGTATGTGAAGCTATTCTTTCGGCAAGCCAGGAAGTACAGTATAGAAAATAAATAGAATAAAGGCTATTAATAGATACCCAGGGTACAGGAACGAATTCAGTACAATTTCCAGCAAGCATGCTAGTATATCATTACGTATAATGCGATAATCAGAATAACGGATAGTCAGATGATTTCAGATAGTAATGTGGTATCCGCTAGTAGCTCTGCATGTTCTTACGTAATACCCAGAATGGAAGTTGTAAAAGCAGTATAATGAATTAGCAAGATTACAGATAATACGTATTACATTTGTTGAGACTGTATCCGGTAGTAGATGACACATTTTATATTATTGAGCTATATCCAGCTATAGATGGCATGTTCTATGTTATTGAGTTATATCCAGATATAATCAGATCAGTAATCAGATATAGAAATAGCTCCAGGCACAGATATAGCTCCAGATACAGATATAGCTCCAGAAACAGATATGGCTCTAGAAACTGATATAGCTTCAGATCACGGATAACAATAATCAGATAAACAGATAAA
Organism: Datura wrightii; assembly: GCA_035772735.1. NCBI lineage: Eukaryota > Viridiplantae > Streptophyta > Magnoliopsida > Solanales > Solanaceae > Datura > Datura wrightii. The sequence goes on from JASDFA010000006.1 coordinate 33,205,482, forward strand.
GACCAGGTAGCAGTTAGCCCAGCAATCAGAAATAGTGTAAAATAGAATATAGCATCAGTTGTTTAATACGGACTGGCCTTGAAATAAAAGAACAGAATATGATTAGTATTTTTCATTTGAGCATGCTTGCTGTGTATGTGTTTTGCATGTTGAGACTTGTTATGGCATGTGGGCATCCTTTAGCATCCCCGCCGCCCCTGGGTTATAGCTGTGTCGATACCAAATTCAGATACCGCCCCCAGCCGGGCGATGCCATCCGCCTTGAGGATGATGATGGCTGACCACCATAATAATATGGTCCAGATTACCCTACTTGCAGGGGCAGTTTAGTTCACTCTGCACAGAGCCAGATTACCCTGTTTACAGGGCAGACTACTTTGTGTGCGCTTGTGGCCGGGGGCAGTTTCAGATGTAGATTTTTATAAAATCACCCTGTTGCGTGTTTGCACCCAGGGGCAGTTTTAGTCACAGATACAACAGCAGATTACCCCGTTGAGCACTTGTGCCCAGAGGTAGGAGTCTTCGGACTCAGACACAATTCATTGTCGGAGGCCAAGGCCTGAGCTACGTACCCAAGGGGGCCGGTAGGAGGATCTCACAGTTATCAGATGAGTGGAGTGACTTATTTTTGGTTGGTTTAGACCCGGGTAGGGGTAAATAGATTGTTCTGTTGGTTGGCACCTTCCGGCTTATGGGAGTCAGTCAGGTATTGTATGTATTTATACGTATATCTATATGTGCTATTAGATACTGATAGACAGTAGGATGACACGTCGTCAGGTATGCCCAGTTTAGTTATAGAATAGGTAAACTCTCCCCAGTTATCCTCAGCCAAATAGACTCAGCTACTTCCTACTTATATGTCATGTTATTGTTGTTACCCATTTCAGTTGTATATTTCAGTTTGCTTTATATGCTCAGTACCTATGGTACTGACGCTCGTGGGGGCGCTGCATTGCTTGCCTGCAGGTACACATAGACGAGGAGTCGATCCCTCGTGATCCAGTCAGCAAAGTTATCAGCTCCTATCCTCCGGAGCTAGACAGTCGGAGGTTGTTCCTATTTCCTTTTTTATTGTCCTGACCATTTTATTATTACTTCCTAGAGGCTTACAGTCTGATGTTTCCTGTGGTAGTGGAGCTGGTTGTATGGGGCCGTGCATGTATATATGTGTTTAGTTGTTGATGATGGCCGCGTGGGGCCTTCTTCCGGTTATAGTTAGTAACCTTGTCGGTCACAAATGTGAATAGCAGTTGCTTCAGATTATAGTGTCATCGTTCTGGTTAGCTGTTGTGCATTGCAGGTGGCTATAGGCCTAATCAGCCGGGGAGCTATATTTACAGCCACTATATAGCCGGTTCGTTTCTTGAAATAGAGCCAGGGTCTAGTAGGTGCCCGTCATACCCCCCAAGGTGGGGTGTGACATTCTCAACTAATTTTCCATAACTTTTGAGGGAGAAAACAGAGGAAATTTTACCTTAGTTTTTCTGTCGTTCTACCCCTCAATATGAAGTATAATTCCAGAAAAATAAACAGCCAAAACGCCTTAGGAAAACAAGCAAAACTCAGCTAACAAACAGTCCATTGGCAGCTCACTTAGTTGCCAATTTCCAAATTTTCGCTTTGCAATTTGAGAGGTTTAAAAGGGGAGAAATCCTTACCTTTTCTCCTGATTTCAACACCTACTCAAAGATGGATATATAGGCACTCCAAATAGATTTTGAAATGCAGAAAAAATTCTTCAAAACCTTGCCAAAACGAGCTCCGAAATAGCCCCTAACATACTTGGCAAGGTAATCTCAACTTATCTTGTAATATTCTTGAAATTTGCCTGATGTTCCTCCTTGATTTTCTTTGTCCTAGCTGCTGGAATTGAGAGAGAAATGGAATCCTTAGCAAGCTGGTCGATTTAGATTTAGCTGGAAATATTATCTACAAGGGAAAATCAGATTTTAAAGTAAATAGGGCGGTGGAGGCGCTAGGGCATCATGCCCGCGTAACCACTCGCGATGGTTCGGTAAAATGCCCATAACATTTTACTCTGAGGTCCGATTGACAAGAGGTTTGATGTTATGAAAACTAGACTCAAATACCTTTAATTTGATAGGCTGTGGGGCTTCTAATTCATTATATATTTCGAGATATGGTCGTTTAAACTTGACTCTTACTTATGAACTTCACATACTCTTTGGTTTTTTTTGATCGTACACATTTCCCTTGACACCTACGAGCAATATACAACCCGTACTTTCCCTAACCTAGCATAAAATATCAAATAGTTACCAATAACAATTTTGAGGTGTAACAGGTACATCCTCATAGGTGAGACTATCCTTGACTGCCACACTATCCAATGGCATCACAGAGGTTTGATCTCCAATACACTTTTTCAAAAGTGATACATGGAAAACTAGGTGTACAACTGCTAGTTTTGAAGGCAACTCTAACTTATAGGTTACCTTGCTGATACGGCGCAAAATTCTACAAGGTCCCACATACCTAGTGTTCGGTCTGTTTTGCAACTACACGCAAGTGCACGTGGTCGAACAAGTAGTAAAGTGGCTAAAGTAAGCCAAGTATCGATCCCACAGGGACTGAACCAAGGTAGTAAATGAATTAAGTGTTAATGAACTCTAACTCTAAAAATGCAGACAACAATTTAAAGAAGATTTTGAGAGTTGGTTTCCTAATTTATACTAATCTAAAACAAAATTATAAAGTGAGTCTGAACTATAGTAATGAGAAAGCTGAGGCCAAACGAACATGCATGGAAGTAATTTATCGATACAATTCGGTTAATCTTTCCTCCGGTTGCTAGTCAAGAATTATTGCCTATGGAGAGAAACTGTCGTATTTTACCCAACTTAAGAATCATGAACCTTCAACCTACATTTCTGTGATAAAAGAATTTCATGTTCTAGCCATACGAAACCGATTCCTTAATTGACTAATACGACTTTCAGATATATTTTTATTCTGAAGGTAAATCAATTCTCAATTTTCCCAAACTAAGAAGAGATCATATCCTACCAATTCACAATGTTCCAATGTCTTTCCTTTTCAAGATGAAATTGGATTTTTTAGATACATTAACATTGGCCAGACATTAATGCAGTAAGAACAAGAATTGATAGAACAACCATGGAAGAAAAGATGAAAAACCAAAATGATCAACAATTACATTCCACTACAAATGTTGTTAACCTCAGCAAGAAGTGAATTTAGCCACTCATTTGTGGATTAAAAATCATCAAATGAGTATAAATCATACAAACAATTGAAATAAAGGAGAAAGAGTTAGAGAAGCACCCTAAGAATTTCGTCTCCTCAACTGCCTGTAACCCACGTTCTTGCTCAACTAAGTCAGAATTATTAAAAATAAACCTAACTGTGCTATTTATACTAGTGGGAATTATCCGGAATAACAAGCAACGTGTCACGGAGTGCATCGCGGAGCACTGCCTTTGTGAAACGGTGCAAACGCCGACCCTCACTGGAATTTTATGTTCCAAGTAAATATAGGCAACGTGCCACGACATGTAACATGAGGCTTGGCCAACGTTCCACGGCGCCGTCGCGAACCTTCACTGGAAATTTGACAAAATAACTCATCCGAAGCAGACTGCCTCCGCGATGGCAGCGTGACATGGCTCCATCGCAGAGCCCCTTTATTTACTACTTTTACTTGACCTTGTCCACTGCTCGCTTCCGAGTCCATTCCCGATTTTCACCAACATGCAACTTAGCTTCCTAAAATTACATTTTTCCTGCAAAACAACACTAATCATGTTGGTTAGTATAAATTCATCTTTTAATGAGAATGTACAAATAACGATAGATAAACAAGACGAAATAAAGCATTTGAGCATCACTTGGGCATATAATTCTGCCCAAGATCACTTAGCCCACACTTAAAACCTTGTTCGTCCTCGAACAATACTCTCACATCTCATGCAATAGACACCCACGTATAGCTACTTTGGCTCGACAATTCAAGCTACGGTTATACCAATTATTTAATATAGAAAATCATCGAGAAAACATGCATAGTCTCATAAATACAATGACATTCACCACATTAAGACCTCCTAGACTCCAGAATCGACTCTCGATCTCGGGAAACTCATGCAAATCAGCTGATCAAGACATCCGACACGAAATTCGATCTCTCGTCAAGCATGTGCCCTCAAAACCCAAGAGAATTTCCTCTTTTTCAATCATATGATTTCCAAAGCATTACATGTAGGGGCATACGAACACGATTTCGCTCTCTCTCCCAAAGGATTCACATGCATCATGTCATGAACCATAAGCTTGCCTCTAGTGTATTACTCCACTAATACAAGGACGCGTGATGTTAGATCACGTAGGACTTAACGGGTTGTAAGTAAGCTAAGGAACTAGTAAATACTGGGATAACCAATAATATCATCTAGCCTCCTTAAGCGCTTTTCAATACATCCCACCATAATTATGGGCATTTTTCTTCCTTTATCCTCCCATTCTTGAAGTCTTTCTTTATTATTTTTTTTCTTCCCCTTTCTTTAAGCACACTCGACTTAATAACAAAGATTAGTTATACATCTTCATTTTATTTATATTCGGCAAGTGCACCTTTGACCTTATCTTTACTTTCACCACTTCCACTTTTCCTTTCTTTTCACACTTTTCACTCCTTGACATAGTGGGAAAATTATTTTTCGTGAGCGCTTAAGAGTTTTGGATCAAATTCACGGCTAATGAAAAGAAGGGATTAAGCTCAGTTTCTACCTCTTCAACAAAAGAAAAAATAGGCTAAAGGCTAAATGGGGCTAACTAGGATGTACATTCAAGGTAGGTATGATAAGAAAAAATTTTTTTTGGATAAATCAAAGAAATGCCTACATCCTTTCCTACACTACACATCCTTCATTTCATTTCGTACACACACCAGGCAAGTTCTAGTCACTTCACAATAGCATGGAAGAATCAAAACCTCACCTCACACTCATTGCGCATGCTCAACTCAAGACTTATTCACAGACTCTTCAATCAGCTAATTACAAGAATTCAATATTATGCCTCAATCACACCGAATCGAACTCTATGGCCTAGGTATCTCAACATGTTTCACATTTGCATGCTTTCATACGAATCATCTTTGCATCTCAATATCATGTACAACACGCAACAAGAATTCCGAACCATGAAGTAGCGACACGTTTGGGAAACAACCAAAAGAAAGAAAATAAACAAAAAGAACAAAACTACTCCTATCGACTACATTTCCCTTAAGATGGTCGTCATCCATCCATCATAGGGAACAGTCACCATTTACGACTTCTGTTCAATGGGACTATTCTCGATAAAAGCACCGAAAATAAAGGCCGAGAAACCCAATCATAAAAATTTCAACAAAAATTTTAAAAATATCGATAATTTCGATAGAAAACAAAAGAAAGTATTTACAAAACCAGCTAACAACAGCTCAACACAGCACACAACAGCTTAACATTCATTACAACACCGAATTACAATACAAAACATACGCACAAAATCACACGGTCACAATTTTTTCACAGGCACAACAACACAAGGCATAAAAAAACAAAAACCACAACGAAACATACAACACCTAACTACTCCCACCCCACACTTAAACCGAACACTGTCCCCAGTGTTCACAAAATTCAATTTATCACAAAGGTGGGTGGTGAAACTGCCTGATCAATCGAAGTATTCAACTTCATTGTCAGGTGCTGTTGCCTCGTCCACCATATCTGAATCTCCCCCGCTATCCTCATCTGACTCAACATTTGAGTCATGGCGGCGTGTCTCCTCATCAGTGGGGACATCATCATTTACAGGCTCCACAAAAGCTGGCCCCATTCGGTATAGAGCCCGGGCATTTTCGACAAAGGGGTATTCTAGCTCAAGCTGCCATAGCTCATCTTCTGTTGCTGGCCTCCTGCCTATTCGCAACTGCAGCATCTGTATCCCGTACATACGGTCCATATACTGATCATCCCGAGCATGTCGCTCAGCTAGTGTGAGAACTGGCCCGTGAGTGGTGTCAGGTGCCTTGGTTTTGGTGACGTCCAAGGCACGCCTATCCATTTGCGGGATGTAGTGTAGGGCCTCCTCCTCGATGTCAAGGCCCCTCAGGAATGTGGTCAGTAAACCACCAAACCCGTACCTGTGCCCTTGATGAAAACGGGCTCTCTTCATGGCGGAGATGATCACCGCCCCAACATTAATCTCCAGCCCTTTCATCAAGGCTTAAACCAAGCACACACAATCCCGGGTGACATCTGTCATGTGCACCCCCAGGATCAGGCAGGAACACACGATTTTGAGCCAAATCCTGGCTTCCCTGTTCATTTTGTTCATTTGAGAATAAGGTAGCGTCTGATGATAGCCCCTCTCCTTGTGCCTGCTCCATCATGCTGTTGAACGGGCTCTACACAGAGTGCGTCTGATATCCGCATAGGGTAGAGTTATGTTCAGCTACCGGAGTACATGGGCGTCTGTGTCCCGTGCCCCCAATATGGCATTCAGGTGATGGGGCTCAACGATGACAACCTGGCCCCTTATCTTGACGGTGTGACTGCGGAGTGTTGGGTTCCAGTTTGCATAGAACTCCTGAATCAAATGGAGATTGCACTCCTTGGGCTCTTCGAAGATGAAGTTCAGCCCGGCAATGTCAATCCGGTGTACGATTCTGGGTAATTTCTGTGTAAGTGGCTCCCTTGCAATGTGCTCCTCAGGGAAGTATTTGGTCTCCTTGTGCTTTGCATACCATTTCTTCCCTTCGTCCGTCACCCATCGGGTTCCATATTGACAGCGTTGGCTGCGTGGAACTGCTGGTGCTGCTGGAACTGTTGTTCCCAGTCTAATTCTTTTTCTCCCGGCGCCTGATGTAGATGCGCCCTTTCCTTTGTCTTGCCTACTTGAAATCGTTCCTGTCAGATCAAACGGACAGTCCCAATGTTATTCAAGTCAAAAATTAACTTCGACTAAGGTTGGGTTGAGTTAGGCCACCCCGCACTTAGTCTTCAGCCACAATGAAAATAATTCGGCAAGACAATCCTTCTTTTCCAATTTTTATCAATCAGCATGCCTCATGTATTCAGATAAGTCGATGGAACAATTACTATGTACTACTTAGACTTCGTACAAATAATCACAATATCACCATCGATTCTATTACATCACATATCACTTAGCCAAAATTTTTCTCAACAACAACAACCTATGCAATTCACCAATTTCATTTTCCCGAAAATTCCCTTGTTTATTTAGCGTATTCATCCATATTCACTACATCATTTACATCACCCAACATGCCCAACCCAATTATTTTCACATTTTCAACCAAATTTAGTTTCTTCCTATTCAAATTCCAACCCTAGCTACCAATTTCGCAAAAATTCAATCAAACATGTATTTATCGAGTTCATATAATCATAATGATACTACGAACATTAATCAACAATAACTTAAATGAATTCAAGCTCAATTTACACTTAGGGCAAGCTTTCGTCACCTCACATGCTCAAAAATTGAAAATTTCGGCAAAAATAGAGGTTAAGTTCAAGAACATACCTTTAATTCGATGAACTTGAAGAAAAGTTGAAGAAAATTCTATCATAGGTCCGTGTCACATTGGGGAAGGAGGGATGTTAGGGGTTTTGTCGTGGAGGGGAGTGAGAAATGGGAAAAATGAGGTGTTTTAAGGGTTAAAAATAGGATTTTTCGCACGGGTTGACGTGCCCGATTCGCGCTTCCGCAAGTGTACGGGTCGTGCAAGTAATATAGTGGCTCTTTTTAAGAACCGGATTATCGAACCCACAGGGACTGGACCCATTCCTCTAACTATCCATTTCTATTGTGATCTTAAATACCTCAAGTGTTGGTTATAGACATTTTCGATTGAGATTAATTAAGTCTAAGTTTGGGTCAACGAAATATTCTGAAATTACTCTAGGAGCAACATAGAGTTAAAACCAATTAATCATGCGATCCTACAATTTGCAATGGGTTAAGCATGGAACTATGAATTGTTATTTCACATAATTAGAATTGCATGTTTATGGTCTTTCGAGCCTCTAAACACGGCAATCTAGCCTCACTGCATCATTGTGAGCGAGGAGTTTAATTTTCTAGTCGCGGGCAATCAATTATGTTGTGGTTTACGGGAAAACGATTAGGGACTTTCGTGCGTCTAACCATTTAACTCAACTTAGCCTCACAACTACTTCTTCGAGTGGTGATGTGACATCCCAAGTTGGTCTTTCATAACCCCCGTGTGTCAACCAAGCACGGTGTTAGGTATATTTCTATCCTGACACAAAAATCTCTCCCGAGATACAAACATGCTCCTCACATTCTCATGTCCTGACCTAGGTAATGCTTTCTCAAGCTATTACTCAAGCTAACAAATATGCTTTCATGGTGATCAATCATAAAAACAACCAACAATCCAGAATGCAAGATGAAAACAACAATCAATAACTTAATTCCAAAACAATTTCATAAAATCACAATCATAATTCATGGCTTCAACCCTAGAGGAAGGGTTCTTGCCATTCATGTTCGTAAAACTACAATTAACTAATACTAAACTAACATACTTACATGAATTTGGTAGATGAGAAGGGAATTTGATAAACCCAAAATGAGTTCTCCCACTTCTCCCTTCACTCCTAGGTAGTTTTCCAGAATAAAATCGTGACCAAATGATTTTAGGAGCTAAGGGTCCTATTTATAGTAAATGAAAAACGTGCATAATTTAGCCTGTCATGGAACGGCTCCGTGTCACGGAGTGTATCGCAGGGCACTGCCTCCATGACATGGAGGTAACGCGAAGGCACACTGGAAATCAACCCGAAGTTTGGCCTCGGCAGCACCTTGCCGCGTTGGCAACGTGTCACGCTGCTCAAGCAGCGCGATGGCATGCTGCTGGCGCGCAGCTGGCCTGGCAAGGCACGGCACTGGCGCGCAGCTCGCCCGCCTGCTTGCTTCCTACACTCGTGCGCCTGGCATAGGCGTGGCACGACACTGGGCACGGCACACACACAGCGTGGCACGCTGCCTGGCGCGGCCAGCCTTGCCAAGACATGCTTTTCTGCCGACTTTTGCCATTTGCTCCCGACTCCATTCCTCTACTTCACCAACTTATGAATTAGTTCCTCAAAAATCCTTGAAACCTACAAAACAAAGACTAATCATGTTGGTTAGCACATATATTCACATTTATATAAAATCATATGAAAGTATGTAATATAACTTAGATAAACAAGACTAAATTAAGGTATAAAGCGTATCTCGGGCATGCTATTTTTGCCCGTGATCACAACCCCACACTTAAAGCCTTGTTCGTCCTCGAACAACCTTTTACATATCATGCATTGGAGACTCCCACATAACTAATTTAGCAAGATTATTCAAGCTATGGATATCATGATTACGTAAGATAACAAGCTACAAATAGAGCATGCACAATTTAATCACCGAAATGAAATACAACGATGTTAAGACTTCTTAACCTCAAGAATCGACTCTCAATCTTAGCAAACTCGTGCAAATCAACTAATTAAGAAATCCCACATGAATTATATCCTTCATTCAACATGTTCCCCTCACGGAAAGAGAGTTACCCAATCACACGCAAAAATCATTTTTACATCACAACATGTATGGTAAATAAATAGAATTACACTCACTCTCACAAAGAATTCACATGCATCATGTAATGACCCATAAGCTTGCCCTTAGTATTTTATTCCACTAATTTAAGGATGTGTGAATGTAAGATCAAGTAGGACTTAATGTGTTGTAATGTAGGCTAAGGGACAGGTAGGTACTATTATGGCCAGTAATAGTGACTATCTTTCCTAAGCGCTTTTAATACATTACGCCATCCTTACGAACTTCCCTTCCCTTACTTTACCTTTTTCTCCTTTCATCTTTCTTGTTCCTCTTATGTTCCCTCATTTCTTTAGGCACTTTTAGCTTATTAGTAGGAGTTCTATAAATAATTTTTCATTAATTTGTTTTTTAACTCCTTAATAATAATCAACCATTTTCACACAAGTGAACCTTTGTCCATTTCTCCACTTCTACAACTTTGCTACTTTTCCTTTCTTTTCATTCTTCTCACTCCTTTACTCCTTCGGATGTTTTTTTCCACTCAAGCGCTTAGGAGTTTTGGATAAAATTCAAGGCTAATGAAAGAACAAGGATTAAGCTTATGTTGCAGCTGTCAAAGAATAGGCTCCAGGCTCAATGGGGCTCACTAGGATTAATCTTTCCAAGGTAGGTAAAATGAGGGATAAGAATTGGTTCATTCGAAGAAATGCCTAAATCATCTCCTACTATTCACATCCTTCATTTCGTTTTATAAACACACCAGGCAAGTTCTAGACATTCCACAATAGCACAGAATACTCAAAAACCTTACACTCATGGCACATGCTCAATTCGAGACACATTCATTAGACTCTTACTCAGCTAATCACAAGAATTCAGAATTAAGCTTCAATCATATTGAGTCAAATTCAAGAGCTTAAGTGTCTCAAACAAAGTTATACATTTGCATGCTTCCCACTAAACATACTTGCATCTTACAATCATGCATAGCACATAACAAGAACATCAAGCACCAATTAGTTATGGTTTCAAAACCCAACACCTACCGACTAATTTTTCCTCAAGACGGTCGTCATCCATCCATCGTCGGAAACAGTCCCTAACTATGACTAAAAACAGTATATATAGACAAAGAACAGAAAAAAATAAAATTTTTATTCTTCGATTCAAAGACCCCCCGTCGGAAAAGAACCGAAAAGAAAAACCAACGGGTGATGAAGTCATGCTTAATTCACAAAAATTTTCAAATTTTTCAAATTTCTCAAGCATTAGCATTACATTCACCACAAACTTGTTAAGCACAAAAATTTAGAAATTTGAAATTTCCCTTGAACTTTCCCTCACCCCACACTTAAATCATGCTATGTCCTCATAGCATCAAATTAAAATTTAAAAAGGGTGAGAAATACTCCCTGAGGCCTTTAGCCTAGCAAATAGCATGCTTTTCTTCAGTTTTGCACAAGTGTGTGTCGACCCCACACTTTTTATTGTCCATACTTTTTAGCTTCCTCCTCCACGGGTACTCAGACTTCCCCTCCATCCGTGCTTAACTTTCCACCAAAAACAACACAAGATGAAAAATAAATAAAATCAACACACATGCAATAAATTAAAATGGTACCTGTGGTACCCTTGGGTTGCCTCCCAAGCAGCGCCTTATTTTACATCGTGGCACGACGTGGACTGTCCTTTTCAAGACATCCTCATACCTGGGTTCTCTTTCGAGAACCATCTCCTTTTTGTTTGCTGTTTAGAGGAGACAACCTCCACTCTGTTCCTCTCTTTCTCCAACTTCTTCTCAATTTGAAGCCCTTTATCAGACTCGGGCTGAACACTTGTAATTGCCTTTGGCCCTGCACCTGTGGAATCCTCCACCCCACACTTATCCTCTGCCAACACACTAACCTGACAAAGGTTTCTGTAGTGTGCAGATGGGTTCATTTCTTGGTAACACGGAAGATTTCTTCTTCATCCTCAACCCTCATTTTCAGGGTCCCTGCTTTCAAATCAATCACCGCTCCTCCAGTGGCCAAGAATGGCCGTCCCAAGATCAGGGGTACCTGGTCATCAACCTGAAAATCCAAGACAATAAAATCAGCAGGTATAATGAACTTACCTACTTTGATGAGAAGGTCCTCTATTATTCCATCAGGTGTCACTCGCGACTTGTCAGCCAGCTGCAGCATCAACCTTGTCGGCCTCGGTTTTCCCAACCCCAGAGTGTTGAATAAGGATAGGGGCATTAGATTAACTGCTGCCCCTAAGTCACACAAAGCTCATAGCACCTCAGCTTTACCAATTTGTATGGGGAGGGTAAAACTCCCTGGGTCTTTGAGCTTCTTTGGCATTTTGCTCAATACCCTGTGACTGCACTCCTCAGTCAGTGCTACAGTCTGGACATCCACCAATCTGACTTTTTTCGCCATCACGTCCTTCAAGTATTTAGCATACTTGGGAATTCCCTGCAAGACATCAATAAGAGGCAAATTTATGTGAAGTTCTTTGAAGCTCTCAACGAACTTTTTGAAGCATTCCTCCTCCTTGCTCTTTCTGAATTTCTGAGGGAATGGTGGTGGTGGTCTTTGTGCTGGCTGCAATGAAAGTTGCACATTTTTTTGTCCAGCACTTTGATTATCTCCCATGTTGATGGATGGTTCTGGTCGAACCAACTCCGGCTGCAACCCCTTTCTCAGCTCTTTTGGCACTGCATCAGCTAATTGCTTACCGCTTCTCAAACTGATGGCATTGATCTGCCGAGGGTTAGGATCTGTGTCGCTAGGTAATCCCCCTTGTGATCTCATGTTTTGAGCAGCTGCTATCTAACCCACTTGTTTTTCAAGATTGAGGGTGGCCATTTGCTGATTCTTTAAGTCTGTTGCCATCCTCGCCTGATTTTCCACTAACTGATTTTGGGTCTGCATAATTTTCTGCAGTGTTTCCTCAACGCTGCTACTCAATTTCCCATCATTCTTCCTATTCTGCTGATACTGTTGTTGTTGAGGTTGCATATAATTCTGCTTTTGGTTTCCACCCCAAGAAAAATTCGGGTGGCCCTTCCAATTTCTGTTGTAACTGGATTTAAAATTGTGATTGTTGCGCTGCACATTACTAACAAAATTGACTGACTCCGTATTGGCTCCACAAGATTCTGCATTGTGCCCATTATTACCACAAATTTCACACCAACTCAGAGCTTGCTGAACTGCATTAACCTGGCCTTGGTGTTGGTTCATACTCAGTTTATTGAACTGAGTCATCATTTGATGCTGGAACGAAGCTAACTATGCTTCCAAGGCATTCAAACCATCTACTTCTATCAACCCCGATCTCTTTCCTGCCCCTCTCGATGACTCGCTGTGCAACTCTGGATTTCCTTGTGCAATTCTATTCAACAAGGTGTACAACTCATCATATGTCTTATCCAAGGCTTGCCCACCCGATGCAGAGTCTAGTAATATTTTTGTGTGGGGGTCTAGACTTTCTACAAAGGTATGAGCCAGCACTTCATTTGACTGTTGGTGATGGGGGCAATCTCTCAACAATGACTTGAATCTTTCCCAAGCCATATATAAGTTCTCATCAGGCCTCTGCTTGAAACTGAGTATTTCACTTCTCAACCTTGCAGTTTTGCCTGAAGGGAAGAATCTGATAAGGAACTTCTTAGCCAAGTCATTCCATGAAGTTATGGAGTTCGGTGGCTCAGACTTCAGCCACTTTTTCGCCTCTCCCAACAGTGAAAATGGGAAGAGGGTCATTCGGACATAATCTGTGGACACGCCGGTGGGGACAAACGTGTCACTAATGTCTAAAAAGCTATGTAGGTGCTGCTGCGGGTCCTCATGTGCCATCCCAGTGAAGTGACCACTAGAATGTAACAGCTGCACCATGTTCTGTTTAAGCTCAAAGTGCCCTCCAGGCTCCGGTTTACGAATGCTAGAGGTCACATTCGTCGCTAGTGGGATTGCCACTTCGCGAACTGGTCTTGCTGCCATTGCTTCTGATGACAATTGTACTTGTCCCGCGGGTGGTTGTTGTTGTACCTTTTCTTGAAGTCTCTTCAGCTTTTGCTCTAGAGATACTCTCCTTAGCAAATGGATTTGACGTTCAGGTTCAAGCAATGATTCCACAAGCTCTCTATTTGTAGCCAGCTCGGCAGGACAACCTGTCACCTGCAAATAAACAGTCTAAGACCAAGTTTTTCAACACTTTAGGAAATTCAAAAATCACACAAAAATAGATAAATTATCAAAATCTCGCCTAGTCCCCGACAACAGCGCCAAAAACTTGACGTGCCCGATTCGCACGTCCGCAAGTGTACGGGTCGTGCAAGTAATATAGTGGCTCTTTTTAAGAACCGGATTGTCGAATCCACAGGGACTGGACCCATTCCTCTAACTATCCATTTCTATTGTGATCTTAAATACCTCAAGTGTTGGTTATAGACATTTTCGATTGAGATTATTAAGTCTATGTTTGGGTCAACGAAATATTTTGAAATTACTCTAGGAGCAACATAGAGTTAAAACCAATTAATCATGCGATACTACGATTTGCAATGGGTTAAGCATGGAACTATGAATTGTTATTTCACATAATTAGAATTGCATGTTTATGGTCTTTCGAGCCTCTAAACACGGCAATCTAGCCTCACTGCATCATTGTGAGCGCGGAGTTTAATTTTCTAGTCGCGGGCAATCAATTATGTTGTGGTTTACGGGAAAACGATTAGGGACTTTCGTGCGTCTAACCATTTAACTCAACTTAGCCTCACAACTACTTCTTTGAGTGGTGATGTGACATCCCAAGTTGGTCTTTCATAACCCCCGTGTGTCAACCAAGCACGGTGTTAGGTATATTTCTATCCTGACACAAAAATCTCTCTCGAGATACAAACATGCTCCTCACATTCTCATGTCCTGACCTAGGTAATGCTTTCTCAAGCTATTACTCAAGCTAACAAATATTCTTTCATGGTGATCAATCATAAAAACAACCAACAATCCAGAATGCAAGACGAAAACAACAATCAATAACTTAATTCCAAAACAATTTCATAAAATCACAATCATAATTCATGGCTTCAACCCTAGAGGAAGGGTTCTTGCCATTCATGTTCGTAAAACTACAATTAACTAATACTAAACTAACATACTTACATGAATTTTGTAGATGAGAAGGGAATTTGATAAACCCTAGATGAGTTCTCCCACTTCTCCCTTCACTCCTAGGTAGTTTTCCAGAATAAAATCGTGACCAAATGATTTTAGGAGCTAAGGGTCCTATTTATAGTAAATGAAAAACGTGCATAATTTAGCCTGTCATGAAATGGCTCCGTGTCATGGAGTGTATCGCGGAGCACTGCCTCCGTGACACGGAGGTAACGCAAAGGCACACTGGAAATCAACCCGAAGTTTGGCCTCGGCAGCACCTTACCGCGTTGGCAGCGTGTCACGCTGCTCAAGCAGCGCGATGGCATGCTGCTGGCGCGCAGCTGGCCTGGCGTGGCACGGCACTGGCGCGCAGCTCGCCTGCCTGCTTGCTGCCTACACTCGTGCGCCTGGCATAGGCGTGGCACGGCGCTGGGCGCGGCACACGCACAGCGTGGCACGCTACCTGGCGCGGCCAGCCTTGCCAAGACATGCTTTTCTGCCGACTTTTTCCATTTGCTCCCGACTCCATTCCTCTACTTCACCAACTTATGAATTAGTTCCTCAAAAATCCTTGAAACCTACAAAACAAAGACTAATCATGTTGGTTAGCACATATATTCACATTTATATAAAATCACATGAAAGTATGTAAAATAACTTAGATAAACAAGACTAAATTATGGTATAAAGCGTATCTCGGGCATGCTATTTTTGCTCGTGATCACGGGTCACCCGGCGACCCGGTGTGATCCGTAGCGAATAACACCTCAACGTGTCACGGAGGATAACGCGGAGCACCCCCTCCGTGACATAGAGCCATCACGTAGGTGTTTTGGAATTTGTGAAAATTCCAAAATACCTTCAACGTGTCATGGTGGATAACGCGGAGGCCCTCCTCCGTGACACGGAGCCATCGCGCAGGCTCATTGTTTTGCCACTTTTTAATTTTTTTCTCACCTCGATTTTTTCCTTTGCGATCCTTTGTATTTTTGCCCTCTGTTCCACCTGAAAATTATCTCACAACAAGAAATTGGTTAGAATTTATAGGTTTCAAACACGAACACAATTTTTTTTTATTTTTTATTTTTATTTTTATTTTCTTTTTCTTTTTAACTAATTCTACTTATCTATTACAACAATTTCACGGGTTGCCTCCCGTGCAGCGCTTGGTTTACCATCGCGGTTCGATGTCATTAAAGCTCAATCATCCTCTAAAGTGATGGACGTTTTCTCTCGAATAATGTCCTCACCCCAATAATGCTTACACCGCTGCCCATTAACCAAGAACGTGGCACTTTGATCTTCTTGCCACAACTCTACTGCCCCGTGCGGGGTCATTCTCACTACCTCAAATGGCCCTGACCATTTGGACCGCAATTTCCCTGGAAACAGCTTCAATCTTGAATTGAAAAGCAACACTTTCTGCCCCGACTCGAAAATACAATGCACCATATGCTTATCGTGCCACCTCTTTGTTTTCTCTTTGTAGCCCTTGGCACTTTCATAAGCACGCCAACGAAACTCATCAAGTTCGCTGAGTTGCATCAGCCTCTTCTTGCCCACTAGCTTTAGGTCCATATTCAATTTTCTCACGGCCCAGAAAGCTGGGTGTTCTAGCTCCACCAGCAGATGACACGCTTTTCCATAGACCAATCGGTATGGAGAAGTCTTAATTGGTGTCTTGTAAGCAGTTTTATATGCCCACAACGCCTCGTCAAGTTTGCTTGACCAATCACTACGTTGTGCATTCACTGTTTTCTGGAGAATCTGCTTCACTTCTCTGTTCGACACCTCCACTTGCCCACTAGTTTGGGGATGATATGCTGTTGCTACCTTGTGGCGCACCCCATACTTAGCTAGCAACTTCTTGAAACTTGCATTGACAAAATGAGCCCCTCCATCACTGATAATGACTCGTGGTGTCCCGAACCTGGTGAAAATGTGTTTTTTCACAAATTTTGGTACCACCTTGTTGTGATTCCTGGGGCAAGCTAGTGCTTCAACCGACTTTGATACATAATCCACTACCACCAAGATGTAACGATTACCAAATGACGGTGGGAACGGGCCCATGAAATCAATACCCCATACATCAAAGATCTCCACTTCTAGTATATGCTGCAGCGGCATCTCTTGCCTCCTACCAATTGTGCCTATCCTTTGACATCTATCACACATTTTGACGTATGCCAAGTGTCTCTGAGAAGTGTAGGCCAAAAGAAACCTGACTGTAGCACTTTGTGCGCTGTCCGCTCGCCTCCGTGGTGCCCTCCATACAATGAAGAGTGACAACTCCTCAAAACTTCTGCAATATAGCTCTCCGGAATGCATCTTCTCATAACCTGATCCGGTCCCTGTTTAAACAAGTATGGCTCATCCTAAATAAAATACCTGCAATCATGCCTCAATTTTTTTCTCTGCTGAGCCGTAGCCTCCGGTGGATAGACTCCACTCACTAGAGAATTCATTATGTCTGCATACCACGGGATCTCAGCTTCCCCTAATGCCAAGAGCTGCTCATCCGGGAACTCCTCTTTGATGCCGTCACCTTCCTTCACATCCGACCGGCTTTCCAATCGCGATAGGTGATCTGCCACTTGATTCTCGCTCCCCTTTCTGTCTTTAATTTCTAGGTCAAACTCTTGCAACAATAAGATCCATCTGATCATCCTGGGCTTTGCATCCTTCTTGTTAAACAAATACCGAATCGTTGCGTGATCTATATACACCACTACTCTCGAACCCACCAAATAGGACCTACATTTATCAAACGCAAACACCAATGCTAGCATCTCATTTTCTGTGACTGTATAATTACTTTGGGTAGTGTTCAGTGTTTTGCTTGCATAATGAATAGAATGAAAGATTCTACTCTTACGTTACCCCAATACAGCTCCCACAGCCACATCGCTTGCATCACACATCAGTTCAAATGGTTGTTCCCAATCAGGAGAAATAAGGATAGATGCTTCTATCAATTTCTACTTCAACTCCTCGAATGCTTTGACACACTCATCATCCAACTCGAACTTCACCTCTTTTTCTGGCAATCTACATAATGGTCTAGAAATTTTGGAGAAGTTTTTGATGAACCGTCTGTAGAACTCTGCATGCCCGAGAAAACTGCGAACACCCTTCACCGACACAGGTGGTGGTAGCTTCTCAATAACTTTGATCTTAGCACGATCGACCTCCAACCCCTTGCAAGACACTTTATGGCCAAGGACGATACCCTCTTTGACTAAGAAATGACATTTCTCCCAGTTGAGTACAAGGTTGGATTCTTCATAGTGAGCTAGCACCCTGTCAAGATTCTGCAAACAAGTAGCAAACGAATTACCAAAAACAGAAACATCATCCATAAATACCTCAACGAAATCCTCCACCATGTCGTGAAAGATAGCTATCATGCATCTCTAGAATGTGGCGGGTGCATTGCATAACCCAAATGGCATCCGCCTAAAAGCATATGTCCCATAAGGACATGTGAAAGTAGTCTTCTCCTGATCCTCCGGTGCTATGGCTATTTGGTTATAGCCAGAGTACCCATCAAGGAAACAATAATATTCTTGTCCCGCCAATCTGTCTAATATCTGATCAATGAGCAGGATAGGATAGTGATCTTTCCTTGTGGCTTCATTGAGCTTTCTGTAGTCCATGCAAATCCCCCAACCTATGACGGTGCGAGTAAGGATCAGCTCATTCTTCTCATTGGTGACCACGGTCATCCCTCCTTTCTTTGGGACACACTAAACAGGGCTAACCCATTCGCTGTCCGAAATAGGATAGACCACACCTGCATCAAGCCACTTAATTACTTCTTTCCTAACCACGTCTTTCATTGCCGGATTCAACCTTCGCTGAGGATGAATAGTTGTCTTTGCTCCTGTCTCCATGAAAATTCTATGTGTGCAAAAAGCTGGGTTGATACCCTGAATATCTGACATTTGCCAGCCCATTGCTTTCTTCCTTCTTTTGAGGACCACCAATGCTTCCTTTTCCTGTGCCTCTGTCAATTCTACGGAGAGGATGACTGGCAATGTATCCTCTTCCCCCAAAAAGACATATTTTAAATGAGGAGGCAATGTTTTCAATTCCAGCTTTGGTGCGTCCTCAATAGATGGTTTCGGCAATGGTTCCAGGGACCTCATTAAAGGTTGAAAGTCCTGCTTCCTTGGATACCTTTGTGGTTCATTCAGCATTTGCACCACCTCATAAGTATCTCTATCTCCGAAATAATCGGAGCTCAGCAATGCTCTTTCCAATGAATCTCGCGATTCAACATTCTGGAGAATTTCTTCTTGATCAAGCACACTAATTGCTGAAAGTTCCTCATGTATGGACGGAAGCTTCATGGCCTTAAATACATCAATACCTCCACTTTGTCATGCGCCCGCATAGTTAGCTGCCCTACAGCTACATCAATCAACGCTTTCCTGGTTGCCAAGAAAGGACGTCCCACAATAAATGGGACTTCCGTATCCGGCTCAAAATCCAGCACAACAAAATTTACTGGGAAGATAAGGGAGCTCGCTTGCACCAGCACGTCCTCCACAATGCCATCTGGTCTAGCCAAAGAACGATCCGCTAATTGCAAGATCACTGTAGTTGGTTTAGGACTTCCCATCCCCAACTTCTTGAACACCGATGTCGGCATCAAGTTAGTACTCGCTCCCAAATCGCATAGTCGATGAGCTCGAATAATTTGCCCAATTGTGATTTGAATTGTAAAACTCCTAGGGTCCTTGAGCTTTGTTGGCAACCTGTTCTGTATCCAGGAAGTGCACTCCTCAGTAAGCGACACCGTAGCATACTCCGTCAATCTGCTTTTGTTTGCCACGATGTCCTTGATATATTTTGCATACTTCGGCACTCCCTGCAAAACATCAACAAGAGGTAAATTAATGTGTACCTGTTTAAGCACCTCCATGAACTTTTTGAAACACGCTTCCTCCTTGTGTTTCTTTAATCTTTGAGGGAACGGGGGTGGTGGTCTTTCTGCTTCAGCTTCTTTCTCCTTCCCCCTTTCATCATTCTATTCCCTTTCTTTCTCCACTACTCTTGACTGCTTAGGTGGTCTTTCTGGTTCCACCTCCTTAAGTTGTAAACCACTCCTTGTGGTCACTGCATTTACTTGCTTGGGATTTGGGTCAGTGTCACTCGGTAGTCCTCCTCTTGGCCGGGTGTTTTGAGCCCCAGCTAGTTGCCTAAACTGGTACTCCAACGCCTTTGTAGCTAACTGATTGTTCTTTACATCTGCCGCTAATTTCACATAGTCACCCTGCAATTGAGCTTGGTTAGCTATCATTGTTTTAAACATTTACTCAATGCTGGGTGGTGGTGGTGGAGGAGGTGCATTGTTGCTTCTGTATTGAGTCTGATAGTTCTGCTGCCCTCCTTGATTTCTCTGTGCACCCTGATTCGAACTCTGCCCTTGATGACTGTAACTACCCCAAGAGAAATTCGGATGATTCCTCCAATTAGAGTTGTAGTTGTTGCCATACTTTTGGTGATTATTTCTCTGTACATTACCAACAAAGTTCACTGAATCTGGATTTGCACCACAACACTCAGCTGAGTGTTCATTACTACCGCATATTTCACACCAAATCTGTTGCACTACATTAATTGGGGCTTGAGGTTGATTCAGGCTCATGTTGCTGAAGTGGGTGTTGAGTTGATTCTGTAACATAGCTATCTGTGCAGCGATAGCTGCAAAACCATCCACTTCCAAGACTCCTGCCGCTTTCCTTGTTCCTCCTCTAGAAGTGTCCGCATTCCACTCTGGATTTCCCTGTGAAATACGATTTAACAAAGTATACAACTCCTCATAAGTCTTTTTTAATGCTCGTCCCCCAGCTGCTGAGTCTAGCAAAATTTTTGTGTGGGGTTCCAAACCCTCTATGAAAGTATGCACTAGCACATCATTGGGCTGGTGATGGTGAGGATAATCTCGTAACATGGATTTGAATCTTTCCCAAGCTTGATATAGATTCTCCCCCTCTCTTTGCTTAAAAATTAGAATCTGACTTCTAAGTCTTACTGTTTCCCGGATGGAAAGAACCGTATCAAAAATTTCCTTGCAAGATCATCCCAAGTGGTGATGGAATTAGGTGGCTCAGCTTTCAACCACCTCTTTGCTTATCCCAATAGTGAAAATGGGAACAATGTAAGCCTTACATAATCAGATGATACTCCAGCGGGGATGTAAGTGTCACTTATCTCCAAAAAGTTTTGGAGATGTTGTTGTGGATCCTCGTGAGGAAGACCTGCGAATTGCCCGCTGGTGTGCAACAATTGCACCATATTCTGTTCAGCTCAAACCTCCCTCCTGGCTCAGGTTTGTGAATGCTTGATGTAACATTGTTAGCATGTGGGATTGCCACTTTGCGAACCGGCCTAGCTGCCATTTCCTCGGGCACTTACACTGCCCTTACAAGTGGTGGATTCTGTTGTTGCTCCAGGATTGTTTGTCTGAGCAACTGTAGCTTCTTTTCTAGAGCTTCTCTTCTTTGACGATGAAATTGTCTTTCCGGCTCTAAGTATGAATCCACCAGCTCCTTGTCTCTTGCCAGTGTTCAACAGTATTCAATATCTGCAAAAGACAGGCTAAGATCAAGTTGTCAACACTTATATAGAATTTGTAAACTAACACTAAGAAAGTAAATTTACCAATTGCCAGTCCCCAGCAACGGCGCCAAAAACTTGTTCGGGTCGTTTCGCAACTACACGCAAGTGCACGTGGTCGAACAAGTAGTAAAGTGGCTAAAGTAAGCCAAGTATCAATCCCATAGGGACTGAACCAAGGTAGTAATCGAATTAAGTGTTAATGAACTCTAAGTCTAAAAATGCAGACAACAATTTAAAGAAGATTTTGAGAGTTGGTTTCCTAATTTATACTAATCTAAAACAAAATTGTAAAGTGAGTCTGAACTATAGTAATGAGCAAGCTGAGGCCAAACGAACATGTAGGGAAGTAATTTATCAATACAATTCGGTTAATCTTTCCTCCGGTTGCTAGTCAAGAATTATTGCCTATGGAGAGAAAATTTCGTATTCTACCCAACTTAAGAATCATGAACCTTCAACCTACATTTCTGTGATAAAAGAATTTCATGTTCTAGCCATACGAAACCGATTCCTTAATTGACTAATACAACTTTTAGATATATTTCTATTCTGAAGGTAAATCAATTCTCAATTTTTCCAAACTAAGAAGAGATCATATCCTACCAATTCACAACTTTCCAATGTCTTTCCTTTTCAAGATAAAATTGGATTTTTTAGATATACATTAACATTGGCCAGACAATAATGCAGTAAGAACAAGAATTGATAGAACAACCATGGAAGAAAAGATGAAAAACCAAAATGATCAACAATTACATTCCACTACAAATGTTGTTAACCTCAGCAAGAAGTGAATTTAGCCACTCATTTGTGGATTAAACATCATCAAATGAGTATAAATCATACAAACAATTGAAATAAAGGTGAAAGAGTTAGAGAAGAACCCTATGAATTTTGTCTCCTCAACTGCCTGTAACCTACGTTCTTGCTCAACTAAGTTAGAATTATTAAAAATAAACCTAAGTGTGCTATTTATACTAGTGGGAATTTTTCCCGGAATAACAAGCAACGTGTCAGCGGAGTGCATCGCGGAGAACTGCCTCTGTGACACGGTGCAAACGCGGACCCTCACTGGAATTTTATGTTCCAAGTAAATATAGGCAATGTGCCACGGCATGTAACGCGAGGCTTGGCCAACGTGCCACGACGCCGTCGTGAACCTTCGCTGGAAATTTGACAAAATAACTCATCCGAAGCAGACTGCCTCCGTGATGGCAGCGTGACACGGCTCCATCACAGAGCCCCTTTATTTACTGTGTTTCTTTGACCTTCTCCACTGCTCGCTTTCGAGTCCATTCCCGATTTTCACCAACATGCAATTCAGCTTCCTAAAATTACATTTTTCCTGCAAAACAACACTAATCATGTTGATTAGTGTAAATTCACCTTTTAACCACAAATCACATGAGAATGTACAATTAACGATACATAAACAAGACGAAATGGAGCATTTGAGCATCACTTGGGCATATAATTCTGCCCAAGATCACCTAGGATTGAGTTTCCCCTTCTTTTCGAACCTTATTACCCCTTTCATGGGCAAAATTTTCAGGTATACTCAGTCGTTAACTGCAAACTTCAATTCTCTTCTCCGCACATCGACATAAGAATTCTGATGGTTCTGTGCTGTTTTCAGCCTATCTCGGATGAGCTAAACTTTTTGCATTGCCTCGTGAACCGATTCAGGCCCTATCAAAGTAGCTTCACCAACTTCAAACCACCCTAAAAGAGATCTACACCTTCTACCATACAATGCTTCAAACGGGGCCATCTGAATGCTGGAATGATAGTTGTTGTTGTACATAAACTCGATCAGAGGAAAATGGTCTTCCCAATTACCCTTAAAATCAATTTAGCACTCTCTAACATATCCTACAGGGTCTGAATGGTTCGCTCAGCTTGCCCATCGATCTGCGGATGAAAAGTCGTGCTAAGCTTGACCTAGGTGCCTAGTCCTTTCTGAAAGGACCTCCAGAAGTGCGAGGTAAACTATGCTCCCCTGTCTGAAATGATGGACAAGGGCACCCCATGAAGTTTGACTAACTCCTAGATATAAAGTTTGGCATAGTCCTCCACTGATTCTGTGGTTTTGACGGGGAGGAAGTGAGCTGACTTGGTCATCCGATCTACTACCACCCAGATTGAGTCATGCTGTTGGTGAGTCCGAGTTAAACCTATAATGAAGTCCATATTTACTTTTTGTCATGCCCCGAGTCTACACCTTGGACGTAACACGGTACTTGAGGCCACAACTGATCCCAAGTCAACCCTTGGTCGCAACTCGCATACCACGACTAGTAGTACCATTCTACGGGTCGTACTATCATTCTTGGTACCATCCACCCATACCAAATACGACTTAAGCATGACTCCTCATCACGACTTGTTGCTACATCCTACGAGTCGTACCATGACCCGTGACGACTCACTCTGGCACCACTGAGAATTTCACCACGACTCCTAACCATGAGTTGTACCTACGCATCACGATTTGTAGGATCACCCGTGATATGACCTCAAGCTCTCGAAATTCATCACGACTTGCGTCATGAGTCATAGGTCCTCACCATGCTTCATACCTCAAGTCGTCCTAGTGAAAAATTCCAGGTTTTTCTGCAGTTTTCAACTTCAACTCCCAGGTCTATTCTTAGGCCCTTCCGGGGTATTACACCTTTAATGAACCAAAATCATAAATCGATCAATCATGAAATTCATATCATAAATCGTAAATCATTCTTGAGCACGTGGGCATTGCCTAATACTTTAACATGCTTGAAAATACTCAATTCACTTGAAAACATGATTATAAACATAGGTAACTTGAAAACATGATTTTCATTATTAATACTTCATCATACATAAACATACATCATAAATCTTAACTTTCATGAATTTCTCATAAATGAGCAATTTAATTTTAAAAGCTTGAAACATGATTTTAATGAAAAACAACGTAAAACTTGCCTATGACTCATAATTCAATAATAATAACTCATTTTAATCATACCCATGTAGAGGATTAGGAATTTCATGCATTGGGTTAAAATCCCATAGAATCAATATAGAAATTTCATGATTTAGAGAGAGATTGGGCATGGGTGTGAATGGATCCATCCATTCATAACCCTGCATACTTGATTAAAGATGATTCTTACACTTCCTTGATTGCCTAAGAGGGATTTGAAAAGGATTGGAAGGACTTATGTTATACCCCGAAAGCCCAATATCAGACCCGGGAGTTAAAACAGGAAAAAAGTGGAAATATTTATTTCAGTCTCAGGACGAGTTGTCTCACGACTCGTGAGGACAACCCATGAGTCGTCAGGTGACTTGTGTGGAAGGCCTGGATTTTGGAAGAAGTCCTGAAAGAGTTGAGACCCCACGGGCGAGACCACGATTCGTGGTCAGGACCCATGAGTTATTGGGTCAGCTGTGGGGAGGGAAAATAAGTGGAGAAAGTAAAGTTAGGCACTGTACTTAACTAGTGGTGACCAAAAACGAGCCGCGAAGTGACCCAATTACAAGCCCAGGAGAACAAATAAGGCAGTGCGCTTGATGATTGATATAACAAGTCGTTCCCTCTAGTAACAAGTCGTCAGGTCGTCCGTTTGGACCACCTGGCAGTTATTTTCTGCGAAATTAGTAAGGGCCTTTTTGTAATTCCTAAGTTCCTAAAGCCTAAACTACATCATTCTAGCCTATGAAAGGTGGTTTTTAGAGGGAGAACCTATCCTAAAGTCTTCATTCATGCATGCAAGATAATAAAGGAGTGATAGAGAGGTGATCAAAGGGTGAATCAAGGTTTGTTCTTCAATTTCTTTCAATTCCTTTTTAGGCACCCAAGGGAGAGTAAGATTCAGTCTTCATCAGGTATGTAGGGTTATGAATAGGTGGTTTCTTCCACACACATGCCCAAGTCATCTCTAAAAAGTATGGAATCCTATGATTGATCTATGGGGTTTTTACCAAATGCATGAATTATCTATTTCTACGCATGGGTATGAATTGATAATTATTTTATTATCAAATTGTGAATCATGGAAATTTTTTTAATGATTTCAATTAAAATTATGTTTCTAGCTTTATGAATGTTGAAGCGCATAGATGAGATGATCATGAAAAGTGAGATTATGACGTATAAGTGAAAATGATGAGATCTTATGATGGAAAGCATGCTTTGAAGCTATCCATGTTTATAAATATGTTTTCGATGATAAATTAAGTATTTCTAAGTATGAAAAAGCTTTGGGCAATGCCCACATGTTAAGTTTAAATGAGGATTTTCCCGAACTAAGCTTACCACATTGTTTTGACTGAAGACTCTCAAATTTATATTCTAGCTTATGGTATGTTTTGAGTTAAGTATTCCTATGCATACCTTACCATATTTTTTTAGAGCAAGGCTCCCAAATATGTTTTCAGCTTGCGGTATGTTTTGAACTAAAGTTTCACATATGCATGATTTCGTATTTGAGATGTATTTGATTATTGATATTTGTCAAATGATGACGTTGAGCTTCATTATATATAATGTAGAGCATATGCATGTTTTGGGAGTATTTTGTAGCACCGAGTAGGCTATGGGTCGATTACCCTATGCCTCAGAATGACGCGCCAACATAGGTTGATACTATTATAAGATTTGGGACCTCCGTTGTGAGCTTCCCTTTCCCAAATGGGTCTTCAGCTTAATATCGATATCATGGTAGCTTCCTTAGACCTGGCAAGGTTTTAGACGGCTCTGCCCACTTGAGTGTAATAGTCGGGGCCACATAAGCTCTATCGTGGTATGTCAGTTAGAAGATGAGTCTCCCATTGTTCCTTATGATTTCAGATATGCATATTCATTACTTATAAGATTTATGTAAATTCATGTTCTAAAGCGGGTTTGACTCAATGTTCAACTTTTAATTATAAATGTCTGCTTTGAGTCAATCGATTCAGTTATGATGTTATGAAGTATGTTATATCATGTTATGAAGAGGTCATAATTTCAGAAAGAATGCATGCAAGTCCTGCTCTCAGTTTTATGATGTTATGTTTTAATTAATACATTTTATTTAAATGATTTTTCTTACATTAGTGGTTTAACTTACCTTGCATACTCGGTACATTCCACGTACTGACCGCATACTTTTATGTTGTATCGTTTCATGATACAGGACCCGACTTTCAGCTTGAGCCCCACTCGTAGTCATCTTATCAGAGTTAGCATTGCTATATTGGTGAGTCCTCATCTTCCGAGGACTAGTCTGTCCATTTTTTCTTTATGTATTTCAGTTTCAGCTTGCTAAGTTAGTTGGGGTCTTGTCCCATCAACTCGTCATGATTAGACGCTACTTAGACATATGTATGTATCCAGCTTCTAATTTTATATTATGATGTTATATTCAAGTTAGACTTCCTCTATGATTGTATTGATGGTTATTCAGTTCTTGATTGAGTTAGATGTATGCTTATGCCATGGGTCGACTTGGGGTCCCTCGTGGCTTCTTGTCCCGTGTCGCAATCCGGCCCTCCGTTCGGTTCGTGACAAACTTGGTATCAGAGCAATAGGTTTGAAGTGTCCTAGGGTGTCTAAAAGCTACGTTGAGTAGAGTCTTTTTCACGGGTGTGAAACGCGTCACACCTTTGATGAAGAGGCTACGAGATATTAAAGAAATGTTCCCTTCTTTCATGATCTACGTCGTTGATGAAGGGCGTACTCATGCACTTCATAGACATAATTTTTCCCATACTTTGCTATGTTTTGAGGACAAATTATGTGTTTGCATGGTTTTATGTTATATATTTGTGAAAATATCTAACTCACATGATTAGATGCTTTCAGGTCTAAAGTCGATGGATTTTGGTGTATTTGATGCTTTGGAATGAATTTTGGAATAAAGTGAATACTGGGAGGAGAAAATCTGAAGAAGTGTCAAGTGAAGGTAACGAGTGACATAACGAGTCATTGTGTTAAGTGACGACTTGTCGTCAGACACTGTGAGCATCCGTCAAGTGTATTGGAGGATGTAATGATCCATAGCCACGAGGGACCTAACGACTTGTGCCCAGTCCTAACGAGTCTTTAGGTGACCCGTTGCCACAACTGGGTCTAATGTTGAGGATGACTAGGCTTAACTGATCACGACTCATTTGAGGTCCTAACAAGTCGTTACTTAGCTCGTGACCACTGACGACCTGGAGTCTGTTTTTAATTAGGAAAAGGAGCTAAAAATCTCAAATTAAATCCATGAAGGAACAAAAGAAGCTGCAATGCAGCAAGGCTTCCAAAACGGCCAAAAATGGGTCTCCCACTTCAACTAGGAAAAGGAACTTTAAAATCCCAAGCCAAATGCATGTATTGTTTCTTCCTTCGTTTTAATTAATTTTTAACGGTTGCAAACGTTAGAACTTGCCTTATTCTTACTTACCGGACCAAGGAGGTAGTGAATGGGAAAAGGGATTAACAACGGAAATTTGAGGCTATCAACCCTCATCTAATAAATTGAACTTGTCCGGGAATAGCTAATACGATGTTAAGGGTAAGGGTTAATCAAGAATACACCCGTAGACGGACAAAGTTGCGTGGTGAAAATCATCTATATAGGGGACTAACCATTTAGGTGAACCTAACTAAACAATATTGCATGCTAAGCACCGGAATAGATCACTAGTATAAAACGCCTTGTGGTTATGAAGTCATGGAAAAATTCCTCAATATCTTGTTCATTCACAACAAAATATTTTCTTTGTGCGTCGGTGAAAAAAAACATGCTTTTTGGGGGAGAGATACTATTTCACCAATCGAGTCACACTTACCTTAGTTAATTGTAATAATTTGGAAACAACCATCAATTTCTGAACATTGTTATTTATTAATTTTACAAATCCCCCTCTTAGGAAATAATCAACTAATAAGCTTAAGCACTAGCGTTCTTCTACATCCTTCCATATACTCTGTGATATTGACCCCAACTTCTAGTTGGGTTCTTTATTGACAACATCGGCTTCATACTTCATAAAGAGGTGTGGTTTCAACATTATCAAAAAGTGGCGCCGTTGCTGGGAATACGATTTAGGATTAGATTAATTGTTTTGTGTTTAACTTTTAGTCTTTATTTCCTATTTTTTATTTTTCTTTTATTTTCTAATGTGTCACAGGGAGGCTTGGTAAAACAAGCGGCCAAGATGTGACCACGGCAATAGGTATCTTGATGAAGTCTGAGTAATCAAGATACCTATGTCATGCCGCGATGTTAAATCAGGCGCTACTTGGGAGGCAACCCAAGATGATATTCTTTGTTTCATTTTTTTTATGTTTGTTCAAGTGTGCAAGTGATAGGTCATGAGTTTCAACAAAAAATGAGCTTAAACATTGAAAACGAAGAGTCGAGGCCAATGGAGTTCTTCTTGCACTATTACTTTATGCTTATTTGTCGTAGCACTAGGGATAGTGAAACCAATAAAGTGTTGGGTGGGAGAGTGAACTCCATAGTACCATGCATACCTTAGTTGCAAAATTTGCACATGGTAGGCCTAGTTATTTTGGGATTTATGATTCATCATTCATGCTTGTTGGTTTGTAGTATTTTTTTTAGTTTTATTTAATTTTGGATTCCTCTGGTTTATGTTTTCAGTACTTTTCCGATGGATAGTCCCTTAGAACCGACTAGAGAGTCTAGATTTTTATTTTTTGTTTTATTCATTGAGTCATGAATTTGCCCGATGATGGATGGATGACGACCGTCTTAAGGGTAAATTAGTCATTAGGAAGAACAAGACTTAAGCCTTACGAATGCTAGGTGCTTCACTCTAGGTATCATTGGGAGTTTATTTAATTCACTCAAAAATGCATGAAAAAAGGAAGAAACACCTAGTCTTTTGAAAATTGACTATTGGGCTTGAAGAGAAAAAATGGGCTTAATTATGTTATGCATGCAATATGAATATATGTGTTTATGTGATCTTGATTTCCATTGTTAAACCATCTTGTTACAATATGTAAGGAATGTTTTTGATATACTCCATGCTTGTAAATTGATGTCTAAAACTTGCCCAGTGTGTGTGCAAAGTGAAATAAGAATGATGGATTTAGAAAGTGATATAGGGGTTTCGTTGATAGCCCTATTTTTATCCTATTTTACCTACCTTGATTGTAATTATCCTAGTTAGCTATGTTTGAGCCTTATCCTATTCTTTTTATAGCCATATTACAAGATTAATCTCTTTGGTCTATTGACTTGTATTTTATCTAAATGACTCCTAGAGCACTTTAATGAATTTTTTTTTGTATGAAAGGAGCATAATTGGAGAAGTGAAGGGAAAAGCTAAAAAGTGTAGTGAATTAGAAGAAAAGAAAAATGTGAAATTTTGCTAACAAGGAGGGTGATTTTTAGTGGGAAAACAAAAAGAAGAAAGAGCTTTGAAAAATTGAAGATGAAAAAAATCGTGATTTACCGATTAACCGTACCTATTTGTTTACGATGAACCTCAACATAAGAAAAAATGCTTAAGTTTAGGGTGGCTAGAGTAGGGGATGCGTAAAGGGTGGGAACGTAAGAAAGGAAAAGAAAAGAGAAAAATATATCTGTGAATAAGCTCAATGATGAAAAGAAAAATCCCCACTAGTCACCTAAGTTGAAAATTTGAAAAATAAAAGGAGGTATAAGGAGAAAATTTAGAAATTGAAGAATGTGCTTAAAAATCAAAGTGTTGTGAAGTATTAAAGTGCTTAGGGAGGTTATGATGATCTTTTCCTAATAGTTCCTACCTGTCCCGTAGCCTACATTACAATCAAATTAAAGTCCTAATTGATCCTTGATTCATACTTTTATATTAGCAGAGTATTACACTAAGGGCAAGCCTATGGGTCGTCTTTTGCATGCATGTTGAGTTCTTTGGGAGAGTGAACAAAATTTGTTATATTTATACCCAAGTTAATATTGTTTTATGTCTTTTGTGTGAAAGGGCATCTCTCCAACTTGTGAGGGGTACTATGGTAAGACTTTGGTTTAATCTTGATTGCTAAATAAAATATGATTCATGTTGGCCCAAAATATGTCTTGAAGAGTTAGTTTTCAAAAGCTAAGTGATTTCGAACTTTGACATTTTAATGTTGATCCTATATGCATGCGAGTCAGTGGTTTGAGCTTAATTGATTTGTCTCATGATCGTAAGTGTAAGAACACTTGTTCGCAGGATGAACTTTGCGCTTAAATGTTAGAAGGGAAGAGTAGATTGTTCGAGGACGAACAATAGTTTAAGTGTGGGGTGTTGATGAAGGGCGTACTCACGCACTTCATAGACATAATTCTTCCCATACTTTGCTATGTTTTGAGGACAAATTATGTGTGTTTTCATGGATTTATGTTATATAGTTGTGAAAATATCTAACGCAAATGATTAGATGCTTTCAAGTCTAAAGCGATGGATTTTGGTGTATTTGATGCTTTGGAATGAATTTTGGAATAAAGTGAGGACTGGAAGGAGAAAATCTGAAGAAATGTCTAGTGAAGGTACCGAGTGACATAACAAGTCGTCATGTGAAGTGACAACTCGTCGTCAGACACTGTGAACATCCGTCAAGTACAATAGAGGATGTGATGATCCATGGCCACGAGGGACCTAAAGACTCATGCCCAGTCCTAATGAGTTGTTAGGTGACCCATTGCCACGACTGGGCCTAATGTTGAGGATGACTATGCTTGACTGATCACGACTCATTTGAGGTCCTAACGATTCGTTACTTAGCCCGTGACCACTGATGATCTGGAGTTTGTTTTTTATTAGGAAAAGGAGCTAAAAACCCAAATTAAATCCATGAAGGAACAAAAGAAGATGCAACGCGGCAAGGCTTCCAAAACAGACAAAAATGGGTCTCCCACTTCAACTAGGAAAAGGAACTTTGAAATCCCAAGCCAAATTCATCAAGGAATGAGGAAAGCATCTAACTACTATAAATACCCTTTATTTTCATGTAATAACGATCAAGCTTTCGGATCAAGTTTTAAGAATCAAGTTTCATGTTGTTTTTATGTCTTCAAGAGTTGAAGTTTTACAACAAATTTCTAGAGTAAATTTTAAGACGTGTTAGAAGACATATTTGAGATACGATTGTAATGTTGTTCTTTTGAATTTTTCATTAATCAAGTGAGTTCTTCTTATCATCGTTGTAAGTATTAATTTTTTCTTTTATTTATGAATTCTATTAATTTACTTATAAACATGATAGGCTAAAACCACCACAAGTAAGGTTGTGGGAACCATGACAAATTAACACACATAGGTAAAATATTTAGTGATTCTCAAACGGAGTTTATGCATGTATTGTTTCTTCCTTTGTTTTAATTGATTTTTAACGGTTGCAAATGTTAGAACTTGCCTTATTCTTACTTACTGAACCAAGGAGGTAGTGAATGGGAAAAGGGATTAACAATGGAGATTTGAGGCTATCAACCCTCATCTAATAGCTTAAACTTGTCCGAGAATAGCTAATCCGATGTTAAGGGTAAGGGTTAATCAAGAATACACCCGTAGACGGACCAAGTTGCGTGGTGAAAATAATCTAGATAGGGGACCAACCATTTAGGTGAACCTAACTTACAAATATTGCATTCTAAGCACTGGAATAGATCACTAATATAAAATGCCTTGTGGTTATGAAATCATGGGGAACACTTACCCTAGTTAATTGCAATAATTTGGAAACAACCATCCATTTCTGAACATTGTTATTTATTAATTTTACAAATTCCCCTCTTAGGAAATAATTAACTAAAAATCTTAAGAACTAGCGTTCTTCTACATCCTTCTGTATTCTCTATGGGATCGACCCCAACCTCTAGTTGGGTTCTTTATTGACAACGTCCGCTTCATACTTCATAAAGAGGTGTGGTTTGAGTGTTATCAGTCGTGTGATGAAAACTCTTTTTATCCTTCTAATTTGTACTATTCACGATTGAAAAATTATGGCTTCTCGAAGAACGAATGGAAGGAGGAATGGAGACGGTAAAGGCCACAAGGATGGCAATGGTCATGGCATCTGCCAGCCCCACCAGTTTAGGAGCCCCAAGCACTGGAGCCAGCAGCCCATGCTGAGTTCCGGGACGCTGTCTATATGCTTGCACAAGCCTTGACCGCTCATGTCAATCAGCAGGCCATTGCGCATGTTCCATAAAATGGCAACGCAGCGGCGACTCGAGTCAGAGACTTTTTTTGGATGAATCCATCAGATTTCCTTGGGTTCAAGGTAGATGAGGACCCACATGAGTTCGTAGATAAGATTGTCAAGATCACCCAAGTCATGGGGGTGAATGGGGTGGAGTGCGCCGAGTTGGACTCTTATTAGTTAAAAAGGGTTGCGCATATCTGGTTTCACCAATGGAAGGATAGAAGGGTCGCAAGAGCAAGTCCGGTCACTTGGGAAGAGTTCCATATTGTATGTCTATACCAGTTCTTCCACCAGAGATGAGGGAGTTGAAGACAGCTGAGTTCGTGAATTTGAAGCAAGAAAGAATGATTGTGCAAGAGTATGCCCTTAAGTTCAGTCACCTATCAAAATATGCCCCAGAGTTGGTAGCCGATCAGAGGATGTGAGTGAGTAGACTCGTCCATGGAGTAGCGGGATACTTGTACGCCCAACAAATGGAGGCAGTGCATTCGAGGGAGAGGGAGGCCAAGAGGGCCAGGACCGAGGACCATAGATTCTCTCAGCAGAGGTCCGGAGGTGGGCACCGACAGCAGACCCACCAGAGATCATCAGCCCCAGCATCTTCAGTATTGAGTGTGCCATTTAGGCCCAGAAAAGATTAGAGAGGACGGGCATCAGGATTGAGGGGTCATAGTAGTAGACCCACAGATTCTAGCATCCCAGCTTGTCACAAATATGGTTGAGGACACACAGGATAGTGTTTGGCAGGTTTAGGTGCTTGGTTCAGGTGTGGGAATCCCGGACACATGCTTAGAGATTGTCCAGCTGCGAGATAGGATCAGGTTGGGGGCTAAGATCCAGCTTCTAGCTCAGCAGCCCCTCCAGTACACTCAGCACAGCAGGGGGCAACTACCAGCACAGCTGGCGGTCAGCGCCAAAATAGATTCTATGCTTTAGCATCCCGTTGGGAGCGGGAGGCCTCCCTGAATATGGTCACTAGTATGTGGTGACTTTTCCATATCGATGTTTATGCTTTGCTAGATCCAGGGGCTACCTTGTCTTTTGTGACACATTATGTGGCTAGTAGCTTCGGAGTCAATATCAAATTCTTGTCAGAACCCTTCTCAGTTTCCACTCCGGTAAGTTGCTCGGTTATAGCTAGACGAGTATATAGAGGTTGCCCAGTCTCAGTCCTTCATCAAGTCACCTCAGCAGATTTGATAGAGTTATCCATGAATGATTTTGATGTTACTCTCGGCATGGATTAGCTATTTGCATGCTATGCTTTAGTAAATTTTAGAACCCGGGCAGTAGAGTTCAGATTTTGGGGTGAGAAAGTCTTAAAATGGAAGGGTAGTTCAACTGTGCCTGTAGGTCATTTCATTTACTACGTTAAGGCCAGGAAGATGATTTCTGGTTGCATGTACCATCTAATTTGGGTTAAGGATGCCGAGTCTGAGACCCCGACTATCTAGTCAGTTCCAGTGGTACATGAGTATCTAGAGGTCTTTCCTGATGATTTGCCAGTTGTTCCTCTTAAGCGGGAGATTGATTCAGTATTGACCTTCTTCCCGACACGTAGCGTATATCTATTCCTCCCTACAGGATGGCTTCAACCAAGCTAAAAGAGTTAAAAAAGTAGTTGAAAGACTTTTTAGATAAGAGTTTCATTAGACCAAGCAAGTCTCCATGGGATGCACCAGTTCTCTTTGTCCGAAAGAAGGATGGTTCTCTTTGCATGTGTATTGACTATCGACAATTGAACAAGGTCACCATTAAGAACAAGTATCCTTTACCCAGGATAGATATTTGTTTGACCAGCTTCAGGGTGCCAAGTGTTTCTCAAAGATAGATTTCAAGTCCAGGTATCATCAGCTCAGAGTTTGGGAGAGTGATATCCCGAAGACAGCCTTCAGGACACGGTATGGCCATTATGAGTTTGTAATTATGTCCTTTGGATGAATGAATACTCCTGTACCTTTCATGCACTTGATGAACAGGGTGTTCAAGCAATATCTAGACATGTTTGTGATTGTGTTCATTGATGACATCCTTATATACTCTCGGAGCGAGGAGGAGCATGCTGCTCACTTGAGAGTAGTACTTCAGAGTCTCAAGGATCACCAATTGTATGCTAAGTTCAGCAAGTGTGAGTTTTGGTTGGACTCCGTAGCATTTTTGGGCCATGTGGAATCGGGTGAGGGAATAACGATAGATTCTCAAAAAATCGAGGCGGTGAAGATTGGCCTAGACCGGTGAATCCTTCAGATATTTGGAGTTTCTTAGGTTTAGCTAGTTACTATTGGAGGTTTGTTGAGGGTTTCTTATCTATTGAAGCACCCCATTATTTGTATGGGGTCCATATGGATATATTTACGGATCACAAGAGTTTACAATATGTATTCATGCAAAAAGATCTCAATCTTCGCAAAGGAGGTGGTTGGACCTACTCAAGGACTATGATGTTGAGCTTTGTTATATACGATGTAGAGCATTACATGCTTTGGGAGAAGAGTCTAGCGTCGAGCGGGCTAAGGGTCGACCACCCCACGCTCCAGAACTATGCGCCAACATAAGTCGATACTATTATATGACTTGGGACATCCCTGGTGAGCTTCCCCTTTCCTGAATGGGCCTTCAGCTTGATATCGATATCATGGTAGCATCCTTAGCCCTGGCAAGGTTTTGGACAGCTCTGCCCACTGGAGTGGAATAGTTGGGACCACGAAAGCTCTATCGTGGTATGTTGGTTAAGTGACGATGTAATACCTTGGAAGTGCTTAGGAGTAGACCCGGAAAGCTAAAATGCAAAACTACTGAAAGTTTGGAAAAAGGTTGCAGAACAAGTTCATATGTCAGGGGGAAACAATGGTTGATTCAACGACCCGTTGTAAGGAACAATGAGTCGTCATGGTGGTTGCGGTAAGGAGTCAGCCTAGATGGCAGAAGTGATACTAGGTGTTATAACGACCCGTCGTGAGGAACAACGGTCTATTGTTAGTAGTCATGGAAGGGCTGTGGACTTTCGCGGTGGAGACAACGGGTGGGAACCACGACCCGTTGAATCTTACAACAAGTCGTGGTGAGGATCATTGAATAGGTGTGTAGAGTTTCAGAAGAAGGAAACAACGACCAAAGGAACGACCCATTGAAGCTTCGGATGATTCGTTCTATGTGTCCATGGTATGATTTCGAGAATGGGATTTCTGTAGAGTTTTCAACGAGAAGACAGGACGGGTCGTGGGTGGGTTCCACGACCCATTGGTACCACTTGTGGGTTCCATCCGGCCAGATTTCAGGGAAGGTTCATTAAGGGTATTTTTGACTTTTCCACGCTTTTAGACCCTAAACTACGTCGTTTTGGATATTTTGTAAATGTGACAAGAGGAGTTAAGTCCTTTATGCATGCCCATTCTCATGCAAGCACTTTAGAGAAATTTTTAGGAGATTCAAGCTCTTCTTCCACAAGTTTTCATCAATTTCTTTGTGGGTATTCAAGGAACTTTGAGTCAATCTATTTCTAGGTATGTAGGGTTTTAACGGGTGTCTTCCTTACACACCCATTCCCAATTCTTATCAATTAGTGTTAAATTATGAATAATCAATTATGGGGTTTTGATCAATTGCATGATTCTTATATCTCTATTCATTAGTATGATTAGATTGAATTGATATTGATGATTTGCAAAGCTTGGGCAGATTCTACCTTGTTTCTCTTATAAAATTGGTTTTTCTAAAAATTGAATCTAAAACACCCACGGGTGAAGAGTTCATAAAAGAGGAGATTTATGGTGAATGTGTGATAATGATGAAGTTGGTCATGAAAAGCATGTTTCTAAAGTTACCCATGATTATGATGTTGTTTTCAAAAATGAGAATGTGTAGATCCTAGTATGATAAAGCATTGAGCAATGTCCACATGTTGATTAAAGCGATGGTTTTACCAAGATAAGCTTACCACATTGTTTAAAGAGAAATTTCCAAATTTTATTATAAATTCTTGCTTGTGGTATGTCAAGTAAATATTTCTACATGTAGCTTATCACATGATTTGGAGTGGATGCTCCCACCTATGATTGAGCTTGCGGTATAATTCGAAATAAAGATTCTCATACGCATGAATTTATAATTGAGATGTATGGCATTATTGAGATTTGTCGAAGTACAATGTTGAGCTTCATTTTCATATGATGTCCAGTTTATGCATGATTTCATTAATGAGATTTGTCAATAGACAATGTTGAGCTTCGTTTCATACGACGTTGAGTCATGCATGATTTTATGTTTAGCTTCGTTATATACGATGTAGAGCATTGCATGTTTTTAGGAGAAGAGTACTAGCACCGAGCGGGTTAAGGGTCGACTACCCTATGCCCCAGAACTACGCACCAATGTAGGTTGATACTTATACATTATTGGGACCTCTATCCCCGGCCCGATTGGCCCTTGAGCTTGATATCAATATCTTGGTAGCGTCCATCGCCTTGGAAGGTTATGGATGACTCTTCCCACTTGAGTGTGATAGTTGGGATCATGTAAGCTCTAACGTGGTATGTTAGTTAAATGACAAGTCTCCCACTGTCGATATCTTCGAGATTTGCATTTTTATTACTCATGATGGTTACCTTATGGATGCATGTTCTAAAAGTAAGGTTTGACTCGTTATTCAGCTTTTGATATAAATGTCATGTTTCAATTGGAGTCATTCGAGTCAGTCATGATGTTCTAAAGCATGCATGATCATGTATAATATGAGTATAATATGACTTGTTTTAAGAGATTTACATTATTTTGTGGTATTACTTACCTTGCATACTCGGTACATTCCACGTACTGACCATATACTTTCCAAGTTGTATCGTCTCATGATACAGGGTCTGAACCTCAGGCTCGTCCTCATGCTTAGTCTATCTCAGCTTACGCTATCATCTCATTTGTGAGTCCTCATGTTCCGAGAGCTATTTGACAGACTTTTATGTTATCTTGAGTTTCAGTACAGTTCGGGTAAGTTGGGGATGTTGTCCCATTAACCCATCGTATGTAGTAGAGGCTTTCAGACTGGTATGTAGTACTCAGCTTTTGTATACGTTCTGTATTACTTGTTGCTATGCTGTGGTTGCATTTACGCTATATTTATATGATTATCAATTTTCTTATTTGAATGAGAAGAGTTGTATACATGAGCCATGGGTCGACTTAGGGTCCCTCGGGGTCCCTTGTCCCGTGTATACAATCCGAGCCTCCGTTCGGGTCGTGAAAAACTTGGTATCAGAGCCATAGGATTGATGTATCCTAGGGAGTCTGAAATCTGTGTTAGGTAGAGCCTTTTTTGTGGGTGTGAAGCGCGCCACACTTATGATGAAGAGGCTACTAAATATTTTAGGAAATGTTCCCTTCTTTCATGATCTATGTCATGCGATGAAAAAGCCTTTCTATCCTTCTAAATTCGTCCTATTTGCAATTGCAGAATCATGGATCCTAGGAGGATGAATGGAAGGAGGAATGGAGGTGGTGCATGCCACGATGAGGGAAACGGTTATGGGCATCAGCCAGCCCCACCAGTTCAAGAGCCCCAGGCACCGGAGCCAGCCCTACCAGTTCAAGAGCCCCAGGCACCGGAGCCAGCCCCACCAGTTAATGAGATTATCAAGATCACCTAGGTTATAGGGGTGAGCCGTGTAGAGTGCACAAAGTTGTCCTCCTACCAATTGAAGGGGGTTGTGCATATTTGGTTCTGCCAGTTGAAGGACAACAGGATTGCTGGAGCATGTCTGGTCACATGGGAGGGGTTTAAGGTTGCATTCCTCGATTGGTTCTTCCCTCGAGAGATGAGAGAGTTGAAGGAAAATGAATTTGTGAATCTAAAGCAAGGGAGGATGACTGTCCAGGAGTACACCCTTGAGTTCACCCGCTTATCTAAATATGCCTCGGAGTTGGTGGCTGACCAGCGAGCACGGGTGAGTAGATTTATGCATGATATCGCAGTGTATTTGGACAAAGACTGCAGGACAACTATGCTCCACCAGGACATGGACTTCCCTCACATGGTGTTGTATGCTCAGCAAATGGAGGCAGCACACTCGAGAGAAAGGGAGGCCAAGAGGGCCCGGACTGAGGACCACAGATTCTCGCAGTAGAGGTTTGGTGGTGGGCATCGGCAGCAGACCCACCAGAGATCGTCAGCCCCAGTATCACCAACCGTGAGTGTGCCATCCAAGCCCTGACGTGATTAGGGGGGCAGCGCCAGTATCATAACAGCAGTCCCACAGATTCCACCATTCCAGCTTGCCGCAGATGTGGTTGAGAGCATACGGGCGAGTTCTTAGTAGGATCAGGAGCTTGTTTTGGATGTGGGAAGCCTGGACATATGCTTAGAGATTTTTCGAATGCGAGACGGGATCAGGTTGGGGCCCGAGGCCCAGCTTCTAGTTCAGCATCCCCACCCCCACGCACAACATATTAGGGGGCATCTACTAGCACAGTTGGCGGGCAGCGCCAGAATAGATTCTATGCCTTAGCCACTCATCAGGAGAAGGAGGTCTCACCAGATGTAGTCACCGGTATGTTGAGATTATTTCTTGTTGATGTATATGCATTGCTAGATTCGGGGGCTACCCTATCTTTTTTGACACCATATGTAGCCAGTAGCTTCGGAGTCAGTCCCTATGTCTTATTAGAGCCCTTCTCAGTTTCTACTCCAGTAGGTGACCTAGTTATAGCTAGACGGGTGTATAGAGATTGCCCAGTCTAATTTTCTTCCAATTATTGCTGTAAGTATTTAATTATGTGTTTATATGTGAATGCAACTTGTAATCTTACAACCATGAGAGGCTAAAACCTTCACAACTAGGCGTTGTGGGAACCATGGTGGATTAACAAACTAGGTCGCACAAAAGTGATTCAAAACCAATGCGAACATCTTGTATTGTATTCTTTTCATCTTTAAACATTTCTTAATGGTGTACAACATTAGGACATGTCCGAATTCTTTACTTGCTTGAACCTAGAGAAACAGAGATTAGGAAAAGAGTATTACAACAAAGCCTTTGTCTTTACGATCCTTGTATTAATTGAGCTGTGGTCACAAGATAGTTAAATTTAGAACATATTGATAATGGATAGTTTGAAATCGCTCATGAGACCTAACCCGGTGATTGAGTATATTCATCCAATAGGGACGAAGCAGTCATTTGGATGAACCCTAGTTATCTGTTCCATAAGTAAGCATTGGGATTGATCACATGTGTATACCTAAAGTAGTTATGAACCCATGGGGAATACTTGCCCTAGTTGTTTGCGATCTTGATTTAAATCACAAATATAATCTTGTTTTAATATTGTTTTCTTTGAAACCCCCCAATTTGGAGATAACTCACCAACAAGATCAATTACCGGCATTAGTCTAGATCTTACCTTATTCGGGTTCAACCCCAACCTCTTAGTTAGGTTCCTTATTGACAGTGATTGCTTCATACTTTGTTGGGAAGTATGAGTTTAAGCATTGTCATGAAGTGGTACCGTTGTTGGGGAAAAGGGCTAAGATTAGATTAATTGCTTTTATTTGACTTACGGTTATTATTTCCCCGTTTACATTTTGTTTGTTTTCCTTTTATGATTCATTCAGGACAACACCAAGGGAGTCACCTTTGCTAAAACCCAGATGGAACATAAGAAGCTACTAGTGCCTGTGGAAGAAATGATGACTATTGACACATTAGCAACTGTCTTGATGAACTATGAAGGAGATGGGGTACCGAGTTATACGGGCTGGTGAATTCCCTAGATGTAAATGAGGTCATACAACTTTAGACCAAAGAAGTTAGATTTCATGACCCGAACATAGGCTCGGATTGAGACACCGGATAAGAAACCTCGAGAGGCTCCAAACCGACCCATGACATTACATATATCTAACTCAATCATAGATAAGCAGAAGTTCAACATGAATAACATAGAAGAAGCCTAAATAAAACATAACATCTAAATACATACATAAGTCTAAAGTTGAAATTCAACTATGTTCGAGAAAGCCTCTAATACTGACAAGTTGATATGACAAGACCCCAACTAACTCAGTATGGTCTGAAAACTAAAAAGACGAAACACAACTAATAAGAAGGGCCCTCACAAGATGAGGACATACCAACAGAGGCTGAGGAAAGATAACTCTGGGAATCTGACTAGCAATGGGACTTAGCCTGGATGCTGGAGCCTGTATCATGAAACGATATAACAAGAGTATGCGGTCAATACGTGGAATGTACCGAGTATGAAAGGTAAGTAAAACCTCTAAGTAAGTAAAATCATAAATCATGCATATAATAAAACATAATCAAAATAAGATTCTGAGAGTAGGGCTTGCATGCTATTTTCTGAAATCATGATCTGAACATAACTGAACATCATAACTGAATCGAATGACCCAAAGCTGAAAATGGATAACTATAAGTAAAACTGAACATTGGGTCAAGCCTTCTGAAAACATAATATCATGAATGATGCACATGCATAATTGAAATCATGAGGAATAATGGGAGACTCGTCATATAACCGACATTACCACGATATAGCTTACGTGGTCCCGACTATGACACTCAAGTGGGAAGAGCCTTCAAAGCCTTGTCAGGGCTAAGGGTGCTACCCTAATATCGATATCAAGCTGAAGGCCCCTTTGGGGCAGGGGAAGCTCACAAGGGAGGTACAAATGATCTGAACATACCTATGTTGGCACGTAGTTCTGAGGTATATGGTTGACTGACCCTTAGCCTACTCGGTGCGAGAGACTACTCCCAAAAACATGCATATGATCTCCATCATTTTTCAACGAAGTTGACCACTATCTAGTGACGAAGCCAAATAATAACATACATGCATAATCTAAAATCATAATATGAGGAGCCTTGGCTCGAACCATACCACAAGTTGAAAATAATGGGAGTCTTGACTCAAAAATCATGTGGTAAACTAATTCATAAAATCATAAGACATACTTGATCATATGGGCTTGCCCAATACTTAAACATACTAGAAATCAACTTGATTCACTTTGAAAACATGAACATAAACATGGGTATTTCGAAATCATACTTTCTTCATAAACATCACATCATAATCGAACATATATGTTATAGATCTCAACTTTCATGAACATTCATGGATGGGAATCATAGTTTAGAAAAATTGAAAAAATAATTTATAACTTAAAATATTATAAAATATGTCCATTAATCATAATTCATTATTTTAAACATGCTTATATCATACCCATTATTGAGACTTGGGAATTCAAGTATTGGGTAAAAACCCCATGGAATCATCAATTAGAACATCATGAATTGAGAGGGAATTGGGCATGGGTGTGGATAATTGCACCCATTCATATCCTTACATACCTGAAGAAATATGATTCACAACTTCCTTGATTACCCAAAGAGAATTGAGGAAGAACCTTGAAGAACTAGGCTTGATCACCTCTCAAACTTCTAAACTTGCATGCATGAATCAGGATAGACTTAGAATGAATTAACCCTTCTAAAAACACTCTATTATGTGCTTTAAAACAACATAGTTTAGGCCCTAGGAACTTAGGAATGGAAAAGCCCTTAATGAATTCGTAGGGAAAAAACATACTGGTAGTCCCAACGAGGGACTGGACGGGTCGTGCCCTGGACCACGACTCGTGGTCTGCCAGTCATTGCCTGCACTACCAAAACTCTCCTGAGGGTCACCACGAAGGACCCCACGAATTGTGGTATACCCAACGACTCGTGGTGACTAGTCATTAGGTGCACTGCCTAAAATCCTTGATCCACCAACCTCTCTTTACCACAGAGGACTTAACGGGTCGTGGTGCTGACCACGACTCATGATCACCCTCCCGTGGTCACTCTAAACATAAAATTTCAACCAAGCCTAACCCTCTCCCCATGAATCACTTAACGTTTCGTGGTGTTCCTGAAGGGTCACTAGACGACTCATCTAGTGAGCTGATGCAGAAATTTCTATTTTCTATGTTTCAACTCTCGGATCTGATCTTAGGGCTTTTGGGGTATTACAATATCTTCCCCTCGGGAACATTCATCCCTGAATATTGAAAATCTTGCTGAAAATTAGAGAAATGCAATCATCATACTCAAATACTGAACATACATGCTAAAAATTGACGGACTGACTGACTCCGATTTGAACGACATGACTGAATTGAATTCCCGAATCACACATACATCCATTTACATGAAAGAAACCAAGATAAATGATATTAACAAGAAAATGAATAGAGTGCTAAGGAGGAAACTGATAGCCCAAGCTGAAACTGAGCCGAAAGGGAATAGATGTGGGTATTTAGCCATCATATCTGCTTCGGCTTCCCAGGTAGCTCCCTCAACATGCTAATTCCTCCATAAAACTTTGACTGAGGCTTTGTTTCTTAGCTTATGAACTTGATGATCTAATATTTTGACCAGAACCTCCTCATAACTAAGGCTGTCCTTCACACTGACACTGTCCACTGGAACAACTAGAGTTGGATCACCCAAACACTTCTTTAAGAGCGACATATGGAAAACTGGATGAACTGAAGCTAACTTTGAGGGAAACTCAAACTCATATGCCACCTTGCCAACCCATTTCACAATTCGGTAAGGGCCAACACAACGGGGACTGAGTTTCCCTTTCTTTTCAAACCTCATCACTCCCTTCATGGGAGACACCTTTAGAAACACAAAATCATCAACTTCAAACTCAAGCTCTCTCCTCCTCACATCCGTGAAGGGCTTCTAGCGACTTTGAACTATTTTCTACCTGTCTCTTATGAGCTAAACTTTCTCCATGCCCTCATGGACTGAACCTGGACCTATCATCGCAGCTTTACCAACTTCAAATCAACCAATAGGCTATCTACATCTCCGCCCATAGAGAGCCTCAAATGAAGTCGTCTGAATGTTGGAATGGTAACTGTTGTTATACGCAAACTAAATGAGAGACAAATATGATTATCCTAACTACCCTTGAAGTCAATCACACACGATCTTAACATGTCCTCGAGAGTCTGAATAGTCCTATCCACTTGACCATATGTTTGTAGGTGAAATGTTGTGCTAAGCTTGACTTGAGTACCAAGTCCCTTTTGAAACGATCTCCAAAACTGGGACGTAAACTGAGTAACTCTATCTGATATGATAGACAAGGGCACTCCATGCAATCGAACTAATTCACAATGTATAATTTAGCGTAATTCTCAACTGAGTCAGTAGTTTTGACCAGTAAGAAATGAGCTACTTTGGTCAACCTATCCGCAACCACCTAAATGGAGTTATACTATCAACGAGTGCGAGGAAACCCTATGATGAAGTTCATATTTATCTCCTCCCACTTCCAAGTAGGAATACTGATTTCTTGAAGCACACCTCCCGGTATTTGACGCTCAACCTTCACTTGCTGACAATTCGAACACTTAGCCATAAACTCCGCTATGTCCTTCTTCATGCCATTCCACCAATAGACTTCCCGTAGGTCACGGTACATCTTGGTGGCACCTGGATGTATGGAATACCTGGAACCATGAGCCTCGTACAACATCTGATCTCTCAAATCATCAACGTCTGGAACACATAAATGACCCTGATATTGAAGCACACCATCTCCTCTTTTGGAGAAGACCTCTACCTTTTGATTCTAAAAGGATTCCTTC
Organism: Datura wrightii; assembly: GCA_035772735.1. Classification (NCBI taxonomy): domain Eukaryota; kingdom Viridiplantae; phylum Streptophyta; class Magnoliopsida; order Solanales; family Solanaceae; genus Datura; species Datura wrightii. Next base: position 33,249,715 of record JASDFA010000006.1, read on the forward strand.
AACTTCACCAAGATAGGATCCTCGTCTTGTCTAGCTTTTACATCAATCACCAAGGATGATTTTGATCTGGTCTGAACAATGACACCACTATCGTTCAAGTCAACCAAACAAACTCCCAACTGTGTAAGCCGATGCACATCCTTCACCAGCTCCTTTCTTCCCTCATCCACATGGGACACACTCTCCATACAAAGCCTACTAATAGCATTGCTACCACATTAGCCTTCTCCCGATCGTAAAGGATACTCATATCATAATCCTTGAGTAGCTCAAACCACCTTTTTTGATGTAGATTCAGATCCTTCTGGGTAAACATGTATTGCAGGCTTTTATGGTTCATAAACACATCTACATGGACCCCGTACAAATAGTGCCTCCAAATCTTTAAGACAAATACTACCGCCGCCAATTCGAGATTATGAGTCAAGTAATTCTTTTCATGAACCTTCAGCTGCCTGGAAGCATGTGCTATGACCTTACCATGTTGCATCAATACACAACCAAGGCCGATCCTCAAAGCATCACAATATACCACAAACCCACTGGTACCCTAAGGTAGGGTTAACACCGATGCTGAGGTGAGTTGAGTCTTCAACTCTTGGAAGCTCCTCTCACAAGCCTCCGACCATTGGAACTTCACTTTATTTTAGGTCAATTTGGTCAATGGTGCTGCAATAGATGAAAACCCCTTGACAAATCTCTGATAATACCCATCTAAACCCAAGAAACTACTGATATCCAAAGGATTCACTGATCTGGGCCAATTTTTCACTACTTCTATCTTTTGAGAGTCCACCTGAATACCCTCACTCGACACCACAAGACCCAAAATGCCAATGAATTCAACTAGAGCTCACACTTGCTAAATTTAGCATACGACTGATGATCCTTCAAGGTTTGTAGCACCACCCTCAAATGAGCGGCATGTTCCTCCTCGCTCCGAGAGTATATCAGGATGTCATCTATGAACACAATCACGAACATATCCAACTATGGCTTGAACACCCTATTGATCAAATCCATAAAAGTTGCAGGAGCATTCATTAGTCCAAAAGACATAACTACAAACTTATAGTGACCATATCGAGTCCTGAATGCTGTCTTCGAGATGTCACTCTCTCGAACCCTGAGCTGATGGTATCCGAATCTGAGATCTATCTTCGAAAAGCACTTAGCACCCTGAAGTTAGTCAAATAAATCATCAATACTGGGGAGAGGATACCTATTCTTGATGGTGACCTTGTTTAGTTGCCGATAATCAATGCACATACGAAGAGAACTATCTTTCTTCTGAACAAAGAGAACTGGTGCACTGTGCTAGGTCTAATGAAACACTTGTCTAGGAGGTCTTGAAATTTCTCCTTCAACCCTTTCAACTCAACTGGGGCCATTCTGTAAGGAAGAATAGATATAGGCTACATATCAGGAAGAAGTTCAATACTAAAATTAGTCTCCCGCTTGAGAGGAATTCCTGGTAGATCATATGGAAACACTTCTGGATACTCACATACTATTGGAATTGAATGGATAGTTGGGGTCTCGAACGTAGCATCCTTAAGCCTAACTAGACGGTACACACAACCCTTAGAAATAATATTTCTAGCCTTAAGGTAGGAAATGAAATGACATACAGGCACAACTGAACTACCCATCCACTCTAGGACTGACTCACCTAAAAATCTGAACTCTCCTGCACGGGTTCTACAATTCACTGAGGTATAGCATACAAATAGCCAATCCATGGCAAGGATAACATCAAAATAGGTCATGGTAACTCTACTAAATCTACTGAGGTGACTTTCTGAAGGACAATGACAGGGCAATTTCTATACACCCATCTAGCTATAACTGAATCACCCACCGGAGTAGAGACTAAGAAGGGTTCTGATTAGATTTTGGGACTGGCTCTGAATCTACTAGAAACATAGGGTATCACAAAAGAAAAAGTAGACCTTAGATCTAAAAAAGCATATACATTAAGGTGGAATACTCGTAACATACCAGTGACTATGTCTGGGGAGACCTCCTTCTCCTGACAGGACTCTAAGGCATAAAATTTATTTTGGCGTTGTTTGCCACCTGTACTAGTAGAAGTGCCCTGCTGAGCTGGGCGTACTGGTGGAGCTGCCGAACTGGAGGTCGGGCCTCAACCCCTATTATGACCCTGTCTAGCTGCTAGGCAATCTCTAAGCATGTGGCCGGGCTTTCCACACCCGAAGCAAGCACCTATACCCGCCAAACACTGCCTTGTGTGTCTACGTCCACATTTGCTACACTCTGGAGGGCTAATCTCTATGGGTCTAATACTTTGACCTCTCGATCCTGATGCTCGTCCCCTTTGATCATGCTTGGACCTGGAGGGCACACTCATAGACGAAGACGCTGGGGCTAAAGATCTTTGGTGGGACTGCTGACGGTGCCCACTAGGTCACTGCTGGGAGAATTCGACCAATTGGTCCTGGCACTCTTGTCTTCCCTCTCCCGCTCACTCATTTGTACCACCTCCATTTGTTGGGCGTACAGGACTATCTAAGCAAAGTCAATATCCTGATGAAGCATCGCATATCGTCAATCCCTGACCAAGTAGTTTTCTATCCCGTGTACAAATTTGCTCACATGGCCTCCCTGATCCGCCACCATCTCAAGTGCATACTTGGACAGACAAGTGAACTCCAAGTCATACTCCTGAACTGTCATTTTTCCTTACTTTAGATTCACAAACTCGACTACTTTGATCTCCCTCATCTCCGTAGGGAAGAGCTAATCTAGAAAAGTGGCATGAAACTCATCTCAACTGATAGGGCCTGCTCTGACTGCCCTACTATCCTTCCATTGTTTGAACCAAATGTACGCGACCCCCTTCAACTAGTATGAGACTAAATCGGCACACTCCTCCCCAGTCACCCCCATAATCAGGGTGATCTTCAAAATCTCCTCTATGATCTCATGTGGATCCTCATACACCTTTGACCCAAGGAACTTCGGAGGGTTCATCCTCAGAAAGTCTCTAACTCTTGCCGTCTCCATATTCCCATTCTGAGGGATATGCGCTACCGCCTGCTGATTGACCTGCATGGTCAAGGCCTGGGCTAACATTTGAATGGCTTCCCTAAACTCCACATAGGCAACTGGCTCGGGTACATGCTCCTCAAGGGCTGGTGGGGCTTGCTGGTGCCTGTCCCCATTGCCATTCTTATGGTCATTCCCATTTCCATTTCTCCTTCCATTAACTCTGCGAGGAGGTATGATTCTACAAACGCGTATAGGACGAGTTAGAAGGATAGCGAGACACTTCACTGCACGATAGATATCATGAAAGAAGAGAACATTTTCTAAGCGTCTCATAGCCTCTTCGTCATAAGTGTGGCACGTTCAAACACATGAAAAAGACTCTACTTAATGTGTCTTTTGGACACCCAAGGACACTTCAAAACCTAAGGCTCTAATACAAAGTTTGTACTGACCCAAACATAGGCACGGGTCGAGACATGGGACAAGAAACCTCGAGAGGCTTCAAGTCAACCTATGGCAAGAACATACATCTAACTCAATCATAGATAAGCGAAAGTTCAACATGAATAACATAGCAGAAGTCTATACATAACATAACATCTAAATACATACATGAGTCTGAAGCTGAAATACAACTATGTCAAAAAAACCTCTAAAACTGATGAGTTGATGGGACAAGACCCCAACTAACTCAGTATGGTTTGAAAACTAGAAAGACGAAACACAACTGATAAGAAGGGCCCTTGCAATATAAGGACACACCAACTACGGTTGAGGAAAGATAACTTTGGGAATCTGACTAGTGATAGAATTGAGCCTGGATGTGGATCCTATATCATGAAACGATACAGCGTAGAGTATGCAGTTAGTACGTGGAATGTACCAAGTATGCAAGGTAAGTAAAACTGCTAAGTAAGTAAAATCATAAATCATGCATATAATAAAACATAATCAAGATAAATTATGAGAGTAGGGCTTGCATGCTATTTTCTGAAATCATAATCTGAACATAGCTGAACATCACAACTAAATCGAATGACCTAAAGCTGAAAACTGATAATCATAAGTAAAACTGAACATTGGGTCAAACCTGCTGAAAACACAATATCATCACTGATGCACATGCATAACTGAAATCATGACGAAAAATGGGAGACTCTTCATATAATTGACATTACCACGATAGAGCTCAAGTGATCCCAACTATTACACTCAAGTGGACAAAGCCGTCCAAAGCCTTGCCAGGGCTAAGGGCGCTACATGATATTAATATCAAGCTGAAGGCCCCTTGGGCGCTGGGGAAGCTCACAAGGGAGGTCCCAAATAATCTAAACATACCGATGTTGGCGCATAGTTCTGAGGCATAGGGTTGACTGGCCCTTAGCCTACTCGGTGCTAGACACTACTCCCAAAAACATGCGTATTCTCTTTATTGTTTTTCAATGAAGCTGACCATCATCTAGTGATGAACCTAAATAATAACATACATGCATAATCTGAAATCATATATGAGGAGCCTAGGACCGACCCATTACCACAAGCTGAAAATAATGGGAGTCTTGACTCCAAAACCATGTGGTAAGCTAATTCATGAAATAATAAGATATACTTGATCATATGGGCTTTCCCAATACTTAAACATACTTGAAATCAACTTGATTCACTTTGAAAACATGAACACAAATATGGGTATTTTGAAATCATACTTTCTTCATAAACATCACATCATACTTGAACATATATCTCATTGATCTCAACTTTCATGAGAATTCATGGATGCGCATCACAGTTTAGAAAACTTGAAAACATAATTTATAATTTAAAACATCATAAAATCTGCCCATTAATCATAATTCATCATTTAAAACATGCTTAGATCATGCCCATGATTAAGACATGGGAATTCATGCATAGGGTAAAAATCCCATGGAATCATTAATTAGAACATCATGAATTGAGAGGGAATTGGGCATGGGTGTGGACAATTGCACCCATTCATAGTCTTACATACCTGAAGAACTCTGATTTTTACAACTTCCTTGATTGCCCAAAGAGAATTGAGGAAGAACCTTGAAGAACTAGGCTTGATCACCTCTTAAACTTCTAAACTTGCATGCATGAATTAGGTTAGGATTAGAATCACTTAACCCTTCTAAAAACACTCTATTATGATCTTAAAACGACATATTTTATACCTTAGGAACTTAGGAATTATGAAAAAGCCCTTAATGAATTCTTAGGGAAAAACATACTGCCAGTCCTAACGAGGGACTGGACGGGCTGTGCCCTGGACCTCGACTCGTGGTCTTCTAGTCACTGCCTGCACTGCCAAAACTCTCCTGAAGGTCACCACGATGGAAACCATGAATCATGGTGTACCCAACGACTCGTGGTAACTAGTCGTTAGGTGCACTGCCTAAAATCCTTAATCCACCAGCCTCTCTTGACCATGGATAACTTAACGGGTCGTGGTGTTGACCACGACTTGTGGTCACCCCTCAGTGGTCACTCTGAACATAAAATTTCAACCAATCCTAACCCTCTCCCGATGAGTCACTCAACGACTCGTGGTGTTCTTGATGGGTCACTGGACGACTAGTCTTGTGACCTGGTGTAGAAATCTCTATTTTCTCTATTTCAACTCCCAAGTTAGATCTTAGGATTTTCGGGGTATTATATTAGATCTTGATTTGAAGAACTGTTCAACGCTAACTACAAACCCATCAGTACAGGTACCACCTGTCCTTGAATCGAAGGCACTGCCTCCCCATCTCAAATATGCATTCTTGGGTGAAGAAAATACTTTGCTAGTGATTGTTGTAGCAAATTTGACGGACTGGCAAGTAGAAGCTTTGGTCACAGTATTAAAAAGTCCCAAGAAGGCAATTGGTTGGATCAAAGATAATATCATCGGGATCCTTCCAGGTATATGTACTCACATGATACAGCTCGAGCAAAATTGCACACCAAGTATAGAGCACCAGCGACGTTTGAACCCGCCAATGCAAGAAGTAGTGAAAAAGGAGATTATCAAGTGGCTAGACATAGGTGTAGTCTACCCATTGCAGATAGCAAGTGGGTGAGCCCGGTACAGTGTGCACCAAAGAAAGGTGGGATCACAATGGTACCCAACGAGAAGAATGAGCTGATACTGACACGACCAGTCACAGGATGGCGGGTATGCATGGATTATAGGAAACTCAACCACTGGACCTAGAAGGACCACTTTCTAATGTCATTCATGGATCAGATGCTTGACATATTTGAAGGTAGAGGTCGGTACTGTTTTCTTGATGGCTACTCAGGGTATAATCAGATCACTATAGCCCCAGAAGATCAAGAAAAGATTACCTTCACCTGCCCGTATAAAACATTTTCTTTCAGAAGAACTCCATTAGGTATGTGCAATGCATTGGACACATTCTAGTGCTGCATGATGTCCATATACTCAAATATGGTAGAGGAGACCATCAAAGTATTCATGGACGACTTCTCAATTGTGGATGGCTCATTTGAATCTTACCTCAAGCACTTGGGCAAAGTGTTGAACAAATGTGAAGAAACTAATCTGGTCCTAAATTAGAGAAAATGTCATTTTATGGTCAAGGAAAGAATAGTGCTGGGTCACAAAATCTCTGGAAAATGGATTGAGGTGGACAAGGGAAAAATTGAAGTTACAGTAGGTTTGCCACCCCTATTTCTGTAAAAAGGGGTCAGAAGCCTTTTAGGGCATGAAGGATTATATAGGCAGTTTATCAAGGATTTTTTAAAGATTGCACAACCATTGTTCAAATTGCTTGAGAAGGAGGTAAATTTAGTGCTTGATGAGGCATGTCTAAATGCTTTTGAGTTCTTGAAAAAGAAACTCACCACTGCTCTTATTATCATTGCTCCAAATTGGTCTCTTTCGTTTGAAGTAATGTGTGATGCTAGCGGGGTTGCTCTCGGTGTTTTTCTGGGCCAATAGAGAGCAAAGATTTTCCATCCTATCTATTATGCTAGTAAAATACTCAAGACATCCCAAAAAAACTACACTTTCACAAAACGGGAGCTACTAGCCGTGGTCTTTGCATTAAAGAAGTTTCGAGCATACTTGCTTGGAACTAAGGTGATCATCCATACAAACCATGCCTCTTTGAGATACTTGATGTATAAAAATGATGCTAAACCCAGGTTGATTTGATGGGTGTTGTTGCTTCAATAATTTGAGTTTGAGGTCAAAGATCGAAAACGAACCGGAAATCAGGTAGTTAATCACTTATCTACGCTAGGACAAGAGAGGAGATTGAGATTGATGATGCATTCCCAGACGAGCAGGTACTAGCTGCATCTCAAGACTTGATTCCTTGGTTCACTAACTTTAAAAATTATTTGGTTAGCGACATGATCCTAGCAGACCTGACACCCCAGCAAAAGAAGAAGTTCTTATTTTATGCCCGAAGATACTATTGGGATGAACCATACTTATTTCGAATTTTTATATATGGGATCATTCGTAGGTGTGTGCCAGAGGTATAAATGTTGAGCATTTTGGAGGCCTTTCGTTCATCCCCAGTTGGGGGTCATCATAGTGGTACTCGAACTGCACATAAAATATTATAATGCAGGTATTACTGGCCCTCTATTCACCAAGATGCCTATGATAATGCTAAGGCATACATTAATGTCAAAGGCAGGGCGACATTACCCATAAGCATGAGTTACCATTCACCCCTATTCTGGAAGTTGAGTTATTGGATGTATGGGGTATAGATTTCATAGGACCATTTGTTAGTGCATATGGGATGAAATATATCTTGGTGGTGGTGGATTATGTCTCAAAATGGATGGAGGCTATTGCACTACCTAACAGTCAAGGCAAAAGTGTCACAGCATTTCTGCGGAGGCACATATTCGCTAGATTTGGCACTCCCAGAGCAATCATTAGTGATGGTGGATCACACTTTTGTAACCACCTCTTTAGAACCATGTTGGAGAAATATGGGATCAAGAATAAGGTGGATACACCTTACCATCCTCAGTCAAGCGGGCAGGTAGAAGTTTCAAACAGGGAGATAAAGACCATTCTTACTAAAACAGTGAATACTAATAAGATAGATTGGTATAGGAAGCTCGATGATGCGTTGTGGGCCTATCGAACAACTTATAAAACCCCCATTGGTTCATCTCCATATAAACTAGTCTATGGCAAATCATGTCATCTGCCGGTTGAATTAGAGCATAAGGCACTAAGGTCTTTGAAAAAGATGAATTTGAACTTGAATGATGCAGCCAGATTGAAACTTGACCAACTTAATGAGTTTGACAAACTCCAACTTAGATCCTATGAGAATGCAACCATATATAAAGAAATAATGAAGATTTATCATGACAGGAAGATTACGAAAAGGGAGTTTAACACGGGTGATCTAGTCCTACTTTTAAACTCATGGCTCCGTTTGTATCTTGAAAAGTTGAAATATTGATGGATGGGATCTTACAGATTGGTGCATGTGTCCCCATATGGTGTAGTGGAACTTGAGAACAAAGATGGGAAAAGGTTCAAAGTGAACGGGCATAGAATAAAGTTATATCTGGGACATATGGAGGAATTAAGAGGAATCGAGGTGGTGTACCTTGATGATTTGCATGGGAGGCGACCCATGGATGGTGAAGTCTGAGTAGCCACAGGTATGTTCCCTTCCCTCAGTTTTTACATTCTATGCTTTAAGGACGGAGCACGCTTTTTAAAAAGGGGAGGGGATGTACTTGTATTTTTGGATTTTTTATTCCTCCGAGTATTTTTTTTTTGTCATGTTTCTTTTCCCTCAGGCATGATATCTAGTAGAATCAGCATATTTAGGATTTTATTTTTGTGATTTTTGTTTAATTAGAATGCAACTTAGGAGTACTCAGCCCATAAATTGCACTAGCTTGGATATTTTGAAAAATTGACCCTATCTAAAAATTTTTTTGATAATTAGCTGTGTACTTGTGATTGCATAATAATTTTTTTGGACCTTTTTGTGTCATTTAGTATATTAGCATGTGTAATTTTTGTTAAGCCATGAATAAAATGGATAGATAGAGTGAATGCAAGTCATGTACCATGAGAGAGTGAGGTCTGAAACTTAGTTCAATACTACGTAGAGGATCTAGAACTTGCCCGATTGGTCTTTGCGTAGGATTTAGGATGGTTGGTTAGGAAAAGATCATAGGCAATTCTTGTTTAGCCCATTTTTAGCTTAAATGACCCTACCAAAAAATGATATGATTCCCTTGATCCAAAATTTTGAGCCTTAACATACCATTTTTCTTTGATTAACCAATTAAATGTAAACATTTCTAGAATAACCTATTTTAGCCCTGGTCCATCCCTGGACATTGTGAACCTCAACATAGGCAAATTTCCTAAGTTGAGGATGGCTAGAGTAGGGGTGCATAAATAGTGGAAAGGTCAAAAAGGGAGAAAAAAAGGGTGAAAATGAGGTGTAGTGTGACCAAAGAAAAAGAAAAGAACAAATGAAAAAGAAAATTCAAAAAGAGAATAAAAATTTGAAAACACACCACACCCATAGAATTGTATAAAAAAGGATGAAAAGGGAGGAAAAAGTGAAGGAGGAAAAAAGGGTGAAAAAAATGAAAAAATGGAGCCACATGTGTATAGTGCCAAGGAGGGTTTAGTCACTTAAAAAGATTCCATATCTACCATAACCAGCCCGATAGCCTACATTACAAGCCAAAGCAAGTCCTATAGTGATCCTAACCTGACTATCTGACAAAGCCAAAGTAGAGAAAATAAGGGCAAGCCTATGGTATCCGACATACAGTATTTGAAACTTCTTTATGAAAGTGCGAGTCTCAATTGTTTAGTCCCCATGTTATATATTTTACTATATCTGTGAGTGGGGGACTTCATTTGCTGTAAGGGTACATGGTTTGTGTTTAATTCTACCAGTGGTCTGTGTAAAAATCATTGGTGATGACTTGACTAACTGTTAATAGCTACTGATCCCTGTTTATCATGTTTTGTGGTTGCTTGTAGGGCATGTGCTGATTTGGTTCACAGGAAAAAGGTCAAAAGCTTTTTCAGTTATTAGTGCAAATTTTGTTTGATGTTGGCTGTAGTACCCTAGGTTTATTTTCTAGTTAAGTGTCGTGTTTAATTTTTTTTTGTTTTCTTTACCTAAGGACATGCAAAAGTCTTATGTTGAGGGTGTTGATGTGCTGTGAGTTTATAGCACTTTTAATGCTTAAAACTGGGAAAATATCATGGACTTAGGTATGTTTATATATATATGAGGCACTTTTACTTTGATTTCAGGAAAAAATAAGTGTTGGAGAAAAAATGGGCAAATGAATCCTTAAAATGTAGAAAATCAGCCAAAGTACAAGTCTCGATACGAATCGTACCTTGATTGTATGAGCCGTATTGAAAACCGTAATAAAAGTCAGAAGGCTGTAGTGAGAAGAAGGCAACATACGACTCTTTGTCAGGAAGTGTGAGTTTGAGTGTCAAATAGAACAGATTAGGCTCGGAAGCTAGATGATTCCTTGTGGGAATATCGAACTACATACAAGACACCAATTGGAATGTCACAATACCAGTTTGTTTATGGCAAAGCTTGCCACCTCCCTGTTGAGCTAGAACATAAAGCCTTGTGGGAATTGAAGAGCTTAAACATTGATTGGGGAAGAGCCTTCCAAGGAAAATCTGCATGAGTAGGATGAATTTGGAACGTGGGCATATGAGAATGCAGGTAAGGCCCGTATGAAGCATTACCACGACCATAAAATCTTCATCGAAATTTTGTTCCAGGAGATTTGGTATTATTGTTCAATTCAAGACTGAGGTTATTCCCAGGAAAGCTCAAATCTAAATGGTCAGGACTATTTAAGGTGTTCCAAGTTTTTGGAAATGGTGCCATTGAACTTGAAGGAAAAGATGGGTCAAAATTCAAGGTGAATGGCCAAAGGGTAAAGAAATATGTGGGAGTGTTGGAGGAGGTTGGTCGAATAGAGATCATGTACCTGGATGAGCCATAACACATAAGGAGCCTCCGTTGTGCCACAACATTAACTAAGGCACTTCTTGGGATACAACCTAAGACTTTTTATCTTGAGTATTTTGATGTTTTATTGTCTTTGATTTTGTAGGTAGATTGGATACATAAATAAGGAGAAGAAGAAGAGGGCAGGACCGGTGCCAGACTAGCGGAACATCGGTACAAAAATTCAAGGCACCACCCCTCTGGTAGGTGATGAACAAAATAGGGAAGAGAAGAGAGGAAACTAGTGACTTTCCAGTAGAACGGTGATACCAATCCGTGAACCACCAGTGAAGCGCTAGATCCAAATAGTACACTTGGAAGTTAGGGTGTGTTCGGTGATCCAACTGGTGAATTATCAGTACCAATCAGCGAACTGCTAGCTTCAACCAGTACATTTGGGAGTTATGATAACATCGACGGCTCAATTGCCGAATCGCTAGTGCCAACTTGCGAGACACTGGATGATCGTCGACTATGAACTAGAGAACCAAAAAGGGGATGATTATTGGTGCACAAACCGGCAAATCATCGGCATGCAACGGCTATCACCAGTTAAGTATAGATATAGGTATACATTTCCAGTAAAAATGTTGACCACCTGGTGAACAACCGACCCAGAAATCTGAAAACCCTACCAAATCCCCAAAACAAGCCTTATTTCATCAAACCCTTCCCACTTTTCCATTTTCCGACACTTTTCACTTTCCCACCTCCTCTTAAATTTCCAACAAACCACCTTCCCAAGATAAACTCCATTATCACCTACCTTCTTCTTACCCAATCACCTTACCCCCTATTCACTTTGAATACCTCTGTCCCATCACCAATCTCACCTCACTTAAATTCCCATGACTTTGAAGGCACCATAATTGAGCAAATCATGAAGCTTTCATCTCCCTACTTATTCTCCCTTCTCAAATTGGTGTGTGTCTCCTAGATTTGTTGTACTTCAATTGAGAATGTAAATCTAAACTCAAGCATGCTAGAATAGATATTGGTACCACTCATGTTCACCATTCTCTTCTTTTACTTGATTAAATATTGTTCATGTAGCAAGTATGTTGGTGGTGCTATCCTGGGTTCACATGTTAATGTGGGTTCTTATTTGCTGTGTGTGCTTAAAGATATGTATGGTGGAGATTCTAATTTGGGTATAAACTCTGAGAAACCCTGTGTGCTTCGTATACATGATTTGCCCAATGATAGATAAAGTGACATCTTTCTTAAGGGCAAATCTTCATTATCATTTTGATTGTACCTAATTGTGTAAGTGATAGTGAGGGGTAATGAGTGGAGGAATATTGATTTTGGAAGGAATTCTGATAGATTGAATGTTAGCCAATTGGTGAAATGTCAGTTATGTCCAGTGAACCGCCAGTTGAAATGTGGATCCAGTTGCGAGGTTACAGGCCACTACCACAAACCCACATTTCCTCAACGCTTTGCTATTCGAGAGTGGCGACTCACTGATGTGGCACTGGTGTAGGATGTCTTTGCCCAGCTTTTTGCTTAATGACAATGGCTCATCGGCGCTTCGCAGATCACCACCTGTGTTTCGCTAATGTTCTGCCTGTGTTACTAGCTTTAACATTTCTTCACTTTTAATTGGATATCATTTAGCTTTTTGAAATCTTTGCATGGTACTAACAGTAGCCTACAACATCATGTTCACCTCCAGATGGAATAGCACAGGGAAAGCCTTATGACCAATACCAACATGCAAGAGTTAACTTCCAACGAGGCAAAATGTATTTTGACACTTCGCCTTGGGGTGGACAAAATGGAAGCTTACTATTTTTCCTTCAAGGGAAAGAGGTCCATCACTGCAGAAGCTCAATTTAAGGTGGAATCATTCAAGGATGACTTCCCTAATATCTACAATCAGATCGGAATTCGGGATTGAGGTCCATTTACTATACCCATAGGTCCCTACTTCCCTGAGTGGTTCTGGGAGTTCCATGCCTCTTACACAACGCAATAAAGCACCTTGAAGCACAAAGGTCGAGTAGGCACAATACCATGCCTTCAATCTATATGGGTGTGGGGACAAGAAGTGAACATCACCCCAGAAACAATTAATTCCATCTATTGGGCTAAACCAATCCGACCAAGTTTAGAGTTCTGAAGGAAGGTGGAGATAAATAAAATAAGTTTTAATAGGTGGCTGGAGTAATTACAAGAGATCAACCAAAGTGGGATACTTCAAAAGAAATAATTCACCACCATGATCTAAAATTTTAAGCTCGCATGTGACTGGATTTGGTATGTGTTGGGATTATCCCTTCAAAGAAAACAACGCAGGTCCCCATTGAGGTCACAATTCTTGTGGCCTGCATCATGGATCAGACACACATCAACATGGGGGAAATCATTGTGAATCAATTCAAAAGAAAGGCCAAGCAGTAGGCAACATCGTTACCTTATCCTAGCCTCGTGAGTATGTTATACTTGCGAGCCACATGCCCTCTCTCAGCTACTGAATTGAACTGTAAGGGCTGATGGAGTTAATCTAGCCATCAAAACTAATAACTATGCCCCAGCTTCAAAGCGGCCCAAAGGAATGGTGGACAGAATTAACCCGCTGCCTTCTATGTTCTCTAGCACAATCTTAGGGTCTTCCCAAGAAGCCATAGTCACCACCTCTCTGCCAACCAACCTATTGAAGATAGTACAACTGACCCAAGCTCATAAGATCCAGATCATAAAGTTGGCCAAAGAAATACCTTCCATGATCTTGCAGCTACTAAGAAGGCCATTCAACCTGCAAGAGAAAAGTTGAGAGGCCTCTGTGCTAAAGTTGAGATCTTAGAGAATAAAGTGATTACCTTAAGAGGTGATGTGGAAATCCATACGGATCCTCTTCCCTCCAGCAATATTGACCTCCATGAACCTGCAGTCCTGGATACCCAGTCTGAGGGGCCCAAGGGCCCACCAGATGATTGGTTCATGGGGTTTGACAGTGCTTCGAAAATTGTGTTTGATGAAGAGATATATATAGCCAGCCACCACCCCATTGGATGCTCATTGTGAGAGAAATAGATCTATCATGGAAACCCAGTGGGGTGGATATCACTTCATGTCATGAGCCTCAGAACTTTGCCGGACAAATGGGTGGTTCCCTAACCAGGAAACTGCTAGAACTCCAACCTGATCCGTTGATGTCATTTGCAATGGAAACTACATCATGGCATTTTGATGAAACCACATACTCATGAATCTCTCGCCCTAATCACTAAATATTTCAAGGAGTCTCCTTCAACATGTTGTTCTTCCCCTTTTACATTGGGGTCAATGTGTTCTTTTAAGTTGGGGGGAGGGGAGTGTGTATCTTATATTTGACGTTGTTGAGCTATGGAGTAATTAAACGAAATGTTGTTAGTACTAATGAGTGGGTCTTTGTTTTATTGCTTAAAGTTCATGATCCAAGTTTGATTTTTTCCTTTGTGAATAGTAGGTAATGAATAAACTCCAAGGGTTTTCTTATAACACGGTTCTTTCCCAAGGAGCAATTTCTTTTTCTTTTCTTTTTGTTGTTGAACCGGGTGACATTTTCCAATGATAGATTGTGAGGAAACTATCTTAAGGGAAAATGCCTTATTTTCTTTGAGTCTTTTGTGAAACTGATTTTGAGAGGTACCACCAAAACTTTTTGTGTGGCATGAAGAATGAATTTGAAAAAATGGGCATTTGAAATGGAAAATGTAGCACACTTTTGTCCTACATGCATATTCCTTGTTTGGCTTGTCGATTCGAATGCTCTATTGTCTTGAAACAAAATCTTGTGATAATAATGACTTTTGTGAACTCTTCGGGTGTGATACCTTTTGTGGTAAGGTCATTTGAATGAGTTTCATGCATCTCTTCTTGTCTAGAACTTGCACTAAGTGTGACTCAAGGCGAAATCCTAAATGTAGCTACACTTAGAATATGATTTTAGGCAATCAATTGATTAGTCACTTCACCAGTAATGACCTTCGAAAACGTCTTCCTTTGCTAGACAATGTTGAGCCTTTGGACTATTTATTATTGGAAACCACATTACAAGCCCAATTTTCCTTTGTAATCCTCTTCTTTGGCACCCATACTCCCTAATTTCTAGTGATGAATGAATGAAAATAATGTAAGCTTGAAGACCAAGACATAGGGAGAGTAAAGGAAATTAATGGAAAAGAGGCAAAAAACCTAATTTTGGGGGTTTACAAGAAAGGGAGAAATGTGATGAGCTTAAATATGAGGTAGCACCAAATTGTGATCAAAATGAATGAAATGATGGGTTGAGAAACCTTGATTCTTCAAAAGAGAAAAAGAATAGTGAACTGGTGTTACCTCTTTCTTAGATGAGGCTTGATGTGAGAGTCAAAGGAGCTACAAGGAGGAATTTTGAGAAATAAAAGATGAAGATGAATGAAAAAGGAAGAATAAGGCGGAGTGATCTAAAGAGTTTGATGAGAGGTTAAAAGTGTTCACAAAAGGCATTACAGAGGTTCTAGTCACTAGAGCTAAATATTTTCCTACCCTTACCCCTAACCTTCAACATGACCTGCAAGTCCTAATTGACTTTGAGTGTAGTTTCTCTACATTAGTAGTGAGTTACACGAAGGACAAGCCTATAGGTCAAGTTGTGTGCATAGATATTTCTTTTGTGAGAGTGAGTGTAATCGACTTATTCTATAATCCCTTGTGTGTGTATTGTTTTATGATAAAGAAAGAGGATTCTCTCCTGTAGTGAGTGGTATCACTCCCTTTGAGGACATTCTTGCATTGATGTAAAGATGTGATTGAGGATGAGTAGTGTGAGCTTCAAGGAAATCTTTGAATGCAAAATGATTATGATTTGAGATGCTAAGAGTAATCAAGAGTGTTTGATTAGATAAACTATGCCCTTGTCTTGAAAAATGAAAGCAGTTCTGAATCATGCCTAGTGATTGAGGTTACCTCTTTAAACTTTCTTGCATTTTTGGGTTGGTGAGCATTTTTGGGTTGTCTTAGACTCATTGGTCCTTAATTCATAACTTCATATTGACATGTGGTCCATTTGCTCAAATGAAAAGAATTTCATTACTTGAAAACAAGTAATGGTTCAAATTTAGGGGTTTGATGAATTGGTAATTTACCAACTAACTAAGCTCTTAAACATGAGTTTTTACTTAGTTTTTAATTTAATTAGATGGATTTTATGTATTTTCTCCTTGATCCTTACATGTATTTAACTTGAAGGAAAAAAAAACATGAAATTAGAGTTGATGACCAGTGCTCCATTGGAGGACATCAGCGAAACACCGGATTAACCGCAGTTGCCTACTGTATGGAAGAAGGTTGGAGACCGACGGAACACCAGTGCCAATGTCGAAGTGCTAAAGAACTTACTACCATCAGTTGGGACCATTCAGTAATCTGCGGATCAGCATCGGTGAACCACTGGAGCCAGCGCCGAAGCACCCAGAATCTCACTATCCTTCAGTATGAAATGACTGGAAGTTCGTGAACATGCACCATAGAATCACCGGTGAATCGCAAGTGAAGCCTGTCAGCCAGGGGTAAAATAGTCAAACACAAAAAAAGAGGAGCAAATTTGTACCCTATTTTTGTACCTCTCATAAAAAACTAACTATTCCATTCTAGAAACTAGTGATTATTCTATTGTTTTTGGCTTGTATTGAAAGTAGAGAGAAGTAGAAAGAGAAAGAGTCATCTTCTTCATTGAGAAGGTAGAAAACTCCATTGGAGTTCAGACCTTGCTTGAATTTCTCTTACTCAAGTTTGTGAATGGATATTGAATTGTTGTTTAATGCAATGTCTTACTTTACTTATATGAGTAGGTAAATTCTTTGCTAGGGATGTATGAATGATATTGTGCACTTGATCTTAGATTTACTCAATTAGTATGATTTTAGTGTTTCGTCTGAATTTTAAGCTAAAACCATAGTTGCAAATTTGGGTTGCATTTCCTTACTTTAATTTTTCTTGAAAAAGAGAATTAAGGTATAGGTGAGAAAACACTAATGGGTATTTGGGTGGTAATTATGTGGGGTTGGGCTATGCATATCCAAAACCTATTATTACACATCCATTAAGGATTGGAGCTAGAAACAGTGAATCTATACCCAAGTTGATGTGGTTGTTGTGTAGAGAAACCTCGGGATTTGAGAAAACCCGAGGTATAAGACATCTAATTGGTTGAGAAACTTAAGATATTGCCTAGTCTGCAGCTAATAATATTGTTGAGTAAGATAGGAGCAATTAACAATTCTAACCCATTGAAGTCCTTATCAATATGACACCCCTAGTAGTCTCTCCATTAGTCTTTTATATACTTTGCCCCTGTTTTTACTTTGCAATTTCATATTTTATTTTATAAATCGTGATTCCCCCAATTTTCTCTTATTTGTCTTGCAACATTGATGTGAATTAGTTCAATTTAATAGATGACTGTTGTGTGATCAGTTGACATTCCTTTTGGGATTCGACCCCCACATCTTTCGGGTTATTTATTTTGATGCAACGACTGTCTACGCTTTTTTCTAAAGAAGAGGGTAGTTTGGACATTATCAGGGCACCCACCATCCCTGTAGGCGAACCCCATTCTTTTATCAATCAATTAATTTTAAAGAAAAAAGGACCAAAAATGGCTCTAACCTATGAGAAATGACTCGTAAATATCTTCCTTCCACCTGTTGGTCTAAAAATATCCTTAATCTTTATTTTTGGCTCAAGAATACACCTTCCCTTCCACCTTTTGGTCTGAAAATATCCTTAACCTTGAAAATTTAATATTTAAAGGTTTGAAATTTTATTTTCTTTACAATAAAAAATTTAAAATATTATTTTTAATATATACTTTCATCATTAAGAATATTATTTTTTAATATATTAGGAAAATATATATTTTTATAGTTAAAAATATTATTCTCTTGATAATCTTGTATAAAGTGGAGAAGAAGTGCTAACATTTAAGATAATGCATCAGCTTTGTTTTATTTTTTAATTAGTGAAAATGCAAATATCTTGATACTTTAATTTTAAATAATTTTTAGAATCTTTTTATGAGATTAATAAATTGGTAAAATAATTAAATATTATTTAAACATTAAATATAAGTATATAACTATTACTCACTATAAAAATTTAAAAAATAATAAAATATTATATTATTATTATTATTATTATTATTATTATTATTATTATTATTATTATTATTATTATTATTGAGAAATTTGATCATAAATACACTACCAAAGAAGAAAATGAAAACAAATTAGTAAATAATTAAAAATAGTCAAAAATAAGTAAAAAGTTAGTTTGTGTACAAATAATAACAAGCAATTTTAGCAAAAAAATAAATTAAAAAGGGTAAAAAGTACTCTTAATTTATTTCTAGTTAAATATTTAATATCAAAACAAAGAAAGTATCAAAATTTTAAAATAGAAAATTCTCATTTTTATGTATAAGAGATCGTTATTTTTACATAAAATGTGTCTAGAATACCCCCAACCTAGAAAATTTTAATATTTAGAGATTTAAAATTTTATTTTTTTATTTTTTATTTTTAAAATTAATAAAACCGATATAGTTTACACATACAATCAAAAATATAAAATCCAAAGGTTGTTTTGCATACTAAAATGTGAATATTTAATATATTAATAATTTACTATTCAATCATGTATTTTTATGTTGTGGGCAAGCATACTCCGTATTTGTTAAGTTTGATAAAATTAATATTTAAAATAAAAAAAAATTCTCAATCTCTAATTAAGGTTATCTAGAAAGGTACTCATTATAATATGCTTTTTTTTTTAATTCTAATTTTTTTCTTTTTGGATTTTAAATTTTTGATTGTATATGTAAATTATATAGATCTTATTAATTCCTAAAATAAAAAGTAAATAAAATAAAATTTCATATCTTTAGTAATTAAATTTTCAAGGTTAAAGGTAATTTTAGACCGAAAGGTGAAAGGGGAGGGGCATTCTTGAGCCAAAAATAAAGATTAAGCGTATTTTTAGACCAAAAAGTGGAAGGGGGATATTTATCAGGTACTTCTCATAGTTAGGGGTATTTTTGGTACTTTTCCCATATTTAATAATACAAAAAGAACACAAAATAATCAACTAACTCCTATAAGTGTAAAATAAACAAGTCAAAACCGATGACAACCCCAAGACTTGGTGACACTGGTTCAAGAGCATATATGAGTATGACCAAACAAGTCTGAAAAACTAAAGTCACTGTCTAGAAAGATATAATACAGGAAAGAAAATAAAAATTCTCTAGAATTTAATATTATCGAAGAGCAAGCAGCGCACCCTGAACTCTAACCGCAACAAATTCGAATCATGTAGCAACTCAAGTACCATTAGTACTTGACTCAGTCCCTGCACACAAAAAAGTATAGTAAGTATAGGGTGAGTACAGAAAGCACATGTACTCAACAAGCTTTGATTACCGACCATTTCTAAAAGTGATGACAAGATATAATCCTAACAATTTCTTTTCAATAGTTATAAATATACAATAATAATACTTCACCCCAATAAGAGTTTATAAATTTAATATCAAACCATATAAAAGATATATTATTCGAAATTAGTTACACCATTGATGATATCACAATATGCCTCAATATAGTCACCACATCAACTACACCACTAATTATATCATAATGATTCTCAAGTATAATGAGTCAAATCAATATCACAAACATCTCATACTTCAAAACTCAACTTAATATAAAATGTAATGTAATGCACTGGCCATGAACCTATATATACCCACTTCTTCTATTAGATAATCGGGATCCATCGGTGACTTGTGAGGTCCATATACCTGCTGGAACTATTTTTCATCGTAAATAAAACACACCTAAACCATTTTTCATCGGTATAATACACATCAGAACCATTTTCCATCGACAATAACACAAACCAAAACCATTTCCCACTTGCAATAACACACGTCGGAACCGTTTCAACTGACAATAACACACACCAGAATCATTTTCCATCGGTAATAACACATGTTGAAATCACTTGCCATCAATAATAACATACGTCGGAACCCTTTTCCATCAATGATAATGCTCAAACTCACACTCCTAATAAAGTATGAAGCAGAGTTGTTAATAAAGAACCCAATAAATGTTAGGATCGATCCCATAAGGAATATGATCAAGATATAGAATAACATAGGTATTTAAGCTTTTAGGTATGTTATCTCCAAAAGAGAGGTTTTGTAAAACCAATTATTAGGTATGATTGAGAATTGACTGTTATTACCAAGATTTGTAATTAACTAGAGTAAATATTCCCTATGGGTTCATAACTTCTTCGGGTTTACACTTGTGATCTATCCCAATGATTACTTGCATACTGATAACTAGGGTTCATCCAAAAGACTGGTTCGTCCCTATTGGATGACTATACTCAATGACCGGGTTAGGTCTCATGAGCGATTTCGATTCAACCGTTATCAATTTGTTTCAAATTAACTATCCTGCGACTGCAGCTCCAGTCATACAATGACCCATAAATATCAAGACTTTGTTGTAATTCTCTTTTACTAATCTCTACTTCTCTAGGTTCAAGCAAGTAAAGAATTCGGGCAAGTCCTAACATTATGTTTCGTTAAAAAACATTAAAGATGGAGAGAATACAATACCAGTTGATATTGGGCATATTTACATGCCTAAGTGCTAGCCTATGACTAAGTTTAAATCATGTTTGTCAACTAAATTAATTACATTCTCTTGTGATTTGGTAGATTTATTTGCATACGCTAACCAATGTGATTAGCCCATTGTTTTGTACGTAAACTATGCTAGGAGGGGTTAAAAATGAATGAGCACAATGAATGAAGAAACTTGGAGTGAAGGACTAAGGAGTCGCTTGAAGATGTCATGATATGCAAATCTATCGTACAGGGCAGCGTGCCACGGAGCACATACTGTGCGCCGAGGTCCGTTCCATGGTAAGAAGCAGGCACTCTAGGCATCGTGCCACACCCAGCGTCAATGCGCGAGAGGCAGGGTCATCTAGTGAAGCTACAAGACATGCTCATGCCACGTGAGGCTTTCTGTGCGATTCCCTCTGTGCCACACCATCCAGCCCGCGCGATGGAATCCGTGTCACGCCCAATGGCACCTCGCCATGCCAATGCTAATGCCAGCAAACCAGTAGCCTTGCCCGATGCCACCATGACACGGACACTGGCCTGTGCGATAGGCAGCGTGACACAGGGGCAGTTCATGCTCGACCAAATTTTGTATTTTTTTCATTTATTATAAATTCAACACTTAGCTCCTAATTTCATTATCATTACATTATTTCTGGAAAACATGAAGGAGCGAAGGGAGAATGGTGAAAACTCACCTAGGGTTTGTTTTTCTTCATTTCTTCTTTACCATTTCTTCTAATTACTAGAATTCAATCATGTTTATAAATTCTTGTATGAACATGAGTAGCTAAAACACTTCTTCTCGGGTTGAGAACACATGACATGAATGTTTTAGCTTAAATTCTTTTTTGGTTCAAGTTTAATTTGTTATTTGTCTTGCATTCTTGTTATTTATCGTTTTAATGATTGATCACCATTGAAATGCACTTGTTAAGCTTAGTCAAAATATCGAAAGAGTAACCCTAGGTTAGAACTAAAGAATGCAGGGAGCAAGTTTTTGTCTTTAAGACATGATTCGCGGTTAGGATAGCAATATACCTATTTTACCTTGCTTGGTTAATTAAACGGGAAGATAACGAGACACTTAAGATTAAATTATCACATCACCACTCGCATATGTAGTTGTGAAGTTAATTCTAGGTGAAATGGTTATAGCTACGAAAGTCCATAACCAAGGGCATAAACCCCGAGAACTACATTAACATTATCAATTGCTCATGAATTAGGACGTCACATCCCCCCTCAACGATATAGTTGTGAGACTAGTTTGTTGTGTCTAGAGGCTCGAAAGATCATGAATATTGCATATTAACTTTGTGAGACAATAAATGAATTTTCATATACTTGAACCATTGTGAAATTTAGTTGTACATAATTGTTAGGCCTTGAATCTAGAAGCTTTTTATTACTGTTTTCCAAATTGTTTGTGATTCCACTTAGATTTAGTTTTAACAACAAAATCTTTAAAACCAACACTTGTGATATTTAACTTAACACTTGAACTTGAATATTCGCTGAAATAGTATAGTCCTTGTGGGTTTGACATTTGGCTCTTCAAGAGTCACTTTACTACTTGTACGACCGCGTACGCTTGCACGTGCGCTGGGGAAATAAGTTTTTGGCGCCGTTGCCGGGGACTAGCATCTTTTAGTGAATTTTTAGTTTTGTGTAATTTTTATTTTTATTAAGTGTTGAAAAACTTGATCTTAGTCTTCTATTTTGCAGGTAACAAATTTTCCTTGTAGCACTGGCAAGGAATAGAGAACTGGTAGAACTATTATTGGAGCCTAAACGATAATTGCACTTGCTCTGGAGAGAGGCTCTAGAGCAAAAGTTGCAACAGTTACTGGAGCAGATTCTTGAACGACAACAGAATCCACCAGTTTGGAAAAAAGATTTCTTGCCAGAACCAATGGCAGCCATACCAATTCGTGATGTGGAAATCTCAATCGCGACATATGTGACCTCCAGCATCCGCAAAACGGAGGTTGGAGGCAACATTGAGCTGAAGCAGAACATGGTGCAACTGTTGCACTCTAGTGGTCAATTCACGGGAATGAGACATGAAGACCCACAGTAGCACCTACAAAACTTCTTGGAGATCAGTGACACTTTCGTCCCCCCGGGAGTGTCAACGATAATGTTAGACTCACCCTCTTCCCATTTTCACTTTTGGGAGAGGCAAGAAGGTGGCTAAAGGAAGAGCCACCAAATTCCATCACATCTTGGGATGAACTAGAAATAAAGTTCTTCATCAAATTCTTTCCTTCAGGTAAGACTGCCAAGATCAGAAGCGAGATCCTAAGTTTCAAGCAGCTGCCTAAGAAGAACATGTATGTGGCCTGGGAGAGGTTGAAGTCATTATTGAGAGACTTCCCTCATCATCAACAGCCAAATGAGGTGTTAGCCCACACCTTTGTGGAAAGTCTAGGCCCACACACTAAAAATTTTCTAGACTCTGCATTGCGTGGGCAAACACTTGAAAAGACATATTATGAGCTGTACACTCTACTAAATAGAATTGCTCAAGGAAATCTAAAGTGGCATAGTGATTTGTCTAAAGGAGCAGGAAAAAGAGTAGTAGGGCTGATTGAGGTAGATAGTGTCAATACTTTGGCAGAACAGTTGGCTTAGTTCATCAAACTGAGTATGACCCAGCCACAGACACAGGTTCATGCAGTTCAACCAGCTCCTAGCTTGTGTGAGAGATGTGGCAATAATGGGCACAATGCAGACTCTTGCGGGGCCAATCTAGAGTCAGTAAACTTTGCAAGGAATGTTCAAAGAGGAAATAAAAATTATGGGAACACCTACAACAAAAACTGGCAGAGTCATCCTAATTTTTATTGGGGTGGTAATTAGAGTTAGAGTTACCAGTAGCCTTAGTCGCATCAGTACCAGCAACAATACAGGAAAACTCAGTGGCTAATCCAACAATAGCAACATTGAGAAGATGTTGTAGAAAATCATGGCCACCCAGACCTAGATGGCAGAAAATCAAGCAAGGATGGCCTTAGACTTGAAGAATCAGTAGATGGCCACCAGAAATCTAGAGAAGCAGATGGGTCAGTTGGCAGCTGCATAGAATAACAGATCTCAAGGAGGGTTACCAAGTGATATAGATACAAACCCCCGACTGTTCAATGCCATCATTCTGAGGAGTGAAAAGCAGTTAGCTGATGCACCACATATGAGAAGAAAAATGAAGTGCAGCCAAAGCTAGTCAGACCGCGTCCATCAGCTGATAAAGGAGATAATTAGAGTGCTGCAACACAATGCATAATCATCATTGCATCCAATAAATAGACCACCACCACCATTTCTTCAAAGGCTCAAGAAGAGCAAGGAGGAAGCATATTTTAAGAAGTTCTTTGATACCTTCAAAGAACTTTACATAAATTTGCCTCTTATTGATATTTTTTGCAGGAAATGCCCAAGTATGCCAAGTACTTAAAGGATGTGGTGACCAATAAAGTACGGTTGGTGGATATAAAAATGTACCACTCATTGAGGAGTGCAGTTACAGGGTAATAAGACAAATGCCCAAAAAGTTCAAAGACCTAGGGAGTTTCACTCTCCCCATACACATTGTTGAAGCTGGAATAATGACAACCTTTTGTGACTTTGGGGCGGACAGAAATTTGATGCCGCTATCTCTATCCAACACTGGGTTTAGTGAAGCCAAGGCCCACAAGAGTGATGCTGCAACTGGAAGATAAGTCAACAGTGGCCCCGAAAGGAATTATTGAGGACCTTCTTATCAAAGTAGGTAAATTTATTATACCTGCAAATTTTATTATTCTGGATAAGTTTATGATAAGGTACCCTAATCCTAGGAAGACCATTCTTGGCTACTGGTGGAACAACAATTCATGTGAGAGTTGGTACCCTGAAAATAAGGGTAAATGATGAAGAAGAGTTCTTCAGAGTATGCTAGGAGATCAACCCACCCACAGACTATAGAGATCTTTGAAAGATCAGTGTGGTTACAAATGCTAAGTGTAGGGTGGTTAATTCCATGAGTCCACTGT
Source organism: Datura wrightii (assembly GCA_035772735.1). NCBI lineage: Eukaryota > Viridiplantae > Streptophyta > Magnoliopsida > Solanales > Solanaceae > Datura > Datura wrightii. Next base: position 33,274,461 of record JASDFA010000006.1, read on the forward strand.
TGCATGACATACTTACACTTAAGCCAGAGTCTGATAGGAGAAATCAGTTGAAGGAAGTGACGGAAGTAAAGAGGAATAGGGTGGAGGCTGTTCCTTTTAAAAATAACAAAAAGAGAAGATGGTTCCCAAAAGGTACTTCTTTGAGGATATCCTGAAAAGGGATAGTTTACGTCGTGCCGTGATCTAAAATCAAGCACTGCTTGGGAGGCAACCCATGGGTACCATAGGTACAATTTTATTTTTCTTTTGTTTTTTATTTTTTTTTCAATTGTGTTGTTGTTTCTGGTGAATTAAGCACAGGAGACAGGGGAAGTCTAAGTACCCTTAGAAGCATAAGCTAAGGAGCATGAAAAATTGCAAGTCTTGGGTTTAGGACCCACATGTTCTAAAATGGAGGAAATCATGTTGCTAGGCTTAGAGGCTTCAGGAAGCATCCCTCACCTTTGTTTTGAGTTAATTGATGATTTTGGGACATAACATATTTTAAATGTGGAGTGAGGAAAATTTCATAATTTTGTGCCAAGTGATTTTGGGTGATGTTGGTGCTTGGTCAAAAATCGGTTTGACTTGAATTATGAGTTGAGCACATTTCACTCACTCTTTGGTTTTTCTTTTCGGTTCTTTTTAAAGGGGGGCACTTTGAACGAAGTAAAATAAATTTTTCATTATGCGTAAATATTGTTTTAGTCATATTTAGGGACTTTCCCAACGACGGGGGAATGACAACCATCTTGAGGGAAAATTTGTCATTAGGCTTTGTTTTTGAACCCTTAGCTGATTGATAGCTTGATGTTCTTGTTGAGTGTTATACATGATTGTAAGATACAAGTGGTGTTAATTGAGAAGAATGTTTAGCAATTGTATAACTTTGTTTGAGATACCTCGGCTCTCGAATATGACTCTATATGCTTTAAATTTTAATTTTGAATTCTTGTGATTAGCTGATTTAAGAGTCTACTGAATTTGTCTTGAACAGAGCATGTGCATGGAGTGTTAGATTTTCTTGAATATTCCATGCTATTGTGTAGTGTCTAGAATTTTCTTGTGTGTATACAAAATGAAATGAGGGATGTTAATTGTAGGAGATGATTTAGGCATTTCTTTGAATGAGCCTAATTTTCATCCTTTCTTTACCTGCCTTAACATATGATCCTAGTTAGCCCCATTGAGCCTTTAGCTTATTCTTTGCTAGCCACAATATAAGTTGAATCCTTTTCTTTCAATAAAATTGGATTTTATCCAAAACTCCTAAGAGATTGAGTCTAAATGCAAAAAGAGTTAAAGGAGTGATTGAAAAAGAAGGGAAATAGTTGTTGTGGAAGTTGAAGAAGAAATTAAAGGTGCACTTGTTAAAATGCACAAGTATTGGTAGGGAGTGAAAGAAAAATAGAGAGAAATAGTTTCTTAAGTACCCCTTACTAATAAGCTATATGTGCTTAAAGAAATAGGGAAACAAAAGAGGAAAATGATGAGTTGGAAATTCAAGGGGTGAAGTAAAAGAAGCGATATGCATAATGAGAAAGTGATCTATGAAAAGCGCTTAGGGAAGATAGTCACTATTACTGACCAGAATAGTACCTACCCGCCCCTTAGCTTCCATTACAACCCAATAAGTCCTTCTTGATCTTACTTTCAAACATTCCTAAATTAGTGAAGTGAAACACTAAGGGCAAGCTTATGGGTCAATACATGTTGCATGTGAATTTTTTGTGACGGTGAGCTTAATTTCTATTTATATAGCTATAGTTGTATAATTTGAAAAATTAAGAGTGAAATGGGTATCTCTCTTGTTTTGAGGGAACATGTTTGGGAAGGATGAAATTCATGTCGGACTTCTTGATTGGTTAATTTACATAAGCTTGCGGAACTTTAGAGTCAATTCTTGAGGCTAGAAGATCTTAACTTAGTTGTTTGGAATTTCAGTTGGTTATAAATATCACATGCTCTATTTTAAACTTGCTATCTAAATCAATTGGTGTAACCTTAGCTTGAGTCATCTTGCTTTAATTGGTTATTTGCGAGTCCTTTGTATGCATGAGACGTAATGGAGTTGTTCGGGGACGAACAAGGCTTTAAGTGTGGGGTAGTGATCTTGGGCATATTTACATGCCTAAATGCTAGTCTATAACTAGGTTTAAGTCATGTTTGTCAATTAAATTTATTACATTCTCTTGTGATTTAGTAGATTTATGTGCATACACTAACCAATGAGATTAGCCTATTTTTTATAGGTAAAATATCCTAGGAGGGGTTAGAAATGAATGAGCACAATGAATAAAGAAGCTCGGAGTGAAGGACCAAGGAGTCTCTTGAAGACGTCATCATATGCAAATATGTCAGACAAGGCAGCGTGCCATGCAGCATATGTTGTGCGCTAAGGTTTTTGCCATGGCAAGAGGTAGGCATGCTATGCGTCGTTCCACGCCCAATGTCTGTGTGTGAGAGCCAGTGTCATCCAGTAAAGCTACGCGACAGGCCATGCCACGTGAGGCTTCCTACGTGATGCCCTTTGTGCCACGCTAGCTAGCCCGCCGATGGCATTTGTGTCACACCCCATGATGCCTCACCCATGCCAATGTCGATGCCAACAAACCTGTAGCCTTGCACGATGCCTCCGTCCACGGATGCTGGCCTACGCGATAGGAAGCGTGACACGGGGTTAGTTCATGCTCGGCCAAATTTTGTATTTTTTCATTTATTATAAATTCAACACTTAGCTCCTAATTTCATTATCATGACATTATTTCTGGAAAACACGAAGGAGCGAAAGGAGAACGGTGTAAACTCACCTAGGGTTTGTTTTTCTTCATTTCTTCTTTATCATTTCTTGTAATTACTAGAATTCAATCATGTTTATGAATTCTTGTATGAACATGAGTGGCTAAAGCCCTTCTTCTAGGGTTGAGACCACATGACATGAATGTTTTAGCTTAAGTTCATCTTTGGTTCATGTTTTATTTGTTGTTTGTCTTGCATTCTTGTTATTCATCATTTTAATGATTGATCACCATTGAAATGCACTTGTTAAGCTTATAAAAAAGCTTGAAAGACTAAACCTAGGTTAGAACTAAAGAATGTAGGGAGCAAGTTCTTGTCTTTAAGACTTGATTCGCGGTTAGGATAGTAATATACCTAATTCGCCTTACTTGGTTAATTAAAGGGGAAGATAACTAGGCACTTAGGATTAAATTATCACATCACCACTCGCAAACGTAGTTTTGAAGTTAATTCTAGGTTAAATGGTTAGTGGTACGAAAGTACATAACCAAGGGCCTAAACCCCGTGAACCACATCCACATTGTTAATTGCTCACGAATTAGGATGTTACATCCCCACTCAATGATGTAGTTGTGAGACTAGTTTATTGTGTTTAGAGACTCGAAGAATCTTGAACATTGCATATTAACTTTATGAGACAATAAATGAATTTTCATATACTTGAACCTTTGTGAAATTTAGATGTACATGATTGTTAGGCCTTGACTCTAGATGCTTCTTATTACTATTTTCCAAATTGTTTATGATTGCACTTAGATTTAGTTTTAACAACAAAATCTTTAAAACTAACACTTGTGAAATTTAATTTAACACTTGAACAAAATTTTTTACTAAAATAGTACAGTCCCTATGGGTTCGACATCTGGCTCTTTAAGAGTCACTTTACTACTTGTACGACCACGTTCTCTTGCGCGTGCGCTGGGGCATAACACAAGTGTTTAGCATTGGCTTGGAATCATTTTGTGTAACCCTAGTTTGTTAATTCATCATGGTTCTCAAAATCCTAGTTGTGGAGGTTTTAACCTCTCATGATTGTAAATCGTTATTAGCATTCATAGACAAACACATAATTAAATACTTACAAAGATGATTGAAAGAAAACCTGCTTGATTATTGCAAGAATTGATATTGAATAAATCAAGAACAAGGAAGTGATCAAAGCAAGAAATCTCTAAGACTTGAATTAAAGTTAACAACAACTTGTCGCTCAACCAAAAAAATCGATGTTCGACTCTCTAATCTACTGTTCTTACTGAAATAACCTAAAAAGTATTTATAAAAATAATTGAAACCTTCTCTAAAGTAAATAGGAAAACTACCAAAACCTATCGCCGTCGCCTTCATATATGACCCTCATAATAGGATTGTATGGGTCGTACCTTGAATCATACATTGGTTGGCTTCTATTGAATCTGGCTAAGTGTTGACTTCTGGTACGACTTGTACCAATAACCTACGAGTCATACAATCTTCCCATGGCTTGAACTTGCACTTGCTGACATTCTCTGTTAACTTCCATGGATGGCTTGGTACGACTCGTACCTCGGTTCTATGATCCGCAACTCCTTCTCGTACCTTGAGTTCTACCAGTCTTCTCTTTTTCTAGGCTTTTCCACGGTTCCTTGGTACGGGTCTTAGTTAGGTCTGGTGACTCGTGGTTGCTAACCGTACCAGGATACTTGGCATGTGTAAATCCTTCTGGAATTCACTATGGCTGCTATTGTATGACTCGTACAATGATTGTACCATGAATCGTAAGTTGCCTTTTTCTCATACTTTGGTCCTGGACCTTTCAACGAATCTCAGTACAACTTGTACTAGAATAGTACGGCTCGTACTGAGATCCGTACTAAGCCACTTTTCTGCATTTTTCTCCATCTTTTGCATAATTCAGTTTCAATATCTATTTTCCCTGAAAATAAAGTAAAAGTGCCTCATATCCATGTAAACACACCTAACTCCATGCTTATTTTCCAGTTTTAAGTGTCGAAAGTGTTATAAACTCACAACAGATCAACAGCCTCAACTTAAGCCTTTTGCATGTCCTTAGGTAAAGAAAACAAAAACTAAAAACAACGTTTAACTAGAAATTAAACCTAGAATACCTACAACCAACACAACAAAATTTGCACTATAAACCACAATCATCTAATGACCTCTTTTTCATTCAAACTAAATCAATTATGCACACAGTTAACCACAATCAATAACATACAGGGAACAAGATATGGCATCCAACTAAAAGCGGAGAATGGAGTTATCACCAATGTTATTCATAGAGATAATTGGTAAAATACAACACAAACCAAGTACCCTCACAGCAAATGAAGTCCCCAACACTCACAAATATATAAAATAATAAACTTAGCACTAAACAAATGGGACTCTTACTCTCCCAAAGAAGTTCCAAATACTGCACATCGGATACCATAGGCTTGCCCTTATTTTCTCTACTTCTGCTCTTCGGAAAGTTAAGCTAGAATCACTATAGGACTTTGTTCAGCTTGAAATGTAGGCTTCGGGCTGAGTATGGTAAATATGAAATTAAGTGACTAAACCCTCTTTAGCAATACATATTTGTGGCTCCACTTTACAATTTTTTCCCATTTTCACTTTAACTTTTTCCTCCCTTTACTCCATTTACATGCAATATATGTGTATGGTGTATTTTTCTCATCTTTTTAATTCATTTTTCTCTTTTATTTTCTTTTCTTTATATTTTTCTTTTTCAGCTCTTTTTTCTTTCTTTTCTTGTCACACCATATCTCAGCTCTTAGTTCCACGATCCATGACTCTTTCTCGCACCTTGAGCTCTGTCAGTCTTCTTTTTTTTGGGATTTTTCATGGTTCCTTGCTATGGGTCTTACATAGGTCTCACGACTCATGGTTGCTACCGGTACCAGGTACTTGGCCTGAGCAAAACATTCTAGATTTCACTATGACTACTATGGTACAACTCGTACCATGAACAATAAGTTGCCTTTACCTCATAATTTGGTCCTGGACCTTTTGCATGACTCTTAGTACAACTCATACCAGAGCGGTACAGCTACGTACTGAGATCCATACGAAGCCACGTTTATGCATTTTCTCCATCTTTTGCATAATTTAGCTCTAATATCTATTTTCCCTAAAAACAGAGTAAAACTGCCTCATATCCATATAAACACACCTAAGTCCATGCTTAGTTCCTAGTTTTAAGCATCGAAAATATGGTAAACTCACAACATATCAATCGACATTGCAAGAATATGAATTTTCACAGTATAATTCTATGGGCACTATTAGTCAATAATAATCATGCAACAATAGGAGTGGTATGAGTATGTATGAATAAAACAAGTTCATCAACCAACCATACAATTAAGGATCATCAAATCATAATCAAGTGTCATATAGTGCATAGGTCTCAGTAAATCAATCACATTACAAGTTGTGGAATATCATCAATACATATATTAATTTCATGTAAAATTACCCATATCATGACACCGGTACCCATATAAATGCTCATTATCTCGTTTATATGAGACCCCTTTATTACCTATTACCTTTAAATTTATTTAATATATATAAACTAACACTTCAAAGAATAGAAAAAATCTTTACTTGCCTCAAATCGTCGTCCATGCATCAAATTACAAAATTTTCCTTTTGTAATGCTTCCAAACTGTCAAAATCTATTCAAATATATAATCTTCATAAGAATATGAATCAAATGACACCCATATTGCTATATTTATTTTTTGGGTGAAAATTGTTTTCATCCCCCAACTTTGCTTAAAAAATCAAACTCCCCCCTCAACTTTGAACAATAGACATTCTCTCCCTTTTATCGTAACTGATTTTTAATATACTTGTTTTGCCCTTACATTATCAACTTTGTTTTCTTTTTTTTTCTTCTTTAATATCACAATATATTTTTAATCTATGTAAAAAATATTTAATAAAAAAATAAATATTATTTTTGTGATAAAGAAAGCTAATGAGTATATAAATTAATGACGTTCTATAATAAAGAAAATTATCAGAATAAAAAATAATTTTATTAATAATAATTAAAACTCTAGTATTTATTTATACAAGTAAAATTAAATGGTAATAATAATTTTATAAATATATTTCAATGCATGAAATACAAAAACTGTTAATAAAATAAAGACAAATTTAAAGATTATTTATTTATAATATAAATTATTTTTAAATTATAATTTATGAAATATTGTATTAATAATAATCAAATTTTATTTATTTATACAGACAATAGAGGATAAGAAAGAGGAGAAACATAAATATACAGTCATGACTCGAACATAGACCCGGATCATCGTTTAAATCATGCATTCTACATTCATGAGGCATCAATAGGATCAGATCATGATTTAAACATATCTACAATATTTAAATATCAAATTCACACTATATAGCATATATTCTAGTTCATGAAGGCTCCAAAGATTCAACTCATACCTAAAACATATACATTGAAATCATTGTGAAAATATATACATACTTCACATTGTCAAAGCCCATAAGTTCTAATCGTGTTCCAACCCATATAGTACAACATATGTTCTAGATTTGCGGGGACCCATATGATCTACATATACTTTAAACATGGATACAAGTTCATGATAAGAGCATGTGAATAATTAATAAAATCCCATTTGAAATTCTAGACTAACTCATGGCGAAAATCCCATATTCATGCTATTCAGATATCACACAAATAACACAAGAAGGTGCAAGTAACTTCATAAGCATACTCTACTATGAACCATGATGGTTCTTAGAATTTAGGGAAAACATATGAAAATTCATGCATAAATTGAAACCCTAGAACATGCTTTTCTAGAATCAAAGAATTTGGGTTTTTAGTATAAAAGTTTAGGGAACAAGGATGAAAGGAAATCCTTGTTGAAAACCCACATACCTGATTAAAAAAAAGATTCCCTTATAAATCTTGAAGATTGCATCTCTTGAGAGGAACCCTAGATGATCCTTTAACTTGAGAGATGAAGAGGAAGAAAACTTAAGGATGGTTTTTGGAAAATAGGGGCTTAGCCTAGTGAAAACCCCTTTAATTCAACCCTTAAAATTCCCAAAACGACGTCATTTAGGAACTGGGAACATAGGACTTTACCAAAATACCCCTGGGATTAAGCTTAAAAATCTGGCCGTCAGTGACCATGACCTTCACCATGGGTCGTTGGTCCTTACCATGGCTCATGGTGACCATCTGTTTCTACTAGAGAAAAATTTCTCATCTTCTTCTTCCTCAACCAATGACCAACAGGATGAGTCATTACCCCATCCAATGACTAGTCATTACCTTTCGTCTTCACCAGTGGTCCAACCCTCGATTTCCTTCCAATGACCAACATGACGGGTCGTTACTCCACCTAAGGGCTCGTGGTTTCCGTCCGTTGTCACTAAACCAAAAACCCTGAACTCCAACTAATGACTCTTCAGGATGACCCATCGTAGAAACCAACGGGTTGTTACTTGGCTCGTCGCCTCTAGGAGGCCTGGTCTGCCAGCTCACTACGACTCCATCCAATGGGTCATTGTTTCCCATAACCACTCGTTCCATCCTCCCAGGGTGTCAACACATACTTAACATTTTTATTGAAACTCTTCCAATAACTCACCTAATGGACCGTTAGAGCATTCCACGACTCTTTAGACGAGTTGTTCTGAGAGATTTCTCTACTAGTTTTCTGTTGAAATCCATCTAACTCTAGGGTCTGATCTTAGAACTTTTGGGGTGTTACATGCACACACATGAATATACATATATATATATATATATTTAATGCATATAATTTTTTAATAACAATAAAAAATACTAAATAGAATTATATTTTGTGACAAATTCATAGATGTAGTATTATATTTATAATGTTATGAATTTAAATAAGAAACTATAAATATTTAGGTTAAAAAATAAATATTATATGTAATATAAAAAGATATTACATAAATAAAGGATTGAAAATTACAATGGTAAAATAGATATTTTAGAAAGTAAATTAGGATAAAGGGAGGAGAATGTCTATTGTTCAAAGTTGAGGTGAGAGTTTGATTTTTAAAGCAAAGTTGGGGGATGAAAATGATTTTCATCCATTTATTTTTTGCTCAAAAAATTGAATCAAAAAGTCACCATGAGTCCTGAAATTGAATCTGAAATTTTCTTTTAGATTATATTTACTCATAATAAAACAAACTCATACATCGAATTTCAGCTAAAACGGATCGTTATTCGACCCCCAAATCAAGAATACTTATTTTAAGAACCTCAGGCCTACATCTCAATTTTCTATCGAATTCCATGAATTAAAATTTCTAGTAAACGATTATAATCAATTGTAAATACTAAAGTAGAGTTCAAATACTTATCCCCTTCTTTGTATAAGAAAAATTTCATAGAAATTATCTCAAACCGAGCTCTAGAATTAAAGATATGAAAAGAATACTCAAAAAGTTTTATTTAATACACTACCCAGGCAAAATAAATGAATCTGGTCATCAAAAGTATGTTTCTCGTAGGCAAAAGCTAAATTCTTAGTTTCTAAAGGCATGCACCAGATCCCTTTTGCACCAGCAATCTATGTTTTCATTAACCGGATTCTAAATCCCTCATACGATCTTGAAATATGATGATTCTCTTTTCTATAGTTCTAAAATCACGATATAGATATAATGGTTCAATAAAGAAAATTGGATCTTATTTACTTCATGTGATATCATTTATATTCAAACAACATCAACATCAAATCTTCGAATGAACACTTGAAACTCATTTTAGACCACTTAAACACAAATCAAATATGCAAATCAATCATAATATACGTTCGAGACCTATTGAAATCATCAAATCGTTGATCCAAGTTCATCTTGACTAAATGTTGACCGTGGTCGACTCTAATCTTTAAATGAACTAGAATGCAACCATTTGCTCAAATTAGTCATGAACCACTTAAGATTTGTCCAGCTAAGTTATAAATTACCCTATGAATCTAAAAGAGCTATCAAAACTTGAATATGACCTCGTTGAACGCCAAATATTGACTTTAGTCAAACATTTTCTTATTTCAACTTAAGAACTTCAAATTTTAGATTTTCTTCTCTGAAACGTATCTGATTGTCTTGAAAATTGTGTCACCCATTCCTACACGTCATAAATCATATATAAAATATATGAGAAAATTTAAATTTGAAAAAATAGATAAAGGTCACAAAACAACTATAAGGATCATTACACTAGGTTGAACGCATGGATTGTTAGGATTTGCAAGCTCGTGACTATTCTCGATAAGGTCGTACTTGTGAATTGTGATACCTGTTAGTCCCTGAATGTTTTTGACAAGGTTGTGATTATGAACTAATATAAATATTGTACTGTCTTTCTTGTTGTTTTTGTTGTGGATATTAGATGTCTATTGGTGATGACTGAGGTCATTGAGAGGCCTATAATTGAATCAAGTAAGACGGTTTGAAGGATCATGTGTGGTGTAATAAGTGAGAGGTGAATTTTATCAATTAGGTGTTGTTTGTTGTGATCACGGGCAAAAATATATGCCCGAGATACGCTTTACGACTTAAATTAGTCTTGTTTATCTAAGATTATTGTATACATTTTCATGTAATTTTAGATAAAGTAAAGATATGTGCTAACCAACATGATTAGCCTTTGTTTTGTAGGTTTTGATGACTTTTGAGCAACTAATCCATGAGTTGGTGAGGTAGAGGCTTGGAAACGGAATCAACACGCGAACGTCGGCAAAGAGGAGGCACAAAACAGCCCACCGGCGTGTCAACAAGGTGCCACGACATGCAGGCCGCTCACAACAGCCCACCTGCGCGTTGGCAACGTGCCACGGCAGGTGGCCTCCGCGACCAAGGGCTGCCAACGCGCTGCCCAAGCAGCGTGACACGCTGCCAACGCGGCAGGGGGCTGCCCGGGCCAATTTCGGGTGATTTCTAGCGGGCTTCCGCGTCTGTAGCGTGTCACGGAGGCCGTGCTCCGCGATGCACTCCGTGACACGTTGCTTGTTATTCCGGGAAAGAGTCCTACTACTATAAATAACACACTTAGGTTTATTTTTCAGAATTCAGACTTGGTGGAGCAAGGACGTGGGTTACAGGCAGTTGAGGGACGAAAAAGCTCAGGGTTTTTCTCTCTTTCTTTCTTCTTTCAATCAATTGTTTGTATGATTAACACTTGTTTTAGGATGATTAATCCACAAATGAGTGGCTAATTCTCTTCCTTGCTGAGGTTATGAACAATGGTGATGAATTTTGATTATTGAATTATATGGTTTTTCATCTTCTTCTTATATGTTGTTCTATTAATTCTTGTTTCTACTGCATTAGTGTGTGGCCGACATTAATGTACATCTAAAAAGTCCGATTTCACTCGAGAGAGCACGAAATTGGAAAGTTGTGAATTAATAGGGTATTGTTCTTAACTTGATTTGGGAAAATTGAGTTTTGATGTGCTTTCCTGATAGAAATATACTTGAAAGCCGTATTAGTCAATTTAGGAACCAGAATTGTATTGCTAGGTCATAAATTGCATTTGATCACAGAAATGTAGACGGATGGTTTATGATTCTTAAGTGAGATTAAATACGAGAGTTTTAATCTCTAGGCTAATGTTCTTGGCTAGCAACTGGAAGAGAAGAATAACTGAATTATGATTATAATCAAGTTTATTACTTGTTCTTAACCTTGGCATGCTCATATCCATAGTTTCAATTCAAAGTAGATATTTGTTAATAGTTTTAGTATATAATTTCTAAACAAAAATTATTTAACTTTTGGTTATGTTGTTGTCAGCATATATAGAAGTAAGATAGAATATAGTATACTTGAGCAATTTTTACTTATCCAGAGTCTCCTTGGTTCGATACTTGGCTTACTTAGCCACTTTATTACTTGTTTGACCACGTGCACTTGCGTGTCGGTTTTTAACCCCTATAGCAAACACCCGAACAAGTTTTTGGCGCCGTTGCCGGGGAGACTAGGCAATTGGTGAAATTGTATTAAGTGTAAATTTACTGTATTTTTATTTTATTTTCTTAGTGCTGACAACTTGGTCTTAGTGTTTGTTTTAATTCTTTTTCATTATATATATATATATATATTTTTTTCTTTTTCGTATACCCTTATTGACATGACATCGTGGAATACAAATGGTATAAATGGTGGATACTCATATTTTAATGAATCTTGTCTGAATTGCGGAGGACACCACTTGTGGCAACACTGTAACACGTGCAATATATGTGGTGGTCAAGATGGCCATTGGGATGGCTGTCCGAATGCATACTACCCTCCCCCAAGCCCCTACTATGATCCTTCTGTTGTTTTTTCTGAATATAGGCATGCTGAAAATGAGGACTTGGGATGCCAAGCTCGAATAGAAGACATGCTGAAACAACTCCTGGAGCAATCAGAAGCAATGAAGGAGGCGATGACAGTATTGAGAATTCAGCAAGAAGAGAATGCAGAGGCTCTAGAAAGGATGAGCATCAAATTCATGGAGATGATCGCTGAAGCTGAAGCGTGTGATAAATCGCAGGCAACAGTTTTAGCCGATATTCAAGAGGAACTACAAGAGGAAGACAAGGGTGAATTTTTGGAGGAAGCCCAACAATCAGAATCTCTTGAGTGCCCCCGTGATGGGCTCAAACTTATGGAAAATCTATTCGTGGATGAAGAGATAGAGTATCCCCCAGTTGACATTAATGGACAGATAGATGTCGATGCTGAGAAGGTGTATACAAGTAAGGAGGTCAAGCACAATGCAGTTTTAGAGTTGAGGATTATTGGACCACACTCGAAGCATTTCTCGACATTAAGTTTGGTTGAAAACATAGAAATAGTGTCTTCCAAGCTTATAGAGAAATATCTAGAGGAGGACCAAGCCCCATATATTTTGAAATTTGCTAACTCAGAAAGACAAAATGACTTCGCTTACTTAAGGGGCCAATAAGTTAAAAAAGCAACATCTACTGCTTGGTCCTTACAATTTTTCACCACCACCTCTGGAGCATAAGAGGAAATTAGAGAAGAAATTAGGGGTGAGATTCATATCCTCAAGGTGGAGGAAAAAGTGGTGAAACTTGGTACGTCGTGCCGCGACGTATAATTAGGCACTGCTTGGGAGGCAACCCAAGGGTACCACAGGTACCATTTTAATTTCTTGCAATTGAGTTAATTTTTGTTTATTTTCATCTTGTGTTGTTTGGTGGAAAGTTAAGCGCAGATGGAGGGGAAGTCTGAGTACCCATGGAGGAGGAAGCTAACAAGCATGGAAGAGAAAAAGTGTGGGGTTGAACACCCACTTGTGCAAAGTCGAAGAAACGCATGCTGTTAGCTAAGCCTAAAGGCCTCAGGGAGTATTTCTCACCCTTTTTAAATTTTAATTTGATGCTATGAGGACATAGCATGATTTAAGTGTGGGGTGAGGGAAATTTCAAGGGAAATTTCAAAATTTTCTGTGCTTAACGATTTGTGGTGAATGTAATGCTTGTGAGAAATTTGAAAATTTTGAAATTTTTTTGTGAATTAAGCATGACTTCATCACCCGTTGGTTTTTCTTTTCGGTTCTTTTCCGACGGGGGGTATTTGAACCGAAGAATAAAAAAAAAATTTCTTTTTCTTTCTTTCCTTTGTCTGTATATAGTGTTTTTAGTCATAGTTAGAGACTGTTTCCAACGATGGATGGATGAAGACCGTCTTGAGGAAAAAATAGTCGATAGGTTTTGGGTTTTTGAAACCATAACTAATTGGTGCTTGATGTTCTTTTTATGTGCTATACATGGTTGTAAGATGCAAGTATGTTCAGTATGAAGAATGCAAGTGTATAACTTTGTTTGAGACACTTAGGCTCTTGAATTTGACTCAATATGATGGAAGCTTAATTCTGAATTCTTGTGATTAGCTGAGTAAGAGTCTACTGATTGTGTCTTGATTTGAGCATGTGCCATGAGTGTAAGGTTTTTGAGTATTCTATGCTATTGTGGAATGTCTAGAACTTGCCTGGTGTCTATATAAAATGAAATGAAGGATGTGAATTGTAGGAGATGATTTAGGAATTTCTTTGAATGAACCAATTTTTATCCCTCATTTTACCTACCTTGAAAAATTAATCCTAGTTAACCCCATTGAGCCTTGAGCCTATTCTTTGACAGCTGCAACATAAGCTTAATCCTTTTTCTTTCATTAGCCTTGAAATTGAACCAAAACTCCTAAGCGCTTAAAGGAAAAATCCGAAAGAGTAAAGGAGTGAGAAGAATGAAAAAGAAGGGAAAGTAGCAATTGTAAGAGTTGAGAAAGGTCGAGGGTGCACTTGTTTGAATATGGGTGAGTATTAGTAGGGAGTAAGAAAATAAATAAATGAAAAGTTACTTATAGAACTCCTTACTAATAAGCTAAAAGCGCCTAAAGAAAGGGGGGAACAAAAGAGGAAAAAGAAAGATGAAAAGAGAAAAAGGTGAAGTGAGGGAAGGGAAGTTTGTAATGAAGGCGTGATGTATTAAAAGCGCTTAGGAAAGATAGTCACTATTACTGATCATAATAGTACTTACCCGCACCTGAGTTACATTACAACCTAAAAAGTCCTACTTGATCTTACATTCATACATCCTTAAATTAGTGGAATAAAACACTAAGGGCAAGCTTATGGGTCATTACATAATGCATGTGAATTCTTTGTGTTCATGTACCCACACATGTTGTGATGTAAAAAATTGTTTTTGCATGTGATTGGGTAACTCTCTTCCCGTGAGGGGCACATGTTGAATGAAGGATATAATTCGTGTGAGATGTCTTAATCAGTCGATTTGCATGAGTTTGCTAAGATTGAGAGTCGATTCTTGAGGTTAAGGAGTCTTAACATAGTTGTACTTCATTTCAATGATCAAACCAGGCATGCTCTATTTTTAGCTTGTATCTTACGTAATCATTATAGCCGTAACTTGAATTCTCTTGCTAAATTAGTTATGTGGGAGTCTCCATATGCATGATATGTAAAAGGTTGTTCGAGGACGAACAAGGCTTTAAGTGTGGGGTTGTGATCACGGGCAAAAATATATGCCCGAGATACGCTTTACGACTTAAATTAGTCTTGTTTATCTAAGATTATTGTATACATTTTCATGTAATTTTAGATAAAGTAAAGATATGTGCTAACCAACATGATTAGCCTTTGTTTTGTAGGTTTTGATGACTTTTGAGCAACTAATCCATGAGTTGGTGAGGTAGAGGCTTGGAAACGGAATCAACACGCGAACGTCGGCAAAGAGGAGGCACAAAACAGCCCACCGGTGCGTCGACAAGGTGCCACGGCAGGCAGGCCGTTCACAACAGCCCACCTGCGCGTTGGCAACGTGCCACGGCAGGTGGCCTCCGCGACCAAGGGATGCCAATGCGCTGCCCAAGAAGCGTGACACGCTGCCAACGCGGCAGGGGGCTGCCCGGGCCAATTTCGGGTGATTTCCAGAGGGCTTCCGCGTCCATAGCGTGTCACGGAGGCCGTGCTCCGCGATGCACTCCGTGACACGTTTCTTGTTATTTCGAGAAAGAGTCCTACTACTATAAATAGCACACTTAGGTTTATTTTTCAGAATTCAGACTTGGTGGAGCTAGGACGTGGGTTACAGGCAGTTGAGGGACGAAAAAGCTCAGGGTTTTTCTCTCTTTCTTTCTTCTTTCAATCAATTGTTTGTATGATTAACACTTGTTTTAGGATGATTAATCCACAAATGAATGGCTAATTCTCTTCCTTGCTGAGGTTATTAACAATGGTGATGAATTTTGATTATTGAATTATATGGTTTTTCATCTTCTTCTTATATGTTGTTCTATTAATTCTTGTTTCTACTGCATTAGTGTGTGGCCGACATTAATGTACATCTAAAAAGTCCGATTTCACTCGAGAGAGCACGAAATTGGAAAGTTGTGAATTAATAGGGTATTGTTCTTAACTTGATTTGGGAAAATTGAGTTTTGATGTGCTTTCCTGATAGAAATATTCTTGAAAGCCGTATTAGTCAATTTAGGAACCAGAATTGTATTGCTAGGTCATAAATTGCATTTGATCACAGAAATGTAGACGGATGGTTTATGATTCTTGAGTGAGATTAAATACGAGAGTTTTAATCTCTAGGCTAATGTTCTTGGCTAGCAACTGGAAGAGAAGAATAACCGAATTATGATTATAATCAAGTTCATTACTTGTTCTTAACCTTGGCATGCTCATATCCATAGTTTCAATTCAAAGTAGATATTTGTTAATAGTTTTAGTATATAATTTATAAACAAAAATTATTTAACTTTTGGTTACGTTGTTGTCAGCATATATAGAAGTAAGATAGAATATAGTATACTTGAGCAATTTTTACTAATCCAGAGTCTCCTTGGTTCGATACTTGGCTTACTTAGCCACTTTATTACTTGTTTGACCACGTGCACTTACGTGTCGGTTTTTAACCCCTATAGCAAACACCCGAACATGTTGTTCGTTTGTTTGTCATTTGTACTTGCCAGGAGTTTGGGGGCCAGGTAGGTTCTACTTTCTTTACTTCATTTCATGAATATGTTGCTAGTGATGCCTTTGTTCTTTATCTTGTTATCCTATATATCTGTAGCTATGAAATCTGTATGATATTTTACTGACGCCCTAGTTGGGAGTGTTGCTTTCATGCCTGCTATTGCTGATCGACAAGTATATTGAGTTCTTTTTCCTTGAGATGGAGTTCCAGTTGTGTCAGTAGGCTCCAAACATTTGAGAGTTTCCATTAATTTTAATTATGGGCAATTTAGGGTCCTATCCCAAATTGTTAACTATTATTGAAATCTTAAAGGCTCGTACAAGATTGTTGTGGTTGTAGTATTGTTGTAGTAGACCTGAAGGATGATATTCTTTAGGTTATTTTCCATTTTGTGGCCTCGTTGGCCTATTATTTATCAATTAGTTATTCTGTGAGCCAGCTTCCATTTTAATCCGTTGTACTCTGATTTAAATTGTCTTGTAATGGACAACTTCGTCGATTTTGGCCTTTTATAATTAGATTGTTGCAGGGTTCGCTCTGTCAACTACAACACTATGTATCAGTCATGCCTACCCGAGTTTGGGGTGTAATAAGGATA
The DNA here is from genome assembly GCA_035772735.1 of Datura wrightii. Lineage (NCBI taxonomy): Eukaryota > Viridiplantae > Streptophyta > Magnoliopsida > Solanales > Solanaceae > Datura > Datura wrightii. Next base: position 33,291,399 of record JASDFA010000006.1, read on the forward strand.
TCTTAGAAGTTGCCAAATGTATGAGGTCGCTTTTATGTTGCATTTGATGAAAGATATTTTGGAAATCACATATGATGTTAATATATCACAATAGAAAAAGGAGTATGATATTACAAATGCCATGATACTTGTTGAAGTAGCAAAAAGTAAGGCTTCAATAGTTAAGAGATGATAGATAGGATCCACTTATAGATAAAGCATCTATATTTTCTATCAAGCATGACATTCTGATACCCAATTTTGATTATCCCTATGCTCCTCTAGAAGATCACGACATAAAGTTGTTGATCATACTGTTTTACATCATTTTTGCATGAAAGTATTTTATAAAAGTTATTAAATGCAAACTTCAATAACTTAATGACCGTTTCAATTAGGTGAAAAGTGATTTGTTTCATGGAGTAGTGTAATATCCCAAAAACCCTAAGATTAGACCCGAGAGTTCAAACGGAGAAAAAAGAATTTTCTGCACCAGGTCACAAGACGAAACATCCAGCGACCCATTGGGTGCACCACGAGTCATTCAGTAACTCGTGGGGAGGAGGTTGTACATGGTTGAGATTTTGAGTTTTGAAGTGACCAAAGGTGTGTCCATGAGTCGTGGTCAGCACCATGATTTGTTGAGTGTTCCGTGGTCAATAGTTGATTGAATATCGAATGTTTTTGGCAGTGTCCCTTACGGGTTATCACCACAAGTCGTAGGGCACACCATGAGTCATGGTGTCCCTCATGGTGACCAGTGTTGAGAATTTCCAGTGCAGATGACAAGAGCAGGACCACGAGTCATGGTGATTGGGCACGAGTCGTCCAGTCCCTTAAGGGGACCGACAGTGTGTTTATCCTTGCAAATTTATTAAGGGCTTTTCCGTAATTCCTAAGTTTATAAGGCCTAAACTATGTTATTTTAAGCTCAAAATAGTGTGTTTTAAGAGGGGTAAGTTCATTCTAGGCCTATGCACTTCCATGCATGTAAGTCTAGAAGCTCCTAAGGGTGATCAAGCCAAAATTCCTTAAGTTCTTCCCCAAATTTTCATTAGGCAATCAAGGGAGTTGTGAAATTAGATTTCTATAGGCATGTAAGGATATGAATGGGTGTATCCATTCACACCCATGCCCAATCCTTCTGTAATTCATGAAATTCTAGTTGATGAATCCACGGGGTTTTAACCCAACATGTGAATTCTCTAAGTTTCAATCATGGGTATGATCTAAGCATGTTTCTAATGTCAAAAGAAAGATGGTTCTCTTCGTATGTATATTGATTATCAACAATTGAACAAGGTCACCATCAAGAACAGGTATCCACTTCCTAGGATTGATGATCTGTTTGACCAGCTTCAGGGTGCTAAGTGTTGTTCGAAGATAGATCTCAAATCCGGATACCATCAGCTCAGTGTTCGGGAGAGCGACACTCTGAAGATATCCTTTAGGACTCGGTATGGCTATCTTAAGGATTGTTAGTTATATGCTATGCTTAGAAAATGTGAGTTTTGGTTGAACTCAGTAGGACCTTTAGGTCATGTGATGTTGAGTGAGGGTGTGCAGGTGGACTCTCAAAAGATAAAAGCGGTGAAGAATTGGACTAGACTAGTGAGTCCTTCGGATATCAAGAGTTTCTTGGGTTTAGTTGGTTACTATAGAAGGTTTGTTGAAGGGTTTTCATCCATTGCAACACTGTTGACTAAGTTGACCCAGAAGAAAGTGAAGTTTCAATGGTCGGAGGCTTGTGAGAAGAGCTTCCAAGAGTTGAAGACTCGACTCACCTCAGCACCGATGTTGACCCTACCCGAGGGTACCGAGGGGTTTGTTGTATATTGTGATGCCTCGAGGATCAGCCTTGGTTGTGTACTCACACAGTATGGTAAGGTCATAGCCTATGCTTCTAGGAAGCTGAAGGTCCATGAAAAGAACTACACGACTCATGATCTCAAATTGGCAGTGGTAGTATTTTCCTTGAAGATTTGGAGACACTATTTGTACGTTGTCCATGTAGATGTGTTTATAGACCACAAAGCCTACAGTACATGTTTACCCAAAAGGATTTGAATCTACATCAGAGAAGGTTGTTGGAGCTTTTGAAGGATTATGATATGAGTGTCCTCTATCATCCAGGTAAAGAAAATGTGGTTGCAGACGCTCTTAGTAGGCTTTCTATGAAGAGCGTGTCCCATGTAGACGAGGAAAGAAAGGAATTGGTGAAGGATGTACATCGGCTTGCACGTCTAGGAGTCCGTCTTGTTGACTTGACAAATGGTGGTGTCATTGTTAAGAATGGGTCAGAATCATCCTTAGTGATGGATGTTAAGGCTAGACAAGATGAGGATCCTATTTTTGTAAAGTTGAAGGAAGCCGTTCAGAATCAGAAGGTAGAAGTTCTCTATGAAGGGGAAGATAGGGTGCTCCAATATCAGGGTCACTTATGTGTTCTGGGTGTTGATGATTTGAGAGATCGGATGTTGCACGAGGCTCTTGGTTCCAGGTACTCCATATATCCAGGAGCCACTAAGATGTACCGTGACCTACGGGAAGTCTATTGGTGGAGTGGCATGGAGAAGGACATAGCAGAATTTGTTGCTAAGTGTCTAAATTTTCAACAGGTGAAAGTTGAACATCAAAGACCTGGAGGTGTGCTTCAAGACATTAGTATACCTATTTGAAGTGGGAGGAGATAAATATGTACTTCATCACAGGTTGCCTCGCACTCATCAATAATATGACTCTATTTGGGTGGTTATGGATAGGTTGACTAAGGAAGCTCAATTTCTATCAATCAAAACTACCGATTCAGTGGAGGATTATGCTAAGTTATACATTTGGGGTTAGTTCGGTTGTATAGGGTGCCATTGTCCATCATTCCAAATAGAGGTACTCAGTTTACCTCCTAGGTTTGGAGATTGTTTCAAAAGGGACTTCGTACTCAGGTCAAGCTTAGCACAATCTTTCATCCATAGACAAATCGTCATGTGGAGCGGACCATTCAGACTCTTGAGGATATGCTGAGGGCGTGTGTGATTTATTTTAAGGGTAGTTGGGATGATCAATTGCCTCTCATTGAGTTTGCATATAACAACAACTACCATTCTAGCATTCAGATGGCCCTGTTTGAGGCTCTTTATGGGAAAAGGTGTAGATCACCTATTGGTTGGTTTAAGTTCGGTGAAGCTACATCGATAGGTCCAGATTTAGTCCATGAGGCTATGGGGAAAGTTTAGCTTATAAGGGATAGGTTGAAAATAGCTCAGAGTCGCCAAAAGTCCTATGCGGATGTGAGGAGGGAGCTTGAGTTTGAATTCGATGATTGGGTGTTTCTAAAGGTATCTCCCATGAAGGGAGTGATGAGGTTCGGAAAGAAAGGAAAACTCAATTCCCGTTATATTGGTCCATATTGAATTATGAAACGGATTAGAAAGGTAGCATATGAGTTGGAGTTTCCCTCAGGATTAGCTTCAGTCCATCCAGTTTTCCATGTATCACTCTTAAAGAAGTGTTTGGGTGATCCAACTTTAGTTGTTCCAAAGGAGAGTGTAGTTGTGAAGGATAGCCTTAGTTATAAGGAGATTCTGGTGGAAATACTTGACCGTCAGGTTCGAAGCTAAGAAATAAAGAAGTAGCCTCAGTCAAGGTTTTGTGGAGGAACCAGCGTGTTGAGGGAGCTACGTGGCAAGCCGAAGCTGATATGATGGCTAGATACCCACATCCTTTCCCTTCCGGCTCAGATTCATCTTGAGGTATTAGTTTCTTCCTTAGTACTCTATTCAGTTTCTATTTCAACTCATGTGCCCCAGTTTCTTTTATGTCGATGAATGTATGCGTGATTCATGAATTCAGTTTAGTCATGTAGTTCAATTCGGAGTCAGTAACTCCGTTAGTTTCCAGTTTGTATGTTCAGTATTTGAGTATGATGATTGCATTTTTTTCTTTCAATATGTTTTCCCACATTCGAGGATGAATGTTCCCAAGGGGGAGATATTGTAATACCTCGAAAACTCTAAGATTAGACCAGGAGTTGAAATCGAAAAAATAGGATTTTCTCCTCTAGGTCACAGGACGAGTCGTCTAGTGACCCGTTAGGTGCACTACGAGTCGTTCAGTGACTCGTGGGGAGGAGGTTGAACATGGTTGAGATTTTCAGTTTTGAGGTGACCATGGGTGTCACCACGAGTCATGGTTAGCACCACGATTCATTGAGTGGTCCATGGTCAAGAGTTGATTGAAGATTGAACGTTTTTTGCAGTGTCCCTAATAGGTTGTCACCACGAGTCATAGGGCACACCACAATTTGTGGTATCCCTCATGGTGACCGGTGTTGAGAATTTCTAGTGCAGATGACGAGAGGAGGACCACGAGTCATGATGATTGGGCATAAGTCATCCAGTCCCTCGTAGGGACTGGCAGTGTGTTCTTCCCTGTGAATTTATTAACGGCTTTTCCATAATTCCTAAGTTCCTAAGGCCTAAACTACATTGTTTTAAGCTTAGAATAATGTGTTTTAAGAGGGGTAAGTTCATTCTAGGAATATTCACTTCCATGCATGCAAGTCTAGAAACTCCTAAGGGTGATCAAGCCTAAATTCCTCAGGTTCTTCCCCCTTAATTTCCATGGGGAAATCAAGGGAGTTGTGAAATCAGATGTCTACAGGTATGTAAGGCTATGAATAGGTGTATCCATCCACACCCATGCCCAATGCCTCTTTAATTCATGAAATTCTAGTTGATGAATCGATGGGGTTTTAACCCAATATGTGAATTCTCTAAGTTTCAATCATAGGTATGATCTAAGCATGTTTCTAATGTTGAATTATAACTAATGGGCATGTCTTCAATTATGAATTATATTTTCATGTTTTACAAATTATGATGCCTATCCATGAAAGTTTATGAAAGTTGAGATCTATGAAATATGTATTCAAGCATGATGATCTTCATATGATTTCGAATTGCCCATGTCTATGTTCATGTTTTCCAATGATCAAGTCTATTTCAAGCATGTTTAAGTATTGAGCAAGCCCATATGATCAACTATGTTTAATGATTTATCTAAACTTCATATATTAACTTACAACATGGATTTTGGAGTCTAGGCTCCAACTATTTTCAGCTTGTGGTATGGTTTGAGCCCAAGGCTCCTCATGTTATGATTTCAGATTTATGCATGTATGTTATGAGTCAGCTTCGTCATTAGATGATGGTTTAGCTTCGTAGAAAAATGATGGAGAGCATATGCACGTTTTTGGGAGTAATGTCTAGCACCGAGTAGGCTAAGGGTTAGTCAATCCTATGCCTCAAAACTACGCGCCAACATAGGTATGTTTAAATTATTTGGGACCTCCCTTGGAGCTTCCCCTAACCCCAAGGGGTCTTCAACTTGATATCAATATCATGGCACGTCCTTAGCCCTAGCAAGGCTTTGGAAGTATCTGCCCACTTGAGTGTGATAGTCAGGACCACTTAAGCTCTATTGTGGTAATGTCGGTTCTATGATGAGTCTCCCATTGTTCCTTATGATTTCAGTGAAGCATGTTCATTAGTCATGATATTATGTTATCAACAGGTTTGCCCCAATGTTCAATTTTACTTATGATTATTAGTTTTCAGCTTTGGCTCATTCGATTCAGTTATGTTTAGATCATGATTTCAGGAAACAGCATGCAATCCCTACTCTCAAAATCTTATCTTCAATATGTTTTATGATATGCATGATTTATGATCTTACTTACTTAGCAGTTTTTACTTACCTTGCATACTTGGTATATTCCACATACTGACCGCATATTCTATATTGTATCATTTCATGATACAGGCTCAGACATTCAGGCTCAGTCCCACCATTAGCCAGACTCTCAGCATCATTATCTCCCAATCTCAGTTGGTCAGTGCTCATCTTTCGAGGGCCCTTCTTTTAAATCATATTTTATATTTTTAGTTTCAGACTATAGTGAGTTAGTTGGGGTCTTGTTCCATCAACTCGTCAGTAGTAGAGGCTTTTCAGACATAAAATGTAATCAGCTTCGGACTTGAGTTATGTATTCCGATGTTATGAGATTATGTCACAACCTGAGTCTACACCCTAGCCGTAACACGTGACAAGGAACCATGAGAGGCTCCAAGTCGACCCATGTCATAATCATAGCATAACACTTAATAATAGAAGTAGCTAACAGAAACATAACTGAGTGGAAGCTAACTGAAAGAGTAATTTAAAACTCAAAGACATAATTTAACAAAACTCTAATACAAAGATGAATCTGTTTACGCATGTCTAAAAGCCTCTACTAAACCGATGAGTTGCTAGGACAGGTCCCCAGCTAACTCCTAAAGATTGAAAACTAAAATATAAAAGAAATAGAAAACATAACTCGCATCCTCAGGAGATGAGGACTCACTATAAGCACCTGAGATGGGAAAGGAACATATCTAACCACGTGGCTGAGTTTGGAAACCTGAATCTATATCATGAAATGATATAGCACATAAAGTATGTGGTCAGTACTTGGAATGTACTGAGCATGGGGGAAACGTAGATAAATAAAACGTGCAAGTATACAGGAATTAAGTAAACTGAGTGCATCGACATATAACTGAACTGGAATGCAAAAACCCTGTCTGAGAAACACATATATGTACATGAAGCTTTTATTTGAACTCATTTACTGAAGCAACATCAAACTCATGCATAACATTCATATACTTAACATATACTAAAAGCTGGAGCTGAAACAAATGTCATATACTATATTGGATGTCTGCTGATAACTGAGATTGCATTATGCTATATCTATTTTAAACTAAAGTCTGAACTATAAAGAATTGGGCCAAACTGATAACATAACTAAGGGAGTCATTCTCTTCTATACAGAGTCCCAACTGAACTAGGGGAAACATTCTCGGCTATGGAGAGTCCCTAACTGTATTGGAACATGAGGAGTACTAATCTGAATTTATTCATCTGGTCTAAGCTACCACGGCTAATCAGAAACATGCGCATTTACTGATTTCATCATGCTGCATTCATTTAGAATAGATTAAGGCTACTTTCTACTAACAACAAGCCCAAAAGTCTGAAGGATCATTCTCATGCTTTATCATCAAAATTCATAACATCATGGTACCAAATCATCATTTAATCCACACATTTTACATTCACAAACATCTATAGGTTCAGATCATACTTTAACATGTATACGTTGATTCATATATTCTAGATTTACGAAAAGCCCATTTCATTAACTCATACCTTAAACAAGTACAATGAGATCATGGTAGAAGCATATGTTTATTTCATGGAAACCATTTCGAAATTTACTCTAATTCATGAAGAAGGTTCGATAATCAAGTCGTTATCATAGGTTCACCTCATACCCAAAACCTTTACATCAAAATCATAATGAAAACATATACATACTTCACATTGATCAAGCTCATAAGTTCTAATTTCATCTCAACATACCTATCAAATCATATATTCTGGTTTTTTTAAGGGAATTCTTACGATCTTCACATATTTTGGACATGGATACAAGTTCTTGATATAATCACGTGAACAATAACGAAATCCCAATCAAAGTTTTAAGCTATATCATGGAGGAAATTCTATAATCATGCATCTTCCATATTAAATACATAATTCAAGATATTAAAATAATCTCATAAGCATAAATGACTATCAATAATAATGGGTCTTAGAATTCATAGGAGTCATAGAAGGATCATCCATAAATCGGAGCCTAGGTCATGCTTTTCTAGAAATCTATGAATTTGGGGTCTTCCTATAAAACTTTGGGGAACAAGGATGGAAGGATATCCTTGTTTAAAAGACCACATACCTGATTAAGAGAAATTACACTTGAACTTGCACCTTGGAGCCTTGAGGAACCCCTCGTTGAATCCTTGAGTCTTGAGAGAGAGGAGGAAGAAGAGTTTGAGAGTGATTTTTGATAGAATAAGGGTTTAGGCTAGTTATCCCCTTAAAAACATCCCATACCAGAAGCAAAGGATTTCTACAAAAACACCCCTAAATAAACGTAGGAAAATCCACCCTGCTAGTCCCTACGAGGCACTCCACGAGTCGTGGCATAGGCAACTACTCATGGGGCCAAGTCGTGGAGTACACTGGTTGAATTTTCTTTTTCTGATCTTCTCTCCCCATGGGTCACTTGACGAGTCATCAGGTGCACGACGACTCATCCTTCCTTTTGTGGTCTTCACTGCCTCAGGACCTCACGATTAATCTCCAACATTCACCCAGTGGCCGACTTAACTAGTTATTGTCTACCTAACAACTTGTTGGGTCGTCCGTGGTCACTGATCTATGCTGCACCTCTTGACCCCTCCTCATGGTTTTGACCACGACTTGTGGGGTAACCTAACAAGCCATATCACAACTTGTTCTATGGCAAAATTTCCACCTTCTGTCTGAATTCTTTCTTTAAGTATGGAATCCGATCTTAGAAACTTTCAGGGTGTTCTAGATTATTGGACTTCACTATGTTAATTATGTTGATCTTCAACTTTATTATGATTGAGTTAGATATCATGTTCAAGCCATGGGTCGACTTGGAGCTTCTCGGAGTTCTTTGTCCCATATCTCGATCCCTGCCTATGTTTAGGTCATGACAAGTAGCTTGCTTGAATTTAGTTTATTCATTTTCTAGTTTGACATCAAAAAGATAGTTAAAGTAATTGAATTATATCTTGATGACTTTGATCAATTTAACATAGACGTCCTTGAGAATCATCTTGTCAATTACATTATTGGTGTACATGATATTGATAAAAGGTTCTCTAATTTAGGTGGACTTAATGATCTTTCAAGAAAACTAGTTGAGACAAAGAAGTACTTTATTTATCCTCTTATATTTCGCTAAGTGAAACTTGCTTTGCTTTTTCTAGTTGCCACTGCAACTGTTAAAAGAGCTTTCTCAGCAATGAAGTTATCAAAAATGACTTACAGAATAGAATGAATAATGAATCTTAAGACGATTGTACAGTGCCTTATGCAAAAAAAGTATTTTGTACTATTCCTAATGAGTCCATTATAAAAATATTTCAAGAGATGAAATCTCGTTGAGCACAATTATAATAATATATTTAAATTATGCTCTCAATATAGTTCTTTTATCTTCTTATGTTAGTTTTAAATCATATAATTATTAATTCTATTAATTTTTCTTTTATAATTTAGTTAAATATTGCATAGTTTGATTTTAATTTTTTTTTTGCGGCATCTAATTATTTTGAGATTTTTTTACTATTTAAAGTTTGAACACCCTTCGTAAAATTTTTAGCTATGCCATTGACGGTAATGTCCAAATTGGAGTTGTGGTCAATATAGTCTTGACCTTCTGAAAGCTCGTCTCACACTCATCTGACCACTTGAATATCACATTATTTTAGGTCAACTTGGTAAATGAGCTACATGGGTGAAAATCCCTTCATAGATCACATGTAATAACCCATCAGGTCTAAGAAATTTGATCTCTATGGGCATAGTTGGCTTAGTCTAATTCTAAACTACCTCAATCTTCTTTGGATCTACCTTCATACATCTTCTTGGAAATTATGTATCTTGAAAATGCCACAGAATCAAGATAGAGCTCACTTGTTGAAACCTACATATAATTTGTTCTCCTTCAAACTATGAAGCACAATCATAAACTGATGCTCATGCTCCTCTCCACTAGGGGGATATCAAAATGTTATCAATAAAGACAATGAACAATAAATCCAAGTATTGTTTGAATACTCTATTCCTCAATACCATAAAGGTTGTTGGGGCATTGGTCAATCCAAAGGTCATAACTAAAAACTCACAATGCCTATATTAGGTAAGGGTGTGCAAAAACCATCTTAACCGATAAATCAAACCTAAAAAAATATTATTGATTTATCGGTATCGGGTTATTGGGCTAATGGTTTTTAAACAATCTTTTAAATTTTTTATTGGTCTATCTGTTCATTTTTCGATTTTAAAGGTTTAGTTAATGGTTAAATCGATAACCCAATAAGATTATACTAAAATTATCATGTTGTTCCTAATTATATAATAGTGGCTTTAGATTTTAAATACAAACCTTATATTCTTTTACATTTTGTAGTTGTTGTCTTGGTGCCACTATTTTCCTTATGAAGTAGTTGACTTGATAGGTTCTATCCATCAGTGTGAATTGTGAACTGACCTTGTTTTCTTTTTGAGAGATTTTTACCATGCTATTGCATTCAACTTTTCTACTTATCTAGAAAAAATAAATTTATTTTGATAATATTTTAATTTGTTTCTACTTGTAATTCGTGTATACTTTTATACATAAAGGTTGTATGTGTAAGAACAAATAAAAATATGAGAAAGCAACAATAAATTTTAGAAGAGCATTTTCTTATCAAATAAATCAAAAACCTAAAATTTATAACGAATATCTTATTGGTTTGGTTATCGATTTAGCGTATTTACAAACCAAAATTCAATAAATTAAACTCGTAATACATAAAATCAAACTGAATCAATCGATAAACACCCTTAATATTGCATCCTAAAAGATGTCTAGGGGATATCTTTCACCCTAATCTTCAACTGATGATAACTGAATCTCAAATCAATCTTAAAAGAGATCGAAGTACCCTAAAGCTAGTCAGATAAGTCATCAAGATGCGATAATGAATACTTATTCTCTATTGTCACCTTGTTACACTATCAGTAGCCAATACACATATTCAATTCCACTTGTGTCATTTGGAATAGTGGAGTAAAAATAGGTTGAGTGTACGACGCCAAATAGATCTCAAAATCATTATCATGGTCGGGTGGAGTACTAAGAAGGCCTTTAAGGAATACCTCAGAAATTCCTTCACTACTGGTACCAACTTAGAGTGGGAGTCCTAGTACTAATATGCCCCATATTCACCAGATACGTCGAACACCCTTTCTCTACCATCTTCTTGACCTTTAGAAATGATATCACCCTCTTCAAGGAGTGACTAAAAGTTCTCTTCCACTCTAATCTAAGAACTCTCAGCATAGCTAGTATAATTATCTTAGAGTGACAATCTAAGATAACATGATAAAGATATAATCAATGCATACCCAAAATAGCATCAAAATTCATCATGGAAAATATCACCATATTGACCCATGTGTCATAATCAAGATTAGTGGACACACAAGATAGATATACTCGATCCACTACCACAGAATCCAAGACAAAAGTAGAAACATGAATATATAAAGAAAATGAATCACATAATGTATATAATCCCAAAGTAAAATAAGCAAACACATGAGAGTAAGTGGAATCTGGGTCAAATAATACTGTAGTCCCTTAATGGAAGACCAAAATAATACTTGTTCACCTCCTGCCGACCTAAGTGCCATATTAGCCACCTGCTCTACTTATTTATACAGTGCCTTTAGTTGGTTGTGCTATTTCCAAGGGTGTAGAAGCCTAAACCATGGCTTGAATGTCCTATTGTAGAGCACCTCTCTGAAGTATAGGCAATTGTCACGACTTGAGTCTACACCCCTGGACGTGACACAATGCCTAGAGCCACAAGTGACCCCAAGCTAACCCATGACATATCATATTACTAACATGATTTGAATTTAAATAGGAAACTGAGTGAAAGCTAACTGAAATGTAAAAACATTTACTTATGGATAGCAAGATAATCTGATAATTTAACACTGAGTCATAAAGCTAAATATACTAACTTTATGTCTGAAAGCCTCTGCTAACTAAAGAGATACAAGGACAAGTTCCCAGCTAACTCCAAAATCTGAAAACTAATACAAAACAAAATAACTGAAAGGGAGAAGATAACTCCAGTCCTTAGAAGATGAGAACTCACCACTGCTAGCTGATCAAGTCTAGAATGTATTTAACCATGGGGTTAAGTTTGAATCTCTGAATATATAGCATGAAATGATATATCATAAAGAGTATGCGATTAGTACTGTGAATGTACTAAGTATATAAGATACGCAACTGAAGTTTAATACATGTAGTATTATGAGAAAGTCTGTACTAAGTATATAACTGAATGCATAAGTTGAGGTATAATAAAATGACTCTATATGAGATGCATAAATACTGATATGACTTGCTATTCTGAAAATAGTTAATGAAAATATGAGTATAACTGATTTTAAGGAAAATAGTTAATGAAAATGCAAGTGAAATTGATTTTAAGGCTCTTGTGCATGCATTGAAAATTGAAGTTGTAGCTGTAACTAAAAACTATAACTGGTAAGAACGGTACTGAAATTAAAACTAAATTGTGGGAGAGCCTATTAACCGACAAACTCCAATGTGAGCCTCATGGAGCCCGACTTGTAACTCTGGTTGGGAGGGTGTTCATACCTTACCAAGGGTAAGAACTATGACTAGAGTGATATCACTCATAAGATAAGGGAGAAACTCTCAACTAAAAGGACCCTTGTCTGAGCCCATTGAGGCAAGGGAAACACTCTCAACTAGCAAGGATCCCATATTCCTAGGGAAAAGGGAGACACACTCTACTATCGAGGATACCTTATCCTATGGTGGCACGTAGTTATTGAGACCTGGGTCTACTATAAACCCAGTCTACTCGGTGCTAAGAATTACTCCTAATGTAAAATAAATATTGATAATATGAAACTTATATCCTAAGACTAGTCAAGACTACTTTATCTAAAAGTGTCCTGAGAGATTAGAGGACCATGAACATACTGATGCTGATGGCTCAAAACTGATGTTCTAAGACTATAGAACTACTTTATCTAAAAGTGTCCTGATAGTCTAAAGAACCATAACATACTTATCATACTAAAAATCATGAGAAAATCATAGGTTTAAAGTGATCTTGGGCAGAATTATATGTCCAAGTGATACTCAAATGCTTTATTTCGTCTTGTTTATCTATCGTTATTTGTACATTCTCATGTGATTTATAGTTAAAATGTGAATTTATACTAACCAACATGATTAGTGTTGTTTTGTAGGAAAAATGTAATTTTAGGAAGCTAAGTTGCATGTTGGTGAAAATCGGGAATGGACTCGGAAGCGAGCAGTGGAAAAGGTCAAAGAAAAGCAGTAAATATAGGGGCTCCGGCGATGGAGCCGTGTCATGCTGCCATCGCGGAGGCAGTCTACCTCGGATGATTTATTTTGGCAAATTCCAGTGAAGGTTCGCGACGGCGCCGTGGCACGTTGGCCACGTCCCACGTTACATGCCGTGGCACGTTGCCTATATTTACCTGGAACATAAAATTCCAGTGCGGGTTCGCGTTTGCACCATGTCACGGAGGCAGTGCTCCGCGATGCACTCCGTGACACGTTTCTTGTTATTTCGGAAAAAATTTCCAGTAGTATAAATAGCACACTTAGGTTTATTTTTAATTATTCTGACTTAGTTGAGTCAAGGACGTGGGTTACAGACAGTTCAAGGGACGAAATTCTTAGGGTTCTTCTCTAACTCTTTCTCCTTTATTTCAATTGTTTGTATGATTTATACTCATTTGATGATGTTTAATCCACAAATGAGTGGCTAAATTTACTTCTTGCTGAGGTTAAGAACATTTGTAGTGGAATGTAATTGTTGATCATTTTGGTTTTTCATCTTTTCTTCCATGGTTGTTCTATCAATTCTTGTTCTTACTGCATTAATTTCTGGCCAATGTTAATGTATATCTAAAAAATCTAGTTTTATCTTGAAAAGAAAAGAAATTGGAAAGTTGTGAATTGGTAGGATATGATCTCTTCTTAGTTTGGGAAAATTGAGAATTGATTTACCTTCAGAATAGAAATATATCTGAAAGTCGTATTAGTCAATTAAGGAATCGGTTTCGTATGGCTAGAACATGAAATTCTTTTATCACAGAAATGTAGGTTTCGTTCATGATTCTTAAGTTGGGTAGAATATGAAAGTTTCTCTCCATAGGCAATAATTCTTGACTAGCAACCGAAGAAAAGATTAACCAAATTGTATTGATAAATTACTTCCCTGCATGTTCATTTTGGCCTCAGCTTGTTCATTACTATAGTTCAGACTCACTTTATCATTTTGTCTTAGATTAGTATAAATCAGGAAACCAACTCTCAAAATCTTCTTTAAATTGTTGTCTGCATTTTTAGAGTTAGAGTTCATTAACACTTAATTCGATTATTACCTTGGTTCAGTCCCTGTGGGATCGATACTTGACTTACTTTAGCCATTTCACTACTTGTTCGACCACGTGCACTTGCGTATAGTTGCGAAACAGCCCGAACATAAAGCATATCATAGTAGAATCATATATTCAAAATGGACCCTATTTTTTGAAAACAATGCTAAATCGTGGGCTGGATCTTAGAAATCATGCTAGTATGAAATTATGGGGATAGATCATTTATATGCTACTCATCATAGACCTATAAAAGCATGGAAAACATGAGGGAAATCATACATAGAATCGAAACCCTAAGACATGGGTTTCTAGAGAATTGAATTTGTTAGGGTTTCTAAAAATAATTGGGACACAAGGATGAAAATTCATGAAGTCCCACCTACCTATCTTGGAGAAAGCCCTACTAGCACTTGAATCTTGAATTTCTTGAAGAGGATCCCTAGGTGTTCTTGAGCCTTGAGAGGAAGAGAGGAGAAGAACTATATGGTGGTTGAGAATTATGGGGGATTGAACAAGGAAAAACCCTTATTCCCCTTAGAAATTCCAAAACGATGTCAGTTAGGAGTTAGAAGCATAGAATTTCACTAAAATACACATAGAAATTTATTTTTAAAAATCTATTCGTCGACCACCACGAGCCACACCACGAGTCGTTGGTTGTCACCATGACTCGTGGTGACCAATCCTTTCATAATGGGTCATTTTCCACTACTCTGAACTTCTCATCATGGATCATCATAACAGTCCGTCGTTTCTTACCAGGAGTCATCCTATGACTCGTGATTGAGGAATCCACCTTGCATATTCTTTGAAGTCTATCTGACAGATCATCATCACGGGTAATTACTCATCATAATGAGTCGTTACATCCTACTATGGTCACTGAAATCATGTTGTATACTCTGTGAAGTTTATCCTCGACTCATCACTATGATCTGTTACAAGTCACCACAAGCCTTTACTTGACTTGTGCATCTGGGAAAGACTTGTCCAACTTCTGAACTATTGCTCATAATAGGGGACATCATGCCTCATCATATAAACCTACGCGTCGTGACGTGAGTCATTACATCTAGTCCCTGAAAATTCCACTAATTGCCAACCATGAGTCTGACCACAACTCGTGGTATCATCTAACAAGTAGTACCATGGCTCGTTTTGAGGCAAAATATTCACTATCCTATATGTTTCTTACTTTAAGTCTAGGTTCTAATATTAAGAAATTTTGGATTGTTATATTATATCCTCCTTGGGAAATTCGTCCTCGAATGAAGACTAACTAAGCTGAAAAGATAGGGAAAAAGCTGCAATACCAAAACTGAAAGCTGAACATTGAATACTGATGGAATGTCTGACTCCAAACTAAAATACATAGCTAAAACTGAATTCATGATTCATACATGCATGCTAATACATGAGAAGTACTGAAGGACATGAAGCTAACATGGAACTAAGTGGAGTACTGAGGTGGAACTATTTCCTCAAACTGGAACTGAGCTGGTAAGGACGGAGTTATAAATCTCGAAACTGCTTTCTGATATCAGAATAGCTAACATAACAACTAATCTGACTGAGTGTAAGACTTATCTGAATTTAGCTTCCCAGGTAGTTTCTTCTACGATCTTATTCTCCATAAAATCTTCACTGAAACCACTTCCCTTTTTTTCCTTCAACTTACAAACCTGATGGCCCAAGGTTTCAATTTAAACCCTCTCATAAAAGAGACTGTCATAATCACTAACAAATCCTCACCCTTTTTATGGGTGTAACTTTTAGAGACTCCTGGTTAACTGCACCAACTTCCTTGAATTCCACCATATCATTCAAGCCTATCGCTATAATCATCTTACGACTCCGACGAAGGTTATACTATCCAAGAACTTCCTTGTCTCCCTAGTATGACTAACAACTACACTCCATGAACTTCTAAATATTGAATATCTAAGACACAAATAGAAAGTCATTCCAAAAATACCTATAGCAATAATCATTTATGTCATGGGTGAGTCTACATAAGGCGTAGAGTAAGAAAATCGTTAGGATTAAGTGTTTGAGGAATCTAAACAATGTAGCATGATCTTATGAGGCGTTAAGGCGTATCTTGTGGAATTATTTCATTGAGCTGAGCATACTGTGAGACATGAGCTTACATACACAATGAGTTTCTTGACATGAAACTGAGATTTATGGAATCATGGAGTAAGATTGGGCTCGTTATCTGAGCAGTTACTTCTCATTCTAGGAAATCTGAATATAGGTATATGTAAGGAGTACTTGTAATTTAGATGAGGGCATAACATGCTTACATACACCAGGAATGAAGTGTCATGTTCCCTGAAGCATAAGGAAAACATTTGAATAAGAATGGATCAACATCCCATAGTTACTGCTCTTAAAACCTTCGCACTAGAAAACTCTAGACTTGACTTGGTCCTTCACCATATCATCTTCCCCTTAGCATAAAAGTCATCATTCTAAGGATCAAACCCCTTTTTATGTCTAGGCTAAAATCACTAACTCTTGGCTTTTCATATGTCTCTAAGACTACCTCTGAAGGCTTCATACCTCCTCTGTCGTGCTCCCCTATACATCCAATCCTCTAACTATTCAACACAATACATAGACTAAAACTTATACTAAGATTCTTAAAGGAATCATAAGCCTTATGTTATATCTCCTGGGCCTAGAAACATATAGGGATCGACATGAAAAACTCATAACATACCTATGACTATTTCTAGAGAGCTATCCTGCTCTAGTT
The DNA here is from genome assembly GCA_035772735.1 of Datura wrightii. Classification (NCBI taxonomy): domain Eukaryota; kingdom Viridiplantae; phylum Streptophyta; class Magnoliopsida; order Solanales; family Solanaceae; genus Datura; species Datura wrightii. Next base: position 33,308,296 of record JASDFA010000006.1, read on the forward strand.
GTGATGAAAAGACATAGAAGAAGTTCTAACATTATCCGCCACCTGTACTAGATAATGGCACAGCTAAGGTGGGCGAGCTGCTGAAGAGGTGGTGGGGTTACGATCTCTACCTTTATCCCGCTTTGCTTCTAGGCAATCTCTAAGTTTATGAATAGGCTTACCACTCGAAGCAAGAATCCAAACCAACCATGCACTTTCCAAGGTGTTCCTCGCACAGTTCTTGCAATCTAGATATGTAATCTCCCTTACCTAGACCTAGATGGAACACTGACTGACAATGGCTCTAAGACTGTTGACCTTTAATGGGACTGGGAACAATGTCCACCATGTGTCCTCTACTAGGAATACTCAGAGTCCCTTATCCTAGCTCTCTTGCTCTCCCTTACCCTTTCCTTTAACTTTTCCTCCTCAATCTGCTAGGTATAGATCATAAGTCTGAAAATGTCTATGTCACTGATAAGCATGGCAGTGGTGCACTCCTTGACAACCCGATCTAAAACTCCTGAAATGAAGTTGCTCATCTGTGCGCTAGGTTCAGCAATCATCTCTAGAGCATATCTTGACAATTGAGTAAGTTTCAAAGCATATTCCTGAACTGTCATTTTATATTGTTTCAGGTTGATGTACTTAGCAACCTTTGCTTCCTTTAAATTCTAGGGGAAGAACCTGTCCAAGAAGGCTATCACAAGGTCATTCTAATCCACTAAAGTTGTGCTTCTCCTACGACCTCCTTCTACTGCTTGCCATATATGAGCTACCCCTTTTAGTTGATAGCAAGCCAAATATGCACTCTCCTCTCCAGAGATCCTCATAATTTAGGTGATCTTTTAGATCTCATCAATGAATTCTTATGGATCCTCATCCTTCTTAAAACCATAAAACTCTGGCGGGTTCATTCTAAAGAAATATCATACCCTTACTGCTACTACATTCCCATTAGGGTTCATGGGTACAACCGCCCGATGGTTGACCTGTACTATCATAGCCTGTGCCAATACTTAGAATGTAGCCCAAAACTCTGCATGGGTAACTTGTTCATTCATCGGTTCTTCTAGAGCGGGTGGAGCTGGTTGATTCCTATTATCATTTCTCCTTCTTTTTTCTTATTTGGAAGACGTTGTTTGCGAACATGTAGAGCACAACTTAGATGGAAAACTTAGAGATTACACTCAATCGCACAATAAAATTACGAAAAAAAGAATATTTCCTAAAACATTTCGCAGCCTCTCCCTCATAAGTGTGGCACACTTCACACCCATGGAAAAGACTCTACTTAATATGGCTTTTAGACACCCTAAGACTCACCTAAAACTGATGCTCTAATATCAAGTTTGTCACAATTTGAGTCTAGACCCTAGATGTGACATGGTGCCTAGAGCCACAAGTGACCCCAAGTTAACTCATGGCATAGGATATTACTAACATGATCTGAGTTTAAATAGAAAATTGAGTGAAAGCTAACTAAAATGTAAATACATTCACTTTTGGTTAGCAAGATGATCTTATAATTTAGCATTGAGTCAAAAAGTTAAACATACTAACTCTATATTTGAAAGCCTCAACTAGCTGAAGAGCTGCTGAGATAAGTCCCCAACTAAATCCTAAATCTGAAAACTAATACAAGAAAATATAACTTAAAGAAAGAAGATAACTCTAGTCCTCGAAAGATAAGGACTCACCATTGCTAGCTGATCAAGTTTGGAACGTGTTTAACTGTGGGGTTGAGTCTGAATACTTGGATTTATACCATGAAATTATATAGCATAAAGAGTATCTAGTCAGTAATTTGAACATACTGAGTATAAAGGATATGTAACTAAAGTTTAAAACATGCTAGTAATTTGAGAAAGTCTGTACTAGGTATATAACTGAATGCATAAGCTAAGATATAGAATAATGACCCTATACTAATCTGAACTGAGCTAAAACTGAACTGAGCTGACTAGTGGAAGAGTCTATAACCGACATATAACCACGTGAGCTAAATGTGGAGTATGATGTATACACCCCATCGGTAGGACCCAATATACCTTTCCAGGGTATAAAGGCATGAATTGGGTGTTCACAAGAGCCTAGGGCCATCAGGCCAATAAAACTATAACCTACGGTGGCAACGTAGTTCGGGGAACCTGGGTGCATTGGAACCCCGGTCCGCTCGGTGCTAAGTTCTACTCCTACTAGATAGTCCTAGACCAAATACTAAGCTGATAGCTTGAAACTGGGGCCGAAGACTAGTCAGGGATACATATCTAAAAACACCCTGAGAGTCTTATCAGACCATATTTTTGAACTGGGTTCTAAAACCAGTTAGAGCTGCTTATCTGGATGCATCGTAACCATCTAACAAATAAACTGTAATAAAAAACTGGGGTCCTAAGGCTAGTCAGAGCTGCTGCTGTAGGTTTAGTGACCGCCAAGTGGATCACTAAAAACTGAGTTCTGAATCTGATTTTGATAACTGGGAGATAATACAGACACCTCAGGAATTTCTTTAGTCAAACTAATCAGCTGACATTTCTGACTAACACTGAGAATTCTAACATTTTGGCTAAGATGGAACTGACAATAAGTTGATTAAGTTTCAATGCGACTAATAACATCGGAGTACCCAACACTGATAAAATTAAGAAAAATTTTGATATTCAAACAGTAGTTCAAAATTCATGATTTTGTATGTTCAAGAACTAGGGCTAAACTTCACTTCACAAGTATAAATATCATTTTAATCACAAACTGGTGGAAAATATCTATAACCAACATGGAATAACATTCCACATGATTAGACAAAGTATGACTAAAATTTCTTAACATGCGATAGTTTCAGGGCTAAAATTAATAGAGAGAAATAGGGAGAAATTTGGGGACACAATGGAAGAACTATTCCCTTGTTGAATTCCCACATACTTAGCTATGAATTTATGGATAAAATCCCTTAGAAAATTATGAGAAGACAATGCCTGCCCTAGCTTCTGCTCTAAACTTCTTGTCTATTCTACGCTTAGACTTTGAGGAAGGAGTGAAATAAAGGGAAAAATATTTTTCTAACCCTTTAACTTCCCCCTAAACGAACCCAAAACGACAGGGTTTAAGCATTAAAAAGGTGGTAAATTACCAATGTACCCCTAAAAGAAGGAATTGAAAACTGGCCTACATGGAACAACGGGCCTTAAAATGGGTTGTTAGTCAGACCCACGACCCATTGGAATCCACCGTTGGTTCTGGATCTAGAAACCCTACCCATTGGAAATGAACCACTGGAGGGTACCATGATCCGTTAGAAGAAAGCAAGGGTTGTTGGTACCTTTCGTTAGTACAGGTAGGAGAACTAGGCCTTGAGGCAATGATCAACACAATGACTCATGACATTGGACTCCACGTCTAGCTCACGTGGTTATATGTCGGTTATAGACTCTCCCACTAGTCAGCTCACTCCAGTTTTAGCTCAGTTCAGATAAGTTCAGTTCAGCATCTTAGAATTAGGGCATGTCCTTGGTCATAAAACAGGGTTTTGTAGACCATTTCAGTTATTACAGATATTCAATGCAGTTGCTTTAGTTGGTCATCACATGTCATCTCAGTTTAGCACTTTCATCTCATTGTGTTATGATTTATCCCACTTAATCAGTACATTCAAATTACTGACCCATACTTTTAAGTTGTATCGTTTTATAATACAACTGCAGGATCTCAGTCTCAGCCTCGCTAGCTGATCGCTCATCGAAGACTTCAGCTTTTCTAGTTGGTGAGTCCTTATTCTTCGAGGATGGAGATTATTTAATTCAGTTCTATTTCTCTTTCCTTCTATTTAGATTTGGAGTTAGCTGGGGGCTTGTCCCAGCAACTCATCAGTTATAGTGGCTTTCAAACGCAATTTGGTTTTTTGACTTGTAGTTTTTTTCAATTGTTTTCAGACATTATATATCAGCTTCATTCCTTAAATGTTTATATTTTTTTAAAACTTCCACTGTATATATTTATATGTTACTCAAAATACCAGTATATGATAGACTAGGGTTAACTTGGGGTTACTTGTGACATCAAGTACCGTGTTCCGTCCAGGGTGAAAACTCGGGGCGTGACAAACTTGGTATTAGAGCACTAGGTTTAGAGTATCCTCGAACGTTTGAAAGCTGCATCGAGTAGAGTTCTCTTCTTGAGTGTGAAGCGCACCACACTTATGATGGGGAGGCTACGAGATGTTATTAGGAAAATTCCCTTTATTTCATACTCCTTATCGTGCATTGAAATTCATTTCCAGAATCATTCTCCTAACTCATGCTCTATTTTGTTTTAGTGAATCATGCCTCCAAGATGTGGTAATGGAAGAAGGGCTGGTAATGCTCACCGACCTTCCCCACCAGCCCCGCTAGCCCCTCAGGACGACTCAGTGTCTACCGTAGAATTTAGAGCGGCCATTTAACCGCTCATTCAAACTGTTACCAACCAGGTGAACCAGCAGGTGATTCAAATTAACAACAATGGATTCACAGCAGCTGCCCGAGTGCGGGACTTCACTCGGATGAATCCTCCGGATTATTATGGATTTAAGGTGGGAGAGGACCCACATGGATTTGTAGATGAGATTTAAAAGATCACCCAAATTATGGGTGTCGGTCCCTCAAAAAGTACTGACTTGACTGCCTATCAACTAAAAAGGGTATCCTAGGTCTAGTACGAGCAGTTTAAGGAGGGGAGGCCAGCGGAAGCAGGACTGGTGGAACGGGAGGAGTTCACTACAGCCTTTCTTGAAAGCTTCTTCCTTTGGGAGCTCAAGGAGGCGAAAGTAGAGGAGTTCATGAATCTAAGATAGGGAAAATAGTTAGTAGAAGAGTATGGTATGGTGTTCACCAGGTTGTCCAAATACGCTCCGGAGATGGTGGCCGAGCCAAGGGCTCACATGCTGAATTTTGTTAATGGGGTGTCGAACTTGGTCCTCAAAGAGTGTAGGATAGCGATGCTGATTAAGGATATCAACCTCTCTATCTTGATTGTGTATGCCCAACAGATTGAGGCAAAAAAACTGAGGGACATGGAGTGTAAGAACAAGCGAGAAAGGATGGGCCAATTAGATTATAGCCACCAGAGGTCTGGCAGTAATAGCCACCCACAGCAGCAGCAGAAGCAGCAGAGAGCTCTAACATCCAGCTCAGCCAACGCCCCTACCTTTCGGTCCCTCTAGGATCGGAAGGGTGGAGCATCTGGCTCTCAGTCCTAGAGCTACAGTGCCAGTAACAGGTATCCAGCTTGCCCTAAGTGTGGGAAGAACCACCCAAGAGAGTGTCTTTAGGGTCGAGAGGGTTTTTTTGGTTATGGACATCTTGGTCATCGGCTTATGGAATGCCAGTCAGTAGGATGGGGAAGGTCACAATCCACTACCACAGCAGCTCCAGCAGGCCGACTAGCTCATTAGGGTAATACATCAGGTACGGAGGGCGGTCAAAGCCAAAATCATTTTTATGCATTGTCTTCTCATCAGGATTAGGAGAACTCACCTAATGTGGTGATGGGTATGTTACGACATTTCTACCTAGATGTATATGCCCTACTTGATGTGGGGGCCATACTATTATTTGTGACTCCCTACGTAGCAGTCCAGTTCGATATCATCCAAAGGTCCTCTCGGAACCAATCTCCACCTAGTTGGTGAGTTAGTTAGAGCCAACCGGGTGTATAAAAACTGCCCAATCTCAGTCTTTAATAAAGTCATTCCAGCTGACCTTGTAGAGTTATACATGGTCAACTTCGACCTCATTCTTGGCATGGATTGGTTGCACTCCAAATATGCCTCCGCGACTGCAGAACTAGGGTCATCGGGTTTCAGTTCCCTAATGAGCCAGCTTTAGAATGGACGAGCAGTAGTTCATCTCCTAAGAGTAGGTTTATTTCCTACCTTAAGGCTAGGGAGCTTATTTCTAAGGGATGTATCTACCATCTGGTATGGGTTAAAGATTCCAACTCTAAGCCTCCAACTATCAAGTCAGTCCCTATTGTCAGCGAATTTCTAGATGTGTTCCCCGAAGATCTTTCTGGAGTTCCTCCTAAATGGGAAATCGGTTTCAGCATAGACCTCATTCCAGATACCTAGCCCATCTCCATCCCTCCTTATAGAATGGCTCCGACTAAAAGTAGTTGAAGGAGCAGCTAAAAGATCTTCTTGATAAGGGTTTTATCAGACCCAACATCTCTCCCTAGGGTGCTCTAGTACTATTAGTGCGAAAGAAATATGGTACCCTTAGAATGTGCATCGATTACCATTAATTGAAAAAGATCACAGTCAAAAATAGGTATCCCTTATCCAGAATTGATGACCTGTTCGACCAACTTCAGAGGTCCAGTGGTTTCTCCAAAATAGATCTCAGGTCGGGGTATCATCAACTATGAATCAGAGAGTGTGATATACCAAAAATAGCTTTCAGGACTCGGTATTGTCAATACGAGTTTGTGGTTATCTTCTTCAGACTAACAAAAGTCCCTATAGCCTTTACAGACCTGATGAACAGAGTCTTCAAGCAGTATCTAGATATGTTCGTCATTGTATTTGTCGATGACATTCTGCTATACTCTTGAAATGAGTAAGAGCATGCTAGTCATCTGAGGATAGTGCTTCAAACACTTAGAGACTGCCAATTGTTTGCCAAGTTTAGTAAGTGCAAATTCTGGTTGAAGTTCGTGACCTTTTTGGGTCATGTGGTCTTGCGTGAGGGTATTCATGTTGATCCTCAAAAGATAGCAGCAGTGAAAGACTGGCCCAGACCTACCTCCCCAACTGAAATCATAAGTTTCTTGGGTTTGGCTGGTTATTGCCGACGCTTTATGGAAGGCTTTTCTTCTATATCATCTCCTTTGACTAGGCTGACTCAGAAGAAGGTGAAATTTTAGTGGTCAAATGCGTGTGAGAAGAGTTTCCAAGAATTAAAAACTTGACTCACTATCGCTCTAGTGTTGACCTTACCAGAAAGATCAAATGGGTTTTTAGTATATTGTGACGCTCTGAGAGTTGGTATCGGTTGCGTTCTGATGCAGCGGGGCAAATTTATAGCCTACACCTCTAGACAACTCAAAGTTCATGAGAAGATTTATCCAACTCATGACTTGGAGTTGGCAGCGGTGGTGTTTGCATTGAGAATATAGAGACACTATCTGTACGGGGCTCACGTGGATGTTTTCACCGATCAAAAGAGCCTTCAGTATGTATTCAGTTAGAAAGACCTAAATTTTCGTCAGAGAAGGTGGTTAGAGATCTTGAAGGATTATGACATGAGTGTGCTGTATCACCTAGGAAAATCCAATGTGGTGGTTGATGCCTTGAGCAGAGTATCTATGCGGAGCATAACTCATGTTGAGGAGGGAAAAAAGGAGCTGGCAAAGGATATCCAAAGATTGGCTCGGTGGGGAGTACAATTAGTTGATACAGCTGAGGGTGGAGTGGTTGTGTAGAGTAGGTCATATTCCTCATTGGTTGTTGAAGTTAAGTCTAGACAGGATGAAGATCCCATCTTACTTAAGCTGAAGGAAGCAGTTCTCAAAAAAGAGGTTGAGGCTTTTTCTCAAGGGAGAGATGGTGTGCTCCGTTACCAAGGCAGATTGTGTGTACCGGACGTCGGTGAGTTGAGATAGCAGATACTGGCTGAAGCACATATTTCAAGGTACTCCATCCACCTTGGTTCTACTAAAAGTTATCGCGTTCTGGGATATTTATTGGTGGAACAACATGAAGAGAGACATCACCGAATTCGTAGCTAAGTTCCCTAACTTCCAGCAAGTCAAGGTCGAGCACCAAGACTGGGAGGTATGGCTCGGGATATCAGCATACCCACCTGGAAGTGGGAAGAAGTGAATATGGACTTTATTATGAGTCTACCTCAAACTCGTCAGCAACATAATACTATCAGCACATTTCCTCCTAGTTAAAACTACAGATTCAGCTGAGGACTATGCTGGGCTTTATATCTGGTAGTTAGTCAGACTTCATGGGGTTCCACTATCCATTATTTCAGACAGAGGTACCCAGTTCACCTCGCATTTCTGGAAGTCTTTTCAGAAGGGACTTGGTACTCAGGTCAAACTCAGCACAACTTTTTACCCACAAGAAGATGGGCAAGCTGAGAGGAATATTTAGAACCTAGAATATATATTAAGAGTGTGCACGATCAATTTTAAGGACAGTTGGTATGACTACTTGCCTCTTATCTAGTTTGCATACAAAAATAGCTACTAGTCCAGTATCCAGATGGTCCCGTTTAAGGCGTTGTATGGTAGGTGGTGCAGGTCTCCTATTTGATGGTTTGAGGTTGGTGAAGCTACTATAATCAGGCCAGACTCGATTCATGAAGCTACGCAGAAGGTACAACTCATCAGGGGAAGATTGAAAATAGCTCAGAGCTGTCAGAAATCTTATGCTGATGTGAGGAGAAGAGAATTAAAGTTTGTTGTGGATAACTAGGTCTATCTGAAAATTTCACCCATAAAAGGGGTAATACGATTTGGGAAGAAGGGAAAGCTCAGTACAAGATATATGGGACCCTACAAAATCCTGAGGAAGATTGGCAAGGTAGCTTATGAGTTGGAATTACCTTCAGAATTGGCATCTGCACACCCAGTATTCCATGTGTCACTATTGAAAAAGTGCATTGGTGATCCAATTTCAATTGTGCCATTGGACAATGTAGGAGTGAAAGATAGCCTCTCATACGTGGAGGTCCCAGTACAGATCCTTGACCATCAGGTTCGTAATCTGAAAAAAAGGAGGTAGCCTCAGCCAAGGTCCTATGGAGAAATCAGCATGTAGAACGAGCCACATGGGAAGCCAAAGCAGATATGATGGCTAGATACCCACACTTGTTCCCTTCCAGTTCAGTTTTAGCATAAGGTACTAAATTCCTCCTAGTACCCTATTTAGTTCCATACTCATTATCTTTATTTAGATTTTCTATGTGCATTCTAGTTGCATCAGCTCTGTTAGTATGGTGAAGTCAATTTAGAGTTAGTTACTCCTTTGGAAACCAGCTCATAGTCTCAGGCTAGAAATCTCAGCTCTTTTCCTAGTTTTTTAGTAGTTTTAGTATATATTCGATGATGAATTATCCCAAGGAGGAGATATTGTAACACCCCAAAACTTTCCTAGACCATACTCAGGCATTTCAAGAAAGTTTAGAAGAAAAACCAAAAATTTATTGTAGGACGACCTAGACAATGGGCCGTGGTAAGCTCCAACGGGTTGTTGTCTGAGTCATTGTCAGTGTAGCAGTGGTCCTTCGAGGGAAACAACGAGGCATCGGATGACCAGTTGGTTGAACCAACGATCCGTCCTATTGTCCGTTGGATCCCAAGTTCAGACTCCTAACAGACCCTTCCCTAAGGCAACAAGAGGAACCAACAGCTCGTGGTTACTACCAATGAGTCATTGCTACCACCCGTCGCCCAGTCCCAAGCCCTAGAAATGTAGACCACGAGTCGATGTAATGACCCATTGGTGCTTACCAAGGCCCGTTGTTTGGTTAGTCCTGCAATAAATTTCTGGGTTTTCTTCTAAACTTTCTTTAAATGCCCGAGTCTAGTCTAGGAAAGTTTTGGGGTCTTATAGAGCCACACCATAAGTCATTAGTTGTCACCACAACTCATACTGACCAATCATTACATGCTGGGTCATTTTTCACCTCTCTGAACTTCTCATCACGGCTCATCATAGCAATCCATTGTTTCTTGCCACGAGTCATCCTATGACTTGTGGTCAGGGAATCCACCTTGCACATTCTCTAATGTCCATATCACAGATCATCATCACCGGTCGTCACTCATCACAAGGAGTTCGTGGTCACTGAAATCATGTTGCATACTCTCTGAAGTTTATCCCTTGACCTATCACTATGATTCGTTGCATGTCACCATGAGTCATCACTTGAATCATGGTTTTGGGGAAGACTTGACCAATTTTTGAACTGTTGCTTATGCTCGGGGACATCGTGACTCATTACATTACCCCATGAGTCATGACATGAGTCGTTACATCTGGGCCCTAACAATTCAATTAATTTCCTATCACGAGTTTGGCCATTACCCGTGGTATCATCTAATGAGTCAAACCATGACTCATTCTGAGGCAAAATTTTCACTTTTCTATAGGTTTCTTGCTTCAAATCTAGGTCTTATCTTAGGGACCTTTTTGGGTGTTACAAAAATTCTTCAAGAAAATCCTTAGGTCATCACACTCAAAACATCCTCTATGTGAGAGTGACTATTAGAACTGCAGAGAAGGAACATTAATAACTTAAGTGTCCACCGTGGATTGAGGACCTACAAGAAGAACCATGCGAAAAACTATCCCAAACTGTAAGAACTATGTCTGAAATGACCGCTTTGAAAAGTCTACAATATTGAGTGTAAGGGTGAATTCGACTGATGATAACCTCTATCATGATACACCATACCTCCTAAAAGGTACCACTAAAACTACCTTATCTATGATGCCTCTTTCCTTCACACTCCTCTCTCTTTGATGCTTTATGTCATAAATATGATGAGTAATATCCACCATAGACCAGAAAGAAGTCCATGTAACTGCTTCACAAACCAAAACCAAATGATGCAATAGTGAAACCCTCTAACAAACGTCTTTAACCCCCCTCCCCCCCAACATTGGTGGGAGGTATCTCGGTAGCATGTTGGGACAACACGAGGAATCTAAGCACTTATTGAATAATATACCATCCTATCTCAAGGAATTTAATTGGTTCCTCCTCTCTCCTTCACATTGGGTGGAAGGAAATTCTCCAAACAAAATTGACAAAATTAATTCTAAGTGAGAGGAGTTCACCCAACTGGTTTACCTGCAATGAAAGTTCTGCACCACTTCCTAGCTAGTCCAACCAACTAAAAAGCTGTGAGGTCGACAACATTAGAGTCCACTGGACCCAAAATGTAGAACCTCTTATGGTTACTTTACAGGAACTCATAAGCATTAGTTATAGGATCTTCTGTGAATTATTGGGGAACATCCTGTTAAACTACTCAAACATTTTATGCTCATCCACTATCATAGTAGGTGGAATCATTAGGTGTTTAGTGATGCTTGATAATGGCACATCCATAGGATAGGGAACTATAACTGTAGTTGGCTGAGCTACGAAAGTCTGATATCTTAGATCAAAATATTGATTAGGCATCTAAATTGTCATGACCCGAGCATGGACCCCAGACCGCGACACGGGATCCAGAACCACAAATATCTCTAAGTTAACCAATGCCACATGTATAGAATATTGGAGAGCATAAACTAAGCAGTAAGGAAACATAAACATAACATGAGCGAAAGACTGAATATCATAAAACATAAGCATAGACAACAAAGCTGAATCATCTAACACATAGCTATCTAAAAAGCCTCCAATCAGATGATGAGTTTATGGGACAACACCCCAACTAGTTTGCTAAGTCTAAAACTGAAAGACGTGGACATAAAAAATAAAACTAATAAGTGTCCTTGGAAAATCAGTATCATAACTCGAGCGTAGACCCCAGATCGTGACATGATATCTAAACCATGAATTGCTCCAACCTAACCCATAGTTCATATGTAACATGAATAAGAACATATTAAAAATGAAAATACACTTGAACACAACATAAGTGAAAGTCTACATATCATAAAAACAAGCACATTGCTTATAGGCATAATCATGAAACATACTTGGTTTTACATGAGCTAGTTGACAACATGAATTCATAATCATATTTGACATATATAAACTATTCATGAAAAATAACGTTGGTCAGTTGGACATGATATATAAACTTGAGCTTCATGAAATTCATGCATACTTGAATAAATTGTCATAACTTGAAATCATGGATTTATAAGCTTGAAATTTATAAAATTATACATAATTGAGAAACATCATTGTAAACTTGAAAACATATATTCATGAGAAATTCTTGTAGAAAACATGTAGCATAGTCTTAAAACATGACTTGAATCATATGGAACTTGAAATCATAAGAGAATCATGGGGTCTCATTCAATTTGGATCTAACCCTAGAAATTTCTAATTTGAAACTTGAACAGTAGAGATGATGAAATTGAACCTGAAAAGGGCATGAGGGTGGAAGAATTTCCCCACTCGTAATCCTACATACCTCGGTAAATTAATTTCATGCCCTACCTGGGGAGGTATGACTAGCACCTAGTGCCCTACTGGATTGGGGCACATTTGACACTTAATTCAAGAAATGAACGGGCTATATTTCGGCTGTAAGTACAACCCCTGGCCGACAAGGCCACCCGTAAAACAAGACAGCTGACCACAACAATGCCATAGCAGGGATCCTATGCGGGCCTACAAGGCCACCATGCTGTCTAGTTATAACTGAAAAGTAAATTGGAAATTAAACTACGTTGTGGCCGACAAGGCCGACAACTATTAGCTCAACAAGGCCCCACACAGCCAACACAGGAAATAAAGCATACATGGGCCCCACATGATCAACAACAACTAACCACAGGGAATGTACAATAATCTACAAACCTCTAGGAGTGATATAATGGTTGAGACAGGGCCTCGACCTACCTAAAACTGTACATCAAAAGTAAGAACCTCTACTAACTTTAAACTTCGGAAGGAAGGATCCAAATAGACTACTGACTTCAGCTAAAGGCTAGGAACGTCCTGAACCGCGTCTATCCGTACCTGCAGGCAAGTAATGTAGCGCCCCGGGTGGGCATCAGTACAACATGTACTGAATATGTAAGGCAGAAACATAATAACTAATAGAAAGTTGGTAAAACTGTAGTAATTAAAGGATGAGAGTAAGAATTTATCCTGAATACCTTCATTATCTGAATTATCGAAACAACAAGTCTATATAAATAAACAAGAACCTAACCAGGCCCCCATAAGCCTGGAAGGTACAAAAAAAAATAGAAGAACCTACCTGGGCCCCCATAAGCCCCGGCACATACAAACAAGGTCCACTCCTACTACCTGAGTACTAAGGATGGTATGTATACTGCAACTAAGGATGGTCCTCGCGGCCTCAATCTGGTGAAACTCAATACGACCCTCGCGACCTCAGTAAATTGAACTCTGTATGGCCCTTGCAGCCTCAATAAATGGAACTCAAGATAGCCCTCGGGGTCTCAGTAAATGGTACTCTGTATGGGATAACATCTAACTACTCAACATCAAAGTAAAACCATTCTAGCTAGATAACTCAAACAAGAATTACTATTTTTTCACCATAGGCTCAATTCAGTTTATAACAGTTGAGACCAATAGGTTTACACTGAAATATTATAGACACACGGGTCGTACTTACTTTACGACGAACGTAACTTGCCGAAGGGATAGCCTTACATACCTCAAGTGCCATCTTTCTATCTAACTGGTGAGTTTCAATCTGTATTCAATAGCCCTTCCAAACTGTAATCATATTACTGGGAGAACGAGGCTAGTTTCAGTACTAAATTTGGATAAAACGATATCTTTTAATAACAATATCAACTACTCTTATACTTGATAAAATATGGCCAGAAACGTAAAATTTCCCGAGAGTTCATAAGGGAGAAATATTTACTTGAAGCCTGTAATCATATAGAAATTAGTTTGGAGCAATTCTGACAAATTTTGCTTGGTGTGGCTAAGATTCGCCTGGCGAATTTCACGAAACTAACTCCGTAGTAATGCTCCTGCGGGCTTAAACTTTGATACCTGAAGTTAATTTGAATTTTGACAGCATTTGGTAGTGTAAACGGATGAAAATTGGTTGAAACCTTCATATCTCTCTTTCTCTGGCCGAAACTTGTAAGGAAAATGAACTATAATTTAAATAGGAGGGTTATATATACATTTTAGGGCGGTGGCAGGGGGAAGGCCAGCGCTGCCCTATCATGCCAAGACACCCTCTGTGTCACTCCCCTCAACGCGCCAAGGGGCTGGTGCACCGCGCTGCCCAAGGCGCCAGTGTACTGACGCGTAGCGCTGGCCCTTGCGGCCTGGCCTCGCTCAATCTGAATTTCAAGGCTTCTCTACATGCATCATACTCTCTTTATTTATCACAAATCTATAGGTACGCTTACTAATAATTAACCTTCATCCTCAAATGTCAACTACAATTCACAGAATTTAACTCTTTTAACTATTATTCTACAAAAATTTTTGGCAGAGTCTCCCTTGTAATATGGACTATCTGAAAATCCTAAAACACAGAAAAGTCCAATACAAATATATCACATGACACTATAACAACTCTTTCACAACAAAATGAAAGTTAACTAAATAGTCTAAGTAATATAGATCATATAACAACAACTGAATCAACGACATCACTTAACTTCATAATCGGGCCTAATCCTAGAACAACTGAGGAATTTTGGATCTCATGTCGTCCTTAGCTTCCCAGGTCATCTCTTCTCTGTTCTTATTTCTCTAAAATACCTTAACAAATGTGACATCTTTGGTTCTGAACCTACGAACCTGCCGATCCAATATGGCCATTGGGACTTCTTCGTAAGCTAACTCCTCAGTAACCTTGACGTCCTCAATTGATACCATTCGGGACGGATCCCCTATACACTTTCTTGACATGGATACATGAAATAATGGGTGAATAGACTCTAACTCTAAAGGCCAATCTAACTCGTATGCCACTTGGCCTATTCTCCGGAGGATTCAATACAACCCAATAAACCTTGGCCTAAGTTTACCTTTCTTGCCAAATCTCATTACACCCTTTAGTAGCGATACCTTAAGGAATACCCGGTCACCCACACTGAACTCTAAGTCTCTATGTCGAACATCAGAGTAGGACTTTTGACGACTCTGGGCTACCAAGAAGCGTTCTTTGATAAGCTTTACTTTTTCCTTTGATTGGTGGGATCATGTCTGGTCCAATTAGTTTTGATTCACCTACCTCGAACCAACCAACTGGGGATCTGCAGTTCTGCCCATATAAAGCCTCATACGGTGCCATCTGAATTGTCGAATGATAACTATTATTATAAGAAAACTCAATAAGGGGTAATTGTTTATCCTAGATGCCCCCGAAGTATAGTACACACGCCCATAGCATATCCTCAAGCATCTGCATTGTACGTTCTGCTTGCCCGTCTGTTTGAGAATAGAATGTTGTACTTAAATAAACTTGTGTCCCCAAACCTTTTTGAAATGATCACGAAAATCCAGCGGTAAATTATGCTCCTCTATCAAAAATGATAGATATTGGGGCACCATGTAGTCTAACTATTTCTCTAATGTATAATTCGGCATAGTCCTTGGCTGAAAAAGTGGTCCTGACTTGCAGAAGATGAGCTGACTTCGTCAATCTATCGACAATCATCCAGATAGAATCAAATTTGCATCAGTGCGGGGTATTCCTATTAAAAAATCCATATTAACTGCCTCCCATTTCCACATAGGTATAATTATTTCCTAAGTTAGGCTGGCGGGTTTCTGATGTTCAGCTTTTACCTGTCGACAATTAGCACATTGCATTACAAATTCAGCTACACCTTTCTTCATTCCAGGCCACCAATATATCTCTTTTATATCATGGTACATCTTCGTTGATCTTGGATGAAGAGAATAACGAGAGTAATGTACTTCTTCCATAATCTGCTAGCGGAGTCCTGCTACATCCGAGATGGAGAGGCGACCTCTGTACCTCAAAACTCCATCTCCAGTTACCTCAAAAACTGATATTTCACCCTGCTAAACTCTATCTCTGAGCTATGCTAAATAAGAATCTTCATATTACCTCACTTTTACCTCTACTACAAGAGGTGACACTGATGTATTCTGAATTATGGATCCATTATCCTTTGTATCAACTACCCGAACTGCTAAGCTGGCTAGCCGGTGCAATTCTAGAGCCATTTCCCGCTGTTCTAGCCTCAGATATGCCAAACTGCCTATATATTAGTGGCTAAGAGCATCCGCCACAATATTAGCTTTCCTTGGGTGATACACGATGTTCACATCATAATCTTTCAACGATTCTAACCAATGACGTTGTCGTAAATTCAGCTTTTTCTGTGTGAAAATGTACTGAAGACTTTTATGGTCAATGAAAATATCCACATGCACCCCATATAGGTAATGCCTCCATATCTTTAAGGCATGAACCACTGCAACTAACTCCAGATCATGGGTGGTATAGTTCTTTTCATGCTTTCTTAATTGCCTCAAAGCATATGCTATTACTTTTCCATGTTGCATTAAAGTGAATCCTAACCCGACACTTGAAGCGTCACAATACACTGCATAACCCTATGAACCCTCTAAACCCTCTGGAAATGCCAACACTGGTGCTGATGTCAATCTTTTTTTTCAATTCTTGGAAACTCAGCTCACAAGCTTCGCTCCACTGAAACTTGGCTTCTTTTTGAGTTAATTTAGTCAAAGGTGCTGACAGGGTAGAAAACCCCTCACAAACCTTCTATAATATCTGGCTAACCCTAGGAAACTGTGAACCTCTATTGGGGTCATAGGTCTAGGCTATGTTTTCACTACCTCAATTTTCTACGAATCGACTCCAGCCGCTGATACTATGTGTCCAAAGAAAGCTACAAAATTCAACCAGAACTCACATTTAGAAAACTTTGCATATAACTAGCAGTCTCTAAGGATTAAATTACTACCCGAAAATGATCTTTATATTTCTCTTCTGAGCGGGAGTAAACTAGAATTCATTAATGAACACTATTACAAACAGATCCAAATACGGTATGAAGATACTGTTCATTAGGTCCATGAACTCTGTTGGCATGTTTTTCAACCCGAAGGACATAACTAAGAACTCAAAATGGCCATACCTAGTCATGAAAGCTGTCTTTGGGATATCTTTCTCCCAAACTCAAACCTGGTGGTACACGGATCTCAAATCAATTTTAGAGAAGTACTTCGCCCCTTGCAACTGCTTAAAAAAATCATTTATTATAAAAAGAGGATATTTATTCTTAACAGTAACTTTATTCAATTGCCGGTAATCTATGCACATGCGTAGAGACCCATCCTTCTTTCTCACAAACAGGACTGATGCACCCCATGGTGACGTACTGGGTCTGATGAAATCCTTATCTAACAAATCTTTTAACTGTTTTATTAATTCAGCAAGGCTATTTGATACGGGGGTATGGATATAGGTTGAGTATCTGGTAGAAACTCTATAGAGAAATCTATTTCCCGCTCTGGGGGAATACTGGGAAGTTCATCTGGAAACACATCCGAGAACTCATTAACAACTAGGATACTAGAGAGTTAGGGATTCTGCTTGCACATCCCAAACCCGACAATATGGTAGATACAACCCTTTGATATTAACTTCTTCGCTTGAAGATAGGATATAAATTACCTTTTGGCGTAGCTCTATCACCTCTCCACTCTCGCACTACCTCTCCAGAAAGTGAAATCAAACAATTTTGGTCGAATAGTCTACAGTAGCATAACATGGTGCCAACTAGTCCATACCCATAATCACATCAAAATCATTCATTTCTAATTTTACCAGATCTGCTAAGGTCGGAAGACCCACAACCTATACTGTACAACCCTAGTAAATTCTTTTGGAAATGAGTCACAAATAAGAGTAGATATCGAAAAGCGTCGCTGAAGAAATTCTGGTACTATATCAAACTTTCGGGCTACTAATAGAGTAACATACGACAAAGTGGACCCTGAATCTATCAAAACATAAACTGAGTGAGAACAAAAATCTAATGTACCTATCCCAACATCTGGCGACGACTCTGACTCATGTCGCCCTGGTAATGCATATATGTGATCCTGACCAATGCCTGAACCAGATGTCCCTAATATACCATGGCCTCTACTAGCTAGAGCTAAGGGCATGTGCCCTGCAGAAGGTGCTGGGGCATATGAACCTGCTGAGGATCTATTCTGCTGGTCCTGACCACCCTGGTGCCTAGTCGAACAGTCTCTCATCATGTGGACTTCATGACCGCAGGTATAACAGGCGATGGAACCATATTTGTATCTCCGCAGATGTCGTTTATGGCAAGTACTGCATTGGGCTATTTCTAACTCTGTCTGGTTTGGCCCCCTTTGCTGCTGCGAGCTGGGCGCTCGTGAACTTTCACCTGGGCTTGACTGCCTCCGATGATCTGATCTGCTATCCTGCTACTGCTTCAATGGGGTCCTGGGTGTCCTTCCTGAGAAATATGGTTTGGGCCCGCCCTAAAAATCTTTTTGGAAATCTGCGTGTCTAGCCCTCTGACACTACTCCTAACCTAACCTTTCCATAGCATACTGGCGCTATCTGAGCTCTTCTATATTCTGAGCAAAAGACTGGATCTGTGAAATGTCCACATCCTCTCGTGGAGTGGCTGTATTGCAAGATTCTATATATTCTGGCGCAAGGCCCATAATAAACCGGTGCACCCTAGCTAGCATGGTGTCAACAAACGAGGGTGCATACCTGGCTAAGGAGTCAAACCTCAACGCATATTTTCTAACACTCATTTAGCCCTGCTCTAGATGCAAAAAATACTCTACTCTGGCCTGTTGAACCTCTCTAGGCAAATAATGATCCATGAAAGCCTCAGAAAACATAGGCCACGTAGGTGGAGGTGCATCTCTGCCTCGGGATCTCTCCTAACTCTCATACCACAAAACCGCTACATCTCGCAATTTGAATACTGCCGTTGGCTTGGACCCGTGCGTGCGGTGACTCGCTGCAGGCACAAGCACAACCGTGCCTCATCAATAGCCAATAGGCCGCACCAAGTATTGCCCAACGCGGCCGCATTTCTATTGACAAGACGTTGGCCTGTACCCTTGCCTGCTAGCTCGACTGATTCTGTGGACGAGGAATGCATGACCCGGAATATCCTCTATAGCTGGTCTATAAAGTTCTGGGGGTCCTCTCTATGATCTGTCCCTGTAAACTGTGGGGGAATCAAAGCTAGAAACTCACGAACTCTTGAACTAACGATCCCCTCAACGAGCTCAACGGCAGTTGGTACTACCAGCTGAGGCTGACGCTGGGCAGCCATCATCTGCATCAACATGTAAAAAGCACCCCTGAGCTCCTTATCTGATGTCGAAAGTATATATAGGGGTGCTGCTGATATATCTAACGCCCTAGCAGGCTTTGAATGTGGTGGTGGGTGCTGAGGAGATCGAGGTAGTGTCCCCCTGTCACCCTCAGATCGGGCTGACTCTGCTGGTGGTCCCCTACTAGTGCCCTCTCCTGTTGCCACATCCAACTCTCGACCAATCGCGGTCTGCCGTGTGTCTAACATTTTTCTGTAATTAAATAGGATAACATAAGCTGAGGGAGTTACCCTATATAGCACAACTCTATAGCACAAGTGGAGGAGAAAGAAGAGTAACTATTATGGCTTGCAACCTCCTGCCTATAGAATGTGGTGCACAACACACCCATAGATAAGACTCTACTTGGCACGGGTTGCAGACTCCCTGGGATATGACCTGCTCTGATACCAAGTTTGTCATGCCCCACCTTGGGAGGTATGACTGGCACCTGGTGCCCTACTGGTCTGAGCTAACCTAACTAGACTAGGGCACGTTTGACACTTAATTCAAGAATCGAACAGGCTATATTTTAGATGTAAGTACAACCCCTGGCCAACAAGGCCACCTGTAAAAGAAGACAGCTAACCACAATAATGCCATAGTAGGGATCCTATGTGGGCCTACAAGGCCACCATACTATCTAATTATAACTGAAAAGTAAATCGGACACTAAACTATGTTATGCCCGATAAGGCCGTCAACTATTAGCTAAACAAGGTCCCACAGAACCAACATAGAAAATAAAGCATACACATGCCCCGCACGGCCAATAGCAACTAACCACTGGAAATGTACAATAGTAAGGAAGCCTTTAGGAGTGATATAATGATCGAGACAGGGCCCTGGCCTACCCAAAACTGTAAATCAAAAGTACAAACCTCTACTAACGTTCAACTCTGGAGGGAAGGAGCCAAATAGACTACTGACTTCAGCTGAAGGCTAGGAAAGTCCTGAACCGCGTCTATCCGCACCTGCAGGCAACAAATGCAATGCCTTGGGTGGGTGTCAGTACAGCATGTACCGAATATGTAAGGTAGAAAGATAATAACTGAATGAAAGTTGGTAAAACTGTAGTAATTAAAAAAAGAGAGTAAGAATTTAGCCTCAATACCTTTATTGTCTGAATTATCTAAACGACAAGTCTGTATAAGCAAACGAGAACCTAACCGGGCCCCCATAAGCCTGGAAGGTATAAACAACATAGAATAACCTACCTAGGCCCCTATAAGCCCCGAAAAGTACAAAAAAGGTCCACTCCTACTCTCGAAGTACTAAGGATGGTGTGTATACTGCAACTCGGGATGGCCCTCGCGGCCTCAATTTGATGAAACTCAATACGGACCTCGCGGCCTCAGTAAAAGGAACTTTGTGTGGTCCTCACGGCCTCAACAAATGAAACTCAAAATGGCCCTCGCGACCTCAATAAATGGAACTCAAAATGGCCCTCGCGGCCTCAGTAAATGGATTTCAAAATGGCCCTCACGGCCTTAGTAAATGGAACTCTGTATAGGATAACATATAACTACTCAACATCGAAGTAAAACCATTCTAGCTAGGTAACTCGGACAAGCATTACAATTTTGTCACCACAGGCTCAATTCAGTTTATAATAATTGACACCAATAGGTTTACTATGAAATACTATAGACACACGTGTCATACTAACTTTACGATGAATGTAACTTGCTGAAGGAATAACCTTACATACCTTAAGTTTCGTCTTTCTGTCTAGCCAGCGAGTTTCAATCTGTATTCAACAGCTTTTCCCAACTGTAAGCGTATTACTGGGAGAATGAGACTAGTTTCAGTACTAAATTCAGCGAAAATGATACCTTTTAATAACAATATTAACTATACTTCAACTTGACGGAACACGGTTGAAAACATATAATTCCTGAGAGTTCATAAGGGAGAAATACTTACTTGAAGCCTGTGATTGTTTAGAAATTAGTTTGGAGCAATTCTGACAACTTTTTCTCGGCGGGGCTATGATTCACCAGGCGAATTTCACAAAACTAACTCTGTAGATAATGGGGATTGAGGATAAGTGATACCCTTTAATCTAACCTTAAATAAGCCTATGGTGACTTTAGTTAGGAGTTAAAAATGTAGGAGTTTATCAAAATACCCCCGAACTGCCGAAAAAAAACTAAAACCTTACAAAACCAACGACCAAAGGGACGAGTTGTTGGTCCATACCACGACCAGTTGTTTAGCTTGTTGGTTCCTTCCATTCTTTAGAATCACTCTCTGAACTTACTTCAATGACTAGAAACAATGACTGATATAATCAAACAACGGGTCATACACAATCCATTCATCGATTCTAGATAGATTGTTGCCATTTTCAGAGCTACACGAGCTGAACCAACAGGTCATTGGTTGATAGGATGACCCGTATAGTGGTTTGTCCATTGCCTGGTGCCATTTTCCCTATTGTTTTTGGCTGCAAGTCTCAGATATGATCCTAGGGACTTTTTGGGGTATTACTTTATCTCCTACTTGGGAACATTCGCCCTTAAATATAGGTTAACTAAGCTGAAAAGGATAGGGAAAGAACTGCAATCCTATCTAAAAGCTATAGACTAAAAACCGATGGAGTACTTGACTCCGAACTAAAACACATGACTGAACTGAATTCATGAAACATACGTGCATACTTTAACATGAAAGGGATTAAGATACATGAACTTGACATGAAGCTGGATAGAGTACTAAGGAGAAAATTGGTACCTCATGCTAGAACTGAGTTGGAAGGAAAAAGATGCGAGTATCTAGCCATTATATATGCATCGACTTCCTACATAGCTCCCTCAGAAAGTAATTTCTCCACAAAACTTTCATTGAAGCTACCTTCTTGTTCCTCCACTCCCAAACATGACGATCAAGGATCTTAATCAGAACCTCCTCATAGGTAAGGCTATCTCTCACACCGATGCTCTCTACCAGAACAATTAGAGCTACATCACCAATGCACTTCTTCATCAAGGATACATGGAAAACTGGATGGACCGAAGCTAACTCTGCTGGTAGCTCCAACTCATAAGACACCTTGCCAACTCGCCTCAAAATCCTATAAGGAACAACATATTGGGGACGAAGCTTCCCTTTCTTAGTGAACCTTATAACTCCCTTCAAGGGGGACATGTTCAAAAACACCCAATCATCGACCTCAAACTCAAGCTTTCTCCTTCTAACATCCGCATATGATTTTTATCGACTCTAAGATATTTTTAACCGTTCCCTAACAAGATAAACTTTCTCCATAGCCTTATAAACTATGTATCCTTAACTACCTCGAACCTTCCAATAGGTGATCTACATCTCTGCCCATAAAGAGCATCAAATGAAGACATCTGAATGCTTGAGTGGTATATGTTATTATAGGAAAATCTGTGAGAGGTAAGTGATCATCTCAACTACCCTTGAAATCAATCACACATGCTCTCAACATGTCCTCAAAAGTCTAAATGGTCAACTTGGCCTGACCATCTATCTGTGGATGAAAACTTGTGCTAGCTTCACTGAGTACCAAGGCCTCTCTAAAATAATCTCCAGAATTGCGAGGTGAACTTAGTACCCCTGTCTAGACAATGAAACTCTGTGCAACCTAACTAACTCTCCAATGTAAAGTCTAGCATAATCCTCAACTGAATCTTTAGTTTTGACTGGTAAGAAATATGTTGATTTTGGTCAACTTGTCTATGATCACCCATATAGAGTCATACTGTGGGCACATATGAGGCAACCCTGTAATAAAGTCCGTGTTGATCTTTTCCCACTTTCAAGTAAGGATACTGATGTCCTGAAACATACCTACAGGTCTCTAATGCTCAACCTTCACCTATTGGCAATTAGAAAATTAGCCACAAATTCTACTATATCCTTTTTCATGCCATTCCACCAATAGACTTCCCATAGATCATGGTACATCTTGGTGGCACCTAGATGGAGAGAGTACCGAGAGCCATGAGCCTCTCTCAACATCCACTTTTACAAGTCATCCACAATCTGAACACATAATTGGCCCTGATATCACAGTACACCATCTCCCTTGGGAGATACTCTCATATTTCTGATTGCAAACTACTTCCTTCAATTTCACTAATATAGGATTCTCATCTTGTCTTGCCTTAACTTCTACCACTAAGGAAGGTTCTGATCCATTTTGAACAATGACGCCACCATCTGCTAAATCTGCAAAGCGAATTCCTAAATAAGCAAGCCTATGGACATCCTTCACCAACTCTTTCCTCCCATCCTCAATATGGGACACACTCTCCATGGATAGCCTACTAAGAGTATCCGCCACTATATTGTCCTTGCACGGATGATAAAGAACACTCATGTCATAGTCATCGAGAAGCTCTAGCCATCTCCTTTGTAAAAAACTCAGATCCTTCTGAGTAAATACATACTAAAGGCTTTTGTGGTTCGTGAATAATCAACATACAACCCATAAAAATAATGCCTCAAAATATTCAAGCAAAATACCACTGTTTCCAATTCTATGTCATATGCCAGATAATTCCTCTCATGAGTCTTAAGCTATCTCGAGGAATAAGCAATAACCTTCTCATGCTACATTAAAAAATATCCAAGGCCTATTCGAGGAACATCACAATACACAACAAAGCCATTTGTTCCCTTTGGTAAGATCAAAATTGGAGGTGAAGTGAGTCGAGTCTTTAACTCATGAAAAATCTTCTCACAAGCATTTGACAACTAAAATTTGACCTTCTTCTAGGTCAACTTTGTCAAAGGTGCTGCAATGGATGAAAATCCCTTCGCAATCCTCCTATAGTAGCCAACTAAATCTAAAAAGATTCTAATATCAGTAGGGTTGATAGGTCTAGGCCAGTTCTTCACCACCTCAATTTTTTGAGAATATACCTACACACCATCACTAGACACCACATGACCCAAAAATGCCACCGAGTTCAACCAAAAGCTCACACCTGCGGAATTTAGCAAGCAACTAACGACCCTTAGGAGTCTGCAACACAATCCTCAAATGAGCGACATGCTCCTCCTCACTCTGAGGAATATGAGGATGTCATCTATAAAGACAACGATACACATATCCAAATACTTCTTGAACACTCTATTCATCAAATTCATGAAAGTTGTAGGAGTATTCATTAGTCCAAAAGATATAATCTATCACGGCTCGAGTTTACACCATAGATGCAACATGGTACTTGAATTTACACGTGACCCCAAGAAAACCCATGGAAAAGCACAGTACTGATAAGACTAATTTACTAAAAGATAATATTTAGTGGAAGATGTTTAAAACAATAACAAAAATATTGAATACACGAGAGCATCTGATAATTTCTAATATCCACTCAAAATTTGAAAACTCAAGCTGAAACTAACATATTTTATCTGAAAGCCTTTTAAAGAACTGTTGAGTTGCTGGGACAAACCGCCAGCTAACTTAATGTCTAAAGATAAAACTGAAAATAACAAATCTTGAAGATGAAAGCTCTAGTCCTCGAAAGATGAGCACATACCAATAGAATTTTGTTGTACTAAGTCTGGACGAGATGCTAACCCCGCTGGTAAACCTGAGAGCCTGAGCCTATATTATAAAATGATAAAGCACATAGAAATATGCGATCAGTACTTTGAATGTACTGAGTATGTGAGATATAAGCTAAAAATAAGAATACTGATAAAACATAAATGGAACTGAATGACTTGCTATAACCCTATCTAAAAATGTAAATACTAAATCAAAATTTGAAAATCTAACAATACTATAAGGACAAATAGCTGATTAATCTTGAAAATCTGGAAGACCTGATTGTATTGGAGGCTATGAATGTACTGGACAAAACTGCTCTGCGGGAGAGTCTATTAACCATCATGTAACCACATGAGCTAAACATGGAGTTAGATGTATACACATATCAAAAGCACCCAATATACCTTGCCAGGCTATAAAGGCATCGCTGTGTGATCACAGACTTGATACCTATTTGGGCTAAAGAACTACGGTGCCACGTAATTTTGAAAACCTAGGTGCGCTAAACCCAATCCCACTCAGTGATAAGAGCTACTCACAATTGAGATTCTAGTTATATCTAATTGGATTGATTAGCTCGAGATTGGTTTCCTAAGGCTAAGATAGAACTTATCTAAAAATGCCCTATGAGCCTAAGGGACCTGATAATTGGAGATACTGAATTCAATGATATAATGTTAAAGAGACAACTGATCAGCTTATACTATTGAAGGATACTGATTTTATTCGAAATCTAAAAATACAAACTACAACTTGGAACATTAAAGTGTAAAATTTTAGTCAGACAATAGCCCATGGAAATTAACAAATTGAAATTAGCTTTAAAATCATACAAGAATCAACCCAAGGTCATGCTAAAACTAGGGCTAGAAATTATACTATGAAATTTATAACAAGAACATAAAGATCATATTCTAGGGTGGTAGGAACTAGAAAAACAACTAAAATTTAAGAACATTCATAAGGTATCTTAAAAGCCCTAGTTCACTCTTACAGGGCTAGAATAGAAAAGGTTTCTGAATATAAATTGGGACACGAGGATGAAAGAATCCCCTTGTTTAATTCCCACATACTTGAAGAAGAAATTCTGGAGAAGAAGCTTGAAAATTATGAGAAAACTGGAAACCCTAGCTCTTACCTTCAGGGAGAAACTCAGAGTTCTACAATTGTTATTTTGAAAGTCTGAGTGAAGAATGAGGGAGAAGGATCTATTATCCCTCTAAATCCCTTGAAAATGTTCCCCAAATGATGTAGTTTAGGGACTAAAAGATTGAGAATATAAAAAAATACCCCTAGGAAAATATTTAGAAATCTAAAGTTTTTGAGTCACTGTGCATTTGACGAGACAGGTGACGGGCCGTCGCAATCCTGACAGTCTGTCGAGTCTAACTTTGTGCTTAAACAGAATTGCCCAAAATTTTTCCTAAGTGACGGTCAGCGTGATGAGTCGTTGTACTCCTGAAGGTCTGTCGGCCCTTCATCCGTCCTTAATTAGACTGGCCTAAACTTTTGGCTTAAGTGACAATTACCTTGATGGGACATCACTCACTTGACGGTCCGTTGGGTCCTCCGTCGTTCATAAGATGAAGGGACAACACCTCGACAATACAAGTAATGGTCCATCGCCTGGCTAATGGCCGTCAAATCCACCACCAAAGGTGTGACAAGTCGTTACTTTTGGATCACCTCGACACTAGGTCTGCAACTTTATTCTTTTGCTGCGATATTTCACTTTGGGGGTCTGAGGTGTTACATAACCACAAACTCATAGTGACATACCGAGTCCCGAAGGTTCAAAATGTCACTCTCCCTAACCCTGGGATGGTGATAGATGGATCTGAGTTCTATCTTCGAAAAGTACTTAGAACCTTGAAGCTCGTTAAATAGGTCATCAATTCAGGGAAGGGGAGGATACTTATTCTTAATTGTGACCTTGTTCAACTAACGATAATCTATACACATACTAAGAGAACCATCCTTCTTCCGAACAAAGAGAAGTGCAGCACCCCATGGGAACTTACTGTTCCTGATAAAACCTTTATCTAAGAGATCTTTCAATTGTCCCTTCAATTCCTTAAGCTCGGTTGGAGCCATCTATAAGGAGGAATGGACATGCGCTGCATATCGGGGAGAAGGTCAATACCAAAGTCAATCTCTCACTCGGGAGGGACTTCTGGTAGGTCATCTAGGAACACCTTTGGATACTCACATCTAATAGGAACAGACTGAAGAGTCAGAGTCTCGAACATAGAATCCTTAACCCAAACTAGATGATATACACAACCCTTAAATATCGGCCTTATGGCCTAAAGGTAGGAGACAAAGTGACCTATAGGCACTGCTGAACTATCCTTCCACTCTAAGACTAGCACACTCGGGAATAAAAACTCTACTAGTTGGGTCCTACAATTAACTGAAGCATAACAAACATACAACCAATCCATGCTAAAGATAATATCAAAATCTGTCATATCTAACTCCACTAAGTCGATTGAGGTGACCTTCTAGAGAATTGTGACAGGGCAACTCCTATAAACCCATTGAGCTATAACTGACTCACTAATAAGAGTGGAGACTAAGAAGGATTTTGAAAGGATTTTGGGACTGACACTGAAACTAACAGTAACATAAGGAGTAATAAAAGATAATGTGGCCCCTATATCTAAAAATGAATAAATATTATGATGGAAGACTCATAATATACATGTGACTACATCTAGTGAGTGCTCCTGCTCCTGACAAGACACTAATGCATAGATCAGTTCTGGCACTTACCATCACTTGCACTAAAAAATGCACCCTACTGAAATGGGTGAGCTGATGGAGTTGCTGATATGGTGGCTGGGGCACGACCTATACCATCACCCTGTCTGGCTGAAGGACAATACCTAAGTTTGTGTCTGGATTTTCCCTACTCGTAGCAAGCACAGGAGAAAATCAAACACTCTCCTAGGTGGTTCTTATCATACTTCCTGTAAGATGGGAAGGTGCACTCCCCTGACATGCTCCTCTGACTCCTATAGCCTGATGCCCTACTTCTCTGATCACCCTTGGGCCTGCATAGAATGCTAGCTGGTGAGGAGCTGGGGTAGACAACCATTGGTGGAACTATGGGAGATGTCTACTAATGTGCCATGAGTTTACAGCATTTTCGATGCTTAAAATTGAGAAAATAGCATAGAATTAGGTATGTTTATATGGATATGATGCGCTTTTACATTTTTTTCAAGGAAAATAAGTGTTGGAGAAAAAATGTGCAAAGATGCATAAAAGTGCAGAAAATCATTCAAGTAGCAATCTTAGTACGAGCGGTACCTTGATTGTATGGGTCGTACCAAGACTCGTGGAAAAACTCAGAAGGCTGATACAAGGCGAAGGCAGAATACGACACTCAGTATGAGCCGTAACTAGAGTCATGGAAATCTTCAAAGAAAATTTACACAAACAGTCTCTTAGCATGGGTGGAGCCCATGGATCGTAACATCTACTTACGACCCATAACAAGAGCCGTGGGGAGCTTCAGTCATTTTTAAAGACTTAGCAGAACTCAAAATGCAATAAGAAAGTATGAGCTATAGGAGGAAGGTACAAGGCGTACCATAACTCTTAGAAAACTTTAGAAGATGTCAAAGTTCTTAAGGCCAAGCCACAGATGGATTGTACGAGTCGTACTAGTTGCCAATACTTAGTCAAATCTACAGTAGCCAAGGAATGTACAAAAGGTAGGTATGACCTGTACAATCCTATTACGGGTCGTATGATCAATCATAAGTCGAGCCGGCGCCAGATATGAAAATTTCCCTGTTAGCTTAGGAAAAGGTTTTTAATGTCTATATAAATACCTTTTATGTTCTGTTTTGGGAAGAACAACTTAGAGAGAAGCCACTAGATGTGTGATTATATTGAGAGAAGTTTTATTTGTTAATTATTATCATGTTTTGGAGAGCAATTCTTAGGATCAACACTTGATTTTATCAATTGTTCTTCATTTTGTTCATTCATTATTCAAAGTAGGTTTTCTTCCAATTCTTATTGTAAGTATTTAATTATGTGTTTGTCTATGAATATTAATTGCAGTCTTACAATCATGAAAGGCTAAACCTCCACAACTAGGATTGTGGGAATCATGGTGAATTAATGAAATAGGGTTACACAAAGTGATTCAAAACCAATGAAAAATGCTTGTACTGTATTCTCTTCATCTTTAAAATATTTCTTAACGGCGCGCAATGTTAGGACTTGCCCAAAGTTTTTACTTGCTTGAACCTAGAGAAGTAGAGATTAGGAAAAGAGACTTACAACAAAGCCTTGATTTTTATGATCATTGTATGATTTGAGTTGCATTTGCAAGAAAGTTAAGTTGGAACATATTGATAACAGTTAGAAAGAAATCACTCATGAGACCTAACCTGGTGATTGAGTATTGTCATCCAATAGGATTGAACCAGTCGTTTGAATGAACCTAGTTATCAGTTCTATAAGTATGCATTGGGATTGATCACGTGGGTATACCCAAAGTATTTATGAACCCATGAGGAACACTTATCCTAGTTATTTGCAAATCTTGATAACAACCACAATTACAATCTTGGTTTATTCTTGTTTTTCTTTAAACCCCACAATTTGGAGATAGCCTACCAACAAGTTTAAGTATCGGCATTAGTCTAGATCTTACCTTATTCCCTGTGGGTTTGATCCCAACCTCTTTGTTGGGTTATTTACTGACAACGTCCGCTTCATACTTTTCTAGAAAGTGTGAGTTTGAGCGTTATCAAAAAGTGGCACCGTTGCCGAGGAATACGGCTAAGACTAGATTAATTACTTGTATTTAACTTTTGGGTGTTATTTCCCCATTTATGTGTTCTTTGTTTTTCTTCTATGATTCATTTAGGATAACACCAAGGGTAGCTAGCAAACACCCAGATGGAAGACAGGAGGCTGATAGTGCCCATCAGAGAGATGATAAATGTTGACACACTAGCAACCATCTTGATAAACTATGAAGGAGATGGAGTATCGTGGTACACGGTGCTGGTAAATTCCCTAGAAGGAATGGGGTCATGTAACTTCAAACCAAAGAAGTTAGACGTTGACTTGAAGAACTGTGTGACTTCGCCAGCAAAGCCATCAGTAGAGGAACCACTAATACTTGAACTGAAGGCATTACCTTCCCACCTCAAATACTCGGGTGAAGAAAACACGTTGCGAATGATTATTGCAGCCGACTTGACATACTGGAAATTAGAAGCTTTCGTTATAGTATTAAAAAAAGCACAAAAAGGCAATTGTCTAAACCATAACTGACATCATCAGGATCCCTCCAGGCATATGTACTCACAAAATCTAGCTCGATCCAAATTGCACACAAAGTATAAAACATCAGCAAAGCCTGAACCCACCAATTCAAGAAGTAGTGAAAAAGGAGATCATCATGTGGCTAGACACTGGTGTAATTAACCCCCTTTATGGATAGCAAGTGGATAAATTCGGTACAGTGTGTGCCAAAGAAAGGTGGGGTCACAGTGGCACCAAATGAGAAGAATGAGATGATACCAGTAAGACCAGTCACAGAATGGTATGTGTGCATCAATTAGAAAAATTTAAACCACTAGACCCAGAAAAACCACTTTCCGATGCCATTCATGGATCAGATGCTTAACAGATTGGAAGGTAGAGGCTGGTACTGTTTTCTTGATGGCTATTCGGGGTATAATCAGATCACTATATCCCTAAAAGATCTAGAGAAGACCACCTTCACTTGCCTTATGGAGCATTTACTTTTTGGAGAATACCTTTTGGATTGTGCAACGCACCAACCACATTCCATCGCTGCATGATCTCCATATTCTCAGATATGGTGGAGGACACCATCAAGGTATTCATGGTGACTTCTCAATTATGGATGACTCATTCAAATCTTGCCTCAAGCATTTGGGCAAAGTGTTGAACAGATGCGAAGAAACTAATTTGGTCTTAAATTGGGAAAAATACCATTTTATGGTCAAGGAAGGAATAGTGCTGGGTCACAAAATCTCTAGAAAAGGGATTGAGGTGGACAAGGTGAAAATTGATGTTATAGCAAGATTGCCACCACCTATATTTTTAAAAAGGGTTAGAAGCTTTTTAGGGCATGAAGGATTCTATAGGAGGTTCATCAAGGATTTTTCAAAGATTGGACAACAATTGTGCAAATTGCTTGAGAAGGAGGTTGAGTTTGTATTTAACGATGCATGTCTGAAGGCCTTTGAGTGCTTGAAAGAGAAACTCGCCATTGCTCCTATTATTATAGCTCTAGATTGGTCTCTTTTGTTTGAGATAATATATGACGCTAGTGGGGTCACTCTCGATGCTGTCTTGGGCCAACATAGAGTAAAGATTTTTCATCTATCTATTATTCCAGTAAAACACTTAACACGACCTAAAAGAACTACATTGTCATGGAATAGGAGCTGCAAGCAGTGGTCTTTGCATTCAATAAGTTTCAAGCATACTTGCTTGGAACTAAGCTGATCGTCCATACAACCATGCTTCTTTGAGGTACCTGATGTCTAAAAAGAATGCTAAACCCAGGTTGACTAAATGGGTGCTTCTACTCCAATAATTCGAGTTTGAGGTGAAAGACTGAAAAGGAACTAAAAATCAGGTAGCTGATCACCTATCCAGAGTAGAGTCTAAGGCTAGAGAAAGAGAGAAGATTGATATCAATGATTCTTTCCCGGATGAGTAGGTATTAGTTGCATCTCAAGACTTGATTTCCTAGTTTGTTGACTTTGAAAATTATTTGGTCAGCGACATGATCCTAGCAAATTTGACTCCCCTGTAGAGGAAGAAGTTCTTATTCGATGCTCAAAGATACTATTGGGATGAACCATACTTATTTCATATTTGTGCCAGAGGTAGAAATGTAGAGCATTCTGGAGGCTTGTCACTCATCCCCAGTTGGGGGTCCTCATAGAGGTATCCGATCTAGACACAAAATCTTGCAATATGGGTATTACTGGCCCTTTATTCACCAAGATGCCTATGATTACGCCAAGGCATACAATCAGTGCCAAATATAGGGTGGCATTACTCGCAAGCATGAGTTACCATTGACCCCTATCTTGGAAGTTGAGTTATTTGATGTATGAGGTATCGGCTTCATGGGCACATTTGTTAGCTAATATGGGATGAAATACATCTTTGTGTCGGTGGATTACGTCTCCAAATGGGTGGAGGCTATTTCACTACCTAACAATGAAGGCAAAAGTGTCACAACATTTCTGCGGAAGAACATATTCGTTACATTTGGTACTCATAAAGCAATCATCAGTGATGGTGGATCACACTTTTATAACTGCCTCTTTAGAACTCTGTTGGAGAATTATGGAATCAAGAATAAGGTGGCAACACCTTACCATCCTTAATAAAGTGGGCAGGTGGAAGTTTCAAATAGGGAGATAAAGATCATTCTAGCTAAAATAATGAATACTAATTGGACAAATTTGTCTAGGAAGCTCAATGATGTGCTGTGGGCTAATCGAAAAACTTATAAGACCCCCATTGGTTCATCTCCATATCAACCGGTCTATGGAAAGTCATATCATTTGCAGGTTGAGTTAGATCAGAAGGCATTATGGGCTCTGAAAAAGCTGAACTTAAATTAGAATGAAGCAGCCAACTTGAGACTTGACCAGCTCAACGAATTAGATAAATTCTAACTTTGAGCTTATGAGAGTGTGGTAATATATAAAGAAATAATAAAGATCTATCATGATAAGAATATTGCAAAGAGAGAGTTCAACACTGGTGATTTGGTCCTACTGTTCAACTCAAGACTCCGTTTGCATCCCGAAAAATTAAAATCTAGGAGGAATGGATGGTATAGAGTGGTGAATGTATCCCCATATGATGCATTGGAACTTGATAATAAAGATGGAAAAAGGTTCAAGGTGAATAGGAAAAGGATAATGCTACATTTGGGAGGCACTGAGGAAATAAGAGGAATTGAGGTGGTGTACCTTGATGATGCCTGAAGAATCATGAAAGTTACGTCGTGTCGGAACATTAAATCAGACACTGCATGGGAGGCAACCCATGGAAGGTGAAGTCTGAGTTGATATAGGTATGTTCCCTTCCTTCTGCTTTATATTCTACACTTCAGGGACGAAGCATACTTTTTAAAAGGGGAGGGGTAGTACTTGAATTTTTGGGAATTTTTTGAATACGTCCCAGGGTTTTTTAATCTTGTTTCTTTTTCCTCGGGCATGCTAACTTTTAGAACCGACATGTTTAGGATTTTATTTTATTCTTGTGTTCTTGTTTAATAAGAAAGTAGTTTAGGATTACTCAGTAAATAAATTGCACTAGTTTTGATGTTTTGAAAAATTGACCTTGTTTAAAAATTCTGATGGTAGCTATATACTTGTTGATTGCAAAACATGATTTCTGTGGATCTTTTTGTGCCATTTAGTGTATTAGCATGAGTAGTTCTTGTTATCCATGTATAAATCAGACTGGTAGAATGAATGCAAGACATGTACCATGAGTGAGTGAGGTCTATACCTAGTTCAAAACTGCCTAGAGGATCTAGAACTTTCCTGGTTGGTCTTTATATAGGTTTTAGGATGGTTGCTTAGGAAAGTATCATAGGCCATTTTTGTTTAGCCCATTTTTTGCATAAATTATCCTACCAAAATAATATGATTCCTTTGATCCTAGTTTTGTGACTTAAGTGAACCATTTTTCTTTGATTAACCAATTAACTATACCCATTTTTTATAATTAACTTGTGTTAGGACTGGTCCCTCCTTGGACATTGTGAATCTTAACATAGGTAAAATTCCTAAGTTGAGGGTAGCTAGACTAAGGTGCATGGATCTTGGGGAGGTGAAAAAGGAAGAGAAAAGGAAAAGGGTTAAAAATGAGGTGTGGTCTGACAAAATAAAAGAAGAAGAAAAAGAAAGATTGAAAAGAAGATACAAAAAGAGAAAGATGAATGAAAATTTGAGAAAGCATACCACACGCATACAATTTCTTAAAAAATGGTGAAAGGGGAAGAAAAAGTTGGAAAAAGCGAAAAGGGTGAAATAAAAAAGTGAAAAATGAAGCAACGTGTATGTAGTACCAAGGAGAGTTTAATCACTAAAAAGATTTAATATCTATCAAACCTAGCCCGAAAGTCTACATTACAAGCCGAATTATATCCTATAGTGATCCTAGCTGACCATTTGAAGAGTCGAAGTAGAGAAAATAAGGGCAAGCCTATGGTATCCGATGTGTAGTATTTGGAACTTCTTTGTAAGGGTGAGAGTCTTACTTGTTCAGTCCCATGTTTCATATTTTTTCTATATTTGTGAGTGGGGGACTTCATTTGTTGTGAGGGTACATGGTTCGTGTTTGATTCTGTGAGTTGTCTATGTGAAAAGCATTGGTGATGACTTGACTATCTGCTAATAGCTAAATGACATATCTAGATCCCTTTTTCTCATGCTTTGTGATTGTTTAATGTGCATATGCTGATTTGGTTTACGGGAAAAAGGGTAAAACACTGAATGAGTTTATGGTGCAAATTTTGATTGATGTTGGCTGCAGTATCCTAGGTTTATTTTCTAGTTAAGCATCATTTTTAATTTTTTGTTTTCTTTGCCTGAGGACATTTAAAAGTCTTAAGTTGAGGAAGTTGATGTGTTGTATAACACTTCCGACACTTCAAACTGAGAAAATAACATGGCCTTAGGTATGTTTATATGGATATGAGGTGGTTTTACCTTGTTTTCAGGGTAAAAAGGTGTCGGAGAAAAAATGTGCAAAAGATGCATAAAAGTGCAGAAAATCAGTCAAGTACCAATCTAAGTACGAGTCGTACCTTTATTGTACGAGTGTTACTAAGACTCGTGGAAAAACTCAGAAGGCTGAAACAAGGTGAAGGCAGAGTACGACTCTCAGTACGAGCCGTAACTGGTGTCGTGGAAATCTTCAGAGAAAATTTGCACAAGCAGTCTCTTGGTATGGGTGGAACTCACGGACCTTAACATCTACTTGCGACCCATAACAAGAGCCATGGGGAGCTTCAGTAATTTTTAAAGACTTAGCAGAACTCCAAATACAATAAGAAAGTACGAGTTGTAGGAGGAAGGTACGAGGAGTACCACAACACTCATAGAAAACTTCAGAAGATGTCAAAGTTCTCAGGGCCAATCCATGGATGAATTGTACGACTCATAGAACTACGGTACGAGTCATACTAGTTGCCAACACTTAGTCAAATTTGCAGTAGCCAAGGAATGTACTAAAGGTAGGTACAACTTGTACAACCTTCTATGGGTCGTATGATCAGTCGTAAGTCGAGCTGACCCCAGATATGGAAATTTCACTGTTAGCTTAGGAAAAGGTTTCTGATATCTGTATAAATACCTTTTATGTTTTACTTTGGGAAAAAATAATAAAGAGAGGGCAGTAGACGTGTGATTACATTGAGAGAAGTTTTATTTGTGAATAATTATGAGCAATTCTTAGGATGAACACTTGGTTTTATCAATTGTTGTTGATTTCGTTCATCAATATTCAAAGTAGGTTTCTTCCAATTATTATTGTAAGTATTTAATTATGTGTTTGTCTATGAATACTAATTGCAATCTTTGCTAAAACCTCCATAACTAGGGTTGTGGGAGCCATGGTGAATTAACGAAATAGGGTTACACAAAGTGATTTGAAATCAATGCTAAATGCTTGTATTGTATTCTCTTCATCATTAAATGTTTATTAATGGTGCACCACGTTAAGACTTGCCCAAATTCTTTACTTGCTTGAACCTAGAGAAGTATAGATTAGGAAAAGAGAATTACAAAAAAGCCTTGATTTTTATGATCATTTTATGACTTGAGTCGAGGTCGTAGGAAAGTTAATTTGGAACATATTAATAATGGTTAAAAAGAAATCGCTCATGAGACCTAACTCGGTGATTGAGTATAGTCATCCAATATAGATGAACCAGTCGTTTGGGTGAACCCTAGTTATTTGTTCTACAAGTAAGCGTTGGGATTGATCATGTGTGTATACCCAAAATAGTTATGAACCTATGGGGAACACTTACCTTAGTTAT
This sequence comes from Datura wrightii, assembly GCA_035772735.1. Classification (NCBI taxonomy): domain Eukaryota; kingdom Viridiplantae; phylum Streptophyta; class Magnoliopsida; order Solanales; family Solanaceae; genus Datura; species Datura wrightii. The sequence goes on from JASDFA010000006.1 coordinate 33,343,958, forward strand.
TTGCAAATCTTGATCACAACCACAAATACGATCTTGTTTTATTCTTATTTTTCTTTAAACACCTGTTTGGAGATAACTTACCAACAAGTTTAAGTACTGACGTTAGTCTAGATATTACCTTTTTCCTTGTGGGTTCGACCCCAATTTGTTGGGTTCTTTATTGAGAACGTCCACTTCATACTTTTCCGAGAAGTGTGAGTATGAGCATTATTATCCAGCACCAAACTTCTACTGAGAATACTCAAAACTCCCTGTCCAATCCCGCTTTGCTTCTCTCTCCTTCTCCTTCATCTGCTCCTCCCCTATCTGTTGGGCATATATCATTAATCGAGAGATTTCCACGTCACTGATTAGCATAGAGGTCCTTCACTCCTTGAACAATGAGTCTGCAACCGCATTCAAGAACTTGGTCATATGAGCCCTTAGCTCAGCAACCATCTCGGGAGCATACTTGGACAACTGGGTGAACTTCAAGGCATACTCCTGAACAATTATGTTATTCTGCTTTAAATTGACGAACTCGGCTGCCTTTTCTTCCCTCAACTCCCTATGAAAGAACCTGTCTAAGAATCCCGTGACGAACTTATCCCAACCCATAGGAGTTGCACCAACTCAACGACTCTCCTTCCACTGTTGGAACCATATATGAGCTACCCCTTTATGTTGATAGGAGGCCAAGTCTGCACTCTCCCCTATTGTAACACCCATAACCTGTGTAATCTTCTAAATCTCCTCAATGAACTACTGTGGATCCTTATCCACCTTCGAACCATGAAACTCCGATGGGTTTATCCAGGTGAAGTCTCGCACCCTAGCTACTGTTGCATTCCCATTCATGTGAGCATGAACCACAACCTGCTAGTTGACTTAGACCGTCATAGCCTATGCCAACATCGGAAAGCAGCCTTAAACAACATGAGTCACCTGCCCATTTAAAGGATCAACTGGATCTGGTGAGGCAGGCTAATGCCCATCTCTGTTGCCATTCCCATAGCCATTTCCTTTGCCATTTCTTCTTTTGTTGACTCGGCGAGGATGCATATTTCTGCAAACACGTATAGCATGAGTTATAGGAATAGAGAGAGTTGAACTTTATCGAATGATATAGATCATGAAAGAAGAGAAGTTTCCTAAAAAGTCTAGTTGACTCTTCCTCATAAGGGTGACCCGCTTCACACCCATGAAAAAAGACTCTACTTAACGTGGCTTTCGAAAACTCTACGAAACACCTAAACCTTTGATCGGATACAAAGTTTGTCATGACTTGAAAATGGACCCCGGATTGTGACACGAGACCAAGAACCACGAATGGCTCCAAGATAATCCATGGCACATGCATACAATATTCAAGAGCATAAACTAAGTGGTAAGGAAACATAAACATAACATGAGAGGAAGACTAAATATCATAAACCATAAGTGTAGATAACAAAGCTGAATCATCTAACACATAGATATCTAAAAAGCCTCTAATAATATGATGAGCTGATGGGACAATACCCCCAACTAGCTAGCTAATTCTAAAACTAAAAGCTTTAGACATAAAATATAAAACTGATAAATGTCCTCGAAAAATGAGGACTCACCCAAACTGGAGCTAACTAAAATGGATTAGAGTGGGAGTGGTGCTTACGTCGGGGCTGAGGTCTCACTAACTGAACCTATATCATGAGATCATAAAACATGTAATATGCGATCAGTACTTTGGATGTGATGAGTATGTAAGGTAAATAAAACATGCTAGTAAAATGATAGTCAAAAAAATAAGAGTATAAAGTAAGCATTTGTCACGACCCGAACATAGGCCCTAATCGAGACAAAGGACAAGGAGCCCCGAGAGACTCCTAGTTGACCCATAGCATGAACGTAAATCTAACTCAATCAAGTAAAGTAGAAGACTTAACATAAATAACATGGTGGAAATTCAAACAAAACATAACAATCTGAATATATAACCCAAGTTTAAAGATGAATATAATCTATTGTCTGAAAAGCCTCTACATCTGATGAGTTGATGGGACAAGACCCCAACTAACTCTCTAAATCTGAAACTAAAAATACGTAAAAATAACTAAATAGAAGAGGAGCCATCGACAGATGAGGACTCACCAATAGAGACTGAATGCTAACTCCGGAAGCTGGCTAGTGATGAGGCAGAGTCTAAAGATCAAAGACTACATTATGAAACGATACATCATAGAGTATGCAGTTAGTACGTGAAATGTACCGAGTACGCAAGGTAGTAAAACTTCTTAAATAAGTAAAATTATTTAAAACATACATAATATATAACATAATCAAGATAAGAATTTGAGAGAAGGACATGCATGCTATTTTCTGATATGATGATCTGAACATAACTAAACATCATAACTGAATGGATTGATCCAAAGCTGAAATCTAATAATCATAAGTAAACCTGAACATTGGGTCAAACCCACTTTAGGACATATATGTGTATATATCATAAGTGATAACATGCATAACTGAAATCACGAGGAATAATAGGAGACTCATATAGAGCTTACGTGGTCCCAACTATCACACTCAAGTTGGCAGAGCCATCCAAAGCCTTTCCAGGGCGAAGAACGCTACCATGATATCGATATCACGCTCAAGGCCCCTCCTTGGGGTAGGGGAAAGCTCACATAGGAGGTCCTAAAATAATCTAATCATACCTACGTTGGCACGTAGTTTTGAAGCATAGGATTGACTGACCCTTAGCCCACTCGGTGCTAGACACTACTCCCAAAAACATGCATATGCTCTCCATCATTTTCAACGAAGTTGAATAATCATATACATATAAATTCTGAAATCATACATGAGGAGACTTGGCTCAAACCATACCATAAGCTGAACATAATTGGAAGTCTTGACTCCAAAACCATGTGGTAAGCTAATCAACTTGAAATCATAATCATACTTGAACATATGGTCTTTCCCAATACTTAAACATGGTTGAAAATACTTATTTCACTTGAAAATATGATCATGGACATGGGTAACTAAAAAACGTACTTTTCATCAATAAAATCTCATCATACTTGAACATTCATTACAAATCTCAAGTTTTATAAACTTTTCATGGATGGGAATTTTAATTTATAAAGCTTGAAAACATGATTATAATTGAAAACAATGTAAAATTTTCCCATGAATCATAATTCAATAGTAGAAACATACTTGGATCATACCCATGTAGAAAATTAGGAAATTCATGCATTGGATTTAAACCCCATTGGATCAACATATGGATTTTCATGAATTAGAGAGGGGATTGGGAATAGGTGTGAACATATTTACCAATTCATAACCCTACATACCTGAGATGGACTGATTTTACCACTCCCTTGATTGCCCAATGAAGAATTGAAGAAAATTCTGAAGGAATTAAGCTTGATCACCTCTTTAGCTGTCTAACTTTGCATGCATGAGTAGGAATAGTCTAGATGAATTTGACCCTATTAATATCTACTATTCATAGATTAGAATGACATAGTTAGGCCTTAGGATCATAGAAATTATAGAAAAGCCCTTACTAAATAACAGAAAATAACTGACTGTCAGTCCCCACGAGGGACTGGACTAGTCGTTACCAAGGACCACGGCTCGTGGTCTCCAGTCATCATGTCACTACCACTTTTCCTCGAGGTTTCCCTATGAGGGACGTAACGAACCATTACTCATGGTCACCACTTGTTTCTTCCACTGTCAAAACCTTAAATTATTAATCAATTGTTGTACATGACCAACCTAACGAATTGTGGTGTCTGACCACGACTTTTGGGTTCAAATCATGAGATACACTGCCAACTTCTCCTTCACCTTTAAATTTCCCTTAACCACGAGTGACTTGATAACTTGTGGGGCTTACCATGACTTATGGTCATACTCGTGGTCACCCCAACTCTGAATTTTCTAGGTAAATCAACACCCCTCACCACGAGTCACTTAACGACTCATGGTCAACCTGACGAGTCACATGATAACCTGTTTTGTGACCTAGTGCAGAAAATCCTATTTTCTCTATTTTAACTCCTTGGTTTGATCTTAGGGCTTGTGGGGTATAACAACATTTGACATAAGAGTAAGGATAACATGCAAAATCATGATCATGGTATAGTCATCAACATGAGTTATTCATTATAGGCTGAAGCATAATGACCCAATGTTTTAAAGGTAAAAGCATTTAGCTCAACTTGATTGAAATCATAAGTAAAAGCTTATAATATGATCAATGGGTCGATTATGCCATTAAACATGATGTGATAGATCTTGTACATGCATAACTTAAACCATGAGAAATAGTGGGAGGGTTCATCGTAACCGACACCATCATGAATTAGCACATGATGCTCTTACTATCTCGCTAAAGTGGGTAGAGTCGCCCTAAACTTTACCAGGGCAAAGGATGATAAAGGCATGACATCACTCATAAGCATGAGCCCAGTAGTGTACTGGCGAGGACTACTTAGTCTAGGGGCACGGGAGACACTCTCAACTGGCAAGGACCCTTATCCTACGGTGGCACATAGTTTTAAGACCAGGGAGCGTTGGACCTCGGTCTACTTGGTGCTAGATACTACTCCCAAAAGATGCATATTACTCATAGACATAATCATGAAACATACAGAGTTTTACATGGGTTTGTTGAAAACATGAATTCATAATTAAACTTTACATACATAACTAGCCATGAAAAGCAATGCCACTATGTTAGCTATGATACATAAGCTTGAGATTCATGAAATTCATGCATACTTGAAGAAATTGTCATAACTTGGGTTCATAAGCTTGAAAATTATAAGATTGTAAATAATTGAGATATGTAATCATAAACTTCAAAACATAGATTCATTAGAAATTCTTGTAGAAAACATGTAGCATAATCATTAAACATGGCTTAAATCTTAAGGAACTTGAAATCATAAGAGAATCATGGAGTTTCATTCAATTTGGGTGTAACCCTAAAAAATTTTAATTTGAAACTTGAAGAGTAGGGATGATGAAATTGAACTTGAAAAGAGCATTACGGTTGAAGAATCCCCCATTCATAACCTTGAACCTAAGAGAAATTGAGATGAAGGGGGTGAGGAACCCTAGCTTACCTTGAGAGGGGAAATCCAATCTAAGTCTGGTTGAAGATAATGGGGATTTAAGCTATATTAAACCCTTTAATTTGACCTTAAAGAAGCCTAAAATGATGTTACTTAGGAGTTAAAGACATTAAAAGTTAACAAAAGACCCCCGACTGCTAGAATAAAGCTGAAACTTGGAAGAACTATAGACCAAAGGGACGAGTCGTTTTTCCATACCACAGCTAGTGCTTGGCTCATTGGCTCCTGCCCTTCTTCAGAATCACTCTTTAAACCCACATCAATTACTAGAAACAAAAACTGGTACAATCAAATAATGGGTCATATAATCCACTCGTCGATTCTAGATGAATTTTTGCCATTTTCAGAAGTTGGATACAATGAGCTAAACCAACAGGTCATTGGTTGATAGGAAGACCCGTACAGTGGTTCGTCTAATGCCTGATGCCAATTTCCCTATTTTTTAGGTTCAAATCTTAGATCTGATCCTAGAGACTTTTTGGGGTGTTAAATAAACTCTCACCCAAGTCTGAGACCCATTCGGTGTGATATGTAAGATAACGACTTATGTCATTTTCTCTAGAATATCCAACATTTGAACCAAGGTGTGTGAAGCATATGAGTAACAATTTATATATTGAATATACATTATTTATGTAGTAAATATGCATTGTCAGAAGGAAAAAATATTATAAACCTCCTATATCATCAGGGGTGGATCTACTAAGAGCCCGGAGGGTGCCACGCCACCCGAAAGCTTTAGTTGAAACTCTCTCTCTCTCTCTCTCTCTATATATATATATATATATGATAAATTAGCACCCTAAGTGTAAGAAGGTATCAAAGTGCTAGTGGTAAAGGGCACAACTTTCGTCTGGAGTGGCCAGGATCGAACATGGCTTTCAACAATCTATATAATTTTCTTTTAAAATGCCACTTGCTGCACCAATTATCATAGACCAATGGACAACTGCACCAACACATCTATTTTTTTTTATTTCTCTTTCTTTAATTTTAATTTAATAAATATGATTGACTAATCTAATTATCAATATTTGATTTTTCTTATTTCTTATTAGTTATTAATTTAAAATACAAGTTTTATTTTCATCCTTCAAATAAAAAAAACCTCGCCTTTTCCTCTTCTTCTTCATACATCTCCTCTGTCAACTGTCCGCTCCGCTAGACATTACCCAGTTGTCATCTTCTTCCTTTCTCCAGATTTCTTTTGGTTATCTTTTTTTAAATAAATTATCTACTCAAAGAAATAATTTCTTCCATAGATTATCAATGGCAATATGGCGTAATTAATTTTGTACTTTAATAATTTTATATTGCTTCTTTGGATACTAGATTTTTAGGGCCAACATTTATATTAATATGTAATGTGAAGCTTGTTTTGTATAATATGTTTGATTTCTTGGTGAAGGACATAATTTTCTTTTATAGAAAGGTGCCAAAGAGGTATATAGTATCTAATTGCCAATACGACAAAAAACCTAAGAAAATATTTACTTTGATAAGAATTAAGGAATATTGATTATCCTATTGAATTTGGACAAACTGTGCATTGAGTTGAATTTTATTTTGTAGGAACGTGTTCTCATTTTGTGAATTGAGATGGATAGATTTCTCAAGAAGTTTAACTATTCTCAACAAAGTTCTAGTTCTAATTTCAATCGTTCTCATCTTATAAATAAGCTCAATTTAGGATCGCTTGAAGCCAATCCAGGAGAAATAATATCTATTTCTTACTATAGTCCTCAAATATGGGATGAAGTGAGGAAATATTATATTTAAAAAGGGCCTTGCCAACCTTTCAAGGATCAATACCTTAAAACTGAAATTGGAGACAGAATGCGTCAATTTGTTTCAAATTGGTTTAAAGGTCCACATTCTAAATGATTGGAGTATAGCAAGAAGACAGATGCCGCATATTGTCTATGTTGTTATTTGTTAAATTTTTTCACGGAAGTACGAGTGAATTTTATGTAAAAAAATGATTTTAGGGGTTGGAATAGGTCTCTTGAAAGATTCTGTTTACATGTTGGTGAGGTTAATAGTGTCCACAATAAATATTTTAATAAGATGGTAGATTTGACAAATTATCATCAATCGATTCAAGTTATTCTTGACAAGCATTCTCAGAAGTTAAAAAATAAGTACTGAATTGCATTTTGAAGCCTCAATTGATGTATCAAGACTTCTTTTTCATTATGTCTTGACTTTTTGAGGTTATGGTGAAAGTGAATCTTCAAGAAATCAAGGCTTCTTTCTAGAATTTTTGCGATAGCACAAAGACAAACATCCCAATGTGGGTAAAGTGATACTAGAAAATACTCCACAAAATGATACTTTAACTTGTCCTATGATTCAAAAGGATATTTCTAATACTTGAGAAAAAGAAATGTTGAAAGCTATAATTGGAGACTTAAATGGAGATTACTTTGGTATTTTGCTTGATGAGTCTATAAAAATCTCACACAATGAACAAATGGCTCTTGTTCAGCAGTATATTGATAAGAATGGTGAAGTAATAGAACGATTTATCAATCTTGTCCATGTTAGTGATACATCGGGATACTCATTGAAGAATCTATTATTTTCTTTTAGATCATTTACTAAGTCCATCCAAAATGCATGGACAAGGTTATGATGGAGCTAGTAATATGAAGGGAGAGATAAATGGTCTCAAAACTTTAATTATGAAAGATAGTCTATCAGCATAATACATTCATCGTTTTGCTCATTAATTGTAATTAACACTTGTAGCAATTGCTCAAAAATATTTGGATGTTGAAGACTTCTTTGATAATGTTACTAATGTGTTGAATGTTGTGGAGGATCTTTTAAGCGTACGGACTTGCTTTGTCATCGTCAATCCAAAAAGTTGGAGCAATTGCTTGAGTCTGGTAAAGTTCGTATTGGACAAGGATTAAATCAAGAATGCGGGCTTCAAAGACCTGGTGATACTCATTGGGGATCATATTTCAAAACTTTAGACAACTTTGTTGTTATTTTCTCATCTATTGTCCATGTGCTTGAAGTGATTGAACATGAAGGTTCCACCTCTAATTATAGAAATCAAGAAGAATATCTTTTAACTGAGATTAAAACATTCAAATTTATGTTGAAAGTGTTGGAAATGTCAAATGAGTTGAGCAAGACTTTACAAAAAAGTATTAAGATATTGTTAATGCCGTGGAGTTTCTTAACATTGAAAAGAAAAGATTTCAAGATATTAGTGAAAGTGTATAAAATCTTTATTGAAAGATATTTCCTCATTTTGTGATGTGCATGATATTTTGATTCCCAATTTAGATGAGTCTTCTTTTTCTGGAAAGTCAAAGTGGATGTCTTCTGGTGTTTGATTTTCACACCATTTGCATGTTGAAATCTTTTGTTTTGTGATTGATGTGCAACTTCAAGAGCTTAATGATCATTTTGATGTAGTGAGTAGTAATTTTCTTCTTAGAATGGGTAGCTGTCACGACCCGAACATAGGTCCAGATTGAGACACGAGACAAAGAACCCTAAGAGGCTCCAAGTCGACCCATGGGATGAGCCATGACATCTAAAGCTCAACATAATAAATATGGAAACTAACATATAAAATAGTTAAAGTCTGAGAACACAAGAACATCTGAGCATCTGAATACATAACACAACACCGAAGCTAAATACATACGATGTCTGATAAGTGATATCACCCAAATTACACCTCGTAATAAGATGTCAAGTGGTTGATGTCAAATATAGAACCCAACCATGGTTGAGGTCGCATCCCATGATGAATATGACAAGAACTTTAGGTAATGCGTTTAGCGAATACTATTTTCTTACTTATTTCCTAGGGGAGAAGATTTGAAACAAAAAATAATGAAAAGTACTAGAGAATAATGAGTAGATACTTCATTAAATTCAATTGTATTCAAAAAATGAATTGACTTGGATTGTGTTCCCCATGACTTCATAACTACATGGAGTCTTATACTAGTGATCTATTTCGCTGCTTAGCATGCAATATTGGTAATTTAATTTCACCTAAATGGTTGGTCCCCTATTTAGGCAATTATCACCATGCAACTTGATCCGTATGTGGATGTATATTTAATTAACCCTTACCCTTAATATCGAATTAGCTATTCCAAGACAAGGTCAAGCTATTAGATGAGGGTTGGTAGCCTCAAATCTCTGTTGTTAATACGTTTTTCCATTCATTACTTCCCTTGATCCAGTGAGTAATAAGAAGACAAATTCTAACATTTGAAACCGTTAAGAAACAATTAAAACAAAGGTAAAAACAATACATGCATAAACCCCAATCAAGATTCACTACGTACTTTTACCTATGTGTGTTAATTCATCATGGTTCCCACAACCCTAGTTACTAGTTTAGCTACTCATGCTTGAAGAATCACAATTACAAACTAGAGGATATATCATAATTTCAACTTACAATAATTTGTAGAAGAAACCACACGTATTGAATAATTCAACAAGAACCAAAGAACAATACACCTAAGGTATTTGAATTCCCAAATTCAAGAACAAAATTATGAAACTTGTTTCTTGAACCTTAATAGTAATCAACACTCGAACAATATAGTGCAAATTCTTAAAAATTGCATAAACTACAAAATAAACCTAAATAAAATATTTATAGACATGAAGCAAATTCTTTCCTAAATCAACTTGGATTCTGGTGTCGACAGGTACCACGGTCCGTCGGATGCTTCAACGGCCCATTAGAGTGTTTGTTGGTTCCATTATTGTTCCCCTCAGACTTGTCTTTTTTTGACATCTGGCCTTAGAAAATGGATCATTGTGAGATCCTACGAGTCGTTGGTCCGACCCGTTATTTCCTGGCCTCCTGAACATGGTTTCTGATCCTAGAGGTACGGGTGCTCAGAACAACCCATCCTTCGATTCCACGGCCCGATGATGGCTTCTCTAATCACTCTTCTCTGATCCTTTCTACGGTCGGACAGGATAGTCCGTTATAAGTTCCTATGATTCGGAAGATCCATCTGTTGCATGATGTTCGGTGCTTTGGTAGGGGTTAAAAACCGACACGCAAGTGCACGTGGTCAAACAAGTAATAAAGTGGCTAAGTAAGCCAAGTATCAAACCAAGGAGACTCTGGATAGGTAAAAATTGCTCAAGTATACTATATTCTATCTTACTTCTATATATGCTGACAACAACGTAACCAAAAGTTAAATAATTTTGTTTATAAATTATATACTAAAACTATTAACAAATATCTACTTTGAATTTAAACTATGGATATGAGCATGCCAAGGTTAAGAACAAGTAATGAACTTGATTATAATCATAATTCGGTTATTCTTCTCTTCTAGTTGCTAGCCAAGAACATTAGCCAAAAGATTAAAACTCTCGTATTTAATCTCACTTAAGAATCATAAACCATCCGTCTACATTTCTGTGATCAAATGCAATTTATGACCTCGCAATACAATTCCGGTTCCTAAATTGACTAATACGGCTTTCAAGTATATTTCTATCAGGAAAGCACATCAAAACCCAATTTTCCCAAATCAAGTTAAGAACAATACACTATTAATTCACAACTTTCCAATTTCGTGCTCTCTCGAGTGAAATCGGCCTTTTTAGATGAACATTAATGTCGGCCACACACTAATGCAGTAGAAACAAGAATTAATAGAACAACATAGAAGAAGAAGATGAAAAACCATACAATTCAATAATCAAAATTCATCACCATTGTTCATAACCTCAGCAAGGAAGAGAATTAGCCACTCATTTGTGGATTAATCATCCTAAAACAAGTGTTAATCATACAAACAATTGATTGAAAGAAGAAAGAAAGAGAGAAAAACCCTTAGCTTTTTCGTCCCTCAACTGCCTGTAACCCACGTCCTTGCTCCACCAAGTCTGAATTTATTAAAAATAAGCCTAAGTGTTCTATTTATACTATTGGGAATTTTCCCGGAATAACAAGCAATGTGTCACGGAGGCCAACGCGGAGCACTGCCTCCGTGACACGGCGTGGACGCGGACCCTCACTGGAAATCTGGGGTCCGGGAATAAAGCCTCAACGTGGCACGGTATGCAACGCGGTGGCTTGCCTCCGTGCCACGAAGCTGTCGCAAGGCTCCACTGGAAATTGACAATTAAATCACCCTCCAGGCAGTGTGCCTCCGTGATGGTAGCGTGGCACGGCTCCATCGCGGAGCCCCTTTACATTGTGCAGTCCAATGTCTTTTTCGTGCTCGCATCCAAGTCCAACTTCGATATTGTTCCAATCATGCATTTTAGCTCCTCAAAATCATGTTTTACCTACAAAACAATGTTAATCATGTTGGTTAGTATAAATTCACATTTTATTACCAATTACATGAAAATGTATACACATTGCACAATAAACAAGACGAAAATGATACGTTTGAGTATCACTTGGGCATATAAATCTGCCCAAGATCACTTACCCCACACTTAAATCCTTGTTCGTCCTCGAACAACACATACACAACTCATGCAAATTACATCCCAACCTTCGCCACTATGGTGCGACAATTTGAGCTACGGTCATACCGATCATTCAATATTGTAAATCATCAAGAAAACATGCATGGTCTTACAATGCAATGACCTTTAATACATCAAGACTTCCTAGACTTTAAGAATCGACCCTCGATATCGGCAAACTCATGCAAATCAGCTAATCAAGATATCCGACACGAACATCAATCTTTCATCAAGCATGTGCCCTCACAACTCAAGAGAATCTTCCCCTTTTCGTTCATGTGACACACAAACATTCAAGTAGGGGCATGTAGAAATTAATTTCACTCTCTCTCCCAAAAAAATTCACATGCCTCATGTCATGACCCATAGGCTTGCCCTTAGTGTATTACTCCACTAATATAAAGAAATGCAATGTAAGATCACGTAGGACTTTAATGGGTTGTAATGGAAGCTATGGAACTAGTACATATTGGATTAGCCAATAATAGCCACTAGCATCATTAAGCGCCTTTTCAACACATTCCGATCAACTCATGACATTGTTTCTCTCTTTTATTTTTTCATCATCCCATTCATGCTGGTTTACTTTCGTATGGCCCATTTCATCAAACACACTTGACATGACACAAAGGTTTTTCATGCACCTTCATTATCATTTCATTACAACAAGTGCCTCTTCAACCTTTTCTTTTCTTTCCTCACTCTGCTTTTCTTGTTCTTCCCACTATTCTCACTCTTTGACACTTTGGGAAAATTTTTTCTGTTCTTCTTAAGCGCTTAAGAGTTTTGGATAGACTTTATGGCTAATGAAAAGAAAGAATTAAGCTTAGTTTATACAATTTTGGACAAAAGAAAGAAATAATCAGCTAAAGGCTCAACGGGCTGACTAGGGTATACAATCACATAAAAAGTTAGTGTATGACAAGAAAAAAAAATAGAAACTCTCGGTTAAAACAAAGAAATGCCTACATCCTTTCCAACACTACACCTCCTTTATTTCGTTTTGTACACACACCAGGCAAGTTCTAGACACTTCACAATAGCATGGGATAACAACACCTCACTTCACACTTCATGCACATGCTCGATTCAAGATGCATTCACAGACTCTTTAATTAGCCAATTACATGAATTCAGAATTAAGCCTCAATCACACCGAATCGAATTCTACAGCCAAGGTAACTCAACATATTTACAAAATTGCATGCTTTCAAATGAATCACTTTTACATTTTGAATATCAGTTACAACACGCAACCATAATTTCACAACCATATAGTAACTATAGGTTCCGTAATGTAATCCACCAAAGAAAAAAACTGAAAACAAAGTAAAATCACTACTCCTACTGACTACATTTCCCTTAAGACGGTCGTCATCCATCCATCATAGGGAACGGTCATTAACTATGATGTCGGTTCAATGGGACTATTCTCGGTAAAAGAACCGAAAACAAACTTCGAGAAACCCAATTATAAAAATCAAAAAATTTTGCAAAACATCGATCATTTCGATGGAAAAATATTTACAAAATATTTTAATATGTACAAAATATTTTCGCAAAATTTTAAAAAATATCGATCATTTTGATAGAGAAAAAAAAACATAAGAAAATATTTACAAAGCTTTTTTACAGGCTTAGCTGGCAAACCACAACATTTCACAACACACATCATCAATTACCACAAATATATACAGATACAAACCAGTTTGCACTTCACAAACACAGGGAAACTTAAACATACAAAACAAACAGAGGAAAGAACATACAAGCAAACCAGCCTAGCCCCAGCACCTAATTACTCCCCACCCCACACTTAAATCGAACACTGTCCCCAGTGTTCACAAAAATTCAAATCACAAAATTTTGGGTGGTGGAACTCCCTGATCAGTCGAAATATTTGACTTCTTCATCCGGTGCTGCTGCCTCATCGCCCATGTCCGAGTCACCTCCATCGTCGTCATCGGACTCCACATCGGAGTCCTCCTGACGTGTCTCCTCGTCTGTGGGGACATCATCGTCAGTGGGCTCTACAAATGCTGGCCCCACTCGGCATAAAGCCCTGGCGTTTTCACCAAATGGGTAATCCAGCTCCAGCTGCCATAGCTCCTCCTCCGTGGCTGGTCTCCCACCAATCCGAAGCTGAAGCATTTGCATACCAAATATCCGTGCCATGTACTGGTCGTCGCGAGCATGTCGCTCGCCAAGTGTCAGCACTAGCCCGTGTGTGGTGTCGGGGGCCTTAGTTTTGGTCACATCGAGGGCCCTCCGCTCCAACTGCGGGATGTAGTCCAAAGCCTCTTCCTCGACGTCGAGGCCCCGGAGGAAGGTGGTGATAAGTCCTCCGAACCCATACCTGTGGCCCTGGTGTAGTCGGGCTCTCTTCATAGCGGATATGATGACCGCCCCAACATTAATCTCTAGCCCTTTCATCAGAGCATACACTAGGTAGACACGGTCCCGGGTCACATCCGTCATGTGCACCCCCGGGATCAGGCACGAACAAACTATTTTCAGCCAAATTCTTGCCTCCCTGTTCATTTGAGAATACGGCAGAGTCTGGTGGTAACCCCTCTCCTTATGTCTGCTCCATCTGGCTGTGGATCGAGCCCCACACAATGTGCGTCTGATATCGGCATATGGTGGGGTGATATTCAGCTGGCGGAGAACGTGGGCGTCTGTGTCCCGCGCTCCAATGATGGCATTTAATTGCTGGGGTTCCAGAGTGACAATCTGCCCTCTGATCTTTATTATGTGGCTTCTGATTGTCGGGTTCCAATTTGCATAGAACTCCTGGACTAGATGTAAGTTGCACTCCTTGGGCTCCTGAAATATGAAGCTGAGCCCAGCTGCCTCGATCCTCTGCACTATGCGGGGGAACTCCTGTGCTAGTGGTTCCCGTGCAATATGCTCCTCAGGGAAGTATTTGTTTTCCTTGTCTTTAGCGTACCACTTCTTCCCTTCATCGGTTACCCACCTCGTTCCGTATTGGCGGCGTTGGCTGCGTGGAACAGCTGGTGCAGCTGGGACTGCTGTGCCCAATCTAAGTCGTTTTCTCCCGGTGCCTGAAGTAGATGCACCTTTACCCTTATCCTGCCTACTTGCCATTGTACCTGTCAATACAAATAAACAAGCACCATGTCAAGCTAAATGCATATTAGCTTCGGCTAAGGTCGGGTTAAGCTAAGTTTACCCCACACTTAGTCCTTAGCTACTGTTACGATACTACGGCAAGGATCACTTTATTTACACCAAAAACAAACAACTATACAATTTATGCTTAGTGCGTTCGCAAAGAAATTTTCGACAGTATAACCTTAGCATACTACTCAGACTTCATACAGCTAATCCCAATCCTACCATCGCTAGCAATTCAACCATCGCACTTAGCAACAAAAACAACAAACAAAAAAAACAACAAAAATTCTAGATACATATGAACCTATATAACCAACCAATTCAAACAATTTTCACATTTTCCCAAAAACCAGAGAATTCATCGTCTATTACATTCAAACAATATTTACAACGACTTATCTCAATTCACAAGCACACCCCGGCATATAATTCACAAATTTACCAAGTTACCCAATTCGAATTCAACAACCAAATCCCTAGAATTGAATTTCACAATCAAATTCGAATCATTCATGCAATCGACAAGTTCAAACGCGTATTACAACATTCTGAACATTTATCAATCAAAGAATAACTCAATTTCATGCTAAATTGCTACTTAGGGTAATATATCTCACCTCCCATGCTCAAATTTGACTAAAATCGACAAAAACTTGAGAGAGACGAGGAAAACATACCTTTAAGTTGAATAATCGAAGAAACTTGACAACTTGGTTGCTTAATACCGTGGCACGTTGGTTGGGGTGGGAAATTTGGGTGTTTGGTCGCGGAGAAGAGAGAAAATGAGGAAAAAGGGCCTAAAATCGGGGTTTAAAATGAAGAAAAATATGTGGGTCACCCGGCAACCCGGTGTGACCCGTCACAAAATATAGGGCAACGTGTCACGGAGCCCCTCCTCCGTGACATGGAGCTATCGCGATGGCTTACTGGAATTTTCAAAAATTCCAGATTAACCTTCAACGTGTCACGGAGGGTAACGCGGAGCCCCTCCTCCGTGACACGGAGCCATCGCCCCAGCTCACTGTCTCTTCATTTTATTCATTTTTCCATACCTTGCCTTTTCCTTCCCGATTCCACGCATATTTTTCTCTGTTTGACCTGAAAATCACCTCACTAAACAAAATTGATTAGATTAATAGATTTCCCTAATTAAAATGAAAAATACTAACTAAAACAAAAAATTTGTACTAAATCAAGAAAAAGAAAAAGAAAATAAAATCTATTTACACTTTACAAAACAAAAGAAAAAAATATTTTTCACGGGTTGGCTCCCGTGCAGCGCCTGCTTTACCATCGCGGCTCGACGTCCTTTATGCTCAATTATCCACTAGGGTGATGGACGATTTTTCACGATCATTGTCCTCCCCCCAGTAGTGCTCACCCTTATCTGGTGGTCTTCCCCTCAACTCTCGGGAATCATCCATTTGTTTAGCATTCCCATTATCAATTACATTGATCACCGAGAGTTCTTCATTCACCATCGGGAGCTTGGGTGCTTTGTACACATCGAACACTTCTACCTTTTAATGTGCTCGCATTGTAAGTTGACCCGCAGCTACATCAATTAATGCTTTCCCGGTTGCCAAAAAGGGTCATCCCAAAATAAATGGGACTTCAGCGTCGGGTTCAAAATCCAGAACAATAAAATCAACCGGAAAATTGAGGGATCCCACTTGCACAAGCACATCCTCAACAATGCCATCCGGCCTAGCTAAGGATCTGTCTGCTAACTGCAAGATTACGGTTGTAGGTCTAGGACTCCCTAGACCCAACTTTCTGAATACCGAAGATGGCATCAGGTTTATGCTTGCCCCCAAGTCACACAATCCACGAGCTCGGATAATCTGCTCAATAGTAAGCTGGATAGTAAAACTTCCAGGGTCTTTTAACTTCGTAGGCAGTCTATTTTGGATCCGGGAAGTGCATTCCTCCGTCAAAGCCACCGTGGCATACTCAGTCAAACGACTTTTGTTGGCCACGATGTCTTTAATATATTTGGCATATTTTGGCACTCCCTGCAAGACATCAAAAATAGGTAAATTAACATGTACCTGTTTAAGAACCTCCATAAATTTCTTGAAACACGCCTCCTCCTTGTGTTTCTTGAGTCGTTGAGGGAACGGGGGTGGAGGTCTTTCTGATTCTGCTTCTTTGGTCTTCCCCCTATCCGAACTTTGTTCTTCCTCAACATCTGTTGCTCCTGACTTTTGAGGTGGTCTTTTCGGTTCCACCTCCTTCAGCTGCAAACCACTCCTTGTGGTCACTGCATTTACCTGCTTCGGATTAGGATCCGTGTCGCTAGGCAGTCCTCCTCTGGGCCTTGTGTTTTGGGCACTAGCAAATTGCCCAAATTGATACTCAAGAGCCTTGGTCGCTAATTGATTGTTCTTCACTTCGGCTGCCAATTTAACATAGTCAGCCTGCAATTGCGCCTGATTAGCGATCATGGTCTTGAACATTTCCTCAATGGTAGGTGATGGTGGTGGAAGAGGGGCATTGTGATTTCTAAATTGAGATTGGTAGTTCTGTTGCCCTCCTTGATTCCTGTGCATACCCTGACCCGAACTTTGGCCTTGTTGGTTGTTGCTACCCCACGAAAAATTTGGATGGTTCCTCCAATTTGAGTTGTAGCCGCTACCAAACTGCTACTGATTTCTTTGTGCATTGCCCACAAAGTTAACAGAATCTGGGTTTGCTCCACAGCACTCAGCTGAGTGCTTACTGCTTCCACACACTTCACACCACATTTGCTGGACCGCATTGACTGAAGCTGAAGGCTGGTTCAAGTTCATGTTGCTGAAGTGGTTGTTCAACTGATTCTGCAAGGCAGCTATCTGTGCAGCGATAGCTGTAAATCTATCCACTTCAAGCACTCCTGCTGCTTTCCTTGCTCCACCTCGAGATGAGTCAGCATTCCATTCTGGATTGCCTTGTGAAATCCGGTTGAGCAAAGTGTACAGCTCCTCATAAGTCTTTTCCAACGCTTGCCCTCCAGCTGCTGAGTCTAGCAAAATTTTAGTATGGGGTTCCAAACCCTCAATAAATGTGTGTACCAACACCTCATTGGACTGATGATGATGAGGACAGTCCTGCAACATGGATTTAAATCTTTCCCAGGCTTGATATAAATTTTCTCCCTCCCTCTGTTTGAAACATAGAATTTGAATTCTAAGTCTGGCTGTTTTACCAGAGGGAAAAAATCTTATCAAGAACTTTCGTGCTAGATCATCCCACGTTGATATAGAATTTGGTGGTTCAGCTTTTAACCACCTCTTGGCTTCACCAAGTAAGGAAAACGGAAATAGTGTGAGCCGAACATAATCAGGTGACACTCCAGCGGGTATATAAGTGTCACTTATCTCCAAAAAGTTCTGGAGATGTTGTTGTGGTTCTTCATGAGGGAGACCGGTAAATTGCCCGCTTGTGTGCAACAATTGCACCATGTTCTGCTTTAGTTCAAATCTCCCTCCAGGATCTGTTTTGCGGATACTTGAATGTACATTGTTGGCATGTGGGATTGCCACCTCGCGAACCGGCCTTGCTGCTGCTTCGTCGGGCACTAACACTGCCCTCACAACTGGTGGATTTTGTTGCTCCATTATAGTCTGTCTGAGCAACTGCAGCTTCTTTTGTAGAGCTTCTCTGCGTTTACTATGAAATTCACGTTCAGGCTCTATATAAGATTCCACCAGCTCATTGTCCTTTGCCAGTGTTCACAGAAATCAAGTCTGCAAAATACAGGCTAAGACCAAGTTGTCAACACTTAAGAAAATAAAACAAAAATACAGTAAATTTACACTTAACACAATTTCACCAATTGCCTAGTCTCCCCGGCAGCGGCGCCAAAAACTTGTTCGGTGCTTTGGATGGGTTAAAAACCGACACGCAAGTGCACGTGGTCAAACAAGTAATAAAGTGGCTAAGTAAGCCAAGTATCGAACCAAGGAGACTCTGGATAAGTAAAAATTGCTCAAGTATACTATATTCTATCTTACTTCTATATATGCTGACAACAACGTAACCAAAAGTTAAATAATTTTGTTTATAAATTATATACTAAAACTATTAACAAATATCTACTTTGAATTTAAACTATGGATATGAGCATGCCAAGGTTAAGAACAAGTAATGAACTTGATTATAATCATAATTCGGTTATTCTTCTCTTCTAGTTGCTAGCCAAGAACATTAGCCAAGAGATTAAAACTCTCGTATTTAATCTCACTTAAGAATCATAAACCATCCGTCTACATTTCTGTGATCAAATGCAATTTATGACCTCGCAATACAATTCCGGTTCATAAATTGACTAATACGACTTTCAAGTATATTTCTATCAGGAAAGCACATCAAAACCCAATTTTCCCAAATCAAGTTTAGAACAATACACTATTAATTCACAACTTTCCAATTTCGTGCTCTCTCGAGTGAAATCGGACTTTTTAGATGAACATTAATGTCGGCCACACACTAATGCAGTAGAAACCAGAATTAATAGAACAACATAGAAGAAGAAGATGAAAAACCATACAATTCAATAATCAAAATTCATCACCATTGTTCATAACCTCAGCAAGGAAGAGAATTAGCCACTCATTTGTGGATTAATCATCCTAAAACAAGTGTTAACCATACAAACAATTGATTGAAAGAAGAAAGAGAGAGAGAAAAACCCTTAGCTTTTTCGTCCCTCAACTGCCTGTAACCCATGTCCTTGCTCCACCAAGTCTGAATTTATTAAAAATAAGCCTAAGTGTTCTATTTATACTATTGGGAATTTTTCCTGGAATAACAAGCAACGTGTCACGGAGGCCAACGCGGAGCACTGCCTCTGTGACACGGCGTGGACGCGGACCCTCACTGGAAATCTGGGGTCCGGGAATAAAGCCTCAACGTGGCACGGCATGCAACGCGGTGGCTTGTCTCTGTGCCACGGAGCTGTCGCGAGGCTCCACTGGAAATTGACAATTAAATCACCCTCCAGGCAGTGTGCCTTCGCGATGGTAGCGTGGCACGGCTCCATCGCGGAGCCCCTTTACATTGTGCAGTCCAATGTCTTTTTCATGCTCGCATCCAAGTCCAACTCCGATATTGTTCCAATCATGCATTTTAGCTCCTCAAAATCATGTTTTACCTACAAAACAATGCTAATCATGTTGGTTAGTATAAATTCACATTTTATTACCAATTACATGAAAATGTATACACATTGCACAATAAACAAGACGAAAATGATATGTTTGAGTATCACTTGGGCATATAAATCTGCCCAAGATCACATGAGACTCATATTGACATCCTTTTTGATTCAACCCACGACCGTATACGAAGGTTCGTTGTACGCTCCTACAGTCCATGGGCTTCAACAGTTGCTTGGCACTCTGCTTAACAACTTCTTTGAATTTGCTGCAGCGACTGACTAAGATTGCCTATGGTAAGGACCAATGGTCCGTAGTAAGACTCTTCTGAGGATTTTTTTTCCTTTTTTCTGTTATTTTCTCAACTGTAACTCCCACGGATTGTTTTACCTGCAAAACTATCAAAACGCGTCATATCCACATAAATGTACCTAAGGTCATGCACATTCACAGGGTTTTAAGCGTTACGAGTGCCATAAATAAACAGCACATCAACACACTCAACTTAGCATGTTTGCATGTCCTCAGGTAAACAAAATAAAATCAACCCATGGTGATGTTTAACTAGAGGAAACCTATGAGATGCACAACAGTCCAAACTCATGAAACATGCAAGATGTTCACTCCATCAAACTCCCTCCTACCAGGTTAAAACAGAACTTAGTGTGAAGACTCAACACTTGTCAACATGACACAATAGGGTTAAAGGATGGCATCATATCATCACTACACAACCAAGAACACACAACTGAAATTTCCTCTAGGTAGCTAGCAATCAACCCATGCAATCATGTGCGCTCACCTCAAAAAAGTCCCACACACACATATATATATTATCATGACAATATTTTATCTTGGAACTAGGTAAGAACACACTCACTCTCACAAAGAAATTCTAACTATGAACATACAATATAATAAGCTTGCCTTTACTTTCAATACCTCAATTAGATGGTTGAATTGGGATCACTATAGGACTTTTTTCAGCTTGTAATGTAGGATAAAGGTTCGGTATGTCAAATATAGGAATAGAAACTTAACCCTCGTTGGATCTACACTAACTTTGACTTCACTTAACCTCATTTTCACTTCTCTACCTTTTTCCCTTGCTTTATTCTTCTTTTACTTTCTTTTGCAACTACGGTGCGGTTTTCCTTCATTCAAGAATTTTTTTTATTAATTCAATTTCAAACCTCATTATGCATACCGCACCCGCCTTTTGTTTGCATTACTCAGTTATTTTCCACCCTACTCTTCTTATTCACCCCTATAATAGCCACCCTCAACTTAGTGTCCAAGGAGGGACCAGGGCCAACATAGGTTCATTAATCAAAGTAGGAAGGTGAATTAGCTAAACAACAAAAAGAAAGGTCAATCTTAACTCAAATGGGACCAAGGGATATTTATTTCCATTTCGTAGATCTTTTAAGGCTAAAGTGGATTATTCATCAAAAATATCCTATAATCCTTTCCTAATCTCCTGTCCTATACCTTGGTATGACCGACAAGGAAAGTTCTAGATTGACACACACAACCAAACTAACTCTATGCCTTACTCATACAAGCACTTGACTGCACGGCTAAGTTCCAACCACCAGGTTTATTCACAGCTTAGGCACTAATTATTCTAGCGATACGTATGATGCCATAAAAAGATCCACACTGGTCACGCCTCACAGTACAAATATATTCACACAAAAGCATTAGGAGGGGTGTCATTTTAACATAAATCACAAAATCAGTTCATCATATGCTTTGTTTTACTGCTCTTACGTCTCCTATTTTTCTTTCAGTTAACCGGCAAGACAAAATAAAACAACAACCTAAACATGCCGGTTCTACTAGATAAAGAACACTCGAGGGTGAAGAAATCCGGCAATAAAAACCCTCGAGTTATGTTCCAAAAAATGAAGTACTACCCCACCCCCATCAAAAAAAAATCATGCATCCTCCTCAACGCATTCAAAAAGTGAAACATGAGAATAGAAACATAACTGGGTACCCTAGATGCCAATGGTCTGGTCAACAGGGGCTGTAGATGCAACCCCAGAATCCTCAGCATCTACAGTTTCAACCACGACTCCAGCCTATGTAGCAGTGGCACCGGCTGTGGCCTATGCATTCTCTAAAGTAGTCCGCACGAGGGAATTAACTGTGGCCCCACAATCCTCAGGCACCACCCGCACACTAGAGCTACTGGCACCTTTCACTCGTTCAAATATCTCTCTCTCATGTGCATCAGCGATATGTTAGCTTTCTTTGAGGGAAGCTTTTAACGCCCTCTTTTCCTTATTTCATTTTCTTCTTTCCTCATCCTACGCTCCCTCGGGGCCTGCTTATTTTTTCCCTTTTCACGCAGGAATGATTTGAGCTCAAGGAATTAATGAATCTCTACATCCAGCTCCTCCTCATCACTGACAAAGCCTGTGGTGGTAAAAGTGGAGTAGGTCTAGATGAAAACTCTAGCACAGAGATTCTCAATGCTACTAGCTCTCTCTCTATCGAATCCTAGTCCCGAGTTTGAGCATCAGACCGGAACTGGTTAAGGCATACCTCAAAAACATCCAATATCATGTGTAACCCCCGTGATGCATCTTCTATTTCTTTTTTAACCCATGGTTTAACTTGCTCGAGCAACATATCTATCTTTTGCTCCGCAATTATCAATCTCTTGGCCATTTTTCTCATGTCACTCTCCGGGACCAGTAAGTACCCAGTGGGAATGGACTGGGCTATGCTACCTGATGGAATATGAGTGGTTGATATGGAATCATCGGCTTGAGTGGAAGGAAACTCCATTTAATGCTGAACCTGATCGGATGTGTCACCCTACTCACCTCTTCTCGGTGCACTATCAATCAATCTAGGTCCACCAAATGGAACTCGGACCTTGGCCACTGGATTCAGATCATCCTTTATCAATTCTATGTATGTAATCCTAATGTTTGTAATCATATAATCAATATCTGGGAAGACAGGCACTCCAGACTCCATGCATAGCTGATAAACCGAGCTCGGGAACGATAGTGTTGTGTGATCTTTGACCGCCCTCTCCTGAATCTCTATGGAAATAATTCAGGGAATGTTCAGCAGGTATTCAAACATAATTCATGCCACCAAAGCTTCCTTATCTGTGCTCAAAACATTATCATTCACTGTAGGCGCAAGCCGTTATCAAACAATGGACCACCATGACTTGGCCAAAAAATTCAGGGAAGACTTATAGATTAGTTTCATGCCTGTGACCCATTCTTCTCCCTCCTTATCCTCTGTAATAATATTCCCATGCACTAAAAGTGCATTAATTTGTCCTCAGTGTTCAATTTTCTGATCCCCTTCATTGCCTCTATCTGGTGGTCATATTCAGTAGTTTGGGTCGGCATTATATAGTCACCACCTATCAAGACCCTAGTGATGGTCTACTCGGATATGTCGACTGGGATGGCTCTTACTCTGACAGAGTCTAGCATGGGCTCCTTCTTAATTGCACTCTTTGAGGGGGCAGTAGTAATTTGCATAGAACTCACGTACCATCTCCATGCTGTATTTGCCTGGAGTCTTGGCCATCCAATGCATGTTGTATCCCTCGAAGAGCCTTTTGAGCTATGGTACTTCATTCAGGGCATTGATCTGAATCTTAGGCTCCTCCTAAATACTGTGGCTGGGATTCCCTTTCTCATTAAGAGTGAGCCTTGCATAATACACATCCCTGGAGCCCTGTACAAACCATCTTTTGGACCTTACGTCTGGTGTGGTGGCAGGGTCAGAATCCTGTACCTGCTCGTTAGTCTTTTTAGTAGCACTCACCTTCTCACCGGACTGTTCTTCCTCAGTATCTTCATCATCTGAGTCCTCAGCGTCATCGTTGCCTTACTAGGCATTATTTGTAGAAGAGTTGTCACCATCATACTCGGCCTTTTCTCCTCCCTCTTCAGACTGGGGAGGTGAGGCAGTAGCCACTGCAACTTCTTGGGCTTTTGACCTCTCCCTAGTGGTAAGCACTGGATATTCATCAGAGGTTTCAGTGTTATAGTGCACCTCTGAACCACTAGAATTATCTGATTCTGAATCATCATGAAGTTGCCGCCTTTTAGCAATTTCCTTCAGTGCAACAACTTCCTATTTCTTTTTGTTTCCTGATGAAGTCATTTTACCTAGGAGACATATTATTAGATTCACAAAAATAGGACAAGACATATTGGTGTTCTATTCAACATACAACCTTCTGTACGGGTCATTGTAAGAAACGGTGTCCCGTTGCTGTGGTCATTAAATCAAATTACTGAAAGTGTGCAATTTTCCAATGAGCAAGAACAACGGTCTGTTGTAAGATACAATGATCTATCTGAATGGTCCGTTCCAAGGGAGTATAGGGCTTAGGTTCGAAACATCACACAATGACTAGTTTCAACGATCAGTTAGGGAAACCAACGGTTCGTTGAATTAGCCGTTGTGCCACTAGTGTCTGGGATCCCTGAGCAATCCCAACAACTGGATCAATGAGCCGTTATATGGTATAATGGGTCGTTGATTGAGTCATGCAGCCTTCCCTCACCCATATATGTTCCATGTCACAATTTACTAATTACTCGAGCATAGTGTACCCCCCATCACACTTTTATATTACACAGGTTAGTTAGGCGAGTTACTAGGTTTCAATTTACAGGTTTCAGTTTTAAAATCTGGCCATACTCCCACCTAGTCGTTAAATTCCATTATTAAGGATTCATAAGGGATACAAATTTGACTTTATCACTTAAACATAGATATAGCACTCTCGATGCCTCTTTAACCCGAATAGTATCCTCGATTTGGAATGATGAAGCACAATTATATTCACAAAAGAAAGAATATTGAATAATTTTGAACTCACTTTGGTAGGGACAGACGAATTCAAGCTTGTTAGAAATGGGGAGATTCATTAATTGTGGTGGAAGACTTCTTCTTATGGGTTTTTGTTGTTGTTGGGAGGGAGTAACGACCGAACATTTTTCTTTGATTTAGAACATTTAAGTATGTGAGTTAGGTGTGTGGGGTTTTAAATAAGATGGGTCTGGGCGAGTCGAGTCGGGCTAGGAATTTTCAATTTTGGCCATGACTTGTCCAATAGGTCGTGTAAGGTAAGAACGACCCGTACCTTCTTCCCATTATTCAGAGTTTCAGAAAGCTTACCTGTGGAACCTACGAGCATCTAGGATGGGCCATTGGTTTTAATAACAACCCATTCCGTAGGTCCGTAGGTTCTTTCCATGGGTTTTAGGCTTGCAGGAAATGGTTAGAATGGGAAATCCCACGACCCATGGAAGCTAAGCACGGTCTGTTCTAAGTGCCCGTTGTTTTGATTATGAGAGAGGGAACTCAGGATAGAAACAACGACTTGAACCCACAAGCCGTACCAAGTTACAATGACTCATTCTGAAGCTCGTGGTTTCAAGTTTGAACTGAATCATCCGAGTTTCCTTTTACCTTAAACCTGCACACTTCAACAGCAGTGAACTCTATATTTACTGTACAATTACAGCTTGAGTTGCCTCCTAAGAAGCGCCTGATTTAACGTCACTACGCAACGCAGGTATCTTGATTATTTAGACTTCAATAAGATACCTCCATAGGTTGTCTCCCATGCAGTGCCTGATTTAATGTCATGGCACCATGCAAGTCCCTAGGTTACTTAGAATTCACTTTGATCCTAAAGGTCCACTAATTTAATTTCTTCACTCTTCCCTAGATATGCCTTCACCCGTTGGCCATTAACCTTGAACTGTTTTCCTTTATGATTTTCCAATTCAATTGCCCCATAGAAGAATACTTGGACCACGCAAAATGGTCCAAACCATTTGGACTTCAACTTACCAAGAAACCTGCGAAGCCTAGAATTAAATAGCAACACCATATCACCAGGGCTAAACTTTCTCTGCTCAATCTTTCGGTCATGTTGAATCTTCATCCTCAGTTTGTAAATTTTTTAACATTCATAGGCTTTCAAACGAAACTCATCTAGCTTATTCAATTGATCAAGCCTCAAGTTTGTAGCATCTCTCCAATTTAGATTCAGCTTCTTGAACGCCCACAGAGCTTTGTGCTCAAGTTTTACCGGAAGATGACATGCTTTCCCACACACAAGTTGATATGGAGACATACCTATAGAGGTCTTGAATGTGGTCCAATAAACCCATAATACATCATCTAGCTTCCAAGACCAACCTATCCTATTAGCATTCACAGTCTACGCTAGGATGGTCTTTACATCTCGGTTGGAGACCTCAACTTGCCCACTAGATTGTGGATAATAAGGTGTGTCACCCTATGTTCACCCCATATTTCTCCAACAAATTATGAAACAACCGGTTGTAGAAGTGCGGACCCCATCACTAATGATGGCTCTGGGAGTCCTAAATCTGGAGAAAATGTTCTGCTTCAAGAATCCTGTGACACTCTTACCTTCATTGTTTGGAAGCGCAATTGCCTCCACCCACTTAGAAAGATAGTGCACCGATATGCCGTGATTTTACGCCACTTCCGATGCTTAAAACCAAGAAATTATGCACATTCCAGGTATGTTTATATGGGGATGATGTATTTTGTGCTTAATGTGAAGGAAAACAGGTCTGGAAGTGAATTTTGTCGAATTAATGCTAAAAATAACTGAAGGGTGACTGCTAGGCATTTAACGAGTCATTGGTAGGAGGCACAACCCGTTGCTTAAGGCATGAGCAAACGATGGAGTTTGGAAGATACAAGGTAGTGTACTTGACGAGTTGGAGGAACGACTCTTTAGACTTGGTAACGAGTCGTGAGGTCAATCGTTGGGCATTGAAGAAAAACATTTCAGCAAAGTGGCCAGTGAAGTTGACGACCGACGTAACGAGTCGTCATGAGATGAAACGACTCATTGTCAGACCACTAGACTCATCCGTAAAGGGCACTAGAGTTTTGAAGGAGTTAGTCCACGAGGGACCTAACGACTCGTGCTCAGGCATGATGAGTTGTTAGGTGAACCATTGCCACAACTAGGTGCGATGTTAAGAACGACTAATGAAATCAAGGAACGACTCGTCAGAAGGCCTAACGACCTGTCACCTAGACCGTTTCCACTGCCGACCTGGTTTCAAATTTTATTTAGGAAAAGGATTTCTTGGAACTATAAATACCCAATTTAGGTTTATTTCTAGAAGATAATTTTTGGAGAGGATGTGGAACGATTTTTAGGCTATTCTTGAGAGAATTTTTCATACATTTGTTCTTGATTCAAGAAATGAAAGCAACAATGGTGTTTTATTCAATCTACGTGGTTTTTATTCTACTATAATTTGTAAGTTGAAATTATGATTTCTTTAATATTTTGTGATTGCGATAAAACAAACATGAGTAGCTAAACCTATAAACTAGGTTTGTGGGAACCCAGATGAATTAACACACATAGGTAAAACATTTAGTTATTCTTGAATGGGATTTTATGCATGTATTGTTTTTTCTTTCGGTTTGATTAATTCTTGACGTTTGTAAACGTTAGGACTTTGCTTATTCTTACTTACCAGACCAAGGAGGTAATGAATGGAAAAAAGGATTAACAATGGAGATTTGAGTCTATCAACCCTCATCTAATAACTTGAACTTGTTTAGGGATAGCTAATCCGATATTAAGGGTGAGGGTCAACTGAAGTACACCCGTATACGGATCAAGTTGCGTGGTAAAAATAATCTAGATGGGGGACCAACCATTTAGGTGAACCTAACTTACCAATATTGCATGTTAAACAACGTAATAGATCACTAGTGTATGAGCCTTGTGGTTATGAAATCTTGGGAAACACAATCCTAGTCAAATCGTTAATTGAATATAAACCAAATTTGATATCAATATTTAGCAATTTTACTTTGTTTATTATTCTATATTTTCCCCCTTTGGAAATAAGTAAATCAATAGTAATAGTTATTCGTATTAACCTAAGTTATTACCATATTCCCTGTGGGATCGACCTCAACCTTTGTATGGTTCTACATTTGACAATTGACCTCTTATATCTCAATTATAAGGTGTAATTTGGGAGAAATCAATTTTTGGCGCCGTTGCCGAGGAATAAGGATAAGGATTTTGTTAATTGTGTTAACTTTGGTATTGGTTCTTATTTATTTTTTTATTGTTTTTCTTTTGTTGTTTTGGTTCTTAACAGGTCTTAGGTTTGTGCATGCCTGACATTAGAAGCCAAGGAAATCCCTTAATTCCAACTGATCACGAACTTGGGCTAACATTAAGGAACCTGAGAAGAATGGCCAACATACAAAACCAAGAAACTGTGGACCAAGCCACAACAAGAATGTTGGCCGAAGAGCATGCTCGGGCTAGAGATCGTGAGTTAGTCAGAGTTGCTGAAGAGCAGCGT
This sequence comes from Datura wrightii, assembly GCA_035772735.1. Taxonomy (NCBI): domain Eukaryota; kingdom Viridiplantae; phylum Streptophyta; class Magnoliopsida; order Solanales; family Solanaceae; genus Datura; species Datura wrightii. The sequence goes on from JASDFA010000006.1 coordinate 33,372,230, forward strand.
CTAGCTGCAGAAGCTAAACGAGCTAGACGACCCAGAGGTCCAGAACACCAGCGAAACCAATATTTTGATCAGGAAGATGATGCAGACATAGATGAAGCTGCTGCCACTGGAGTGATAGTCCATCCTCCTTTTCCTGCTGGACAAAGTTTCATATTACAAGTGCAATGATTCAACTGCTGAATGTGAAGGGAATATTTGCAGGTCATGCATCTGATGAGGCCGACGCTCACTTGAAAAATTTCGTGGGTATATGCAAGGCATACAAGAAGCCGTGGGTAAGCCAGAACACAATCAGATTGAGGTTATTTTCATTCTCACTTGGGAGTGAGGAAACTATGTGGTTGGCTGAGTTGCCGAATGATTCCATCACTACTTGGGGAGAGCTTAAGAGAGTTTTTCTTGAAAGGTTCTTCCCTCGATCGAAAGAATTGCAGTTGAAGGATGATATTTATAACATCAGACAGCTAAATTCTGAGGCACTCCACGAGACCTAGCTGCGTTTCAACAAAAAGCTCAAAAGGGTGCCAAACCACAAGATTTCGGATGATACATTATTGGAGATATTTTACCGTTCCCTGATTCGCAACACCAAGGAAGTTGCTGATACCATCTTAGGAGGATCCTTTATGAGTCATACTTATGCATAGGTTGCAAAGCTGCTGGATAGGATCACCAAAACCAACCGAGCTTGGCACACTAAAGAGTCAGAGGTTTCGGCTGGTTCTTATATGGTTGGAATGTATGCCGAACAACGGAGAATAGATGAGGAGCGTGACCAGGATATTGTAGAGATAAAGACCACCATGGGGTTGCTTGCCAAGCACTTAATGGGAGTTGGAACAGAAAAGGTGAATGTTGTAGGTTCTCAAGGCAAGGTCCCGAGAAATGATGGTTGCGAGTGTGAGTCTGAAGAAGAGATCAATTATTTGAATTATCTAAGGATAAGTCTCCGGACCAACACCCAAAGGTCTAACCAAGACTCTTGGCATCAAGGTCAAGGGAACCAAGGTCAGAACTTCTACAAGAATAATAATTTCAACCGGGGCCAATATCAAGAAAATAGGGACTGGAAGAAGCGAGAGGAGTTCAAAAATGATAGGAGAAGTATGTATGTTCCTCCACGAAATCAATATCTAAAGTCGAGCGGTTCATGGGTCGAAGATATGCTTTCCAAAGTGCTCAAGAAGATGGAGGCAAAAGACAACCACTTTAAGGAGCTTCGCGTTGATATTTCTGGCTTAAATCAAAAGGTGGAGTCACATGCCGTGGTAATTAGGAAAATTGAGCAGCAGATGAGTCAGATGTCTGTTGCAGTGAATAAAAGACAGAAAGGCACTCTTCCCACCAATACAGTGCAAAGTCCAAAAAATGACAGTCATTGCATGGAGGTCACTACTAGGAAGCGGAAAGCCACAACTGATCCACCGAGGCTAGTTGTAGTTAAAGAGTCAGAAAGGATCGTGTTGATAAATGATGATGATGTAGCAGATGTTGACAACCCAACTTTTGTTGGGGACTTAGCTGTGCAACCTACTCCGAGTAGTGCAAAGGAGTAAGGAGATACCCATGGGAAGGAGAAGGAGGCACAGGAAAAACTCACAATAATCCCTAGACCTCCTCCTCCTTACCCCCAGTGTTTGAAGAAGAAAGCTGAAGATGGAAAATATCAAAAGTTTATCACTATGCTGAAGCAGCGGTGAATATCCCATTAGTGGAGGCACTTGAGCAAATGCCTGGATATGCCAAATTTATGAAGGACCTCGTTACCAGAAAAAGAACCATAAGTTTGAAACCTACTGATAATCTGCACTTCTGCGATGCCATCACTACCGGGGTTCTAGCACAGAAGAAGGAAGACCCAGGTGCGTTTACTATACCTTGCATCATTGGGGAGGTTGAGTATGCAAGGGCACTTTATGACTTGGGAGATAGCATAAATCTGATGCTGCTAGCATTATTTAAAAAGTTAGGATTGGGAACCCCCATACCGACTTCGATGCAGCTACTGATGGCTAACCGAATAGTTAAAAAGCCGATAGGAATTTTGTTTGATGTGCTAGTCAAAGCGGAAAAATTCGTATTCCCAGCAGCCTTCGCGATTTTGGACTTCGAAGTCGATTCAGATGTCCCCATTATTTTGGGGCGACCATTCCTTGCAACAGGTAGGGCACTAGTTGATATGGAAGCAGGGCAGCTGAAATTTCGGTCGAACAAATAAGAGGTTACCTTCGAAATTAGCCGAACCATGAAATAAACCAAGGAATTTAGTATAATTTCTGCATTTGAGGATAGAGAAGAGTCACTAGATGAATTCTGAGTAGTCAAGTGACTTGCATTGTGCCACGATGTTAAATCAGGCACTGCATGGGAAGCAACCCATGAGGGTATTTTGGTGAAGTCTGAGTAACCAAAACACGCACGTTGTGCTGCGACCTAAATCAAACGCTCCTTGCAAGGAAACTCAATTTGTATGTGTAAGAAAAATTTAGTGTTAACGTTTGTTGATGGGTGCAGGTGAATAAGATGGAAAATCTGAAGTTGGAACCAAAAACTGGAACTTCAATTCTGGTGTAGAAAAATCACAGAATGAGTCATTGTCTAACTTGACTACTCGTTCATCCATCCCTTAAGAGAATTGCAGAAAATAGGGGAGCAACGAGTGACTTCACGAGTTGTTTCTTCAAGGAATGAATCGTTAGGTCCCCCGTCAGGTACACCGAATCTAATATTGAATTAAAAGAATAAGGGTGATAACGGTTCACTCAACGAATCATCGGGAAATCAAATGAGTCGTTAAGTGACTCGTTCTGAAGCTACATCAGTACAAGGACCACGACTCAGGCAACGACTTGTTGGGTGACACCAAGAGTTGTTACTTGACTCGTTAGGTCCCAGGTAAGTTAACCTAACCCGACCCACAACTGGAATTGGGTGAATTTTTCTTAAATTAAAATATCCATCTCCCCATTGAACTTAAACTTCCCTCTTATTCTCTTCTTCTTCTTCATCACTAACACCTCATCGACAAGCACCTTCAACCATTGCACACATTCACTGAGTCATACTCACAAGTGCTATTGCACTCCATCTCTGAGAAATCAAATTGTAAGTAATCTTCCCCATGAAAATTTTCGTAATGTCATTGCAAATTAATCAAGAAATTTCTAAGATCCATGTGTCAATGAGCTTGAATGTACTTTGATTTATATCATTTTTATATGTGCCTCGTGATGTAGATAAACCCTAGGAAGAGTTAAACATTGAATTCTGATTGTATTTCACCTGGGTTGATTTTTGATTGAGTTTTTGTGTTTGTGGGACTGAAATTGAAAAGAAAAGGAAGATGAAAGGAACTCTTGAGAATGAGCCACATCACGAGTCGTTGCGTCACCAAACGACTTGTTATGTAGCTCGTCCTGAGTGGGAAAATTAAACTGCTGAGCCAGTGGACTTAACGAGTGACCTAACAACTCATTGCCTCTTTCAACGACTCATTGGGACCTGTCATCAAGTACACTGGAACAACTTTAAGAAAGGACATTTTGTGACGACGAGTGACTTCACGAGTCATTTCTAGTGGAAACGACTCATTTAGTCACCCGTCAGGACCACTGGGCACCAGCGTATAAATGTTTTCTGTTTCATCTCATCTTGTATACTAACATTGTTTCCACAAGTACAATGGCTCCACGAGGTACACCAAAGAAGGTTCAAACCAAAAAGCAGGTACTTGAGCATAGTCAACCATCATACCGAAGGCTGCGAGATGATCCATCCTCCTCTGAAGAGTCTAGCGGCTCTGAAGAGGAATATGAGGTATCAGAGGAGCAACTAGTGAGGAGGAAAACCAGGGCTAGGGCTCAACAAACTTCAAATCCGACAGCCCTGGTCAAAACTCCCACCCCACTTGCAGGAGATCTGCCCAGCCGCACTAATGAAAGCTCTAGGGCTACTACTACACTTGTTCCTAAGGCTCCCACGCTAAGCATAATACAGAGAGAGTTGATGAATCGTGCTTAGTGAGAGGACTCTGACAATGAGCTGACTGAGACATGGGGCACATCAAATGAGCAACCAAGAAATGTGAGGATATGGTGTGTCCATGGCATGCAAGCTATATACAACCGAGATATCGCTCCCAATGACTAAGGCGATCCAAAGAGGAGCATATACGAGGAGCCAAGGCCGGTCACTACCGGGTTGAAAGATCTCCCTGAGCTATAAGCAGTATTTGAAATATATAAGTTCGAGTGGTTGCCCGAGCCATCCGGTAGTTACAGCCCATGTCTAGTCCAAGAGTTTTATGCAGCATATGCAACCTCTTTGCAGCGGTTGGCACTCGGAGGCCCGGATTGGGAAAAGAGGCCCCCATTGAATCAAGTGTTGGTGTGTGAGACTTTAGTCAATATATTTAAGGAGACAATTTCCAGAATATTTTATGGGCCAGCTTATCGTTCTCCGATGAACACGATAGAGTTTGATCAAAGGCTATCTATGCTGAGGAAAGTCAAAAATAAAAAGTTGAATAGCATGGAGCTGTATACAGTAGTACACTTGGCTTTCTCAAATCATTGCCACTATGGGTATGCTAGTTGAATGGATGTTTGGTACAGAGTAGCAGATAAAGAAGGCAACTTTGAACTTTCAGGCGAAATTTTGGTGGTCACTAGTGAGGCACAAGCTGGTACCAACAAGAAATGACAATATATTCTCACCTGACAAAGCAACACTGGTAGCCAGCATAATGGAGGGGTATGAAATCAATTTCCCGCGATTCATTGCTGAGGAGATTCGAGAGAGGGCTATATATGATGGTACAATGATCCCCTTCCCCTTCTTGATTGATAGACTTTGTTGGGAATCTCGAGTACCAAAATTTCCATCAGTTGACCAGAGAGTGGTAGTCCAGAAGATTACCGATATCGGGCTAATTTGAGATGATACAAACCCTTTATTCTGGACTAGGACTCAGGCAGCTGCATCCACTGGAGAGACCATAATAGTATAGGCATTTGGCAGCAGGATGCAGACTGATGCAACACAGTTCGCCGAGTTAGCGACCGAGCCTACTGAGGACAGAGAGATAAGTAGCCATGCTGAGGCTACAGATGCAACAAATACCTCCACACCTACCAATGCTCCTGAGTCATCATATACGGCAGCAACATCTAGACCATTGATCGCACCTCCATGATCCACCACAGTCGGCCTAGTCACAGTTTCACAAGAGTTCTTGGTTGATATGGCTAGGTGACTAGCTAAGGCCAAGAAGAAGCCGACACACACAACTCTACAGGTCAAAGTCTTGATGGAGCAGGTTAAGCCATGGGTGTCAAAGGAGTTAGAGACGTTTTCCAGTTCAGTGCATCGGCAACTGGACACTTTTGAGAGGAGAATGGATGAGCGTATTGCACAGTTACAGGAGCCGGAGTTATCCTGATGGTACTCAGTGCTGGGAGCGCTACGATCTGAAATGTGGGACTAGGCCACACGACAGGTAGCTACAGTACCTCCACTAGTACTCCCCGTGAGAGATGATGAGTTTGAAGAATAATTGCAACCCATATTTTATTTCATCACGGAGGAGCCAGTGGCACATGACAAGGGGAAGAGGCCTCATGAGGAGGCAAGTGTTGATGATGATGCTTCTCTGCTCCGTCAGCAAAAACGGGAGCGGAGTAAGATGGAGAAAGCGCTACATGAATCAAGAAAGGAGGCTCGACAGAGAGCCGGGACTGAGGCAGCGAGAGTTCATAGAGAAGACACGAGCACTGTAGGGTCTGAGAATGCACCGGTTCAAGCCAGTAAGTTTGGTGATGACATTTGAGGCGTATCTACACCCTCCACCGACCAGGTAGCTGATGATCTTGGGCAGATTCATATGCCCAAGTGATACTCAAAAGTATCATTTTCTCCTTGTTTATCTAGCAATGTGTATACATTTTCATGTAATTGGTAATAAAATGTGAATTTATACTAACCAACATGATTAGCATTGTTTTGCAGGTAAAATGTGATTTTGAGAAGCTAAAATGCATGTTGGATGATATCGGAGTTAGACTTGGATGTGAGCAAGGGAAAAGGCATTGGACAACATGAATTAAAGGGGCTCCACGATGGAGCCGTGTCACGCTGCCATCGCGGAGGCATTCTGCCTGGATGGGAAAATTCACCCAAATTCCAGTGGAGGTCCACGTTTGCTCCGTGGCACGGAGCCAGTGCTCCGCGATGCACGCCGTGCCACGTTGAGCTTGAATTCCCGGACCCCCAGTTCCAGTGAGAGTCCGCGTTCATGGCGTGTCATGGAGGCAGTGCTCCGCGATGCACTCCGTGACACGTTGCTCATTATTTCGGGAAAAATTCCTAGCAGTATAAATAGAACACGTAAGTTCATTTTTCATTTTTCAGACTTGGTGGAGCAAGGACGTGGGTTACAGGCAGTTGAGGGACAAAAAGTTCAGGGTTTTTTCTCTCTTTCTTTCTTCTTTAATTCAATTTCTTGTATGATTAACACTCGTTTTATGATGATTAATTCACAAATGAGTGGCTAATTCCTCCCCCTGCTGAGGTTATGAACAATTGTGATGAAATTTGATTATTGATTATCTGGTTTTTCATCTTTTCTTCCATGTTGTTCTATTAATTCTTGTTCTTACTGCATTGGTGTGTGGCCTACATTAAAGTACATCTAAAAAGTCCGGTTTCACTCGAGAGAGCACGAAATTGGAAAGTTGTGAATTAATAGGATATGTTCTTTACTCGATTTGGGAAAATTGGGTCTTGATTTGCTTTCAGGATAGAAATATACCTGAAAGTCGTATTAGTCAATTTAGGAACCGGAATCGTATGGCTAGGACATGAATTGCATTTGATCACAGAAATGTAGACGGATGGTTCATGATTCTTAAGTGAGATTAAATACGAGAGTTTTAATCTCTTGGCAATTGTTCTTGGCTAGCAACAGGAAGAAAAGATTAACCAATTTATGATGATAATCAGTTTCATTACATGTTCGTTTAACCTCAGCATGCTTTCATCCATAGTTCAGATTCAAATAGATAATTGTTCTTAGTTTTAGTATAAAAATTTATAAAACAAACTATTAACTTTTTGGTTATGTTGTTGTCGGCATATTTAGAAGTAAAATATAGTATACTTGAGCAAATTGCACTTAATCCAAGTCCCTTTGGGATCGATACTTGGCTTACTAAAGCCACTTACTACTTGTTCGACCACGTGAACTTGCGTGTCGGTTTTATAACCCACAAAACCAACCGAACAAGTTTTTGGCGCCGTTGCCGGGGACTTGGCAATTGGTGAATTTGTTTTAAGTGTAAATTACTGTATTTTTATTTTTCTTAGTGTTGACAACTTAGTCTTAGCCTGTATTTTGCAGACTTAATTGCTGTGAACACTGGCAAGAGACAAAGAGCTGGTGGAATCTTATATAGAGCCTGAAAGAATATTTCACTGTAAGAGAAGAGAAGCTCTATAAAGAAAGCTGCAGTTGCTCAGACAGACGATCATGGAGCAACAACAGAATCCACCGGTAGTAAGGGCAGTATTAGTGTCCGAAGAAGCAGCAGCACGGCCGGTTCGCGAGGTGGCAATCCCACATGCCAATAATGTTACATCAAGTATCCGCAAACCAGAGCCTGGAGGGAGATTTGAACTTAAACAAAATATGGTGCAGTTGTTGCACACAAGCGGGCAATTTACTGGTCTCCCTCATGAAGATCCACAACAGCATCTCCAAGACCTTTTGGAGATAAGTGACACTTACATACGTGATGGAGTGTCACCAGACTATGTCCGACTTACATTATTTCCATTCTCATTACTAGGAGAAGCCAAGAGGTGGTTGAAAGATGAGCCACCGAATTCTATTTCTACGTGGGATGATCTTGCACGGAAATTTTTGATAAGGTTTTTTCCCTCTGGTAAAACAGCAAGACTTAGAAGTCAAATTCTAAGTTTCAAATAGAGAGAGGGAGAAAATTTATATCAAGCCTGGGAGAGATTTAAATCCATGTTGCGGGACTGTCCTCATCATCATCAGTCCAATGATGTGCTGGTGCACACATTTATTGAGGGTTTGGAACCCCACACCAAAATATTGCAAGACTCAGCAGCTGGAGGGCAAGCGCTGGAAAAGACTTATGAGGAGCTGTATACCTTGTTGAACCGGATTTCATAGGGCAATCCAGAATGGACTGCTGATTCATCAAGAGGTGGGACAGGGTTTCGGGGTTAAAGAGGAAGAAAATCGCGTGAGTCACCCGGCGACCCAGTGTGACCCGTCGCGATATACACGGCAACGTGTCACGGAGTGCATCGCGGTGCACTGCCTCCGTGACACGGAGCCATCGCGAGGCTGTTCTGGAAATTTTAAAATTTCCGGGTTATACCTCAACGTGTCACGGAGGGTAACGCGGAGGTCCTCCTCCGTGACACGGAGCTATCACCCCAGCTCACTGTTTTTCACTTTTTATTAATTTTTCATACCTCGACTTTTCCTTCTCGATTCCGTGCACATTTCCCTCCGTTTGACCTGAAATTTAGCTCACTATACAAAATTGGTTAGAATTTTAGGTTTCACATAACTAAAAATAAAAACACTAACTAAAACGAAAAATTTTGTAGTCAATCACGAAAAAGAAAAATCTATTTACACTTTATAAAATGAAAGAAAAAAAAATTTCACGGGTTGCCTCCCGTGCAGCGCCTGGTTTACCGTCGTGACTCAACGTCGTTTAAGCTCAATTTTCCGCTAGGGTGATGGACGATTTCTCTCAATCACCGTCCTCCCCCCAGTAGTGCTTACACCTTTCCGGTGGTTTTCCCAGTAACTCTCGGGAATCCTTCATCTGCTTGTCATCACCATGATCAATCACATTGATCACCGAGAGTTCTTCATGCACCGTCGGGAGCTTGGGTGCTTTATACACATCGAACACCTCTACCTTGTCATGTGCTCGCATTGTGAGTTGCCCCGCAGCTACGTCGATTAGTGCTTTCCCGGTTGCCAAGAAGGGACGTCCCAAAATAAATGGGACTTCCGCGTCTGGTTCAAAATTCAGCACGACAAAATCTACCGGGAAAATTAGGAAGCCAACTTGCACCAGAACATCCTCAACTATGCCATCCAGTCTGGCTAAGGATCGATCCTCCAACTGCAAGATTACCGTTGTGGGTCTAGGACTCCCTAGACCCAACTTTCTGAATACCGAAGACGGCATCAGATTTATGCTCGCTCCCAAGTCACACAATCAATGAGCTCGGATGCTCTGTTAGTAAGATAGATAGTAAAACTCCCAGGGTATTTTAGCTTTGTGGGAAGTCTATTTTGGATCTGGGAAGTGCACTCCTCCGTTAGAGCCACCGTAGCATACTCAGTCAACCAACTTTTGTTGGCCACGATGTCCTTTATGTACTTGGCATATTTAGGCACTCCCTGCAAGACATCAACAAGCGGTAAGTTAACATGTACCTGTTTAAGCACCTCCATGAATTTCTTGAAACACGCCTCCTCCTTGTGTTTCTTGAGTCGTTGAGGCAACGGGGGTGGAGGTCTTTCTAATTCAGCTTCTTTGGTTTTCCCCCTTTCAGAACTTCGCTCCCTCTCAACTTCTGCTGCTCCCAAATGTTGAGGTGGTCTTTCTGGTTCCACCTCTTTCAGCTGCAAACCACTCCTTGTGGTCACTGCATTTACCTGCTTGGGATTGGGATCCGTGTCGCTTGGCAGTCCTCCTCTAGGCCTTGTATTTTGGGCACTAGCAAATTTCCCAAATTGATATTCAAGTGCCTTGGTAGCTAACTGGTTGTTTTTCACTTCGGCTGCCAATGTCACATAGTCAGCCTGTAATTGAGCTTGGTTAGCTATCATGGTCTTGAACATCTCCTCAATGCTGGGTGATGGTGGTGGAGGAGGTGCATTGTTGTTTCTGAATTGAGCTTGGTAGTTCTGTTGCCCTCCTTGATTCCTTTGCACACCCTGACCCGAACTTTGGCCTTGATGGTTGTTGCTACCCCATGAGAAATTAGGGTGATTCCTCCAATTTGAATTGTAGCTACTACCATACTGCTGGTGATTCCTTTGTGCATTACCCACAAAGTTTACCGAGTCAGGATTGGCTCCACAACACTCAGCTGAGTGCTCACTGCTTCCACACACTTCACACCACATTTGCTGGACTACATTAACTGGCGCTGGAGGCTAGTTCAATGTCATGTTGCTGAAGTGATTGCTCAATTGATTTTGCAAGGCAGCTATCTGTGCAGCGATAGCTGTAAACCTATCCACTTCAAGCACTCCTGCTGCTTTCCTTGTCCCACCTCTTGATGAATCTGCAGTCCATTCTGGATTGCCCTGTGAAATCCGGTTCAACAAGGTATACAGCTCCTCATAAGTCTTTTCCAGCGCTTGCCCTCCAGCTGCTGAGTCTAGCAATATTTTGGTATGGGGTTCCAAACCCTCAATAAATGTGTGCACCAGCACATCATTGGACTGATGATGATGAGGACAGTCCCGCAACATGGATTTAAATCTCTCCCAGGCTTGATATAAATTTTCTCCCTCTCTCTGTTTGAAACATAGAATTTGACTTCTATGTCTTGCTGTTTTACCAGAGGGAAAAAACCTTATCAAAAATTTCCGTGCAAGATCATCCCACGTAGAAATAGAATTCGGTGGCTCAGCTTTCAACCACCTCTTGGCTTCTCCTAGTAATGAGAATAGAGATAATGTAAGCCAGACATAGTCTGGTGACACTCCAGCGGGTATGTAAGTGTCACTTATCTCCAAAAAGTTTTGGAGATGCTGTTGTGGATCTTCATGAGGGAGACCAGTAAATTGCCCGCTTGTGTGCAACAACTGCACCATATTTTGTTTAAGTTCAAATCTCCCTCCAGGCTCTGGTTTGCGGATACTTGATGTAACATTATTGGCATGTGGGATTGCCACCTCGCGAACCGGCCGTGCTGCTACTTCTTCGGGCACTAATACTGCCCTTACTACCGGTGGATTCTGTTGTTGCTCCATGATCGTCTGTCTGAGCAACTGCAGCTTTCTTTGTAGAGCTTCTCTTCTCTTACTGTGAAATATTCGAATTTGATTGATAAAATGAATTCTAGGGCTTGTTGTTGAATTTGAAGTTGGAAATGTGTTGAAATCGTGAATTTTATGCCGGGGTGTATGTGTTGAATGAGATGAGTCGATGTACAAATTGTTAGGATGTTAATAGACGATGGATTCTCGGGTTTGGGGGAAATGTTGAAATTTGTTCGAATTTGGTTGGTTGGATAGGTTCATGTATATAAGTTTTTGTTGTTATTTTTGTTTCTTTGTTTTACTTGGCTAAGTGTGATGGTTAAAATGCTAGCGATGGTAGTGATTGTGATTAGCTGTACGAAGTCTGAGTAGTACGCAGAAGTTATACCGTCGAATTTTTCGAACGCACTAAGCATGATTGTATAGTTGGTTGTTTTGTGTAAATAAAGATATTCTTGCCGTATTGTTGTAACCGTAGCTAAGGACTAAGTGTGGGGTAACTTAGCGTAACCCGACCTTAGCCAAAGTTAATATCCGTTAGCTTAACATTGATCTTGTTTACTTGGGTTGACAGGTGAAATGGAAAGCCGACAAGATAAAGGAAAAGGCGCGTCAACTTCAGGCGCCGGAAGGAAACGGATCAGACTGGGCACAGCAGTCCCAGCTGCACCAGCAGTTCCACGCGGCCAACGCCGCCAGTACGGAACGAGATGGGTGACCGATGAGGGGAAAAAGTGGTACGCGAAGCATAAGGAAAATAAATATTTCCCCGAGGAGCATATAGCACGGGAACCATTGGCACAGGAGTTCCCCAGAATAGTTCACCGGATCGAGGCAGCTGGGCTCAAGTTCATCTTTGAGGAGCCCAAAGAATGCAATCTGCACTTGGTTCGGGAGTTCTATGCCAATTGGAACATGACGATCAGGAGTCACACCATCAAGATCAGAGGGCAAATAGTCACTCTGGAGCCCCACCACCTCAATGCCATCATTGGAGCGCGGGACAAAAACGCCCACGTCCTCCGAAAGCTGAACATTACCACACCGTATGTGGACATCAGACGCACACTGTGTGGGACCCGATCAACAGCTAGATGGAGCAGACACAAAGAGAGGGGCTACCACCAGACGTTGCCCTATTCACAGATGAACAGGGAAGCCTGAATCTGGCTGAAGATAGTCTGCTCATGCCTCATCCTGGGGGTACATATGACTGATGTAACCCGGGATCGTGTTTTCCTGGTGTACGCCCTGATGAAAGGGCTAGAGATCAATGTAGGGGCGGTTATTATATTCGCCATGAAGAGAGCCTGGTTGCACCAGGGGCACAGGTATGGTTTTGGGGGACTACTGACCACCTTTCTCAGGGGCCTCGAAGTTGAGGAGGAGGCCCTCAATTATATCCCGCAGTTGGAGCGGCGAGCCTTAGATGTTACTAAAACTAAGGCTCCCGACACCACCCACGGACCAGTGCTTACACTTGGCGAGCGACACGCTCGTGATGACCAGTACATGGCACGGATGCATGGGATGCAGATGCTCCAGCTAAGGATAGGTGGGAGGCCGGCGACAGAGGAGGAGCTATGGCAGCTCGAGCTAGACTACCCTTTTGGCGAGAACGCTAGGGCTCTATGCCGAGTAGGGCCAGCATTTGTAGAGCCCACAGATGATGACGTCTCCATGGACGAGGAGATGCATCAGGAGGACTCCGATGTGGAGTCTGATGATGACGACGGAGGTGACTCGGATATGGGAGATGAAGCAGCAGCACCCGACGAAGAAGTGGAATACTTTGACTGATCAGGGAGTTCCACCACCCGAATTTGTGCTATTTTGATGTTTTGTGAACACTGGGGACAGTGTTCAGACTAAGTGTGGGGTGGGAGTAGTTAGGTGCTGGGCTGGGCTCTTTTTGTTGTATGCTCTCTTCTGTTAGCATGTATGTTGTGTGTCCCTGTGTTTGTGAATTTTCAAATTGTTCTATTTCACATTGTTTTGTGTTTGTAAATATTTGTGAAATTGATGTGTGTTGCTGAATGGTTGTTAGCTGATTCTGATTCTGTACATATTTTTGTTATTTTGTTATCGAAATGATCGATTTTTTTTTAAAATTTTAAAATTATAAAATATCTTGTAAATAATTTTTCTATCGAAATGATCGATATTTTTGACATTTTTTATTTTGGGTTTCTCGGCGTTTGTTTTCGGTTCTTTTACCCAGAATGGTCCCATTGAACCGATGTCTTAAGTAGTGACCGTTCCCTATGATGGATGGATAACGACCGTCTTAAGGGAAATGTAGTCGTTAGGAGTAGTTTTTATTTCTCAATTATTTTCTTTTAGTTTTTCTTTGGTGGATTGCATCCCGGAACCTGTAGTTACTATATGGTTGTGAAATTTTGGTTGCGTGTTGTACATGATAATCAAAATGCAAAGGTGATTTGTATGAAAGCATGCAAATTTGGAAATATGTTGAGATACCTAGGCTGTAGAGTTTGATTCATTGTGATTGAGGCTTAATGTTTGAATTCATCTAATTACCTGATTGAAGAGTCTGTGAATACATCTTGAATCGAGCATGTGCATAAAGTGTGAAGTGAGGTGTTGACATTCCATGCTACTGTGAAGTGTCTAGAACTTGCCTGGTGTGTGTACAAAACGAAATGAAGGAGGTGTATTGTAGGAAAGGATGTAGGCATTTCTTTGTTTTAACCGAGAGTTTCTATTTTTTTCTTCTCATATTCCCCTTTCTGTGATTGTATACCCTAGTCAGCCCTTTGAGCCTTTAGCCTATTATTTCCTTCTTTTGTCCAAAAAGTGTAAACCGAGCTTAGTTCCTTCTTTTCATTAGCCGTAAAGTCTATACAAAACTCTTAAGCGCTTAAGAAGAGAAAATCATTTTCCCAAAGTGTCAAAGAGTGAGAAAGGTGAAAAGAAAAAGAAAAGCAGAATGAGGAAAGGAAAAGAAAAGGTTGAAGGTGCACTGGTTATAAATAAACGATAATGAAGGTGCATGAATAATCTTTGTTGTTGTGTCAAGTGTGCTTAATGAAATGGGCCATACTAAAGAAAATCATCAAGAATGGGATGATGAAAAAAAAAAGAGAGAAACAATGTCCATGAGTTGATGGGATGTGTTGAAAAGGCGCTTAAGGATGCTAGTGGCTATTATTGGCTAATCCAATATTTACTAGTTCCATAGCTTCCATTACAACCCATTAAAGTCCTACGTGATCTTACATCGCACTTCTTTATATTAGTGGAGTAATACACTAAGGGCAAGCTTATGGGTCATGACATGATGCATGTGAATTCTTTTGGGACAGAGAGTGAAATTGTGTGTACATGCCCCTGTTTGAATGTTTGTGTGTCATATGAGCAAAAAGGGGAAGATTCTCTTGAGTTGTGAGGGCACATGCTTGATGAAAGATTCATTTTCGTGTTGGATATCTTGATCAGCTGATTTGCATGAGTTTGCCGATATCGAGAGTCGATTCTTAAAGTCTAGGAGGTCTTAATGTATTGAAGGTCATTGCATTGATAAGACCATGCATGTTTTCTTGATGATTTGCTGTATTGAGTAATCAGTATGACCGTAGCTTAAATTGTCGTACCATATTAGCGAGGTTGGGATGTAAATTGCATGAATTGTATGTTTGTTGTTCGAGGACGAACAAGGATTTAAGTGTGGGGTAAGTGATCTTGGGCAGATTTATATGCCCAAGTGATACTCAAAAGTATCATTTTCGCCTTGTTTATCTAGCAATGTGTATACATTTTCATGTAATTGGTAATAAAATGTGAATTTATACTAACCAACATGATTAGCATTGTTTTGCAGGTCAAATGTGATTTCAAGAAACTAAAATGCATGTTGGACGATATCGGAGTTAGACTTGAATGCGAGCAAGGAAAAAGGCATTGGACAACATGAATTAAAGGGGCTCCGCGATGGAGCCGTGTCACGCTGCCATCGCGGAGGCATTCTGCCTGGAAGGGAAAATTCACCCAAATTCCAGTGGAGGTCCGCGTTTGCTCTGTGGCACGGAGCCAGTGCTCCGCGATGCACGTCGTGCCACGTTAAGCTTGAATTCCTGACCCCCAGTTCCAGTGAGGGTCCGCGTTCATGGCGTGTCACGGAGGCAGTGCTCCGCGATGCACTCCGTGACACGTTGCTCATTATTCCGGGAAAAATTCCCACCAGTATAAATAGAACACGTAAGTTCATTTTTCATTTTTCAGACTTGGTGGAGCAAGGACGTGGGTTACAGGCAGTTGAGGGACGAAATGTTCAGGGTTTTTTCTCTCTTTCTTTCTTCTTTAATTCAATTGCTTGTATGATTAACACTCGTTTTATGATGATTAATCCACAAATGAGTGGCTAATTCCTCTCCTTGCTGAGGTTATGAACAATTGTGATGAAATTTGATTATTGATTATCTGGTTTTTCATCTTTTCTTCCATGTTGTTCTATTAATTCTTGTTCTTACTGCATTGGTGTGTGGCCTACATTAATGTACATCTAAAAAGTCCGGTTTCACTCAAGAGAGCACGAAATTGGAAAGTTGTGAATTAATAGGATATGTTCTTTACTTGATTTGGGAAAATTGGGTCTTGATTTGCTTTTAGGATAGAAATATACCTGAAAGTCGTATTAGTCAATTTAGGAATCGGAATCGTATGGCTAGGACATGAATTGCATTTGATCACAGAAATGTAGACGGATGGTTCATGATTCTTAAGTGAGATTAAATACGAGAGTTTTAATCTCTTGGCAATTGTTCTTGGCGAGCAACAGGAAGAAAAGATTAACCAATTTATGATGATAATCAGTTTCATTACATGTTCGTTTAACCTCAGCATGCTTTCATCCATAGTTCAGATTCAAAGTAGATAATTGTTCTTAGTTTTAGTATAAAAATTTATAAAACAAACTATTAACTTTTTGGTTACGTTGTTGTCGGCATATTTAGAAGTAAAATATAGTATACTTGAGAAAATTGCACTTAATCCAAGTCCTTGTGGGATCGATACTTGGCTTACTAAAGTCACTTACTACTTGTTCGACCACGTGCACTTGCGTGTCGGTTTTATAACCCACAAAACCAACCGAACAGCTGACACCTAGGTCGCACAAGTATGTTCCCTATTTCCTTAGTTCTTGTTTGGTATATATATGTATCAAGGACGATGCATGCTTTCTTAATGGGGGTGGGGAGGGATACCTGTGCATGCTATTTTGCTGAACATAACCCGAGGGTTTTTCTTGTCAGATATCTTTTCCCTCGGGTGTTCCATATCTAGTAGAACCGACATGTTTAGGATTTTATAATGTGTATTTTTTTTGTGTGACAATTGGAAGAAAGTAGGAAAACTGAAAGAAGTCAAAAATTGAAATGGTTTGATATTTTCATATTTGATGATTTGATACCCCTCCGAAAATTTGTATGTGTATGTGAATGTTGACAACTATGACCTTTGAGAATCTTTGCATGGCATTGGAACTATGAGTATGTGTACAATTGTATGGCTGTACCTAAACTAGCTATTGGTGGAAGTGATGATGTTGGTCGGTTCTATGTGCGAAGTAAGGATAAATAGCTGAATTCGGTTGTGTGTGTCAATCTTGAACTTGCCTAGTCAGTCAAATCGAGATAGAGGATAAGAATCTAGGAAAGGTTCATAGACCTTTTTGATTTATGAGTACACTTTAGCCTAAAAGACCTACCAAAAGTGAATAAAAATCCCTTGATCCAAATGTTTGAGCTTAAATTGACCTTTCTTTTCATTTACACCAATTTACCTACCTAATTTTATTATGAATGAACCTGTTTTGGCCCTGGTCCCTCCTTGGACATTGTGAACCTCAACTCAGGTAAATCGCCTAAGTTGAGGTGGCTATTATAAGGGTGAGTAAGAAGAGTGAGGTGGAAGTAAAGTTGGGTAATGAAAAAGAAATAGAGCGGGTGCGGTATGCATTATAAAAAAAGAGAAAAACGAAAATTGTTGTAAAAAAGAATGAAAAGAAAAGTAAAATAATGTGTGACATCAATAAGTGTTGAATAAAAAGAAACTGCATCCGTAGTGTCTAAAGAAAAGAATAGGAAAAATAGAAAAAGGAAAAAAGGTTGAAAATAGAAATGAAGGTTAAAAGTGGAGTCAAAAGGCGTACTGCCAAGGAGGGTTGAGCTAGTAAAATCCATATGTACCATAATCAATCTCGAGCCTACGTTACAAGCCTAGAAAATCCTATAATGATCCTAGCTACTTGTCCAAAATCAAGGTATTGAAAGTAAAGGCAAGCCTATGGTATTGTATGTACACAATTCGAATTTCTTTGTCAAAGTGAGTGGATCTTACCTAGTTCCAAGAGAAAATATATTGAGATAATCATATACACATGTGTGAGTGTGGGAATTCTTTGAGGTGAGAGCACTTGGTCAACAACATCATTTGTAAATTGTCTGGGGCAGTGTTATAGATTTATGTGGCGTGGTTGCAGGTGACAGTATATTTCCATGTGTTGATTCCTCTATGTTATGGTTGGAAATTTTGCATATGCATAGTGTTTTGAAGTTGATACAATGAGGGAGGGTTATAAAATTTGATTTTGATGTATAAAAATGACTGTTGTATGTTTCCTAGAGTTCTTCTGATTGAAGCGTCAAAGTAGTTTAGTTTGTTTTATTTTATTTTGTTTTTGCCTGAGGACACGCAAAAAAGTTCTAAGCTGAGGGTGTTGATGTGCCATGATTTTACGGCACTTTCGACGCTTAATATCAAGAAATTATGCACATTCCAAGTATGTTTATATGGGTATGATGTATTCTATGCTTAATGTGCAGGAAAACAGGTCTGGAAGTGAATTTGGTCGAATTAATGCTAAAAATAACTGAAGGGTGACTGTCAGGCACTTAACGAGTCATTGGCAAGAGGCACAACCCATTGCTTAAGGCGTGGGCAAAAGATGGAGTTTTGGAAGATACAAGGCAGTGTACTTGACGAGTTGGGCATTGAAGAGAAAAATCTGAACAAAGTGGCCAGTGAAGTTGACGACCGATGTTCCCCCTTTCTTTAGGCACTTTTAGCTTATTAGTAAGGAGCTCTATAAATAATTTTTCATTAATTTTTTTTCTTACTCCTTACTAATAATCAACCATTTTCACACAAGGGCACCTTTGTCCTTTTCTCACTTCTACAACTTGCTACTTTTCCTTCCTTTTCATTCTTCTCACTCCTTTACTCCTTCGGATTTTTTTTTCACTCAAGTGCTTAGGAGTTTTGGATCAAACTCAAGGCTAATGAAAGAAAAAGGATTAAGCTTCTGTTGCAGCTGTTAAAGAATAGGCTCAAGGCTCAATGGGGCTAACTAGGATTTATTATTCAAGGTAGATAAAATGAGGGATAACATTTGGGTTCATTCAAAGAAATGCCTAAATCATCTCCTACAATTCACATCCTTCATTTCGTTTTATAAACACACCAGGCAAGTTCTAGACAATCCACAATAGCATAGAATACTCAAAAACCTTACACTCATGGCACATGCTCAAATCAAGACACATTCAGCAGACCCTTAACTCAGCTAATCACAAGAATTCAGATTAAGCTTCCATTATATTGCGTCAAATTGAAGAGCCTAAGTGTCTCAAACAAAGTTATACACTTGCATGCTTCACACTGAACATACTTGCATCTTACAATCACATATAGCACCTAACAAGAACATCAAGCATCAATTAGTTATGGTTTCAAAAACCCAACACCTACCGACTAATTTTTCCTCAAGACAGTCATCATCCATCCATCGTCGGAAATAGTCCCTCACTATGACTAAAAACACTATATACAGACAAAGGAATGAAAAAGAAAATTTTTATTCTTCGGTTCAAAGACCCCCCATCGGAAAAGAACCGAAAATAAAAACCAACGGGTTATGAATTCATGCTTGACTCGCAAAAATTTTTTCAAATTTTTCAAATTTCTCACAAATTCCTCACAAGCAATACATTCACCACAAACTTGTTAAGCACAAAAATTTTGAAATTTTTCTCACCCCACACTTAAATCATGCTATGTCCTCATAGCATCAAATTAACATTTAAAGGATGAGAAATACTCCCTGAGCCTCTATGCCAAGCTAAAAGCATGCTTTCCTTTCAAGTTTTCAGAGGTGGGTGTTTGACCCCACACTTCTTCTATTCCATGCTCTTTAGCTTCCACCTTCTCGGTACTCAGACTTCCCTCCATCTGTGCTTAACTTTCCACCAAAAACACAAACAAAATGAAAATAACAAAATCAACACAAAATCAAAATTACAAATTGTACCTAAGGTACCTTAGGGTTGCCTCCCAAGCAGCGCCTTCTTTTACGTCGCGGCATGATGTGTACTGTCCTTTTCAGGACATCCTCATACCTGGGTTCTCTTTCGAGAACCATCTCCTTTTCTTTTGCTGTTTAGAGGAAACAGCCTCCACTTTGTTCCTCTCTTCCTCCAACTTCTTCTCAATTTGAAGCCCTTTATCAGACTCGGGCTGAACACTTGTCATTGACTTTGGCCCTGCACCTGTGGAATCCTCCACCCCACACTCATCCTCTGCCAACACACTAACCTGACAAAGGTTTCTGTAGTGTGCAGATGGGTTCATTTCTTGGTAAACGCAGAAAGATTTCTTCTTCATCCTCAACCCTCATTTTCAGGGTCCCTGCTTTCAAGTCAATCACCGCTCCTCCAGTGGCCAAGAATGGCCGTCCCAAGATCAGGGGTACCTGGTCATCAACCTGAAAATCTAAGACAATAAAATCAGCAAGTATAATGAACTTACCTACTTTGATGAGAAGGTCCTCTATTATTCCATCAGGTGTCACTCGCGACTTGTCAGCCAGCTGCAGCATCAACCTTGTCGGCCTCGGTTTTCCCAACCCCAGGGTGTTGAATAAGGATAGGGGCATTAGTTTAACTGCTGCCCCTAAGTCACACAATGCTCGTAGCACCTCAGCTTTACCAATTTGTATGGGGAGGGTAAAACTCCCTGGGTCTTTCAGCTTCTTTGGCATTTTACTCAATACCCTGTGACTGCACTCCTCAGTCAGTGCTACCTTGTGGATGTCCACCAATCTAACTTTGTTCGCCATCACATCCTTCAAGTATTTAGCATACTTGGGAATTCCCTGCAAGACATCAATAAGAGGCAAATTTATGTGAAGTTCTTTGAAGCTCTCAAAGAACTTTTTGAAGCATTCCTCCTCCTTGCTCTTTCTGAATTTCTGAGGGAATGGTGGTGGTGGTCTTTGTGCTGGATGAAATGAATGTTGCGCATTTTGTTGCCCAGCACTCTGATTATCTCCCATGTTGATGGATGGTCCTGGTCTAACCAACTCCGACTGCACCCCCTTTCTCAGCTCTTTTGGCACTGCATCAGCTAATTGCTTACCGCTTCTCAGACTGATGGCATTGATCTACCGGGGGTTAGGATCTGTGTCGCTTGGTAATCCCCCTTGTGATCTCATGTTTTGAGAAGCTGCTATCTGACCCACTTGTTTTTGAAGATTGCGGGTGGCCATTTGCTGATTCTTTAAGTCTGTTGCCACTCTCGCCTGATTTTCCACTAACTGAGTCTGGGTCTCCATGATTTTCTGCAATGTTTCCTCAATGCTGCTACTCAATTTCCCATCATTATGCCTATTATGCTGATACTTCTATACTTGAGGGTGCATATAACTCTGCTTTTGGTTTCCACCCCAAGAAAAATTCGGGTGGCCCTGCCAATTTCTGTTGTAACTGGTTCCAAAATTCTTATTGTTGTGCTGCACATTACCAACAAAATTGACTGACTCCGGATTGGCTCCACAAGATTCTGCATTGTGCCCAGTATAACCAAAAATTTCGCACCAACTCGGAGCTTGCTGAACTGCGTTAACCTGGCCCTGGTGTTGGTTCATACTCATTTTATTGAACTGAGTCATCATGTCATCATCTGATGCTGGAACGAAGCTAACTACGCTGCCAAGCCATTCATTCCATCTACCTCTATGAACCCTTGTCTCTTTCCTGCCCCTCTCGATGACTCGTTGTGCCACTCTGGATTTCCTTGAGCGATTCTGTTCAACAAATTGTACAACTCATCATACGTCTTCTCCAAGGCTTGCCCACCCGATGCAGAGTCTAGTAATATTTTTGTATGTGGGTCTAGACTTTCTACAAAGGTATGAGCCAACACTTCATTTGATTGCTGCTGATGGGGGCAGTCTCTCAACAATGACTTGAATCTTTCCCAAGCCATATATAAGTTCTCATCAAGCCTCTGCTTGAAACTGAGTATTTCACTTCTCAACTTTGCAGTTTTGCCTGAAGGGAAGAATCTGATAAGGAACTTCTTAGCCAAGTCATTCCATGAAGTTATGGAGTTCGGTGGCTCATCCTTCAGTCACTTTTTCGCCTCTCCCAACTGTGAAAATGGGAAGAGGGTGAGTCGGACATAATCTGTGGACACGCCGGTGGGGACAAACGTGTCAGTAATCTCTAAAAAGCTCTGTAGGTGCTGTTGCGGGTCCTCATGTGCCATCCCATTGAATTGACCACTAGAATGTAACAGCTGCACCATGTTCTGTTTAAGCTCAAAGTGCCCTCCAGGCTCCGGTTTACGGATGCTAGAGGTCACATTCGTCGCTAGTGGGATTGCCACTTCGCGAACTGGTCTTGCTTCCATTGCTTCTGATGACAATTGTGTTTGTCCCGCGGGTGGTTGTTGTTGTACCATTTCTTGAAGTCTCTTCAGCTTTTGCTCTAGCGCTTCTCTCCTTCACAAATGGATCTGACGTTCAGGTTCCAGCAACGGTTCCACAAGCTCTCTATGTCTAGCCAGCTTGGCAGGACAACCTGTCACCTGCAAATAAAAAGACTAAGACCAAGTTTCTCAACACTTAAGTAAATTACAAAAATCACACAAAAATAGATAAATTATCCAAACTTCGCCTAGTCCCCGGCAACGGCGCCAAAAACTTGTTTGGGCCCGCAAGTGTACGGGTCGTGCAACTAATATAGTGGCTCTTTTTAAGAACCGGAATGTCGAACCCACAGGGACTGGACCCATTCCTCTAACAATCCATTTCAAGTGTGATCTTAACTTCCTCAAGTGTTGGTTATAGAAGTTTTCGAGGGAGATTTAATTAAGTTTGTTTTGGTCAACGAACTATCCTGAATTTACTCTAGGAGGAACATAGAGTTAAAACCAGATAATCATGCGATTCTACGAATTGCAATGGGTTAAGAATGACACTATCGGTTGTTGTTTCACATAATTAGAATTGCGTGTTCATGGTCTTTCGAGCCTCTAAATACGGCAAACTAGCCTCACTGCATCATTGTGAGTGATGATGCTAATTTCTAGTTCGCGAACAATTAATTATGTTGTGGTTTACGGGGAAACGATTAGGGACTTTCGTGCGTCTAACCATTTAACTCAACTTACCTTCACAACTACTTCTTCGAGTGGTGATGTGATAATCCTAAGTTGGTCTCTTAATAACCCCCGTTTTATCAACCTAGCAAGGTGTTAGGTATATTTCTATCCTAAAACGAAATTATATTGTGAGATACAAACATGCTCCTTACATTCTCATGTCCTGACCTAGGTAATTCTTTCTCAAGCAATTTCCCAAGCTAACGTATATGTTTTCATGGTGATCAATCATAAAAACAACCAACAATCTAGAATGCAAGACGAAAACAACAATCAATAACTTAATTCCAAAACAATTTCATAAAATCACAATCATAATTCATGGCTTCAACCCTAGAGGAAGGGTTCTTGCCATTCATGTTTGTAAAACTACAATTAACTACTACCAAACTAACATACTTACATGAATTTGGTAGATGAGAAGGTAATTTGACAAACCCTAGATGAGTTCTCCTACTTCTCCCTTCACTCCTAGGTAGTTTTCTAGAATAAAATCGTGACAAAGTGGTTTTAGGAGCTAAGGGACCTATTTATAGTAAATGGAAAACATGCATAATTTAGCCTGTCGTGGAACGGCTCTGTGTCACGAAGTGTATCGCAGAGCACTACCTCCATGACACGGAGGTAACGCGAAAGCTCTCTGGAAATTGCCTCCGGAAGCCG
Organism: Datura wrightii; assembly: GCA_035772735.1. NCBI lineage: Eukaryota > Viridiplantae > Streptophyta > Magnoliopsida > Solanales > Solanaceae > Datura > Datura wrightii. The sequence continues at coordinate 33,395,406 of JASDFA010000006.1, forward strand.
AAACTGCCAAGTGCCACCGCATTGGCAGCGTGTCACACTGCTTGGGCAGCGCGTTCGCCTTGCTCTGTCGCGCAGCTGGCACGGCGTGGCACGTTGCTGGCGCGCTGGTGCTGCCTGCCTGCCGCATCTGCTCCCGACTCTATTCCGCTACTTCACCAACTTATATATTAGTTCCTCAAAATCATTGAAACCTACAAAACAAGGACTAATCATGTTGGTTAGCACATATATTCACATTTATATAAAATCACATGAAAATGTATACAATTACTTAGCTAAACAATACTAAATTAAGTTCTCAAGCGTCACTCGGGCATGCTATTTTGCCTGAGATCAACCGCTGTAACGAGTCATCATGAGATGAAACCACTCGTTGTCAGGCCACTGAACCCATCCGTGAAGTGCACTGGAGTTTTGAAGGAGACAGTCCATGAGGGACCTAACTCGTGCTCAGGCACGACGAGTCGTTAGGTGACCCGTTGCCACAACTGGGTGCGATGCTAAGGATGCTTAATGAAAGTAAGGAACGACTCATTAGAAGGCCTAACGACCCATCACCTAGCCCGTTTTCACTGCCGACGTGGTTTCTAGTTTTATTTAGGAAAAAGATTTCTTGGAACTATAAATACCCAATTTAGGTTTATTTTTAGAAGATGATTTTTGGAGAGGATCTAGAATGATTTTGAGGCTATTCATGAGAGAATTTTTTATACAATTGTTCTTGATTCAAAAAACCAAAGCAACATTGGAGTTCTATTCAATCTACGTGGTTTTTATTCCACTATAATTTGTAAGTTGCAATTATGATTTCTTTAATATTTTGTGATTACGATAACACAAACATAAGTAGCTAAACCCATAAACTAGGTTTTTCGGAACCAAGATGAATTAACACACATAGGTAAAACACTTAGTTATTCTTGAATGGGGTTTTATGCATGTATTGTTTTTCTCTTCGTTTTGGTTGATTCTTGATGGTTGCAGACGTTAGGACTTGCCTTATTCTTACTTACCGGACCAAGGAGGTAATTAATGGAAAAAGAGATTAATAACGGAGATTTGAGGCTATCAACCCTCATCTAATAGCTTGAACTTGTCCGTGGATAGCTAATCCGATATTAAGGGTTAGGGTCAACTAAAGTACACCCATATACGGACCAAGTTGGGTGGTGAAAATCATCTAGATAGGGGACCAACCATTTATGTGAACCTAACTTACCAATATTGCATGTTAAACACCAGAATAGATCACTAATGTATAAGCCTTGTGGTTATGAAATCTTGGAGAGCACAATCCTAGTCAAATTGTTAATTGAATACAAACCAAAGTTTATTTCAATATTTAGCAATTTTACTTTGTTTATTATTCTGTATTTTTTCCCCCTTTGGAAATAAGTAAATCAATAGTAATAGTTATTCGCATTAACCTAAGTTCTTACCATATTTCCTGTGGGATCGACCTCAACCTTTATTGGGTTCTATATTTGACAATCGACCGCTTATATCTCAATTTCAAGGTGTAATTTGGGCGACATCATCCACAACTACAAGTATGTACTTCATCCCGTTAGAGCTCACAAATGGTCCCATGAAGTCAATGCCCCAAACATTAAATAGCTCAAATGATAAGGATGGGAGTAAGAGGGAGCTCATGCCTCCTTACCTTTGGCATGCATCACATGCCATTGCAAAATCATTGGCATCTTGGCGAATGGTTGGCCAGTAGTACCCACATTGTAGAATTTTATGGGTTGTGCGAATCCTGCTGTGGTGATCTCCAACGGGGGATGAGTGAAAAGCCTCCAATATGCTCAACATCTCAGCCTCAAGCACACATCTCCGAATCACACCATCAGCACATATGCGGAATAAGTAAGGCTCATTACAGAAAAAATTCCGCACATCAGACAAGAATTTCTACCACTAGTGAAAAGATAAATCTTTCGGTACCACAACATTCACCAGATAATTAGTGAACTCTGCAGACCATGGGATGAGATCCTGAAAAGCAGCCAAAAGCTTCTAGTCGAGGAATGAGTCATCTATGCAAAGCTCATCTTGAAGTGCTACATCTGCCTCTTATCTCGACAAGTGATCTGCTACCTTATTTCCAATCCCCTTAAGGTCCTTAACCTCAAACTCAAACTCTTGCAACAACAAAACCCATAGAATCAATCGGGGCTTGGTATCCTTCTTTGCCATCAAATATCTCAGAGATGCATGGTTTGTATGAACTATCACCTTAGTTCCAAGCAAGTAAGCCCAAAACGTGTAAATACCACAACCAACAACTCATGTTCTGTCACGTGTAATTTTTTGAGCTGCATTAATCGCCTTGCTAGCATTATAAATTGGATGAAAAATATTTTCACGTCTTTGGCCCAAAATAGCTCCCAGAGCCACTCCGCTAGCATTGCACATAACCTCAAATAGTAAGGACCATTCAGGTGCCACTATGATCGGGACAGTAGTTAATATTTCCTTTAGGCATTCAAAATCCTTCAGACACACATCATCAGACACAAACTTCATCTCTTTCTCAAGTAACTTGCACTAGGGATGTGCAATCTATGAGAAATCCTTGATGAATCTCCTATAAAACCTTGCATGCCCCAAAAAGCTTTGAACACCCTTCATAGATATAGGAGGTGGTAGACTAGCAATTACATTAATCTTCGCTCTGTCCACCTCAATGCCCTTACTAGAAATCCTGTAGTCGAGCACTATATCTTCTTTGACAATGAAATGACACTTTTCCCAATTAAGCACCAAGTTCGTCTTTTTGTATCACTGTAACACCTTGCCAAAATGAGCCAAACAATCATCAAATAAGTAACCCACCATCGAAAAGTCATCCATAAAGACTTCAATGGTATCCTTCGCCATGTCAGAAAATATGGACATCATGCAGCGCTGAAAAGTGGCGGGCGCATTACATAACCCAAATGACATCCTCTTGAAAGCAAATGTACCATAGGGACAGGTGAAAGTGGTTTTCTCTTGGTCTTCGAGAGGGCTATAGAGATCTGATTGTACCCCGAATAACCATCTAGAAAATAGTACCACTCTCTACCTGCAAGTTGGTCTAGCATATAATCTATGAATGGCATCGGAAAGTGATCTTTCTGCGTCCAGTGGTTTAGTTTTTTATTGTCCATGCATACTCTCTAACTTGTAACTAACCTAAGTGGAATGAGTTCATTTTTAGCATTTGGGACCACAATGATTCCTCCCTTCTTTGGTACGCACTGAACTGGGCTCACCCATTTGCTGTCAGCAATAGGATAAACCACACATGTATCCAACTGGGATACACCCAATGGTCCACCCAATGGCCTTTTTTTACTTCATCGGAATGGAGACCAAATCCTCCACTTGTCATTCCACCAAGTCAGCTGAAACTATGATCGATAAAGTATTTTCGGTCCCTAGAAATACATACCATAAGTGAGATGGGAGTGCCTTGAGCTCCAATACTATTAGGTTCCTTAACAGATGGCTTGGCCGGAGGGGTAACAAAATTTTTCAGATCAATATCAATCTTTTTCGGAGCATAAGTGTAGGACCCCATACCAGCAAGTGCATTAACGATCTCCTCACCCTCATTGATCTCCTTAGCATCAACATTCATCAACACTGCTGCTAAGTCCTTAATAGTCACTATTTCATCAGTAGGCATGATTGGAAGCCCAACTTCCGCAACATCAATCACTGAGACCACCTGTGTATCATTTGGTTGTTTCATGGATCGACACACATTAAATGTCACCTCTTCATTATTCAATCAGAATTTCAGTTGTCTGGTCTCCATGTCTACAAGAGCACTTTTAGCGGCAAGGAATGGTTGCCCTAGGATAATAGGGACCTCGAAATCAACTTCACAGTCTAGAATAACAAAGTTGGCCAAAAATATAAAGGACTCCACCTTCACCAGCACATCATGGAGAATTCCCACTGGATTTTTGACCGTGCGATCTGCCATCAATAGTCGCACTGTAGTTAGTTTTGGGGCTGCCAAGCCCAACTTTCTAAAAAATGCCAACACCATCAAATTAATAATAGCACCCATATCACATATAACCTTAACAAAGTTAAAGGCTCCAATAGTGCACGGTATGGTGAAAGCTCCAGGGTCTTATTTCTTCTACACAAGAGACTAAGATGCTATTGCACTACAATGGTACAAATTATCAACAGGTTCAAATCTCATGGTCCTCTTTATAGTGATAAGGTCCTTCATAAACTTAGCATATCCGGGCATCTACTCAAGTGCCTCTACTAATGAGATGTTCATAGATAATTATTTCAGCATCGAAACAAATTTGTGATACTTTCCATCTTCAACCTTCATCTTCAACCTCTGTGGGAAAGGGGGAGAAGGTCTAAGAATGGGATTCGTCTTTTGAGGTACCTCCTTCTACTTCCCTTTTTCTAACACATGCTCCTTTTGCATTACTAGGAGTTATCTTCTCACCTCCATCATCAATCAAAACTTGTTCCTTAGATTCCGCCACCCTATCATCATCAATTCTTGAAAGATCAACTATATGATCAGTCACAAACGGCATCGAAGGATCAACTATCGCCTTCCTACTCCTAGTAGTGAAAATCATGCAATGACTGTCATTTTTCAGATTTTGAACTGTATTGCTAGGAAGCGTGCCCTTCTGCCTCTAGTTCATAGCAACAGACATCTGACCAAGTTGCAGCTCTATCTTCTTAATGGCAATGATACGTGACTCCACCTTTTGGTTCATACCGAAAATATCAGTGTAGAGTTCCTTAAAATGGCCATCTATTACCTCTATCTGCTTGAGTATCTTAGAAAACATGTCTCCGACCCTTGAACAACTAGAATCTGGCTCACAGTTCCTTGGAGGAACATAAAGACTGCTTCTATCATTTTTGTACGCATGCTTTTTCCAGTCACCATTGTCTCTACCTCTACTCTTATCCCTATATTGGCCCTGATTGATTTTATTATCTTTGTAATAGTTTGATCTTAGTTCCCCGGACCTTGACAACATGAGTCTTGCTTAGACCCTTGTGTGTTGGTCCGGAAACTCACCCCTTGATCATTTGAGTAATTGGCTTTCTCCTCAAGTTCTGGCTCGCCTCCATCATTTCTCAGGACCTTGCCATAAGAACCAACTGCATTCACCTTTTTAGCCTCAACTCCTATAAAATGCCTAGAAAGAATCCCCATTGTGGTTTTGATCTCAGCAATATCCTAGTCTCGCTCTTCATCCTTTCTTTTCTGCTCCGCAGACATACTTACCACATAAGTACCAGCCGGAACTTACGACTCTCTTGTGTGCCATGCACGGTTGGTTTTGGTGATCTTGTCAAGGACCTTAGCAGCCTCAGCATATGTATGACTCATGAATGTTCTGCCCGAGACAGTATCAGCCACCTCCTTGCTGTTAGCGTTTAGAGACCTATAGAATATCTACAATAGTGTATTATCTAGGATCCTATGGCTGGGCACCTTTTTCAGCTTCTTGTTGAACCACAGCCACATCTCTTAAGTACTTCAGAATTCAACTGCCTGAAGTAGTATATTTCATTTTTCAGCTGCAATGCTCTGGATAGTGCGAAGAATCTTTCAAGAAAGGCTCTTTTAAGCTCCCCCCAAGCAGTGATAGAATCATTTGGCAATTCAGCTAATCATAGTGTTACCTCACTCCCCAGTGAAAAGGGAAATAACCTCAGTCTGATTACATCCTGACTCACTCTTAGTTGTTTGTATTCTTTGAAAATACCCATAAAATTTGTCAACTGAGTATGTGCATCATCAGCCGAATGACACACAAATATCCCTTTCATGTTGAGAAGCTGGATCATTCTGCTGGTAATGTCAAACTCTTCCCTAGTAGGCAAAAGGGGAGGGACAATAACTCTAGTGGCACTGGCCTCATCAATATTAGCATCATCATCATCAAAGTACCGGTGCCTTTGCTGGTCTGGACCTTTATTCCTTCTAGCTCGCTCAGCTTCGGCAGCTTGGCGTTGCTCTTCAGCGAGCATCACTGCCACTCTATCTCTTAATCAAGCTTGTTCCTCAGTGAACATTTTGGCTATTGCTTCTTCCAAAGTTTCTTGTCCATGAATGTTGTCCATGTTCCTTATGTTCTGCAGTGTTCGCTTAAGTTTGTGGTCAATTGGAACCAGGGAATTTCCTCAACTCCTCGTACTAGGCATACATGAACCTGATACCTATGAAGAAGCAAAAGAACAAAGAAAACAATAAAAAGGAAATAACGACCAACAACAAAGAAAAAAAATTAACAAAAGCCTAAGTCGTATTCCCCGGCAATGGCGCCAAAATTTAATGTCTCCCAAATTACACCTCGTAATGAGATCTAAAGAGGTCTATATCAAATATAGAATCAACCCATGGTTGGGGTCGAATCCCACAAGGAATATGATGAGAACTTTAGTTAATGCGTTTAGTTAACACTATTTGCTTACTTATTTCCTAGGAGGGGGGAAAGATTTGAAATACAAAATAGTGAAAAGTAGTAGAGAACAATGAGTAGATCCTTGATTAAATTCAATTGTATTCAAAAAGTGAATTAACTAGGAATGTGTTCCCCGTGACTTCATAACTACAAGGTGTTTTATACTAGTGATCTATTCCAGTGCTTAGCATGCAATATTGGAAAGTTAACTTCACCTAAATGGTTGGTCCTCTATTTAGACTGTTATCACCATGCAACTTGATCCGTATGCGAATGTATACATAATTAACCCTTACCCTTAATATCGTATTAGCTATTACCAGACAAGTTCAAGCTATTAGATGAGGGTTTATAGCCTAAAATCTCCGTTGTTAATCCCTTTTCCCATTCATTACTCTCCTTGATCCAGTGAGTAAGAAGAAGGCAAATTCTAACGTTTTCAACCATTAAGAAAAAATTAAAATGAAGGAAAAAATAATACATGCATAAACCCCGTTCAAGATTCAATAAGTATTTTTACCTATGTGTGTTAACTCATCATGGTTCTGACAACCATAGTTATGGATTTAGCTACTCATTCTTGAAGCATCACAATCACAAATTAGAGGATAAATCATAATTTCAACTTATAATAATTTGTAGAAGAAACCACACGTATTGAATAAATCAACAAGAACCGAAGAAAAATACTCCAAAGGTATTTGAATTCCCAAATTCAAGAAAGAAATTTGAAACTTATTTTTTGAACCTTAATAGTAATCAACACTCGAACAATATAGTGCAAAGTCGTAAAAATTGCATAAATTGTAAAATAAAACTAAGTAAAAATATTTATAGACATGAAACAAATCCTTTCCTAAATCAACTTGGATTTTGGTGCTGGCAGGTACCACGGACCATAGGATGCTTCAAAAGCCCCTTAATGTGTTCATTTGTTCCATCGTTGTTCTCCTCAAACTTTTCTTTTTTCGACATTTAGGCTCAGACAACGTGTTATACCCTAAAAGCCCTAAGATCAAACCTGGGAGTTGAAACGAGAAAACAATTTTCTACACCAGGTCACAAGATGAGTCGTCTAATGACCCATTAGGGACCCCACGAGTCGTTAAGTGACACATGGGGAGAGGCTGGGACTTGTTGGAAAATTTTGTTTTTGGGTGACCGCGAACGTGACCATGAGTCGCGGTCATCATTAGGACTCGTCGGGTCAGCTGTGGTCAAGGATGATGTGAAGGGAGAAGAAAAATATATAGTGCACCTAACGGGTCATCACCACGACTTGTTGGGTAAACTACGAGTCGTGGTGTCGGCCGTGGTGACCTCCAGGAGGTTTTTGGCAGGGAAGAGGATGGGAGGTGACCATGAGCATGATAACCAGTAATGATTCATTGAGCCCCTCATGGTAACCTTTAGCATATTTTTGGAAGTGTTCATGAAGAATTCAGACCACAAGTCGTGGCCAGGGACAACGACTCATCCAGTCCCTCGTTGGGACTGGTAGTCTATTTTTTCCTGCGAGTTTATTAAGGGATTTTCCATAATTCCTACATTCCTAAGGCATAAACTACGTCGTTTTAAGCTCAGTTAGAAGGGTTTTAAGAGAGTTAAACCTATCCTAAGCCTTACCATTTCATGCATGCAATACTAGAAGGCTATTAGAGGTGATCAAGGCTAGAATTCACCAATTCTTCTTCAATTTTTGTTGGGTGTTCAAGGAAGAGAATAGAATCAACTTACCCAAGTATGTGAGGCTATTAATGAGAGTTTATTTCACTCTTATTTCCTCAAATTTTATCTAAATCAACGAATTTCAATTCTATAAGTCAAGTTTTATGATCCATGAGTCTTATGCCAATTCTTTTGAATTCTATAAGATCTACCAATGGGTCAATCTCATTCATGTATTAAATTATGTTCTATGATCTTTGAGCATATTTTATGACTATTTTGAATATAAATTCATAGATTGAGTTTAAATCCAATTATGCCCAATTATGTAAGATTTTATAAAACGTCAAGTTGTTATTTGGTTGTTATCTTGACCTAAATTAGCCCAACTATGATTTAATCTTTATGATATGATTTCTCTAAAGTACATATTATGTATTTATGAGATATCAATTATATACATATTTTAAAAGTATGCATGAATTTCATGATTTATGAATTTATGATTATGGCCGACTCACGATCCTTATTTCATGGCTACTTCACGTATTTCAAGCATGCTTATGATTATGATGATTTAACTAGCCCATGAATCCCATGTATGTTTTCCCTATTATCCTATGAGCACTATATATGTTTTGGGAGTAGTATTTAACACCAAGTAGACCTGGGTTCTAAGCATACCCCGAGTCTTAGAACTACGCACCAACGTAGCCATGATGGGACCTCCTTTGCGACTGTCCTTTTTGCCCGAATGGGCCTTTCACAAGTTATATCACTCTTCTTTTCATGGTGCTTCCCTTGGCAAGGTACGAACACCCTCCCTACTAGGGGCTTACAGGTCGGGCTCCATGTATGCTCATATGGGGTATGTCAGTTATAAGAATCTCCCACATTTCCTCATGATTTATGCATGGCTATGATTATGTACTTTGGCTCAAGTCATGTTTAATAAATCTTTTCTCTCATGATTTATGAATATGATTGATTTATATAAGTGTTGAAAACCTTAAGCCCTTATGTTCACATTATAATATTTATGTTATGATCATACTGTACTACTCTTATGAACTCTTATGTATTTTAACTGTCCGTTTTACTTACCTTGCATACACGGTACATTCTAAGTACTAACCGCATACTCTATGTTGTATCATTTTATGATACGGGCTTCGATATCTAGGCTCAGTCCCACCGGTAGTTATATTTTCGGAGTTAGCTTTCCTCAGTCCCAATTGGTGAATCCTCATTTTTTGAGGGCCTTTCTATTTAGACATGTTCAACATTTTTAGTGTCAGACTATTGTGATTTAGTTGGGGTATTATCCCATCAACTCGTCAGTGTTAGAGGCTTTTTCGGACATAGTTGTATTTCAACTTTAGACTTGTGCATCTAATATCAGATGTGATGTTGTTTAGACTTTTGTTATGCTATTTATGATGATCTTTTGCATAAATATGATTGAGTTAGATGTATGCTCATGCCATGGGTCAACTTGGAGTCTCTCTGGATTTCTTGTCCCATGTCTCGATTTGGGCCTAAGTTCGGGCCGTGACAAACTTGGTATCATAGAATTAAGTTTTGAAGTGTCCTAGGGTGTCCAAAAATCGCGTTTACTAGATTCTTTTTCATGGGTGTGAAGTGTGCCACATTTATGACAAATAGGTGACGTGTCGTGATTTTACAACACTATTGATTCATAAAACCATGAAACTATGCACATTCCGGGTTTGTTTATATAGGTATGATGTGTTTTGTGTTGAATATTGTAGGAGAAAAGGTTCGGAAGTGAAATGGGCAAAGTAAGGCTTAGAACAATTGAAAGGGAGGATGCTAGTCATGTCACGAGTCGTCATCACTGTGCATGACTCATTGCCAAGGTCGTCCGATAGGTTAAACTTTTAAAGCTAAAAGAACAGTGCACTTCAAGGATTAAAGGCACAACTCATTACATCTGGAAATGAGTAATGAAGCCAGTCGTGAAGACTGGGAGAAGAATGCCTGAAGAAATAACAAGTGAAGTTAACAGACGACATCACGAGTCATTGGCTAATTGAACGACTCATTGGCAGATCACTGGAAGGAATCATAGGGAACACTGGATAATTGAAGAAGCTAGACCACAAGAGGCCCAACGACTCATTCCTAGACACAACGAGTCGTTAGGTGACCCCTTGCCACAGCTGGGCCTAATACTGAGGACGACTATGCTTGACTGATCACGACTCGTTTGAGGTCCTAACGATTCGTTACTTAGCTCGTGACCACTGACGACCTGAGTTCCAGTTTTAATTAGGAAAAGGTTTTCTTGGAACTATAAATACCTTATTTAGGTTTATTTTCTAGATACAATTTATTATTCTTGTTTTTACGTATATTTTGGTGTTGTGTACTATTATTCTTGGTTCAAGAAACAAAGTTTACAATTTTTTTTCTTGAGTTTGAGGATCCTAAGCAACATTGGAATTTGTTCATCTATTTTGGAGTTATATTCAATTCACTTGGTTCTCTTCTACAAATTTCTGTAAGTTGCATTTATGAATTATTCTTTATTTTATGATTGTGATCATACAAACATGAGTAGCTAAACTTATAACTTGGGTTGTGGGAACCATAATAAATTGACACACTTTGGTAAAAATACATAGTGATTGTTGAACGAATTATATGCATGTATTGTTTCTCTCTTCGTTTTGATTGATTCTTAACGATTGAAAACATTAGATATTGTCTCATTCTTATTCACCGGACCAAAGGGATAATGAATGGGGAAAAAGAGTTTAACAGCGGAGATTTGAGGCTACCAACCCTCATCTAATAGCTAGACCTTGTCCGAAAATAGCTAATCTGATATTAAGGGTAAGGGTTAGTTAAGGATACACCCATATACGGACCAAGTTGTGTGGTGATAATCATTTATATAGGAGACCAAATAATTTAGGTGGATTTAACTTACCAATATTGCATGTTAAACACCGGAATAGATCACTAGCATAAAATCTTATGGTTATGAAGTCATGGGGAACACAATCCTAGCCACCTTGATAATTGAATACAACCAAAATTGACATAATCATCTTTTAGTTTCTACTTTTGTTCATTATTTTATTTTTCAAAACTTCCCCCATAGGAAATAAGTAAGCCAATAGTAATAGCTATTCACATTAACTTGAGTTCTCTCCATATTCCCTGTGGGATCGACCTCAACCTCTCAGTTGGGTTCTATATTTAATATTGAGCATTTTATATCTTAATGGTGAGGTGCAATTTAGGCGACATCAAATTTTGAAGTCGTTGCCGGGGAATACTGCTAAGGCTTTTGTTAATTGTGTTTGCTTTACTATTGGTTCTTATTTCCTTTTTATTTTTCTTTTGCTGTTTTTGTTTTAACAGGTATTAGGTTAGTGCATGCCCAATATTAGGAGCCAAGGAAAATCCCTGGTTCAAATCGATCAGGAACTTGAGCAGATACTAAGGAATCGAAGAAGAATGTCCAACATACAAGAATAGGAGATGGTGGAACAAGCCGCAATGAGAATGTTGGCTGAGGAGCAAGCTCGGGCTAGAGATCGTGAGTTAGATAGGGTTGTTGAGGAGCAACGTCTAGCTGCTGATGCAGAGTGAGCTAGAAGGTACAGAGGTACATAACAGCAGAGACACCAGTATTTCAATGAGGAGGAGGATGCTGATATAGACGAAGTCGGTGCCACTGGAGCTATTGTCCCTCCCCCTTTGCCTACTGGGGAAAAGTTTGATATTACCGGTACTATGATCAAACTGCTCAATATGAAGGGAATATTTGCGGGTCATGCAACTGATGATGCCCATACTCACTTGACAAATTTCGTGGATATCTTCAAGGCATACAAACAACCGAGAGTGAGCCAAGATGCAATAAGACTGAGGTTATTTCCCTTTTCATTCGGGAGTGAGGCAATGATGTGGTTGGCTGATCTACCAAATGATTCTATCACTACTTGGGGGACTTAAGAGATCTTTTCTTGAAAGATTCTTCCCACCTTCAAAAGCATTGCAGCTGAAAGATGAGATATATAACTTTAGGCAATTGAATTTAGAGGCACTTCATGAGACATGGCTGCATTTCAACAAGAAGCTCAAAAAGGGTGCCAAATCACAGGATTCCAGATGATACATTGTTCGAGATCTTCTATAGGTCTTTGAATGCTCACACCAAGGTGGTGGCTGATACCAAACCTTTATAAGTCACACCTATGCGGAAGCTGCTGAGTTACTTGACAGAATCACCAAAACCAACCGCACTTGGCACACAAGAGAGTCAGAGATTTCAGTTGGTTCATATGTGGTAGGTATGTCTACAGAACAAAGAATAAAGGATGAAGAAAGAGATCAAGATATTGCTGGGATAAAGACCAATATCGGGTTTCATGCTAAGCATCTGATGGGAGCCGGAGCCAAGAAAGTTAATGTTATGGATTCTCAAGGCAAGGCCCCGAGAAATAATGGACGTCAATCTGAATCTGAAAGAGGAAGTAACTACCTGAATGATCAAAGGGTGGGTTTCCAGATCAACACCCAACGGTCTAACCAAGACTCTTGGCATCAAGGTCAAGGGAACCAAGGTCGGAACAATTACAAGGATAAGAATTACAACCGAGGCCAGTACAAAGACAATGGAGACTAGAAGAAGCGCGAGGAATGCCAAAATGATAGAAGCGGCCTGTATGTTCCTCTAATAAACTTTGAGCCGGATTCCAATTGTTCAAGGGTTGAAGAAATGTTGTCCAAGGTACTTAAGCAGATGGAGACAACAAATAGCCATTTTAAAAAGATCTGCGCTGATATTTTTGGTATGAATCAAAAGGTGGAATCATATGTCATGGCCATTAAGAAGATTGAACAACAACTAAGTCAAATGTCTGTTGCAATGAATCAGAGGCAGAAAGGCACATTCTCCAGTAACACGGTGAAGATTCCAAAAATGATAGTCACTGAATTTCGGTCACTAGTAGGAGTGAGAAGGCGACAGTTGATCCTCCTAGGCCTGTTGTGATTGATGAAACAAAAGAGCCCGTATCAATTAATGATGACAAGGTAGCAAATTCTGAGGATACAACTTTGGTTGGAGATTCAGTGGTAAAGACTGCTCCTAGTAATGCAAAGGAGCATGGATCTGGCAATGAGAAGGAGAAGGAGACACAACAAAAGTTCACACCGATCCCTAGACCTCCTCCTCCTTTTCCACAGCGGTTGAAGAAAAAGGTCAAAGATGGGAAGTATCACAAGTTCATTTCCATGTTGAAGCATTTCGTGAATATACCATTAGTCGAGGCACTTGGGCAGATGCCTAGCTATGCCAAATTCATGAAGGACCTTGTCACTAGAAGGAGGAGTGTGAGTTTCAAATCTTCAGATAATTTGCACCATTATAGTGCAATAGCATCTTGATCTCTTGTTCAGAAAAAGGAGGACCCTAGGGCATTCACCATACCGTGCACTATTGGAGCCTTTAATTTTTCTAAGGCGTTATGTGATCTTGGTGCTAGTATTAATTTGATTCCATTAGCTTTTTCAGATAGTTGGGCTTGGGAGCCCCCAAATCGACTATAATGCAGCTTTTGACGGCAGATTGTATGGTGAAGAATCCGGTGGGAATTCTATATGATGTTCTAGTGAAGGTGGAGTTTTTCATATTTTTGGCCAATTTTGTCATCCTGAACTGTGAAGTTGATTTTGAGGTCCCCATTATCTTGGGGCGACCATTCTTCACCACCTGATGTGTTTTTTTAAATATGGAGACTGGACAACTTAAATTCCAGTTGAACAATGAGGAAGTGAAATTCAATATATGCAGATCCATGAAGCAACCAAATGATATGAGGGTGGTCTCCATAATTGATGTAGTGGAACCTAAGTTCCCAATTCTGCCTATAGAGGAGTTATTAATTCTTGATGACTTAGCAGCAGTTTTGATGGATATTCGTACTGGGGAGATCCAAGGAGGGGAGGAGATTGTTAATGCACTTGCTAGTATGGGATCATACACTTATGCTCCAAAGAAGATTGATCTAGACTTGAAGAATTGGGTGACCCCACTAGCCAAGCCATCTATTGAGGAGCCTCCGATATTGGAGGTCAAAGCACTCCCGTCTCATTTGCAGTATGTATTTTTGGGAGTTGGTAACACTTTCATGGTCATTTTTGCAACTAACTTGGAGGAATGGCAAGTGGAGGATTTGGTCTCCATTTTGAGGAGATATAAAAAAGCTATCGGGTGGAATATTGCAGATATTATCAGAATCCCTTCCGGTATTTTCACTCACAGGATCTAGCTAGAGCCAGATTGTATTCTGGGTATTGAGCATCAGTGTAGGTTGAACCCACCTACGCAAGAGGTAGTCAAGAAGGAAATCTTCAAGTGGTTGGATGCAGGTGTGGTGTATCCTATTACAGACAGCAAATGTGTGAGCCCAGTCCAATGTGTACTGAAAAAGGGAGGATCACGGTGGTCCCGAACACTAACAATGAAGTCATTCCTCTAAGACCATTCACCAGTTGGAGAGTATGCATGGATTACAGGAAGCTAAACCGTTGGACGCAAAAAGATCACTTTTCGATGCCATTAATGGACCAGATGTTAGACAGACTTGCAGGCAGAGGATGGTACTATTTTCTTGATGATTATTTAGGGTACAATCAGATTTCTATAGCCCCTAAAGATCAAGAGAATACCACACTCACTTGCCCTTATGGTACATTTGCTTTTAAGAGGATGTCGTGCGGGTTATGTAATGCACCCGCCTCTTTTCAGCATTGCATGATATCTATATTTTCCGACATAGTGGAAGACATCATTGAAGTCTTTATGGATGATTTTTCGGTGGTGGGTGATTCATTGAAAGATTGTTTGGCTCATTTAAGTAAGGTGTTGTAGAGATGTGAAGAGACAATTGGTGCTTAACAGGGAAAAGTACCATTTCATGGTCAAGGAAGGTATAGTGCTAGCCACAAGATTACTGGTAAGGGTATTTAGGTGGATCGGGCCAAGATTGAGGTAATTGCTAGTCTTCCACCTCCAATTTCTGTGAAAGGTGTACGAAACTTTTAGGGTCATGCAGGATTTTATAGAAGATTCATCAAGGACTTCTCCAAACTTGCACATCCATTGTGTAAAATTCTCGAGAAGGAGGTGAAGTTTGTTTTTGACAGGCATGTTTGAAGGAATTTGAATGCCTGAAAGAGAGATTGACCACTACCCCAATAATAGTAGCACCGGACTAGTCTTTACTATTTGAGATTATGTGTGATTCTAGCAGAGTGGCCCAAGGAGTTGTATTGGGTCAAAGGCGTGAAAAGATTTTCCTTCCGATTTATTATGCTAGCAAGGCTCTAAATGCAGATCAGAAAAACTATATCGTGACAGAGCAGGAGCTGTTGGTTGTAGTTTTTGCATTTGAGAAGTTTCGAGCATACTTGCTTGGAACTAATGTGATAGTCCACATAGACTATACAGCTCTGAGATATCTAATTTCAAAGAAGGATGCCAAGCCATGGTTTATTCAATGGATTCTGCTGCTACAAGAGTTTGAGTTTGAAGTAAAAGACTGGAAAGGGACTAAAAATCAGGTGGCGGATCACTTATCAAGATTACAACCTAATGCAGCACTTCGAGATGAACATGAAATAGATGATGCATTCCCAGACGAGCAGGTTCTAGCATCCTCCCAAGATCTAATCCCATGGTTTGCAGACTTTGCTAATTATCTAGTGAGCGATGTTCTTCTAGATCACTTATCTTTTCACCAGAGGAAGAAGTTTATTTCTGACGTGCAGAATTTTTCCAAGAATCAGCCCCACTTATTTTGCATATGTGTTGATGGGGAGATTTGGAGATGCGTACCCGAGATAGAGATGCTGAATATATTTTAGGCCTCCACTCTTCCCCTGTTGGAGGACACCATAGCGGGATTCAAACAGCCCACAAAATTCTACAATGTGGGTATTATTGGCCAACCATTCACCAGGATGCGCATGATTTCGCAAAGGCATGTGATGCATGTCAAAGGCAAGGAGGCATATCATAGAGGCATGAGCTTCCTTTTACTCCCATCCTGGTCATTGAGCTATTTGACGTATGGGGCATTGATTTCAAGGGCCCATTTGTAGGCTTAAACGGTATGAAGTACATACTTTTTGTTGTTGTCTATGTTTCAAAATAGGTGGAAGAAGTTGTGCTTCCAAGTAATGAAGGGAAGAGTGTCACAACATTCTTGAAGCAGAATATATTTGCTAGATTCAGGACTCCTAGAGCCATCATTAGTGATGGGGGTTCACACGTCTGTAACCGGTTGTTTCGCTAGTTATTGGAGAAATATGGGATAAAACACAGGGTGGCAACACCCTATCATCCGCAGTCTAGTGGACAAGTTGAAGTGACAAATCGGTAGATAAAGACTATCTTGGCGAAGACTGTGAATGCAAACCAGAAAAATGGCAAGAAAGCTAGATAATGCTTTATGGGCTTATCGAATCGCAGTCAAGACTCCTATAGGTATGTCTTCGTATCATCTTGTGTATGAAAAAACATGTCTTCTTCCGATTGAACTTGAGCATAAAGCTATATGGGCGCTCAAGAACTAAAATTGGATTGGAATGAAGCTGTGAACTTCAGGCTTGATCAGTTGAATGAGCTGGATGAATTTCGTTTGAAAGCTTATGAGAGTTTTGAAATTTATAAATTAAGAATGAAAATTCAACATGACTTGAAGATTGAAAAGAGAGAGTTCAGTCCAGGTGACATGGTATTATTATTTAATTCTAGGCTTCGCCTTGTTTCCTAGCAAGCTGAAGTCCAAATGGTTGGTACCTTTTCGAGTGGTTCAAGTATTCTCCCATGGGGAAGAACTGGAAAATCATGAGGGAAAGCGCTGTAAAGTTAATGGTCAACGGGTAAAAGCATATCTAGGGAGAAGCAAAGAATTAAAGTTGGTGGATCTCTGGGCTCTAGGTGTGAAATCTGAGTAACCCGGGGACTTGAGTCATGCTGCGACATTAAATTAGGCGTTGTATGGGTGCAACCCATGGAGGTGTTTTGGTGAAGTACGAGTAGTCAAAAAACCCACGTCGTGCCGTAACGTTGAATCAAATGCTTTTTTGGAGGCAACCCAAGTTGTAAATGTAAGAAAAATATAGTGTTTACGTGTGTTGATATGTGCAGGTGATTAAGATGGGAAATTTGAATTTAAAGCCAAAAATCTTAACTTAAGTTTCTGGTGCCAAAAAGCACCAAATGAGTCATCACCAGACCAAATGACTCGTTACTGAATCATCATCATAGTTGTATCAAAAAGTGTATACAACGGTTGACCAAACGAGTCGTCACCACAAGCAATGAATCGTTAGGTCTTCCGTCAAGTCTACTGGATCAAAATTTTGAAATCAAACTGAGAAAGGTGACAACAACTTACTGAAATAATTGTGGAGCAATCAAATGATTCGTTAAGTGACCCGTCATGAAGTTACAATAGTTCAAGGACCACAACTCAAGTCACGACTCGTTGGGTGACACCACGAGTCGTTTCTTGAATCGATAGGTTCCAGGTATGTTTTTAAGCTCAAGTAAATGTACGAAGGGCCAAACGAGTCATCTCACCACATGGTGAATCATTTATTGGGTCGTTATGTGTTTTTAAGTAGCACCGACCCGACTTGACCCATGCTCAAATAGGGCACATAGTAAATTTTACACGGACAAAACATCAAATTTTCCATTTAAACCCCTCACCCATTAAAATCCATCACCACTCCAACTTAAAAGATTCCTTCTTATTCTCATCACAATCATTCACCCACTGAGAATTGTTTGAACAAGAATTCGCAACTCACTGCACTTAGCACACCATATGAAATTCATTGCACTACGCACACCACACGAAATTCACTGCACTCACTGTGTAAGTTTTTCTATGCTTCAAATAGATTAATGCTTGACTTATGTTATGTTGAATCTTTAGATACCAGGCTATGATTTATATTGCTTGATGGTTGTCTCATACTTATAGTAAACCCTAAGTAGATTAAACACTCGCGATTGAACTTAAATGTGTTTGGTTTGAGAAATTGATTTTCTATGACTGTGGGATTGAAAATAGCATGTAAAATGCAAGATAAGGGTGGATTACCTGAAACTCTTGAGCACAATCCATGTAATGAGTCATGGTATCATCTCATGACTCGTCATATGGCTCGTCGTAAGTCGAATTAAACCTGGTGACCAATGTACGTAACGACCAACATAACGAGTCATCGCCTCAGGTAACAACTCATTGTGACCAGTCGTTATGTACACTGACCCAACATGAAGAAACAATAGCCTGAGACAAAAAATGACCTCATGAGTCGTTGCTAGTGGAAAAGACTCATTATGTCACTTGTATGTCCACTGAGATTCAGTTTAAAAGTGCTTATGTTTCATCTCATCTGGTATACTAACAACTCTTCCACGGGTATATTGGCTTCGAGGGGTACACCGAAAAAAGGTCCTGTAAAGAAACAAGTGCCAAAGAGTAGTAAATTGTCATACCGCAGACTTCGAGACGAGCCATCCTCCTTTAAAGAGTCAAGTGGCTCGGAGGAGGAATATAAGGTGTTAGAATAGCAGCTGGGGAAGAGATCAACCAGGGCTAGGGCTCCAAGAACTACAAATCCGACAGCCCTAGTTGATACTCCTACTCCAGTGGAAAGGGATCGCTGATCCATACTAATGAAAATGCAAGGGCTATAACTGCAATTGCTCCCGAGGGCAACACAGATGGGAAAAATACAGAGGTAGATGATGAGTCACATGCTCAGCACGAGAACTCAGATGATGAACTAACTGAGACCTCGAACACATCTAATGATCAACCATGAAATGTAAGGAGATGGTAGGTTCATAGTATGAGGGTTATCTATAATAGAGACATTACTATAAATGATAAAGGACATCCAAAGAGGGGCATCTACGAGGAGCCCATACTAGTCACCACGGGGCTTAAAAACCTTCCAAAGTTGTAGGCTTTGTTTGACAAGTATAGGTTCGTGTGGTTGACTGAGCCATCAGGATGCTATAGCCCCTGCCTAGTTAGAGAATTCTATGCAGCCTATGCAGCCACACTACAACATCTTGCAATAGGTGGTTAGGATTGGAAAAAGAGATCTGCTTTGACTCAGGTGTTGGTTCGGGAGACACCTGTGGATATATCTGAGAGGACCATCTCCTGGCTATTGTATGGGACAGATTATCATGACCCAATGAACACAACCGAGTTCGATCATAGACTATTCGAGCTAAAGAAAGTCAAGACAAAGAAGCTGAATAGTGAGGAGCGAATCTGGCAATACACTTGGCTATCTCGGGTCTTTTCCACAAGAGGTCTGTTGGTTGAATGGTTGCACGGTACCGACTCTCAAATCAAGAAGGCCACACTAAACTTTCACACTAAATTTCGGTGGTCACTAGTGCGACATAGGCTGGTACTAACTAGAAATGATAATATTCTCTCACCTGATAGAGCGGCATCGGTAGCTAGAATTATGGAGGGATATGCCATCAATTTCCCGTGGTACATTGCTGAGGATATTAGAGAGAGGGCGATAAATAACTGTATTGTAATTCCCTTCCCATATCTTATTGATAGAATCTGTCAGGTGTAAAAGGTGTCGGAATTGCCATCAGTTGACTAGAGGATAGTGGTACAGAAGATTATCGATATTGGGTTGATCATAGATGAGACAAACCAAGTATCGAGGGCGAGGAGTCAATCTGCCACATCTGCTAGAGCGACCATATTAGTAGAGGCATTTGGCAGCAGTATGAAGATCGATGCTGCATAGTTCACTAGTTTGGCGGCTGAGCCTACTGAGGGTAGAGAGTCCGGTAGCCAACTTGAGGCTACAGATGCAGTGGACACCTCCGCACCTGTTGATGTTCTCGAGTCATCATCCACTGCAGTAGCTACTACACCACCAGTTGCTCCCCCACGAGCCCCTACAGTAGACCTAGTTACAATTTCTCAGGAAATTTTGGTTAACATGGCTAGGCGGCTAACTAAGGCTGAAAAGCAGTAGGCACACACAACACTATAGGTTAAAGTGTTGATGGAGTAGGTAAAGCCTTGGGCGTCGAAGGAGTTGGAGGCATTATCTAGTTCTGTACATGGCCGGCTATATGCGTTTGAGAGGCACATGGATGAGTGTCTTGCTCAGCTACGAAGGCCCAAACTTACTCGATGGTATACAAAGCTAGGTGCACTCAGAGCTGAGGTGTTGGATTTGGCCGCACGACAGGTAGCTGCAGTACCTCCACCTGTACTTCCAGTGATAGATGATGATAGCGAAGAAGAATTACCACCTATAGTCAATTTCATCACTGAGGAGCTGGTGGAGTAGGCTAAGGGTAAGAGGCCACGTGCGGAGGCCAGTTTTAGGAGGATGCTTCTCTGCTTCGTGCTCAGAAATGGGAGTGGAGAGAGACGGAGACAACACTAGAGATATCGAGAGAGGAGTCTCGATAGAGAACCGAAATTGAGGCAGCGAGAGCTTAAATTGTTGATTGTTTGTGTCACTAAAAGAAAGTTAAGTGAACTTAAGGAAGTCAAGAGATTAAATTGTTGATTGTTGTTGAACTGATAATTTGATACCCCTCCTAAATTTTTTATGTGTGTGTTAAAATCGACAAGTATGACCTTTGTGAATCTTTTCATGACATTGAAACTGTGACTATGTTTACCATTGTATGGTTGTTCCTGAACTAGAAGTTGTAAAATTGATTATGTTGACCTTTGCTATGTGTGGGTGAGATTTAGTAGTTAAATTCGGTTGTGTGTGTCAATCTAGAACTTGTCTGGTCAGTCGTACCGAGATAGAGGATGGGAAACTAGGAAAGGATCATAGGTCTTTTTTGATTTATGAGCCCACTTTAGCCTTAAAGACCTTCTAAAAGAAAATGAATATCCTGTATTCAAATGTTTGAGCTTAAATTGACCTTTCTTTTTGTTTACACCAATTCACCTTCCTACTTTGATTAAGAATGAACCTGTTTTAGCCCTGGTCCCTCCTTGGATACTGTGAACCTCAACTCAGGAAAATAACCTAAGTTGAGGGTGGCTATGATAGGGTTGGTTAAGAAGAGTAGGGTGGCATGAAATTGGGTAGTGAAAATGAAAGAGCGGGTGTCATGTGCGTACTGCAAGAAAAGAAAAGAAAAGAAAAGAAAAATGTGAAATCAATGAATTCTTGAAAGAAGAGAAACCTCACTCTTAGTTACAAATGAAAATAAAAGAAGAAGCAAGTAAAGGAAAAAAAGGGAGAAAATAGGAAAAAATGTTAAAAGTGGAGTCAAGACGTATGTAGTGCCGAGGAGGGTTAAGTTACTAATCCCATATGTACCATACCCGAACATGAGCCTATGTTACAAGCTTGAAAAGTACTATCATGATCCTAATTACCTGTCTAAAAATCGAGGTATTGAAAGTAAAGGCAAGCTTATGGCATTGCAAGCACACCGTTGGAATTTCTTTGTGAGAGTGAGTGTGATCTTACCCTGTCCCAAGAGAGATACATTGAAATAATCATATACACATGAGTGAGTATGGGACTTCTTTGAGGTGAGATCATTTGGTCAACAAAATCATCTGCAAATTGTCTAGGTCAATGTTATGAATTTATGTGCATGGTTGAAAGTGACAGTATTTTTCAATGTTTTGATTCCCTTATTTCATGGTTGAAAATTTTGCATATGCATCGTGATTTGAGTTGGTATAATCAAGGAGGGGTTAGAAAATTTGATTTGATGAATAATTGAGACTGCTGTAAGTTTCCTAGAGTTATTTTGATTGAAACACCGAAGTATTTTATTTTATTTTGTTTTGTTTTGTTTTTGCCAGAGGACATGCAAAATTTCTATGTTGAGGGTGTTGATGTTCCATGATTTTACAACACATTTGATGCTTAAAACCAAGAAACTTGTACATTTCGGGTATGTTTATGTAGGTATGATGTGTTTTGTGTTGAATATTGCAGGAGAACAGGTTCGGAAGTGAAATGGGTGAAGTAAGGCTTAAAACAACTAAAAGGGAGGCTGCTAGTCATGTCACGAGCCGTTGTCACTATGCACGACTCGTTGCCAAGGCTGTGCGATTGGTTAAACTTTTGAAGCTAAACAGTGCACTTAACGGATTGAAGGCATGACTCGTTACATCTGGTAATGAGTCGTGAAGCCAGTTCTGAAGAGTGGGAGAAGGATGCCTGAAGAAATAACCAGTGAAGTTAATGGACGACATCACGAGTCGTTGGCTAACTGAACGACTCGTTGGCAGATCACTGGAAGGAATCATAGGGTGCACTGAATAATTGAAGAAGCTAGACCACGAGAGGCCCAACGACTCATGCCCAAACAAAATGAGTCGTTAGGTGACCCGTTGCCACGACTGGGCCTAATACTGAGGACGACTATGCTTGACTAATCACAACTCTGAGGTCCTAATCAGTCGTTACATAGCCCGTGACCACTGACAACCTGAGTTCCGATTTTAATTAGGAAAAGGTTTTCTTGGAACTATAAATACCTTATTTAGGTTTATTTTATAGATACAATTTATTATTCTAGTTTTTACGTATATTTTAGTGTTGTGTACTATTATTCTTGGTTTTAGAAACAACGTTTACAATTTTGTTCTTGATCTTGAGGATCAAAAGTAACATTGGAATTTGTTCATCAGTTTTGGAGTTATATTCAATTCACTTGGTTCTCTTTAATGAAAATCATTAAGATGCAATTATGAATTATTCTTTATTTTATGATTGTGCTCATACAAAAATAAGTAGCCAAACTTATAACTAACCATGATGAATTAACACACATAGGTAAAAATACTTAGTGATTCTAGAACGGAGTCTATGCATGTATTGTTTCTCTCTTTGTTTTAATTGATTCTTAATTGGTGCAAATGTTAGATATTGTCTCATTCTTATTCACCAGACCAAGGGGATAATGAATGGGAAAAAAGAGTTTAACAATGGAGATTTGAGGCTATCAACCCTCATCTAACAGCTAGTCCTTGTCCGGGAATAGCTAATCTGATATTACGGGTAAGGGTTAGTTAAACATACACTCGTATACAAACCAAGTTGCGTAGTGATAATCATCTAGATAGGGGAACAACAATTTATTTGAATTTAACTTACCAATATTGCATGCTAAACACCGGAATAGTTCACTAGTATAAAACCTTGTTGTTATGAAGTCATGGGAAACACAATCCTAGACACCTTGTTAATTGAATACAACCAAAATTGACGTAATCATCTTTTAGTTTCTAATTTTGTTCATTATTTAATTTTTCAAAACTTCCCCCATAGGAAATAAGTAAGCCGATAGTAATAGCTATTCACATTAACTTGAGGTCTTTCCATATTCCTTGTGGGATCGACCTCAACCTCTTAGTTGGGTTCTATATTTGCCATTGACCGCTTTATATCTCAATTGCGAGGTGTAATTTGGGCGACATAAATAGGATATTAGATGTTTAGAAAATGTTTCCTTATTTCATGATCTATGTCGTGCGGTGAAATATCTCTCTATCCTTCTAACTCGTGTTATGCAACTTTGTAGAATTATGCCTCCCCGCAGAGTTAACAGAAGGAGAAATGGAAACGCTAATGGCCACAAGGGTGGCAATGAAGATGGGCATCAGCAAGCCCCACCAGTCCATGAGGAGCTTATACCCGAGCCGGTTACCCAGATGGAGTTTAGGGCAGCCATCCAGATGTTAGCCTAGGTCCTGACTGAGCAGGTCAATCCGCAAACTGTAGTGTATGTCCCTCAGAACGGCAATGCGGTGATGGACATAGTTAGAGATTTTCTAAGGATGAACCCTCCCGAGTTCCTTGAATCGAAGGTGGACGAGGATCTATATGACTTTATTTATGAGATTCTGAAGATCACCCAGATCATGGGGGTGACAGGAGAGGAGTGCACCGACTTAGCCTTTTATTAGCTGAAAGGGGTTGCGCATATCTGGCTCAAGCAGTGGAAAGATAGCAAGATAGTGGGAGCAGGCCCCTTAGTTGGGAGGAGTGTCATACCGAATTTCTGGAGCTGTCCTTTCCTCGTGAGATGAGGGAAATTAAGGTAGCAGAGTTTGTGAATCTGAAGCAGGGTAATATGATGATCTTGGGCAGAATTATATGCCCAAGTGATGCTCAAATGCTCTATTTCGTCTTGTTTATCTATCGTTATGTGTGCATTCTCATGTGATTCGTAATTAAAATGTGAATTTATACTAACCAACATGATTAGTGTTGTTTTGCAGGTAAAATGTAATTTTAAGAAGCTAAGATACATGTTGCTAAAAATCGGGAATGGACTTGGAAGCAAGCAGTGGAAAAGGTCAAGGAAGAGCAGCAAATATAGGGGCTCCGCGATGGAGCCGTGTCACGCTGCCATCGCGGAGGCATTCTGCTTCAGGTGATCCATTTTGGCAAATTCCAGTGAAGGTCCGCATTGCCTCCTTGACACGGAGGCAATGCCACGCAATACAAGTCGTGGAACGTTGCCTATATTTACCTGGAACATAAATTTCCAGTGACGGTCTGCGTTTGCACCGTAGCACGGAGGGAGTGCTCTGCGATACACTCCGTGCCACGTTGCTTGTTATTCTGGGAAAAATTTCCACTAGTATAAATAGCACACTTAGGTTTATTTTTAATTATTCTGACTTAGTTGAGCAAGAACGTGGGTTACAGGTAGTTGAGGGGACGAAAATTCTAGGGTTCTTCTCTATCTCTTTCTTTTTTATCTCAATTGTTTGTATGATTTATACTCATTTGATGATGTTTAATCCACAAAGGAGTGGCTAAATTCACTTCTTGCTGAGGTTAAGAACAATTGTAGTGGAATGTAATTGTTGATCATTTTAGTTTTCATATTTTCTTCAATGGTTGTTCTATCAAGTCTTGTTCTTACTGCATTAAAGTTTGGCCAATGTTAATGTATATCTAAAAAATCCAATTTTGATTTTGAAAAGAAAAGAAATTGGAATGTTGTGAATTGGTAGGATATGATCTCTTCTTAGTTTGGGAAAATTGAGAATTGATTTACATTCAGAATAGAAATATATCTGAAAGTATTATTAGTCAATTAAGGAATCGGTTTTGTATGGCTAGAACATGAATTCTTTTATCACAGAAAAGTATGTTGAAGGTTCATGATTCTTAAGTTGGGTAGGATACGAAAGTTTCAAACCATAGGCAATAATTATTGACTAGCAACTAAAGGAAGGATTTGCTGAATTGTATCGATAAATTAATTCCCTGCATGTTTGTTTTAGCCTCAGTAGGTGATCGTGGGCTAAAATAGCATGTCCGAGTGATGCTTTATACCTTAATGTAGTCTTGTTTATCTAATTTATTTTATACATTTTCATGTAATTTTATATAAATGTGAATATATGTGCTAACCAACATGATTAGTCCTTGTTTTGTAGGTTTCAATGATTTGGAGGAACTAATTTATAAGTTGGTGAAGGAAAGGAATGGAGTTGGAAGCAATCGGCGAAAGTCGACAAGGCCTAGGCATGGCAAGCGAGCAGATGTGGCAGCAGGTAGTGCTCCAGCGCACCAGCAACATGCCACGGCATGCCATCCCTGCGCTAGAGGACTGTCAACGCGCTGCCCAACCAGCGTGACACGCTGCCAAAGCGGCAAGAAGGCTGACTAGGGTCTATTTTGGGTGATTTCCAGAAAGCCTTCGCGTAACCTCCGTGTCACGGAGGCAGAGCTCCGCGATACACTCCGTGACACGGAGCCGTTCCATGACAAGCTAAATTGGGCACATTTCTCATTTATTATAAATAGGTCCCTTAGCTCCTAAAACCACTTGGTCATGATTTTATTCTGGAAAACTACCTAGGAGTGAAGGGAGAAGTGGGAGAACTCATCTAGGGTTTGGAAAATTCCCTTCTCATCTACCAAATTCATGTAAGTATGTTAGTTTAGTAGTAGTTAATTGTAGTTTTACGAACATGAATGGCAAGAACCCTTCCTCTAGGGTTGAAGCCATGAATTATGATTGTGATTTTATGAAATTGTTTTGGAATTAAGTTATTGATTGTTGTTTTCGTCTTGCATTCTGGATTGTTGGTTGTTCTTATGATTGATCACCATTAAAACATATGCGTTAGCTTGGTCAATTGCTTGAGAAAGAATTACCTAGGTCAGGACATGAGAATCTAAGGAGCATGTTTGTATCTCACGATATAAATTCGTGTTAGGATAGAAATATACCTAACACCTTGCTTGGTTGATAAATGGGTGTTATTAAAGACCAACTTAGGGTTATCACATCACCACTCGAAGAAGTAGTTGTGAGGATAAGTTGACTTAAATGGTTAGACGCACGAAATTTCCTAATCGTTTCCCTGTAAACCACAACATAATTAATTGCCCGCGAACTAGAAATTATCATCCTCGCTCACAGTGATGCAGTGAGGCTAGTTTGCCATGTTTAGAGGCTTGAAAGACCACGAACATGCAATTCTAATTATATGAAATAATAATCGATAGTTTCATGCTTAACCCATTGCAAATGGTAGCATCGCATGATTATCTGGTTTTAACTCTTTGTTGCTCCTAGAATAAACTCAGGATATTTCATTGACCAAAACTAGACTTAATTAAATCTTCCTCGAAAACTTATATAACCAACACTTGCGAAAGTTAAGATCACACTCGAAATGGATAGTTAGAGGAATGGGTCGAGTCCCTGTGGGTTCGACATTCCGGTTCTTAAAAAGAGCCACTATATTACTTGCACGACCCGTACACTAGCGGACGCGCGAATAAGGGCACGTCATGTTTTTGGCGCCGTTGCCGGGGACTCGACGAAGTTTTGATAATTTATCTGTTTTTGTGTGATTTTTGAAATTTCCTTAAGTGTTGAGAATCTTGGTCTTAGTCTGTTTATTTGCAGGTGACAGGTTCTCCTGCCGAGCTGGCTAGAAATAGAGAGCTTGTGGAACCGTTGCTGGAATCTGAACGTCAAATCCATTTGCAAAGGAGAGTAGCTCTAGAGAAAAAGATGAAGAGACTTCAAGAAAATGTACAACAACAATGACCCGCGGGACAAGAACAATTGTCGTCAGAAGCAATGGCAGCAAGACCAGTTCGCGAAGTGGCAATCCCACTAGCGATGAATGTGACCTCTAGCATCCGTAAATCGGAGCCTGGAGGGCACTTTGAGCTTAAACAGAACGTGGTGCAGCTATTACATTCTAGTGGACAATTCACTGGGATGGCACATGAGGACCCGCAGCAGCACCTACAGAGCTTTTTAGAGATTAGTGACACGTTTGTCCCCACCGACGTGTCCACAGATTATGTTCGACTGACCCTCTTCCCATTTTCACTGTTGGGAGAGGCGAAAAAGTGGCTGAAGGATGAGACCGAACTACATAACTTCATGGAATGATTTGGCTAAGAAGTTCCTTATTAGATTCTTTCCTTCAGGAAAAACTGCAAAGTTGCGAAGTGAAATACTCAGTTTCAAGCAGAGGCCTGATAAGAACTTGTATATGGCTTGGGAAAGAATCAAGTCATTGTTGAGATACTGCCCCCATCACCAACAATCAAATGAAGTGCTGGCTCATACCTTTGTAGAAAGTCTAGACCCACACACAAAAATATTACTAGACTCTGCATCGGGTGGGCAAGCCTTAGAGAAGACGTATGATAAGTTGTACACTTTACTGAATAGAATTGCACAAGGAAATCCAGAGTGGTACAGCGAGTCATCGAGGGGGCAGGAAAGAGACCAAGGTTGATAGAAGTAGATGGTTTGAATGCCTTGGCAGCACAGTTAGCTTCGTTCCAACATCAAATAATGACTCAGTTCAATAAACTGAGTATGAACCAACACCAGGGCCAGGTTAATGCAGTTCAGCAAGCTTCAAGTTGGTGTGAAATTTGTGGTAATAATGGGCACAATGCAGAATCTTGTGGAGCCAATATGGAATCAGTCAATTTTGTTGGTAATGTGCATAGGAATCAGAATTTTGAGAATAACTCCAACAGAAATTGGCAGGGCCACCCGAATTTTTCTTGGGGTGGAAACCAAAAGCAGAATTATATGCAACCTCAACAACAACTGTATCAACAGAATAGGCAGAATGATGGGCAATTGAGTAGAAGCATTGAGGAAACACTGCAGAAAATTATGGAGACCCAGAATCAGTTAGCGGAAAATCAAGCGAGGATGGCAACAGGCTTAATGAATCAGCAAGTAGCCACCCGCAATCTTGAAAAACAAGTGGGTCAGATAGCAGCTACTCAAAACATGAGGTCGTAGGGGGGATTACCAAGCGATGCAGATCCTAACCCCCGGCAAATCAATGCCATCAGTCTTAGAAGCGGAAAGCAATTAGCTGATGCAGTGTCTAAAGAGTTGAGAAAGGAGGTGCAACCGGAGTTGGTTAGACCAGGACCATCCACCGACACGGGAGCGAATCAGAGTGCTGGGCAACAAAATGCACAACCTTCATTGCAGCCAGCACAAACACCACCACCACCATTCCCTCAGAAATTCAGAAAGAGCAAGAAGGAGGAATGCTTCAAAAAGTTCTCTAAGAGTTTCAAAGAACTTCACATAAATTTGCCTCTTATTGATGTTTTGTAGGGAATGCCCAAGTATGCTAAATACTTGAAGGACGTGATGGCGAACAAAGTTAGATTGGTGGATGTCCAGACTGTAGCACTGATTGAGGAGTGCAGTCACAGGGTATTGATCAAAATGCCAAAGAAGCTCAAAGACCCAGGGATTTTTACCCTTCCCATACCAATTGGTAAAGATGAGGTGCTACAAGCTTTGTTTGACTTAGGAGCAGCAGTTAATCTAATGCCCCTATCCTTATTCAACACCCTGGGGTTGGGACAACCGAGGCCGACAAGGTTGATGCTGCAGCTGGCTGACAAGTTGCGAGTGACACCTGATGGAATAATAGAGGACCTTCTCATCAAAGTAGGTAAGTTCTTATACCTGCTGATTTTATTGTCTTAGATTTTCAGGTTGATGACCAGGTACCCCTGATCTTGGGACGGCCATTCTTGGCCACCGGAGGAGCCTTGATTGACTTGAAAGCAGGGACCCTGAAACTGAGGGTTGATGATGAAGAAGAAATCTTCCACGTTTACCAAGAAATGAACCCATCTGCACACTACAGAAACCTTTGTCAGGTTAGTGTGTTGGCAGAGGATGAGTGTGGGGTGGAGGATTCCACAGGTGCACGGCCAAAGGCAAGGTCAAGTGTTCAGCCCGAGTCTGATAGAGGACTTCAATTTGAGAAGAAGTTGGAGAAAGAGAGGAATAGAGTGGAGGTTGTTTCCTCTAAACAGCAAAAGAAAAGGAGATGGTTCTCGAAAGAGAACCTAGGTATGAGGATGTCCTGAAAAGGACAGTCCACGTCGTGCCACGACGTAAAATAAGGCGCTGCTTGGGAGGCAACCCAAGGGTACCTCAGGTACAATTTGTAATTTTGATTTTTGTGTTGCTTTTGTTATTTTCATTTTGTTTGTTTTTTTGGTGGAAAGTTAAGCATAGATGGCGGGAAGTCTGAGTACTGAGACGGTGGAAGCTAAAGAGCATGGAATAGAAGAAGTGTGGGGTCGAACACCCACCTCCGAAAACTTGAACGGAAAGCATGCTTTTAGTTTAGCACAGAGGCTCAGGGAGTATTTCTCATCCTTTAAATGTCAATTTGATGCTATGAGGACATAGCATGATTTAAGTGTGGGGTGAGGGAAATTTCTTGAAAATTTCAATTTTTGTGTGCTTAACGATTTTTGGTGAAAGTAATGCTTGTGAGAAGTTGTGAGAAGAATTTTGAAAAATTTTTATGAGTTAAGCATGACTTCATCACCCGTTGGTTTTTCTTTTCGGTTCTTTTCCGATGGGGGGTATTTGAACCGAGGAATAAAAAATTTTCTTTTTCTTTTCTTCGTCTGTATATAATGTTTTTAGTCATAGTTAGGGACTGTTTCCGTCGATGGAGGGATGACGACCGTCTTGAGGAAAAATTAGTGGATAGGTTTTGGGTTTTTGAAACCATAACTAATTGGTGCTTGATGTTCTTGTTATGTGCTATACGTGATTGTAAGATGCAAGTATGTTCAGTGTGAAGCATGCAAGTGTATAACTTTGTGTGAGACACTTAGGCTCTTGAATTTGACTCAATATGATTGAAGCTTAATTCTGAATTCTTGTGATTGGTTGAGTTAAGAGTCTACTGAATGTGTCTTGATTTGAGCATGTGCCATGAGTGTAAGGTTTTTGAGTATTCTATGCTATTGTGGATTTTCTAGAACTTGCGTGGTGTGTTTATAAAACGAAATGAAGGATGTTTATTGTAGGAGATGATTTAGGCATTTCTTTGAATGAACCAAATTTTTATCCCTCATTTTACCTACCTTGAAAAATTAATCCTAATTAGCCTCATTGAGCCTTGAGCCTATTCTTTGACAGCTGCAAAATAAGCTTAGTCCTTTTTCTTTCATTAGCCTTGAACTTGATCCAAAACTCCTAAGCGCTTAAGAGAAATATATGAAAGAGTAAAGGAGTGAGGAGAAGGAAAAGAAAGGAAAAGTAGCAAGTTGTAGAAGTGGGAAAAGGACAAAGGTGCACTTGTGTAAAAATGGTTGATTATTAGTAGGGAGTAAGAAAATAAATGAATGAATTTTTTTTTTTGCTTACGTACTCCTTACTACTAAGTTGAGTGTGCTTAAAGGAATGGGAACAAGAAGAGAAAATTCAAGATTGAAAAGAATGAGGAGGAAGTAAGAAAAGAGATGTCCTTAATGAATGTTTGATGTATTAAAAGCGCTTGGGGGAGATAGTCAGTATTACTGGCCAGAATAGTACATACCCGCACCTGAGTTACATTACAACCTAAAAAGTCCTACTTGATCTTACATTCATACATCCTTAAATTAGTAGAATAAAACACTAAAGGCAAGCTTAGGGGTCATTACATGATGCATGTGAATTCTTTGTGAGAGTGAGCGTAATTCTATTCATGTACCTACACATGTTGTGATTTAAAAATTATTTTTGCGTGTGAAATTGGGTAACTCTCTTTCCATGACGGCACATGTTGAATGAAGGATATAGTTCATGGGGGATTTCTTAATCAGTTGATTTGCATGAGTTCGCTAAGATTGAGAGTCAATTCTTGAGGCCAAGAAATCTTAACATAGTTGTACTTCATTTCGATGACCAAATCATGCATGCTCTATTTTTAGCTTGTTATCTTACGTAATCATTGTAGCCGTAGCTTGGATATTCTTGCTAAATGAGTTACGGGTAAGTCTCCATATGCATGAGATGTAATAGGTTGTTCGAGGACGAACAAGACTTTAAGTGTGGGGTAGGTGATCGTGGGCTAAAATAGCATGCCCGAGTGATGCTTTATACCTTAATGTAGTCTTGTTTATCTAATTTATTTTATACATTTTCATGTAATTTTATATAAATGTGAATATATGTGCTAACCAACATGATTAGTCCTTGTTTTGTAGGTTTCAATGATTTGGAGGAACTAATTTATAAGTTGGTAAAGGAAAGGAATGGAGTCGGAAGCAATCGGCGAAAGTCGACAAGGCCTAGGCATGGCAAGCGAGCAGATGTGGCAGCAGGTAGTGCTCCAGCACGCCAGCAACGTGCCACGGCATGCCATCCCTGCGCCAGAGGAGTGTCAACGCGCTGCCCAACCAGCGTGACTCGCTGCCAAAGCGGCAAAAAGGCTGACTAGGGTCGATTTTGGGTGATTTCCAAAAAGCCTTCGCGTTACCCCCGTGTCACGGAGGCAGAGCTCCGCGATACACTCCGTGACACGGAGCCGTTCCATGACAAGCTAAATTGGGCACGTTTCTCATTTATTATAAATAGGTCCCTTAGCTCCTAAAACCACTTGGTCACGATTTTATTCTGGAAAACTACCTAGGAGTGAAGGGAGAAGTGGGAGAACTCATCTAGGGTTTGGAAAATTCCCTTCTCATCTACCAAATTCGTGTAAGTATGTTAGTTTAGTAGTAGTTAGTTGTAGTTTTACGAACATGAATTGCAAGAACCCTTCCTCTAGGGTTGAAGCCATGAATTATGATTGTGATTTTATGAAATTATTTTGGAATTAAGTTATTGATTGTTGTTTTCGTCTTGCATTCTGGATTGTTGTTGTTTTTATGATTGATCGCCATTAAAACATATACGTTAGCTTGGGCAATTGCTTGAGAAAGAATTACCTAGGTCAGGACATGAGAATGTAAGGAGCATGTTTGTATCTCATGATATAAATTCGTGTTAGGATAGAAATATACCTAACACCTTGCTTGGTTGATAAACGGGGGTTATTAAAAACCAACTTAGGGTTATCACATCACCACTCGATGAAGTAGTTGTGAGGCTAAGTTGACTTAAATGGTTAGACGCACGAAAGTCCCTAATCGTTTTCCTGTAAACCACAACATAATTAATTGCCCGCGAACTAGAAATTAGCATCCTCGCTCACAGTGATGCAGTGAGGCTAGTTTGCCGTGTTTAGAGGCTTGAAAGACCCTGAACATGCAATTCTAATTATGTGAAATAATAATCGATAGTTTCATGCTTAACCCATTGCAAATCGTAGCATCGCATGATTATCTGGTTTTAACTCTATGTTGCTCCTAGAGTAAATTCAAGATATTTCGTTGACCAAAAACTAGACTTAATTAAATCTCCCTCGAAAACTTATATAACCAACACTTGCGAAAGTTAAGATCACACTTGAAATGGATAGTTAGAGGAATGGGTCCAGTCCCTGTGGGTTCGACATTCCAGTTCTTAAAAAGAGCCGCTATATTATTTCCATGACCCGTACACTTGCGGACACGCGAATAAGGGCACGTCAGCATGCTCATTACTATAGTTCAGACTCACCTTATCATTTTGTCTTAGATTCGTAGAAATTAGGAAAGTAAACTCTCAAAATCTTATTTAAATTGTTGTCTGCATTTTTAAAGTTAAAGTTCATTAACACTAAAGTTAATTATTACCTTAGTTTAGTCCCTGTGGGATCGATACTTGGCTTACTTAATCCATTTTACTACTTGTTCGACCACGTGCACTTGCGTGTAGTTACCAAACGCCGGAGCAAGTTTTTGGCGCCATTGCCGGAGACTGGCAATTGGTAAAATTGTTTTCTTAGTGTTAGTTTACAATTTCTATATAAGTGCTGACAACTTGATCTTAGCCTGTCTTTTGCAGATATTGAATTCTGTTGAACACTGGCAAGAGACAAGGAGCTGGTGGATTCATACTTAGAGCCGGAAAGACAATTCCATTGTCAAAGAAGGGAAGCTCTGGAGAAGAAGCTGCAGTTCCTCAGACAGACAATCCTGGAGCAACAACAGAATCCACCACTTGTGAGGGCAGTGTTAGTGCCCGAGGATATGGCAGCTAGGCCGGTTCACAAAGTGGCAATCCCACATGCTAACAATGTTACATCAAGTATTCGTAAACCTGAGCCAGGAGGGAGGTTTGAGATGAAATAGAATATGGTGCAATTGCTGCACACCAGCGAGCAATTCACAGGTCTCCCACACGAAGATCCACAACAACATCTCCAAAACTTTTTGGAGATAAGTGACACTTACATCCCCTCTGGAGTATCATCTGATTATGTAAGGCTTACATTATTCCCATTTTCATTATTGGGAGAAGCAAAGAGGTGATTGAAAGCTGAGCCACCTAACTCTATCACCACTTGGGATGATCTTGCAAGAACATTTTTGATACGGTTCTTTCCATCGAGGAAAACAGCAAGAATTAGAAGTCAGATTCTATGTTTTAAATAAAGAGAAGGGGAGAATCTATATCAAGCTTGGGAAAGGTTCAAATCATTGCTAAGGGATTGTCCTCACCATCACCAGTCCAATGATGTGCTGGTGCACACTTTCATAGAGGGTTTGGAACCCCACACAAAAATTTTGCTAGACTCAGCAGCTAGGGGGAAAGCATTAGAAAAGACTTATGAGGAGTTGTATACTTTGTTAAATCGTATTTCGCAGGGAAATCCAGAGTGGAATGTGGACTCTTCTAGAGGAGGAACAAGGAAAGCGGAAGGAGTGTTGGAAGTGGACGATTTTACAGTTATAGCTGCACAGATAGCTGCATTGCAAAATCAACTTAACACCCACTTCAGCAATATGAGCTTGAATCAACCTCAAGCCCCAGTTAATGTAGTTCAGTAGATTTGGTGTGAAGTATGCGGTAGTAATGAACACTCAGCTGACTGTTGTGGTGCAAATCCAGCAGTGAACTTTGTGGGGAATGTACAGAGAAATAATCACCAACAATATGGCAACAACTACAACTCGAATTGGAGGAATCATCTGAATTTCTCTTGGGGTAGTAACAACCATCAAGGGCAGAGTTCGAATCAGGGTGTGTAGTGAAATCAAGGAGGGCAGCAGAACTATCAGACTCAATACAGAAGCGACAATGCACCTCCTCCACCACCACCCAACATTTAGGAAATGTTTAAAACAATGATAGCTAACCAAGCTCAATTGCAGGCCGATTATGTGAAATTGGCAGCAGAGGTAAAGAACAATCAGTTAGCCACAAAGGCGTTGTAGTACCAGTTTGGACAACTAGCTGGAGCTCAAAACACCAGGCCAAGAGGAGGACTACCGAGTGACACTGAACCGAATCCCAAGCAAGTAAATGCAGTGACCACAATGAGTGGTTTACAACTCAAGGAGGTGGAACCATAAATACCACCTCAGTAGTTAGGAGCAGTAGAGAAAGATAGGGAACAAGATGATGAGAGGGGGAAGGAGAAGGCAGCTGAAGCAGAAAGACCACCACCCCTGTTCCCTCAAAGATTAAAGAAACGCGTGTTTCAAAAAGTTCATGGAGGTGCTTAAATAGGTACACATTAATTTACCTCTTGTTGATGTTTTGTAGGGAGTGCCGAAGTATGCAAAGTATATCAAGGACATTGTAGCGAATAAAAGTAGATTTATGGAGTACGCTACGGTGGCGCTTACTGAGGAGTGCACTTCCCGGATACAGAACAGGTTGCCAACAAAGCTCAAGGACCCTGGGAGCTTTACAACTAAAATCACAATTGAGCAAAGTATCTGAGCTCACGGACTATGCGATTTGGGAGCGAGTATTAACTTGATGCCGACATCAGTGTTCAAGAAGTTGGGGCTGGGCAGTCCTAGACCAACAACAGTGATCTTGCAGTTAGCGAATCGTTCTTTAGCCAGACCAAATGGCATTGTGGAGGAAGTGTTGGTGCAAGTGGGCTCCCTTATCTTCCTGGTAGATTTTATTGTTCTGGATTTTGAGCCAGATGCGGAAGTCCCATTTATTTTGGGACGTCCTTTCTTGGCAACCGGGAGAGCTTTGATTGATGTAGCTGCAGGTCAGCTAACCATGCGGGCGCATGACAAAGTGGAGGTATTTTATGTATATAAGGCCATGAAGCTTCATGTATGAGGAGCTTTCGGCAATCAATGTGCTAAATCAAGAAGAAATTCATCCGATTGTTGAATCTCGAGATCCATTGGGAAGAGCAATGATGAGCTCCGATAATTTCGGAGATAGAGATATTTATGAGAGGGTGCAAAAGTTGTTTCAGCCATTAATGAGGTTCCTAATACCATTGTCGAAACCATCGATTAAGGAAGCACCAAAAGTGAAGTTGTGGCAAGAAGACCGAAGTGCCACGTTCTTGGTTAATGGGCAACGTTGTAAGCATTACTGGGGTGAGGACGTTATTCGAGAGAAAACATCCATCACTCTAGAGGATGATTTAGTGTCAATGACATCGAGCCGCGACGGTAAACCAGGCGCTGCGTGGGAGGCGACCCGTGAAATTGTTGTAATAGATGAATAGACTAGTGAATAAAAAGAAAAAAAGAGAAAAAGAAAAATTAAAATAAAAATGGTGTTTGTGTTGAAACCTATGAATTCTAACCAATTCGTTGTTGTGAGATGATTTTTAGGTGGAACAGAGGGAAAAAATGCAAAGAAGCAAAGGAGCAAAATCGAGGTGAGAAAAATAAAAAAATGGCATTATAGTGAGCCTATGCGTTGGCTCCGTGTCACGGAGGAGGGCCTCCGCGTTACCCTCCATGACACGTTGAGGCCAATTTTGGATTTTTTAAAAATTCCAGAAGGCTGGTGCGACAGCTCCGTGTCACGGAGGGGGTGCTCCGCGTTACCCTCCGTGACACGTTGAGGTGTAATTCGCGTCGGGTCACACCGGTTCGCTGGGTAACCCGCGTGAAAAACACCCTTTTAACCCCAAAATCCCCTCCTTTTTTCCCCATTTCCTACTCCCTCCGCAACAAACTCCCTAAATTCCCTCCTCCCCCAACGTGACATGGACCTAGGCACGCAGTTTCTTCAACTTTTCTTCGATTTCATCAGATTAAAGGTATGTTTTTTAACTTAACCTCAATTTTTGCTTAAATTTTCAATTTTTGAGCATGTGAGGTGAGTAAACCTTGCCCTAAGTGTAAATTAAGTTTGAATTCACTTAAATTATGATTGATTGATGTTCATAGTTTCGTTGTGAGTATATGAACTCGATGAATACATGTTTGATTGAATTTGTGCGAAATGCGTAGCTAGGGTTAGATTTTGAATGGGAAGAAACTAAATTTGGTTAAAAACGCGAAAATAATTGGATTGTGCATGTTGGGTGATGTGAATGATGAATATGCTAATTAGACAAGGGAATTATCGGGAAAATGAAATTGGTGAAATGCATAGGTTGTGGTTGAGAAAAGAATTTGTGTTTGCTAAGTGCTATGTGATGTAATGGAATCGATGGTGGTATTTTGATTTGTTGTACGAAATTTGAGTAGTACATAGTAAGTATTCCATCGACTTTTCTGAATGCACTAAGCATGTTGATTGTAAAAATTGGAAAAACATGATTGTCTTGCCGAATTGTTTTAATTGTGCCTAAAGACTAAGTGTGGGTGGCCTAACTCAACCCAACCTTAGTCGAAGCTAATTTTGACTTGAATAACATTGGGATTGTCTGTTCGATGTTACAGGAATAATGTCAGGCAGGCAAGACAAGGGAAAGGGCGCATCTACATCGGGTGTCGGTAGAAAAAGAATCAGGTTGGGAACAGTAGTTCCAGCAGCACCAGTGGTTCCGTGAGGCCAACGCCGTCAATACGGAACCCGATGGGTGACTGACGAAAGGAAGAAATGGTATGCAAAACACAAAGAGACCAAATACTTCCCTAAGGAGCACATTGAAAGGGAGTCGCTAGCACAGGAATTCCTCAGAATTGTACACTAGATTGACACTGCCAGGTTGAACTTCATCTTCGAAGAGCCCAAGGAGTGCAATCTCCATCTGATTCGGGAGTTCTATGCCAACTAGAACCCGACCCTCCGCAGTCACACCATCAAGATAAGAGGGCAGGCTGTCACCTTTGAACCCCATCACCTGAATGCCATATTGGGGGCGCGGGATACAGACGCCCACGTATTCCGGCAGCTGAACATAACTCCACCCTATGCGGATATCAGACGCACTCTGTGTGGAGCTCGTTCGATAGCACGGTGGAGCAGGCATAAGGAGAGGGGCTACCATCAGACACTGCCCTACTCTCAAATGAATAGGGAAGCCAGGATTTGGCTTAAAATTGTGTGTTCTTGCCTGATCCCGGGGGTGCACATGACAGATGTCACCCGGGATCGAGTGTGCTTGGTTTATGCCCTGATGAAATGGCTAGAGTGTTGGGGCGGTGATCATCTTCGCCATGAAGAGAGCCCGAGTCTATCAAGGGCACAGGTATGGGTTCGGTGGTTTGCTTACCACATTCCTGAGGGGCCACAATACCGAGGAGGAGGCCCTAGACTACATCCCGCAATTGGATAGGCATGCCCTGGATGTCACAAAAACCAAGGAACCCGACAGCACTCATGGGCCAGTTCTCACACTAGCCGAGCGACATGCTCGGGATGATCAATATATGGCCCGCATTTACAGGATGCAGATGTTGCAGCTGCGCATAGGCGGGAGGCTAGCAATAGAAGATGAGCTATGGCAGCTCAGGCTAGATTACCCCTTTGGCAAAAATGCCTGGGCTCTATGCCGAGTGGGGTTAGCTTTTGTGGA
The DNA here is from genome assembly GCA_035772735.1 of Datura wrightii. NCBI lineage: Eukaryota > Viridiplantae > Streptophyta > Magnoliopsida > Solanales > Solanaceae > Datura > Datura wrightii. The sequence goes on from JASDFA010000006.1 coordinate 33,433,735, forward strand.
GCCTGTAGATGATGATGTCCCCACTGATGAGGAGACACACCGTGAGGACTCAGATGTTGAGTAAGATGAGGACAGCGGGGGCGATTCGGATATGGGAGACGAGGCAACGACACTTGATGAAGAAGTGGAATACTTCGATTGATTAGGGAGTTTCATGTTCGCTGATTTTCACAACTACACGCAAGTGCACGTGGTCAAACTAGTAATAAAATGGCTAGAGTAGCCAAGTATCGATCCCACAAGGACTGGACCAAGGTAATAATCAAATCAAGTATTAATAAACTCTAACTCTAATAATGCAGACAACAGTTTCAACCAGATTTTGAGAGTTTGTTTCCTAATTTATACTAATCTAAAACAAATGTATAAATTGCGTCTGAACTATTGTAATGAGCATGTTGAGGCTAAAACGAACATGCAGGGAAACAATTTATTGATACAAATTAGTTAATCTTTCCTTCGGTTGCTAGTCAAGAATAATTGCCTATGGATTAAAACTCTCGTATTTAACCCAACTTAAGAATCATGAACCTTCCACCTACATTTCTATGATAAGAAGAAATTCATGTTCTAGCCATACGAAACCGATTCCTTAATTGACTAATACGACTTTCAGATATATTTCTATTCTAAAGGTAAATCAATTCTTAATTTTCCCAAACCAAGAAGAGATCATATCCTATTAATTCACAACTTTCCAATTTCTTTCTCTTTCGAGCGCAAACCATATTTTTTAGATATATATTAATATTGGCCACACATTAATGTAGTAAGAACAAGAATTAATAGAACAACCATAGAAGAAAAGATGAAAAACCAAAATGATCAATAGTTACATTCCACTACAAATGTTCTTAACCTCAGCAAGAAGTGAATTGAGCCACTCATTTGTGTATTAAACATCGTTAAATGAGTGTAAATCATACAAATAATTGAAATAAGGAAGAAAGGGATAGAGAAGAACCTTAAGAATTTCGTCCCCTCAACTGCTTGTAACCCACGTTCTTGCTCAACCAAGTCAGAATAATTTAAAATAAACCTAAGTGTGCTATTTATACTAGTGGGAATTTTTCCAAGAATAACAAGCAACGTGTCATGGAGTGCATCGCGGAGCACTGCCTCCGTGACACACCACAAACGCGGACCCTCGTTGTAATCCGGTCCTCCAGGTAATTATGCCCAACGTACCACGGCTTGCAACACGGGGCTTGGCCAACGTGCCACGGCCCAACGCGGACCTTCACTTGAGCTTGGCCTATTTTAATCATCCAGGGCAAAATGTATCCGCGATGGCAGCGTGAAACGGCTCCATCGTGGAGCCCCTTAATTTGCTGCATGACCTTGGCCTTTTCCAATGCTCGCTTTCGAGTCCATTCCCGATTTCTCCCAACATGCATCTTAGCTTCCTAAAATTACATTTTTCCTGCAAAACAACACTAATCATGTTGGTTAGTATAAATTCACATTTTAACTACAAATCACATGAAAATGTATAAATATCTATGGATAAACAAGACGAAATGAAGCATTTGAGTATCACTTGGGCATATAATTCTTCTCAAGATCACTTACCCAAGACTTAAAACTTTGTTCGTCCTCAAACAATAATCTCACATCTCATGCAATTGACACCCAATCATAGCTACTTTGGCTCGACAATTCAAGCTATGGTTATACCGATTATTTACATAGAAAATTATCAAGAAAACATGCATGGTCTCATCAATACAATGACATTCAACACATTAAGACCTCCTAGACTCAAGAGTTGACTCTCGATCTCGACAAACTCATGCAAATCAGCTGATCAAGACATCCGACACGAAATTAAATCTCTCGTCAAGCATGTGCCCTTACAACACAAGAGAATTTCCCCCTTTTTAATCATATGATCTCAAAACATTATATGCAGGGGCATATGAACACGATTTCACTCTCTCTCCTAAAGAATTCACATGTATCATGTCATGACCCATAAGCTTGCCTCTAGTGTATTACTCCACTTATATAAGGACGAGTGATGTAAGATCACGTAGGACTTAACGGGTTGTAATGTATGCTAAGGAACTAGTACATACTGGGCTAATCAATAATAGCAACTAGCACCCTTAAGCGCTTTTCAATACATCCCACCACATTATGGGCATTGTTTCTTCCTTCATCCTCCCCTTTCTTGAAGCCTTTCTTTATTTTTATTCTCATATCTTTAAGCACACTCGACTTAATAACAAAGATTAGTTATACATCTTCATTTCATTAAATTCCGCACGTGCACGCTTGACTTTTTCTTTACTTTCACCACTTCCGCTTTTCCTTTCCTTTCACAATTACTACTCCTTGACACTGTGGGAAAAATACTTTTCTTGAGCGCTTAAGAGATTTGGATCAAATTCACGGATAATGAAAAGAAGGGTTTAAGCATGGTTTGTACCTGTTCGACAAAAGAAAAAAATAGGCTAAAGGCTCAATGGGCTAACTAGGATGTACATTCAAGGTAGGTACGATAATGGAAAAAACTTTTGGTTAAATCAAAGAAATACCTACATCCTTTCCTACAATACACATCCTTCATTTCGTTTCTTACACATACCAGGCAAGTTCTAGACACTTCATAATATCATGGAAGAATCGAAACCTCACCACACACTCATTACACATGCTCAACTCAAGACATATTCACAGACTCTTCAATCAGCTAATTACAAGAATTCAAACATTAAACCTCAATCATACCGAATCGAACTCTATGGTCTAGGTATCTCAACATGTTTACAAAGTTGCATGCTTTTATACGAATCACCTTTGCATTCTAAATATCATGTACAACACGCAACAAGAATTCTGAACCATAAAGTTGTCACACCCCACCTTGGGGGGTATGACGGGCACCTGGTGCCTGCTAGACTCTAGACTACTAAATGGTCCAGCCTGAGCACATCTGGTGCTTTGGCTGGTTTTGGCTCTATTTCAAGAAACAAACCGACTATATAGCGGCTGTAAATACAGCCTCCGGCCAACTGGCCTGTAGCCATATGTACCTGTAACAACAGCTAACCAGAAACAGACTTGTAACAAGGAACCTATGCGGGCCGACAAGGCCACCATGCTGTCTAGTTATCTGTAACTTAACACAAGACTACTGTAAAACTACGTGACCGGCAAGGTCACCACTACTGTCAAACTAAGGCCCCACACGGCCAACATAACTGAAATACTAAGCAGCTACAGCAAACTGCACGGCCTCACACGACCGGCTCAACTGACCACAGGGAAATATATATACAGACTGCAAGCCTCTACGAATACTGTAAGAACTTAATAGAAATGATCGGGACAGGGCCCCGACCTACCCATACTGCACAACAAAAGAAAAGGAGCTACACCTCTGGGAATCAGACTCCGGATGACAGGAGCTGATGACTCACTGGCTGGCTGGAATCACGAGGGATCGGCTCCTCATCCGTGAGTATCTGTAGGCAAGCAATACAGCGCCCCGCTGGGTGTCAGTACCACGGGTACCGAGCATGTAAAGCAAACTGAAATATGCAACTGAAACGAATAGCACAATAACATGACATTTAAGCAAGAAGTAGCTGAGTCTATCTAGCTGAGGATAACTGGGGAGAGTTTATACATTATGTAACTAACTGAGCGTACCTGAAGACGTGTCGTCCTTCTGTCTATCAGTATCTATTAGCACATATCAATATATATAATAATACACACAATACCTAACCGACCCCCATAAGCCGGAAGGTGCCAACCAAGCAAGCAATCTATTTACCCCTACCCGGGTCTAAACCAACCAAAAACAAGTCACTCCACTCATCTGATAACTGTGAGCTCCTCCTACCGGCCCCCTTGGGTACGTAGCTCAAGCCTTGGCCTCTGACAATAAACTGTGTCTGAGTCCGAAGACTCCTGCCTCTGGGCACAGATGTGCACACAGAGTGGTCTGCCCCTGTAAACAGGGTGTGCTAGCTCTGCGCAGAGTAAACTGAACTACCGCTGCAAGCAGGGTGGTCTGGACCGTATTGTCATGGTGGTCGTCCATCATCGTCCTTTAGTCGGACGGCATCGCCCAGCTGGTGGCGGTATCTGAATCTGGTATCGACACAACTATAACCCAGGGGCGGTGGGGATGCTATAGGGTGCCCACATGCCACAACAAGTCTCAACATACAAACACATACACAGCAAGCATGCTCAAATGAAAAATACTAATCATATTCTCTTCTTGTATCTCAAGGCCAGTTTGTATTAAATAACTGATACTATATTCTGTTTTACACTATTTCAGATTGCTGGACTAACTGCTACCTGGCCTTTATCTGTCTATCTGATTATATCTGGATATAGCTCAATAACATAAAATGTACCATCTACTACTGGATACAATCTCAACAGATATAATACGTATTGCCTGAATATCTATTATTCTGATTATCGCATGATACGTAATTAATATACTAGCATGCTTGCTGGAAATTGTACTAAAATCGTTCCTATACGCTGGTATCGGTTAATAGCCTTTATTCTATTTACTTTCTAAGCTATACTTCCTGGCTTGCCGAAAGAATAACTTTACATACCTGGTTTCTGAGTACCCGACTGACCGGTGTGATTTCCATCGGTACTTCTGCTGTTTCTCCCAACTACATTCATATACACGTCAATTAGAACTAAATACATTAATATTCGGGAGAAATTATCACTTTTGATATATATATTTATCCCAACTTCAACCTTTCGGAAAATGATCAAAAACTCGTTATTTCTCGATAGTCCAGTAGGGATAAATGCTCACTGCAACGCTAGGAACACATTGGTACTAATTTAAAGTAATTCCATTTACTTTACCTCGGTAGCACGACGTTTCGTCGGCCAAATTTCACAAAACCAACTCCGTAGAATTGCTCTCTGCAGCTTTATACACCTGTACCTAAGCCGGAACGGAGTTTAGACCGCGTTTCGTCACGTAATTGAAAGAAAATATATATATATTGTCGTGGGTTTTCATTTCATATGGAAATGCCCTGTTTTTTTTGCTGGAAATGTATTAATATGAGGAAGAGGCCGACTTTATTTAACAATTTCCAATTTTTTTTATTTTTTTTATTTTTTTGCCTTCTAAATCCCTTAACCAACATGTCCTTAGGATATTTATTTGTTTAAAATTTACGAGGTATAACATCCTCCACCCTTAAGAACATTCGTCCTCAAATGACATTCTGTCTAGAGGGCTGCTCAACTTACTCAACTGGTTTCTAGAAAAATGTTGGCAGAGTTTCTCCTGTATGATGGACTCTCTCAAAATTCCTGAAAATCAGAAAAGCCCAATACAGGTACTCTACACGATATAATAACATTCAGGTATAAAACTGTCTATAATCAACCACCTGCTTTCATATATGAAGTATAAACATTAATAAGGAGAATAGTTCTAGCATACCTCCCGTTTGCCTATGCCTGGAATAAGTGGGGATATCTGGCTTTCATGTCCTCCTCAGCTTCCCAGGTCATTTCTTCTCGGTTCCTGTTACGCCACAATACTTTGACAGACGCAATATCTTTAGTTCTCAATCTACGGATCTGTCTGTCTAAGATAGCTATTGGAACCTCTTCGTATGCTAACTCTTCGGTGACCTGGACATCCTGAACTGGAACAACTGTGGAAGGGTCTCCTACAAATTTCCTCAACATAGATACATGGAATACTGGGTGAACAGATGCTAACTCCGGAGGCAAGTTCAATTCGTATGCAACTCGACCTATTCTCCGTCGAATCTGATATGGCCCAATGAATCTCGGGCTAAGCTTGCCTTTCTTGCCAAATCTCATCACCCCTTTCATCGGAGACACCTTCAGGTATACCCAGTCATTTACCGCAAATTCTAAATTTCTACGCCGCATATCTGCATACGACTTCTGACGGCTCTGAGCAGTCAGCAGGCGTTCTTTGATAAGCTTTACCTTCTCCTCTGACTGTTGAATGATGTCTGGCCCAATCAACGTTGATTCTCCCACTTCAAACCAGCCCACCGGCGATCTACATTTTCGCCCGTATAATGCTTCAAAGGGCGCCATCTGGATAGCTGAATGATAACTGTTATTATAGGCAAATTCAATCAACGACAAATGTTCATCCCAGCTACCCCCAAAATCTAGTACGCACGCTCATAGCATGTCTTCGAGCGTTTGGATAGTTCGCTCAGCCTGTCCATCTGTCTGAGGGTGGAATGCTGTGCTCAAATTAATCTGCGTTCCCAGACCCCTCTGGAACGACTGCCAAAATCTAGCTGTGAATTGTGCTCCCCTGTCTGAAATAATAGATACCGGCACTCCATGTAGTCTAACTATTTCTCTGATGTATTACTCAGCATAATCCTCGGCTGAGAAGGTAGCCTTCACTGGCAGGAAATGAGCTGATTTTGTCAGCCTGTCAACTATTACCCAAATAGAATCATTTCTGCGTCTGGTACGGGGTAATCCTGTTACAAATTCCATATTTATCGCTTCCCATTTCCACATAGGCACAACTATATCCTGCGTCAGACCGCCCGATTTCTGGTGCTCCGCTTTCACCTGCTGGAAGTTAGGACATCTAGATACAAATTCAGCTATTTCAGATTTCATACCTGGCCACCAGTAAATGTCTCTTATATCGTGGTACATTTTCGTTGCTCCTGGATGGAGGGAATAACGAGAGTAATGTACCTCATGCATGATCTGCTGGCGAAGCCCTGGTATGTTCGGGACACACAGACGGCCCTTACAACGTAGCACTTCATTTTCAGTCACTTGGAAATCTGACTCCTTACCTTTCTGAATTCTATCTCTGAGCTGGACTAAGTCAGAGTCGTTCTTTTACCTCTGTAACTAGTGATGACTCGGCAGAATTCTGAATTACCGCTCTGTTATTTTCTGTCTCCACTACTCGAACGGCTAAACCAGCTAGTTGATGAATTTCCTTGGCTAATTCCCGCTTCTCGGGCCGCAAATACGCCAAACTCCCCATTGACTTACGGCTCAGGGCATCTGCTACTACATTAGCTTTTCCTGGGTGATAGAGAATATTTACATCATAGTCTTTCAACAATTCTAGCCAGCGGCGCTGCCGCAGATTTAACTCCCTCTGTGTGAAAATGTATTGCAGACTTTTATGATCTGTAAAAATGTCTACATGGACGCCATACAGATAATGCCTCCAAATTTTCAGAGCGTGGATCACTGCAGCCAGTTCCAGGTCATGGGTCGGATAGTTCTTTTCGTGTTTCCTCAGTTGTCTGGAAGCATAAGCAATCACCTTACCATGTTGCATTAACACACAACCCAGTCCCAAACCTGAAGCATCGCAATATACTGCATACCCATCTGTTCCCTCTGGCAATGCTAGTACTGGGGCGGAGGTCAATCTGTCTTTCAATTCTTGAAAACTCTGCTCGCAGGCCTCCGTCCACTGAAATTTTGCTGCTTTCTGTGTTAGCTTTGTCAGAGGTGCTGCTATAGTGGAGAATCCTTCAACAAATCTCCGATAATATCCTGCTAAACCCAAGAAACTGCGGACCTCGGTCGGAGTGGTAGGTCTGGGCCATGTCTTGACCGCCTCTATTTTCTGTGTGCCTACCTGTATTCCAGCATCCGACACGATATTCCCCAAAAAGGCAACTGAGTTCAGCCAGAACTCACACTTAGAAAACTTGGCGTACAGCTGACGGTCTCTAAGGATCTAGAGTACTGTTCGTAAATGGTTCTGGTGATCTGTCTCTGAACGAGAATATACCAGAATATCATCGATAAATACTATCACGAACAGATCCAAGTACGGTCTGAATATGCTATTCATCAGGTCCATAAACACTGCGGGGGTATTCGTCAGTCCAAAAGACATAACTAGAAATTCAAAGTGACCATACCTGGTCCTGAAAGCAGTCTTTGGAATGTCTCTCTCCTGAACCCGGACCTGGTGATATCCGAACCTCAAATCTATCTTAGAGAAGCATTTGGCCCCCTGCAACTGGTCAAACAAATCATCTATTCTCGGGAGCGGGTATTTGTTTTTAACAGTTACCTTATTCAGCTGCCGGTAGTCCACACACATACGGAGTGAGCCATCTTTCTTTCTTACAAATAGAACTGGCGCACCACACGGGGAAGTACTAGGCCTGATAAAACCTTTGTCGAGCAAATCTTTTAACTGTTCTTTCAACTCTCTAAGCTCAGCTGGTGCCATGCGATACGGGGGAATGGATATAGGTTGAGTCCCTGGCAACAAGTCAATTGCAAAATCTATCTCCCTTTCGGGAGGGACACCAGGCAACTCATCCGGAAATACGTCAGGGAATTCATTGACCACTAGAATAGACTGAAGAGTCGGAGGTTCCACCCGAACGTCCTGGACTCTAACTAGGTGTTAAATACATCCCTTTGCTATTAATTTTCTTGCCTTAAGGTAGGAAATAAACCTACCTTTCGGCGTAGGTGTACTCCCCTTCCACTCTCGTACTGCTTCCCCCGGAAAGTGAAATCGGACCGTCTTGGTCCAGCATTCTAAGTTGGCATAGCATGGCACTAACCAGTCCATACCCATAACGGCATCGAAGTCGACCATCTCAAGTTCTATTAAGTCTACTGTGGTCTGGCGATCAACAACCTCTACCGTACACCCTCGGTAAACTCTTTTAGCTGTAATCGAGTCACCGACCGGTGTAAGCACTGCAAAGGGCTGCTGAAGCAATTCTGGTTCGATACCCAACTTTCAGGCCACAAATGGTGTGATATATGACAATGTAGACCCTGGATCAATCAATACATAAACAGGATATGAACAGATAATCAATGTACCTGTGACCACGTCGGGAGATGCCTCTGAATCCTGCCTCCCCGGTAATGCATAGGTACGGTTGGGGCCTGCACCTGAGCCAGAGGCTCCTGGTCTACCTCGGCCCCTATTCCCTGAACCTGAGGGCCTGCGCCCCGCTGAGGCTGCTGGAACTCGTGGCCCTGCTGACACTCTATCCAGATCATCCTGACTACCCTGTCCCCTGGCTGGACAATCTCTCATTAAATGCCCTTCCTGTCCGCAGTAATAACACCCTGGGAAGCCCTGCCTGCAGGCTCCAGAATGTAGTCGATGACATATAGGACAAGGGGTGGATGTAACTCTACTCTGTTCTACCCTTCGCTGCTGGGGTGAGGCTACTGTCCGTGAACTGCTACCGGACTCCGACTGACTCCGGCGAATAAACCTGCCCCTCTGCTGCTGTACCGGTGGTAGAGATCTGGGTGGCCTATCTAAAAACCGTGGTCTCGGCCCCCTAGGAATTTCCCTCTGAATCTCAGCGGGTCTGCTCCTACGGCGCTGCTCTGAAGTCGCCTGTCTGTCACCCCGCTGTCGCTGCCTCAGGCCCTCAATTGTCTGTGCAAAGGCCTGTACCCTGGCTATGTCCATGTTCTCTCTCAAAGTAGCTGTCATGCACGTCTCTATGTACTCTGGATTCAGGCCCATAATAAAGCGGTGGACTCTGGACGACATGGTGTCCACAAATGCAGGAGCATAGCGGGCTAAGGAGTCGAATTGTAAGGAATATTCATGGACGCTCCTAGCCCCCTGCTCTAAATGTAAGAACTGGTCCATCCGGGCCTGTCTGACCTCCTGAGGTAAGTAGTGGTCCAGGAAGGCCTCTGAAAAGCTGGACCATGTAGGAGGGGCTGCATCTCTTCCCTGAGACCTCTCCCAACTTTCGTACCACAAAACAACAATATCCCTTAATCGGAACACTGCTAGCTCAACCGATTCTGCTGGGGTTACGTGCATGACTCTAACGATTCCCTACATCTGGTCCAAAAAGTCCTGAGGATCCTCCGCTGAATCCGATCCAGTAAACTGAGGGGGTCCCAACGCCAAGAATTCTCTAACCCTGGAACTACCTGGCCCCCCTAGGGATTCTGCTGCTGTAGGTGGTGCTGGCTGACGCTGAGCAGCTAGTATCTGAGTCAACATACCCACCGCACTATGTAGCTCCTGATCAGATGAAGTGGGTGCAGGAGTTGTGGAAGGCGGTGCTGCCTCAAATGGCATCTGGCGAGGCGAAGACTGCTGGGAGGGCCGGGATGACGCCTCCGTATTGCTCTCAGATCTGGCGGAATCTGGCTGTAACTGAGGCATCCTACTGGTGCCTTCGCCCGCTGCTGTATTCAATCTCCTACCTGTAGCTGGGTGCCACTGGTCTGCCATAATATCTGTAAGCAAAGAGGGTGGTGAGTTTCAAAAGTCAACTCTATACTGTACCGCTCTATAGCACGATTGAATAAGAAAGAAGAGTGACAATCCTAACATGCCTTGCAGCTTCCTGCCTATAGTATGTGGTGCACAACACATCCATAGATAAGACTCTACTTAGCACGGCTTGCAGACTCCCTGGGACACGAACTGCTCTGATACCAAGTTTGTCACACCCCACCTTGGGGGGTATGACGGGCACCAGGTGCCCGTCATACCCCCCAAGGTGGGGTGTGACAAAAGTAACGACACGTTTGGGATACAAACAAACAAAAGAAGAAACAAAATTTAAAAAAAACAAAAGAAATCTACTCCTATCGACTACATTTCCCTTAAGATGGTTGTCATCCATCCATCATACGGAACAGTCACTATTTACGACTTCGGTTCAATGGGACTATTCTCAGTAAAAGCACTGAAAACAAACGCCGAGAAACCCAATCATAAAAATATTTCAACGAAAAATTTTAAAAAATATCGATAATTTCAATAAATCAACAATATTTACACCACAACCAGCTAACAATAACTCCATACAGCACCCAACAGCTTCACATTAATTACAACACCGAATTACAATATAAAACATAAACACTAAAATCAAGGGGTCACAATTTTTCACAGGCACAACAACAAAACATAAACATAAACAACAACAAAACAACCAACACCTAACTACACCCACCCCACACTTAAATCGAACACTGTCCCCAGTGTTCACAAAATTCAATTTACCACAAGAGTAGGTGGTGAAACTCCCTGATCAATCGAAGAATTCCACCCCTTCGTCCGGTGCGGTTGGCTCGTCCCCCATATCTGAATCACCCCTGCTATCCTCATCTGAGTCATCGCGGCGTGTCTCCTCATCTGTGGGGACATCATCATCAGTGGGCTCCACAAAAGCTGGCCCCACTCAGCTAGAGCCGTGGCATTTTCATCGAAGGGGTAGTCTAGCTCGAGCTGCCACAGCTCATCTTCTGTTGCTGGCCACCCGCCTATGCGCAACTGCGACATCTACATCCCGAACATGCGGACTATGTACTGATCATCCCGAGGATGTCACTCGGCTAATGTGAGAACTAGCCCGTGAGTGGTGTTGGGTGCCTTAGTTTTGGTGACATCCAAGGCACGCCTCTCCATCTGCAGGATGTAGTCCAGGGCCTCTTCCTCAATATCTTGGCCCCTCAGGAACGTGGTCAGCAAGCCACCAAACCCGTACCTGTGGCCTTGATGCAAACAGGCTCTCTTCATGGCGGAGATGATCACCACCCCAACATTAATATCTAGCCCTTTCATCAGGGCGTATCCCAAGCACACACGATCCTGGGTGACATCGGTCATGTGCACCCCCGGGATCAGGCAGGAACACACGATCTTAAGCCAAATTCTGGCTTCCCTGTTCATTTGAGAGTAGGGCAGCGTCTAATGGTAGCCCCTCTCTTTATGCCTGCTCCACCGTGCTGTAGAAAGGGCTCCACACAGAGTGCGTCTGATATCCGCATATGGTGGAGTGATGTTCAGCTACCGGAGTACATGGGCGTCTGTGTCCCGCGCCCCTAAAATGGCATTAAGGTGATGGTGCTCAAAAGTGACTACCTGCCCCCTTATTTTGACGGTGTGACTTCGGAGTGCCGGGTTCCAGTTGGCGTAGAACTCCTGAATCAGGTGGAGATTGCACTCCTTGGGCTCTTCAAAAATGAAGTTCAGCCCGGCAGCATCAATCCGGTGCACAATTTTGGGGAATTCTTGAGCCAATGGCTCCCTTGCAATATGCTCCTCGGGGAAGTATTTATTCTCCTTATGCTTTGTATACCCTTTATTCCCTTCGTCTGTCACCCATCGGGTTCCGTATTGATGGCGTTGGCCGCACGGAACCGCTGGTGCTGCTGGGACTGCTGTTCCTAGTATAATTCTTTTCCTTCCGGCGCCCGATGTAGATGCGCCCTTTCCTTTGTCTTGCCTGCTTGCCATTGTTCCTGTCAACTCAAACAGACAGTCCCAATGTTATTCAAATCAAAATTAGCTTTGACTAAGGTTGGGTTAAGCTAAGCCACCCCACACTTAGTCTTTAGCCACAATTACAACATTACAGCAAGACGATTCTCACTTTTCACTTTACAAAAACAAAAAAACAACAACATGCCTCGTGCATTCAGAGAATTCGATGGAATAAATTCTACGTACTACTCAAACTTCGTACAGCTAATCAAAATATCACCATCGATACCATTTCATCATATAGCACTTAGCAAAAAAACTCTCAACACAACCTATGCATTCACCAAGTTCTATGCAATTCAACAATTTTATTCTCCCCAAAATCCATCATTTACTTAGCATATTCACATCAAGCACAACACAATTCACCTTACCCAACATGCCCAACCCATAATTTTCACATTTTCAATCATATTTAGTTTTTTCGCAATCAAACTCTAACCCTAGCTACATATTTCACTAAAATTCGATCAAGCATGTATTTATCGAGTTCATATAATCAAAATGATACTACGAACATCAATCAACAATAACTTAAATGAATTCAAGCTCAATTTACAATTAGGGCAAGTTTTACTCACTTCACATGCTCAAAATCGACAAATTTTGACAATAATTGAGATGAAGTTAAAGAACATACCTTTAATTCGATGAAATAGAAGAAAGGTCGAAGAAACCTTGTGCCTAGGTTCGTGTCACGTTGGGGAAGGGGGAGTTTTTGGGTGTTTGTCGCGGAGGGGGTGAGAAATGAGGGAAAATTGAGGGAATTCGAGGTTAAAAAGGGGGATTTTTACGCGGGTCACCCGGTGACCCGGTATGACCCGTCGTGATTTAAGTCTCAACGTGTCACGGAGGGTAACGCGGAGCACCCCCTCCGTGACATGGAGCCAACGCGGAGGTATTCTGGAATTTTAAAAATTCCAAAATTACACCTCAACGTGTCACGGAGCGTAACGCGGAGGCCCTCCTCCGTGACACGGAGCTGTTGCGCAGGCTCACTGTTTTGCCACTTTTTATTATTTTTCTCACCTCAATTTTTCCTTTGCAATCCTTTCCATTTTTGCCCTCCGTTCAACCTGAAATTCATCTCACAACAAGAAATTGGTTAGAATTCATAGGTTTCCACATAAAACACAATTTTTGTTTTTATTTTTATTTTTCAATTTTTTTTCTTTTTTTCTTTTCTACTAAATCTACTCAAGTATTACAATAATTTCATGGGTTGCCTCCCGTGTAGCGCCTGATTTACCTTCGCGGCTTGACGTCATTGAAGCTTAGTCATCCTTTAGGGTGACGGACGTCTTCTCTCGACTACCTTCCTCACCCTAGTAATGCTTACATCGCTGCCTATTGACTAAGAACGTGGCACTTCGATCTTCTTGCCACAACTCTACTTCCCCGTGCGGGGTCATTCTCACTACCTCAAATGGCCATGACCATTTGGACTGTAGCTTCCCTGGAAACAGCTTCAATCTTGAATTGAAGAGCAACACTTTCTGCCCCGGCTCAAAAATACGATGCACCACATGCTTGTCGTGCCACCTCTTTGTTTTTTCTTTGTAGTACTTGGCACTCTCATAAGCATACCAACGAAACTCTTCAAGTTCGCTGAGTTGCATTAGCCTCTTCTTGCCTGCTAGCTCTAAGTCCATATTCAATTTTCTCACGGCCTAGAAAGCTCGGTGCTCTAGCTCCACTGGCAGATGACATGCTTTACCATAGACCAATCGATATGGACAAGTTCCAATAGGTGTCTTGTAAGCAGTTCTGTAAGCCCACAACGTATCATCGAGTTTGCTTGACCAATCACTACGTTGTGCATTCACTGTTTTCTAAAGAATCTGCTTCACCTCTCTATTCAACACCTCCACTTGCCCACTAGTTTGGGGATGATATGTTATTGCCACCTTGTGGCGCACCCTGTACTTAGCTAGTAGCTTCTTGAAACATGAATTTACAAAATGAGCCCCTCCATCACTGATAATGGCTCGGGGTGTCCCGAACCTGGTGAGAATGTGTTTTTTCACAAATTTTGTTACCACCTTGTTGTCATTCCTGGGGCAAGCTATTGCTTCAACCCACTTTGATACATAATCAACGGCCACCAAGATGTAACGATTACCAAATGACAGTAGGAATGAGCCCATGAAATCTATGCCTCATACATCAAAGGTCTCCACTTCCAGTACATTCTACAGCGGCATCTCTTGCCTCCTACCAATTGTGCCTTTCCGCTAACATCTATCGCACATTTTGACGTGTGCCATAGAATCTATGAACAGTTTAGGACAAAAGAAACCTGACTGTAGGACCTTGTGCGCTGTCCACTCGCCTTCGTGGTGCCCTCCATAGAATGAAGAGTGACAACTCCTCAAAACCTCTGCAATCTGGCTCTCCGGGATGCATCTTCTCATCACCTGATCCGGTCCCTATTTAAAAAAGTATGGCTCATCCCAAATAAAATACCAGAAATCATGCCTTAATTTCTTTCTCTGCTCATCTGTAGCCTCCGGTGGATAGACTCTGCTCACTATAAAGTTCACTATGTCTGCATACCAGGGAACCTCAGCTTTCCCTATTGCCAAGAGCTGCTCATCCGGGAACTCCTCTTTGATATTATCACCTTCCTTCACATGCGACCGACTTTCCAATCGCAATAGGTGATCTGCCATCTGATTTTCGCTCCCCTTTCTGTCCTTAATATCTAGGTCGAACTCTTGCAATAACAGAATCCATCTGATCAGCCTGGGCTTTGCATCCTTCTTGTTAAACAGATACCGAATCGTTGCATGATTGGTATACACCACTACTCTCGAACCCACCAAATAGGACCTGAATTTATCAAATGCAAACACCAATGCTAGCATCTCCTTCTCTGTGACTGTATAATTACTTTGGGCAGTGTTCAGTGTTTTGCTTGCATAATGAATAGAATGAAAGATTCTATTTCTCCGCTGCCCTAATACGGCTCCCACAACCACATCGCTTGCATCACACGTCAGTTCAAATGGTTGTTCCCAATCCGGAGAAATAATGATAGGTGCTTCTATCAATTTCTGCTTCAACTCCTCGAATGCTTTGACACACTCGTCATCCAACTCAAACTTCACCTCTTTTTCTAGCAATCTGCATAATGGTCTAGATATTTTGGAGAAGCTTTTGATGAACCGTCTGTAGAACCCTGCATGCCCAAGAAAACTGCGAACACCCTTCACCGTCACAGGTGGTGGTAGCTTCTCAGTAACTTCGATCTTAGCACGATCGACCTTCAACCCCTTGCAAGACACTTTATGGCCAAAGACGATACCCTCCTTGACTAAGAAATGACATTTCTCCCAGTTGAGTACAAGGTTGGATTGCTCGCTGCGAGCTAGCACCCTGTCAAGATTCTGCAAACAAGTAGCAAACGAATTACCGAAAACAGAAAAATCATCCATAAATACCTCGATGAAATCCTCCACCATGTCGTGGAAGATAGCTATCATGCGTCTCTGGAATGTGGCGAGTGCATTGCATAAATTAAATGGAATCCGCCTAAAAGCATATGTCCCATAAGGAAATGTGAAAGTGGTCTTCTCTTGATCCTCCGATGCTATGGCTATTTGGTTATAGCCAGAGTACCCATCAAGGAAACAATAATATTCTTGTCCATCCAACCTATCCAATATATGATCAATGAACGGGATAGGATAGTGATCTTTCCTTATGGCTTCATTAAGCTTTCAATAGTCCATGCAAATCCGCCAGCCTGTGATAGTTCGTGTAGGGATCATCTCATTTTTTCATTGGTGACCACGGTCATCCCTCCTTTCTTTGGAACGCACTGAACGGGGCTGACCCATTCGCTGTCCGAGATAGGATAGACCACACCTACATCAAGCCACTTAATTATTTCTTTCCTAACCACATCCTTCATTGTTGGATTTATCCTTTGTTGAGGCTGAACAGTTGGCTTTGCTCCTGTCTCCATGAAAATTTTGTGTGCGCAAAAAGCTGGATTGATACCCTGAATATCTGACATTTGCCAGCCCATTGCTTTCTTCCTTTTTTTGAGGACACCCAATGCTTCCTTTTCCTGTGCCTCCATCAATTCTGCGGAGATGATGACTGGCAAGGTATCATCTTCCCCCAAAGATACATATTTTAGATGGGGAGGCAATTCTTTCAATTCCAGCTTTGGTGCTTCCTCAATAGATGGTTTCGGCAATGGTTCTAGAGACCTCATTAGAGACTGAAATTCCTGCTTCCTGGGATGCCCTTGTGGCTCATTCAGCATTTGCACCACCTCATAAGCATCTCTATCTCCGAAATGATCGGAGTTCATCAACACTCTTTCCAATGGGTCTTGAGATTCAACAATATGACGAATTTCTGCTTGATCAAGCACACTGATTGCTGAAAGCTCCTCATGTATGGTCGGAAACTTCATGGCCTTAAATACATCAAATACCTCCATCTTGTCGTGTACCTGAATGGTTAGCTTCCCTGCAGCTACATCAATCAGTGCTTTCCCGATCGCCAAGAAAGGACGTCCTAAAATAAATGGGACTTCCGCATCCGGCTCAAAATCTAGCACAATGAAGTCAACCGGGAAGATAAGGGAGCCCACTTGCACCAACACGTCCTCCACAATGCCATCTGGTCTGGCCAAAGAACGATCCGCTAGTTGCAAGATCACTGTTGTCAGTCTAGGACTGCCTAGCCCCAATTTCTTGAATACCGATGTCGGCATCAAGTTAATGCTCGCTCCCAAATAACATAATCCATGAGCCCGAATACTCTGCCCGATTGTAAGTTGAATTGTAAAGCTCCCAGGGTCTTTGAGCTTCATGGGCAACCTATTTTGTATCCGGGAAGTGCACTCCTCCGTAAGCGCCACCGTAGCATACTCCATCAACCTGCTTTTGTTCGCCACGATGTCCTTGATATATTTTGCATACTTCGGCACTCCCTGTAAAACATCAACAAGAGGTAAATTAATGTGTACCTATTTAAGCACCTCCATGAACTTTTTGAAACACGCTTCCTCCTTGTGTTTTCTTTAATCTTTGAGGGAACGGGGGTGGTGGTCTTTCTGGTTCAGCTTCCTTCTCCTTCCCCCTATCATCATTGTGTTTCCTCTCATTCACCGGAGAGGAAACTTCATGGCCTTAAATACATCAAATACCTCCATCTTGTCGTGTACCTGAATGGTTAGCTTCCCTGCAGCTACATCAATCAGTGCTTTCCCGATCGCCAAGAAAGGACGTCCTAAAATAAATGGGACTTCCGCATCCGGCTCAAAATCTAGCACAATGAAGTCAACCGGGAAGATAAGGGAGCCCACTTCTCATCACCTGATCCGGTCCCTATTTAAAAAAGTATGGCTCATCCCAAATAAAATACCGGAAATCATGCCTTAATTTCTTTCTCTGCTCATCTGTAGCCTCCGGTGGATAGACTCTGCTCACTATAAAGTTCACTATGTCTGCATACCAGGGAACCTCAGCTTTCCCTATTGCCAAGAGCTGCTCATCCGGGAACTCCTCTTTGATATTATCACCTTCCTTCACATGCGACCGACTTTCCAATCGCAATAGGTGATCTGCCATCTGATTTTCGCTCCCCGTTCTGTCCTTAATATCTAGGTCGAACTCTTGCAATAACAGAATCCATCTGATCAGCCTGGGCTTTGCATCCTTCTTGTTAAACAGATACCGAATCGTTGCATGATTGGTATACACCACTACTCTCGAACCCACCAAATAGGACCTGAATTTATCAAATGCAAACACCAATGCTAGCATCTCCTTCTCTGTGACTGTATAATTACTTTGGGCAGTGTTCAGTGTTTTGCTTGCATAATGAATAGAATGAAAGATTCTATTTCTCCGCTGCCCTAATACGGCTCCCACAACCACATCGCTTGCATCACACGTCAGTTCAAATGGCTGTTCCCAATCCGGAGAAATAATGATAGGTGCTTCTATCAATTTCTGCTTCAACTCCTCGAATGCTTTGACACACTCGTCATCCAACTCAAACTTCACCTCTTTTTCTAGCAATCTGCATAATGGTCTAGATATTTTGGAGAAGCTTTTGATGAACCGTCTGTAGAACCCTGCATGCCCAAGAAAACTGCGAACACCCTTCACCGTCACAGGTGGTGGTAGCTTCTCAGTAACTTCGATCTTAGCACGATCGACCTTCAACCCCTTGCAAGACACTTTATGGCCAAAGACGATACCCTCCTTGACTAAGAAATGACATTTCTCCCAGTTGAGTACAAGTTTGGATTGTTCGCAGCGAGCTAGCACCCTGTCAAGATTCTGCAAACAAGTAGCAAACGAATTACCGAAAACAGAAAAATCATCCATAAATACCTCGATGAAATCCTCCACCATGTCGTGGAAAATAGCTATCATGCGTCTCTGGAATGTGGCGAGTGCATTGCATAAATTAAATGGAATCCGCCTAAAAGCATATGTCCCATAAGGAAATGTGAAAGTGGGCTTCTCTTGATCCTCCGATGCTATGGCTATTTGGTTATAGCCAGAGTACCCATCAAGGAAACAATAATATTCTTGTCCAGCCAACCTATCCAATATATGATCAATGAACGGGATAGGATAGTGATCTTTCCTTATGGCTTCATTAAGCTTTCAATAGTCCATGCAAATCCGCCAGCCTGTGATAGTTCGTGTAGGGATCAGCTCATTTTTTCATTGGTGACCACGGTCATCCCTCCTTTCTTTGGAACGCACTGAACGGGGCTGACCCATTCGCTGTCCGAGATAGGATAGACCACACCTACATCAAGCCACTTAATTATTTCTTTCCTAACCACATCCTTCATTGTTGGATTTATCCTTTGCTGAGGCTGAACAGTTGGCTTTGCTCCTGTCTCCATGAAAATTTTGTGTGCGCAAAAAGCTGGATTGATACCCTGAATATCTGACATTTGCCAGCCCATTGCTTTCTTCCTTTTTTTGAGGACACCCAATGCTTCCTTTTCCTGTGCCTCCATCAATTCTGCGGAGATGATGACTGGCAAGGTATCATCTTCCCCCAAAGATACATATTTTAGATGGGGAGGCAATTCTTTCAATTCCAGCTTTGGTGCTTCCTCAATAGATGGTTTCGGCAATGGTTCTAGAGACCTCATTAGAGACTGAAATTCCTGCTTCCTGGGATGCCCTTGTGGCTCATTCAGCATTTGCACCACCTCATAAGCATCTCTATCTCCGAAATGATCGGAGTTCATCAACACTCTTTCCAATGGGTCTTGAGATTCAACAATATGACGAATTTCTGCTTGATCAAGCACACTGATTGCTGAAAGCTCCTCATGTATGGTCGGAAACTTCATGGCCTTAAATACATCAAATACCTCCATCTTGTCGTGTACCTGAATGGTTAGCTTCCCTGCAGCTACATCAATCAGTGCTTTCCCGATCGCCAAGAAAGGACGTCCTAAAATAAATGGGACTTCCGCATCCGGCTCAAAATCTAGCACAATGAAGTCAACCGGGAAGATAAGGGAGCCCACTTGCACCAACACGTCCTCCACAATGCCATCTGGTCTGGCCAAAGAACGATCCGCTAGTTGCAAGATCACTGTTGTCAGTCTAGGACTGCCTAGCCCCAATTTCTTGAATATCGTTGTCGGCATCAAGTTAATGCTCGCTCCCAAATAACATAATCCATGAGCCCGAATACTCTGCCCGATTGTAAGTTGAATTGTAAAGCTCCCAGGGTCTTTGAGCTTCGTGGGCAACCTATTTTGTATCCGGGAAGTGCACTCCTCCGTAAGCGCCACCGTAGCATACTCCATCAACCTGCTTTTGTTCGCCACGATGTCCTTGATATATTTTGCATACTTCGGCACTCCCTGTAAAACATCAACAAGAGGTAAATTAATGTGTACCTATTTAAGCACCTCCATGAACTTTTTGAAACACGCTTCCTCCTTGTGTTTTCTTTAATCTTTGAGGGAACGGGGGTGGTGGTCTTTCTGGTTCAGCTTCCTTCTCCTTCCCCCTATCATCATTGTGTTTCCTCTCATTCACCGGAGAGGAAACTTCATGGCCTTAAATACATCAAATACCTCCATCTTGTCGTGTACCTGAATGGTTAGCTTCCCTGCAGCTACATCAATCAGTGCTTTCCCGATCGCCAAGAAAGGACGTCCTAAAATAAATGGGACTTCCGCATCCGGCTCAAAATCTAGCACAATGAAGTCAACCGGGAAGATAAGGGAGCCCACTTCTCATCACCTGATCCGGTCCCTATTTAAAAAAGTATGGCTCATCCCAAATAAAATACCGGAAATCATGCCTTAATTTCTTTCTCTGCTCATCTGTAGCCTCCGGTGGATAGACTCTGCTCACTATAAAGTTCACTATGTCTGCATACCAGGGAACCTCAGCTTTCCCTATTGCCAAGAGCTGCTCATCCGGGAACTCCTCTTTGATATTATCACCTTCCTTCACATGCGACCGACTTTCCAATCGCAATAGGTGATCTGCCATCTGATTTTCGCTCCCCTTTCTGTCCTTAATATCTAGGTCGAACTCTTGCAATAACAGAATCCATCTGATCAGCCTGGGCTTTGCATCCTTCTTGTTAAACAGATACCGAATCGTTGCATGATTGGTATACACCACTACTCTCGAACCCACCAAATAGGACCTGAATTTATCAAATGCAAACACCAATGCTAGCATCTCCTTCTCTGTGACTGTATAATTACTTTGGGCAGTGTTCAGTGTTTTGCTTGCATAATGAATAGAATGAAAGATTCTATTTCTCCGCTGCCCTAATACGGCTCCCACAACCACATCGCTTGCATCACACGTCAGTTCAAATGGTTGTTCCCAATCCGGAGAAATAATGATAGGTGCTTCTATCAATTTCTGCTTCAACTCCTCGAATGCTTTGACACACTCGTCATCCAACTCAAACTTCACCTCTTTTTCTAGCAATCTGTATAATGGTCTAGATATTTTGGAGAAGCTTTTGATGAACCGTCTGTAGAACCCTGCATGCCCAAGAAAACTGCGAACACCCTTCACCGTCACAGGTGGTGGTAGCTTCTCAGTAACTTCTATGTTAGCACGATCGACCTTCAACCCCTTGCAAGACACTTTATGGCCAAAGACGATACCCTCCTTGACTAACAAATGACATTTCTCCCAGTTGAGTACAAGGTTGGATTGTTCGCAGCGAGCTAGCACCCTGTCAAGATTCTGCAAACAAGTAGCAAACGAATTACCGAAAATAGAAAAATCATCCATAAATACCTCGATGAAATCCTCCACCATGTCGTGGAAGATAGCTATCATGCGTCTCTGGAATGTGGCGAGTGCATTGCATAAATTAAATGGAATCCGCCTAAAAGCATATGTCCCATAAGGAAATGTGAAAGTGGTCTTCTCTTGATCCTCCGATGCTATGGCTATTTGGTTATAGCCAGAGTACCCATCAAGGAAACAATAATATTCTTGTCCAGCCAACCTATCCAATATATGATCAATGAACGGGATAGGATAGTGATCTTTCCTTATGGCTTCATTAAGCTTTCAATAGAACATGCAAATCCGCCAGCCTGTGATAGTTCGTGTAGGGATCAGCTCATTTTTTCATTGGTGACCACGGTCATCCCTCCTTTCTTTGGAACGCACTGAACGGGGCTGACCCATTCGCTGTCCGAGATAGGATAGACCACACCTACATCAAGCCACTTAATTATTTCTTTCCTAACCACATCCTTCATTGTTGGATTTATCCTTTGCTGAGGCTGAACAGTTGGCTTTGCTCCTGTCTCCATGAAAATTTTGTGTGCGCAAAAAGCTGGATTGATACCCTGAATATCTGACATTTGCCAGCCCATTGCTTTCTTCCTTTTTTTGAGGACACCCAATGCTTCCTTTTCCTGTTCCTCCATCAATTCTGCGGAGATGATGACTGGCAAGGTATCATCTTCCCCCAAAGATACATATTTTAGATGGGGAGGCAATTCTTTCAATTCCAGCTTTGGTGCTTCCTCAATAGATGGTTTCGGCAATGGTTCTAGAGACCTCATTAGAGACTGAAATTCCTGCTTCCTGGGATGCCCTTGTGGCTCATTCAGCATTTGCACCACCTCATAAGCATCTCTATCTCCGAAATGATCGGAGTTCATCAACACTCTTTCCAATGGGTCTTGAGATTCAACAATATGACGAATTTCTGCTTGATCAAGCACACTGATTGCTGAAAGCTCCTCATGTATGGTCGGAAACTTCATGGCCTTAAATACATCAAATACCTCCATCTTGTCGTGTACCTGAATGGTTAGCTTCCCTGCAGCTACATCAATCAGTGCTTTCCCGATCGCCAAGAAAGGACGTCCTAAAATAAATGGGACTTCCGTATCCGGCTCAAAATCTAGCACAATGAAGTCAACCGGGAAGATAAGGGAGCCCACTTGCACCAACACGTCCTCCACAATGCCATCTGGTCTGGCCAAAGAACGATCCGCTAGTTGCAAGATCACTGTTGTCAGTCTAGGACTGCCTAGCCCCAATTTCTTGAATATCGATGTCGGCATCAAGTTAATGCTCGCTCCCAAATCACATAATCCATGAGCCCGAATACTCTGCCCGATTGTAAGTTGAATTGTAAAGCTCCCAGGGTCTTTGAGCTTCGTGGGCAACCTATTTTGTATCTGGGAAGTGCACTCCTCCGTAAGCGCCACCGTAGCATACTCCATCAACCTGCTTTTGTTCGCCACGATGTCCTTGATATATTTTGCATACTTCGGCACTCCCTGTAAAACATCAACAAGAGGTAAATTAATGTGTACCTATTTAAGCACCTCCATGAACTTTTTGAAACATGCTTCCTCCTTGTGTTTTCTTTAATCTTTGAGGGAACGGGGGTGGTGGTCTTTCTGGTTCAGCTTCCTTCTCCTTCCCCCTATCATCATTGTGTTTCCTCTCATTCTCCACTGCTCCCGACTGTTGTGGTGGTCTTTTTGGTTCCAGCTCCTTGAGTTGTAAACCACTCATTGTGGTTACTGCATTCACTTCCTTGGGATTGGGGTCGGTGTCACTCGGAAGTCCTCCTCTCGGCCTGGTGTTCAAAGCTCCAGCTAGTTGCCCAAGCTGGTACTCCAGTGCCTTTGTAGCTAACTAATTGTTCTTGACATTAGCTGCCAATTTCACATAGTCAGCCTGCAATTGAGCTTGGTTAGCTATCATCATTTTGAACATTTCCTTAATGCTGGGTGATGGTGGTGGAGGAGGTGCATTATTGCTTCTGTATTGCGACTGATAGTGCTGCTGCCCTCCTTGATTTCTCTGTGCCCCCTGACTCAAACTCTGCCCTTGATGGCCGTTACTACCCCAAGAGAAATTCGAGTGACTCCTCCAATTAGAGTTGTAGTTGTTGCCATACTGTTGGTGTTTATTTCTCTGTACATTACCAACAAAGTTCACTGAATCAGGATTCGCACCACAAAACTCAGCTGAGTGTTCATTACTGCCACACACTTCACACCAAATCTACTGCACTACATTCATTGGGGCTTGAGACTGATTCATGCTCATATTGCTGAAGTGGGTATTGAGTTGATTCTGTAATGCAGCTATCTGTGCAGCGATAGCTGTAAAACCATCCACTTCCAAGACTCCTGCCGCTTTCCTTGTTCCTCCTCTAGAAGAGTCCGCATTCCACTCTGGATTTCCTTGCGAAATACGGTTTAAGAAAGTATACAGCTCCTCATAAGTTTTTTCTAATGCTTGTCCCCGAACTGCTGAGTCTAACAAGATTTTTGTGTGGGGTTCCAAACCCTCTATGAAAGTATGCACTAGCAAATCATTGGATTAGTGATGGTGAGGACAATCCCGCAACATAGATTTGAATCGTTCCCAAGCTTGATATAGATTCTCCCCCTCTCTTTGTTTAAAACTTAGAATTTGACTTCTAAGTCTTGCTGTTTTACCGGATGGAAAGAACCGTATCAAAAATTTCCATGCAAGATCATCCCAAGTAGTGATGGAATTAGGTGGTTCAGCTTTCAACCACCTCTTTCTTCTCCCAAAAGTGAAAATGGGAACAATGTAAGCCTGACATAATCAGGTGACACTCCGGCGGGGATGTAAGTGTCACTTATCTCTAAAAAGTTTTGGAGATGTTGTTGTGGATCCTCGTGAGGGAGACCTGTGAATTGCCCGCTGGTGTGTAGCAACTGCACCATATTCTATTTAAGCTCGAACCTCCCTCCTGGCTCAGGTTTGCGAATGGTAGATGTAACATTGTTAGCATGTGGGATTTCCACTTCGCGAACCGGCCTAGTTGCCATTTCCTCGGGCACTAACACTGCCCTTACAATGGGTGGATTCTGTTGTTGCTCTAGGATTGTCTGTTTGAGCAACTATAGCTTTCTCTCTAGAGCTTCTCTCCTTTGACGATGTAATTGCCTTTTTGGCTCTAAGTGTGAATCCACCAGCTCCTTTTCCCTTGCCAATGTTCAACAGAATTCAATATCTGCAAAAGACAAGCTAAGACCAAGTTGTCAACACTAATAAGAAATCGTAAACTAACACTTAAGAAAATAATTTTACCAATTGCCAGTCCTCGGCAATGGCGCCAAAAACTTGTTCGGTGATTTTCACAACTACACGCAAGTGAACGCGGTCGAACAAGTAGTAAAATGGCCAGAGTAGCCAAGTATCGACCCCATAGGGACTGGACCAAGGTAATAATAGAATCAAGTGTTAATAAACTCTAACTCTAATAATGCAGACAACAGTTTCAAGAAGATTTTGAGAGTTTGTTTCCTAATTTATACCAATCTAAAACAAATGTACAAATTGAGTCTGAACTATAGTAATAAGCATGCTGAGGCTAAAACGAACATGCAGGGAAACAATTTATTGATACAAACTGGTTAATCTTTCCTTCAGTTTTTAGTCAAGAATTATTGTCTATGGATTAAAACTCTCGTATATAACCCAACTTAAGAATCATGAACCTTCCACCTACATTTCTGTGATAAGAAGAAATCCATGTTCTAGCCATACGAAACCGATTCCTTAATTGACTAATACGACTTTCAGATATATTTCTATTCTAAAGGTAAAACAAGTCTCAATTTTTCCAAACCAAGAAGAGATCATATCCTATTAATTCACAACGTTCCAATTTCTTTCTCTTTCAAGCGCAAACCGAATTTTTTAGATATACATTAATATTGGCCACACATTAATGCAGTAAGAACAAGAATTAATAGAACAACCATAGAAGAAAAGATGAAAAACCAAAATGATCAATAATTACATTCCACTACAAATGTTCTTAACCTCAGCAAGAAGTGAATTTAGCCACTCATTTGTGGATTAAACATCGTTAAATGAGTGTAAATCATACAAATAATTGAAATAAGGAAGAAAGAGATAGAGAAGAACCCTAAGAATTTCGTCCCCTCAACTGCCTGTAACCCACGTTCTTGCTCAACAAAGTCATAATAATTAAAAATAAACCTAACTGTGCTATTTATACTAGTGGGAATTTTTTTCGGAATAACAAGCAACGTGTCACGGAGTGCATCGCGGAGCACTGCCTCCGTGACACGCCACAAATGCGGACCCTCAATGGAATCCGGTCCTCCAGGTAATTATGCCCAACATGCCACGACGTGCAATGCGGGGCTTGGCCAACGTGCCACGGCCCCAACGCAGACCTTCACTGGAACTTGGCCTATTTTAATCATCCGGGGCAGAATGCATCCGCGATGGCAGCGTGACACGGCTCCATCGTGGAGCCCCTTAATTTGCTGCATGACCTTGGGCTTTTCCAATGCTCGCTTCCGAGTCCATTCTCGATTTCTCCCAACATGCATCTTAGCTTCCTAAAATTACATTTTTCATGCAAAACAACACTAATCATGTTGGTTAGTATAAATTCACATTTTAACTACAAATCACATGAAAATGTACAAATATCAATGGATAAACAAGACGAAATAAAGAATTTGAGTATTCACTTGGGCATATAATTTTTCCCAAGATCATTTCACCACCCACCTTTGTGATATATTGAATTTTGTGAACACTGGGGACAGTGTTCGGTTTAAGTGTGGGTTGGGAGTAGTTAGGTGCTGGATGTTTCGTTGTTGTTTTTGTTTTTGTTTATGTTTTATGTTGTTGTGCCTATGAAAAAAATGTGACCCTGTGACTCTTTGTGATGTGCTTTGTAATTAAGTAGTGTTGTAATGAATGTAAGCTGTTGCGGTTGTGTGAGCTGTTGTTGGTTGGTTGGTTTTGTAAATATTTTTGTTTTCTATCAAAATTATCGATATTTTTAAAATTTTTTGTTGAATTTTCTTATGATTGGGTTTCTCGGCATTTGTTTTTAGTGCTTTT
Organism: Datura wrightii; assembly: GCA_035772735.1. Classification (NCBI taxonomy): domain Eukaryota; kingdom Viridiplantae; phylum Streptophyta; class Magnoliopsida; order Solanales; family Solanaceae; genus Datura; species Datura wrightii. The sequence continues at coordinate 33,460,402 of JASDFA010000006.1, forward strand.
ACCGAGAATAGTCCTATTGAACCGAAGTCGTAAATAGTAACCGTTCCCTATGATGGATGGATGACGAACGTCTTAAGGAAAATGTAGTCGATAGGAGTAGTTTTTTGCTTTCTTTTATTTTCTTTCTTTTGTGTGTTTCCCAAACGTGTCGCTACTTCATGGTTCGAAATTCTTGTTGCGTGTTGTACATGATATTATGATGCAAAGATGATTCATATGAAAGCATGCAAATGTGAAACATGTTGAGATACCTAGGCCATAGAGTTCGATTCGATGTGATTGAGGCTTAATATTGAATTCTTGTAAATAGCTGATTGAAGAGTCTGTGAATAAGTCTTAAGTTGAGCATGTGCAATGAGTGTGAGGTGAGGTTTCGATTATTCCATGCTATTGTGAAGTGTCTAGAACTTGCCTGGTGTGTGTGCGAAACGAAATGAAGGATGTGTATTGTAGGAAGGAATGTAGGCATTTCTTTGATTAAACCGAAGGTTTTTTCCTTATCATTCCTACCTTGAATGTACATCCTAGTCATCCCTATTGAGCCTTTATCCTATTTTTTTTCTTTCTTTGAATAGGTAGAAACAGAGCTTAATCCCTTCTTTTTATTAACCGTGAATTTGATCCAAAACTCTTAAGCGCTCGAGAAAAATAATTTCCCACAGTGTCAAGGAGTGAGAATTGTGAAAAGGAAGGAAAAGAGGAAGTGGCGAAAGTAAAGAAAAGGTCAAGGGTGCACTTGCTGAAATTAAATAAGAAATAAAGATGTATAACTAATTTTTGTTATTAAGTCGAGTGTGCTTAAAGAAATGGGAACAAAAATAAAGAAAAAATTCAAGAATGAGAGGAGGAAGGAAGAAACAATGCCCATAATGATGGTGGGATGTATTGAAAAGCGCTTAAGGAGGCTAGTTGCTATTATTGGTTAATCCAGTATTTACTAGTTCCTTAGCTTACATTACAACCCGTTAAGTCCTACGTGATCTTACATCACGCATCCTTATATTAGTGGAATAATACACTCGAGGCAAGCCTATGGTTCATGACATGATGCATGTGAATTCTTTGGGAGAGAGAGAAATCGTGTTCATATACCCCTACATGTAATGCTTTGGAAATCATATGATTGAAAAAGGGGAAATTCTCTTGTGTTGTGAGGGCACATGCTTGATGAGAGATTGAATTTCATGTCGGATGTCTTGATCGGTTGATTTGCATGATTTTACCGAGGTCGAGAGTCGATTCTTGAGTTTAGGAGGTCTTAATGTGGTGTATGTCATTGTGTTGATGAGACTATGCATGTTTTCTTGATAATTTGCTATATTAAATAATCGGTATAGTCGTAGCTTGAATTGTCGAGCCAAAGTAGCTATGCATGGGTATCAATTGCATGAGATGTGAGAGTATTGTTCGAGTACGAACAAAGTCTTAAGTGTGGGGTAAGTGATCTTGGGCAGAATTATATGCCCAAGTGATGCTCAGATGCTCTATTTCGTCTTGTTTATCTATCGTTATGTGTGCATTCTCATGTGATTCACAATTAAAATGTGAATTTATACTAACCAACATGATTAGTGTTGTTTTGCAGGTAAAATGTAATTTTAGGAAGCTAAGATACATGTTGGTAAAAATTGGGAGGGGACTTGAAAGTAAGAAGTTGAAAAGGTCAAGGAAGAGCAGCAAATATAGGGTCTCCGCGATGGAGCCGTGTCACGCTGCCATCGCGGAGGCATTCTGCTTCGGGTGATCCATTTTGGCAAATTCCAGTGAAGGTCTGCGTTGCCTCCGTGACACGGAGGAAATGCCACGCGATACAAGCCGTGGCACGTTGCCTATATTTACCTCGAACATAAATTTCCAGTGAGGGTCCGCGTTTGCACCGTGGCATGGAGGGAGTGCTCCGCGATACACTCCGTGCCACGTTGCTTGTTATTCCGGGAAAAATTCCCACTAGTATAAATAGCACACTTAGGTTTATTTTTAATTATTCTGACTTAGTTGAGCAAGAACGTGGGTTACAGGCAGTTGAGGGGATGAAAATTCTAGGGGTCTTCTCTATCTCTTTCTTTTTTATCTCAATTGTTTGTATGATTTATACTCATTTGATGATGTTTAATCCACAAATGAGTGGCTAAATTCACTTCTTGCTGAGGTTAAGAACAATTGTAGTGGAATGTAATTGTTGATCATTTTAGTTTTCATCTTTTCTTCAATGGTTGTTCTATCAATTTTTGTTCTTACTGCATTAATGTTTGGCCAATGTTAATGTATATCTAAAAAATCCAATTTTGATTTTGAAAAGAAAAGAAATTGGAAAGTTGTGAATTGGTAGGATATGATCTATTCTTAGTTTGGGAAAACTGAGAATTGATTTACATTCAGAATAGAAATATATCTGAAAGTCTTATTAGTCAATTAAGGAATAGGTTTTTTATGGATAGAACATGAAATTCTTTTATCACGGAAATGTAGGTTGAAGGTTCATGATTCTTAAGTTGGGTAGAATACGAAAGTTTCAATCCATAGGCAATAATTCTTGACTAGCTACCGAAGGAAGGATTAGCTGAATTGTATCGATAAATTAATTCCGTACATGTTCGTATTAGCCTCGGCATGCTCATTACTATATTTCAGATTCACCTTATCATTTTGTCTTAGATTCATAGAAATTAGGAAACTAAACTCTCAAAATCCTATTTAAATTGTTGTCTGCATTTTTAAAGTTAGAGTTCATTAACACTAATGTTAATTATTACCTTAGTTCAGTCCCTGTGGGATCGATACTTAGCTTACATAAGCCATTTTACTACTTGTTCGACCACGTGCACTTGCGTGTAGTTACCAAACGCCCGAGCACATGACAGTCCAACAGTATGCTTTCAAGTTCACTCGTTTGTCTAAGTATGCCCAGAGCTAGTGGCTAATCAGAGAGCTCGGGTGGGTAGGTTTGTGCACGGAGTGGCGGACTACCTGGATAAGGATTGTAGGATAGCCATGCTTCATCAGGATATTGATTTTTCCTGGATAGTTTTGCACACCCAACAGATGGAGGCGGTGCCTCTGAGGGACAGAGAGGCCAAGAGGGCCAGGATGGAAAGTGTTGGGTTCACTCAGCAGAGATCTAGTGGTGGTCACCGCCCTCAGTTTCAGCAATGGTCATTAGCCTCAGCACCATCATCAGCCAGTGTCCCGTCCTGACCCAGATGTTATAAGAAGGGTATAGCATCAAGCTCGAGGGGCCAGGGGAGCATTTCAGGAGATCGCACATTTTCAGTCTGTGCAAAGTGCGACAAGAACAACCCAGGGAGGTATTTAGTTGGCTCAGACGATTGTTTCGGGTGTGGCAAACCTGAACACAGTCTTAGGGATTGCCCTTCAGCCAGATCAGGCGATGGTGGAGCCCATACCCTAGCTGCTAGTTCAGCAGCTCTAGCAGCACGTCTATTCCAACAAGGTGCTTCTACTAGTTCAGCTAGTGGCTAGTGTTAGAACAGGTTCTATGCCCTTTCACCTTGACAGGAATAGGAGACTTCACCAGATGTGGTCACTGATACATTACGAGTATTTCACCTTGATGTTTATGCATTTTTAGATCCAGGGGATACTTTATCTTTTGTGATGCCTATGTTTCTAGTAGTTTTGTAGTCAGTCCCGAGATCTTATTAGAACCTTTCTTAATCTCTACTTCAGTTGGTGATTCAGTTATAGCCAGATGGGTGTATAGAAATTGCCCTGTCATAGTACTTCAGAAAGTCACCCCAGCAGATTTAGTAGAGCTAGCCATGATGGATTTTGATGTTATCTTTGGCATGGATTAGTTATATGCATGTTATTCTTCAGTAAATTATAGAACCCATACAGCAAAGTTCCAATTTTCGAGTGAGCCAGTCCTAGAATGGAAGGGTAGTTCAGCTATGCCTATAGGTCATTTCATTTCCTACCTTAAGGCTAGAAAGATGATCTCCAAAGGTTATATGTATCACCTAGTTAGGGTTAAAGATGCTACGTTCAAGACCCTGACTATCCAATCAATTCCCATAGTGCGCGAGTATCCAGAAGTATTTCCTGAGTATTTATCGGGAATTCTTCCCGAAGGGGAGATTGATTTTGGTATTGACCTTCTTCCAAATATGCAGCCTATATCTATTTCTCCTTATAGAATGGACGAAGTCGAGTTAAAGCAGTTGAAAGAGCAGTTGAAAGACCTCCTAGACAAGGGTTTCATCAGACCTCGGAAATCCCCATGGGGTGCACCGGTTCTCTTTTATTCGAAAGAAAGATGGTTCTCTTCGTATGTGTATTGATTATCAGCAATTGAACAAGGTCACCATCAAGAATAGGTATCCACTTCCTAGGATTGATGATTTTTTTGACCAACTTCAAGGTGCTAAGTGCATTTCGAAGATAGATCTCAGTTTCAGATACTATCAGCTTAGAGTTCGGGAGAGCGATATTCTGAAGAAAACCTTCAGGACTCGGTATGGTCATTACGAGTTTGCAGTTATGTATTTTGGACTAACGAATGCTCTTGCATCTTTTATGGATTTGATGAACAGGGTATTCAAGCCATACTTGGATATGTTCATGATTGTCATCATAGATGATATCCTGATATACTCTCTGAACGAAGAGGAGCATGCCGCTCATTTGAGGGTGGTGCTACAGGCTCTCAAGGATCACCAATTTTATGCTAAATTTAGTAAATGCGAGTTTTGGTTGAACTCAGTGAAATTCTGGGTCATGTGGTGTCGAGAGAGAGTATACAGGTGCACTCTCAAAAGATAGAAGCGATGAAGAATTGGCTTAGACCAGTGAATCCTTCAGATATCAAGAGTTTCTTGGGTTTAGCTGGGTATTATCGGAGATTTGTTGAGGGATTTTTATCTATTGCAGCACCATTGACCAAATTTACCCAAAAGAAAGTGAAGTTCCAATGGTCAGAGGCTTGTGAGAGGAGCTTTCAGGAGTTGAACACTCGACTCAACTAAGCACCGATGTTAACCTTACCTGAGGGTACCGACAGGTTTGTTGTATATTGTGATGCTTCGAGGATTGGCCTTGGTTGTGTGTTGATGCAGCATGTCAAGGCTATAGCATATGCTTCCAGGCAGCTGAAAGTCCATAAAAGGAATTACCAGATTCATGATCTCAAATTGGCAGTAATAGTATTTTCCTTGAAGATTTGAAGACAATTTTTGTACGAGATCCAAGTAGATGTGTTTATGAACCACAAAAGCCTATAATGTGTGTTTACCCAGAAGGATCTAAATCTACGCCAAAGAAGGAAGTTGGAGTTACTCAAGGATTATGGTATGAGTGTCCTTTACCATCTGGGCAACGCTAATGTGGTAGCAGACGCTCTTAGCAGGCTTTTAATGGAGAGTGTGTCCCATGTAGGTGAGGAGAAGAAGGAGCTGGCGAAGGATGTGCATCTACTTGCATGGTTGGGAGTTCTCTTGGCTGACTCAATCGATGGTGGTGTTGTTGTTCAGAACGGATCAAAATAATCCTTTGTAACTGATATAAAATCTAGACAAGATGAGGACCCTATTTTGGTAAAGTTAAAGGAAGTTGTTCAAAATCAGAAGGTAGAGGTTTTCTCCAAAGGGGAAGATGGTGTGCTCTGATATCAGTGTCATTTGTGCGTTCCAGATGTTTATGATTTGAGAGACCAGATGTTGCATGAGGCTCATGGTTCTAGATACTCTATAATCCAGGTTCCACCAATATATATCGTGACCTACAGAAAGTCTATTGGTGGAATGGCATGAAAAAGGACATTGCAGAATATGTGGCTAAGTGTCAGAATTATAAACAGGTGAAAGTGGAGCATCAAAGACCGAGAAATGTTCTTCAAGACATAAGTATTCCTACGTGAAAGTGGGAGGAAATCAATATGGACTACATCACAGGGTTGCCTCACACTTGTTAATAGTATGACTGCATTTGGGTGGTCGTGGAAAAGTTGACCAAAGTAGCTCATTTTCTACCAATCAACATCACCAATTCTGTAGAGGATTATGCTTATTTATACATTTGGGAGCATTTTTGGTTGCATGGAGTGCCCTTATCCATCATATCATATAGAGTTACTTAGTTTACCTCCCAGTTTTGGAGATCATTTCAAAAGGGACTTGGTACTCAGGTCAAGCTCAGTACAACATTCCATCTGCAAATCGATGGTTAGGCAGAGCAGAATATTCACACTCTTGAGGACATGTTGAGAGCGCGTGTGATTGATTTCAAGGGTAGTTGCGATGATCATTTGCCTCTCATTGAGTTTGCGCATAACAACGACTATCATTCCAGCATTTGGATGGCTCCGTTTGAGGCTCTCTATGGGCGAAGATGTAGATCTCCTATTGGTTGGTTTGAAGTAGGTGAAGCTGTGATGATTGGAAAAAATTTAGTCCACGAGGACATGGAGAAAGTTCAACTTATAAGGGACAGAATAAAAATATCTCAGAGTCGCCAAAAGTCCTATACGGATGTGAGGAGAGAGCTTGATTTTGAAGTCAATGATTGGGTGTTTTTGAAGGTATCTCCCATAAAGGGAGTGATGAGGTTCTAAAAGAAAGGGAAACTAAGTCCCTATTATGTTGGCCCATATCGGATTGTGAAACTCACAACGGGTTGCCAGGGTAGCATATGAGTTGGAGTTGCCCTCAGAATTAGCTTTAGTCCATCCAGTTTTCCATATATCGCTCTTAAAAAAGTGTTTGGGTGATCCAACTCTAGTTGTTCCGGTGGACAGTGTCTATGTGAAAGACAACCTTACCTATGAAGAGGTTCCGGTGGAGATACTGGATTGTCAGGTTCGTAAACTAAGGAACAAAGAAGTAGTGTTAGTTAAGGTTTTATGGAGGAATCAATATGTTGAGGGAGCTACTTGGGAAGCCGAAGCAGATATGATGGCCAAATACCCAAATCTATTCCCTTTCGGCTCAGTTCCAGCTTTAGGTATCAGCTTCCTCTTTAGTACTCTATTCAGTTTTATGTTCAGCTCTTGTATCCCAGTTTCTTTCATGTAAATGGATGTATGTGCGATTCAAGAATTCAGTTCAATCTTGTAGTTCAATTCGGAGTCAGTTACTACGTCAGTTTTCAGCATGTATGTTCAGTATGAGAGTATGATGATTGCATTTCTATGCTTTTCTTTATTATTTTCAACATTCAAGGATGAATGTTCCCAAATGGGAGATATTGTTATACCCTGAAAGCCCTAAGATCAGACTTGGGAGTTGAAGCGAAGAAAATAAAAATTTCTGCACCAGGTCACAGGATGAGTCGTCCAGTTACCCGTCAGGAACCCACGAGTCGCTAAGTGACCCATAGGGAGAGGCTGCGACTTGTTGAAAATTTTGTTTTTGGGGGGACCAAAAGTCATGGTCAGCATCACAACTTGTCAGGTCAGCCTTGGTCAAGGAAGATGTGAAGGGAGAAGAAAAATAGACAGTGCACCTAATGGGTCATCACCACGACTCGTTAGGTACACCATGAGTTGTGGTGTCGCCCATGGTGACCCCAGGAGGTTTCTGGCAGTGAAGAGGATGGGAGGTGACCACGCAGTAATGATTTGTTGAGCCCCTCATGGTAACCTTTAGAAGATTATTGGAAGTGTTCATGATGAATGCAGACCACGAGTCGTGGCCAGGGATGATAACTCGTCCAGTCCCTCATTGGGACTGACAGTCTGTTCTTCCCTGCGAGTTTATTAAGGGATTTTCCGTAATTTCAACATTCCTAAGGCCTAAATTACATCATTTTAAGCTCAGTTAGAAGTGTTTTACGAGAGTTAAACCTATCCTAATCCTTACCATTCCATGCATGCAAGACTACAAGGCTATAAGAGGTGATCAAGGCTAGAATTCACCAATTCTTATTCAATTTCCATTTGGTGTTCAAGGAAGAGAGTAGAATCAACTTATCCAGGTATGTGGGGCTATGAATGAGAGTTCCTTTCACTCTCATTCCCTCAACTCTTTTCTAAATTCATGAATTTCAATTCTATAAGTCAAGTTTCATGATCCATCAGGTTTATGTCAATATTGTGAAATTCTATAAGATCTATCAATGGGTCAATCTCCTTCATGTATTAAATTATGTTCTATCATCTATAGGAAGATTTTATGACTATTTTGAATATAAATTCATAGATTGAGTTTAAATCCAATTATGCCCAATTATGTATGATTTTGTGAAAAGTCAAGTTATGATTTCGTTGTGATGTTGATATAAATTAGCCTAACTATGATTTAAGATTTATGATATGATTTCTCTTAAGTACTTATCATGGATTTATGAGATATCAAGTATATACATGTTTTACAAGTATGCATGAATTTCATGATTTATGGATTTATGATTATGGCCTACTCACGGGCCTTATTTCATGGCTACTTCACGTATTTCAATTATGCTTATGATTATTATGATTTAACTAGCCCATGAATCTCCTGTATGTTTTTCCTATTATCCTATAAGCACTATATATATTTTGATAGTAGTATTTAACACCGAGTAGACCCGGGGTCCAAGCATACCCTGAGTCTCAGAACTACGCACCAACGTAGCCATGATAGGACCTCCTTTGTGACTATCCCTTTTTCCCGAATGGGCCTTTCCTGAGTGATATCATGCCTCTTTTCATGGTTCTGCCCTTGGCAAGGTACGAACACCCTCCCAACTAGGGGTTTATAGGTCAGGCTCCATGTGTGCTCATATGGGGTATGTCGGTTATAAGAATCTCCCACTGTTTCTCGTGATTTATACATGGTTATGATTATGTACTTTGGCTCAAGTCATGTTTAATAAAGCTTTTCTCTCATGATTATGAATATGATTGATTTATATAAGTGTTGAAAACCTTGAGCCTTTATTTTTACGTTATGATATTTACATTATGATCATAGTTTCCTACTCCTATGAACTCTTATGTATTTTAACTGTCCTTTTTACTTACCTTGAACACTTGGTACATTCCAAGTATTGACCACATACTCTATGTTGTATCATTTTATCATTCTGGCTCTGATATCCAGGCTCCGTCCCACCGATAGTCAGATTCCTGGAGTTAGCTTTCCTCAGCCCCAGTTGGTGAGTCCTCATTTTTCAAGGGTCTTTCTATTCAAACATGTTCAACATTTTTAGTTTCTAGCTATTGTTAGTTAGTTGGGGTCTTGTCCCATCAACTCGTCAGTGTTAGAGGCTCTGTCGGACATAGTTGTATTTCCTCTTTAGACTTGTACATGTAATCAGATGTGATGTTGTTTAGACTTCTGTTATGCTACTTATGATGATCTTCCACTTCCATATGATTGAGTTAGATGTATGTTCATTCCATTGGTCGACTTGGAGCCTCTCGAGGTTTCTTGTCCCGTGCCTTGATTTGGGACTATGTTCGGGTCACGACACAATAGCTCGTTGTAAGATGCTATGAGTCGTTGGTCCGGTCCGTTGTTTCCTAGACTCCTGAACATGGCTTCTAATCCTTGAGGTATGGGTGCTCAGAATGACCCGTCCTTCGATGCCACGGCTCGTTTTATCTGTCCGCTGGATGATGCCTTCTCTAATCACTCTTCTATGATCCTTTCACTGACTGGACAGGATGGTCTGTTATAAGTTCCTATGATCTGTAAGATCCATCAGTTTCATGAGACTCATATTGACATCCTTTCTGATTCAACCCACGACCGAATAGGAAGGTTCATCGTATGCTCCTACGGTCCGGGGTTTCAGTCGTTGCTTAGCACTCCGCTTAACCACTCCTCTAAATTTGCTGCAACGACTGACTAAGACAGCCCGTGGTAAGGACCAACATTTCGTACTAAGGCTCGTTTGAGGCATTTTTTCCCTTTTTCTGCTGTTTTCTTAAGTTTAACTCCCACGACCTGTTTTACCCGCAAAACTACCAACATGCATCATATCCACATAAATGTACATAAAGTTATGCACAATCACAGGGTTTTAAGCATCACTAGTGCAATAAATTCATGACACATTAGTAAGCCTCTACATACTGACAAGTTGATAGGACAAGACCCCAACTAACTAACAAAATGAGGATTCACCAACAGACTGAGAAAGCTAACTTCGAGGAATCTGGATAACGGTGAGACTGAACCTGAATGTCCGGGCCTGTATCATAAAACGCTACAGCATAGAGCATGTGGTTAGTACTTGGAATATACTAAGTATACAAGGTATGTAAAACTGCTAAGTAAGTAAAAATCCAAAAATCATGCATATCATAAAACATTTAATAATAAGATTCTGAGAGTAGGCTTGCATGGTAGTATCTAAAAACATGACTTAAACATAACTGAATATCATAACAAAATCGAATGACCAAAGTTAAAACTAATTATTCATAAGTAAAACTGAACATTGGGTCAAACCTGCTGTAAACATAATATCACGACTAATAAACATGTATAACTAAAATCATGAGGAACAATGGAGACTCGTCATATGGCTAACATTACCACGATAGAGCTTACGTGTCCTGATTATCACACTCAAGTGGGCAGCCCTATCGAAAGCCTTGCTAGGGCTAACGGAGCTACCATTATATAGATATCAAGCTGAAGGCCCCTTGGGGGTAGGGGAAGCTCACAAGGGAGGTCCCAAATAATCTAAACATACCTGCGTTGGTATGTAGTTCAGAGGCACAAGGTTGACTGAACCCTTAGCTTACTCGGTGCAAGACACTACTCCCAAAAACATGCATATGCTCTCCATCATTTTTCAATGAAGCTTAACCATCCTCTTTTGAAGAAGATGAATTACAATCATACATGTATAATCTGAAAACATATCAGGAGGAGCCTTGGCTCAAACCATACCACAAGCTGAAAAGTGGGAGTCCAGAGTCCAAAACCATGTGGTAAGCTAATAACATGAAATTGAAGTAAATCATAAACATACTTGATCCTATGGGCTTGCCTAAATTTAAACATACGTTGTATAGTCAAAATAATAGACATAGGTAATTCGAATCATACTTTGATCATATACATCTCATCATACTTGAAAATATAGATCATAATTACAACCTTTCATGAACATTCATAATTCAGCCTTATAATTTTAAAATATTAAAAACATGAATTGCAATTGAAAACATTACAAAACATGACAATAACTGAATTCAACATTAGAAACATGATTAGATTTTACCCATGATAGATGCTTAGGTAATTTTCACAAGTTGGGTTAAAACACCATAAAATTCTTCAACTTATAATTTCCATGAATTTGGGAAGGAATTGGGCATGGGAGTGGATGACTACACCCATTCATAACCCTACATACTTAGGTACTCCTGATTTCACACCCTTCTTGAATGCCCAAAGGAATTGGGGAAAAACTTGATGAATTTCTAGGCTTGATCACCCTTAGGAACTTCTAGTATTGCATGCATGGAGAAGGATTGATTTAGGATGAGTTAAACCCTTTTAAAATGCACCTATCTGAGCATAAAACGATGTAGTTTAGGTCTTAGGAGTTTAAGAATTATGGAAAAGCCCTTAATAAATTCGCAGGAAAAATACACTACCATTCCCAGTGAGGGAATGGACGACTCGTCGGCTAGTCCCATCATCAGCACTAGAAAACATACCTATGTTGGTCACCATGACTCGTGGTGTACCCAATGACTCGTGATCACCAAGTCATGATGAAAACTACCAAAATTCCACATTCATGCCAGTTTGTAACCACGACCAGCCTAACGACTCATTGTCCTGACCACGAGTCGTGGCTTGTTTCGTGGTCAACCCCCAAACCATAAAACCTTAGTCAACTTCCTTCCACATCACGAGTCACTTAACGATTCATGGGTTATTTCACAGGTCACTAGATGACTCGTCCTATGACCTGGTGTAGAAAATCCTGTTTTTCTTTATTTTAACCCTCGGATCTAGTCTTAACGCTTTTGGGGTATTACAATATCTCCCCCTTGGGAACATTCGTCCTTGAATGTGGATGAACATATTTAAAAGATGAGAAATGCAACTGGCATACCAAATAATGTACATCTAAAGCTAAAAATTGACGGACTGACTCACTCCGGACTGAATTACATGACTGAACCGAATTTATGAATCACACATACATGCATTGGCATAAAAGAAACTGGGGCACATGAACTGAACATGAAATTGAATGGAGTACTAGGGAGGAAACTGATACCTCAAGATGGAACTGAGCTGGAAGGGAATAGATGCGGGTATTTAGCCATTATATTTGCCTCGGATTTCCACGTAGCTCCCTAAACATGATGGTTCTGCCACAAACCTTTATTGAATCCACTTCCTTGTTTCATAGATTTTGAACCTGACGTTCAAGTATTTCAACTGGAACCTCTTCGTAGCTAAGGTTGTCCTTCACACCTACATTCTCCACCGGGACAACCAAAGCCGGATAACTCACACACTTCTTCAAGAATGCTATATGGAAAACTAGATGTACTGAAGCCAATTCTGAGGGTAAATCAAACTCATAGCCACCTTGCCAACATGTCTCACAATCCGGTATGGCCCAACATAACAAATACTGAGTTTACCCTTCTTTTCGAACCTCATCACTCCTTTCATGGGAGACACCTTCAAAAATACCCAATCATCAACCTCAAACTCAAGTTCTCTCCTCCTCACATCCGCATAGGACTTTTGGCGACTCCGAGTTATTTTCAACCTTTTTCGTATAAGTTGAACCTTCTGTATAGCCTCATGAACTGAATCTGGTCCTATCAACGTAGCTTCACCGATTTCAAACCAACCAATAGGCGATCTACATCTCCGCACATAAAGAGCCACAAACGGAGCAATTTGAAAGTTGGAATGGTAACTGTTGTAATATGAAAACTCGATGAGAGGTAAATGATCATCCCAAGTACTTTTGAAATCAATCAAACACACTCTCAACACATCTTCAAGAGTCTGAATTGTCCATTCAACCTGACCATATGTTTGCCGGGTGAAAAGATGTGCTAAGTTTGAGTTGGGTACCAAGTCCCTTCTAAAATAATCTCCAAAATTGGGAGGTAAATTGAGTACCTCTATCTAATATGATGAACAACGGCATTCCATACAACTGAACTAACTCCCGAATATACAATTTAGCATAATCCTCTGTTGAATCGAAAGTTTTGACCAATAGAAAATAAGTTGCTTAGGTCAACCTATCTACGATAACCCAAATACACTCATGGGGACCCGCTAAGGAAAAATGGGAAATACACTCGATGAATAGAGGCCAAGAGTCATGGTCCAAGTTGATGACTCGTCCAATCCCTTATTGGGACTAGCAGTCAGTTATTCTTTTGCAAATTTATTAAGGGCTTTTTCGTAATTCCTATGATCCTAAGGCCTAAACTATGTCGTTAAGCTATGAATGATGAGTTTTAAGAGGAGTAAGTTCATTTTAGGCTCATTCACATCCATGCATGCAAATTGAAGGGGTTTAGAAGGTGGTTAAGTGTGGTTTCTTCAAGTTTTCTTCAAATCTTCTTCAAGCAATCAGAAAAGTGGCGGAATCAGATCCTATCAGGTATATAAGGTTATGAATGAGTGAAATTGTTAAAACCCATTCCCAATCCCTCTCTAATTTATGAAAATCTATATGTTGATCCTATGGGGTTTTAACCCAATGCATAAATTTCCTAATTTTCTACATGGGTATGATCTAAGAATGTTTCTAGTATTGAATTATGATTCATTGGAGAGTTTTACAATGTTTTCAATTACAAATCATCTTTTCAAGCTTTTTAAATTAAAAAGCCCATCCTTGCGAAGTTCATCAAAGTTGAGATTTATGATGAATGTTCAAGTATGATGAGATATTATTGATGAAAAGTATGTTTTCAAGTTACCCATGTCTATGATCATGTTTTCAAGTGAATTAAGTATTTTCAAGCATCTTTAAGTGTTGGGAAAGCCTAAATATTCAAGTATGATTTATGATTTCAAGTTAATTAGCTTACCACATGGTTTTAGAGTAAAAAATCCCAATTATGTTCAGCTTGTGGTGTGGTTTGAGTCAAGGCTACATATGTATGACTCAAATTTATATGTATTCATGATTATTTAGCTTTGTCAATAGATGATGGTCGGCTTCATTCAAAAATGATGGAGAGCATATGCATGTTTTGGGGAGTAGTGTCCAGCACTAAGTAGGCTAAGGATCAGTCAACTCTATGTTACGTGCCAATGTGGGTATGATCAGATTATTTTGTGACCTCCTATGTGAGCTTTCCCATACCCCAAGAGGCCTTCAGCTTGATATCGATATCATGGTATCATCCTTAGCCCTGGAAAGGCTTTGGATGGCTCTACCCACTTGAGTATGACAGTTGGGACCACGTAAGCTCTATCGTGGTATATCGGTTAAATGACGAGTCTCCCATTGTTCCTCGTGATTGCAGTTATGCATGTTTCTCATTCACGATATATATGTATATATGTATATATGTATGTATATATGTATGTATGTATGTATGTATGTAAGTATGTATGTATGTATGTATGTTCTAAAGCAGGTTTGACCCAATGTTCAATTTTTACTTATGATTATCAGATTTAAGCTTTGGGTCAATCGATTCAATTTTGATGTTATGTTATATTCAAATCATGATTCCAAAAAACAGCTTGCAAGCCCTGCTCTCAAATTCTTTTCTCGATTATGTTTTATATTATGCATGTTTTAAATGATTTTACTTATTTAAGAGATTTTACTTACCTTGTATTCTTAGTATATTCCACGTACTGACCCATACTCTATGATGTATCGTTTCATGATACAGGCTCTGGCACTCTGACTCAGCCTCGACCTTAGCAAACTTTTCAGTATTAGCATCCCACATCTGTTGGTGAGTCCCAATCTCTTGAGGACCCTGCTTTATCAGTTTTCTTAATGTATTCAGTATTAGACTTAGAGAGTTAGTTGAGGTCTTGTCCCATCAACTCATCAGTATTAGAGGCTTTTTAAACATAGAATGTAATCAACTTCAGATTCATGTGTATCTTTGATGTTATGCCTATTTTAGACTTCCGCTAAGTTTATCATGTAGATCTTTCGTTCTTATGATTGAGTTAGATGTTATCTTCATGCCATGGGTCGACTTGGACTCCCTTGAGGTTCCTTGTCCCGTGTCTCAATCCGGGCCTATGATCGGGTTGTGACAAACTTGGTATCAGAGCAATAGGTTTTGAAGTGTCCTAGGGTGTTTGAAAGCCACTTTAAGTAGATTCTTTTTCATGGGTGTGAAGCGCGCCACACTTATGATGAAGAGTCTATGAAACATTTAGGAAATGTTTTCTTCTTTCATAATCTAGGTCGTGTGGTGAAATGTCTCTCTATAATTCTAACTCGTGATATTCGTGCTTGCAGAATCATGCCTCCCCGTAGAATTAACGGCGGAAGGAATTGAAATGGAAATGGCCACGAGGATGGAAGTGGGGACGGACACCAACAAGCCCCACCAGTGCAAGAGCACCATACACCGGACCAGGTTGCCCACACTGAATTTAGAGTAGCCATTTAGATACTAGCGCAGGCCCTGACTGCTCAGGTAAACCAGTAGGCGGTGGAACATTTCCTGCAAAATGGAAATGCGGCGGCAACACGAGTAAGATATTTCCTAAGGATGAACCCACCAGAGTTTCTTGGGTCAAAGGTGGATGAGGATCCACATGATTTTATTGATGAGATTATAAAGATCACTTAGGTCATGGGGGTGAATGGAGTAGAGTGTGATGATTTCGCCTCATATAAGTTGAAGGAGGTTACACACATTTGGTTTAGACAGTGAAAGGATAGTAGGGAATCTGGTGCAGGCCCTATTAGTTGGGAGGAGTTTCACGTTGCTTTTCTAGATTGGTTTTTCCCTCGTGAGTGAGGGAGTTGAAGGCAGCTGAGTTCGTGAATCTAAATCAAGGTAACATGATAGTTTAGGAGTACTCCTTAGATTTCACCCATTTTTCTAAGTATGCACCAGAGCTTGTGGCGGATCAGAGGGCTCGAGTGAGCTGGTTTGTACATGGAGTGACGGACTACCTGGGTAAGGATTATAGGACCGCGATGCTTCATCAAGATATGGATTACCCTCGGATAGTTTTGTACACCCAGCAGATGGAGGTGGCATATCAGAGAGGGAGAGATGCCAAGAGGGCCAGGATAGATAATTATGGGTTCTCACAGTAGTAGCTGGTGGGCACCATTAGCACTCCCACCCGAGATCATTGACGCCAACATATTCATCCATGAGTGTGCCATCCAAACCTAGGCACGATCAGAGGGGATGAACATCAAGCTCCAGGGCTCAGAGCTGTCACACCCCACCTTAGGGGGTATGATGGGCACCTGGTGACTGCTAGACTCTAGGTTGCTAAATGATCCAGCCTCAGCACATCTGGTGCTTTGGCTGATTGTGGCTCTATTTCAAGAAATGAACCGGCTATATAGCGGCTGTAAATACAGCCCCTGCACTGTATCATCAGCTAACCAGAATCATCCATATGTAGGGAAACCTATGCGGGCGGACAAGGCCACCATGTTGTCTAGTTATCTCAAACTCAATATAACAAATGCGGAATAGCTACGTGACCGGCAAGGTCACCACTACTGACTGGATAAGGCTCACATGGCCAACATAGACAACTAAACATACGCACAGCCCCACACGACCGGCACAGCCAACCACAGGGAAATATATACAAACTGCAAGCCTCTAGGAAGTAATAATAGATTGGTCGAGACAGGGCCGCGACCTGCCCAAACTGTAATCAAAAGGGAAATAGGAGCAACCTCCGACTGTCTAGCTCCGGAGGATAGGAGCTGATAACTCTGTTGACTGGATCACGAGGGATCGACTCCTCGTCTATGTGTACCTGCAGGTAAGCAATGCAGTGCCCACACGGGCGTCAGTACCACAGGTACTGAGCATGTAAAGCAAACTGAAATATACAACTGAAATGGGTAACAACAATAACATGACATATAAGAAGGAAGTAGCTGAATCTATCTGGCTGAGGATAATTGGGGAGAGTTTACCTATTCTGCAACTAAACTGGGCATACCTGACGATGTGTCGTCCTACTGTC